>CM017781.1:1425072-3937401 GCA_008121275.1 Drosophila lowei
GAAAATTGAATGAATAAAGGAACATAAAGAAATGTTAAATAAAAATGACTGGAATTCAGTTACCCAGATGGTTTTCACTCCCTACGGTACGTACGAGTATATTGCACTATAAATGACAGGCATAACAGAATTGCACATCATTACAGAAGTCTTCGGTTACAGGTGGATGTATGTATGGGTTCAAAAATGCGTTTCGATTATGCTAAACACTGGGTGGGTGCCTCTGCAGCTCCTCCAGCTCCATATCCTTGTCAATCTCTAAGTCATAGTAGTAGTAGTAGTAGTAGTAGTAGTAGTAATAGTAAGTAAATTCACTAACAACACATGCACACGCGCACAATCGATTGTTAAATTAAATTCATAGTTCTGCTGGTTGGTTTTGCTTCGTCTTGCGTCCTGCGTCTTGCGTCTTGCATCTTGCATTGGATCTGCTGATCTGCTTAAGCTTTAAAATTAATGGAATCGCTTAACAACAAATCTATATATAACTATATAGAATAGAAGGGGAGCAGCAGCACACAGAACTTAATGCCAAATCAGAATATATATAACTTAGTGGGGAAGGGCGGGGAAGGGGGGAAAATCATCTAAAATGTAGCAACAAAATCTAACGTAAACACTAAAAACATAACAATAATTATGCTCTCAATTAAAACTAGTTTATGTGGCGGCTTAAGGTGCATGCCGTATGCTTATAGATATACTATTCATATACCATTATAGCATATATGTATATCAATATTTCTTTTACACATATAGAACGTACGACTAAAGCAAACTTGTCTGTTGTCTGTTGAATCTAAATGGGTAATGGGTAATGGTAATGGGTGACCGCAGAGCCCGGTCTTGTTTTCCTTTTTGTTTTTGTTTTAGTTGTAGTTTTTGTGTTTAATTTAGGTTAGCATATCGCCCAGAGAGTCCTTAAGCGATTGATAAATTTGGTATTGTTGATCTGGCTTTAGATTGTAGATCTGTGTCAGGAGCTTCGCCGGCGATGGGGTTCTGATGAAGCTCGATATATAAACGTTGACAAAGGTGGCCATCAGAAATTGGCAGTCGAAGCGGTCCATGATGCCGCCATGTCCGGGAATCATGTCACCAAAGTCCTGCAAAAAAAAAGTTTATCCATAGTTCATAACTTGAAACAGCTCTTTCGAGCTCAAACACTCACCTTGATCTTAAAAGCTCTCTTAAAACCGGAAGCAAAGAACCCGCCGAAAGGTCCAATAATGGAGCTGAATAAGCTTAGAGAAATCGAGTGCCAGATATAGGGATAAACGTTCAAGGACTTGCCAATGCCAAACTGGAAACCGAAAGAGAAACACATTAAACATAGAATATTAATCTGGAGAAAGTTTGCTGTACGTACCACCTTCAGGCTGTATTCCTGCGGCGTGAACAGATAGCTGGGAACACAGCTCATTGTCATGCGACCCAGCTCCTCAGAGTATTGTATGGGACATATGAAGTACTGGTAGTTGCACAGAAAATAGGAAAACAGAATGCCGAAGAGGACTGTGGCAAAACCACCACCAATGAAGCCCTCCCAGGTCTTCTTGGGGCTCAGCTTGATGAGGGGTGTGCGTCCAAAGAAGAAACCAAACACATAGGCCATGACATCATTGCAGACAATCATCGATACGGGCACAATGAACCAAATGAGCCCCTCGAATATGTTCTGAATTATGAGGTAACTCTGGGTGACGACAATCAGCAGCGAGACGTGTGTCCAGGCAAACAGGCTAAACTGTTTGATGTAATACTTCTTCACAAGCGACAGCACAAACCAAACAAAGCCAATGATGTACAGGGCGAACGAGAGGAAGCGATGGTAGGTCACCAGAAACTTGAGATATTCCTGCAAGGGGATTTACCATTGGGATGAGCCATTTCTAAAATATAAGAGGCTGCCTTTCTTACCACACGATTGATGACCACGCCGAAGTAATCAACCAGATTCTCGCCATAGAAGAAGTAGTTGGATGTAAGCAGAAAGTACCAGGAGAGACTGCGAAACCAAGGAAGTCCGTGTATGCGATACACTTGGTAGCCAATCGAGATGATCTCCTGAAAGCACTTTACCTGCACCAGCAATGTCTGAACAAGGGAAAGCGAATAATAATTTAGTTTGATTCTCTTCCACGGCAAAGGCCATTGAACCCACCGTGATCATCAAGGCCAGCGGGCCGCCGTAGATGATCAATGCGAAGCCACAAATCATAATCCATGTGAATATGCCGCGGATGACCCAGTTCTTCCAACTGCCAAATGGAAAAACTATTATTATTATGTGTAATTATCAAAATATTTGCCACCCCACCCACTTTCCGCCGACTGCAGCCAGCTGTGGGGCAAATGTATTTTTGGAAATGATTTGAAATTTTTCACATACCGATCGGGTAAATCCTTGAGTGCCGAATCCAATAGCTCTGGGGTCTTGTCCGTGCCCTGGGGTAGATTCTTGGCCAGCTCTTCGACGAACTTCTCCTCGGGAATTTTCTCCTCCTCAGAGTCCACCTGCGGAGCGGGAAACCAATTAGAATTGCAATTTGTCTGGCTAAATGGCCTCTCGGGGCAGGGGGTGAAGCTTATACATTTTAACGAGGTGCCGTTCAAAGTCCAAAATATATACTATGGCTATATACCCATAATCAGAATATCAGCCAACGATATGCCGCCATTTATCCAAGACACACACACACACGCACACCACAGAAAAATTGTGGGATTTTCGGTGGCGTGTTTTGTTTGTTGCCAAATCATTGATAAGAAGCCATGTGAGGGGGGGGGCAAGGGAAAGAAAGTTCGCTTATCAGAGAGACGGAAAAAAGCCGGAACCATTGCAGAAAGCATACGGGGCGCAACGGGGCGACCTCTCCCTTAAGGGGTGGGCGCTTCCGTAATGGCTGGAATCCACTATAATTGGATTTGCACGAAATAATAGCGTTACATTGCTTCAACGCGGTGGATGGGGGTGGTAGTAAAGGGTCGGGGTCTAAGTTATTGGTTTTTCGCCTGCTGGCCTGCGCTCTCAATCGCTCTCTCTCTCTCTCTGTCACCCCTGCGCCCAAGGTGTATTAACACCAAGTCAGACACTCTTCCAGAGGGCGCTCTCTGAAGGGATAATATATTTGAGCCGTATTTTTTTTTGCATGCTGAGTAAGTAACAAAAGACCAGAGAAAATAGAAAGATCAAGAGAGCGGGAAGTTCCCACCTCACATAAATGCACCCTAATTGCGCCCACCTGCTTTTGCGTCAGAGAATAACAAAACACACACACAAGGCACCCAACAGATGTGTGTACATACATTTCTACTGGTATGGGTATACACACATTTGTTTCTTATGTTTTTTTTCTTTGCGCTCCAATGAATTATGCAAATGGAATGGGGAACGAGGCAAGGAATTGCTCTGCTCCACATAGGAGTCATTGCCTGGGCAGCAGTAGCAGCCAGCTAATTGGACACTTACATGGTCTGAAGAATCAGCTGCAGACGAGTGGCGTTTCACAGAATCAGATTGACCAGCAGCCTCACCGAGGCCCTCCTTTCTGCGTCGCACTTCGGCCATTATTCTATTTTCACCGTATGCCGCAATTGATTTCGGTATCGACTTCACTTCGCACAAGCAATTGCAATTGCAGTTGCAGTCCGCGTCTATTCCAAAAAAAATATTTTTAATTGTCAGTCTTCTCGTTACAGCCAGTGTGACCGCGGTTTTATGGATAGAATATACGGTCCGACCCTCAGAAATATACCGTCTGATTTTCAAAATATACCAAAAATATGCTGACGAAATATTTGTATTCAAATTGCACCATATTCCTCGTTTTTTATATTCGGTTGAATATTACTAGCTAGCTAAGACCTGAGGGTCTGTAATCATAATTTTAGCCGATTATTAAATCAATTTCCTACAAGACTGGTTAAATTTAAGTTCTCATCTCTATTGCATTGTTTATAAAATAAGGTTTAGCAAAAACTACACATTTGCTGCATATTAACTACATTATTTTGTAATTACCAAAGCCGACACCTGAAATAAACCCCATGGAAGCGGCAGTGTGAAAACTTCCGTTATCCACTTTTTGACAAGCTTTTTTTGAAATTTTCATAGCAAACGATCAGGAATTCGATGCTGATCACGAATTAGTATTCGATGTGGCCTAGGATGTCCTAGGCTCTAAGTGGCATTTCTACACGGCTTCTACATTGGTGCATTGGACAAGAGGGTGAGTCCATAACGCGTCTTAAAATATACTGGAAAATACTATGAAAAGTATAAAATTGCGAGGTGTGTGAGCTAGACGTGGTGGCAAGAAAATCAGTGTGACAGCGCATTTACTTATAAACGAGGGGAAACGTTGTGAGTTGCTGCTGCGACCGCAACTCTACATTTATACCCGATACATAGTCAGTATGGCTACATTAAACGACAAAGAGTGCGTGCGAGAGAGACAGAAAATCAGTCAGAACGTGTCGACGGGCGCTGCGTAGCCACTGCAAATTGATTTGTTACTTTTGGCTATAACAATAATCCGATCTGATTCGGATTAGGCAAGATTCGGCAATCTGGTAGATATGGCCATCATTCTCGTATCTTTAAAATTGTGGATGCCACAGATTTTCGTCCTTTGTGGGGGCGGAAGTGGGCGGGGCGATGTTTTGAAATACACTTGTAACAGTGACATATCCCAGAAGTCTGGATACAAAATGTCGTTGCTCTGGCTCTTATAGTCTTTGAGCACTAGGGGCTAATAGGGACGGACAGACGGACGGACAGACGGACAGACGGACGGACGGACGGACGGACAGACAGACATGGCTCAATCGACTCGGCTATTGATGCTGATCAAGAATATATATACTTTATGGGGTCGGAAACGCTTCCTTCAGGACGTTACACACATCCACTTTTACCACAAATCTAATATACCCCAATACTCATTTTGAGTATCGGGTATAAAAATGACATAGGTACCCGAAGAGTGGTCTGATCGGGATAAAAATAGATGTTGGACGATGCGCACAACCGATAAGCACACAAAATTTTAGAAAATTTTAATTTTTAGGTAGTGCTTACCGCATTGTCTGGGCCTGTCACTATGTCTTTCTGCAACTGCTCGTCGGTGATTGGAATAATCTCTATTTCCTTCTCTAAATCATTCTGAGTTGCCTGGGTTAGCTTCGGATACTCTGTTTCGCTATCCGCAGACCTAAGGAAGCAACACATAATCATAAACTATTCAAAAACTCTTTCTCCTCCACTCACTGTTTCTGCTCGCTAGAGCTAGAGCTAGAGCTTAGATCGATTATGTCGGGCTCACTGTCGTTGTGGGATCCGCGCCAGCCACTGCCACCCTGGCCCAGGCGCACAGCACGGGTCACGGGACCTGGTTCCTGGTTCAGCTTTGCCATGGAACGGGTGATTACGGGCATGTCCTCGGCAATCGGATTCGAAATGTAACGAATGTAATGAAAAAGAAAAAAGATGAGCTCTCTTGTTTTTCGGCACTAGAACTAATGCAAAGCAAAGGAAATTAAATACTAGGCCTACTTTATCAAGGAGAATCAATTGAAAATGTCAATTTGAAATACTTACGAACGCCTCCTAGAAGTATCGTAGAAATATGGTGCTGGAGTTTAAGTTCGTCGCCGGCTCCGGTGCCGGCTGCCACGCGACGCTCACAGTTTGTTCAAGAACGCCAAGCCCATCGAATCGCTATCAAGTTTCTAGGCGAACCCAATGTCCTCGTCGGGGGACAGTTCGTGCTCCGACTCCACCAGCAGCCTCTTCCACAGCTCACATAGAGTCTGTCCTTGCTGATGGCAATGTCGATCAGGTTGTCGGCGGTGGGAGTGCGATAGTCCAATGCGATATAGAGCCAGGAAAAGGTCCTCAACGATGAGGCGCTTCTGTTCTTGTTCTTGTTCTTGACCTGGATCTGGAACCTCAAAATTTCCTTCGCCCGCATGTTGCCAGCAAAGGAACTGCTCTAGTAGCTATCGTAGCAAATAAGATTTGGCGGGACTTTTTCGTTGGAATCCAATATCAACACAAGATAAATTCGCCATCTCGCGAGTTTGAAGCGAAGCGCTTTTGTCGAATGAGAAACCGATAATTTACATGTGGATTTACAAGTCGAGCTTTTGTAAGATATCGATACGACATCATACATTTTACATGTAGCTTACATGTCACATTACATTGACTGAGTATCTTGACACTCAGCTTTTCAGAAATATTAAACCGGATATCAAAATCAAGGAATATGCGAATATACAAATATATTATCAGTTTATTTATATTTCGGTATATTTATTTCTTTCTTCGAATCGGTTATTGGCTCTCTTTTCGCTCTCTGTGAATCGGTGTGAATCGGTGTGAATCGGTGTGAATCGGTTAACGGTGTGAATCGCAATGAGTCTGAGTCTCAACGTTTTACCGTTGGCAGCATTAAATTTGTATGGACCAGCAACATTTTCCGCGGATTGAGAAGCTTTCTGCACAAAACGTGCTCTTTCAAACTTCACTAACTTCACTCTCAAAAAATTCCACTTGGCACGCAACTCTTCGAATCGGTTATTGGCAGAGCTGTAGACCTATGAAACTACGTAACGTTTATTACATAAAAATTTAGTTGACATGAATAATTCCCGAAGTTGAGATCCACATTTTGCGCATCTCTAGAATTTCAGATAAAATTGTCGATAAATTTCAAATCAGCTGACAAGAAGTAAATTATAAAATGTGACCGTATTTGCGGTCTGCATATACCCTAAGGTAAAGGCTATTATAGAATTGAGGAAATGTTTGTATCTCAGGTTTCGATGAATGCAGAAACTAGTCAGTCTCATTCCATCTCGTGTCGACGTGTCGACGGGCGCTGCGTAGCCACTACAAATTGATTTGTTACTTTTGGCTATAATAATAATCCGATCTTATTCGGATTCGGCAAGATTCGGCAATCTGGTAGATATGGCCATTCTCTATGATTCTGCGTTTTTAATTTTCTCCTATCTTCAAAATGGTGGTTGCCACAGATTTTCGTTGTTTATGGCTGCGGAAGGGGGTGGGGCGAAATTTTGAAACACACTTGTAGCAGTGAGCTGTCAACAGTGAGTTCTGCAGTGAAAAATTACAAATAGTTTTGTAGCAGTGAGAGCTCGACAGTCAGGTCTAATAGTCTCTGAGATCTGTGGTTGCCACAGATTTTCGTAATTTGCGGGGGCGGAAGGGGGTGGGGCGAGATTTTGAAACAAACCTTTCAAGGTCCGATATCATAGGAATGTGGATAAAAAATTTGTGTGCTCTAGCTCTTATAGTCTCTGAGATATAGGCGCTAATGTTTTGCGCTAAGCAAAGCCGGCTATGATACGTGTGTGTTAGAGAGAGACAGGGCGAGAAAAAATGAAATTGTTTTCTTCATTCTGGCTATAATAATGATACGATCCAATTCAGATTCAGCAGTCTAGAAGATATGGTCATTCTCTACGATTCTGCGTTTTTGGTTTTTTCGTATCTTTAAAATTGTGGATGCCACAGATTTTCGTCTTTTGTGGGGGCGGAAGTGGGCGGGGCGAAGTTTTGAAATACAATTGTAACAGTGACATATCACAGAAGTCTGGATACAAAACGTTGTTGCTCTAGCTCTTATAGTCTTTGAGCACTAGGCGACGGACGGACGGACGGACAGACAGACATGGCTCAATCGACTCGGCTATTGATGCTGATCAAGAATATATATACTTTATAGGGTCGGAAACGTTTCCTTCTGGACGTTACACACATCCACTTTTACCACAAATCTAATATACCCCAATACTCATTTTGAGTATCGGGTATAAATATACGGTCTGACCCTTAGAAACATACCAAAATATACCGTCTCATTTTCAAAATATCCCGTAAATATACCGATGTAAGACCGAAATTAACCCACCTAACCCCCTTCTATTTATGCGAACATCTTGATCGAAACCGCGAAAAATAATCCTATATGTAGATTCTTTTTATGCTTTCTTGTCTCTACTTAACAAAAAAAAGAGACCTTGATGCATTGCACCTGAACGCGCTAGAATTCTCTAAGTCTTATACCCTTCGTGGACATATATTTATACACCCCTTAGTCACAATTGGGTTAGCAAAATATTGCGCTAAGACTAAGATTTGCCTTTGCTAACGAAATCATTCTGCGAAGAGAGAGAAGGACAAGGAAGTTTTATATGAAGAGGTTGCTAATCTTCAGAAGGTGCGTCACAGGAAAATAAGGACTTACGCGATACTGCTGAGAAGAGGGAGGATGTCAAGAAAATGCACTTCTTACCGTTGTTGCGGTAATATTTTTGGCAAATTTTGGCAAAGCATTGCTTAAAAGTTTAATAAGAAATGTACAAATTTGGTTTCGTCTGAAAACATTTTCATTCCATTTTTGAGTCTAATTGTGGAGCGCCAAAAACTGGACATTACCATTGCGGAAATGATTGAGGAGGTTACCGGGTACCAGGTTCGGCGGGGGGAACCGCCCTGTCTTCAGGAATGTGAATGCTTTTAAGCTTGTGAGAAGAAGACATACATATCTTACGACCAGAAAGACGAGGACTCGGAAACCGAATTGTCAGATAGCGGAAAAAAACCAGTCAAAAGTGATAAATGTGTTCAAATGCACTTATTGTGCGAACAGTTAAAAGCATAGAAGAAGTCTAAAAGAACACATCCGCAAGCACACGGGTGAAAGACCCCACGAATGCTCCACCTGCTCAAAGGAATTTGCGAAGTTATTCACTTAAAAAACACACCCGTACGCATGCGGGTGATCTATCTCCAAAAACACACAGCGAGCGTGAAAGTGATTTCTACTTTGTACGCATTAAGATAATAAAAAAAGCATTTAATTCAATATGTCTCCATACGGTTACTACTAAACACATACAAATTCAAAATACTATACTATACATATTCGAATGGTCTCAGGGAGCAGATCAGCTAACTGAAAAAGGATCTGTTACAGAGGCTGAGGGTGGCGTCGGGAGTGGCGTCGCTGGTGGGGTGCCCGGTACAATTTTCCAGCCCTCGTACCAGGTTCCCTGCTCAGCACCGATAATATTGAACTGGAAGACGGCCTGCGTCTTGGAGACAATCTCGACGGGTAGAAGAGATTAAATTTTCTGGAACAGTTGAGCTATTTTGCCACTATCACTGCCTGTATTGGGAGTGGATGCACCAGGTGCAGCAGCAGCTACTGTTTCAGCTTGGCCTCCACAAAGAAGTCAACCATAGCATAAGGTTGTCGGTGTTCTCCGGCACGCCGGCGTAGCGCGTACCGGCTGCTTTAAGCACTTCATCATGACCAGTAAATTACTCGGGCTCCCGGCCGATTCATTATTATTTGTTGTGATAAAAACGACCATCTTACAACACTGCTTCCGATTATGTATCGGCGGACAACGAGAAGAAAAAAAAAGTCCATGTATGTTTTGAAAAAATTAAATAATTTAGTATATCCCATAGCAGATGGCAGATAAATCAGGCGAACAACCGCCCGAGGCCCAGGGGCGGATCTGCGGCATGAGCAACCATACGCTAAGGACTCCCAACGTAACAATTAATGATAAGAAAATGCTAAATTTTGCACTCAAAATGAATGCGGAGCTGCGGTACGAGACGCCGATCTGCATGGAGTGTTTCACGAGCCTTGTCAAGGTCTACAGCAAGAAGAATCAGAGGAATAAAACTACCTCCTCTTTGGATCCGAACAAGAGCTTTAGCGGGAAAACACACGAAACTAGCCCAGCGCCCCTGAAGATTGCTCCAGAAACAGCAAAACAATCGCGGCTCTGTGGCCTGGGAACGCACTAACTGAAGCTCCCCAAAACCACAATTAAGGATGATTCGGGATTGCTCGGAGTTGCTCGCTACGTCAGAACTGCGAAGTGAGACGCCGGTCTGCATGGAGTGCTTCAAGAGTCTTGAGAAGTTGTACAAGATGAAGCTGCAACATGCCCGAAAGTATCGCACAAAAGAGGTGGACGACACTCTCGACGTTTCGGACGTGAGCTCAGAAAGTCTCGACGCCTCTCTCAATTTGTAGCATTTTCATTTCTTTATATCATTACAAATACATACCTACAATTCGACCCGAAAACCTAAACCGACCTAAAACCGAACCTTGTCTAAAATTTCTACCCAGTTCGTCGTCAGGTGCCACCCCGTTTAGACAGGCCTTAATCGTCTTCAGAAACTTTCCAACACTCTTGCCGCCGGCGTCACTTGCAATTTTCGGCTCGCCAATTTTCACATTGAAATAAGATATTTATCAAACGAAGAAGCTTAATTAAATAGAAAATGGCTGCAGCTATCGATGGTGTTCTCCCAGGCACATTGCAGGAGCTGGTAAAAAAGTCCAAGGTGCTGGTTGTTGGCGCCGGCGGGATCGGCTGCGAGGTCCTCAAGAACCTTGTGCTCAGCGGCTTCAACGACATTAAAATTGTGAGTTTTGTGAATTCCACGCGTCGCTTGGCTAAAATTCCCATCCCATTTAGATCGATTTGGACACCATTGACCTGAGCAATCTCAATCGGCAATTTCTTTTTCATCGCGAACACGTGGGAAAATCAAAGGCCCGTGTGGCACGGGAAACTGCTTTGAGCTTCAATCCGAATGCAAAGATAACTGCATACCATGATAGCGTCACATCGTAAGTGCAGTGCCGAGATCTCGCATAGTTCGTCCATATTCTAGCTCTATCTACTGTCTGTTTCCAGTTCCGACTACGGTGTCAGCTTCTTCCAGAAGTTCGATTTAATCCTCAGCGCTCTGGACAATCGTGCTGCCCGCAATCATGTGAATCGCATGTGTCTTAATGCCGATGTTCCTTTGATCGAGAGTGGCACCTCGGGCTACAATGGTCAGGTGGAGCTGATCAAGCGGGGCCTCACCCAATGCTACGAGTGCACACCCAAGGAAAAGCAGCGCACTTTTCCCGGCTGCACCATACGCAACACTCCCTCGGAGCCCATCCACTGCATTGTGTGGGCCAAGCATCTCTTCAAGTGAGTTGAATTCTAAGCGACTCCGAAGGAACCGATTCCAAGTCTAACCCCCTTCCATTGTAGTCAACTGTTTGGAGAATCTCTCGATGATGAGGACATTTCTCCAGACGCTGCCGATCCGGATGCCCAGAGTGTCCCCCAAGAATTCGATGCAGGCGCAGGTGGAGACGGTGAGGCGAAGATCAGCAAAGAGAAAACTCCAACGGAGGAGGGCCCGAACAATGGCAATGTTGTGCGCATCAACACCCGCCAGTGGGCCAAGGATTGCGACTACGATGCTGCGAAGCTTTTCAACAAGTTCTTCGATGAGGACATCAACTACTTGCTGAAAATGTCCAATCTGTGGACCTCGCGAAAGGCCCCAGTGCCCGTTTCTTGGGACACTCTTGTGCCCGAAGGGACGACTGATATCCAGCCAGAGTTCGCACGGCAGCATCACAAGGTCTGGACCGTGGAGGAGTGTGCCCATGTCTTTGCCAATACGCTCAAGGAGCTGAGCGCATCATTCCTCAAACTAAAGGCTGATGAAACTCTTGTCTGGGACAAGGATGATCAGCCGGCAATGGACTTTGTGGCCGCCTGCGCCAATGTGCGCTCCTACATCTTTGACATTGAGCGAAAGTCGAGATTTGAAATCAAGTCGATGGCAGGGAATATTATACCCGCTATTGCCACCACCAATGCGATTACTGCTGGCATCTCTGTGATGCGAGCCTTCAATGTCCTTCAGGCCAAATGGGAACAGTGCAAGGCCGTCTATGCCCGTCTTCGCCCCAATGGACGCGGCCAGTTCCTTGTCCCAGATGCCTCCTTGACAGCGCCCAATCCCAGTTGCTATGTCTGTTCCCTAGATCCGGCCATTACCCTCCGCATCGATACCAAGCGTGTTCACATTAAGGAGCTACGCGACGATGTACTGATTAAAACACTCAACATGCTCCATCCAGATGTGGTACTGGTCGGCTCTAACTCTATTTTGATCTCTTCAGAGGAGGGTGAAACGACAGATAATGACGACAAGCTGCTGTCCGAAATGAATGTTGTAGACGGCGCAATCCTGAACTGTGATGATTTTCATCAGAACTACAGTCTAAGCGTAATAATATCGCATTTCGATGCAGAGCGAGACGATTCTCTCTTCGAGGTGTCTGCCGACTCAAAGCAGTTGCAGCCCAAAGAGGAGGAACAAAAGAAGGTGGACGATGAAACCGACAAAGGAAAGGAAGCACGAAAACGTTCTGCCAATGGTGCAGATGATGCTGCAGATGATGGCCCCTCCACATCGAAACGTAGTCGTCCAACCGAGATAGAAGACGACGACGACGATGACTGTCTTGTGATCGAAGAGGAAAACGATGAGGATGTAATGGTCGTGGCCACAGATAACCTTTCCGTAGAGAGTCCTGCCAAAACGGCCACCAAGCGAAAGCCCAGCGAAGCGATCGAAGAGGATGAGGATATCACCGAGATATTGGACTCGTCCGACGAGGAGGCAGCCGGACCAACCAAATGCAAACGTTCCAAGATAGAACTGCCCGATCTGAAGATCAATCAAATGGAAGTCATCAACATTGATTGAACAGAGTACAATCTTTCCGTTTAAACGTTCTCTAACCAGTTCCATGGAATTTTCTGAATGAAAATCATTCTAACGATTTTAAGAATAACACGATACGAATAATTTAAAGTGATTTAACGGTTTTTTTTTTTACGTGAATTCCTATGTATCCTCAATACTGCGTCTCATGAAATTGTTTATATGAAGAGCAACACATCATACGATAATGAATAATAATAATATCCACAATTTGCAAAAATCTGAGTTTTGAAAGTGTCATCGATAGCGACCGTGCTGGCTAACAAAGATTTTTTGTTATCGGCTATCGGTTAATGTTAATCTAGCCAAGAGGTGAGTGTTTTGCCAACGTTTGGAAAGAATTTCAATGAAAACCCGACTTTCAGATGTCCTTTGCTGGCAAAATACTTCAACACAGCGCCCGCCTGTGGAATGGCCTCAGTGCCACGCGTGGATTTCACGTCCTATTGCGCCCCACGGCCATCACAGCCGGAGTGAACAACAACAGCAACCAAACACAACTGGTGGCCAACACAAATGTTTCCACAGGACTGCTGACACCTGTCTCTACTCTGCTGCAGCAGGTCGCCGGCTTTAAAGTCAAGGGACGCCTAAAGAGGCGCTGCAAGGATTGCTACATTGTGGTTCGCCAGGAACGCGGTTATGTCATCTGCCCCACGCATCCGCGCCACAAGCAAATGTCGATGAAGAAACGTGACTACAAGTCGTGGATATTGACACATGCCACCCAGTCCAAGGAACGAGGCTTCTAGTTTTCTGTAGTCCCTACAACTAGCATTTTTGTTTCAAATTTAAATAAAAACATTAAATTTTATCTATCGTTGCCCAACACTATCGGTGGCTCAGCTGTAATTTTTTTTTTGTTTATCTCCATTTCTGGACGTGCGACCCACAAAAATTAGTCGCTTGGTGTGGATTCCGTCACTTTTCTAACTCTAACTTGACCGGCGTGCAAGCAAAAGCAAATACGTCTGACATCAGTGCACTAATACGGGTGCATTGCTGATAAAACCCGAAAAATCGGGCAAAATGACGACTCATTTCATGAATGTTCTGCGGCAGGCCTTCAAGACATTCGACCGTGCCAACCACGCCAGCTTCAATGCCAATCTGCAGCACCTCAAGCAGCTAACAGATGAACTCACATACCGCGATCTTCACATCAAGGAGGAGCTCTTTCGCCCCCACGCTGGGGCACCGTCCCCGTCCCACGCCCAGGGCCGTGCGCCCTGCAGCTACATGCACATCTTTGAAGACGAGCGCTTCTCGATGAGCCTGTTCATTGTGCGCGGCTCCAGTTCCATTCCCCTGCACGACCATCCCATGATGTTTGGCCTGCTTCGCTGTATCTGGGGGCAGCTGCTGGTTCAGAGCTACACACAGCAGCTGGGGCCCGACGAGCCCCTGCACTACGACACGGATCCCATTGTGGTGAAGGTGAACGCCGAGGAGCCCTGCCTGGTGTCACCGGACAGCCCCAGCGCCATGGTCACACCACGCAAGCGAAACTATCACCATATAACCGAGGCGGGGAACGGCGTGGCCGCCTTCTTCGATATACTCAGTCCACCCTACGACGCCGACATGCCCATCTATGGCCCACGCAGCTGTCGCTTCTATCGCCCCAAGTCGGATGGGGGCCAAACGCAGCTGCACTGCATCCCCTCGCCAGCCACATACTATTGCGATGTGGTGGACACGCCCAAGACCGTTTTGCAATGTGCCTTCAAATGCGCCGACGAAGACTATGCCAAGAACGTCCCAGAGACGCAGTGAAGCCCCGCGTTAGGCTTACAGCAGCAGCATCCCCCAGCCGACTCCATCATTTGTGGACTCCAGTCAAGCCTACAAGCGAGCAAGCATTTTCTGTGTTATTTAAATAAATTTGCCTCCTTTTTTTTAGATTCATTCCGGAATCATGGAATATGTTATTTTATTCTCGGTCAAGCAGAATGGTCAGAATTTAGTCATCGTCTACGGCTTGATAAATGTTCTGGTTCCTACGCTTCAGTTTCTTGACGCTGGGTGGACTACTGGGAGCTGGCGGCGCTGCCTCGACTTTTGGATTGTCCACTGCCTCCGACTCGGCTGTCTCTGCTGTCTTTGGTTCCTCATCTTCCTCGGGCAGATCTATCACGTTGTCATCTTTTTCTGCTGCAATAGCATCAGCTGTAACTGTCGGCGCCGGCAAGAACAAATTCAGTTTTCTTTTCGAAGGGGTCACAAGTGGTTCTGGAGGAGGGGAGGAGCTCCCTTCGATGGTTTCTTGAACCTGAAATTGATCCTGAACCTGAACAATGGTTTCGTCTGCCTTCTGGTCTATGCTATCGACCGCAACTGCTGGCAGATCCTTACCATTGGCGAGCAACGCCAGACAGAGTGGATCATCCACACCCAAGACAGAACAGAATGTATTGCTCTGGGGATTCAGATGGGCCGTGGGTTGACCCACGACCATATGCTTGTAGTTGGACTGCTTCTGCGGATCGAAGGCAGGCACCGTTTGCTGAAAGTTCTCCGGGATCTTGAGGCTCTGGAATTTGGTGGTCAACGAATCCAGTTCCTCCTCGGTGGGTGTGAAATTGAAGCGCTCTGCGATGGCGCCAGCCTTCTTGCCCGGCAGGTAGTAGTAGTTCTCCTTCACCGAGATAAGATGATTGGTGCTCTGCAGAATGGCAAGCCATTCGACATCGTATTCAAACGTGGGATTGCCCTCAATCGCTTCACTGGGTATGTCCAGCACTTGGAGAAATGCTCGTCGAGGCAGGCATTTGTCCAGAGCGAGAAACTTTGTAACAGCCACTGGTTTGGGTGGCAGCCTAGATGTGCTCTCCTCATCGTCGCTCTCACCACTGCTGCTGCTGCTGCTTGAAGAGCCGTCTCCCATTTGGGTTGGGGCTTTGTTTGCATTTTGGTGTGGCACGAGGGCGGCAAATTTACAATGCAAATGTGCGGCAAACCAGTATGAGGGCTGTACCGCCTTCAGCAGCTCCTCCAGCGGTCGACTGCCCAGTTGTCCGCTCTCCATGTCAGCCGCAAAATAAGGTTTCTTCCTGAGCAGCTGGGCCTTGTTGCCGTATTCATAGATGCCGGTGGGCCAATCGTGCGACAAGAATATGTCTATCTTACCAGATAGCTGCTTCAGGCGGAACACCTCCAACTGCCGCACGTGATAGACACTGCGACATGTGGATTCAGTGTAGGGCGGGAATTCGTGATGGCCACGCAGGAAGTCGTGTCCCTTGTAGATGCCGCTGATGCCTGCAATACGAACGCCGTTCACATTGACCACTCCAGCATAGCCCAGATAATATATATTTGGGGCCACCCATCCGCCATATGGGAGCTCCTGCAGGTAGTTCGAGGCCTCGTGGTTGCCGCCAATGAAAATTGTCAGCACAGGGGCCACGCACTCGCCGCTGTAATATCTGTGGAACAATAAAGCCATGTTCAATTTAAAATATACTGATCTTTTTGCCACTCCACTCACTTGTAAAAGGTACATATATCCAGGTACTTCTTCGGCACAGCCATCGTTTGCAGATCCTCCAGATTGCGCGTGGATTGAAAGTCACCGCAGCATAGCAGGAGGTCGATCTTTGTATTGCTCTCCTTCTCGATGCATGCTATGGTGTCGTATATGCGCTCCAGTTCGCCGTGCGCACATCCTTCTATTGCTATTTTCATGTTTTTCTCTTTTTTAATTGTTGGTTTGGTTTGTAAACAATAATAATAAGAAAGATGCTAACCATTCGGCGACCTACAGCACTCATACCAGTGTTGTTGAACGTGGAATATTTTGCTTTTTATGGCGGTAAAATAAGCTAAATTCAAATGCATTTTATTTTATGAAATTTCCATTAAATTCAAACGTTAAAAATGATTTTATTTTTCAAAAATATCGATCCATTTACATAATATACGCGTAATGTGTGTGTAAAGAAAATGTATGTGAAATGCTCTGCGTTGAATTCTCATTCTTTGACCATTTATCCATATTGTTTTTTGCTTTTCTCGGAGTTCAGGGGGTCGTGCGGGGGGGCTCGTACAATCTCATTTGATGAGACTTCCTCGTCTTGTCAGTGTGTGTTGTTGTGTTTTTGTTTTGTTTCGTTTCGTTTACATACAAAGATTTACAGTGTGGACTCGTTTCGACTTAAGTTTTATCATAATTTAGTTGGCATGGAGTTGCCAAGAAATAGACAGTAAAATATACATCTACAATAAATATATGCGACTATCCCGGGACTGTCGCAGCGGCAGCGCATGCCATGCCTTTAGTACATAGAATGTACGTAGAAACCAAGAGAATGCCTTAAAGCTATAATCAGCATGCCTATTGAGTGTGTTTTAGTTTTTTTTTCGTTTTGGAAAGAATATGAGAAACGATCAAGTCAGAAATCGAACTAAGTCTCTGGTGTGGTGTCAGTTTCAGTTAATTAGGAGCCGAACTTGAAGGATGAGGGAACTGTTGTCTGGGGGAAGGCGAAGCCGCCTTGCTTCTCGATTAGCTTCGATTCTTTGGCCGCCTTCCGTTGATCGGCGGTCACGACCACATCCTGAAGCGCCCTTGCCTGTTCAGGGGTAAGGTTTGACGTCAGAAGCGCATACCAGGCCTGATCTTGGGCAGAAAGTGCTAAAGGTAGCAAGAGGGGAAAGGAACAGAGTGAGAGTCAGAGTCAGAAAAGAGGAATCATCGCCAAAACGAACCTGTGATAACTTCCTTAAATGTCCAGTATTCATCGATGGCGCTATCGTTCTCCTCGTCGTCGATTGGCGTGGTGAATGTCTCGAGACCCGTCTCGTTGAGGTCCTCCACAGACTCCTCAGCGTCGTCATTCGACTCGTCATCGTCATCCTTGACCTCGGCCTTGACCTCAAAGCCAGCCTCGCCCGCTTTCGCTTTGGTGAACTCGGCCAGTTTGTCCAAATAGTTGGGTGCCATTTCGTCCATGTCGTCCTCATCGCTGGACAGAGCCTCCTCACAGTCATCGCCATCCTCCTCCTCCTCCTCCTCTTCGTCCTCCTGGGCCCTGGACTCGTAAGCTCTTTTCAAGCCATCGAAGAGCAGGATCAGCGAGGGCACAATCTTGCCAGCCACCTCACTCAGCACCTGCGGCTTTGCATCGCCCAACGAGATGAGTGTGCACAGTCCAAGGACACACAGTTTGCGATCGTGAATGCTGAAAACGAGATGGGGTATGGGGTTACAACAAAAACAAAGTGAAAGGGTCGTCGCCCCAGTCTTACCCCAGGAAACAGTCGGTGTCGTGAAGCCATTGCTTGATGAAATGCGAGCTAATTGGTTCGTTATTCGGCTGCGACATCTTGTCCAGAATGGAGAGCAGCAATTGGGGATTGTAGTAGAGGGCCGCAATCACCACCTGGAGGCACATGGTGCGCAGCTCCGAGGACTGAACCTCGCGTGTTAGACGCGACAGAGCCAGCTCCACGAACATGTGTATCACTGAATCGATTTGGCCCTTGCACTGCAGAATGATGACCTCCATCAGTTTGGCCGCATGGCACTCTGGATCCTCGCCCGGATTGCCAGTAAGCATCTGTCGATAAGATGAGAGAGCATACGATAATGATTAATAACTGTATAGCTTGTTCGATTAGGGAGACGTTTGATCTGGTCTGGGGGAGTCTGTACCGTTTTGCACATGTCGAGTATGGCCAGGAGGCGGTTGGGATTGGAGAGGAAGGCTGGTGTATCGACCGTCACATAGTTATGCAGCGCCGGCATAATGTCAATGAAGTAATCGATGCCATCCTTCTTGAATACCTGATAGATCAGCTCTAGCATTTGCCACATCTCCGGGGAAATGGCCTTGCACGTCAGATCGTACACCAGAGAGAACGTTTCCTCGTAGAAGTCTGTCCCGAGCAAATGAAATGAAAGATTAGAAAGATGATCCAAAGAAGGATCAAAGCTCTCAAAGCTTACCCGTAATATTGTGCTGGAATATGTGACCCACCACATTGATGACAATGGGATGCAGATTGAGCAGCACCTCGGGATGCTCCTCCATCACACTCAACAGGGTCTCGATTGTGTTGAGCAGACTCATGGCGGTGATGGCCTTCTCATCGGATCCCTCCTCCGACTCGAGCACTTGGCTAAAAGTCGTGGCCAAGTGCTGGCAGATCTCGGTGGCCACCGGCAGCAGCTGTGTGGTGAAGGTGCAGACAATCTTCTGCATGACATTCGTCAGATCCTCGTTCTCCGTCTCCCGAATGATGGTCAACAGCTCCTTGGTGATCTCCTTGATCTGCGCCTCCACATATGGCGGCGCCTCGTCCTGGGACGATAGGAACATCTGCAGCCCAATGGCGGCCTCCACTTTCACGGGCAACTCCTTGTCTGTCAGCAGGGCATTGGTGGTCAGCCGCATGATCTCTGCCAGAACTTGGGGATTCTTGATCTGTACATCGCAGAAATAGTGCAGCACCCAGCAGGCGCGTGCCCTCATATGCCCAGCGGGATTCTGGAACTCGGGGAACACATATGTCGTCAGCATGGACTCCACCTGGTCCCTGTACAGGGCCTTCTTCAGCAGGACATCGGCTAGGGTGCCGATCATGTGCAGGGCTCCGTCCTTCTGCTTGTTGTCTGCCTGCTGGGATGTTATGATCTGCATTATTGTGGCCATGGCCTTGGGCAGAACGCCCTTGCGCTTCTTGCAGATGGAGTGCAGCAACGATTGGGCAGCCGGCACAGGTGTGGCATAGTCCTCAAATATGTCTACAAAGGGAACGATCGTTAGCAATAGCAGATCACGAACAGAGAACGCTTCTCTTACCAAACTTTAAGCGAATGTACTCGTAGGGATCGCTTTCCCACAGCTCCTGATCGGAGTCCGTGAAGGACATGATCGGAAAGATAACGTCCTGTATGACAGCCACCATATGGGGCTTGATCAGCTTCCAGGTGTACGCATGGCTTACGCTGCAATAGGAAAGTGTAAGGAAATGCAAGGAAAAATTCATCACAAGATACATACGCATTCTTGAGATAGTTTAGCACATCGGTGAGGACACGCGGCGAGACATAGACTCTATTGCGGTACTGGTCGAGGATCTTAAGGAGCACCTCCAAAACACCCTGGCTGAAGGTCGGCAAATACCACTCAGCGAATTTTTGGTACTTTTCACTAACCACATTGCTAGGACTTCCATAGCTACAAATCAAAGAAAGACAAACTATTATTTAGAGTTCCTTTAATTGCCGTTTTTTTGTTAACGAACCGCTCGAACATGCGGACCATGATATGGAGGGCCCACTTCTGGTCTTCCAGTAAGGAAATTCGGTGCGTTCATCTTCATCCAAGTGCGAGCAATCGGGCACCTCACGATCTGCAATCTGGCGACAGATCTCCATCCACTGCGAAAAGATCTCCTTGGTGATGAGATCCAGCGGCAGGCTGTACTGCGTGAGGGCGTAGTAGATCTTGAGTATTTGTTTCTGCAGGAGAACTGACTGCTCCGACTGCTCGTTGAGAAGCCTAATTATCAGCTGATAGATCATAGGCAGAAGCAGATTCATGGCCTCGTTCAGCGGTGTCCGCTCCTCGGATCGCTTGTACTCGTACGTCTTCACCAGCTGATACATGGTGAGCAGCGCTCCGTTCCATCCATTCAGATCCTGGTTCTGCAGATAGATGCTGATGTTGTCCACCACCTGTGGCCAGCGACCGGGAAAATCGCTCTTGATGATGTGATTAACGCAGACGGAGAGCTGAACCCTGCAAAGAACAGCACAGCACAGCCCATAATTAGTCGAAATGCGAGGTGAAAAACCCTACAACCCAACAATTCCTTACCTGATCAATTCGGGGGCATGGACAATGGCATCTACAATAGTGCCACGGATCATGGCCCGATCCTGTTCGTGTATAGAGAAGGGTATGGGCTCGCCCGGCTTTGCCTCGTGATCCGACCAGCTGCTGTTGATCAGATTCTTCAAGTAGACGGCACCCGCCTGCCGCACCGGCTGCTCCAGCGTCGTTTGCATAACAATTTGCAGAATGGTGGGCACAAATCCAATGATTTTGTGTATCTGCGTGAAAAAGAGAACAAAATCAAATGAAAATGAAATGTAGATCTAGATTATTTTCCCCATTTTCCACCGATTTGTTTACACAGCTGCTGCTGCTATCGGGATGGGATGAGTAAGGCGGTTTGCAATGGGTTAAGAGAATTATTTGCCAAAAGCATTACAATACCGTATCGATGGCACCCGCCGACCCGACCCAGAGGTGGAGGAGGCACGGCACCACTTTAAATTCTGTTCACAATCCCCCAATGAATATGGGAGGCAGCGGAGCCATGGCACCGAACCGTGAGCAGCCGCCGGTGGCCGACGACAATTTGCCATAAATGCTGATAAAGTTAATTAACCAATAGAATTAGGAGGGGGCTGGAGGGAGACGGGCATGCAAATCGTTAGATGCTGACTCAGTCGTAATGAGCATGCCCATGGTACAGTGGAGCGAAAGCAATTGGGTAATTGATGGATGAACAAATGAAAACGTCTCTAATTAAGATTCTGTTTCTGAGAGACACTGGAAACTGGAAACTCGTTTAATCTGGAAAGTGTATTGCGTAAGAATAGAAAATAAACTTTAAAAATTTAATGGCAGAAACATACTTCGCACGCACAGTGCGAACAGTGGCAGAAACCACCATTCCCATACATCAAATCGGGGGAAAAAGTACTTGTTGCGGTGCCAGGCAATGGGCGCGCGGAGGAACATAACTCCCTGCCACAAGGTTATTGATAGATGATTGGTAAAACCAATAAAGCTTCTGCCCTCTCTTCCTCGGCCGATATCGGTTTACTGTTGGACAGGGGCCCCATTACACCCGCTACACCCCCCACCCACACCGACACCGACACCCTCACTGACACCAACACCGACACCGACACGGACACGGACACCCACACAAAAATCACTGGGCAATGCAATTCTAGAGTGAGAGAGAGGGAAGGGAGGTTAAAAGCGAACAATTAAAAAAGCACATGGTTTTTGACGATGGCGCCACCTCAAAGGTCTTTTACATTTGTTTGTCGCAGGAATGGGAGGGGATTAACGATTAAGGACGTACCTGGGCCAGTTGATCCTCGGCGGCCTTGCGCTGCTCGGGATTTGGATCAATAGTTGCGCGCAACAGTTCCGTGAGTTTTTGTGCCTCCATTTTCGCCTAGTCGTTGGTCGCCTCTCTCTCTCTCGCTTATTTCCTATTGAATGCACGTTTTGCCGGTCGTTGCTGCTCCTTTGCACTTTGCACAGAACCAAAGCGCCCACAAAGCACCTGCGAGTTGCTCTATTTGTTTCACAATAGCAATTTTGCTACACAACGCCACTGCAAGGGCCTAATTGCAGATAATATGCACCCTATATAGGCTATAAGGAAAAACGTGGAAAGGCTATGGGCTATGGGACGGCACACACACACACACACCCTCAGAAATATACTGAAATACGTCACATATCTCAAAATATACTGACGAACTATTTGTGTTCAAGTTGCATAATATTGCTAATTTTGGATATTCCGTGGAATATAACTAGCTAGCTAAGGCCTGAGGGTCTGAACTCATAGTTTTACCCGATTATTACATCAATTTTCTACAAGACTGGTTAACTTTAGCATCTCATCTCTATTGGATTGTTTATAAAATAAGGTTTAAGCAAAACCGGTCAACAAAAATGTCCACTAAATTAATTTCCTTACATGGCAACTACACGCTAACTACACATTTGCTACATATTAACTACATTTTCATGTAATTACCAAAGGCGACACCTGAAGGGGAAATGTGTACGTTTCAAAAATGTTTGCCCGTTTTTTTCTCATACAAGCCCCATGGAAGCGCCAGTGTGAAAAACCTCCGTTATCCACTTTTTGACATGCCTTTTTTTCCGACATTTTTGAAAAAATTGAGATTTTGATGGCAAGCGATCGGGAATTCCATTCTGATCACGAATTAGTATTCGATGTGGCCTGGGACATGGCTCTAAGTGGCATTTCGACACGGTTTCTACATTGGTGCATTGGACAAGAGGGTGAGTCCATAACGCGTCTTAAAATATACCGGAAAATACTAGAAAATACTATGAAAAGTACGGAATTTGCAGCGTGTGTGAGCTAGACATGGTGGCAAGAAAATCAGTGTGACCGACCCTCGGAAATATACTAAAATATACCGTCTAAAGCTATCTCAAAGATACTTACAGTATCCCTACAGGTACCGAGAATATCTAACGGGATCTCGAGATGTAAATTACACGTAATTCTGTTTTTACACGGTAGATCCTGAAAAAACCGTGTAAAAAAAGACAAAAAACGAAAGAGAAACAAATACAGTAGACGCTCGGAAATTAGAACCACTTTGTGAATGACGTGGTTATAATTTTCGAAAGATTCTAATTTCTGGACGGATTTTGTTTCCAAACAATACAGAAAAACTACTCCTCCTTAAATTATTTTTATTGTTCATGATACAATTTTCAGTGCTTCAGTTTTGTTTCATATAATCTAAGATACTGGCTTGTTTTTTTGGGCTGCTTCAAATTATATATCACCATATCATTACGAAGGGCCACGAGATTGAATATATGTTTTTTAGTAAGTTGTTTGCGCTTTCAATAGCATGGTTATGAGAAATTGGTTCTTCAATATCAACAACTTCTGACTCTTGCACTGGCTTTTCTGAACTAAACTGTCTTTACTTTGTATGCTACAAAACAAATAAGAGAAGCCCCCTTTTTTGAACCAACGAAATCGCAGCAAAAGTAAAAAAAAGAAATACGCTCTGATATGTTCAGCGCAAAACAACGGTCGGTTCTAATACCTGGAAGATTCTAATTTCCGAGCGTCTACTGTATGTACATATTCTCTCTATGCTCTTTCTTTTTTTCGTTTCTCTAGCTGTTTATGAGCTGTGTGTGTTTTATATATGTGTGTTGTTATTTTAAGCCGTGTTAAATGAAATAAAACCGAGCAAAAAAATTTAAAAATCTGATTTTCAAACCGTGTTATTTCAAAACCGTGTAAAAAAAGATCTAATTAAATGCACGAATAGGTCAGAAACATGTAACTCTGGGAAACGAAACAGTCATTATTAATTAGGTTTCAAAGGAGCGTTGACCGCAAATAAGAGTTATGAATGCAAATTGTACCTAAATAAATCAATGTGAAGGAACATGGAATTCTTTTATATTTTAATCATATATGGCGGTATCAGAAAAAAACTTCTATAACCCAATTTTTATTAAAAAAAAATCTGAAACAGTGTTATTTTAAATTTTTTCAATAAAAATTGCGAAATAATTGTCAGACTGCAATTTGTATTGTAAAACTTATAACAGTAACGATCCTGGTATAGGGTATAGGGTATACAAATGTCCATACTCCATACATTTTTGGTTGTGTAGTTACCGTGTTGTTACCATGTAAAAATGGGACATTTTTGTTTAAACCTTATTTTAGACACAATCAAATAAAAAAGAGAACTTAAAACTAGCCATTCGTGTAGCAAATTGATTCATCAATCGGATAGAGCTATGTGTTCAGGGCTGAGGGTCCCAGCTAGCTAGTAAGTATCAAAATAAGTATCAAAATCAAGGAATGTAAGTTCCGATCATGGACAGAGAACGGTTAACCCGTTGTCGACCAAAGGGTATTCAAATACACTCCACGAAAATTAAGAAACTTGAAGAAGTGTAGCAAAGTTCAGATGCCAAATAGGATCATTAGGGGTCATTAGGATGGATTTACAGGAAGAATTTGCATACAGTACTATTTCAGTCAAGTTGTTTGCCTGTTAAAAAAGAGTGGGGCTAAGTGGGTTAAGGTCGTTTAATTATCATGAACTGCTGAGCACTGCCCAAAGGCTGAAGTGACACATCGTTTCACGGAGGTGTGGTTGAAAATATATAAAACTTAAATTTAACTCGGTGCGAAGCGTGAGGATAATAGTTGAATTCAGCCGGTTTGATAGAAACACAAGCACAATCATCAAGGACAATGACAGGCAGGCTACCGGCATGCGTAATCGATGTGGGCACCGGGTAAGTTTGGTCGCCGCCACCGCCTGCGGGGGTCTCCAATTGGAAAAAATAGGTCGTCTGGCTGATAGCGATGTTTACATTTGCAGCTACTCGAAGATGGGATTTGCTGGCAACAAGGAGCCACAGTTCATCATCCCCTCGGCCATAGCCATCAAGGAGTCGGCTCGTGTTGGCGACACCAATACGCGGCGCATCACGAAAGGCATAGAGGACCTAGACTTTTTCATTGGCGATGAAGCCTTCGATGCCACTGGCTACTCCATTAAAGTATGTCGCCACACTGATAAGATTATCGACATTCCTTTAATTTTTATCATCGCCTCTACAGTACCCGGTGCGTCATGGTCTGGTGGAGGACTGGGACTTGATGGAGCGCTTCCTGGAGCAGTGCATTTTCAAGTACTTGCGCGCGGAGCCCGAGGATCACTACTTCCTGCTGACTGAGCCGCCACTAAATACGCCCGAGAACCGGGAATATACGGCGGAAATTATGTTCGAGACATTCAATGTTCCTGGCCTGTATATCGCAGTGCAGGCCGTGCTGGCCCTGGCCGCCAGTTGGGCTTCCAGATCCGCCGAGGAGCGCACACTCACCGGCATTGTGGTGGACAGTGGCGATGGAGTGACGCACGTTATACCCGTGGTAAATAGAGCGCCCTCCCCATATCTTATCAGCAAATACTTTTGTGACAAAATGTAAAAAAGGAATGGGCTTGGAATAGCCACAAAACCATTTGCAATCCATTGTAGTTCAATCAATGAACTCTACAATGAACCTCTACAAAATAATTAATTAAGCCTGTCTTTCCGTAGGCCGAGGGCTACGTGATTGGCTCTTGCATCAAGCACATTCCCATTGCTGGCCGCAACATCACATCGTTTATCCAGAGTTTGCTGCGTGAACGGGAGGTGGGCATACCGCCCGAACAAAGCCTCGAAACTGCCAAAGCGATCAAAGAGAAGCACTGCTACATCTGCCCCGACATTGCCAAAGAGTTTGCCAAGTACGACTCAGAGCCAAATAAATGGATACGCAACTTTTCGGGCGTCAACACGGTCACCAAGTCGCCGTTCAACGTCGACGTCGGCTACGAACGCTTCCTGGGCCCGGAGATCTTCTTCCATCCCGAGTTCTCGAACCCCGACTTTACCATACCCCTCTCGGAGATTGTCGACAACGTCATCCAGAACTGCCCTATCGATGTGAGGCGTCCGCTGTACAACAACATTGTCCTCAGCGGTGGCTCCACCATGTTCAAGGACTTTGGCAGGCGTCTGCAGCGCGACATCAAGCGATCGGTGGACACGCGCTTACGCATCAGCGAGAACTTATCCGAGGGACGCATTAAGGTTAGCTCACTCACTCTCTTGTATGAGTCATGGATCTGAATCGGGGTTTTATATATTCCACAGCCAAAACCAATTGACGTTCAAGTGATTACTCATCACATGCAGCGGTATGCAGTGTGGTTTGGCGGCAGCATGTTGGCCTCAACGGTGTGTTACGATCGCCACGGAGTTCTTACAACATGATGCTCATTTATAATGGTTATTGTTTCTTTTTACAGCCCGAGTTCTATCAGGTGTGTCACACAAAGGCTGCCTACGAGGAGTATGGCCCGAGCATTTGCCGTCACAATCCCGTCTTTGGCACCATGACATAATTGATATGTTCCGATTTGATTCGATTTAGTCGGGGCCCAGCCTGTCCCATGCAGCAGCGGTGCCGTTATTATTAATAATTTCAATTTTAAATTTGATTCTATTTGCTTTGATTATGTTGTATTCCACGCGCTAAAGTATTAGTAACGATTTTCCCCTTTCCCCCTTATATGTTTAGCTTTTAAAAGTGTCTAAAAAGTGTGTTAATTCTCTCCCTCTTTCTTTACGGCCAGCGGTTTCGCTCTAATTTAAGCTTAAAAACTCTTTAAAAAAACAACAATTCCGATGTCTGCCAGTTAAACGTTTGCTAATCTGTAAGGTGCATTACTTTTAGATTTTATATCGCACACAAAACCCAAAAAACAAACAAACACATACCCAAGATCTTGAAAAGTATACCCTGCCCTCACCATTCTTACATATATATATATATACGGAAAAAACGCTGTACTTGTCATAGTAATATTTATAATTGCAATAACTGCGAAGCGATAAAGGTTTACAGAAAACAAAACAAAACGGAATGAAATGAAAAACCATAAAAAAGAAAAGATACGAATTATTGTGGAGGAACCTGTTTGTTATATTGATAGGGCATTAATTGAAATGGCATTAAATAAATCAATAAAACATTCTTTAAGCTCACAACGTGGCTCCTTTTTGATCTGGAAGCTTGTACTGGAAAAGTTTTATTCAATGCATTGTTCATATGTTCTGTATATGTGTGTGTTCGTTCAAATTGATCTAATATATGTATATATATATATCCTTTCATATCGTATATAAATTTTGTGACGGTGTCGATTTAGCTGAGGGGAATATAGCAAAAAGGTTCGGTGTTTCCAAAAAACGTTTTCAAGCTATGACTTTTGAATAATTGACTAATCCACGTAGTCGCTGGAGCCCTCCTCCTCGTCGTTGCTGCTGCTTGACTGAGCGGCTGCCGTTTCCGGGGATCGGAGATGCTCCGCAACGCGAAAGTTCTGCAGAAAGTCCCGCATGGCATCCATCATCAAAGTGAGCGATTGCTGCAGGCCAACTTCTACAATCGTTTTAGAGTTTATAAACATTAGAAATGATTAAATGGGGCGGGGCGGGGCTGAACAAACCTTCGGCTTCGCCGTTGGCTGGCCTGGCCAGCTGCTCTGCAGCTGCTGCTGCGGCCCCAGCCTCAGCTGGCGCTGGGGCTGCTGCTGCTCCAGCTCCTGCAGCCTGGGGTTGTTGTTGAACTGCCGCAATGTTGTTCAGATTGAACGATGGCAAGAGGGATTGGAAAAACATCGATACGGAGTTGCTGGGGTTATTTGTTGGACTGCTGCTGGATGAAGACTTTCTGCAAAGAATATATATGTACATTTGAGCTAAGGTCTCCCAGCTATTGTCGTACCGTTGATAGCAATTGACACTGTCTGGTGGTGGCAGTGGATCGTAGGTCATAATCGCCTGCTTTTCCTTGGCCACAAAGACGGCCAGGGGAACCTTCTCCTTGTAGTCGGAGAGTATCACATGCCGCAAAATGGGTCGTGGCGGTGTGCCGCCATAGCGTACGGATCGTTTCTCTTTGTATTCACTAGCAACAGGGTCTTTGCTTTCGATGCGATCGAGCACGATGTTGACATTGGACTCCAGCCACGGCAGCACCTCGGTCGAACGCCAAACGACTCGAGCACGGCACACATACAAGCACACAAGCTGGTGCAGGGCAGGCGATTGACTGGAGGAAAGGGAAATGGAGAGAGAGAGCGATAACGTATTAGATAGCGATAATCGAAACCCTCTTCCAGGTGCCAGAGCACTTACTTTCCAGACACATCCGAGAAGAAATATGACGAGGCCAGCACGCGCTTGTCCGTCTGCACCGACATCTCGTCCAGGAGTGGCCTCAACACAGCCGGAAACATGAGGAGTGCATACTGCAGAGCCTCGTTGGAGCGTTCACAGGCGCCGTGCAGTGTGTACAGGGCCAGGGCGTAGGAGTAGGCCATGTTGGGGAGCTGCGACAGATTCCGGGTGACATTGTACTCCTCGTAGAACTCCACCAGCCAGCCAAACTGTTTGCTCCTCAGGGCGTAGTAGTCGATGACCAGAATCATGGCCAGCGGATCCGTTTCTGGCTGGAGGCTCAGCAGCAGCTTTGAGATCTCAAACGCTGTACGGCTGCATGCACGCTCTTCCAGATATTGGGCATGCTTGAAGAGCACAATGTAGAAGGAGCGGTTCTCCTGGCGACGATAGTCCAGGCGACAGTTGCCCGACGTCAGGCTGAAGTTGATGTGCAGCGACGACTCCAGCAGAAGGAGGGCGCGCTCCAACAGCTCGGCGGCCAGGGCAAAGTCCTCGGTCATCTTGCAGACCTCGCTCAGCTGGACCAGCGAGTCCACGTGGTAGGGGCAGCGCTTGATTAGCGTGATCAGAAACTCCGAATCGATGCGCTCCAGGGCAGAGAGGAACATGTGCTGCACTCCCTGGTAGTACTGGCTATGCTCAAACGCGAACCACTGCACTGCATCGTTGCTGCTGCTGCTCTTCGTGGACATTGAGGAACCGGGCAACTCGATTGTCGGCAGCAGTTGCATCGTGATGGTGTTCTTGGTCAGCTGTGGCCAGGATTCCCTGGCTGTCACCATGTAGGTGGACTTCAGAGTGGGCTTCTGGCGGCCACGCTTGGTTCTGCACAAAAAATATACCCAATTAGAGCGTAAAGCCGCAATAGTTCAGTGGGGATCACTTACTCCACTTTGACCACCCGCTTGCCAAAGGTCCGACGCATCTCGTTGTGCGAATTTAGGTGTCGCAGCTCTACGCTAAGCAGCTTCTTGGTTGCCGAACCGCCAGTAGCTCCAGCGGAAGCAGCAGCGGCTGCCTGCTGCTTCACCGATTGTCTGGGCACTGCATCGTAGACTTTGCCCAACAATGGATCCTTCTCGAAGTACTTGTCCTGCCGCTCGTTGTCCTCGCTGCTGATGTGATTACCGCTGGACTTGACTTTCTTCTTTCGCTTCTTTTTCTTCTTTTTGGCAGCGGCACTGGCGTTCGGCAAAGCAGCCGACGGATGCTCCGTTTCGTTGTCATCCTCCTTGAACTCGCTCTCCGAGAGACTCAGGCCGGGCTGATTCAACTGGAATTGGTCGCGACGTTGAAGAATGGGGAGTTGACGTTGAGTTGGCAGTCGTGGATTGGATGATTCAGACAGGGGCTACGTACCAGATCAAATGGATTTAAATGCGATTTGCGATCTCTGACAGTATTGTAGTCCTCCAGCTCGTCATTGTCACTCAATTCCTCGCCCTCTTCGTCGTCGGGCGGCGGCGGCAGCTTGTCAGCGTCGCCCTGCAGCTTCTTCAGCATACGTGCGGACATGGTTGTAGACCAGCTCCGCGATATTATATTATATTTACAAATTTATTCAGATTTTATTAATTTTCGTACAAAATACGTGTGTATTGTTGTTATCGTTGCTGTTATCGATGAAATATACCGTGTAATTTCGTGTACATCGCTTGCCAGTCAAGGCAGGTGTTTTGGTGCTAGCCGCTACTAACGATGATTTTGCTACTATACTATCATGATACTATCGAGCTAGTATCTGTCGCTTCCCCATCTCTCTCCATATCAATTTCTCAAAATTTTGGCCTGAAGATGAGTGTTTCAATACATAAACCTGAGATTCTGAAAATAGAGCATGTGCCCGAGCTGGCTCCGGTGACAGAATCGAAACTTAACAATCTGAAATTAGAGCACGTTTTGACAGAAAAGAAGGTTCACATCATGATGCAATTATACATACATGATGCAATTATATACATTTCCACCGTTGTAGAAAAGCCACCCCCTGCGGAGGGCGTCTTGGAGACTGAAGAGGAAATGGAAAAACGTCGCATATTCCAGACCTATCGTAACATCATCAAGAGCAACGACAAAGAAACTAAGCCCGTCCGACTATGCGATCGTGACGACTACTTCAAGAACTTGCCCGAGGACCTCAAGAAGGAAGGCTTTAAAGTCATCAATTCCAACGACTTTAAGACTGTGAGGGAGAAGGCAATCAGACTTCTGTACGCTTTGGGGTTGCCTCATACCATCAGCACAGTAAAATCCATTTCCGGTAGGACAATGATTAAAGTCGAACTCGGCTGCAGCTACGATGGCATTTGGATTGACTATGAGAGCGATATTTATAGCCACATCATTGAGTTTATGGTGGATATGCTTGATTAGGGTTACTTATTGAATAGAAGATTAAAGAAGAAAAATCACACCTCGGAGGCCACGGATAGACTGCTATCGGAGGCCGCAGCAGACGTACGCTCAAACTACGCCCTTTGGAAACTGACAGGACGCTACAAGCGGCAACCTACACCTCGCTTTCCGGTAAGGAAGGCTGACGGCTCATGGGAAAGAACAGCAATGGACAGAGTGGAGGCTTTTGCGACGAACTTGGAAGAAAGATTCACACCATTCCGGACGACATCTAGTGGAAGAGCAATGATGGTCACTGAGTGGCTGAATGAGACCCACCAGATGGAGCTCCTTGTGGCGCCAATCACTTTTCAAGAAATCTCGGAGGACATAAAGAAACCCAAGTCCAAGAAGGCCCCTGGCGACGACAGGATTGACAATGTTGTGGCAAAGGCGCTACCAAACAGAGCCTATCAGCATACTTCCCCAAAGCTTGGAGATGTGCCCACATAATCATGTTGCCAAAGCCAGGAAAGCCACCGGAAGACCTCAACAACCATAGACCAATTAGTCTCTTGTCGACTTTTGGCAAAATGTTTGAGCGCTGCATCCTACGAAGGGTACTGGAGTCGCCGCTGGTCAAAACAGCCATGCCAAACTACCAATTTGGGTTCAGGCTTCAGCACGGCAATCTTGACTTTTTGTTGGGACTGGTGGGATTCGGGAGTGGCAGCGGCCAAATTAATTTAGATGGATAAAGTCGGAGGAATTTTAAGCAAATGCGGCGCAGACCGCACGTTGCCCCCCTTTTATTGGCTGCGGACCACGCAAAATTGAAGCGGCGCAGCGCTACTCCAGCCCATGATGCAATTATACAAGGTGGCAAGCGTCCTTTCAAGTGCTTGATTTGCGACAAGACATTTCACATGGCGTATGCAAGCAGAAAAGCAGGAAAGACGAATATATGTTTTGGTCCCATTTTTTTTGTTTAATTCATTTATTTATTAGTTTTTTACAATAGCCACCGCAAGCGCGAGCCGCTGCCGAATTGATAATGATCGGAGCCGGAGGAGGCGGGACGGCCTGCTGGTACGGCAATATTACAATGCACTCGAGGAAGGGAGAATTTCGACCGCTTCCTGTCGTACAATAGCCAACAGATTCGCCAGCCGCTGCCGCAACTCCAATCAAAATTAATGTAGCGGCAATACGTTTTAGGCACAAAGAAATACCATTAAAGAATACTTCTAATTTAATTTAACAATTTTAGCTTTTTGTTGGAACTGGTGGGATTCGGGAGCGGCTGGTGCTTGAGAGCCAGAAAGTGGGAGTGGGAGCGGCAGCGGCCAAATTAATTTAGATGGATAAAGTCGGAGGAATTTTGAACAAATGCGGCGCAGACCGCACGTTGCCCCCATTTTATAGGCTGCAGACCACGCGAAATTGAAGCAGCGCAGCTCACCGTTCCTTTGAATATGTGTGCGTGTGTATGTGTAGGTTTCCTAGCCGTTGCTGCCTGGGCCTGGGTAAATCTAGTGATGACAGCAGTGCCTAGTGATGGACTTTTTCGTGCAATATCTGTCTGTTAGTAGATATTTAAATTGGAAAATAATAAGCGTAAATATACTTAGCCCAAATAGATAGTTATTGTAATGTGAAGTCATGATTGAAATATATTATGTATTTTAACATGTGTTGTTTATCCGCTCATTATATTCATATAGTCTATATTAAAAAACACTTGCCAGCAATTCTAAACCCTATGCATGCAGCATATAAAAATACGTGTGCATCCATATATTAAAATACGCTCGAGCCACAAGAAAAAACGCAAACCAAACAACACATTAGCGCTGAAAACTAAAAAAAAAACATACTATCACATATTTTGGGTGTTGCTGCTGGGTTGCTGTGACGCGCCGCGTCATGAACAGAACGTGACGCCACCAGAGGCGAATTTTTTAAACTGGGGCCGCTTGCTAAAGTTCGTTTGCCCGCATATCCTGTATGGTTAGTGGCTCCGGCTAACTTTGGATGACACTTTGGATCCACGACTGTTCCTTGGCTAACAGTCAGTGACACCAAGTAGAAGTCCGTACTTTGAGAATTAAGATCTAAGTTTAACCAACTATCGCCATCTTTTTCTTCAGTGACCTCTCGAATTCTGACACTAAAAATCTGATGCAAATACTTTTTAATTTTTTTTTTTTTTTTTTTTTGAGATAAATGTATTTTATTTAATAATACTTATTGTTGTTTTCTATTACTTTTGGAGCAACTTATACAACAGTCAACAGTCAGAAAAAATTATGATTTAAAAAAAAAAAAAAAAATAAAAAATGCGTGTTATTTGTTCCAGGTCTCAAAGAGTCCTCTTCAAAAACTCCCTCTCTTCACCAGTAAAGGTTTCTTCGGGAGTACCACAGGGCAGCCATCTAGGCCCCTTACTCTTCACACTCTTTATTAATGACTTGCCTTCGGTATTAACATACTCTCGAGTACTTATGTATGCGGATGATGTTAAACTCTGTGTCCAGTATAAGGACATTTCATTTCATTCTCGCTTGCAATCCGATCTCAATAACTTTCAGTCATGGTGCTGTGCAAACTTGTTACACCTTAATGCCTCGAAATGCAAAGTAATGACATTTCATCGTTCTAGCCCCTTGTTGGCTACCTATACCCTATGTGGCGGTTCTCTTGAGAGAATTACCCTGGTGAATGATCTTGGTGTCTTATTAGACGCAAAGTTAAAGTTTTCCGAACACATTTCTACCATGGTAAATAAGGCCATGGGCGTGCTTTGGGTTTATAAAGAGGTGGTCAAAAGAATTTGACGACCCTATATAACAAAGACTCTCTATACTACGCTAGTTCGTCCGATTTTAGAATACGGCTCCTGTGTATGGTGCCCTCAATACAAAGTACACCAGGACCGTATAGAATCAGTACCGAAAAACTTTTTGCTCTTTGCTCTGCGGGGCCTTAACTGGGATGCGGGTGTAAGACTCCCATCTTACTCTAGTAGACTACTATTAGTAAACCTCCCATCCTTAATTAACCGTAGGAAAATGCTTGGTGTGATATTTATGCACAACTTGATCGGGGTGACATAGACAGCCCTGATCTGTTGAGCCGCATAAGCTTCACGATTCCCATTAGACTGACTAGAAATTTTATACCGTTGTTCCTTCCACTTTGTAGATCGAATTATTCCTTGCATGAACCGTTTAGGGTCTTATGCTCGGATTATAATTCGCTCTACCATATTATATCCACCACTAATTCTCTTCCCCTTATTAAATTACTAATCCTTACACACCTTTCTAGTAATTAGTAATTGTAGTGGTATTTGTATTTTGATTGCATGCTTAGTTTCTTAGTAAGTTTAGTGCTAATTTTCCTCGAATGTTAGTCTAACAGCTATCTTTCTTGCATGTTCGCGTTCGGTTCGGCTACGCGCCGCGCGTCATGCGGCAGCGCCCCTCGGTCGGTTGGGCGGGAGGAGGGCTGCGTTTTGCCTGGGATCCGCGCGTAACAGCCTTCTGCTGGTTTCACACGGGCCACTTGACGGTGCAGTAACTGCATCGCCTCTTGAAAGATGCAGTCATTGCATGTCAACGTCCAAATTTAATCTAAAAAAAAAAAAAATTAAGGTTGAAGAATCTGTAGGGGGATATTATTTGGTTCAATTATCTGTTCAGGTTTCTAGGGTAGAGGTCCTCTTAGATTATCCTGTTGGGCAGGTCGACTGGGTGTATTCTGGCCAGCCTACGCCGGTATCTTGTTCTTGCAAGACGTCTCGCCAGTATATTAGGGTGGCTTTTGAGCTTACACATATGGTTCTTCGCTTGATTGTTGATAACATCACCAACAAGTGGTACGTTAAGGTCCTTGGCAATGTCCCGGTTACGGATATACCACTCAGCTCCGGAGATCTTACGCAGAAATTTACTCTGGAACGTCATGATCCTCGCAAGATTAGTTTTGGCGGCAATCCCATACACCTGAATGCCGTACTTCCAGGTAGGTGCTAGTATGGCTTTGTATATCATAACTTTGTTTCTTAAACTGAGCTTGTTGCTTTGTTTAAGTAGCCAGAACATGTTCTGGGCCTTACCCACCAACTTGCTCGTCACGCTACGGATGTGACTGTCGAAAGTTAAACGTGCATCCAGTGTAACTCCGAGGTATGTGTGATTCCTACGTTGCTCCACCAGTTTCCCAAGCAGGAAGACACCAGGGCTAGAGCCCATTCTTAAAGTGTGCGTCACCACTGCACACTTATCAGGGTTTATGGAGATGTTCCATCGGCAGGCCCAGTTTTCAAATAGCTTGAGGTATTGCTGTAGATTGTCTGTGGCATCATAGACACAGTTAGCCTGCGAGAGTACTGCTGTGTCATCAGCAAATGTTGCCACCTTGAGGGTCTGCCCTGGTTGTCTTCGGACTGTAGAGGGATTTGGCATGTCGTGGGTGAATAAGCAGTACAGTGTCGGCCCAAGCACGCTGCCTTGCGGTAATTCTGCCTTAATGGTCTTGGTCAAAGAAGCTGCACCATCCTGCACTACACGGAAGGTCCTTCCGTCAGAAAGCTTTTAATAACTTCATACAGCTGAGGGTTAAGCATCAGTTTGATTTTAGCGAGTAGTCCCTCGTGCCACACTCGGTCGAAAGCCTGCGAAATATCCAGGTAAGCAGCTACAGTGTACTGCTTGTTTTGGAAGCCATCTAGTATGTGTTCTACTACCCTGTGCAGTTGTTTGGGTGTGCCGTGCTGAAGCCTGAACCCAAATTGGTAGTTTGGCATGGCTGTTTTAACCAGCGGCGACTCCAGTACCCTTCGTAGGATGCAGCGCTCAAACATTTTGCCAAAAGTTGACAAGAGACTAATTGGTCTATGGTTGTTGAGGTCTTCCGGTGGCTTTCCTGGCTTTGGCAACATGATTATGTGGGCACATCTCCAGGCTTTGGAAAAGTATGCTAATCTTAGCGACTCGTTAAAGATTAGCAATAGATACAGAATCGCTCTGTTTGGTAGCGCCTTTGCCACAACATTGTCAATCCTATAGTCGCCAAGGGCCTTCTTGGACTTGAGTTTCTTTATGTCTTCCGAGATTTCTTGAAAAGTGATTGGCGCCACAGGGAGCTCCATCTGATGGGTCTCATTCAGCCTCTCAGTGACCATCATTGCTCTTCTACTAGATGTTGTCCTGAATGGTGTGAATCTTTCTTCGAGGTTCGTCGCAAAAGCCTCCACTCTGTCCTTTGCTGTTCTTGCCCAAGAGCCGTCAGCCTTCCTTACCGGAAAGCGAGGTGTAGGTTGCCGCTTGTAGCGTCCTGTCAGTTTCCAAAGGGCGTAGTTTGAGTGTACATCTGCTGTGGCCTGCGATAGCAGTCTATCCGTGGCCTCGGACTTCTGTTTCGCCAATTTCTTCCTTACCCGGTTAGCCACTCTCCTGAAGACTCTGTCAACCTGCGGGTCATTGGTGCGTATGTACTCGCGCCTAAGTCGTTTCTTGAGCAGAAGAAGCCCTTCGATCTCAATTGAAGTGCCGCCTCTGTGGTTTCCAATCTGTGAACTTCGACTGCCTTGAGGGCCGCAGTTGGTAGCAGCTGCAGAAGCGTCACAGACTTTGGTCACAAGAGTATCGACTGCAGCATCTACATCCTGAGCGGTCCTTAAATATGTGTGTATGTCTAGCGAGTTACCCAGAGTTTCCTTGAACAGGGGAATGTTTGAGTTGGGTTTCAACAGCCTCGTCATGGCTGGGATTGTCTGCGGAGTTGTCGATAATGTAGCAATAAGAGGCAGGTGGTCAGAGCTGAGGTCATGCTCTTCACGGATTGTAAGCTGATTGCTGGGGATAGATCGATATATGAAGAAATCTAGGCAGGAGGGCCTGGATCTCCGAAAAGGTGGGTAGTAGGTGGGGCTCCTGTCGCCAGAATTTGTGTCGAGCCATTGGTTAGGGCGTCATGTAGCGCCAACCCTCTTCGGTCTCTTCTGTGATTGCCCCAAATTCTGTGCTTCGCATTAAAATCTCCTCCAATGATAAATTTGTTACCCAGTTGGGCCAGAAGATTGTCAAAATCAGTGCTTGACCAGGGATAAAGATTCTTATTCTCCAGCTGCTTCCAACTTGTGTGCGATGATGCTGCTTTTTTCGGTCAGTGATGTGCGATATATTGTTGTAAATTCTATCATAGTGATGGCAAAAGGATGCGATTTCGATTACCATATTGCAATTAAAAGTGTCGCGATAGTATGTTCGTTGTGGATGTGGACCCCGTGTCCCTAAAGACGGTGCTGGATATACATATGTATACACAGTATACGGATGTGTCAGTTCATACAAAGAATATGTACCAACTTAACTTTTTGAAGTAGTTCGTTCACTGCAGTGAGTAGTTCTTTTTTGTTGGTTCGTCCGTGAACGAGTCGACCCAGCCAGTGTGAATAGCCTATAACGGTAACGGTAATACGGTTCCATGACTGTATATTGCACTGTAAAACTTACATTTTTATACCCGATACTCAAAATGAGTATTGGGGTATATTAGATTTGTGGTGAAAGTGGTTGTGTGTAACGTCCAGAAGGAAGCGTTTCCGACCCCATAAAGTATATATATTCTTGATCAGCATCGATAGCCGAGTCGATTGAGCTATGTCTGTCTGTCCGTCCGTCCGTCCGTCCGCCCGTCTGTCCGTCCCTATCAGCGCCTAGTGCTCAAAGACTATAAGAGCTAGGGCAACGACATTTTGTATCCAGCCTTCTGTGATATGTCACTGTTACAAGTATATTTCAAAACATCGCCCCGCCCACTTCCGCCCCCACAAAGGACGAAAATCTGTGGCATCCACAATTTTAAAGATACAAGAAAACCAAAAACGCAGAATCGTAGAGAATAACCGTATCTTTTAGACTGCTGAATCTGAATTGGATCGTATCATTATTATAGCCAGAATGAAGAAAACAATTTCATTTTTTCTCGCCCTGTCTCTCTCTAACACACACGTATTATAGCCGGCTTTGCTTAGCGCAAAACATTAGCGCCTATATCTCAGAGACTATAAGAGCTAGAGCACACAAATTTTTTATCCACATTCCTATGATATCGGACCTTGACAGGTTTGTTTCAAAATCTCGCCCCACCCCCTTCCGCCCCCGCAAATTACGAAAATCTGTGGCAACCACAGATCTCAGAGACTATTAGACCTGACTGTCGAGCTCTCACTGCTACAAAACTATTTGTAATTTTTCACTGCAGAACTCACTGTTGACAGCTCACTGCTACAAGTGTGTTTCAAAATTTCGCCCCACCCCCTTCCGCAGCCATAAACAACGAAAATCTGTGGCAACCACAATTTTGAAGATAGGAGAAAATTAAAAACTCACAATCATAGAGAATGGTCATATCTACCAGATTGCCGAATCTTGCCGAATCCGAAAAAGATCGGATTATCATTATAGCCAAAAGTAACAAATCAATTTGCACTGGCTACGCAGCGCCCGTCGACACGTTCTGACTGATTTTCTGTCTCTCTCGCACGCACTCTTTGTCGTTAAATGAACCCATACTGACTATGTATCGGGTATAAATGTGGAGTTGCGGTCGCAGCAGCAACTCACAACGTTCCCCCTCGTTTTAAACTGTTAACATCTACTCTAACTAAGTAGTACCTATCTAAATACTATAAATAATTATTATTTCCATAAGCATTCCCTTCTGTCTCGCTGCAATTCAAGTGCGCAGGGAGTCAGCACCATGTGCACCATGCGCACCCTCCCCGTTCCTCCCGTGGGTCCCGTGGATCCCGTGTGGCTTCACGTTGCTTCGACAAACGGAGAGCAGGGCCCGGAATCGCGTGTCGCCCCAGTGAGTCCTGGTGGCCGCAGGTTCCCATGAATATTGTGATGAGGCTGCACAAGCGCATGCTGGCTGTTCGGATTCCCTGGTCGAAAGCCCATGCTTCCTAGCTCTTGGATGGGATTCCATTTGCAGGAGGCCTTCATTGGCGGGGCCGGCGGCTCTAGCGATGTATCGGCACTTGCGAGTTTATCACACGTCGCAAGACAGTTGCGACTGCCAAATAAGCCAAATCTATCTTAAAATAAGCTAAAATGGCAACAGTGCTTATACATATGTGAGCTTTTGGATTTGGTCAGGGTTGAGACGTATGTTGCTATAGAGCACATAATAGCTCGTTGGCGGCACTGTTCCTTGGCTAACAGTCAGTGACACCAAGTAGAAGTCCGTACTTTGAGAACTAAGATCTAAGTTTAACCAACTATCGCAATTGTCATTTTCAACATTTCCATTATTTGATAGCATTTCTGTATTCTTGGCTGAATAAAATATAAGGATTATTAATAAATGATAATAATTAAAGAAAAACATAAAGCACAGAACACAGAACATAACTACCAACAATCACGATCAAAACTTTTCTGAAACATAAAGCTAAACATTTGACAATTATTATTAAAATGAATTATTTGTTGATTGTTAGAATTTTGTCATACCTGTTATATATTTTCTTAATCTATACTTAAATTGAAGTGGAGTCGGATGGTCAAACTGTCCACCCGTCGACCGCATGGCACCAACAAAATTTTCCACAATGTCTTGGTTAAGACGACTTGTTAATATATATTCCATTTTATATTTTTCATGGATATAGCTATATAGTCCATTAAGGGTTGCGTTATTTACAAGAATACCTTTTTGGAAAGGGAGCCTATGGGATTTGCCACATATCTCAGCACGCATTATCTCAGACATTTTTTCCAAAATGTCTTGTTGGAATTTAAAAGTCGTATCTTTCGGACAGGGTAACAACGTTATCTACTACCGTTCCAGGTGGGGGATTTCTTCCGTTTCTAAAAAAACGCGTGTTGCAATATTTAGTGACCCCAATGTATGCCAGCAGCGGTGGAGCACTATTGACACGCTTATATTCAATATCAAGCTTTTCCACAATATCTTTCACTTCGTATTCGAACAACTGCTTTACAGATCCTTTGAATTCTCCTTTGAGTATCGTCGCGTAATCGCGTCGCACGTTTATGCGCCTGCGCAATTGTGCATTCATCCCAGATGATGATTTTCGATGCTGACAAAACTTCGGCCAACTATGTGCCTTTCACTCGCACTTATTGCTAGCATACGTTAAGGGACAGCTTTATACCGACGAGACCACCATAATTTCATCATGCGCAGGCGCGGCAGGCTCTCTGCCCGCTTTTCATTGGTTCTGCCTACTGTTACTTTGTATATGTGTGCATGTGTATGTGAAGGTTTCCTGCGCCGTTGCTCTACCTGGGCCTATGTAAAACTAGTGATGACAGCAATGCCTAGTGATGGACTTTTTCGTGCAATATCTGTCTGTTAGTAGATATTAATATTCAAATATAGTAAGGGTAATTATACTTAGCCCAAATAGACAATTAATTTAATGTGAAGGAGGAGGATCATGTATAAAATATATCATGTATTTTAACATGAGTTTATCCGCTCATTATATTATTATAGTCTACATTAAAAAAAATTTACCGAATAAAGCATATACAAAATAACAGTTCTCCTGATATTGTAGGGCAAACTTTTTCAAAAGTGTGTATAATTTCAACATCATTTAACATTACATGGCTCTTGATGACGCGGCGGTAGCCGAACGCCAGAGCCGAAGACCCTGGGATCCAGTTTTCTGTGTTCGATGTGCGACATGTTCGCTGTATGAACTGGCATATCTATACATATATGTATTGTATGGTTAGTGGTTCTACGTAATGCAAATGAACGGGAATGGGTGATTCATGCGATTTACTTCATTGCACTTTCAGTTCAGGGGTATATGTCTTTATCTTTCCCAAGTTTTGTAATATTTTTCCAATAGTTTAAACCACGTTTTACATTCAATTTCAATCAGTGAAACTAATTTCCCTCCACATTTTGTTTGTCACGTCGTTGTTTGTTTGAAAATATGACAAAAAAGTTTTGTTGAAAGGGTTCCAGAGGTAAAGGTTGGGAAGGCATTGGCATTCGATCTTTCGTAATCTCCCCTCGTATGCGAATATGAACAAAGTGCTTGACTCCAAGCCATCCATGCTATAAAAAAAGTTACGTACATAGATCTTCGCAGCTAAACAGGATTGCCATCAATCGAGTGCCGCTCTCGCTCTCGCCCTCGGATCTCTATACGAGCATCACGAAGAAACTTTTGGAAATCGGGAAGGGAATCGCATATCCGGCGACGCTAGGCTTGCGCTGGCGCTTGCTCTTAGTTCGATCTTCGCTGATGAATTTAATTGCTGTCTTTTGCATATTTATTGACTTTCAGTGTCTTAGGGTAATAAATTCAAACATTTTTGGCTCAAAAGTGTAAACATACAGCTGGAATACAAACTAAAAACACCTTTGGGTATATCTTTCTTGCACTTGTTTTAAAATAATAAAATCTAATGTGATGCATAAAACAATAGCTCAATAGTTCTTTGGTAAACAGAAAAAAACAAAAACTAAATCAAAAGCTACCGTTGAAATTAGTGTACTCTGGAATTGACCAAGAATATTGGAATATCTTAATTGCTAGCTACACACACACATACACACACAATTACATGCATGTACATATATATGCATATGTATATGTAGATTTTTGAACAACATTTTAGAATTTTTTATAGTAAACGTCTTAATTGCACAGTAAATGTTCTTAAAATTCGATAAGGAATTTCTTTCGACTTTGGCTTCAATTTTCTCATGGTTTCGGTTTCCCGTTTCTCGTTTTGGTTTGCTCTCTATATAGTATGTTTGACTTGGTTCTTGGCAAGCATTTAATGGATTGAATGGCAAGAAGGATAAGGATGAGTATATAAGGGGCAGGATTTCTTAGATAAATCTAACAACGAATTCGAGTATTTCCGAGATTCCTTAAGAGCATATGTATATGAGTATTCTCTAGGTCACTGGTTGCAAAACAATTTCCGTGGGTTGAAGTGAGTGCTGTGTCGTAGGAGATTTGGATGGGATCGATCGGATCGGACTCATCTCAGCACTGGGATGGAATGCGTATGCCCTGGGTAATGGAGTTCTCCAGCACAATATGGCAGTCGTCGAGCGGCTCCAGAATCTGAATGAGAAAGGTGAGAAGATTGCGGCGCCGCAGGAAGCTCTCCTCGTCGTACATCTCCTGGGTAACTTTGGTGAGGGCCATCGGCTTGATGAGGCGCGTTAGCAGGTGCTCTCTGAGGCTAAGGCACATCAGCAGCTGGAACTTTCCATCTTTGCCCAGGGCCGTGCCGTTGATTTCGTCCATTAGCTGCACATACAGACGCCAGATGCTGGTGATCTCACGACGCTGTAGGCTATTGCCACTGCCGCTGCTATTGCTGAAGGAGGAGTCCATGCTGGAGGCAGAGTCCTCCAGCTCCAGCTGCAGATTCTGCTCAAAAAGCTCTTTGACCTTGGCTTAAATGAAAATAAGGGTTCAAATACGCATTTATAGATGGATTGGCCCTTGCGCTTACTGAAATAATCCCAGATGTAGAGATTTCTGCCAAAGAAACGTGCTGAACGAAAGCCGCAGAGGAACACCTGCTCCAGACATTTGACCAGGCCATCATCGCCGCAGAGGAGGTTCGTTAGAGTGCCCACATCCCGGTCCCTGCTCGGTTTGTAGTGCCACTTGACAATCACATTCACGCAATTGCCCAACTGGTGCTGGATCTCCGATGGCGCCAGCGATTCCTGGCGCTGCACACTGGGACTGCGTGTGCGTGGCGGCGTGCGGGTGTCCGGCACTAGCTCGGCATTCTTCACACTCGTCGAGATGCGTTGGCCCACCAGCAAACGCTCTGTGGAGTCATCGTCCACGCCACGGCCCAGCCATCGGCCACAGGGAAATCTGCAAAAGTGCGAAACATTTCAATTGAGAATGGGTCAACCATTTAGATGGGGTTGTTTCTGGCTCACTTGTAGGTGTGTCCGGTGACCTCATTGCGCATCACCACCTGTTCTACGAGCCACTTGTGGCTGGGCCCCGAATTGTCGTGACCAATGCGCATGGTTGTCAAGAGGCCAAGGTTTTTATACTGCCAAATGAAAGGAAAGGGTTATTTATATACTCGAATGTACTCGAATATTCTGGGTCAATGCTTACATGAAAAATAAACTCCAGGGAGCCCTTGGGCACTGGCACCCGCTGTGTCTCATTCATGGTGCCCGAGACCATGATCCAAACATTGCTGGAGGTGTGATAGGAGCCGTACTTTCGGGAGGGGAAGATGACAACGCGATAGGGCAGCTCTGGGGGCAACAGAGAAGGTGAGAGAGAAGGGTAAGGCAAGAGCAGACAGGGGCTAAAGCTAGCTTGGACCTACTCGTTGTGGGATAGATGTTAGTGAAGCTGAAGTAATCCACGGTATTGAGGGTCAGCAGATGGTACAAGAACTGCTCCTTCTCCTCCTCGCAGCGCAGAAAGGCCGAGCGCTTGTACAGCGACCGCAGTAGGCTCTCATCCGAGAGCAGAGTGCGAAAGTGTCGCGACAGCAGTTTCTTCTCCAGCGAGAGACGCACCCAGGCGCGTGTATAGCCAATGTGCGTCTTAATATCAGCCATGGCCAATACGTTTCTATGCGTTTTTCATGGCAGAATGTCAGTCAGTCAATAAAGTGGTCTAAGGGGAAACTATAGAATATACTTACTTCACATCGAACTCTAGGGACTCTGGCAGCGGACACAGCTGCTCCAGGCCCACAAATTTATTGCGATCACGCGAACGACTGCGGTTGGGGCTGGGCGGACCATCAAAGTCCGTTTGGAATGTAGAAAGATCTGAAAGGACAGAGGGATATATGTAAATGAAGAGAAACTTATTGAATGTCCTGTGAACTTACAGTCCATTCGCTTGCGCATTGCATTCCATGCCAGTGCTGGCGATGCTGTGGCTATGGCCATCTTATTGCTTGGACTGCTAGATACTGGAGGCGTCTGCTCCACACCGGAACTGTCACCACCAATGCGTGCCTCCTGCATTTCAATGTAGGCCTGCAAATGCGCCCACAGTGCGGACTTTCCCTGCTTATTCTGCAGTCCATGCGACCAGATCTTCTCTAGCAGATCACACATACTGGCTATCAGAGTGTTCTCCTCGATGCCATCACCCTTGAGGCCCAAAGCCACTGCCTCATTTCCCATCTTCTCCAGCAGCATGCGTTTGCTTTTTGATTTGATGTCCTAAAAAGGGGAAAAAACAGAGTGGTTTTAGGGTATTAGGGCTTTAGGGATAAGGGATCCTGTCATTGCTGTATTTACCTTTAGAAGACGCTCTACAAATGTCCAATTTGCTTGGGCTATCAAGGCCGGACTCACATCCGCTGTGGTCAGATTGGCAGACAATCGATTAATGGAATTGGCGCTGGGGGCCTTCTGGTCCAGCGATATCTCCCTGGCCCTCCATTTATTCCCATTCTTAACCCGCCGCAAACTGTTGCCTCTGTGTTTTCCGGGTTTGCGGGTTAGAGGAGTATTTTGGTTTGTTTTGATTGATTTATGAAGGTTAACCGCGAATGAATTAGTTGGAATTTTGATATTCGAGAACAGAAACATATATATAGGTGGATTAGTGGGGAAAACGTTCGAAAGAAATCAGGTTTAGGGATGTGATCTATTGGGTGCAAAGCATGCAAAAACGATAGAACAAAACAGAACAGAACAGAAATGATTACAAATGAAAGATACAAAAGACGAAACAAACAAAACAAAGTCTCGATTAAGGCTTTGAGAAATGCAGAGTTTATTGTTAAGTGATAGAAAAATCAAATAAATTACTAAAAGGAAATGGAGTGAAGTTCCCCCATATGTGGAAGACGCGGCGCGAACAAACTGTACATACATTCTATGGTCTATATTTCTAGTTTCTATAGTATATATGGTGTCGTATAATTAACATTAGATAATATCATAAATTTGCTAGCCTTTTGCGGGAGCTTAGGTACATTTTTTCTTTCTTTTGTTTTGGGGGGAGGGGTAGGATTATTATTGGAATGAGTGCAAGAGTTAGCTCGGGGTTGGGGCGGGGGCGGGTAGGCGTGCTGCTGTGGAATACAAAAAATGCATATCATAGAGAAGGGGACTACCTCGAGGCGCACTCCTGGTTCAACACGCCCTTCTCCAGCAGCGGAAAGCTGCGAAAATATGCCGCTCGATTGGATAGAATCTCGCTGGGAGGCGTCACCTCGATGTCAATGCAATTGAGACGCTTCTCGAAGCCCTGCTGCGAGTCCTGGCTGAGAACGCAGGGCTCATAGCTGGTGGCGCAGATCATGTTCTCACCATGGCGGCGCCTGTTTCGTAATGGAGATGGAGAACAAAACATTAATCTTAGGTTACATCTCAGGGGTAAGGGGGTAAGGGAAAACACCTACCTTAAAAGCTTCACGCGATGATCAAACAACTGGAGCTGCTCATCCGGCAGCGCTTCCCACATGGATAGTATTTTATTGTCAATCAGCGTGGCAAACATCTGAGATTCAAGGAAGCGCGACAAAAACGCCCGATGGTGCTCCGGCTGATCCGAGAGGAACGACGATTTATCAAAGTTCTGCAACGTTTCGCGATTCGACAGCCACTCGTCCTTGGCCTGATTCGGATAGATTACGAAATACTCATACGCATGGAACATGTGCACAAAGCGATTGAGAAAGACCTCTCTCACAGAGTTATTGATGCGCAGATCCTGGTAGTACTGCTCCACGACCGAGAGTTTCGGTTTCTCCGTGCGCCTAGGTACGGGCATGGTGGCATCCACTGCATCCACATCGTGATAGACACCCACGGGGGAGGACGATAGCGAAACAGTGGGACTACCCACGGGCGACCCACCCTGAGTGCCTCTAATGCCTCCCTTGCGGCGCAGAAAATCAGCAATCCGCGGCACATGATCGATCTTTGAGGGATGCGCCGTCAGCGGTTGGTAGTCCACGGGTCCCCCACCTGGTGATTGTCCGGGTCCGGACAGCGTATACACCGTCTCCTGCAGCTGCTGGAAGCGCTCCTTGCTGCGTCGTGCCGCCTGCAGGCCCGTTGGCAAGGTGCAGCTCGAGATCATGGCATCGACGCCGCCGCCACCTCCTACACTGCCGCCACGCCCTGCATAGCCATTCTTCAGACTGGGCTCCTGGTCGCGATCTCGCTCAATCTCGAATTTGTCCAGCACCGAACTGATCTCTGCCATAAAATCCTGCTTGTGGGGAAAAACAGGCAACTCCTCCGGCAGCTGGATGAGCTTCTTGTCAATGTCCACGAAGCACAGGGCCGCCTCGCTGCCAATCTTATGCGCCGCCTCGCATCCGGCATGCAATCCCATCACAAACGGAACCGGAGCATCCAGGAAATGATGCAGTGCAGCGGGCAGAATGGGGGCATAGACATGAGGCCAAACAAATGGGAAGAGCAGCGACGTTATGCATTCGCCCACAATCATGAGTCTTTGGTAGTCTTTAAAAGAGAAAAGGAAACCGAAATCAAGAATGAGGAATGAGGAATAAAGCGATGTGGCATCTTCTTTTACCTGTTGATCGAAGCAGCACCTGGTTCTCCAGCAGCACACATGTCAGCAGCTGTATGACGCACTCCACGCCCAGATACTTGAAGAGCAGGCGCAGAGGGAAATCGAGGAGCGGCAATTCCGTGGCCAGCAACGGACGCTGCAGGATCAATGCAATGGCCGCCATATGCGGCTCTGTGGGGGGCAAATAAACGCGTATGGATTTGCCCGGCTGAGGTAGCATCACTTCATAGAGAATGTTGTAGACATAGGACTCGAGACTGATGCCAGCACCAGGCTGACGTGGAAGACATCTACAAAGAACGGGTTAACAGATTAATACTATTTCAAGAAAAAAATCTCCTGCTCCTGTTCACACTGTACCTGTACAGATTCTTGAGAAATATCTGCGCTGCAAAGGCATAGGGAGCCTGACAAATGAGCGAAATGCTCTTGGCCACATACAACTTATCCTTGTTGATGTCGTAGTAGCTTTGTGCGGACTGCGGTGCCTGTCCCGCCACCTTAAAGTGTCGCGGCAGGGATCGACTCACAGGACCATCCTGTTTGACGCGACTCAGCGAATGCGTCTGCTGGCCATTCGATAGCTCCGTAATGAACATGGACTGCAGCGTGTGGATGGCCCCGCAGATATTCCGATTACGTATCTCCTCGTAGAAGACCAGACTAAAGCCATAGCATCGCTTGCCATCTTCCCGAGTGGTGGCAAACGAATGGAATCTCGGCTCAATGTTGTGTTTTTGGGTACGAAAGCGCAGGCCTTGGGGCAACGACAGCTACAGACACAGAAATACGAATCGTTAGATAAGACAATTTCTCAAAGTTATAAATAAAATCCATTGATGGCTAGAGATTCATTTGATGATAAGATGATTATGGAATGAGGGAAAAAGTCGACAACACAACGTAGTCATCGTCGTGGCTGCTTGCTGATGGCAATGTGGCATCAATTAAAAATTCTACTTCAGTCTCGTCTTCCTACCCCACTCCACACTCGTATCGACCACGACGCCAGCGAAGCATGAATTTTCATCGAGAAGGGCAGCCAATTGAGCTCAATTATGGACCATATGAATATGGAATATGGGAATAGCGGATGGGGAGGGTGGGGACCTACCATGCATATCCCATGGGCATCAAAGGGGTTCCAGGCCACATGTTCGGGATAGTGGGCCAGGGGTTTGCTCTTGTACGCCCGATCCAGGGGCGAGCAGTGCAAATTGTCCCCTAAAAAAACAAAGAAAATTTTTAGTAATTTTCCCCAAACAATCACTGGGATGGAGTCGCACCTGCAAAGCGATCTGGCTCTAGGCCCGTGTCCAGATCCAGGCCACATATCACAAAATAGTCGGCAAAGCGCGAAAACTGCGGATCAGCATCGCGCTTTAATTGATTCAACTCGGATTGCTCTCCAGGCGATGTGGGTGATTGCACCATGGAGGCAGGCGTCTGGCCGTTGTTGGTGGTGGCGGTGGTGGTGCTGCTGCTGCTGGTGGCATTGTTGATCATCAATTTGGACAAGCGACTGGAAACGACATTGTCACGCGTCGTCATAGCTTCAGCTCCAAAACTCCTACGGCTCCAGCCAGCGGCGTCGTCGTCGTTCGCTTCTACTATTGTTGTTTGTGCTCCAAAAACTGAACATCAAACAACCATTGAGACTCCTCCTCCACACGCACACATGCATGCAGAGATGTGTATGCAATACCGTTATGTACTCTGCAATTTTTGTGCACTTTCCAATTTCCTACGCAACCGTGAGTCGATCAATTTTATTCGTATCTGCGATATATGTATGTTATGTATATAACTATTATTTTTAGGTTTATTTTATTTTTACTTTCTACATGTGTGCGTGTATGTGTTGTATGTGTATATGCAAAATTTTCTATGCCAATGGCACACACAGACACGACACCAACACCACCACAGACAACACCAACACTCGACAGCCACCTCGCGCTTGTTTTGACTGTTCAGGTGGCTTTCTTTTCAAGCCTTCGCGTTTTAAACTGGGTCGAAACCTACTAGCAACAATTCTTGTGTTCGGGAAGAACCACTGCCAACAACAAAGAGCAATAATTACAGTTGGGGGGCTAGTGCCATTGGCACACACAGACACGACACTTCGTTGTTTACCAACACACACACAGACAACACCAACCACTTCGCACAGTGTGACCGCGCACCAGAAATATTCTGAGAACGAGACGGTACATTTCGGTATATATTTTGCTCTCTTCGAATCGGTTATTGGCTCTTTGAATCGGTATGAATCGGTAGCAGCAATGAGTCTCAACCAGCAGCCAGCAGCATGTGCCGAAAAAATTAGCAACATTCTGCATACCCTGGGGAAGAGGATATTATAGAATTGAGGAAGTGTTTGTCAGCTAGGCAGAAACTTGTCAGTCTCAAATTCAAGCTATCTCAACGAAATTTCTTACAGAGACCATGAATAGGCGTCGACCAGGACTAATCAAACGTACCAATAGGTAATAAACAATTCAAACTGAGAAAATCTCATTGCTAATTACGTTTCAGAGCGGCTTGGACCAAACATAATTTTAACATTAATTTACAAAAATAGGGTATACAAATGTTATACTCACAGCTGACCAGCAAAATGACGTAACATTCCGTGGACACTTACGTTTTATGATTTGACCGTTTTTGTTTAAACCTTTATTTATAAACATTCTAGCTTAAAATAGAGCTTAAAATTAGCATATCTAGTGAAAGATTGATTCATCAATAGGATAAAAATATGTGTTCAGGGCTGAAAGCCCTAGCAAGCTAGTAATTTTAAACCGAATAACAAAATCGAGGAATATGATTTCCGATCATGGACAGAGAACGGTTAACCCATTGTCGACCAAAGGGTATTCAAATACACTCCATGAGAGGGATCAAACTTGAAGAATTGTAGCTAAGTTCAGATGCAAAATATCGAGGTAATTAGGAGTCATTAGGATCTACAAGATCTACAAGAAGAATTCACAAACAGTAATATTTGCCGTGTTTTAGCTCAAGTTGTTCACCTGTTTAAAAAGAGTGCGGCCTAGAGGGTTAAGTTCGTTCAATCATTATGAACTGCTGAACACTGCGAAAGTGACATTTGACGGAGGTGTGGATAAAAAGTGTATCACATAACATTTCGCATTTAATTGGAACGTAAATTAGAAAATTCGAAAAATTGTGAGTTCAATCACCGAAACAGCTATTGATACGAAAGCAGGGCATGCGACTCATGCCAAACGACGCGTTTTCCATGCACGACAAGTTGTAAAATCGATATCTATATGTACGAAAGTGAAAATCCAAATTGACGCGACCGACCAAACCACGAGACCCCACTAGTTTTCTGAGCGATGCATTCGCTTCACTGGACATCGCGTATGATATCGCGGGCCCTGCGTAGCAGCTTTTCCACACTCTTGGAGTCTGCCACTGGGGCTGCGGCCAGCAAGGGTGGCGAAGGTGCTCTCAAGTCTGCCTCACCGCGGCCACATTTCGTGTCTGTGGTCTGCGGATTCGCCAAGGACAACCTGCGCCACAAGTACAAGCCTGGAAAGTATGGCGAGGACTCCTGGTTCAAGGCATCCACAGAGCAGGCTGATGTTATGGGCGTGGCCGACGGCGTCGGAGGCTGGCGCAGCTACGGCATCGATCCGGGCGAGTTTTCCTCCTTCCTGATGCGCACATGCGAGCGCCTGGTGCAGTGCAGTCACTTTAACCCGCAACGACCCGTCAATCTGCTGGCGTACAGCTACTGCGAGCTGATGGAACAGAAGAAGCCCATTCTGGGCAGCAGCACTGCCTGCGTGCTAATCCTCAATCGGGAAACGAAAACGGTGCACACTGCCAATATCGGAGACAGTGGCTTCATGGTGGTGAGGCAGGGCGAGGTGGTGCACAAGTCTGAGGAGCAACAGCACTACTTCAACACGCCCTTCCAGCTATCCCTGCCCCCGCCCGGCCATGGCCCGAACGTGCTGAGCGATAGCCCCGAGTCGGCGGACACCATGAGTTTCCCCGTGGAGGATGGCGATGTTATACTCATCGCCACTGACGGCGTCTTCGACAATGTGCCCGAGGACCTCATGCTGGATGTGCTGCGCGATGTGGAGGGCGAACGGGATCCCGTCAAGCTACAAATGACAGCCAACAGCCTGGCCCTGATGGCCCGCACGCTGTCCCTCAACAGCGAGTTCCTCTCGCCCTTTGCCCTCAGCGCTCGTCGCAACAATATACAGGCACGCGGTGGCAAGCCAGATGACATTACAGTCGTCCTGGCCACTGTTGCAATGTAAAAAAAACTCATAGTCGAGAGATGTTCCCTTAACGTCAATGTCCCCCCGTCAATGTCTCCAAAACTTAGTGATTAATGTTTAATTGTAGCTCGTACGTATTTAGTTAGCTTTTAGGAGTCTGTTTCCGTGGTTCTGTCTAATGTTTAAGCTTAGTGTTGAGATATTTTGAATGAGACGAGAACGAACTATGGCCATAACGATAACAACAACGACACGAACACCTCCCCTTCCCACTTTTAATTGTTACAGAATTTCATGCCCCATGCCCCATGCCCCATTCCCCATGCCCCCAAATTCATTCATACTAAAATAACACATAAAAAACTAAATAACGCGCATCCTGGAGAGCGATCTAAACGTTAAAAATGATCCCCTGACGCCCCCAATCAAAGCGAATGCAACGCCTTCAAATGTATACATAACCCTCGCTATAAGTAGTAAAAACAACAAACAAAAAATGATTATAATAAATGCAAAATTATCAGGCCGAAATGATCTTTGTCGTCAGCGACGGCTTCAAGACGGAGAAGTAGAGTAGCGTTCTAATCAACAAATAAATTGCGAAACGAACCCGAACCCTGGCGGAGGAGGAGAAGGAGGAGGAGCAGTAGATGATGGATTGCGTTGAGGAGTCGAAGTGCATAATGGTATGCTATGCGAATTATTTGAACTGAGGATTTATTATATCCAGGCAAAAATGGCGACTGTCTTTAACAAAATTTACTGTCGAAATGTACTCACTGATATTTGCGACCCAATAAAATTATTCATTGAAAACAACAACCAATCAAACTGTGTTAATTTCGAGTCTCTAATTGTTTTGATTAAATTCATGGTCAAACGTGTGCACAAACATATGGAAGGGGTTCTTTTCTTGAATTTATGCTTCGCATGAACCATGGAACCGTGGACATGGGCTATATATGTATGTTGGGAAAACATAATACACAATTAAAACATAATAGAGCCAACGAAAACAACTACTGGGAATGAATGCAACAAAAATGCTGTTTCCTCGATCTAGTTAAACAGTTTATTCGTGCTAATTTGGCAACTGGTTTCGTTTGGATGTTCATGAATTCCCGTCTCGTATAAACAGCCTTGCGTCGTTGCACAACACTAAAACACCAAAGAACAGGGAAGGAGCGCACCATCAAAACAAAACACGAAAAAATAAGATTTCATAATGCGAATAAAATAATTGCCCCGTAAATTAAACATTTTAATCGCGTTTGCGTCGGCCAGCGCATCAAAAAAATGAAGCTCTACAAGCTGAATACACACACTCGTGGCTGCAACAAGTCGTACGGTAAGCAAACACACTTAAAAAGTATGAGCACACAAATTGCGCAAATTGCACTGCTGTTGAATATTTTCGTGCAGATGCGGACCTCGTGATGAACCTGAAGGACCACCCCAACGCAAATGTAGGCGATGTTGTGGAGATTTATGTCCCAGATGACGAGAACGGCACGCATCTGCTCCTGCAGATCACAGAGTTCAGCGGCAGCTGTGGCCGTGATGTGATAAGCATCGAGTCGGGCATTGCCATTGCCTTTAAGTTGCGGCCCTACTCGAATGTGGTGATGCGGATAGTGAATCCGGCCGATGTAGCCCTCGACTCCATAGAGATTACCTTCAAGGATCAGTACATGGGCCGCTCGGAGATGTGGCGCCTGAAAACGTATTTGGTAAGCAAACCAAGGCCTACATCCTTTGAGGATGCTATTCTTGAGGATTCCCTTTCTCCTTGCAGACGGACACCTGTGTGTATGTGAACAAGAAGATTGACTACAACGATATGCAGATACGCTGCCAGGTGTACGAAATGTGGTCGCAGGGCGAACGCGTGGCCAGCGGCGTCATCACCGACGACACAAAGATCGTCTTCCGCAGCAGCACTTCCATGGTGTACCTCTTCCTGCAGATGTCCTCGGAAATGTGGGACTTTGACATCCATGGCGACTTGTATTTCGAGAAGGCAGTTAATGGCTTTCTCACCGAACTCTTCCAAAAGTGGAAAAAGCTGAGCTGCAACCATGAGGTGACCATCGTCCTGTTCTCGCGCACCTTCTATTCGGCCAAGAGTTTGGATGAGTTCCCAGAGCACATGCGCGATTGCCTGCAGCTGGACTACAAGGGTCGCTTCTACGAGGATTTCTATCGCGTGGCGATTCAGAACGAGCGCAACGACGACTGGTGCACGGTGTTGGGGCAGCTGCGCAAGCTTTTCACCTCCTACCAGGAGACAGTGCTGCGCTATCACGAGCGCCAGCACATGAAGATCCCCCCGGCCACAAACTCCACGGCCACGCAGGGCAATTTCCTTGAGGTTCTCAACATTTCGTTGAATACATTCGAGAAGCACTACCTGGATCGCACATTCGATCGCACCGGACAGCTCTCGGTTGTGATTACACCCGGCGTGGGTGTCTTCTCGGTGGATAGGGAGCTGACAAACATCACCAAGCAGCGCATCATCGACAACGGCGTGGGCAGCGATCTGGTTTGCGTGGGCGAGCAGCCGCTGCATGCAGTGCCGCTGTTGAAGTTCCACAACAAAGACACCACCCTGACCTCCGCCGATGATTACTCCCTGCCGCATTGGATCAATCTGAGCTTCTATTCCACCAACAAGAAGATCGCGTACTCCAGTTTCATACCACGCATCAAGCTGCCGCTTTTTGTGTCCGATCAAGCGCTCAACGCGGACGAGGGAGAGGAGAATGAGAGGAATTTTCTCAGCTGCAAGCAGTCGGAGTACAAGCACAACTCTCTTTTCGATTATGATGCGTATGATGAGCAGATCTTTCAGCCATTGCCGGCACAGAGCACCTGGTAAGCCTTCAACTGGGTTGAAACTCTCTGTCTCTCTCTCTGATAAATACTCTGCTCCTTTCAGCTCCCTTCAGCGCGTGGTTAGGGCCAAGAAGACATCGGTACCTAGTCTGGAGACCTATGCATATCGTAACAACGACTGGGAGAATCTCACGCCCACACAGATCCCAGCCATGCGACGCAAAATGTCTGATCCGGATATACATCATGGCACCTCTGCCATGCTGGCGGCACTGGTATGTCGCTCAAAAGATTTCCTCGCAATCAAGTCTCCCAACTTGTACTTAACTCTCCCCCAGCCTGATACCACAAATCTCTCGGAATCCCTGGCTTCGGAGAAGAACTCCCGTCGAACGATTGTCAGCATTGCGCCAATTGTGCGTCCCGGACGTGCCCTGATCAATCCGTTTGATCCCTCTCAAGTGACGATCAAATTGACATCGAATCGCCGCCGCTGGACGCACATTTTCCCCAAGGGACCGACGGGTGTGCTCATCCAGCAGCATCATTACCAAGCAGTGCCTGCAAAGATCGTACCAGCGGGACAGCGTCCGCTGCAGCAGATCCCCAACAATAGCCAGAGCAGCACCACCAATAACAATGAGACGGAGACGGAGTATTCCTGCGATCCGGGAGAGCAGTACGACCAGCTATCCACGCACTCCATGCTAAGCAAATCGCAATCCTCGCACAGCTTTGTGATGGGCGATGAAAAGGTCGACTGTGAGTGAGCCCAGAGATTCCATGCCCCTTTTCCATTTCCGTCTGAAATCTATTCCCTATCTTTCCGCCAATTGCAGTTTTCAAGAGGCGACAGAACTCCCTGCTGAATGCATTGCCTGCAAATGTCCCAAATCTGACGGCAACGCAGGCCAAATCGTATCTCTGGGGAGCCACCGGCGAGCAGGAGTGGACGCCAGCAATTACCACGGGTAAGTAATCACAGAACTGATTGTTCAAAGATCATATCTTTAAGGACAGACGGCCACTGGCTGGTGAGCGTATCCCAGCTCAAGTTCAGTTGGGGATTGGCTCTTGCCTTGAATGGGAGTAATGTGGCTACAGTTTATTGCGATTCTGCTGCTTCTGCCGCATCAGAGCAGAGAGCAGGAGTTGAACTTTACGCTGCCCGGGCAGCTTGCATTGTTTTTGGACCGGATTGGACACGTACATCGCCTGCATGCCATCAGCATTGTCAATAGCAGAGACTCCATCAGCCCCGACTATCTGGATGGCCTTCATCGGCAGCTTAGAGCCAATGCTAGCATGCACTTCCAACTGCTGCCCCAAATGACGGCCACAGATGTGGACGCCCATGTGTGTTTCAGTGCCCTCCAGGATGAGGATACGCTGTATGTGGTGTTTGCCAGGCACTCGATGGATCCAGTGATCCAATTGCAGGCGAAACGAGCTCGAGGACGCCGCTACAGCAAGACGTTGTTTCTGCTGAAGGATCACGAACCGCGTCCCGCTTTGGGGGAGTTCTTCAAGCTGCTCTGGCAGCTGCAATTTCGCTCCGCTCTGGTGGTTACGGCACATCGATGGGCTTACCAGATGGATCCCTATCCCAAGATGAAAATCAAACGCATGAAGGAGGTCTCCTCGTACGATCTGAAGGAGATCTTTCCCAAACCCAATCGCAAGAACTTCAACGGCTACGAGCTGCATCTGGCCGTGCAGCTGGATATTCCGAACAGCTTCTGGTCGCGGGATCCGCGCAACCAACAATTGCGGTTGGACGGAACGGGTGGAAAAATTATTAATGAGCTGATGGCCAAACTAAATGTCACCCTGAAGGTGCATCCCCTGTTGGTGAATGGGTCGCGGTGGCTAAATATGCCTGCCATTATCGACTTGATAGCCAGCAATCGCATGGAGCTGAGTCCCCATTTGTGCGACACTCTGCAGGTATCCACGGAGGTGGATTACTCCTATCCAGTACGGCTGTCGAGTCGTTGTTTTATGATACCCCTGGACAACCAGATCTCTCGGACTCTGTACGTCTTGCTGCCCTTCCAATGGTCCGTGTGGCTGAGTGTCCTGTTGATCCTGCTCGTGGTGCACTTTTTCGGCGTGCGTCGGCTCGTGCTGGACTCCCAGTTGTGGGCGTTAATCGGAGTCCCCGGCTGGCGCCTGAGTAGATCCCACCACCATAGCATACTCTACACTGTGACCTGCTACCTGGTGCTCTTTGGGATCTGTTTGATCTACCAGTTGTATTCCACGAAGCTGACATCTTTCCTGACGGTGACGCTCAGCCATAAGTTGGCCAGCAGCTTGATGGAGATTCTCCGGCTGCCATTTCCCATTCTCGTACTACCTTTGGATGTGGAACTCATTGAGGGTACCTTTGGCCATGCGGAGGAGTTCCGGCGAATGTACAGCGTGACGGATGCCCAGACCTTCGCGACGCGTCGCATTATTATGGACCCGGGCTACATCTATCCGATTAGCAGCTTTCGCTGGTTTTTCTACAGCATCCAGCAGCGCTACCTGAAGACCAAGCTCTTCTATTTGTCGTCGCTGTGCCATGGGACCTTTGCGGCTCAGTTCCAGCTGCGCATCGACTCGCATTTCAAGGATCCACTGCATCGTTTTGCACTGCATGTGCAGGAGGCGGGCCTGCTGGTTGTGTGGATGAAAGAGAGCTATCAGAGTGCACGCCTCGGCGGCTACCTTCAGGAATTCACCAGCGCCGAGGAGTTCCTGGACGACATTCGTCCGTTGGCCCTCAATCTGCTGGTCCCAGCCTTTAGTTTGTTTATGTGCGGCCTTTTGGTCAGCCTTGTGGTCTTTCTGGTTGAGATTCGACCGCATTCTTGTGCTCGAAGGAGTAGTAGAAACAGTAGCTCCCACTAACCGCACCCAACCCTTGAACCACTGAACCCTTGAACCCTTGAAGCCATAACCCCTCCATATATCTATATATATATACTTATATATGTATTTTATTCAAATCGGAAACGAACTAATGCATTTTACGTAGCCCATTCCTAACTGCGCGAGCAAAACCGAACGAAAACTGAACTTTTAATTAACTTTATGTATAATTCGCCATATTCCCACCGCCATCCACCGCGATCCACCAATCAATCGATCAACGAACTACAATTGGATCTAACAAAATGAAAATTACACTTAAAAAAACCCCCACCCACCCACATCGATCGTTTGTTTAGTTATTGCGAATCCTGCGGCGGCGGGCAAACATTTGCGGCCCATTGTCGAGACCGAGCATCACTTTGGAGGCGACTGCCCGCTCGAGCCGGCGGCGGCGGCGGCAGCAACCGAGGCCGAGGTTGTTGGCAAAGGAAAAATCATCATAGGTTTGGAATACAAATATTTCATAAGTAATCGTACTTTTTTTTGTGTACAAAAAGCATTTAGCAAAGCATCCACACACACAAACGCACACACACATACACATTTTAGATATACTTTTTGGAAGCACAGTAGACCTTAGATACGCCTTAAAACCGCATTGTATTTGTATATATTGTATCTGTAGAATGGCACTTTTTGTAGAACTATTTTAAGGAGTAGTGTCCCATCCCATCAAGGACTGTAGTCTAACAAAGAGAATGGAGAGCTCTTTCGGTGGAACCGCACCCCGAGATGTGTTCTCTGTGTGGTTCCAAAACCTATGATAGTCTTTGTAATGTCATAAGGATTGTCCGTTTCACCACAGCTTTGGGTTAGCCATATATCCTTTTGGCGCTTTAACATAATATATTCAGCAGTTTTGGAACAGTTTTATAAGTTTTACAGAGCCTAGCTTTACCGATAAATTAGGTACAGTATTTCCTGTTTAAATGGTAAAGACTTAATGAAATGTTTTATCTTAAAAAGGGGGGAAAATCATTGAGCAGAATGAGGATATGAAGGATATGCCGCCTGTAGTCTGCGACTACGACTACGACTACCTTTGCTTTGCGCCTCACCCCCCGCTTAACCCAGCGCGCACCAGCACCTACTCCTACGCCGTATGCATGTAGTACTCATCCACAAATTAATTATAGCCTAAAACGTAGAACCACTACCTGGTAGAATGCTATGCACCCCCGCACTTATCCACAAACAACGAACCACACACACTACACACCACATGCACGCACCCAAAGGGAGGTGGTTTTTGTTTTCGAACAGCGGAACAGCACGTTGTCGTTGTTTCTGTAGTTTATAATAGTGCCCCGCACGCTCTCGCCCTCGCCCTCGCTCTTGCCCACTTGTACCTTGTATCTCGTATGCACATGCACGCACCACACACGCCTAACCCATCCGTTGGTGGCGGATCAGCCCACAGCTCCACATCCTGTTCCATGGGATCCCCCACCCAACCCAACCCACTCCACCCCACCCTCCTTTGATTTTGATTACCGTAGCTGCGGGAGCACCTTGGTCTCTCTCTCTCTCTCTCTCTCGCTCCCGCTGTCGCTCTCGCTCTCTCCTTTCTAGCTTAAGCGATGTATTATTTTTGGTTTACTTTTGTATCGCGGCGTTGGCTTTCTCTATTTGCGTACTCCTTGACACCTCTCACACCCGCAACGCTCGTTGTGGACAATCGCTAATCTTTCGGCGGCTCCGCTTGCAGGCGTTGACTGGAAATCGCTCACGATCCCCGCCTGCCTGCCCATAACCACGGATTACTTCCCCGACAAGCGATCGCTGCACAACGACTATGTGATCTCCGACTACACGCTGCTGCCGGATGATGTGAACCACGATTACGCCCAGAGCAGGGCCATCTACCGCAAGCCGCTGTCCACCGAAGAGGTGTGCAAGGAGATTGTGTCCCAGCGGCTGGCCCAAGGCTTCCAGTTGATTGTCGGGGAGGAGAGGCCATCGGTGGGTGGCTCTGGCGGGGCATGCTCCGCCGGTGGGCCAACTGCCGTTTCGGCCACCTCTGCAGTGCTGCCGGTAAAGCCCAGTGAGAGCAACAAGGAGTACCTGCTGTCCATCGGCAGGATCTTCCACAAGATCTCGCTAAGTGGCTCTGTCATTACGGTGACGGGCTACAGACCCAGGTGAGTGGAAGATGCTCCAGGGTATTTTGGACATAGTAATCCCATAGAAATTCTATACTTTCAGGCACCCCTATCCGCCCATCAATGTGGACTATCGGTATCGATTCCACGCACCACAGCACGAGACGTACGAGATCTCTGGAGTGAACTTTACCACGGAGAAACTGGAGAACTTCAACTGGAACCACATGGATCTGTATATTTGCACGCGTGGCGATGTGGACTATCCACTAATGGAGGTGTGCTCAAGATGACTGTATATTTTAAATGTGGTAGATTCATCTTCTGGCTGTATGCATATATTCCACAGAGTCTGAAATACTGGCGATATCGCATGTACCTGCTGCCCCGTGAGAACATTGTGAGCAAGATTGCCAGCTGCCAGCGCTGTGATATCTTTCCCGATGTCACCGTGGACAATACCAGCGAGCAGGTGGACGACTTTGTGCGGCTAATCGAGGCGGTCAGCAAGCTGAAGCGACAGTTTGTGCGCAAGGCGAGAGTAAGATTGAAATGTTTCCGCTTTTGGGGCTTTCTGCATCTCTGTGAATCTCTGTTGCGTTACCCGTTCTGTTACTTTACTTAGTTGTTTTTCCCCAACTGCCCAAATGCCCAAACGCCCAACTGCCCAACTGCCAATTGACTAATCGACCTGCTAGTGATGTCGATCAATCGATAAGCATTCCCTAAAGATGGGTCCATTGATCCTTCAGTTCAGTTCGGTTCTTCCCGCCTGCAGCCAATATGCATGATGATTAGAGATTGAGCGTGAACTGAGGGAACAAATGGAGCAGAGAAAAAACAATTTGAAAGAAGGAAAACCCGCTCTCAGTTCCATTCCATGCTTATCCTTGATGTTATTCGAGCATATTTCGCATCACTTACTCTTACAGGACAGCCCCACCGCCCACAGTCTAACCAAGCGACGCCACAGTACGAGCATTATATCCAGGCCACAGCCTAATCAGGTTATCTATCTTATCAATCTACTCAAATTATTCTCAAACAAAAAAAAATATCTAATGTTTAAGCTTTTGTTATTTTGTATTTAGTTTCGAAATATCTTTTCTGTTCTGTTATGTTTTGTTTCTGTTCTGTTCTGCTGCTATGCAATGCGCACTTTTCTGTTTCAATTTCAAATTAGTTTCTAATTTTTTCGATCGATGCGCACGTTTCGATTTCGAATTCCAATTCAAATTCAAATTATCGATAAGCTCTACTGTACTGCTCTTTACCTAATGTTTTTGTCTCTCTTTCCAATGAATGTCTCTCTTGTGTCTTTGACCCGATCCCCAAATCGATCCATGCCTGTCATGGCAGGGACTCATGAACTCTCCGTTCCGGGAGCGAGTCGGTAGCAATCGATTGCCGGAGAAGCGACCCAGGTTTTTATATCGATTCCAATATTATATCTAAGGACTCCCTTTCTCTGCCTCACACACACCCACACACATACACACACAAACCCAAACACAAACAAAAGCACACACTCAAACACACACGCACTCTGTATTCGTCTGTATAAATTGCACGATCCGCTGTGAGGGATTCGGGTGGCTATTATTTCTACCACTAGGCGTACGAGTACTACCAAAGGTTCTAGAACACAAAAGAACACTGCCTATAATCGTTGGTACTACATGTATATTGGTGTTCTCCTTTTGTATATTGTATATTTTGTTGGCCAGTTATGTATCTGTATTGTAGTCCTGTTGTTTTGTGCATCCCCCCGTACCCCTTGTACATAGGTTTTCTGTTTGTTTGGATATTCCTTGTTTCATTTACTTTTACTTTTCGTTTTTGTATTCTGTATATTTTTGATATAATATTATTTGGTATTTGGCTTTCCAGCAGCATGACACTCCTAGAATCACAGAAAAGCATCATAATCTATTAAATTCACCGCAGCAAAGGTTTGTGCCACACCCACCCGTCCCCAATCATCATTTGAATTCCTCGTAGTTGCAACATAACACTCCACACCCCCTACCCCCCCGCATACCACCCGGAAATCCCTAACCAACAATGCAATTGGCATGCCGAGTCCTCGAATCCACGAACACCAGCCACACACACCACTACACAAAAACACATGTGACGCCCCACCATGGAAGAGGAGAGAGATCCATCAGACAGTAGCTCGAACCCGCACAGATCTTATCAATGCTTCTTCGTTCTCTTATTTGATAGCATAAATGCACGTCCAAAGCTCGACAATGGCCGGATATCGCGTATCTTTCCTGCCACGGATGCAGCCGCTGCCGCTGGACTGGCCGCCAGAGATGATCAGGATGATGGGTGAGTGCCACAGTCTGACTTTCGACTGATCCCTTCAATTGCTAATCTCTCCGATCTCTGGTGCTTTGCTAGCTTCCCCGTGGACATCAAGTTCAGTCCGAATGCTACACTCCTGGAGATCTTTGATGCCATGAAGCATCCTGTGAATGGTGTGGGCTACTTCTCTCAAACTCAATCGCTGCCCTCCTGCACTTTTCTGTCCTACGATGCCTTGATGTGGCTGAAGACACGCCTCAATAATGGAAGACACCCTTTGGAACTCCTGGAAGCCATGCGCAAGTGCGTTTTCGTTATAGATAACCCGTTTTTATACCCGCTCCTTGAAGAGTTTAGGGATATATTAGTTTCCGACACCATAAAGTATATATATTCTTGATCAGCCGATCAATAGGCGATTTGATATAGCCATGTCTGTCTGTCCGTCTTGATAAGCGCATAGATCTCAGAGACTATAAGTGCTGAAGGCTACCAAATGTTGTATCCAGACTCCTGGAGAAAATCTGTGGCATCCACAATTGTAGAGAATCGTAGAGAATGATCACGTATCTACTAGATTTCCGAGTCTGGATCAGATCGGACTATTATTATAGCCAGAATGAACACATCCATTTGCATTACTCAGTCTCTGTCTCTTTCGCTCCCTCTATGGAGGGGAGCGAGATATAACGGCTGGTGTTGGTGTGAGAAATGAAAGAGAGGGAGACAGGTGTAGTGGAAAAATGTTAACAGACCAATGAATATTTTAAAATTCGAATACAAATAGGTCATTGGGTGAAAAGGATGGGTGGATAAGCGAAGTGCAAGTACAGAACAGAAGTGGCCGTGGTTCCTTTATGTTTTTTTATCCTCTTTAATGACAAGTTCTAGCAATATACTCACTGAGTACCGGGTATAAAAGTCGAGCCGCGGCTAACAACGTAGCCGCTCGTTTTCAATTTTCAATTTCTAAAATGCTTTCTTGAAGGGAACGCATGATCTGTCATGCTTCTGGTGACTGGACCAAGCCTGTGGTGGCAGGATTTGTGTTTTACTATGTGGTACAGCAGGATAAGAATGCCAAAGGTAGGTCTGATATTTGAGATCCGGCTAGGAAATCTGTTTTAATCTTAATATTCCTTCCACGAACAGATTATGCCCCGCCATTGAACGATTACTGTGCCTTTGTGAATGAATGGCTGGAGATCGAATTCCAGGGCTGCAGCTTCCTGTGGCACGACGAGCCAGTAATCACACCAGTCCCCAATTTCCTAAGGGACTCGCCAGCACCGCAGTCCTGGACGGACTATTGCAGTAATAGTAGGTTTCATAAGTACATCATCTCTTACTGCTGGAGTCCTAGCTTTAATGATATTTTATAGAGCGCGTCTATCGCCAGTCGCATTTGGAGATCGATGTGAACCAGAAAAGCGATCGCATGGAGTGGGGACACGTGAAGCATCACACTGTGCTGCAGCCGGGCTTTGCCTTCGAGATTGTGGTCGAGTGGGTGACCTCGTCGGGTCCGATTGTATCCGATTTGGTGAGTAAGCTGATACTTTAAATGGCATCCATCGTTTAATCAGTAACCCTATCTTCTCCGATCTTCACAGATTGGTGGGTGGATGCGTAAGGCAAATCAGTTTAACTTTTTGGTATCGGTGCCCGCGGATCCTATGGCCGAACCATTCACTAAGAAGTCGGATCCATTGAGGGGACCCATATTCATTCCACTCTGTGTGACATTCCTGCCCAATGGAGCGGCTCTTTTCGATGGTATGCAGGAGGATACAGATTTTTCGAAATCATGACGTCATCATGAAATGTTTTCCCACAGAATTCCCCGAGGAAAGCAGATCCGATCGCATGCTGTTCCTTCAAGAAGCCATCTTGGCCAAGTTTGGATTTCTGCCCTGTGTGCTGGAGAAGAAGTATAGCATTGGCAAGGACGTAAGTGAAGCCATCAAAACCTATGAAAGCGATAGATATGTGTGTGGTATGTAAATAAAACCATTTCCTTTCAGCTGCCCAAGGAATACCAGTATGTTCACTGTACAGGCAACATGTTTGCCTTGATTCGGTAAGATATGTTAATTCGATCTCCTATGAATGCCCCTTAATCTTTTATTTATATCTCTCTTGCAGTTGTGCCACCAACAACTACCAGGTCGAGTCGCCCACCCTTCAGGAGGCAAATGTCACGCGCTGCGTCTATGGCCACACGAACAACACGAATGTGCCCAAAAAGGTGGGCTTCTTGTGGTCCTGGAACCATATGATACCCAACAAAAAGTGGAAGGCCCAAACGATTAGCAACTCGGCCGATGGGGAGCTCTTTCAGCTGAAAATGCTTAAGGACTTCCGCGAGTTCTGCTCGAACAGTGACCAGCGGTTGGTCACCTTTTGGTCGCACTGCCAGGAGCTGAAGCGCAAGAATCAGACATTGGAATTCAACAACAACAACAACAATAACAACGATGAGATGAACATTAAATAGAATCTTCCCTCGCGGTATCCTGCATGTACAAAAGTTTATCCTTATTTATAAAAGAATGTTGAATTTGGATACAAAATTGTTTTGTCTATGGAGGTTTTTTTGGGAACCTAACCAGAGAACGAATAGATCTTTCGGGATTTGTAATTTGGGGGTTTTGGGAATGGCTTTCTCCAAAAGAATGTATAAATATTGTAATTTGTACAGGAACATTTTGACCTCACCGCTAATTTAGTTTCAAAATATTGTATTCCCTTATTTTCAGAGTCTCCTCTTCAGAATAGATTGATCAATCGATTCGATAATCAGTAGGAAAGGTCGACATTACAGCTCAGAATATTACCAATGCTCAACTAGAACCGAATTTCGCTCACAAAATATTCCTAATTTTTAGATTTGTTTAACGTTTTCTTTAACGTTTCCTAGAAATTGCATTTATTTATAGTAATAAACTCAACACCAACTTTGGCATCCTCCAACTGGTACGGATATATCGTCGAACTCGTCATGTTGACCGAGAGATATGGATTCACCATACCAACGGAGATCGTCAAAAAAAATTCTCTGAAAAGAGACATGGCTAACAGCGTCACAGCTGCTTTCTTGTCCGGAGCAGAGAATTTTTGTGGTAATCTGTTGGAATGGTGAATACGCATCTCTCGGTCAACATGACAAGCTCGACGACATATTCGTATTAGTTGGAAGATGGCAAAACTTCCAGGGGAAGGTTACGTGATACGACGAGATACACTCCATAAGCTTAAGCCTTTAATGCTCCATTTTTGTTGTGGGTTTGAGTTGGGGAGTGGAGTGGAGTGAAGTCCATTGAGGAGGCAATCGTTGTCTTGCTGCTTTGTGGTGTGGTTGTATCCTTGAATAAAGACAATGTGGTTCTCATGTGTAAATGGGAGATGTGTGTGGTTTGTGACTGTTTTGGCCCGATAGCGGTGCGACGGTGGTGTTGCGGTTGCTGCTGAACTTGCTGCTGTGGTTTGCTGTGGGTTATTCTGCTGCTGCTATTGCTGCTGCCGAATTGTGTGTTTGCTGTTGGGGGTTACTCTTTTGTGATTCGTTTGTTAAATGCTTTGGTATGCTCAAGGGCGAGACCATGTCTAGACGCTCTTCAGGTAAGTGGATAGCTTCTCGCGATCACGCTCCAGCCAGGCTGCATTCAGGCGTATTGTCTCCACGGCCTGAGAGACAGTACGCTCGCAGCCGGGTATCTGCGTTACCCTGAAGAATTCCTCCACTTCTTGGGCCTTCTCCTCGGAGGCATAGTTCTCGATGAGATACTTTATCAGTCGCGTGAGCAGGAAGCCGCCCTAAAAAGGGAATAAAGGATGAAGATCCCATTTGGAAACAAAGACGGACTGTAAGACTTACCTGATAGCGTTCGAGGAGCTGCTTGTTGCTGCTCTTGAAGAACTCCCAGGCCATGTCACGGCCCTTGGGATTGATGGCAACGGCAACTATCACAAAGACAGAGTCCTGGGCGCGCACTTCACCCTATGGAGGAGAAGTCGGATGATACCGAGGGAACCACAATTATTTTGTAACACTTGCACACTTACCGACATGGCGAAATCAATGACGCGACGCAGCAGCTTCGCATCGGTACTGCAGCCGAGGGCCCGTGAGATGCGGTCCTGCTCCTCGTGCAGATCGGTGGTGCGGTACAGGGCGAGCATCTCTTCGAAAACCTGCTCATTGCCGTCCTGCAGCGCCGCCTTGTAGCAGGTGGTGCGCAGATCGGCGGGCAGCGGTTGGGTGCCGTTTATATGACTGCGGAAGCGCTGTCGGGCCACCTCGATGACATCGTTGCTGCGGAAGGACACAAGACGGGTGAGGACAAGGCTGCGCAGCAGCGTATCCAAATGGTTCTCGCCTTCGCGTGGCTCCCAGCCCAGACGCTGGGCCACAGGCTCATAGAGGTTCCGTCCAAAGCGATGGAAGTCCTCCATGAGATCCGTGTGGGATATCAGAATGTGCAGATTGGTCAGCGAATTGGTGATGGCTGTCCACACAGTGTAGTTTGTCTCATTTCTGTAGCCATCCACTAGGGTCAGGACATCGGCAGTGCTGGCATGACCCGCCTGCACCATGGCGAACATATCATCGATGAGTCCCAGCCGATCCAAAGGAGGAAGCTCCATATTCTTCACCGCTGGCATCAGCTGCTCCAGCATTTCCTTTGAGTAGCGCGTGCGATAGTAGCCCACGGTGCCGGGATTGATTTTGATCCAGTCGCTGTCGGTAACGCCATCGAGGACGACCTCCATTGATGGTTTGTCCAGCAGGAAAGTCTTGGCTATCGCCGTGGGATCGCGAGAGGTGGACACCGAAATGGGTACCACCCACAGGCAATCCTCATCGGCCTGGGAGCCATCGGCCGTGAATTTCCTTTGGCTAAGGCGCAAAATGCGCTGTGTTTTGCCTTTCTGCTCGGACTCAACGCTCACCACAGGGAACCCCTTGTACTGTGTCCACGAGGACATGACCTCGGCCACATTCTTGGAGCTAGCCTCCTGCAGTGCCGTCCACAGATCCTCGGTGCTGGTATTGCCGTACTGATGGCGCGTCAGGTAGATATTCATACCCTTGCGGAAGTCATCTTCGCCTATGTAGTCGTGGAGCATGCGAATCACTGAGGCGCCCTTGTTGTAGCTAATCTCATCGAAGATCTCATCAATCTCCGACGGATGGCCGACAGGCACTTCAATGGGATGCGAGTTCTTCAGCGAATCCAGCTCCAGGGCTCGCGTGTACATGTCCGTGACGAACTGCGTCCAAATATCGTACTCGGGGAACAGATGGTGCACGCAAAGGAACTCCACAAAGGAGGCATAGCCCTCGTTGAGCCACAGATGTGTCCACCATTCCATGGTAACCAGGTTGCCTGAAAGGGAATACAAAAGATTACTAAAGCAAGAGAATATGCGGACAAATGAAGGCCCTTACCGAACCACTGATGTGCGATCTCATGGCCAACGGTGAGGGCAATAGACTGCTTGCGCATCAGCGATGTGTTCTTAGGATCAACGAGAACAAAGGTCTCGCGGTAGGTTACCAATCCCCAGTTCTCCATGGCTCCCGCCGAAAAGTCCGAAATTGCAATGAGATCCATTTTGGGCAGTGGATAGGCAATGTTGAAGTAGTCCTTGTAAAAAGGCAGCACCTTGGTGGCCACATCCAGGGCGAATTGGCCCTGCTCCCGCTTGCCCACTGGCGTAAAGACGCGCACGATGATGCCGTCCTCGGATTTGCCCTCCACAAAGTCATATTCGCCGACGACGCAGGCCACCAGGTAGGTGGACATGATGGGTGTACGATCGAAGCGCACGCAGCGCAGGCCGCCTTCCAGGTCGTCCTCCTTCTTGACGGGCATATTGGACAGGGCCACCCGATTCTTAGGCACCACCAGGGTGATGTCGAAGGTGGCCTTGATGGCGGGCTCGTCCCAGCAGGGGAAGCAGCGACGCGCATCTGTGGCCTCGAACTGGGTGACGCCCGCATAGCGCTCCTCCCCGCTGGCGCTAAAGTATTTGCTGCGATAGAAGCCCTTCATCTTGTCGTTCAGCTCCCCCGTAAAGGACATTTGCAGTACGCCGGCCGTTTCTGCGGGAATAACCTTCTCGAACTCCAGCGTCGCCGTCTCTGCGTCCGTGGAGTAGACGATGCGGTCTGCTTTCATCTTGATGCACTCGAACTCCAGCTGCGCCTCCTCGATGATTATGTCCAGGGCATTGAGGACGATCTGTTTGGTCGGCTTCTTAACCTGAAACCGGTACGGGCAAACGGTAAAACGGTAAAAGAAATGAGTCAATAACCCGTTAGAACAGAAACAGTTAGCCGGGAGATGGTAGAACAGCGGCCATAAACAGTTATTCCAAGGTCATAGAAATTGCCTCTGTTGCTTTTTTGTTGCCTTTATTTTCGAGTTTCCGGCTTAAGCCGTCGCAATCAACCACCTCCTCCCCCCCAGCCTCCCCCTCCCCCAATCCACGAAACTTGTTTTGGCCAAATTTATACACTCCCAAAACAAAGCACAACAAAAATAGAACAAAACGAACAAGGCGGCACTACCTGTGGAGCTACTTTCTGATGAGGAATAAGGAAGGGTAATTTTTTTTCTTCGCATTAGAGAATTCCAAATCCAATGAAATATGAAGGGACGGTACTATAATTATTCCAATCAATACAATATCCCCATTAGTGATCGGTATTTTATGAATAAATGCCATGAATCCTGCCACCATTGATTTTTTCTTTCTTTCTTTCCCTCTCTCTCTCACAATAAAGAGAGTATCAAAAGTGCGACTAGGGTACGGCAACATATGTCCATATTTGGCGTTGATTTACAGTTATGCCCCGTCATTCTGCGCATTCCCAGCAACAAAGAAACCGTTTCCTCGTGGTGTATGCAAATTGCAGCATAAAGAGAAATGCCAAACAACAAAACAAGGAGAATGTGAAAGTGAAAGCGAAGAAAGACACGAGAGAGACAGAGAGAGAGAGGAGGAAGACAAGAGAGATAACGAGACTCTTTACTCACTTGGACTTGCACTATTGTCTTGCCCTTAAAGGTGAAAGCCTCCAGATCGGGCTGCAGCAGCAGCTCGTAATGCTTTGGCACCACATTCGTGGGCAGCCGCTTGAACTCCAGCTTCTGCGCCATGCCGTCGACCTCCTCCTGTTGCTGCATTCGAGTCTCCTGTTGCTTGTGCGCCCCTCGAATCTGCTGATGCTGTGGCTGGCCTTGTTTCTGTCCTGGCACCACGTCCGCCGATGTGTACGCTAAGATGGCCCGATACTGATTGCACAAGTCACCGAGCAGTGGTGCGTCTGAGCTTTTCAGTGGAGCTCCCAGGGAGACGGATGAGTAGTCGCGATAGAATTGCTTCTGAACCTTGACGAACTGCTTCGACGAAAGTAGCTCGTTCAGATGGGCAGTCTCTGTTCGGCGGAGATGGGCGTTAGAATGCTTATCGAGTGTTGAAGGAGAGACGTTAGCAAACAGCCGATAATGGTTAGCAACGTTGCAGTTTTTCTGGTTGTTGAATGTGGAAAGGGAAGTGTTCTGGCTGCGGGTGGACTTGCTGCTGTTATTCTCGCTGGTGTTTAGTAACTGTGGCTGGGTTTCGGTTGCGGGGTAACAGCTTTGGATGGGTCTGGCAGCTGGAATGGCAGAAAAAGGCAGGGCAATTGGTTCTGGTTAGTATTATCAGCGGCAAACGGGGGCGGCACGGCAAACACCACACAGAAATTATTGATAAGCGTTTCTTCACGTCTTGTTATTTGATTAGCTCTGGCGGGGGGCCGGAGGGCAGGTAAGGAAGAGCGGGATTTGCTCTCTCAGCTCGCTCTCTCACCTTCGCACAAGTGTTGCTCGAAATCAGTGTTCGCCTTGGCCAATTCCAAGTTGAGTTTGCCAATTTCTGGAAAGATTAGTGTTGCACTTATTGCACTATTCGTACATTTGATTTGATAAAGTTGAATGGAGGAAAAACCGCCTTTTGTTGTTTCGTTTTCCGCGGTCGTTTTCGTTTTTACTCTTTTAAGTCCAATTCTGAGCAAAAATTAATAACAACTCTACACAGTTACTACACATTTGCTACACAATGGGAGGAAAGAGAGGGTATGGACAACAGGCAGCACGGCCAGAAAATGCAACGCATGCAAGGTGAAATCCACCCCCTTTGCCCAATATACCTTGGAGACGAAAAGCCGATTTTGTCAAGGTATGTTGTTCTCACTCGCGAGGTGAGGTTCGTAAGAACATTTGAATTTGCCTTGGCTGTTTTTGCCTGTTATCCATACCTTTTTCAGAATGACGACTCATTTTTTCGTCGCGATATGAGCGTTTGACCCCTCAGAAATATACCAAGATATACCGTCTTATTTTCAAAATATACTGATGAATTATTCAAGTTCCATCATACATATTCCTCATTTTTGATATTCCGTCCATTATTGCTAGATAGATAGAACCCTCATTATAAATTTTATTATCGAACACCACGCACACACACGCTTCAAGTGTGCCACTTTCTAGGGGAACGTGTTGGGAATGGGACAGCAGCCACCAGCTGTTTGGCCGGCTAAATGTTAAATGCAAACTTGTGTAATCACCATTTTTTAGCCTCCAGGCTTGTTTGGCCGTACGAACACCTCCTCTTAGTGCATTCTTGTACATTGCACTTTGAGTTTTAAGTTACGCGAATAAGTAACCGAAAGAGCAACTGCAGTATCAGATATTATCGTCTATGCGACGACACTTACCAGCACGCACTGTCGTAATAGCTTTCCTTCCCCGATATTTTCAAATAAAACAAAACAAAGAATTTTTGCTCGTAACGAAAAGGTTCCGAATGTTATAAATAGTCAATTTTTTAGTTGATTTGAGAACGCCAACAAGTTTGACAGTTTGAAGTTTGAAATAGCAGAGAAGAGCATCCTTGTTCACTTATCACTTGAAAACTTATCGATATATTTTGTATATATTTTACTCAAAATAGTGTATCCAGACTTCTGTGATATGTCACTGTTACAAGTGTATTTCAAAACTTCGCCCCGCCCCCTTCCGCCCCCACAAAGGACGAAAATCTGTGGCATCCACAATTTTGAAGATATGAGAAACCAAAAAAGCACAAACATAGAGAATGACCATATCTACCAGATTGCCGAGTCTGGATCAGATCGGATCATTTTTATAGCCAAAAGGAACAAATCAATTTGCAGTGGCTACGCAGCGCCCGACGACACGTTCAGACACGTTTTCTGTCTCTCCCGTACGCACTCTTTGTCGCTAAATGTAGCCATACTGACTATGTACCGGGTATAAATGTAGAGTTGCGGTCGCAGCAGTAACTCACAACGTTCCACCTCGTTAAATCTGGTTTTCGTGCAGTGGGTTCGGTTAAAAATTTGATTTCATTAAATCCAGATATTTTTTATTAAAATAATCCAGAATAGATTCAGTTCAGATTCATGCGAATAAGAGTTATGCTTGGCGGACAACTATCGGACGCACATATATTCAAAGAAAGCGGTAATTTCGATTGCAATACTACAACCCTGCGAAAGGGGAGTTGTAGCCAACTAAGTAAGTGTTTAATATTAATTATATTTATTTAGCGGAATTTTGTCGAGGTGAATACCGATACACCGTAAATAAACCGTCAGCTCAGTTTCGGCTTCAATATATACAAAAAAGTATACCGTAAATGGTCACCCTGCCACATGTATTCAAAAACAGCTGTTATTTCGATTGAAAAACTACAACTCTGCGACCGTGGAGACACCTAAGTATATTAATTATTTAGCGGAATGTTGTCGAAGTGAATGGTTTGTCGGGTCTGATACGCGCTGTTTAACCCTTTTAAATCCGAGTCCGCTGAACGCGAAAACATCGAGGTGTTTCCCAGAATCCGACTCAATTCCACCCACTAATTCTTTTCCGCGACAATATAAACTGCAAGACTTCTATTACCAGACCAATCCAAGCAATTTCTTATCCGCGACACTTAACCCTTAAATAGAAAACGGTTGTGCAATCGAGTGAGTCTGAAATTCAAAATAGGAAACAAAAATGTTATGGTGTCCGTCAGTTCTAGTTCCAGTTATAGCTGTTGCCGCCTGTCTGCCTGTCCTGGCAATTGGAACACCTCTCGAATGGGGTAAGAACAGAGCAGGAGCAAGGGCTCCATTGACCCTCTGGCAATGCCAACTACCTAACCTTCATTTTATTTCCACTAAAAAATCAATTCGAAATCAACAATGTCGTCCCGTTCACCTCGCTGCAGGCGAAAGATAGCCAGCCAGCCCCTTGGGCTCTTATGTAATCGCTTGACACTAGAATTATGTATTATCGAGCATGCAATACTCGCACTCGTGCGTATCAGCAGAACGGGTTCTATTTTCTCTTCTATCACTCGTCTTCCCATGCGTCGAAGCGCGGGCTTTTCTTATCAATGCACACGTCCCCCTGATAACTAATAACAAAATACATACGAGTCAAATAATTCAAAACATTCAATTCAGTATTAGTCGGTGTTTAACAAGACAGCCAAACTTTCTCTTCCCATTCGAGAGTAGAGGGTAGCGGCTACGCTCTCTCTTTAAAGTATACTCTCTTTGGGTATTTCGGTCCCAAGTCGACGTGGCCGGCAAAAACAACATTTGACATTTGCCACCTACCCAATCCATGAAACCATCAAGCCACCACTGTTGCCGCCATAGACTTGGGATATTTTGTCGCGTAGGCCACATATATTCGGTGTCGGCTCGGCTCGGCTCGGCTCGGCTTCTTTTTAGATATGCTTCTTAGCTGTAGTGTTTTTTTTCATTCTCTTCTTTCACCACTCAACGCAGGGAAATTATGCTTGCAAGCAGTTTATGTATGGGATTAGGTTACTCTGCTTGGCAGCCTGATGCCGGCTGTCGCCTGCAGCTGCAGTGTGTTCTCCGAAACCAAAGAATTTTCAAGTCGCAATTCGAAACCTCATCCGAATACATAGCTTCGTTAGATATGCTTCTAGGTACTGCTCAAAAAATTACAATAAGATTCATTTCTGTTCCAGCTGTTGGTTCGCTTGTGTCAGGGAAATTATGCACGCAAGCAGTTTATGGGATTAGAATGTAGAAGTAGAATGATTCCCGAAACCGAAAGAATTTCCAAGTTGCAATCCAAAACCAAGCAACCCAATCAGTACCAGAGTCAAGCTTTCATTTGATTCCTGTCCAATTCGAGCAACAAATATCGTGCATAATAAAAACCCAGACAGCTGAAAACTGTATTTTTGTAATCGTATAGTCAATGAAATCGATGGGGCACACCACGTGCGCAGGAAAATCCACTACGAGCATTCCCCATTCCGATACACTATGTACATATGTATCACTGGCATTGAAAATCGTATCTGATGCGATAGGAAAAAGCTCCAGTGAATCATAAAATTAGAGTGGGTATGATAAAGGTAGTCCAGTAAATTCCATGGCGTAAATAACGGTAGAAACTTGTCAATAATTATAAAATGAAATCTAGATTTTTATTATGGAAATGCTGGCACAATTTCCCTTTTGGAGTGAGGGAAAAGAGATCCTACGAGAAACACTACTGCTTGCTAACATTATTTCCCTGAATGAAATATCGTATCCTTTAAATCGATCAAGAATCTATAATTTGTCTGTGCTGTTATTTTGGTACAACTCTCAATAAAGTCTAGAAAACTCCCACCTCTCCTCTGAAAAGCACTTAGCAATAAGAAATAATGCCTTATAAATGGCAATTCAAAAACTTTTCTGCATCGATAAAAACGTTGACCTCAAACGCAAAAGCCTTGGAGTTCTGCAGCAGCACAGTGCGGTGCCGGTGAGAGGTGCTTCGCTCGTTCATTCGCGTTTCTACTGTTATTGTATTTGTATTATTGTTTTTAAAACCATCGCGATGATAATTGGCCAGCACACGCACCCATACATATGGTTGAATCATGAATAACCATTATTTATAGTATGTTTAGGTTTTTCGGGCAAAAACTATAGCAACGCAACATTGAGTGACCTACAAAAGCGCGAGGCCCCCCTCCTAGCTCTAGGGCCAATGACCAAGTCGACATGGATTGATTTCAGACAAGATCATCGATGGATTCCAATGGAAACGGCAGTCGTGTGGAAGTAGAAGAAAGCCTCCCCCCTCTCTCTCTCTCTCTCTCACTCTCTATCTCTCCTTTAGCCTTCGTCGGAATCGTGTTCTTTTCCGTTCCGGAACTGCTTACTTTTGCTGTCTCTTCCGTCAGCTGCAGGTTTTCCATTTCCGTGCGAGATCCAATCCAATTTTACCCGTTCCTTTATCTTTACCCGTTTGCACAGGCAACAGGTGGCTGCTGCTGCAAGCGCAGCCTTAATCATTAATTCGCATTCACTTAACAGCCAATTAAATAAATAAACACACACAGAGTTTCGGGCATGCCCCCACAAAGCTGGAGTTATTTTCTCTCTTGTTTACAATTTCGCTTGCCTGAGGGGCAGCTAATCCGCTTTCGAATCGAATCGAATCGAATCGCATCGAATCAAGGCATTGCTTATCAAATCTCTTCATATAACATTTTTGCACACCGTACATCCAGCCATGTTTGCCTAGCCTGATACAAGGTCACGCATCGACATCGACATTGACATCACTTCGACTAGAGGTGTGAAAGCTAGAGCCAGTGGAAAGTGGCAGTATATGAAGAAATTCCTGAGAATTGTTACGACTTTTGCACCCTTCAGGTCACACAAGTCTGTGAGTAGCTAGTAGTAGGCTAGGGAAAACCCTCACAATGCAGATAGTGGAGATGATCCTTGTCGCCAGTGAAGTGCTTTACATTTGCTTATCAGTGGCTAGACCTCTAGACGCGAATGATCTACGCTTCTAGGCGCACATACTCGTATGTAAATGATCTCTAAAAAATGTGTGCGCCATCTTGGGGCGACACATCACATCACATCAAATCGATTGGCGCCACATTAAGTAATCATCAATTCAATTCAATTAGCTATTAATAATTGAAGCGCAATTCAAGCAGAATATTTCTGTTGCAAAATTCTGAATTGAGTTCCACAAATGGCGGAATGATTTGATTGGTATTTAGAGACACTTTTGGCAATGTTTAATGGATCGACCGGATGGCAAGGGAGTAGCCTTAGCATTGATTGAGCTTAATTTCCGCAAACCCAAAAACACGGGGGGCAGATCTCTGAGATCACGTGTGCCTTTTGATCATGATGGTATATTATGGATGGCAATGCCTAAATCTATATATTGCAAGGATTTAGATACATATTGAGGCATTTCTAAACGAATATCAATTTCACTTTTCAGAATTCGCCATCACTTTGAAGTCGAAAATACTGTTTGTCGATGAGTTCTGGCGCACTTTGGCCTCGGCGGCCCACGAGTTCGATGAACTGTCCGCCCTGACCTTTGACGAAACGGAGGAGCTCATCTACTTCAATGATCAGCAGCACCGGAATGGTAGCATCTTCTCGCTGCGAAGAGATGCCCTGATGGCCTCCCACATAGCCGAGCAGGCGATACAGCGAACGGGGAATGAATCTGTGGGAGGATTGACCTACGATCCGCTCAATCGGAACCTCTTCTGGTCGGACACGCTCCAGAAGAAGATCTACTTTGCCTCGATCGATAGTAAAGTGACGGAGGAGCCCAAAGTGTTGGTGGATCTAAGCCAGGAGGGTGCACGCCCCGACGGCGTGGCCGTGGATGTCTGCCGCAGGAAGCTCTATTGGACGAACTCCAACATCACGCATCCCACGGTGGAGAGCATCGATTTGGCTGGCACTAACCGCCAGGTGATAATCGACACGGACATCGATATGCCGCGTGGCATTGTGGTGGACCAACTGTCGGATCGCATCTTCTGGATCGACGATCTGAAGGGCGTGTTCTTTGCATTGAAAAGTGCGCGATTAGATGGTTCCGATCGCCAGTTGGTGCTGCACGACAAGCACCACGAACCCCTGAATCTTGCGGTGACCAATGATGCCATCTACTGGACGGACAAGACCACCAAGGCGGTGTGGAGTCACCCAAAGGTGCCCATTGTCAAGGCCACCACTACAACGAGTCCGGTTAAGGCAGAGGAAGAAGAGGCCACGGAGACCATTCCAGACATCGAACCAGAGCCCGTGGCAGAGGTCTCCGCCCTCCTTCGCGTGGCCAATCTCAGCGAGGAGGCGCGCGGCATTGTGGCTCGCACTGGGTTCTATCAGCGGCTGCAGAAGGATGAACATTGCGCCAATGTTGTCCGAAAGGTCAAGGAGCGACTGGATCTGATGGCCAAGAAAAAGCAAATGCGCAGCCTCGTCGACGAGAAGGTGGCCCAACTGGAGCGCGATCATTGCCTGAATGGCGGCACCTACATTGCCGATCGGGTGCTGTGCATCTGCCCGACGGGCTACAAGGGCTCGCGCTGCGAGATTCGCGAGTGTCACAACTTTTGTGTGCACGGCACCTGCGAGATCAGCGATCGAGCGTATCCCAAGTGCTACTGCCAGCCGGGATTCTCGGGCGAACGTTGCGAGATCAGCAAATGCTCGGGACTGTGCCTTAATGGCGGTCACTGCAAGCTGGAGGACATCTCTGAAAAGCCCAGCTGCGAGTGCCCCCATAATTTTGCGGGAGAGCGATGCGAGCAAAACTCCACGGAGATCTGTGCGTTATTCTGTCGCCTGCTGAAGCATGAGGCGGATATATATGTGCCCTTTGGTTGTCATGATATGTGAGTAGAGGTATGGAGTCCTCAATGCAATCCTCAACTAATTCTTTCGGGTATTCTCCCTTTCAGCTGCGAGGAACTGGCCAAGGATGCAAGCGATAAGATCGCCATACCGCAGTATCACCATCTGGAGGTGTGCATGACGCCCAGTCCATGGACCAGCAATGTGATCATTGTCCTCGTTGCGGGCATAGTCTCGTGCTTCTTCCTAGTGGCCGTCATAGTACATGGCTTCCGTCGTTTGTACAAACCGAAGAGGCCACGCATCAGGAAGACTTTTGTGGTGCGAAAGCAGGCGCGCACGAACTCCTCCGGTGACACGCCACTGACCAATCGCCCACTGGCCACAGAGCAGTGCGAGATTACGATAGAGAACTGCTGCAACATGAATATCTGCGAGACGGTAAGCGGGGATATACTTCAGGATAAATTCAAGACACCCTTTGACCAATTCGATTGCCTATCCATTTCAATAGCCCTGTTTCGATCCCAAGCTGGTGGAGCAGACGCTAGCCAAGTCTTCCAATTGCAAGGAGGACAAGAAGATACTAATCCACAACATGGACGATGATCTGTACTAAAGGGAGGGGCCCAAAATATGAGCCGCTCTATCAAAACTGAACCTTGTGATAGTCGTTGTCGAGTGCGGTGCTTGGTATTCGAGCTTGAAAAGCTGCTGCCCGCCCGGCTCTCGGCCCCGTTTGCCGTCAAGGTGCACCCCTTCAGAGAACACCAAAAAAGCCACCCAGAGAAGATGTAGAAGATGCAGTAGCTGGTGGTGGAACACTTAACACTCGCCAAAACCATTTACTTAAACCGAAAGCAACATGTGTACTTAGCAGATCTTCCGATCGTAGGACTGCTTTGGTCTCTCGTTAATTTATTTTAGTGCATCACTTTTCATTCTAGGGTTTTATTACAATTTTATTCATTATTTTATTTTTTTTCAGCTTACAGCCGAGATAGAAATCCCTTTAAATTCGTTTTGTTTTATTTTGTTCTCACTATTTTTGGTTTTTTTTTTTTAATGAAATTCGCTATGGAAATGATGAAAGTCGGGACTGACTGACATTAGCTTTAACATGGAATATACACACGGAAAACAAAAAAAGAAAGAACTGTAGAATTAGAAAGCAATCAAGAAAGCACCCGCACAACTCTCGTGACAGAGATAAGGCCCATTGTGATTTATGAAAACGTTGAAAACTGGTGTAATTAATGGTGTAATAGATACGATTATTCATTGAAGAAGTTCCTGCTCCATTGTAAAAACAAGATTACCGCCGTCTCATGACAACTGCAATGCCCGCCCCCACTCCGCCCAAATATGCCATAACTTGCCCATTTCCCCTGCTAACTCTGATCCTCTCCTCTCCCAATCCTCTCATGGAAAAACCGGCAATGAAGCTCTACCCCAGGGCGACGAAGAGAGTTGTAAATATTAAAGAATAGTTTAATTTTAGTTTTAGTCCTTAAGCAAAAGGGTTGAATAAATAACAAAACATGAACTACATGCAGTTGTATATGATATTTGTTTTACTGACTTGGGGACTTTACTTTCCACAGAATGATGTCACTCTACTTTTTATGATTTCACAAGTGCATCTATGACCTATCTATCCGCTTGCGCAGATTATGCATCTGCAGGTGATCATTATTTCCTTTGTTATTTGATGCATAACTGATAACTGGTGATAACTGGCCTCTTCTATATTATATTAACTTTACCACTTTTGGTTAAATTATAATTTGTTCACATTTGCTCCGGAATTATTTGTAAATAATTAATTTGTTAGTAATGCGTAAATGACACTCCGATTAAATTGGCAACAACAATTTCGGGACTTTTTAAAAACATAGTCGACTGAACTTATCGATATTCTAAAGAGCATTTTTGGTATTTTAAAAATAGATGTGACCATAAACTGAGAACGACACTTCGTGTGAGTCAGTCGACGTAATAACGTTAAAACTTAAAAGAAAACAAAAACAGAACAAAAAAATTGAATTTGAAGTTATATATACAGCGAATGTGTAGTTATCACGGAACAAATTTTTTGTTGACCTTTTTTTTGAACCTTAATTTATAAGCAATCCAATATAAGGGAGTACCTAATGGGGAACAAGACAATCCTATAGAAAAATTATCCATCAATCGGATAAATTGATGTGTTCAGTGCTGAAGGTCCTAGCTAGCTAGAAATATTAAACCAAATAGCAAAATCGAGGAATATGATTTCCGATCATGGACAATGAACGATTAAACTATTGTAGACCTATGGACACCTGAAGAATTTTAACGCAATTCAGTACAAGATATGTTTGCAATTTTTTTGTAAATAACGAGGGAAGGATAGGATGGATCTACAAGAAGAATTAACAAACAGTAAATTTTTTCCGCGAATTAACACAAGCTGTTCACCTGTTTGAATAGAAGGGGCTTAAGGGGCTAAGTTCGTTTTTTCGTCGGTGTGTATACGGTATCTTTTGAAAATGAGAATATATTTTCGGTATATTTCTGAAGGTCTGACGGTATATTTAATCGATAAGGCCATTAACCATACAATATACTGTATGGTTAGTGATAAGGCCGCACTGTTCGTGACCGTTTACGGTTTTTTTTAATACTTTTCGGTATTTTTTTAGATCGAAATTGAGCCGACGTTATATTTACGGTATATCGGTATATAAAATATAATCATTTATTCCGATGGATTGCATTTAAATCCTTGTTGCTCAGTTACTTTCAAATTACATACGTAAAAGAGTAATCAGTTTGGACAACATAAGTAAAATTGATTACTGTTTTACTGGAATTGCACAAAATCTTTAAACATGACAACGATCGTTATGCTTTCATAAGTCAGTTTGAGTCAAACTGGAACTTTGCCCAACGTGAGTTTAACTCCCATATTGTCTAGTGGTTAGGATACCCGGCTCTCACCCGGGAGGCCCGGGTTCAATTCCCGGTATGGGAAGCTGTCAAAAGTTTCTTTTTTTTCAGCTTTTTTCTTCTTTTATATATTTTACGCGAGGGTAATTTTATCGAACCCCCTAGTTAAAAAAGGAATTTGTTATCATACTTTTTTAAACTCAACAGAACTGCCGCGGCTGCTTAATGATGGCAGAGATGTAGTATTTTTTAGTGGTTTTTCCGCGGGTTGGGCTGCCAACTGGTGTTAAGGGCGATCAGCTGTTCATTGATATCAGTTTTTTTTATTGCCACAAAGTTTTTGTCTGCGTAATGTAAATTGTAATGCGGAATTGCGGAATGCTCCTCTAGACCAGGCCCCCATGCGAGCAATATGAACGATGCGGCTTTCTCGGGCTTCTACAGCGGCATTGGCAACCAGGTGAGCCCCATGCGCAGGCAGAGAGAGTACATCTCGCCAGAAAACGATGCCGTGTGTCTTCCAGCTGCACCCGCCCCTCCATCAGCAGCAGCAGCAACAGCAACAGAGTCAGCACCAGCACCAGGAGCTGTCCCTGTCCACGCCCGTGCACGCCCTGGAGCCGGACACAAACTTCACCAGCTTCTTTGACGATGACATCGTGACCTGCGGCTCCACATCCTCCTCCGCTATCTGGCTGCCCATACAGCTGGGCAACGGCAATCCCAATGGAGCCATCAATGGAGCGAACAAGGCAGCCGCAGAGGTTCCCTTTGTCCAGATCCACACCACGGACCTGCAGCAGCAGGCGCAGCCGGAGAAGAGCTATCGCAATGCCTTTCGCCGCAGGACGGCGGAGATCAAGTCCGAGGAGCTGATCAAATCCGAGCTGGCCGAGGCCGCGGCTAAGGAACGCCTGAATGCCACGCCCACGCCACCAACACGCAACTCCAGCTGCGCCAGCGTCGAGGGCAAGGCCATGGTGCAGGAGGCGCCGATTCTCTTCAGGTGCCCCAACTGCCCGTTTCTCAGCCTCTGCCAGGTGAAGTCCAGCCAGCACGTGAACAATTGCTTCGGAACCAGCGCCGAGCAGCAGAGACAGTGTCCAGGTGAGGTCCTAATGAAATAATGGAATCCAGGCTCATGCCTAATCCAATCGGATTTCAGGCTGCCCGAACATCTTCTATAGCAGCGATACCCTCAATGTGCATCTCAGCCTGGACCACCAACTGGATGACGATGAGATTGTGACCCTGCTGGGCGGCACAGGCACACCCCCTGAGGCGACAGGCAATAAGCAGCCTCTGCCCAAGAGCCGGATCTTCATCAAGAGCGTGGACTGCCTAAGGGAGCCCCTGCAGGATTTCCTACCCCTTCTGCAGCAGAATACCGATTCTCCAGTCACTGGCAACATTCTCGATCTACTCGATGAAGTGGTAGAGACACCGGAACTGGCATCCAGCACTGAACAAGTGGCGACGCCCTGCCAGAAGCCCAGCCAGAAGATATCGATTAAGAGCGTGGACGTGCTGAGGGAGCCTGCGCTGCTGACCTTTGATTTTCAGCTGCCCAATGGCGGCCAGGAGATGCCTCTGCTGGCGGACAGCAATCTCGTGAATGTGTCAGTGGTGGGGGGGGAGGTGGAACCGGAGAAGCCGCGTCAGCCCAAGATCTACATCAGAAACGTGGACATCCTCAAGGAGCCGATGTTGTTGCCCTCCTCCCTGCCCGCCATGGGCTTCAATGGAGGCGTGGCCACAACGATAGCGATGCAGAATGGTGGTGGAGGAGGGGGAGCTGCCAGCGATGTCTTCCAGGCGGATACGTTACTCACGCCAACGGGTCCGCTGCCAGGATTCGAGCCCAGCCTGGCGCCACTGGCCAACATGTGCTCCGAACCATTCCCCTTTGATTCCGTGCTGAGTGTGAGCGGAGGTGGTGGGGCCTCCGCTCTGGAAAACACTCGCTTTAGTGCCTTGGACTTGGACTTTGGCGTAGATTTTGACCATGGCATAGCGCCACTGCTCACAGAGGCCACCCCTCCGCCACCGCCGCCGCCGCCAGTGCAGTCCGGCCTCTCGGAACTGGAGCAGCCCGTCGAGCTGCAGCACTACCTGCCGCCGGCTCCGAGCACCACGAAGCAGAAGATTTTCATCAAGAACGTGGACATCCTGAAGGCTCCACAGCGGGGAACCCTCCACCTGCGCACCGTCGACGAGCTAAATTTTATGACCCGCAACGAGGTGGAGCGCCTGATAGTACCCAACCTGGAACCCATGCCCAAAATGGAGCCCCTGATGGACCAGCAGCAGCACACGCAGCCGCAGTCGCAGCCGCAGCCGCTGGATCCTCTGCAGCTGGAGCCGCAGAACTCTCAGACGCTTAGCGAGTTCCAGGCTCCTCTGAGCGGCAGCTGGCCGAGCGAGGACAGCTACGACCTGGCCGGGGATCTGGAGTGCTGGCCCTGGATCGAGGAGGCAGTTCAAGAGGTCATACCCCTGGCTGATCCAAATGAGACTGCCGCTGCAGCCGAAACCCAAGTGGAGGCCCTTCCCCAGTCCTCGGACGACTTCCCCCAGTTGTATCCCTCACCGCCAGAAGCAGTACAGAGCGGAGGAGAAGCAGTGCCTCCCCTGGTGCCCGTCAGCGCCTCAGATGGCACTGCAGTCGCTGCCGCAGGATCCGGTTCGAGCAGTCTGCCCCTTCCTCCCCTGGTTCCTCTGGCGGCGGAAGCGGGCGAGAAGCCGGGACGCATCTATGTGGCCAACAATCTGCTGCCCGCCGCCGTGGATCCGCTGCCGGGTGGAACTTCTGTGCGCGGGCGTCCCTATGGAACCAAGCTGGCGGCAGGAAGCGGCGGAGGAAAACGAAAAGCAGCGCCGGGCATCAGCCAGGTGGCCGAGGGAGGCAAGTGCCAGGTAGAGGGCTGCATGTTTCGCTTCAAGTCGCCGGCAACGCTGGAGTATCACGGACGCTGCCACAACGACGTACTGGGATCATCCCAGCCGATGGTCTGTCCGGAGTGCCGTTCGTCGGAGTTCAGCAACTGGAACTGCCTGCACACGCACCTGTGGCGCACACACCAGATCGACATGGAGCTCTACTGCTGCCAGCTGTGCAGCTTCAAGACGCCCATCTACTCGCGGCTGGTCAACACCCACGCTAAGATCCACTCCGAGGAGCGCAACTACAAGTGCGAGCAGTGCGGCAAGGGATTCAAGAACACCAAGCAGCTGAAGAACCACAGACGGCTGCACCGCACCCAAGGACTGGGAATGGGCAAAGGTCCGCTTCAAGATCAGGCGACAGCCGATGCTGACGCTCCTCCTCTTCCTACTGCCATCCTGCATCGCTGCGGCGACTGTGGGGCGGCCTTCAAGCAGCGTAAGACCCTGCGCGAACATCTCTGCAAGGAGCGGAACGAACAGCCGCAGTGCTCCCTCTGCCAGCGGGTCTTCAGCTCCAAGAGCAGCCTCAAGCTGCACCTGCGCAGCCACCAGGCGAACAAGCGTTTCCAATGCGACAGCTGCGAGTACGAGGCGAGTGACCACAACGCCTTTCGACGCCATCTGGCTACGCATCGGGACCGCAAGCGATATGCGTGTCCCCATTGCGACTTTCGGGCGATACAGAGCACTGCCTTTCGGGTTGGTTATCGGATCCTTATTTTGATTCACATATAACTGAGTTATTTCCCCCGATAGATACACCTGCAGAAGCGCCATCCTGAGCAGGAGCTCTCGTCCATCATTTACAAGTGCGATCTGTGCAGCTTCTCCAGCATCAATCAGGGCCTGTTGCTGGTTCATCAGGCCAAGCACGAGCACGAGGCATCATCACCCAACCAACAGCCGCTTCCAGGGGTATTTCCTGTCTCCCTACATGTGGCGCCACCTGAGGCAGTTGCTGTGGCTGGGGCTGTTCCCGAGGCAGTCCCAGTTCCAGCGACGGTCTCAACTCCATCGCAAATCAAGGTGGAGACCAGTCTGCTGCTAGCTCATTCCAGTACAAATGTCGCCAAAACGCAGGCGGTTGGTCCTTTGGCAGATGTCCTACAATCCTCCTAATCCTCCTTATCCCCTTATCCCCCATCTGTATATCACACAAAGTGCCGTGTAGCTTATACAACAATTTTATACCAAATTATACCAATGTTAGTTATGGCTAAGAATCAATCAGAGATCCCTCTCCTCTCCAAAGGATGGAGTTTCCTAGTATCGTACCCTTTGGAGGGAAGGTCTCTCTTTGGCTTCGGAATGCGCCGAAGATAGTTAGATGTGTACATATCCACCCTGTGTGGGATATAGATATATCGTTAAGGAGATCTGTTATTGTATATACTGTATATAAAGGTTAATTGGGAAGTTCTGGGCAATGTGAACTGTAAAACAAACGAGCAATCCTTTGCTTATCCTTCAGATCAGTGCGATTGAAGTACTCGACAAAAATACAACAAAATATATTGAAAGTCTAACGATATTCTGCTTACAATGTCCAATCGCGAGGGTGGCAAGAAGAAGCCCAAGAAGGAGGCCAAGGATCTGCACAAATGTCCGCCAAAAAGGACAACAAATGATTCGTTTTTGGTTCGCCAGCAATAAATTGAGAACTCCACTTTCACTGCAGTGCAATGATGATTAATCGTTGGCCGGTCTGTGGGTTGAGGGTCAGGCATATGGGATGTGGGATGTAGGATATGGTATATGGGGGTGGTATCTGCTTAAAAAGCCATCACCGAAATGTGACATCTACCCCCCAAATGACCAATGAAAAAAAACAGGCCTTTGGGTTGAGCGCAACAAATGCGACAAATGGGAAATTTATGCAACGCGACGCGACGGCGACGGCGACGGCGACGGCGACACATGAATCAATCCGCCGTCACAAAACAGACCGGACAAAAAATCTGGATACAACATCGATACGTGTCTCAAATTCTGTGGTCATGGACCACCTGCCAGTGGAACATCAACTCTATGGCTGGGCCAAAGAAGAAGTCGAAAAATTCATCTTTGGGGAATGGAAAATGGAATTAAACAAGAATGCTTCGATCGACCTAGTTCAACTTTTGGTGATGATGCACCATGCGATAGACTGGTTAAACGGAAAAAATGGGTACTGTGCGGAATTGGCTATTGCAATATCTTCATAAGATAGAGGCGTCTTTGGGCATTAGAGGGACCAAGATACAGTCAACATTCCACGAACAGTCAGGCCGTCAAGCCCCTTTCAAAGGAGGGGAAAAAGCGCTTGTAGATTGGTTCGTGGAGAAGTGGAGAATATTTTGAAAAGTAATGAAATCATTTTCAAGGCGGGCACATATAGCAGGCATATGAACGATCGTTCATAAATACATCTACCTATCATATAGCTGTCATGTGTGAAAATAGATTTATGGGTCGTCCAACTGCAAGGGTATCCCAGCTTTGGTGACCGGAGGTTAACTTCCTTACTGGTTGTCTTAGGCTTCGTTGGAAGAATAATGTAATTTAATCAAACATTTAGTATGATTTATAAAACAAACAATAAAAGAAAATTGAAAATTGAAGCCCGCCTTTACTTGCGCTCGCGGGTGCTCTTTGGTTTCTTCTCTTCTTTCTCTGGCTTGGTTTTTGAACCGGACTTGGAGTCAGGCTTGGACTTGCTCTTGACAGTCTTCGCCGTGGATGAGGATCCGGCCTCCTCCGGGCTTTTCAACTTGAGAGGCTGCTGGTGGATTGAGGGGAAGCATTTGAATAGATACGATTTTGAACCATTGATTGAATATACTCACTGGGTTTGGCTTGGTCTTGGGTTTAGTCTTTAAACCGGACTTGCTCTTGACAGTCTTCGCCGTGGATGAGGATCCGGCCTCCTCCGGGCTTTTCAACTTGAGAGGCTGCTGGTGGATTGAGGGGAAGCATTTGAATAGATACGATTTTGAACCATTGATTGAATATACTCACTGGGTTTGGCTTGGTCTTGGGTTTAGTCTTTAAACCGGACTTGCTCTTGACAGTCTTCGCCGTGGATGAGGATCCGGCCTCCTCCGGGCTTTTCAACTTGAGAGGCTGCTGGTGGATTGAGGGGAAGCATTTGAATAGATACGATTTTGAACCATTGATTGAATATACTCACTGGGTTTGGCTTGGTCTTGGGTTTAGTCTTTAAACCGGACTTGCTCTTGACAGTCTTCGCCGTGGATGAGGATCCGGCCTCCTCCGGGCTTTTCAACTTGAGAGGCTGCTGGTGGATTGAGGGGAAGCATTTGAATAGATACGATTTTGAACCATTGATTGAATATACTCACTGGGTTTGGCTTGGTCTTGGGTTTAGTCTTTAAACCGGACTTGCTCTTGACAGTCTTCGCCGTGGATGAGGATCCGGCCTCCTCCGGGCTTTTCAACTTGAGAGGCTGCTGGTGGATTGAGGGGAAGCATTTGAATAGATACGATTTTGAACCATTGATTGATTATACTCACTTGTTTTGATTTGGTCTCTGGTTTTTTTGCCTTTTCCTTGGCCTGGACTTTGTTGGCTTCTTTCTTGGCCTTGTCCTTGGTCTCCTTCTCCTTGGACTTGTCTTCCGCCAGCTTGGCCCTCAGTTGCTCCACGGAATTTTGGTTATTCTTGACTTTTTCGGTCAGCGTAAAGGAGAGCTTCACTTTCTGAACTTGGCCGTTGGTGAGGCACAGGCGGAGCGACTCCCTCACTTGCTGGCCGAGGCGCCCCTCGTCAGTCAATTCCCGACCATTGCTTTTTAAATATTTCACAGGTCGCAACTTTTTTGATTGATAAAAGTAGGAAGATCAATTCTGAGTGGCAAAGCAACCTCCGAATACGGTTTTTACTGTACTAGGAAACTCCGAGCACTCCGAGCACACATCGCGCCCAACTCAACAGATTTTTTGACCACCCAAAATGTCGACCCAATATCAAGGTCAATCAAGTCATCTGACTTGCAGACAAGTCCTCAAACCTAGTGCCATCTCTTTGTAGTGATCGAGTGGCTTCCAAAAAGCGTGGTTGTTGAATATGTGGGGAGACTGAAAGGTTCAGACACCATGCAAGCATTCCTTCTGCAGTCGCTGCCACTACGAGAGCACCAATAAAAATTGCCCCCTGTGATTTGTAGTGTATATATAGTACAATGTTAACTTCCTTTTCCTTGGCAATTGCCGGGGTATAGTTGGGGGTATAGGTTTTGTAAGTGATTTCGCTCATAGGTATGCTGGATTCTGTGAGAGATTCGCAGAGAGAAGCGAGTGCTTTTGGTGCTTCTCTTACCTTAGTCGGGGACTTCTCTTCTCAAAATTGGAAAGTTAGTGTTCCATCGCTCTCGCTCTCGTTTTCAGTTGAACAGCACTCTTTGATCAAACAAAATTTGAAAACCGCTTGACCGATTACATGAACTTTTTCTTTTTCTGGCGGTATTATAGGTCCCCCACATAGGTCGCCCCAACAAAGGACGAACATCTGTGCAATCCACAATTTTGAAGATACGAGAACGATAAACCCGAAAACGCAGCATCACACATTTAAACCACCTTGTTATATTCATAATCAATATTTTTTAAGCCTTTAATGGGGAGAAACTTTCTTTGTGTTTTATACAAAAATTTAATTACACTTTTATCGTTTTTGCATTGTTTTTTTCCCGATAGATGGTTGCTTTCGTTAAATATACAATAGAGGATTAGGAGGAGGAGAAACAGGAGTGGAACATTAGCAGAACTCTTAGAGGTATTTCATTGAATCGAAAGATGGAATCCTAAAGCGAGTCTGGGGTACTATATGGTAGATCGTAATTCTAAAGGAGGAAGCATTTGATATGTTGTAAAAATGTTTAAATATATATACTATATATATATATATATGTATGTATATTAATATATCATGCATTTTATCTTCTATTTATTTATTATATATTAAAAAAAATTTTATATATTAAAAAAAAAAAAAAAATTTATATATATAAAAAAAAATATATTATTTGTATATTAAAAAAAAAATTGATTTAAATAATTAATAACAATATGGAGTGCAGTTTGGAGTGTTTGCAAGCAATTGTTTGAGTCGCTTTTCATTTACTTAAGATTTACTAGTACATGGTATAGGGTATAGGGTATAGGGTGTAGGGTATAGGGTATAGGGGGATCTGTTGTTCGATTTCCATTAATCTGGCACTCTACATAGTCGTATATGTAGCTTAGTTTTTAGTTAATATTAATATTAGTATTAGTATTAGTATTACATTCGTGCATATCCTAAGTATTCGATTCGTTAAGTTTAGGTTCTTTAATCGATTGCATTCTTGCCGAGTATTTTCGTTTTGCAGCTAATTTCATTGGGTCTCAGTGTCTGTCTGTCTGTCTGTCTGTCTCTAAAGAGAGAGGAGTGTGTTTTTCGTAATTTACAACTCTTAAGAACTATATAACAACATTGAATGTTTTTGTGTAGGCTCTAAACTCTAGACTAACTCTTAGTCCTCAGGGGATTGCTAGTGTTCCTAAGTTCCTAATTAGAAGGGTTCTAAGGAGTGCCAGAGGAAGGATCCATCTGCCTGCTCTGTCCAGCTGGAGCTGTCTTCTATGGACTCTTCTATCCCGGATTCCCTTTGCGAGCGCTGAAGAACATGCGCGCCACCTTGCCCAACGCCCCCACAAAGTCCCAGCGATCGCCACCGCCACCGCCACCGCCAGCAACAGCGGCAGGATGATGATGATGGTGATGATGAGAAGGCTGCTGCTCCTGGTAGGCAGAGTGCTGGGACTGGTGCTGGTGCTGCTGCATCTGCATCTGCCTCTGCATCTGGCACTGGCCCAAGCCGTCGTCCATTACCTAGGAGGGCGTGGAGTACCAGCCGGTGGCCGGGCTGCCCTTGTGGTACAGATGGAAGCTGGAGTGCGGGGCAAAGTACTGCGCCTGCTCCAGGTTGCTGTAGGTGACGCCACCCTCGGTGGTTGTGGTGCTCGTGCTGGTGGCATGACCGTGCGGATGCGGATGCGGGTGCGGGTGCATCGTGGCAGTGTATGCCTGCGGCTTCAGGGGCAGCGTGGCGGGGGCGCCGTCAACGGATGGAGCCGCGTACTGTCCTCGCAGGGGATCGGCGTACTCGTAGCCACCGCCGTTGCTGGCCAGGATGGGGGCGGAGGAGGGCGGCACCTTGCCGGAGTTGTTGGAGTCTCGCGGGGAGACAGAGCTGGGCGGCGTCATGGCGTTGTGGTAGTCAATGGAGCTGTGATACCCGCCGTAGGTGGACACCAGATTGGTGAAGGCATCGGACGAGCTCTTCTGTGGATGCACTCCGGCGGCGGAGGCGGCCGAGTGGAGCTGCAGGTATTGGTTCTCGTATGAGGACTCGCTGCCAGGCGGCGTGGGCAGCGGACCCGTCTGCTGCTCGCCGTAGAACACCCCGGGACCCACTCCAGTGGGCGTCTGTCGGGCCGTCGCCCGGATCACGCTCTCCCGATTGGCGTACAGCTGCCGGAGCAGGGCCGTGGCCGGCATGGGGGCGGGTGGCTGTTGGTAGGGCGTTCCGATCCACTGGATCGTGCTGCTCTTCTCGTTGGGATCGATCTGCTGTTGCTGCTGCTGCTGCTGTTGCTGCTGTTGCTGCTGGTGCGCCTGGTGCTGCTGCTTGATGAGAGAGTCCGCACTGAAGTCGGTGCTCGGCTGCGACACGGCCACGGACACAGACACTGGCGATGGCAGGTGCTTGGACATCGCGTGCTCCAGATCCTTGACTGCCGAGTCGGCTGCAGGCTCGTCCACAATGGAGGGCAGGCGACTCCTTGGCTGAGACTCCTCCATGGCCGGTAGCTTGGCCATCGGCTGCTCGACATTCACCTGCTCCTCCTCCGCCTGCTGTGCGGCCTTGGTCTTCCTCTTTCGCTTGGTTGTGGTCCCACCGCTCGTCGTGCTGCCGACGGGCGTTGGGGCGGGCACTGGCGTGGCCACTGTGGCTGGCAGGACGCCCACACCCGCCTCAATCTCCACTCCCAGCGGCGTAGGGCTGTCCTTGATCAGGGACAGGCTGCTCATGCTGCTGCCATGCGAGGCTGTGGCACTGCGTCCTCGTCCGCGATGCGAGTGTCCCTCCGGGTCCGACTTCGAGTCCGTCAACTTCATTTCCCCGGCACTCAAATGGCCATTGCCATCGCCCGCGGCATCTCCTCCCGGGGAGCCGCTGCTCTTGTCGTTGCCCAGTCCCTCCTCGTTCTTGATGCTGTCCATGCTCGGCTCCAGCTGGCAGCAGTCCAGGATGAGGTTCTCATTCTCCCGATTGCTGTGGCAAAAAAGAGAAACAGCAGCTTCCAGTGGGTGTTCAGGCTTGGGTTTCCTCAGTGTGCCACTTACCTGATCACATAGTTCACGCAAATGATGTTCTGCTCATCGGCGTTCTTGGTGCTGCAGACGACGGTGGCGCATGTCTGGAGCCAGGTGTAGCCTCCACTCTTGTTCATCAATCGGTAATAGCCCGTCAGCACTTGGCCCTTTTCGATCACTAATCAAGGGAAAAGGAGGCGAATTGGTAGGGGGTTGGGTTAATGATGGAATCCATCTCCAAGTCCAGGAAGCTTGTACTTACAATCCGAATGGCTCTTGCGCAGTCGGTTGGCATCCTCCGCATGGCACAGGGAGTACAGGCTCTTGTTCACCAGATCCTCGGGCGTATAGTCCAGCAGATCGGATACCCTAAGCAGAGAGCAGAGAGCAGAGACATCCAACAGTTAGAGGAGGTGGCCAGCATAAAGCATCCAAATGTGGGCTTACCTTGGCTCGCAGTGAGCTACTTTTAGGTCAAAGTTTACGCGTGTCACGAACATATCACACTCCAGGCGGATCTCGTGCACGGAGGGCGGTGGCAGGGCAATGGCCAGGGCCACCATGCCCAGGAGCGGCGGCTGCGACTTGCGGCTGTGCGAGAATGTGTACTGGGGCCGGAGCTTGCAGAGGAGCAGGACGACCTGTAAAGGCACGAAAGAGGAGGCGGTCCTTGGGTTAGATGTTGGATCGGACGGTGCTCAGAGATCAATGGAGTGCTGGATCTCTCATGATAGAAGGGGATGCAAGGCTCATCATGATGGAAGGATTGCCAGAGTGGGAAGAAGCTTTACAGAGGATTGCAAGACCTGGCACCAATTTGTTTCGTTTGATTTTTTCGGGGAATATTTGGGTGCACATCGGGAGAGGAGAGTTCAAGAAGCTCTCCCATCCATCGCGTTGATCCTAGATGAATGATGAATGGGAAGTGCAGAGTGTTGAAGGTGGCAGTACGATCGCAATGATAGATGATTGATTGCCTGAATGATGGTTGATTGATGGATGGTTGAAGGCTGAAGGTCGAAGGCTGCTTCCGCACTATAGTTATTCGATACTGATCAATCTAAAATCAGTCAGTGGCTCGTTTGTTCTTTGGCAAGCACAAAAAATATATGGCCGAAATAGAATAAAACTTAAAAACGAACGCAGTCCTCAAAATAGTTTTGATTTTGCCTTGCATTTCATTTATGTTTTTTAGTTTTTAATTTAAATTTTGTTTTTTTTTGGTTTTTTTTGTTTGATTTTGTACTGATTTCAATTGATACGTACCGAATAGTTTGAGCCCGGATTCTTAACGTTTTTAGCGTTATTGTTAGCGTTATTATTAGCGTTAGCGTTGTTGCAATTGCTGGTTGCATCGCTGGCCTGTAGATAAGCAGTGGATGGGATGGTAATACGTATAACAGGTAATGCACAAGAATGCTACACACACAAGACACACACAACCGAACAACAAAAACAGCTATGGGTTTCTCTATGGGTTAGTCTTTCACAGTCGCTCACACTCCCCCCTCACATACCCCCCTTACCCCATAAAAGACCCAAAGGCCCCAAGAAAATATACAAAATACAACCGAAAAGAAGTACAGTTAGCTCTACTGCTACATAATGGTAACTGAAGAAACTGAAGAATCAAAGAGACTCATTGGGAGAGAGAGCGAGAGAGAGAGAGAGACAAATCTCAGCTCGAGGTGGAGTTAGGACTGAGAGTAAGGATTGGGAAACTCACCCGGTAGCCGGAGGACTTGAAGTGACATCCCCGCTTCGTCAGTGTGGACTTCATCCGAACACAGAAGCTCCGATCGTAGCCCTTGTAGCCGCTCGTAGAGGCCTGCGTCATGGAGGCAGCCACTGAAAGGAGATCGCCAACAACAGAATGATTATAGTATGCTCGAAGCTTCAGCAGATCTCTCCCCCAGGAATCGGTGCACCCGCCCTTCATCCCGTTTTGTTGAGGGATGGGATCCATGACTCGGACTAGACTCACCATCGGGATTGTTCGTACCGTGTGTGCCACTGCCATCGTCGGAGGCGCCCGATGTGGGGGAGGCCAGGCCGGCGGCCCCGCTGCCGCCACCTCCACTGCCGGAACTGCCTCCTCCTCCGCCGCCGCCGCCCCCGCCCCCACCGCTGGTGAGGCTCAGGCCCAGCTGGTCGGCGATCTCCGAGTGATCCGCCTGGTGGATGTAATCGAATATGCTGCTGCCCGTCATCTCCACCTGCGAGAGGCCCAGGTAGATGGACACCGTCTCCGAAATGTATAGGAAACGTCCGTCTGCTGCCACGGCCAGAGCGAAGCCATCGAGGGACTGTGCGGTGAGAGAGGGAGAGGGAGAGGAAGAGGGGAATGGTGAGCGTAATGATATGCACAAAATGGCTGCGGGTAGGTGCTCTCCGACAGCACTGTTGCCATCCCGCTCTGGCCCACGCACTCACCTGCAGTATGTGGGTGCCCTGATGTTGCTCGAACAAATCAACAGCGGGACTGCGTCGAATGGCGGCACCTGCAATGGGAAGAGTGGCGTGAATACAGAAACAGAAACAGAACAATACAGAAAACATGGAGATACTTGGGATATTCGATGGGAATGAAAGGGGGAAGCAGTAGCAATAGCAGAAGCTACGAATATCCAACTACTACGCTCTTCTCGGCAAAGGTCACATGTGTGACCCCCACCCTCATCCCATTGAAAGCTTGACCCAACTCATAAATGATGCATTCCCCTGTAACACCACAGCACAACACTTCAGAGCAACTCCCGTCCACTCCACTCCCACCACTCCCACTTCAGCACACAGAAAGAAATGGAACCCCCACAGACAGACAAAGACAACAACTTCCACTCTTGGAGCTAGGACCAAGCACCATATCCCATAGAGCGACCACAAGGCATGGCATCATAAATATCCTAAAGAGTACTCGTACGATTGCGGCGTCCCTCAATATTTTCTCAGCTGATGCCCGATATGCGATGCCCAATTCCGGAGCATATTTATTTAATTCAATTATAGAATTTTACGATTATGGCTTGAGTAGGGAGAAGGAGGAGGAGGGGGCTTGACCAAGTAATAATTCGCACAAGTGCAAATCGCTTCGTATGAAGCACATTCATCCCGATCCCATCCCCTGGCCGTGGCCGTGGCCGTGCCCTGGCTGTCTGTGTGGCACATCCACCCCCCCACACCGTACCCCATATCCCGTGCCGTATACCGTAGTAAGTCCCCTGCGATTTCCAATGCCTCAACGCGATAAGTTGGCAAACAGTTTCCGCTTCCGCTTGCGCCTTTTGGCTTTGGCTTTGGCTTTGGCTTCGGCCATATGTGGCGCTCCCGGGGCTTTTGGGTTTTCTTGTGGGGGTGATGGGGGGGGCCTTAATGACCTTCAAGTCTGTGGCCCTACCAAATATTTTCTCTGCCTTTTTTTGTGGATTGTGTGGGTCAAATTGAAGTGCTTTTTATTGCCCCGCAGCTTGTTGCACCTCACTCCCTCGAATACTGGGTTTTCTGGGTTTAGTTTCGCATAATAATCCAATTGAATGGAACAAGAAGGCGTTGCGTTGCCTTGCGTTGCTTCCCCTCCGCCCTCCGCCCTCCCCTGCTCTGCTCTGCTCTTTGTGTCCATACATAACGCCCCATTGATTTTGGATTATTTTTTAGTGCCTTGACTACCTTTCTGGCCTTTTGATGGCCCCTGTCTCGTTTTTGGCTCTGCCACTTTGCCACTTTGCCACTGCCAGCAGCTCCCACTCTCTAAAGCACTGAAGCAGCCTTTGAATGGCGTCTGAGACGCAGAGAGAGACAGAGAGACAGAGAGACCCATCCAACAGTCGTGGGCTGTCGTCGTGGAATGCCTTTTGACGTGACAATGCATTGTCGTCGTTGGAGCATGACGTGGAGCGCTGCGCTCCCAGTGCGGAGTGGCATGGCATGGCATGAAAATGGATTCGGATTCGGAATCGGAATCGGTTGACAATAAGTCTCTTGCTGTTGCCGTGTTGCCGTGTTGCCGTGTGGCCGTGTTGCTGTCTTGGGAAACTCACGCCATGAATTTGCTTTCAATGTTAGGCTTTAAAGTGGAGGTTGAAATGTCGACAAACTCTATGGCTATGGCTCTGTGCACTGATAAGTGAGTCAGGGGGCATTGGAATACAGAAAGATTGCCAGGGGAAACGCAGCAAAATAAGGAGAGTTACACTTTGAAATATATACTTTACTTGAGGTCTTATGTATGCTTGAAACTGATAAGAGCACTGACAACACAATAGGCAGGAGAGGTACCACTACTCCATAGAAAATTCCCGAATCCACCTGGCATAAATCTCGAGACTTGTACCTGTACACTTTTCAAGAACAGTAAACCCCATTCCAGCGACATTTCCATAGCAAAATCGTTAAAGCCAAATCAATCACTTTAATGGGGCCTTCTGAAATTCCACAAACTGTCACAATGACACACTCCCCCGCGGACCCAAGACCCCTCGACCACCTCGACCCCCTCTGCCCCAGACCCCTCCAAAGCCACTATTTCTGACCAAAATGGCCGCGCATGCGCAGCAAATAAAAATAAATTGCGGCTTAATAGCGATTTTTTATGCAAATTCCGGCAAAAGCCCAAAACAAAACATACGAAAAAAACAATCAACTTTTTGCTTGCAAAACCAAAAATATTTAAGGTGCGCAAGCATAATTTTTGTCATAGAAAACAAAAACAAAACAAAAAATTAAAAATTAAAAATAAACTGAAATTTTGATTTCACTTAAGGCGGAGACCCGCACCGCGCTCTTGCCCCTTCTGCAGCACGAAATGTAGGCAAATGTGTTTCCTGCTTTCGGTTTTTATTGCCACTCATTCCGCCCCCGCCTTTCCCCTTCTTGTTGGCCCCTCTTTCTACTCGATTCCCTCTCTAAGCCGCGATCCAATATGGCTGCCAATATGACGACCCTCTTCGGGGTACAGTCGCCGACAAATGCAAATGAGCAGAGTGGAAAATTTCACTGACATTCACAGAAGGTTAACGGTTAACGGCTAATGGTAAATGGTTAATGGCTAATGGAAGATCTCTCTTTTTCGATCATGTACTTACTTTTGAGCTTACTGCTGCTGGAGGCCTCCCGCGTCCATGGCGGATCCCCGTGTCCGGAGAAGTCCCTTAGCTTCAGATAGCTGATGGTCAGTCTTATGATGGAGGCCTTGTCCAGTTGGCTGGTGATGGCCGCCGGCAGGGGCAGCATTTTGGCCAACTCATAGAACTCGTAGTTCTCCTTGCCCCGTCTCGAACGTGCCGCATCCCGCGACTTTTCCTTGCGCAACTCCAGGATGCTGTACAAGGGAGAGAGAAGACAATTGTCAGGCATACTCGCAAGATACAATATTTACAATATTTACTCAAAAGAATATGAAAGATACATAAGTAGACACTGACGAATGGCACTGACACTGAGATGGCCAAATGCTAGAGCCGATCCGACGATCCGACGATCGACGAAGAGCTCTTTGGACACCTGTCAGCGCAGAGGTTTCGGCCATTTGTTTGGCCAACCCACGCCTTTGTGATCGAATGGTGTCAGAGAGCTCTTGACTAATTGCCACACATTTGTCAGTCTTTCAGCGCCCTTTCAGGGAGAGAGGGGAGAGATATGGTGTGGTGTGGCGTGGTGTGGTGTGGAGTTCTCCTAGGTCTTAGGACTGCAATTGTTCTCCACAGACAGTTTGTTTCTGCTATACAAATGGCATCCCATTTATCCAAGAGATTTCCCTTCGCTTCATGTGAGAGTTTTTCCAACTGATATTTTCATTATGGTCTGCTGGAAACTCTCTGAAATCTACCGCCCTGATCCGCATCTTTGTCTCTGTCCCATCTCTTTCCTTAAATGCATACATGGAAACTTTTCATTCACTAAACTTGCAAACAGTCCTACAGTCCTACAGTCGACCTCCTCCTCCTCTTCTCTGAATGTGCTACAAAGTGCTGAGCCGCTGAGCCGCTTCTGCTTGGGTTATGGATCTCTGGGATATGGTTATGGATATGGATCTCTGCAACCTTCTGGCGGCTTTCGCTATCTGAGAGCGGCCATCTCTCAGAGGGGCATCTTCGTCAGAAAACTTCAGACTTTCAGGCTTCAAGCCTTCATAATTTACGTTTGTTGACAACTTCTTTGTTGTATGTTGGCTTGTATTGTTGCTGTTTTGACTGTTGCGTTGCAGTGAAATCTCTGCTGCGCTATAGACAAAAGTCCAGGGTATTACGGTTTGACGTTGGGGTAAAGTTGAGGAGGCAATTTTGGGTACAGAAAAGTCAGCTTTGGCAGAATACTTTGGGGCTTAAAGAAATATTCCACTTTTGGACTCAGAATTTATCGAAATCTTTCATTTCAGGATGAGTTTTCTTTGCATTTCTTAAGAATTTAACGGAATAAAGGATACATTTCATATTTCGGCTCCTTAAAGTTCATATTTTTCCTTTTGAGACTCAATCAAAAGTATTACAAGACAAGTTTTCAATATGAACCTGAAATATACCCATATATTCCTATAAGTTGGGTAGAATATCGCAAATACCCTGCATTAAATCTCATATCAAACCTCAGGGAATCCATTTCCCTTCTCATAATTCATATCATTTCCCCCACGTTCTTCTTATTTCTTTGCATTGCTCCCTAAGAAACCCATTTCTTGGTTCTTTCCTATCAACTGTCTACCCCTAAAACTTCCTTTCTTTCGTCCTTCGTCTTTTACTTTCGTTTCAACACCGACCCTGGGGTAGGGCATTCCTGAAGTCGGTGTAGGCCCACAACTAAACGACAGCTGTCTTCATTTTTGTACATTTTGTGGTCTTTTAAATTTATTTTAATGCGCTCATCACCGGGCTTGAAGCTTCGTTTTGTGTGGCTTTATTTGAGCCGCGTCGGCTTCTGGCTCTGAAACTTCATCTTCGGATTTGGGGCTTCAACTTTGGCCGAGAGTCTCGGTCTCCGTCTCCGCCTCCGTCTTCGTCTCCGTCTTGTCTGAGATTTGTATCTCCACTGCGGCCCGTCGTCGTCTCCGTCGTTGTGGGGCCATAAAAATATTTTTGATAATTAAAAAGAAACGCCGTCGTCTGTGCGGGGTTTTTTGCCACGGGCCAAGCCAGTTTTCCCTTTGCCTGCTGCCACTTGCTTTTTGTTTAAAGAGCAACAATTTTAATTAGTTGTGTGGAAATTACACTAAAAGAGATGCCACACAGTACTCTCGTACCTGAGAGGAACATGCCGTAAACGATTTCCAAATAAAAACGATATGGTTCAAAAACCTCGCTGTGAAGCAGTGGGCTTGTATCCCTCTTTTTCGCAAATTAAAAGAAAAAACATTAATCTTCACATCATCAATATCGAAATGCCATTCAAATGAGGCACAAAGATGTTGCAGGAAGGGAGGTGGTTGCATTCCCTTGACAAATGATGACACGGCCCCGTTTTAATTTCGCACAGAATTCGCCACTCTCTAACGTTGCGTACAAATTGCCTGTCATTAGCCTTAATTGCCTGAAAATCGAACAGCTGATCGGCATTATTGCCTCAGTATTGGTGAGCTTTGAAAGCTCTCCACTGCTTCCAAGGAAAGTTCCTCTCTGTAGGGGAATGTGTGTGTGGTGTGTCCCCTATCTGTGTGAAAGTTTCGCACAGATATCCATCTTCTAAGGGTCCCTTTTTGGGTAGTAATGTAATTCTTTTCCACTTGATTGCTTTAGGTGAGCAAATATTTTTATAGAGACTCAGATTCGATTCGATTAGCGGCTTAAGCCGGGAATTAAGGTAGCCTAAGCGGCTTACTGCGGTCACGGAAGGGAGAAAGAAAGTCACCCAAGTCCTTCGTCTCTCTCTTTGTTTATCCTTCGGTTCACACAACAGAAATATAGGCGACACATAAAGGAATCTGAGAGGGTGAGGTCCTTTGTCAAGGTTTATGGCCTGAAGGAGCAGAGAGTACCGTTACCGCTTTATCAGTTCTATTTTGTTTTTGTGTTTGAGATACTGTTAAAACTCAGCGGGACAGTAGAAATGTCCTTTTGCTATCGAAATTCGTGGAAATAACAACAGGAATCGTATTGAGAATCGCCTCCAATTGGAAGTAGAAGATGGACAAGACGTTTCTTGATGATTTCTAGAAAATTTCCTTTGCAGAACTGAGTGAAAATATTCCCGTCGTTGGCGGGTTTTCATATCAAATCGAAATTTCATCAAATATCTTAAATATAAACATTAAATGAAAAATGTACCTCAGTCCAACTCTTAATAATGATATTGAAAGGGTTTGTATGAGTTAATTTTTAAAAAATCTCGAAATATAGGTTAACAATCATAAGAAGAGTGTCACCTCAATAGGAATTTCGAAAACTACGATAGAGTTTCTATAATTTTGTATCCCTTTTATTCACGAAAATCATATCCATTTAGCAGAAAATATAATTTTCTGAACAAATTTGGGGTGATAATACAAATTTCAGCTGAATTTCTCTAATAAAAGTGAGCTTATTTTATTCTTAATGATTTTTGAAATTTCTTCATCCTATGATACGAAAAAATGTATAAAAGTAAAGAAGTAATCCGCTTCAGATTGTACGAATAACGTAAGAGTTACTATGTTTCCCAATGATTTTGAGCCTGAAGTCCGATAATATTTCGAGTTTACTTTACTTTTTAGGAGGAAATTTTCTTTAAGCCAAGTTTAAAGCTGTTCCTAATTGAAATAACAATAGGTAATACACTATTTATAAGGAAAATAGATCCGCAAAAGAAGGTTTCCCATCAATCGTAGAGTTTTTCCCATTCGAAGGGCTACCAATTTGCTCTAAGGTTCCTTCTCCGGATCATCATAAACCCCTCGTACTAACCCCGGTTCGATGGGCTGCTGTTGGGCATGCATTCCGGGTCCCCCCGGCTGATGCTGATTGGGCATTTTGTTGTATGGGGCCATGCCGCAGAGGTCCTGAGCGGGCACCATCCAACTGTGGGTGAACGGCACCGTGGGCATCCCCAAGGACCCCATGGTGGCGGCCATGTGGGAGCCGGGATGACCGGGCGTCGGCTGCCGCTGATAGCCGGCATAGTCCATGGCCACGGCTGCCTGATATGGCAACATAATGATCTTATGGGTGCTTAGGTTCTGTAGAGGTAGTTCTTCTTCTTAGAGACAGAGTATATCGATGGATGTTCTGGCACTGGGATTAACACATTTTTCACTGTATATTGCACTTGGTTAAGGCTTGGGTTGAGTGGGGGATTTTGTGGGTACTTTTGAAGGTCAACAGCGGTGGTGCCTTGTCATCGACGTGTGCCGCATCCTTTTGTTGTCCTACACACGCGCGTACGTGTCTTCAATTATCCTTTTAGATAACCGTGGGGCCGGGGCCGGGGACCGGGACGGGGACTCACGCACGAGACACGGAGGAGTCGACTCTTCGATTGGAATTCAAATGAGGAGCGCGGCAATCGACGCGTCCGGCTAATTTATCGCCCGGAATCGGCACTTGGCACGTCGCTGGTCCGTCTCCGTCCGATGTGGAATATTGGCAACGGAATGAGGCGCAACCCAGAACTTGGACACGCACCGAAACGGAGAGGGAGATAGAGAGATACAGAGAGAGAGAGAGGGCGTGGGGGCCGTGGCGGTGGCGTACGTGAAACTGCACTTGAATGACGAGGCACGGAAAAAAATTACGGCTACGGTTACAGTTACGATGCGGCACGGACACGTCTACGTCCGTTGCTGTTGCTGGCGGAGCGAAGAATAATCCAGAGTCACGTTTCGCATCCGAAGAGGGAAAAAAACAACAGTACATCCCAGCAGCAGCCGTCAGCGTCGCTGCCCACGAAGCCCAGGCCCCACCATTCACCAGCAGAGTGACAGAGAAAGAGCGCTTACAATATTTTGGGGGTGACATCTTTGACTCGACACGAAGCCGAGGCCCTGGGACACGAAGAGCCCAGCCGAACATTCGTGTGTTCTGTGTGTGCTGTTTGCTGTGTGTGTGTGTGTGTGTGTGGGTGAGCACCTGACACAGCGTTCGGTCATGTACAGTGCGCGGCGGCACCAGTAGCATTTTAAGCAGCCTCACGCTCCACATCGCTCTCTCTCTCTCTCGCTTTCGCACTCGACTCTGCCACACAGGCACAGCATAAACCATGACTGTGTGTGTGTATGTGTGTGTGTGTGTGCGTGCAAATGGGCGGGACGTGACGTGCCGTCGAATCGGAATCGACATTGCGCGCATACGAAATGAGGCCGCCGAAGCGAGACAGAGCATCGCACTGCCTCTGTCCACATCCACGCTGCACGGGTGTGCGTGACAGAGCGAGATAGCTGGCTGGCACGTACATGCTGCAGACGCCGCATTGTAAACTGGTTGGCAGCGTCTCGCTCTGGCATAGGGTGGGCAAAGGCAGGCCCATCATTGCGTCTCGCTTGCGTTTATATACTTATGCTAGCTGTGGCGGCGGGGGGCTAAGCATAGAAGTGGGCGACGGGGGGTAGTGGCGGAGTGGTGGAGCTTTTGTTTTGGGGCTGGCGTCACGCGCAGCAATTAGTTTACTTCTTTACACATTTGGGAATTTCTTTGGCTGCCTCTCTATCGCTCTCTCGCTCTCGCTCTGGCTCGGCGCTCTTCTGGTGCGTGGGTGTTGCCGTTTGCCACGCTCTCTCCCTCTCCTTCTCCTTCTCATGCATGCTTCTTCTGGTTTTTATGTGTGTTTGTGTATGTGACCGAAATGCCAATGACAACGCGGCAAAACAGCCTATAGCTAGCCCCACTCTCTATAGCCTCTCCCCTCTCCGCTCTGCTCCGCTGGCGTCCTGTGAGCAGGCAAGCCCCTGGACCTCCTGGACAGGTAGAAGCTCTGTCTTCTAGGATTCCGTGGACGAGGAGGAGGAGGAGCAGGATGTGCAGGATGGGGGCGTTTTGTTATTCCAATCTCGCACAGACCGAAGCTGTCTCTTTTATGTGGCTGTTGGTATAGCAGCACCTCGACAGCACCCCACCGCAGGAATAAAGGAGGACCACACAAATGAAGGAAATGGGGGAAGGAGAGTCAACACCCTTTTAATTTGCAGCCATGGCGCTTGCCATAATCAAAAGATTGGCTGGAAAACACGGAAAGTGCTTCCTTGGAGGAGGGGTTTTCGAACAGACAATGATTGAATGATTGAAATGGGAATACCACAAGGAAAGTTCTCTAAAGCGGACTGAAAATCATATCCCAAAATATCCATATATCACGCCATTCTACGGATCAGAGGGATTTCCGTCTTAGAAAGATGGGAGGATATCTATAGGATTGATTGGAGGTCAAATTGTTAGTTCCCTCTAAAAGGAACAGAGGGAGACTATCTAAAAGATGCTAAATAATGTATCCATATATGGAGCCATCCGTGGGTAGAGCTCCCACCGATATCATCGATATGTCAATCAGCAGCAGCACGTCAATCGCTCTTATCCTTAATTTACAATCGATATCGCTGCTTTCATTCATTCATGTTTTCCAAAATCCAAAATCCCATTTCCTTTTTGGGCTAAACTAGAGCAAAGCAAAGTGTATTTCTTGGCCAAAACGACTTGCAATCCACCCCGTCCCCCTCATCCACCCCACTCAATCCATTACGTAAACGTAACGTAACTGGAACATGTGTAGAAACCGAAACGTGATCGATTTCTTGAGCCTGAGTGGGAGAGAGAAGCCAAAAGAGAGGCGGAGAGAGACAGAGAGGGACAGAGAGAGAGAGAGTGAGACAAGTTGGTGTAGCGAATTCTCCCACAATTACGGCGGCGGCAATTGTGAATTTTAAAAAGGAAACGTGCCAAGTGCCACCGACCAGACCCCTGCAGGGCGCGCAGAGGGCGCAGGGAGGGGGATTCTGCCCAGAGGAGGAAGAAGAAGAGCTGAAGCCGGGTGGAAGGTGGACAATGAATGAGGAACTGAAATTCATGCCCCGCGCCATAAAAATCGAACGTGGGGCAAGGGACGTGGGATGCGTTCGTTCGCGCTTCCGGTTCCAGAGACAGCAGCAACAGCAGCAGTAGCAGCCCCGAGAGCTGTGTCCACGTCCGCGTCCAGACATCGAGCAGACATGACCATCATCATCGTCGTCATTGGACATCATCGTCGTTCGGGTGGGGACGGGTGACGGGATGGGACTCCTGTTGTAGGTCGGAAATTGGTAATGCGTGTGTGGACTCCATGTGGACTCTGATTTTGTGGACTCTGTGCCCTGAGGACAATGGGATGTGGGATGTGGGATGTGCCGTGGACATGGACATGGACATGGACGTGCAGCGATGCGTGTGGGCTGATTCCGAAGGCGGGGAAGGGGGTGGGTGGTGCTCGTCCGAAAGGTGCGTGCCGTTGCGAGTGCGTGCTGCGGGACATGAATGTTCATGTCGGTTTTCGGTTTTGGATTTGGTTTCATTTTCAGTTGCGTTTTGTTTTTGCCTTTTTCGAAAATATCGCCACAGAAAATGGTATTCCAGTCAGGAGCAGACTTTTATGAATGAAAAGGAGAGGGGTTCAGAGTGGGCTAGCTGGTGGCAGAGGAAGCACGCTTCTAAGCTTCAAGTGTCTGACGCACGTCTGGCGCTCTCTTTCGCACTCTCTTTCGCATATCACGTGCACGTACATATTGCCATGTGCAATACATCAAAATCGAAAGAACCGCAACAATGAAGACGAGAGAGAGGCAGGGCAGGCCAGGCCAGGCCAGGCGAGAGAGCGGAGACCGAAGAGCTCAAGAGCAAGTGGAAGTGTGGGAGTGGGAGCGGGAGAGAGCAAAGTTTTAGCAGGTTCATTTCCAGCCATCACGTTTACTCGGACACACGAGGCGTCCATTCCAAGCAGCTCTGAAGGAACGTGATAGCCACAAAATATAAAGAACCAATGCAAAAACAAAGCAAACGAGGGAAACATTTTGAAGGCGCCTGGAAAATGATCGATAAACAAGCGATCCAGCGATAAGATAGGTAAAACCAGAAAGGATCCAGCGAAGAGCCAGGAGAGAGGAAGCAATAAACTAACTGCGATCAAAAAACTGTCACAATCTCTCTCCTGCTCCTCCTCCTCCCCCAGCATTTCTCTTCGGAGGCGAGGCGCAGCCTCCATAAAACTGACGCGAGGTGATAAAATAGCAGAACACAATGATTCCACTGTAAATCCCTTACCATTCTCTCTCTCCCTCTACGAAGCACAAGAAGTCGACTACTGGATACCCACTAATTGAGTTGTACCTATTGGGAGGCAAGAAAATCCAACTAAAAATCAAATGAAAAACTGGTTTAATAATGAGAAATTATTAGAGGGTAGGGTAATACTAGGGTAAGATTGGAAATGTATATTTTCTTTTGTAAGTCACTTCTCACTTGTGGAACAAGCACTGACACAAAAACAATACACCCTATCTCACTGTCCGACTACGGGGTACCAGAAAGAGTAGCACAAGAAATGCATTCACATAACCGTTTATCAGCTTGTAAGATCTCTCTCACTCTCTTTCTGCTTGGGTTTTTATGGCCGCTGGCTAACTGTTTCTCGATTGTGTTACACCACACAACAAACACACAGAAAAACAAAAACAAAAAAACAAAACGAACCACAAACAAGAGCCTGAAACAGTTCATAATTCAAAAACCACAAAGAGAGGGCCAACAATTAAGCAATAAAATACAAGTAAGAGAGTGGCAGAGAGTCGAGGAGTGACAAAGGTAGAGAGAGGCAGAAGCAGAATCGGAATCAGAATCAGAATCAGAGGAAAAAGACAAAATGAAATGAAATCGGAGAAGTGCAGTTCGGGAGCGTGATCCTTATCGTAATTGTGCGTGCTTCTGATGAAGTATACTCTTCTCTCAACCCCACTCTTGCCACTTTCCAGAAGGGTAATAACTTTTTCTTAACAAAATGATGAACTGCTTTAAGAATAACTTTCTTTCTTTCTATTTTTAATGGGAAAAAGGATTGGGAAAGTGACATTCTGACGTTGCTGTAATTTATTTGTACTAAGTTTTCACAACTTTTCCATTGATTGATCCGTTCGAAAGCGATCGTTGACATTTGCTTCTAGAGGCAATAAATAAACGACAAAAGTGGTGGAAAAAGTAGCGAATTCAAGAGAATCGCTCCGAGTACCGCGGCGTTAGATACTCTTATGGGAACTTCTGTTAAAGACACTTCGCTGCGCTGCACAAAAACCTTCTGTAAGTCATGGTATCCTCCCACTTTGAGGGTATTTCGTGGTCGCCTCTCTCTATCCTTGCTCGTTGCTGCCTTTGCTGCTGTTCGCTCACTTTTCTGGTATTTAGCTAAATAATTCGCATGCCAAACCGTACCGCAGACCCCGTCGAACGAAGATCGCGTTTACTCGTAAGTCAGCGGCAAACACGAAAGTGTTCAGTTGTGATCGGAATTATTAATTAATATTCTTGCACCTTCCGAAACTGTGTCGGGAATCAGGCCATAAACTAGTGCACAATCGATGGGAGTACGATGAGCGATGGATGAGTAGGGGACCGACCGCGAACGAGGACAGTCCCCAGGTCCATGTCCATGTCCAATATGGCAGGCAGGTCCGCAGTCATGACCGTGACACAGGAGAAAAAACGAATGAGAAGACGGAAGGTGAAGTGGGGCGAAGCAGAAGCAATAGTACACGGAGTAGCAAAAAAAGTAAACAGAAATCATGTGATCGACCACAAGAGCTTCTGTAAGAAATGGAAAGAAGAGAGGCGCCCTAGCTGTCCACCGCAGAAAGCTCTTACTCCCCCGCAACTCTGCTAAAACTCTGTCTCGACATCAAAATCCATAAATACAAGGTGATGCCCGTTTACCGCACTCTCTCCCAATATCCGCATATTTGCGGTGCAGTTCTGTGCAGGCATAGAGAATCTCAGAGAGAGGGGGGACCAACTAGCATCACATGTACATTTACATGTAGTATCAAGACACCATCAACATTAGTGTTAACAGAAGAGCAGCAGTAATTAGCAGGAGAGCCACCTCCACCTACTCCCAAAGCGCACCTGTTACAGTGAACTTCTTTCTCTTTCCTCATTCCACCAAAACTAATTTAAAGGGAGCACTTCTGAGAAGAGAGTAGCAGTAGCTAGCATGACAGCTAACAGCGTGAAGAGCTGAAATGTTAACAGTATGTAGTGAGAAATGAGGCGGAGATCAGCTAATTTGCATAAAAACTAATAAATCTACATGGAAATTGCTTTAAATTATTCAAAAACATTAATTTAGTGTTGGTGAAGTGACAAAATGATGGAAATACATGAAAAACATTCAAAATATCAAGGAAATGGAGCACTTGTGGTTTTTTCTTTCCCGCAGCCACTCGTCACTTAACAGCTTGGAGAGCGGCACTGTTGAGAAGAAGAGATTAAGAGATCCACATGATGCAATAATCAAATAGTAGGCGGTTAAGAGAAAAAGTGAGTGACAAGTTCATTTGTTTGATTACTTCCTGTTTGCGAGTAAAGAGCGTGGGAGCTAACACTGCCAAAGATCAAGAGAACATGGTTCGCTGCTAAGAGCGAGAATATAAGTATGAAATGGAGTTCAATAGGAATATTTTTAGCTGTTCAATGAGTTATTACAGTGGGAATATGCATTTTACAGTGTGAGTGTTTACCTTAAAATACCCCAGACGTACACCCACCCATTCGTAAACATTGCTCTATTCAATCTGCTGTCCAATATGCCCCGTCCCATACCCTCTCTCTTGAAGGGAGGCTGAGGCTCCCTTTTGCTGTCGCGCTGCTCGCGAGCTGGAAGCGTGTTCCAGGAGCCAAAGTGCATTCCTCGAATGGCTTGAGGTTGGTTAAAGTTGTTGCTGCTGTCCGAAGGGATGTGGGGCATGCGGCATGTGGCAGGAGGCGGAGGCACAAGAAACATGAGGAATTTGCTCCAGGTTATCTGTATTTTTTTCCTTTTGTTTTTACTTTTAGTTTCTGTTTCTGTGTCTGTTGTTTCTCGCGTTTCTCTGTTTTTGTCAGTTTGTCATTTGCGTTGTTCAATTAATTGCAGAAATCAATTTAAGCAATGCCACTCTTTACCTCATTGCGGCATTGTTGCTTTTGTTGCATGTTGCATGCTGCTGCTGCTGCTGCTGCTGCTGCTGCTGCTTCCAGTTGGTCTTTCCAGTTGATCGATTCATTGGAAACGGAGATTCGGGAAGGAATTGGGACTCGGGGATGGGCCTTCAACCCATCGACTGATCGACTGACTGCTGGGTTACGGCTAATTGCTACAAGATCTCTCGGACTCTGAGAACTAGAAAACTTGTCTATGGATTCATTCTGCCCCACCCTCCTTTCTGTTGCTCGCTTGATCTTCCGGCAGGCCCGGGATCTTCTCTCAGGCCTGCAGCGACGGCAAAAAGAGTGTGACAACGCGCGACAGCCTCGAGATAAATCCAATTAGTCTGATATTTGTACTTTTTATGTGAGAATTCCCATTAAAAATGTAAAATGTCATAACAAAACGAGAACAAGACAACAAGTCAACAAACGGCAGACAGCTCACATCAAGTGCCGGCCCCAAAGAGAGGCCCCAGAGCCAAGGCGAAGTGGCTGTACCCTAGGAAGAGCTCGAATATCGCACAGATAGAATCGATTGGAAGTAGTTCTTGTAAGATGCCATGGCTAAAAACTTCTGAGATTGTAGGATTAATATCTGGCCTTAAATTTAAACAGAATGAGGGGAAACCAAAGATGTCTCTTGCTCCGAGGACAAATCCAATGCAGAAGCAGAGATACCCACAAGACACTTAGATACCCTTTCGGAGGACAACGGTTTCTTCTTTCTTCTAAGCTTCTGCGGATACCAAAGTATCTCATAGATGCGACTCGAGCGCCTTTGACGTCTGTCGCCGACCGCTCAGCGACAGCAACAGCGACAGCGACAGAAACGACGACGCCGACGACGCCGACGACGCCGACGACGACGACTTCTCTGGCATTCAATAATTTTATGCTAACAAATGCGATGCGCAGAGTCGCCGCCGCCGTCAAGTGGCGCTGAAAGAGTGACACGGGATGGGTGGTGCGGAGGCAGAGGCAGAGGCAGATGCAGAGGCAGAGACAGAGGCAGAATCATTTACGGTAACATTAACACTTACCGCGCATTCACCGAGGACTGGGCCGCACCGATCTCCTCCATGGACTTTCTGCGAAATATACAGAATGGAAAGAACGAGAGAAAAGAAAAGAGAAGAGAAGAAAAGAGGAAAAGAGGAAAAAAATGAATCACATTTAAGCCTGCGGCTGTTGAATTCGATTAGCGTGAAGCTGTTACGGCGGAAAAAGTTGGCATTTTCCAAATAAATTAAATTAGCCGATAAATGTCTCGGCTCCGGACTCACCTGTCGCCCCAGCATAAGGCATCCTCGCGGTATCTGCAATGGAAATGAAAGAATGGGAATGGCATTAATATATGTGGAATCTTCCAGCTAGATCTCTCCCTCTCTCTCTCTCTCTCTCTCTCTGGAACTGCCAATGGAAAAATATATATATGGCATTTTCCATTGGAAAGCATTAGCAGATCTCTCTCCCTGAATCCCTCAATGGAATGGTAATCTTTCTATTGGAAAGCATCTCTCTCCCACTCTCTCTTTATGAAGAGAGATAAATCCCTCTACTTTTCAGCTCTCCCTCTCTCTCTCTCTCTGTTCTCTACAAGGTCAACAGGAAGTCCTCATTCGAATCATTGAATCGTCGAATAAACAACAGATCGGAGGGCAGCAATCTCCACAAATTATACAACAACTGAACATTATGTGGTTCCGACTTTATAATCAAGTGCAAGGCACCGAATTCTCTAAAATTTATTGATTTGTTCCTCACTTTCCAGCCACCTTTCCTCCTGTCTCTGCCTCTGTCTCTGTATCTGTGTCCTCGCGGTTTCTGTTTCTCGCGGGACAACTCCCCGCCGAACGAGGAGCAGCGCCGTAAATCATTGCCCCCAAAAAATGTATGCCCCAGAACCCTATTTTGCCAGGGTCCGCAGCAAATTTGCTGACCCTTTGATCAGTGGATCGTCGAATCGCTGGTTTCGCTGCTGGATCGCTGCTGGATCGATCGATTGAAACCGTTCAGCTTCAGCGCCGACTGAACGGGGAAGGAAGTGATTTCTGGTCTCCATCCCCCCATGCCCCATGCCCCATACCCCATACCCCATCACCGATCACCGTCTCAGTTTCTTGGGGCAATTATCAAAATTGTAATTTCGTTCGTGGATTTTTCTTGTGCTTTAATTTCGCTTTGATTGAGTTCATCGAAGGTCGTAGGTCAGCACTGGGCGGAGCCCCAATCTCTCAAGGAAGTGCAAATTATCCGATAAGAGTATCGTATCTCTATTAAAGAAAGCATTGAACTGTCTATAGGGGAAAGCGGAAACATAATTATAATTTTAATTTCGAGTAATACTCGTATCAAATATTTTAGCGTTATTTTCTGTATAAATTCCAAAAACCAAACATATTTTAATATAAAAAGAGTTCAATTATCCTACGTAGTAGCCTTTAGAGCTTTGAAAATCCCTCCTTTTACCTTTGGCTATTTTTTAAAAGACTTTTTCTTCAGTTAGCGGATGCCTAATCGTTTGTATTAAGGAATTATTGAATGCCAAGGCTTAAAGTTGTCTAAATAAAACAAATAGTTCTGTAACTCCCTTGAATATCCCTGGACGATGGTTCTTTAATTCAAGTAAATTAAGAGTCGATGACTAGTGGGCTTAAGAGTTTATAAGAGTAGTTCAAGCACCTTCAGGGTGAAGCGCGGGGTCACCGTTTCCCCAACTACAACATACAGATCGGGGTCACCAGTTGTCCCTAAGTTTCACTGGACTTTCATTACGCTCGCTCTCTTTCTCTCTCCTTCGTATTGACTCGAAGCTCTTGTCAAACAATGTCATCTACTGCTTTGTCCTTGCCCCCTGCTAAGCCCTCGGATGCCCCATACCTCAGGAGAGACACGTGTTCTCCCTCAACGATCGATCGAAGGGGGAATGAATGCCAAGGCTCCAACCGACGAAGCAGGGGTGCAGAGGGGGCAGCGAGAACATCTCCTGTGGCAGCTATTTTTAAGTGTTGGCATAAAAGGCTCCAGCAGCAGCAGCAGTGGCAGTGGCAGCAGCAGCAGCGGCAGCAATGAGATGTCAACATTGCAACGCAATGAAAAGAGCAAAAGTAAAGCCTCGATAATAACAGATAATTGTGTAGAACATAGGCCAACTATTTCCGCGGACTCCTGCCACTGCCACAGCCACTGCCACTGCCACAAATCAAAGCCTCATCAGCGGGCCTCGCGATATAAAGTTCAACTGATCGAAGAATCGATGGCCAGGCAGCAGGCAGCAGCCAGCAGCCAGCAGCCAGCACTCTCTCTCTGGGTTTTTGCTGGGGGTTTGCTGCTGGTGCAGCAAAACCATCCATCGATCCATCGATGCCAAGCGGAGTGTCACCCGGTTCTTCAGCAGATGAGAGGCAAGTGGCATGGGGCACAGGGGGCGCATGGGGCACAGGAGAGGCACTGCCAGAGCCCCAATACATCGTTGTCGTCGTCACTTTGATTGCGTTTCGTGCCCAATTAGTCTCAGAGCACTTGAGTGCGTAAAAACTTGTACCGCACCATAAATAAATTGGCATGAGGAAGACAGGAGCCAGAGCCAGAGCCCCAGACCTCCATCCCCATCCCCATCCCCCATGCCCCGTTCTCCCGCTCTCCTGCTCTTCCTTCTGCTGTGATGCAGTCTCTCTGTCGAGACATCGTTGTCGCCAGGAGCCCGAGTGGAGTCGCCACCGCCACCGCCGTCGCACTGTCAATACTCGACTCCAACTCGGACTCGTATAAGGAGGTCTTAGGGTTCGCTTATGCTGCTGCTGCTTGCTGCCTGCCTGCCTGCCTGCCTGCTTGCCTCTTTTTGTGGCAGTGGAAATTACATAAGGGCTATGACTATTAAGAGGTTGTCCTCCCTCAAGCAGTGGCCAGCCATAATTATGGAACATATTTCATAATAATAAGGTGTGTAATCTGCACATTTAACTAGACATCGAAAGCCCTCCAATTACAGTCCTCTGTCCTCTGTCCTCTGATTAGGGGACAGCAGAACAGAACAGAACAGAACGGAACGATGCGATGTTTGAACATACTTAAAAAGCTATTCGTAAAGTTGTCATCGATGGATCGGGGATTCTAGGAAGGTTCTTAGAAGTGATCTGGAAGATGGAAGATCGCTTAACCGAAGATCACTTTGTTGTAAGGCGGAACCTCCAAAGGAATCAAGGGTAAACCTCTGACAGAGTGATCTGTTGTAGATTCCTTGATAGATTTTTCCCACTTTAAATAAGATCTCTGTCCAGAAATGATCCCAAGTCCCAAGTTTCTGCCATTTCCACATATACTTCTACCTTTTCTCACCTCTAATGTAATCATTATCTAATCGTTATAATTCTCCGATCAGTGATCTCTCACTTAAATCAAATCAAACCACCGCCACCATCAAGCCACCATCAAGCCACCATAACGATCATATTTTCCCACACAACCCACGAGATATGGCATTTCATTTGATTGTTTCCTGTCTTCGGTTCGGTTCGGCTCGGCTCGGCTTGGCTTATGAAATTTCATCACGATCATTATCCGATCAGCGAAACCCGATTGTTGCCACAGTAGCGAATCCTCTCCTCCTCTCCATCCCCCTGTCTCTCTCCTACTCCTACTCCCATCCCATCCGATCCGATCCCGCGACAGATCGTATTTACTTTTTGAATGATGCTGTCAAAGGCCCCAAAGCGATTTGTGGTTGGACACTGATCGCACACGCGCCCCCCTGTGGGGCACCACCCGATGTACGTATGCACCTCCCTCCCTCGAGCCGGGGCCTATCTATCATTATTGATTGTGCCCAAAAGAGACGAGACGCTGTAATGCGATCCATGGACGATGGAGCATGGTCTCCGATCGACGGATCGCCGGTTCGATGGATCGATGGATCGCCGGTGCTCCAGCAACTCGAGCTCCAGCCCCAGCTCCAGCTCCAACTCCAACTCCACTTTGCGGTAGCCATCGACAATTATTTATATTAAAAGCAAAATGTTCGAACGGATCTATGCGAAGGGGAATGGCGGTTGGGGGAGTGAATAGATCTGTGTCCCCCTCCATATTTTGTATCTCTTTACCACTCGTATATTTTGGGGCCCCTCTCCCTCCCTCTCTCCCTCTCTTTCTCTGAGAGGGTCTCATATTTTGGGGCGTTTATTTCTGGTTAATTTTATTTTCTTCCTTTTTGGGTTGCTTCCCCTTTTAACGTAATTTTTGTTTCGGTTTTCGGTTTTCGTTTTTGGTTTTTTGTTTTTTCTGCCTCAACGCTTGGCCTTAATATCAAATTTTCGCTCTAAATTCCGCTGATCAATGATTGCCTTTTGACGAACCCTTTCTGTAGCAGCCCCTCTCCCTCTCCCCTCTCCCCTCCCCTACTCCCTTTTTGAAGGCTCTCTCGCTGACGAACTGCTGTTCGACTGATGATCGACTGGGACGACTCTTTGGGACCGACCTCTGTGGGCCTCTTCGCTGATGATCATCATCATCATCATCGAAGACAGCGGCGATCGGAGGTTGGAGAAGCTTGTCTTCTTACCGACCTTGCCTGCTCCTCGATCTCTTCGATCTTTTCGATCTCCTCGGTTGCTGTTGCTGTTGTCAGCAGGCAGGCGGCAGGCAGGCAGGCAGGCAGAGGCAGGGATTCCAACAATTTTCGAAAAACTTCTCATACATATTTATAAGTTTTGTGGTCAAAAGTTGTGCGAAAAAAGCGTAAAGCTCTACAGCCCACAACTTTGTCGACAAATACACTAACCGAGTGGCAACGGGAATGACGGGTTGCAGGGCTCTCAGCTGCAGTTTGGCAAAGAGAGAAAACGGAATGCAGAATTTTCTAAGCCATAAAGATGGAAGCTGTTGGGCTTTTCACCCAATGTTCAGAGAAAAGTGTACCAATCCATGGCTGAACAAAAGCTGAAGGATGGATAGAAGACCCCCATCGATGTCGGGATACATCTGTTTCATCCAAAGCCATGGGAAAAGTGCTTGGTCTGAGGGGTTTGTCAAGGGACAAAGAAGTGCTAGGATGGAGGGGATTTCATAGGCCAAAGATGGATGAACCTTTTCCCCTTCTTTGGGTTGGAGTGAGTCTCAGATTGGAGTCCTTCTATGCTTCATTTCTCCCTACAGTCGCTCCAGATTGGATTCCTTTCTCCTAGATTAGAGAGGATCCTTGACTGTTTCTGTTCTCCAAAGAGTATTCGCTCCTTCGGTGCCCCGTTTCCCTCTCCTGTTCTCTTGATTCCCGATTCCCGATTCGTTTTGAAGGAACTTTCGGGCTGGGTCCCCTGTTCTTGACTTTTATCTCAATTATTTGATCGACCAGACGGGGCCAGAAGGAAAGTTCCCCCCAAAGGAGTGGAACGAAATAACAAGAGGAATGCCATGCCAAAGTATCTACCGATATCTGTAGATATAGTATCTGCAAATATATCTGGTATGTGGTATCTGGTATCTGGTATCTGGTATCTGGTTTGTGGTAGCAAAAGTATCTATCGATTGACGGATTGAATCCAAAGGCTAATCATCGCAGCAGAAGGTAATCCACACTCGAGGAGCATTTGGTATTCCGCTCAGGGATTTGTACTTTTGCACTTTGGGAGAGGCGGAAAAGTGCATGTGGCAGGCGGCCGGTGGCCGGCCCTTGGGTGTGGCATGGTGTGTGTGAGTGTGCCAGTGTGTGTGTGTGTGTGTGTGTGCCGTTTAATGATTGTTATTGCAACACGGCATGAATTTCAATTAATTTTACGCGCTACCAACAGAAGAACCAACGAAATGGAGGAGTAGCCATCGTGGAAGGAGTAGGAGCTGCTGCTGCCCCCTGCCCCCTGCCTCCTGCCTCCTGCCGCTGTGGCGTTGATGAAATTGTTGCCTCACTTTGGAGTTTTGCCGGCAGCAAGGACATCCCAACCACCGCCTCCTCCTCCTCCTCCTTCAGCCTGCTGAGTATCTGTATCTGTGAGTATGTGTGTGTATCTGTGTGTATCTGTGTGTAATAGCTTTATGCCTGCCGCAGGCTGTGTGAACATCAAGAGCCTCATCATCAAACTCTGGAGATCGGAAAAACCTTCATCGACAGACAGCAGACGATGGCAGCAACGCTGTAATTTAGTTCTTGCAACCTGCTGCAACCTGATGCGGCACTGCTGTTGCATCTTCAGATGCCACACCTTGGCCAGCAGCAGCAGCAGCAGCAGCCAGCCCCTCCGCCGAGTGGGTGTTGAGAGAGAAGCCAATTTCTCGTCCTCGTCCTCGTCATCGTCCTTCTCTCAAGTGTTGCGCCTCATTTGCATAATTTAATTGAATGTGACGTGGTCTGCTCTGGTCCTGGACTCCGCCTGGGAACTGGGAGGTTGCACCTCCAGCTCCATCTCCATCTCCATCTCCAGCTCCAGCGGCAGGCGTTGTGGAGGCTGCACTCCCATCGGAGCTGGGAGCTGGGAGCTGGGAGTCGTGTAGCGAGAACAAGTGTAGCTCGTAATGCTTTTTGGGTGGAGCCCCGGCAACACCTTTGCGGACGCTGCGCTCCTCCAGAGGAGGATTTTCTCCCTCGAGGAGTTGCCTCGGAGTCTGATGGAAACCGCTGATTGAACAGAATGCTTCGAGCTTTCCTTTATTGGCAGATGTTCCGATAAAGAGTTTTGATTGAACGGCGAGGGGTTACGCATTGATTCGATAGAGGCACTTGATAGCCACTCTCCCAATGGGATCTCCTTTCAACTATAAGTCTCTCTGCTGATCTGAGGTCCTGTTTGAGGACTTGACTTCGAAGTGCTTGAAGTATCTTGTGACAGTCGGGACATTCTTAACCATTTCGCAGCTTCGTTGATGCTCAAGAGATCTGAGTACCACACAGGAAGGAGTTTTCTCTAATGGAACCCTGCAATGACCCTCCAATGACCTGTTCGTTGCGAAGGATCAGCTCTTTGGGGTTTCTTGGGTACTCCAACGCCTTTTTATGTACAATATTTGGGATACCTGAAGATGGAGTTGCAGTTCCTTTTGGGATCTCCCTCTCTCTAGAGCTCTTCCAAATGCAACCCTGATCTCTGCCTAACCTCTCTCTTGTCTCCCCACGTACCCCTCTACTCATTCGTATGAATATCCATTTGCTGGACTCTCTCTCTTTCCCTCTTCTTCTTCGCTGTCCCGTTGGCCATGTGTATTATCCATTCCATTCCATTATTCCATTCCATTGCATCCCATTCCCATTCCAATTCCCATATGCTCGTATGATGTTCATTCCCATCATCGTCGCCAGCCACTCTCTACCCCTCTACCCCCCCTCTACCCCCCTATACATTGTACCTGTACCTGTGTCCCCTGTGCCCCCCCTCCCCTCCCTCCCCTCCCCTCCCATCCACTGCTGTGCTCGAACATAATCGCAATCATAATCTCTTGCATTTTATTTCATTTTCTCGCGTTGATTTTTTTTCTTTCTTTCTTTTTTTCTTTTTTTCTTAGCTTTTTGTTGTTTGTTTTTTTTGTTTTTGTTTCGTTTTCGGTTCGGTTTCATTTTGCTCTTTATGCTTTACAGCAATTTCTTAATGGCTGTCGGTGCTGCAGTGCAGTGCAGTGCTACTAACCCCTCTACCCCTTAACCCCTTGACCCCCCATCTGCCCCCTCTCCCCACTCTCCCCCCTCGCCCCGTCTCTCTTCTTGGAGTCTCCAGCTTGAGAGTCAAGAGTCAGTCCACCAATCACGTTCGAAATATAAATTGTTGAAATGATGGTTTTTTCACTGCACATTTTGCAGTGTTACCGTTGTGTCTGGAACGAGAAAGGGGGAGAGGGAGAGGGAGAGATAGAGAGGGTGGGGAAGGGGAAGGGGATGGGGGGACAGACGACCCCCAGAGCCGCCGATGAGTGGCCTCGAAAAACCGCAAAGGAGCTCTCGGGAGCTCCGTAGTCGCTGAGTCGCTGAGACCATGGAAAATTGTGTGTGGAGATCGCTTTGTAGAATGAAAATGCGGTTCGTGCTTCTGGCGCGCCAAAAACCCTACACCCCTTGTCCCCCTGCCCCTACCCCTCTTTTCCTTCCTTCCTTTTCCCTCTTGTAATGAAAAACAAACGTCCCAGCAATTTTCCAGTTAGGTCAAAACTCTTTTGCCTCGCCCCCCCTCAATCGTTTCTCTCAGTGTAATGTTACTTTAACGAATTGTGCAGCAGAGTAAAAAACAAAAAAAACATCATAAAAACACAGAAAAAAGCAAAGAAAAAAAAAAAAAATAAAATGAAAATAATGGGAAAAAGACGAAAATGAAATTGAGGCAACGAACGTCATCATCCGAAGAGAACCCATCAGCAGCAGCCTCAGAAGGGAGCAGTGGGGGGCTAAAAGAGGGGAGACAGGTAGGGGGAGGGGGGGCAACAATCACAGTTTAGATTTCTGTATTGTCCGCCGTTCCGCCGTTCCCCGTCTGCCTGCCTGTCCCCTCTTTTAATATTACTTTACCCTCAGTCTGTCTTTTCCCCTCTCTCGCTGTCTCTCTCTCTCCCCATCTCTCCATCTCGCTCTCTCTCTCTGCTACTCTGTCTTTAGGTCTCTTCGCCAATATTCGCCAAGGTAATAACTCAGGTGATTATAGTAATTATGCGTTCTGACGCGATCCAGCCACGGATAACGCTATTCCGATATAATTGAAAAATGCTGATAGACGCTGATTGTGTGAGAGCCAAGAAGTCAGACGAAGTCGGAGTCAAAGCCGGAGTCCAAGATGAAGCTAAAGACCAACTCAGAGTCAGAGTCAGAGTCAGAGATGGAGACAGGCGGCAGGAGGCAGGCGGCAGGCGGCAGGAGCTGGAGCTGCAGTCGGAGATTGAGTCTCGGAGTGTCAGAGACCAAGAGCCAAAAGAGGAACAGCAGCTCCCTCGTTGGAGGCTGGAGATGTGCTTCACACGTGAGTCTCTCTCCCGTGAGTCGTGAGGAGCTAGAGCCTTAGGGAACCCCTCACAGATACACCGCAGTAATGGGACAAAGAATGAACTGGGAAGGTTCTCCTAAGGTTTTTGGGTTGATAGAGGTCTAAAGATCGTGACTAAGTCAACGATAGATACACAATTGTGATGAAAAATGCAAAAACTGTTCATCTTTTGGGGTCTTTGAAGTCATTCCAGCCCATGCCTGCCTGTTCAACGTGTCACCCGTCGCATCGCTAGTCCGCAGTTGATCCCAGGAGCTCTCTAGTGTCATCTCTAGCAGCCGAAAACCCCAATCCACCATCCACAATCCGCAATCCCCAAACCAATCCATTGGCGGAGTGCTCGTAATGTGCTGCTGGAGCTCCTTTCAGTCCTTCGCCTCAGTCCGTCTTTGGGGGCCAGGCACAGGCACGGCACCAATCACAGTTCATGAATTACATCGGCATCGCCATCGCCATCGCCATCGCTATGGCCATATTGTTGTGGGAATGCCCCAAAAGTGGTTGCCACAACTGCCACTTCCAGCACTTCCACCACTTCCACCACTTCCAGTGCAGTTGCAACTGCGGCAACTGCGGCAACTGCGGCCACTGCTGCAACTCCAACTTCATGGGCTATTGCGGCGAAATGTTCTTTGATGCCGATTTCATTTTTCGATATTGAAAATAACCATGGATTATGGTTTATGAAGAGGTTGAGAGTAGAGGAACCCCAACCCCAGTCCCAGCCCCAGCCCCAGCTCCAACTCGAACCCGAACCCGAACCCTCTCATCTCTGAACTCTCGTCAGAGAATGGGAATTGGGGAATGGGAGTGTGGGACAAAGAGAGAGAGAGAGAGACTTTATCTCGTGACAATCGCCTGAAATTCGTGAGGCGTTTCATCGTTGGATGCTTTGGGGTTTTCTCTGTGTACTGCTCGGTGGGGCTTTGGTCTCAGGCGAGTGCCGGAGTGCCTGAGTGCCTGAGTGCCGGAGTGTCGAAAGTGTTATTGTCACGTAAATTCAATTAGTTTAATTATGAGTTTCATCGATGTTGGCACCTCTGGTTCTACCTTCTCCCCCCCCCCCCCCCTTCCCCCCATCCACCTTTCTTTCTTTACACTCCACTTTTTACCACAGAGAAAATGTAATTTTTTGGCCATTTTATCGGTGATTTTGTTAAGGGGAAAAGTAGGAAAGGAATACTTCTGGGAGTGGGCCTTGGATTCGTCTTCTTAGTAGCTTTTATAAACTTTAGGAAACTATCCACAATAAGGCTTAAAGAATACCGTACTGCGATCAATCTTCCATTGAATTGTAGGACTTTGAGTCTTCAGGTAATTATTCACGTCTTTGAAGGAATGATTTCTGATTGGATTGGTTTTATTCAATCAATTCCCCCTAGTACATATATCTGCATGTCTAGTATGTATTCCACATCGATAAATCCAGAAAAAGAGATAAAGGGGACTCTCTTTATAGCCCTTTTGTTCCCAAAGAATCATACGATAATTACACAATTTATTCGCCTTTTAACTATCACACAAATTGTGGGAAAAGTCATGATACTTCTCCCAATTAATGATTCCTTGATTCCTGATCATTCCCGAATCCGCATTCAGTTCGTCCTCCAACTATTCGACAATATATTTATGGCTTATGTCAGAATCGTTGTGATTCAATTTTTGCCAAGCTTCAGATATCTCTTTTCTCTTTTCACTGTTCTCTGTTCTATTACTGATAAAAACAACCCTTAGATTTGAATGGAACTCTGATCAAATCACTGATCCACTATTTCCCAGTGCTCTTTAGGTATAAATCGGATTCTTGTTGACTACTTTCATCCGTTTTCTTTCTCACTGATTCTTGCTGTAATCCTTATAAGAACTATTTGCAAATAATATACCCAAATATCTCCAAATATCTCCAAATATCGCCTGAATCAATGTTCGAATTCCTGGAATAATTTGGGGGGTTTTTCCTTACAAATGCAAGGCCCTGTTCGTCTTCTAAGAATGCACCAATTTGTAGGCTGCCTTAATGTCCTTCCATCCTTCTCTATTCCGCATAAAACGCTTTCCAAATTGGGGCTAATGCTCGCTTAGAGATTTCCTTTACGTGGGGCACAAACCCCTGCCAGAGTTCTCTCCACTTTTGGGGGATAATTCGCTCGTTTGTTGCTCCGGATAGACCAATCCATTGCCGTCTTCCCACCTCCGAGTGGAGCCCCATTTAAGAGGATTAATTCGCATTCGGTTTAGGGGCAGGAGGCATCTGGAGGCGCCTCTTATTGGATGATGGGATGACACTTTTCCAACGGAGTTTCGGCAACGCCCCCAAATAAATTTGCATGCAATCTCCGTTGCGGGAGAGTGAGTGAGTGAGAGAGAGAGCTACAGACAGAGAGAGAGAGAGAGAGAGAGAGAGCAAGGGAGAGTGCGTTGCACATTTACCTGTAGTAGGGGAATCCCTGTGGCACATGCAGATCCATTGGCATGCCACCGGCAGCGGCGCCGGCGGCCGCGGCGGCTGCCAAATGATGATGCGAATGCGGATGTGGATGCGAGTGCGGATGTGCGGGGTGCGAGTGTGGGTGTGGGTGGGGATGTGGATGCGGATGCGAGTGCGGATGGTGGTGATGCGAGTGAATCGAGTGCGGATGCATCGAGTGGTTCTGGACATGCGCCGCTGCAGCGGCAGCGGCAAAGCCCGCGTCCGCGGAGGCCATCGAATGGTGACCCAAAACGGCGGCCCAGGGCGAGGCCACGAATCCGCTGCCATGATGATCCATTGTCGAGGCTTTATGCGGGAGTTTCCACTGTGTATATATGTATCTTGTAATATCGGGCAACGGGAGCACTATATCTTTCAATATATATCGGTATATATCCTTTATCTTTTGATTTCTATGTTGCACCGAGACACACAAACAGACAAGGATACAAGCGCGGGATACGGATACGGATACAGGGGATACACGGATACACCGAAAACAAAGTCACAACACAAGATGGCGGCCATTATTTACCGTTAACGCGCATGGCCACAAAAGGCACCGTTAGGAGGAGTCGCCCCCCCTGCAGGCACCAGGCACCAGGCACCACCGACGGGCGAACGGGCGAACGAACGAGCGAAGCGACGAGTCGCACTCGGAAGGAAACTCGAAGAAAATCCACCAAAACAAAAAAAAAAGCGCAGGAAAATCGGCAGGGAGGAGGAGCAGGAACCGGAGCCGGAGCAGAAGGAGGATGGAAACCACAGCCGACCCTCGAGCAGGCAAGCGAACGGGAGACAGACCAGACTCCCTTTTGGGGCACACGGATTCTGTCGCAAATCGGATTCGGAATCGGATTCGGATTCGTTTTCTTTGCGGGCCTTCGGTTGCTCCTTTTCGCACGCTTTTGGTCCGCGTTCACCTCTGCACGGCACGAAAATTGGCGATAAACTATCGCCTCGCATCAGGAAACATGGCATGGCATCGCATCGCATCCACATAGCATCGGTGTCGGGTCGGTTGGTCGGTCGTTTGGGTCGGTTTGATGGTGCGTCCGAGAGTCTCGCAGTTAGAACCATGGATGGCCCAGACACCAGACACCAGACACCAGAGGCTGGTTGGTTGGCTGCTGCGGCTCCTCTCTGCTGCTGCTGCTGTTGCCTCTCCTGCCTCTGCTGCTGCTGCTACCATCAACATCATCTGTGCTGCTGTGCTGCTGTGCTGCTGCTGCTGCGCTGCTGCTGCCCATGCATCTGGGGAGCAGAGCGCATTTTGCACTGCTGCAAATGGTGGTGGAGCAGGTTTTGCGCCTTTGGAAAGAGAGAGAGAAGAGAGAGAGCCGCAGAGCCGCACAGCAGAGGCAGCCGCAGCCGCAGCATCCATCCACACACACACATCATATGTTATGTGGCTCTCTCTCTCTCTCGCTCTCTCTGTTGCTCCCCAACGGAGGCATAACAACAACACTTGCCACATGCTTATGGCTCCACACAGAGTGCTCCTCCGAGTCCCACTCCGAGTCGCTCGCGCTCTCTCTCTCTGTCTCTTTTTGTTGTTCATTCTCGGGAGAATTCTCGCTGAGGGAGCAACAGCAACTCTCAACAGCAGAAACAGCATCAGCACCAGCACCAGCACCAGCATCGGCACCAGCGAAGGAGCTGAAGATGGAGATGACTTTTTGGTCTGTTGTGTGTGACGTTGTTGAGGGCGCGATAAGGAGGCCTCCTGCTCCACTGGGGGAGTCATTTGTTCCCATTATGGAGATAGATTGATTGCAGAATCCGTGAAGGAGGAGAGCCTAATGGGAAGTGATGTTCTTCCAAAGGAAGAGATCTCCCAGAAATCTAGAAATCATGTATTCTATATCTCAGAAGAAATCTACAACGTATCTGAGAATATCTCCAAAAGAAAGACGGGCTTCGAGGGTTCCAGGCTGTGCAAGGGGGAATCTATAAAAGAAAGATCAGTGTTTTTACTATAAACCACAAAAGGTGACCCCGATCTGACTGAATATCTTTTATGAAAGAAAAGGTGTGTCAAATAGTGGTTTCTTTTCAAGTCAGGGAATTCAGGATTTATTGGCGGGACACAAAGTATTATCCAAAAAGAAGATTTTTCAAAAATGGTGACCCCGATCCCATGCCGCTTGATTATCATAAAGGAACTGGTCTGAAGGAGGAGATTTCGCTGCCGCAATACCATAGTTCAGTATTCTCTTGGCGTAAAAGGTTCCCCTTTGGACTCTCGGAGATCTGCAGCTCCCACAGACATTTTCATCATCCTCTAGGATCATTAACCTCCTCGTACTCCTATGGAGCCTCCTTCCATTCAATTCCTAAGGAAATTTCCTCATATTTTCCACCACAAACCCCACCCTGACCTGTTCCCACACAACATTCATTCCTTCCACAAGTCTTAGCATTTCCCATTCTCATACACAGCATTACCGTGCCACCATGCCACAAAAGAAGAGTGCGGGGAGGGCTCTGGGGGAGTGGGGGTGGAACGAACGGCTGACAACTTAGTTAAAATAAGGCGCCACCTGTCAAGTGATTTTCGAATAAAATAAATTCGTGATTACACGACAAAATATCCAAAAACGAAACAAAACGAAACGAAGCGAAGAAATCCAAAAGATCAGGCACCGGGCACCGGGCAACAACAATAACAAAAGACTCCCACGGGGGAAGCAGCCTCCTCCCGTACAGCAGCCCTCCCTGCTCATGCCGTGCCACACTCTGTGGCACACACGACTCTTGCAGCTTCAGGTTGAGAGAATCCTTAGTCTCGCACACACTCACGAGACCCAGTCCAGCCGCAACTTCTGAATCGTAATCGTGCAGGGTCAACGTCAATACTGAATGTTGTCGCCGTTCCATCCGTCCACCGGTACCCCAGTCCCCCGTTCATGGCTTCCCCGCCACCCGCCCCCCGCCTCTCTATCCCCCTGCCTCTGTCTGTGGCAGTGTCTCTCTGTCTCGGGCTTGTTTACAGTGTGCAAAAATCATTTAGACAAGTTGACAAAAGCTCGTTTGGAACGTGAGTAACATGAGAGTTGGCTCTCGACGACAGACGACAGAGAGGAGACCCAAAGAGTCTTGGAACTGAGGCTTGAGGCCTGCGGCTGTGGCTGCCCCATCTGTCCGTCCGTCCGACGGCCTTTGGAATTGGTTCTGTTTTCGTCTGTTTCTGTTGCTGTTTTCGGGGCTTTTCGGAGCATCTTGGAGCTGTAGCTGATGCTGTTGCTGTAGCTGCGAAGCTGCAGTCGCGAACGGAGCCTGAAGTCTTAATTCTAAACATGGCAAATGGAGCTTGGAGCGTGCTACGGCTGCTGCTGCTGCTGCGGCTGCTTGTGGCACAGAATGAGGCTGACCTTTGGCTGTAATGAGAATAAGAATGATATCCCCCACAGTCGTATCATTTCAGTTGGTGCTGCTGCTTTGTGGGGTAGGTAACGGGTTGCTTGTGGGGGATACTTGAGGGCCTACAACGAGAGTGATAATAATGATTGTGGCGGGTGGAATGATGTGGGAGTGCACCTTAGCAGAGCAACAGATTGAACTTTAGTGTACCTTCAGTCAAAATATATCAATATTAGATGGTGACCCCGATTAGCTCTGAATGAATTGGCAATGAGAGTAGTTTGAAATGGAAATTCCATCGCGAATGGTGCCCTCAATGCGAAAATAAATGTTTTTCAGATATGAATGACAGTTGTGTAAACTTATATCCCAAATGGTGACCCCGATTATCCTTCAATTAAATATCTTCTTAGATAGAATGAAGCAATGAATGGCATATAAAATTAACTTCAACAAAGATTCAAGCAAAGCAGAAGGAAGCAGTATACCCTATGGCTCAAGTGGTGACCCCGATTCGACGAATATCACGAAAATATACACCGAAATACTGTATGAGTAAGACAGTCCATCTTCTTGGAAATTTAGGTTAAACAGGGAGAACAATTTAGATAAATAATTCTTTTTGATTTGTAAGCAACACAAATGTATCGCAAAAGGTGACCCCGATTTTCATTAAATTGACATTTGTCACAGCTGGTGACCCCGATCCAGCTTCCGCTTGTTTTTAGTTTGGAAAAACTTGTCGCCGTACAGAAAGTTCATTGCAATTCCAGCCGAAAGTTTCCATCAGAACGAAAATCCATCAAATATGCAACATCCGACTATGCCAGCGCCCAACTATTTCTCTGGAGCCTCACAAAAGACATCATCATGCGAGGATATGTGTGTGTTTGGGTGTGTATATGGCTATATACCTGTCGGTTGTCGGAGGATATCGACTGAGGCTACGAGCTGCAAATATGTGCTAAAATGTACACAAAACTTTAGCCAGGCGGATGGGGCATGGGGCATGGGGAATGGGGATGGGGATGATGCCAGCGCTTCGTCCTGTGGCACGTGACGAGCATCCGAAAGCGAGTGCGGCAGAAGCGTTGCGTCGGGAAAAAGGATCCCCATCCCCAGCATCACACAAATACCTACAGCAATGACTATTGATTATTTTCTTAGGAGTTTCCCCAGCGTTTCCCCAGCGTTTCCCCTGCTTTTCCCCTGCTTTTCCACTGCTTTTCCTCTGAAGTTGAAATGAAATTTCCGTGTGATTCTAATTTGTGAAACTTTAAAGTCGACAAAACTATGCGACGATTGATTTATGCTCTTGCGTGTGGCGTTCCATTCCATCGGTTGACAGTCGGTTTTATCTGCGGATCAGAATGTGGCACAGAGACAGCAAGAGAGTGAGAGAGAGAGAGAGAGAGAGACCTTCCCTTCCTGGATTGATGGATTTGTTGATTGATTCGCATGGAAATTAAAACAAATGAAACGGAGGCGGCGATCGGCGATCGGTGATCGGTGATCGGTGATCCGCTCCAAGCCCCCGATCTGAGGTTTCGTTTCGTTTCGTTTCGTTGGGGCTGTACGTGCCTATCATACGTAAAAAAGCACGGCGTGATTTCGACCCTCGGGTTGGGCCGCTGCTCTGCTCTGAAGCCGGGCTTATGGCCCACAGAGCCCACAGAGAGTGCCATGGGCCTACAGTCCGTTTCGGGGTTTCGGTTGGGTTTTCGTATCTGTGTTTTGTATTTTTTTGGCAGCTGCTGTCGTGCATTTAAAGCGGACACCTGCCACAGTCACAGTCAGAGTCACAGTCAGAGACAGAGACAGAGACAGAGACAGAGACCCTGGGACTTGAGACTTGGGACTTGGGAGTCTTCCAATTCGTAGAATCCATCGATATTTATGAGTTTTTACTAAGGTTTCTGCTTGTGGATTTGCATAACTGGGTCTACGGCTGCGACAGCCCCGACAGCTACGGCTCTTACATGAATAATTTCCACCAAAAAATAACTTTCGACGCCCCCGATTTAGGAGAAAGACACGAAACAGAGAGGTGGAGAGGTGGAGAGGAAGAGAGAAAGACGCGACTTTAAGGGATGTGGCGGAAGTCGGAGCAGAGAGCGAGAGCGAGTGCTAGAGCGAGAGAAGTGCAAGAGAAGGAAGCGCTTCTCAAGATTGAGTTTCTTAGATATTGATTTTCCCGCCGTCGCCCGATGCCAGAACGTGACTGGATTCCGCGAGTGAATGGAATGGTCAGTCCTTCTCCGTCTCTCCTTTGAGAAGAGGAAGCAGAGGAAGCAGAGGAAGGCAGGCGAAGGAGCTCGGGGGGGAAGGAAGGAAGGAGGGGTCCGGCTATATGCAAAAGTCTCGCACCTGGGAACGTGTGAACAGTTTTTAGCAATTAACTGACAACTGATGATGGCTCCCAAAAGAGTGGAGGAGCAGGAGGAGCTCTCTCTCTCTCGCTCTCGCTCACGCTCTTTCTCCGATGCCCCCATGCAGCATGCAGCATGCGGCACGCGGCGTCATGCAGTCTGGCTTGGAAATGGATCTACAGCTGGAGCTGGAAGCTGGAGGCAGCGGTAGCGGTAGCAGCGGCAGCAGCGTGCCCCAAACATTCATCCTAATTGGCGTTCAATCTTTGGGGCAGCGGCAGCCTTCGATTTGCATGCACACGCGATGCCTCTCGGCGGTGCCCCCGCGACGGCCGGACAGAAACGAAGGCAATGCCGCCGCGGTGCCGCGATGCCGCGATGCCGCGAAACGCGGTAGCCACGTTCTCACATTCCACTTTGCCACAGCCACAGCACAGTCTCCAGTCACAGCAGAAGTCACAGAAGTTATTGTGGGGATACAGTGGGACAGATCTAAACTTTCTTCAGTTGAAACCAGACCAAACTTTAACCAGAAAATACTGAATATCCATACAAAATACCTCTACAGCATATCCGAAGCTTCAATCTTTGCCCGCATCTGACCTATGATTGGGGTTTGAAGGGATTCTCTACGGTATCTCCCAAGAGGACCGTCTTTCAATGTTAGAGATAGATGGGTTTAAGGCGTCTCTGTATCCCTCTGTCTTTAAATCTGGAACGCTCTACCTTCATAGATTCTCTGGCCGTAGGATTGTGTTTAGAGTCCTCCACTTTCATTCTTGTCTACTTGTATCTATCCCCAGCTATCTCCATATTGGCTCTAGGGTTGGCTCCAGACTATCCTGTATGACTGCCACTTTTCCTTCTTTTTCACCCCTCAAAATGACATATTCCTTCCACAGTCGCTGTGCCCCACTCGCATAGAGAGGGAGAGAGTGCCACAGTGGAAGTTTGAAGCTCAATCGCAATGTTTGTGCAACTAATTAACATTTTTAATGGCGAATCCTTGTAAGACACAACCTGCACAGGAAGGGGACTCGCAGATGAGGGAGTGCAGAGGAGAGGAGAGGAGAGCGACTTTCGGTTGTTTGTCTTTAAAGGATTTGCCAGAGTCAGAGTCAGAGTCAGAGTCGCAAAGCCAAAGTCAGCCACAGAGGCACAGAGCCACAGAGCTACGGGCAATGTCAAATGTTTTTGTTTAATTCGCAGATCCGCAGATGGAGATAATTTATGCCGCCTTTTGGGGCAGGGCAAGGGCAAGGCCAAGGCGAGGCAAGGCGAGGCATGAGGAGAGCGAGTGTGCCGACGGCGCTTTTGATTTCGGATTGTCATATGGCCCCCGCAGAAAGCCTGTTTAATCTGGAGATTAGATTCTGGTTCTCTGCTTTAATCTGCAGCTTGGGATCTGGCAAAAGGCAAAGGAAACCCAGAAGATGGAACCAGGATCAGGGCAGAGATCAGAGCCAACGATCGTTGTAATAGAGAAATATATCATTCGCTGTGGCGGGGGAATATTTGGACAGCTCCTTGACTTATTGCCCAGAGGTCCTTAAACAAGGGACCTTCGTGGTGTCCTTTACAGTTAGACACTCACTTTCCAGGGAAAGAAATGAGGGAGAGAGAGAAGGGCACCCAATAATGTCATAAATTTCATAAAGTGTCAAAAGGAACACCTGAAACGCAGTTCAAGGACATGCTCTCCAGAGAGGGACAGGACTAGCCAGTGACCCGAACCTCGCTCTTTCCTTTCAAGACAGTCAGCCTCTCTCACAGGTATTGGATGGTATGGGATGGTATGGGACGGTATGGGATGGTATGGGATGGTATAGGGGCGTTTTCCCGTCTTCTTTTTATCATAACAATCAAAACTGTGGCAAGCATGTGAAAAGTGAAAGGAAAAGCAAGCAAAGGCAATCCTTAAGGAAAGTAAAAGTCGGGTCTCATCAGATTCGGTAATAGATCAAGTTCTATGCCTATCGAAAAGTCAAGTTTGGTCAAGGGCAAAGATCGATGAATATCAATTGTGGAAGAACGAAAAGGAAAGGAAACTCCAAGGAGAGCAAAGGTCCAGTTAAGTATTATTAAGTTCTGGCAAAAGCCTATCGATGCGCTATGCTATTCAATCGATAACTATCGATTGAGCACTTGCCATGCTTTCGAAGGGTTCATTGAACCACACACTGCCACACCCCGTTGCGACTGGACTCTGGATTATAGCAAATGTATGTACGAGTGCCTTCGCGTTACCTGTTAATAATTCATGAAGATTTTTATGTCCAGCCAGCAACGCCCCGCCAGCAACCGCACCGCCTCGGCAGTTCCCAATTTCTGCTTTTACGATCGATTTGAAATTCCCCAATCGAACATTTCCTTTCGGCTTGACCATCGATTGGACACGGCCGGGTTCGGTTCGTCATCCGCATCATCATCATCATTTGAATCATCCGCCGAATCATCTGTACGGTCATCAAATGTGTGGATGTGGAAAGCCGTGGAAACCCCTGGAAACGTGGAGGATTTTCATCCCTTTCGTGGACTCGGGAGCTGAGCAAAAGCCACTTCGAACATATGCAAGCATTTCAGGAATACGCCACACACTCGTTTATTCGGGGAATGTTGAATAAACTACACTCCATAATTATGGGTATTATAGCTCTAGGAATCCCTGGAATATCTCTAGATCGATTCGAGTGGATTTTCAATCAGTAGTGCTTAAAGGAAACACGCTGTTCTGTGAAATAAAAACCTAATTGAGTTATTAAAATGATTCAAGACGGGTTTCTCTCTCCCTCTCACTCTCGGAGAGGGGGCATGAGGCACGAGATCTGGGGGAGTGGCGCCTTGTTAATTAAAATGCAATCAGCGTTACGAATACTAATGAAATAATCTGTGTATCTCTGAGGCTCTGAATGAAGCTACAGCTACAGCTCTGGGCCATAACTCAATTTGTCAACAGATTTATTCAAAGGGGTAGCACAGTCGCAGTCACAGTCGCTGTCACAGTCACAGTCGCAGTCACAGTAGCTGTTTAAGTCACTCTTTTGTGGGGGGTATTGATTAATTCGCAAGAGGGCAACTCTTTCTCTGAGGAAAAGCTGTACCTCTAACTCGTTCTCTCTCCCTTTCCCTTTCCCCCCCTTCCCCTTCCCTGCCCTTTCGCTGATTGTTTCCCTCTGTTTTCCTTCAGATTTATGCCAATAGCAGGTCCCTGCCACTGCCACTACCACTGCCACTGCCACAATTGAAGGCCTGGCCAATGCTTCATTAACTTTGATATTGCCCCAGGACATCCATCCATTGGCAGGAAGGAAGCTGGCGAATTACCGCCGCTTGTCTGCACGCCAGGGCTCTGCCTTGCCCTCGGGCTTCTGCACAGCATAGGGTCAAGGGTCAAGACCAGCGTCAAATGAAATGGAAATCAAATTGGAAGAGGGATTTAACACGGAGAAAAAAAACCAAGCTTTAACTCAAGATTTTCGGCCAATAATCGTGGATAATCTTGAATAATAAAAATGGAAAATCCCCGTTTATTCCCTGGGGATAAGGCTCCCCGATTCTTGAGTATTGGACGGGCCTTGAGATGAAAGAGGCAACCGATCTATTCGCAGGGAATATCTTTGTTGGAAAAACCCTTGAAGCCCATCTTCTGCTGGGATTCCCTTTCGCTGGTCACGATTTCCATATTATGCAAACAATTTGCAGCCGACTAGAGAGGAGTTCTCGGAGGGAGGCAATCAAATTAATCTGCCATCTAAATGGCCAATCTCCATGTCATGGATGAGCGAACGAGCGGACGAGCGGACGAGCGGACGGCTGTGGCTACTGTTTTTGACCAACAGCGATAGAAATGGAGACGGAGATGGAGATGGCGATAGACAGTGAGAGTGAGAGAACTCCTCTCACGAGAAACCGCAGAGTAGCCAACACATCTCCGAGTGAGAGATTGGGGCAGATTTCAGTCGGAGATTTTCGATTCGGGTTTGCTTTTTGAACATAAATAAAGTCGAGGCAAAGATTCTGGCAATTGAAATTAATTATTCAGCAAAAGATGCCGCCGATCCGTTGGGGAAGTGGGGGATATATCAGTGGATATGTCTATATATCTGTGGGGATATCTTATGTATTATGTATGCTAATGTGCGAATCATTTGAGGGTCATCTGGGGGCAGGGAAGAGGAGAAGGAGGTCCAGTGGCTTCTTTTGTGCTTGTGTTTGTGTTTGTTTTAGTTTCTGTGGCATGTCCCTTGGGTGCACCTCCTTCCTGCCACATGCGTCCCGCAGCTGCTGAGTTGCTGAGAGATGGTGGAAGATGGAAGCACGCTTTATGATGTCCTCCCAGTGTCCCCTTAGTGCCGAAGCGAGTGGAAATTTCTAATTGAAAGACCTCACACACACGATGCCTGATGCCTGACGTCTGACGCCTGATGCCTGGGATGAGTGTCTTTTGTGCATTTTCTTGGCCAAAAGAAAGTAATAGTTTCGACCTCCATTAGCTCGAAAGTTTTTAATGGCTGCCGACGAATGTGAGGAAGGGTTCGGTGGCCATGAAATGTTATTCCTCCATTAGGAATATCTTGAGATGAGTACCAAGAAAGTTGTCCCTTCCATTAGCCTCGAACAGAGGTGGAAATAAAGTTTGTTATGCAAATTTCCTAATGGAAAGATAAAGGTGGACTCGTAGGGGGTTCTTTGAGCAGTGGGCGATGCAATGAAGTGCGTTTTTTGGGCTCCGTCTTTGGAAGTATGGAAAGTACGAGTATCCCTTCAACTTCTTCGGTTTAAAGCGTGTTTTCCTGTCCCATCCATCGATAAACCAATCAAATCAAAGGAGAGCCCTTAAAAACCAGAAATATATCAAAATTGTAGCCCCTAAAGAATCCTGCAAATCAGCCTCTAATCTAATACCAGAAATAAATCAAAATTCCATGCATTCCAGGCACCGGAGTCTCCCATCAATAGCATATGCCACACAAACTATCTATCAACATCTATCTATTTATCTGCGGAATTATCTCCCACTCTATCTGCATCTCTTTTCTCCCTTTTTCCCTTTTATGGAACAAATCGAACAGCCGTTGCCCGCAGAAACACTGGGAACAAACCACCAAAAACAAGGGCTCTTCAAAAATCGGAATGAAACAGAAAACACGCACAAAAACAACAAAAAATACAACGAAATGAAAAGTTGGTGTGAAATATTATGCGAATTTTGTTGCGAACCCCCGCCACCCGCCACCCACTACCCCTACCCCCGCAGTCACCCCCTGCAGGGGCAGCAGGGGCAGCAGCCTGTGATTTGTTTTTATGTTTTACAAAAATTTTAAAATGTTTTCACGGTGGCTTCCAGGCGAATGTCAATAAACAACAACTGTCACCAATTTTCTGGCTATATTTCCCACTCTTTCTGCAGAGGAAGAGTCCTCTCTCTGTCTCTTCCGCCAAACAAGTGCCAGAGAGAGAGAGTGAGTCCTGGAGAGTGCCAACAAAAATCTACACGAGTGTGCGAAATTGTCGGAGATTTATCAAATCGCGAATTGAACTGCGGAGGAGGGCAGGCCAGGCCCCGGCCCCACCTTTTGGCAACAATTTCACGGTAAATTATTCGAGTTTCGAATTTTCTTTTTCGCAAATTCATTTAAATAAAACTGCAATTTGTCTGCCTCCATCCCCGTCCATCCCCGTCCATCCGTCCCCATCCATCCCCAGCCCCGTCCATCCCCTCGGGCCATGTTAATTTGATGTTAGATGATTATTAGACACTTATCCCACTAAGTAGATTAGTTCAATGAGAGGATTCTGCGAGAGAGAGAGAGATGAGAGCAAGTTCTGGGTATATCTTCCCTTTTGGAGTACCCATAGCGCGGGTTCTACTACGGGCCCCGAGATGGCATCTACTTAGCCTTTAGATGACTCCATTAACCCCTCCGATTCGTGCGATATTTGCACATTCCGAGCAGCTATATCTCCGATCTATTCCCAAGTCCATTCCCATTCCCATTCCCATCCCATTTGCTGGCCCCCGTCACATCGAATGGGCCATAAAATTTGTTAATTCTTCACAGCCAAAAAACAAAAAACCGAAAAAACAAAACAAAATCAGGGCAAATCTAAAAAAAAAGGAAAATAAAACGAAACGAAACGAAACGAGAGCAATGTTTTTGTCAAGTCTCGATCGGCTTCGGTTTCGGATCGTATCGGGGTCCAGTTTTGGCTTAAAGTTTTTTAATGGCTTACAGAAGCAAACGGCTTAAACGGGGGAGCATGGGAGGGGGTGGCGGAGGGGGAGGGGGAGTGTACCCGAAGCCCCACCTTATCTCAAATGGGAAATCATTACGACTCTATCGCCCCCTCCCTGTCTTTACTGCTGTCTCTCTCTTTTATTGCCTCTTTTTTGTGGCAGACAAATCAGAGATTTCGTCGTTCCGTCGACACATTTTTTATATGTCCCAACTTTTGTTGTACAAATATTTTTAACAACATTTCACGTAATTTCCACCGACAGACGGACGGAAAGCAAACAAAATAATTACACGCATTTTTTTGTGGGGCACTTACAAAATGTAGGTACGAGTATTTCTCACATTTTGTGGGGAAATCCATGAGGAAAACGGAGGGAGAAGGGAGATCCATAGCAGTACCATGTAATAATCGATTTTCTATCGATAACTCATGCAACCGATAGCTGTTAACAATAGATTCTGAATCATCAAAGTTTGTACATTAAAAATCGTACATTTTATTCGTTTCTTTCCCCCCAGATGTGGAGGTTGAGGATTCCCTGAGATTGAGGGGGTTTTAGAGCTACGGAATACACTTTGGGGATACTATTTCCCCAAGATCTATAAGACTTACAAGCCATCCAAAGGAGAACCACTCCTTTGGCTCTGTCGCGACCTGCAATAGCGCTCATCTGCCGCAAAACACAATGTCCAATGTCTGGGCTGTCTGGGATACAATGTCTGCCTGGAACTACCTTGACAACAAAGAAAGATTAATGCTATCCCCCGATTTGATGGCTTTATGCCCCGCGGCTTAGTGCCGCCGACTTGCATATAGCGCACATCTCCGGGCAAATCAATTCAAAGTTGATTGTATCTCTGGCTCTATCCCCTATCCCCTAGCTTTCTCTCTGCTCCCCCTTTTGGGGGAGAAGTTTTCTCTTTAGAGAACTTTAGAGTCCGCCGCCGATTGCAATGCCATAATTTTCAAGCGAAAACTCCCGTCGCCCGTCGCCCGTCTCTATCCGTCTCCCGTCCGTCCCCGTCCGTCTCCATTCCGTTCTGCCACTTCAGAAGAAGAGAAGACTTTACTTTATGAAAAAATACGAAGTATTAAAATCATAAATCTAATTGGAAATGCGCGTCACGTGCGTGGAGCGTTAGTCTCTGCCACAAAGGAGCTGCCGCTGCCGCTGCCACTGCCACTGCCACTGCTGTCGTTGACTTCTCGACTGCAGTGGCAGTAGTAGTCGTATCTTGTGGATACACACACGCGAGCACACATATGAGCGCACATGGAGCGAAAGATACTCCTCCCCAGACTTTAATTTCAGCAGCAAGATTTTACTTAAAGAGATTAACTTTTTCTAGGCTCTGCAAAGGAGGGAGGCACAGGCCCCATCATCGCAGTAGTTGCTGCTTCTTGGCTTGAAATATTCATGAATCCCCCAAGGAGGAGAGCGGGACGGTGCTGGTGCGGGTGCGGGCGCGGGCGCGGGTGCGGAGGGCCATAAAACAATAAAACGTTGAAGGCAGCCATAGAGGCCATAAAAATATTTAATGCAAAAGGAATTGTCATGGAATGGAGCCCCACCATTCCACCATTCCACCGTTCCACAAATCCAGAGAGGCAAATGACAATTGTTCTATGGATACGGATGGATACCAGTGCCGTGTGCCTCTACCACTGCCACTGCCTCTCTCTTTCTCTGTGCAACAAACAAATAAGTCTCCAAAGACATATGAGGCGAGGGCTGCCATAAATTCGAAGCAGCAGCTTCTTCAATTATGCAACGGAATGTTTTATGTGCCCCAAGGAGTCCCGGACTCGCCCGAAGTGCATAATTCCTTGTGGCCACAGGATGTGCCAGGCTCTGCTCTGCGTCCTGTTTTGAGGAGTTACTTTACTTGATTAGTGTCGAGTGAGTGATGAATAAATAACACAAGGAATTATCACCGGAGCCAGCAGAACTTTAAGGAAACTCAGGTCTCAGGTCTCAGGTCTGAGGTTTCGTTTCCTTCTTCAATCATGGACGGAATTTACATAAACCTTTTTTCGGCAAAACTGTTTGATCCGCAGACAAATTACCGCCACGGAAAAAACAAAAAAAAAAAACAGTACAGAGAGGAAAAAATGGAAAAAGAAAAAAAGGAGGGAAAAGCAACCTCAATATGGAGTTAAAAAGTAAAATATTCAAACGAAGACCTCACTGCATAAAGAACAAGACCTCTACCTCTACTTCTACCTCTGCGCTCGCTACGCTGTCTACATATTAAAAAGTACACCACAAATCATTGGAAATTCTGTAGAAATCAAAAAAGTTTTTGGAAATTAAAAAATAAAAGAAAAATGCGTAGGCAATTCTGAAAAAAATCGAATTCTTTAAAGATTAGAAAGAAAGTTGTGGGAATTCTTAAAAAAAAAGAAAAAAAATCTGTGGAAATTAAAAAAAAAATATATTCTTAAAAAAAAAAAAAAAAAAAAAAATTGGAAAGTCTTAAAATTAACGAATGAAAATTATTGAAAAACGAATAAGAAAAGTGGGAATGGGGAATTGGGAGGGATAAGGCTTTGAAGTTCCATTAGAATGATATCATATGAAGTACGTAAAGATCTTGGGCCTAGAGAAAGCTCTCATTTGGTTCTTAGATAGCAGAGATCTAAAGCAAACTTAGGATCTACATATCTATAGGATTTATATACAGGTATTTCTGGGAAAAAGGCGAATATTTGATACCTAAAACGAATTGTATGGGTTACTATCATATATCATTCGACAGAGCCCTGATTCCAGTATATTGTACTGTTTAAAGGCAAATTTCCATTTAAGGTACACTCTTTGGGGTTCCAACACCTGCCACTGACCTTTCCTCTACGCTTAGAGACCTTTCCTGCACATTTTATATACCCTTTGGAATCCCAATTAAAGATCAAAGTGCGACGAGTATGTATTTCTCTCTTTCGGGATGCACATTTTGTATATAGCTTTTGTACAAAATGGCAGACGTTGTTTGTCATTAACAGCTCCTTCCCCCCACAAACAGCAACAACCACTCGCTCTCCCCCTGCCCCTGCCCCTGCCCCCGTCGCACGAACAACAGTAAAAGCCCCAACATTCGCCCCAAACATTGACATCGAGCATCGGGCATCGGGCATCGAGCATCGGGCATCGGGCATCGGGCATCGAAGGCAGTAATCAGTCACATCCAAGCATCGACTTTCCAAGTGAATGGGCGGGACGTGACTGGTGTCCGGGCGGGAGTATATATGCTATATATAATGGTAGTATCTGTACATAAGGAATACCTACACATAAGCGCAGGAGGGGGAGGCTATAGCTCTATCCCTTTCTGTCGGCCAGAAAGCATTTGTATTCTATTTGCTTATGTAAAACGAAGAGCTCCAACAAAACTCCTCTCTCAGAGCGACTCTCTGTCTCTTTTGCACACTCTATCTGCCTCTCTCTCTGTCTCTGTTTACTTATTTACTTTTGTCTGTCTTCTATCTCTGTCTCTGTCTCTCTCTCTAGCTGCGTCTCGCTCTCTCTCCTTCTCTTTCTGCTTGTGTGACTGTGAAACGTTGGTTTTTTTTCTCGATTTGAAATGTGACTGAAATTTTAATGCCAAAATTTTTGTTTGCTTTTCTCTCTCTCTGCTTCTTCCCTCTCTCCTTCCCTATGGCTGTGGCTATGGCTATCTCTTTTCGTAGTACAGGAAGAGGGGGCGGGGTGGCGAAGAAGTGGGTGTGGTAGAAGCAGGGAGTGAGGTAGGAGGAGTAGGTGCAGCAGCAGCAAGGGGCATATGTGGATTTATTATGCTGATTTTATTTGTTGTCGCTTTCAATAATAAACAACGAAATATTTATTAATGATTAATAAACAAAGAATAAAGAATATACTCGTATCTGTAGGATCAACGTCATTCTGTGAATCAGAATATTGGAATGGAGGAATGGAATGGACATGTATCATACATATATGGGAATATGGGTATATGGGAAGGGGAAGGGGAAGTGCCTGTGGCTGGATGTCGTAGCGTCAGAGAGTGACGCACTCCCCCATCCGAGAAACCAAATAGGGCTACGGAATATCCCAATAAGACTACTTTTTGGCTAAGAATCGCGTATATTCTGTCGATTCATGCGGAGCTTTAGTATATATCCGTGTTGACCGATAATCTGGATAGGGACTTAATAGTTTTATATGAAAGATTAAGGGCAGGATTAATATTCAATTAGATATAGCCAAGACTCGGTTTCTGTGACTACATCTGAATATCTATAGATCCTACTAATGGTAATTTCCATAGAAGCAAACATTCGAAGATCTGATATCTTTTCTTATAATATATTTCATATCTTATTACATATAAAGTACCAGGGGGCAAGCCCCTGCTCACTCGCTTTGCCCACTCGCGCCCCGAGTCAAAATCGGACGACGACGACGATTGATATAATAGAGAGAACAGAATCGGTATGGTACACCAGTATAAAATCTGTAGTGTCTGTGGTATACCCCCAAAAACAGTCAACAGTCCAACAATACTGCCATTAATCCTACCTTTCGAATCAGTTTTTGAATACTTTATAAATGAGTGACCTTTTTGCTGTTTTGTAGCTGACGAAATTTGCATTTTCCGAATCAATTGTCACAATTGCAAGGATGGAAGGCCTTCGCATTTGTCACTGGAAAGCGAAGATTGCCATCGAACTGGGGCCAAAGGAAAAGTCTCGGAAAGGGGTAGGTACTCACTCCCCTGCCACCCTCTTTTCTGTCGTTCCACCTTTCATGCATTCCCAATGAAGAATCACTTTGCATACGCCACAAAAGGGGATACCCCGAAGAGTCCTCCAGTGAAAATGTATTCCTGAAATGAAATGAAATGAAAATTTAACTCTGATAAGTTTTCAGGTGACTTTTCATTGGACTTTGCCGCTTTGTTGCTGCATTTTCCGCACTCGAGAGAGAGTAAGAGAAATGTGAAAACATTTGTAATTTGCATCTGCCCCACGCCACCGCCCCCTTGCGCCCTTGCCCCCCTGCTCTGTGGAGAGAAGTTGAACTTTTTAATGAGATTTAATGGCGCCACTGGGAGGCAAGAAGGAAGGAGTCCAGGAGTCGCCGACACAAAGCCATTCACTGGAGGTCCAGGAGCTGCGTCGCGTAACCTGTAAGTGAGCATTAAATCATTTTGGGCAGAAAAGCGGATAAGGCGGGCAGGAGCCTGGAGACCACTCTGTGCCGCACAGGAGGCACACGGGGTGTGGGGGCATGGAGTATCGGGTTACATCGCCTGCAACATAAATCTTTGTGCCTCATCTTTTGCGATAAGCGGAAAATATTCAAAAATGAATTATTAAACCCCCAAAATGCTCTCTCTCTCTCCCTATCTCTCTCTCTCTCGCGCGCTCTCTTGGACGGAAGGGAGTCGCGTCTCATCCCCCGAAGGCACCTCCTCGTGGCGCCCACAAGGAGATCCATCATTTTCTAATTAGAGTCCAATCTGTTCTCTGGACGAGGTCCTGCCTCTCCCCGTTCCTCGTTCCCCCCGCCGCCGCTCTCATGTGGAGCCCCATCATATGAGGGGAAAAAGTTGCCGCTTTTTGACCGCATTTCTGTGGTAGCAAGTGTTAATAATGGCATTTCGAGGAGAGGACAAGAGGACAAGAGGACGAGAGCACGAGAGGACTCCCGGAACAATCTTCCTGCCGCTGTCGCTGCCTCTGCTCCTGCGGTAAATGAAATTAAATTGTCCTTTTTCATTTTGATGCATATCAGTGTGTGGCAGGGAGAGGGAGGGGGAGCTGGAGTGGGAGTGGGAGTGGGTGGCAGTGACAATAAATTAATATTAGCGTGTGGACCACAAGAGGCACAGCCACCCCCCGGTGGAACGAATGAACTAATAAAGCATATGGATGGACATGTAGAAGGGGCAGGGTTGAGTGCCAGAAGGACGTCGCATATGTGTGTGTGTGTTATGTAACGAGAGAGGGAGCTGGAAAGGCATGTGGGTGGGTGCCATGCCACATGCGTGTGTGTCCGTGAAGTTCGACTGGTGTCATGTTGGCTGTCAGTCGACACAGCAGAAGCAGAAGGAGGATGGTCTCTGGTGAGAGAGGAGTGAAGAGAGAGAGAGAGGGTGAGGATGGGGAGCTCCCTTCTCCCAGGCAGAAGGAAACATCAGTGTCAATCAATTTGTGCAAACAGCAATGGCCTTTGGATGATGTTGATGAGCGGAAACCTGCACCAGCGACTAATTGAGGAAGAGAGCAACAGGAAGAGGAATAGGAGGGGGAGATGCAGGACGAGGAATAGAAGAAGGGCAGGCCCTTTGGAGTAGAGGGAACAACACTCAAAAGAACAGCAGTAATCGAAGCAGCAGTGCTATAAAGGAACAGCAGAAGGAATAGGATCAGCAGAAGGAATAGGAACAGAGTGGTAGAAGGAACAAGCGTAAATGGAACAGTGATATGAAGGAACAGGTGTTAAGAAGGAACCCGTTTGGAACTTGATAAAAGGAACAGGAACAGAAGGGAACAAGCAGTTTTATGAAAACAGGAATAGCAGAACAAGCGTAAATGGAACAATATGAAGGAACAGGTGTTGAATGAACCCTTTTGGCAAAGGAGCAAAAGGAACAAGCAACAGTGGAATGAACGGCATAAGTCAGAAGATCAACAAGATCTGGAAAGCGTAGTGCGAAAGCAAGATCCCCGTAGGAAACCCCCTTAACTGCACTCATTTCCCACATGATTAGATGTCGTTTTCAAAGAGTAGTTCATCGTAACGGGAAATCATTATAGCATCTGAAATTTCAAACATTTTCCATCATTCCACCATTCAGTTTTTGGGTCCAATAATCTGCCGATGACCTCAGCTGACCCCCAGATACATGTGTACCTATTAATTCTATATTCCACATTTATGTGCACTAGCATTTTGCACCGCATTTCTGACCGAGCAAACAATCTACCGAAATTTCTCCCATATTTGGCAGCAATTTGCTGACGACGACTGTCGACTGTCGACGGGTTTCGTGGTCTGGGTAATTGTTGCCATTCAAAGGACAAACATACGAGTATTTCGTGGGGGGAAAGTCCCTCATATGAGGAACTTAATGACATACACACACAACACCCACCCACACACGCGCAGATAATCACTGCCTCCTGCCACTCCCCCCGAGCATCATTTAAAGGAGAGAGTGAGAGAGAGACGGCGCTCTCATGCATTATTCATTGCACGGCCTCTCACGCATTTTTCCTCATTTTTCCTGCTGTTCTTTCTGTTCTTTCTGTTGTTTCTGTTGTTTCTATGCTGTGTGTTTTCCTTCTATCCGAAAAATTGCCACAGCAGCAAGTGAAAATTTAATAAAGAGAAATTTCCTTGGCTTTTGTCTTGTCTTTGGGTTTTTCTCTTGCTAACGAACTTCCTGTTTGGTTTTGAGAGAAACAGAGAAAGAATCGGAGGGGAAAGCCTCTGATTTGACGAGTAATTCCACTTTCAGTCCCTGAGACGGCAATTAAATGCATTCGAAATGAGCTTCTGACCAGCAGATGATTATGGGGCTTATTTACGGAGAATTTTCCATGGGGTAGGCCAATCCTCGGAGCATGTGTGTACATCCTTTTGGATGGTAGGGGAAGTCAATCGTTTGAAACACTTTCCAGTCATATTTAGTCCGGTTTTCGTTGCGATATCTTCTTCCAAGCTCCCATTTCATTGTTCCATTATGCCCTGCATAAGCTCTGTTCCATTACCATTATTCCGAATGGTCTTTTTGCATCTTGGAAAAGCAATTTGAATGCAAATATCTCAAACAGCAGCTGCCTTCGCCACCGCCTTCGCCACCCACTGCAAGATGTCCCCATAAAAAAGCGTTGAGATTCGCTAATTAAACGGGGAAATGGCCAAAGGAGCAAAAGGAGTCACGGAAGGAGGAGTAAGCGGTATCAGCCGTGTCAAATGTTAAATGGTTTGTGACTGGCGAAAGGGTTAGGCGGAGAGCCTTGTTGAAATTAGCATTAATTGGCCATTGGCCGCCACTCGACCCCACCGAAAAGACGAAACGCTGAATGGTCCTCCAGGGAGCCCTTCCAGGACCTCTTAAATAAGGCCAACAAACGAAAAGCCACACAACGAAAGCAAAAGAGAAAGCAGAGAACGTAGAGAAAGTGTGGCAGCCAGGAAAATGGGAAAACAAAAGGCTTTAAGATGAGACACAAGTACAACATAATTTGACAAGTCATAATATTGATGGCATTGGCCAGGATTTATGGGCCACATCATCTGCGAGGGCTATGAGATGCGAAGGATGCGAAGGATGCCATTGCTGCCATGGATGCGACGCAGGATTCGATTGTGGGGTTGGGTTTTCGATTATATGGTCTTGTAATCGAACAGATCGACAATGGGGTCATAAATCTTGTGTCCTGCCTCTGTCTCTGCTCCCTCTGCTACACTTTAAATCGAAATGGAAGATTTATTGGCCAGCCACAAGTGCGAATCGTAACCCTCAATCCTCAAGCCTCAAGCCTTGCCTGGATTCCTGTGAAACCCCTATCCTGTATACCCCTTTCACGTTCCCTTTCCCATTCCCTGTCCCTTGTCTCTCGCTCTCTCTCTCTCAAGTGGCTTGAATGCAACATATGTGCGGGTCCTGGGCCTGGGCCTGGGCCTGGTCCTGGGCCTCTCCCCTCTCTCCTCAAAAAAGGGTTGCTCTATTCTGGTCACTCCTTCCCCTATGGCCTGCCTCTGTGTCCTGCCGCTCTGCATTTTCTTTTAATATAACCTCTAGTTGAACTAATTTCGAGTCCTTTTTTTCCGGAGCAGTTTACAGACGATAAATTTAACGCAATTCTTTTTCCCCGCGTTTTAATTTCTCAAACAATTGTTAGACTCATTTTTTGTCCTCCGAAACGCCTTGGAATTTCGAAGGATTTCAGGGGGGAGAGAGGTGTACGGTGTACGGTGCACGGTGTACAAAATATGCAAATGTCCATGAAATTGTCGGGAAATTGGTAGAAAAAATGTTGGAAAAAATAAAAGAAATTAACAAACATAAAATTAATGTTTGGCACCCAACAAATTTCTCTTCTGTGCCTCGAAATGCTGAACCCTGAAAGGACATCGGATGGAAGGGAAGAGGGAAAAACGAAGGGAAGGAGAGCGGAGTGTTGGGGAGGAGGGGGATGAAGGTAGAGCTAAGGATACTTTCTGTGTGTGTGTCCTTCCTGCACGTGTTTCCATTTGCGACATCATTCGACACTTGGCTGGCTTTTCTTTTCTTTTCTTTTATTTTCTTTGTTGCGAAAATTGTTTTTCCTTCTCTCGATAGAAATCGCATCGAGAAGGAGGAGCAGCTCCTTCTGGAAGGACACACACAGGCGCACACACAGCCACACACAGCCGCACACATCCCCAAAGTGCAGCTTATCAAAATGCACAAAGTGTGACCAAGTGCCAATAGGAATCATCCGGAAAGTGGCCGAAAAAGGAGCGAGGAATGAGGCTAAACGGTTGATAACCGCTCAAGTGGGAAATGAGTCCTTGCGGGCAATCTCAGGTGTGTTTCAGATGATTGAGTGGCCATATCCGTACAGATATATGTACATACTTATGTTCTCTTTGTCTCTAAAGAAATAATTTACGATCCAGACAGAGTCTAGAATGAGGTTAGGATTAGTGGAATGAAACATCTTTCTCTGTCTTAATTCGATTTTGCATTCAGTTATTTGGGAATAGAGGGAATACATGGAAACGTTACCATAAATCATAAACCTTTCAGAAATCCATCTCCTTTCCATGTATTACAATGAAAAAACAGACATTTTCTCCATGAATGAGGTTGGGAATAGTGGAATGGAATGAAAAGTGAGAGTGGAGGTGGCTCTAGCCCTTTCGATGAGTAAAAGTCATATATTTTGCTTGTCCTAAAAGAATAAGGTTATGAATAGTGGAATGAAACAGTGCATGGAATGAAATAGTTGCCTTCCGTCGTTCCGCTTCCATTCGCAACCCTCCAGAGATGGCAACTGAGTTTATTTAACCGTGTTATATCTATAATCCATACACCCATGTCCATATCGTACATCCATCCACATCTCCAGCAGCCAATTGTGATGTTTGATTGATGGAGCGAGTGGCAGATTGAAGCGAGTGGAGGAACGGAGGAGTGAACTCCCTTCAATTATGTAAATCCCCGTTGACCTCTCGACTCTGGGCTCTGGGCAGGACGCACAGGACACGCCGGGACACGCCGGACAGGACAGCAAGTGTGCAGAATTGCAGAATTATGGAAAATGGCAATCGCAGGACGTCATTTGTCATCATATATTCGGATATTCGTATATTCGGATATTCGTATACTCGGATACTCGGATGCTCGGATACTCGGGCGGTAATGTCCTGGAAACTATGGAACCATACAGACGAGCAGTTGGTTCGGTGGTGGCTCGATGCATGGCAGCAGAAGGAGAAGGAGAATATCCTTCGAAATGTTAATGAAAACATGTGTCGGCAATAAAATGATAATCATGATTTACAATCTCCCATAATCATCTGGAATTCTTTGTGCCCCGAACGCAGAGCCTGAACGTGATCAATTCTTTAGTTTTTCGCAAAAGGAAATATTCATAATTTGCCCATAATTGCCGAGAGCCGAAGGACATTAATGACAGAAGGACTTACGGACTTAATTTATGGCCAGAACCGAAGGCGCGGAATGCCCCTTTGATTGAATTAACATTAAGAAACGATTGGGGCTGGTGGGGGATGGAACGGCTCCCCATGAAGCCTCTAATTTGCACCAGACTAGCTTTTCGTAGATTTAATTATTGTTTATGCACTGTGCTCTGTGCTCGCTGTGCGAGTAATTATGCAAAGATCCGCGTCCCCTCTCCCCTCTCCTTTTTGTAAATATTTGGCAACACTTTCCACTGAAAGGCAACCCTAATGCTCTTAATTCGTACCAGTAAAAAAGGGTTGTTTGAAGGGGACTGGCCTTGGGTTTCGCTGGTGTCAATATGTGAACAAAGGAAATTTGCATGCCGCAGCCTCTGAAAGGGGGAAAGGGGGTAGAGCCAGGGAAAACATTCATTAGCTTTGACTTTATTTGTGGATTGTGATTGAAAAATCATTGAGTGAGGGAAACTGTTCCCCCCCTCCATCCGTATGTATTGAATACTGGAAGAACATGGATGCACCATCGATTACCATTTTCAGACCTCCACCCATAATTATCGAATGAAGAAAGTAACTCTGGATACTCCACCATTCAATGGAAGTACCTTCTCCCCCATTCACCATAATTAACCCCCACCCCCCATCGGAAAAGCCTTGGCAACGCGTCGTCCTCTTGGCCATAAACTTGAGGCGCGGCGCCATGCCGTGCCCTGCCAAAGTGTTTTGTTTGCACTTTTTAATTTACTGCAATTCGGATGCCAAATCAAAATCAGATAAGAAACGCATAAAAATCCCTCGGCACAGGGATCCTTGGAGTCCCCTCTCCCCTCTCCTCCCCAATCTCTGCTTCAGCCATTCATTGTTCCGTTCCATATGTGCCAGAGCTTAGCAACTGCCATAATTCAAAGGCAGAGAAAACAGAAAACAGAGAAACTCTTTCCTCTTTCCAGAGAGAGAGGCAGGTCGCCCACCCCCTTGGGCGCTTTTCATTCCCATTTCCATTTCCATTTGCGAAACGGATTTATTTTTTAAAATGCCGCAGGGATCGATTATTACCGTTCAAATTCGCATAAAACGTGCAAGATGCCAGGAGAACGATTTTAAAATGCGAGAAACGAGAAACGAGAGTTTGACAATCTTTTCGGGAATGGGTATGGGTCTGGGTATGGGTATGGGGATGGGCACCCAAGAGGGGGAATTGGAATACGGATACGAACGACTCCCATATGGGGTGGTAGATGGCATTTGGGCCTTGTTTTTGGATTCGATTCGATTCGATACCCAATCGGGGCGGTGTGGGAGGTTAGGGCAATAATTTAAGGAATTTGAAGTCAATCGAAGGCAGCATTCAAGTTCTTTGTGCGAACTCGCGATATGAATCTCAATAAAAATGCATTTAAAATGTTGACAAAGGACTTGCGAGTGCCACTGCGAGTGGCAGTGTCCCCCGATTGCCATCCCATCCTGCAAGTTCATTTTCGGCAATTGCTGCGACTCCATGTGGCACGCAATTTGCTCGTAACTCTGCGGCACACAGCTGAGACCGAACTTCTAGGGAATGTGTGGCAGCCTCCTCATAAATTCAGAGAGTTTTCCTTTCCTTTCCTCTTTTTGCTTTGGGGAAAATTATTCAAATGGTTAATTTGCAAACAAATTTTGGGCAGCATATGGCCAAGGATAAAGGATAAACGATAAAGGACAGGGCAAGGACTTCCAGTGGGAGAAGTGGGAAATTCGGTCCCAAATTGAGATCTGCCTTGGCACTCCTCCATGATACTGATCTGACGAATGGTACGAGTACTCGCAGTACTTGCAATAATAATCACATGGCCTCTTTGTGTGCGGGTTGATATTTTGACATTTATGATGGGAACAGCGCCAGAGCCAGAGCCCAGGACTATCTGCTGCCCCCTGCTGATCCTCAACAGACAAGAGCGGGGGGGAGGAGTGCTGCAGTCAGTGCTGGCCACTTTCCAGAGAAAGGTCTAGGAGAAAATAATGTCATAAATTTCATAAACTGTCAGCGGAACACTCATACAGACAGACACCTGCACCCAGAGGATCTACCTGTAGAGCAGGACGGAGGATCGATAAGGAGTGGAAGGATGATTCCTCGAGGAAGGCCTCAAGGATGGGCTCGGCAGGGCTCTGATTGGGAAGCAATTAACCCGCAGAACGAACGAAAAAGCCTTCCAATTAGTCACATTACACGGGAGGAAGAGAGAGGGGGGGAAACATGCTCTTTTAGCCATAGATGGAAATGGCAAAAGGCAGCCAGAGAGAGGCTCCAGGCTTCCAGGTTTCCTGGAGAGCAGATAATTGAGAGCCCCCCAACGAGAGAGCAGAAACAGATGAAACTGATGAAAAGCTTAAGCAAACGAGAGACGAGATCTCCTCCTTTTCGTCCAATGATTGACATCGCAGCAGAGTCCCAGGAAAAGCCAGCCATCCACCGATCCACCGATCCACCGATCCATCCGCTAATTGAATGGCAATTAAAAAGGAAATCAAAATGTAAATTGAACAAATGAACAGAGGCCGAGCCAGACCCCTATGTGGCACTAGAGGAGGCACGTGTCCATCCACCGATCCACTGCCAGATTTAGAAGTGCCCCACCCGCCACCCGCCACCCGCAACCCGCAACCCGATCCCTAGATGGAGTCGCCACGCTCTGGCGTCGCTCCATAAGGATGCCGATGCGATCGTACGCGGAATTTGTTGATGGAAGCTTGATTTATGGAAACGTCTTGCAGACGTCTCGCAATTTCAGACCCAAATTTGGTTAAATTTCATTATGGCAGTACAGAAACAGAAACTGAAACAGAAAAAGACACAGGCACAGCCACAGAGATCTGTGATCTGTGATCTCCTCCCGAGGCACATGATGATCTCGAGATCCCGAGATCTGGCCTGGAGATAGACGTTTCCTCAATGTTCCATTTCCGCTGCCGCTGCTGCTGCCACACTGCCACTGCCACTGCCACGGCGGCGGGGGAGTCGACTCAATGTTTTTACCTGTCGAAATTTCTCATGAATGAAGACATCACTGGTCTGGAGAGCCATCTCCCGCTCTCTCTGTGGATCCCCAGCACGCGCTGTGCATACGAGAACCCCTCTGGTATCTAGTATCTAAGTATCTGTGTATCTATGTGTCTGTGTATCTGTGTATCTTTCATTCAGTATAGTGCTGTTGCCTTTTTTTGGGGGCGCTATATCTCCTGCTGTTTATCTTGTGGGTTCTTCCACAATAATTCTATTTCTATCTTAAATTCTGTTTCATTCTGAAAAGATTCGAACGTGATTGAAATTCTAAGTACCTTGGTTTTTTATGAATGAAACCCCGAATGAAATGGGGCCACCGATTCCTGGAGTTTTAACTATCAATGGGGCTTCGACTTTGGATGCTTTCCTGCTCTAAGTTTTCCTCTAACTCCTCCCCCGCCTCTTGGTCTCCGTATCAGAGTAATGTTCCCATGATTTATGGCCTTCAATAAATCGAGAGAGAGAGCACACACATTCCCTGGACTGGGACTGGGACTAGGACTGGGGCTGGGGACTGGGACTTTTATTTCACGCTCTAATTTTTTGATAAAAGCCATCCCGTCCCATCCCCAACCGAGAGCTTCGCACTGGAAGCAGATGCCTCCATTAATTCCGCATAATTTTCCAATATTTCAGATGTCCTGTCGGCACAATTAGCAGGAGGCCGGATCCAAGGATGTTCGCCAATTGTTTCTTTAAGAATTCCCCAAAGAATCTCCCAAAAGAAGTGCCAGAGAACTTAAAGACGGCGCAACTCCATCAAGTGATGATGGAATCTGGAGCATTTCGAAAGGGTTTTAGAGTCCATGTCGTGGCATATTATTAATCGGAATCGGAATCGGCATCGGAATAGTGGACCATAACTCATCCTTGGACTGGCCCCCTTTGGGCAGAAGAAGGTAATTTGTTATGTGTCCACCACCCATGCGTCTGCCTACCGCCTTCTGCCTCCTGCACTCGTGCCCCGCTTTGTTGCATGACGAAAGTGTCGCATATTTGACCCCAGTGACATATGTGGAAGGAGCAGGGGCTCTGCCCGGGGATGTTCTTTGACAAATGATGCCACTTCGTCTGTGATTTATCAAAAAACTCAAAGAACTCGAAATTATAAAAATATTTTTCTCATTTTCCCTGGCTTTGGATTAATGGATATGGATTCGAAGGGAAAACTCTGCTCTAAAGAAGGGGATTCCATCAAGCGGTTCATTGCACTTGTTCTTCGGGCAGATGGAGAGACAGCGAGGGAGGAGGGGTCTACAAGGACCTGTTCTCTTCAGAGAGAGGGGTCTATAGTGTCATATTCTTCAAAGACAGAGACTGCCCTCCAATTCGTCAGAGAGTGAGCGGTTTATCTGGTCTTTCTGCTGATTTGTTGCCATTGCAGGGCCTTTGGCTATTGGCCTTTGTCCGGCTCTCGCCTGCATAGCCTTGCGGGCGTATCGATTTTTGCCAGACGCCTCGAAACGTGACGCGAATCCGTAATTGAAACGGAGAGAACCTGCAGCAAAAGGTCCTTTAAAGAGCAAAGACCCCCTTTCCTGTATTTTCCCTTTCGCATTTGCCTTCGTTTAAGGTTCAAAGTGTCAAAGAAATTAGTTAATAATTATTGGGCGCTTTAAGAGCCGCCTCAGCGACACCGACACCGCCTCAAGTCTCAGGTCTCAGGTCCGTCTGTCTGCCTCTTGCCCCCCTCCTGGGCCTCTGTCTGGGCCTCTTTCTGTGGCATGTTGCGCGCTTAAGTGCGGACATGCTGCGAACATTTATCTTAATTGCCATTCAATTGAGGAGACACCAACGACAGGCAGGCCGTGGATTCAATTTGCATACACGCGATGTCTGTTTGGGGGCACCAAGGCACCAAGGCACAGAGGCACAGAGAGTCCTCCTGTGGCACTGTCTCTGCCACTGCCTCTGTTTGTGCTCTCATTCTCTCCTCTCTGTTGCAATCACCGATGCTCACTGTTTGTGCAACTAATTAACATTTTTAATGGGTAATCCTTGTAGTAGGCTCTCTCTGTGGCACTCTGTGGCACACAAAAATGAAATGGATCCGTGTTTTGACGGTGGATGGATTTGATTTACACAGCAATTAAACGGCAGGGGCAGGGGGCAGGGGAGCGGGGGCATTAGAGGCGGGGATTTGCTGCAGCAGGAGGTGTGTTTGATGGACTTTGATTCTCCTCAAGCATTTCTCTGGGTTTTTACTAGATCTGAAGTGCAGTTCCCCTGAAAGATGATCCTGTTCGAAACACCTTCAAAGTGGGACAGTTTTTGAGGTCTTTATACCGATCCCCACTTCTTTCGCTTCTTCTGCCTGGTTCTAAGCCTCTGTTGATGGCTCTCTCTCCCAGTATTCTGTCTTCCATCCTCCCAATCTTGCTAATCAGCTCCGTATCTATCAAGGAGATTGGCATCTGCCTATCCCCCGACCATCTGCGCAATCCTTTCCCCCTCCCCACACACAAAAAGGAGAAAAACTAATCTCTTCGCACTACGCCTAAACGCCTTCTTTCAATGTCAGAAATGTCTTTGGACTTCCGGGACGGGATAGCCGCCATATCATTAGTGATTATCCCGAAGGGACAGGACAAGGACAACGACAAGGACTCTTTTTCATGTATGTCATCGGAAATTGCGCCCATCGCTAACACGCCTCATGATTGCCAGTGCACGCGCCCGCTAATAAACCCCCGCCCCCGGCCGCCCACAGACCGCTTTAACCCTATAAGCTACCCCCAAGCCAGGGCGATAAAAAGCGTAGCCCGTTGAGGCCCAAGACGGGCCCAGCCAAGGCCGGGGGTCCTTCGTCTCTCTCGCTCTCTCGCTCTCTCTCTGGCTGTCTTGTCGCTCTGGTTGTGGTATCGGGCCATGTCATCGCTCAAAATAAATGTGAAAATGCTAATTTAACCCTTTTTATTATTCATAGTCTTACACTTGGCCGCATCATCGTCATCGTCATCTTCAGCGCCATCGCGATGAGCGAACTTGAAGGAGAAGCCCCCCTCTCCACATCTCCCACTCGATTTGCATGTCTTGAGAGACTCCTCTGGGGATCAGAAAGGGGCAGAGGGGCAGAGGGGGGTTGTCGTGCCTCTGCCTCCATGTTGCATATTAAGACATTTGTCAACTTAATGTCGAGGACTTTTAGTCGAGTTATTAAAATATATATTCATTCCGTCTGCAAAAACTAATGGAATGGAACTCCCGGCCCCCTGCCCCCTGCCCCTGCCCCTGCCCTCTGCCTCCTGCCACGGATTTGACACGTGGCACAGCCGTCGCCTCACGGCAACCAATTTCCCTGCTGTATATAATTTTTGGGTGGATTTCTCTGCCAAATTTGCCCCCGGAACTGCACGACGCGTGTGGGTGTCAATCAATTGGATTTCTATTCTGAATAATTTACTTATGACATTTTGTGGCATTTTTATTGAATTTCCCAGTCCCAGTCCCAGTCGCAGTCCCCGTCTGGAGAGAGAGGGAGAGAGAGAGAAGCCTGTTCTAATTCCGTCTTTGGATGTCCATTTCTTTGGCACTCTGACATTTTTTTTACCGTGGGCCCAATTATATTTGCTGTCCTCACTCCGTGCACGCGTTAAACATGCACAAAAATGAGAAAAATTCGAACAATTCGAACAATTTGATTTAATTTATCGAAATATCTGTCGCTGGGAAGAGCCTCTAGCGATACACCCTTCCGCAGAGGCCACTCTTTCGATACTGCCTTCGACACTGGCCAGCCCCTCCATGGATACACGCCGCCTCCCTGTGGATATCCCCTCCATGGATGCGCGACTGTCCTCTGCTCCTCCGATATATGAACCATTTAGGCTCAAACATTGGGGACTGCTCTCAATCAAAGGATTGCCTTGGAGAGACCTCAAACGCCAAAGAAACAAAGGAGCCAGGAGCAAAGAGCTGGAGCCAGAGCCAAAGCCAGACGAAACCTTCAGACAAAAACCCCAACGAAAGACAGAGCTAAATATATTTCAGTTTTTCTGTGAGTTTTTCGGTCATCCACGAGTACAAGAAATTCCACGCATATTTTGCAATTTGAGAAATGAGACACAAAAACAGGGAGACCCTTTCCCTGCTTCATCATCATCTTCTACTCAAGAGAGCAGAGCAGAGAGCAGAGCCGAGAGCAGAGCAGAACATGGGAGAGTTCTCTTTGTACCTGAGCAGCTCCAAAACAGAGGAGTCCTCTCGCTTCTCTGGCCACCAAACGAAGGAATGTTCTCCTTCTCTGTTCTCCGAAAGGAATCACCCATCTACCATCTACCATTTGGCATCTCTGGTCTGTGGTCTCTGGTCTCATTATCTGCGATAATAACAAAACTTAACCCTAATAAAGTACAAATGGGACCAATTCGAATTCATTTGGCGCACATGCGGAGTGGAGTGGAGTCCCGGCTCCCGCCAAAGGATCTCCGAATGCAAATTACACATGCGACTGGCAGATAAAAGCTCTCAGAGCACCCACTCCTCCCACTGTGAGCCATAAAATATGTCATATTTTAACAAAATGTTGCAACACAATTACAATAAACCCATTCGGCATGCGGCATGCGGCATGCCCCTTTCGGTGGGTTCTGATATTCTCATATGGGACAGATAACGACGCCCGTAATGAGTCCTTGCTCCACCGAAAAGGCAACGGCAAAGGCAAGGAGCAATGGCCTGGGCTGCCTGCGTGGAAACAATTGCAAAAGTTGCCGTCATTATCTATTAGTCCATAAATGGGAGATAGCAAAGGTAACCCAAAGGATTCTGGATGGAATCCCGCATGGAGATGTGGAGGGTACGCACTTTGAATGAATTCTGAATGAATTTTGTAAGTGAAAAAGGATTAAAGTTGTGCTTTAGAAAACAGGAAACGGACTACTAGGCGTTGGTCTTCGACTTGGAAGGAACAACTATTAATAGAGAGAGGTTTTAGCTTTCGGGAATGAATGAAAGACTATGAAAAAGGCATAAATTAGTGTTTGCCAGTGGATTAGATGCCCAATGATTCAAAGTAAGTATTTCATTTCGGAGGAATAGAAAGAAAAGAGAAATTTCGGCCCAAAACTCCGAAAGTTGCAGAAACCCAGCCCAAGCGACCGAGAAGCGCTGCCGCATGACGCGCCGGAATACTTTGAATACAGTTCGAATACAGTTCTGCAATTAGTTGCACACTCCCAATCGCCCTCCCTCCCTCCCTGGCTTGTGCCGAGTAATCCTGCTAGTCCCACGGGATAATGTGTGTCCTCCCGTACTCCTGTCCGCCGTGGACACAATTGCAATGCAATCCAGAGGCTAATCAGGCCATTTCCATTTGGTTTTTATTGCTAATGAGAGAACACGTCATAAAGTTCTAGTGCCAGTCGCTGTGCTGTGCTGTGCTCTGCTGACCAGAGTGCGCAAATCTCTCAATTAGTTTATACAAATTAGTTTACCGCCCGTCGGGGAATACTACTGGAAGTCCAGTCCCCAAGGGCAGAGGGGGAGGGGAGGCAGCATTTGGAATGGGATTTGAATTGGATTTGACTTACTAATTAAATGAAATCGATCGAACAGAACAATACAAATGGAAACGAATACAAAAACGAAAAGTAAATCAAAAGTCGAAAAAAACAAAAAGCGCAAACGAAAAACAATAAAAAGTCGTCCAATTACCATAAAAAAGAGATTTGTTTACGGTTTACACACCTCGGAAGACCATGAAAGACCTCGAAACAAAAGATTAATGAGATTTCCCTGAGCCTGAAAGGCCAATAAAAGTTGTGTGCCCCCTCGAAGTGCCGAAGTACTGAAATACCGAAAACCGAAGCCCAAATCCCAAATCCCAGAGCCCAGATCCCAGGGAGGCATTCCGACAGGCAGGTGTCAAAGTTTAAATGGTTCCTGGCTGCCATTTAATTGCTGGGAGACGGCAGGGCAGAGTGTGAGTCCTGTGCCTGTGAGCCTATAATTAATATGCTAATAAAATGCCTGAATGACAGTTGAACAAGGACTTTTGACAGCTCCAGAGAAGAGACACAGAGTCCTCCTCCGCCCTCCTGCTGCGGGAGTAAACTTTCGGCGGAATGTGCGCAGCCGAAGGAGCAGCATTCCACAGACCACATATTGAAGTTGGCTGTAAATCATGATTATCTTTTTATTGCTGACATTTGTGGGGGTCGGGGGCCTTTATATGAACTCCAGGACCACCCTCTGTCGCAGAGTCGCAGAGTCGCAGAGTGAGAGAGAGAGGAATGTCCTTAAAGTGGGGTGGGAGGGGAGGCGAGAGCCACCATCGACTGCTGCATAACGAGATTTGAAACGGTTTGCGGGGCTTTGCTCTAATGGATGATGGTCTTCCAACTAATGTCCGGCCACAGCCCCCGGTCACCTTTCGGATCAGGATATGGATTGGGGTCAGCATTCACGAGAGGACAATTCACTTGGCGGCTAAGCAATTCTCATTGCAGCAATGGAATGGCAGCAGTTTCGACTGCCAAAAGACATTCCAATCGAATGCCATTCGATGATAAAAATCGTGCCAAACGATAATCCACTAAAACATTTACACTTCTCCACACACACACACACACACACACACACACACACACGCAGGAGAGTGGCAAGGAGCAGCACTCACAGGAGACGGAAGATGTCCTGCCGGGCAAAGTGCCAAGCCTGGAGCCGGAGCTCCGGCTGGATTAGCAGCGAACGACGCGTCGTCGGTGTCCTGCCGTTAGTGCCATGCCACAGGACAATGCAACATTACAATAATGTGCACTTTTATGGACAGTTAACGGCTGCAGCTGCCATAAACGCATTACGGCATATCCCTACGATCCGTACGATGCCAAAGGACATCACTGGAATCCCAAAAATGTCCTCCCTCCCCAAGAAGGTGTGAAGATATGGAATGCGATGGCTGCTATCGATGGCTGCTTAAGAGGCTGTTACGGAGTACAGTCATGCATGATGGAGCAAATATTTCTCAACACTAAATGGGGGCAAAGAATGAGAAGAGAACAGAGCAAGGAGAGATTTACTGGGAAAATGAGTGCAGGATATAACCTTACCAATCTAACAATCTACCAATCTGATGCTTCGAATGGGAAATGCACTTAAAAAGCTTAGCAATGGTAATGTCTAAGAGTTTGGGCAAGGAATGAAAAGCCTTTTACAACACTGAATGTTAGAATGAGATTTATGGAAGATGTGAATAGCGGAATAAATGGAATGGGATCTGTTTCTGTTTCTATCTGATGATTTGAATGGTAATTGGTATTCCTATCGGATTATTGAATGCCAAATGGAATAAAGTGTGGCTTTATTCACTAATGAAGCCTAAGACGATGCCTTTTACAGCACTGACTGCTAGAATGAGATCCATGGACAAAGTCAATGAAAGAACAAATGGAATGGGATCAGGTTTCTATCTGATGATTTGAATGGTAAATGGTATCCCTATCTGATGATTCAAGACTAAGTGGACTACAGTGTGGCTTTATTCACTAATGAAGCTTAAGACGATGCGTTTTACAACACTGAATGCATGAAAGAATGAAGGAACGAGTAGAATGGAACATTAAAATAATCAAACATAAGAATATGTGATGTTATGGATTGAAGGATAAGCCTTTCGCAAGACGAAACTTGAAAAGTAATAGGAAAACGAAAATACTTCAGGATTCCCTTCTACTGTTTCAGAGAGAGAAAGAGCGAGAGAGAGAAAGAGGAACAGTAGCCCGTTCCATGGAACATTCCACCAGTTGACTTCTTGGCTTTTTTGGGGGACACACAAGGTCCCATAAAAGGTAATCTCATATCTAAATGGCCCTAACTCATGGCCAGACCACAAATCTCTGGCAAAAGCAAGCAACAGTTAAGCTCAGACTCGGACTCGGGGATACAGATACAGATACAGCTGCAGATACGGATACAGTACATAAATAAGGGACAACACAGCCGAGAGCCTCCCCGAGAAACCATCTAAATTAATTATTTATAGTCGCAGAGCAATTGGGTTTGAATAATAAAACGATTTGCACTGCGTCCCGAAACTAAACATGATTCATGCGGAAGGATTGCAGCCACGAAATATGGCCAAGCAGATACAGAGAGAGAGCCACAGAGTTTAAATTATGGCCAAAAGAAAGTTAAATGGAGCCACAACTTACGGGGCAACTGACTGCCTGGTACCTGCCTGCCTCCCAGAATGAATGGCTCTTGAGATCTTACGCCACTTTCCCTAAGACAACAACAAAGAGGATAATCAGAGAAGGAAGGTCTGCGCCAGGAGGAGGAGTTGCAACAGAGTCAGGAGGCAGGAGGAAGGAGGCAGGAGGTGTTTGCCACAGTCACTGGCAATGGCAATGGCAATGGCAATGACACTGGTGGCAGGAGGACAAATCTAAATCTAATTTTAAGAACCCTCGACCCCTCAACCGTAAGAACCGCCCCTGGCCAATTATATTAATACAGTTACTCGAATTTATGTCTCAACTTTTGAGTGGAGCAAAGCAGGGCAGGGCAGGGGCAGGGCAGGAAATGCGGAACACAGAAACAGAAACAGGAGCAGCAGCCAGCAGCCAGAAGCCAGCAGCAGGACCTGGAGTCGAAGTGGCAGTGGCAGTGGCAGTGGCAAAAGTGTCTCCAAAATTGAATTTGCATAATTTTAAAAGCTTCAAATGCTGCTTCTGCGGCTTCCAAGTGGCATATTGACAGGACGCACAGGACTACAAGCAAAAGGAAGGATGCAGGGGCGAGTGGTGGCTGGAAATCGGAATGGAAATGATGTTTTTGATTTTGATTATGCAAATTTAAGTGTCTGAACAATGTTTGCTCATCGAAGCTGAAACGGAAAGCGGAAAATGGGAAACGGGAGATGGGAGATGGGAAACCCCCTCCCCTCCTGAAAACCAAAGGAAACTTTTGCGTATATGTTAATTACTGAACGCAAGATCTGGCCTGTAGATTATGCGATATAAGCCAAGATATATGCACTATCGTTGGACTCCTTTTCGCATGGAAAGTGGTCTCCATTTGTGGGTCAGACAACTGGCGACAGTTTTATGTGACGGGTCTTCCATCAGTCCATCAGTCCTTCAGTCCATCTGTCCATCTGTCCACCCTTTCATTAATGTCCTTTTCTTGATATTAAAGCATGATTCCTCATATAAATGACTTCATTAGAGCAAACAGAACTTTTAGTACGCCAAATATTTTGTAATGAAGGCGCCAAACAGTCTCCACTCTTTCCACAGATGGGAATTGGCATTCCTCGAGCTCTGACATCATCTTCTCAAAGCCTCAACGAGCGCTTTCATTTGCCTCCAAGAAGACTTTTTCTTGAGTTCGTTGGGGAATGAAAAAAGACGAGCAGTCACCTGCTGACACAAAGGGGAACTCCCATTCATTGTTGGGAGTTCAAGTGCGGAAATTCCCTGAATTGTCGACCTTTAAATTCAATAATTCCCCCCAATATGAACCAGAAGCATGGGAAACAGCTGGGAATGGGACAAAGTGGAAGTGGAACCCGGGCTCTGACAGATTTTTCTTTGAAATGGAGGGCAACCCTGGGGCCTCAGGCACGTTTCATTCCAATTTGATTGGTAATAATCGATCCCAGAGGCATTTCCTTCCCTCTTTCGGGGAGGGTTTCCCTCCTTCGAGCTTGACTTTAAGCTGAGGTTAAAGCCACTCCCTGACTCTTGGCCATGCTTTAAGCCATTGTTATCTGTGTTCCCTTCTCGCTCTTGACTTTTTATCTCTCAAAAAGGACTCGCTCTCCTGGAGGATTAAAAAGAAATCCACTCGAAATTGAATACGATTAAATACGAAATTGACCTCTGGCTCGGACCGTATGCAAATGCCCAATAATCCCAGAAGCAACAGCAGATCCCCAGCCTACTCCACCCGTCCTTCTCCGTTCATTTAATCGAGCTGTGAAAGTCATGGCCCAGGACACCCGTAGCCGTAGCCGTAGCCGGCAAACCAATTGTCCTTTTCCCTGTCCCGTGGTCTGTTCGTGTTGTCTGTGTTCCCTGTGTGTTCCCTGTGCTCCCTGTGTTCCCTGTGTTGTTGCTACAGCATTTTAAAATCGAATTTTCAGCCACACACACTCACAAAAAAAGGGGTGGAACAGAGTCGGGGAGTCCTTGTGCCTCGGTTCGCTTTGGCTTTTTATTGTCATGCAACAATTCTGTGGCAAGTTCCGAGGGTTGGCACCACCAGTCGACGTCCTGCCATAGGGGTTTCTCGATGGCCGCATAGGGGTGGGGAGGGAGGGGAGACACTGTTCTCAAAACATAATTACGTGCATGTAAACAATAATTTAATTTCGCACTAATGCTGCAAATTTGTGGGCTGATTGTGTGGCCTTTTGCTAACGAACTTATACGCGTATTGGCGGAGGCGGAGGCGGAGGCAGAGGCAGATGCAGCGGAAGGGGTTGTGAGAAGGGGTCGCAGAGGGATGGGGGTGTAAAATCTGGCAGCATTCGTAGTGGAGATGTTCGACTATAAAGTAAGGTATTCCTTGCCCCGAACCTCCTTCGATTCGGGGGTCATAACTTTTTCTTGGGCTCATGACATATTTCAGATTTCGTTTTGTGGAAGATTTATGGCAGGAGACCCTTTGGAAACCCCTTTCGCTGACATAATGTCTGCAAATCAATAAATTATGCCTCATAAATCTTGTCTAAACCAAGACCAAGGCCTCAAGGCTCCAAGGATTCCAATGACAGCCATACAAGTGTTCCCGTCATCTGGTCATACATACTCGTATGTTTGAAGAGGGAAAAGTGTGGAATTCTGGTATCATTTCATAGCAATAGGAGCACTACTAAGGACTACTGCAATGATTCTCGACTCTCTGAAGATCTTGTGGCTTTAGGGAGGTCTAGTGTTGGAAAAGACACTATAGTGCCATTTTCAGTACTGGAAAGTGCCAAAAAGTACACTTTTAAGTATTGTCTATCATTTCTAATAATATTTCATTGCTTCCAACATTCCGCAATGACAAAAAACAAGAGGTTTCCTGTCCCTTTTCAATGTTGGGAATCGTCTTAAGGGTACTTAAGGGAACTTTTGGAAAATGAACTACAAAATGAAACAATGATAGAAACGAGAGTGTTCCTTTTGGTGGGTATCGAAAAGTGGGATAAATTGGTATACTTCAAGTGGTTTTCAGAAGTTCAAGTTGAATGATAGACGGATCTTCTGTTCTCTGTTCCATTCTACTGTTCCTGAATGACAGAAACACGTGTATTCCTGTCACCTTTCAGTGCTGGAAAGAGCACTTTGAATGATATTTCGCTTGCAGTTCTCTCGTGTGGCACTTGATTGAAGTTCCTGATTTTGGCAACTGTCTCTGGCTTGAGGGGCGTGGCCCAGTGCAATCGAGTCGGAAACATCAATGCCAAAAGCATCCAAAAAGTGAATTTCAATTGAAACCCATTCAATCGAACGAGAGATTTTTCCATCTTTCGAGGCAATTTTCTTTCCTCAATAGTTTATCCATCACAATCATCAGCAGGAACAGCAGGAGCACCAGGCAGGGGCAAGCGGCAAGCGGCAAGGGGCAGGGGCAGGGGCCAGAGAATCAGAGAACTAGAGAAATCTCTTCTGCTTGGATAGAGGCCAGAAGTGAAGGAAGGCGGAAAGGAAACACCACACAATACACAAGCACAGGGCAAACAGGATGTTCATTAGGTTCGCTGCATTTCTCTTATTAAATCTAGATTTCCAGCAGCAAGAAGAGGGGAAAATCCAGCGAAGGAGGGCTGAGAGGGGTGGCTGGGGGCAAAGAAATTAAAGCGGAGAAAGTAATGAAAGCCAAATGATGAATAATACATGAAACAACTTCATTTCAACGCCTGCCCTGTGCGATTCGCTCTCGAGGATTAAATGATTATCAGAGGCATTTAATCAATGGTGAAACTTGACCGGCAGGAGGGGAGACGGGAGAGCGGGGGTGGTCGTCCGAGCAATTACCCTGACCAGTTACAAACGGGGAGGGGTGGGGGTGGGGTTGGTTTTACTATCAGCGGCATGGGGGTCTTCCAAAATGATATCCGACTAGGTTTCTTCAGCCAAGAATCCCCGAAGAATTTCCGAACTAGAGCTCGCTTTTCCTTCAACTTTTCCCTCCATTTCCTCTATTTCTTTCTCTAGTTTTCTCCTTTCCTTCTTCTTTCCTGCTATAAGAATATTTATTCCAGTTTCAAAACAAGTCGAAATATTGCTCGAAATTAGAGCTCTCTTTCTCCATCTTTCTCCGCTCTCTTTCCCACAAGTCCTGGGCTCCAGAATGGTGTCACTTGTCGCCGATTCCTTGGGGATTCTTTCACGTTTCTAAATTAGTGGAAATATTATTCTCTGTTCCCCTCTCTTGTCCCCTTCTCAGTTTCTCTCTGTGTGCTCAGTGCTTGTCTCCATCTCTGCGACTGCTGGGACTCCTTTGGGCCTGTTTGGCCAATTCATCAGCGCCCAAATTGAGCCAGAGAGAGATAGAGAGAGAGCTGCGTTCCCCACTGTCCATCCACATGTGTGTAACCGGATCCACACATCCTCCTCCTCCTCCTCCTGCCTCCTGCCTCCTGCTCTGACATCAGCATACGTAATCCAATGAAACGAATGCTTTATTGGCTTAATGGAGCTGACGAGGATGCGGCACAGTGGCCCCCAGCCCCCAGCCTCCTCCCTCACTCCCTCACTCTCTGGAGGATTCGAAAGTGTATCGAAATGAAAAAGGACAATTTAATTTAATTTGACCGCAGCCACGAAAAAGGACACACAGCACACAGAACACAGAACACAACACACATGAGGGATATCCCCACAGATATGCAGAAAAGGTTATGCGGCATTGGCCATAATTCACACTTGTGACCACAAAACGACAGAGAGAGAGAGAGACAGCAGAAGAGAGAGAGAGAGAGAGAGAGAGGGATAATGTAAGAGGAGTGAGCAGAGAGCCATGCAGTGGGAGTAGGATGAAGGACGTGAACGGGAATCCTTAATTTATGGCCACTAATTGCATTGATGATAAATTTAATTTCGAATTAAGCCAGAAGTGTGGCACGGCGGAAAAGGGAGGGGCAGGAAAGCGGCGAATACATGACGAGAGTGAGGGGAGGGCAGTACGGAGAGGAGTACTCTCTCGCAGAGAGACAGAGTGAGCGAGGAACACACTTTTTTGGAGAACTTATAATCCGACAGACCAGAGCTCAAGGATCCCAAAAAAACAAAACCCTAGAGCATGATTTACACACATTCTTTGCGGAGCACAATTTGAATTTTTGACATTTTTTGAATGTCAGAAGCGGAAGAGAATCCCCCTCCTGTAGTGGGAAGGGGATGTAGAATCCTGCCCCTGGGGGTGGGGGGGAATTCCCCTTATGACAGCCAGACCTTGTTCGACTGTCATTTGGGTATTCATAATCGTAAGTCAAGAGGCCTATGACAACCAGCTGACAAGACCAATGAAGGGACATCCGTTTTGAAGAGTTCAACTGGAAGAACTTTGAGGTGAAATAATGGAGAGCAAGGAAATAACTTAGTCAAGGAAGAGTTTTAACAGAGATAGTACAAGTAAATGACATTAAACAAAACAAAGGGAGGGTAAGTTTAAAAACTGCAACGAAAAACAGAGCTTGGGGAATAATTTTGTAAAGAAAAGTGGAGGAACTCCCAAGAAAACTAAGGACAGGAAAGAGTTTTCATGTAGAAAGATGGAAATTAGAAATTGGAAAGTTTCTGAATAAAAAGAACACGCTTTAAAGCTTTTATTCGAAGTAAAATTTCATTGGAACTCATGAGGTATCTCAGTTTATAAGGTCATTCCTACAGCACAAGTTCTTTAGAGAATGAATCTTGGGAAGAGAAGAATGGCTTGGGGATCGTCTGGAATGGGATCTGGAATCGTCCAACTATGTTTAAGTGTTGACCTTTCGTTCCCTGGAAACAGTCTCCCGGGTTTCTCAGATCTATGAAACAATCCTTATACAGAAGTAGCGTTTTCCTTTACCTATGAAAAACATTAATCATTGTTAGCCAACAAATTGCTTTCCTATGCTGATTTGTATTGTTGTGCCGACCCTCGCACCATCCACCGTCCGAATCGAAAGGACATCGGGGATATAGCGATGGAAGTCAGGCAAATATTATCGTACCACACATGAGGAGTGCGCTGCGAGTTGGTTTATTGGATTTGCCTGGCAATCGTAATGGTCAGGGGGCGGGCGAGGAGAGGAAGATGACTGTAGACTGTATTCCGAAGGATACCCAAACCCCCAGGAGTTGAAAGGAATGTCCATCAAAGAGACTTCCTGCAAGACGCATAAATTATCCTTTTCCTTTTGGTGCTTTTGGTGCTTTTCGCCGCTTTCCCGCACAGAGGAAAAGTGTGAAAATTCGTTGGGCAGACAAGTGCAAAGTAATGATATGCAATCCAATTTACTGCCGGATGGATGGAACAGGACACTGAACACTGAACACTGAACACTGGACACACAGGAACTTGCACATTCATCACTTTCCTGATGGACTTGAGTCCTGCCTGTCCTTCTTTCGCATTTCGCACGAAGGAGGAGTGGGAGGACTTTTCTCCTTCTCTCTAGAGAAACGAGTGGCTGGAGGAGGCGGAGGAGGACAAGTGTCAATTTGCAAGGCATTATAGGGGCGCTGAGTCGGGGGATTGGCTCTCCTTTTTTATTGTTTACTCAACAGAAAATAGGGGGAGGTCTGCCTCCTTCTCTGGAAGGATAATTACACATGTGCTTGCAAGTGCGGTAAATGTTTTCACGCCAGATTCAGATTTCCCGGATAAAGCCCCTGCCTAACGGGTTAATTACACGATTTCCAGCCCCTTCCTTGGGGTGTAATTGGGACTCGCTTCCTTCTCGAACCCGAAGGCACCTTCTCGAAGGTATCTGCCGCCCGAAAACCCCCACATGGGAGCGAGTGCCACGCCCTTAATGGGTTTATTGTAATTTGGCTCAGAATATATGACATATTTTATGACTCGCAGAGCGATTATCTCTTTGAGACTCTCAGAATTAGCATGGCTCGGAGATGTGAGAAAGGGCCAGGCAAACGGAGAGAAATTAGCAGAAAAAGAAGGAATGGGGAGTAGAGGCGGGCAGAGATGTGGAGGCCAGAAATGGGACCTTTCCATCGGAATATATTGTGTAGAAAAGCAGAAGTCCCTGAGGATAAACAATAGATGAAGAAAAGATCGAGAGTGGTTCGGAAATGGATGGGGAAAAGGTGCTGGGAAGTTTATGCCCAAATGACATCGAAGTGCTGTCATTTCTAACCTCAAGATTATCCACCTGCAAAGGGCTATACTCTTCCCCAACAGAGACAAGAATCGGAGTACTATATCTTCGGGTTTCTGGCTCTCCTTTTGGCCGCATTTGTGTGGCGAATTCTAATTGAGTTTTCCCTCTAATTTATGGCACTGCAATTTGGACGGAAAAAGGAGGGCGAAGCCATTTCTCAGTCCATAAAATACAATCGTAAAATCAGTCACCTGTGAGGGAAGAAGACCCCCGCTCCCCCAAAAAAAATGATGGGAAAAAAGAGTGAAAAAAACCTTTGAAAATGCTCGAACCCCTTGGAAAAGTTGGACAAAATTTGCATAGGAAAATCATAAAAATTTCTGGTGTCGTGTTGTGTTTTTTTTGTGCTTTTGTTGGTGCCTTTGGAAAGTGCAATTCGGAGGCGTGACGAAGGGCGTGAGTGGGAGTTGCGTTTTACCTCTTTCCAGCAGGGAGAGGGGCTCTTTTTTGTCGCTCTGGCAGTGAGAGAAGGATGTGGAAACTTTGGGAGAAAGACTTCGGGGCCAGAGACAGATTAGGAAAGTTTTCCCAAAGAAGATCCTTCGTTTTTCCTGCGTTGAAAGGCTTAAAAGCTGCCAAAAGGAATTAGTAAATCGCTGCCTCGAAACGCAGAAACGTGATGATGTTTTTGGCTTCAACTTTGACCCGAAGGTAAGCTTGTGCTCTACCTTCAGTGTCTTGTAAATATTTCTCTCGATTTTCGGACTGAAACTGCGTTTGTTTCTCCCGCAGATGTGTGTCACAGAATCAAGTGGAACGTTCAATGGGATTCCTTCTCCAGAGAAGAGTCTGAGGGGGGAGCGGGGAGCAGGGGGGAGCAGGGAGAGTGCTGAGTGTGGCAAAGTGTTTGGCATGTCCTCAGGGGAAATCCATTGGTCAGCAAGGGGCCACAGGACACAGCACACAGGACACAGGACACGACACGGAAAGCGTTGCAAGGCAGCCATTGAGGCAGCCGCAATGTTTACGCTGCGGTTCTCTGATGATGGTACTCCTCGAAGAGCTGGTCCTGCTCCTGCTCCTGCTCCTGGGTGATGATGAGGTTGATGAGAGGGGGTGACCAGTGCCTTTGCACGGGGGTTGGAGGTCATTCAGCTGTCAGTTTTAATAGAGGCCGAACACTTTGATGGCGTTGACGTTGAATGTCCCTCAATATTGGACTTCGACCTGGCGCCGGACAGGGAGGTCGCATGTGTGTGGCCATCGAATCGAATGCCCCGGGGAGCAGTTTCTAATGAAGGACAACAGAAGCGGGCAGTGCAGTGCAGCAGGAGGCAGCAGGCAGCAGGCAGGACGAAGGAGGCAGGACGAAGGAGGCAGGAGGCCTTCTGCTCATTTGGACGAAAATTTTGACGCTTTATGAGCGGTCCCTTTAGTGCTGAGTGTGCGCAAAAATGTAATTGAATGAATACCGAATACCGAATACGTAAGCGTAAGCGTAAGCGTAAGCGTACCACGAAGAGAACGGAGAAGGTCATCTAGAAGGCCATAAAATGTTTGTCTTCCATTAGACCAGAGAATGTTACGACAGTGGAGCTCCGCTCCGCTCCGACCGCCCTTTACAGAGGGAGGGAGAGACTTCTTGGTGGCACTTTTGCGAGAGAGGGAGGGTGCCCCTCTTTGAGGCACTCTTCTGAGAGTGGACTCCCCCCTTTCATAAGATGTCAGCTAATGTAGGAACCCCCATAAAACCCATCCATGGCGGAGACAGAGACATGACAGAGTTATGAGCTGTTGAGGCACCCGTTGGGGATCTCCCAGTCCCCATGCCATCCCGGCCTTAACTTAAGTTTCAGTTTAACCTCTTCGTTGAGTTTGTTTTTGGGGCTTGGGTTTGTTTAATTCGCGTGACTCGCGTGTCTTGCTGCATTTTGCGAGTAGTGCACCCTCTACAGAGGGTATAACGATTTTGAGCAGATGTTGACAAGGCAGGGATCGCGGAATCCCATAAAGCACTCTGTACTTTGGCTATAGATACAGTACACCAGGAAGAACACCCAAGATCGCATAGTTTCCTTGGGAAACCTCGTCTAAGAAACCCATGGAGAATCTGAAACACTAGTCCTATAGTTTCGTTTGTGCCTCTTCCTGTGATTCCTTAAGTACGATCGGTCTGCTAGGGTATCGAATGCCTCGGCAGCCATGGCCTGCCTTCCTTTCTGGTTTGGTTTTTTTGTTTTTGTATCTCCTGGCCCCCAGAGCTATCGAATCCTCTGTCATTGTTTTGAGTCACGAATGCAAATGAATGTGTGGGTCGTAGGGGGGGCAGACGGGGGATAGGGGATCCCGATCTGCGATCCGAGACTTGGGAAATATTGAATCTCATGTTACGGGCATCAAATATTTATAATTTCTGCCTCCTGCACCTCCACCCCTGTCCCTGTCCCTGTGCCTGTGCCTGTGCCTGTCTCTGGCCCCGTGCCAAATTATCATGACAACTTATTTAACTTGGCTCAAAGGGTAGGGGCAGAGGGTGAGGAGGAGGAGCGACCAGAGCCCAGAGGCTGTATCCATGACTTGGCCTCTGGGCTTTCGACCTGCTGTGCTGTGGGGCACTCCGCTGCGGTGCTCCGCTGCGGTGCTCCGGTGCTCTGCGGTGGAAACTTCGCCGAGTTGACAAAAGTTGAAAGTTTGCCCGCAGCTCAAATGCTAATTAGTAGGGAAAATAGGGGAAGAGGAGGCAGGGATGTAAGGGATGTAAGGGATGTAGGAAAAGAGGAGAAAAGTGCGGCAGGGCCGAGTAGGGAGCCGGGAGATCATGGCTACAGAAGTTGACAGCCACTTGGCACGTAACGTTAGCAGGCTCACACTTTCCGGGGAGCCACGGGAGGGGCGTAGCCGACTCGGAATGGGGAGTGGAGACCAAGAAAACGACTGCGAAAATAGCTACTTTAATGCAGGAATTATCTGTTGAGCTGCGCAGGGTATTGGTTGCATGAGAAAGTCCTGTAAAAGTACACAGACTCTGCTTTCTACTATGAAAGATACCCAATCCGAGGATATCCATCTATAGAGATAGTTTCTGGCCAGCCTTCCGATGATTGGCTCTTCATTTGGGCAGCCCCTTCACGGATTCTGCGGAAATCATAATCTTAGGAACCTTTCAACTGGAACTCCTTCAGAGATGGGCCACAATCGGATGTCTGGACAGTCCGAGGGGATAGTCCGTCTCCACCCATCAACTCATCAGCCCTTGGGATGGCAGGCGGCAAGGGGCAAGGGCAGGGGGCAGGCACCTCATCAGTATGCCTGGCCAGATGTCAGGATGTGGGCGGCAAATGTCCTGGAAACTCTCGGTTCATTCACTCAGTTGACATTTGGGATTCCAATTGATTTCGCACTCTGCTATTCCGATGCTCCGATGCTCCGATGTTTGCTCTGCTGATTTGCCAAAGAGGAAAAACACGGAAAATTCGCATTCATTTTGCAAATGAAAATGAAAATGAAAATCCTTGTGCCTGCCTGCCGCCTGCCTGCCTGCCTGCGAATGGCAAAGACGAAAATATTCAAATCTGCAATATTGACACTTGATTTGCATTTATAATGGCTACGTGATTTTCGGTTTTCGATTCGATTCGATTCGATTCGGTTTTCGGTTCTGTTTGAGGATTAGAAAGTTGTCTCTTTGCGGTTTTCTTTTTTGTTTTTTCCATCCAGGACTGGGGTTACGGTCGCTGCTCCTGTTTTCCGTTCTCCGTTTTCCGTGCCACTTTTATCCTATCTGAAAGATTGCATCTTTGGGAAAAATGTGTTAATTTCTCTACCCGCCTCTACGCCTCTACGCCTCTACGCCCCTTGCTCTCATTCAGGACCTTCTTCTTCGGCCTCGATTCAAGCATATTGCGCATAAAAAATTGAACAACCTCTCGGCCCTGGCCCTCGGGTTGTTTTCACCATAAAATAATCTTTTTAAGCCGAAAACAAATTACAAATACGAGAATACGATGGCAGAACAAAGGCAGGACGGCAGGATGGCAGGACGGCAGGACGGCAGGACGGCAGGATGGCAGGGGGAGAAGGCAGCAGAGCGACGAGTGGAATACCCTCTATACAATATATAATTTGTTCAATTTTTTCCCGCTGCTTTGCATATTTTTCCTGCTCCTTATGCTCCTGGTTCCTGGTTCCTTGTTCCTGGTCCTTCTCCCCTTCTGTCTATGTGTGTGTGTGTGTGTTTCGGGGCTCTAACAAATTATAATGTATTGGAAATTGACAGAATTATGTAATGAATAGAAAATTATGCAAATTACAGTGCAGTTACATTTAATGGCACGACCTTTTCCGCCTCCCACTCTGCCGCTGCCCTTGGCTCTGGCCTTTCGGCCTCTCGCACCGAACCTGACCCCCAAAGAGAAATCGAATTTTATTGACAGGCCATAAGAAGGTGAATTTTCCAGCAGCAGCACCAGCAGCACCACAAGCAATGAGTTTTCCGAATGTGGAGGAAAGCGAAAGAGCCCCAAAAGTAAAGGCTAATGTCATCGTGGGGGGAGTGGGGTAGCAGCGTCGATTGAAGGCCATTTTGTGGAGAGAACAATCTTAAAGAGTCCTTCCCCATTTCCATTCGGGGAAAGTGTCTTTAAGGATGGAATGCAACTACAAAAGACATCCATAAATAGAGAGAGAAACGTTTTCCCCGTAACGAGTCTTCTGATTCTATTCCTACACAGATCCTATGACATCCAATAGTGTCTTTCGATGCAAGACTTCAAGTATCTATAGCTATGGGAGTCCCATTTCTCCAAGGAGGAGATTTGATTTACTGATTTACTGATTCACATGAAAGTTCTCTGTGAAAATCCGATGACAACATGCAAATGAATGCCTCTTCTAATTCTGTAACAGATTCTGTAACAGATACATTTCTCCCGAAATCGTTGCTCTCAAAAACAAGATGATGAAATGCCTAGTTCATTAAAAGTCCTCCCAGTTTATCGCCAACTGGGGAGCAATAAGGAAAAGTTTTGCCGGCTCTGCAGTCCCCATTCCCGCCCACCGCCCACCGCTTATCAGGCATCGTTTTTCATATTCAAATATTTTTCTTTTCGTGGTAATTAATCATCCAGGAAAAGCGGAAAAACCACCAGACAGACAGACAGAGAGAGAAAGCGAGAGAGAGAGAGAGAGAGAGACAGAGAGGGAGCGACACAGAAATGTCTCTCTCGAGATAATGTCAACATAAATTGTTTCGGCAATTTTCTACAATTTTCCTGGGATTATTTATGACGGCTTCTACTCTGTTTCTCTCTCACTCGCTCTTTCGCTCTTTTGCTCAGGAAAATGCGAATTTAAAGGTTGAGCTGGGGAAAATTAGCCTGCTTCAAGGGCTACTGGGGAAACAGAGGGAAACGGAGGCAAATGTGGAGGTTGGAGGTTGGAGGTTGGTTGAGCGGCATGGCATTCAATTTGACGTGTTGACTTTGGCCTGTGGCCAGCTTTGGGGAGGCTGAAGCAGGTCCAGCAGGTCGCAGGACACACCCTGGAGGAGGTGGTCCGGCAGAGGACCACTGAATGCGGCATTTAATGAGCCTGTCAGCAGTCAGCAGTCAGCAGTCAACGTTGGTCGCTTTTCCTCGACTCAATTCACTTCACTAAACGGGTGATGGTGCGCTGCGGCTTCTGGTCCGACGACTGTGTCCATAGTCCGGGATGCGGAAGGGATGTGATGTGGGGTCCGCGTGTGTGTGGCTGCTCAACCCCTCGTTCCGTGGTCAGTTTAATCACAAAGTTTAATGAATGGCTTAAGGGTTGAGGGCGAAGGAAACACTATTCTCCCCCCCGCGCAGTTCCGTCCGGCAACGCTTATTGACAATCTCCAATCAACCGGAGATGGACCAAAAATTTCCATAATCCAAATCAAAAATATTATTTCTATTGTTTCTGGCAGTTCGTTGGGGGCAGGTTTCACTATATCTTCTTTCAAGGGCAGCTTTTCTTGCAACACACATACATATGTAGTTCTTAGGGATTCCCCTTCCCTTCCCCCTTTAAAGCCTCACTTAACCTTCTTGGAGGCAGCAGCCACCTTCTTGCTTTTATAACTAATTTTTCATCGGAAATTATGCAAATTCAATTTTCAGGACTGCTTCCGCCTCCCCCTCCCCAACGACCACGCCCCTTTCAGCTGGTAAGTAAGCATATTATTATAATTGTTGAGCCCTCTTCTCGGGCCGTGCCCCGGTCGGTGGTGACTTCCCTGGAATCTGGCTTTCACTCCTCGGGGAGTGCGTGTGCCAGCCCTCGAGGCGTGAACAAAATTATGTTTTCATTGTTCGCGCACTTGACACACGCTTCGGTTTTTGATCACTTCTGGATCTGGTTGAGGATCTGGCAGGGGTGTTGGCCTGAGACGGGGTCCTTTAGCTATCTCCAGATATGTTTTAACCAGCTATTTTGTTGGGAAAACTAGCTTCAGGAATGCAGTCGATAGGAACCCTTTCAATTATTGCAACGAACTTTGGAGTAACTTTGGACAGGAGACAGGACTATATCTATGGAGACCTGGATATGGGTACCATACCATTATATTTTCTCAATAAAAGCCCCAGTCTAGACGTTAATTACCCCATTTGACACCTACTTATATTAATGGAAATTTATTTCCACCACTCTTTATTTACTTGGGAAAACCTTCTTTATTTCCTTGGAAAAACCTGCTCTACTTGATTGACTTTGCAGCTTAAGCATTAACTACAATTTTAGAAATCTTTTACCATCAAAAATCCAGTCTAGACTTCATTTACTACCTTGCAGCACTACCTTTTCCGCTTTTTTTATTGCAGCCGTGGTTCGTGTCTCGGCTAAGGCTGAGGCTGAGGCGAACAACAGACAGAGACAACCATAGAGTCGACTCTGCAAGGCAGCACCAGGTCAGAGGCCAGAGAGGGATGAACGTATGGAGAGCTCTGGGCGCTAGAAGGTGAGCACTGTATTTGATGAACGAGTGAAGGGGAAGCCTTATGTACTTGAATGCTGCTCCCATTGGCTGGGATTCTCTTATGTAAAAGAAAAGCATCTAGCGTTTGGTTTTTGGCCTTCTTTTTGTTTGTGTGTTTGGGTGTGCTTCCGTCCAGGTCAACGCCAGAGTACGATTCATTTTCCGCAGATCCATCATCGTCAGCAGACGTTCTGTCTGTCCGCAGCTGGAGGATGTGTGATAGGATACGTACGTAACAGGATATTGAAGAAATAATCCAAGGACTGTTGTTCGAGGAATGTTTGAAGAGCTTAAAGTCTCCACAGATGGAGTTTTTAGAGGCTTCAAGTTTCCAGAGCTGAAAGAATCGCTCTTCTCCGACGGAAACGAAAAGTTCTAGTGTTTTGTTTTGTTCGGAAAGCATCTACCGTCAATAAAAAGAAGATACTTCCTTCGCACAATAGAGGAAGCGAGGATTTATGGAGAATTAACAGTCCACCAGTAGAAAAGTACTCCACATACGTAGAACTTTCGCTAGTGTTTCGTGTATGTCAAAGGGATATACTATTTAGATCTATAAACGTGATCCAAAAAGATGGTTCTCTATCATGGCAAATGATAAAGTAGTAGTATTCTAAAAGACAGTTGCAGAAAGAGGGACTCTAAAGGGAGTATTGCCACATTTGTAGGATCTTTTTATTTATTTGGAACATCCGGAGGGCGGATGCCAAGAGATCGGTTACTCATTTAAAATGGTTTCGGAGGGTGCTTGGTGGCTTGAAGAACAAGGCCTTGACGGGCTTGTGGATGTACAGGTCGACGCCCTCTGTGACTGAATAATTACACATTTTCATATAAAAAGCCGTACAGCCATCCTGTGTTGCCCAAAATCGTTCGACACTCTGACAATCCAGAATGCTGCGAACGTTAACCCTCCTTCTGATCTACTCCGTGGCCTTTGAGGCGGCCTTGGCCTGTGTAAGTAGCACTCCATTTTGGAAGGGACGAGACTCAAGGACTAACCTAACCTAACCCCTCTATGTCCTTGCAGAATGGCTACAAGGCCAAGCTGGTCAATATGGAGAACTGTGCCGGCGATGATGCCGTCATGACGGTTGGCAGTGACTTCAGCATCAAGCTGAACAACGCTTTAAAAACTTCAACTGGATCTACTATAAAATTTGACCGCGGTCACACTATTTTAACCTCTTTTTAAAACGTAAAAAAAACACGATTTAAAATGATTTAAATGAAAATATTTGCATCTGTATGCATTTTTGGAGGCCTGAAAAGGACCGATTTGTTCACGCATTGGCGGATCCATTGGATCCGATCTGCTTTCTCTCGATCTGCAGCGGCTTGCTCGCAGGGGCCGGCAGCTGCTCTGCCTAGATGACGGATGTCGTGGATTTTCAATTTTAAAATTTCCAAGATTATAAAAAACAATGAATTTTGAAAGGTGCTGTCCGAAATATTTAGACTATTTTGTGGAGCCCCAAATGGTTACGAAATCAAATACCATTTCGGACGTGAATCGAACTGAAGTAAAAGGCCATGACATAAACATGTATATCTTTCTCATCTTATAACCTTTTATTCTTTTACTTTTACGGCCTTGCCGCTTATGAAGAAAGGACCCAAGCCGCCTGTCAATTCCTGCCGGCGCTGCAAGGCCCAGAATGAGAATTTGGTAAGTGTGTTCATAGACAACGTCTCTTCCCAATCTGATGAACGTATATCTTAGAAAAAGTATAAGTTAAGGCTGTTAGTATTCTGGCACTAAAACAGTTTGTAGGTTAATGCGAATAAATGCTGGAAATATATTGTATGCCTTTTCTTGGAAGATAAGTATCTTGGGTGCATTTCTACATCATTGTGCATCATCGTCACCTGCTCTGCAAGGATCATCTACAATCAACGATCGATCATGGAGTTTTTTCCGATCCCAAAAATGCAAATCACGCCCAGATCGGCCCACAAATCTTTATTTGTATTTGTACGTATATCTTAGACAAAACGAGGGGGAACGTTGTGAGCTGCTGCTGCGACCGCAACTCTACATTTATACCCGATACATAGTCAGTATGGGTTCATTTAACGACAAAGAGTGCGTGCGAGAGAGACAGAAAATCAGTCAGAACGTGTCGACGGGCGCTGCGTAGCCACTGCAAATTGATTTGTTACTTTTGGCTATAATGATTCGGACTCGGCAAGATTCGGCAATCTGGTAGATATGACCATTCTCTATGATTGTGCGTTTTTAATTTTCTCCTATCTTCAAAATTGTGGTTGCCACAGATTTTCGTTGTTTATGGCTGCGGAAGGGGGTGGGGCGAAATTTTGAAACACACTTGTAGCAATGAGCTATCAACAGTGAGTTCTGCAGTGAAAAATAACAAATAGTTTTGTAGCAGTGAGAGCTCTACAGTCAGGTCTAATAGTCTCTGAGATCTGTGGATGCCACAGATTTTCGTAATTTGCGGGGGCGGAAGGGGGTGGGGCGAAATTTTGAAACAAACCTGTCAAGGTCCGATATCATAGGAATGTGGATAAACAATTTGGGTGCTCTAGCTCTTATAGTCTCTGAGATATAGGCGCTAATGTTTTGCGCTAAGCAAAGCCGGCTATAATACGTGTGTGTTAGAGAGAGACAGGGCGAGAAAAAATGAAATTGTTTTCTTCATTCTGGCTATAATAATGATACGATCCAATTCAGATTCTGCAGTCTAGAAGATATGGTCATTCTCTACGATTCTGCGTTTTTGGTTTTCTCGTATCTTTAAAATTGTGGATGCCACAGATTTTCGTCCTTTGTGGGGGCGGAAGTGGGCGGGGCGAAGTTTTGAAATACACTTGTAACAGTGACATATCACAGAAGTCTGGATACAAAATATCGTTGCTCTAGCTCTTATAGTCTTTGAGCACTAGGCGCTAATAGGGAAGGACGGACAGACGGACGGACGGACAGACAGACATAGCTCAATCGACTCGGCTATTGATGCTGATCAAGAATATATATACTTTATGGGGTCGGAAACGCTTCCTTCTGGACGTTACACACATCCACTTTTACCACAAATCTAATATACCCCAATACTCATTTTGAGTATCGGGTATAAAAATAATATGTTAAAAAAAATGTAAGTTTTACAGTGCAATATACAGTCATGGAACCGTATTACCGTTACCGTTATAGGCTATTCACACTGGCTGGGTCGACTCGTTCACGGACGAACCAACAAAAAAGAACTACTCACTGCAGTGAACGAACTACTTCAAAAAGTTAAGTTGGTACATATTCTTTGTATGAACTGACACATCCGTATACTGTGTATACATATGTATATCCAGCACCGTCTTTAGGGACACGGGGTCCACATCCACAACGAACATACTATCGCGACACTTTTAATTGCAATATGGTAATCGAAATCGCATCCTTTTGCCATCACTATGATAGAATTTACAACAATATATCGCCCATCACTGACCGAAAAAAGCAGCATCATCGCACACAAGTTGGAAGCAGCTGGAGAATAAAAATCTTTGTTAAAAAGTATTTGCATCAGATTTTTAGTGTCAGAATTCGAGAGGTCCCTACAGAAAAAGATGGCGATAGTTATGATGACAAAATTCAAACAATCAACAAATAATTCATTTTAATAATAATTTTCAAATGTTTAGCTTTATGTTTCAGAAAAGTTTTGATCGTGATGGTTGGTAGTTATCGCGACACTTTTAATTGCAATATGGTAATCGAAATCGCATCCTTTGCCATCACTATGATAGAATTTACAACAATATATCGCACATCACTGACCGAAAAAGCAGCATCATCGCACACAAGTTGGAAGCAGCTGGAGAATAAAAATCTTTGTTAAAAAAGTATTTGCATCAGATTTTTAGTGTCAGAATTCGAGAGGTCCCTACAGAAAAAGATGGCGATAGTTATGATGACAAAATTCAAACAATCAACAAATAATTCATTTTAATAATAATTTTCAAATGTTTAGCTTTATGTTTCAGAAAAAGTTTTGATCGTGATGGTTGGTAGTTATCGCGACACTTTTAATTGCAATATGGTAATCGAAATCGCATCCTTTTGCCATCACTATGATAGAATTTACAACAATATATCGCACATCACTGACCGAAAAAGCAGCATCATCGCACACAAGTTGGAAGCAGCTGGAGAATAAAAATCTTTGTTAAAAAGTATTTGCATCAGATTTTTAGTGTCAGAATTCGAGAGGTCCCTACAGAAAAAGATGGCGATAGTTATGATGACAAAATTCAAACAATCAACAAATAATTCATTTTAATAATAATTTTTTCAAATGTTTAGCTTTATGTTTCAGAAAAGTTTTGATCGTGATGGTTGGTAGTTATCGCGACACTTTTAATTGCAATATGGTAATCGAAATCGCATCCTTTTGCCATCACTATGATAGAATTTACAACAATATATCGCACATCACTGACCGAAAAAGCAGCATCATCGCACACAAGTTGGAAGCAGCTGGAGAATAAAAATCTTTGTTAAAAAGTATTTGCATCAGATTTTTAGTGTCAGAATTCGAGAGGTCCCTACAGAAAAAGATGGCGATAGTTATGATGACAAAATTCAAACAATCAACAAATAATTCATTTTAATAATAATTTTCAAATGTTTAGCTTTATGTTTCAGAAAAGTTTTGATCGTGATGGTTGGTAGTTATCGCGACACTTTTAATTGCAATATGGTAATCGAAATCGCATCCTTTTGCCATCACTATGATAGAATTTACAACAATATATCGCACATCACTGACCGAAAAAGCAGCATCATCGCACACAAGTTGGAAGCAGCTGGAGAATAAAAATCTTTGTTAAAAAGTATTTGCATCAGATTTTAGTGTCAGAATTCGAGAGGTCCCTACAGAAAAAAAGATGGCGATAGTTATGATGACAAAATTCAAACAATCAACAAATAATTCATTTTAATAATAATTTTCAAATGTTTAGCTTTATGTTTCAGAAAAGTTTTGATCGTGATGGTTGGTAGTTATCGCGACACTTTTAATTGCAATATGGTAATCGAAATCGCATCCTTTTGCCATCACTATGATAGAATTTACAACAATATATCGCACATCACTGACCGAAAAAAGCAGCATCATCGCACACAAGTTGGAAGCAGCTGGAGAATAAAAATCTTTGTTAAAAAGTATTTGCATCAGATTTTTAGTGTCAGAATTCGAGAGGTCCCTACAGAAAAAGATGGCGATAGTTATGATGACAAAATTCAAACAATCAACAAATAATTCATTTTAATAATAATTTTCAAATGTTTAGCTTTATGTTTCAGAAAAGTTTTGATCGTGATGGTTGGTAGTTATCGCGACACTTTTAATTGCAATATGGTAATCGAAATCGCATCCTTTTGCCATCACTATGATAGAATTTACAACAATATATCGCACATCACTGACCGAAAAAAGCAGCATCATCGCACACAAGTTGGAAGCAGCTGGAGAATAAAAATCTTTGTTAAAAAGTATTTGCATCAGATTTTTAGTGTCAGAATTCGAGAGGTCCCTACAGAAAAAGATGGCGATAGTTATGATGACAAAATTCAAACAATCAACAAATAATTCATTTTAATAATAATTTTCAAATGTTTAGCTTTATGTTTCAGAAAAGTTTTGATCGTGATGGTTGGTAGTTATCGCGACACTTTTAATTGCAATATGGTAATCGAAATCGCATCCTTTTGCCATCACTATGATAGAATTTACAACAATATATCGCACATCACTGACCGAAAAAAGCAGCATCATCGCACACAAGTTGGAAGCAGCTGGAGAATAAAAATCTTTGTTAAAAAGTATTTGCATCAGATTTTTAGTGTCAGAATTCGAGAGGTCCCTACAGAAAAAGATGGCGATAGTTATGATGACAAAATTCAAACAATCAACAAATAATTCATTTTAATAATAATTTTCAAATGTTTAGCTTTATGTTTCAGAAAAGTTTTGATCGTGATGGTTGGTAGTTATCGCGACACTTTTAATTGCAATATGGTAATCGAAATCGCATCCTTTTGCCATCACTATGATAGAATTTACAACAATATATCGCACATCACTGACCGAAAAAGCAGCATCATCGCACACAAGTTGGAAGCAGCTGGAGAATAAAAATCTTTGTTAAAAAAGCATTTGCATCAGATTTTTAGTGTCAGAATTTGAGAGGTCACTACAGAAAAAGATGGCGATAGTTATGATGACAAAATTCAAACAATCAACAAATAATTCATTTTAATAATAATTTTCAAATGTTTAGCTTTATGTTTCAGAAAAGTTTTGATCGTGATGGTTGGTAGTTATCGCGACACTTTTAATTGCAATATGGTAATCGAAATCGCATCCTTTTGCCATCACTATGATAGAATTTACAACAATATATCGCACATCACTGACCGAAAAAAGCAGCATCATCGCACACAAGTTGGAAGCAGCTGGAGAATAAAAATCTTTGTTAAAAAGTATTTGCATCAGATTTTTAGTGTCAGAATTCGAGAGGTCCCTACAGAAAAAGATGGCGATAGTTATGATGACAAAATTCAAACAATCAACAAATAATTCATTTTAATAATAATTTTCAAATGTTTAGCTTTATGTTTCAGAAAAGTTTTGATCGTGATGGTTGGTAGTTATCGCGACACTTTTAATTGCAATATGGTAATCGAAATCGCATCCTTTTGCCATCACTATGATAGAATTTACAACAATATATCGCACATCACTGACCGAAAAAAGCAGCATCATCGCACACAAGTTGGAAGCAGCTGGAGAATAAAAATCTTTGTTAAAAAGTATTTGCATCAGATTTTTAGTGTCAGAATTCGAGAGGTCACTGAAGAAAAAGATGGCGATAGTTGGTTAAACTTAGATCTTAATTCTCAAAGTACGGACTTAAACTTGGTGTCACTGACTGTTAGCCAAGGAACAGTGCCGCCAACGAGCTATTATGTGCTCTATAGCAACATACGTCTCAGCCCTGACCAAATCCAAAAGCTCACATATGTATAAGCAATGTTGCCATTTTAGCTTATTTTAAGATAGATTTGGCTTATTTGGCAGTCGCAACTGTCTTGCGACGTGTGATAAACTCGCAAGTGCCGATACATCGCTAGAGCCGCCGGCCCCGCCAATGAAGGCCTCCTGCATGTGGAATCCCATCCAAGAGCTGGGAAGCATGGGCTTTCGACCAGGGAATCCGAACAGCCAGCATGCGCTTGTGCAGCCTCATCACAATATTCATGGGAACCTGCGGCTACCAGGACTCTCTGGGGCGACACGCGATTCCGGGCCCTGCTCCCCGTTTGTCGAAGCAACGTGAAGCCACACGGGATCCACGGGGAGGGTGCGCATGGTGCTGACTCCCTGCGCACTTGAATTGCAGCGAGACAGAAGGGAATGCTTATGGTGGAAATAATAATTATTTATAGTATTTAGATAGGTACTACTTAGTAGAATAGATGTTAACAGTTAAAAAAAAAATAATAAAGTCGCCTGGCTTCGACTGTGCTCGCCTTTTTATAGCAATCGGCAGCGCGGCCATTTGCGAAAATGAGTTCAAAGCAGCGCAGTCGCGCCACCGGAGGTCTGCCTTGCAAAAGTGAGAGAGATATATCGGCTGTCGCTGTATGTGTGTGATTTTGTATGTGCTTGCTTCTGCGTACAGAAAAAATACGTCAGACGACAGCGCAGCCGCCGACGTCGGCTGGTGTCTCTCTGTCTCTCTCTCTCTGCCTTTGCTAGGTAGCAGAAAAGGGTGGGTTTCGTATTATATAATTATTGTTTACTTATGTATGTATGCACACATGTATATTATGTACATATTCTACACATATAATATATTATTATTCATCATATTTATAAAAGATTTGCGGTGAAAAATTATATATATCCCACATACATGTGTACATATGTATATGTTTGTGCGACTTTTGTCAGAATTAGAGGTGGGCAGGGACCGTGGTTTCTTCGTGTCACATCGGAACACGATGGCGCGTCCTGGAAAACTGAATATTGTCCAGGGGCACGAAAAAATACGATGAACCATTTGCCAAGAAAAGATCAGATCTGATTTTCCGTCCTCACTAATCGTAACTTGTGTTTAAGGCTTACGACAAAACTATCACATCAAGTCGATAACCCTAAGACTTTTATTGAATATGTAATGCGTTGAGGTTTAATATTAAGAAAGGTTTTTTTTTAAATTATTTATATATATTGTGCTAGACCGTACGTGCCTGCCGTGCGTGGTCCTGCCGAAAAATTTCAGTGCATGCCCATCTCTAGTATTGACGCTAGAACATCTCTCTCATTCTCTGTCTCTCCTTTTGGTACGTAGCAGTAAAGGGTGGGTTTTCATACATACATATATGCGTGAACATATATGGAACATATGGTCCTGGGGGTCGTCGGGTCGGTGTTGCGGAGGTTTAATGGGCTCCGAGGAGAAGAACGTTGCGGAGGTTTAAGTGCGCTCCGGCGAGAAGATGCGTTGCGGAGGCTTAATGCGCCTCGATGAGAAGATGCGTTGCGGAGGCTTAATGCGCCTCGATGAGAAGAAAGGTTGCGGAGGTTTGAGTGCGCTCCGGGGAGAAGATGCGTTGCGGAGGTTTAAGTGCGCTCCGAGATTTGTTGCGGAGGCTAAGGTGCGCTCCGAGGAGAAGATTGGTTGCGGAGGTTTAAGTGCGCCCCGAGAGGAATGGGTTGCGGAGGATGGAGTACACTCCAAGAGGGACGGAAGGTTTGCTGGAGCTGTTGGTGGTTGCTGCCGATGCTTACCTCTCCACTGGCCGGAGCCGAACTGATAACGATTGCCCTGGCGGAGCCCCTTTTATTTCCGATAAGCAGCTGTTCCGTACTTGCGTGTTCCTAACGCGTTTTGTTGATAATGTGCCCGTTGGTGCTTTGGTTATGGTCACACTCTGTATAATCATCTGTGGGCTTGTGCCCACAGAGATTGATATGGCCTATGGGTCCATACATATACATATGTATACAAGAGTAAGAGAGTTACATACATACATAAATCGGCTGACGGGTGTGTCGAAATGGCGAAATGACAGCCGCGCAGTCGTAACCTTAGTCGCCGTCAGCTGAAACAAACGTACACATTTCCCCTTCAGATGGCGCGTAATCGCGTCGCACGTTTATGCGCCTGCGCCATTGTGCATTCATCCCAGATGATGATTTTCGATGCTGACAAAACTTCGGCCATTGCGGAGTGTTCTGCAATACTACATAGAGGAAATTTTGAAATACACTTGTAATAGTGAGACCTACCAGGAGTATGGATACAAAATTTGGTTGCTCCAGCTCTAATAGTCTTTGCGATTTGTGGATGCCACAGATTTTCGTCCTTTGGGGGGCGGGGCGAAGTTTTGAAAAAAAGAATTAGTGAAATCGGTTCAGCTGCTCTCTAGCAACACGCTTAGCAACACATTCATCGATTTGTATATAAAAGATTAATAATAAATTACCGTATCTTTTGTATATTTCAAAATTGTCAATGTTTTTACTACATGGTAACTACACGTTAACTACAAATTTCGCTACATATTGGATGTAATTATAAACAGCGCCATCTGAAGGGGTTTTTTTTCATATGAGTCCCGTGGAAGCAGCAGTGTGAAAAACCTCCTTTATCCCCTTTTTTTTGTGACTTTTTTTTTGGGATAGTTAAAAAAAAATTGAGATTTTGATGCCAATCGGTCGGAAGTTCGATGCTGATCACGATAGAGGTGATAGGAGGGGGTCGGACATGCCCCAAAATGGCTTTTCTAGAAATAGCGGAGCTATAGTGATTTCCAAAATCGATTGCAAAATAGCGTTAAAAAGACAATATCCTTATTGTCCTTGATGTCCATCTGGCTGCAAACGATTGGGGATATTCCCCCGGTTGCAAAAAGACTTGGAACGACCTGATCGGGAGAGAAATAGCGGAGATGTAGCGATTTTACTTAGAATCGAATACAAAATAACGTTGAAAAAGCAGTATCCTCATTGTCCTTGGTGTCAATCTGGGTTCAAACAATTGAAGACATTCCCGACTACGAGGAGGCGTGGCACGCCCTGATCGGACATCGAACGGCATAGTTTCAAGATGCAATCATCCTGATTTTTGGGAAAACCGTTATGAAATGGATGATGCCAGGACTCTCCCGATCACAAAGAGGCATGCCACGCCCCGATCAGCCCATAAACAGTCAAGATATAGCGTAAAGAAAAAACCAGTATTTTATTTACATGCAAATCCCAATCTTCGGAAGGCTATATCTCAGTCAAATCGGGCCAGATCGGTGCAGGACCAACTCTCCCAGGATCGCGAGGATCCAACGGCATCAACATCTGGACTTCGAAAATGAGGCCGATTTTTTGCAAATTTAATGATGATCATGATGATTTTTTGCGAAAATCGTGAAAAAATGGATGTCCTTTTTTCCGATGGCAATCGATTGGCAGGACTCTCCCGATCACGAAAAGACATGCTGCGCCCAGATCGGCTGCCGTTTAGCAGAGATATAGCGTACAGAAAAAACCAGTATTTTGATTACATGAAAATCCCAATCTTCGGAAGGCTATATCTCAGACAAATCGGGCCAGATCGGTGCAGGACCAACTCTTCCAGGATCTTGGGGATCCAGACTGTCGAACGGCATCAAAATCTCGACTACAAAAATGAGGCCGATTTTTGGCAAATTTAATGATGTAACCATCATGATTTTTTGCGAAAATCGTGAGGACATGGATGTCCTTTTTTCTGATGACAATCGGTTGGCAGGACTCTTCCGATCACGAAAAGGCATGCCACGCCCCGATCGGCCCATAAATAGTCGAGATATAGCCAAAGAAAATTCGAATTAAGTCGAACGTCAAACGGCGAAAACGGAGAAATTTCAAATCGAGGTACCAGGCGAACAGAAATCAGCAGAAAGCAACTTTAGCGAATGCAAAAAAAACTGGTGCATACTTTTGGGGGCAAACAATTTATTTTTAAACTAGCGACCTTCTGCTGATTTCTGTTCGCCTGGTATCCCAGATCTGAATTTCTCGTTTTTGGCAATTTGAGGGGACGCAACTTGAGGGTTATTGTTGTATCCGCAGCTCCGTTATTTGTGGGCCGATCCTGGCGTGCGATGTCTTCCTGTGATGGGAAAAATATCCCTGATTTTTTTGAATCCTTAGCAAGGATCAAGGATCCTGCCCGTCAACAATATAGAATTTTCTCCGCTATTCGTGCGCCGATCTGGTCGTGATGGGAAAAACATCCTTGATTGAATTCTGAGAAAGGATCAAGGATAAACAAAATGCTTGGTTTTTCTTTACGCTACATCTCGGCGGTATATCATCGGATCGGGGCTTGCCCCACCTTTTTGTGATCGGAAAAATATCCTCGAGAGGGGTAACCCAATAATTTCCGTTTCATAACGAATTTCAAGAGACATCTTTCTTTTTCATTTAAATACTTTTTATTCTTGAACTTTTATAAACTCTTTCCTTATTTTGTTCTTGTTTTACTGCCATTAAAGTTTTGAAAACGCACAAAGTATAGAAAACCTTAAAAAAAAAAAAAAAAACCTTAGATTACAATTTAACTGCCAGAATTCGACTAAATCATAATTTAAGACGATCTTAGAAAATTATATTCTTTTTTTTTCATTTTTTTTTTTTTTAGTTTTGCAAGATCTTATAAGGTTTATCTATATCCTATTAATATAATAGACATAAAAGGTAGGGGGATCGATTGGGGGATGGTGTGTATATAGTTGCACTGAATATAAAAATAGAAACTCTCGATTTTAATGCAGTTTGAGGGATACTTCTGGGTACAGTTCCAGTTCCAGTTTTAGAGATACTTTAACTTCCAGTTCTGGTTCCCGTTTTAGTTTTAGCACTAGTTCTGGCTTTGCTTTTAGTTCCGTTTCTGGCTCCGCTTGTAGTTCTGTGGCATTTAGCTTCTGTTTTGCTTTGTTGCCTGGGATACGATTGCTCTCTTTTGATACGATTTTTCATAGTTCTCTAGGGATATTCTCTGCCCATTGGGGCTTCCCTTTTCACAGTTCGCATTTCTTAGGCACTTTAGTGTTTTTCAAACAAAAAAGTCTACAAAAAATGCTTGAAATTTGTTCGTATAAATATTAACTGGTGATCTATCGCCATATATGTATGGGTTTTCCTGTGGGTTCCTTGGGTTTGATGATTCCTCTGATTCCTCTGGGAGATACACCTATTCTTAAGGGTTCCTTGGGTTGGGGATTCCACGGGGGAAACCCCTTTCATGCGGTAGTCGATATGTGGCTCTCCAGTATAGATTTGTCATAAGTACTGTTTTGCATAGCTTGAGCTTTTTCCATCAATCATCATTCGTTCTTTTCGATCGTAAATCGTTCATCATTCATCAAAAATTGCAACCTAAACGCGTAGGAAATTAACCGAAATTACAAACAATATTCTTAGTGTTAACTAAAGTTCCAATACGCGACCACTATCTATAATTAGACATATAAAAATTGTCCCCCTCTCCGGAGGAGCGCTGCGTTTTCCACAGAACGTTTAAAAACGCGTCAACTGCCGCTGGGCGGGCGTTTAAAAACGCTAGCGAGCTCATCTATGGAGCTGCGCGTCGAATGCGGCGGTTGTTGCATGGATGGACGGGCGTCCAGTGTCCACACCTGGTAGTTACTACTGTTAAGTGCCTTAACATAACGTAACATAATCTACAACGAGATGCACGCGACTTTCTGGCGCTCAAATCGGAGGCGGGCCGCGGATGTACCGCAGCTGCGGGGTGAAGCTCATCGACAGGTTGTTGAGATTGTCGCAGCAGTTGGGCTGCATGAGGCAAGCAGCGCAGAAGAACGTGATGAGCGCGAGCTGCATTGGCACTGCCGCACGGGCGATGCGCCATGCCCATCCGCGCGGTGGCACCTTTCCTTCGTCCCCATCGGTTGCGCCATCCTCTTCCCCGCTTTCGAGGCTGAGGAGCAGCGAGGGATCGTCGGAGGGGTCACCGCCGCCATCGCCACTGGTCAGGATAACGACATTCTTCTGCCTTTCCTCTGAATGCTCTTCCGTCTGATCTCCTCCTGCTTTCAGTGCCTGACGCGTTTTGCGGGCGTTTCTGCGTTTTCCCGGTGATTGCGTCTTCTCCTGCGCCTGCCCCTTGCCGGCACTCGCCTTCTTCACATGCCCGTTGACCTTGGGAGCCACCTGTTGCTGTTGGTGCTGCTGCTTCTGCTGGTGGGAGGCAGCGGTGCGCACAATCAGATCCCGACAGGTGTTTTGTAGGTGCTTCAGCTCTGCCTCGGCGCTCTCCATTCGGGCGGCAATCGAGCGCATAGCCTCGCTTCCGGGGGCAAGAGCCAGCTCCAGCTGCTTGGCCAGACGGCGGAGCACGCCCAGACGGCGTTCCCTTTCGGAGAGACCGCCATCGGAGGTGGCTCCACCATCAGAGATGCCCGAATCGGAGAGGGAGCCGTTCGAAGCCGTGAACTTTGCGATGTGGTAGAGCTGATTGGGGTCCAGATGCTGCTGGACGGCTATCATCTGTTCCTGGCTGACGTGCATCTTTTCGGAGAGCAGCTTGGCCACCAGCTTTACGTTCTGTGCGAGCTCTACGGGCGTGGTCTGTCCCTTGTCCAGGGCTCCTTCGAGGCCCTCGAGTGTTCCTCTATCCTGTCCCAAAGCCAAGTGGAATTCACTCAAGCCCGATTCCAGCTGCCGCCAGGCAATCAGTGAGGCGGTGAGCTTCTCCAGTTGAGTGTTGATTCTATAAAGGATTTCGTATTTAGAGATTTGTGGAGAGACACAATAATACGGATAGGACGTACCTGGCATCCGCTTCATCCCAAGCACTGTACATGTCGCTGACCTCGTTTTTGAGGTGCTTGTGGAACTCCTGTTCGGCGGACATCAGAGAGTGGACATCCCAGGCGCCAGTGGAAGTGGAGGCCTCTCCGGTGGCCAACGATTCCACCTGATTGCCATTGCTGTCGGTGACGGTGATGGCCACCGATCCGTTGAGCTCTTTCTTGGTGGACTGCTCCTCCTTCTTGCTGGAGGGCTCCTCCCTCAGTCCAGATTGCTCTTCCTTCACTGGTTGTTCGGACTCCTGTGGTGGATTCTGTTGGTGCTGCTCCTCCAGAGCGCTTTGCAGGCGTCTCTCCTGGCGTGTCAGCCAGCTGTGGACGGATGCGTTCAGACGTAGCATGTGTGTGCGGTAGCTGGAAAGCTGACTCTGTTCGGACTGCATGGAGATGGAGTGGGGATTAAGTGGGAGATCCTATAGAGATTTCAATACGATGACGTACCTTCAAGGCCTCCACTGCTATCTGAATAGCTGGTTCCGTGTCCAGCAACTCCGGAGTGGGCTTATCGCCCAATCGCTGGAGCGTCTGCTTCAAGGCGCTCATCTCCTGCTGGAGGCGACGGGCGGCAGAGGCATTCTCGCTCCAGGACAACAGATCCTCCCAGGCGGACAGCAGATCTGCAAGAGAAGAGGGGGTTGAGGATGAGGTTGGTGGTGGGTTAGGGGTGGAATCGAGAGAGTTAACGGTTAAGAGAGTGCCAGTGCAATGAGAGGCAGAGAGCCAGAGAGAAAGGCCTCCAATCTCATTTCCATTTAAGTTTTCCATTTTCGGCCCTTTGTAATGAATACCTTTCGCTTTTCCCCCCACACTGCCCCACACTTAAACACCGCAAAATTGCTTGAGAAAAGTGAAAACTCTTCATTTTCAGCAGAAAAAAGAGTTTTCAATTGCTTTTGCGGTTGAAATGATTTGTCTCATTGGAAACGATTTGGCTGCAACGATTTTACAAATTGCAAAAGACTTGCTTGAATGGTTTACCTTTACCTTTACCCCTTCCCGTGGATTATATACCCCTCTCCAGGCTCTAACATTTCCGCTTTGATCAGAACGAAACGGGGACCGTGGGTTGGCTTTGATCGGAGCATAGGGCGGACTGGTTGGATCTAAATGCAGTCAGACCTCGAACACGTTTGACTTCGAGCACTCAGAACAGCACAACAGCACAACAGCAGAACAGCAACAACTCCAAGCTTTGGCGAACAAAAGAACAGGGAGAACCGCAACCACAAACACTCACCCGTTGGAGAGACAGAGAGGGGGGACTGGACTGGAGCAGATCAAACAAAGAACAGCTGTTGTCCCACGGCCTGTGGGGCCAGCTTTTTGGCTAATTGAAATGCAGTGCGTGACGTTGACTTGTGCGCAAATTACTTTCACCCTGGGGCCAGCCAAAAACGGTGTTTTTACTGATCTACGATAAGCGAAGGCAGAGTAGGAGCAAGTAGTACTTGCTGGCGGGTAGGACACAAATCACAACCGAACGTGTTCGCAGCCAAACTCAATCTAGTTGAGTGAACCTCAGTGCAGACTCGAGCAAGCTCCGCTTGGTTGCAGCCCAAGCTCCAACCACGCGTTGCATGCAGCCCCCACAATGGAGTGCAACCCACAGAGCGAGTCGAGCGCAACCAAATGCAAGGGGAAGTGGAAGGGGAAGGGGAAGGAGAGGGTTCGACATTGATGCATGCACGCACTTTTGTTGGGGTGGTGCACGCTAAGCCTCTTCTCCTTTATCGGTCAGGGGGATCCAACTGGTTGGGTGACAGATCGAGACAGGCTCGACAGACCGAGTTCGACTTGGCTGGAAGATGGCAAAGAGACAGAGAGACAGAGAGACAGAGAGAGAGAGAGAGAGAAGAAGCTACAGAGGAAGTTCGAGGTTGATGTATGAGCCTCCACGCACTTTTATTGCATTACACAATCTGGTACGCGATCAAACAAGTTCGTTCGAGTGGGGTGTTCGCTTCGGCTGGATTCGGTTGGGGGGAGGGGACTGGTTCAACTCCACCTGCTTTCGGACTGAAAGATATTGAGTAATCCTCCCCGATGATCGGCCCACAGCTGCAGAGGCACCTGCCAGCAAAAGGCAAAAAGTGCGAAAAAATTGCACATAAAATTGATTAGCCACTAAACGGGCCGGAGAGATGGAGAGATGACTGCCCCGAAGAGACTTTCTCCTTGCGATAATCATCCGTCCAGCTAAATGAATTGCACTTTTCCGATTTTCCAACGGGTGGGGGGTGGTGGGGTACATGTATAATTAATATGCAGGGAAAACCTAGCCGAAACTAATTTCAATTTCATCAAAAATATGCTGATTTCCCTCGCTCTCTTCTCTGCTTTCTTAAGCCTCTTAGCTGACATGCAAAATACATTTTTCGCGAAAACAGCAAACAAATGAAAATGCAAAAACCGCAAGGGGGACAGGGGGGACAGGGGGGAGGGGCTGATACACCCAAGGTCGTTGACGTGTGCCGCAACTGCTGGCAACAGTTTGAATATGAGAATTTATTTATTTGTGTGGGAGGAGTACGAGTACTTATAGAGAGAGAGAGAGAGAGAGAGCGAGAGAGAGAGGTGTCGCCATGAGAGAACAGTCCGTTGTCGAATGCAATTCATTCGATACTTATATTTCAGTTTATTTTACGAGTAATATAAGACTCTTTGTTAAGGCGATTTGTTTACAGGCAGAGCTCTCTGGGAAAGCAGTAGTTCTCTTAAGATAGACCCCTATCAGACCCTGTACATTACCTTTTCTATTCTATTCAATGTTCCACCCCAAATTCCAGAACTTCCTTAGGCTTACTACCTCAATCTTCCTTATGCAACACATCCCTCCTTTGACTTCTTTGAGCCCCCCACGGAATTGGCGTGTCAAAGGGCCATCAGCCATAGGCCTTGCCCAGAATGCGACAAAAGGGCGTGGTGCCAGCTAATACCTTCCGCCCGAATCGGAGAATGCCTCAAAAGGTATTTCGCTTAAAGATAAAACAGCAAACAAAACGCTAGAAAGGTGAGGTAATCAGGGAAACTACCTCCAAAAACGAACAACGTACATGGCCAGGGGCTGACCCAAGTCAAAGCTCAAAATATTTGCCAAAAACACAAATACTCGTAATCTTGAATAATTATGTGGTTCTGTTTGTGGCTCGGTCTCTGTCGATGAGCAACAGAGACAAACAATTATAGACAATTAGCAAAAGATATTTTTAAATGCTGATTAGAGAATCGGAGGGAGAGAACGAGACGAGACGAGAGAGAGAATCTCAAACATATAGCAGAAAAATTAGCATAGAGATGCGAATGGTAATGGAAATGGAAATGTGGGTCTCGTGGAGGTTTCTGTTTCTGCATGACTGAAGTCATAAATTTCCCGATTCGAGCAGGAAATCTATAAACGGAAATTGCAAAATGCAAATGGAAAGGTGTGTGTGTTGTGTGTGTGAGGGTTATTGCCCTTAAGAGAATCGCTTTGAAATATTTAGTAAGTAAGTAAAGCAAAACTAATAAATCGATTCGATTCCATTTCGTTGGAACTCACTTTTCTAATGAATCGAAGGTCAACAACAAATGGGGCACAACCGAATAATTAATGGTATCGAATGACAACAGAGAACTTGAACTTGGACAGAGAGATATACCATATACCATACACCATACACCCCATATAGAGGCAGAGACGCAAGTTATGAGCTAATTGAGGCAACCGGTTCCGGCTTTTCCCCCTCCCCCCACGGACTCCAAAATGCAAAGCCAACAACTTCTTGTGAAACTTCAAAGCGTATCGAAACGAAACGAAACGCTTCCCCATAAAAGTGTGGCCCTGTTTGTGTTTACCGTTAATGAGTGTGGCCAGAGGAGCAGCAAAGCGGCAAACCATGAAATGCATGGCCAGAACCTAACCTTAATTAGCAGTCAGCCAATGCCTGTTACGAGCGAGAACCCAAGAGCCAAGTGTCTGATGGAGCTGCAACCCAATTTGGCAGCTTGTATTGTAGATGGCATGGAAAATGGCTTATAGATGGTTGCCCATGGGCTGGAAGTCGGTCAATGTGTCTGCCAGAACACTCCACAGCAATCTCTGGGTGCAGCCAGAAGCTGAGCCAATCATCGGCTGAGTGGAGTGATGCAAGCTCTCTTCGGATCATGGGAATTATTACAGTAGGAATAACGCAACTGCTAGCGGAACAGAGAGAGCAGAGCGGAGGAGAGGGGGTCAGAGGGGGGGCAGAAGAGCATCAAGTCGAGTGCGGGATTTATGATCCATAACAGAGCTATGGATCTCTGTTTGTGAATGGTTCGGGATGAGTGTTTCCAGATGAGAGTCTGTATTGTGAAAGCGTTTTCCAAGTGTCGTACAGTGGAGATATGTTTCAGGAACGAATTCATGAATAGTGAATAGTGAATGCTGCTTTCTCTCTCTAATTCCCACAAGCAGTTTCCACTGAATGGATTGTCCGCCCATGGTAGCTCCTCTCTAAGTAGTGCTGCTAGCTTTCCCTGTACTTAAGTTCTTCTAATGAGTTAGCCATACTTATGTCTGTTTCTCTTTTATCTGTTCGCATTCCACTAGAGTATCTTCAGACTCGTCATCTCCCAGTCCCAGTCCCAGTCCCAGACCAGTCGCCTTCCCCCCCTTTTAGTGGCTCAATTATCTTTGCCTCGTTTTCGCTCTTATCTCTTGTGTACGATCTTAACTCATCATCGTCTATGCGACACCACACATTCCCCTGCATCGTTTACACCTGTTTCCCAATTATGTTTACCCTACTCCATTTCACATCATCTCTCTATGGAGATACTGCCAACTCTTTTCTCTTTCTTTCGTTCGTCGAGGGTTTCTCTTTCTGTTTACCTTGTTCCGATGAGGAGCGCGAGGTGCTGGCGGAGGAGCTGGCGGAGAAGAGCATTTCGGAGAGGTCCGTCTGAACGGCCACGCTGACTTTCGTCATGGCGAAGGGAAAAGCTTTCTCTCTTCTATTTCTCGCTCTCAAAGTTTCACTCCCCTCAAGGAAGTCTAAGGAAGAAGGAGCGAAAGGTCTCCACTGCTGCTGCTGCTCTCCTCTCCTTGTGGTGTGACCCACTTCTTGTTTGTTTTTGTTTCGAACAGCACTTGAAATCAATTTTCGTAATCAATTTGTGTTTGAAAGCATTTCAATTTTACTTTCAATCTTCCACGCAAACAAAAAACTATACGAATCGCACAGAAGTGCTGGGAAATTTGTTTATGCGACCTCGAAACGTTAACGGAGGGAAAACACTACGGCACACTCTTAGAACAGAGCGAATCGAAACTCTTATACGCGTCAGAAGGCAAAGCACGCGACTTTTTATGAATGGCAAGACTAGGATGATTTCAGGCGAGGATTTTGGTGAATTATTTTCTTTGTATCACAGTTATTTTCGGGAGTGAGAGAGAGATATGCAAGGAGATTCTTGGGAAAACTGCAAATTTCGCGGAAGCACAGTTAAAGTTTTTATGAGGGAACAGACATGGGGAGGGAAGTAAATGGCAGAACAGAACCGCTTGAAACGCGCGCCGAGAATTGAATGACGGACCGGACGGAAGAGGCAGCGGCAGAGGCAGCGGCAGAGACAGCAAAGCTCTCAGCACAGCACAGTTACACTTATTTCGTTTTATTGCTTTTGGCGCAGCAGCAGCAGTAGCAGCGCAGCTTTTCAGGTGGTGGAAATGTGGCTTCCGAGAGAGGCAAGCGGTAGAGAGGGAGAGAAGCAACAGACACATGGAAGAAGCGTGTGAGAAAATAAGTTTTGAACTTGGCTTTGTCACACGCTATTGTCACTCTCGGCTCTCTTTCCGTAAATTTGGTTGTGTGAGAGAGAGGGTCTGCTTATTAGTTGCGGCAGCTTAAGGAGAGCAAAGGCCAAAATCGACGACGTCATTTTCTACCGAATTAGACGGGGAACAACATTAAGAGAGAGAGAGAGACAGAGAGACGATGATAGCGATAGCAAGCTAAAGCTCTCGTTAAGCTTGAGCCACAGTTTGATGTTGACTTTAACATCCAAAGCGACATCTAGCGCTTGCTGAAAAGCCCAGCCTACAGTTTTAAAGTTAACTTGCCATATCTCTCAACCTCTACAGTTCTAGTAATTTTTAGAAGAAACCCCCATTATTTCTAGAATATATATCAATCAACCCTCGTTTTCTCTTTGTTTTAAAATTTTTCCCCTCTTCAAACACATTTGTTTATAAATTTTTTTCGCTGCCAGAAGACTTGTACATATGACGTCAGTGGGCAAAAATAAATTTGCTCTTGGGAGGGGTCAAAATTAAGCCAGCTGGCCGTCTAGGTAGAATTTTCCCCTTCTCTATTAATCAGATTTATGGGCCTAATCTAAATACTGTATAAATACTTCAAAGAATGAGGAAAATTTAAGAGGTTTCCATCTGAAGGAGAAGTGCTTTCCCAACTTTAGCCAAGACACAACCCCTTGCGTAGATGATGTGTAAGATGCATGTAGTATTCGTGTAGAATTATGGTAGAAGAGGGTTGGGTGGGGTGGGGTTTTTCTATAATATGGGATATCTCCCGATTCGATTGAAAATAAACAAGAATTAAAGGGAGTAACTTAGTGCTGAATGTATAAACTGTTAAATGTAGTATGGCTGAATCGAATATAGATCATAGATCAGTAGAGAATCAGTACGGTGCAGAGTAGGGATATTCCTTACAGGAAATTGCAGTAGTTATGGAAGTATTAACAATTAACCGACAGCCTTCAGAGGTATTCGGCAGACGGACAGCCTTAGATGTCGTTATAAAAATATAAATTAGGTGCTTAGAGCTAAAAACTTAGGAACTAGAACTTAAGACTAAGATCTGTTTGAGTTCAAGTGAGGATACCGCTTTGGGGAGGTACGTACGTACTATTAGTGCTATTCTACGACGATTGATGCCACAACTAAACTCAAAGCAAACTAAACAGAGTAAACAGTTAAACGGTGATTAACGATGATTATTAGATAGTTAAATTGATTTTGTTAAGACATTTGACAAAAACACAGGCATTAGGCGGCTCTACATGGAGTTAAACAGAAGGATGACATATGACAAAACACCAAAAATATCAGAAATATATCAGAAAATATCATTAAATTATCGATAAATATCGAAAAATAACTCTGGCAACAAAGAATTATAACAATTTTAGTTCTGCTTTTGGTGTTTCGATGCTCAAAACGTAATTTTTATTGCCAAAAAATGAAAGAAGGAAAAACAAATGCGCAAGAATAAGCAAAAAAATTGAACAAAAATAAAATTATTTAAAAATAATAAAATTAAACAGAGAAAAGATCAGTAAGGCAAATTGTGTGGAAGATTCGATGCGAAATGCGTTTTGTCAAATGCAGCAACAAAATTCGTTTAAATCATATCACATCGTATCATATCATATCGTAACGTAAATCGTATATCGTATATCGTATAGCGTATAATGGTTTAAGGATCCATGTATAATACATCCAAATAATACAGATTCGGTTCATGCTTAAAGCCTGGCCAAGACCCCCACCCCCGCGCGTATGAGGGGCACTCCTGCTCATAGCAGACCCCTAAAGGCCCCCAAAGAGCCGCTCGAGAGGCCCCATGGGCCGGTTGACCAGCGCATAGAGCGACCTGAGCGTCCCGGCCAGGAACCTGTAGAGCGCAAAGTGCTCCAGCAGATTGCCCAGGTCCATAACGAACTCCAAGAGTCGCGCCACAAAGCGGGTAATGGGCGCACACTTGCACTCGGCGATGGCTAAATTTCCACCTGGAATGGGGATCACTTCAGCATCTGTATCTGCATCCCCTTCGGGTGTGACAGCCAGGTGCTGGCGCCTTCGCCTTCTGACGGATGATGTTGATGATGATGATGGAGGCTGCTGCTGGGACTCACCTTTTGTCTGGCCAGCGCACTGGTTGGAGAGGACTGTGCCGGGCGGACCGCGTAGCACGGCCTCCAGGCAGCGAATGTTATCGCGGCAAGTGTTGATGATTTCATTCTGCAAGGCCACAAGAGATAGAAATTAGTACGCAGTTCCCTTGAGGCTCTTCTCTGCTTGTCCTTACATAATCTTCTGGTCGAAGCAGATGACATCTGATCTTCAAGGCTCTAGTGTCCTCCAATCGATCGCGACTCTGCTGCAGGAGCGAGCGCATCTCCTGCTCCCCATCCTCGGAGTCATCGCAGCTGGATGACCCTGTCGAGGCTGGAATCAGCTTGATGGACTTCTCCAGGTTCCTGGAGGAGCGGCGCCTCTCGTCGGCGGTCACAGTGCGGCGTCTCCTGGTGGAGGTGTCGCTCTCCGAAGTGCGGCGGAGCAGGGACTGTGCCGAGTGGCTCATGCCTGCCCCTGCCCCTGCACCAGCGCCAAAGTCCAGCTTTCGACCCACAGATTCGGTCCGCAGATTCAGCTGCTGATTCGCTGGAGGCGTCATCAGGGCTGTGGCTGAGGCCGAGAGTGAGGGCTGGGCCTGAAGATTCTGATGATCCTTATCCTTTTGTGTGTTGCTAATGGTTTCATCCATATCTGAGGAGCAGAGACGGAGAGATGGTAGTTGGGGGTCTCCAGAGAGCTCTGTATTCGTTTCCTCACCTTGACACGACTTGCGTCTCACTTCGAGGGTCTTGCGACGCCTCTCGTACTGCAGCTCCAGGGCTCTCTGGCGGCGGGCGTGGTCCACGCTGCTGCTGATGGTCTCCTGGTTGATGGCCAGCGGCTTCAGCTCGTGCCTCTGCAGCGAGTCCATGCGCGGCGGTGAGAACGAGTCCAGATTGTTGGCCGCCGACAAAGAACTGCAGCCATCCGACTGTGAGTCGATGAAATTGCTATGGGAATGGATCATCATCAGATGGGATTATTTATGGGATCCGTTGAGCCGTTTATAAATAGTTTTCTTGGCAAGCTTTCAAAGGTCATCTCTCATGCTCTCATCATATATCATCATCATGATCATCTCTATGTACTCACCGATAGTCGTCGCCGAATTCCAAGAGACGGCGGGCCGCATCCGAATCAAAGCCCTCGGAATAGTTCTCCGAGTTGTATTTCTCTTGATAGTTGTCCCAGGCGGTCTCCGAGATGCTGCTGTGATGATCTTCGGTGCTGAGTTCTGTTCGGGCGAGGAACGATATGGTAATTGTAATAATTGGGTACGATACATTTCGGCGTGATGTGATAGAATATATCGCGGATGTGACAGATGTGATGGATGGATAGAAAAGGTGGATGGATACAGATGAGAAAGATGGGGTGAACAGATGTACAATAAAAGCCCTGTAGCTCTCACTGTACACCCGAGATATCTTGGGGAATGGAATGCTTTCATTTCTATTTGGGGCTGGGGTGCATTGGCTGTACCTTTGGGCCTGGTCTTTACCGGCTTGGGTGCTTGTGTTAGAGAGAACAAAGATTGACAGATAGATAAAAGTGTGATCCTATTTCCTTCCTTCCTAAACGGAGGATCTGTTCCGTAGTCTGTTCTTACCTGCTTGCTGTTCATCCTCGTTCATGTAGTTGGACAGGGCTGCCAGTGCTCCGAGCCTCGTGTCGGTGGCCATTAAGCCAGCGGTGGTGAAGGAACCCACGCGGAACTTCGGCAACATCAGCTGTGACTCCGAGTCGCCTTCAGCCAGCAGACTGGCCTCTGCTCTGGGACTCCCTGGAGCTCCCTTCTGGATGCTCAACAAAGCATTTGTGAACTCCTGCAGCTGCTGCGAGGACATGGACTCGCAAGACTTCATGAGGGTCTGGGTGAGATCCCCTCCTCCGGCCTCCGAGCCGGAATCCGACTTCCTGCCTGCGGAAGCAGCCGAGATGCGCTTCTTGCGCGCCTTGCGGCGCCTCAAGGAGCCCTTGCTGTCGCTCTTGCGGGCCGCATTGCTGCCGGTGCCCGAAGAGGAGGCTGCCCGTGGCCGGGGTCCTGGGGAGAGCGAATCCAAGGCACTCTCGCTGATCGAGTGGCTGGCCAGGCCCGGCGGGGAGTTCTGTCCCACCGCGACGATCGCAGTCGTCAGCTGGTGCCCGGCGGCGTCTGTCGTCAGCTGCGAAAGGCAGGACACGGACCAGGGGCGCTCCGACTTGCGGCGTGCCTGCGGACGCTTCACAATCTTGACGTTCAGGCTCTGGTTGCTGCTGCCGAAGCCCAGGGGAGTGACGGGCTGGCCAATGGGCTCTGCAGAGCCTCCGATCCTCTCCGTGGAGTTGCCATACGAATTGGTGCTCGTCTGCATGCAGGTGGCTATGGAATCGGTGAAGCCCTCGGAGGTGTCCGATCCCCCGCCATTGAGTGCGACTCCCCCCGTCTGGGGCACGGAGTCCGTTTCGGATGCCTCGCCCGAAGCCTCGCAGTCATCGGGCTTGCATCCAGGCAGTAGTTCATGGGTGTGGCTGCGTGTCAGCAGCTGTGGTGTGGATGGTTGATGCTCCAGCCACTCCTGGAAGGAGCAAAAGAAAGGGTGTACACATTAGATTCGGTCCTCAAGACCATGAAGGCTCCACCGTGAACTCACCTCCACGCGCTGCTTGATTGGCGGCGGCATGTGGACCTCTCGTTTCTTGACCGTCGACGAGATTTTGATGATGGAATGTTTCTGCTTCGTTGGCGTCTTCAGAGCGGCCTCTTGAGCGTCGCGCACCAGATGCTCGGCTTCCAGCACAAGCTGCTTGATTGAATCATGCGAGACCTAAAGAGCGACACGGAGTTGTAGAGTTACAGAGCTGGTAAAATCGGGTTTTTCAAAGTTTTTTCTGAGTTTTTCAGGGCTGTGGAGCGAGAGAGAGAGTACTTCTAGAGGTCGGAAATTAACGAGCGTGGCAAATCGCAGAGTCTTTGCCGCTTTGCCGCTTTGCCTGTTGATTCAGTGAAGTCTTGAGGCTGACTAATATCGGAAAATATAAGTATAGCTATGGCCCGACAGAGAGTGAATGAGTAGGAGAAAGAGGAAGTGCAGTGGAAGCGAGAGAGAGGGTGCACAGGCTAGAGAGGGAGAGGGAGAGCCTACGCCCTATCAGGGTGGGAGGCATTCTCTTATCGTGCAAAACCATTCACTCATTCTCCCTTATCGCAGTTTGTCACCCATTTATAGTGCACTTCAACGTCATTACTGTGGAGTGGCTTTCAATGGAGAGTGGAGTAGAGGGGAGTCCCAAGTGGAGACTTGAATTCGCAATTTATACAGACACTTCTTATCTCCCTCTAGTTCTGTTTATTCCTATGGTCGCCTCGTTCCTTTTTGTTCTGTTTTTGTGGGTGGCTCACTCATCAATCAAGTGAGTGGGTCGTGGGCTCCATTCCCATTCCTTTCCAGGAAAAGAAATGTCTTTTGTATGGCATTTGCATAGAGAAATGTGTGCGTGGGAAAGCAGAAGCGTAATAGAAGGCAGGAAAATAAATGTTCAAGTGGAAAAATAGGGGCAAGTATCCAGGATTACTTTTGAATAGTAATAGAATACAATTCTATCCTAAAGATGGTCTTTAGCTCGTTTCCCTTCACCCATTCCGCTTTGTATCATTGTATCATTCCTTATGGGGAAATCATTCGTTCGGGAACCCCAAAAAGTAAACCAAACGATAATTTGATTGAATCAGAGCTCGGATCGGCATTACTTTGCTTACCAAAATCGGAATTCAAACCATGTACCTACTCGTAGTACTCGTAGTACTCGTAGTTCTCCCTGTAGTTTTTCCCAATAGGAATCCAATCAACCATGGCTAATTATTCCATTTGGCTTACGAAAATGTTGTAGTTTTTCACTTTAGTTTTTTTTTCTTGGGCAATTGAACAATTTGAAGGTTTGAGTGCCCCAAAAACAGATGTTGATGGCTCTGTTTTTTTCTGTTTTCTGTTTGCAACTTTGTATCTGTATCTGTATCTGTATCTCTGTCTGATGTATCTTTATCACTCACTCACTGAAGTTGAAACACTGTCTACACTTGCGCTTAATGTTGATCTTGGGCTTAATTTAATTAACAACTTCCTGCGGCAACGAGCGGCACGCGAAGAGCACTAATACCCGCCGATCGAAGGAGGCAAGTTTGGCAGCCACTGGCCACCGGCTACTGGCCACTGAGTGGAGCTCTGTGGCAAACGGAAACAATTTTCTAATGCGAGTGCGCGAATGCCCCGCAAGTGAAAACGCCGTCGTTTACGGTTCACAGTTACTCGGCGGGGAAAAAGAGCAGCGATTGGGCGTCTGCGATAAATAATTAAAGGCAATTATTAATGCGAGTCTGTGGCATGAATGCCACCAATTAAGGCCCAAAACTGGAAAGCATCTACGGCTCCCATGGCCTGGCAGCATCTATCTGTGGCGGTGGTGGGCTCCTGGTGCTGCAGGGTACTCCTGGCAGTACAGTATCGCTGCCTCCTCGATGGAGCCTTGACAGTTGTCGACTGGTCGCTGGATCGTTGGATCGTTGGATCGCTGTACGCACAGACGCACAGCACTCTGTTTCTGTTTCTGTTTCTTTTTGGCAAATCTAATCGCGTTAATTATTTGAAATCGAGGCCAGGCCACTCCGAATTATTTACAGTTGCACAAGCACTGGGGTTATCTGGCGGGAGTGGATTTTCGCTCGCTTTTTGTTTTGTTTTAATGCAAATCTACACTTTTTCTACTGTGTTTTTTTTATTGCTTTCCATTGTTGGTTTTTGTTTAGCAATTGTTTGTTGTTTGGTTGGTTTTCATCTGCGACTACGACTACGACTACGACTGCGAATAGTATCTGGATCTGGGAGAGTCGTCCGCTAGCCGTTTCGTCTGCCGTCCGTTGGCTCCAACGTTGCGAATAGCACTGAAGCGAGCGAGCGAGGGAGCGAGAGAGAGGCTATTGCTTTGCCTTGTGGCTGTGGAAGGGGGGACGGACGGACGGACTACTGCACTCACACTCCGACACACTCACACTCCCCAATGCCAGCCCATGCCCCATGCCCCATGTTCAGGCACAGTTAAAACGAATTAAAATAAACTGTCGAACCGAAATGCGTTTGATAATAGCCCCAAGAGGGTGTGAGTGGGGGAGCCGGCCACGGGGGCAACAAGCGACAGCTAGATAAGATAATGGCAGCGCAAAAAATCAATGTGAAATCGGTTAAATCTTTGAGAGAGCAACTGCCATTAAGAGTGACACGAGCGGAGGAGCCTATGGGCTCTCCTTCGACTATCCCTAGTATCTCTCTCGCTCTCTCTCTCCCGCGACAGTAAAAACGTTTATATCTCTCTACCATAATCGCTCATTGTCTGTTATATCTCTTCACTTTTCTTTTCTTTTCTTTTCTTTTCTTTTCTTTGCTTTATGTTGCTTTTTAATTTGCCAAAAAACACAAATCATTTGTGTCCATCGATAAGATAATTGAATTTTTAGTGGCTGATTTCCAACGTCATTGCTCTGCCGCATGGCTTTTCCTTATCTGGGAAATCTCTGGGGGAGAAGGTGACTTGATATATGTATTACGCGTGGTGTCCACTGGAGTTCGGGTTCAGGTTCAGGTTTTGGGTTTTTGGTTTTTGGTTTCGCTTGAAATTTGTCAAAATTAATCAAAGCTGCACAAAATTTCACTCTCGATAAATCAACGACGCACTGCACTGCACTGCACTGCGTATACACATGCGTAGCAGTCGTGCCCCGTGCCCCGTGCCCGTGCCCCCTTCCTGCCACACAGAGTGCCCTCCGGCTGGAGCAGCGATCGGCGATCGGTAGAGAAAATTGCGTGCATCGGCGGGCGACAAATGCAAATGCAAATGCCCAAGCCTATGCGCAACATGTTGTGGTTGGGGCTCGGAGCTGAGGCAATGGAAAGTGAGAGTAGTGTCCAGTGTCCAGTGTCAAACACGTTGGACGACAGACATTGATGGGCAGCAAACGGCAGCGACAAATGATAGATGGAAGGCAGGCCACGCAGCAGGAGGGGGACTACCATGAGAGGGAGATAGAGAGAGACAGACACCCACACTCTGCTGCTCCACTGAGCCATAGATCGCATTACCCCAAAAGATGAGATGAGATGAGATGATCGCTTACACTCCATTAAATGGCAAGCAAGTTGTCAGCGCCTGCCAGGGACATGTTCGTGCATGTTTTACCAGCGAATTTACACGAAAAATGTTGACCACAAAAGGAGATTAGAGAAATTTGAGACTCGAACGCACACACACACAGAGCGGACCAGCGGACCACCAGCATTGAAGAGTCCATTCGATAGGCCAATGATCGATGGAGCGATGGATCGATCGGACTCCAAGGGAAACCGAAACCGAAGCTGAAACCGAAACTAAGAAGCCGCTTGGGAGATCAAAAGTAGAAATTATATTAGATCCCATCTGGAGAGCACTCCAACCCCCACCCCCAAGAAGAGAAAGCCATAAAGCCTCTTAGAGTCGCAGAGTCCAAGAAAAGGAAGCTCCACTTCCTTCCTCTTTGCGAGAGAGAGATACTCACTTTGACTGGAGAGGAGAGCATCATGGAGGCCGACATGGTGGCATTGCTGCTGCTGGCCTGCGACTTTGATGATTTCGCAGACTTTGCTGGGGATCGTGGAGGCAAATGCCGATTGCCATTGGTGCAACTCGCTGTTGCTGTTGCTGCTGCCTGCTGCTGCCTCGCTGGGCCTCGCTGGGCCACACGCTGATGTTGCAAATGTCCGCACGGCTATAGAAATGCTGCTGGTGGCAGAGAGAGAGAGAGAGAGGAGTGAGCAGTGGGGAAAATGTAATGTTAAATCATGACTCTATCCAAAAGATTGACAGTTTCCTCGCGAATTTCCCTAGTATAAATCCCTGTCTACTCGTACCCGTACCCGTACCCGTACTCGTACTGTCCCTTTCAATTGTTTTGCTTCGTTTCGTTTCGTTTCATTTGGTTTGAATGAAGAAATAAATCACACGTTTCCCAAGTAATTTTGTACGAGAGTACGCGAGTACTTTCCCATTTTTGACGTGCTCAACTCAATTTCAATTTCCCGAGCCTCCGAAATGAACGTTTTTCCTGGACCACGACATGGCATGTCGGTAGTCATCGATCGAAGGCAGGTCGGTCTCCCAGTCTCCCAGTCTTCCAGTCTCCCAATCTTTTGCAGAGAGCCTCTCGTTCCTCGTTCCTCATTTCGAATGGCAGGAGTCGGTGCATGATTCGCTTTCATTAACCCAACTGCTTAATCATTCGCTGGGGCTTACCATTTATTGAAAATGCTATACATACTACTATATGCCCCTTTTGTAAGAGCTTCACTCAAAAGCCTCCTTCCTCTCCCTCCATACATTCTGCAAACAAAACCAAAACTCTTTTATTGACACAAGTCCCAGGCACAGACACGGACACAGACACAGACACAAAGCCAGGGACAGACATGGCCAAAAGAGAGACAGACAGACAGACACTTGACTGACTGTGGGAACCGGCTCTGGTCTCTAGGATTGAATTCGATTTGTATTGGGCTATAAATGGCAGCCAGAGATCGCTGGACAGTGGGAGATTATACAGCCATGGAGGGTTCTCTGAGAATTGAGCAAAAAAGGGTTCACGGAACACTTTGAATAGAAGATGATGCCTATTCTCTAAGCTGATCTGTTTTAATGTCTGTACTTCTCGTAATAAGGTGCCAAAGCTATTTTCCAAAGAGATCTTTAGCATCATTCCATCTTCTGGCTAATATTTCCTTGGTTTTTCCTTTCTCTCAGATCCCTACTGTCACACCATATACATGAATTTATTCCCTAAGATAATTCTTCATCAGATTCTCTCCTACTTGGAGTTCTGGTTGGTTCTTTGGTAAATATACTTTATACTTTAAACAGAGCTCTCTCTCGCGTTTAGCTTTACTTCCACTCTCATAATTCCTTCATTAATGGCCGATTTCCTTCCTTTCTGTTCCTTGTTCTACCCCCTAGAAGATTCCCATCATACAGGCCTCTAGTAAACAATCTTCCAACCCAATTCCATACAGTATTGTAGTATATCTCTTCGTATCACTCACCTGCTGAGCAGATTTGGTGGCATTTCCATTTGCCATATCAGCGGTTGTCTCATCAACGCCCCCCATTTTCCGATGGTGCTCCACCTCTGCTCCTCGGGATCCATCTGCATCTGCATCTGCATCTGCCTCATCGTGTGTTGCCCCCTCCTCGTTGTTGTTGTTGGCCGAATCCAAGTGTTTGTGGCTGTAGCAATTGTTGTTGCTAATGATGTGTCTGTCGCTGGATTGGAACTCCATCTGCATTTGCAACTTCTGCTGCTGCTGCTGCTGATGCTTCTGCTGCTGATGGTGCATGACCAGGTCCATGGGGCGCTGCATCTGAGTGACTCGCGAGGTGGCCGAGGTCTCTGTGTGTCTGCCGTTCGAGTTGGACGAGGAGCAGGCGCTGCTGCTGTCGTAGTTGCTGCTTGTTGCCGCAGTTGTTGTGGCAACAACTGTTGCAGATGCTGCTGCTGCTGCTGTTGCTGCTGTGGTTGTCGTAGAAACCAAAGCCTCCTTGTTCTCCTTATCAGAGTCGTCGCTGGGCGATGCTTTTCCCCCCGAAGAAGTTGTTGAAGAAACGGCCGTCGACTGCAGACCATCCACAATCGTTGTGCCAGTTGCTTCCAATGCTGTTCCAGTGGCCGTTGTGGCAGTGGCAGTGGCAGTTGCAGTGTAGTGCCAACCCTCGTCGTCGTCATCCGATGAGGCATCAGCCGATTTCAGTATCTATATATTTGTGTGCAACATCCAGAGAGAGAGGAGCCGTGTGGCAAAGGGAAACGGAATGAAACATTAAAATCAGTGGAAAACCAAAAGAAAAACCCAACAGATGAAGATGAAGTGGTAGAAAATGAAGTTTAATTAGCGTTACTTGCGCAAAATGGCAAATTGTACGAGAGGCACAGGCACAGGCACAGGCACACTTGCAACTTGCAGCTTGCAACTTGCAACGTGCTGCTGCACATGAGCTTTGAATCAGCATCTCGCCGCAAAGACATGTTGAGGACTTGGGGCAACGCCTCTTCTCCGTCTCTTCTCCCTCTGTGACTTTGTCTTTGCTGGCAATTTATTTCCATTTGGGATGGTGACGACCCCAGAAGTCAGTCTCTTCTTGGATGTGGGGGCTGGTGTGGGGGACAATGTGGGAGACAGATGGAGGAAAGGACTGTGGACAGAAGTCACAGAACAGACAGATGAACAAACAAATTACGTCTGAATGCTGAAGAGTGTGGAGAGAAAGAGAGAAAGAGAGAAGGAGAGAGATATCTCCAAGTTGGAACAGACCTTAAGCTTAAGATCTCATCTTCAAGAAGATTTCAGACTTGTTTTCTAAACTGAAACTTGAGTTGGTTTGTCGTGAGAGATCTTTTGGGGAGTTCCGAAGAGAGCAATCAGGAATGAAATCATCTGTCTTTCAGTTTAAGGCTTTCCAAAGGCCCTTTCTTAGAAGAATGAAAAGAACTTTGATACAGACATCAAGGGTAAAGCTATGATAGATCTGCGATATCTACGAGTATGCTTTCAAAGATGTTTTAGTTCAAAGGTAGCTCTTCTTTAGTTCACTTTAAACAAGAAAGATCTTCAAGCTACCCCATTTAGAGGGTTTTGAGAGGTACCAGATCCATCTACGGACTGAACAGGTCTTCAAAAAGCTATCGCTCTTAATTCTATAATAAAAAATAGATTTTGGTTTCTCTTTTCTAAAAGATTCTTCAAGCTAAAAGAAAGTGTTTTTTTTTCTTTTTTTTTTGAGATGATTAATTTTTTTTTGCGATGATTAATGATTCGAGCGATGTTGGTTTTAGTTGAATATGAAGACTACTGTAAGATGGAACATCAATATATCAAGAGAATTTGGTTAGGCATGCCAAAAATACAATATAAGTACGTATAGTATGTAGAAGTTAGATAGATAGATCGTTCTGTTTAGTTACTTATGGTATAGGGAGACATGCTAATTAGTGGACTACAGCCTGCAGAGGACGAGGGACGGTGGGGCACTCCACTCCACTCCATGGATGTGGATGTGGATGGAGACAGACGTGACGGAACACCTTTGCCTGTGATGATGATCAGATGATGACCCGTAACCGACACACACACGCAAAAAAGGAAAAAACCAAGCTCGAAGACTGACACCCAGAGAGAGAAGAGACCCAGAGATTGTGGGGGTTTCACTTACGTCGCCGCCAACTCCGACTCCAACTCCGACGCCAACTCCGACTCCAACTCCAATCTGGGGATCATCTTCGCTGGGCAGATCGCTGCATTCCGCTGCCGCCGACTGCTCGTTGTCCGTGTCCAAATGCTTGAAGTAGAAGATGGCGCAGTTCTTCGACTTGCGGTTCGACCTATTGAACTTTGATGTGTCATTATGCCGATGGGTCGTCTTCCGCAGACCCAGCGGCGATTTGTTCAGCTCGTTCAGGCCATGTCCATGGCCCATGGCATGCCCGTGACTGTGACTGTGACTGTGCCCGTGACTGGTGTTGCCGTGCGAATTGGGCGTGATCACGGCCACGGCAATGCTCTTGCCCCCAGCCGACTTGCTGTTGCCGCCACTCGATATCTGTATGGGCAGCATTTTGTTGCCCAAACTGTGACGCTGCTGCAGCAGGGCCGAGTGGCTGCTGCTGCTGCTAATGCCGTTGCCGTTCCCGTTCCCGTTCTGTGACATTTCCACGTTCTGTGCGGCAATCAAGGGTGGCGCCCGGCGGCTGTTGCATAGGCCCACGCCTCGGCGGCTCAGCTGTTGCACCTGCTCGAGGTCGCTGCTCTCGGAGTCTGCCTCAAAGTCGGTCAATGTGGCTGCCCCCTTGGTGTGGGCGGTGTGTGGATGGTTAAGGGGATGCGGATGCCGGCGTTTTCCAATCAAAAAATCCACCACGTCGGCTCCCAAGTTCGCGTCTTCTTCGTCGTCTTCCTCCTCTAGCTCCTCGTCGGCCTCATCGCCGGGCTACAGACAACAACAAGAGAGCGGTAGGGGGGAGGTTGTTAGATTCAGAGGGGCAGATGCAACACACAGGGAGAGGAGGGATGAGGGATGAGGGATGTGGGATATGGTATATGGTATATGGGGGAGCTCTGCCTTTAGAGTGCTGCCAACTTGGATTTTGTTTTTGTTTGGTTTGGAAAGATCAGAAAGATCTTCTCAGATCATTTGTTAAGTATTCTTTGCTGCCTTTTTTGGTGGCGGATAACTGTCCGCCGTTTTTGGGCTAAGGATCGGGTTTCGGGGCTTTGGGGCTTTGGGCTTTGGGCTTTTCGGCTTTTGGGTTAGGTTCATGGCATTCAAAGTAACAAAAGTTGACAATACTGTAGAAGGAGGAGGCATGCAACAACTACTCGTACGAGTACTCGTACGTACAACAAGAAACACAAACAACGGCATGCATACGGCATAACGATATGCAAATCCTCCAGGGAGGAGGGGGTCGAGGGAGACCACTTACCTTTTGGGATGCAAGACAATCGCGTGGCTGATCCTGAGAGATGTGCGACGACTGTATGACGATTTCGGTGGCCGCAACCACGTGGCACCTTTGCAGTATCAGCTCCGGCAGGGAGTTCTCCAGAAACTCACTCTCCAGATCCTGGTCCTGGTCCTGTTCGTGCTCCAAGTCTAGATCGGAATTGACCTCGTTCAGATCGTCCTCGGTGGCGGCATCGCCCTCGCCCTCGTAGCCAAATGAATCGTCTTCGGTGTCGTCTTCATCCACGTCCTCGTCGTCGTCGTCGTCGTCCAAACCATTCTGCAACAAAATATCAAGATAATGAAGGGCTTTTCCTTAGATTGTTGAGTGGGCTTAACATAAAGGTAGCAGTCCAATAAAGTTGTATGCACAAATATGAAGTTTCGCCACTTTTAATTGGACAAAAACTCTCCACTCCACACTCCACACTCCACACTCTCCACTCTCCACTCCACTCCACACTCTGATCTGATCTTCATCTTTCATCTTTCTCTGGGAAAACACTCTACGGGTGCTGGACAGTCGTCTCCTTCCCACAGCTTTGAGCTGTTTTGTGCTGTTTTCCTGTTTTCCATCACGTAACCATTCGCTGACTGAGCTTCCTCTTCCATATGTTGACTAAAATTATAATTGCTTTCAATTGTCGACACACGAAAGAGTCTTGGACTTGGACTGGGGATTTCGGATTGGATCAGCGGGTGGACAGAACAGGCCGCCAAACACTTGGTGCTGTCTGCTGTCTGCCTCCAGACAGATGGTTGGATAAGCAGGCGGACAACAGGCGGCAAATGTGTTATAGATACTCTTTCTAGGGCTGTATTTCCTTGGTGGATCCATGGAGAGTGCGTTTAGTGTAAAATAATCTTTAAAAGCAAAGATATATCCACTTTCTAATGTGCTGCGCGTCGTCCAGCAGCGCCCATCGGTCGGTTGAATGGGATAGAGCATTCCGTCGGTATTCGTTATCCCTCTCATAATTTCTCGCTTTTCTTTTTATGTACACACCCACTCATGATGTGGCAGCAGTGGCACCAAGAGATGGAGACGTCTGAAGAGGCCTTGATGGTAAATATTTGAAAAATGCCTGTGTTTCTTTCGCTTTTTACAAGAGAAACAGTCTGCCAGCCCCCCAAGCCCCCCAAACCGCCCCCCGTCCGCTAACCTCGAGTGACCTTGCTCTATCCGCATTAGCATTACCTCATGGCACACCATTCGCATCGCCATCTCCATCTCCATCGCCATCGCCATGTTACACACTGTAAAACCACTGGTCTCAACACTCTATTAAAATTTAAATACGAAATTCCACAATTAACCCCAGCGAAGACCTCCCCATATCCCTCCCCCTCCCCCAGCCTCCTCCTCCGATCTAGCCCCCTCGAAAATGATCAGTGCAATCAGCTGTGGAATGGTATGGACTGGGACTGGGCTGGGAATGGCTTTTATAGCCATCAGATGGTCTTTTGGCCAAACAATTTAATGTTTTTTTTCGCTGTTTCGGTTTTTACTTTTTTGGATTTGCGTAATTTTGGTGTAGATGATTTCGAGGTGGGAAATGTTTCTGAGAAATGTTCCACTTGAAGAAGGCTGTTTCGTCGAAGGTCAGCCATCAGGCAACACACACACACTCACACACAGACATACACAGACAGACAGACAGATTATGTACCTAATTGTCCAGATGATTTATGGCCAAAGGAATTACTCCTCCTCCACCTCCTCCTCCATCTCCACCTCCTTCTCCACTTTGTGCTGTGGCGCCTCTTCGTTTGTTTTTGTTTTTGTTTATGGGCAAAAGGCAACAAGATTTTAGTGCCAACAAAAGAGGTGAAATGTAGACCAAATAAACAAAGATCCCCCCTTTGGAGAATGATGAAGATGGGATAAACAATGGACTACGCGAAATAAGCCCATGGATTAATCCGTTAAGCGTTAAAGATCGGTAAAACAACCTGTGAAAGGGCCCTGAAATCGCCTACAAAAAGATAGGGAAACTATGGAATCTTTGGGCATCTTTTGTATGGATAAGCCTGGAAGAAAGTGGGGGATTCCCTCAGAAACATCTCAAACTTCATCTTTCCTGATCTCAAGTTGGAGATCTTTCCATCAACAACTAATGGTATCTCCTACCAATCGAATATCTGATCGGTAATCGAATATCTTCGCCCCCCACCCCCATTTCGATCATCAACTTGTTGCTGGACTTTCTCTAAATTATCATATCACCCGCATTTGTGTGATGCAATCTTTGATCTCCCGAAACATCTCTAATTCGTTTCTCTCTCTCTCTCTCTGTCTCTCTGTCACGCTTTCATCTCAATCGAAATCTACATCCAATTTGGTTCAACTTCAATCTCAATCTCAATAAAGTACAAATTAAGCGGAAAAACTCCGTTGACAAACGGTACACGGATGAGAGCTCACAAACAGATTAGTTGGGAGACCCTGAAACTACGAGACGATCGACTACCCACTACCCACAGTGGTGTTTTGGGTTTACCACAAATTTATGTTCTTTTTATGTAAAGATCAGAGAGGGGAGCAGAACGAGAGTGGGGGCAAGAGTGGAGTCTACTCCACTCAATCTCTAGGAGGCAGGGAGGCAGGGGCCCACAACCTCGAGAAGATCATCAAAAGATGAAGGTAACGCCTTCCACTTCCATTTCCATTTCCATTTCGGTTGAAGAGGGTTCTCACTCTGTCTCTCTCTCTCTCTCTCCTTCGCTGGATTCGGCATTTAGTTGGAAATTAAGTTCAGGGGAACTCCTCCTCACTCTCCATAAAACATGGGGGCCAGACCCCAAGGCACGTCCCTCGTGTGCCCCTGTGAACGTGGAACACGGGGCCATCGCTTAGCACCTCATTTAGGGGCCTCGAAAAGTAGTTTCTCTCCTGGAACTCTGTCATTCAGAGGTTCAGAGGCCCGGAGATTTAGATCTCTATCGCTCTCGAGACACGCAATTTCTGGTGCTCTGTCACAATTTTCATGTCATTGCCAGCGAGCGAGCGAGCGAGCGATAAACCAGAGCGATAACAATCGATACGTTTTGTGGGGGTGGGGAGGGGGGGAAAAACTGTGGGAAAATCCACAACAATTGCTACTGTTTTTTCTGTGTGTCTCTCCTCATTGTATATTGTCTGCTTCCATTTCCATTTTCATTTCCATTTCATATGGAAATTATGCATTTCTCACACACGCCAGCGATTAATTATCGCTAAACGGCTTCGTGTCATCGATTGGTCGCAGGTACAGTCTTCATTAGCATACGACTCTATGATTATCATGCCATCAAAACGTGAGTTGCATTCGCTGCATATGCATTTATTTTCCATTTATGGGGAACTTTTTCATGGGGGGATATTAAAATTAATGTTTCGATACTTAATGAAGCGTCTTTCGGCGTCCGAGGAGGTACAACACAACATACATATATCGTAAGGATCTCTTCTCATAAATACCAGCACTACTCCAATGGCATCTCTGCTCTTCCTGCAAGCATTCATAATTTCCCCAACAATTACTTAATTCGCCAGCAAACATTCAATGAATTTTGACAGCAAAAAAGACTCCACAAAACTCTCCAATGGCGCGACAAAAATTGCAGACACCAGCAACACAGAGGAGCGTTGACAACCCGCACAGGCAGCCGGCAGCAGGCAACAGGCAACAAGCAGGCAACAAGCAGGCAACAGGCAACATGCAGGCAACATGCAGCAACATGAACAATTTCCAAGTCATATGGAAAACGGGCAACATGCACCACCGCCACAATCCACAATCCACAATCCCCACCCGCTGTAGCAGCGACAATATTATTACTTTCATTGTTGCTGCCGCTGCCACCGATGCTGCTGCTTGGGGGAGAGCTGTTTGGGGCAGAGATCTGGTGGTGCTGGTGCTGGCTGCACAAAACATTTCCTGGTACAGCAACAGAGCCCAGCCGAGCCGAGCCGTGCCACAGCATTGGACAACGTCCCCGCAATTTAGCTCAACTATTACAAATCGCATTAGATGCTAAATTTAGCAAACAACAAAAGCAAAAACCAAAACAAAAACAAAAAGAAAAGCAGACAGAAAGAGAGGCTTCTCCGCGACGCTCCATTTGGTGCTGTGGCCGTGCCCCCTGCCAGCATAATCTCTATGCCTCTGTGCTGCAACATCTGCAGCATCGACAGGCCGTCGGCCATAGTTTGCATATTTTCACTTTATGTCTGGGCTCTGGGCTCTGGGCTCTGGCCTCCTCGTTCGTTCTTGTTCTCCACAAAAGCCCCTCTTTGACCCTAATATGTTGACAGAGCAACATGTTGCCGGCAACACTCTTGGGGCAGGCAATGGTCTGTGGCGTGGCGTGGAGTGGAGTGGAGTCCGTGGTCTGTTCTAGCGTGGGTGCTGCCCCCACGCCTGTGCCGCAGCGCCGAGCCCACGCAGAGAGATGCTAATGCCCGATTCTTAAGCCACGCAATTGCTCATAATTTGCAGGTTGTTTATGGACTTTACTTCGCAGGAGAGGGGAGCAGGCAGTCAGTGGGGGGCGCACATGGGGGCAGTGCGAGTGCGAGTGGGAGATCCGTGTACCCTGTATTTCCAGGGTATCAATAGCTGCGTTTGGGAGGACCCATGCAGATCTTATAGGTTTGGTTTCTATTTTTTTTATGGGAATCCCACAAATAAAGCGGTCTTGTGTTCTACGCAATTTCAGACTCTTTTAAAAGACCTCTTTACAGTCTGTCTATCTATTTATCGATCTATCTATCGTACTGCCAAAAATCATCGGAATCCAGCGGATATGGAATCAGTTTGGAAAGCTATAGGCCTGAAGGAATCTCTCTAAGTCACTTTTAGATGCATTCCCAGATACATTTTGTAGTAAAGGGTATCCATACAAATGGAAAACCTCCTTCTGCTTTTTTTTGTAAAGGTGTTGCTTTGATTTATGGGCCACAGCCACAGGTTACATTGCTGCAACTGAAGCTGCAACTGCAACTGCAACTGCAACTGCAACTGCAACTGCCACAAGCAAATGGAAATTCAAATTCAAATGAAAATGAAAAATTGACAATTGCAAGTTGAATCAAAAAAGCGTTACCGAAACACAATGGCAGCAAACAAAAGTCGCAATTTGACATTTGGAAATGTCAATAGGGGACTCTGACAGCAGCAGCGGCGGTGGCGGTGGCAGCGGCAGCGGCAGCAGCAGCAGCAGCAGGCCCCCATTCGAAGATGTCTCAAAGATGTTGCCACACGACACCCGGAGACACACCGCCTGCCTTTTGTACAGTCATATTGCTCTCGTTTGTTAGCATTTCTCATCGGATTGGGGCAGGGGGCTTTCCCCTCCCTCCCTCCGTTCCCTCTCTCTATCCCCCACTTTCCCGCTTGGTAATTTCTCAACTTTTGTTCGATCTATAGAGGAAATCTTGAGCGTTTAACACAACAGCTGCTGGCTGGCTGCTGGCTGCCTGGTGGCTGGCTGCCTGGCTGGCAATTGATGCCAAGATTGTTATTCTAGAGTTTCCTTATGGCCGCCGCTGCCCCATCGCTTGCCACACATTGTGGGGCGATCATAAATCAATTTGCTGACCAACAAAAGCTGTACATAAATCCATAAAAACCATCCACACAACAAAAAGAAATCACAGACCAAAAAACAGAGGACAGAAATGCCTCAAGAATGCCACCAATTCTTATCGATTATATAGAGGAGGGGGACGGGCAAGGGGGGGGAATCATGGGGGCCACCCATCGAACCATAAAATAATGAACCATTTAAGTGGGAATCAACATTAGCTGCGGTAATTGAAAAACGTAGGAAAAACACAGCGGAGGAAAAACAAGATCAAGGCAAGAGATCATCAGGCATCAGAGGCATCAGGCATCGGAGGCATCGGAGGCATGAGGCATGAGGCAGCAGCAAGCCCCAAAGGAATATTGTTGTTGGTCCAGCAATCTGTCATTATCTTGGCCAGAAACTAGATCAACTAACGGTGGCTTTTAGTCGGGCTCAGGCACACCGAGGGAGAGGGAGAAAGACTGATAGAAGGGAGACAGAGAGGCAGAAAGAGAGTCGAGTGGTGTGGTGTGGCAGCAAGAGTGATAGAAGGGGGAGTGTTTTGTTGCACATGCATTATAAAACCATTTTTAGGGGGCTTCATCACAGGGTATGATGGTTTTGTGGAAACCTTTGGCACGGCTTGTCACCAGAAGGAATATCCAAATATACTTATATAGAGCATATGGAGAGTCGAAAGAAATCCTCATCGAAATCCTACTGGTTCGAATCTGTTTTCGATATTTTTCTATGCAAAATATTCCTCTCTAACTGAAACATTTTCCTTGTCTTTTCTTTGCCTTGTCCTTGCCCTTTCCTTGCCTTTTCCAAGTTTCTTTTACCCTGACTTTTCGGAACATTTATGTACGTTTTCTTCTACCTTTGTGAAATTTTCCACAGATCCTTCTTTTGGAACCCTTAAGGTTCGTTTCCCTTCATCAATCCCTATATAGAATGGTCCGCACATATGGGATATATTTTAAAGATATTCCACAGTCAGCCATGGTTTCATGTTTTATCTTTAATCATATCCAATCTTTAGGAGTAGTACAATCTTTTCTCTTGAAAGCAGAGCCAGACTATGATCTTCATGGTATCCGATCATCAGATCTTCAAGAGTAACAAAATATGATCTTAAACGAATCATATAATATTATATATCATATATGAGAGCTCCATTTACCTTTCGAAGAGCATCAAAAGTTGGTCTTCCTTTCATTAACCAGCTTTTAGAGGTTTTTCATGATGCCCCAAAACTTTTTTTATATTTTTTTCTTTTTGCTACCATTTTTATTATAATCTTTTTGTTTTTGCAGCCAGCTTGCGGCTAATTACTTCACCAGCGTTGCAACGTGGCCACTGGACCCCCCGCGAATGAAAGTGAGACCTGGACGACGGCCAGAGGCAGTAATTACACCTAGTATTTCCCCAAAAAAGCTCTACATAAAACAGTTTTGGTTTTAAGTGTAAAGTTTTTAAAGCCCCATTGTGCGGCGTGGCATGGCCCGGCCCGGCCCGGCCCGGCCCGGCCTGCGTCTTCCGTGTTTCTGTGTCGATGTTCGGGGGTGTGGCCACGCCTTGGCTTGGCTTTGCATTCATGGGGTTATTTAACATAATTATTGTGATTGACTTTTCGCAGCTTTCCGGGACAGAGACGGCGTGCAACCTGCAACCGGCAACCTGCAACATGTGTAAACATTCAACCATTCAACAGGCACATAAATTGCAGTTCCGATTCGATTCCGACGTGACTGCCACAGCCAGGCTAAATGGTATCCCCCTCCCACGCCAATCATTTGTCTCCCTCCCCCTCCCCCTCTCTCTCTTTCTCTGTCTGTCAATTATTATGCGATTTGCATTCACTCATTTTAAAGCCTCGTTTCGTGCCTCAAATACACCGAAACTCAAAATTTGCATATTTGTTGCGGGGTTTTTTGTTGTTTTTTTGGGTGTGGAGTTGCAGACTGGTAGTCGACTTGTGGATTGATTTATGCCGCTCTTTGATTGATGTCTTGATGGGTTAACAAACCAGCCAAATGATGGGCCAATTAAGCGGATAAATATTCAACAAAATATTCACTATTGATAGACACTAATTGAGAGACGGAGAGACGGAGAGGCGGACAGAGTGGGGGCAAGCAGAATTTCCTCAAGGCTAAAGTCTTGACAAAGCCCCCAAGGCCGTGTACAGCGCAGTGCTCCCTCACTTTCCGCAAAGAATGCGATATCTTTTCCCTTTCAAACAGATCGACAGATGTTTCCCACACTCTACTTTGACCTTCAACCCCTCCATCCTTGGGTCTGCAAAACAAATAGCATTTCCCAAGAATAAACAACATAATTGAAGGAGGGAGAGGGGAGGCGAGTGCCGGGGAGTGGAGCCACAGCCACAGCCACAGCCACAAATCATAATAATCATAACAATAATGAGGCATAATTCAATGCAATTCCATTGCATTTGTTTAACTTAAAAAACTTGTTCGGGAATAGGAACACGAATACCCTTACCTTGGGGCTTAAGGGACTTGGGGCTTGGGAGGTTGGAAACAAAGGAAAAACTTTTAAAATATGTTCCTTATTCATTCCGTATCGGAGCACTCTATTCTGTAGCTGGAGGAGGTATTTAAGGCATACTAGGGGGCAGGACCCCTGCCCACTCGCTCTAAGGAGAAGCTTTAAAAAGATATTCCACATTCATTGGGTATTTTTTTATGTCTAATTATATCCAAATCGGAGCACTCTATTCTGTAGCTGGAGGGGGACTGCTGGAGACCCCTGCCCACTCGCTCTGCTTTGCAAGTTGGAAATAGAGGAGAAGCTTTAAAAAGATATTCCACATTCATTGGGTATGTTTCTACACGATTGTGGCAAATTATATCCAAATCGGAGCACTCTACTCTGTAGCTGAAGGACGCAAGACCCTTGCCCACTCGCTTCGCCCGCTCGCGCAGATATGAGCAAAATATCGGATAGCTCTCGCTCTTATACATTCCTAATGAGAGTAGGTATTGCCATCAAACTTTATGGCTTGTAATTGAACATTTTTCCACACTATAATTGGATCCCAAAGATGGTCTTTGTTTCTGCCAAAAGACAACAGAGGAACAGAGGAACAGAGGAAGCAGCAAAGGAAGGAAGCATTTACAGAAATCGAAACTCAAAAGCTACAAATGTCAGTCGGTGGTCAGTGGTCGGTCTTGCAGAAAAATAAAGTATTAAAAGTATATAATTTTTGTTTTCTGTGTCGTTTTTCCCGTAGTCCAGGCACAGGCACAGGCACGGGCACGTCGTAAATTTGATTTGGTTTATTTTCATTTGCTCTGCTCTCTGCCTCATTTCGGTCACTTTCATTTGGGTTTTGGAGTCGGCTTTTTTTCGGGGATTCGGAGCAGTCTACCGTTTTTTGAACGGAGCTGACTTTCGTGAACTCTGAGGAGTTGAGGGCGCATAAATTTCACTTTTACTTTTCGACCCTCGCGCTCTCTCGAGTTGGCTTTTTTTTCTGCTGTTTACTGCTTTTCTGATTTTATATATATCTTTTTTTATAAAAACATATTTCTTTATGGCAGCTACTTATGACCCCTTACCCCTGATGAAGGAGGGAAGGGAAGAGATCTTCAGAGAAGGAGGGGCAGACATACTGAGAGAAAAACTGAGTTACAATATGGAGGATTTATCTTTATAGTCCCACATACATACATTATTCCTTATTCCTTGAAAGGTTTCCACTTTCAGGCACTACACAGAGCGAAACTTGGAGAAACTAAACAATTTGAGGTTCCTAAACCCTGAATAACCAACAAAACACTCAAAATATTTGAAAAATCTAAACAATTAACAAGGATTAACATTTTCCAGGGATGCCGATAGCCGATAGCAAGCGATAGTCATACTACCCAGAAATAGCCGAAATTCCAAAATAACATTCCTAGAAATCCTAGAATCCCCTGATCTTTTAAGGCAATTCCTTGCAAAAGCAATAGATTCCCATCCGATATGGGAGGGCTTTCCTTCTAGAAAGATCTGAGAGATCCCTACAGGGTATAAACGAAGGTTTTCTATAAAGCACACACGATAGTCTTCAAGAAGATCCAAAGAAATCTCCAAAATTTCAGACTCCTAGACTTTTTCTCTCAGTGTGCCTACACTGTATGACATTTACAGCCGCCTTACAGCCCCCTTTTGACCGTTTTGCTATCCGTTTTTCTGTTCCGGCTGTTAAGGAGTTGTCGTCGCCTTCGTTTGAAGTCTTTAGCCGCGGCCGTGGCTGCTGATGAGGCTTATCCTTTATGGCCAGAAATTAGTGGCATGGTGCGGCCTGGCATGGGGCATGGGGCATGGCCAATGTAGAGCAAATCTCCCGCTTTGGGGGCAGCGCGTCAGGAAAGTGTTGAAAATTTGCCACAGCGCCCGGGGGGGATCCAGCGCCCACATGCAGCCGCACAAATTATCCATGGGATCGAAAAGCAGAGAGCAGAGAGCAGGCGGAGGATGCAAATTATTGCATCAGAGAGCCGAAAGTGCAGTGCAGTGCAGTGCAGTGCAGAAAATGAAATTGTTTCTTGGCCAACAACCAAAATCTCGTAGCGGAGCAGAGCAGAGCAGAAGGCGGTAAATGGTGGCCATTGAGCCGGAGGCCAGGCTCCAAATGAAGCGGTTTACAAAAACGAAACAAAAAACAAAAAACGTGAACTGCTCCACAGCCAGAGGGGTCTCAAACAGAGAGGAACGTGGCTCACAGTGGAGGAGGAGGTGGCTCTTACAGGGGAGGAAGGAACGTGGCCTACAGAGGAAGGAAGGAAGGAAGGAAGAAAGGAGGCTTATGGCCTATAGAGGTAGGAGGTAGGTGGATCGATGTGCAGCCGAGTGTGTGCCTGTGTCAGAGAGGAAGCTGCTACTGCAACAGCCACAGCCACAGCCACAGCTACAGCTACAGCTGCTGAATGGCTGCTTCAGATCCAGTGCGTGTCTCGAATGATTTACAAGGCACGAGGCCAGAGCATTTTGCTCTCTTCCTTCTCTGTGAATTACACACAATTAACAGAGAGAGAGAGAGGGGGAGAACTGTAACCAGGAAACGTTTAGAGCCAAGAAAAGAGGAGGATCCACGCCGAACGTTCGTTCGGACGAAAACTGGGCCAATGTGTTGTGTCTATAAGGCAAATTGACTTTCACTTGGATCTAAAGCACGAGGCGGATGGAATGGGACGGAATGGAATGGAATGGATGCCCCAAAGAGGAATGGCCAGCAAATTAGTAAAAGTTAGAATATCAGGAGAATATAGAAAAGAGAGACAGATAGAGTGGGAGATGGAGATGGAGGAAACAGGAAGTACAGTACTCCGTAGAGCTTTGAATACCTTCAAAGGGAAGTCTATATTTCACCCAAGATCTTTTTGGTATGTAAAGTGACATGCATTTCCATTAATTACAAGAGTTTTATTGTAGGATTGGGCATTAAACCCCATGAAAATGGTCAAAGAGTCGGGAAAAGCGATGGAGATTAGTGGCAGAATGTCGTATGGGGTTTAGCCTCTCTCGTTTTAGCCGTTTGAATGGGAAATCGGTGATGGAAATAAGAAAATTGGGATATTGGGTTATAAAGCGATAAAGAATCAACTTTAAAAAAAGAATTATAGTAATAGAATCAAGGAATCTTTGATATGTATATTCTTTTTCTCTTCAGTAAAGCGAGTGAGCCGGGGGTTGGTGTAGGGAACTCGCCCCCTAGTCTGTGATATTTTTTCAAGGAAAAGTCATCCCAAGTTCTTCGCATTCAAAGACAGAAAGAAGACAGAAAAGTAGACATGACTCCCTTGAGAGCTTTTCCCTTCAAAATGGTATGGAGATGACATCCCTCTTGTGCTCTACAGGGTACTCTTGTTCTTTATCTTCAACTTGAAAAGCTTCGTCCCATCGAACAGGAACCCAACAGACACCAACCACACCTTTTTCTTTTCCACAGAGAGGGAAAACTCAGCTGCACTTGAATTGCAGTTGCAGTTGCAAGAGACAGCTTTCCCGATGCACATTTTTTGTCGCATTGCCGGCATTTTCACTAAATGAATTAATTAAATCACTCCGAATGGGAGTTATACAAAAACGTAATTAGAAATTTCCACAATTGGAACGGCTCCAACGACAGCAGCGGCATCGATGCGACGGCGAGGAAAGCGGCGCCAAATGCATTTTCTTTCTTTCCGAGAATCCGTGGTATGCCCCGCGAGCACGAATTCAATTGCTTTTCCTCCTCTGCTGGTTTTCCCCTCTTCAAAGCTAATCCCAACTGAAGAAGCATCTCTTTCCAAGGGCAATGGGTATAAATTTACATCGGAATCAAGTTCAAAGTATCGATAAATAAGGCATAAGGTGTCACGCGTCATGCGGAGGCACCTCTCCGCTGGGGAGGGGTGCTAGGGATCTATGGAGGGTACTTACCGCTGTGGAGCTCCGTTTGCGCAGTAGATTATCGAGGCACAACTGCAGTTCGAATGCCTTGAGATACAGCAGATGATAGCGATCCCTCAGCCTCTCCAAGTTCCCTTCGCCCTTCTTTGACGTTGGTGCTGGAGCTACTGTTGCTGCTGTTGCAGCTGTGGCTGTTGCTGCTGTTGCTGTTGCTGCTACTGATGTGGCACCAACGACGGGTGTGTTGACCGCAGCGTCAGAGGCAAAGCCGCTGCTCAGACTGCTGGACTTTGTGGCCGAATCGCTGGCCGACTCACTCGAGCAATTGCTGGTCAGCGATGCCGGTTGCTGCTGCTGCAGTTGCTGCTGCTGTTGCTGCTGCTGCTGCTGCTGTTGCAACTGCTGTTCCTTTTCGGCGGCACGTATGCAAGAGCTTACCACTCGGGCGTGTGATACAATTTCATGGTACAACACCTGGAAATACACACAAGACGGAAAAAAGAGAAAGAGAAATGAGAAATGAGCAATGCACGGCTCGAGGTTTAAGTTTAAGTTAACATGACACTTAGTTGATATGCCTAAACAGCTAATTGATTAGTCATTAGAGGCGGAGCGAGGGAGAAAGGTAATTCAATATCGAACATTCACTCCTTATATGACATCTGGCATCTGGAGCTGTACGATAGCCAGCGACATTCCTTCCCGTTTCAAACGTGTCTAACGCGTCATGCGGCAGCGCCCATCGGTCGGGGTTAAGCTTCGTGCAAGAAGCTGTCTTCCACTGCTCTTCGCGAACCTCTTTTGCTTCTTGCCACAGCTCTAGCTCCTGCTTTCCTTCCTCCTTCGGCGACTAGTATTTTCCACCGCATCTGTGCAGCGATTATCCATCGCTCATTTGTCATTTTAACAGCTGCTGCCTCAACCTCAACCTCATCCAAAGGCAAAGGCAAAGGTCAATCTGTAGAAATCCCACGCATTGCATAAGGCACCAGGCACCAGGCACCAGGCAGTAGGCAGTAGGCACCAGCCACAGCCACAGCCATTGTTCCACGATTAATCATAGAGGGAGGAGACAGAGAGACAGAGAGATTTTCCGCAATAGTTTTCCTTTACGCTTCAGAGCGATATTCAATTTATCAAACATCAAGAAAAATAATTACAAGACAATTGACGCACAGACGCGGCGAAGGGTGGAGTCGGAGGCGAAGTCGGAGACTCCTCCAAAGATTGGGGCGTGACCCCGACAGTGACACCCACACATGTGGCAGCAACAGATGGAGAGAGAGAGAGAGAGAGAGACTCCTATCGTATCTGGACATTGATCTCCATACAAACAGTTTAACCCCCAAGCCTGAACTCTTGCATAAGGCAAATACCAACCAGACAGACAGGCAGACAGACAGACAGATGCCTGCCCCCAGGAGGTGCAACAAAATTTGAAATTAGAAATCGATAAATACTCCACACAGAGATGTGGGGGAATGGTCAACCTCTTCACCCCAAAGTGTCGTTATTTATGGCCCACGGACACATCCTTAGTCACAGGCCGAAGGAGGCTCTCTTCCTGCTTCCTCCTTCCTCCTTCGGAAAATCAAACATAAATTTCAATTTTCACCTGCTTTTGAGATCTTCATTGGGCGACCCTTCCCCTTCCCCTTTCCCTACTCCGCCCCTTTCCGCTCCTTTGAAAATAAACAAATTGAAATGTCAAAAGATATTGAGGCGCCGTTTGAGGCGAAATTTGCAAATTTATGAAAATGATTTCTTTGGACAGCTCTACAGACAGCGGCTGTGGCTGTGGCTTTTCCTCCTTTCCTCCTCGGGTTTTCCATTGATTTACTTTGTCTAATGGCCAAAATTGACACTCAAAAGGCAGCTGCCACACAGAGACTCTCCGACTTGGACTCCAGCTCCAGCTCCGACTCCGACTCCTCCTCTCTTTCTATCTCTCTCTGCCACTTTTGGGTTTGAAGAATGATCCGAGAAAGCGACGCCACTTGAGAGATTTATGGGGAAGCCTTACGACTACGCGGCTACGCGACTACGAGACTGCGAGACTGCGAGACTGCGAGACTCCGAGCAGAGTACCTCTGACACTTGTGCCTCCTGACTTTGTCTCTGGCTCCTGACTTTTGCGGGAAAGTTTTGACAGGCTGCTGCACAAAGACAACAGACGGCAGACAACAGACGGCAGACGGCAGACTGCCTTTTCGTTGCTTACTTTTACTCCCATCAAAACTGTTGGCCAAATTTAATTATATCGAAAGAATTTCCATTGAAGTTTCAGCCTGAAATGCTGTCTGTCTGTCCAATTTCTGCTTTTACGTGTGGCAATAGCTAAACAACAAAAAGAGTGATAGAACCTCTTTGGAAAGTCTCTACAGCGTCTCCTCTGCGGCTGTCCAGGCACTTATGGGAAGGCGGCACCGTAGTCTCGGAGGAACCTTCGATGGAACACCATCACATGGCCATCACAATGGGCAGATCTGCCTTCGATGGACCTAAACCTATATCTAGACTCATGGAGTAGATCAGGGGGAACTCCTTTTGGTAGAACTTTTAGCTTTTCTTCGACTTAAAAGACTTCGTTCCACTTAATTCCAAAGAATTTTTGAAGTTTTTCTTACAAAAAGACCTTCAAGTGGGAAGATTCGTATGGACTCGAGTCCTGAATGCTGAATCCTGAAACAATCCTGGCCTTTGCCCCTACTTTTCCTTATAAAAAGTTGAATCAAAGTTTCCTTTCTTTAGGGATCTAGAACTCTATTCATCTATCATATATTTTTCATAGATCAAACATTTTCCACTCCATTTTTTGATGGAAATATCTTGAAACTTTTCCAATCTCCACACACACACACACACACACACACACACACACACACATGCTTTTTCCCATTTCCATTTCGTTCAGAGACAGAGACCGGCACTTCCTCTTTCTTTGTATCTATCAATCTCTGCTTTTGCGGCAGTTCTCCCCCTAGTTTCCTTTTCAGAAATCTATTTTGGTTTCCATTTTATACGTTGATACTTTTCCATAGGCCCCAACCAATTTTCTGCATCATGAAAATTGTTTTGCATTATGATTTTTATCATTATATCTAATTATAAGACCCGAAGAGAACAAAAGAATTCACCAGGGGACCAGGGAGGAGGGCTCTGTGTTTTTTTTAGAGGCTTGGCCCTGGCTTGTGTCCCTGCCGCTTGTTTGGGCAAATGCTTTAGATAAATGAAGCCAGAGTCGGAGGTCTTCTGGCAGAGACTGGAGCTGTGGCAGAAGCTCCACTGAAGAGGGGCACGCTGCAGAATAGAACTCCAAGAGACAGAGACCAGAACACAAGAAGAGGAGACCTCTGTGCCTCTGCCGCTGTGCCTCTGCCGCTGTGCCTCTGCCTCTGTGCTGTTGTGGAAGAAGAGGCGCCTCCAAAGTGAGTAAGACTTCAATTGAATGAGGGGGAGGGAGCACTCGTAAAAGTGAAGGAGGAGGCGGAGGCGGAGGAGGAGGCGGAGGAGGAGGAGTGCCGGCAAGAGGCAGGTGTGGGTTGTTTGCTTATTTGCGATAGTTGGAGGCTCATTACCAGAATGAAAGACCAGAGAGAACCTACCTCCAAGCCTCCAAGCGAACTCCTCCGTAGCCGAAACCCATACCCACCCCATACCCCAGACCCCAGACCCAACCTCTAGGCAAAAGTCGTCTATGTCTATGGCAACATTGTGTGTCTTTATGGTTGTTGCTGTTGTTGTTGTTGTTATTTTGGAGGAACGCCTTTCTCTTTGTTTTTGGTCGGAACCACTCCCAATCTTTGCACGACTCTAAGCAGCGCAATTTTTGAATGCAACTCCAACTGGAGCCGCTCTGTGGCTCTGCGGCTTTGCGGCTTTGCGGCTCTGTGGCGTGCCACCCACTTGAGGTTTTTGAGGTTTTGAGGCTGGAAATATGAGAATTTAGAATTTTATGCAAAGTTCGTGACTAATCTGCCGCTGAAACGAAGACAGGGATCCACCACAGCCCCAGCCACAGCCCCAGCCACAGCCCCAGCCACAGCCCCGGCCCCAGCCCCAGCCCCAGCTCTAGAGACATTCAAGAGGTCTCAAGCGATTATTGGGGAGCGTACGGTACGGGAAATAATAAAAGAAATCAAGGCAAACAAATTGAAGTCAGAGCAAAGTCGATGCGAGCGTTCTAGAGGATTGAAATCCGATCTGCAGAGACACGGAGGGATTCGGAGCGATTCGGAGCGGGAGAATGTTGCAGGAAAAGTGAATGTACAGTGGTGTGAAAGTGCTGGAAAAGGGCTTCAAGCTCAAGCGATGATTGGACACAAAAACGATACAGGTGCTCGCTCGAAGAGCGCTCTTTGACGCCCAAAAAGGGGAGTATAGAGTGAAAGTTTAACGCCTTCAAGAAGGAGATCCGCTTCGGAGAGTGTAGGCCAATAAATGTCCACTAATAAAATCACCGAAAGATAGATATTTGTGCTTTCGATCTTCCCTTAGTTTAGGATTTTTCCCTAATTTCTAGAATTTTTCCCCTCAATAAATGTCCCAAAAAGTATCCCTTCTACCCATATCGTTCCCTTTGTTTTTCCAAAAAATGAAGACAAATTTCCTTCACTTTTGCCATGTCTTATTCTGACTAATTATTCTAGCGATTTCCTTGGTTTTCTCGGGCGTTTTATCATCGAAGTTGCAACACATTTTTGGGGCACACACCCATACCATATCTCCCCCCCGATAGTCTAGCCATGACGCACCGTACACACACGTGTCCAATGGATTTTTCCTGGTTATTTTCCCATTTCCACCAATAGCTTTTCCGCGTGCTGTTTATTCATGCGAAATGCTCCAACGCCTTGGCTGCGGCGCGTCTTGGGGCCGAAAAAAATAAGTTCTTCTAATGCGTCGAGGCGGCTATTTTTACACATCGGAATAGAAACAACGGCCGAATAGAAGAGACTGTTTTGTGCGGGGCACGTATCTGTATCTCTGTATCTCTGTATCTTTCGGAGGTCTGTGCGCTGTGCTGTGCCTGAGGTTCGTTGACTCACAAGAATGACCAGACCAGAGGTTGAGCAATCGTATAAAATACCAAAATACTAAAAGACTCTTAGGCGCTGTGCTAGAAGAGCGAGACAGAGACAGAGAGAGAGAGATCGTACATTCATTATCGGAAATGTCAGTGCGTGACCTCGACCGCGTTTTATTCTTCGGATTTTTACAATTTACAATTTCGTATTTCTATACATTTTATTCGGGGTCTTCGGCAACGGCAACGGCAACGGCAACGCCTTCTGATTCAGCGTCCGATTTCGCCCCATTCTTTGGTTCTCTTTTGTGCTGTGGGATTATGAATAGAACTCTGAAGAATGGACACCCCAACGAATTCTGTAAAAAGACACTGACAAATGCCTGCTAAAAAGAGCGATTAAAAATCACACCGCACCCAAAAACAACAAAAACAAAGCCAAAACAAAATACTATAAAAATTAATCGAATTTTCGTACACTATTAATCACAAGCACAAAACATACAAAAAACAACTTTCAAAACGCATAACGAAGAAAATACTAAACTAAGTTAATTTTAAGTTCAGAATTTCTTGAAAGACGCTGTTTATATACTAAAATATATATTAAGCCACACACTAGGGAACAAAACTTAAAAAACCTACTTCAAAATTTTTCTCCACGATGAAAATACTAAAAAAAAAATATCTAATGAAAAAAACTTTAACAAAGGCTTTAAAGAAAAAAAAAATTTTTTAAATAAAGCTTAAAAAAATCAACAACAAAAGAAACAATTTTAAATCGCTAAATTCAGTATTTAGTGCCTAATAAATTATTGAAAAAAAAAAAAAAAAGGTTAGCCCAGTTTATAGCCCAAAAAAGAATAAATCAAAACCCTCAAATGTCCCAAAATCAGAGCTAAAACAATTAACTAAACATTCGAAAAACATTAGCAAATGTCTGTCGGGAATTCCATAAAAATCAGCCATCAAAATTCATGCAGAGAATAAAAAAACACCACACGCTTTAGGGCCATAAATTTCCGCCCCAAGGGAATCCAAATTTATTGCCAATTTTCGTAGGGCAGGAAGTCACCAGCAACAGCAACAAATCCGCCAAAATTCCTAACCGAAAAACGAGAAAAATGGTGGGTATTTTTTTCGAGAACATTTCCAAGATGTCACATAAATTGGGAGCACACGAACGGAAAAATAAATTATTTTGGCTTTGTTTTTGCAAACATTTTTCTATGTAAAGCAGTCACGACATTTGGAAGAGTTCCAAAATGGGACTAAAAATAGAGTCGAACGACTCTAATTACCTGACAGAATGGGATAGAGAGAGAGAGACGGAGAGAGAGAGAGACGGAGAGAGAGAGAGACGGAGAGCAACGAGAAGAGAAGTTTGATAAAGATAAATGACAAACGGAAAGAACAAAGTACGAAAAAGTACTGTCTCTCTGGGCAGAAGACTCTAAAAGTATCTATCGCTCTCTCTATCGAAGGTATCTCCGTTTCTCTCACAGGAAAGACGACCCCAAAAGTGCAATTAATCAGCGGATGACCCAGAAAACTTCTCACAGTTCTTTACTTTACGGATGATGCCACGCCACAGCAGCATCCTCTTATAGCCTCTCCTCTCTTCTTTCATAGAATCCATCTCCATCCCATAGAATATCTCCATCTCTCTCTCCGCTGGAATGGATGCCGTCGACGTGCTGTGACCAAATGCATTGAGAATTAGCGCTGGACAGGCTGGTCGTCTCTGTGGCGCTGTGGAAATGAGGGACAAACCGCTTTGAAGTCCGAGACTCCGACTCCGACTCTGACTCTGCCACAGAAATATGTGTGAAGTCGAGAGAGCTCTGCCCCCCTCTGCTTGGAGTCACAGTTAAAGCCCCGACATGGCCTATTGAGTAACACATATAACACCATCAGACAGCCAGACAGCCAGAAGGAGGCTTTAAGTCGAGAGGAGGAGGCTGAGGAGGAGGAGGAGCAGAGGGGGGCTCCGTTTTTCTTTTGAGCTCAAACACGGTTGACATAATCACGTCCGAGTGTCACGTTCAACTTCTCTCAAAGCGATATCTCTTGCCTCTCAGCGAGAAGAGCCCAAGGGGGAGGGAGAGGGGAAGATATGATGATGGTCGTCTCGGTTTTGGTCTTTTGTTGGCATCACGTTCTTTGGCCAGCGAGAGAGACAGAGAGAACAAGTTTTGTTGTTGTTTTTTTTTTTTTTTTTGTTTTTTTGGTCTCATTAGAAACATGTTACATGGAAAAACTGATTATGAAATTGCCTGGCAAGAGACTTTAACTGTGTTTTTCTTTTTCTATAATTATTTTCAATGAAATTAAGAAAAAAAAATGTGTGAAAAATGCCAGGGAAAGAGATGCCCGATGGAGCTTCCCCTAGATCTCCCCTGACATTTTCCCTTCTTCCTATGACCCTCGAGAGATCACTAAGCTCTCCAATAAATCTCCCAGAGTTCTGGCTGAATCATTGAACGCCAATTAGCTCCACTAGAATCCCAGAATGTTATCAGCCATCGGCTCTCCCTCTTTCAGAGAGAGAGAGATCACTGTGTGACCTGTGACCGCTTCAGAATCTCTCGAGGCAAATCTCCAACGGGTGGCCTTCTCTCGCACTCCCACCTCCACCTCCACCTCCACTTCCACTCCCACTCCCGTCATGAGACAATCCCTTGTGGCAATGGAAAACCTTGGAAAACGCCACTAGAACCGCCGCAATGAGAGCAATTAAGATTCGTTTCACGACTCGGCGAAACGAAAATCGTTTTTCCGAATCGAAAATCGCGAAAAATTGTCCAATTAATTGCATAAATAATTATAGACTGCAAGACTCAGATGATGACACATGCAGGCGGGTCTTTAGGCTCTAATTAAGCCACAGAAAAAGATACTTTCAGAGGCACATGGCCACAGGGATACAAGGCTAGAGGAAAGCCAGTGACCAGCGACCAGGCACCACCTGGCTGTTGATGGTGACCCCAGTGAACTGTCAAATATTGCTGGGTTGTTGCTGTGGAAAATGCATTTCCTTTTTGTTTTGTGGCCATTTTGGGGGTAAGGGGGAAAGGGGTTGAGTGGAAATCAATCATGGAAATATGTCTTGGATTTGTAAACGAAATCGGATTTGTGGCAGCAACCAGCACAACATGCAACATGAGGTCTAGGCTTCGGCTGCGGCTTCAAATGGATGTTGGATGTTGGATGTTGTCTATCGAACAAATGGCAATTTGTTGTTGATTTTTCCTCAATAATTTCAAATATTTGATTTACTTTCGCCTCGTGCCGCATTTGACATGTTTTATTGGATGCGATTTATATATGGGATTGAGAGTCGGATTGAGAGTCGGATTTGGATGTGGATGTGGATTTGGATTTGGATTTCGATTGAGTGTTGCAGAGTAGGAGTTTGAGTCGATTTGCAGAGTGTTGCAGAGTGATGTGGCTGTGGCTGGGGCTGTGTGTTCCCGTTTTGTTTCTGTGGGAGCCCCTGCTGCCCTCCCGCCACTCCCCTGAAGTTCGCTGAACCTGTTAACCCATATCCCACACACACACGAGCATTTTGGGCATCGAAAATTTGACACCACTCGAGTGGAGTGGAGGGCGTGGAGATTGTTGTGGTCGAAAACTATCCGATTACCGAAAAACTTGTCTCTCATTAACACATTTTTCTGCTTTTTTTCTGTTTTCTGTTTTCTGTTGGCTTCATGACCATCTTCTGAAGTGCAATTAAGATCTGGGGCTCTGCTGTGTGGGCCATAAACAAATTCAAGCCAAAACCGACGGACACCCAGACACACAGACAAGGTCATGAATATGGTTACAAGTTTTTTTCGGGAAGGGGGGCAGAGGCAGAGCCAAGAGGATCGTTCCGTTGGCCCCAAGGCTGGTGTCTGCTGGTGCATTTCCACACCTCTTGGGGTTTCCACACCTCTCCCCCTCCACCTCTCTGTGGGGCTAAAGGGTCTCGGTCTCCACACCTCTCTGGCTAGGGGTCATGCCGTGTTTGGGGCCACATTTGTGTGGGGCTACTGCAGACGTCCGTCCATCCATCCATCCATCCATCCATCCACTGACCAAGTGAAATGTTCATTACGCGACTTTCATTTGGCAGCCGACGAGACGACGAGACGACGACGACGTCTGCTTTTCTTCGTTTGCTTGGGTTTTATGCCGGCGGCAATTAAAATGAGATTATTACCAGGCGGAAAACGGTAACGAAATCAGTTGCCGCTTAAACCCCAGGAAAGCCCCGAAAAACCCAAAGCAAAGACCAATCCTTAACGACTTGTTAATTGTGTAATAAATAGAAAGCTGAAAGCAGTAATGGGACCTCAACCTCAGCCCCAACCTCAAGCCAAGACTGAAAATGATATGGGAGAGGGCTATATGGCTTTATATGGCTATAATCGTATGGATGTACATATATGTGTGTGTGTGCTAGGGGTTTATGGTGTGTGTGTGGTAATAATTGCAATTTAATGCTGAGAAAAGGGGTTGGAAGAGGTCTCAAGCAAATTAAAAGCCTGCACAAACGAGTCTGAAGGGGTTGCAAAAGGCTTTAAAAAGAGCCCTTAAATCATCTAATATTGAAGAAATGTTCTCTGGGCTTAAAGGGGAGAATATTCTGGATCCTCTCTGGGCTTAGAAATATACAAAGAAATGTATGAAAAGATTGTAGAAGGTTATGGCAGATGTGGTCATGTTCTACACCATTTCTTTGCGTATACTTTCGAGAATATGTTTCTCAAGAGAGAACCCCTGAATCGCCTATACCACAATGATCTTCCCCAAAATTATAGTCGCCTGAAAGAATGCATTTTAAGGAGGTTTCTTCTTCAATCTGTACTTTTTCGATAAAGTTGTTTCCCTTCTCAGAGATCTCTTCAAGAGTAAAGGGTATTTACACCTTTCCAAAGTTCAGAGTTCTCCCACATCTCCGTAATGAATTATTCCCATTAAAACTCGGAAAATATATATATTTCGACGGACGATTAGGCGCTTGTCAATCTGTTGATACTCCTAGCGGAATTTGGAGATATTTAAGCCTCTTCTGCTTCCATCCTACCCCCAAAAATATCTCCCATACATATTCCAGTCTTGCCATCCTTCCGCCATCCGCCTCTCCTCTCCAAACCACTGGATCCGAGATCCTCTATTAACCACTCGGAAAAGCCCCTTTTGGGCACACAAACAGCAATTCGCAAATGACATTTAGCCATATTGAGAGGCCATAAAAGACAAATCCCAGCCATAATTACCCACGGCAGGCAGCTGCCTCCAAAAGATCATCGACTGGAGATAAACCGACAAACAATACTCTGGCACTGGCTCTGGCACTGGCTCTGGCACTGGCGCTGGCACTGGCACTGGACTCTGGAGCCCGTACTGGACTCTAGTGTAATCGTTAAGGCCCCATCCCTAGGGGCCACACACACGGATGAAGAAAGGAAACAAATTAAAAGTTTAACAAATGAAAAATTGGCAAACAAATGTTTCTGTTGGCATTGCAAAAAGGGGTTTTATTTTCGGGGATTTTCTTTGTTTTCCAGCGGAAATTGATGGGGAGGAGCTATGTATGGGATGTCCTCGGGGCTAAAGCAGAGAAGAAAGCCTTTTGAAGATCCGCGACAGACGGACACACGGACAGACGGACAGAGAGCCTCCACTTTCACTATCTAAAAGATGGGGCGGCAGACATATGGGTTTCGGGGTATCGCATCGCATCGCATCGCATCGAAGAGTCTTTTTCCCGCCATTACGACACCTCAATTTGCGATGGGGTCTGATGCCCAGAAGCTATGAAAACACACACACACACACACACAGACACAGAGGGGTCGGAGAGGCAGGGGCAGGCAGGGGCAGGGACAGGGGCAGAGTCACGGGGCAACCTCCTCCTGAAGCGGCGGCACAGCTCCTCCCCAATGGGACCTTCCCCCTTTTTTTTTGTGTTGTCTGCTGTTGTTGTTTTTGTAATACTCATTAAGCCACAAACAAGTTCATAACTCCTGGGAGAGGTGGAGGGTCAGCCAACAACAAGGCTTTGCCCCACCGCACCCCACCATCCATCCATCCATCCATCCATCCAGCCCACAGTACTTCCGAAAAGTAAACGAACCAGAGCCGTGATCACAAAATGATGATGATGTTTGGACATGTGAGAAAGAGGCAGCCGCAGCGGCAGCGGCAGCACCTGTAGATCGTAGCACGATCATGGCCCGGATCGATGGGCTAAAAGGCTAAAAATTGATTTTTAAAAGCATGGCATGGCCGTGGCATGGCCGTGGCTTGGCCGTGGCTTGGCTTGGAAGGAGCGAAGTGGAGAAAAGTGGAGACGGGAACATCCCATCCCATCCCATACCATCCCATCCGATCATCATCTGCTGGAAAAGGGTGTAGACCGTTCGATCGACCACAAAGTAAAAGTTCAACTCGGGGTCTCCCCAGCGATGACGTTTTATGGTCAGAAAAACACTTTCCTTCGCTTCGGTTCCCTGATGATCAATCGATCGCTTCAGATGATGATTATCTCTCGCCTCATCGCGTGGAACGTGGAACGTGGAACGTGATTTGCTACCACAGAGGCCTGCAAAATTTATTGTCGTCGTTGTCGTTGTCGTTGTCGTCGTCTGTGGTTTTGAACTATGGCGACATTATTAAACCAAACAAACGGGCGTCGATCAGGGATCATCATAACCGTTCGATCGTTGAAGTTCAATAACATTTGGAGGGAGAGGAAAGCGAAAACTCTGTGGGAAAATCAGGAGAAGAATGATCTAAATCGGATCTCATCCCATCCCATCCCCCCGATTCCAGTGACAAAACTTTCTCTTCCATAGATCCATAGATCCATAGATCCATAGATCCTTCCCTCTTCCCCCACAGCACCCCTCTTAATTTGTCAACGTTTTTGGTAGAGTGAAAGTCGTCGCATAGATCTTCCTTAGAGATCCCCCATAAGCCCCGAACTTATTCAAAATTCAATTGAATTTGCACGCAATAAACACGACGCCTTCAGATTCACACATCAACACCTCCACCTCCGCCTCCACCTCCACTGATCCTCCAACTGCCTCCCCCTTCTGCTGCCTCGTGGACTCCATTTCCAAGTTCATAAAACTCTGTGCCACACACTCTTGCGGCACGCTGCCGAGGCTGTGCCTGTGGCTCTGTGTGTGTGTGTGTGGAAATAAAGCCAATATTTATGAGCAGGCGGCATTCGGCAATTGGGGAAAAACTTTATTAGCAATTTGCCAATTTGAATAAAATGAAACCAAACGACGAGACAGAGCCACAGCCACAGCCAGACTTCAGGGAGCAGCACCTAGAGCAGTGCTCTGCTCTGCTCCGTGTTGCAAGTATCTGTGGCTCGAGAGGAAGGAGAGGCAGGCAGGCAGGCAGGCAGGCAGGCAGGCAGGAGGTGGCAGAGTTGGAGGTGGAAACACACCTTCCTTCCATGTGTGGCACGTCTGTGGCTTGATTGAATGTCTTGTTGTTGTTGTTGTTGTTGTTGTTGTGTGTGTGGGGGGGAAGTAGTAGCAAGTGGCACAAACAATCAGCGCTGCACCTTGTGGCACTTGTGGCATTAGACATCAATGGGATGAATCACCCCGCTTCAATGTGCCTGTTCTTTGATGATTTTTTAACAGCCAAATGTGACCAGACGACCCTCAAAAAGCGATGATTCACAGCTACAGTGTGACCGTTTTATGGATCAGTATTTGGGGGTATATTTTAGGCTGAATTTACAGCAAAACTCCTCCCAACTCCACTTTGTATAACCAATTGATGAATCACAGCTACAGTGTGCCCGTTCTTTGGCTATTTTTAGCACATTTTAGTTCCTCGAAATGTGACCAGATCTCGAAAAAGAAAGAATTTATGGGTTTTTTCGGCAAAAAGCGATGAATCACAGCCAAAAGTGTGCCCGTTCTGTACGTTGTACGTCCTTCCTTCCGTTTATATTAGAAAGTCTGGCCATCTGCCACTTGTTGCTGGATTTCAATTCAATTTTTTCCCCCTTTGGAATATCTTTGGCTTTCATGTGGCGTTGACTTTATGATAATGGGGGCCCGTTCGGTTGCCATTGTCACGTAAGGATCCTAACAAATATGAGGGTTAGCCGGCGAAGACCCTGACAGCAGCACCAGCAGCAGCGGCAGCAGCAGCAGCAGCAGAGTTCAGGGAGATGAGCGACCCCACTCCTCCAGAGTGGCACCAGGTGCGAATAAATGCAAATGTGGGGAAGACACTTTTCGGTGGGTAAGGTGCCAAAAGTCGTGATGTGACTCAATCCGTTGACTCTTTGGACCCGAGGTAAACAAAAAGAGGAAACCCAAAACCCCAGCCCGAAGAAAAAACCAAGGCCTGGAAAGCCCGGCAGATGGAAAGAGAAAAAACCTTTTGGCATATCAAACATAGCAAATCGCCAAGAGACAAAATCTCTTTGACAGCCTTCAACTAAAAGGAAAAACTACAGAAAACTACAGAAAAACTACTACTACTACCACAGCACAGAGCCAGCGCCAGAGCCAGAGCCAGAGACAGAGACAGAAGACAGAAACTGATGCAACAAAAACATTGTAGCACTGCCGGAAGAGAGTCCACAGGAAAAACAGAAAACCAAGAGAGAGAGAGACCAGGCCAGACCAGACCAGAGGCAGGGGCAGAGGCAGAGGCACGGGCAGGGGCAGGGGCAGGGGCAGAGGCAGGGAAAAAGTTCAAGCATTAACAAAAGTTCGAATTGTTTCCAATATCGAAATGCACTTTTTGCCTTTGACAGACAGCAAATGCAGCAACACAGCAACACAGCAAAAGCAAATGCAACCCAAGAGATACACAATCTGACAGCAGTCCAAAGACTGCTCCGATGGACAGACAGCCAGACAGACAGCCACACAGACAGACGGACGGACGGACAGATGGAGCCAAACGAAAGTGAGGCACTCGGAGAGGGAGAGGGAGAGAGGTGGGGAGGTGGGGAGACCATTTTGATCTTTGTTTATGCTTCTTGGCATTTCTCAGATCCATTCCGGAGTGAAGAGAGATCCATTCTGCAGCTGAAACGAACAGAATGGTGAGGGATTGGGGGAGAGCCCTCTTCTTTGGCAACCAATTGATCGAAGAAGAACCAAATCGGGGGATCAATGATCATTAAAGGGACTTAAAGACCCAAGGCAATCATTTGCATGTCGTACAGACGACTGTAGGTCGTAGTGTCTACAGCAAATGGCTAATGATTAAGCAAGAGATACTTCTAGATGTCATACAATCCTACGAAAAAGTAGCAGGAAGGAGAGAGGAATGATAACCCATATGTTAACAGATCTTTCGAGGCATGTTCCTTCCTACAGATCCACCAATCGATCAGTTTCGAGAGCGACACGTAGATCCCTCCATTAAGAACTAAAGAACCCGTAGACTGACAGCTTTAGTTGGTTGTGAGGCAATCAGGAATTTGACACAAGAAGATACAATAAATCCAAGTAGAGTTCACCCCAAACCCCCAGCCAAAGGCAGGACTCTTCAGCCTTTCCTGCTGTGTTCTCCAGGCCTCTTCTCTTCGCTTCTCTTCCAAAAAGGGGGGTGTAATGTTTCTTGATCCAACAGATTTCTTGTATTCGTTTGGCTGTGGTTTTGGGGCAACACTCGTCAGTCCTTTGTTGTTTTTTTAACACTCTTTCATGTTGGGCTTTTGTGGGCTGGCAGTCTCTACAAAGAAACAACCATGGCTCCAGTCTGCATATATCTTTGATGCCTATATCTTACCCAACTCTCGGAGACGTGCCTGCTCTGTGATCTCCATTTTGACCAAGACCGAGAACAGGCAGTCGATTACTGGCAGAGCCACAATCAGCTGCGGTATGGCTTTCCAGTGAATAGGCATTTTTCCAGATTTTTACTAAACAAATCTATATGCTACGTCTGCCTATTTTCCTTTTCTATTACTATTACTATTACGAATCTTTACGCACGAGCTACTTGATTCGAACTGTTTCGAAGACAGTTTTCAATCAATCTGCAATATTTTTCAATCAAATTCTTTGCATTTTCAATCATTCGAATACACTCAATCTCCATACCAATAGATCTATGCTTTAGATCTACCATTTCCTTACATCTTTCCTGTGATGCAGCGGCGCCCCTCGGTTTGCCTTTCTGCCTTAGCCAGAGCTTCGTTTTGGTGTCTCTAGGGCGGCTTTCTATCATCCCAAGACGATTTGCTACTACTTCCATCTATACCTGTGCTCCTTTCCCTCTGATTACCCAACATTCGATCGATATTACATATGAGACCTCCACAAAAGCCCCAAAAAGTAAATGACAACAATTAAAAAACAGAAAAAACAGAAAAAACAGAAAAAACAGAAAAAACAGAAAAAAACCAAAAATATCAGCAAGAGAAAGCGAATAAAGGAGTGAATGAATCAACGAATCAGCGAATGAGCCAACGAATGTTAATTATGAAATGAAAATTTCAAAAATTTCCCAAGTGAGAGAGCGAGAGAGCGAGAGGGGGAGAAGTAATCCTTAATCTCGGTTCCATCATCATTTTCGACCGAAAAATTGGCAATTGGCAAATGTCTCACCGTATTTCATACGAGTATTTCTCTCGTTTCGTTTCGTTTCGTTTCGTTTATTTCTTTTTAAATTGCGATGAAAAATTAAAATTTGCACGCAATGTCCAAAACGTTCGAGTGGAAAATTAATGAGAGGAGTTATGAGGAGGCAGAGACACCCCACCCCACCCCACCCCCCCTCGATGGGAGAGCTGCTACCACACACTGGAGCCTCCTTTTACAGTTGCAGAAACGAAGGCGAAAATATTGTTGATAGTTTTCGTACATGAGAAATGGCAGGCTCCTTAATTGCGGAAACAAATCAAACCAACACCGAAAAAAAACCAAAGAAAACCAAAGAAATCCAAAGAAAAAGAAGGAAAAACCATCCATTTTTGGTGGAAAAACTTGCGCAACATCTGATCCGAACATCGGTTATGGCCAGAGATGTGTTCGTCTTTGATTCTTACCTGGAAAGAGGAAAAAAGAAAGTGAATTAGTGACACAATTTTCAGTGGAAATGCAGAGAGGGAAATTTATGGCAGCACTCCCCCAAAGCCAAGGGATTTCCTCTATAAATATATAATTTATGACTAAATAGGGGACTCCCCCCCCCACACACATCTCTCCCGAAACAAATGATTTGTTTGGCTTACTCCAGTTTCCGAATTGGAGATGAAAATGTCTCCCCCAACCCTCCACAGAATTGACAGCTCCCCCGAAAGTCCCGTCCCAGATGGGGGACGGGGGAGGAGGGAGGGGCAGTTTGTTATGCTAATTGAAAAGCGAACGAAGAAAAGCTTTTCCACTCGAGTATGGGAAATTTATGTACGACTCCGACTCCGATTCCGACTCCACTGAGGCGTAGAGAGAAAAACTTTTCACCCAATTTTCTGGCTCGTGACATTCGCGTGGGTGGAGCCCATGAGTGGTGGGAGGGTGTGCGATGTGGTGGGGGGACAGACTTGGGCACGCGACGAATTTCGATTTTCTGTTGTTGCTTTTTTGTGGGGCCTGCGGTTTTTTGTAGCCAGCTCTTTCCCAGCTCGTGGTGGCCCAATTTTCGTGGAGTATGGAATGCATTTGCCCAGATTGTCGATAGAAAGTTCCATACAGAAATAATGTGACTCTGGAACCCAATAAAAATCGATAAAAAAAAAGACAAGCAGGCAGGCAGCAGCGGCTATGCCCCACATTTCCTGCCACACAACAAAAAATCGATAAGATAAAGAGTTTTCTGGTGGGAGTTGTGGGGGTGGTGGGGGTCCTAATGGCAGGCATAAATCATCAGAGTTCAGGCATAGATTGGGGGCATATGAAAGGTCTGTTCGGCGAATGGTGGCAAGTAATTTGATTGGAAATTGGAATCACATTTGGGTACTTGAACCCTTAGCCAGCGATCTTGCACCACCCCAGACACACACCCCTCCTTGAAGAGTGGAAAAGCTGATCTGAAACACCTGCTGCTTTTCCCATAGGTCCCGGTGCGAGTCCCCCACTCCCAGGCACGTTTTTGAATGGCATTTTGTTTTCGCTCTGATGCGCTCCATTGCCGTCGCGCACAAAACAAACTCCTTGAAAATGTTACGAATTTATTGTTACACCAGCAGTCGGCAGCAGCAGCAGAGACACAAGAAACACAGACGACTTGAGTGAGACATTCCCTCATGGCAAAGAGACATACAGCCTCGTACTCTCGTCTGCTCGTACTCTCGTCTGCTCGTCGTATGCATAACAGTGCGCGAAAAAGCTGACAAGTCAACGGGGTATGAGGGGTGTGGGGGATTGGGGATGTTGGGGATGTTGGGGAAATGCAAATTGTTTATGTAAGCAGAAGAGGAAGCTCCCGCGCCGCAGCAGCGCCAAGGCCGCAAAGAGGAAATAGATGGTGGATGGTGGATGGTGGATGCAGAGACATCCCATCCCATACCATACCATACAATCCCATCCCAGCCCGCATTGGGTGGCATTCACATGGCAGATGATCATTCATGCATGAGGCATGGCTGGAGGAAAGGTCTTTGACCCGCGGATTCACACAAATGATAAGAAACACTCGTACTTCGAGTGAATAGTGATTTTCACACAGCAACCGAAGGACACCGCACACACAGCTCCTCCCCAGAGGTGGGATCGCGGGGGTCAATCGAGAAAGGTGGAAGGTGGTCCCTCGAACTAATTGTCAGCAAATTTGGAAACCAATTTCATGGCCTGTCAATCATTCCGAAGAGAGAGAAAAAGGGCAGAGCCAGAGACGCAGACGGAGGCCCTCTGCTGATTTATGCGACAGCTATGGAAAATTGTTTTTCCCCCGCCCCCCGCCGCCCAGCTCGGTGTTCGGTTCGTGGCTTTTCCACGACAGGGTCAGGGGTTAACATAATATTTTTCTGATTGCATTTCAATTTCTTTCTTCATATTGGCCATAAATCTTGGCGGCAAGTGGCAAGTGGCAAGCAAATTAAAAGTCATAAATTATTGCCACGATTCGCTGCAATTCCCATTGCCATTCCCCTTCCCATTCCCCGTTCCCATTTGCAATTGCAACTTTCAATGTGCAACTGTGCAACATGTTGCACGCCACGCCACGCCACGCCGCTCCGCTCCGCGCCACTCCACTCCTAAGCGGCTCTTCTGGCGCTGCAAATATATTCAATCTTTTCCTTTCTGGCCACTTTAATTACGCCAATCCGTAAATAGAGTCAAAGTTGAAGCCCCAAAAAGAGGCCTGACAGCAGCCAAGGAGACGACAGTCGACCAGGTGCCCCAGTGGGTGGTTAACGATTTTTTAATTGAAATTACTCGACTCTCCTTTCGAGGAATCCCATGACTTTTCAAAAGTTTGCATTTAAGGATTGTCGCAAAGTGGAACCTGGAACCAAGAGGAATTCCGAGTGTATTTAAGGTTTCGAAAAGGTATGGCCGCTATTTGAACTACTTGAACACTAACTACCTCTTTAGTGTGCCCTCTTTATCCCTTAACCGTCGATGGATTTCTATGAAACTCTGGAAAAACTTGAATACTACCATCATCTAGACAATTACAACTTTTGAAGGAAATACAATGAATAGATCCTGAGTTATAACGTCTTAAGGAAAAGTATAACCATTAAATGTTGTACATTTATTATGTTTTATAGAGAATATTCTGTAATTCACACATTTATTGATGGTTTCTACAGAAATCCGCACTATCGGAACACATGTAAGATTTTTTTAACCCTTAACCCACGATGGATTCCAATGAAACTCTGGAAAAACTTGAATTCTACCATCATCTAGACAATTACAACTTTTGAAGGGAATACAATGAATAGATCCTGAGTTATAACGTCTCAAGGAAAAGTATTGCCATCAAATGTTGTACATTTATAATGTTTTATAGGGAATATTCTGTAGTTCGCACATTTACTGATGGTTTCTACACCATCAGAACCCATTCAAGACTTTGATAACCCTTAACCCTCGATGGATTTCTATGAAACTTTGGTAAATCTCTAATCCTACTATTATCCAAGCAACTACAGCGTGGTTCATGCTAAAGTAATGAGTAGAACTTGAGTTATAAAGTCCTCAAGAATCAGAACCCTCCAAGACTCCAGACATTTATTACCTTGCCACTCAAATTTGAACCCACAAACGAATTAGGAAGTACAACAGATCTCCCCCTCCCCCTTCCCCTCCTCCTCCTCCCACAAAATCCCAAACACATGTCAGGCCCCATTGAAACAAAATCATTTGCTCACGACGCCAAAGGAAAATATATGTGGGTTGAACTTCTGGTTATCTGGTTCCCCGGTTCCCCGGTTCTTTGTTTTTCTGTTGTTTTTTTATGTTTACGAGTGCTGTCTGTGTTCGTGTTCAACGACATGAGGCTTAATTATTTTTTAAATGATTTCCCAACATTTCTGTTGGTTCAACATCATCCCACAGGCCTCCAATAGGGTCTCTCTCCAGGGAACGGGAACGGAACGGGAACGAGCACACATGTGCTTCCAAAACCCAGACCTAGACCATAACCATAACCATAACCAAGCCTTCCTTCCACTTCAATCTATTGTTTGGGGTTCGGGGTTTGACACCCACGTATTGCATTTCCGTATGAAAGAAGCATTGGAAATGCGTCTTTCCCCAGAGCTGGAGCTGGAGCTAGAGCTGGAGCTGTCGAAGACACAAATTAATCTTTCTTTCCGTACTCCGTACTCCGTACTCCTCCTTGTCTTTCCAAAGTGATAACAGGCATAATAAAGTTTTCAACACTCAAAATGGTATGGTGGATAGAGAGGAGGAGCAGACCCAGCCGATCTGCCCACAGATATTCGTACAACATGCAACATTTTGAGGCTGGAAGAAGCTCCTCCAATACCAATACAAATACCAATACCAACACCAATTCCATTCCATGACGTTGTCATTTGTGGGGATTGCGTGACGATTGCGCATTTCTCGAGTTCGGAATGGGTATTGGGTCTCGAATTGATGGGTTTTGATGGGTTTATAATGTTGCTGGAAAAACGCTTGGGCTTTCCGCCTTAATAGAAACATATACACGATGGCTAGGCCCCAAAGAGAAATCTTCGTTTAATTCAAGATATTTATGGTCTTGCATCAGGGGTTCCTCCTAACAAGACCAGACCCCACCTCTGACGATCCTATGACGATCCTATGACGATCCTCTCTTCAATTACACATTATTATTATAAATTTAAATGCAGAGCCGCTCCCCGTCAATCAATTTTTATATGCGCCTTCAACTTGAGACAAAACAGCAGAAAACCACCGAAAAAAGAGTCGAGGATGAGGCAAGGCCTCGCCTTTCAAGAGCATCGCGATACAAAATGCCAATAGATCGGTTCGGTTCGGTTTTGGATAAGACCTAAGGGAAAGGATGTTTAAAGTAGGCCAAAAACAGATGACGGGTGTGGGGAGGGGAGGGGGTGGGCTTTTGGGAGAAAGTCGGGGAATAGAACCCGATGCTGGGGATAGAAACAAAAGGAAGCTGAGGCCTGGACTGGAGACAAGACGGAAGGATGGCTGTACGCCCACAATCTGCAAACAGAAACGAACGGGTGGTGGGGAAGGGGGTTTCCCCGTTCTATACACCGGAAAATGCAGCCGTTTCCACCCACTCCATGTCTAGACTTTCCCCCAAACATTTTCCCAGCTTTCTATCCTCCTTCTTCTTCCTTAAATACACTTTTAATTATGAAAAACTTTTTGTTGCATGGTTTTTTTATTCAATTAAAAGAAAACCGGAAAAAATCAAGGAAATTAATTATGGTACGAATTTCAATTACCGAAAAAACACAATTGGTAGATGGCGTGGAGTGGGGTGGGCCTCAGAGCCAAAGTCTAGGCTTTGTGGCATAGTTTTCTGTGTTCACTTGACAGGATAGTAATTTGGCCCCTCTCTCAACAAATCTCTCGCTTTTCCACGCCCCCAAATCGCCTCCAATTGTTGGCGCGTGAAAATTTTATTGCAATCTGGTCTCGCGCACAATGACAGACTCCACACCAGCGCCAGTGCCAGTGGCAGTGCCAGTGGCAGCTCCAGCCCAAGGAGACCCCTCGAAGCGGAAGCAATTGTCTCCCCTCCGAAAAGAGAGATTGCCAATCATCGTACGTACTCCTCACTCTTCGATCGCCTCCTCCTCCCGGGCATTTCCTAGAGTTCAGTTCATTATGGACGAAAATTACCCCCCAAAAGCCTCGAAGACGAGGCTGGAGGCTAGAGGCTGGAGGCTGGAGGCTCGAAGCTCAAGACTCAAGCCTCGTTAGGCTCGTGCACTCTACTGTTTCTCTCTCTCGTGCCAATTCCAGTAGCCGGACACTAATTTACACTCTGATTGAACGGACGGACATTAATTCACGCCTCTGGATGCCTGGCCTAATGCCAGCCTCCGCGACTCCGCGACTCCGCGACTCAGCAGAGAACATCCCAACATCCAATCCCATCCGATCCGATCTGGTTCTTCTGGGTATCGCTGTAATCAACTCAAATGCTGGTTTTGGGTGTAAGATCTCTCTCTCTCCTTCGTTTGCCATGGAATGCCAGTGGCTGCCACCTCCTTCACTCCACTTCGGGGGCCAAATGTCAGGGAGGAACAGAGGCCTCCCCTCTGGCTAGGAGCACCTGCTCCTGCTCCTGTTCGTGGTGTTTCTTAAGAGACCTTCCTCTAGCACCTTTCTGGCCCTTTAAACGCCTTAAATATGCACCCAAATCTTTGACTATGTTTCCAGTCTTTTTTCCATAGCCCCACTTCCCGTCTTGCTACTCCTTTTATCCCCTACTCCTTCTCCTCTAGCCTGTTTTCCACCTCTTATTAGTGCCCCTTTTTCCTCAATTGTTTGAATCTTTTTCTCCTCATTTTGTACCCTATTACCCCCCCATTCGCCCCCATTTATTTCCCCCTTTTACTCCTCTGTTTCCCCTAATTTCTACTCCCTCTTTTTCCTCATTCTTTGTTTAAGTTTGAAGCGATTTTGCAAGCATAGTTTTCACACTCTGCACTAAATGAAAATGCTTTTCATTTTTGCATTTCCGCATGGCAGTATTTTCCACATATTTCAAGTGGGTGGCAGGGGCACACACATCACAGACTGTGGTTGTTGCATGCAACAGATATTTGCGCGTGAAAAAAAAAGAAAAGAAAAACTTCACTTGGCAGTTGATGGATTTCCGGGAGACGCTTTTCTTTGTATAGACGACGGCCACCCTCAATTATGCAAACGAATTGGGGGCGAGGGGAAGGGAGGGGGGCAATGAGGTGTAATATTGGGGAAAGAGAGAAGGAAAAGACCACCCGTCATCATTTTAGTTTGATTCGTTTCGCAGTTTTTGGGCTTCCTTTTGGGGCCACAGACCATCCAGTCTGAGGTCTCAGGTCTCAGGTCTCTCAAGTCTCTCAAGTCTTAAGTCGCTTTGGATTTTGCATAATTAGATGGGGGCCCCGAACCTTGAGAGAGAGAGAGGCAGGATTAAGGATTGGCCGAGGGTTGGCTCAGGTTCAGTGTCATTTGCATACGAAAAACCGCCACCGAAATTGATTGCAGAATTAGCCAAAGGCTTAAGACTTAAGGCCAAAATAGTGGCAATAGTGAAAGCCAATTGTCAGTGTCGTCTTCCATCAGGTGGAAGGGGGAATAGCAGGGGGTGCTGAGGTGCTGGCGGTGGCGCTGGCGGTGGCAGTGGGGAAGACCTCCAAAAGTGGGAGGTGTCGAAGACAGGGGTTAACCGAATTAATTTTCCACTCAAGAGTCGCGCAGAGCGAGAGAGAGATGACCCCAAGGGGATAAGAAACTAGCCCCCACCCAACCCCCCACAAAACGGTGGAAAACTCTGGCTTGTGGTTGTTGTTTTCTGTTTCTGGTTTTCCCCCTACCTCCCCCCCTCCTCACAATTTGGCAATGCCGCGGCGGCAGTGGCAGGGGCAGGGCTGGGGCAGGGGCTGGGGCAGTGGTGGGGTTATCGCAGGCAAAACATCTTCCAAAAATGCAAAAGTAATGTTCATTCCAGGAGGCAGCCAGGGGGGCGCGGGGGGTACAGAGGGGTACAGAGGGGTACCCTGACTTTTCCTTAATAGCTTCCGTTGAACTTCCCATCGAAAACAACAACAACAACAACAAAACTGATGGAAAAACCGCCAACGGCGAAGGTCACGAACGTCAAGTGCGTTTTCATGCAGGCGTGGCCTATCCCCCACCCCCCTGAAAGGAGGAGGAGAGGCAAAGCCATGACTCTTTTTGGCCACCAAGGAGGTAATTAAGCGAAGAAAAACACACACACATGGCCAAAGCATTTGGTCAACAGCCAGCAGGCCGAAAGGCGGCAATGAACTTTACCCCCGCCAAAAAAACAGAAAGAAAAAAAACATGAGGGAAAAACGAAAAGAAAATTATGGAAAAATGCGCCTCATCAATGAATGGGGTGTTGCATCATCATCATCATCAGATGGGGGGCAGGGGGTACCAAATTGCTTGCCACCCACCCACCACCGATCGCCCCCACCCATAACTCTCTTTAGTTTCGACTTCAATTTCCAGAACAGCGGAAAAAACAATAGAAAAACCATAAAAGGAAATTGTTTTTGCGTGTGTGTTTGTGTTGGAAAAACTATGCGATGGCTGTAATTGCTGTTGTTGTTGTTGTTGTTGTTGTTGGTGGTGGTGGTGCAAACTGCAGGCAGGTGGCCAAAAGAGTGAGGGAGGGAGGGAGTACCGCCAGAGAATCCGGGGAGAAATTCAACCAAATGGAACGAAAGAAAAAGTAGCAACGAGAGAAAGAGAGAAATGTGTTCTGAGTTCCGGCAACTGAATTTGAGGAATTGGAATGGAATGGAAATTGGAATGAGAAATGGGTAGGAACAGGGGAATGGGCAGGGGTATAGCTGGAATGGGTATGATAATGAGTGCTGTGCTGTGCCGTGTGGCATGTGCTGTGTGTAATGTCCTCTCCCTCTCCCTCTCCACACTGCATATTATATGTATATTAGCAAAGACCCAGAGAAGACCCTCAGAAGAGTTAGGGAACTCCAGGAGAGGACTGGCGGAGAGGGGGAAGTAGGAATTTAATGGCAGTCTATGATGGGGGAGGGAGCTGTGTTCTTCTCAATCATCGGGTTGTCATCTGTTCTGCCAGTGAATGGCATAGAATGGTATTCCGTATGTCTCTCTATTGAATGGTCTTCATGGTCACTTCGATCTTTCGATTTGAATACTCGAAGCATTGCATTGTAATCTCTAATTTTTAGTTCGAGTTCCACTTCTCGGCCTTCCTGTTCCCCCAGAGAGTGCATTGAACCATGTTCTATTTCCAGAGTTCCCCCGAAAAACCGGCAATGATCTCATGTTTCCATTGCTCTTAAGCCCACCCCTAGTTTTATCAGGCAGTATTCCATTATCAGCTCCACAAAGTAACAAAGAAAAGAACTTATCAAAAAATCAATACAATATATATATATACCTATAAATCATATCTGCAGGAAGAGATATAGAATCAAATCAAATTAAGTGGCAATTTACAGATATTTTGCGTCGCACTGCAGGCACCGGTACAGACAGGCGGCACCTGCTTTTGGTCACATAACCACAGCCAAGGGGATGAGATCATTATGGTCATGATATATGGCGTGATGGATGATAGGATTGGGTAGGAAATGGAGTTTCTGGGGCATGATGGAGGGTTGCAAGGGCACGGGGAGGACAGTGGACAGTAGTGGACGGTGGACACTTTTCCAAGCAGTTAAGTTTTCCCGTTCCCTCGGAACTTAATTGAAACTAAAGTTGAACCAAAAAAATACTAGAAATAATGCGACCGGAAACCGCAATAAAGTCGCAACTCTGGAGCGTAACGAGCGAGTGGAATTTCGGAATAGTGGAATAGAGTAAATGATACGAACGGATATTATCTAGCACTTGCTGCACTCATTAGCCCAGTTTTCCCTCCCAGCGCTGTTCCCGGCCCTCCCCTGAAGCATGAAGCTCTGTAATATCCTGTAATACGAGAGAGATGAAATCAAATCATTTGTTTCAGTTGAAACGACTCCATAATGCACAAGGTATCTCCTACAAAGCAAAACAGTGCTGTGACAGTCCGCTAATGGTTCGATATGTAGGACAGCTGCTGTTTTTCGGGGCAGACAGACAGATGTACAGATGGATGGATGGATGTGCCCCGGGGGTGCAATTTGAATGGGTATTCAATGGAAAGCATAGGGGAAACGATGCCTTGGAGGATGTGGCCGAGAAACAAGTGGGAATTAGGAGTGGAAAGAAGCTTTGTGCTCCTCCTTCTGGCACCACTCTGACACATGGTATGAGATCATAATACGAACCCTCTGTCGCTCCTTCTACGACTACTGTCTGTCAGTGATTCCGTTTCACTCTCCCGATCTCTGGGTCTCTGGATCTGCCAGTGGAGGGATCCCATGAAGACCTCAAGACTGACACGAGCTGCTGAACGAACGAAACGAACCCTTGGGGTCTCCCCATCCGTGGCATTGCAAGTGACAATTAAAGCCTCAAAAACTTGACTTTTGAGCGCAAAAAAGAAGCAAAGAAAAACTGGAACAATCTCTCTTTGCATCCGCTGGCTGCCAAGCTGCCAAGCTGCCAAGCTGCCACACGCTCTCTGCCCCTCCCCGTTTTTGAAGTCTTGCCGCAATTTGCAAATGAAGTAAGGTCGTGGGTTGGGGTTGGGGGCAACGCTACTGTACTCTGTTTTTTTTTTGCAACGGTATAATTAAGTCTTGAGACCTCATCAGCCATTTACGGGGCTTTTGGTTTTTGGTTTTGCCACAAAAGCAACAACAGCAACGGATCGCGTTTTGTGGCGTAGAGACCCAGGCCCTACCCTACCCTTCCTTTCCCCTTCCTCCTTGTTTTCCGTTCCTGTTCTTTGCATATGAAAAGCGGATCTTTGTGGCCCCAAAAAAAGACGGGGTTCTTGTTGGTTCTTGCCTCAGAATTGGCTCTTTTTTATGGCCATAATGGCCATGCGGCCCATTGTTTTGTCTAATTAGATTTTTTTGAAAGGCTTGCAACCAACCGCCTGGCAACCGCCCTGGCCGATCTGTGGCACGCAAATCGAGTTACAGTTATGACAGATCTTTCGCTTTTGTTGCTGCCACACGATCTGGAATATATCTCTTTTTTTCTGTCTGTCCTTTCTGTCTGCAGGGGAACGGCATTGGCATGGCTTTGTCGGCAAAAATACAGCCCCAACTGCAGCCCCAACTGCAGCCCCAACTCCAAATCGCAGCTCATTTAGGCCGCTGGAAAAATCACATAATGCTCATACAATTTTTGGCCAACTTTTCGGTATCGATAGCCCGTTTAAAAGCCGCTGCCGCTCCATGGAAAAACAAAATTGTTTCCATGGAATTTTTCTTGTGCGCATTTTACTGCGGTTTCTGTTGCCACAAACAAAAGGCTTGGCCACGGCCCGAACCGAGCCGAACCGAACCCCGTCTTGGCCAAAAAACAATTAGAGTGTGGCACAATACTCACAAATATCGGGGGTATTTCTGTGTTGGACTTTTGCTTACCTGCAAAGAGAGAAAACAAAGAGAAAGAATTTTATTAGTTTTGGCTTTGGCTTTGGTTTTATGGCCCTTTCCCCCCCCCCACCAGCCCGTGGACCCAATTAGATGTCTGTAGAATCAGGGGCCAAAGTTCCACTTTTGGATCCACTTTTGACAGAAGTTAGAGTGAAGTTTTTACGATGTCAAAGGCTGTTTAAGTGCCGCTAGTTTTATACTAATTTAATTGGGGCGTCTCTCGGCAGAAGAAGAAGACGGACAAATTAAAGCTCGGTTCGTCGAGTCCAGAGAGCCAATAAAAAACAAATTTGATGAGCGACAGAGACAGAGAGAGAGGGAGAGGGCACAACGCCCACAAATTGGATCGAATTTTGGGTTGGAGATGATTCACGATCGGAGGTCTGAGCAGCGCCACTTTTATGGGAAATCTGCGAGGAAAGAGAGCACTCCACGAAGGCTTTTAAGCCACGAACCCTAAGGGCTATATCTCCTCTCTGTTTAAGGGCACTATGCAAAGAGTAGTTCCTCTGTTTCTGGAGCTTAAAAGGGTTTCCCTCTGTGGAGGATATCTTTCAGTTATATCTCAGAGGAGAGGCTATACAAGAAGGTCACCCAGGAGCTCTTGAAACATCTTGGAACTGATTCATAGAGAACTATCGAAGATAAAAGATAAATAGATAGATCATAGAAGCAATCCCTTCCACAGTTTCCCCTCTTTGAGCCCAGAAATATCTATATTTTTTGGATCTACAGCCGCTGGATCTCTAATAAAAGAATGTTGGGAAAGCCCTCCAGCAATGCTCTCTAAACTCTTTCCTCTTCTGGCCCTCTGGCCCTTGATGTCAGGCACATCAGAGGAGGCCCATTAAAGCCAGTTTTATAGTTTTATAGACCATCCCCCAAAGATAACAAGTTTGTGGATTCATTTCCACTTTTGATCTATGTCAAACAGCTGTGGCCCCGCATTTTACTTTCATTTTGATGAATTTCCCTCTCCCCAGTCCCCTGTAAAAACCATTTCATTTTGGCCATCAAAAGTGCCGCAGTAGCCGCATGTCGGGTCGGCCACTTTGATTGACGCTTTTATTGCGGGCTCTGGCTCTGGGGCTGGCTCCAAACGCCACATCTTTGGCTCTCTTGAATGCAGTTTTCCATCGAAAATCGAACATCGGACATCGGACATCGGACATGTTTGCATTATTAATAAATATTTTGTGGGGAAAAGGTAAATATTATCACACACTCGAGAGCGAAACAGAAAAATCGTTAAAGCGTTCGAGATCGAATATCAAAAGATCGAAAAATCGAAAAATCGAAAAATTGCCAACAATTTGGAATGGAACGGATAGTAAAAGACTCCCCACGGACTGAAGCCTAGGCTTCAGCTTTTTGGTGGGTAATTTGCAAGTATCTCGTGGATACAAATGCATCTATGGGGTGTGGCCATCCATATGGAGTGTTGGTGTTTTTGTTTCCTTTGAAATATACAACTTTTATGAGCAATTAAAAACCAAAGTCTGAAATGCCTGAAGGGGGAAGCCAGACAACTTGTTGCCTTCTCGCTCTCCCTCTCCCTCTCCTTCTGCTCTCCCCCCCACCTTCTGGGGGCCAAGTCTCGCCTTCTCTGGTGTCTCTGTCTCAAGCTGGCATTTGATATCGATGATGTCTTTGTTTCATTTACAGACCCCCAAAGAAATTATGCAAAAACTTTGGCTCACAGCAGGAGGCAAGAGGCAGGAGGCAAGAGGCAACAGGCAAGAGGCATGCGGCATGCGGCAGAGCCCGAGGCGAGCGAAGGAGATCGCAGGCCGCAGATTTTTGTGGTTAACCGAAAACAAAACAAAAAACAAGCAAAAGAAACTTGTGACAGAAGTAAAAATATCTTTATACGTGGATCATACAACTATATACAACATGTGGCATGTACCAGAGTACAGTGAGGCTCATGAGAGTAAAGAAATGCCAGGAGAAATATGAACAAAGTTATGGATCCTATGGCACATCCCACTCTCTCCTCCCGCCACAAATCTCCCCTTTCTGATAACTCGATAATGGCTTAGCCACTCGCTTTGATTGGGCCACAATTACGGGCCATAAGCATAGTCCATAAGCCCACTTTTATGCGATAATTGCCTCGGTTTTGATAAGCGACTTCCTTCGATGATTTATGGCAATATATCCACAAACAAAAATGTTTCCTTTAATTCGATAATTGACCCAATTTCCAAGACACTTTCAATGATAAATCTCCTTCACTCTGTGCAGCTGATGTTATGAAACGCACTGCCCCTACTATTCGAACGAAGGGAGTAGCTAAAAAGGGTATCAATTACCTCGAGAGTTATGCCCCAGAAAGAGACCCAGAGACCAGATCAACCTTCCAGCGATTGCATATTTTTGTTTTCTTTACTTTTTTATATAAAAACATTCATCCTTCCCTCATGTATGATATGTTATCTCTCCTTCCCTCTCCGTCTCTCCGTCTCTCTCTGCAACATGGGTTGACTTTCTGTTTCCCCCGAAAAACATCGGCGGCAAGGAAAACGAAAGTGTTTTTCATGCCAATTGGCGGCAAGTGCATCGGCGGCTCTGCGGCAGTGCCCCCCAATCGGCTGCGTGATAAACCAATTAACAAGAGAGCGCGAGCCCCAGTCCCCACTCCCCAGTCCCCAGTCCCCAGTCCCCACTCCCGAAAAAGCCCCAAAAATACTAAAAAGTGAAATCTTTTCTTTTTTCTTTCGTTTCTTTCGCAGAGGTCAAAGCGTATGCCCCACACAACATCACTTCATATAAAACCAAAAAGTTGACTCATATGTTAGGGGGGTGGGGTGGTGGCAGGGGGGAGATGGAGCCATGGAGATCGTAAAGCCATTTGAATGGAGATTGTTTTGGCTCAAAGCTCGGCTAATGGCCGGAGGTTTTTGTTTGGCTTTTTCTGTGCTGATCTTTTGTTTGGACAGTTTGGCACTCCCCGCAGTGCCCCGCAGTGCCCCGGAGCTCCCCGGAGCCAAGGTGTCACTCAAATGTCATTCGAATGGAAGTACTTCCATGTTCCATGTTCTGGAAGGGCTGTTCTGTTCTGTTTTCATTGGGAATTTCGGGAGGATTCGATGGGCGAGAACTTTCTTTTGTTGCCAAACCGTGGGGTGCTGCTGCATGACGCGTAACACGTGTCTAACCGTATTGTTTGACGGAAATCAACAGTTGAGGCTTTCAAATCTTAAAAGTTTTCGAATGGTAAGACATTTGACAGATATACAAAAGCTCCAAAACTTCGTTTCTGACTCATTTGAATACTTCAATTATCAGCTGTCCCACATTCTCTATATACATATTTTCTATATATTATTTTTGAAGTTCTTTGACTCCCCTTTGCCTTCTTTATGGACACGCCTCGTACTGAGATTTCTTCATAGGTTCTACAAATAATACAGAGATCTCCAATCAATCAACCAAAGGCGGAGACACCCCCAGAGACCCAGAGACCCAGACACAGACAGACACACAGATAAACCATAAATTGAGTCGTTGAGTGCAAACAAAGTAGAGGCGTCTCTGATTAGATAAAATTATATGGCATTTAAGTGAGTTATTAAAAAGGGAAAGAGGCCTAGGAAAATGGGAAATTAATGCAGATAAAGTGGGAAATCACAAAAAGCAAATGGGACAAACAATCGAGAGGCTATCCACCTGTAGTGTCTTCGATAAGAGCTCTTTACTGCCGAAATAGTTCTCATCGGAATCCCATGAAAGATGTATCTCTCATTCCATCAAAATTCTCATTAGAATCGAATGAATCTTTGAATCTTTATTGCAGAGACTCCGTTTAAAGCAAATATTCATGGCTAACCGTTCTCCATCAGCACCTCTCCATCTGTACATCTCAATCTTTCGATCTTCAGTCTTCAAACTCAATCCTAAGCTTGCCCCTTCCTCTGGCAAATCTCAGGCTTAGGCTTCGCCTCTGCAAACGCTCGATCCAGTGATCGTGGCGATGTGATGTTTACCCATCCAGAACTGCAGAGCACAATTCGCAATTAATTGAATTACTATACGACTACGAGGCTGCGAGACTGCGAGACTGCGGGACTGCGGGACTACGATTCTACAGCTATAGAGGCAGCAGAAGAGATCCAATTCCAAGAACATGGAAACCATCGAAAGACAGACACACCATTCTATAAAAACGAAGGCTAAGGCACGGCAACAGCACTAATCGAGGCACGGAGGCACGGAGGCACGGGGGCAGGGAGCGGTGGCAGAAGCTCGCTTAAGTCTGTTCTTACTTCATTTTCCAAGTGGCTCGAGATTCGGTTTGGGTTTGGGTTTGGGTCTGAGTTTGAGTTTGGGGCATTGCGTGTTTCTGCTGCTCTAACGGAAATGTTTGTCTGTGCCACCAAGAATGATGTAACTCGAAGCTCGAACTGAAAGGCTGGGCCAACAGGCAACAGCCAACAGTTAGAGGAAGGAAGGAAGGAAGGGGCTTGGGCTTGGGCTTGGGCTTCAGCATGGGCTTGCCACACGTAATGGAGTTGGCGTCACTTTATTATTACAACATTTTCCATTTCGCCAAAGCTAAAATAATAATTCGCGCTTCATTTTCCCCTCCCCTCCCCCCGCACCCGCACCAGCAGCAGCAGTCGTCCAACGAAGAAGCCATTGACCTTAGAAGATATACAGTATAGAGGAGGGGGGAAGGGGGAAGGGGATGGGGCATTCCCCAAGCGACTGTGCGGCGTCGCGTCGCGTCGTTCAGCAATAAATCCAGAGCACACACAACACCGCGAAAGAAGAGAACTGACCGGCACTTTTGCCTTGGCCTGGACTCGGACTCGGACTCAGAGTCGGACTCGGACTTGGGGACTCTCTGAATGCGGAGTCCAACTTGCAATTGGAGTCTCTCCTCTCCTCTGCACTCCACTCGACTCCATTCCTGTGGCCGGGAGGCGGCAGTCAGTGGGGGAGTGAGGCAGACAGGGAGACAGAAGACAGGGAGACGGGGGAATGGGGAGCAGAGCCCAAACCAGGAGCCACAGCTGCATTCAGCACGTTTCAGCTGTTTCTTTGGAATTGTCGTCGGTCGTCGGTCGTCGGTCTTCGGTTGAGAACGCGTTTTGGCGTTCAACAGCAACAGTGCATGACGGACGGCGCCCCCCTCAAGCTTCACACTTGCCACAGGGGCAGGCAGCAGCAGCATTGCAACATGTTGCAGTGCACCAGCAGCAACAGCAGCAGAGTTCTCAACATATTTCGTGTGGCAATCGAAACTAGTTTTTCCTCGTTGGAGCTGCACTAATTAGAGCCACAGACAGATCGCAGAGGAGGAGGCGGCAGGAGGCGGCAGGAGACGGAAGGAGATGGAAATCGATTACAGAAATCGAATTTCAAAAAGTGCCAAAGGCAGCATTAAGCCAAAACAAATCGATTAAACAATTAATCGATTCTTGATGAGCCAAGAGAGACAGAGAGACAGAGAGACCGAGAGAGAGCCAAGCCCCTTGGAGGCTTGAAGTAGATGTCAAAGCAGAAGCTTAAGACCATTAAAGAAGAGTCTTAAAGCTACCGAAAGATGGAAGACTTAAGCCACGGGCCTTGGCAATTGAGGTTAAGCGATAAACAATCGAAATCTGTAAGAGATTTATCGCACGACAGATGATTAATGACGAAGGAGCGAGAAGCTGAAGCTTGAGCAAATAGATTTGAGGAGGAGGAGAACAAAGAGAAGGCAGAGCAAAGGTAAAGAGTAGAAATGATTAATTATCGATAAACTAGAACGATTAGAACACGTTTTCGATGACAGAATTGAACGAAAAACCAATCGGAATCCCCAACATAATATTCCCATAGCCCTGGCCCCCTAGGCATTCTTTAACCTCTTCTATGACCCCGCACGTTCGATTATCATGAACTTGTGAATATAATAAAGCCTAATTCCACTAGAAGACCATAAAACCATAAAACAATCAACAAAATCCACAAAGTTTTCCACTACCACCACCACTTGGTACTTGGCATATATACACGCGGACTATATAGAAAAGATCATTACCAAAATAATGAGACCATACCAAATGCCAAATTGCTCTGACCGCAAAATCAACCTAGATACCAAAATGAAATTACGTGCAGGTCGATCGATGGATCGCTGGATCGATGGATCGATGGATCGATGGATCGAAACTGAAAACAAATCAAAGCTGGAGGAGGAGAAGCAGGAGGAGGACCTGGCTTTTAGGAGGAGGAGGACCTGCCTTTTAGGAGTAGGATGTGGCTCCAGTATTGGGGGGGCTCTTAGGAGGCTGTGGGGGCGTCAATTTGAATTGAAAGCACGAGCTTCGTCTATATTTCACTGCGAGACATATGATTATTCATTTGATTTGTGGCTAGCTGCAATTTCCCTCACTGGAAACAAGAGTTTTCCGTTTTTTCTTTGCAGGAGATTTCACTTTTCTTTTGTTTTGTATTTTGGGAGGTGGTTTTTGTAATTTAATCTGGAAATTGTAGGCAATTTGCTTGAATGAGTTTTTCCGAAAAGAAGAAAAAACAAAAAAACAAAAACAAAAACAAAAAGATTTCAATGTCAAAAGTGTGGCACTCCCCTCCTTCGATGATGGGAAAAGGGGGGAAAACCCATTGCTCTAGCCACTCTTTCGGTGAGAAAAACTTTTGTTATGTTAATGAGGCAATGAACAAACATTGCAACAGTCGGGGACTGATGTTACTGGGACCGATGCTGCCACGCTGTGAGGAGAGCTCTGAGGAGAGCTCTGAGGAGTGGATCCATAAACCAAATCTCATTAACGTTGCAACAAGGTCCGAGAGTCCCAGAGTCCGATAGTCCGCGAGTCCGAAAGGCTGTAACTTGTCAGCCTTGCAGAAATTTCATAAATCTCGCCAGAGCCAGCGAGAGAGGAGAGCATCTTCCTTCTGCTCTCCTTCTCCCCGACCGTCGACCGTCGACTGTCGACTGGTTTGCCTTGGTTTGGCCATAAAACTCTAGCAACAGATTCTTTATGCCCGTATCCCCCCCCACCGACACCGCATCTCCTCATCTAGAAAAGAAGTTTCTTTTTCTCCCTTTTTTGAAGGAAAAACTGGAAATGTTTTTCATTTCTGCAAATGACGGAAAAGTTCTTTGTTGGTTCCGTTCCGTTCCGTTGCGTTGCGTTGCGTTCCTGCTGTTGGCGGACACGTGTTGGGCACATGTTGGGTCTCTATGAGGATGAGGAAAAACTGTCATTCCGACGAGAGGAGGAGGGAGGGAGAGGCGGAGATGATTGCAATTAACAGAGAAATAGCAAGAGGCTGGACATCTGATGATAATTGAATCTCTGTGTGTGTGTATCTTATGGATGCGCCCAAAAGATTCATCAAAATGAAGTGCAAATATTCTCAAGATATCATCAGTTTTTATGGGTAATTCTTCTTCAGGAATCAAAGACATTTCCTGCAGCATCTTTTGACACGAGCTCTTTCGAGATTTCATCAGTAATATTCTGCAACATCTGCTGCTGCATAAGAAGTGGCGAGGATTCCTCGGAAACCCTTCCACAAAAGTGAGACATGAAAAAAGGTCTTCAAGAGCTTGCATCTGCAGCTTTGAGAACATCCTTAAAACGGGTTTTGTTTTTGGCCAAAAAGACGAAACAAGTTTTGGCCTCAAAACAAAAATCAATTCGAAGTTCGGTGGAGGAGGAGGAGAATCGGAGGAGAGACAGAGACAGAGAACAGACGCAAGGCACGAGTTTGTCGTCGTTCAAAAAAGAAGAGAACCAAAAAATTCAATAAGCAGAGCCACAGAGAGGCAGAGAGACAGAGAGAGACGAAAGAGTGGTCAAAGAAGGCGATAAACAGCAGCTGATAAAGAGCACAAAGGTAGACCACGAAAATTAGTGAACAGAACAGAATCCAGAACTCAAGAGAGAACGGAAAAACACACAACAAAACTCCAAAGAGAAGACCGAAAGAACCTCAATGAAGAGAGCCAGTTTTGGTGGCAAGGGCAACAACTTGTGGCACAATTGACACAAGATTTTCAGTTTAGTAAATAAAAAAAAAGGAAATTAGTTGGGAAATTAATGAAAATGGAAGGAAAAGTGGAGGGGAGACAAAGAGGGTGAAGATTCCACGACGAAAGCGAGGACAAAGTGCCGTGGCGTGTGTGGTGGATGAGTGGTAATAAAATAATCAATAAGAAATAGTTGTTGAAAGATACACCCCCTCCCACACACACCCCTCCCACACACTCACACACACAGACTGGCATACTCCCCCTGAATCAACCACCAATATATCTATATATCTATCGAACACCTCCTTCAGTTTTCAGGCAGGTTTTAGCCATCAAATTAAATTGCTTTCGGTTCGGTTATTGTTGTGCCAATACCAACAATGGATTCGGATCTTGGATGGACATCCCCAACCATCCAACCATCCAAACCGATCCAACCCTCCTGCGACAAGTCCCGCAACACGCAACAGAACCATCAACATCGTCATGAACCGAACCATCATCATTTCGGGGCAGCTGCAAGACCCTTCCACTTCCTACAATCGAATGGAATGGGGGAATGGAACGCATTTTACTAGCATGCGAGTTGTAGTACCCTCCAATAAACTGTCATTCCTTCTTTCAGGAAGAGTCCTCTCTCTCTATCTCTCTCTCTCTCTCTCTGTGTGTGCAACAGGATGTTGCAAATTTCTGCTGCAAACGCAATGAAAAACCACAGATGTTTCCGTGTCAATTGGGGGAAGGAAGTTTTATTTTGTTTCTCTGGTTGCTGTTGTTGTGTTGTACTCGTAAAAATTATACACACAATTGTCGGCGGTTTGCTTCCCTTTTTGTTGGGGTTGCTGCTGCCTGTGGCCATTGTCGGGTTAAGCTTTCGGTTAAGGGTTAAGCCGGGGGACTCCGCTTTCTGCTGAAAAATTGCTAAATTACCAAAGCGTTTATCGAATTACAGCAGGAATCAATTCCTGGCATATGGCGGATAAAAATCAGTATAAATTTAATGAAGCTATTGTGTGTGTGATTTTTTTTGTGAGGGGCTTGGCTTTGATTGAAGAGAACAAATGGTAGACTTTTTAAGGAAGAAGAAGGAATCGATGGATAGTTTTCCATTTAGAGAAGTTTCCTTGCAGGTTTCGATGGAAGAACGAATGATTTAATGGAACAAAGTTCTGGGGAACTTTCATAGACCTTTCTTTGGGAGTTTCGAGAACTTTCAGAGGATGTTTCCAGTGCTTGGCATATTCCTTGATACAAATTCCTATTACATATTCCTCCATCATCCAATAACCCACATTTCTGTACAATAATATTCCATATTCTCCCCTCCTGAATATTCAGCATTAATATTCCACATTCTACACTTTAATTAGACACTTCCTCGAATGGAGAATGGAGAATGGAGAATGGGGAATGGAGAATACCCCTGCCAAGAATATACTCGTCTGAAAAAAACCATAAATTGGCCTCTTGGTTACTTTTCTTTTATTTATTTCCTCTACTTTTTGTTGATCGTCAGCGAAAATGTTGCCTAAATTGCCGGCACGGCGGCACAGACACTCCACACACACACAGAAACACTCACGAATATTTATGTATCTTCTAGATACGAATTTATACATACATATATATGTATGTATCTTTATGTGTTGGTCTTTTTTCGCTTTTTGTCACTTTTATAATTAAAATTTTGCTCGCACATGATGGTTTATATATAGAGGAAAATGTAAAGAAGCCAGAGAGAACAGCACTCCACACCATTCGATTCGAGGACGAGACGAGACGAGAGGCAGTCATTAGCGAAAAAGCAAAGCAAAACTATATAACCGAAGAGAACTGAGAAACTGAGAAACTGAGAAAACTAAGAAAACTGTGCGACTGGCCCTCGTATATTTTATTCTTAATTTATTATGTTGCTAAATGCCCCGTCGAAAAAACCCCAAAGAATAAGTAATAAAAAATGGGAAAACGTGGTGGAAAGAAAAGAGGGAAAAAAGAGTTGGATGCCAGAAATGAAGACATACCACAAAGTATCTGCCGCTGTTGTTGCTGTTGCTGCTGCTGCCTGGCTTTTGTTAAATCCAATTCGTGTTGAGTAATCGGCAGAAGGAGAAGTGTATACACACACACACACGCACACAAACACAGACGAGTTGAAGAAGGAGGAGAAGAAGATGCAGGCATAGGCACAGGCACTCGGACTGTCGCAGGGCGCAAAGCAGATGCCGCGATAAAAGAGGAAGTGCCACCAGAGGCCGTAAATCAGGGCAGGGAAGAAGCAGAGAAGATGCTGCTTTGATTTCAGTAATGTGTTTGCAGTATAATATCATCCATATGTCGTCGTCTCTCAGGATCGGCTCGCTCGTTCCTCTTGCACGCTCTTTTGCTTTTGCTCTTCTGTTGATTTTGGTTTTTGGTGTTGTTGTTTTTTTTTTGGTATATTTTTCGTACACTTTTGCGGCTGCTTCGGGGCAGACGACACAAAGCAGGCAAAGTAGGTAGTTTACCTGTAGTTTACCTTTTGGGTCCGAGTGTTTTGCGCACACACACGCGCAGCTACAGCTGCACAACTCACTCGCACACAGACGCACACAGAGAACAACCGAAGCCGAATGAACAAACACACAAACGAATTGAATACGAGACGCGCGACGAAGAGAGGGAGAGAATGAAATGAACGAACGCTGTACAAAAATGCAGGCGGCGGATATTTCTTCTTTTTCCCTTTTTTGTTGTTTTTTTGTTGTTGTATATAAAATGTTTGTATATCTCTCTCTTGTGTGAGTGCGTGTCTGTGCGAAGTTTAAACAGAGAATATTTTCCAGCCCTCAAGCTGCACTTTCAGGCATTCAAAAAAAAATTCAAGTATAGATCGTTTCTTTTTATTTTTCAGCAAAGCGATCGTTAAATGCCGGTAGGTAAATGCATACAAAACAAAAACAAAAAATTGTACCTAAAGATCTTGCACTTTGTCACATTTTGGCACTTTTTGTCTGATTGAAAATATTGTTGAAAAAAATTCATGAAAAATATCTTCACAATAGACGCGTTACGCGCGCGCGTTTTTGTGTGGATATGGATATGGAGATGGAAGGCAAGGCAGCGCGTTGTTCCGTTTATCCGTCGGATCCGAGTGAGCGGCTCGCGTGTTTCAGACTCTCTCGGCCGTTCGGATCGACAATATATACGTTGGGCCGGCGACTTTTGTTTACAAACGTCACGCGAATCGCCTTCTCGGGGGGGTAGCAAATGTTGCACAGTTCTGCTCGTATGTTGCTGCCATGTGTCCCGTACTCATGTTGCTGGCTGGAACCGGTTGCACGTGCGCCACCTATTGCAGAGTGTATGCAAGTTTCTATACCTTATTTTCCATGACTAAAGGTGGAATTCTGTTATCACCCCACATTTAAATCTCGAATTAAATAATTGTATATAATTTTATAAATTTCGTTTTTCCAGGGTATTTAAAAGTTGCCCCATTCTGACTAAATGTTGCTGCAATCCCTACACATGTTGCTGGAAAATGTCTAGAGCAGAGAGAGAGAGAGGGAGAGAGCACAGCCGAGAGAGAAACGACTAAGGCCGACAGAGGCCGATAGACACATTCGCCGGAAGATAAATTCGCCGTGGCGTCGCTTCATGCTGCTGCAACACTGTACCTATACACTTTTTGCGTCTCAACATTTCGCCTGAGTTTTAGTGTATCTCAACATTCTGCAGGCTTTGTTTTTTCGCCAGATTTTCGCTCATTTGATGGCAGGGCTTGCGTGACATTCGCCTGCGCTTCGATGTATCTCAACATTTTGCGGTAGGGCTGCTTGCGTGACATTCGACTGCACTTTGGGGTATTTATGGGGCCCTAAAGGCTGTGGTACGTACTCCTCCTCCTCCTCCTTCTCCACTGAGCAAACACACATCCAGGAAGTAGTTTCGATAATTTGCCAGGCAGCACAACATTGTATCTGTCGCTGTAGCCGTGTATGTGGGTGCCGCCACCCCAACACCCCCAAACGTTGTTGTTGGCATGGAAAGAATTTCGCAAATTAGCAAAACAGGAAAATGGAAAAGCAACAAAAGCTACAAAAGCAAAAAGCAAAAAAAACTACTGAATATCGAATGCCGCAGTGCATTCCCAGGACCGGGACCGGGACTGGGACTGGGACCGGGCGTCAAAGGTCTTTGACTTTTGCAAAGGTGTGAAAGGCAATTAGAATGTTCGAGACAGGAAAAACAAAAACAAAGATTCTTTGTAACATGAGCATAAACGAATGAAGAATGAAGAATGAAAAATGATAATAAAAGAATGAAACTTGACAATTGAAGAATATTTACGGCAATTAGGATGTGTCCATGAAGTCCCAAGACGTTGCTGGAGATGAAAGAGGGTTCAACATGTATCTCTAGTTCAAACACCTTACCACAATTGATTTGCAGACCATTGGAATCCCGTATCATATTCGTGGATCCGCATTCTGCATAATCGCCAGTGCCACACCTTGAACTCTTCTCTTGGCTTGCCTCAAACTTATTAATGATCTTCGAGCTATCAACTCGTCTAATATCTCAACAAATTAATCAACTACTCACATGCCAAAACCCGAAAAACTTATGCAACAAACAGACACATCTATACATATGTATGTATATATCTACAGCTATATACAGACCGCCCTCTGATTAATTTCCCTCAATTATATGCCACAAAAAACACAGAGACCTCATGGAGAAGGGCCAACAAATTTCGTAGCAGCCGCGGGCGGTGACAGCACAAAAAATGCGAAAAATAAAACACTAACGACCAGAAAAATACAAGAAAAAATACACGTAAAATGAAATATAATTTGATTTGACAAATGATGGATACTCGCGGGGCCTTCTCGAAAGAAGAATCTCCCTTGAAAACGACGAAACCGAAACCCAAACCCACACCCGACGCCACGCCGAAACCGTAATCAAAATTTATGTAAATTTCATAACAAGACCAATTATTTATAATGCCCTGTAAAACATTGCACAAAAACATTTCCTGGCGATCGGTTGGTCCGTCGGTCGATCTCTGGTCTTATAAAATGCGTAAAATTCATTTCGAACACAGACCTTTTTTAGCGCAAAAAACCCCAATGAATGATCGTCACAAGAAAAGGGAAATCTCAATAAAATGTTGATGCATTTTACGGCCATTTGTCAAAGGTACGTTAAGACGCGAAGCAAATTGCCCAAAGATCTCCGAAGATCGATCAATTGCAGAAAGATAGAGGGAGATAGAGGGAGGGAGGCAGAGAAGAGAGCAGAAACGATTTAAGATCGAACGGTATCGATGGCAACGTTTCATCATTGGAACTATCGAAGCTTATCGATAGAATGATCGAGAAAAGAGACGATCTATGATCCTGGAGAACGATAAATCGATAAATCTGAACTCAGGAAAACCACGATGTACAAAGATCCCAGATTTCAGAGGTGGAAAAGGAGGGAATGAAATATGTTCAAAGATTAACCATATAGTACAGTTACTTTATCTATTTCCTATCAGTTTTTGGAAGAATCTTTAGATAGAAGACTCTTCTGGCTTATCATTCTTCTCAATTTCTCGTGTATGTCCAGGGTACTGTACTGTATCGATAAGTATTCTTTTGAACTACCTAATAGCCTCATCAAATAAAATCCAAATGCGGAAGAAAGGGCTTACAACATTTTCCTTTCCCACTTTCGATAGTTTCTTCTTTCCATCGACTTTTTCTCTAACCAAAAAAAAAAAAAACCTTGCTGTCCAACATCGCGACGTCGGATGTCGAGCTGAAGGGTTTTGCATAATCATAATATAATATTGACATCATCAAAGCGCGGTTTATGGGCAGACCTCCGCCACATGCCCCTCAAGCTGAAGCCCAAGCCCTGGACTGGACTGTACTGGACTGGACTGTACTGGACTGGCGTCTCCAGATGTTGCCTGATTTATGGCCGTGCTACTTACGTGGTGGTGGCATAAAATATATGTTACATGTATAGCAAACTATACCCCCGTGCCACACACTCTTTTAAGAGCGCTGCTGCGATCATCAGCTGTGGGTAAAAGTTGCATTTGGAACAATTTGCTTACCTGGAAATAAACGGGGAAAAAAAAAAGACAGACAAAATTAGTTGAAATGTTTTTTGAAGTCGGGCGAAAAACAAAATGATAGAGAAGGAAGCTCTGTGCTAGAAGGGGGCATAGGCATTCCAATCCGGATGTTGGAAGCACATCTTAAAGATAGATCTCTGAGGCGATAATCTATTTGGGTCATTCGAGCCATTCATTAGACCAACATTTGACATGGGGACATGGCCAAAATGCATCATCATTGAGTCGCAGATTTGAGAGATTAGATTCCAGATTTAATTAGTGGATTCGTATTAGAACGAGAGAGATATATATATATAGAGAGAGAGAGAGAGAGAGAGAGAGAGGTGTTTGAGGAGAATGTAGATACGAGATACGTATATCCCCCCGAATGTTTATCATAAAATTTGCATATTTTTGCCCGCTTCTTTCTCTCTCTCTCTGGCTCTTTCTCCTCCTCTCTTTTTTTCTGCAGCAGCATCTTTCTCCATGATCGTTTGAACTAGTTTTCTCTTGATTTTTGGTCTAGCCAAAATGTCGCCTCTTGCGCACAATTTATGCATTGTTTTTGCCGCTGCCTGCTGCCTGAACTGCTCTTCTCCTGTTGGCCCGGCCAACAAGCCACTGAGCCGTGACGACCACAAAACCGAAGACGAAGACGAAGCCAAACGCAAACGCAAACTCATTTTCCATTTTCCAAAGGCAGCAGCGGAGGCAGCAGCAGCAGCAGAAACAGAAGTAGAGAACCAGAAGCTTTCACAAATCGCAAAACAGACGACGACGACGATGGTTCCAACGACGACGGTTCCGACGACGACGATGAAAACAGTTAAAAAGTTGCGAGAGTTCATTGTTGCATGCACCGGGGACCCAGTGGCACTAGTGGCAGCCACCGTTTACCTGCTGCTCTTCTAACCCTGCCTCCACAGAGCCCCCTCCTGCCGCCATCCATCGACCCCTCTGGTAGCCTCCTGCTCCTGACATTCGCCGTCTGTTCTACTGAACTACAGCGTGAACTTTGCGTTCGTTATGAGCCGTCGAAGCCGAGAGGCAGGGGCTGAGCGCTGCAGCGAATGGGAGACGCTAGAGATGGGTGCGTGACACGCACGAACATTACTTGATCAGAGCATGAGAGGAGGAGAAGACAGGGTGTAAGTCTCCATTAGAAGTCGATCTATGAAATATGATAATTTATTCACTATAGGATCTTTATCTATAGGGTCCCAGCTAGAGTCGTAAAAACAGACCGAGTGGCGCTGCTGCATGACGCGGGAGCCATACCATATTTCTTGCGGTCTAGTTGCTATAAATCATGGTTCTTCCAGCAGTTTACAGATACTTCTTCTTAGGCATCGGATTCTAGAGTTTCTTGGGTTTCTTGGGCCATCCCCAATGCCGCCCGTGACCGATTCTTTGGCTTCCTTTTTAAATACATAACAAAGTCTCTGCTCTCTTCTCCTGCTCTGTCGTCGTCGTCGTCGTTCGTCTTGTGGCCAGAGAGCGACGAGATACAGTTAGAATAATGGTGATTGATAAATATTGTCTATGCACGATTTTCAGCATTTAATTGAAGTTTGAAGCGCAAGGTCTCTCTCATCTACCGTGCAACCGTGCAACCGTTCCGTTTCGTTCCGTTCCGCTTGCAACCCCACCACCAGCACTACAGCACCACCAGCACCACCACCACCATTGAACCATTGAGATGGAACTCTAATTGATGGCAGCATTTACAGTTTTGTGGCTGCTCTTTTGTCTCCTGCAAAACAGTTGCTTTCTCCACCCACTCACATCCAAGAGATACACTCAAGAGGCGAGCAGAGCAGAGGAGAGAAGAGGAGAGGAGAGTATCTCTACACCACAGAGCAGTATGTATCTCCTCCTGTGGCACAGGAAACTTCCATTGAAAACTGCCACCCAGTTTGATGTCTAATTGTCAAGATTTTTATGCCCGATTTTTATGAACCCCACGAAACGCTTAAGCTGACGCTGGATCTCCGCTGAATGTTGAATGTTGAATGTTTTCTTCTTCTTCGTACTTTTGCTTTGTATTATTTTTTCTTGTTGTGCTTTTTCGTTACGTCCCATGATTGCAATCACTTTCCAAAGGCGGCTGCTGCCAGGCAGCGAACGAGGATTGTTTCTGAGCCACTTTTACAATTCTTGCAGATGGCTTTCTTCTTTCTATAACTTAAATTTCCACTCATGATAAACGGAAAAGTGAATTGGCTGAGAGGCCTGCACGCCTGCCTGCCTGCCAGCCAGCCTGCCATTCGGAAAATGAAAACATAAGCAAGACAACAAGGATATAACAATGCTCGTATCTAGCCCATGTTGATGGTTCAGATACTCTTGAGAGACGAGTTGCAATGGAAACAATCGGCACAGAGATGATCGAGGCATCGAAGAGGGAAATAGAAACAATCGGCACGGAAATGATCGAGGTATCGAAGAGGGAAATCGACGATTTTGTGATTAAAAAATAAATAATCGACTAACAATCGAATAAGTATCGATAAACACTCGATTGATCATCTACTAATAGTCCAAAAATGATCCATAAATAATCTGCAAATAATTGAGGAATAATTTGTAAGCACTCGATTAATAATCGTCGCACTATCGACTAATAGTCGATTAACACTTATTCTGAGAAACAAATTTGGTCAAGTTTTGTCCGAGTTTTTCCTATGGAAACATCACTAAAAGGAAATCGAAAAGATGCTATCGATATGGATCGAAAATTCATCCACTTGTAACGCTATCGATTTCAGCATGTTCCATCGAATCCATGGTTCTATCCCATGCATCCTCTCAGTCCCACCCAAAACCCTCTCTAAAAGTCTCTACCAAAAATGATAGAGTAAAGATCTTAAAGCAAAGTCGATAGACAGGCAGACAGACGGGCAGAAACGTTCATGTTCTTTCGGTAAGATGTGCGCCAAATGATAACAGAAAATGCGTTTTCCCATTTTCCATTTCGAGGCATAATTTTTGTGGCCTGGCCAAACCATTTTCCGCATTTTCGCGAGCAATTTTCCATCGTTCTCTCGTTCGTTTTGCTCTGCGTGTTCACAACTTCGCAGCAGAGGAAAAAGAATTGAAGGAAAGAATATAGAAAGGGGGGAATCATCGGCCATGCGGACGGACGGACGGACGGACTTCTGTAAACACCAAAGAGGCGGAGTGGCACATGCAACGAGTGGCGAGGCCGCCAGAAGTTTGCTTCTGCTTCTGCCGCTGCTGCTGCTGTGGCTGTGGCAATAAAAGTAATAATCGAACTGCAGCCGCAGTTGCGTTGGCTGGAAAGTTATTGCCCATTGGCTGATCGATTGGGCCCACAGAAAGGTGAGCACGGAGGAGAGAGCAGGACAGGGCTGTGCTGCGAAGAGTGCGGTTGCCAGAGGGGCCCCAGAGCCATGGCGATTGTAATTTGATAATTGGCAACGCTTTCTGCGTTCCGAGTGTGTTGCATAATGTGGAGCAGAGTGTGTGTGTGTGTGTGTGTGTGTGTGTGTGCTCTTGTTGCTTCCATAAAAATTAAGTAGAAATAGAAGCACTCGTTAAAGACCAGTGGGAAAGGTGGGCAGCAAGTATTTAGTGATCCAAAACGAATGATTAGAGAAAATGCAACCATGGATGTAGAACATGGTCACACTGAAGCATAGAGAATGTTTCCGCTCAAGACTGTACTTTTATGGAGAGCTTTTTCGCGAAAAGTACAACCCTGAGAGAACGATGGACAGTTATGGTCACATTGACATGTGATATCAAGGTAGAACACGGTCACACTGGCTCTAAGAGATCTAACTGTGGAGCACAGTGCACTTTAGGAGTATATTTTTGAATGAAATTTCAAAACAAAATATCAAGACATGGTCACACTTATTCAGAAGGATATTCATGCTCTTTCAAGCAGTGAAACTTCACAGAAAACAACTTGGAATAGAGGGCATACCCTGACCCCATACATCCCAATTTTCCAACCCACAAAAAAGTACTAAAAAAAACGAATCAATCCTTCAAAAAAAATGGGAATACCTGACCCAATTCCTGTAGCTAAGAAAAATCCTAAAGATTTCCCAACCGAAGGCAACATTTGCCACTTCATTGGCTGTAGGCCATAATCAAAGTTTGGCCAGAAAAAACAACCACCATTGATCCCCATTCACCTTCCTCTTCGATATGCAAGCCCCAGACGACTCCGCCCCAGCGATTCCACTCGATTCCATTCGATTACCCAATCTTAATCACATACAAATCGGTCGACTCCCGGGCCGGGACGGGCCGGGCCGGGCCCCCTATTCATAGCCATATAATCCCACAGTCTAATGAACTTTTGAACCAGAATGATTAGCAATATTCAGAGATTCAGAGATGGAGATTGAGAGATCTGTTTGGATATCCAGAGGAGAGGCATGCAGAGATCTCTATAGCTATAGAGAGAGAGAGAGAGAGAGATCTCTACAGTTAGAGATCTCAATCTTTTGTGGTTTAAAATGCTTTTCGCACGCCAAATTGATTTCAATCAGCGAACAATAAAGTAATTTCCATAGAATTTCACACTTCACTGAATGGCTAGCAGAATGAATGATCGACTGACTGATTGAGTGAGTGACTGAGTGAGTGACTGAGTGAGTGACTTGCTTGACCCAGTGCTCTACAATCGCCTGAACAATACGAGTATACAGCATGGAAACACTACTCTTTACAATCCTTCGAATCCATTGCCTGAGATTTCGTTCGATTCTTTTCTACTTTTGCAGCTGGTGGCGCGCACTTTGGGGGCAACAGCTGCAATTGCATTTGCAACTGCCACAGCCACTGCCACAGCCACTGCCACAGCCACAGCCAGAGCGATTGCGCCTTCGCACACTTCTAATGGACGTTGGACGACGCCCACTGGGGCCAGGGAAGGCCCCCCGACTGGTTGAATGATTTATGAGCACGCCGGCTCAGGCCGGCTCGGGCCGGGCTCCTCCAAGAGAAAAGTGAGAGAAAACTTCACTTCAAGGGTGTGAAAAGCGGCAAATGAGTTGTGCCTTTTGTGTGCCCAGAATCTTTTCCTTTTTTTTTCTTTTTTGGATAATGCAAAACAAAATGCTCGCAAATTGCAGACACAAAACGTGGATTATGGCAGGGAGATCGCTCACTCTCTCTCTCTCTATCTCTCCCTCTGTGGCGGCGCTCCTTCTGGTTTAAGATTAATCGTCCACAAAAAGAGAGGAGGAGAAAGAGATCCGATCCCAAAGTCAAGCAAAAGTCTTTTGGTGTTAATGAAGCACAAAGTCTGGAGAGGAGTGGAATGGAGTGGAGTGGAGTGGAGTCTTCGTCTGTGGGGCCCACCCACGCGTACACTTTAGCGGCACTTTACATTAAGCCACGTTGTGTCGAGTGTTGAAGCCGCAATTTCTCGCAGCTGTAGGCCTCTGCCTCTGCCTCTCCACATAACGGAGGATCCCGCCACCCACTCAGCGTGGAGTCTGTACTGTGGAGTGTGGAGTGTGGAGTGTGCGGCATGGAATCACAAGAAGAGCTTCGAGGTGAGGCACAAGAATCATAGATCGTTGCTTGAACTTGCCTCTGAGTCGCATCGCATCGGAGAGGCAGGAGTCAGGAGTCAGCAGTCAGCAGTCAGGATAAATGAGGGTAAACATCATTAGACGATCCATCGATCGACCGATCCATCGATGAGGGAGAGAGGAATCCTCTTCAAGATCTTTGTTTGCCATAATGACGAATGGTCTTTATTCTTTGATGGGAAAGTGGGGAAAAGCTGGCTCCAAAGATTACAGGAAAGTGGAGAAAAGCTGGCTCTAAAGATTAGAGTATCATTTGCATAAATCGATCAGATTGTCGAAGGAGGAGGCTCTTTTGGCTTTTGGCTTTAATGATGATTGGAGTTCGAAAGGCGAAAGAGGAGATCCACAATGATTTAGGGGGGAAGGAGAGGCAGTAGTCGATGGAAGAAATGAAAGGCTAAGCCTAAGAAATCTACAAGAGAAGAGAGGGCTGATGCCCTCCTTCTGATGAAGGAAGAAAGAGAGAACTTCACTTGAAAGAATCTACGGATCTCCAAGAGAAGAGAGGGCTGATGCCCTCCTTCTGATGAAGGAAGAAAGAAAGAACTTCACTTGAAAGAATCTACGGATCTCCAAGAGAAGAGAGGGCCTAAGATTCATGAGCGATCGTCGGCAGACTAGAGATCTTTAGATGGAAGAAATATCTACAGTAGAGAAAATAGAGCTTCTACAGAGCAGAGACTGGAAAAAAGAGCCGCCCCACAGATCACAGATCTATAGGAGAAAAGCGAGCCAAAGTTGGATGAAAGATCGGCAAAAAGATCACGTTTCAAATCGAAAGAAGTATCAATTGATAGAGCTGGAAGTTCTCCAAAGAAGAAGGATCTTCAGGATCTCCAAGAAGAATCTCTTTAGATGTTATTTCTCTCAGATTTGTTATGGTGAGATTCAAGTGGTTTCCATTGGAACTCCTCTCTCCCTCCTCTCTCTTTTGCAGTAGGCTTTTCTCCATTAGTTCTTGGGCGGGACCAGCTCGAATATCCTTAGTCTGTAGGCGCATGGTAAGCCACTGACCTCTCTGGTGGCGTTTACCAACGATTAACCCCGACGACAACCCTTGTGGCACTAGCCACAGAGGTGCCTCGCCTGCTGCCACTTCCTACTGCTCGCAGAGCGGTCTTTGATTTCGTAGAAGCCACACAACACACAACACACAAGACACAAGACACAGTGTACATATTTTTCAGCTTAGTTCAAACAACTTTAAACGACAGCTTACTAAAGTAAAGCAAAAGTTAAATGAGCAAAAGCCGTAGAAGGGGGGGAGTAGAGTGGAGTGGAGTGCAGTGGAGTGGCGCAAAGAAAGAGAAAAAACTTTTACCACAAATCGGATTTCCTGCATCGATTTCGCACGCGTGCCTGGGCCTTCCAAACGAAACGAAAGAGGCTCTCGAAGTAGATCACAGAGCGAGAAACACAACTGCCATAGAAAAACATAAGACATTGATACAACGACTCCAAACAGCCGATGGAAACGAGAGCAGGAAGAATCTTCAGCGCACTCTCAGATGCCACAGATATTTCCCAAGGAAATAGAAGAGATTCTTCTGCGTTGGCCTCTGGATTTTCCAAGAAGCCATCCCACCGAAGCGGGGGAAAACGCGCCGTGGCAGAGGCTGTGGCAGAGGCTGACAAGTTTTTCCCTTATTTGTAAGCCGCAACAGGCAGATGGATGACAAAGAACCAGTTGGAGTGGCAGCCGCCTCTAAACTTGGGGCACACACAGATGGATTGTTAAAACACAACACGAGCCCCACAGGGATGGGTTCTGCCATAGGAGAGAGGAAAGCAGATCACAGATCACAGAGAGAGAGAGAGAGCCGACTGTTGGGATAGATGGAAAAGGATCTGCTCCTCTACTCACGTAGGTTCTGCCATCTCCTGGGGAATGGGGTGTGGAGTGCGGAGTGTGGAGTGGAGGAAACTAGTTTTCCCCCTTTGCAATCCCATTCCCTGATTGAAGTTCCACTCTTCCGCCCACTCTCTTTCTCTCTTCATTCTGACAACGTGCCAAAATGCCCCTCAAGGCATCATCGAAGGGCCTGGGCTTCAAACTAATTGTGGGGACACGCCTTCAACTTCTTCTCTGGAGCCCATAGCCATCCTCATCAAGCGCCAATGCATATTCATAGTTCATAACGAAATGATGTTCGCTGTTCGCAGAGGAGTGGAGTGCCAGGGAGTGGAGTGCCGTGCAGCGGAGGTCGTAATGGAGTGAGTGGCAGAGTGGCAGAGTGGCAGAGTGGGAGAGTGGGTTTATCTTCCATGTTCACACATTCAAAATGCTTCCCCCTTTCAAGCCCCACACTCTCTATCTCTCTCTCTCTCTCTCCAGAGTCCACTCTCTAGTCTCTAGTCTCTAGTCATAACTGCACAATTGCCTCTGTGTTTTTTAATTAACCCAAAAACAACAACAACAAAATTAACACAAGGAAAGATACGTTTGGTAGCCGAACCATTGGATACCCTAGGGCCTAGGAGATTCATAGTGATCGAAGAGACACCAAGCCGTAAGTCAGGCGGAAACGCCGTCCAACCAACCGAGGGGCGCTGCTGCATGACCGCACAAGACTCGTTAAGAAGGAAAATTCCAACTTAAAGTTAATGAAGAATATTCCTTTACAACAAAATAAAGTTTTACCAAGAAGGAGCCCTGCAATCGATTGTTTCTATATGAAATGGTAATCTGATATGGATAGACATTTTCTTAACTCGATTAAGCATATTAAAAAGGCATAGTGCTAAGTTTGGTTACATTACCCTTATAAAAAAGAAAAAAAAAAAAAAAAAAAAAAATCCGATATTTCTTGTAGAAACGCTGCTATATACGATCATGCATACGATATCCTCTTTATTTACACTCTATAAAAATATAGCCATGAAAACACACAAAAATTTGCATTGAAAAGTCAATTCAATCAGTCGAAACGTTTTTGTCGAGGCACAGGAGTCTGAAGAACTGTATGACATGCCAAATGGTCTCGTTTCTCTGTGCCACAAACATCATCTGCTCATCGTTGGACCCTCTACTGTGCAGGGTATATCAAACACAATCCACAGCAAAGTTGAGCAAGTGCGCGGGCATTACAAAAAAGTGTACAAAAAAGAAAAAGAGAAGAAAAAATTGAGGTGACAACATATAGGAAATGTCTAAATATACAACAAACAAAAGCTGGACAAAGCATAAATCACCTCGAAAGAGGAGGAGGAGGAGGAGGAGGAGGAGGAGAGTGGAGGGAGGGGCACATTGCAACTGTAACTGCAAACAAGTTAATGAATGTATCTGAAAGATACATCTGCATAGAGAGACACCGAGGCAGCGGCAGTGGCAGCGGCAGCCTGTAGCCAGAGAGAAAGACTCTCGACAAATAGAGTTGGCCGAAAAGCAAAAAGCGGGCTATAAAAAGCGTTAACAAGACAACAACAACAACAGCAACAACAGCAACAGACACAGCAATTGGCAAACAATAAAATACACTTAGCAGACGAGAGAGAGGGAGACGGAGAGGGAGAGGGGAGGAGTGTGCAAGTGGAAGAGCTACTAAATTGTTGTTAACAATTCTTTAGAGCCCAAAGCCAAGGCAAATAAATTTTTCTGTCTGCCAAAATGTGGGTCAGCAGCACCAGCAGCCAGAGAAAAGCCAGGGGGATCGGGGGGTCGGGGGTCGGGGAGGAGGGAGGGTGGAAAAACGTTGGAAAATCGCAGTAGCGGGGCGGCAGGGGCCAAAGAGCTTTTCATTTTATAGAAGTTTTTCTTTTTTTTTTCAATGCCAACGGCAGACATTTCACTTTGCCAGAGATTCAGACTCTTTTCCTTCTTTGCGTGTTGGCCAGAAGATTTTTAACTACCGTTCAAAATGTATCTTAAAGATACGCCACATGGAGTGCACTCAACGTACTCCCCGTCACCTACTCCCTCTCCTTCTCCTCATTAATCACTTTCAATCACTTGCAAAGAGTCAATTTTCTGAACAGCTTCTTGCCAAATGCCATCCCATGCCATCCCATTCCATTCCATTCCATTCCGTGCAGCAGTTGCATCCGTATCTTTAGCGTTTTGTGTATCTTCCCATCCGCTGGGTGCCTGGAACGCCAGGCACATTTGGCTTTTATCATTCCCCAAAAGAAAAAGAAAAACAAAAGCAAAAACTAAAACTAGAGCTGCTACAAAAACACATTTGTGTGCCAGATATTTTTCGCGTTTATGGATTGTGTGAAGAAAACGAAGATCTGTAATGGAAATTAATGGCTTATGGGGAGGAAAAACTTCAAGAGATGCATCTAAAGAGTGTAATATGTGATTAGAAGAATCTTTACGGCTTTGAAGAATGTTTTCATTGGCTTTGAAGAATGTTTCTTTAGCTTTCAGATGCAGATCCATGGGAAAGTATAGGTAGACTCTCAGAAGATGCACAAGAATAGAGTATATTCCCGGTTTCGTGTTAATTGTAGATCGTTTATTCAGTTCCAATCGGTATTAGTAGTACTTTCACTGACGGTGGTAGATCTGATGGCCATAGGAGGGCACTCCACTCCATAGGAAGGCACTCCATAGGAGTGAGCATACGATGGAGCATAGACTGCCTGGTGGACCAGTGGGGAGTAGGCCTTCAGCACGGGAACATGCTGCACCACGGACACGTGCTTCACGACCGGGACATGCTTCACGACTGGGACGTGGCTGACGACGGGCACCTGCTTAACGACGGGCACCACCTTGACCACTGGAGCCACAGCCACTCCGTAGTGGGAGTGCGCGGAGGGGTATTCCAGATATCCGGGAGACGGAGCAGCCGAGGCAATGGCCACCAGAGCGAAGATCAGAGCGCACTGACAGGGCAGGAGAGGAATTAAGTGTTAAAGGATACTCCAAAGGATAGCTCCCTTAAGATACTTACAATGCGGAACATTTTGGAATATTTTGGGGGTGTTTAAGACTCAAGATCAGAAGAGCTGCTGTCACTTGTGTGGAGGTCTGATGACTGTTGTTGATTTAGCCACAGATCGAAGATTATATATGGCCAAAAATGTGCCTTCTGGCTGCACGCACAAACCAGTTTAATTGTGTTTTGTATCTTAGTTCTTTGGTTTAATTGTGCGAATAGATTTATCTGTCGATTAAGCCGAAGGTGTATTCACAAACACTGACTCCCCATCGTCTTCATGGCCTTGGTTCTCAACGGTCATCAGCGTCTTCGAACAGCACACGTGAAGCCGGCGATCGATACAATGACAGTGCCTTTCAATACCTTTGAGAGACTCCACACGCGGACAGACAGACAATCGTGAAGTGATATTGGGAGGGGATTATGCCTAAACGGCATGACAAAGGAAAGTCTATGTCGAAGATCACCTTCTGGGCGGGAAAACAGATCAAAGCCCATCGAAACGGAAGGAAACAACAGATCGGATCGGAACTCTTTTGTGGGCGAAACTTGTTTGTCGCGTGGCGCTGATTATATGACTTTGTTCAGAGATGTTTTACTATATAAAGAGCCCAAGCGGAGGGTCAAACATCAACAGTCGTCCGACATCCACACCAGTTACAAGAACTTCGAATTCCACAACCAATTCTTCTTCAACATGTTCCGCATTGTAAGTATCTTCAAGGATCTATCCTTTGGAGTATCCTTTAACCTTTGATTCATCTCCTGCCCTGTCAGTGCGCTCTGATCTTCGCTCTGGTGGCCGTTTCTTCGGCTGCTCCTTCTCCCGGATATCTGGAATACCCCTCCGCGCACTCCCACTACGGAGTGGCTGTGGCTCCAGTGGTCAAGGTGGTGCCCGTCGTTAAGCAGGTGCCCGTCGTCAGCCACGTCCCAGTCGTGAAGCATGTCCCGGTCGTGAAGCACGTGTCCGTGGTGCAGCATGTTCCCGTGCTGAAGTCCTACTCCCCACTGGTCCACCAGGCAGTCTATGCTCCATCGTATGCTCACTCCTATGGAGTGCCTTCCTATGGAGTGCCCTCCTACGGCCATCAGATCTACCACCGTCAGTGAAAGTACTACTAATACCGATTGGAACTGAATAAACGATCTACAATTAACAAGAAACCGGGAATATACTCTATTCTTGTGCATCTTCTGAGAGTCTACCTATACTTTCCCATGGATCTGCATCTGAAAGCTAAAGAAACATTCTTCAAAGCCAATGAAAACATTCTTCAAAGCCGTAAAGATTCTTCTAATCACATATTACACTCTTTAGATGCATCTCTTGAAGTTTTTTCCATTACAGATCTTCGTTTTCTTCACACAATCCATAAACGCGAAAAATATCTGGCTTTTCTGGCTTCTTTGCATCCTGTTGAGGATATTTTGAGCACCTTTCGCTGCACTTCCCATAAAGTTCTCGTCCAAAATAAAGCTAAGGAAATCCTCTTCGAATCTTCTTTATTTTTGCGGGATCCAAAATCGATGGAAATGAGGGAAAATCGCTTTCCAAATGTACAATCTCCTCGACAGTTTTTTTTCGCACATTTAATGACCCGCGAATGTCAAAAGTCCATGTGAAGTTTCCATCATCTCGCGCATCATTTTATGGGACATTTTGTTAAATTTAATTTTGCCACAAAGTCATTTTGTTATTTGCAAAAAGCAACAAAAGTCACACATAGACGTGTATTGTAGAGACGTTAACAAGGTGGCAAAAATATGGGGAGAAGAGTGCGGCGCGGGCTAGGAAATTTCTTCATTAATCAGCGAAATAAAGTAACGCCTCATCCCCGCACTGCCAGTGCCAGTGCCAGCTACCATCATCATCATCACGACCATCATTCTGCCCGCTGGATCGTCTTTAATTTGAGCCAATTAAAGTGGCGACAAAGCCTTCAAGACCGACTCCACTCTCGGCTCAAAGCCTTGTACAATATGCCTTTCCCTTTTCCCCGATGCAACGATGCAACGATTCAACGATTCAACGATTCAACGATTCAGCGATTCAGTGGCCCGTTCGCCCCGTTCGATCTACCAGTGTTAATGATTGAACCTGAATGAATGGTTTGTACATGAATTTTTCATTGTTTTTTATTCGGGCCTGTGGCTCTGGGGCTGGGGCTGGTGCGGCTAGAAAAACGACTCTCAAAGAAAATACTTTGATATAAAAATAAATTGTGTTCGAAAGTAAAATTTTATGAACTTTTTTGTTTTTGTTTTGTGTGTGTGATTTCTGTTGCCTTTGGGTTTGGGTTTGGGTTTGGGTTTTGGGTTTTGGTTTTGGTTTTTTGTTTCTGTTTTTTTCCAATTGCCAAAAAGATTTATTGAAGTTTTTTCATCTACATTTCATTTGGTTTTTTAGCTTTGACTTCATTTCGGTTTCATTTTCATGGTTTTTCCTCAACTATAATTTCTATATAAATTTCTCGATCGCCCGATTAAAAGTTTCGGCAATTTTATTGCTCTATTAAGAGAGAGAGAGAGAGAGAGGCGGGAGAGAGGGGGAGGGGGACGGGGAGCCAGAAAGGTGTGTAATTCCGTTTGTCTGTTTAATGACGAAATCATTTGATCCGCTTCCCCATCCAAGGGGTCCCCTTTGTTGGGGCTTCCACCATGTGGCTTGTCTGTGGTAATGACTTCATCCCGAGACTCCGCGGACTCTGACAACAGCAGATTTGTCTGTGTTTTTCTGATAAATTACCACCACTCTATGGCCTATAATAATATTTTTTTTTGCTTTCGGTTTTCTGTTTTTTAGGGGGTGTTGCCTTTTCGTTGCCTTTGTTTTCATTTTGTTAATTATCCGCTTTAATTGTTAATTTAAATCACGAACATTTTATAATCATCGAAGAGAAGAGTGAACAGCAGAAGAAAAAAAGTGAAACTCAATTGAACTTGAGAGGAGAGTGGCCCCTGCCCCTGCCCCAGCCCAGCCCAAGCCCCCCCTGCCTCCCTCTGGGCCTCTTTCTTTTCTCCTCAATTCTCTTATGGTTTTCGGGGCGTGATTCGATCGAAAGAGTAGGAGAAAGGTCTCGGAGATTCGATTGTTTCTGTGAGAGATATGAGGAGATTTAAGGCGGATTTTGTGATTTGTTAGAAGTGTCGGCTGGAGTCAAGGATTGAAGATTGAAGATTGAAGCAACGTTGGAAGATTGAAGGCTGACCAAAGTGCCAGTGGCATTGTTTGTACTGTTTATGATTGAGCGGTTGTCCGAGGTTGATTGATGGCCATCTTCTTCTATGATTTTTTGCCTCTACAGAAACGTTTCAACTCTAGAAAATGTCATAGTTAGGTGCCCAGTTCTCCATAAATATACATATAATACCGACATAGATTATACCCAAGTTGAAGTTCAATTTTGAATCTATTTATCTATTATCTATATCTATTATCTATTTATATAATATATCTATTATCTATGAATTTTGTTCCTATTTTTTTCTTTTTTTTTTTTTTTTCTTTTTTTTTTTCTTTTTTTTTTTTTTTTTTTTTTTTTTTTCTTCGTTTTTTTTTTTTTTTCCTATTTTTTTCTTCGTTTTTTCTTTTTTTTTTTTTTTTTTTTTTTTTTTTTTTTTTTTTTTCTTCTTTTTTCTTCTTTTTTTTTCTTTTTTCTTCTTTTTTTCTTCTTTTTTTTTCTTTTTTTTTTCTTTTTTTTTCTTTTTTTTTTTCAACTAGCCTTTACCCAAGCAAACCTCCAACTTCTAAAACAGTTCTCTGCCACTGTTAAAGGACACTATTTTCCATAGCTGTTTCAGGGCCATTTTCCATTCGGTTGAAAAACGTTTCTCATTCAATTGAATTTCCAATCGAATTGCAGGTCCCTTGGAAAATGCCGTGGCGTAGCTCGTTAGATGATGGCAAAAATAAAATGGAAAGTTTATTTAAAGGTTCATTTAACGCGAAAGTTGAACTATAACTGAAACGAATAAACGAATAAACGAATAAACGAAACAGCAGTCTAGTCTGGATCTCTCCTTCTGCAATCGTAACTGAATTTCAAGTGGATTTTACACTCCAACTAATTCGGTAAATGTTTTATTGCCGCCCAGCGCCGCGACCAGTGCCACAATCGGGCAGGCAGGCAGTTGGCATTCGGCAGCAGTCAGCATTCAGCATTCAGCGGCATTTAACAACTGCTGGGCGGTCAGAGCGACCGACCATATGGTCTGCCAGGTCCAGTCTTTTGGCTAACTTATTGGGCGAAAGGTTATAGCCATGCCAGCCACCAAGCCACCAATTGTTATGCAAATCTGTTCGATGGTCGAGCTAGAGATTGCCTCTGCAACAGCAACAGCAACACAATGGACACAACTCTCGGACTTGGACGCGGTCGCCGTCGCGGACTCCGACTCGGATAGAATCGGACAACGAGGAGGCAAAAATCCTAAAAAACCCAATCGAATCGCCGCCAAATCGCATCGAATCGAATCGCAGAGCATGGAAATTATGACTGCCATAAAGTGGAGCATTTCCTCGACTGTCCGTCCGTCCGTCCGTCCGTCCGTCCGTCTGTCCGTCTGTCCGTCCGCTCACTCCCGCAATATCGCCATGCAAACGGAACACTAAATTGTCATTGCGATTATGGTCGTAACTGTCGCTGGGTCTTGGTCTTGGTCTTGTGGCTCTTAGCTAATCTTCCAGACAAAAGCCAAAGCCAAAACCAAAGCCAAAGCCAAGAGCCCAAATTGCGCCACCTTCACTTTTTCTTCTGCCCCCTGCTTGTCCCCTCCCTGCTTTTCGCCTGCTTTTCCCCAGCTTTTCTTTAAGGCTTTTCCACTGGGCTTGCAGTTGTCTTGTCTTGACCATTTTTGGTCCATTTAGTTGGTGCAAAACAAAGACATCCTTTCGTTGCGACATGCAACATGATTGTTAACGCCTCACTTGCAACAGAAGAACAGGCAGGGCAGGCAGGAACCGAGCTCCCAACTTAGCTCCCGGACTTAACCCATTGTCCCCCCAACTCACAGTTAACCCATTGAGGCCATTCAGAAGAAAGGAATGAAGAGATCTCATGGGGAGCGGTGTTTCTCAAGAGCAAACAGAACTGCTTGAAGATGAAAGATCTGGAAGATCTTAGAGGAGGATACTCCCCTGCTGTAAAAACTCATAATCTCAACTTTCTTTCAAAGTTTCCTTGTTTCTTAAAGCAATATATATAGGATAACTCCCTCTATCCCCTACAAAGCCAAACATATCCCACACATCCATCGTCTTCCCATCGTTATTCCCATTGCCTTGAGCTCTTCTTTTTTTGGGGTACAATTAAAAAAGGAGATTGCAGCCAGCACCTTGGGGGATGGATCTGGGGGCTTCTGGGAACTCCATCGCCAACATCTCGTTATGGCAGCTGACAAATTTTGTTTGCTGTTTGGTTTTTCCTTGACTCCGAGATCCGAGATCATCTCAATCTTCCCGGGCGACTGCCGACTGGCTTTCCTTTTACTTGGCTCTGGGGTTTGATTGCTTCGATCTGTTTTTGTTTTTGTTTTTGTTTTGTGGAAAATGGAACTCTAGTTTACGGCATTGGACATTGAATGCGTGTCGTCTACGCCCCCGGGAGGAGCCCCAGCCCCAGCCCCAGCCCCAGCAGCAGCAGCAGCAGCAGCAGCAGTGGTAGCGGTGGCTACTACCAACAATTGACAGAGACAAACGCCAAACAACTTATTGGAAATATGTTTAACCATTTTGGGCAATTGACATTTTGTGCGGCGGCAGCCTCACAGCCCCACAGCCCCACATCCCCCTCCTCTGCAGGCCCCTCTCTAGCCCCTTTATATACTCCCCGGTATAGCACCTCTTTATACCCCTCTATTTGTGCTCTTTTTCTCCATCTCTGCTTTTTTTCAATCGACAACGTGACAAAACAATTGTCGTAAATCAGGGGAAGGCAGAAGGCAGCATCGAAGGGGATCTGCGAGGGGATCTGCGAGGGGGATCGCTTTTCGATTTGCAAAACTCCTTCCTTTTTATTTGTTTTTCGTATCATACTTTCATTTGGCTCGTGGCTCCACTGGCTCCAGTGGCTCCAGTGGCTGCGTTTTTTGATTGGAGCAAAATGTGCTGCTGGAATTCCATTGAACAAACGCTTGGAAAAGGCATTTTCAATTAGCCAAAAAAGAGAAACAATTGTTGTATGAATGGGTCAAAGAAAAGTCTCTTCCAGTGGCTGGAAGGGGTAAGGAATGGGGAAGGAGCAGATGGAGCAGTAGATGGGGTATTTCGTATCTGAAAAGGAAGTTTCAACAGGAAGAAAGGGAAACTCTCAAAGAGAAAAGAGTGCTTATCAAAGCAGGAAGAAAAGGGAAAGCTCTTTGGAGGGGGGGGGAGATGCTTTTCTCTCCTGCAAGACCCAGGCTTCCCATGATCCTCCCCCAGTTCTTATGCAATGGGAGGGCCCCCGTCCCCGTCCCCGTCATGGTCAAAATGGCTCAAATCAAAATCAAAACCGACACAAATCAAAGCCAAAGGCGGAGCACACACACACACACACACAGACACACGCGCGCTTCCGTCTTAGATTCCCCCCACACACACACACAATTACATAACAGAGCCCCCGTCCGACTGTGCGACTGTCTGGCATATAACCAATATTGTTCAGAGATAAAGATCCCCCTAAATCAAAGCCAATTCAAAGCCCAGGCAATCTCCCCTCCCAGCAATTTTGAAGGTGTTACAAGCCGAATGTCCGACTGTCCGAATGCCAATTATCATCCCAGCGCCAAAGAGTGCTCCCCGAGTGCTCCGAAGCTCTGGGGTTATCGCTTCTTCGACTCCCAATTTCCATTTCCCAAGCAATTTTCACTTTCAATTCAATAAAATTTCGTTACGAAAATTGCCAGAAAACAAGGGAACTTTTGTGTTGTCTGAATTTTCAAAGGGGAATTTTCGAGACTTCAATTGAGCAGCGGAAGAGAGAAGGAAATGAGAATGACTGACGGATTTGAGTCTCCCGACAGCAAAGAAAACAAGAGTTACACAATCCACAAAAAAGAGTCGAGAGGGAAGACGGGAGAAAGGGGAGAGAGGGCAGAGAGGGGCGGGGGCAAACACACGCACTTGCGGAAGCAATCGAAGGGCGGGGGAAAAACTTCAACAACAGAAAAACCACAACAACAAACACCAACAACACCAACAACAGCAGAAAACCCGCAAGTCATTGCGTTTTGAAGAAAACTCAAGAAAATGAAATGCGTAAAATTTTGTGTTGTTTTTTTGGGGCCAGCAACAAGACAATGTTTTTTCATGTTTTGTTACACTTTTACCACCAGATTGCTCCGCGCGATTAGTATCTTTTTTTCGCTTTCTTTTGGCTTGTTATCAAATGCCACAGGTCTAGAGTAGATTTGTTTAGCGTTTTTTCTGGGTTTTCTGGTTTTTTTTTTTTTTTGTGCTTTTTGAAAGTTTCAACCTCAACTTTCATGGAAATCCACAGAAGAGCAATGTTTCTTATGCGTTTTTGCTTTCGACTGATTCCCTTTGAAAGCCTCAATAGTTGTGAAATTCCGTCCATGACCATCTGAACCATAAGATTTGAGTGCGCTTGCATTTCGGTTTAGTAGAATTTTGGACGATTCCAAATTTACTTTAATTTTACATGTGTTCTTTATTCTTTTTTTCCCCACTTATAATCGATTTAATTAAATCATTGACAATCGCCTATGCTCGCTATCGATAGGGTCTCATTCGGGCAATCTTCGTGCATCACTGGCATGTTCCAGCGCCTCGACTAGATGCCTTTGTGGCCTTTGTGTGCCCCTTCGGTAAGGACAACAACAGCAGCATCTCCGATGGGTGGGTGTGGCGCGGACAGGAACTGGCCTTCCCTCTGTGCCCCGACTGGCCGGCGGTCTCCGACTGGAATGCCAAGAGCAAGGAAACCAAGAAGCTCGTCACCCAGTACTTCTCCTGGTCCGACGCCGACAGGGATGACATGAAAAACCTAGCACCCACAGCAACAATCAAATTTGAGATACAAAATGCAGCAAAATTGTTTTCCAACATTTCAATTGTGAAAAAAAAACAGTTTTTCCTTTGGAAATTGAAATATTTTAGCTAAATATGACTTCGTTTTTTATGAAACCAAAAGAAAACGAAAAATTCGCGAATTAAGCTACAAAAGACATCTGTAAGCCATGCTGATAACGACTATTGATAAAGATATTTTATCTGTCAACGAGAGGGAATTCGCAATTTTTTTTTTTTTTTTTTTTGATTATTTTTGGGTGAAGTAAAATCGGAGCCACCCAAAATCATGCTTCTGTTTGTTTACTTGACATGTAACTCCAATTTTGCTACATGTAAAATTGCAAAATGTCAAAAGAAGCCTTGCCTGGAATGGTGTTGATTGACTAAACAATGCGTATCTTTGACATTCTTTTGACAACTTTAATAATTAGCGGCTAATTGTGTTCAGAATATATGCCACTAAAGAACGAACGTCTAAACATAGGACCATACCATGGAAAAAACAAATTTTAAAAAATGCCAAAGTTTCAATAACCATTAAAAATGGTAGAAAACATCCCATTTGAGCCGCTATATCACTCTTTCGACACGAATACAAAACCCTGTGAAAGGTCATACAATTCTCGTTTCAGTTCATCGGTTTATGTGGCTATCTACTTCAAATTCGAAGTGTGAGCAAGTGGTTTACTCATCCCAGGCCTACAGTCTATTTGTTGTCTCGTGGCAAAGTACATTCAAAAGTTTTAATTTTGTTCGCATAGTTTAACTAACGAAATTAGTTCATTGACTATCCGAATCTTAAAATTTTAAGGGGGTTAAATTCTGTTTTATTAAATATTTGATATTTAATGATTTTCCTTAATTTTGTGCCTTCTACATTCTACATATCTGGGGCAGCACAAAAGTATGCTACGGAAAAAGGTGTACTTGGACTTACCGAGTGCACTGCCAAATGTCGCTGCAATTCCGCATTGCCATACAAAGTCAGCTCTGTGATGGTGGGGGAAATCTCCAATTTGTTTTCCATTTCGCGTAGCCAGCGACGCAACTCCTTGGGATCCTCGCAGAGAACACCATCCGGTCGCTGGGTTTCATCGAGCATCTATGAGCAATACCCAAATAATTTTCACAGCATACTTTCGAGCCGAATAATAGATATTTACCTTCAAACAACATTCGTTGGATTTCTCGAGCACTGTGCTGGCGCCCTCTATCTCACATCTAGCCTCTTTGCACGTATCCAGGAGGTTCGTGTCCATGATATAGTTGTAGTTCGTTTGTATGGCCGCCCAGAGGTCGTCTTTGCCGGACGAGCCCAGCCCCAAGGTGGCGCTACTGTGCAGGCTGGTGGAACTGCTTTGACTGCTTTGTCCCCACGAATAGCGATGCATCTTGTTGCCGTTGTACTTGCCGCCACTGTGTGCGTTTTTCTGTGGAAAGAAGAGACAGAGACAGAGAGAGAGAGAAAGAGAGAGGTAGAGGTTGAGATGTGTGCATTGGGAGACAAAAAGTTGTTAATAAATAAGTAATTTGAGGCCTCCAAATATGGGCCTGAAGAAACATAATGCTGCGCGACCATCTCAAACCCGTTTTGGCCGCGCTCCAAATTGCAATGTGCGCGCAATTAATTAATCATTGATTTTCCCGCAGAAAAATCGTGCAAGGAAATTCCTTATTTACACAATCGTCCCAGAAAGCAGGCAGCAGCCAGCAGCCAGCAAAAGCCGGCAAAAGTCGTAATTGAAATTGAAATCCGACATGGAATCAGTCATTCGTTCATTCAGATTCCGAATCGGTTGGGGTCTTGTTTGCTGCTGATTTGAGTAATTGATTAAATGAGTGCCAGGTGGGGCGCTCCCCTCCCCTCCCCTCCTCCTCCATCGTTGGGGAGTGACGACTCGCATTTCATGCGAACTCCCAGCCCCCTAATCCGCACACAGTCAGTGCCCAATCCCCACTCAGTGACTAAGAAAAGATCAGAGACATACTGTACGAGTGTGTACGTACGGCAGGGTGGTCTTTGGGGCAGCCTTGAAATGGTTTTGTTTTCTGCGGTCTACAAGTCTATAAGTAAATCAAAGCACGGGCTGTGGGAACTGATATTTTGGTGTGTGGAATGCCGACACTCCACAGATTTGCATAAGCCACGGTCAGCGGACTGCGGCCTGGTGGGAGGTCTTGAGTGTTCTGGAACGGCATTTGGCATGTGCAGCTGACAGCGACATCTGGGGGAAGGTCTAGGAAGGTGGCTATGCTTTGAACAGACTGTACCTGCTTTTGGAATGTAGAAATGTGGAACACCACCTCAGAAGATTTTAGATATTGAGGGGATTGCAAATCTGAAGCTGAGAGGAAGAACTTTCGAAGGTAGAGCTCTCTATAGGCATATGGTATGTGAAATCCGATTCACATTCAAAGCAGCAACATCTATTGAAAGATTCAGGAAATGGTAGCCGCAGACATCTCCCCGGTTCAAGCTCCCTTTTTGGAATGTTGCTATATAATGGACATTTAATAGGCAATGCATTCTCGTTCAATGCAATCTACTGATGAATCAGCGCCAATTCCATTCAGCCTACTGAAAGCAGCCCCGTTCATCATATTTTTCCAGTTTCCAGCATAAATCAGCAATTTGCGTTGCTAGTTTGTGGCGCCACTGGCAGTGACTTTGCTCTGCACACGTAACCCCGTTATGGGAGGCTTTTGGTTTATGCTAATAATGAAATTTATTAATAATTTATTAAAGCAATTTCCGTTGACACACACACACACTCACAGGGGACACACGCTATTAAGGAGAACAAGAACAAGAACAAGAGCATTTTCATTCTAACGGTAGGTAGGCTGCGCTGCGCACAGAAACTCGTTAGCGTGCGGCATGGAACAGAACGGAACGGAACGGAATGAGAGCTTGCTCTTTACGTCAAGAGTCTGTCCACTGATCAATTGCAAATTTATGCAAGCATCCAGCCTACACACACACACATTCACACACAAGCAACAGGCACAACTGTACCTGCGGGGCACCTGATGCAGTACCCACCGCCATTGCCCCGTTCCCCCCCGTTCCACCGTTCCGGTGTGATCACTCACTCACCTTGAGGCTGTTGTAGGGCCGCTCCAAATGGAGCTTCGCCTGAATGACATCACGTCGATGCTCCTGATGCTCCTCTTCGTTCGGTTGCAGTGACGTCATCGACTGCGATTGTTTGCCACTGTTCTTCGAGTAGTTCAATGGCTGGCCGGCAGTGGCGCCACCACCACCGCTGCCGTTGGTTCCTGTTCCATTTCCCTTCGTTCCGCGTCGCTGTTTCTTGAGGGAACTACTGCGGCTATTGCTAGCGGACTTTGTGGTTAGAAGTGTTGGCCCCCTATTTGGGGGCGTGGCTGGCATTGCAAATATCATCCCTGCTGTTGCGATGCTGCTCTCGAATTTCATGGGTTTCGTTGTGGGTGAATGGAACCCGAGTCCGGATCCGGCTCCGGCTCTGGGTCCCGGTCCTTCCTTCATCATGGCCGCTGTTTCAGTCTCTTGGTTGCTTATTGATGCTCTTTCCTCGTCTGCTGGAGGCGGCATCACTGCTTCTGTCGTTGCTGCTGTTTCTGTTTCTGTTTCTATCCTTTGCTCTCCACCTGTTTCCTCCTTCCTTTCGTGTTGCATTTCCATTGTTGCGGTCTCTGTTTAAGCTCTTTTTTTGGTAGCGTTTCCCATGTGTTTGATGTGTGTGTGTGTGTATGTGTGTGCTGGCTATTATGTAAATTGGCTTAAACTTCAGCTTAAAATTCGCTCAACATTTGCATGTCTGCATGGCTTCCTCTTATTCCCATTGTTTCGTTTTGTTTCGTTTGCCAGCGTTCCGCTCTGTGGCTATGACAATGACCTTGTCTGGGGAGGAGCAGGGAGTACAGTCGCGTTGCGTTGCGTTGCCTTGCGTTTCGTTTCGTTCGATTCGATTCGTTTCGTTCCTTTCGATTTCGATTTGGATTTCCTTTCCCGTTCGTTTTTATGCAAAATACTTGTTTCGTTATTTTGATAAAATGTTTTTGTATGTTAATGCCACTGAAAAATCGAAACAAGAAAAGAGAAGAGAAGAAATTGCAAATTAGTGGAAAGGAAATCAAAACAAATTAGGGATATGAATGTTGTATAGATCTCTGGTCTTTTCTGGTGGGTTTCCTATAATGATGATTGCCCCGCACACCCCCCTCGATGATGGTGCACCGCCCTGCCCCCCGTGGCGGCACATGGGATGTGCTCTCTGCAGCATAATTGCTGCCACCAGCAGTTGTTCATTCATTTACCATTTTTCCTCTTCTACTGCTAATGATTGGTATTATTATGTGGAAAACCGATTACGACCTGCAGACGAAAGCGAATGGCAATTGGGGTATAATTTCCCGTAGTCTTTAGGTCAAAAAAGGGGGGGTCTTTGATTGATATTTTCTTAGGAAATCCATTAAACTCGCATGTAAAGAGAGAGACTTTGTAAGGCTCATTAAAGTTCTATTGTTGCGGAATGTCTGCTTAGGAGAGGCCTCTGTTGGTCGTTTTTCTGAGACTAGAGAGCAGTTTAAGAACACTGGAAATGAGATCCTAAGCGTGCAAACTATTCAAAATATTGGAATTACTATTTAAAACACCATTTCCATTAGTTCCATTGCTTATAAAAGTTTTCTTAGTGATTCCGAAGCAACCATTTTTCGATTATCACGTGGAAACCGTTTTGAAATCGGAAACACTTGAAATTAAACCCTTTTAAAGCACGTACGGATTACCTAAACTTCAAACAATACAATCAAAGTGCATTTTTGCATTACGTTTCTCGTATTTCAACTCAGTCTAACCTTTTCTTAGTACTTCCATCGTTTTCTCAGTGATTTCTACTCCTTTTGACGTTCCTTTTTCATTATTCCTAACCCTAAATCTTTAAAATTTCTTAATTAACAAACACTTTGGTATCTTTCAGTCTCCTGGTTCAGTGCGCACACATTATATCAAATTACCATATCATTTCTGGGGGCACCCAGCAACAACACTTATCAGATATTGCAACACTGGCTGGCTGGCTGACTGGCTGGCTGACTGGCTGGCTTTGCGGTTATGAAAGAACCCTCCTCTGCATGGGGCACATAAACCACTTAGGCATTAATTAAGTCTCGAAAGAACTTGAGTCGAGTCGGTTCTCGGCAGCCGGCAAATATCTGCAATCTCCATATCACACCCACTCACCCACAGAAAACAGAAAACCGAACCAGAAACAAAAACACACACTGAAAAGGCAAACAGTAAACAACAAACAGAAACCGTAAACTGCAATTAAAAGCCAACTTCTATAATGGCTATAACTGCATAATAACATGGCTTCAAGCCCCCCCTCTTGACCCCTCCTGTTGCCGCTCTTGAAGCTCGAATCATAATAATTACGAATGCAAATATTACTTAATTTTCGTGGCAACTTTTTGGTCAACGACTCAGCGGACAACAGTAGCAGCAGACGGCAGTAGGAGGAGGTGGAGTAGGAGGAGGAGGTGGTACTCTAAACAATGAACACGATTCTAATCGCAGAGCAAAGCAATCAAATTTTCATACGAAATTAGTCGCAAAAAAGAAAAAAAAAAACCACTTGTGGGCCATATTCGTATGCAAATCAGTCGGAAGGGGGCACCACTCTCGTACACACACACACACACAGCTTGGAGTGGAGTGCACAGAGGCGGTGGCATGCTGCTGTACGGCGGTGTACCTTGTCCCAGCTCCAAAATTGGCCTCCTAGCCGTTCATTTAGCCACTTAAGAGCCGCCACAGCCCCAGCCCCAGCCACACACAGATCCGATCCCACAGATGGAGATCCAAGATCTGGAGAGACAAAAGCAAAAAAATTGCCAACAAAAGTGGGTGGTGAATGGAGAAGGCAGAGGGCGTGGCCCCACAACACAAATCAATGCTAAAATGCTGTAAATAAAGTCTTGGATCTCGAGTTCGCGGGTCTTTGGACCAATAATAATCGCAAGTGAAACAAAAATAACTACCAAAAAAGGAGCTTAAGTCCCATTGATTTGAAGAGATTGTTGAGATCCGCTTTGAGATTAAATACTGATTTAATTGGTAGCCAAAACAAAGTTCTTTCATTGATTTAAATTCCCTTTTCCACAGCTTAAAATCGTGAAAGATCAAAGATTTATGGAGCAATGGAGCCACCCATGGAAATCGAAAGTTTTGTCATCGTTTTGATGGTGGATGGCTCTTGGAATAGATTCTTTTGTCATCGTTCGCAGCCTTCTTTTGAGTTATAATCAGGCCCGATGACTGAATGAATGAATGACTGTTGAATCTGTCTCTCGGTGGGGCTTTTGGCAGATTTACGAGCTTCTGCTCGTAAACTTCGTGTCTGGCATAGTAAAATGCGGTGGTACCTGCAATCCCAACCCCAACTCCAACGATCCCCAATCCCCAATCCACAACCGCCATCTCCATCGCCACAATCCACATATTTGTTGACTTCATTTTTGGTTTCATTTGTCTACGCAAAATATTTGTCTATTTTTAACCTCTGTCTCTGTCTGCTCTTTGCTTTTGCTTCCTCTTGTGCTTTCGGTGTGCGTTTTGTGTTTCTTCTTTGTCTATTAATTGCCTTTGCTGGGCTTCTTCTGCTCTTCTGCTCTTCGGCTCCTCTGCTCTTTGGGGTCTCTATGGTGCGGTCCCCCGATCTTTGGTCTCTGGTCTCTGGTCTCTGAGGTCTCTGTGTAGGGTCTCTGTCTCCGTCTCCGTCTCTCTGCTGTGGTGCTGCTCATTGTGTGGCTACTTTTATGTGCCACATGTGGAACATGCCTTGGCTTGGGCTTTGGTCTCGGTTGAGGCTCTTTTCTATGGAACCTTTCGGGGCTAAAAGAGTTATTACCGAATGTTTACAGGTGTCTTATGTAAGAGGCGGTGGCGTCCAACAGGTGCTCGGAGGAGGCGCAGAGGAAGACCCCAACCGAAGACAGACCCAAGAAAATATTACAAAGAAAATTGTATTTGAACTGAGATTTTTATCTGGCGACGACTAAAGTTGAAAGTGTTAAATATTTGGGGATTTGCATAATGGGGGGGAAAATAATTTTCATTTTTATTTTCTTTTTTTGAATCCTAAAAGCAACATTTGTTAGGTTTTTTCTCTGATTTCTGAGAAAGTTTTGACCTTTTTTTGGTTGAGTATTTTAATGGTATTTTTCAGTATTTCATTAGTATTTTAATAAAATTTATAAGCATGATTTGTGTATATTTGAAGTATTTTGTAATTTATACAATAAAGTATTTTTTCGGTATTTTTCCAGTATTATTTTTGGTATTTTTTAGTATTATTATGGGTATTTTTCCAGTATTATTTTTCGGTATTTGTCCAGCATTCTTTTTGGTAATTTTTCAGTATTTTTTTAGTATCCCCTCGAAATAGAAGTATAATTTCTGTATCCAATCTTTTTTCGATATTTTTTAAGTATTTCAATGGTATATTTGTAGTATTTCTATGTTTTATGCAGTATTTACGATAATTTTGCAGTAAATCTGTTGGCTTTTATGAGGATATAAAGTTTTATAAATCTTTTTTCTTGCATATCAGAGAACCCTCGTGGTTAAAATTAATTTTTGTGCTGCTCTTGAGCATATTAATTATATAATTATGTAATGAAGCCACAAAGGCAGTCATTAACCGCTTTATGTGTTGGCCATAAAATCATATACATATTTGTTTATGACTCACGGCCTCTGCAGGAGGAAGCAGAGACTGATGGATTGATGGAGTGATGGAGTGATGGAGAAGGGGCACCGGCACAGGCACAGCCATAGCGTGGCCGTCCAGGGCTCCCCCTTTTATGCAAATTTTGCACACAGTTTTTGCATGCAAAATCCGTCGAGTGGCTAAACGAAAGTCTGCTCCGAGAAAACGGGGGCCCGCTCCCCTTGGACGTCATGGAACTGCAATTCATTTGGGAAATTGCAAATTTCCAGTTTACATTCGTGTGTCTTGCGATTTTCGTAGGCTAGTTTTTCCTTTCCTTGGACTTTCATTGATGTTGGGGGAAGGGGAACTACCGCGAGGAAATGGGCTCTAGTCTTGATTATTTTTGGGTATCTCCTACGAGTATTCCTCGACAAAACTTTCCTTTGTTCTGATTCGCGAGCAAAGCCATTTCCATTTCCATTTCATTTCTCGTACACTTTTATCTTCATTTACTTCCGCTTCTCCGCTTCATTTGCTCCCCGAAATCCCATGAAAACCGAGAACAGAATCTCCCCCATCCCCCATTCCCCACACCGAAAAACGGATGTGAAACCCACTTAAATTTCGGTTTATTCTCACGCTGGAAAAGTTCAATTAAAGGCAAATCAAAATCAAGTGCACAGGCAATTGAAAGCCATTCATTCTCCCAGGGGGTTTTGGGGCCTGGGGCCTGGGCTCTCTGCGTAGATTAGATAGCGCCGATAGCTCCATTCGCAGACACTCGAGTGGGGCCAAAAGTTAATCAATTATACTATGCTATTGTATATTGTATATTGTATAGCAAATGGCACTATCTTCGGCCCGAGAGCGGAGATAAGACCTCGACTTGGCCATTCATTTAGTCATCGATTCGCTTGGGAGCGAATGAGTAACGAATGAACGGAGATAAGATCGAGTGCCAGTGCTAGAGATGGTACAAAAAGCCCAGAAAGAGTCTTCTCTTTATTTTCTCATCTCTAATGGATTCGATAGGATTCTAGGGATGGTGGAAGAAGCAGAGAAAAGTCTCCTGGCAACGTGAGTGTCTTCTTCATTCAATCATCATCATCCATCGTAAGAGATTCGATAGGGTTCGATAGGGTTCAAGAATTTGTAGAAGAAGCAACGATGTCTCCTTCATTCAATCATCTCTAATAGAATAAGAGATTCGAAAGGATTCGATAGGATTCTAGGGGTTGTAGGAAAGTCTCCTTGCAATGTGAGTGTTTCCTTCATTCAATCATCTCTAATAGAATAAGAGATTCGATAGGATTCTAGGGATTGGTAAAACAAGCAAACAAAAGTCCCCTCCTAATCCCATCACTATCATCTATCATAAGAGATTCGATAGGGTTCGATATGAATCGATACAATTCTAAAGATGATCCTATCGTATCTCTCCTCTCTAATGGACCCAGAGATTCGATAGCAGATGCTGGCCAACTCTGATCTCCGCTCTAATGCAATAAAGAACCAAACCATTAAAAAAGAGTTCGAATCAGAGAAGCAGAGACAGAGACTCAGAGAATCGGACAGACAAACTGCAACGACAATCCACATTCCGCAGACCAAAAGCATAATTAAAATATTGTTTAAAGCAGCAACTTGCGGCTGCTGCAGAATTCTTTCCAAGAATCGCCATTCGAGTGCCACACATTTGGCCATTGGAGCCAAGTTGGTTACTTGGCCCGGACCATGGCTCAGACGATGGAGATGGAGATGGAGACGGAGATGGAGATGGAGACGGAGACCCCCAAAGGCAGACAACATGCCATAAATTGACAATTGCCAAGATAGTTGCAGCCGCAGCAGCAGCTGTTGTTGCCACTGCTGCTGCTGCTGCTGCAACACCTAATGAATTGTTAACTGCTTCATGCCACATGCTGCACAGAGCCACAGAGTGGTGAGGGGCAAGGAGACGGCGTTACTTTTGGCACACGTGAATGCTGGCCAAATCGCCAAATGGCCAAATGGCAGGCCACAACAATCTGGCGACAATAACCATATTGACTTGTTACCAACAAAAAAAAAAAACACAGCAAAAAAAAACGGCAGCAGCAGCAGCAACAGAGCGAAACCTTTGTAGAGGTAGAGATCGATGGAAGGAGGAGAAGCCAGGGGATGCAGGGGAGGCAGGGGGGAGGGCAGCGACTGAAAGGAGACTTCAGTTTCAGTTTGGAGCAAACCGCAACGTTTTGACCACAAAAACAATCACAATATGTGGTCCAAAGCCTAGTTAAATTGTGGCCAAAAGACATCAATGGAGGAGTGTGGAGGAGAGGAGAGGAGAGGGTGGTGTGTGGAGGCGGAGGCGGGGGCATGCTCCAAAGACAATGAATTGTTTAATTTGTTGCGATCGTGTTGCCTTTGACAACGTTTTATCGGGTCAGCGATGGGAAGGAAGGAGATATCGGAGATTAATGTGGGATATGGGACTTATCCAGAGTCTTGCTCGGATCTCTGATCGGGAAGAAGTCTATGCTGTGCAGCAGAACTTGATTGGCGCTCAGTGATGGATTTCATCCATCATGTTTGGAGTGCTGGTGCCATACTATCGCGACAATCGGTTCAGAACCTATAATAATTCTTCATAAAACCAAAGTATTTAACCAAATTCATGATTTGTCATTATTTTGGCTTTGTTTAATTCGTTTTTCTTAACGATCTAGTGCGTATTCGTATCGATATGTCAGCTATCGATAAAAGCCAAAAGCAATCCATCCTGTACTCAGACAATGGATCGTAGTAAGTGTTTTTATGTTCCATTTCTGGAAAACTGATGCCTGAATTTATGCATCATGATCACCCCAGCACTATCGCATGAATCCATCACTGAGCGCTGATCAGTTCTGCTGGTGAGCGCACCCATGGACGCATTTCGATCATGATTTCTTCAATCTTTGATCTTTGTTATTTTTCAATCATTCAGGTTTATTTTACTCGATTCAGGATTCTTCTGACTTCATTCTGGTATTTCTTCTTCAATCTTGTATCTCTATTCCCCTTTATCTTCATTCTGTTACATCTATTACCCTTTTTACTTCCTTCTCTGTTCACTTTTCCCCTTTCCTGTCCATTATTCCTGCTGTATTCTTCCACCATCATTCTTCTACTATCATTCTTCTCCTTCTTTCTTCATTACTATATCTTAATTCTTCTTGAATCTTCACTTTCATTGTGGCATTCCATCTTTCATTTGCTTGCCTCTCTCTACACTCATCATTTCCTCTTTCCTCAAGTCTTAGACTCTCCATCCTTCATCCTTCTTTCTGCTTCAGTCCTTCCTCATGGAGTACTGGGTTCTTCGACTGTGTATCCTTTTATTCCCTTATCCTGCTCCAAACATTTGCCCGAATGTCAGACCCAAAATGAAAACATTCGGAATTCCTTCGCCTTTGTCATGAACTCTCCTCCGATCCCCCGATCCCTTGACTTCTCCTCCGTCTCCTCCTCCTCCTCCACATATGTACAGACATGCAACATGCCACAAAGGAACGTGGAAGGAGACAACAGCCACAAGAGTGCGACAGATGGCGACATGGAACATGGACACCGACTCGAGGACCGAGGACCGACGACCGACGACCGAGGCCACAAAATACGAAAGACAAAAGGCAACTCTTTTTGGTTTTTTCTCTTTCCTTTGTAGTTGTTGTTTTTTTTTTTTCGGTGCAAAAGCAATTAGAGAAGTGCTCCAAAAACGATGAAAACAAAACAAAAACGAAGGAAAAAAAAAAAAGTTATCGTGAAGTTTGGCGGAGTGGACAAATTTACGGAACATGCAAACATAGTGTCGCCACCTCCCAACGAGGCACCCACCACACCACCACACCACCCAGCCCCCAACCCCCCAACCTCTTTCTCTCCTCCCCCTCCTCCTCCTCCTCCTCCTGCTCCTGCTGCTGCTGCTGGAAAATTTGTCTACAGTTTATAAACAATTTTTCGCTTGAACCCCAACTCTATCTTCGGCATTCCTGAGCATATGATAAATGTTTCGTGTTTCGTATGTTGCATGTTGTTGTTGTTTCTGTTTTTTCTGTTTTTCGGTTTTTTGCAGTTCGAACACGTTTTCCACATGTTCTGCGATCAGTTTTTTGTTTTGTTTCTTTTTTGGGGCAGGGAGGGGCAGGGAAAAACTAGTCCCGATTTTTGGCCACGCCTCTCGTTAGGGAGGGAAGTCGTTTGTTATGACCCACCTAATCGCCAGGCAGGCGGCAACACTGCAGGCAGGTGACAGGTGGCAAGGCTGTAAATAACCCCCGCACTCGATGGCCACACCTCCCTCTCCCCGTCCCCGTCCCCCTCCCCCACTTCTGACGGCCCGGCTGCCTGGCTGCCTGGCTGCCTACTTCTCTTAATTTAAGAGGCCAGCAAATTAGTGGTTTAAAGAAAAGAAAACATAAATTACGATGTGGCGTCGAAATGAAACCAAAACAAAACTTAATTAGTAAATGCAAAAAAAAATAGTGGGAAAAGGAACTGCAGAATGTGAAACGGTGGAATATGGAACAGGAGAATGTGAAACAGGATAATGTGAAGCGGTGGATTATGAAACAGCAGCAAAAAATTTGAAATGGCGGAATAAAGAACAGGAGAATTTAAAACGGTGGAATATAAAACATTAAAAGTAAAACAGTGGAATACGAAAAAATTAAATGTGAAATGGTGGAATTTGAAACATGATGAACTGTGAAACTGTGGAACTGGAGAAAGTGCAAAGGAAGAATACGAAACAGGAGAAGGTTAAACGGCGTATATGAAACAGTAGAATATGAAACTATAGAATGCGAAACAGTGGAAAATGAAACAACAACAATGTGAAATGGTGGCAAATAGAACAGGATAGTGTGAAACGGGGGAATATGGAACAAGGGAATACAAACAAATGGTAATGGAATGCAAACATACGCCACACACAGAAAAAGATGGCGTACGAGATAATTCCTTCATGAATTGGATGTTAAATGTTTAAGTTTTCAATATTTTCTGTTCGATTCCATTAAGTTTCTGACTCTATTAGCATATTTTTCGATTCTCAGTATTTCCATTACTCCCACGTCCATATATATCCCATATATTTCTTAGTTCCATTTCGAATAAAACTTGTTCAATACCAATTCGATTTCTGGCATATTGCCACAAGCTTCGTTTGATATTCTGTTTCTCTAACTTTCTGATTTCCCTCTGTTCCTTTTCCTTTTCCTTACATTCCATTCCCTTCATTGATTTCCTTTCATTCCATTCCCGTTGTTCCATTTCACTGCTTCTATTCTTTTTGCATTCCATTCCTTCAACACTCCCCATTCGCACTGTTCCATTTTCGCTTTATTCTCTTGACCCTGACATTGACCCACTTCCGTTACTAAGTACAGTTGTGCCCTCCTCCGAGTAGTTAACCCTCTTGGCAGCACTTAGTTCTCACTTAGTCTATTATTCTCCACTCAAGATCAAAACACCCCATTCATTCATCCATGACAATGCCATATCCCCCCGTCCCCGTCCCCGTCCCCATCCCATTGCCACCCAATGAACCCCATCATCAACTCGTTAGGCCACTCAAAATCTATCATTCCTGCATGACAGCTACACAAAGAGAGAAGAATTACAACATACGAGACAACAGACAACAGACAACAGACTCCGACTCGGACTCCAACTCGGACTCCTCTCTGCGATCAGTATCTCAATGTAAAACTTAATTAACAGACAATTACTCACATAATCGAGTGTGAAATGTTCGCAAATTGTGCGAAAGTCGAAATTCATTGGACAATCAATGACTTTTGTGGCGCCATTCGAATCTGCAACGAGACAAAAAAGAGAAGGAAAATGCGTGTTAAAACAAATAAGCAAAAGTGATGTGAAAATGTTTTGAATGGAGCGGAAATGGAGTTTGACAAATGACAACAACAGCAACAACAACAGCCCCAACAACAGCAACAACGAGTGGAGTAGAGTGGAGTCGAGTCGAGGCGAGTCGAGTGGAAAATGGGGGAAAATTGTTTACCAATGTTTGTGATATTAGCACTTGGCGGGCGAGCGATTGCATAATGCAGGAGACGCAGATGGAAACGCAGATGGAGATGGGGATGGAGATGGGGATGGAGATGGGGATGGAGATGGGGGCCGAGGAGAAGGAAAGCAAAAACCGCAAAAAACTGAGGCATAATAAACCATCAACTTTTACTCTCGGCAACATTTGCTTAGCAACATTTTTGCTTTTTTGCTAATACCCTAAAAGAGGCTAGGGATATGATGATTTCTAGCAGACGGAAAGCATCAAAGATTCTATATGGCATACGGATACGGGCATAACCTCAATCAGCATCGATCAATCACAGTCGATTCTATACATATGTTCGTGTCTAATGCCCAATGCCTCATGTTCATGTTTTTTTAATGCTCTAAAACTAGTATTTTGGTGGTATGTCCAGTACTTTTGGATTTCCAGATATTTTTCTTGATTTTTTTGTATTTTTTGAGCGTTTTTTAAATATTTCAGGTAGGTTTTAATATTTTCTGGCATTTTATATATTTTTCAATGGTATTTAAACTGGTATTTTTCCAGTATTTTCAATTCATTTAAGGTACTTTTTTCTCATGGTGTTTCAACTAGTATTTTTTCTAGTATTAAACTGGTATTTTTCAAGCATTTTCAGTTAATTTATGTATTTTTTAATTTTCTCATGGTATTTAAACTGGTATTTTTTCTAGTATTAAACTGGAATTTTCTAGAATTTGTAGGTGAATTTAGGTATTTTTTAGTTTTCCCATGGTATTTAAACTGGTATTTTTTGTTTAGTATTTTCAGGCGAATTTGAGTGTTTTCATAAATTTCCCAGCTGACATAATTTTAGTATTAAACTACTATTTTTCTAGTATTAAACTAGGATTTTTGTGGTATTTTTCAAATACATATTTTCTATGAATCTTCTAGTATTTTCTCATAATTGTGTGGTATTTTCTAATTGTTTTCTAGTATTTTTCTGGCATTTATTTGTCATTGAGACTTTTATAATTTCGCTTCCACAGAAACAATCGCTGTACAAAAAGAGTATCAATATCTTCGGCTAGCCGCAGAGATGTGCCTTCCTTTCTTGTTTTTTATGGCAACCTTTCGCTGGGGCACTCTCCTTAGGCCTCGCCAGAGAGTGGAGTGGAGCGTGGAGTCGCAGAGATCTCTCAGGCCTGTCTCGAGTGATAAATCAGCTACACCAACAGAAAATCACCCAAGAAAAAAACCAAAAAACTCCCACAAACCTCCTTCAAAACGTTGCACGACATTTTTTCGTACACATTTCCCCCCACCTCCCCCATCTACACCACGAAAAAAACCACTTCCCCGAGGGCGTCTCTGCGCGGCACAGCAACACAACAATTCATTATCATTAATTATATTTGCACTCAAATTTGCGATGGAAAAACCATACCCCCCACCCCCTCTCTATTAACTTTGGAAAATCATGAAAAATTGAACAATGTCGATGAAAATTGAAAACAATTTCTGTGTAAAATTTCAATATTTCTCGTCATTTGCCGTTAGGCTTTCGACATTCAACAAAACATCAGTCCCCCCAAAGACCCCAAAAAGAAGAAAACAATACCAACAAAAAAATAACCAAAAAACAAGCGAGAGAGCGAGAGAGCGAGAGGGAGACACAAAATATGGCTCATAAAACATCGAGAAAACCGAGAAAAATCAGCAACAAATCGCCAAACAACAATTTATTGGTCGCATTAACCCCAACGAACTCTCTCACTTTTCTGGACCTATTCGGGGGGTACTGGGCCAATGGAGTGGGGGCGGGTGCGGGGGGCGGGAGGCGGGGGCCTGTGGGTCTCTGTTGCAGTCAATCGATGCGCGCGCGCGAGTTGTGAAAATATCATTTACAGGCAATTTGTAAAAAAGCAACAAACAAAAAGCCAACTGCAGACTTGGCGAAAATTTGCACGAAAAAAAAACGGGGTTTTACTTTGGCAAACAACAAAAGATGGTAGATGGAAGAGAGAGGGGGATACTCTTAGTGGGGTGTGGGGTGGTGGGGGGGCACCTCTGTGGTCAAGTTGTTAAAGTCGGAAATGGGCACAAACGTCGATCGTCAGCGGTCGACAACAGGCAGCAGCAGAAGAAAACAATGACGACCGACGATCGACGACCGACGATCGACGACCGACGACAGTGTCTCCAGGCGATAATTGGATCCCTTTCCCAGTGGTGCCCCGCAATGATGGCGGCGGGTACATGGTGGGGGGGATGTGGGGGAGCTGCTGTTAAGCCCATGAACAGAAATTCCATTCGAACATTTTCTTGTCGAAGCTTTAAAAGATTTTGACACATGCCAAAAAGTGTTAGGCAGGAGAAACAACAGAAAAATCGAGTGGAAATCATCGGAAAAAGGTAAAAAGTGTTAATAGTTTAAGAGTGCTTTAATCAAAGAAATATTACAGCAAATACAGAGTAGAGATGACATTCCTCAGCACTCTAGTGCCATTAACACCTCTAAGGGATCTTTCCTAGCCACAAACATATCTCTGCAAGAGTGATTCTCTCTTTGGAGCTAAGAAACTGGGCACTAAGTCTGCTAATACCTCTTTTATCTGCTTAGAATCAGTCACCAGTTCTTGGGGCTCGTATTTCTTTGGGTAGAACAGCAAACAAAGAGTAAACTACACCCAAAACACATGTACAACAGTGTACGCCACTTGAAGAAAGCACTTAAGCAAAGACTGGCACCTACTGTACCTCCCTGCCTCATTCCTAAGCCCCATTCTAGCACCTACTGTACTCCCGCCGTATCTCCTCCGTTAATGTTAGATAAGTGCCTTTGTACGTGTAATTCTAGAACCCTTCTTTGGCCAACAAACACTCGGCTTTCCGCACCATTCTCTGCTTATCCAACAGCGTCTCTTTTCTCGGAAGATCTTTTGTTTTGTTTCTTTGTTTCTGTAACTCAAAACCACTCAAAAAGGCAGATGCGTAACCAGAAATTCTGTCAACCACAAATCTGTGGTTGCATAAACACACAACACACACACGCGGAAAAGGTGCAAGATATCCCCCCCCACTCGCTCGAAGAACTCGCATCATAGGAGGAGAATTCCACTCGGGAGAATCCCCTGTTTCTCTCTCTTGAAACGAAACGCAACGAAAGTGAAAGAGAAAGAGGAAGAAAGACCTGAGAGAGTGAGGGAGAAATGCATGCATTCGAAATGCAATAGAAAGTGAAATGCGTTGGCAAAAGTCTTGAAATCTTTTCAAAAAAAAAAAAAAAAACAAAACAAACCCATCCAATACCAAATGAGAGTCTCCTCCTCTGTCGCCTCTCCAGATGCTGACTCTCAGATATGCAACTCAAAAGATACATTGTTTGGGGCAGGGAAACCCCCCCCCCTTTCCTCCTCCTCTCTGTATCTTTCCATGTGACCTTGTTAGCAAATTCTGTTGACGTACATCGACGACATCGAGCCACAAACCATCCTTGGCTTCTCCTCTCCGCCAATGAAATATTTGAGATTCACTTTCAGAGTCAGTCACAGAGCAGCAACAACAACAACAACATTATAACGAAAGTCTCGTCTCAAAGCAGTAAAAACAATGCACATCCACACACACACACACACACACACACACACACACACACACAAAACAGACACACTCACATGAGAGATACAAAGATACACAGATGCATTGACAATCCATAGATAAAATACTTTTTTAACTATGACGCGAGTCCCAGTCCCGACGACGACGGAGACGGAGACGGAGCCGATGGCCAACTTCTCAATGGCTGAAAAACAATGACAAAAGTCTCTTTGGCTACTGGAAAGTGGAAAGAAAAGGGGGCGAGGAAAATCAAGAAAAATAAACTCAAACACAGAAAGAAAGAAAAGCCACCAAGCGGGCAAACAGAATTCGGAAATACCCTTCGATTGCCAATGGACGTCGTCTGTTTTCGATGGTATGTTATTAGTAGACCCTTTTTTGAGCAATATTCATGCCAAAAGAGAAACATTTTTGTCGAGGCACACGGGTCTGTGTGTTCCTGCACTGCAGCACTATCGTATATGCCTCTAACAGATTTGTATGTATTTTAATTGTTTTCTTTAAAAAAAAAAAAAAAAAATTAAATGATAACAAAAAAAAAAAAAAAAAAAAAATGATAACAAAATATAATAAAAATAAAAAATACTAATAATGAAGTAAATAAAATTTAAAAAAATATATATTAATAAAGAAAAATTAATTAAACAAACTAAAATAATATATATATAATAATAATATTAAAACTTTAATAAACAAAACTTTTAATGAAAAAAAAATTATATGAAAAATAATGATAATAAAAATAAATTATTAAAAAAAAATGATAATAAAAAATGATATTAAAAAAAATATATTAAAAAAAATGATAATACAAAAAAAAGCATGCAACAAAAATGAATAACAATAACAAAAATTGGAAAAATATAACAAATTTAAAAATTAAATGTATTTCATACAATTTGTACTACAAAAACTCATTTTTCTTTGCTAATTTTTAGTCAAGATATCTTTAAAATCTTAATATAAAAAATCAAAGAAAACACTGGGCATCCTCCGCTAAAGCTTCTAATAAAAATCCCCATAACCCTCCAGAGAGTGTATGACATAAAAAATTAAAAAAAAAAACGTCGTCAAGCCGCTGAGGAGATGTGTGGGCTGCTGCTGGCATTCGGCATTCGGCATTCGGCATTCGAGGCAGGCACCAAAGACTCGACTCGACTTCGAGTTCGACTTCAACTCCGAATGAAATGCCACAGATTCGTTTTTGATAAAATGCCACAGCAACAAGTTGTAGAAATAGCGAAAGAAAAAGTGAGAATCCAATGAGCAGAGACAGAGGGAGAGAGAAGTGCACTTTGGAGAGAGGAGGAGAGGAAAAAGCTACCTGCAAGACGATAAATCTTGCAGATCGTTGGACTGTCTCCCGTGCGTAAGAGTGGGGGAAAATCCATACATACAGAGAGACACAGACACAGATACAATATATACCATTGTAATGTCTGTGTTTTCCGATAATTGGGGCAAAACTTATGCTTTGGGCGCTGTGGTAATTGATATGTTTACAGCTTTATTTTTATTCGCAACTCAATTAAAATCACATCAAGCTGCGACACAAGCAGGCGGCCATACTCGTAAAGAAAGACAATCCAAACAATTAGAGCTGAGATTTGTATTGGTTTTGGCTCGCATCGATCGCATGGATCGCATGGATCGTATCGATGCACTTTCGTTTTCATTGCTTTTCGATTGGTTTTCCAAAGTGTGAAAGGTTCACAAGTGATTGTTGTTGATTGTTGATTGTTGATTGGAGCGATCTTCGAGTGGGCTCTAGTCCTCTCTTTATGGCCAACCCAGGGACTTAATGATGCTCCGAAGTGAACTTCAGCCGAGAGATAGCATCACTCTATCGGTGGAAAACAGATGTGCCATCCAGTTAGCGGTGATCTGAAGTGATCTTTCGCATTAAGATACAATCAATTGGGTCTAGGAGAATCGAATTGACACACAACATTGACACTGAATGACAGTCGTGTTTCCAAGTGGAAGACACTCCACTCGTAATCTTCAAGTGATCTTCGGGCTGCAGTTAAACTAATGATCATTGCTTCGAACGAAGCTGTAAACGATACTCTTCAGTGGATGGAGGTTTCATTCTCAATCTGATCTGCAAGTTCTTGCATTGCTTGATTTATTGGCGATTTTTATTGACACCAAACGATCGTTTCTTTGCTTGATTGAAGTCTCCATTTAGGCTATGATTCGCTTAAAGTGATCTTGAACCTTCACAGGTCATATTTTAAGCGATCTCTAGCTTCCATCTCCTGTGATCTTCACTGACATTTGATCATGGTTTAATAGAAACGTTACAGATCATACTTTAGTTGATCTTTAGCGTCCATTTCTTGTGATTCTTCATTGATGAGATGACCTCTGATTCATAGAAGTCTCTTTTCGGCTTGCATTTGAAATGATCTTCACCCTTTATGGCCCACTGAAAGTCTTTACTGTTTGATTGATTGAATGAAACACTGTTCTGAGTGATCTTCTATTTAGCAACTACCTATAGGGTCAAGCTTCTGATCTTCATGTTTTTAATGAATCAATTTGATCTTTGGGTTTTGAAGTAATCTTCACATTTTAGTTTTACGAGTATTTGATCCAGTGATTATTTGTATTGCCATTTGATTCATGTTTTGATTGAATGAATCTTTGAGGGTACAATATCTTCTGAGAGATCTTCCAATTATCTATTTCGCGTGAGTTTCAGTCTTTGGTCTTCATATTTTTAACCATCTTTAGGCCATAATCTAGGCACACATTTGGAGGCCTATTTCTCATATTTTCCATCTCTGATCTTCGCATTTTAGGCCATATTTTTGCAATCTTTTGGCAAACTAGAGACCTCAAAATCGTCATCTCACATAGCTTAGTATCCAGTTTTATTTCTTTTATGATTTTTAGGCTCGACATTTAGGTCGCTTGGCTGTCGATTATGTAAACTCCTCTCCACGTCCACGTCTACGTCCACAAGTTGATATGTGAGTTGTGGCTCAGGTTTTGACCGACTCTCGAGTCTGAGTCTCAAAGGTGGTGGGGTGTGGAGTGTGGGGGCACGGGCACGGGCACGGGCACCCTAGATACGAGTACATATGTACGTGTGTGTATCTGCAGTTGTTGCTCTGATTGCTGGCCATAAAGGGGAGCCAGAGCTACAGATACAGAGCGACACAGAGACACAAAGTAGTCGAGCAATTAAAAAGGCATCAAACGCACTGCGGAACAAACAAGTTTTACAGCAGAGTCGGAGTCGGAGTCGGAGTCTGAGTCGGAGCCTCATCAGGGGTGCACACCACAGACACATCATTGAAATTGAGATACTTGTTGGAATTTCCACACAGAGGAGAATCGCAGGAGCCAGGAGCCAGGAGCGTGTTCCTGGCATCTGGAAAATGTTCGTTAATTGTGGAAAATGCACAACTTTGCCATTGTCACAGGCACAGGCACAGGCACAGGCGCTGAATGCCGACTGCCGACTGCCTGGACTTTTACTTTGGCCACACAAAAATGTTTCCTGTGTGCCTCCTCATCAGAGGAACAGCGACAGAAACAGCAACAGCGAAATAGAGAGCGAGAGACATGCAACATGCAACATGGAATCGCTTTTTGTTTCTCTCTAATGATTAATTGACTTTTGCACCCAAAACACGTTCGATCTTTGTTTGATCTTTGCTTCCTTCGGTGCCATGGTGCCATGATGCCATGGTGCATGCCACCTCCTGCTGCACCACCATATTTCCTCTTTTGTTTCGATTGGAAAATTGCTCTTTTAATTTCCACCGACATTTCTCGGCCCGATCGTGTTGTTTGCTGTATAAATATTTATTCATTTCTGCCAAATGTCCATCTGTTTTGTGGTGCTGCAGTCCCCGAGATGGTAGCGTGAGCCTTGAGGTTGAGAGCACGTGTGCCTCGGCAAAAACGAGCGAGACAGAGTTGCTAACGAGGAGAGAGATGATAACGAGAAGAAATTATAGAAGATTTGAAGTCTAGGGAAAAGGATAGCGACCAGACATGACAGCGAGAGAGGCTGACAACGAGAGGAAGCAGAGAAACAGAGCAGTTGATAGCGATAACAGATGATGGCAGCAAGAAAAGATTCTAGGGGAAAAAGATGATAGCGAGAGGAGATGAAAGCGAGAAAATATGACATATAGCAAGAAAGACATGATAACGAGAGGAGACGAAAGCGAGTAGCGATGACACTCAGATAGTCTATTCTTTTCCCATTGTCATTGAGGACCTCCTTTCCCATCTCTAGATCTCCAAGAACCTCATTCTCTTTGGATAGTCTCCACTCTCTTTGAGCCTTCTCCCCTTCTCGTGTCACGCCATCATCTCCGCTCTCCACTCATTGTTTTATATTACGTTTATTCGGCGGGGATGGGGAAAAAGAGTCTCCTGTGTGTGTGGTGGCTCTCTCGCGTTGGCTTTTGGTTTGCTTTTCTTTCGGGGCAGCTTGTTGTTCGTGTGATTAATTTATTGTTCAATACAATTGCGTATGAATTATTGAGATACCGTCAGAAAATGACATGCAACGGCCGCCGACGACGACGACGACGTTGCCTCAGGTGTCTTACAAAATCCTCCATCCTCCATCCTCCGAGAGCCCCGCTCCCCGTTCAACTTCCCACCAAAAGATCTCATTGTCTGATCTTCAAGGCAAACGCAATTCGTAGCTCTCTTTGTGTACGTGCCGAAAAAAAAGTGCATATTCATACGAATATAATGCATCTGGCAGATACATTCATATCTCACTCTCAGCACTTTCACAATTCATTCAGAGAGTGAAAAAGCATCGGTCGAGAGCCGAAAGTGTAACTTACGAATGGGCTAATCTTGTGATTATTGCCATGATTATGGGGGTTAAGCTATGAATATGAATACGAATACGAGTGCACCTCCAACACCTCCAACACCTCTGCGCACCTGAACCTGAACCTGAACTTCAGATGGCTTCGAGTTGATTGGGTTTTTCGGGGTTCAGTGAAATCTGTCGAGGTTTCTCATGGGTCACCACTCAATTTGGGTCACTTTACACTCCCTCAAAGTCTGCCTGGGAGCCCCCTCCCCCTCCCCCCTTGTTTTTTCCTAGCCAACAGCTGGACAAACAATATTTCTATTTCCAGTCTCCAGAGCTCCCCAGAGGCCAGCCACATGTGTCCTTCCTGAATGTCAATGCTGCCCTGCCGCCTAGACCCTGTTCTGGTCTGTTCTGTTCTGTCCGCAGTTTCATTTTTATGGTCTTCTGACATGCGAGCGTGCTACAGTTTTCGTATACCCTTGAAGAGAGCGGGTACTTGGGGTTTCAGCAGAGGTTTGGCAAGCATTTAATATTCTCTAGAGTAGAATCATCATCAATGGAAGAGTCAGTCAATGGCCAGCCCTGAAACAATGAATCTTTGAGGTACATTTTTAAGGCATCTAAGCCCTCGACCTACCAATAGCCAGAATTCTATCTCTTGTTTTTCCCCTCAACAATTTTTGTGGGCTGCTAAAAAATTCGCGGCCATCGCGTGTTTAAGCCAAGTTTACAGCAAGCCGGCGGCAGTGACGTTTGTTTTGTTTTGGACTTGTTGTTACTGCTGTTTGTTACCCCCGAAAATTAGTTGAAAAAAAGAAAAGGCATGGGGCGGCAGACGGGTGGAGACGTTGAAACGTTGAATTTTAATTAGCGGCACTTGTGTCTGGCTACCCAGTCGTTGATGGAGGAGGAGGAGTTCGAAAGGGGTGCCTGAGGCATGAGGCATGAGGCATGAGGCCAGAGGCCTGAGGGTTATGAGGCGTGGCCCAAGCCCATAAATACTATACCAAACATTTAACACATTTTTTAAACCAAACCAAAAGCAAAAACAACATTCGTCTTTAATGATTATGCAAAAATTAATGACAACTCTTTAAGTATTTTTCTAATATTTTCTTAGTATTTTTTTGTATATTTTAAGTATTTTCAGAGGGGTTTTTTTTACCATTTTTTCTAATTTTTTTTTTAATATATTTTTCAGTAGTTTTCTGAAATTTTTCTTGTATTACGTCAGTATTTTCTGGTATTATTTTAGCAATATTTACATTTTTTCAATATATATTTTAATATTATTTCAATATTTTCAATATACATATATTTTAGTATTATTTAAGTATTTTATAGTATTAGCTTAGTATTATTTCAGTATTTTCTGGTATATTTTATGTATTATTGCAGTACTTTCTGGTATAAAATTCAGTACTATTTCAGTATTTTCTGGTATTCTTTTTAGTATTTTCTGGTATTTCTCCTGATACATCACAGATGAACGTTCAAGAGACTTCTCGTCTCTGAATGCACAAAATTCGAGTATGATAACGGACTTTTCTTCGGTATTTTTTGTCAGGTTTTTGATGGTTGTGCAACCATAAGGCATGCCATGCCCCAAAGCGAACGTTCAACGACCTGCCCGTTAGATGGCGTTTCAGGCACTTGATTTTTTTCCTCTCTCCCGCCGCCCCGCTGTCCCGCTCTCTTGCTCTGTCTCTCTGTCTGTCTGTCTTTCTGTGTCTCGTGTCTTTCTCTCTGGCAATTTGCATTGTTAATCTTTCATTTTTTGCCATTTCTTTTAATGGTAATTAAATGGTCATAAATCAGACAACAGCCAAACAGCCAGAGAAAATGCCAGCCAAAGTTTTGTGCATGCGAGGGCGGCCGGTATTCCGATTGAAAGTATTTCAAATTGCACTTAATGACACTCGAGATATGGGGGGGGAATGAATGGATGTACGGGCCAGGCCAATGCCTCAAATGAGAGAGAATTGGCATCGCTGCGTTCCTACAGTCGAACTTTCCATTGAAAAGGCACATCATACCCCTAGAAATTGGCAAGATTCCATTCAAAATCGGCAACAATGGAGGGAAAAATTACTCGAGCAGTAAAGTGAAACCTAAAAACATCAATCTAAGGGCAGTAATCCATACAAATTCCATTAAAATTTTTAAAATTTTCAGTTTTTTTTGCATAAATTTCGTTGCTTTCGAGTGAAATTTGGCAACGTTGCAGTCAGAATTTCTCTGTAGTTGATAACACCTCACCATTGACAAGATTATAACAAAAGAACATGCAAATATTTCTTGAAATTTCCCGGATTTTTCATTCTTATGTTTATTTCCTGAAAATTAAGCTCTTTTTTGTGAAATTTGGCAACCATGCAATGAATTTTTCAACTAAAACTTCGCGACAGTGCTCTCTCTTGACATAGTTCTACAGAAAAAACACAGTTTTCCCTAGAAATTTGCTACATTTCATTAAAACTTTTGGACTTTTTTCCTTGCAACATTCTATGTGAAATTTGGCAACATTGCAGCTACCATTTCGTACAAACAACTCTCGAAATGCCTCCTTTCAACCATTTTCAACCATTTGCCGCATGTGGCACTGCCCAAGTCATTTGCATTTCGCACTTGCAGCCCCTGGGGCCTGGGGCCTGACTGGCCGGGACAATCTCCATTAAGAATGCAATTTGCAAAAGATCAACCAACCACCAGAGACTTTCTGTCTGTCCGTCTGTCCATCTGTCCGTCTGTGGCATGTGCAACCTGTGGCACCATCACCGAAATGAGTGAATGAGTCGCCGCGAGGTTCCTTTCCTACGCGGAAAGCCACCTGACAAGTGGGTTTTTTATTAATTTGTCAAGAGTCTTTTTCTGTTTTTGTTTTTGTTTTTGCGGGCCTGATGGGTGAAATTTTGTGGCCAAAAGAAGACGAGACAGGACGGACGACCGGAAAATGTAGGAAAATCCATGGCCGGTGAAAATTGAAGAATCACCTAAAGAAATTAAGGTTGTGCGGGGAAATCTGAGTCAAATGTGCGAACAGAATTCATGGCAATCGAGAGAGGGAGACAGAGAGACAGTTAGAGATTTTCTCTTTTCTCCAAAACATCCAAAGTCCGAATATGACATTTCAGTATTTTATTTTTATGGACGGTCACACTGGCGCCAGGGATAACATTCGCGTCTGTATGTGTGTGTGTGTGTGTGTGTGTGTGTGGGGTGGGTGGCAGCAAAATTACATGATATATAAATTTTCATTTCATTTCTTGAAGAGACATGAAAATTTACATTTCACATTTGTTTTTCACAGAGAAACGAGGCGGAGCTGCAGCGTAGCGCCACTGCGGAGGCGGAGACGTACAAGGAGACAGTAGCCATCGCCCACTGCCTGCTGCCTACTGCCTACTGCCTACTGCCGATGCTGCTGCTGCTGCTGTTGCATGCCACACTCTATGCACTTTTGCTCTTGCTGCTTCTGTTTCAGCGCCAGTCAGCGACAAGTGAATGGAGGAGACAGGAGACAGGACAGAGGCTGGCTGTGTGGCAGACACCCGCATTGATTTTTCGACTGAAAATCCTCCTCCTGCATCTCCTCCTCCTGCTGCTGCTTTTCCCTGGCTCTTATTTTCATTTCCATTTCATTGGACTCTCTCTGTGGCAGCTTTAATGAGTCTGATTTCTGTCTCGTTTGCGAAAATTGCTGTCTGAATCCCCCTGTCTCCCCCCCCCCTTCCCGGGTCCGACTCGAACTCCGTCTCCGTCTCTGTTTGCCAAGGTGAAAAGTCCGCCTGTTGTTTGAGGAGAGCTTTAGGTTAATGTTAATGTTAATGACGTTTTTAAGCGACATGACGTGATGCTGCAACTGCCACGCTGCCACTGCCACTCTAGCTGGAACTCCGCTGCAGCTACCTCTGTGGCCTCCGTTGCAATAGCAATTTTAATTAATTTGGTTGATTGTTGCAGTGGCAGGCGGCAGGCGGCAGGCGGCAAGAGGAGCGACACAGCAGACCCTTTGGGACCACAGGCACAGACGAGTGCCAGACAAATGATAAACATGCCTTCAGATTGCACCGATGATCAGAAAATGATCTGCAAATGCTTGGCAATTAATCAAATTTATCTAGGAATTGATTTCCCCAGAGGAAGAAAGGAAGAAGGGAAACCCAGGAGGTTCCTTTGATTTAAACGGACTTACAACCGATGAAATTTCCATGGGAAAAGAGTTTAGAGTGTTTTCAGAGTACTAAAAATTAAAGATTTCTACGATCTGAAGAGCTATGGCCTGATAAACGCTGAAAGAGTGTCCTTAACCTATAACTTGGCCAAAAGCCCAACTAATTTTGATCGATATCAAGAGCGGGAAGTTATCAAGTTGGGAATATCACTTGACTGGCTATATCATTGGGGATATCCTTCTTCATCTCATGAGATCTCAAAGATATTAAAATAAACCTTCCCCTGTTCCCATTTCTTTGGTTCTTCTTATTGGTTCTGCTTTCCATTGTTCCCATTTCCCTTCTTCCATTTCCACTGTTCCAATTACGAGGATTTCTTCCATTTCTGGGGATTTCCATGTCCTTGTTCTGCCCCTTAACCTCAGGCCTTATCGAATGTTGTTTGAATATGCAAACAGGATATGCACACATTCTCCCTCTCCTCCCCCCTCTGCCCCCCTCTGCCCACTGCCGATTACTGGCCATTGTAAGTTTTCCCCAAATAAAACTTGAATGGTTTCCCCACACACACACACACACACACACACACATGTCTTTCCCAGGAGTCCTTTGCCCGGGAAAATCCCCATTTAATCAAAGTCAAAGTCATGCGGTGTGCAGTTGCATGTCTCTTCTCTTCTTTCGGTTCTCTAGTGAATTTCCCACCCTCTCTGTTCCTCCCATCTCAAATGTCATAAGCCTGACAGCAGCTGGGCTGAAAGTTGCACTGCAACTCTCAGAGAGAACACCCCCTCTTGCACCCTCTTTCTGAGAAGGGCTGGAAGAAGTGCATTGTCAGTGGGTGTCGACTAATTTCTATTGATTTTAGCTTTGCGGGGGGAAACTCTGCCCCGCCTCGTCGGATAAACATTGAAATATTCTATCCATCTATTGCCATGGAAATGGGGAGTGGGAGTGGGAGTGGGAGTGGGAGCGGGAATGGGGAAGCAAGTCGTCTAGGAATCCACATGAACTTGACCCCCAACCTCCCACACGTCCATCACTCAGTCCGAGTCATTCTTCCATTTCTCTCGCATTGAAGGAGAGGGAACGAGAGATACATATCTATTCAAAACTAATTACACGCTTTAATATGGGCGGAGTTGGAGGGTGGTCCTGAGGTGTGTCGCGGCGTCTTCCCTCTCTCTCCATTACACCATTACACCATTACTCAGCGATATTTTGGGAGTGTAAATGCAGTCATGGATACCCCTGCACACCTTTTTTGTTCATACGAGCACGAGTATCTCTGTTTTTTCCCCCTCAAACGCATCATCATCGGTGTTTGCCTAACGGTAACAATAATACAATATGTTGAAGGGGAGAGATCGGGGGGAGGGGAGACTGAGAGTGCCACCACCGCCCTTTTCTTTCAATTAGAATTTGATTTGTAATCGATAAAGAGAGTGGGGTGTTGGAGAGGTGCTGGTGGGGGTGGGGTGTGGAGCGTGGAACGTGGAACGTGATTCGAGGCAGAACTTTAATTACTTTATTTGGAATACCCAAATACCCCAGGTGTTCTAGGGGTGTTCCTCATTCTTTAGGCATTTTCTTTCTTTCTTCTTTCCAGTGTTCCTCTTCTGGGTTTCTAGCATTTTTTTCTTGTGTCCCGATAAAATTCTCTTAGTATTTTTCTAGTATTATGTATCTATTCTTCTTCCAATGCTCCTCTACTGTTCTTCTGGTATAACTTTTATATTTTTCTAGTATATTTCTGGTATTATTTTCGTGTTTGGTATTTTCTGTTTTTTTTTTAAATTTTTTGAGTGTTTTTTAGTAATATTTCTGTTTGAGTATTTTCTTTATTATACCTAGTTTAGTATTTTTCAGTATTTTTCTAGTATTATGTTTATATTCTTCTTCCAGTGCTCCTCTACTGTTCTTCTGGTATTACTTTAGAATTTTGTAGTATTTTTCTAGTATTCTAGTATTCTTTCTGGTATTATTATAGTGTTTGGAGTTTTTTGTTTTCTTTACAAATTTTTGAGTATTTTATAATAATATCTATTTTAGTATTTTTGCAGTATTTTTAGTATTTTTTAGTATTTTATTTAGTATTTGTTTAATATTCTTCTAGAATTTCATTTTTATTTTTTTAGTCTTCTTTTAATATTTTATTATGATTTTTTCAGTAATTTATTTGCAGTATTTTTGTAGAATTCTTTGAGTACTCATCTACAATTCTATTGTTATGCTCCTCCACAGTACACACGTAGTACTCTTCTACTCCGCTTCCCAAAATTGGCTTCTTTCCCGCTCTTCCACCTCCCTTTCCATCTTTATTCATTCCCTTCACTCAACAGTTACAGCCACACATCCATTGTCACAGTTACCTAATCTGATTTATTCACTGCCGAAAAACAAAAACAATAGACTTCACCAATCTGCCCCGTCAAGTGCTAATGATGCAACAAACGAATCTTTCTCCGCATGATCTTCACTTGATAAACTTATCATTCGTTCATTCATTCATTCATTCATTTGTCTCGCGTGTCTCTCTAATTAATTGTCGGTTCCAGTTCCAGTTCCACTTCCAGTTGCAGTTCCAGACCATGGGGAAATCTTTCTTCTGCAAGATTTATAAGGTTCCCCTCCCCCCGCCTTTCGATAAGGGTTACCCCACAAAAATATATGGTGTTCCATTTCGCAGCAGCAGCAGCAGCAGCAAGCAGATTAAGCAAGTCCCGAAGTGTCGGGTAGTGTTAACTGGGTCAATTGGAAAGTTGGTTTTTATTATCTGACTTTGGGCCGTATATTTTTTTTTTTTTTTTCTGTTTGTAATCTCTGATGGGAAGTGCGTGCAGCGCACGTTGTGGCAAGTGGAGTGATGGCGCATGATGGGGAGTGTTGCGGAGTGGAATGGAGTGAACTCTTGTGGGCAGACAGGTACCTCATACTCGGTGTACGCGAGAGCAAGAGGAGCCAGGGGGAGGAGGAGTGTGTGGCAGTCAGGTTGATGAATGGATTTGGTTTACTTTTGGTTGGAACAGGTTGCTGCTGCTGCTGCTGCTGCCAGTAGAGGAAGAAGGAGAGCCGATTCCGTTTTGGTATCCCATCAAGATGATATATACATGCACATACATATATATAGGCGCACCTTGAGACCCTACAAAATTCTTCAGAAATCTCCAGTACATTTCTGGCAAACTTTTCAAGTGAAATTTTGGCTGGAAGTCTTTCCAAAGCTTCACTGTGGCTTCTGTACCGCATCAACCTCCAATATCACGTTTATTTGGTAAGAAGACTACCCACCAAAGACATTTCGGATGAAAAACCTTTGAAAAAAGTGGTCTTTGGCTCAAAGCCAAAACCATTAAGACACCCTCCTGCCCTCGTGTTGGTACGTTATCATGGCTTGACTTTGGTAATGAAATATTCAAATGACAACAAAAACCAGAGAGTTGTTGGCCAAGCAATAGACCAGACAGACAGACCTCTCAAGCATACGAGGAAAACTCAATTCAATTTCAAATGCTAATTGCGTGCCAAGAGCATTGGACGGACGGCATAAGCGGAACGACCCTGAAATTCCCCTGAATCGAAGGTGGGGTCGGTGGGGCCCGTGTAGATCCATATTAAATATCGAAATATTGATTCCACTGGATAGGTGCAATACTTTGCATTGTAATTCAGTTTGTGGTTCAATTCGATGGAAGATATTTCTTAATGCAGGAAAGTAAATAAGGAATAAGAAATAAGGAAAGTAATAAGGAATCCCTCGTATATCGAGGGATTTTAAGAGATATAGACACCGATCAAGAGCTATGTACGGAACGTATAGATGGATGGGAAGTGTGCTATTATGAGGGATGTATATGGGATGTCTAGTAAAGTTCTCATCTCAGTATTTTCCTGGTATTCTGTTTGGTATGTGTCTAGTATTCGTCGTGTAATCTCTTTTCTAATCTCCAGTTTTCTAGTATTTTTTAGTATTCTTTTAGTATTCTTATAGTGTTCTCCTAGTATTCTTTTTAGTTTCCAATTTGTCTAGTATTATTTTAGTATTTTTCTAGTATTATTTTAGTATTATTTTAGTATTTTTCTAGTATTATTTTAGTATTTTTCTAGTACTCTTTTAGTATTTTTCTAGTATTTTTCAAGTATTCTTCGGCCTCTATAATTTTCTACTCTTTTTCACACCATTCTTCATTCACCTTCGCGTTTTCCTCATAGATTCTCTGATTAATCCTTGATTCGATAATTTCTACATGAATATCAATAGATTCCAATTTATACAAATCCCCAAAAGAACATTTATGCATCATATCCAAGTGTGTCCAAGTGTAATACAACCCCAATCGACCTTTAGAGAGCTCCATTCCACGCTCCGCTGACAGCCATCCATCCAATCGAAGGGAGAACTTTATAGTGCAACATTTAATAGCCTATGAAAAGTGGCAGACACGCATGGAAGAGGCAAAGAGGCATAGAAGGAAGGGCACCACAACAGCAACAACAAAACGTGGGCGTGCGTGCGAGTGCTCAATGAGAGTAGCAGACGACAAATAAAGCCCCCAATGGAGGAGAGCCCCCAACAAACATAAATAAAAAACTTTAACAAAGTTGCGACAGTTTCAAACGATAGGAAAGTGCAGTGAATGACGATAGGAAGGGGAAGTAGAGTGCCACAAGTGACCATTAAAAGCAATTGAGGCGCCACAACAGCACATGGAGAGGGCGAAGGAGAGGGAGCGGTGAAGCCCCTTTTTAATGTCTCCATTAAGGCCGTCAACAGTGCGTGGGTTTTTAGTTGCTCTTCAAAGAAGAGGCACTTTTCCCCCGGCTACAACTTGAGGTTAAAGGCTTTCCCATTTTGGACAGTAAAAAACCTTCAAAAAAGCTCCTTTCTTTGGCCTTTTCCCTGTGCTGCAAAACCCTATGAATACCTCCTTTTCTTTCCCCTTTTTTTGCATCTAAAAACATCCTCTTCTTGGAGTTTTTGCTCTTTCCAAACAATTTGCATCCTTGGACTTTTCCCATGCTTTTTCATGCTTTTCACAGAAAGGAAATTAATTTATAGAAAACATGTTGGTTTTTTTTTTTTTTTTTTTTGGGCCATGGGAAGCAGGAAAAACTGCATTGCGTGGAGGTTTTTCCCTCTCCGCTCTTTTTTTTTATTTGTTGCAATTTTTCCACATTGTTGGCAGAAATTGTTATTGTTTTTCCCATACACTTTTCAAGGAGAAGGTATAACGACTTTTCAATAGATTTTCCAAAATAATAATGGATCGCCTTCTCGATTTGGCTTTAAAATCACTCACATATCATCATCCAAAGGAGAATAAAGCACAGAAAAATCTCATATCATCCCCCAAGGGGTATCAAACCCTTCGTTTCTTTAACCTACCCTTCCTTTCGGTGTTGTTGTTTTTGTAATGGAAAATACTAAATCGCCTTCTCGATTGGCTTTAAAATGACTCACATATCATCAGCATCGAAAAAGTTCCAAGAAGTCGACTAAAAAATGATACTTTTGGGATGAAAAACTTCTTTATTTTAAAAGAAAATCCAACCAAAACTCAACAAACTGTAATCTGAAAATGTGCTTCTACCTGTTTTTCCAGGTTTCGAGGAGGAAAATCCCAAGGAGACAAGGGTATCAAGCACTTCGATTCTTTCTTTCTTTCGTTCGTCTTTGTTGTTGTTTTTGTAATGGAAATTTTTTTGCTGCTTCTTAAAGTTTAATTTAAGTTTTCTTTTGACGGTCTTTTTTCCCCCAGTTGTCTTTTTTTTTTTTGCAGCTGTAAACTGGTTTTGGGGGCAATAATTGAGACATAACTGTTGTTGTTGCTGTTGTTGCTGCTGTTGTTGTTAATGCATTTAACATTTTCCTTGGGAATTATGTCAGTTGGTTAGTCAGAGGAGGTGACAGCGAGAGGATGGGGGAGGGTGTGGCAGAGGCAGAGGCAAAAGTCTCTTCCTTTAAGTCTACGATCCACTGGCACGCACAATGTGGCAGAGTGGGGAGTGAGGCAGAGAGGGGGGCTGCAACAGATGGGCGTGTTTTTTCCATATCACTTTTATGGGAATATGCAACAAAAATGCATTTTATTATCTTCTGTTTTTGTTTTTTGTTTTTTTATTGTTTGCTAATTTTGAGAAATCTTTTTCCAGCGGCTTTTGCATCACTTTTTTTGAAGCAAAGAGTGACCTAAAATATGGCATGGTATATCCCAGAGAATTATACGATAATTGTATACAGTTTTTCCCAATGTATTGGCCCTTGGAAGCTACAAAACCAATCCCCATTCCACATTGGCTTCCATTTTTATTCAGATTCCTTCTCTTCAACGATCCATCATTCATCCATCAACTGTTTTTCGTATCTTTTTGGCAGCAGAAAGATCATTTGAGTGATCGTTCTCTTATATTTCAAGGGGAGGTTCCCGTTCTTGGGCCCAAAAACGGACTAAATTTCAGGAAATTTTAAAAGGTTTTTCTTTAAAAATCGGAAAACGTCAGGGCCCCACAAATGTCATTTATCTTAAGAATCTAATAAGTATCTTCAATACGGGAACCTCCCCTAAAAGAAATTAATTTATTTTAATATATTTGTATCTTTTGCGAACCACTCGAAACCAGTTCCATGCATCATTTCTGTGAGTAATTGGATTCCTTTCGTTAATCTCTCGAACAATTCTTATAAATACTCCCGCCGCAAAACCGAAAGGGAGGGGGGCTGGGGGGACTGTACTTCCCTTCTGGTGACTTTCAACTCGAGCAAACGATATGCGGGCTGCCTCTGCCTCTGCCTCTCCCTCTCTCCCTCTCTCCCAACTGCCCCCTTCCCTTATTAATTCTCTCTCTCTTTAACCCCCTGCTGGTCCGCTTTCCGGCCCCTCATCGGCCATCAGCGACGGACCCAGAGGCGGGGGGAGCCCTGCCTGTCAACATATCGCCATTTGTTTGTTCCATTTTTCAATTTATTTTTCGGTTTTACTGATCTTTCAGGGAGGGAGGAGAGGGGCCACTCTTTTAGTTAATTCAGAGGGGAGGGGGTGGGGGGAGGGGGTTGTACAGGGTTTTAGGGGGCACGACAAAAGTTCTGACATCATTCTGTTCGGCGATTGAGTGTTCCCAGGGTTTTCTTTGATTTCTGTTCCGAAAGGAGTGGCCGCTGCCTGCCCCAATCCCAATCCACAATCCCCAATCCCCAATCCACAAATCCTGAAAAAACAGACGCTGGAAAATCATATTAAATTGTTTTTAGCAAATTTATTGCTGTAAACCGAAAGACATGACAGACATTTGCCACGGGGGGTGCAGGGGGGTGCCACGCACCAAATGAAAACAAGCTCTGGAAACACACCTAAAAGAGGGGGAGAGGGGAGGCAGGAGGAGAGCTAACAGAAAATGTCAAATTGCCAGACAGACCAAAAGAAAAACAGTTACGAAAAATTTGAATGAATGAGACGCGCAGCAGCAGGGCAACGAGGGGGGGTAGACGCCAAAAGGGGGGAAGGAAGGAGGAGAATAAATGAAGCAGCAGCATCGAAAGGGGGAGGGGGGGAGGAAGGCAAATAAATGAATCAGCGAACAGGGGGTGGGGGTGGGGGTGGGGGTGGGGGAGGGGGAGGAAGGAAGGCAAATGATTGAATGAACAACGGAATGACTGCCTGAATGAATGAATGATTGAGTGAGTGAGTGAGTGAGTGAGTGAGTGAGTGAGTGAGTGAGTGAGTGAGTGAGTGTCTGTCTAGCCAACAGAGTCTCCGTCTCCTGCTGCCCCCCCACCCACCTCCATCATTCCTGCATGGAGGCCTCATGCAAATGCATTTCAAGCGTCGTTTTGGCGATGCAATTGGCAAACAAGGAAGCAAAACGAACGGCGGCTGTCAATTCCCAATGATCTACCCCTCCCCCCTCCCCCCACTCCCCCACGCTCTGGCTCAAAGACGAGAGACAGAAGAGACGGCGGGAGAGAGGGAGGGAGAGCATCCTCGAGCCGTCTAGGCGACGCCATCAAAAGACAAACAAGAGAGCCAGTCCCCAAAATGAGAATCGAAGCATTAGATACCCTTGAAAATGCCATAACGATATAGCAAACCGATTAGGTCTGTGGCAACAAAATTTTTACTAGCAAAACCAAATATTTTCTTTCTATTATCCAATGATTCAAAAATACCATTAAATGCAGGGAAAACAGAATAATTTCCGCATAAAATGACCCCCAATAATGCAACCCTTAAATCAATGAAAAACCTTTATGGAGTCGGAAAATGCTTCGCCCCCTTGGAAGGGTATACCCCACAAATGGCAGACCTGGAAAATTAATGAAAATGCAAATGGAAAACGACACTCCACTCCACGACACAGAAAAAAACTGCAAATAAAATGTGGATAAAATTTGTTCAGGTGGTGGCTCCACTCGATCTTGGAGTCCAAGACTTCAATTCCCGGCTCCGTCTGTTTCTTGGAGTCCGATTCCCCGTCTTAGTTGTGGCTTACATTTTCCTCTGTGGCTTAGTGGGTCAATGACCTGTCCACATGGACCCCACCCTCAAGAGCCACGCGTACCACGAATCCATGGAGTCCATGGAGTCCATGTAATCCAAACAAAATGCGACTTTGATAAACGATTTGAAATGAAATTTCATAACCGACGACGACGACCCTGACACGCCCTGAAAGATCAGAGATCGGAGAGCATCAGGGCACCAGAGAGGGAGAGGGGAACGCTCTCTAATGATCTCCAATTAATTTAATGGGAAACTTCAGGGCAGGCAAGGTTAAGGGATTCCTTCGTTTGATAAATAGTTGAAATAAATGCAGGGGGGGGATGGGGGCACTTTGGTCGTAGAGTTTTCTTGTTTTCTGGGGAATGTCTGAACCTGGATTGTATTGCAGATCGTTAGGGGATCCCTAGATCATTAGAAGACCATTTAAGAACCCTACAATCATAATCATTTGCCGGATAAAGGATCTAAAAAGTGATTTATTTCGATTTTCATAAGAAAAAAGACGTGAAAACATTTCGAAAAATGGATGTGTATTTAATTCCCTTAATCTCTCTTAATTCGACTTGCCAGGACTTCAAATCCCTCCGAAGAGTGCAACCCGAATCCCCATCTGGGGCCATATTGTGGGTCCTCGATGGGCCCTGCTTCCCAGCCTTTGAGTTGGGCATCCCTTCAACAATCCCTTGGAGCATCACAAAGTCTGCATCGAATCCATCCAGTCAGCCATGACACTGCTACTGGAGTTTTCTTTTGGGAAATTCCCTTGACAGCGGGGGGGAGTTTTGGGGGCAGCAAAGGAGGCGCTGTTGCCTCAGTCAGCATCGTAGTTGTTCTCTCTTTGGAAAAATGGCGAGCATCTGGTCGAGGGCCTGGCACATGTTCGACTCAGTGGTGAATCCTCCTCCGAGTGGCAGCATCTCCGCGGAATCTTTGGCAGAAGATCCACCATCGGAACCGCCATCGGAACCGCCAGCGGATCCACCAGCGGATCCACCAGCGGATCCACCAGCGGATCCACCAGCGGATCCACCATCCGCACCCGTCACCCCAGCGTGGACCTATCCCCAGACGCAGATCCATGTGCGAGGGCCCACCACCACGTTGTGGCCAGCAAAGGCTTCGCATCGCAGCAGCCAGCGCCGTAGCGTGGCCTTCACGCACAGCACCCTGCAACATGTGGCCCATCGCGAGACCGTGAACCACGGCGAGACCTCGGGCTTCCAGAACTTCGTGCGGGAGATGTACGAGGCGTACTACAATATGAAGCTGGACCAGGAGTGGCGGGGGGGGCGCCTGGAGGACGAGTACCCCATACACAACCGCAGGCTGAGCTTCAAGGACTTGGTGGTGCTGCAGCGCGTCGCCCGCGACATGTGGCATCGCATGGACAGGGAGCGCCGCAAGGTCTACAAGGATCTGGCCGGGGAAGTGAAGCAGCGCCGGCGCCTGCGACTGCCCCCCGATCCGTACAGGACCCCCGTGACGCTGATGGGAAAGAAAAAGTTGAACAAAACAAAGTCCGTCTATCACTGGAACGACGAATTTTAATGAAAAACTGGAGCCAAAATTGGAGCCATCTCCCCCGCAATCATTGGTTTTCCCATCGATTTTCAATGAAAATTCGCTCAAATTCCAATCGAAATATCTTTAAAAATACAAATAAAAGAAATGCAGCTCCAACTCCCCCACAAAGTCCGTCGGGGCATTCCATATTCCGTATTCCGTATAAATATCCATCTGTCCCACACTTTTGGAGCTTTATTCGATAACATCCGCAATTACATCGAAAGTTGGGCCCTGCCTACGCTCCATAGACGGATCTGCATACGATTACCATTATCGTATTATCAAATGGATTACTATTCCCCCCATATCCGGGCCCACGGGCCCACGGGCCCAATCTCCCATTCCGCCTGCGCCTTCGAGGGGAAATGGCATTAGCGTTATGTCGTTTACCTGTCCACAAGAGCGAGAGAGGGAGGGAGAGAGGGAGCTCCATCAAAGGCGGAAGCGGACTTCAGTTTTCCATCTTTTCCACTTACCTAAAAAGCAAAAGAAATGAGAATTTTTGATTAGTTTTATTCGCTATTTTAATCGATTTTCCTCAATACAAAACGGTAAAAATCCACAAAAACAAAATTCGAAATGCCATAGAGATACAAAGATACAAAATACAGCTTAAATTCCATTAAAAAATTGCATATATCATTGGGAAACATTTGAAAGAGAAGATTATGGGGCATCATCTTGAAATATTTCGAGATTTCCAGGTCTATAAATAATCATGAGTTCCCCCTCAAGGAATTTGCCATCTCAGCGATCCCCGTCCCCGACTCCACTCTCTGCAACAAAATGTGTCATTCCACACCTAAAACGAAACCGAAATGAAACCAAAGCGAATCCGAATCCGAATCCGCATCGGAATCCGAATCCACAGTCACAGCCACAGCCACAGCCCCACTTTGGTGGCAACTTCATTGCATTGCATGGAGAGGTGCAACGAGGGCGTGACAGCCAACACATTTGCTCGCCAGGGAACACAGGAGGAGGCGCCTCCCACTGCTGTGGTGTGGTGCTGTGACATTCTCGTGACATTTAAATGGTTTCGGGAATTGGGGAATTTGTTGTTTCCTCCCACACGTGGGAGTTGATTTGTGCTCCCAAATGGGTCACAGATTTGCTGCTGCTGCTCTGATCTCCCCCAAAAACAGAGTTCTTCTTCGCATAAATCACTTCCTGATCCACCATCACCTCTCCCTCTGCCTCCGCCTCCTCCTCCTCCTCCTCCTCCTTTTGTGGGTCGCCTTTCTGTTTTCCCTTCTTCCTTCTCTGCTCCTCCTCCTTGTTGTGCTTCTGGTGCTTCCCCTTTCTGTTTTGGTAACCCAAATTCCAGGGCCACGCCTTCTGCTGTCCTACTTATGCAATCAATGATTCGATGCTTTCCCAAAAACAGAGGCCCCCCGAAAAAAAAAAGAGAAAAAAGCATAAAAACAAGTGTCGGGCCTCGGGCTAAGGGCTTGACCATCCGAACGATTTCGATTCGATTCGATTCGATACGATTTTGGGGCTACAGTGGAGCAGCAATCGATGGAGGATCGAAGGAGGATTGTGGCAGCGATCGCTGGAGGATCGTTCGAGTATCGCTTTCCCCCCGTTTTTTGTTTTTTCTGGTAACCCCAATCATTGCAATTTTTTGGCAAAATTTTAGAGGGGTTGGGGTATATTTGCATTAGCCAAAAGCTACAAAAACGTACATTTATTTTAACGATAATGTGGTTTACCCCCACTCCCAGTCCAACTGCTGCTCCACTCCCCCATAACCGAGGAGTCTTGCAACATTTTCCCACTTTATGTGCAGCTCCAGCAATTAGCGATTCATGGAATGGGGGTTCAAAACCTGCCAAGAAATTCCGTTACGCAATTTTCTTCTGTTTTTTTTTTAGTCTTAAATCAGAGATAAAGCTCAGAATTTATGTACGTATGAAAGTGCCTGCTAATCATCATCAGACCTCTCTCTCTCTCTCTCTCTGTCTCTCTCTGGGATCCGCGAGAGATCTCCGATCCGAGTGGATGGAATGGAAAGATGAATGGATCATGTGCTAAGTGATCGTCATTATCCCGGGGCCACAAAAGCCACCATCTGGATTGTTTCTGTGTGTGTGACAAGTGCAGATAATTGAGTGCCCCAAGGGGCAGGCAGGCAGCCAGGCAGCCAGGCAGGAGAGACTCTGTGGAAAAGCTTGAGAAAAGGTAAAGTCAACGATGAGGAAAAAGGCGGTAAAAGATGAGAGATGATAACTACAAAAAAAAAAAAAAATAGAAAAAAAACTGTGGGCAGAACAAGTTTTTCCAATGTCTGTGGAGCATTGTGGAGCCGTTGTTTTGCTGTGAAAGTATTATTTGTTGTATCTATGGATGGGCTGGGGATCTAGGGATCATAGAAATGCAGGAAAGATCGGATATGAATGAAGATTGAATGTGGGATTCTTCGAAGGGGATTCTTCGTCCTGCTGCTGTAGGGTATTGCCCAGTCGTTGCCTTCCGCTGGCTCCGCTTTGTGGAAGAGGGCGCGACACGTTTAAACAAGTCGGCTGATGGATTGATGTGGCTTCCACTTGTGTCAGAGAAGGACCACAGCACATGGTAGGCCAGAAAACGAGACCACAAGAAAGAGAACACTTAAGCGCACACACACACACGTGGGGACAGCACACTGGCAAACAAAAACAAATGCAGAAGCAAAAGAAGAGGAAAAAACTGCAAGCCGTCGGCAAATGTTCTGTGGGTGAGTCACCACCCCACAAAAAAAAAAAAGACGGCAGGCAGTCGAAAACTAGTCATGCTCTCCATCTCCCTCCTCTTCCCTTCCCTCCTCCCCGCTTGTAAGTTTTTGCATTCTTAGCAGCGCTCTGCACGCCTTGCCTCTCTTCCTCGTCGTATTCCTAGCGGACACTCTCTCACACTCCAGTCCTAAGCTGCACTCGCACTCGCACTCTCCCTTCCCTTCCCAGGGTATATGCATTGCAAGGAGAGGTGCCATTAAGAGAACGCGAGCCTAATCGCATAGTGCCGCACCCTTTTGTATGAATATACCCTGGCAACACCCTGAATGAGCACAAAATTGTGGAAACCGCATTGCACTTCAAGAAAGAGGAAGGAGGAAGGGAGGAGGAGGAGGAGGAGGAGGAGGAGCAGAAGCAGAAGCATATGTGGACAAGGAGGTGGAGAAGCAGCGGCAGAAGAAGGAAACAAAATAAAATGCAATGTAAGAAAAGGAGGGGGAGGAGAGGGGCGGGAGAGATGAGGTGTCCCTGAAATATATCGATTTCGCATGGCTTATGGACTTTGGGCAGCCCCAGGCCCAGGCCCCAGGCCCTCTTCTTCCTCCGCTTCCTCTTCCTCTTTCTCTGTCTCTCTGCCTCTTTTTTTTTGTTTTGTTTGTCGCCAGCTAAGAGCTAAGAAGGCATTCACCTCATTTCCTTCCACTGGACACACAGGTCTAAGCGGGATAGACAGAGACAGAGAATGCAAAGAGCGGGGCAGCGGCAGAGGCAGCGGCAGCGGCAGAACGGAATGCGGAGAGCGGGAGAGCGAGCACTGGACAGATCATTGCATAATGTGGGCCTCTCTGTCTGTGTCTGTGGCTGTGTCTGTGTCTGTCTCTGTGTGTTCGTGTGTGTGGGAGCTTATCTGCTCTTTCCTTTTGGGTTAATCGGGAAGAAAAGAAGAGGCTCTGAATGAAAGCTGACCAGATGCATGCTAGGGATAAGCCCTCTCTCTCTCTCTGTCTTCTCTACTCACCCCTCCCTTATCGCCGTTTTTTCCTTTTTCAGCTTCGATTGAATTTTAACTTTCTTTTCTTGCTTGAACCATTCAATGTATTATTTCCCTGCTAATTTATGATCGATTCAAGATCTTATCAAGTGCGGATCAAATTACAAGCAAACACAAAAAAAACTCCTTCAAATCCCTGCTTATAGCCGAAACTGAACAGAGCACTATATCTTTTTTAAGAATAACCTAAAAATATTTCAGCAAAACATTCGATATTAAAGATTCGTAAAAACATCCCAAAAATCAACAATTTATAATAATTAATATCATTAGGTATATCTTCTGGTAGAAACTATGGATCATCCGCCGGGTATGTACTTATTTCAGGCCAAAGCTTTTATCCCTTTCCTTTTTTAACCTTTTTTCTCGGTTTGCAAATAATTTGCCAATAATTTTCATACCAAAACCAAAACCAAAAACAAACAAACAAAAGAGCCTCTCCATAAAGTATTCGCCTCAAAAGTCTCCTAAAAGTTCTTTTGCTTTTTGCTTTTGCTTTTTGCCTTTTGCTGTCATTGCCTGTCGTTTCGTTGCTTATCTTTTCATATGTTTCTTTAATGAGTTTTGTTGTTCCTTTTTTTTTTGTTTTTTTTGTCAAACTGTAAATTAATGTCACTGAAAATGGCAGCAAAACCAATTTAAGAGAGGAGGGGTTAAGGGGGGAGACACCAAAAGACTGAGGAGGGGAGGCGGAAGGGAGGGACACCTAAAGACTGACGAGGGGAACTGGAGGGGAGGGACACCCAAAGACTGACGACGGATGATGGAGGGGAGACACCAATTTGTGTGGAGGGGGGGTGGCGAAGAGGGGGCAGGCGGGACAGATAAACCGCAAAACAGCGAAACACGAGACCAAGGCAGGAAGGGGGATGGCATGGAGCATGGGACGGGGGCTTGCAAAAAAAAAAAAAAAAAAAAAAAAACCGCTTGTTGAACCACTGACAGACTTTAGCGCTCTCGCACCCCACTCTCCCTCCCCCTCTCCCCGTCCCTGTCCCCCTCCCTCTCTACTCTCCTTGCCCCTCTTGTCAATCCGTCAATTGTCAACATTTTTCAGTCTTAATAAGTTTTTGGCCCATGTTTTAAGCCAAATCTCAAAATAGATGTTTATGTTTTTCTTGTGGACTTGTGGGAATGGGAATTGGGAATGGGAATGGGCATGGGCATGGAAATGGAGGTTAAGTGGAGGTTTTGTCGGGTTTTGGGAATGGGTTGGGTTGGGTTTGGGTTTGGGTTTGGGTTTGGGTTTGGGTTCCATGGGGAGGGAGATTTATGGACATGCGAACGAAATTATGGCCAATGATTGAATGATTGAAGGTTCGTCCGGGGGTGTCCAAAGTGGTTTGAAGATTTAAGATCGGAATGGGAATGGGAATACAACAGAAGAGTGAAACAAAACTTGAGACCTAGACAGAACCATTAGATAGAATATCTTTTCCTTGGTGTTAATCCAAGGAACATTTAAGGAAAAACTATATTAAAAAAGTCGATAAAATTTAAGAAAAACTGTTTAAATTGTAGGCAAACAAATTGCAATCATTCGATAGTCAAATATCGATCAAATAGGAACAGAACGAGAAGCGAAAAGCGCTGAAGTACAGGTATCTTTAATCTTTATTCCTGAATATTATCTCAATCTCTCCCTTAAACAATATCTAACACTTCTCTCTCTTCTCTCTTTATGCCCCGTGCCTCTACATTTCTTCTCCTCCTGCCCCTTTTTGGGGGCACAAAATTTCAATTTACTTTTCAGCTAAATGGCTTTCGACAGGCCTTGAAAGCTGCCCCATTATCCTTAGCCTCTTAGCACTATCGTCTCTCCAGCCATCGTCCGGCAGTCTGCCACAAGATGGACTGCCTCATTTGCTGGATTTATGGACTGCGAATGGAGTGGAGACTTCACTCTCATTGTCCTGCCTTGGGGGGGGGCAGCAGGCTGCCACATGCCCCATGCGCCATGAAATATGAATGTCGAACCGAGGGACAGGTGACCGGCCTGCTGCCCCTTGCCATTGGACACTCTATCGCTGCAACATTCGCACGTCTATGCAATTTGTGGCATGCAGCAGCAGCAGCAGCAACAGCAGCAGCTTTGAAACTTTCACATGGCACAGGCTGCAGGAAAAAGTATAAATAAATCCACAAGCAAAATTTGTGCACCCAAACACCCAACACCCACCACCCACCCCGAAAAAAAGGCAAAAGATAGCGAGAAAAGCGTGAAAATTAAGTCTCCTGCGAACGAAATTCAAATGAAAGTAAAGTGAAGTGAAGAATTGATGGACACCGCGTTACCTTACCCACAAATGGGTATCCGAGTATCCGTGTATCCGTGTATCCGTGTATTTGCGTATCTGTGTATCTGCATGCCCCGCCCACACCCACTGCAGCACACATGACAAAAGAAGCTGGCTAACAAATGCTGCTCAGAGCCCGGCTCTCTGAGCCCGGCTAAGAGGGGAGGCTGCTGCAGCGCCGCCAATTTAATTTATGAGCCTAAGCGATCTATTCGATGACTATCGCCCGGCGAAGCGTAACGCCCTCGTGTGCGACGGCGGTGGGTGCAAGGCGGTTAACGGTAAACAGGGTCTGTGTCTCTGGCTTCAAATTAGAGATGGGAGCGTGAGGTATGAGGATCAAGTGGGGAAAAGATACACCTTTTAGTAGACAAATTACTAAAAGATACACTTTTTTAGTAGAGATATGGATTAAATAATTGAATAAAAGATATACTTTTACTAGAAAAATGGATAACAGATACACTTTTTAATTGAAACATTGGTAAAAGATACACTTCTGACTTGATAAATGGATAAAAGATACACATTTTAGTAGAGAAATGGATAAAGGATACACTTTTAAGTAAAGAAATGGATAAAAGATACAATTTTGTAGGAAAAGATACACTTTTAATTTGATAAATGTATAAAAGATATAATTTTCAGTAAAGAATTGCGTAAAAGATACACTTTTTACTAAATAAATGTACTTTTTATTGGGGAAAGGGATAAAAGATACACTTTCCACTAGGGAAATGACTAAAAGATACACCATTTACCAGAGAAAATGTTAGAAATACACTTTTTGTTAGAGCAACGGCTAAAAGATACACTTTTTACTAGAAAAAATAGTAAAAGATACACTTTTACTAGAAAAATAGTAAAAGATACACTTTTTACCAGAGAAACAAGATGAAAAATCCTCAAATGTGTTCGGAATTATTATGGTAATTATGGTAATATTATCTGAAAACTTGCAATTTCCTGCCGCATCGTGCCGCACTTGCTCTCATCTCTAGCCCCCCCCTCCCCTGCTCCACCCCCAACTGCAGCACATTTATCGAATGCTCAAACAACAGCGATGATTCCCCGATAAGCACACACGCTCCACGCTCCACACATGAAAGGGAGGAACAATAGAAAGAGAAACACAAAGCGAAGGAGGGGAAGGAAGGAGGAAGGAGGCGGTGTGAGAAGAAGGAGGCGATCGGCAGGCACCCGTTTTTTTTGTGGGGGGTTGGTGGGAGGTGGACGGATCCTTCGTCTTTCGTTATCCGCCATCCGATTTGCTTAATTGCATAAATTTTTATTTGGCCGATGATCAGTGCATAGCGATATGCAAATCTGGATCTTTGGCGGGGACGACGGGGAGGACGGGGAGGAGGAGAAGGAAAAGCCGCAGACCCGCATTAAATCACAGAAAAATCACTGAAAATGGTAGCAGGGAGAGCCTGAGCCGCAGCCAGAGTCTGCCTGCCGTCGACTTTCGCTTGGCTAACAAAAAAAAAAAAAATAAATAAAAAGAAAATTCTTCAGTTGACAGCAAAAGCGATCTTTGGGTCCGTTTTTGTGTGTGGGAATTTCGGAAATTTTTGCTTGGACCAAGACCTGGTTTTTCTTTCCTCTGGCGGCGGCGGTGGCGGCTCTCCTCAAAGGTCACTCCAGTCGTCGCGTCGCCTCGCGTTTGAGGGAAGTGCGGGGCGGAGGGGAGGACTTTTACTTTTCTCATTTTCGGTTTCTTCAGGTTTTTTGGCACTGATTTGGTTTCTTTTCGTTCGTGTTATTAATTGTTCCTTTCGGGATAATTACGAGTGCAATCGGAGGAGCGGAGTGAGTGCATTTGTGTGTAAACAGTCGTCTGGGATATACGAGTGCGAGTACTCCGTGGATGGATTCCATTCACATCGAGAGGGAGGCGTTTTTCTGCTGCTGCACTCATTTGAAGCTAGAGGGGAGGGGGGTTTGGCTGGGAAATGGGAGATGGATGGAAGAGATGTCTATATCCTTCTATTTGTAGCCATCACACTATGAATCTACCATCCATCTGTTCATCTATGTTCCTAAACTTCTATCTATCTGTCTGTCCATCTATCTGTGTATCCATCTATCTGCATATCTATATTAGTATTACTCTAACACCTATCTTTCCAGCATGTCCGCGTCTGCGCCCCTCGATCGGTTCAGCGGGAGGAGGACTGCTTTATTGCCTGGGATCCGCGCGAGTCTGGGGTCTATCTGTGAATCTATCTATCTATCTGGATATTTATATATCTATCTATCTATTTAACTATCTATATATTTATCTATCTATCTATATATCTATCTATATATTTATCTATCTATCTATATATCTATCTATATATTTATCTATCTATCTATCTACCCATCTGTGTATCTATCTATCTACCTATCTATCTATCTATATTTCTGTCCCATCCATTCCTTCCCAAAATCTTCTTTCAATTCCAATCTTTTGCAGAAAAGTCCCCATGAGAAAAAACTTAAGTAATTTTCTTTTCTTCCCAAGGATTTTCCAAGTTTCTCTTGTTTTCCCATACCAAAAAATATCTTAAACAGAGATTTCTCTCCCATGGTCTCCCCATATATGGTGGCAGATATTTCTGCATCTATCCGAAAGATACTTTTGCCCGCAAATATTTTGGGCACATCAAAGATGGGATTATTCTTGGTTCAGTGTCAAGAGTGTGTCTGTGTGGTGTGTTTGTGTGTGTTTTGTTAGTCAGGCACTTAATTGAGGTGATTAACTCGTGTGGAATGCTGCCTGCCGCAAGGAAAAGTATCTGCGAGATGCGCAGGCAGTGGCAGTGCCAGTGTCAGCGGTGGGGATTCGTGTGCCAAATCCAGAGATAGGCAAAGCGTTTAGAGCAGTTCTCTGTACAGTGGAGACTCGTCATAGCGTACCCTTGAGAGAAATGTCCGCTTGAGGGAGGCGGGAGGAAGATTGAGGCACAAATAAGGCCCCCCAAAGGAGTTCCTCGAAAGAAACAATTCGATCCTTGAAGTAGATCCTTTAGGAGAGCTTTTACTGTACTTTTGGTGTCTTTTTTTGTGGTTGCTATTTTAAATTTCAATTTTGTTTGTTTTTTTTGTATCTTTTGCATCCATGCAACCATGCACAGATGTATCTAAGAGTATCTTGGTTTCTCCTGTCACTATCTCTCTTGGAGATGTACAAATGTATCTGCCAGATACGTTTCAAAGGCAAAATGCATCTGCCGAGCGCCGAGTGCCACCGATCTATAAATAAACCCCCACCAAAGCCAAAGCCATGCCCATTCCCCATTCCCCATTCCATCATGTGGCATCCACAGATCCACAACATCCAGAAGATACAACAGCTCTATGAATAGATTGAAACAGAAAAACAGAAGAAAAACAGAAAAGAAGCGCCTCGAAATGATGAAGAGCATGCATGAAGAATTTTTATTATCAACTCTCGAAGATGGACGAAACGAAACGAAACGAAGAAGAAGAAGTTGCCACAATTTAGAGAGAGAGAGAGAGGGCGTGGTAGGGGCAAGGGACAAGGGGACAAGGGGCAAGGGACAAGGGGCAATGGGAGTAGTACGCATGCTGCTCAACCATCCATCCATCCATCCATCTCCTCCTCCTTTCTGTTTCTCCTTCTTCTCCTCCTCCTCCTTCCATCGTTTAATTGTCCAGAGCCTCTGTGCGCCTTCGTCGTCTTGGGATTTTAATGAACCACAAAGCGATAAGCGAGAAGAAGAAACGATTACGGCAGAAGTGGGGAGAGAGAACAACAGAAGGGTACAAAAGAGAGGGGGAGGAGGGGGGGTGCTATAAATAGTCGGGACATGTAATCGGAATAAATACAGCGATGATCCTCATATTTTTCCCCGTTTTTACTCCAATTCAAGTTCTCCAAAACTCAAGTAAAAATCATTTGATTCAGTGCAATTTCCCTTTTCCGAGAGTCGGGAATTTCCCTTTTATGGCGGCAGAAGGGGAGGGAGAAAGACAAAGAAGAGCTCTGTCAAAGTTCTCCCTTTTGGGGAATTGAAGAAAATTACAATCATGTGTGAATGGTTGGGGGCTTCGGAGTGATTGGGGGTTATAAGGAGGGTTATCCGAGGAAAGGGCCGTCGGGGGATCAAAGTTTATCGATCGCACAAGTGATTTACGATGGTTTTTTCATCGAAAAGAACGAAAAATAGAGTTTAAAATGAAGGAATCCCTCTAAAGGACTGTAGATTATACAACTGAAGGATATTTGTATGCGGAAATTTAAAGAATTATCCTGCATTCCTTGCAGTTTTTCTGGCCACCCCAGGAGGCGGTTATTGTTCCCAAAATATTGCAAATATTTTTAAAAAATATTCCCCCCAAATGTTTCTACCGTTTCTCTTAGTTTAAACATTCTCTCCACTAGATCTCCACTCCCCAAATGCTAGTCCCAAATTCCAGTATTTTTCTTATAAACGTTTTAATGGCTTAATGAGCTGGCAGACGGCAGACGGCAGATGGCAGATCTGGCAAAGTGGAGAGAAACTAGAGAATCTTGAGCCGCTTAGTCAACAAACAAGGTCCCCCCTACCCCTACCCCCTACCCCCAAGACACCTCCCCAGAGACCCACCGACCGGCCACTCCCCCAAACTCCACTCAGAGCCCGGAGAGACGCTGACAAAAAAATGCGAAACTATTTATTTGAACAACAAAAAGTGTGTGTGTTTTTGAACCGGTTTCCAAATGAATGTTTAATCTTAATGTTTATGTTATTTTTATACAGATTTCAAGGTTAAATTGAAATGCAAAAAAACAACCAACACACACACACACACACACACACACAGATAGTTTTATAAATGGAGTTCCACGGAAGAGTGGAATCTATAATTTCCCGCCTTTTAATGAGTGACTTTCGGCGGCTGCTGCCGTCGCTGCTGCTGACACAGTGGCCAATAGAGATTTTCCTCAACAGATTTGTTGGACATCATTTGTGGGGGCGTACTCCCCTCCCCCACTCCCAGCTGCTGCTGCTGCTGCTGCTGCCACCAGAAAACATGCAACTGTTTGTTGCATGTTTCGTGTGCGTCAAAAGAAGATGAGAGAAACAACAACAACAAAAACACCGAAAAGAAAAGAGAGAAAAAACTCCCGATGCGGAAATGCAGATAAAAAATCAAAAGAGCGAGAGAGATAGAGAGGGGGAGAGGGGGAGGGGAGAGAGAAAACCTTTTGGAAAATTAATGAGCTGCAAACAATGCGGACATCGTTAGGCGGGAAAATAAAGATTTTCTTTTGGGAGGAAAAACTAAAACTACAGAAAAATGAAAGAAAAATGAAATGGAAAGAGGGATCGTAGCCGAAGGATAGAGGAGGCGGCGAAGAGGTCAACATTTTGACTGTAAAAAACAAAAACAGATCCCGAAAACAATCAGAAAAAGTAAAAGCTATGCTGCGGGGGGGAGGGTGGAGTGGGAAGGGGGGACCCTGATGAATCTTCAAAAGGAAAATTAATTAACAAACGCGGTAAATACACTAATGATTGATTCAGACATCAATCAGATTGAATAATTAGATGCAATCAAAACAAAAACAAAACCAAAAACCAAAACAAACACAAAACAGCAACAAAATCAATCAAGAAATCAACGAAAAACATCAGAAAACATCAGAAAAGAGAAACAGATTTCCCAACACTCCAAAAATAAGCAAAAAAAAAAAAACTAAAACAATGGAAACATCAATTGCAAGGCGGGGGAGGGGCTGAAACACTTTTCGCTTTTCATTTTACACCTTCCAGTAGGTCAGGTGGTGCCTCTTCTTCTCCTCCCCCTCCCCCACCCAATGCCCCGCCACTCCCCTCTACGCCCCTTTCTGTGTAATACTGTTTTGTGTTCTGTTCTTTTTGTTTTGTTTTTTTTTCTTATAAACACAATCGAAAACGGGGTCATCTCCCGTCCATATATTGGCACACACACACACACGCACACGCACACAAATAAGAACAAGAACAAGTGTCTAATAGAGTGAAGGCAGAACGAAGTGGAACGGAGGAGTGGAAGGAGGAGAGAATTCTGTTTTTTGTTTTTTTTTTTCATTTTTGATAGTTGAAAGAAGAACAGATTGCAGCACTTCGATTTGAGGATTGCAAAATGGCAAGGCACTTAATGGAAGAGAGGAAGGAGGATAGAGCGGAGAGCAGGAGAGCAGGAGAGCAGGAGAGGATGGGCGATAGAGCGGCAAGACAGAGAGCAGTAGAGCAGGAGAGCAGGAGAGCAGGAGAGCAGAAGAGGCAGGGAAATAGTAGAGTGTAGAACTCTCCTCTATGCAGAGTGGAGAGATCACAGTGATGTGTGTATATGTGTGTGTCGAAGGAGTAGCGAAGGGGCGAATGAAATCGAATGGTACGAAACATTTCCGCAATAAAATGTTGATGGAATCTACAGCGAGTCTATATTGTACGCACACATATTTTGTACATTTGTTTATGTGAAAAGTTCTTCTTTCGTTTCAGGGCGGAGACGAAGGCGGAGACGGAGTGAATGTTACGACATCAAACAGTTAATGAAAAGATCCAACAGCGATAAGAGAAGGAGAAGGAAGAGGAGGAGGAGGAGGAGGAGCAGGAAGAGGAGGAGTAAGAGATGGCGGTTAGGGGGTGGTGATCTCATGCTGGCTATTCGAATGTGTTATACGGCATACGGAGGCACACAAAAGTCGAATTATAACAGTGGGCCACGCAGTATAACAGAATCAGAGGGATGAAAGGAAGAACAAGAATAAACACCCTCAAATCCCAAAAGGGTGAGTTGTGGCCATTGAGCGGGGAAGGGGAAGAGAAAGTTGCATAGAAACTGAAAGAGAGAGAGAGAGAGAGAAAGAGAGAGTTTGATAATGGCCATCTTCCTGTTTATCCTTATCTCTGCTTTCCCTTCGAAAAAGCTTTCCATCGATAAACCGAAATCCAAAGAATAAAACGATTTCTCCCTTTTTTTTTTTTTTTTTTTTTTTTTTGGAAATCATTCAAAAGCAGGAAAGACAAATACAAAATCTTTAGGAAATTCTTCGAGATGATCTGACAAAAGTTTTCCCCCTTATCCCATGCTCCCATTCATCTCCCCAAAAAGCAGAAAACAGAAGAACAGAAACAGAAAAACGAAAAGAAAAACCCACTCCAAGTGATTATTGGAATCGAATTCCGTTTTTCTGACCTTAATTTTCACCAAAAAGAAAACAGTTAGGAGGTTCGGTGCAGGAGGTTCGGTTCTCTTTCATTATTCCTCCATTGATCGAAGTGGAAAAGATTTCAATAATCATTTTAGTAAATGTTCAACTTCCTCTTGGATGATTTTTGATATTTCTATGAGAGATAATGAGACTGAGGCGCAGGGGGGGAGCGGGGGGACCGCTAAAACTCGTTAATTTTCGTTTCGGTTAAGCAATTTGGCTTTAAACTATGGCCAAAAGATCCGCCCCCACCGCTAATGAGCCATTAACACGCTTATCTTAAAAGCCAAGAAGGAGGCGGGCAAAAGGGAGTACGAAAAGAGGAAGAAAGAGCCGTAGAAGAGCGGGTGGGTGTATAAGAGTTGCCTACGGATTATCCACGCATATGGACATGGATTGGACCCTGGAATGGGGCAGAGACCCAGGCGGGTCGGGGGGTGATGCCCCCGGCACGTGAGCGGGGGAAAAAAAAGGAAAAAAAAAACACTTTGGGGTCGGTGTCGGGGTCGGGTGGCAAGGGAAAATGAAATGCAGCTAAAACGAAAGAGCGAAAGAGCAAAAGAGCGGCGCATGAAAAATAATATGAATTTCCTCAATTAGATTTCCCAGGCGCCTGACCCCAAACGAGGCACGGAATGTGGGCAGTAGAAAGAGCAGAGAGGGGGGGTGGAGGGGAGAGTAGGGGAGAAGGAAATATACGACGAATGCAAATCGCATTAAGACGCGCGCATTTAATCTGCTCCAAGGCATCGCCTTAACCCCGCCCCAAAGGCGCAGAGAGAAGAGGGGCAGGCAGGGGGATGGCTGGGAAATGGGGGAAAACGTTTGTCTGTTGGGGTCAGCAGGTCACTCGCGAGTGGCAGTGGGAGGTAGAGTGCGCCATTGGGTGAGAGCAAGTTCCGCATAAACGGGGGAGAAAAATGCATGAAAATCAATAAATAAGATGGGTGCAAGGGAGAGCAGCAGCAGCAGCAGCAGCCGCAGCAGCAGCAGAGAGGATGTGGGACAATATGCAGGGTATGTTTTTCAGATGAGGTAAAAGGGCGCCTGGCACTCGGCCAGTAGTCTCTTCGGCACTTCCTTACCTTCTGCTTTACAGATCTTGTGCTCAAGTGTCGCCTGTGGGAATTGGAACGGTACTCTCTATCTCTCTCTCTCTCTCTCTCTCTCTCTCTCTCTCCCTCAAGTGGAATGCAATCCAAATCCCTAACAGCACTTGAAAGACAGACAGACAGAGACACAAGAGAGAGGAACACTCGTTCAAATTCTGTTTATGAAAAGTGGAGAGAAGAGAAGATGGCGAAGAATGAATGAAGTGCGAGAAAAGCAATAAAAAATCCTTTTAGCAATTATGTCACACTCTTTCCAGTCACATGCTTTCTCCCTCTCCCACTCGCACTCGCACCGCCGAAGCCATCAATAGCGCAACCCACGCATATGCACACACACACACACACACACACACGCGCAGCAAAGAGAGCGAGCGAAATATTATCGCAGTCGGCGGTCCGTCTCCCACAGCAAATTTATTACGAAATCGCAATCGAAACATAACGGTAGATAGCAAAAGCACACAAATACCAACACGAAATCAAAAGCAAAAGAAATGAAATTGAAATGTAGATAACAAGGGGGAAAGCACTAAAAAGGGGGGTGCCGGGCAGGGAGCGGGAGCGGGAGCGGCAGTGGGAGTGGGAGAATCAAGAAATGTAACGATCTTGCGCACTCCCTCTAACACACCTTGCCGTTGCCTCTGCCGACTGCATCACACATTACTCTCTTGCTCCTGCTGTTGCTCTTGCAGTTAAAACCAAAGAAATCAAGAAAGAAGTCAGCAGAAGAAGACAGGGCGAGAGATAGAGAGAGAGAGAGAGAGAATGGTTAATGCCCAGACAAAGAAGCACAGCACAAAGCGAGCGAATAAGCGTAACTGGTAAAGAAGTCAAGAACACAAGAGTTGCGCCCGCCAGCAACAAACAAAATAGAAGAAAGAACCCCGAAAGGGAGTCTGGGTCGAAGTGTTTGATACCCTATGGAGCGATCGTTGGTAGGGCAGGATATGGATATGGGATATGGGGGATCTGCGCATGAAATGTGCGCTTTTTCAGTTTCATTGGAAAATCGTGAATATTAATTTGGTTTTACGACCGATCGTTGGCAGCTATATGAGATTCGGATTTATATGCCGCAACTCCTCTTTCCTATTAATGCTGATCCAGAACATTTAATACACTTTATGGTCTCCATCTTGGTCTTCACTTCCTTTACTCCGAGTTGCAAAAATCTACTTTTAATCGTCATACCGTCCCCCTTGAAGGGTAATCAAAGCAAAGCCAAATGCACAAAAGAGGAACAACAGCCAAAGAGGAAACCAAGAACACACACACTGGCAAGAAACATTCTCCTTTTTGGAGAGTTTAGAAAAAGTTCTCTTCTTTTTTGTGCTTCTTTTTTGCGATCCACCATAAAAGCTTATAGCACTTCTAGCATAATTTATGGACCATTAAAAAACTTACATTTTTCGATCCGACGGCACGCAGGCGCAGCGGGGCTGTTGGGGAGAATTATTCGTATTCCAATTGGAATTTGTACCCCGGCGGCAAATACAATATTTGCAAAAGCAAACTCTTTTTTTTTTTTGCTTTTTGCTTCACTTCCACATGCACCAATACACTGACAAAGAAACAGACACAATTTGTCGCCTTCTCACTCACACAAGTGTGCAACGCACTGCAGTCGGCTTCGTTTTTGCTTCTCTTCTTCTTCTGCTTCTTCTTTCGGCTGGGTGTGTGCGTGTGCGAGTGTTCGTTTTCGTTATCTTCGGGGATGGTTTTTCCACTCTTTGAAAGGATATTTATTTGCCAATTATTTGTTGGATTTTATTAACTATTTTCCATCTGCTTTGCTGCTTTCTGTGGCACTCTTCTTCCTCTTGCTTTATCTCTATATTCACATGCACTTTTTTTAGCGACGCCAACACTTGCACACACTTATGAACATGTACATGTATACGCGGACACAGGTAAAATTTGCCTTTGGTTCCTTTACTTTTGCTTCAACAATATTGAAACATTTGTTGTTTTACTCTCTCACACACAATTACGTACACATACAAAAAAAATTGTTTGTTAAATTCGAAAAACATATAACAGGATTCTGTGCGGCACGCGGCGTTCAAGCGCTAGCGGCAAAAACGCGCGAAATACATTTAACACGACTTTGGCCGCCTACGGCCTGGCATTTGGTGGTGGTGCAATATTATTAACTCTTCCGCAGGTGGAAACACATGTGCCATTTAATAATTTAAATTTTCTGTATGGCCTTTGGGAAACAAACACAGGTATCGCGCACCCGACGCCTTCTTCGCGTTTCAGTTTTCAGTTCAAAAAAAAAATAAAAAATTACAATCTTGAATCTTGTTCAATTTTCTTCCACGGCACGCTGATATCGCTGATTTTGCTCATTTCATTACAGTTTTCACAAGCGCCCACCGCCTTTGTTGTTTCGTTTTCCGCGCTCGTTTGTTTTTCACTCGATCAGTGTCCGTCCGACCCTTAGCCATATTCCTACTACGTCACAAATTTCAACATATACCGTAAATATACTGACGAATTATTTGTACTCAAGTTGCATCATATTCCTCGTTTTTGATATTCGGTTGAATATTACCAGCCAGCTAAGACCCTCAGCTCTGAACTCATTATTTTATCCGATTATTACATCAATTTTCTATAAGACTGGTTAACTTTAAGTTCTCATCTTTATTGCACTGCTTATAAAATAAGGTTTAAACAAAAATGGTCAACAACAATTTCCACTAAATCTATTTAATTACAAGGTAACTACACGCTAACTACACATTTGCTACATATTAACTACATACTCATGTAATTACAAAGGGCGACACCTGAAGTGGAAATGTGTACGTTTAAAAAATTTTTGCCCGTTTTTTTTCATATAAGCCCAATGGAAGCGCCAGTGTGAAAAACCACCGCTATCCACTTTTTGACATGCCTTTTTTCCGACATTTTTGAAAAAATTGAGATTTTGATGGCAAACGATCAGGAATTCGATGCTGATCACGAATTAGTATTCGATGTTGCCTAGGACATGGCTCTAAGTGGCATTTCTACACGGTTTTTACATTGGTGCATTGGACAAGAGGATGAGTCCAAACGCGTCTTAAAATATACTGGAAAATACTAGAAAATACTATGAAAAGTATCAAAATTGCGAGGTGTGTGAGCTAGACGTGGTGGCAAGAAAATCAGTGTGACCGACCCTCAGAAATATACCGAAACATACCGCCTCATTTTCAAAATATACCGTAAATATACTAACGAATTCAAGTTCTACTATACATATTCCTCGTTTTTGATCTTCCGTCGAATATTACTGGCTAGATAAAACCTTCAGCCATGCCCACATAATTTTAAACCATTGATGAATAAATTTTCTACACGATTGGTAAGTTTTTGGTCCTTGCTTTTATTGCTTTTTGACTTAAACAAGGCTTAAACAAAAAAGTTCAAAAAAAAAAAACAGTGGATAAGCAACATTTGTGTATGGAATGTCGTCAACCGGTTATTGCCAATAAATACTCGTTTTTGATCTTCCGTCGAATATTACTAGCTATATAGATCTCTCAGTTTTGCCCAGATAATTTTATATGATTAATGAATCAATTTTGATCAAGATAAACTATTTTTAAGTACTTGCATGTCTTGTATTTTGACTAAAACAAGGCTTAAACAAAAATGTTCAAAAAAACAAAACAGTCGCAAAGTTGTGACGTCAGTGTTGCAGACTCAATTCTTGTTAACCAGAGTGTGGGCATTTGTGTACCCTATTTCGTTAATATTATATAAAGATACTGTTTTCCAACCTGCTTTCAAACGTAATTAGTAAAGACCTTGTCTTAGATTGAATTTTGTTGGCCTATTCATGCATTCGGTTAGGTTCTTGTATATAAATCCTGATCCCTATACCAATTCTTGGTCTCTGTAAGATGACCACTAATTGCAAAATATCGTTTAAACCAGAGACTGACTAGTTTCTGCACTAATAAGAGCCTGGGATGACAAACATTTTCTCAGTTCTATAACATCCATTTCCCCCAGGGTATGAGAACATGGAATTAGCAACATGTTTGTGTATGGAATGGGACTCATTGCTGTGAACCGGGTATTGCCAAAAATATCTTCCGTCGAATATTACAAGCTCTCAGCCTTGCCCACTTAATTTTATCCCGTTGACGAATGCATTTTCTTCAAGATTAACCAATTTTAAGTACTTGCATGTATTGCATTTTGACTAAACACGACTTACAAATTAATGTTGCCGCAACAGTGTGTATGGAATCTGGACATAAGCGGAATAACTTTAAAATAGAGACTAAATTGTTTTTTGCCTGGGATGACAAACCTTCCTGAATTCTATAATATCCTTTCCCTAGGGTATGCATGTTGCAGCAACATAGAACGCGATTTTTGCTTTCGGCCAATGAAAATCGTCAAAAATGAAATGCAAAACATGTTGCATATCTCGGCCAATGAAATCGACAAAAACATTCTGCAAAACATAATGCTGCAGCAACATGTTTTGCAATTCATTTTTGACGATTTTCATTGGTCGAAAGCAAAAATCGCGTCGTTCCCGTTTTACCGGTTCGTAGTTTGGCGGTATATTTAAACCCAACACATGAAAAACTAAGTTATGTGGAATGATATGGAATGAGACTCATTGTTGTCAACCGGGCCATTACCGACTCAAAAAATACGACGAATTCCTCGATTTTGATCTTCCGTCAAATATTATCAGCTTTATAGAACCTTTAGCCATGCCCACATAATTTTATACGAGTGATGAATCAATATGAATATCCCATTGATTGGCTTAATTTAAATATTTGCATTGATTGGATTTCTATATAACGTTGAAAATGAAATTTAATAGATTGATGAAATTCAAAAAAATTTACAGTCGGCTAGGGATGTGAGATTGTTGATATACCGATGACAAAAACGAACTTCGCCCTCTTAAGCCCCTCTTTTTAAACAGTTCAGTAAATGACGAAAAATAATACTGTTTGTAAGTTTCTCTCGTAGATCCATTCTCTCCTTCGTCCTTACTTAAAAAATAACCACGATATCTTTCATCTAAACTGCGCTAAAATGATTCAATTTTCATTATTTTCGGTAGAATATTGAAACACCCCCTTGGCTTGCAATGGGTTAATCATTCTCCGTCAAGGATTGGAAACCATATTGCTCAATTTTGATGTTTCGTTGAATATTACTAGCTAGATAGAACCTTTAGCCATGCCCACATAGTTTTATCCTTTTGATGAATACATTTTTTACAAGATTAACTACTTTTAACTACTCCCATTTATTTTGCTTTGACTAAAACAAGGTTTAAGCAAAAATGATCAACAAAAAAACAGTCGCAATGTTGCTGGTATTTGAAGACATGTTTATTTTAGGTAATTAGGTATTTTAGGCATGTAAGCCGTAGTATAGGCCTTTTCATATCCTATTTCGTTAATTAAATATGAAGATGATATCAAGATAAAACGTAATTAATAGACCTTTTCTCAAATTGATATGTTTTAGATTTTAATGAAAATCGTTGATCGTTCATAGGTCGAAAGCAAAAATCCTCGACGAGAGGATATCCCACCACGAAAAAGAGAGCAAGTCCCAACTACAGATAGCAAGTCCCAAGAACCGGCTATCGATACTATCGACTGGATACGAGATGTGCGCCCCAAAGAGAAATTGTTGGAAAGCAAATGAGTGACAAGTGACAATGCAAATTTACTAGATTGATAAAATTGATGAAATATACCATTATATCCCGGTATACCGTAAACTCAACTCAATTTCGACGTCAACATATACCAAGGAGTAGATAATATACCGTAAATGGTCATCCTTGCCAACGAACATCCGCAAAGTATACCAATCGATAATATCTGCCGCCTCCGATTCCACCAGATCGACTAACTTACAAACATACAAACTTACGCATATATATGTATCGCTCTCACATGACATGGAGGTGCTTAAGAGTAGTGTCATACGAACATTATCGATGCGCAAGGTAGTAGTTGAAAAAAAATATCGGTACTTTTGTGCGATAAGCGGAACTTATCGGCGTCTTATTTTGAAATTTTTGTTATATTGTTATTTAAAACAAAAAATAATAAAAACTATGGTTAAGCATACGATTTATCTCTAATTTATCTCTATCTCTAATAGTCTCTGAGATTTATGTATGCCACAGATTTTCGTCCTTGGGGGGGGGCGGAAGGGGGTGGGGCGAAATTTTGAAATACACTTGTGACAGTGACATATCACAGGAGTGTGGATACCAAATTTAGTTGCGCTAAATTCTCATTTTCTCATTTTCAGCGATAGGCAAAGCCGACCATGAAACGTGCGTGTTATGGAAGGACAGAGCGATAGACAATGAAATTGTTTTCTTCATTCTTGCTATAATAATGATACGATCTGGTTCATATTCTGCAGTTTAGAAGATATAGTCATTCTCTACGATTCTGCGTTTTAGTTTAAAGCAAGGGCGCAGATACCCTATATAACGAAAAAGGTAGAGAGAAAACTGGTCACACTGTGAAAGACAAGATCACTTTAGTTTCGAGCAGTCGATAAAAAGCGATAAAAAAGCGTGGAAAGACGAAGCGTGCGTAGATTTGTAGTATAAAACCAACCAACGCCTCAGTACCGATTAAATAAAGCGATTGTGTTTTATCCGCATTCTTACGTTCCTGGACTCAGCAAACACCAATTTACACGCGTCTGTTTGTGCCCAATGCACTATCGTTTACTATCGAAATCGAAACATCGATAGTGTATATCTCACACAAAAATTCGATGCATCAATAGTGTGGTGAGTGGTCGACCCAGCTCTATCAACAAACGTACACATTTCCCCTTCAGGTGGCGCTGTTTTTAATTACATCCAATATGTAGCGAAATTTGTAGTTAACGTGTAGTTACCATTCAATAAAAAAATGGACAATTTTGAAATATACAAAAGATACGGTAATTTATTATTAATCTTTTATATAAAAATCGATGAATGTGTTGCTAGAGAGCAGCTGAACCGATTTCACTAATTCTTTTTTTCAAAACTTCGCCCCGCCCCCAAAGGACGAAAATCTGTGGCATCCACAAATCGCAAAGACTATTAGAGCTGGAGCAACCAAATTTTGTATCCATACTCCTGGTAGGTCTCACTATTACAAGTGTATTTCAAAATTTCCTCTATGTAGTATTGCAGAACACTCCGCAATGGCCGAAGTTTTGTCAGCATCGAAAATCATCATCTGGGATGAATGCACAATGGCGCAGGCGCATAAACGTGCGACGCGATTACGCGCCATCTGAAGGGGAAATGTGTACGTTTGTTTCAGCTGACGGCGACTGAGGTTACGACTGCGCGGCTGTCATTTCGCCATTTCGACACACCCGTCAGCCGATTTATGTATGTATGTAACTCTCTTACTCTTGTATACATATGTATATGTATGGACCCATAGGCCATATCAATCTCTGTGGGCACAAGCCCACAGATGATTTTACAGAGTGTGACCATAACCAAAGCACCAACGGGCACATTATCAACAAAACGCGTTAGGAACACGCAAGTACGGAACAGCTGCTTATCGGAAATAAAAGGGGCTCCGCCAGGGCAATCGTTATCAGTTCGGCTCCGGCCAGTGGAGAGGTAAGCATCGGCAGCAACCACCAACAGCTCCAGCAAACCTTCCGTCCCTCTTGGAGTGTACTCCATCCTCCGCAACCCATTCCTCTCGGGGCGCACTTAAACCTCCGCAACCAATCTTCTCCTCGGAGCGCACCTTAGCCTCCGCAACAAATCTCGGAGCGCACTTAAACCTCCGCAACGCATCTTCTCCCCGGAGCGCACTCAAACCTCCGCAACCTTTCTTCTCATCGAGGCGCATTAAGCCTCCGCAACGCATCTTCTCCCCGGAGCGCACTTAAACCTCCGCAACGTTCTTCTCCTCGGAGCCCATTAAACCTCCGCAACCTTTCTTCTCATCGAGGCGCACTTAGCCTCCGCAACGCATCTTCTCCCCGGAGCGCACTTAAACCTCCGCAACGTTCTTCTCCTCGGAGCCCATTAAACCTCCGCAACCAATCTTCTCCTCGGAGCGCACCTTAGCCTCCGCAACAAATCTCGGAGCGCACTTAAACCTCCGCAACGCATCTTCTCCCCGGAGCGCACTTAAACCTCCGCAACCTTTCTTCTCATCGAGGCGCATTAAGCCTCCGCAACGCATCTTCTCCCCGGAGCGCACTTAAACCTCCGCAACGTTCTTCTCCTCGGAGCCCATTAAACCTCCGCAACCTTTCTTCTCATCGAGGCGCATTAAGCCTCCGCAACGCATCTTCTCCCCGGAGCGCACTTAAACCTCCGCAACGTTCTTCTCCTCGGAGCCCATTAAACCTCCGCAACCTTTCTTCTCATCGAGGCGCACTAAGCCTCCGCAACGCATCTTCTCCCCGGAGCGCACTTAAACCTCCGCAACGTTCTTCTCCTCGGAGCCCATTAAACCTCCGCAACACCGACCCGACGACCCCCAGGACCATATGTTCCATATATGTTCACGCATATATGTATGTATGAAAACCCACCCTTTACTGCTACGTACCAAAAGGAGAGACAGAGAATGAGAGAGATGTTCTAGCGTCAATACTAGAGATGGGCATGCACTGAAATTTTTCGGCAGGACCACGCACGGCAGGCACGTACGGTCTAGCACAATATATATAAATAATTTAAAAAAAAACCTTTCTTAATATTAAACCTCAACGCATTACATATTCAATAAAAGTCTTAGGGTTATCGACTTGATGTGATAGTTTTGTCGTAAGCCTTAAACACAAGTTACGATTAGTGAGGACGGAAAATCAGATCTGATCTTTTCTTGGCAAATGGTTCATCGTATTTTTTCGTGCCCCTGGACAATATTCAGTTTTCCAGGACGCGCCATCGTGTTCCGATGTGACACGAAGAAACCACGGTCCCTGCCCACCTCTAATTCTGACAAAAGTCGCACAAACATATACATATGTACACATGTATGTGGGATATATATAATTTTTCACCGCAAATCTTTTATAAATATGATGAATAATAATATATTATATGTGTAGAATATGTACATAATATACATGTGTGCATACATACATAAGTAAACAATAATTATATAATACGAAACCCACCCTTTTCTGCTACCTAGCAAAGGCAGAGAGAGAGAGACAGAGAGACACCAGCCGACGTCGGCGGCTGCGCTGTCGTCTGACGTATTTTTTCTGTACGCAGAACCAAGCACATACAAAATCACACACATACAGCGACAGCCGATATATCTCTCTCACTTTTGCAAGGCAGACCTCCGGTGGCGCGACTGCGCTGCTTTGAACTCATTTTCGCAAATGGCCGCGCTGCCGATTGCTATAAAAAGGCGAGCACAGTCGAAGCCAGGCGAATCCCACCACTCCCGAATCCCACCAGTCCCAACAAAAAGTCAAAATTGTTAAATTAAATTATAAGTATTCTTTAATGGTATTTCTTTGTGCCTAAAACGTATTGCCGCTACATTAATTTTGATTGGAGTTGCGGCAGCGGCTGGCGAATCTGTTGGCTATTGTACGACAGGAAGCGGTCGAAATTCTCCCTTCCTCGACTGCATTGTAATATTGCCGTCCCGCCTCCTCCGGCTCCGATCACTATCAATTCGGCAGCGGCTCGCGCTTGCGGTGGCTATTGTAAAAAACTAATAAATAAATGAATTAAAAAAAAAAGAGGGACCAAAACATATATTATCATTTCGGTTCTTCGCCATAATGAGCGTATCAGTCTTCAGCGTTTGGAGGATGCCGCTCAGCTTCGAGTTCGTCTTCAGGAGCAGGTTGCAGGTTCTATTCAATAAGTAACCCTAATCAAGCATATCCACCATAAACTCAATGATGTGGCTATAAATATCGCTCTCATAGTCAATCCAAATGCCATCGTAGCTGCAGTCGAGTTCGACTTTAATCATTGTCCTACCGGAAATGGATTTTACTGTGCTGATGGTATGAGGCAACCCCAAAGCGTACAGAAGTCTGATTGCCTTCTCCCTCACAGTCTTAAATTCGTTGGAATTAATGACTTTAAAGCCTTCCTTCTTGAGGTCCTCGGGAAAGTTCTTGAAGTAGTCGTCACGATCGCATAGTCGGACGGGCTTAGTTTCTTTGTCGTTACTCTTGATGATGTTACGATAGGTCTGGAATATGTGACGTTTTTCCATTTCATCTTCAGTCTCCAAGACGCCCTCCGCAGGGGGTGGCTTTTCTACAACGGTGGAAATGTATATAATTGCATCATGTATGTATAATTGCATCATGATGTGAACCTTCTTTTCTGTCAAAACGTGCTCTAATTTCAGATTGTTAAGTTTCGATTCTGTCACCTGAGCCAGCTCGGGCACATGCTCTATTTTCAGAATCTCAGGTTGATGTATTGAAACACTCATCTTCAGGCCAGCCTGTTCATCAGCGTAGTCCCTTAGAGGGTTCCTTACTGTGTAAGAGCCTTCCTTAATGTCAATGTCAAAATTGGGAGCCTCTTCCTGCACATTGATACACATGTTGTTTTTGTGTGACTACAGGAAAGCTTCATGCCGACTCAGCCGAAGCCGAAGTGAGGGACTCTAACCCCTCTAACTCATTAATTCCAACGAATTTAAGACTGTGAGGGAGAAGGCAATCAGACCAACAACACCTATCCCGGATCCCGGCGGTACTGTCGCGAGATATTACTTCGCCGGGGGGAGATGCCCGTAGGGCTCTTCTCTTAATAATCTCCATTATCCTTTATCGCCTTGCATTGCGTGCTCTTTCTTCACGACGCAGTTTGGTAGCCATAGTTGCGGCCATGAATTTAATCGCGGCCCAGTTTTCTTCCGACTCCAGCAGGCATTCTGCCAGGTTTGCCACCGCTGGCATTCTTCCAAGCTTGTTGCTTAGATCCTCTCGATCTTGCCGAAATCTTGGACATTCGAAGAAGCAGCGCTCTGCGTCTTATTATGGCGGCACCTCATGGTAGCCGAAGTTCATTCGTGGCTAGAAATTCACCTTTTATCGATATACATTAAATCCTAGATCTAATACTATCTCGCCTATCGCGGTCAACTATCGACCGTCGACACCGACAAATATGGTACAGTTGAAGAATACGGTAATGGTGGGGATCTTATACCGCACACATGCATATGTTTAATCTTGATCTATAGTCCTGAATCGTTTTGTGGCCCATATCAAAGGAAGATGCCAAGCGTTTGGCACCACCCAGCGATAGCGCACACATTGCAGATTTATTCGGTGATTTCCTATAGCTGCCGCCAGTGCCACGCGATAGGGTATTCGTTATATTTCACATGCGCCCAAATCTATGAAAAATTCACCATTCTGCAAGGAAAAACCAGATTCTAAATTTTAAATTTAAATAAACGTCTGCTCAAAGTCTTGTTCCAGAGAATCCATTTCGTCAATATGTTGCCCGCTCTTAACATACCTTTTACCATTTCGACCGCTATCCTGGCCCGTGCGCGAACTTCTGCGATTAGAAGTACCATATGCATATTTATCAATTTGGATTGGATTTGCGGCAGCGGCTCGCGAATCTGTTGGCTATTGTACGACAGGAAGCGGTCGAAATTCTCCCTTCCTCGACTGCATTGTAATATTGCCGTCCCGCCTTCTCCGGCTCCGATCATTATCAATTCGGCAGCGGCTCGCGCTTGCGGTGGCTATTGTAAAAAACTAATAAATAAATGAATTAAAAAAAAAAGAGGGACCATAATGAGCGTATCAGTCTTCAGCGTTTGGAGGATGCCGCTCAGCTTCGAGTTCGTCTTCAGGAGCAGGTTGCCAATCAACGGTCCGTTGCACCTCCGTTCGCCGGTGGCCTGCTTAATGCATTGGGTCAGAATGCCATGTTCCAACTCTGCCTTTTGTTTCAGCTGGTCATGGAAACTCCCGAAATTTTGAATAACCGCGACAACCAGATCGTACTGATTTGCCTTGAACTCTTTCAAATTCGGATCCGCGCTTTTAGCATCCATGTACGTCCGTATTTCTCCCTTGGGAGCCATATTGACACGGCAACTTTGGGTAACCCCTTGCCAGAACCCCTCGCAAATGCAATCTATACTCAATCTTACAAATTGCTCGAAATCTGATTGTAATTCAGACCTTGGTAGAGGACGGCCCATTTGTGGGCCTTCGGCTTCGAAGAAATGCGATCTGTCGATGTACCACGAGCCGTTCCTCACATTGGCAAGAGTCTTGTTCCTATACTGAATCAGTGGATGATCGAGGATGCGCGTATGCACCACAATAAAGTCGGTGTTTGGGATCCGCATTGTGGTCAAAGTATCGCAGCATCCATAATCTTTTGAGTGGCTGCAATATCAGTTATGGCCGCCGACTGTAAGGGACGCTTGTATACAGCTTACAAGTAGTTTGGCATGGTATCCGGGGATTTTATGTGGGTACGCATCCGTTCATAGATTGCTCTGGAGTAGCGCTTCGGATACCATAGGCTCTCATCCTGCTCAGGACGGAGCTCCAAAAGTTCCTGGCTTAGCTTCCGGCATTCGCTACGATTGAGCTTAATGTCAAGTTTGGCATAAAACTCTATCACTGCGTCGCAGACTGTAACTTTCTGGGCCCGCCGTATCCTCTTTGAAGAGCGCTGTATATTATTATTAATTACAGTCGCTTAAGGTGTGGTGTCTTTGAAAAACACGTTTTATTATTTTAGCACTAGCTTAAAGTACAGTTTTAGATTTTTAAATGGAGTTTCAGATTTAGGACCGGTCGTTCGCCATTTTAAATTTTTTTTTAATTTTTGAAAACAAAGAAATTTTCAATCAAATTTTCGATAGAACGAAATGAATTTGTGATGTGCTTTGATGCTTTGCCACAAAACCCAAGATCTTTGCCATTGTCTATATTGATCCCTGACTGGGTGGCGTCAATCACGTTAATCAGAACAAGTCCCAGTCTCAGTGAAGCTGCTTCCGAAGTATTTTCCTCATTTCTTTAAATCGTTTTTTGTACATTTTAGGAGCAAGAGGTTAAATTAGTGTGACCGCGGTAAAATTTGCATAGTATATTCGCAGTTTAAGTATATTTCGGTATAGGCAAAACGGGTGGATTTTACCACTAACCATACAGTATATAGATGGGACAGTTCATACTACGAAAGCGTCACACACGGTTTTGGTCAGGACACCCCAGAGACTTCGGCTCTGGCGTTCGAATACTGACGCGTCATCAGAGAGAGAACGCAGAGAACATCTTTGCATGTGTTAGTACACACGCAATATGTTTCGACAAAAATGTGTGATTGTATGCTTTTTTCAGATTTTTGAACTCTCTCAAGTTTTGTTCTGTTTTTTCTCCAGCATGTTTTAGTGTATGGGTGCACATGCATTCTCACGTACTTTGCGTGTGTGTCATAGTATTGTGGCCGGTAGAACCAAAATTTTAGTTTGGTTTTTGTTTTGAGTCTTTAGCTTGTTGATGAAAAGACCTGACCGCCACAAAATAAATGAAGAATGGGCAGGGGGTGGGGGTGTGGTACACTAGGGCGCGGGAAATAAAATAAAAGCTGTTATTTGTTTGATTTGTGATTGTTAATTATTATTATTGACTTAAATATAAAATATTACAATAATATAATTATACATTTATTTCCTTATCTGAAGCAGGTTGATTATAAATTATAAAAATTATGTAAACGCCGTCGGTTCTCGACTTTTTTGTTTATTATAACTAAAATAATGATTTATCTAAATATACGATACATGAAAAAATATATATAAACTAAAATAAATATGCATTCATATATATGGAATTGGTTTTACATATATTTCGAAGCAATTGTCAATCGCGAGCTTGCCGACGGGAATCTGCAAAGCAAAAATTTAGATGCCGGTCGCACCTTGAATACTCTCATGGACAATACCCATAAATTTTCTAATTCAATTATGAAATATCTTATGTACATACATATGTACATAAATATATCCGTTCATTACGTTCGTATATTACCTGAGGATATTCAAAATTATAGTTGTCTTGATGTTAGGTGACAAGCTTCTTAGAAAATTATAAACATATAATAAGTGCTGTTCCATCTCGTTGTTCCATCTGTAGCTTTTCTTAAATGGTCGCTGGCTACAACACTATGATTAAAAAAGGTAACGATTGCTTTCATTTTGTTATGTAACGAACCTAAATGGGTTCGCTACAACGCCTCTCCCCACGTATAATAATGCATATATTACTCGTCATACGAACACCCCCCCTCCACACGTAGCTGCTCGACGCACGCCAACTCCGACAACGCTGACCAGGCACCACCAACCACTAAACGATGACACCGCGGAAGCAATGCTGCGCCGATCAGGCGCCGCCAACCAAGAAACGATGACACCGCGGAAGCTTGCGGCAAACGGTCGCAGCGGATCCGCCAAATCGCAAACTCAAGAAGTAAAACCAGGGCGAACCACGATCGCCGAATCGGCAAAAGCGAGCCATACGCGGAAGCACCCGCAGCAACGGCAGGCGTATAAATAGACGCCAGCCAGAACCAGAAAAAACTTACGCAGAACCCGGCCCCGAGTACAGACGTTGTACCGAACTATAACGAACTTACGCAGAAACCCGGCCCGAGCACAGACGTCGTACCAAGAACTTACGTATAAACCCGGCCCAGAACACCGACGTCGTATCAATCGAAGAGCTTAAGAAAGTGCTAAAAGTATTTATAATAAAGTATCCAATTATCCAAATAATATCCACCGCGTAAGTCATTTCAAAGAAGCCGAGGCACCGACCCCACCCCGCTCCACGTCCACATACACCATTCGATACACAACGCTAGCGACGCCTGCCCAAGCCCCAATCCATCCACTCTACGATAGGCCACCCCCGACGTCTCCCTTGAAGTTCCATCCATTTCTACAAATTTCTTGTGGATTGACCCCCTGGACGTGACTGAGCTTACCTCAGCCTGAAATAGGTCCATCACAAAGGGAGGATCGAGCCGAGTCCTTAAGATCGGTACCACGGGTTGTGCAGTTTCAAGGCTGCACATTGAGGTCGGCCCCTAGTGGGTGTATCGTGGTGGCTGTGGTTGATACCCAAACGTACGCGGGGAGAGCCGCTAGGCTCATCGTGGAGTTGCGCTCTCAACCGGGTGCCGAGACCCATAGATCGGAAGACGTGTTAGATACACCTCGCCCCTCACCAAGGGGGATTGTATGCCCGACCAGGATACTTTCAATTGGTACCGGAAGAGTCGCTATGTATTTGCTATAGCTTCTCTCCCGGGGCGTTAACTGGCGCATCTGTACCAGGTTCCTGCGTATGTGTGCGGTGGTGCGTGATGGCGTGATATATATGTATATCGCACTAATCGAGGCTAAGCCGTACATATTAGACGCCGTGGTTGAAATCCTCCCTGTGGAACCGCCACGTTAAATAAAGCTGAGAGATTCAGATTCATTCTGTTTACCATGGGCACTATAGCAACAAAGACTTACCAGAGTTTTTCTGACTTATTTACTTATTTCTTCACTTATTTCTTGATTATTATTATTTTATTTTATTTTTTGATGCTCACACGCCAAAAGTAGTCAGTCGAATGACAGCTCTCTAGAGCTGGAGAAACATCGATGTCATCGATGTTAATATCGAATTCCGAATTTCATGAAAGTTTATATGCTTTCGATTATAAGTTGTTTTTTTTAGATGTTTTCGCTTCCGAGATGAAACGAATAATGATTTCATACACAATATTCAAACCCCAGGACCGAATTTTTTTGTTTCGGCCTACTGGGATTTCATGTGTATGAAAAAGTTTTATTCAATTTAATATTTTTCATAACATTTTCTTTCAATTTCACGACGCCACATTTACATTAAATGTGCTATTGGCTCAGATTGGCGAGATTACCTTGGTAATCGTAGTAACAATTTTCTGGGTTTTACAGGTTCTGCAGCTCCAGAGTTACATTAGTATTTTCAATTCTAAATACAGCCATATCACTTCCTTTATTCACAACGATGTTATGCCTTAAAACTAATCAATCTGAATCGAACTTTGTCAAAACATAAGGGCGTATAAAAAAATTATGCATACCAAATCTTGACCCGATCAGACCACTCGTTCGGGTACATCCAAAAAAAAAAGGACATAGGTGTTTGGGAGGTACCCGAAGGAGTGGTCTGATCGTGATGATGTTGGCCGATGCGCAGACCTCACCGATAAGCACACAAAATTTCACGAAAATCGGTCGAGCCATTTCGGAGAAGTTAAGCTACAAAATTTGTGACACGAGAATTTTATATACATATGTATTAGATTATGTAAAGGCCGTCGGTTCTCGACTTCTTTGTTTATCCCATATAATAAAGTGATTTTAGCTAAAATAATTGGCCGAGTCCTTAAGATCGGTACCACGGGTTGTGCAGTTTCCAAGGCTGCACATTGAGGTCAACCCTCTAGTGGGGAGTATCGTGGTGGCTGTGGTTGATACCCAAACGTACGCGGGGAGAGCCGCTAGGCTCATCGTGGAGTTGCGCTCTCAACCGGGTGCCGAGACCCATAGATCGGAAGACGTGTTAGATACACCTCGCCCCTCACCAAGGGGGATTGTATGCCCGACCAGGATACTTTCAATTGGTACCGGAAGAGTCGCTATGTATTTGCTATAGCTTCTCTCCGGGGCGTTAACTGGCGCATCTGTACCAGGTTCCTGCGTATGTGTGCGGTGGTGCGTGATGGCGTGATATATATATGTATATCGCACTAATCGAGGCTAAGCCGTACATATTAGACGCCGTGGTTGAAATCCCTCCCTGTGGAACCGCCACGTTAAATAAAGCTGAGAGATCAGATTCATTCTGTTTACCATGGGCACTATAGCAACAAAGACTTACCAGAGTTTTTCTGACTTATTTACTTATTTCTTCACTTATTTCTTGATTATTATTATTTTATTTTATTTTTTGATGCTCACACGCCAAAAGTAGTCAGTCGAATGACAGCTCTCTAGAGCTGGAGAAACATCGATGTCATCGATGTTAATATCGAATTCGAATTTCATGAAAGTTTATATGCTTTCGATTATAAGTTGTTTTTTTTAGATGTTTTCGCTTCCGAGATGAAACGAATAATGATTTCATACACAATATTCAAACCCCAGGACCGAATTTTTGTTTCGGCCTACTGGGATTTCATGTGTATGAAAAAGTTTTATTCAATTTAATATTTTTCATAACATTTTCTTTCAATTTCATGACGCCACATTTACATTAAATGTGCTATTGGCTCAGATTGGCGAGATTACCTTGGTAATCGTAGTAACAATTTTCTGGGTTTTACAGGTTCTGCAGCTCCAGAGTTACATTAGTATTTTCAATTCTAAATACAGCCATATCACTTCCTTTATTCACAACGATGTTATGCCTTAAAACTAATCAATCTGAATCGAACTTTGTCAAAACATAAGGGCGTATAAAAATTATGCATACCAAATCTTGACCCGATCAGACCACTCGTTCGGGTACATCCAAAAAGGACATAGGTGTTTGGGAGGTACCCGAAGGAGTGGTCTGATCGTGATGATGTTGGCCGATGCGCAGACCTCACCGATAAGCACACAAAATTTCACGAAAATCGGTCGAGCCATTTCGGAGAAGTTAAGCTACAAAATTTGTGACACGAGAATTTTATATACATATGTATTAGATTATGTAAAGGCCGTCGGTTCTCGACTTCTTTGTTTATCCCATATAATAAAGTGATTTTAGCTAAAATAATTGGCCGAGTCCTTAAGATCGGTACCACGGGTTGTGCAGTTTCCAAGGCTGCACATTGAGGTCGGCCCTCTAGTGGGAGTATCGTGGTGGCTGTGGTTGATACCCAAACGTACGCGGGGAGAGCCGCTAGGCTCATCGTGGAGTTGCGCTCTCAACCGGGTGCCGAGACCCATAGATCGGAAGACGTGTTAGATACACCTCGCCCCTCACCAAGGGGGATTGTATGCCCGACCAGGATACTTTCAATTGGTACCGGGAGAGTCGCTATGTATTTGCTATAGCTTCTCTCCGGGGCGTTAACTGGCGCATCTGTACCAGGTTCCTGCGTATGTGTGCGGTGGTGCGTGATGGCGTGATATATATGTATATCGCACTAATCGAGGCTAAGCCGTACATATTAGACGCCGTGGTTGAAATCCCTCCCTGTGGAACCGCCACGTTAAATAAAGCTGAGAGATCAGATTCATTCTGTTTACCATGGGCACTATAGCAACAAAGACTTACCAGAGTTTTTCTGACTTATTTACTTATTTCTTCACTTATTTCTTGATTATTATTATTTTATTTTATTTTTTGATGCTCACACGCCAAAAGTAGTCAGTGAAAATATTAGTGATGTAAAAAAAAATCGATGCCGACACTGCTGTTCTCACGCAGCAGGCCAGTCCACATATAAGGGACTGATCGTATTACGGCTCTTGAGTGTGGTTGTGTTACGTAAACATTGCGACAAAGTGTCTTTATGTTTATGAGCGTGATACTCTACATTAGCTTTAGGCATATGACCACTTGACATATTGTATACACTACGGTACGGTGGGCATATGCTTATTTGGCATACAACATACTACAATACGGTCGCACCTCGTTACGAAATGCCTTCGCGGTATAAAGTAACAAAATGGGTCGATGAGAAGTACATTCAAATGAAACAACTGTGGAAAACAAGGCTACACAGAAAGACAATATGTTTAACAATGGATGTATGGAGCGACCAAATGTCGATGCGCAGATACCTAGGCATTACTGCTCATTTTCTGTTGGAGCAGGAAATGTGTTCATTGACAATTGGAGCTTTGGTGCTAAGCAGGCGTCACACAGGAACATATCTAAGCGAAATATTGGAAAGCTGCTGCTCAGATTGGGACATTGAAAAACAGCAAGTTACAGCTATTGTCAGCTATTGTTTGGGCGCAAAAAACACCTACCATGCTTTGCGCACACGCTTAACCTTATTGCACGATCTGCCATTCAAAGGGACTCCGTAAATGGATGCATTAACTGTGATGGACCTATTTCAGGCTGAGGTAAGCTCAGTCACGTCCAGGGTCAATCCACAAGAAATTTGTAGAAATGGATGGAACTTCAAGGGGAGACGTCGGGGTGGCCTATCGTAGAGTGGATGGATTGGGGCTTGGGCGGGCGTCGCTAGCGTTGTGTATCGAATGGTGTATGTGGACGTGGAGCGGGGTGGGGTCGGTGCCTCGGCTTCTTTGAAATGACTTACGCGGTGGATATTATTTGGATAATTGGATACTTTATTATAAATACTTTTAGCACTTTCTTAAGCTCTTCGATTGATACGACGTCGGTGTTCTGGGCCGGGTTTATACGTAAGTTCTTGGTACGACGTCTGTGCTCGGGCCGGGTTTCTGCGTAAGTTCGTTATAGTTCGGTACAACGTCTGTACTCGGGGCCGGGTTCTGCGTAAGTTTTTCTGGTTCTGGCTGGCGTCTATTTATACGCCTGCCGTTGCTGCGGGTGCTTCCGCGTATGGCTCGCTTTTGCCGATTCGGCGATCGTGGTTCGCCCTGGTTTTACTTCTTGAGTTTGCGATTTGGCGGATCCGCTGCGACCGTTTGCCGCAAGCTTCCGCGGTGTCATCGTTTCTTGGTTGGCGGCGCCTGATCGGCGCAACATTGCTTCCCGCGGTGTCATCGTTTAGTGGTTGGTGGTGCCTGGTCAGCGTTGTCGGAGTTGGCGTGCGTCGAGCAGCTACGTGTGGAGGGGGGGTGTTCGTATGACGAGTAATATATGCATTATTATACGTGGGGAGAGGCGTTGTAGCGAACCCATTTAGGTTCGTTACATAACAAAATGAAAGCAATCGTTACCTTTTTTAATCATAGTGTTGTAGCCAGCGACCATTTAAGAAAAGCTACAGATGGAACAACGAGATGGAACAGCACTTATTATATGTTTATAATTTTCTAAGAAGCTTGTCACCTAACATCAAGACAACTATAATTTTGAATATCCTCAGGTAATATACGAACGTAATGAACGGATATATTTATGTACATATGTATGTACATAAGATATTTCATAATTGAATTAGAAAATTTATGGGTATTGTCCATGAGAGTATTCAAGGTGCGACCGGCATCTAAATTTTTGCTTTGCAGATTCCGTCGGCAAGCTCGCGATTGACAATTGCTTCGAAATATATGTAAAACCAATTCCATATATATGAATGCATATTTATTTTAGTTTATATATATTTTTTCATGTATCGTATATTTAGATAAATCATTATTTTAGTTATAATAAACAAAAAGTCGAGAACCGACGGCGTTTACATAATTTTTATAATTTATAATCAACCTGCTTCAGATAAGGAAATAAATGTATAATTATATTATTGTAATATTTTATATTTAAGTCAATAATAATAATTAACAATCACAAATCAAACAAATAACAGCTTTTATTTTATTTCCCGCGCCCTAGTGTACCACACCCCCACCCCCTGCCCATTCTTCATTTAGGTCAGGTCTTTTCATCAACAAGCTGAAGACTCAAAACAAAAACCAAACTAAAATTTTGGTTCTACCGGCCACAATACTATGACACACACGCAAAGTACGTGAGAATGCACGTGCACCCATACACTAAAACATGCTGGAGAAAAAACAGAACAAAACTTGAGAGAGTTCAAAAAAATCTGAAAAAAGCATACAATCACACATTTTTGTCGAAACATATTGCGTGTGTACTAACACATGCAAAGATGTTCTCTCTGCGTTCTCTCTCTGATGACGCGTCAGTACCCGAACGCCAGAGCCGAAGTCTCTGGGGTGTCCCGACCAAAAACCGTGTGTGACGCTTTCGTAGTATGAACTGTCCCATCTATATACTGTATGGTTAGTGATTTTACCTTGCATGCGTTGAATTTTCTGCGCCCTGTCTGTTGTTCATATCCTCTTTTCCACATCAGTTTCCCTGCGGGGAAAAAATAGATATGGTATAGTAGGCAGATGAATGAATTTACAAGCAGTATTCTTCTCCGCGGTCTAACTCAAGTTGTTCACATGTTTAAATAGAGGGGGCTAAGTGGGCTAAGTTCGAACGAAACTCAGATTTTCTCGACACCATGTCTAGCTCACACACCTTGCAAATTTTATACTTTTCATAGTATTTTCTAGTATTTTCCAGTATATTTTAAGACGCGTTTGGACTCACCCTCTTGTCCAATGCACCAATGTAGAAACCGTGTAGAAATGCCACTTAGAGCCATGTCCCAGGCAACCTCGAATACTAATTCGTGATCAGCATCGAATTCCTGATCGTTTGCCATCAAAATCTCAATTTTTTCAAAAATGTCGGAAAAAAGGCATGTCAAAAAGTGGATAACGGAGGTTTTTCACACTGGCGCTTCCATTGGGCTTAAATGAAAAAACACGGGCAAAAATTTTTGAAACGTACACATTTCCCCTTCAGGTGTCGCCCTTGGTAATTACATGAGCATGTAGTTAATATGTAGCAAATGTGTAGTTAGCGTGTAGCTACCTTGTAATTAAATAGATTTAGTGGAAATTGTTGTTGACCATTTTTGTTTAAACCTTATTTTATAAGAAGTACAATAAAGATGAGAACTTAAAGTTAACCAGTCTTATAGAAAATTGATGTAATAATCGGATAAAATAATGAGTTCAGAGCTGAGGGTCTTAGCTGGCTGGTAATATTCAACCGAATATCAAAAACGAGGAATATGATGCAACTTGAGTACAAATAATTCGTCAGTATATTTACGGTATATGTTGAAATTTGTGACGTAGTAGGAATATGGCTAAGGGTCGGACGGACACTGATCGAGTGAAAAACAAACGAGCGCGGAAAACGAAACAACAAAGGCGGTGGGCGCTTGTGAAAACTGTAATGAAATGAGCAAAATCAGCGATATCAGCGTGCCGTGGAAGAAAATTGAACAAGATTCAAGATTGTAATTTTTTATTTTTTTTTTGAACTGAAAACTGAAACGCGAAGAAGGCGTCGGGTGCGTGATAGTGCAGAGTGCGAATGAAAATAAATTTTTTTCAATGTGCAGCATACGGGCGTGTGCGTGAGTGAGTCGGAAAATATGGCGGCGAGTGGGTTATTATAATCCAAAATAAATCTAAACTACACTTTCTTCACAACATGAAAATTCAATGAAACCACAAAAAGTAAGCAAGAATTTCAACAACATTTTTCCAAAAGCACAAAGTAATTGAAGAGAGAGTGAGCGAGCGAGTTCTCTGTGTGTGTGTGTGTGCGTGCATGTTTTTTGTTGGTGTTTGTTTTTTATTGTTTTGTGTTTGCTGTGTGTGAGAGAGAGCGAGCGAGCAAGCAAGAGAGAGAGAAACTCTTGAATTGAAAACGATGAACCTAAAGTAGCGCACGTAGCGTGTGAGAGGGAGAGAGCAACATACTTTTCAATTGCATTTTTAACTTGTTTTCGCTGTAAAATTGTTGTTGCTGTTGCTTTTAGCAACAATATGGCGTACAGAAAAACATGTATAAAAGAGCTGCCATATGGAAAATGTTTGTTTCCTACCCCTTCCTCACCTTGTTCCTACGGAAGGATGTTTTTTTGTGTTGAAATTCCCAAGCTGCCAGGGGACTTTTTTTTCATTCACATTTGGTATTTGGTATTGGCGTATTTTGTGTGTTTGGGATTTATTGCTGTTGTTGGATGGTGTGGAGAGGGGGGTGAGGAGTAAGTGGTGTATGTTTTGGGCTGATCTTCCCCGTCCACCTCTCTTACTCCTCCAGCAGGCGCTGCGTCATCATCATCGTCGTAAAACGTCGACGATTCATCAAAGAAACGCCGCCGGCTGCTCTCCCAACAACAACAAAACGCTCAGGGGAAGAGTAAGACAGAGAGAGGGAGAGCAAAGCCAGAGAGCGCGTCGACTGACGCTCATTCATGCAAAGGATACCGAAATTCTCTCTTTTGCAGTCGCTGCTTGCGATGACTGCGCTGCTTACAACGCTGGCTTCCTTCTCTCTTTTTTTTTTTGTGTTTTTGTATGTAAATCATTTAAAGGGAAATTGTTGCACAACTTTAACGAGTGGGTCCGTCCGGCGGATGAGGGGACTGTCTTTCGGCTTGTGGGTTTTACCCCTCCCCCTGCCGAAGCAGCTGTCAATTAGTTTTTCCACAAGAACAAAAAAAATCTAGAACATTGTGAAAAGCTTCCCATATGTTGAGTGTCCCTGCTCTTTCTCCCGGTATCTCTCCCATACCCCGCTGAACAGCTGTTGGAAAGTTTTCCACAAATGCGATTACCAGTGGGTGACCGTTAGGAGGGGAAGGGGGTGGGTGGCGTTGGGGGATAGTGGTTCTCTCCAGCTTTTATTGGCCTGTAATTGATGCCCCCTTCTGCTGTCCATTATACTGCTTGTTACACTGCTTGCCCCATCCCCTGCGCGTGCCACTCACTGGCTTGTCCTCCATATCGATGATTGAATTGCGGCGTAGGCGATGGAATTGTCGCAGGGAGAGGAGTAGAATGGTGGTGGAAAGAGGCGATGGCGCTAGCAGTAAACCCGTTTTAGCTGAAACTATAACCGTACACCCTAGAGGGCCAAGTCCGGAATCCCGCTGAGAGCGACAGAATAACCCGATCAGAAGTCTAGAGAGAATTCGATTACATTTCCATAGAGAATCTAATAAACAGAGTAAATCTCTCCTACAGATTTAGAAATTGTATTTCGCATAGGTTTCTGTTTGGAAGTGCAACGAAAAGGAGTCTGAAGAGGAGATCTTGCAGATTTCTCCATTCTGAATGGGATTTTCAAACAATCCAGAGATATCTAGTGTTGATCTTTGTTCTTTGTTGCTTTAAACGTCTATTAATCCGTAAAAGCAATCTTTGGATACGAAAAATAGTGCAAATGATGTGGGTCCATTCAATTATTTACTCTTTAAATAGAGGCGGGGCGGGGTGTTCTGCAGGCGATCTATAATTGTGTTCTTTCTATAATCTCCCGTATTGTTACCATTAATGATGATGGCTATTAGAACCCTTATGTATTTCCATGATATGATGCCTGATGCTTGATGCTTGATGCTTGAGGGTGGAAATAACCTTTAAGTAGCTCTTTAACAGAATCTCAACTTCCTTAATGGTTCCTTAATTTATGCCATACCACCATACCCTTGTTTATGTGTCTTATTGCGTGTTTTGTTGCTTGGGCGGAATCCATATGGTTTCGTTTGATCCTTTGACGGGAAAAACCCATGATTTTCCACGGTCTCTGGGGGCTCTTTCCTCCTGAAACACTCATCCTGCCGCTAAGACCCTCCTAAGACATCGCCCTAACCCGCTCCCCCAATGTTCTCCTCTCCCATGCCTCTTTCTCCCTTCTCCACTTGGACCCGCTTTCTTCGTCCTTCTGCATCCCTCTCTCAGTCTCCCTCTTGCTGCATAGAGAGTGAAACTATAACTGTTTCTTGGTTTTGGTCTAAAAATATGCTCCACACTTACTCAATCACATACACACTCACCCCACCCACCTCTCTCTCTCCCACTCTCTGCGAGTGTGCTGGTGTGTGTGTGTGTGTGTGTGTGTTAGTAATTAAGTCTGCCCACGGCTACCACACCTTCCTTGCCCCCTACCTCCCTCCCGTCCATGTACCTCCCAAGCCCATGCAACTATTTTTGCAAGGTGCCCCGCCCTTTGCCGGTTCTTAGCCTCTGTCCCTAATCCACTCGCCAACCGCTGCCTGCCGCCTCCACTGTCCCACAGTGCGGTGTCGGCTGTCTGCTGTCCGCGTCGCTGCCAACCGCACCGTCGCTGCCGACGCAAATCCTTACGTGTCAAATGGAGCCACTCTCACACGCTGATGGGTGGGTGGGTTGTTGGGTTGTGTGCTGGGAAGGGCGAAGCAGGGCAGCCGCAGCACCCACGTAAGCAGCAAAAAAATAAAAAAAGAAGTAATTTCGCGATACGTCCCCCGGGCAGAGGCAGCAGCAGCAGAGAGGCAGAGGCAGAGGCAGCACCAGCACCAGAGTGCGACTGAAGCTTGCGCCGGCGCCTATTCACAGAGACAGAGAGACAGAGAGACAGAGAGAGAGAGAGAGAGACCGTGCTTGAGCGAGCGAGAGAGCTCTGGGGCCTTTGGGGCTTAAACCTCAGTCGCAAGCCACCGTCGAGAGTCTTTCAGCAAACGGCGTGGCAAGCGGACGTTGCAAGCGGCACGCGGCAGGCAGCAAAACCAGAAAAAGAAGAAGAAATAAGAAAAACAGAGAGATTGTGTAAAGAGAGAGAGAGAGACGTGTATGTGTACGTGTACGTAGGTGTATCCTCTGCCTGGAAGCTGCTGCTGCGGCAGCAAAAAGCAAGACGGCGAAGAGTAAGGTCCAAAAACAAAGTAAAATTCATAAATAAACAGAAATTCCGGCCAAAAAGGTGTCGCCTGATGGCAGGTGTCTCTCCTCTGGCTCTGTGTGTTGTGTGTGCGTGTGAGAGTGTTGTAATATTACGACTTATACCTTTTATGTTTTGCAATTCGTCCGCAAACAAATCCTCAAAAAAAAACAAAAACTAATGTAAATATTAATTTAGTTACACCCAAAAAAGAGAGAAACACACATATAGAGACGACGATGATCGACAGAGTGCAAAAACAACAAGATGAAACGTGTTTTATGGCCTATGACGGCTGCGGCGCTGCTTGGGCCTGCTATCCAAAGCTCTGCTTTAAGCGCTGCTTTGGGCTCTGTTTACAAATGTTCTGCTTAGACGCAGCTCTGTTTTAGTTATTGCCCAAGCCCTGCTTTCTCGCTGCTTTGGCTTCTGCTTTAAATTCTGCTTAGGATTGGCCTGGACACTGCTTAGGCTCTGCACAGGATCTGCTCAGACACTGCTTAAGCTCTGCTTTTTCTCTGCCTAAACTCTGCTTTTCCTCTGCTTAAGCTCTGCTCTGTATGCTGCTTCTGGATGCTTCTGCTTGATTCTTTGCCGGCTACCCTGCGTTGTCTCCCCATGAAATTACAAAACAAATGCGTGTGTGTGCGTGTGTGTGTGTATTTTTGTTTGCATGTGTCTGTGCGTGTTTGTTTTTGTCTCCTCTGCTCTGCCTCCACTTTGTTTTCAGCCTTTCTTTCCATACAGCTCTCCCATTCGCACTTCTTTGCGAGCGGAGCCTGGATGAATGAAGAGAGCAACAGCGATAGGCAGAGAGAGGGAGAGGGGGGGGGGGGGAGGGAAGTGGGCATTAATAACTCTGGAACCGGCTTTTTATTGTTTGCTTTTGAATTTGTTGTTGCTTTTTCTTTTGCTTTTGGGTTTGTTTACGAAAAAGTTGCCGATTTTGTTGAATTATCGAGGGTTTCTTGGGAATTCTATTTTGTTTTTTTTTTTTGATAGCAAAGTGCGTAGAAAAAGAGAGTCCCAGGCCCCACAGCCCCCTATCGACCATGTGTGTGTGTGTGTGTGCTTTGGGCCAAGTGCGTAATTTCCAGAAATTCTGTTTTTGCTTTCTGCCTTTTTGCGGCTCTGTCGCTGCCGGTGCCGCTGCCTCCCCCTCTCTGGCTTGTTTTGATAGGGGCCTCCTCTTTCTGTACGCTTTTTGCGTAGTTTTTTTAGTGTTTTGCCAAGCGCAAAAAATAAATTTAAAAAAAAATAGTAATTTATTTTTGGGTGTTGTTTTGGACAAAAACATTTGAATGGAAATTTTTGCTTTTTTTCTAAAATAAAATTAAGTGAAAAGGTGTGGACGGCGTCGTAGGCCGTAGTGTGTGTGTGTGTGTGCGTGTGGTACGTGATTTTTTGTGGATTCTATTTTTCATTCATTTATCGCAACACATTTTTCCCTTACTAATCTAAACATTTCCCTTTCTTTCTCTTTTGCAGATTATCTTTTAATTTGTTAAAAATTGTCTTTGTCTTGGATAAAAAGGTTTTTGTAAATATATTTATAATTCTTCGTATTCAATTTTAATCAAACAAAAACAAAAACGAAAGACGATAAAAAGCTACCAACAAAAATTCCAAAGAAGGGAAATGAAAAATTGTCAAAAATACCAAAATTTGCAAACATTTGGTCAAAGGGAAATCGTTGCGACAACAAGAAGAAAATTTTGTACAAAACGAATTTGTAATTGTAAGGAAGAAAAAAGAAAAGGACCGACACCGACACTGACACCGACCGCCGCCCGCTCCAAGGAAAACCACTCCAATGAGATCCCATTGAGTGTTAAGTGAGCAAAAGCAGTAGAGACGACAGAGAGAGAGAGGGAGAGAGAGCGAGAGCGAGAGACAGGAGAAGAGGAGCGTAATCAACCCAAGCCAATAGTCAGAGCGGGATAGCATGCGCCAATGAGAGCGTCCCACCAACTGAGAGCGTCCGATTTCGTTGACTACGCTGCCGTCGTGGGAGTGGGAGTGAGAGGAGGAGTGGGACTGGGTCTAGGACTGGAATTGGGCGAAGGATCGTATTACAGCAGCGATCTAACGGCATTTGTCGTGGAGCAGGAGCAGCGTCAGCAGCAAAGGGAAGCAGAGGCAGCGGCAGAAGCAGCAGCGGCAGCAGCAGCAGCAGCAGCAGCGGCAGCAGAAGCAGCAGCGACAATCAAGCGAAAACGTCAAACAGGTGAGTGTGCCAGACAGAGACATCCTTCTAGAGTGTAAGCAGTGCTGCCTACTGAAAGCAGTGCATGTGGAATTTGTGTGAAAGCCGTCCATGCACTTCTTCAAAGGGCCTGCACCCAGTAACAGCTATTTATAGGTCTTATATTCCATTTAATTTTCTTTGTGGACTGTCCATATTCCTCCACTGATAGCACTTATCGATTGCTGACAATCGTTTCATTTGGGGCCTGAGTTATCGTTATCAGACACGCGCTGAGGGCAGCAAATCGAAAGTGGGTTTTATTAATAATATTACATATACATATGTATGTATAATTATTATTTTTGTTGCCTGTGCTGATTCTGATTCTGATTCCTCTTCTATTTCGCTTCTTATCGCTTTTGCCTGTTCCCCCCCTATCCTGCCCCTTTTCCATTGTTGATTATCACAAAAGACGCCGTGGTTACTCGAGAGAGTGAGGGAGAGAGGGCGAGAGAGCAGCTCACATGGCTTGCTCTGCTCTCCTCTCTCTTTCCCAGAGACATTCCCAGACTTTTGGGTTCTCCTTCTCCTTCTCGGCTCCTTCTGCCTCTTCTCGTTTTTCACCGCCTTTGGCTTACTCTTTCACGCTATCTCTGATTACGATTGCATGCTGAAACATGTCTGTCTCAGCATTTGACACACTCCCCTCCGTGCCCTCCCCTAAACTGCTTCTGACACCCCCACACAGTCCCCCGCAATTCCCCTTCCTCCCCCTCTATACAATCCCTTAACTCGTATATCTTGTTGATTTCATTGGGTATATTTTGTTTGTTTCTCAAGATAATTCCACAAAACTTTTGGAATTGAAATGGGATTACTATATCCTATATCCTATAGTTGCCCTAAGAAAAAGTATCTTTTTTTAAGATAATCCCACTTCCCACAATTTCAACTGTAGTTCCAGGTGTTCCCGTAAAATATAGTCCAAAAATATAGCATCCATAGATAGAGTCGATCTTTAAGGGTATACAAAATTGTAGACCAAGTTTGAATTTTTTGTTAATCTTTTATTTTCTGTTGATGTTTTTATTGCCTTGAACTTTTTTTCTGATTTTTTGTTGTTGTTGCTTTCCGTTTTTGTTGACTCTTCCTCCTTCTCTTATTCTTCTTCTGGTTTTCTGCCTTACTTTATTCGCCTGTTTTTTATTTTGTGAGCTTTTTTTTTTACTATTATGATTTATTGTTTGATATATCACACGCTTCCCAAACACACACACACACACACACACACACTCGTACAGCGGAAAGGTCTCGCTTCCCTCTTGTTTCCCCACTGCATTCCATTCCATTGCGTTCCATTCCGTTCCGTTTCTCGCTGAAAATTCCAGCGGACACAATTACCACCCCAATTGTCTCCCAATCTAAATTTGTCTTCTACTCTTCCTCCCTCGTTCTTCTGCCTCTCCTCCGCCCTCCCTCTTTCCACTGCTTGTCTGCTTTTCTTTTCCCTATATTTACTTTTCGCTTATTGCGACTTATAAAAATATTTGCTGTAGTTGTTATTTCGGTTCTCGTCATTCGCTTTTCGCTTTTCGAGTCTGGGCCCTGGAACTGGAACTGGAACTGTAGGAATATTTTCTGTGGTTCGAGGAATATTTTTTGTTTTTTTGGCTTTATTTTGATTTTGTTTATCGGGATTTTTGGTTTTGGTTTTGGTTTTGGCTTAGTCGAAATGTTTATTCGATTTCGATAAGGAAATCTTTTATTTATGGTTAAGGGCGTTGGACAGAGGCGGGGTCATGCCCCAAATATCGCTGGATTGTTGTGTGTGTTTGTGCCAAAATTGTATTGTATATTGTATATTTTGCTTATCTTATTGACATTTCCCCCCATATCTTTTTGGATTGTTTGCGCATTTTCCGCTTATCCAAATTGGTATTTTCCATCGTTTTTGTTGCTTTTTTTTGTGGATTATACCGCATTTTCCACTTATCTTATTGATATTTTCATTATCGCTTATCTGCTGGCTTTTGGCGGGTGGAAATGTTTGGAAATTCATTTCAGACAGAGATACCGAACGGAGATAAAGATATTATTGGTATTTTAATGGAAAATTAGTTGAAATTGTGTGTGTGTCCCTAGATCAGCAAAGTCTGTAAGAAATTCAAAGATTGGATAGGATTGAAAGAATAAACAAGTTGTATCCCTGTATTTTGATGTAAGTTCCGCAAGAATTCAAATTTCCCTCTCACAAGATCAACAAAATATCATCTAAAGGGCAGTGAAAAGGCATTTCTCTTGGAGTCGAGTGCTACACAGCTTTTTTCAGCCATCGATGATCTCTGATCTCTCTTGTCCTCTTACCACCGACCCACCGCATATCAAACCCCATTCCCTGCCCCAATTATCGTCTCGCTTTAACGTTCTTAACTTCCTCTGCGGTTTTCCCTCTCTCTCTGTCTCTGTCTCTGTCGCTGTCTCTGGAGATCAACGCTTGCCTTGTTGTTGGACTTTCGCTCATAAATCTTTGTCGTTTCTGCTAATATTTTTGCCCTCACTTCTGCCCTTTCTCTCTCTTGCCCGCTCTCCCTCTCTCTGTCTCTCTGCCTCTCTTTGGTTGGCTTCCTCTCCTGTGGATCGCATTGAGTGTGGGAGTGAAAGGAGCCTAGACACAGCTGCACCACAGACACTCAGCCAGCCGGCGGGCCATCTGTCCTCCTCTCTGTCTCTCTTCCTGCTCCACTCCACACTCTCTGACTGTCTGTCTGTCTGTCTGTCTGTCTGTGTAGGCGTTCCTTTTTATTTAATTTTATGTATTTTTTTGTTTGCAATTTCTTTCTGCAAACACACACACACGGAGACACACGTACGTTCATAACCGGTGCGATGCCTGCTCTGCTCTCCTTTTTAGCCTGCTTTACAGTTGTTTTTGGGCAGCTTTAATAACGGAGAATCTTTCACTTTGCCTCCTTGTTTTGGTTGGTGGGGCTGCTGCGACGACGATTTATGCCGTTCGCTGCTGCCGCTGCGCTGCCTCCTCCAGCTGCGCTGCCTTCTGCTGCTGCTGCTGCTGCCCTTCTTTTTGCTGCTCTTCTGCTTGGCTCCTTGTTGATTGATGCCGTTATTTGATACATTGTATCGTGTGAAATATTAGAGATGATAACGTGAGAGCACGAGGCACCCTGTACCGCCTGGAGGAGGAGGGTCTGTCTCTGGGAACAGGTTCCACCGCACCACCACCGCCTCAGAAGAGGTGACAAACAGGTTCCACACTCGCTCACACACAGGTTCCGTTCCCCAAAAAGGGAAATTGGTACACGCGTGCATCTCTCATTAAAGCAGTTCCCGACTGCTCTCTCTCTCTCCCTCTCCCTCTTCTTCTTCTCCTTTGACTTGTTGTTGTTGTTGCTGTTGTTTTTGTTGGTTATGCGATACGTTAATGGCGGCCCAGGCCCTGCTTCTGCTTCTGTTTATGCGTGTGCGTATGCGTGTGCGTGCGTGTGCTTTCTGTATTTCCCTTTGGCGACGACACACACACACACACAAAGAGCAAAAGCCACAGCCACAAAAGTAGAGAAGCAGCGACGCAGCAGCGAAGGTTTCTTCAAAGCGTCACAGCCCACGCACCAGAAGCTCCACTCCGATGGAGAGGGAGAGGGACAGACAGACAGAGATAGTGGGCAAAGCTCACATGTCAATCATATGCTTTGACGACTTCTCCTCCCCCCTTCTGCCACTACTTTTAAGAATTCCCATCCACACTGCTTGCCTTCCTTCCTTCCTTCCAGCAGTGCACTGCTTGCGCTTGGTTTAAAATGATTTTTCAAAGCTTTTGCTGCTGAATTTTCTTAAATTTTTGCATTTAAATGGGAAGAAAGAAACGTGTAAGAGCAAGGCAGAGCCATACAGGGTGATAAGAGGCAGAGATACAAAATGTAAATTGAAAATTTCCATGCAAAACATCACGTAGCACGTAGGCCGCCTCCAAGAGCACGCACACACACACACAGACACAGACCGAAAACAGACGACAGAAAAACGGTAAACAAATGTAATTCAGTTTCAGTTTCGGACTCCCATGCAGATTCGGACTCCGATTCGGAGTCGTAAGAGCCGTAGAGCTGTAGAGCCAACGACCGACCCAAAAAACCCCGCGTGAATCCCATGAATATAGTCATAGGCCTTGCAAATGAATAATGAATACGGGATTCAAGGGGCGATCTGTCTCTCTCTCTCTTGGCGATCGCCATGCTGGAAATCGAACTCTCGACGCGGCTTGGGAGAAGGTCAAAGGGAGAGAGAGACAGCAGCAGCGGCAGTTGTCTCTGGCACCCCACAAACATTTTAATTAAACCCAAAAGGGGGGGAGGCAATGAGCAAAATATAGATAAGACGGAGATAAAGCGGAATAGCCAAAAATTATCTTTATTTTGTTGGTTTTTGCGCTTTTCCTTAAATTAATTTTGACATGCGACCACCACAAACCCCCTGCCCTTTGGGGCAAGATCTCTTAGTACAATCGATGTATTCTCCACTAAAACATGGTTGGATGGGTCCCTTCCATTAGAGCCCTCACTGTATTATGTGGTCGTTGATATATGATTGATAGGGTCAACTTATTTGAGGCCCAGACGACAGGCACAGCGATGAATGGAATGCTTTTTGTGGCCCTGAAGGTGACACTGCCCGAGAGAGAGAGAGAGAGAGAGAGAAAAACGAGAAAAAGTACTCGAGATTAATGACAAAATGGAAATGCTAGGGGGGCATATTTCTATATATTTATATCCTCTATTAGTACCATATTTCTAATCAATTATTTCCTTCTTTCGTTGCAGGTAATTCATAAAAAATTGATGATGGATTGATAATTCCCTCCTTGGGGGCCTTTTGCATCGTAATTAAGTGAGTTTTTGGTTTGATTATTCCTTGAGAAGGGAACACAGAATTTTCTAGCGATAGGTCTAAGGTGCTCTCTCATTGATCTCTCTCTGTCTGTCCGTCTCTCTCGTTTCATCATTGGAGCAACAACTTTGAGAAATCGGACCAGTTTTCGGGGGAGGGGTGGGGGCTTTCGAGAACTTGTTTCTCCCGTGGTTTGTTTTTTTTTTTAATTGAAAATAAAACTTCAATCTCTTGTTGCTCCACCACGGGTACTGCTCTTCTCCTCTCTCCATCTTCTCTTAGAGATTGGAATGGCGACAAATGGAGGTCAAACTTGAAATTCATCATTCACCCAAAAAAAAAGACAAAAAAACAGCAGACAAAAAACAGAAAAACGCGCTTTAAAAAAACAGTTGAAAGAAAATTCGCATTCGTTCATTCTGTCTCCCTCTCTCTCTCTCGCTTTTGCACTGCTTGCTCTGTTAACCCTCTCTGGGCCCCCCTGCGCCCCCTGCCCCCGCTTGCGTCTGGTTTAACCCTCGTTTTGGGAAGCGGTAAACCTTGAGGCTGTTTGTTTTTGTCGAGCGGCGATTGTCGAGCGGACGGCAGCTGTCAATGTCTGCCCCGCCGTCACTTGTTTTATTGCCGATACGTTCTTCTCTGTAGTTGTAGTTGTGTGTGTGTGTGTGTGTGTGTGTGTGTATTTTGTATCTCTTATATGTGTATTATTATTTTTTGGTTTCTTTTTGTATACTTTTTGTATCTGTATAATTCGAGTGCGTGTGACAATGCAGGGCCTCTTATTCGCAGCAGCAGCAGCGATTCCAGATACATTTACAGCCACAAAAAGATACAGATACAAATGTACAGTTGCAGATACAGATACAGATGCAGATACACGCGATACGTTGTCTATGGAAATTGAATCTAAATTGGGTTAACAAGTGTTAATGAACAATTCCCACAACAAAAACAGAACAAAAACTGCATCAAAAAGGGAATGGAATGGAATGGAAACGGGGAGAAAACAGAGTGAGAGAGAGCCAGAGAGATGATTGTGTGGGAACCGGAGAGGCAGCACAGGCCGGCGAAATGCTGATGTGAAAAGTACAGTAACCCTCGTCAACAGCCCTGGAGAATGTCAAGCAGAGAATTGTTGCGAGAATGTGAGAATTGGAGGAGAAAAGTAAATGAGGGATTCTTTGGACAAAAAGCATACAGAAAAGAAGAAAGATTTTCGAAAGAAAAGAAGGTATTCACTCGAAGAGATCTCTATCTCTATCTTTCTATCTCTGTACACGAAATCTCCTCGCATTCTGCTTCAAGTCTTTATAAAATATTGCCCTATGCCAAAGCCAATCTCGGATACTCTTTGTGCTTCAGATCTCTGCCCGTATTCTTGCTCAATTCTCTCCAGAATATCCCCCTGTTCTCCATTAATTCTCTCTGTATAAAATCTTCCCCTATTATCTGTCTCTGTTCTCTACCAAAAAACTTTCTTTATCGCGAAAGCTATACTCTCGCTCCATCAATTATTTTTCAAATCTCTCTTCCCTCTATACTGCTTTAATTCTTTCCAAAATCTCACCCTATACTTCTTTAATTCTTTCTGAAATCTCCATCTACACTGCTTTAATTCTCTTTCCAATCTCATCCTATTCTGCTTTAATTCTCAATAAAATGTCCCTCTATACTGCTTTAATTCTCTATAAAATCTCCCTCTACACTGCTTTTATTCTCTTTCAAATCTCCATCAACACTGCTTGAATTCTCTCTAAAATCTGTCCCCATATACTGCTTTAATTCCTTCTAAAATCTCCCCTACACTGCTTTAATTCTCTTCCAAATCTCCCTCTATACTGCTTGAATTCTTCCTAAAATCTCTCAGTATTCTCCTACAATTCTCTCTAAAAAGCCATAGTGGGCTTCTCTTCTTTATTCCCGTCAATGCTCTTTACAAAAACCTCCTCCATATCATATTATCATCTCTCTCCCTCTCTCTTTCAATTCTTTTTACAATTTCCTCTTCCTCTTATTCTATGGCCGTATCGGTTTCCTTCTCTTCCTTCTTTCTTCTCTAATTTCTGTTTCAATCAATCAATTTTTAATGAAATTTCATTCGTTCGATTTTTGTTTTGGATTCCTTTTACTTTTTTACACTTTTTTTGGCAGTCCTACCTGTGGGGCAGAGATTACGCAAATCAGATCAAAGAAGAGAGGAGGCAAGAGAGGACAAAGAGGAGGATAACGAATGGGCGAAGAGAGGGAATCTTTGCGCAAAAAGAATGAAAAAAGAAATGAAAGTAGAATCAAATTAAATAATATCAAAAGCTGCTTAGACCCAAGGGCATCCGTGGTGGGGGCAGGGTGTAGGGGGCGTGCGGGTGTGCTTTGTGTGTGTGTGTGTGTGTGTGCAACAAAGTGTGCGATAAGTGAAAAGAGAAGCAACAACAGAAACAAACAACAGAACAACAAAAAAACACACAAAAATAAATTGTATAATAAAGGTACAGAAATAGAAATTCTCGAAACTTACACAACACCCACGCCCCCAAAGAGTAGAGGGAGGGGGGTGGGGGGTAGGCGGTTGGCTGGGGGATGATTCAGAGCGTAATTGGCGGAAGGCGGAAGGGGGGAGGGGGGTTCTCCCTTTCCCCCCACCCGTCACAACACATTAAACGCAATTATAGAAAGTCAATTGAAAAGCCCGGCGCTGCTGTTGAAAGGCTTAAAAAAAACGAAACAGAAACAGAAACAGAAACAGACAGCAGGGAAACGAAGCTCTGGATACCCTTTGAAAATCTCCATAGAGCCATCAGAAGCTGGGACAAACTTCTGCCCAAAACGGGAATACCCTCTCCATGGAAGAAAGCCCAGCCTGTCCCGGTTGGAAGGGGGGAGGGGGCTGTTCATTATCCACAGAAAAAAAACCCCACTCATTGGGATAATAGAGAGATGGAGACTCAGAGATACAGAGATACACGTGCCTCTCATTCTCCGTCTCTATCTGCCTGTCTGTCTGTCTGTCTCTCTCGCCCTTTCTTTATCGCTTTGCCTTTTTGCTAATTCCATTTGCATGCTGCGAGGGTCGGGTCGGGCAGGGCCGTGCGATTGCCCTGTGGGTGTCGTTTCCATTCAAATCCTTTTGGCCCTGCTGTGGGACAATGCAAAATAAACAAAACGGGTGACAGTCGGAGATAGAGCTAAAGAGGGAGAGAGAGAAACAGATAAAAAGATAGATAACCTTTGGAGGGGGCTACATGCAAGATGAGTAGAGATCCATTCCATGGCAGAAGGAACTTCCGAAGATTATCTACAGGATCTATCATCAATCGTATATCAGTGCTGAAGGCAGCACTGTATGTGCCTTTAAGTACAGTCATCACTGTACAGAGGTACACCCCCTGCCCTTTTTCCCAAGAGCTTAATTGTGTAAAGCTCTGCCTCTGCCTCTGCCACTCTCCTTCTCTCCCACTGGGGCTTAACAGCTTAGGGATCTATTCATTGGTACTCGTAATCCGTATCTACCCTTCCGCCCACTCTCTCCCTATCTCTCTCTCTCCCTCTCTCCCCTACGCTCTTTGGTCTGCTCTCCTTTTCAATTATTTTCGCTTATCGACGAACTATCTTTAGTGGCGGCTCTCTGTGTCCGCTTTCTACAGGTGTGTCTGTCTGCCGCACCCCGCACCCCGCACCCCACCCTCGCCCCTCTGCCTCTGGCTTTCCGTTATGTATGTATATATCCCCCCCCCTCCCTTTTGTGGTTGCAAATTCGATGACTAATAGATGGTATTTTTTTTTTTTTTGCCTGTATTTGTGTGCTGTTTGCCTTTTGCTGTCGCTGTCGCTGTTTGCCCCCGTGTCGGCCCCCGTGCTGCCTTTTAAGCCAAAAACAAGTTTTCTACTCCGCTATTATTATTAATTATTGCTATTTTTGCTATAAAAACGTATATCGTTTGGATAACCCTCTACCTTTCGAACAAAAGTCGGTATTTTTTTGGGGGGGGGGGGGCTTCTATTTACCATTGAAAACCGTACCGTACCGTACCATAAAAAAAACAGTATTCTGCTCTGCTGTGTGTTTTGTGGCTGCGATATCCGGATATGTCCCGTCTGTCGGGTTTCTGATATTCCATTTCGACTTGAGAGACAAATTTGTTTGTTGTTTCTGCTGCTCCCAAGGCTGATTTTGGAGCTGTCTTTAGATTTATCGATTCCATTTCCATGTAATCGGACGTGCTGCTTCACAGATCGCCCCCCAAGGCGGTTGGGTTAGGGGAAGTACGAGAAGTATCTTTTTGTTTACAGGAAATGGCACTGTATTTATTTTTGTAGAGCTAATGGAACCCCCAAGTCCAGTCCCCAATATATATACATCCATCTGTTGAGCCACTGATGTGGCGTTCAGTGGCGTTCTTTGCTGTTAAAAGTCGACGATTGTTCAGTTTTAAATGGGTTTTTGTGGGGGTATAGTGTCGAAGGGATAGCGAAGGGTTCGAAAGTTTGAATTGTATTTTTTTGGTCCCTTGCAAATGCCTCGAAAGCGAATAGTTTTAGCACCAATTACAGGGCCAATCCAGAGCTACTTTATACGGGAAAGATCATTTTGAAGGTCCGTCTTTTTGAGGCCCTTTTTACCGCTTGCAATGTGCCCCCATTTCTATGAACAACAGAGGCAGGGCTGCACCACTTCTGTAGATATTCTGTAGAAGATTGAAAAACTGTACAAAACTGAAGCTTAAATAGAATTAACCCTAGGGCTCTTCTGTGGCTCCTACACCCGCTGCCCGTTACTCCTGAGATCTATTGAGAACATCAATCTTCAGTGCATTTTCTCTATCGCTTTTCATCTAGAAATAAATATTTTCTTGTTCCTTCTCCTTTTGTTATTGTAAATTGCACGACGCCCCAATCTTTAAATCTGAAATTGTGCATAAAATAAATATATTTTCAAAATGCAAACGAAAATTGTGAAAGGAAAAGCGGGAAGGAATGACGACAAAAGTTATGCGACAGCCCTCTTTCCACCTCATTCTTTCTTCTATTCTGTGGTGCTGCACTTAAGAAAAGACTGCAAAAAGGGAACAAGATAAGCAGCAAGAGGGGACGGGGACACAGAGAGCAGAGCAGGCACAAAAAAGTACCCAAAAAAACGAACAACAAAATAAGAAGAAAAGTGCATTTGGGCAACATTGTTGTTTGGTTTTTGGAATACCTTTTGTTTTTTGTTTTCGAATAGAGGGTATGCCAGTATTTGCTGGAAGTTAGGGAGAGCCAGAAGAAGGCATTTGCCAGCCCATAAAAGGGAGATCTGGTGGGGTATGTTTGCGGACCTTTAAACCTACTTTTTTCAAAAGAATACCAAAGAATCTTTCACGATGTCCGTAGAGTACATTTTGCAAAGGGTATCCATCGCTCTTGTCTCTGCTTTGAGGCATGCCTCCTCGTATATCGTATCGTATCGTATACATATATTCCTGTCTTATTAAACGGCTAAAATTTAAATATTTAAAATGAAAATTGCCTCCGTTTTACATGGCGGATGGATGCCACGAGGGGTATGGGGGGCAGATATGGGAGCCACGCCTTTACAATATATTTTTTGGGTGTGCGAAAGGTGCCTCCCCTCCCCTCTCACGTTCCGTTCCGTTTTGTTCCTCTGTTGTTCTGGTTTTTTGGTAATTAAGTTGAAAATATTCTATAGCTGCCTCCCCTCCCCTCCCCTCTTCTCCTCTCTGGCTCCCCTTTCTTCTTTACAGTTTCTTTTTTTTGTTTTTGTGTGTGTGTTGCACGCATTTCTTTTCTCCGATGCCGTCGCTGCCGCTGCTGCTGCTGCCATCGTGAAGGTGGGGCAACGGCGCCAATGAGGGGCAGACGTTGACGTTGGCGTCGCTGTCGCTGTCGCTGCTGTTGTTGACCGCTGAGTAGGGCAATCGTTGTTGTTGTTGTAGTTTGTGGCTTTTGTTGTAATTTCTTTGCATATTTAATTACAGAATTGGCTGCCATTTCTACACCCCAAAATCCACCCAGCCCCCGCCCTCCGTTTTCTGCTGCTCCTGCCTCTCATTATTATTATTATTTTTATCATTTTCCTTTGTGAGGCCAGGCGCCTTGCCCTGCCCCACCCTGCCCTGCCTTGATGGAGATTGCGTTTTTGTTCTTAATTTTCGTCTTATTTTCTATTCGTTGGAAATCTATTTTGGAACACAGCCGATATAATCGGATGGGATGGCAAACTGTTATACTTATGTACATTCAATGGAAACGGTAATACAGTAAAAGCTCGCTTGAGAGGACAGCCAGATAGGGGTCCCCTCCAAAAGAGGGATTGGGAATTATGGGAGGGAAAGACACAGTTCCTTTTATGTTTTAGTGTTCACCGAAAGGGTGCTGTGTTAAGCGAACATAAATGAAACAGAAATACAAGGAAAAACTAGGAAAAATACTGGAAAATACTAGAAAATACTAGTAAAAATACTAGAAAATACTATTAAAAACACTACAAAACTATTACAAAAAAAGTTAAAAGCAGACTACCTGAAAATTCAAGAAAAATAAGTATAAAAATACTAGAAAAAATACTGAAAATAAGTAGAAAAAACTGTAGAATTACTTGAAAATTAAAAAAAAAAAAAACTACGAAAGTTATGATTAAATGCAGCGAAAAAGATACAAAAATACTATGGAAAAAATACCAGAAATTCAAATAAAGAGTGAGCGAGAAAAAAAAAACCGAAATTTTCGGATCTGACACAGTAAAAATTACGATTCGTGCTCCGTTCAGTGCGTTTTGGGCGAGCAATGTATTAACGATCGAAGCGAATACCGAATCCCACCGAATCGATTCTGTTGCCTGTTCATTCAAGGCTCTACTCTACTCGATTTCAAGTCTCACTGTAGTACACTCGGATAGTGGCCATAATTCCAGGCAGTATATCATCTAATCTCTTCTGAATTGTTTATGAGGCTTGACTCATGATTGGAAAGTGGAAAAAGTACAGATGGTAAATGATAAAGATACCTACCCTCTTAGATAAAAATAGTTACAGATACTCGTGGCTGTAAAACATTGGGGAGTGTATTCGCATCGTTAAAATAATAAAAGAGAAATCGATGGAGCGATAAAGGCTTCCCCTCTGTGGGGTTACTCCCTTATAAATCTTTCAGTAATCTTCAATACCCCCATCGAAACATTCTGCCATAGCCCATACTTTTTGCCAAGCCAAGCTTTTCCTCTTTCCCATTCCCATTGCAAACTGGGAAATTCCAGAGTCCGTGGAAAATATTCCATAAATCTAAAACAAGAATCTCTCTCTTCCTCTCTCTTCCTCTCCTCCTTTTGTTGTAATGAAAATACCACAACATTAATTATGCATTTTTGTATAATTTTATAATTTATTAAATTAATGCTTTACATTTTTTTTGTATAATTTATTAAATTCATTTAATGCTTATTTGCTGTGCGATGAATTATGTTAATGGCTATCGCTGTCCCTGGCCAGCTTGCTGTCTCTTTCTGGCGGGGCAGAGATTGCGGCAGGAAGGGGGTGCAGAGTGGGTGTAACTACACATTAAATGGGCGCCAATACTTCTCTTTCCGTCTCCCAGTCGCTTCTCTCTCCCACAGTCGCTTTTCTCTGCTGCCACAGTCTCGCTTCTCGCTCTTCTCCGCCTCATTCTCCTCTCTCTCTCTCTCTCTGTTACTTCCCACTCTCTTTAACCAATTGAAACTTGTCGCTTGCCCCCTGCCCCTCTAGTGTCTGCTGTCTGTTAGATGGGGCATGTGGTGCGATGGTGCGGTGGGGCTGTGGGCAGGGGCTTCTTCTGGCGCTGTACTTGACTGCGTCGTCTCTGACTCATAGTTTGTTTTGTCCACTGCCACTGCCTCCGTCGGCGCCTCCGCCTCTGCCTTCCACTCGGAAACTGTTGCAAATACATACCCTGCCTCTTGAAAGAGGCTCAGGCATTGGCTTGGTTTTGAATATGAATATATAGACATGGATAATGCTGTAGACAGCACTAGAACCATATATTAACCATTTCTGATTGATCTAAAGCCCATAAAGATCTATATCAATGCTGTTCCAGAACTTGTACTTCCCCTAAAAGCTTTTTATAGCTTTTAAATCATTACTTTCGAATCGATGCTGGTTTTTCTTCCCAATAAACAATCTATAGTAGAATTTTTTTCAATTTTGATTGTAGAATCATTCTCTATATCTCTAGGTACTCCCCGAATCGTAAAGGGAAGGGTATCCTCAAAAAGACTCGCTTTTCCCGTGTTTTATGCCCCGTTTATGGCTTTCTGTTTTTGTTTTCGTCTGTGTTTCCTCTGCCTCTTACTCATCTTCTTCTATTAGTCATTGGACATTTGGTGAAGTGAAATGTTGCAACATAAACCCCTCCGCACCCCCCCTCCGCCCCATACTGCCGCCAGTCGCCTGTCCGCCTGCCTCCGTCTGTAGTTCCACCCCCCAAAAATGGCTTATAGACCATGATGTCAGCATAGTCATAGTCTGGCTCTCCCATAGCCACAACGCCACACCAGCCCCTGCTCTGTGGCGCCCCCAAAAGCAGCAGCAGTCCCTGCCACTGCCACTGCCCCGTTCTGTGGCCCCTGCCCTTAACCTACACCAATGTCATTGAGAGTTTTTCCTCCATCGACAAACACAGCGCAAAAGTTTGTGTTCATTTTTTTGTTTGGGTTTTTCCCTTCTGTTTTTCTTTATTTTTTTTCCTTGTGCTTCCTCTTCCTGTGCCACACCCCCACCCCCTGCTCTGGCGCTGGCCCTGGCGCTGGCTTTTCCTCTTGCCCCCGTGCCTCTTGTTTTGTCTGGTTCTTGAGGAATTTCTCGTGAGTGCCGCCGCTCCTTGAGGTCCTGTTTCCACCCCTACCCTAACCTCAATCTTCATTCCCTCACCTTTCAGTGGCGGCTACTCCTTGCATTCCTTATCCCTCATCTGGAGTATCTTTAGGTTGTTTTTTTTCCCCCTCAACTTTTATTCCATTTTTATGTTAATTTTTTGAAGAATTTTTCACATTTTTTTAAAACATTTTTCTCTCAAATTTTGTTTGCTTTTTTTTATGGGATTTTGATTGCCGGCCACTCAATTTCTCTTACTTATTAGGGTTCTCTATTAGGGTAGTCCTCTTTCTTCTTCTTCTTCTTCCCCCTTTCCCCCCTACTGTTACTCCTTCTGCCTCCTTTTCGCCTATCGTGCCATCTGCTTAACATAATTCCATTCCCAAATTTCGTTCAAATTCGTTTTCGGACTTGAAGTTTTCATTTCCGTTGAACTATTTTCCTTCTGTGTGTGTGTGTGTGTGTGTGTGTGTGTGTGTGGGGGCTGGGCGGAAGTTTCACGCCCACTTTTATAGGTATAGTACGAGGAGGGGCTGGGGGATCTTCTGTTATATTTCGGGTCTTTGAACTTGTTTTTCTTTTCGCGTTTTTGCGGCTCGTAACATTAAATGTTGCGTTTTGTTGTTCGGTGTCGGTGTCGGTCCCTCCTCCCTCCTGCCTCCTGCTGTTACTTGCATGTTTTCTCCTCTCTCCCCTTTTCCTCCTCCTCCTCCTCCCTCTCATTTTCTTGTTGTTGGCTTTTAATGGCGCTCTGTTGCCTGAAATGAAACACATTTCGTGCGTTTTATGCGTTGTTCTGTTCACCCTGGCGTATGAGTAATAATTTCGAAATTTCGCCCCACATTGCGCATACGTAGTGGTGTTCCTTCGGTTTCCCATTAATAATGGAATGTTTTCGTACCCTTGGATATTCATGGCAAATCATTCGATAGATGGAATGCTAGAAAATAGAAGAAATGGATATGCATCGATGGGAATATAGATAGATAGATACTGGTGTCATTAATCGATATGCAACCGATGGGAAATTATAAATGCGAACAGGGAACGGGGACGGGGACGGGGACTCCCCTCCACTCCCTTCTATGCCCGTGTTGTCTATGTTGTTTTTAGCGAAATAATTTCCATTGCATCGACTGGTTGCATATTTTATAATATTCAGCAGGAAAAAAAACAGATACACGAGCCAGAAATTGGATTGTTTTTCCATTCCATCGAAAGGGAGAGGGAGGAGAATGGAAAAAGAGCGAAAGAGGGGCAATAGTGGGTCAGAGGACTGCATTGGGTGCAAGAATGAGGCTTGGCCCATTAGCAGCGTAAATAATTCATGTCGTTCGAGTGCCCCCCGCCACCCCCCTCCCATAACTGCTTCGCGGACAGAAGGGTCCAATTTAAAGCAGATTAAAGAGGGAAATTCCCGGTACAACAACAGGAATAGGAATAGAGCACTACTCCTCTCGTTATCGAGCATTTCGAAGCAGATAAGAATTGAGCGTGCCTTTATTTCCGTTATCATTCGATGACAGCAGCAGAAGCACAGAATCATTCACAGCTGCAAAAATAATACTCGTATGACCCCCCCAGTTATGACTCTTATCAGCGTCTTATGGGGTAATGCATTTTGCATTCTCTTTCTATCTCTTTCTGGCATCCATGTGCATACTCGTATGTGTGCCCCTCCTGCCCTTTCCTAAAGTGCGAAAAGTAACCAAAAAAAAGTAACCGCAAAACCGTAACAGCAACCGTTAAAAGCTCTTCGCACTTTGCTGGGAGGCAGGGTGAGAGAGGAGTGCAGAGAGAGAGAGAGAGCCATAGCGGGTGGCACATGCATACATACGTACACCTACGTGTTGAAGAGGAGGAGAGAGCCACAGCGGGAGAGGGACAGCCAAAGAGAGAAGAGAGGATAGACCCATAACGGGTGGTAGATGTTGTGTATGGTAATGTCATTGCACTCTCCCACTCGGACATGCACTCATCTCATCATTATCGTCATCATCTTAAACCGCAAAAGCAAAAGCAAAAACCAATACAGCAACAGCAACAACAACAAAACAATAAGATTGGCAAATTTCAACACAAATCACAAATATTGCAACATGCTCATGAATTCTGATACTGAAGAGGGAGAAGGAGGAGAAGAAGAGAGCGAAGTAGAGAATAATTTTGGGAAGATAATGATGTAGATTATGAATGGAAGATGTAGAAGAGCTAAATGTGAATAAGAAATGTAAAGAAAAAAGGATTTTATTTGCCAATATTAGTTGATGGATAATCAGGGTGTTTATATTCCAAATATATAAAAATGGCGAGAAAAGTGTATGTGATTTCATCAATCGGCTTTCAGTTGTTCGTATTTGCCAGGAGAAGGTTTTTACGGAAGAAAATGTTGGGAAAATCCAGCCGCTTTCGCAAATAAATCGCTTCCAAAGTCGAGATATTATTCTCCATCGAGGAAACTCATCATTTCTTATCCGTGCCACCCATTGTGGTGTGCGGCGGGGCCCGCTAATTTATAATGAAAGAGCACCCCACTACCCGCCCCCCGCCCCTTGACAGACAGCCCAAGAGAGGAATGCATTTGAGATTTGAGAAGAAAATTCTGCACAAATAAGAATTCCATTACAAGAGACTGAAAAATATTTTCCAATTGCTTTTGCTGCTGCATCGCATCTCTGCCTCTTCGTCTGTCGCTTTTGACCGAGATTTTTCTGTTGGGGACAAAGTCGAATTTCTGCTTTTGCTTCTGCTCCTCTCCCCCTAGCACCCCTCCCTCTTTGCGCTTAATGCGATTTCAATTGTGAACAGCAGAAAGAGACACGACCGCCAGAGAGAGAGAGAGAGAGAGGGAGAGCAAATCAATGGAATGCGAATCAATAATCTTAAAGTTTTGTTTTCATTTAAATTGCATTGCACCATTGCACGTTTGCCTTTGCCTTTGCTTTTGCATTGCATTTTTTTTTGTATCTCTGAATTTGCATTGCTTTTGCTTCTGCTTTATGCTGTGGTGGCTGCAAATTCGCTGAATTCGTGATTTCTCATTTGCAGCTCCGCGCTTGGCTTTTCCTTTCGTTCGGCAGCCCCTTTTTGCCTTTTTGCCTTTTTGCCTGCTCCACCCTCGCCCTACCCTCGCCGTTCCCCCCCTGCAATTTGCTGTTCATTTACGTGTGTCTTTTATCATTATTTTTGCGTTTATTTTGTATGTTTTCAATCAAATTGACACGCTTTCCCTTTTTTGCTTAATTTCCTTTGCTCCGTCGCCTGCCTGCCGCCTGCCGCCTGCCAGTCGCTGTCTTCATTTGCTTTTGGCTTCTTCTTTCCTTTCGTTTCGTTTCGTTTCCTTCTTTAGGCAGTTTTGTATTTGCATTTAAATTACATTGGAAACTGAAATTTGAAATCGTTTGAGGTTTTTTCGGGTCTGCTGGGAACGAACCCGAAAAAGTCTTTGACTGTGGGATTGGCTTGAACTTTGGAACTGCCATGACAGCGAAGAGCGGAGAGGAGGTGCACGGGGCACGGCTTTGATGCTTTTTCCGTTAATGATCCCTCAAAGAGAATGGCGCAAAGAGAAAAAGGATCCGAGCTGGACTCAAGAAATATGAAATAGAAAAAAGAAGAGTTAAAGGAAAACGATGAATAATCAAGTAGGCAAGACACATGAAATTATGCAAGAGTGAATGATTGAGTGCGATGAGTCTCGCCTAATGCTGAAGGCATGACAGAACCAAATCAAATGCTGTTTACTCGCAGTGAAACTGTTCCTCAATCTGGACAGACACACGAAAAAGTGGATGATTTTGAGCAATACTTCCAATACTTTTTTTCCCAAACGAATCTGCTTTTATTTGATCAATTAAAGGAAATGATAGCCAACATTTCATTAGAGCAGTTTGGAACATGCAAGCAGTGTAAGTGATTAACCGTAATGGTTCTCGTCCATTGCAATTGCAATTTTTGTGTGTGCGCGAGTGTGTGTTTTCCCATTCTTCTTTGCGCTCGCATGCGTCAGATATGTGCATATGTGCATATGTGGTTGCTGTTGTTGTTGTCGTCGTCCAACCAACAAAGTGTCGTTGTTCCAGTTCACTCGATGATGATGACGATGACGATGATGACGACGACGATGATTATGATGACTTGTTAGACTTGGACGCACAGCAGAGTGTGGGCAAAGCAAAGGGAGTGGGGGGGAGAGATGTAGATGCTGTTTGGTTTGTCTGACGTGACGGTGGGAGAGCGCGAGAGCGAGGCCTGGTTGGCTCTGATGCTATTTATGTTTGTAGTTGTTCTTGTTCAAGTCTCGTCTCAAGCAAGTTATAAAACGAAAAAGTTCAGGCAGTCCACTCTATTTTTCCACTCTCTGGAACTCTGGAACGCACTTTATGTTGCCGTTCTCTCTCTCCTACTCTCTCCCTTTCCAACTGCCTTACCTTCGTTTTATTATAGCTTGTCCTCGAGGCTACTTTGCTATCGCCTGCAATGGACATGTGGTGCGATCCCTACCTCCCTACCTCCCTGCCTCCTTCTCTCTCTCTTTCTCTTTCTCTGCTCCTGTCCATCAAGTGCTTTTGACCTCAATTGAAGTTAACTCCGCTTCGCTGGTCTTGTCAGTTATAAAAATACCCTGGAATATGTGGGAATATTGTATAATTCACCCATAAGACCTCCCCACTTCCCCCTCTTTTGCCTTGGCAACGTTCATAGCTCACCTCTTTCTTAGTTCTGTTTTTGTATTAGTTTTTGTTCTAAAGTTGTTTTTCACCCACTCTAGCACATACACACACACACCTAGGCACGCCCACTTTAAGCGCCCATTTCCGTCGGCTGTCGGCTATCCCCTGTCCACCGCACCCTCCTGCCTCTGGTGCATTGTGCAATACTCTTCTTTGGCCGTCTCTCTCCCTCGCCCTCTCGCTCGCCCGCTTGTTTGCTGTTGTTAGCCTTATCCACTCCTCCTCTCCCTCTGCCTCCGCCTCCGCCTCCGCCACTGCCTCTCCCTCTCCTTGTGGGTTACTTTAGGTCATTGCAGTTGACGTCGCTGCCGACTACCGGCTGCGGCGCTTCGTTACGCTTCTAATGCTCGCTTGAAGGACGTCGACGCTGCTGCCGTCACTGTCGTCGCCGCTCGCTGCTAGAGTTATGTATGCTGTTTGTTCCCATACCCTTTAAATGGAGAGAAAAGGGTACCATCGGCCATTTGGAAAAACCTTTCGATTCTGAAGTTTAATTGGAAATAATCCCAGCTAAGAGGAATGTAAATCTATATAGAAACAATCGTTTTGCAATTTGCAAGGGTATTAACGCACTCGTACCCCGTTTTTGTTCTTTCTGTCGCTGCTTTGGCTGTTGTCATTCTCTCGCTCTGTCACAGACGGAACCAAGCGACCTCTAAGCGGTCGTCAACATTTTGTTTACTTCGATATAAAGTCGTCTCGCTATGAAAAAAACTATAGAAAAAGCCAGCAAAGAATTCTCAATTACAATGCTAAAGATTTGCCAGAGAAGTCTATTGTCGTAGTACATGACTCGAATGTGGAATGTGGAATGTGAGAACAGTGAACAGTGAACAGTACCCCGTCGTACCGTACCCCTCTGAGCAACAGACTAAAACATACACAAGTTCAAAGAAAGTACTTGGGGAAAAGGATCGTATAACGATCGTTTAAGGTTAAGTTAACATAAAGAAATAGTAGGTATGGATCTGGATGGGCTTGGAACTAGATTTAAGAGTGTTTACGTTTTTCAGTCAGTGGGGAACAACCTTAGAAAGAGCCTCCAAACTTATTGAAAACCAATCAAGATCTAGAATCTTTCACATCATTAGGCATTTATTTCTTTATATTTAATTGAATCTTTCTTGAAATGAAAGAAAGATCCCATTCTTTTGAAGGTTCTTCCATTGGTTCTCCCTTGAACCTCCATTGAGATCCACTCATGATTCTGTTTTTCTTTCACGTCCCCAAAAAGCACTCACTCACTCATTCATTATTCAATTCAATTCAATTCGAATTTCGAGCGCTTTTGGCAATGGCAATTCACTTTATTTCAAATGTCTGATCTTATCTTTGTGAAGAGCCAAAAAAAAAAAAAAAACTTTCACCCAAAGAAAATTTTACGGTGCACAAATTTCCCTTTAATTTGGTGTTATTTTCGTTGGGGTTTTTTCGCATTTGCCATGAATTACATTTAATTTGAAATGATTTTTGTTGCTGCTGCCACAGTCGCAGTCGCTGCCGCCGCCTGTCGTCTTGTCAACTACATGCAACATTTAACCGAAAAAACCAGAGAAAAGCCACCAAAAAAAAAAAAAAAAGAGATCAAAATGAATGCTCAAAGTGGATCGTTTGTGCAGTGGGAGGGAGGGAGAAAGCGGGGAGGCAGGGGAGCATTGTAGCGGGTGGCAGTTGTCGGCATTCAAAAGCTTTCACACAGTCCAATAATCCACATCCACATACGTTCCACAGTCTGTCTGGCTGTGGAAAAGAGCTAGCACTATACGCGGTGTCGTGTGTGGGTGAGCTAGAGGGTGAGAGGGGAGGAGTAGGAGTAGGAGTGTGGGTGAATGCTGCTTTTACCTCATTTATGTTCGGTTTTTCCCCTCCTGCTTTGTGTTGCTGTGCTGTGTGCTGTGTTTTTCTGCTTTGGAAAAACTCTCCTAAAATCATGCTGCCGTAGATCCGTGCAATTTAAATTTAAATTGCATTTGGAAATTTCACTCTGCTGCCGCCACCGTCGACGACGCCTATTTATTGTTAAAGTGCAAAAAAAAAGCAAAAAAACAAAACGAAACTCTTTAAAGGCCATCTTTTTGATTGTTTTTTGTTGTTGGTTGTAATTGAATCTGCGGATTGTGCTGTGGTGAAGCTGGGAGCTCTCTCTCTCTCTCTCTCAATAGCCTCCGAAAGAAACCCGAGTAGATTGCCTAAGTACTGCATGAACAAGAGGCTTGTTTGATTGCAGGAATGTGCTCAAAGTTCGCACTGGAAATATTCGAATCATACGAGGAAAAAATCCTTTCAATAGCGATTAATTACGCAAGTAATGTGGAATGAGAGGAACCCAAAATATTGTATGAATCACATACACACACCAACTGCAATTCATTTGATGCCTCGTTTAGCCAGTACTTAAAAGAGAGAACATCGCGAGAGAGAGAGGGAGAGAGAGATCCAGCCAGCCAGTCAGCCAGCGCCAGCAAGAGAGATCGCTAGGGGGCGTTGTAGTTGTTATTGTTATTGCTGTTGTTGTCGCTGGGGCGCTGGTTGTTTATTGGCGTCATTGCAGGCGACTGGCGATGTCTCTGCTGCTGCTGCTGCTGTTGATGTTGATGTTGATGTTGACGTCGACGTCGCAACGTCTCTTGCATGCAATCAAGTGTGCAATGCAATTACAAAAATTAAAACAACAAAGCAGCAGGGCAGGCAGCAGTGGAGGCATCAGTGGAGGCATCAGTGGAGGCAGCAGTGGAGGCAGAGGCAGCGCCGCTAGCAGCAGAGAAACAATTAAAGCAACAACAACAAGTGCAGCAACAAATCGAAACATGGCGCACTGCTTGCTGCCCTGCCATATTGTTGCCAAGCGCTGAACTCTTTTTGCCAAAGTTTTTGTTTTTGTTTTTTCTTATTTCGTTTTTGCTCTAAACAAGAAATGCACTCAAGCGGCATTGTTGTTGCTGTTGCATTTGATTTATTGCATTTTCCATTTGGCCAAGCATGGAAAATGGGCAAAACGCGAACTTCCGATTTGCAAAATTTAAATTATGTTTCCTCCAGCAACATGTTGCATGTGGAAGGAGGCTATGCAACATTAGGCCACATTTGTAAAGCAGCATTGGGAGTACTATTCGTATCCGATTGGGAGGGGGGGGGGGGATAGGATCATAGGAGTACTCGTAGGAAGAACCAGTATAACTTGCCTCTCTATAGAGGACTACTCGTACATATCTATCTATCTATCGATTAAGTGGGAGAACCTGAAATGTTAATCATTTGAAGCATTGAAGGATGTTCCAGAAAGAGCAGAGGGGTAATCGATATGTATGTATAGGGAATCTAAAGGTAGGCGCAAAAAGGAACTTCCCTTTGGGTATATTTTCTCGATAGATCTGGGGTCAAACTGACATACTGTCTGTCCATGATGGAAACAGCGAAAGGAATACAAATATCAATAAATAAAAAGTACTCTGGCGTCGCTCGGAGGTAGATTAAAGTCTATATACATACAGCCGCTTGAGGTCTCTGATCTGTCCGGATCATGGTCCAGTCCCTGCTGCGGATGGCATGGCATTTACCAAGTTCCTGAGTGATCTTTCAGCTCTTAAATTTCTTTGTGGATTGTGTTGATGCATAGAGGAACCCTGGAAGATCTCTTTATCTCTTTCTTTTTGCATCTTTATACCTCCTCTCATTTGCCACTTGATATGATATACTATATATTTTTTTGAATTTTTTCTGAACTGGTTTCGTATTTATTTCATTTGTTTTTTAGTATGTTTTTTTTTGTGTGTATTTTTGTGAAAGTACAAAAAAAAAAACATGCATTTCATGTGGGTTTTGTGTTAGCCTTCTTCTCCTTCTCTTTTTTAGAAAGGCAAATGGCGACAGTTTTGTCTTATTTTTATTTTTGTTTTCTTGGTTTCATCTTGCAACATGCTGTTTGCAATTTGTTGCACGAGTGCCATTTTTGGCATTTTGTGAGTGGAGTCGGTGTCGGTGTCGGTGGCGGAGTCTTGGTCTCAATCTTTTATGGATCTTTGAGAGGCTGTGGCTGTGCGCTGTGGCTGGCTTCTGCTGTGCGCTCCTTGGGTTAACTTGTTCTGCCAACCGCAAGGTGTGTTAAATAGAGGGTGAGGTTTCCTACTTAGTTTTCCATCTGTTCTCTCTCTCGCGGTCAAAACTGATTTGTATGCCAAGTAGTGGACAGGCGTACCTTTTTTTTTTTTAATATAACTTGATCCTGCTTCTGCTGCTGCTGCTGGAAGAACGAGGGGTAGTACGGGCAGAGAGGAGGGGTGTATGCAAATGTTTGGCATCAAATGTTGAATATGCCACAAAAATGCCATCAAATATGCAACAACAATGTTGATCATAATGACACGAAGAAGAAGACGAAGAAGGAGGAGGAGGAGAAGGTGCAGGCGGAGGTGGGACAGCGGCAGAAGAACGAAAGCTGCTGTAATTGCTTTGCCTTTACCTCTGCCTCGCCATCTTCTTCTTCTTCTTGTTTTTCTTTTTCTCGGCTGAGCGCAAACTTTCTCCGTTGTTCTTGCACGTTCTGCCGTGCCGCCTGCTGCTGCTCCCATTTCTGCAAGATTGTATGGACGTGCCAGAGAGACAGATAGAGAGAGAGTACGGCAGAGAGGTAGAATAGAGATAGAGAACGAGAGGAAGAGGGAGGGGGAGAGAGGTCGCAGAGCAATTGACGGCTCTGCTTGTTCTTTGCTTTTGGAACTTGTTTTCGTGTGCAATGTGTGTGCAATGTGCAGGCGCAGGGTATATTGAAGGGAAAGGAAAGGCTTGTCTCCAAGTCTCAAAGCTCACTGAGAGACTCTGCCCTACCCTTCTGTGAAACATACCTTGTGTGTGTGCCTGTGTGGTGTGTGGCTGTGTGGCTGTGTGGCTGTGTTTGTGCACGAATGTTCGTGTTTGTCTGCTGCCGTATTTTTTTCTTATACCTCTGCTGCTACTGTTGTTGCTGTTGCTGTTGCTGTTGTTGTTGTTTGTTGCCTCCATCGTCAGGTGCGTTGACAAGTGGAAATGCTTGCCCGTGCATTGCTCTCATTGCAGCAGCGACAAATATTTATACAACCCCCTCCACCCCCCTACCCCAGCTCCTGTATACCCCATTATGTCTCTGTGGCTCAGCAACAACATTCCTTGTGTCTTGCCCCCGTTTTTACCTCTCCATCTCTCTCCCTCTCCCTCTTGTTGTGTCTTTTTCTTTTTACCTCTGGTTCTCCGTCTCTCCTTCGCCTGTTTGTCTCTCTGTCTCCGTCTCCGTCTCCTGTCTCCTGTCTGTCGCTCTGTCCCTTGTTTATTGTTTGCCTCGATTAATCAGCGCATTTAATATGCGGCGACGCACTGCAGCACCGAGAGCCCGGACTCCAGACCCCAGACCCCAGACCTCGAGACACCAGATACCGGACCCCAGACCCCAGCCCCAGACCCCGAACCCCGGACTTCAGGTTGAATCGACTACACGAACCCAACTAACCTGTTGATTTTGTATGGTATGCTCCCGAACACACTCTCTACCGGTATCTACCGCTCCAGCTCCAGCTTTTTTCTCTCTTTTCTCTCGCTTTTCATCCCAGATACTCCTCTCTGTTCCTCTGGCTACCCTGCTCTCGCTCTCTCTCTCTCTTACTCCCTTTACTTCTTCCCCTCTCTCTCTTTCCCATGCTATCTATTCACTTATTGTAATTTGTTTTATTTTTTTTACCTTGTTTTTCTTCGCTTTTTTTCCATTTAGCGCCTTTCCGCTTCCGTTTTGAAAATAATAAAAAAAAGGGAAAATGTACGAGTATTTGGTATTTTTTCGAGTCTCTCTTTTGAACAAAAACATAATTTGTTGTTGTTGTTGTTGGCTTTGTTCCCACTTCCGTTGTTCCGTTCCGTGGGGTTTAAACTGCAGTTTTTTGTTTTTGGTTTGTGGTAAAAAAAACAAAAAAGAAACAGGAAAGAAAAGAAAAGAGCTACAAATTTGCATTTTTGGTTATGGAAATATTTTGGGAGGGGCTTCGGTTAACCATCAATGGGATGTACAGCAGTGCTCCAGTAGTGCTCCCCTAAAAAAGCCCCTCCAAGCGACCATAGAGGGGTTTCCATCAGAAGATATTCTGAACTACTACGATATCATTTACATCGTGTACATATAAACCCCAGCCATCATTCCTATACCACAATATCATCTCTGTTTGCTGTTCTCCGTTTCGTAATCGAAAATTGAGTAATGACCACAAACACGTGGCACACACAGCTCTTCCCCAGAGGGAGAGGGCGCTACAAGGGGGGGATCGTGTGCACTGGGATTAGGCTTTAATTGCCTTCAATCCGTAGTGCCTCCATAGCCCTAGCCACAGCCATAGCTTGATACAGCAATTGTTGCAATATGATTACTGCAATTACCCGTACAGCAAACAATCTGTGAACGCAAATCCATTGTGTGGCGAAGCCCCGATCCAGCACAGGTCTGCCGCCCGCTCTTCCACCATTTATCAGCTCTGCTCTTTTTCCATGTAAAAGCCCACAATTCCGCAATGAATTTGTTTTGCGATCGACCATTTAACCGATAACACAAGGGGGTCTTAGCGATAACAGTGCGATAACTGGGGAAGCAAAGACCACATGTGCCGCCGCCCAAGTGCTCCCAAGTGTTTCCAAAGAGAGGGATAGAGAGAGGCCCCAAAGGGGTTATAGTACTTATATCGTTCCATGGGAGCCATTAAAGGGTTGGTTTTCCCGGAAATCTTTTGCAGAAGAAGTTCTTGGGAAATCCATGCATCACTCTCTATAGGATATAGGATATCTGTGGAGCAGCAGTTCTCCAAGAAAACTCTTGTATTTCCTCGAAAGATCCTCGAAAGTGCATGGGGTCTATCTTTCAAGGAGCTAATTCTAGAGTTCTCTTAGATATTTATAAGAAGGAGTTCCATATGTTTTGTTGGGAAACTTCTAAGATCTCGATAGGTTAAGGGACTCTCCACTGGATCCCCTGAGAGACTCCACGTGCTGTTCGAATGTATTGAAATTAAATTAATTTCTGGGAACTCTGTGATTGGGACTTTAATCCAATGCCTCGTGCCGCAAGGGGCGAGAGCAGGCGCCGCCTCGTGCGTTTCAATTTACAGTTGGGGGAATCTTTTATGCAACGAACGGAGCGGAGGAGTGCAGAGCCAGCGGCAGATTTGAATTCGAATACGAATACGGATTCACGTTGAGGTTCGGATTCATTTTGTTAGCTAAAAACTGCGTCACGTTGCAACAACTGTGGCAGCAGCAGCACACCGCTGTGGCTGTGGCTGTGGCGGCGACTGTGGCTGAGATTTGCGTAAACGAAATTGGCTTCTCTATTGTGGCCCCTGCCTCCGTGCCGCCGTGCCCCCGTGCCCCCGTGCCACAGGCCCCATTGCAGTGTTGTGCAACGTGTGCAGCGTAACGGCAACGTGGCGGCAGGCGGGAGGCGGGATAATAATTATGTCTAACTTTTGTGCTGTGTGTGGCATTCATATAACTTGTTGCTGTTTCTGCTGCTGCAGCAGAGGCACGAGGCACGGGGCAGTGGCAGGCGGAAGGGCTCCTTTTGATGCTGCTGCCAGCTGCAGCTGCAGCAGCTGGGCCACGTGATGCGTCGTTGTGCAAGAAGTCCTTGCCACGGGGATGCTGCCCCATAAAGTGTAGTGCTGCCGATTGGGCGGATGATTGGATGACCTTGCAGCAGGCTTTGGGCTTTCGCTCTCTCGCTCTCACACTCCCTCCCCTTTTCGAACTCTGTGTGACCTTCTCCCCGAACTCTGGTTTGACCTTCGCGCTGACTTTGCCGTCAGGTATGACCTCCACAGTCCGCAGTCCACAGTCGCCATTCGCCTTTCAATTTCTGTTTCAGTTTCGATTTTCCCCACTCCCCGCTCCCCCCTCCCCCTCTAACATTTTCCACCGCACATTTTGCATAATTTATTGCATTTAGTTTTTCATTTCATTTACTGTCCGTCCCCACATCCTGCCTGCTCCTCCTGGTCTCCTTTCCTTTCCTGCCATAAATTTCCACTACACACATCAAATGTCGTCCCTCGCAGTCCAGCGACTGCTCCTGCCCCCTGCTCCTGTTACTGCCTCCAACATCGCATCGCGTGTGTCCTTAATTTTAGTTTTGATTGCGTTTCCCTCCAGCACGACCTGCCTTCAGCTCTGGGTTTTCCCCGCACTACGCCCACGCGAACCAATCCAGTCCGTTGTCCTCTTTATAGTATAGAATATAGCATATAGTTTATATAGCATACAGCATATAGTATATCCTGTAATTGGCCGACATCGGTGCGTGGGTTCCCTCCTCCACTCAACGGAACCCAACGGTGGGGTTCTCCTCCCACTTTTAGGGCAGCCATGGGCCTCTCGCAGTAGGAGAAGTACTATAGTGGTGCCCCACGGCTCCCCTACCCCTACCCCCCCTGTGTGAGTGTCCTACTCTTGTGGTTCTCCTATTTCCCTACAAGTTTCCCTCCTTTCCCCCTCACCCTGCTGCGTTCTTTGTGCAGAAACCGCACAGACCGCAGCCATTGTGTGGGCTGTGTGGGGGGGCTGTGTGTGGGGCTATTTTAATGCCTTTTGCCTTCGTATCAAATGTCCTTTGACGCAAATTAATTAAGTTATGCGAATCCTGGAAGTCGGTCAAGCAAAAGGATGGATCGAGTGTGGCAGGATGTGGAGGGGAGGCAGCGGTGAATGGTTGGTTGCCTTGGGACTGGGGCTACTTAACTGATTCTAAATTTAGCTATTTCCATCACCACATGAATGGATGGATGCCAATCGAAAAGAATGAATAATTTAATGTCTGAATGACCGAATGAATAGCCGGAAATATGACAAAAATATCCCCAATGAATGGGTGTTATGGAAACCTTTTAATTGCTCGACAAAAGCATACGTTCTTCCTGGACTCCAGGACTCCTGGACACCTGGACTCCTGGACTCCTGGACTCTAATGGCTCTTTCCCGCTGGTCATCGTACCGTCGTACAGTTCAAAGTTCAAAGAGACCTCCCTTGTAGTCTTATTCCAAGCTTTTCAAATATTCTAAAAGAGTCCATAAATATTTGAATGGGAAACACCCCCGACGAAACGTTTAATCCATTGCCCCTTAAGGTATTTTCCTTCCTCCAGAAGGAAACCCTTTCCCAAATCGAAGAACCCATTGACTTTTCCTTCAACAAATATTCTACTGCCCCTTCGAAAGGAGACCTCTCTCGTTTCAAATCGAAAGTAAATTTTCAAAAAGTAGGCAGACCCTTACGAAAACGAAAAAAAAACCAAAAATCATGTACCGATTCGTGCAGATTCTGGTTTGCGAAGAGAACTACGAGTTCGATGATTGCCGTTGGACTCCTCCCATCATTGGGCACCTCTATGTCTTAATCAAGGGTAAATATACAGGAGATCCGCGGAGATCCTTCCTCATTGCCAGTCAACGCCAAAAAAAATGGGTGGGGGAGGTCCACCCCCCCAATCACCCCATAAAATGGCTTTGGCTTCCTCTTTCTTTGTTGCAAGGGGGCGGCCGATGCCGATGCCGCGTTGACAAGTCGCGAATGTTGTCCGATGTCTGATGTCCGATGAGTGCGAGTGCATTATATGGGAATATACGTATACATATTCTATATATTCTATATACGACTATGTCTGGGCGGCCGAGTGAGGCACTGGGAATGGGAATGTGGCTTTCAGTTGCTTTGAGGCGACTGTCAGGTACGGAAATTGCCTGAAAGACCAGGAGAATTTCCACAAAGGCAGAAACAAATAGAAAATTCAACAAAAACATAGAACAAAAAGAAATACACTTAAAGGGGAAGTAAATTCGAAAAGACAGAATGATTTCCTTTCTGCTTAGAAGATTCCTGAGGAGAGGTAGATCGTACTTTAAGTTGCAGCATTCGATGGCATTCCCTCAACTAATTTCTTGGTGCATCCTTTGCCTTTTCAGATTGCGATTGCGGCTGCGTGGACTCGTACAACATCAGCCACGGCCCGACAGCAGTGCAACAGCAGCAGCAGGATCAGCAGCAGCAGCAGCAACAGCAACAGCAGGTGCCACACCACAGCAACAGCCTCAAGACGGCGCACACAAAGGTTGCCACATCGGGGGGCCATGCCAATACGCAGCCCCCCAGCAAGAGGTCGAGCAGCGGTGCCGACGGCGACTATCAGTTGGTGCAGCACGAGGTCTTGTATTCGCTTTCGGCGGAATATGAGGTAAGTCTCCTGGCAGATCCTTGAGAAGAGACAGAGAGAGAGAGAGCGCTCTCTAATCATTTATCGTTTTTGCAGGTCCTTGAGTTCTTGGGACGTGGCACCTTCGGTCAGGTCGTCAAATGCTGGAAGCGTGGCACCTCCGAGATCGTGGCAATCAAGATCCTGAAGAACCATCCGTCGTATGCACGCCAGGGACAGATCGAGGTCTCCATTCTGTCGCGTCTGAGCCAGGAGAATGCCGACGAGTTCAACTTTGTGCGGGCCTTCGAGTGCTTCCAGCACAAGAACCACACGTGTCTGGTGTTCGAGATGCTCGAGCAGAACCTGTACGACTTCCTCAAGCAGAACAAGTTCTCGCCGCTGCCTTTGAAGTACATAAGACCCATTTTGGAGCAGGTAAAGCAAATAAAACATGGCCTTAATCAATCGGAAATCAGTCATTGATTATGCCCCTTCCCTCTTCCCGTTCCCGTTCCCGTTCCCGTTCGCAGGTACTGACGGCCCTGTTGAAACTCAAGCAATTGGGTTTGATTCATGCCGATCTGAAGCCCGAGAACATAATGCTCGTCGATCCTGTGCGTCAGCCGTATCGCGTGAAGGTGATCGACTTTGGCAGTGCCTCGCATGTGAGCAAAACTGTGTGCAACACGTATCTGCAGTCGCGCTACTATCGGGCCCCGGAGATCATCCTGGGGCTGCCCTTCTGCGAGGCCATTGACATGTGGTCGCTGGGCTGTGTGGTGGCCGAGCTCTTTCTGGGCTGGCCCCTGTATCCCGGCAGCTCGGAGTTCGACCAGATCAGGTACATCTCCCAGACGCAGGGGCTGCCCACGGAGCACATGCTGAACAGCGCCTCGAAGACGTCGAAGTTCTTCTACCGCGACGTGGACTCCACGTACCCGTTCTGGCGCCTGAAGACCACCGAAGAGCACGAGGCAGAGACCAACACGAAGAGCAAGGAGGCAAGGAAGTACATCTTCAACTGCCTGGACGACATCGGGCAGGTGAATGTGCCCACGGACCTGGAGGGGGACAGCTGTTGGCCGAGAAAACCGATCGACGGGAGTTCATAGATCTCCTCAAGCGCATGCTAACGATCGACCAGGAGCGACGTCTCACCCCCGCCGAGGCACTGAACCACTCATTCACACGCCTCACGCATCTCGTGGACTACGTGTATTGCAACAATGTGAAGGCCTCTGTCCAGATGATGGAAGTGTGTCGTCGCGGCGATTTCCATACGTAAGAAAACTCCTCCAAGAGATCTCTATCTCTTTCTCTTTCTGATTGATTGATTCCCTTTTCTCTTTTCTTTTCCTTTCCAGCGTGCAACCTGCTTCTACTTTGGTCACCAATTTCGTGCCCAGCAGCACTGAGAACATGACATTTACGATCAACAATCAGCTGACCAGCCAAGTGCAGCGTCTCGTGCGAGACGGCCGCCCCCTGGCCTACGAGGGTCTCTACCAGATCTACAATGGCAGGAGTGTGGCGCGACAGTATCCGCAGGCGCGCACCGACAGCTTCCAGCATCAGTTGGTGTCGAACATCCTCTGTCCGCCGTCGTACCAGGCGATGGCCAGTCCCACGAAGCATGTGGTGGTGGGCAGTGCCACCATGCAGCCGCCGTTGCAGGTGCCGCCGCAGCAGTACGTGAACGTGCCGGTGCCAGTGTCGATGGTGGAGCCCACATCGGGCCAGAGGATGCTGCTGACGAACCGCGTGCAGGCGAGTGGTGTGGCCTGGCCCCAGACTGGGAGACAGATGGCTCTGGTGCCCTCGTGGCCGCAGCAGGCGCCAGCGCATTCGCTGATTGTCGATTCGACGCCGCTTTTCAACGTGGAGGAGATCTATCCCAAGCATCATCTCAATTTGCCACGCAACGATCTCAAAAAGGAATCGCCGGCTCATCATTTAGCGTGAGTATTCCGCCGGAGGGGGGATTCTATTCGTCTGTTGTAAGAGTGTGCCCCTAAGGATCTTCTTCTGTTTCTTCTGCAGCAAGGGCAACTCTTATCGCGTGCCGCGTCATGAGAAGAAGGAGCACCAGCAGCTGTCGCCAGTGAAGAAGCGCGTGAAGGAGAGCTCGCCGCCGCACCAGCAGCGCTACCAGCGAACGGCCCACGTTTCGCCGCAGTACCACACGCATCACAACTGCAATTATGGCGGCAACTACGGCAGTGGCGGCAGCGGCACGGGCGGCTCAGTGCTGGCCTCATCCGGTGGGGGAGCCTCGGCGAGCAGTGAGTGCAGAGCCCCTAACCGACTGATAAGCGATGGAATAACATCGTGTGACTCCGTTCCTCTTTTGCAGATATTCCCAGCAGTTCGGGGGGATCGCACCATCATCATGGCGCCCCAGTGGCGCATGTGCAGCAGCCGTATAGCGCCTCGTCGGGCGGGCATCATATTGTGAGCAATTGTCAGGCGAATGGAGGCTACCAGCAGCCGCCGTCGCATGCCCCACATCCGCAGCAGCAGCAGCAGCACCAGCCGCAGCAGCAGCAACAGCATCCGCATCCGCATCCACATCCGCATCCACAGCAGCAGCAGCAGCAGTCGCATGTGAAGCAACAGCCGACGATCACCATCCATGATACGCCCTCACCGACGGCAGTGATCACCATTTCGGACAGCGAGGATGAGGGTGGGGATAACGGGGCAACAACAGCAGCGCCAGTGAAGCAGCGGGCGCATGCGCAGTCCCAGACGAGCAGCAGTCTGATGCAGCAGCAGCAGCAGCAATCCTCTGTGCCACTGCATTGCCAGAGGAGCAGCAACCAGAGCAACGTGCAACAGCAGCAGCAACAGCAGCAGCAGCAGCAGCAATCGATCAATTATGGTAATGCCCAGAACAACAACCAACAAAACCACCATAGCCACCACAGCCACCAAAACCACCACAGCCACAGCGCAAATAACATCAGCTCCAGCTCCAGCCACATGCCACCAGGCTCCACTGCAACAAGCTCCTCCGCCTCCTCGTCGAACAGATTGGGGAGCGGCAGCAGTGGCAGCGGTGGGAGTGCCAGTGGCAGTGGCAGTGGCAGCGGCAGTAAGGGTAGTAATAGCAGTAGCCACCACAGTAGCAACAGTAGCAATCCTCATCATAACAGCCACCACCACCACCACCATCATAATAATCAGCCGCATTCGAATGGAAGTGGAAATGGAAATGGAAATGCGGGATTCGGGATTGGTGCAGCAGCAGCAGCAGCAACAGCCACAGTGACAGCCCTTGATATGGCCACAGCCGCCTCATGCTCGCAACAGCAACAGCAACAGCCACTGCCTGTGCTTCACGTTCTGCCTCAGCCTCAGCCACAGCCACAGCCTTTGACTCTGCCACAAGCTCCTTTGACTCTGCCGCAGCCTCAGCATCTGCAGCAGCAGCAGCATCTGCAGCAACAACAACAGCATCAGCCGCAGCAGCAGCAGCAGCAGCCGCCGCCGCCGCCGCCGCATTCACACTATCAATCATCGACATCATCCTCCTCCAATTCTGCTTCCACTTCCAATCATCAGCCATCGCTACAGCAGCAACAGCCACAGCCACAGCATCTGCACCACCATCACCACCATCATCATCATAGCCATCATAGTCAATCCCAGTCCCAGTCCCAGCCCCAATCCCAATCCTCTGCTGCTTCCTCCCACTCCTCTTCTGCCTCTGCCTCAGCTCTCCTTGCCCCTGTCCCACTACCCGTGCCCCTACCCCTACCCCTACCCCTATCCGTCTCTACGTCTCAGCCTCAGCATCTCAGTCGCAGCCATAAGTCATCGCACGTCCAGCTAGTAATTCCATGCGTAACCGTAGGTGAACACGATCCGGAGGATGCACGTCGTCGCCATCACGCAGCAGCCGCGGCAGCCATTGCCGCAGGGAGCCCCAAGCATCACCATCAGCAGCAGCAACAGCAGCAACAACAACAACAACAACCCAGCCGCCGCCACAGCAGCAGCAGCAGCCACACTACCAGCCGCAGCAGCCGCCACCACAGCAGCAACAGCAGCAGCAGCAGCAGCAGGTGCAACAGCAGCCGCAGCCGAACATCAAGTACGAGCCAGGGCAATCTCAAAAGAAGCGCATCCTAGCGATGGCCCAGAGCGAATGCAACTACCAGCCGCAGCAGCAGGTGCAAGTGCAGCAGCCGCAGCCATCCGCCAGTCTGCCGCACATTCCGCCAAAGCAGGAACCGGCAGAGTTCTATCCGGAATACGCCCCACAGCAGCAGCAGCAGCAGCAGTTGGACACGAAACGCTCCTCGTGGGCGCCCACATCCTCCTCTGCTGCACCGCCGCTGGCGCATCCGAAGCGAGAGGCGCCCTCGGCTGCGCCCATTAGCTATGTGGCACCCGCTGTGGCGCCGCCCCTGGCCCACTCGAAGAGCAGTTCGTCGTCGTCTTCATCGTCGATTAGTGCTGCGGCTGCAGCGGCCGCAGCTGCAGCTGCCGCGGCGGCAGCCGCTGTGGGACCACCCTCCTGGGGGGCACCTCAGGTCTACCGCCAGCCATCGCAGCCGCCGCCAGGAAGTGTGGCATCCCAGCCACCGGCTGCGCCGCATCACCACCACAGCAGCCACAGCCATCATCATCATCAGGCTGGGACACCGCTGGGCGGCTCGCCCTCGTCAACGGCAGCGGCGGCCATGCTGCAGACGGATATCTATGCGCAGGGCGACATCTATCGCCGTCCCACGGTGTTTGTGTCGCAGGCAGCGCCCAGCTACGCGTACGCCAACAGAGCAGTGGTGGCACCACCACCGGCGCACAACAGCAGCAGTCGCCAGGTGAGTGCCAGTGGCTTTTGCTGCTGAGGGGGAAAGAGATGCCGAAGGATGCTAATGGGGGACTTTCTTGTAACTTTTAGGTGATACCATCGCACCCGTTGCCGGCCCACATCCAGATACCCACGCAGTACAGCCAATTCGGACCACTCAGTCCTGCCCAGGTAGCTGCCGCCGGCAAGCATGCGGCGCACTTTGCGCCCACCAACATATGGTATGGGGCTGAGTAGGGAGCCACGAAAGTGGGTGACACGAACGAACAGAGGGTTAGGCGAGACGAGACGACACGAGAACGAGAGAGAGAGGGAGATGTGACACCACCAGCAAACAGCGAAACACCACCACCACGATCTGAGCTCAAGAAAACTCATTTGAATGATTCAGCGCTCGAGTGAGTCGAAAATGCCGGCACAATTAAAAGGCGTTTAAACCATTGAGATTGTCGGAGCACCATGGAGGGGAACGTTCTTTACTCAATTTTTGTATCCTTATTCATTCGCAGATCGTTTGTGGCCTCGGTTGATGAAGGAGTGGATGACCTAGGCCAAGAGCTACAGCAACAGCAACAGCAACAGCAGCAGCAACAGGAGCAGCAGCAGCAGCTACAGTTGACACAATGCTGGTGGTTTATGCTACTGATGCAGCAGACGATTATACAACACAACAGCAATATGCTGCAGGCGGGTAGCGAGGAGTCCATCACATCAGGAGAGACATCAGCAGCAGCTTCTGTCACATCTTCAGTTGCTGCCACAGCCACATCATCAGAAGCGTCTTTTTCTGAAGCAACAACAACAACAGCAGCAGTAGCAGCAGCAGCAACAGCATCAACATCTTCAGCGGCATTCAACATATTTTGCAGAACATCACGCCGCAAGCATTGAGAGCGTCGGCTCGTCGCCTCGTCGCCAGTTCATTCGTTTTCTTTGGATATGAAAGAGATATTTGTTTCAATTGGAGGAGGATTTGGAGTACAGCAAACTCCACATCGTTGGATTAACCTTTACGATTATTCAGTTTTATTATGTTTTATAATATTATAATTGTAAATGTAAATGTAAAGCGGAGAAGCAGTCTTACACGCTTGCAAGTGTAAGACGTGCGTAGAGCCCATAGCTTCACTTTCTTCTCTCTCTCTATATATATAGTATATATATGGGTATATATGCGGACATATATATATGTATATGTGTGTGTGTGTAGTTTTAACTGTATACGCAGATTGTTGTTTTTTCCTCTTCTACAAAACGAAAGCGTTTCATTCTCTATGTGTGTTGTGTATTGTATTTTATTGATACATAAAAATATTCTCTACATATATTATACATTATATACATATGCATATGTAATACTATAATTATGAATACTACAATATCAAACAACAACAACAACAACAAACAAACAAACAAAACAATTTAATGGCACGCCAGCGACACTAACAAACAAAAAGCTTAGTAATTCCTTAGACTCTTAGAAAGTACCTCAAAATCGAAATGCGAATACGAGACGAGAGCAAAAATAATAAGCAGCAGCAGCAGCAGCCACTAATACAACAGTAACACCAACACCAACACCAACAACAAAAACAACAACAACATCAACAACAAAAAGCAACAAACAAACAATATAAATTTAATGCAATTTGCCTTTTACACAAACAAGCAACAAGAACGAAAAAAACAAACAAAAACAAGAAGAAAATAATTCAAAAAAATTGTAGATTAACAAATAAAAACAAAATACCGCAAAAACCTTACTAGCAAACAACAAAGCAAAGCAAGAATAACTAAATAGACCCTAGGATCGAAGATATCGAAGATAAACCTAAAAAAAAATATATATATATATATATATATATATATATATATATAGGAAATAGCTGATAGAAGTAGAAGGACGTATAGGAGTAGGAGCAGGAGCAGGAGCAGGAGTAAGGATGGCAGTGAATGCGACATTTTTTTTTTTATACACACTCGTGAAACACACTCATAGAAATAACCGCAACAAATATGCAAAAATACAAAATACGATTAACAAATAACGATTCTAAATTAAGTTAAACCCACAAATAATTATAGGAACAATTGTATATATCGATATATAAATACGAGAAAGAGTATCTGTAACACTAGAGCGCGAGAGAGCCCTTTCATGGATTGGAGTTTTTTTTTTTTTGTACATTTTAAGAACAGCATCAGACGCATCAGAGCGCTTTTAGCCGGTCTTTGGATTGAATGTCAACCCTTATTAGTTCTTAAGCCCCGAGTTTTTTTTTTTTAAATATTGTTGAAAAGCAGAGAAGAAAACATCTGCTAGCCCTTAAAGTAATGCATATTCTTGATTAGATCAGCAGCATTTGTGTACGTGTGGCGCGTCATGCGGCAGCGCCACTCGGTTGGTTTGGCTTTTCTGCCCTACGGACCCGCACGTAACATTCAGAATTATCGATCTGCAAGGGTATCGAAGTTGCTTCGGCAACCGAAGAAGAGTTTCGTTCTTCTTTTAACTATGTTTTTTTTAGCACTCACCCCCAAACCCCCACACCCCACACCCTACAAGCAAAGACCTATGAAATTATGTAGTGGAAGAACTTATGGGAAAAGTTTTACTAAAGTACAAAAACCAAACAAACAACAAAAAATAACAAATAACAAACAAGAAGCAATCTAGCAATAATCGATTAACCTTTTTAGGCTCTTTAATTTGTTCTTGTAAAATGAATGTTTCTTTCGTAAACTTAAAACCTGAAACCCGAATTATAATTGGGTTTTGTTACCGCAAAATGGCAGAGGATCAACCGTATGTTTGGGTAGAACTTTGTGTAAATATAGCACGCAATTTTGATATGTACAAAACCTGGCTTACTTTACACCCATACATGCATACACCCACTAAATCCTATATACTATATAGACATAGATATATGTATATGTATATGGATATGATATATAAACTATTGTACACCTAAAAATCTTGTTAAATAGGTTTCCTAAAGTATTTTGTAGTTAGACCTAAACTTAAACGTGTCGTTGCGTATGCAAATTGATATATATTTTTTTTTCGTTCCCTTAGAGAGGGTGGCACTTCCTATATAAACATACAGAAGATACAGTTACAAAAGATACAGTTAACCGCAACCCGCAAGCCCCCATAAACCACCCTTCGTCCCTTCTAGTTCAGCACCATTTTCGGGATTAGAGGGATAGAGAGGTAAAACTCCGATTGAAAGGATCTAGCATATAATTATTGTGATGTAGTTTTTAACAAAAAGCAAAGAAATTGATAAAGATAAAGATAACGATAAAGATATATGTAGGAGGAGATATAGTAGGAGGGAGATGGAGGAAAGGAGGAAAGGAGCGTTTTGCCAGTCGTCGTCATCGTCTAGAAATTAAACTACAAATTATGAATACAACAAACATAAAGGATATCTATCTAGCTATATGCATCAATATATGTTAACTAATTAGTGTGCAGGATTCAATAGCGTTAACAGAACAACAAAACAAAGTAAAAGCAAAAACAAAAACAAAAAAAAACCAATCGTTTTTTAAACCAACTTTTTAACAAGAGAAAAAAAACAGAACTTTTTGTAGTTTATAATTAAACAAAAGAAGGAACATTTACGAGTAATTAGCATTGTGTAGCGGCGATAATTAAGAAAACGTTAGTGTTGTGAATATATACGAGTACATACAAATACATAAGTACATACTATAGATCTAGATGTGGTATATACAATGCATATATATATTTTGTGTATAAAAACAATAAACAATAAACGGCAAACAAGCAGCTAACAATTGTCATAAACAATAAAACGAGAAGAAAACCAACACAAAAACCAAACAATTAAAAGTTAAAAAATGAATTGTAAAACGAAAAACGAATGATCAGAAGCGAAGCAGCATTCATAGATATACGGATAAGCGGATAAACGGATATACGGATACGGGATAGGATGAGTTTTTTTTTATAGAAATTTTATGGACCATTCAAACTATAAATATAAATACCTATATATTAACAGAATAGAAGTAATAATAAACGTAAACATAAACACTTGTGCTGTATCCCCCGTTCGCAGAGAGAGAGCGAAAAGTTTTGTCGATTCTGTGTGTTTTCGTCCTGCACGTTTTTTCCTGTCGGTGTGTGTTTGAAACGTTCATATATTGTTCATATTATATGTGTATATCTTACAATTAAATAATGTATCTGCATCTGTAATGGAACAGCTTTTCACTTTCTACTCAATGTTTTAGGAGCAGCAACAAAAAAATGAAAAACGAATTCAAATAAAACAAAACAAAAGAAAAGAGAAAAAACAAATCAAGAACGCTTTAAATGTAACAAAAACGAAACGTTAATAGACTTACAAACAACAAAACAAATTAAATTTATAACAAAATTACATTTAAAATTAACGAAAACAAAATTAAATTTATATTTAAACAACAACAAACAAACAAAAACAACAAACAAAAACAAATTCAATTTAAAATTAAATTTAAATTTAACAAAAAACTCACACTCGTACACGAGACAGCTGCAGACTTTTGTGGCCCACTGTGAGAGCAATTTGACGTGTAAAAGAGCAAACGATATAGGAATATAGGAAGAGAAGGATACCCACATCCATAAAACACTCTAAACACTCTAAATATACGTATATTATATAGAAATGCGAAAATGCGCAAAATGCGAAAATGTTTTAACGTGTAGCCTTAATATTTGTACTCGTCGTCCTTTCGATTTCCAGCAACAGAAAAAACAAACAGCATGAAGAGATAGCAGTAGAAAATGATGTGTAACTATAACGATACGAATACGATTACGATTACGATATGATATGAATATGAATATGATGAATATGATATATATATATATATGTATACATATATAAAGCTAAAGCTAATGCTTAACGGTGTTTACTACAATATTTCTTATGTACTTGTGTTTGTAATCATAATCTGGATTGACAGGATGAGTTGCCTTTATCTGACTATTTTAACATTTTACACTTACAATTTAATTTTACTTTTACCTTTACTTTTACCTTTACTTTTACTTTTACTTTAACCTTTATCCTTAACTTGTACTTTGTTTGTGTGTCGTTTCTTTTGCCTAATGTTCTTGTGGTCCATAATGGCCTTGCGTACATATGTATGTACAATGCATAATGGAACATAAACCATATGAATATATATATAAATATTTACTTACTATTACCAGAATTATATATATACTTATGTCCTACCACAAAATACATATATAAACCGATATTCGATAACGCAATTATGGAATCCCTGTTTTTGGTTTTATTTTTTATTTTCTTGAATTATCGTTTTATCCTTTTTTGCATGCTTTCTTTTGAAGAACACCAGAAGATAATGATGATGATGATGATGATTGAATGATGAACCACAAATACAACATATATCCCACCAAATTACAAATGGAGTAAATCTTAATGTTTAGCAAAAAAAAAAACGAAAAACATAACAACAATTAATCGTAATATTGTGCAATACTATCGATAGCAAAAGCCCAAGAACAACCAACCAACAAAACCGAAACCAAAACCCAAACCAAAACCAAAACAAACAAAGCAATTGTGCAAACAATTTAGGTTTAGGCTAAGGTTTAGTTTTAGTCGAAAGCTTCAGCTGATTTAGGATTTAGTTGAAAGACCAACCAGGTTTCTGCAGATTATATAGATTGATTTCGCACACAAACACCCCCCGAAGAACAACCTCCCGATGGCCCCACGAAGTTGCTTGATTGACCAACAATTGATGAGCTTTTATTGGAAAGTAATAGTACTCGTATTTTTGGTTTTGCATTTACCAGAACACAGAGAACAAAGGAAATCAATAAAAGTAAACTTAAACTTAAAGATAGAGGAACAACCGAACTGGAAATCAAAGAACAAACAGATTTATCAGCTACAAATTGTACGACGGAGTACGACGATGTTTTTGACAAACAAGATTGATAATAACCCGTCCATAATTAGAGTTTCGTTTCGTTCAAGCGCTGAACCTGAACTGAACGAATGCTGGATTGGCTGCACTTCAAGACAGCAGCAGAATCGAATAGCAGGGGCCCTTCTCCTTATAGCATAATGCTTTAAAGATGTATATGTAAGCTTCTTAATTAGGTTTAATCTACCAGTAATATACACATAGATGGATACGTACGTACATATGTACATGTATGATGATATTATATGATATGATATGATATAATCTTCGTTTTTCCTTCACTTGAAGAACTTTCTCCAAAAAAACTCTCTTAAAAATATTGTGGTTCGGATTGAAATTAGATGTTTTTTAATAAACAGACACAACAAAACACAAAACACAACACTCAACACTCAACAAATACACGTACACATATAGCAAATGGATAAGTCTATGGATATATATAGTATATACACATATATATTTTATTAAATACAAAATTATTTCCTAACAAAACGAAAAGGAGACCCCGAAAACCGAAACCGAAACCGAAATCGTAAACGATAACCGAAAATGTTGATGTGTGAAATTTATAAGACTAGCATATTTCCTACCTAAAAACAGAAAAAAACGAAAAAAAAAAAATATACATACATACGTTATATATACATACATACATATATACACGGATATATGATAATTAGCAGCTAGAGCTGAGATGATACTCATAGACGACATATACAAGACAAGCATACATACATATATATACATATACACACACATATACTATGGCTAATCGGTAAAGATATTGAATTTAAAATGATGATTGTACCTTTTGCTGATTTCGAAACAAAAAATGGCAGAAATCGAGAAAAGATATAGATGGATCTGGATGCGGACAGATTCCTTGCATCGTAGGTGATGCAAGGCGTAATCGAAACAATATCTACTATATGTATATGTTTTAATAGATCGATCAGAGAGAGAGCACTTTTATGGGATTTGCTACGATATACATACATACATAAGATGCATATATAGATGTACTTGTAGCGATGGTAGCGATTGGACATTGGATTGCGCAGTTTCAGATTAAAAGAATTTAAATATTTTTATATACGAAATCGATTAGTGGTAGATCTCTACTCATAAAAAGGACAGGATATGTATAGCATATACCATAGCGAGTAGAGGGCAGCAATGGCTTGGCGGCATTCGAAAGTAAACCAAAGACGGGTAATCAAAGATCGCACACAGAAACACTCACTTTTAAACCCACACTCGAACATACATGCATTCATGGCTATTATGAATAGTATATAGGATTTCCTTTTGCGTGGGCACCAAGTCATATTCGTACATACATACGCTCCTGGACACACATCTTTATCACATTGGGAATCGTTGATTTTGTCAGGGTTCTAGATTCAGCGCATACGATTGAGAGATCTCCAACGAATGGATGGGAGAACTTGGAAGTTGGATTATAAACGAATCATTTATATTGCCAACCAATCCGGAAACACACCAACGAATCACCAACATTTTATCAACAATACACCAATAGTTGATCAACAATTCACCCAGAAATCCAGAAATCCAGAAAACCAGAAAACCATCTACTCAACAAGTATTCACCAAACTCCACATGACTCCAACTCAACCACAACACAGCTCTAATCGTACTTTAATCAAAGTTTTTCGTATTCTACTCGTATCTCTATGAATGTGTACTGAATGTTTTTGCTTGGTGTCCATCTCGTTTTTAGGCATAAGGAGAACGGAAATGAACATGAAATTCAAAAAACTTATATCAAAAACCAAGCACACCGATACATTTAGCATTGTAATTGATAAGGCTATCGATATTAGCGTTTAGTTTTATGCGAATCAAAATACTATACACATATATATACACGAATATATGTATATGTACTATATATATGTGTCTGTGTCGTAATCAGATATGCGTACCTTTGGATCAGAGAAGGCCGGCTAATTTGTCGAATACAAGTAATCGTAGAGGAATGATTGTATCGAGACCAAAGAAAACCCAAAACCAAACCAAACCAAAACAAAACCAAAATCGAAGCAATGATGCCGCAACATTTGTATTTATGTATAGTTCCCTCCTTCCCAAACCAGCAGATAAGCAAACCTATAACAATCGAGTTCCGATTTCAAAGATAGAGATAATAAACTCCAGATGTAAGCTCCAGTTAAAACGAGTCGTCGTCAAACTTAGTAGAGTGGAAGTAAAGTGTAAACGCGTCTAGATAATTGATAGATATGATAAGAACTTTTGACTTTTATGGCTGTTTAGAGATTTTATAATACGTCTATATCTATATAGATATTATATATGTATACATACGATCGATATATATATATAAACCAGACATTTTCGTAAATTATTTACATACTCAAAGACACAAATAAACAAACAAAAAAACACATAGAACATTCAAAACATAGATGATACAACCACTAACCAAACGAACAACCAAACTTTTGTCCCCCGGGGGGTATGGTATGGGTATGGGTATGGGAACTCGAGTTCCCCTCCAATTGATTTTCGGCTAATTCTGGGCTTGGAAATATCCCTCCTCCCCTCCCAAAAAATACACACACGAGGGATTTTCTGTGGGAGGGGGCTCTTGTCTCTTTTTGTAGCGAATTAGAGAAAAACAAATCGAACATTGTGAAATTTAGTGTCTTTACACTTTAAAGAGAAATATATACAACCAGGAAATGGATTACTTAATTAAGAATTGTGAATGTAGAAATGCCTATATCTAAGCATTACACAGAGACACACTAGAGGGAGACACAGACACAGACACAGCCACAGATACACTTATGCTCATACACACACACACACACACACACACACACAAACATAGATACGGATGCATAGCCGTACAACAAATTATGATAAATAACATACTCTCGTACATATGCCTAAAAGGATAAACAACGTGTAGTAATCTACAGCAAAGAGCAACAGCAACAGCAAAAAGCAACAGCAACAAAAACCAATTACAAATCAATGTCTATATATTAAATGAACAAGAATATATATACATACATACACGATAAGTGTATATCAACAAAATATATACTATATATATACCATATATATATATATATATATATATGTATTTGTGTATATGAAAACAAACGCTATCAAAAAAGGGGAAAAAAATTATATAAAAATTAATACAAAAGAAAAGAAAAACAAAGCAAAAAAAGAAACCAAAGAAATAACAAACAAATACAAAACACAAAATTATCAAAACAAAATTAAAAAGCCTTTTTAATTCAATGGGAAAAAAGGGAATAAGTCAAAGGAAGAGCCAAGGATATATGAATGAAACTCATTAGCCAAGGAAAAAGGCCTCAAATATTGAAAGTTCTCTTTACAAAATTTGTTCCACGAATACTTCATATTTTTCCCCTGGATAGAATGCTTTTTATTCAAATTATATATTGTATTAGTTATATAGAAAGTCTCTTGTTTCATTTCCAGAGTACATACATTCCTCGATGTCCAACTTTTTCACCTATCCCCATAAAGAAAGAGGGAGAGCTACTTTGAGTAGCCAAGGATTCTTCGATTCTCCAAAGGTATGTCTGTCCAAGCTCTGCTTCTAAATAATAATCAATGCTGAGGCCATAGTAGGCTTTTTATTTGATACATCCAACAAATATTAATGAACATAGGAGCCATAGCTTTGTTTCCTTTCATTCCCTTTGAAAAGTATGCCTGGCCTGCCGATTCAGTCTGGTAAATACTAAATACTACAGTCTCAAAAAGAACAAAAAATCTTTTCTTTGGCTAACGATTTTCGACTCAGAACAAAGGACAACTAACCCTAGAAAACTAGTGAGTATAGAATCCATTGTAGCACAGACCGCAAAATATACTTCGGGTTGCGTAACGGCTTGTCCCTTTTGAAGTACATAATGGGGCACACACTGTCGAAGCCGGTGACCACAAAGAACACGGTTGATTGCGAGAACAGCGTCTTCCGCGTGGGCTCCAGCAGCATGCAGGGCTGGCGCACCGAAATGGAGGATGCCGACACCATCATCCTCTCGCTGCCGGAGGACCCCACAGCGTCCTTCTTCGGGGTATACGATGGACATGGTGGTGCTTCAGTGGCCAAATTTGCCGGACTTCATCTGCATCAGTTCATTACCAAGCGACAGGAGTACTTTGAAAACCGCGTGGAGCTGGCTTTGAGGCGCGGGTTCCTGGACCTTGACAAGGAGATCATGCAGAATGGATCCTGGCAGCAGCAGACAGCCGGCTCCACTGCCGTGGTGGTGCTGATCAAGGATCAGCGTCTCTACTGCGCAAATGCTGGGGACTCGCGGGCAATCGCTAGCATTGGGGGCAAGGTTCGAGCCCTTTCCTGGGACCACAAGCCACAAAACGAAGGGGAGAGAAGACGCATTCTGGCCGGCGGTGGTTTCATCGAGCTCAATCGCGTCAATGGCATTCTGGCCCTCTCTCGGGCCTTTGGCGACTGGATGTACAAGCAGAACATGTACATGCCCCCGGAGGAGCAGATCGTCACCGCCTATCCCGATGTGGAGGTGGCCGACCTCACAGAGGACTGGGAGTTTGTGGTCCTCGCTTGCGATGGCATCTGGGATGTGATGTCCAATCAGGAGGTGGCTGACTTTGTGCGCAATTGCATTGCCTCGGGCATGACCCCGGAGTGCATTTGCGAGGAGCTGTTGAACACCTGCCTGGCCACCGACTTCGACTTGACCGGCCTTGGAGGCGACAACATGACCGCCATTCTAGTCTGCTTCCTACACAACAAGACGTTCGAGGATCTGGTGGTTCGCTGCGGCGGCACCAAGCAGAGCCCCACCGTAATGGACTCTTCAAAATCCATATTGGATGACATGTAATCACTTATGGGAACCAAATTATGAATTATTTGTTATTGTTTTTGGAGGTTTGGCAGCCGCACACTTATAAACACTAGGGTGTGGTGGCATACACACACGATACGCACCAAACACGTACATCGAGCATTTCAATCCGCAGCCCGCAGTCCACAGTCCACACAATCGTTTTATTCCAAATTTTGCAGGTGTTTCGTTGAATATTTAATAAAATGTTAAAATTAACTAGAATTCACTCACAAGCACTCGAACATAAAGCACTTCAATCGACTGTCCACTACATTTTGAAGTTCTTTCGTAGAATATTGAATAAATTGTTCAAATTATAGGATGGATATCTTTATCCATAGAAAAACTCTTTTTGTGTTCATTTCTCAGGGATCGTTGGATCTCTCGTTTATCTCTTCGTTTTCCTAATGAGTCCATCTGACTTGAATTTGGGCGCATGACAATGTGGACATTCTTCGTCCATGGCACGAGTCAGAACTTTCGGATGAGCGAAATATTCAATGTCTGGTTCGTAATTGAATGCAAGACGAAGGAAAGAAGCGGATGTAAATGCTCGATGTTCTTGTGAGCGTTATCGGCCATTTTCTCTGTTCCAATTTTTATACCCGATACTCAAAATGAGGACGAAAATCTGGAGCATCCACAGATCTCAGAGACTATTAGACCTGACTGTCGAGCTCTCACTGTTACAAAACTATTTGTAATTTTTCACTGCAGAACTCACTGTTGATAGCTCACTGCTACAAGTGTGTTTCAAAATTTCGGCCTACCCCCTTCCGCAGCCTTAAACAACGAAAATCTGTGGCAACCACAATTTTGAAGATAGGAGAAAATTAAAAACGCACAATCATAGAGAATGGCCATATCTACCAGATTGCCGAATCTTGCCTAATCCGAATCAGATCGGATTATTGTTATAGCCAAAAGTAACAAATCAATTTGCAGTGGCTACGCAGCGCCCGTCGACACGTTCTGACTGACAACGTTCCCCCTCGTTTTTTTTGATTTCGTTCATCTCGTGCCTCTTGTGACTGAGATTCACGCAATTGCGACATGCTCACACGCACATTTTCGTTATCTTGTTGGATTCGTGCATCTGTTTTTTCTGCTCTACTATTTCACATGTTTCTTGCTTTATTCGTTCGACGGCCCAATGGCATTGCTCACTGTAATACACACACAAATTTAATCAATTTCTGTTCTTAATTTGACCTAATCGCATACATACTAAATATATAAAAAAAAAAAATCGGTTGAGGAGTTGGTGGTGGATATAAAACACCAACAACGTGACACGAGATTTGCATATGTTATTATATATTATCGGGTGTATTGTCGTTACGTTATTGTCGAAAAATGGTTATGCACTTATTCTTCAAAGTACATACATATGTTCCATCGTTTGTCACCAATTCATCCCATCTTTTTGGTAGCTTGCGGATTCCGCGTCGATATAATTCCTTGTCTCTAGATGCTGTTCATGAATCTACTAAATTGTTGGCCTCTGCGAAAGAATGAAAATGCTGATCAGTCAAGCCATTCGACATCGAGCGAAATAGATGGAAGGGGCGATATATGGGGTATCTGGCGGGTGGGGTAGCATTTCCCATTTCAATTTTTTCAGGTACGTTTTAACGACATAAGCAACATGGGGTCGATCCTTATCATGGAGCACAATCACTTTTACGTGCCTTTTTATACCCGATACTCAACATGAGTTAGATTTGCGAGGAAAGTGGATGTGTGTAACGCCCAGAAGGTAGCATATTCAACCCCATAAAGTATTCAGCCATGTCCGCCTGTCTGTCCGTCTGGTTTGACGCCTAGTTCCCAGAGACTATAAGAGCTAGAGCAACCAAATTTTGTATCCATACTCCTGTGATATCCCACTGTTACAAGTGTATTCTGTGGCATCCAAAATTTTAAAGATACGAGAAAACTAAAAACGCAGATTCATAGAGAATGACCATATCTAACAGATTGACGAATCTGGATTAGATCGGATTATTAATATATATAGAAGAAAACAAATCAATTTGCAGTGGCTACCCAAAGCCTTCCACGCGCTCACTCATTTCCTTTCTCTCACACACTCTTCGTCGTGCAATGTGTGCGCTCTCTGGCGGAAGGGAGCCATACTGACTGAGTATCGGGTACCGACATGCATCTTCATCCAATAATGCTATTAGCTCTGCATCTTCAAACTTTTTCACCTGTTGTTTTCCACAACCGTTGAATCTATTCACGACAAGTTCTTTCGCTTATAGCAGCCTCACCATGTGTCTCTACCATCACTCGGTGCACCTCAGGTGCCGCTTTTTTTGAGTTCAAAACAAGAATCAGCACTTCCCGCAGATGACCCTTACTTGGCCATTTGAAACATCCAAAAAATATTAATGAACATAGAAGCCATAGCTTTGATTTCTTTCATTTCCTTTGAAAAGTATGCCTGGCCTGCCGATTCAGTCAGGCAAATACTACAGACCAGACCCATTTGTGTAGTAGTCCCAAAAAGTACAACATTTCGTTTCCACCGACAAAAAATCTTTGCTTTGGTTAACCATTTTCGGGTCAGAGCAAAGGACAGCCACTAGTGAGTACAGAATCCATTGTAGTACAGATAGTCTGGGTTGTGTAATGGCTTGTCCCTTTCTGAAGTACATAATGGGGCAGACACTGTCGCAGCCGGTGACCACAAAGAACTCGGCTGAGTGCGAGAACAGTGTCTTCCGCGTGGGCTCCAGCAGCATGCAGGGCTGGCGCACCGAAATGGAGGATGCCGACACCATCATCCTCTCGCTGCCGGAGGACCCCACAGCGTCCTTCTTCGGGGTATACGATGGACATGGTGGTGCTTCAGTGGCCAAATATGCCGGACTTCATCTGCATCAGTTCATTACCAAGCGACAGGAGTACTTTGAAAACCGCGTGGAGCTGGCTTTGAGGCGTGGGTTCCTGGACCTTGACAAGGAGATCATGCAGAATGGATCTTGGCAGCAGCAGACAGCCGGCTCCACTGCCGTGGTGGTGCTGATCAAGGATCAGCGTCTCTACTGCGCAAATGCTGGGGACTCGCGGGCAATTGCTAGCATTGGGGGCAAGGTTCGAGCCCTTTCCTGGGACCACAAGCCACAACACGAGGGGGAGACTAGACGGATCCTGGCCGGCGGTGGTTTCATCGAGCTCAATCGCGTCAATGGCATTCTGGCCCTCTCTCGGGCTTTTGGCGACTGCATGTACAAGCGGAACATGTACCTGCCCCCGGAGGAGCAGATCGTCACCGCCTATCCCGATGTGGAGGTGGCCGACCTCACAGAGGACTGGGAGTTTGTGGTCCTCGCTTGCGATGGCATCTGGGATGTGATGTCCAATCAGGAGGTGGCTGACTTTGTGCGCAAGCGCATCGCCTCGGGCAAGACCCCGGAGTGCATTTGCGAGGAGCTGTTGAACACCTGCCTGGCCACCGACTTCAACTTGACCGGCCTTGAAGGCGACAACATGACCGCCATTCTAGTCTGCTTCCTACACAACAAGACGTTCAAGGATCTGGTGGTTCGCTGCGGCGGCACCAAGCAGAGCCCCACCGTAATGGACTCTTCAAAATCCATATTGGATGACTTGTAATCACTTATGGGAACCAAATTATGAATTATTTGTTATTGTTTTTGGAGGTTTGGCAGCCGCACACTTATAAACACTAGGGTGTGGTGGCATACACACACGATACGCACCAAACACGTACATCGAGCATTTCAATCCGCAGCCCGCAGTCCACAGTCCACACAATCGTTTTATTCCAAATTTTGAAGTTCTTTCGAATAAATTGTTCAAATTATAGAATGGATATCTTTATCCATAGAAAAACTCTTTTTGTGTTCATTTCTCAGGGATCGTTGGATCTCTCGTTTAATTCGAATAAATGTGCAAATCTATAATACAATTTTAAGATCTAGATATACGTGTATATGCGATAGATAGGGTGGGTGTATATGTTAAGTACGAATATATAATGTGTGTGCACCAAGATATATGCAGGTGCACGCTATATAGTAGGTGTATGTATGTACGATATCTTTGGTGCGATTAGCTGTAGGTTCGAGTCGTAGGTGGAGTTGAGTATAGGGTTGAGTATAGAAAATGCAGTGTGCTTCTCGTGTCCCTCTAAATATGCTCGACGGTGACTACTCGTAATGTGTAAAGTGCTACAAAATAATATGCGATATGTGTATAGATCCATAGATCTATAGATCTACAGATGTATAGATGTATAGCTGTATAGCTAGGGGTAGGGGTGTGTGTCAGGGGCTAATTAGTGTTATAGTTATGTCAATTATTGCACCACATGCGGCCGTAAGAGTGCTTAAAATAAAGTGCCGCACACATGTGGAGGAGACCCACAAGATGTGCGCCGAATTTAAAGATAAAGACTAGATATCTCTCGTTTTGGACCGACTTCCGTGCGGGAAGCAGGAAGCCCCATCCTCAATGCCTTAAAGCGAAATGATTAATAAGGTTAACTATGTATACTTTTCAGTGTTTATGTGTGTGTGTGTGTGTGTGTGTGTGTGTGTGTGTCTATATCTTGTAAAATCATAATTCTAAGTGAGAAGAAATGTGCGTGTGTAAAATTAGCTTTGCTGTGGGTGTCGACGATCGGGTGAGCGGGGACGATCTCTGGATCTACATACGAGTATATGCTGATCGACCGATCGATCGATCGTATTGTATGTGCTATCAAAAAAATACTGGTTACATTGGTGTTTTGTCGTTGTTCTTGGCAAGTCTCTAAAGAAGTCTCATTACAACTAAGTGAAGATCAAACGATCGCGGCCTTAGAGGGGCCATCGGATCGATCCCTGTCTAGATATCTATATTGTGTGTATAACTTCCTCTGCTCCTCTGCTCCTCTTCCTCTGCGCTCTCTCTCTCTGTCTCTCTCTTCTTTGGAGTGATCTGTCTCTGTGGATCAGCTAGTGCTCTCTCTTTGGAATCATCTACTCTCTAAATGGTACTTTAGCTCTTTTGCATTTTTTGTTTTTTTATCACATATTCGTTGACTACAGTAAGAAAATGGCCTTGGACTTGGACTTGGACTTTGGGTGCTGCAGGGTGGTGTGGGGTGCTTTGTGGGGGTTTGCTATCCTTGATTCTGAAGTTCTTTCGTTCTCTCTGGTGTCTTTTGCTTGGATATATTCTGTATGGGGTCCCTGCCCTGGGACTATGCCACCATCGCATAGTTGCCCGTGAGCTCAAAGGGACTTGTCTTGGCCGAGTGCGTGAAGTTGTTCTTTGGCGAAAAGTCGACCGGCTGCTCCTGTGCCCCGGGGCCTGCCACACCGCCCTCTGTGGGGGGCGGTGGATTGGGTACGTGATAGTGGTAGTGCAGCGGATGCATCGTTTGGTAGAGCACACTCGGATGTGCCAGAGCCGTCGGCTGGATCACATTGGTCCGCTTGAAGTGCTCGTTGTCGCCCAACGGATAGGAGGAGGACGAGCTCTGGTATGCCAGGGCCGCCTGCCGTCGCTCCTTCTCCTTCTGCAGCAGCTTATTGGCCAGCGTCGACTTGGCCGAGTCCGGAGGGGCAGTCGTTGTCACCGTCGAGGGGGAGCCCGAAATCGAACCCGAACTGGAGCCACAGCTGGAGCCGCTCTCCTGCTGCCGCTTGGGCGATGCAGGGGGTCGCCCTGTGCCGCTGCCGCTGCCGCCGCCGCCGCCACCGCCACCGCTGCTGCGGTTCTTCATGCAGGAGGACTCCTCGTGCTTGTACAGATACGACTTCAGGGCGAAGGCCTTGCCGCAGCGGGAGCACGAGTGCGGCTTGGTGTTCGAGTGCGTCTGGATGTGGGCCCGAAGGTTGGACTTGTCCGCAAAGGCCTTGCTGCAGACGCTGCACTTGAAGGGCTTCTCCCCGGTGTGGGTGCGGATGTGGCCTTGCAGCAGCCAGGGGCGGGAGAAGCACTTGCCGCAGAGGTGGCACTCGCAGCCCTGGTTGTGGGTGCGCACGTGCATCGAGTAGGCGGGCGTCGACACGTACACCTTCTCGCAGAAGGGGCAATGGCGTGCCTTCTTGTCCATAATTGACCTTCGAAAGGATTCAAGATCAAGATTAGTTTGGGAAGATCTTTTGGGTTCTCTGTCGTCCCCTACCTATGGGTTTGTCTATGGCGCGCCAGATTCGAGGATGTGGAATACTTCTTGCCGCACTCGGGACAGATGTGCTCGTCCTCCGTGGCCTGCTGCTGATGATCTTGCCGCTCCTGCTCCTGGGGCTCCCCGGACTGGTGGCTGTGGCTGCTGCTGTGACTGCTGTGGCTGCTGCTGCTGGTGCAGGAGTTCGAGTCGGAGATGGTGCAGCGCCGCAGTTTCCTGCGATCAAACACCTTGTGGCTGTAGTAATTGGAGTCATCGTCCGACGAACAGGCATAGAAGTGAGGCTTAACCTCGGCGTCCGTGATCAGTGGACCCGCTGCCAGCGTGACCTCCGCCAGCTGTGTGAGATTGTACAGCTCCTCGGGTATGGGAGTGGCCTGCTGGTCCTTCGTCATGACGATGAAATGGTGTCTGCAAAGAAACGAGGGAATTTCTATGATGAAATGGAAGTGGAAATCGAAATGGCATTGCCTAAGACGAGACAACCTGCTAAATGCGAACCACATGCGTCATTCCCACCCAATTGACCAACGACAACGACATCGCGAGTGAGTGCTACACACATATACATATACATATACACATACATATGTACAGATGTATCTGTGGAATCTATGGGAAAGACATTATAAATGTGTAGCATCCACAGACCGACCACGGGCAGATGCATCCATCACTCTCCTCCCATCAGAAACCCCCTTGGGCCATAGATCCCCCTCTCTCTCTCTTCTCTCTCTCTTTCTCTCTCTGTCTCTCTGTACCGGTAAGCGCCATAATTCTTGTTTGTTTATTTGAAGATTCATCAATTTATAATTAAGGACGTGGACCGAGAGGCCACACGGCCACGATGTGAGCCAAAGTCGTCTGCATCATCATCATCATCATCAGCATCAGCATCGTGCGATTGAGGATCGGGGGATTGGGGGAATGGGCACCGCAGTTGGGGTTGGCTGGCACACGGGGCGTATGATTAACGTCAGAGCATGGCCGGCATTGCATTCTGCTGGCACTTGTTGGCTCTACGGGTTCTACGGGTTCTACGGTTTCTACGGTTCTACGTTTTTGTAGTTCTGCATCTTTGTATGCCTCATATATACGGATGGAGGGGGTTGGGGCTCTACTTCTCTACTCGCTTGTGATATAAATTTATGTCGAAATGAATGCGCTTAATTTGTTCATGTTGTCGTGGCATTGATTAATCTCGCACGTAATTGGCGCAGCACAGCGTCAGGTGGGATCCCATCTATAAGGCAGGGTTCACTGTAGTCATAACCCAGATACTCATAGATCTCCGCCCCGATTTCTTTGCGTGGAAAGGCCATCAATTTGTTGTGTACATCCATCCCATAGCACTAGATCATTTGTTTATCCATGGCGAAAGCTTTTCTCCTTTCAGCCACCACCGACTAATCGTCTAAATAATCATCGATTCATTCAATGAGCTCTGAAGACGAGGTCATGTGCAATAATGCGGCTGCTTTGGCTGCTTTGCTGCTCTTGCGGGGTTTTGTTTGCTTTTTCTATAGATCGCGCGTCTGAGGCCCCCTCCCAGGCCCCAGGCCCCAGGCCCCAGCCCCAGGCCGCGTGATTTGCGGTAGTGGGGCGTGGGTGTGGGTGATTCTATGGCTAAACATCTGCCAAACCCCCAGCCCGCCAGACTTTTGCAACCTGTTGAGCATTCTTAGCTGCCAATTCGCTCGTGTTCTTTTTTGCTTTTTTGCCTGTTTGCTTTTTTGCCACCGCGGAGTACATCAAAATGTTGGCGGCAATTAAACAGAATTCTCGCTGCGAAGGTGGTTTTCCATGGAAAACCCCTTCAATGTGCCCCCCTGGGGTGGGGTGTTGCGTTGTGTTCTGCGATGTTGTGCGTGGGCCGGGCCAGACATCCCATAAGTTGTGTCTTGCCAATTTGCGGCCCATTTATTCATATATCCCTCTCCTCGTCCACACTCTTCCCAGGTGGTTGCCTGCCACCGAAACACCAACCCTCACACGCATACACATAGCACATACATATGTATATATGTATATAGAATGTTCCACCTAATCACGTCATTTTCAATACCCTCGATATTCCATCGAACACCGCACGGTGTGCCGCTCAAGAAATATGAATGTGTGTTTGGGGAGAACTTATACGTTCGTGAACATTCCGCGAAAGAAATCGCCAAGGAACAGCTGACAAGTGCTGCTGCCTTCTTTCGGTCTTTGGTCCCTGGTCTCTGGTCTCTGGTCTCTGCTCTCCCCCTAAGCGATCTGTGGTCTGGTGGTCTGGGTGTCTGCTGGTCTGTGCCATATTTTCGATGTCAGAATCGTTGATGTTGAGGCAAACGAAATGTCGCATGTTTCTGTGACAGGCCGTTAATTAATAATTCCTCGGGCAGCACCGTGCAGCGATTGCAGATCGCAGATTGGTAATCGCAGATGACACGAGCAGGAAGTACACGGGGGGCACGGGCACGGGCACGGGCACGGGCACTGCTGGTGATGATGGGATCCCCAAAGATCTTCTTAGCACTCCAATTGAGTCACCATCATGCACATCTTCCTCCCCCCACCCCACACACACACTGACCCAGGCAATGCCGAAGAAAAGCCGTGTGTTCCATTTCATATGGTATTTTCCATTTCCACCGATGCAGAAGAGATCTGCGCAAATCGAGGCGCACACTGCATCGCCTCCCTGTCCGACTGTCCGACTGTCCGTCTGTCCGTCTGTGGCCGTGTCTGCAGCCCCGTGTCCGTCCATTCATTGCCAATGGGAGGAAAGTTCAAAGTCCTGTTAATGTACACAAAAGCAACAATGGTGCAGAGGCGTTCAACGAGGTGGAGGTGGCCTCAGTGGCCTTAACAACGCTGCTGATGGTGATGGTGGCTGCGTCGTACACTTCTCCTCCTCTTCTCCCATGGATCTCTATTAATAGACACCTTTCCTAGGGCCCACAGGGTCTACAGATGGACAAGGGTTGAGAGACGTTGTGTTGTTCGGGAATATTGTAGTTTACATTTTAGTTCAAACTTGAAAATGCAAATGGATAATAAACAAATCTCAGCGCCAGTCTCTCTGGCTCTGCCTCAAGAGTCAATGCCACACAGAGGACCGACCAGAGGATCCCATTCCCCTTCCAATCCCGTTGCGTCTCGACCGAATTGTTTGGATTGAAATACCAAGGGGGCAGGGACGGTGCAGGGAATGTTTATGCCAGAGGCGGCGGCGGCGGGCCCTCATCAATCGTTGCCTCAAACTGCAGTTCTCGATGGATTGTTTACGGCGAGATAAACAAGGAAAGGACACAAAGGATCGATCGCGACGAAGGAGGAAGCTCCAGAATCACCTGTAAATCATTTGCGATAATTTTCCCATATTTCGACCAAATTAGTTGTTGTGGTTGCAAGATCTACGCAGTTCTCCCCCCGATCTTGAACAACGCACTTTCCAACCTCTAGACAATGGCATGATTACCAGATATCACCAGATACATATACCTATATGCACAGATCTGTAGATCTCTGTAGAATGGCAACCATTTCCCCGTTCTAAGCTGTCACTTCGCTTTTCTTTCTTTCTGGGCGAAAAAGACTTCATTTTTCAGAAGAAGAGCATCCCATCGCATCGCATCGGATGGGATCGCATCGTGTCCACAGAATTAGGGGCACAAGAGGCCGAACCCGAAGCAGCCCCATAGAAGCTCATTGCCAATGCAAACATTTCTCACGTAAATGTCAAAATATCAAAAGAAATAATAATATTAATTTAACAAGTGTGGTCGTTTCGTATCGTATGGGTAGATCGTATCGTATCGGATCGGAATGGGCAGTGCGATGGGCAGTGCGATCGGCAGTGGGAAGGGGTCTGCGCACTGCCAGCCTTTTGACTGTTTTGCATTCACGCGAATCTTTTGGCCCAATTTGCCAAACAGATTTTTGTCTTCGATTTGGGGTGTCTCTGTTTCCTGGCGAAAAATTATAGTTATGTTATGCATTCTCTCGCCGAATGGTATTGTGTAATCCAAAAGGTGGAAAAACAAAGAAAAACACACGGGGGAAAATGCTACAGATCTATTAGAAGAAGGCCCCCTGCCTCGAAGGGGCTTTCACTTTCTTTCTACCAAAAAGTAATCGTAATTTTTTTGCCAACTCACCCCACACGCAGTTTTTTTCGAATAGATCGGATCTCTGGGAAGCAGATTCCGCTTCTCGTCTCTCTCCTCTTTCGGTGTCTCTCGTCGGCGGTGGTTATAGGTGGCTGATGATTCAGATGTCGATGCCAAATCAATAATATATTGCACACAGACACAGATATCGGAATCCGTGTTCACATACGACTATATAGCGACACGCGTTTCACTGTTCCTCTCGTTCCTCTCGTTCTTCTCGAGATTTTCACGAATTTCAAATTTCATCACAAGCCAAGTGTTCGCTCGGATGTGTGTGTGGCGTGCGGTGTGCGGTGTGTGGTGTGTGGGGGTGCTCTGGAGCTCTGGTGGGAGGGTGCTGATCGATCGATGCTCTGATGCTCGATGATCCTCGCCAAGTGTCAAAGCTATCGAACGGTCGAACAAACGGTACAGACGTGCAGACGGTACAGGCAGTCCGCTGTCCAAAAAAAAAGGCGAACGCAACGCAACGAGATCCCAGGAAGAACTGAATCTTCAACGGAATACCACTTACAGTTTTTACATCGTGTGCCGTACGATCCGTGGACGTGGACGACAGCCAGCAGCTGTTCGCCGCCGCCGCCGCCGCTGCCGCCACCCGAGGATCGTCGGAGTGCAGAGAGAACTCGGGGAGAACGACGCTCGGATCGGCAGAGGAGAGATCGGAGAAGATCGGAACAAGTGTGTGCGGTGTGCGGTTTATAAATAAATCGAAAATACGAGTAATGTTTTCATTATGCCTCCTCTCCTCTGCTCTCTTTGCTCTCTACGGCTCTGGCTCTGGCTGTGGCTCCGGCACGGCACGGCACCCTCTCCCACTGATTGCTGAAAATGGAAAAACTGTTTTTTTTTTTAAGTGCAGGGCAGGACCACTGCGCAGAATTTTCCTCCTAACCAGTGTCAAAATACTCATAGAGTGTGTGTGTGTCTTTCCCTTTTGCGGCAGCCCCCATGCTGATCTCTCGCTCTCTCTCTCTCTCTGGCTTCGTGGTTGGGCAGTTTTCACGCTGTTGCCGGCTCTTCTGCTTTTCCTCTCTTGTGGTTTGCCGTGTGGCGCAGTGAAATGCAATTTGGCATTTGTTTGTGCTTTCGGCGGGCATCCAAAATAGATTCCGCTCACCTGTACCCCATTCCACCCACCCCCTAACCACTCCCTCTGCCATACTCGCTCTCTTCTTCTGCTATTCCATCCCTCCCCCCGGCTGGCCTTTGAAGGAAAACGAATTCCACACAGGTGTTGTCGCCTGTTCTGTGCCTCTCTTCTTCTCTTCTCTGTCTCTCTCTCTCACTCTCTCTCTCTTTCGCTGTCGGCTTTTCCGGCGTAATGAACTTAATGTCGCCCCGTCAGGTGGTGGGAGGTAGGGGTCGGGGTTGGTTATTGGTTCGGATATATTTATGGTTGGTATATTTTCTATATTCTATATTCGATATGATTTATGTGTGTGCTTCGGGGACTTTTGGTTCTGGTTTAAATTGGTTTTTGATGTTGGACAAAAGATTTACAGATCAGACATCACAGAGGGGGGAGATATCCCCATCCCCTTTGCAGTGCGTTTTTTCGCACTTCTTTTTGGGATTTTCACACTTCACAAGTTGCAGCCCACGCACCGATCGAAAGACAAAGGAAATCCCAGCAGCAGCAGCACACCAAGGGTGTGGCAGGGAATGGACGATGGAGGGAGGGGGCGACTTTGTCTGGCGCCAACATGGAAATGCAATTTGAATGGTAAGGTCAAGATGGGCCAGTGCCATGCCTCACAGAGAAAGCTTTGGACCAAGGAAATGCCACTGGGTAGGGGGATGGGATGGTAGGGGGGGTGGGAGGTAGACCAATGTGTGACATGTGCTAAAGACACTTTGTGGCAGCAGCGTCGACTTTAATCACGGCAATTAATAAGAGAAGAAAGGCCGCGACAGGCGGAGAAAGAGAAAGAGAGACTGGGACAAAGGAAGGAAGTGTCCCATACCACGAGTATAGCACCCCCATCCCCATCCCCATCCCAATCCCCATCCAAGATTCAACCTCAGGGAAGATCTGCTGATCAACAGCCCCCATCAGACAAGAACTAAGCCCCGAGACAGGCGAGGCCTCACCCAGAGCGAGAGACCATTCTGGAGACCGACGACGACGACGACGACGACGACGACGACGACGACGACTGGCGGCCATAAATCTATTTTCGTCCTGATTCCAGCCAGGCCACCGTCACCTCCCACCGCTACCCGGCTGCGGCTTTGGCTCTGGCTATGGCACCACTCCACTCCACTCTCTCCTCACTTGCTGCGCAATTGCATCGTCCCGTCCGTCCGATCTCCCATGCGGCAAGGCAGCTCCATCTTCCCGTCTGTGCTCCGTTTATTAAGTGCCCCTGGATCTTTATTTTTAACTGTTTCTCTGCCGCTGTTTCTGTTTCTGTTGCTGCGGCATCGCATCGCATTGGGTGGATCGTTTCTTTGCGTAGGTAAAATGCAACCAGGGTACAAGCACAAGTACAAGTCAAAGTATGTGGCCACCATCCTCAGCCCCATTCCCATCCCGATTCCCGATTCCCGATTCCCTGCCCATTCCCACATCGAAGAATCGACAACCACATCCGTAAATTCCAGATGGACGGGAGGTTCTCCAATTATTTACACAGATAATAAATAAGGCGGAATCAGCCTTAATGCGAAATTCAACAGCCAGGCGAAATAAAGAAACAAAAGAGGGAAATCTTCTGCATGCACGCACGGGTATATACTTTTCTCCCCAAAAATTTCTTCGTTTGTTGTTTTGTAAATAATTTTATAATTGATTGTTAATTGAAGCCTGATGCTCATGTTGCGGTTCCATAAATTCAACGATAATCTTTTAGGGATCGGATCTGAGAAATCTGTGAATTCGGGAATTTGGGAATTGCGCCACGAACCAACGACTCGACTCCACTTGAGTGGAGATCTCAGATCTCTTGCGATGGCGATAACTTATATCGCAACGTGCGACTTCATCACCCAATTCTCGCAATTCAATGCAGCATCCTGTTTACAGGAATTCCATTCCTTTTACTCGCAGAACTCTCAAGGGTTAAGGCGGATGGATGAATGGTTGGATGGATGGATCTCTCTCTCTCTCTCTCTCGTACTGGAGGGGCAGCACCTGACACGGCTGCCCCTGCCCAGGCCGGATATGTGTGTAATTCCTGTGCGAGGAATCAGAGCTGCTTCTGCTGCTGCTGCAGAGTTGCAGCTGAAGTTTGGATCGTGCCGCGGCGTGCAGCAAGATCATAAAGTTCTATTTATACAGAGGCTGACAACAACCGACGGATGGACGGATGGACGCATGGACGGATGGGGGAACTAGCACTGACTCTCTGCTGATTCTGATTCTCATTCCGAATCGGATTCGGATTAGGGGAGTTGCGGATGCATGGAGAGCAGAGCGCACAGGCGACGACGAGCGCACACTCACGTAGGGGAGGTTCAAACTCCAAACTCCATATCCAAATCCAAATCCACGGCGCTGCTAAATTTGAACTTTTGAAGAGCAAGTGAAGCGGCTACCGATTCGATTCCGTAGGTGGCTGCCACTTGGCAAGGGCCTGCCTGGTTGAGGAGGGTGTGTAGGGGTGGAGAGGTAGAGAGGTGGTGGGTGCGTGGCATGTGCCTCAAGTGGCGGCAGTGGCTGTTTATTGACGGCTCGGGGCTCGAGTGAAGAGTGCAATGGAAGCGAAACATCAACCGTGTCAAAATTCAAAGAAACAAAAGCGGAAATGTTGTTGTTTTCTTTATTTTTAACAGCGGAAAACATGAGGAAAACTAAAACAGAAATCATCACTTGGATGGTAATGGAAAACTTGCTTTGGTCAATGAACTTTCCCATCTATAATTGGCCATGTCAGCGAATTGAAGAGTTATTAGCCTGAAGAACTTCTACATACTATCATAATAAATACTATAGGTAAAAATTTGTTGATCAGAATCTCACTTTTTTCTTTTAATTATTCATTTAATTTTAATTTTATAATTGCTTATATTAATTAATATGATTTTTCTAAGATTTCGTTCAGTTTTCGCTTAAATAATTTGATTTTGCGCCCAAATCTATCGATACCGATAATCTCGTGAAGCAATCGAGCATGCACCAGCGGTATATTTAGGGTATATTGGGAACATGAGACAGTATATTTCGGTATATTTCTGAGTGTCAGACCGCATATGTGATCGCTAGGCAGAGACCGCTCGCACTAATACTAATGCAGTGGTACTCTCTTCATAAGATGCATGGGAGAACTCTCGCTCTCCGATAAACATAAGAACAATTGTACCCTAGGCTAAGACTCGAAAATATTCCAATAAACATTCACTTATCAGAACTCAAACACAACGGACCTTCTTCTATCAATTAAAACTCTTTACAAAGAATCTTTATTAAAAAGTATTTGCATCAGATTTTTAGTGTCAGACTTCTACCCTGTGTCACTGACTGTTAGCCAAGGAACAGTGCCGCCAACGAGCTATTATGTGCTCTATAGCAACATACGTCTCAGCCCTGACCAAATCCAAAAGCTCACATATGTATAAGCAATGTTGCCATTTTAGCTTATTTTAAGATAGATTTGGCTTATTTGGCAGTCGCAACTGTCTTGCGACGTGTGATAAACTCGCAAGTGCCGATACATCGCTAGAGCCGCCGGCCCCGCCAATGAAGGCCTCCTGCATGTGGAATCCCATCCAAGAGCTAGGAAGCATGGGCTTTCGACCAGGGAATCCGAACAGCCAGCATGCGCTTGTGCAGCCTCATCACAATATTCATGGGAACCTGCGGCTACCAGGACTCTCTGGGGCGACACGCGATTCCGGGCCCTACTCCCCGTTTGTCGAAGCAACGTGAAGCCACACGGGATCCACGGGGAGGGTGCGCATGGTGCACATGGTGCTGACTCCCTGCGCACTTGAATTGCAGCGAGACAGAAGGGAATGCTTATGGTGGAAATAATAATTATTTATAGTATTTAGATAGGTACTACTTAGTAGAAAAGATGTAAGAAGGAGTGGGCCAACTGGCCTATTGAGGGGGCAGCAGGGGATAAGCAACAGCAGTAGTAACAGCAGCAGCAACAGCAGTAGTAACAGCAGCAGAAAAACAGCGTAAAGAGAAGAAGAAGCAGTCGGAAAGAGAAAATCGCAGCAGCCAGACGTAACTTAAGCCGCAGCAGCAGAAATCAGCCGAGATTAAGCATTAACCTCACAAAATTATTGTTCTCACTCATCAGACTACCGCGATTAATAATATCAATAAACTATTCTTAAATAATATCTTACATAGATGTTAACAGTAAAAAAAAAAATAATAAAGTCGCCTGGCTCCGACTGTGCTCGCCTTTTTATAGCAATCGGCAGCGCGGCCATTTGCGAAAATGAGTTCAAAGCAGCGCAGTCGCGCCACCGGAGGTCTGCCTTGCAAGAGTGAGAGAGATATATCGGCTGTCGCTGTATGTGTGATTTTGTATGTGCTTGCTTCTGCGTACAGAAAAAATACGTCAGACGACAGCGCAGCCGCCGACGTCGGCTGGTGTCTCTCTGTCTCTCTCTCTCTACCTTTGCTAGGTAGCAGAAAAGGGTGGGTTTCGTATTATATAATTATTGTTTATGTATGTATGTATGCACACATGTATATTATGTACATATGCTACACATATAATATATTATTATTCATCATATTTATAAAAGATTTGCGGTGAAAAATTATATATATCCCACATACATGTGTACATATGTATATGTTTGTGCGACTTTTGTCAGAATTAGAGGTGGGCAGGGACCGTGGTTTCTTCGTGTCACATCGGAACACGATGGCGCGTCCTGGAAAACTGAATATTGTCCAGGGGCACGAAAAAAATACGATGAACCATTTGCCAAGAAAAGATCAGATCTGATTTTCCGTCCTCACTAATCGTAACTTGTGTTTAAGGCTTACGACAAAACTATCACATCAAGTCGATAACCCTATGACTTTTATTGAATATGTAATGCGTTGAGGTTTAATATTAGGAAAGGTTTTTTTTTAAATTATTTATATATATTGTGCTAGACCGTACGTGCCTGCCGTGCGTGGTCCTGCCGAAAAATTTCAGTGCATGCCCATCTCTAGTATTGACGCTAGAACATCTCTCTCATTCTCTTTCTCTCCTTTTGGTACGTAGCAGTAAAGGGTGGGTTTTCATACATACATATATGCGTGAACATGTATACAAGAGTAAGAGATTTGCATCATACATAAATCGGCTGACGGGTGTGTCGAAATGGCGAAATGACAGCCGCGCAGTCGTAACCTCAGTCGACGTCGGCTGAACCTTCGCCTTGCTAATTTGGTTCTTGGAAGTGCTCGACTCTTTTAATACCCTGCACTCATATAATAATAATTTTGAACGCGATTTCTCATATCTTCGGAGGCGTTTGCAGCAGCAGAATCAATCAATCAAACTTATCGTTCCTTTGCGTTCATTCATTTTAAAAATAATATCTATGTATAACACCGAATCTGCAACTGAAATGCAGTTTTTAAAGATTTTTAATCCACGAATCTAGACCCAGGGAAAACGCCTGAAAGAAGAGCCAGACCAAGAAAATAAGTTCAAGTGACACACTGAGCGTTCGCGTTGCGACACCTACTCCGGCGATACTTTCGTTCGCGCAATATTCAAATTAGCGCTATTCCGCATGTTGCTGCATTTTTGCCCTCGCCGACTGTGGTCACACTCCGCCGAATAGTTTGTTTTTATTCCAAAAAATCTTCGCTTTTTCTTTGTTCCAACCGTTTTTTCGCATCTGGTAGACCCCTGGGCCAAGCACCATGACACACCGCAGCCAGGACATACCCATCCGCCCGCGTTATGGCTACACGGAGGAGGAGAACGAGCAGGGGGAGCACACGCAGCGGACGAGCACACCCGCCTCATCGTACACAGAGATCCCCTTTCTGGCGCAATATCCGGGGGCAGTGCCCGAGCACGTCCTGCAGGACATCACCCCAACGGCGGGTAATACGAACAGCCTTCCCGGTCAGGGTGGGGGCGACAGCTATGTGAATCTGGACTTTGGCGAGGAGGAGGATCAGCCAGAGGACGACGATGACGACAGCAATTCCAAAGACAGCTCCGGGGAGCCCCTCCAGATGCGGGGCAAGTCGGAGACCAGTGAGTGATACTCTTAATCTCCTCTAGCAACGTTTTCTATAGATTCGCCGCCCCAAGCAGATCCTCCGTATGGGGAGTCCGGTGAAATGCGACATTTTGTGGCCCACAATCTGGAGGAAAAGCTGCGCGAGGGAGCTGGCGCTGCAACGCCTTTGGACTACTCCTCGGAGCATACGACGCCCTCCACATCAATGGGCCCTGGTGGAGGGGAAGGTATCCTCACGCGGCGCTTTCTCCAGTCGCGGAATATCCCCGAGGTGGATGGCAACGTGCTCAGCGATATTGAGCTGGAGGCCCAGTATCTGGCCACCTCGGTGGACAATCTGCTGGAGAATCTGGGCAATCTGCTGCACTCCATCTCCTCTATCACAGCCGACAATGTGGAGGTGCACAAGAATGCGGTGAACAAGCTGACGGATACGCTGGATGCGAACATCAAATGCCAGTACCAGCTGCTGGCCAAAACGGAGGAAATCACCAAGTCCATGAAGCCCACAGAGCGATTGGGCCAAAGAACGTGAGTCGTCCATCTGAAGATCGTTAAAGGTTGTATGTCCCACAACGCCTTTTCCTCCCTTCAGCAGGGAGATCAAGCGACTGGTGGACACGCTGGACAGCATTATGTAGGATCGAAGCAAAACGAACATGGATTTGTGTGTGTTTTCTAGTCATTACATTCCATTCCAATCATAAAGTAACATTACAAAAAAAAAGAACAGTCCTTTGGGAGCATCCGATCATCAGAGCTTCTCGACCTTTGCCTTGACGATCCTCAACGGATCCACCGGCCTGTCGTTCTTGTCCGTCTCCACCATTCCGATGCGCTTCACCACCTCCATGCCCGTGTAGACCCTGCCGAAGATCGTGTGCTTTCCATCCAGCCACTGCGTGGGCGCCAAAGTGATGAAAAACTGGGATCCATTCGTATCCGGGCCGCTGTTCGCCATCGATAGGATCCCAGCGCCCGTGTGCTTGAGATCGCCATGGAGCTCGTCTCCGAATTCCGAGCCATAGATGGAGGTGCCGCCGCGTCCAGTACCCGTGGGATCGCCGCCCTGAATCATGAAATCGCGAATGATGCGATGGAAAACCACATTGTTGTAGTATCCTCGGCGGGAGAGCTCTGCAAAGTTGCGGCACGTGTTGGGGGCATGCTTCCAGTACAGTTCTACAGTAATTTCGCCCATGCTGTTCGGAAAAGCGGGAAAAACGCAAAGGAAATTATTATATTTTAACATTGAAATGTTGTACCCGGGGCTTGCCTCGTTTCAAGGGTCACAAAATGTGGCTGCCACGCCTTGTCGGGTATGGTTCCAGCAGCAGGATCAGGCAGGGCCAACATTTTCGGGTTATTTTGTGTGTTTTAAACGAAATTTAAGCGAAATTCGCGAATTTGTTTACAAGTTTAATTGCTTACAGTGTGACCGGTAACCGTTTTACGCAGAAATGCCAATAATGCAATAATACCGAAAAAAAATAAAAATACCAACCAAATGATATAACTTGGGGGCAACGTTGGTCACAATGTTTCAAGCAAAAATATTTAAATATGTCATCCAAAGTTAGCCGGAGCCACTAACCATACAGGATATGCTGGCAAACGAACTTTAGCAAGCGGCCCCAGTTTAATAAATTCGCCTCTGGTGGCGTCACGTTCTGTTCATGACGCGGCGCGTCACAGCAACCCAGCAGCAACACCCAAAATATGTGATAGTATGTTTTTTTTTTAGTTTTCAGCGCTAATGTGTTGTTTGGTTTGCGTTTTCTCTTGTGGCTCGAGCGTATTTTAATATATGGATGCACACGTATTCTTATATGCTGCATGCATAGGGTTTAGAATTGCTGGCAAGTGTTTTTTAATATAGACTATATGAATATAATGAGCGGATAAACAACACATGTTAAAATACATAATATATTTCAATCATGACTTCACATTACAATAACTATCTATTTGGGCTAAGTATATTTACGCTTATTATTTTCCAATTTAAATATCTACTAACAGACAGATATTGCACGAAAAAGTCCATCACTAGGCACTGCTGTCATCACTAGGTTTACCCAGGCCCAGGCAGCAACGGCTTCCTAGCCTAACATACACACGCACACATATTCAAAGGAACGGTGAGCTGCGCTGCTTCAATATCGCGTGGTCCGCAGCCTATAAAATGGAGGCAACGTGCGGTCTGCGCCGCATTTGTTCAAAATTCCTCGGACTTTATCCATCTAAATTAATTTGGCCGCTGCCACTCCCGAATCCCACCAGTCCCAACAAAAAGTCAAAATTGTTAAATTAAATTATAAGTATTCTTTAATGGTATTTCTTTGTGCCTAAAACGTATTGCCGCTACATTAATTTTGATTGGAGTTGCGGCAGCGGCTGGCGAATCTGTTGGCTATTGTACGACAGGAAGCGGTCGAAATTCTCCCTTCCTCGACTGCATTGTAATATTGCCGTACCAGCAGGCCGTCCCGCCTCCTCCGGCTCCGATCATTATCAATTCGGCAGCGGCTCGCGCTTGCGGTGGCTATTGTAAAAAACTAATAAATAAATGAATTAAACAAAAAAAATGGGACCAAAACATATAAATGTTGGCGCGGTTCGCTAAAGGATCCCACGTTCACAAGCACCGCAAAGGCATATAAGTTATAAGTTTTTCTAAAATGTGAATACTCGTAAATTTTGATTCAAACTAAGAAAACGAAGAAATTTTGTATAGACGCCTAGACTTTCGGGGATGCCTCTTTCGTTTGTCTTTCCTGCTTTTCTGCTTGCATACGCCATGTGAAATGTCTTGTCGCAAAACAAGCACTTGAAAGGACGCTCGCCAGTGTGAATAATTGCATCATGGGCTGGAGTAGCGCTGCGCCGCTTCAATTTTGCGTGGTCCGCAGCCAATAAAAGGGGGGCAACGTGCGGTCTGCGCCGCATTTGTTCAAAATTCCTCGGACTTTATCCATCTAAATTAATTTGGCCGCTGCCGCTCCCACTCCCACTTTCTGGCTCTCAAATTAAGCCGCTCCCCGAATCCCACCAGTTCCAACAAAAAGTTAAAATTGTTAAATTAAATTAGAAGTATTCTTTAATGGTATTTCTTTGTGCCTAAAACGTATTGCCGCTACATTAATTTTGATTGGAGTTGCGGCAGCGGCTGGCGAATCTGTTGGCTATTGTACGACAGGAAGCGGTCGAAATTCTCCCTTCCTCGACTGCATTGTAATATTGCCGTCCCGCCTCCTCCGGCTCCGATCACTATCAATTCGGCAGCGGCTCGCGCTTGCGGTGGCTATTGTAAAAAACTAATAAATAAATGAATTAAAAAAAAAAGAGGGACCAAAACATATATTATCATTTCGGTTCTTCGCCATAATGAGCGTATCAGTCTTCAGCGTTTGGAGGATGCCGCTCAGCTTCGAGTTCGTCTTCAGGAGCAGGTTGCAGGTTCTATTCAATAAGTAACCCTAATCAAGCATATCCACCATAAACTCAATGATGTGGCTATAAATATCGCTCTCATAGTCAATCCAAATGCCATCGTAGCTGCAGTCGAGTTCGACTTTAATCATTGTCCTACCGGAAATGGGTTTTACTGTGCTGATGGTATGAGGCAACCCCAAAGCGTACAGAAGTCTGATTGCCTTCTCCCTCACAGTCTTAAATTCGTTGGAATTGATGAATTTAAAGCCTTCCTTCTTGAGGTCCTCGGGAAAGTTCTTGAAGTAGTCGTCACGATCGCATAGTCGGACGGGCTTAGTTTCTTTGTCGTTACTCTTGATGATGTTACGATAGGTCTGGAATATGTGACGTTTTTCCATTTCATCTTCAGTCTCCGAGACGCCCTCCGCAGGGGGTGGCTTTTCTACAACGGTGGAAATGTATATAATTGCATCATGTATGTATAATTGCATCATGATGTGAACCTTCTTTTCTGTCAAAACGTGCTCTAATTTCAGATTGTTAAGTTTCGATTCTGTCACCTGAGCCAGCTCGGGCACATGCTCTATTTTCAGAATCTCAGGTTGATGTATTGAAACACTCATCTTCAGGCCAGCCTGTTCATCAGCGTAGTTCCTTAGAGGGTTCCTTACTGTGTAAGAGCCTTCCTTAATGTCAATGTCAAAATTGGGAGCCTCTTCCTGCACATTGATACACATGTTTTTTTTTTTTTTTTTGTGACTACAGGAAAGCTTCATGCCGACTCAGCCGAAGCCGAAGTGAGGGACTCTAACCGCTCTAAAACCAACAACACCTATCCCGGATCCCGGCGGTACTGTCGCGAGATATTACTTCGCCGGGGGGAGATGCCCGTAGGGCTCTTCTCTTAATAATCTCCATTATCCTTTATCTCCTTGCATTGCGTGCTCTTTCTTCACGACGCAGTTTGGTAGCCATAGTTGCGGCCATGAATTTAATCGCGGCCCAGTTTTCTTCCGACTCCAGCAGGCATTCTGCCAGGTTTGCCACCGCTGGCATTCTTCCAAGCTTGTTGCTTAGATCCTCTCGATCTTGGAGGGACCGGCATTATGGCGAAGAACCGAAATGATAATATATGTTTTGGTCCCTCTTTTTTTTAATTCATTTACATTTAATTAGTTTTTACTATAGCCACCGCGGTCAACGAGACCGTCGCCGAATTGATAATTGATCGGTAATGGTGGAGAAGGCGGGACGGCAATATTACAATGCAGTCGAGGAAGGGAGAATTTCGACCGCTTCCTTATCACATGCGCCCAAATAGCCAAAGGAAAACCAGATTCTAAATTTTAAATTTAAATAAACGTCTGCTCAAAGTCTTGTTCCAAATCCAATCCAAATTGATAAATATGCATATGGTATACTTCTAAATATATGTATGTAGCGGCAATACGTTTTAGGCACAAAGAAATACCATTAAAGAATACTTATAATTTAAATTAATTTAATGGTCGAGGGACCATAATGAGCGTATCAGTCTTCAGCGTTTGGAGGATGCCGCTCAGCTTCGAGTTCGTCTTCAGGAGCAGGTTGCCAATCAACGGTCCGTTGCACCTCCGTTCGCCGGTGGCCTGCTTAATGCATTGGGTCAGAATGCCATGTTCCAACTCTGCCTTTTGTTTCAGCTGGTCATGGAAACTCCCGAAATTTTGAATAACCGCGACAACCAGATCGTACTGATTTGCCTTGAACTCTTTCAAATTCGGATCCGCGCTTTTAGCATCCATGTACGTCCGTATTTCTCCCTTGGGAGCCATATTGACACGGCAACTTTGGGTAACCCCTTGCCAGAACCCCTCGCAAATGCAATCTATACTCAATCTTACAAATTGCTCGAAATCTGATTGTAATTCAGACCTTGGTAGAGGACGGCCCATTTGTGGGCCTTCGGCTTCGAAGAAATGCGATCTGTCGATGTACCACGAGCCGTTCCTCACATTGGCAAGAGTCTTGTTCCTATACTGAATCAGTGGATGATCGAGGATGCGCGTATGCACCACAATAAAGTCGGTGTTTGGGATCCGCATTGTGGTCAAAGTATCGCAGCATCCATAATCTTTTGGAGTGGCTGCAATATCAGTTATGGCCGCCGACTGTAAGGGACGCTTGTATACAGCTTACAAGTAGTTTGGCATGGTATCCGGGGATTTTATGTGGGTACGCATCCGTTCATAGATTGCTCTGGAGTAGCGCTTCGGATACCATAGGCTCTCATCCTGCTCAGGACGGAGCTCCAAAAGTTCCTGGCTTAGCTTCCGGCATTCGCTACGATTGAGCTTAATGTCAAGTTTGGCATAAAACTCTATCACTGCGTCGCAGACTGTAACTTTCTGGGCCCGCCGTATCCTCTTTGAAGAGCGCTGTATATTATTATTAATTACAGTCGCTTAAGGTGTGGTGTCTTTGAAAAACACGTTTTATTATTTTAGCACTAGCTTAAAGTACAGTTTTAGATTTTTAAATGGAGTTTCAGATTTAGGACCGGTCGTTCGCCATTTTAAATTTTTTTTTAATTTTTGAAAACAAAGAAATTTTCAATCAAATTTTCGATAGAACGAAATGAATTTGTGATGTGCTTTGATGCTTTGCCACAAAACCCAAGATCTTTGCCATTGTCTATATTGATCCCTGACTGGGTGGCGTCAATCACGTTAATCAGAACAAGTCCCAGTCTCAGTGAAGCTGCTTCCGAAGTATTTTCCTCATTTCTTTAAATCGTTTTTTGTACATTTTAGGAGCAAGAGGTTAAATTAGTGTGACCGCGGTAAAATTTGCATAGTATATTCGCAGTTTAAGTATATTTCGGTATAGGCAAAACGGGTGGATTTTACCTTGCATGCGTTGAATTTTCTGCGCCCTGTCTGTTGTTCATATCCTCTTTTCCACATCAGTTTCCCTGCGGGGAAAAAATAGATATGGTATAGTAGGCAGATGAATGAATTTACAAGCAGTATTCTTCTCCGCGGTCTAACTCAAGTTGTTCACATGTTTAAATAGAGGGGGTTAAGTGGGCTAAGTTCGAACGAAACTCAGATTTTCTCGACACCATGTCTAGCTCACACACCTTGCAAATTTTATACTTTTCATAGTATTTTCAAGTATTTTCCAGTATATTTTAAGACGCGTTTGGACTCACCCTCTTGTCCAATGCACCAATGTAGAAACCGTGTAGAAATGCCACTTAGAGCCATGTCCCAGGCAACATCGAATACTAATTCGTGATCAGCATCGAATTCCTGATCGTTTGCCATCAAAATCTCAATTTTTTCAAAAATGTCGGAAAAAAGGCATGTCAAAAAGTGGATAACGGAGGTTTTTCACACTGGCGCTTCCATTGGACTTAAATGAAAAAACACGGGCAAAAATTTTTGAAACGTACACATTTCCCCTTCAGGTGTCGCCCTTGGTAATTACATGAGCATGTAGTTAATATGTAGCAAATGTGTAGTTAGCGTGTAGCTACCTTGTAATTAAATAGATTTAGTGGAAATTGTTGTTGACCATTTTTGTTTAAACCTTATTTTATAAGCAATGCAGTAAAGATGAAATCTTGAAATTAACTAGTTTAGTAGGAAGTTGATTGATCAATTCGATAATACTATGATTTCAGAACTGAGGGTCTTAGCTCGCTAGTAATATTCAACCGAATATCAAAAACGAGGAATATGATGCAACTTGAATACAAATAATTCGTCAGTATATTTACGGTATATCTAAAAAATCAGACGGTATATTTCTAAGGGTCGGACGGTATATTTCATCGATAAGTCCGCGGTCACACTGGAAGGAAGCCGAAAATTGTTGAATTTTTGCGAAAAGTTTCTAAAAAAGTGTCCCAAACAATTGGAAAAGTGCATTAAAATATGAATAACAGTAATCGGAACTGAAAGCAATAGGAGACACACATTGCAAAAGGCGATAAAGCCAGAAAAAAATACATTCAGGGTAGCAAGAGGCACAACATGGCGCCGACACCGCTGCCCCTGGAGCAAATGTCCGGCGTTGGTGGCTACTTGCCAGCTGGCCAGGAGGGCGGACCCCGCATCAACACCATGTCCATGTCGGTGCTGATCGATTTCATCATCCAACGCACCTACCACGAATTGACTGTGCTGGCCGAACTGTAAGTATTGAAAGGAAAAATGATGCGAGAGGTGAAATGGGTGCTTAATGCGAATTGTTTTGATTGCAGGCTACCAAGAAAAACTGATATGGAGCGCAAGATTGAAATCTACAATTATGCAGCCCGCACACGACACTTGTTCACCCGCCTCAATGCGCTGGTCAAGTGGGGTAACTCGGTCTCCAAAGTGGACAAATCTTCGCAGATCATGAGTTTCCTGGACAAACAGAACATGCTATTCGTGGAGACGGCCGACATGTTGGCCCGCATGTCGCGGGAGACGCTGGTGCGCGCCCGTTTGCCCAACTTTCACATTCCCGCTGCCGTTGAGGTGCTGACAACTGGCACCTACAACCGCTTGCCGACCTGCATTCGCGAACGGATTGTGCCCGCGGATGCCATCACTCCGGCAGAGAAGAAGCAGACCCTGCTGCGCCTCAATCAGGTCATTCAGCATCGCCTGGTCACGGGCAAACTGTTGCCGCAGATGCGGGAATTCCGCATCAAGAACGGACGTGTCACCTTCGAGGTGAAGCACGAGTTCAGTGTGGCCCTCACGGTTATGGGCGACAGCCAGAATGTTCCTTGGCGTCTGCTGGACATCGATGTACTCGTGGAGGACAAAGAGACGGGAGGTAGGCTGTTCAATCCGTTTAGTTTCCCTTTCGTTTCTGTAACTTCTTCCCCCCTGTTGGTAGATGGCAAATCCCTTGTCCATCCACTGCAAGTGAACTACATCCATCAGCTGATCCAAGCACGTCTGGTGGAGAATCCCAATGCCCTGAGCGAGGTCTACAATTGCTTGCACTACTTCTGCCAGTCGCTGCAGCTGGAGGTGCTCTACACCCAAACGCTCCGCCTGAACTACGAGCGTCTGGACGACAACAACATCACCGTGGAGGAGTATGTGCCAGGCGTTAAGTTGACCGTCTCCTACTGGCGGGACCTGAAATCGGAGCTGGGCTATCGTCTCACCGTTCAGTCGGATCCCAGTGAGATTGGCCGTCCGCTGGCCGTGGTTCACGTGCCCTCACTGGGAGCCAAGGAGTCGGCGGAAGTGGCCGATCGCGCTGTCCGGTCTGAGCATTTGTCGATGGAGCGGCTGATTGTGCACACGGTTTACATCCGATCTGTGTCCAGGCTGAGCGACCTGAAGCTGGAGTTCCAGGCCTTCCTCAAAGATGTTGACTGTGAGTGTAAATGTTTGGGGTTGCCGCGTCAGCGAAAGAACCAACCTGATCCCTGATTCCTGATCTGATCTCCATTGCAGTTAACCTTCAGGGCACGCCAGCCATTCTTACAGTGCCCGTCCTCTCGCCCTGCCTGCGAGCGGAGCAAATCCACATTACCATCGACACGCACACAGGCATGTTCCGCTGCCACGTGCCCAAGCACTTGGACTGTCCGATCACGGACGAGATGCAGGAAGCCTTGAACGGAGATCGGAGCAAGCTGCCGTCGCTGCTCTCGGAGCTGCGCTACTGGATCACGCATCGTCGGTGCGAGAAGACGCTGCAGCATCTGCCGGCCACAGCCACCGATACGCTGACCTTCCTCACCCAGCCCGAGCAGGAGCTGCTGCAGCAGGGGCGCCACAAGATATACGTGAAGCTGCACAGGCATCCCAATATTATTCTGGTAAGCCAGGCCCATGCGCCTTTAATCACATCTAAAATCCTCGCTCCTCTTGCTCTTACAGGTGGTTCAGCTGAAGGAGAAGTCAACGATGGCAAACGAAATGGAATACACATTCCACTTGGGCTTTGTGGCCTTCCAGAAGGATGAGGCCGACGTTATAGACGATTCTGCCAAGCAACTGGTGTCCGTGGTGGCTCAGCCGCCATCGGATATCCCGAAATTCTTCACCAAACTGATGCGTCTCATCGAGTTCGATACATTTGTGGCCACCCATGGGCCCGGCACTGAGGTGGATGGTGAGCAGATGCAACCCCCAGAGGGACTGCAACTGGCCCTTGATTTACTAACAGCATTTCCATATCCTTGCAGCGGAGGTTTCTCCACACAAACGCAAATCTACTGGCGATATTCTAGCGCCCCCAGCTAAGCAGCAAAAGACAATATTTCCCGCGTACTTCATTCCCGAACTGGCGCACGTGGTGGCCATGTGCGATGAGAAGATACCGTTTATGAATCTGGCCCAAACCCTGTCCAAGCACAATATTCCGCACAGCGGCCTGCAGGTGGAGGCGAATGCCACATCGTTGGTGCTGAAGATTCTGGCGCTGCCACAGCCAGGCAAATCGCCTGCAGCATCGGGCCAACAGCCCCAGCAGGGAGCTGCTTCTGCTGCTGGTACTACTGCTGCTGCTGCTTCTGCTGGTGCTGGAGCTGCAGCCGGCGAGACCAAGCCTCAGCCGCCGAGCGGCTCCTCGGCTTTCCCCAGGATCGAGCCTCATGTGTGGGACGATCTGATGCGGCGTGTACTCTCCATTTCGGTGCGCTCGCAGACGAACAAGAACAGCCAAGTGAGGATTTGGGTGGTGGAGTTCGTCTTCTACAGCACCCCGCTGCAGAGCTGCCATCCGAAGGAGCAGGGCAGCCGGCGCACCGTTTACCTAACCTACGAGCAGGCCAATCACGATTTCTCGAAGACAGTCGAGGAACTGCTTAACGACTGGTCCAAGATCGTGTACCTCTACACGCTGGTCTATGACTTTGCGGAGCAGCTGAAGAACAGTGAGTAGTCAAAGGGATCGTTTGCAGATGGTTCCCTTGAGTAACTGCCTCTTGTTCTCCCCCTCCAGAACGCCTCGCGCTGTGTGACATGCTGGTGGTCAAGTCCTACAGCTATATGAATCTTCTGCTGGGATATGGCCCGAAGAAGGAGGTCAGCTGCAATATCTACTGGTCCGTGCAGTCGCACGGCTTCCGCCTGACCTTCGTGGGCGGTATGTCGGCGGTGAATGCCCACTCTATGATGCGGGACCAGTTGGCGCAGCATCTGAACCAGCAGCACAGCCTCACGCAAATCGCACAAATCCTGCACGAGACCTACAACCCCATGAGCTCCATTGCCAAGCTCCCAGTGCTGCCCTTCCTGGGGATTCCCGTGAGTCACGTCACTTATTTCTGTACTGTAGCTGATTCATCACTCATTCGGTGTGTATTCCTCTCCAGCGCCCACAGGTGCCCGTGCTCTCGTTCTGCATGCTGGCCCAGTCGCCCTGCCTCATGCGTTTGACCTACCAGGCCGTGTACTGCCTGGAGCTGCGCTTCCGGGCCAACCGTCTCGTGTCGATTCGTGATGGAGCCAGCAGTCGCTTCGAGCGGAACGTAATTGAGGAGTTCACGCCCATACAGGGGCTGAAGGCGTTCTTGTCCAAGTACGTGGACGAGTCGGCCGCGTACCGGGGACGGGCGCCACACGAAGACGACAATCCGCTGTCACCGATGGGCATGGAGGATAACTATGGCGGTCCCAGCAGTGTGACGGGTGTGAGTGCAGGCGGTTCGTCGCCATTCCTGGGCGCTGGCATGCGTGGGCCCCAGTCGCCGAGGGACAGTGGACTGCGGTTCCCGGCGCCGCACACTCCGCCCTCCAGCTCGAATCCTCACACGCCCGCCAGCCCCCATCCGAGTGCGGGCGGAGGAGGGGCAGCGCAGAGTCATGGAAACTTCAACCTGACCTCGCCGCCGGCTCCGCATATGCCGCATCCGTCGCCGGGCGGACTGATGCCTTCGTCGCCACTGAATCCGCAGCCGAGTCCCCACATGGTGCACAGTCCCGGTCCCAATACGCTGTACATGCAGAGCCACCAGGACTCGCCCTTCACAGCCATGTCGCCGGCGAACAACCAATGGCCCGGATCCCCAAGCATGCCCCGTCCCTCGCCACGGCCCGGCCAGAGTCCGGAGCACAAGAGCACTGGTGGCAGCGTAGTGACAGGTGGGCCCGATCGTGGAGGATCGAGAGGCACCCTTAACCGCCCCTGGGCTGGTGCCGTGCCCACTCTGCTCACCCACGAGGCCCTGGAAACGCTGTGCCGGCCGAGTCCGCACCCGAACAAGGATATTAATGTGACGGACATGAGCCCGCTGGAGCGGTTCCTCGGCTGTGTCTACATGCGCCGGCAGCTGCATCGCAACATCCAGAACGAGGAGTCCCTGACGGCCCTCAACTCCACGGAGCCGGGAGTGGTGCTGTTCAAGGTCGACGGACTGCAGTGCCAGGTGATGCTCAACCAGATGCACATGCAGACGCTGCACCTGAAGATCACCCAACTGCCGCCGCCGCCCGACAAGCCCGCATTCCAGCTGAGTCCCGACGATCTCCTGGTGATTGAGCAATACTTCGACACGCGAGTGGCGGCGCCGCCCTATCGGCCGAACTCGCTGCACAGCATCTGCCGGCTGCTGAATCTGCCCGCCCAAGTGCTCAAGGACTTCGTGCAGATCATGCGACTGGAGCTGAAGCCAGAGTTTGGCGGGGATCAGCTCAAGTGGACGGTGCAGATGTGCATGCGAATGCCGCCGTCTGCGGTGCCCATTGTGCCCAGTGGAAACGCCTGCGTGGTGTTGGGCAGGATGAAGATCCTGTTCTTCCTGCAGATCACCAAGATCCCGTTCAACGGCAAGGACTGGAAGGACAGCCCCTCGCTGGTGCTGCCCATCGTCTACGACATCACCCTGAACCTCACCCAAATGGCCGAGCGCAGGGAGCAGGTGCCCTCCCCGATGATGACGGCGGCCAGCACACTCCTGCGCCGCTTTGCCGATTTTAATTCGCAGCAGAACCAGTGCTCGCTCTTCCCGGCAATCACGGATCTGCTGACCAATCTGCAGCTGGCCACGGACATGCCCCAGCCGCCGCCCAACCAGGCCATTGGACCACCAGTGGGAGTCGGCGTCGGTGTGGGCGTTGGCATCGGCGTGGTCGGCTCCAGTCCGAATCCCATGATGCCAATGCAGCAGCTGCAGCCGCAGGTGGGGCCCCAAGGACAGGTTGGCCCTGGCGGCTACCCACAGCTTGGTCCGAATCCCGGCGGCCCGCAGTGATGAAGGCGTAAGCGCCGCACCTCCTCACTCATGCAGTGAGCAGGCACCAGAAACGGCGACCAACCCGATCGATCCCCCATCTGCACATCTATTTATTCGACAAACATTTTTTTTGATACCCAGAAAGTGCGACCACTACACAAGCACTACTCGTGCACTCTGCACTCCCAGCAAAACAACATTTACCCGTAAAACTATAATTGATATTTGTAAAGTGGCACGAGAAAACTGTTTATACACATCGCAAAATAATATTTATTTCCCGGGCTGCTCCCAGGAAGATCTGCGTATGCACAAGCCTCAAGGGTATCCTTGACGTCTAGAGATTCCTGCGAGCGAACGGAAATGTTACTAATCGATACTAATCGAGAAAAGGTTGCCAATCGTCTTTTTTTTATTTGTAAACCCCGTTTTGAGCCCCACCTTGGAGGGGGACAGATTCCCAATAAAAGAGATGCATATATATTGTGGTTACAGTTTATTGTGCTGCTCATCGACATCCAAGATGGTCCGTTTAAACAATACAGAGTGCGGCTAAGTAATCAAAGTACTAACTATATGTTTGTTGTAAGTGGTAAGTGTGAGTCGCAGTTGTGTTTCTTCGTTACTAATGATTGTATCACATGGTTTTCTACAGCTTCGCCAGACGCTGCCGTCCGCCCGACTGCCAGAGGAGAGGTAGCTGGGAGGCAGGAGGAGATCTCTAGCAAGTGATTCGTGACTTTGATGCACCCGAGGTTAGTTATTGTTGCTATATATATCTATCTGATCCCATTGTATTTGGCTTAGTTGCTGGTCGGACCGACTGCCCAACTACTGCTGTGCCGCAAGCTGTGTGTTGTCCATTTGGTTGGTCAGCTCTGTGATGCCCTCCTCCTCGTCCGAGACGAGGTCGACCCAGTAGCGGAGCTTCTTGCCGCGCAGATAGCTGGCAGAGTTGTCAAAGACAACAGTGTCTGGACAGAAAAGAAGGAAGAATCAGGGTTAGAGAACCTTGGGGTTGTCGAGTCAAGCAACAGTCAGCTACTTACAGGTGGTGTTGGGTCGCGTGGAGATGTAGCCAATCTCGTCCATTTCGTTGGAGTAGACTGTGCCCAAGGGCACCTCGCTTCGCTTCTCGCCCGACTTCTCGTCCACACTGTAGATGCCGAACTTGATGTCGTAGTCGATGGTCCGGAATTCCCAAGAAAGTATCTTTTGTTCTTCCAGATTGACCTTGAAGTGCAGCTTCAGTTTGTCCCCCTTGGCCACCTGCGTGTCGGTGAAGTCCTTGTCACTCTGCTGGCTGCTCTGGTCGATGAAGAGGTCCTCGGGCAGCTTGCCGCCCCAGATCATCATCGACTTGCACTGCGGGTCGCCCAGTTTGTCGACCAGTTCGCCGCCCCAGGCCTTCGGGAACACTTTGGGATCCACGTGCGAGAAGAGCTGCTGCTGCCACTTGTCCACGCCCGACTTGTAGATGACGATCTTGCTGGTGGTGTTCTCGTCCAGGAACTTTTTCACTATGTTGAAGGCCACGGAAAAGAGCTTCGGCGCATTGATGATGTAGCACATCTTGAGCAGCTCCGGGAAGTTGGCCTCGTACTGCTTCACCGAGGAGATGACACACTCCGCCGCCGGACGCCAGGCATATTGTTTCAGATTCACGTCCTGCATGTCGAAGAACACCACCAGCTGACGGGCCTTCCAGCCATGATCACGGCTCTGCTCGTAGGCGGTCTTCATGAATCGTTCGATGAGCAGAACCAGATACTTTTGGAACTCGAAGCGTGTGACGCAGTGCATCATGCCCCAGATGTCAAAGTTGTAGAAGGGACAAACCAGCACTGAAAGGAGAAAGCGAGAGGCCTCAGCTTCAGATAGCTTTAGATAGCTTAAAAACAGGAACCTACCTGGCGATCCTTCGTTGTCGTAGCCTATCAGGCCATACGGCAAATACTCCTTCAGCGCCTTGGGAGGATCCCACTTGTCGATGTTGTCCACATTCCACATGGCCCGCGTCTTCAGGCTCTGCACAGATGTAAGCAATAATAATTATAATAATAGCAATCGAATTGAAGTAAGGAAGCCATCATTTTGTGCTTACAGCTCTCAGCATTTTCTCTGCTGCCTCCAAGTTCCATTTGCGAGCTGTTCAGGAGAGAGTTTTGGATGGTAAGCAAGCATCTCTAACAAGGATTCTCTTGGGCAAACTCACCTCTCAGCCAGCGCAGTAGGAAGTAATCATCGTGGGTGTCGACAAGAGCATCGTTCATCTGCTTGCGGAACTGTAATTGGAAGGAACGTTAAGAGGATCAGGAATCAGGCCTCATACAGGATGAATAAAATATAAAATATAGAATCCTATCTGTTATTCTGCTTGAGTCAAAAAGTCCTTTTGATTATAATAAAAAGTTTATCGAAAATTGTCGCTTTGTTTCTCTATCTGGGAAATCTGGGAAAAAAATATCCTTGATCCTTGATCAAGGACTTCATCAAGGATATTTTGCGATCACAAATAGACAAGAAACTGAAATATTTATGACTGGGAAAAATATCCTTGATCCTTGGGGATATTGTAGTCCTTATGCGAGGATCAAGGATATTTTTCTGATCACAGGAAGCCATAGCACGCCCAGATTGGCCCAGAAATAACGAAGAAAACATGATATATATGACTGGAGGAAATATCCTTGATCCCTGATCCTTGATAAGGACTCCATAAAATCAAGGATTTTCTTCCGGTCACAGGAAGCCCTGGCACGCCAGGATCGGCCCACAAATAACGGAGCTGCGGGTACAACAACAACCCTCAACTTGCGTCCGCTCAAATGGCCAAAAACGAGAATTTCAGATCTGGGATACCAGGCGAACAGAAATCAGCAGAAGGTCGCTGGTTTAAAAATTAAATTGTGTGCCCCCAAAAGTATGCACCAGTTTTTTTTGCATTCGTTAAAGTTGCTTTCTGCTGATTTCTGTTCGCCTGGTACCTCGATTTAAAATTTCTCCGTTTTCGCCGTTTGACGTCCGACTTGATTGGCATTTTTTCTTTGGCTATATCTCGACTGTTTATGGGCCGATCGGAGCGTGGCATGCCATTTCGTGATCGGGAGAGTCCTGCCAGCCGATTGGCATCAGAAAAAAGGACATCCATGTCCTCACGATTTTCGCAAAAAATCATGATGTAACCATCATTAAATTTGCCAAAAATCGGCCTCATTTTCGAAGTCGAGATTTTGATGCCGTTCGACAGTCTAGATCCTCGCCATCCTGGGAGAGTTGGTCCTGCACCGATCTGGCCCTATTTGACTGAGATATAGCCTTCCGAATATTGGGATTTGCATGTAAATAAAATACTGGTTTTTTCTTTACGCTATATCTCTGCAATACGGCAGCCGATCGGGGCGTGGCATGCCATTTCGTGATCGGGAGAGTCCTGCCAATCGATTGACATCCATTTCATAACGGTTTTCTCGTAAATCAGGATGGTTACATCCTTGCAACAAGGCCGTTTGATGTCCGATCAGGGCGTGCCACGCTTCCTTGTAATCGGGAGAATGGTATGATCGTTTGAACCCATATTGACATCAAGGACAATAAGGATACTGCTTTTTCAACGTTATTTTGTATTCGATTTTAAGTAAAATCGCTATATCTCCGCTATTTCTCGTCCGATCTGGAAGTGCCAAGCCTTCTCGTCATCGCGAGAATATCCCCGACCGTTTGGCTTCAAGTAAAATCAAACCCCCATCCACCCAGCCCAAAAGAATGACATGAGCTAAGTAGCCAGTAAAAATCCAATATTTTTACAATTTTCATTTATTTGTTATTATTATTAATAATATTATATATATATATTGTATTTGCCTTCTTGTCATACATATGTATATACGTAAAATATGTAGCTTTCTCCGCTATTTGTCGGACGATATGGGTGTGGGTGTGGGAGGTCGTTTGCAGTAAATCTGTCCGCCTTCTAGGACAATAAGGATATTGCTTGCCTTTTTAAAGTTGTGTCTCTAAAAATTTTCCGATTTGGAAAATTCCGGGTTCCGTTCCTACAATCCTATGGTGGAGGTTCTTCGATGTCCTGAGCGAGGACCTTTAAGTTTCGTCTTTGCTTGTTCCTATTTCTGATCAAGGACTAAACCATATGGGATTGATTCTAGCATTACAAAAAATAGCTTTCTCCATTTTCTGTCCCTAAAAATAGATTATGACCTAGTTCCGCACATCAAAAGGAGCTTTTCTTTGCAAGGTCCTTGCTCAGCGAAAAAAAAGAAACCTTTGACAGTTTCCCATACCGGGAATTGAACCCGGGCCTCCCGGGTGAGAGCCGGGTATCCTAACCACTAGACAATATGGGATTGACAATTCCCTGGGAATTCCAGCATTACAAAAATAGATGTTTCTCTTTTTCTTCCTCTATAAATGGATTTTGTTCTATTTCCGTGCTGGCCGCCCTCTCAACCGCAAGCTCGCGCAGACACCTGCATGTATAATCTACCAAAATACAAATCCATGGCGTTTCTGTATTGATTGGCTTGTCGAAGGCCTTGCAAGGGACTGGGACTGGGTGCAGCAGTTCAATGAAGTTTAACTGGGGGCTTTTCCTATCTCCACCGCAGGCGATAAGTTTTATTGTGGTCTAAAAAGCCACCTAAACGAATGTTGGCCTTTGCTGCATTAATTGCTGTTAATTTGAGTTGGCCTTGTCCGAATGGCACTTTGGCTGTTTGCTAACAAAACAAAATGCAAAATTTAAATGAAGCCCGCATTCTACTCGATTCTACTTGCAGGTTTTCCTTGTTGACTCGACGCATACATATTTGATTGGCTAAATACTCCAATCACGTACTTCGATTTGCATTCGCTCAGTGCATATTTAACACGATTTATAATTGTTAAATTGACTCGTGTCTGGCTGGTTTAGTAATAGCTGATTCATTCCCACCTAATCCCCGTCCCCGTCCCTGTCCCTGTCCCTGTCCCTGTCCCCTTCCCAATTCAAGCTCGACTCGGGCTCGGGCTGGGGCTCTGGCTCTGGGCCAAACCACTTGAAATTCAATAACGAGGCCGTCTTGCGTCCGTCCGCTAACCGCTTCTTTTATTTGTGGGTTTTCGCTTTTCGTAGAGCAGCTAAAAACCTGGTTGTTTGGCTTTTATTATTAGTGGAGAAGGCTGTAGTGGCGGAATGGCCAACTGGCCGACTGGCCGACTGGCCGACTGTCTAACTGGCCCCCGGGTGATGGCTGGCTTAGTTTTTCATTAGCGCCGGATTCTGTGCGGTTTGTCTTGACTTCCTCGTATCCAAACAGTCAGCAGCCAGCTGCCAGCAGCCAGCAGTCGGGCCAGTTGTGGCTCTTGTACTTGCCTATCGGGCACTGCGCTTTGTTCTTCTGCTTCTGCTTCTGACTTTGACTCAGTTTTGGAGCAGCAGCAGCAGCAGCAGCCAGGTAAGTATTTCGTTCGATAAGCCATCGAAAGTGGACCCTATATTTGGCATGTCTAGGGCGAAACGAAGCCCATGAATAATTGATGAATCAACATGAATAATGTCTATAAGCGATCGCCGATTGGCGAATGCCTTTCGCCGATTTGTTGTTTGCCTTTGAATTTAACGCTTCAGGATAAGTCAATGAGGGATTTAATGAGAGATCTCTCCTCCCGTGGTTTCCACTCTTCATAACTCTCCATAAAGTTTCACTTCTTTTGTGTTCGTTTTCTAGTCGGTTGAAACCTGTTGCTCTGGTGATTTATGCATAACGCCTCAAAAATATCTGAGGCTGTGCGATAAGAGGGTCGGCGCTCCGGTTGCAAGGGGATGAGCTGTCGTTCTGGATTATTGCTCTCCACTTAGCTGTTCATATATATACTGTACAGACATCTGTGTATTTGATGATTCGACAACTCATGTTTATTTATAAAGCCTATAATCGCCGTCACTGCACCATGACAAATGACAATCGCACTCAAAGCAATTACAAAAGGGCAGAGGTTTGATCTGGGAAACGGTTCTGGCAGCAGGGGCATGCCCCGAAGGAGGCGATATAGAAGCTCCAGCTCCAGCTGCTGCGGCTGGCAACCGGTTCGATGCATTTTACCCAATTTTGGGGCTATGCTATTCAAATTGTATTCTGGGTCGTCGTTTACTTGTCAACAACAACAGCAAGAACAACAACAACAGCGGTTTCCATTTCGATTTCGCAAGCTGTTTTCATGTGCCAGCCAGGCAGCCAGGCAGGCAGCCAGCCAGCAGCCAAGAACTCATGAGTCGACACATGTGCAACTGCAGACCAGACCCCACCTCCACATCGGAGCAATGGCCAGAACAAGTTGTTGCTGTTGCTGCTTGCTGCTGTTGTGGCGGCTACTCGTATTGCCACAGTGGGGCAAGAGCGGTCAGATTAGGCAGTAGATCGAAGAGGAAGTCATGCAAAACGCAGGCTAATTTCCATAGGGCTGTTATCATGCTCCACTGGCTATTTAAAGCAATCTAGAACATAATGACCAATCAATCAAGCGGTCTTACATCATTAATGTAGAACTACAACTGGCCGATTCCCTAGACTCGAAATTATTCTAGTCATTCAGGTGTGTGTGCCACGCACACACTTCATTGGGCGAATGGGAATATCTAAATTATTCCATAGATACATACATACATACACATATGTATATAGTGGGGCACCAATCCATGGGAATCGTTGGAAAGTCTCTTCCATCTACAGATTCCTCTATGCGAGTATTCGAGGGCAAAAGTACTACCCTGGAATTTTATCTTAAATCAACAACAAACACATCATCAGATAAGCTCTTCCCCCAAGAGATGAATGCTAGATCTTCTTCCCCAAAAGATACATAGATAGATAGATAGTTCCGATCCCGTTATTCCTCTCACCTGTTCCAGTGTGGCGCGCTGTTCGGCGCTGATTTCGGGCAACGGGCCGGACATGATTTTGTTATGGTTATTGTTATTTCTCCTACTAATATTATTGCGTATCTCTTTATGGGGTGATGGGGAGTTTATCGACTGGATTGCTCTTCGCACAGATACACACAGCAGCAGCACACCAACACACATGCAACAAAAGTGGCGGCGGAGGTGGAGGAGGAGGAGGCAGAAGCGCGAATTTCTTTTTTGTTTTCACACGCAAAAACGCAAGTCGTGGAAGTGATGGAGTCCGTCCGGTGGATGGATGCTTTGGTTATTTCGATTTTTGGCAGCTGCTTCGCGGAGCAGAGCAGAGCAGAGCGGAGCTAGAGCTTTGTTTAACAATAAAAAAAACTTTCTACTATTATTTAGAGGTTTGTTTTTGGCTGCCGTTACACGTTGATTACGTTGCCATTTAGCCGCACATTTCCCAACGCAATTATTAAGTATTTTATATTGTTTTGTTTTTTGGGGATTGGGGGCCACAGACTAGATGGAGGCGGCACTGAGACTCGGGGCTCAGCTGACCGACGTAATTACGACCCAGGCAAGGCGACTACGGCACGCAAATGGATTCACAACAAACTGCGCTCGCGTTCAGTTTCAGAATGTTTTGGTTTGCTTTTGATAAAGCCCCAGCAACCCGACCCGCAGCTCCACCAGCTGCTCTCCTCTCCCTCTCTCTCTCTCTCTCTCTCGCTGTGCATGGCTCTCCACACGTTTTGTTCCGTTCCATTCCGTTGGGGGTCGCTCCGTTGCGTTCCGTTGGGCTTTGCCGAGTGGAAAAATCGATTACTCTGGAGCCCCAAGAGAGAGAAACAGAGAGCTCAGCCGCTTGTGGGATACTCTCTCCAAGCCACAGGTTGTCGTTGAACGCCTCTATCTCTTCTGCAAAACAGATGTTGTATAAGTATATTTATTAATATTTATTTATTTTTACAACCATACAGTACACTTTTGTGGGCAAGTATTTTTGGCATTCGCACAATTCGCTCAATCGAATTGTTTGCTTGTTAGTTGGTTTTTTGATAGGTCGTTTCGAATGCCAAATATAAAAATACATATGTTTGGTTTTCCTGCAATGATAAGATAAGTATTGATTAACCATGAGGGGTCTTTATTAGATATCGTAAAAAGTGATAAAAAGGTATATATGTTAAAGATGGAATATCTTAATAGAGATAAAGGATAATTTCATATGCCAAACTATCAGGCTCACGTTCTTGGAGGTCTATAAAATTGCCATTGTTCGGGGCCCAAAAAGGATTGATTTGGCAGCATTTTTAAACAAGAAGTTTTTAAATCAGATAAATGATTCATTTTCTATATGAATTTATTAAATTATTTAAAATAAAATAAAATTCGAAAATTCTGCTACCTGGCAACTACACAGGGATGTTATTGACACCACGAACCTTCACAGTGGCGCCAATAAATTCATGTAGAATTCATGTATGAGCGCAGCTTGTAATTTTTCTCGGCAGGTGTCTCTGTTATGTAGTTGCCATGTAGCAGAATTAATTCAATTCAAATTTCAAGACTTTTTTTTCTGTTCAACAATTTTAATGAAAGAGAATGCAATAAAACTACCTTTTTTGAAAATTATCAAATCCTATATAAAATTTAAATAAAATGTACCCTAAATTTTGGGTAATTTCCCACTCATGGACGCTACCACAAGGCCATTTATGAAATGTTTGAATGATTTAATAGCTTACAACCGCCCATTATTTTAGATTTACTGGGCCAATTCATTCATCTCTGATGATAAAGAACTGTTTGTTCCAAAATATACATACATCTCATCTATCCAGATACTTGGGTGTTGTGTTTTTATAGTCATTGCACGGCACGGCACGGCACGAGGTGCGAAGATTCGATTCATTGATTTGTGTGTTTGCACTCGCTCGCTGGCAGACAAGAGCGAAATGCTGAATGAAAAGTCTTGGAGGAGAGCTCCTTCTCCTCCCTCGAATAGGGTCCACCTACACTGCATCTCTTGGATACTGTACGATTCCAAGTCAGTTCCTTATGCATATGGGAATCGTTTGTTCACAGGCCGTCGACTGCTGGGATGGCGAGAATTTACTACCTTGCGTCACGAGAATTCCTGGCCAAATGGCCAAATCGCCAAAACTTAATAATTCAAAAATACTTATTCAATAATAAGTTATCGCTGTTTATGAAAACAAACAATGGAGGTCCAAGCCAGACACACAGAGACGCAGACACGCAGACACACACAGGCACGCAGACACATGATAGGCGTTAAATTTTATGAAATTGTTGAAAGTATCGAAACGAAATGCCAATTAACGTGATTTTAATACAATTTTGTGGACGTCAATCAGGAATGATGGAGCAGCATTGGGGGATGGGGATACCATGTGATATGGAGGCGGAGGCACTTTTGCGTATCAACACTCAGGCAGCAATAATCCCCAGCCACCGATGGAGGCATCGATTGGTGGCCGAAATGGGGCCGAGGTGAGCAGGAAGAAGCGCTGAGACCTCACCTCATCACTTCGATCGATTCTGGTCTGGATTCTGGTCAAAAGGTCAGCCGTACGGCAGCCGTTGAGGTCTTCCGTCATCACTGGGTGGCTCTATAGGGAAATTGGATCCACATGTAATATGGATAATGATCGCACGCTACTACGCACATCATCTATCAATTGGGAAGGAAGAACATGCTCGTCCATGTTTATCCATCAGTTCTACAAAGAAAAATCTAATCTATTTCATCATTAGATCGGAATATACATACCTGTACCTGTAGTATATAGATCTATCGGAGAAGTTCCCTCAAACGAACATCAAACGGTAGAGGAGACCAATAAAGGAATTACCGGATAAGAAGATATGTGCTGTGTATTTCTTAGTCTTTTACTTGAATTTAGTGCTGAGGGCATTGGGATGGGGATGGGGATGGGAATGGGGACTGGGACTGCTGGACTTTTCACTTTTTTTTACCGCCACCTCCACCGCCACCGTCGGGAGTGAGTTGTGGGGGCGTTTGGCGCAAAAACAAGGCGCAATTCCCGTTAAATACAAATAAATAAAGCCACAAGAAGAGCAGCCACAGAAGAGGATGGGAATGGGTATGCGGTATGCGGTATGGGGGATGGGGAAAGAAGTTTGCCAGTCAATCAATTGCCAGGCAATGATCGCGATTCTGCACTTGAAATTATATTTCGTTGGAATCGGAATCTGTCGACCTCCCACCGCGTGCGAGTGTGAGACAGACATCCCATCCAGAGCGATCCACCGATCCATCGACTCGTTGAGCGATCTATGGGTTTTGTGGGGGTCTCCATGACGCCACTGACGCCTCAATGATGCCCACAGTGATGCAGTTTGGCCAAAAACAACGAAAAACCCCCAAACAAAATGACGCACACGAAATATATATCGAAAGATAGATAGATAAATAGATGGATGATCATTTGATGACGTTAGCGCCAGCCACCACCAAAAGAGGCGCACGCCCACGATCCACGACCCCATCCACGATCCCCATCCACGATCCCCATCCCCCAGTGCACAGTGACTGTGACGTCATTCGCCGGGTCGTGTGCTCCACCGAGTATTTTGATTATATTTGCACTTGTGGGTGCCAGCCAGGCAACAGCCCCAGCCACCACACAGCCACCACACAGCCACCACACAGCCCCACCGCATCACTCGCAATATCCAGTGAGAGTCTGGTCTATTTTCGGAGGATTGCACGAGAGTTTATTTCAATCGGCGAATCGCGGAAAGGTAAGCAAACAAAAGCATCACTTAATAATGTTCTATAGTTGATGCCGTGACGAAGAAGCCGATGATCGTCCAGTTCCAGTCCCATATTCATTTCGATTTCCATTTCCATTTCCACTTCCATGGACTGTAGTTCTGAGATTCCACGGGGATTTCGAGTGGGTTGGGTTGTCTGCTGTCTGCTGTCTGGTGGTGGTTTCCTCCAAATTCTGTTCGATGATTGCCAAATTAATTACAAAAAGTTCAACCTTCTGTTGAAATAATATTTCAAATCAATTTTCCCAAGAACTTTCCTTTCGATTTATTGGGGGCTTTTCATTGGGCCCAGCAGGGAGCAGGGAGCAGGGAGCACAGAGAGCAGCGAGAGCGTTCCCTGAACTCGGTTTATTAATCGATCTGATCGAAGTGAGTTATGGCTTTATGTGGAATCATCTTTTCGGGGGGGGGAAGGGGAATTCTTGGAATATGGCTCCATCATTTCCTTTCGCCTGAATCCAAATTTGGGTCATGTCATTCCCCCCTTTTGAGGAAATTCCTTTCCCCATAATCCCGTTTCTTGTGCGCCGCAGCACGTGTCGCGGCATCCGTGGCAAGGATCTATTACACGCATGCAGTCTCATGTCTCTGGCTCTCTGGCTCTCCGTCTCTCTGTCTCGTTGGGTGTGCGTGCATTTTGGTCTAATCCGCGGGTTAGTCGTTGCCCTGCCTTCCACGGAGCTGAGCGGAGCCATTATCCTGGCAATGCCGTTCCGAAAGGCAACCCCTGTTGCTCTCGGTGCTGCCTGCTGCCTGCTCCCCAAAACGAGTGACCGACCAAATGGCCATGATGTGGCACATTTTCCTTGCACACAGTTTTTCCTTGCGGGACAAACAAATTAGAGAACGGAGACGCGCCCCTTTTTGTGTACTGTGATTCCCCCTCCACCCCTCCACCCCTTCGAAGAATGAACGACTCTGCTTGTGGTCATAATACGCGTAATTTTCCCTTTTGTTAAGTGAAGAGAAGTTTTTGGCTCAGAGTCCACCCCTCCACCCCTCCACCCCTCCACGCAGCCTGTCGGTTGTCCTTGGTCGGTGGACGGGATGATGCTTCTTCGATATAATGACTTTTGATTACTGCGCCATTAAGCGTTCTTTTGAAAGCCAACCATCCCCCTGCCCTACTGCCCTCCCGCCCTGCTGCCCGCCGCTACCGCTCGGTACATCTGTTGGATTTTTCCGTTTTTTTCAAAACTTGGGCTTGGCCATGACCCTGTCTATGGCAGGATGTGTCCTGGTTGCCATTGCAACCTGGTAAATGGATCACTCATCATCCCCTGGGCTGGAACGACGACCCCAGGCAGGGTAAATCACTTTGTTAATTCGTTTTGCATTCAATTTCAATGGAAAATAGAAAATGGGTAAATTTCCCTCAATTAAATTGTTTCGCTTCACTTTTAACTCAATTGCGTTTAGGTTTTTCCCTTTTGCCCCCTTTTGCTCCCCCCTTCTATTGCCTTCCACTCCCTTTTCCCACTGTGAAAGTTCATTTTCCATGGAATTGTTTATGGCATTCAGTGCGCATTCTTTGCATAATTTGATTGGCCTGTCAGTTGGTTAGAAACGGCAGCGACAGAGGAGACAGAGGAGACCTCAAGAAGCCAAAGAACAAGACGACTTGGGGGTGGGGAAGGGGAAGGGGCCGCTGGCTGCCTGTCTCTTCACATAAATTAGGCAAGTTTTTCAATAAACTGCACAAGTTGCGCATACGACGTGTGTTTCCCCAGAGTATAGGAGGGGGAATGGGGGAATGGGGAACTGGGGACTGGAAGGAGAAGCCAACAAGGTGCAGCAAATATTGCCACATCAATTGCGGCAGGCAGGCATACCCTTTGCATCCCATCCGCCCACCGCATCAACATCAATTTGAAAGTGCATGTGGCCCCCACTTTGGCATAGTTCTCTTGGGTGTTCCACCTCCCTCCTCCCTCCTCCCTCCTCCCCCCTGCCCCCTGCCAGCTGCCACAACACATAATTCCCCTTCGACTCGGCTTCAAGTCAAAGTCGAAGGCGAAGTCCAACTGAAAGTCGAACAGAAGAAGGTCTTGTAATACTCGTGTAATCTCTGAGACAAAAACTTATTTACTCAAATGGCAATGGAAACCCTTTCAGCTTTCAGCTTTCAGCTTTCCTCTGCTGCCCCACCCCCCCCTTTATCTACTTTTCCCCACTCTTTCCACCTGCATCTTTATGTTTAATTCTGTTTTTGTTATGTGCCTCATCCATTTCTCTCTCTTTCTCAACAGAACAAAAAAAAAATAGGAAAAGGGGGGGAAAGGGAAACGGAAGAAAGTTTCTCTGGCCAAAGTTTTTCGCCGAGAGAAGTTTTCAGTGCAGTTTTCCAGGTGTCAAAATCAATTTTAGAGGAGCGATAAAAAGAATGCCGGAAAAGTGTAAAATGCTCTGAAAGAAGCGGCGAGGGAGGGGGGGGAGGGGAGGGGAAAACTGCTTCTCGAGAGAAGGAATGGCATGCTAATTATTCGGCTTGGATGGAAAGATGCAAAACGGAAAACGTGGCGGCATCTAGAGGGGTGGAGGATGGAAGGGTAGGGCGTGTGCCACCCCTCCCCGACGCATAATCTTCCCTTTCGGCTCTAATTAAAATCGACACTCGCTTGCAGCATTCCATTTAATTTATGCATCGATCAATCACTCACTCAATCAATGCCTCAAGCGATGGCCCATGCGGGGCTATTGTCTACTGCCTGTTGGATTTTTCCTGCACCGAAATCCCGAATTGAAATGCAATTTTTCATAATCACTGCTAATCCGTAGGATGTCATAATCATAATCGGAGGTTCTATCCGAGGTTGAGGGCTCTTGCTGAAGGGTCCGCCTGCAGGCGGTGTGGTTGGGTGTTCCACTACGGGGAGTACTCGTAATTGTTAATGGAAATACATGACATGCCACAAGCCACATGCCACATGCCACATGCATGTCGCATACAAATCAAATCAACAGATTATCGATGCGTGGGAAAGCAGACTGGAAAACTTATTTCAATTTCCCACTCCTCCTCCTCGTTGAATGTTTTATTTGAACTTCTTTGAACTGCTCTTCAAAGATTTACTCCTTGCACTCCTTGCCACTGCTTTTGTATGCTGCCTGACTGCTTTCAACTGCTTTGAGTTGATTACTTTCCTAATGCTTGACTTGTACTGCTTGCTTGATCTTTAATCTTTTGGGAAAAACAGGATCTGTAGATATCTAGAAGCGCAAATCAAGTAAAATCTTTTAAGGGAAATCATTTTTTGGGAAGTCACAGACTCTTTCGCTGTCTGCCCATCCACCAGTCGCACTTGAGAGTAGTTCTGATTGATCCGAAGAATTCCTACTCTTCCGTCTGTGATTCAGAAATGCATATTCCGACACTCGGGATCTTATATCTTCTTATATCTATTGCTTGACTTTGAGTATCCATCCATGGAGCACCTATTCGTGTATTGATTTCCTTCAAAGGAATGCCCCTTTTCTCTGAAGTATCCCCATGAATCGTATCGATGCACGACCTGGTCTAGCATATCCATGCCACGGACCCCAGCCCTCATTTCAAAGCCTTGACTGCTATCAGGCATTCAGCATCGGCAACACTTAGATTGCAATTAGGCTCAAGAAGACATGAGACTCTTGTCAGTGGCAACCGACTCACTCCATGCCACAGCCACTCTCTCTCTCTCTCTCTCTCTCTCTCTCTCTATCCGCTTACCACCTGCCCGCATTTGAAACCGAGAGGCAAACACATGCATCGGCACCGGCATTGGAATTGGAATCGAAATCGGCAGCATCCTCATCGAGAGACAATGGCTGCAGCCAAATCACACCTTGCCCCTTGCCACTGCCTCCTGGCTGCTGGCTGCTGGCTCCTCGCTCCTGGCTCTGCGGCTGCCATTTGTAGACATCTTGGCAAACAAAGTCCTTGCCAAAGGCAGCAGGAGGAGGAGGAGGAGGAGTGCATAGGGATAAGAATAAGGATACGGACAGACACACACACAAACGGACACACATGGGACCGACCTCATCGGAGGAGAAAGGAGATAGGAGTGGAGGAGAAAGGAGCGGAGCGTCTGCCTGTGTTTCGCTATCAAACTCAATCGCAATCGCAATCGCTGTGTGGCAGTGGCAGTGGCAGTGGCAGTGGCACTGTGTGGCACTGTGTGGCAGTGTGCATCGGGATCTGTTTGTGAACAACTCGAATTACCATTTCGATTCAGTTTTAATGAGATTTGTCCGCCGCCTCTGTCCCCGTCCCTGCCCCTGCCCCTGCATCTGCCTCTGTCCCTGCTCTCTCCTGGCCGGAGCGTGTGCCAGGGAGAGAGTCCTTGGTCCTTGGGCACGAGTTATGGGGTTGTAATATCGTGTTTTCCGCTCGTTAGCCGGTGCTGCACCTCTCCTCTCTCTCTCCCTGCACTTTCTCCTGCCGGCAGCTGGGATTCGAGCCATGGGTTTTGGGCCATGGGATGCGATGCGATGCGATGCTCGCCGCATATCCTCGTGGCTGGCTTTGGGCTGCTGGCTGGCTGCTGCCTTATCCTTGGCCCGGCCTGGTCTTATCAGCCAAGCTGCATCTTTGCTGCAACAAACATGTGACAGCGTCTGCCCCTGCCTCTGCCTCTGCAGCACTTCGATTATCCTGCGCCTGCGGTCGACAGGTTCGTTCGAGAGTGGCTTCCGTGCTGCCAGCCCCTGCTCCTGCCCTGCCCCCCCTACCCATCCCCCTCCCCCTGTGTTTTCCTCGTGGAAGCGCTTACATAAAAAAATCACTGAACCAATTAATGCACTGCTCCTGCTCCGATTCACTACCGATTTACCCACCAGACAGGATGTCGAGCTCATTGTCCATTGTCCTGGTTACTGCTGCTGATGTTGCCCCTGCGGCAGCTTGCGCGTGCCTCGGATCGCCAGCAAGCCGCCAAATGTTTTCCCATTCACTGCGTGAGGCAACGCTCCATTGGGCCCCAGAAGTACAGTGGCAAATGGCTACAAGGAACACTCCGCAACTCTGCCCTGCGATGGCCTGCGATGGCCTTCGTCGGTGTCCGCACTGTCGCTGCTGCCACTTCTCTGGCCTCCCCTCTGGCTGCCACTTGTTCCGGTGTCGAGTTGCACACGCGGCGGCAGCCTGCTCCTCCCCTGGTGCTTCCTCCAGGTGCACACATATGCTCCTCGCTTCCATCCTATATCCTATCGTATCCTATCGTATCCTATCGTATCCTTGAGCGTTGAATGAATTGTGGTGGAAATGTTGGTTTATTGATTCGTAAGTCGAAATTTAATTGAACCCGAGAGAGGCAGAGAGCTGCTGCCTCTCCCTCTGCCTTCAGCTCATCCTAATGCTCCTTTCAGCTCCTTCCGTCCCCCTCCGCCCGCTTGCCCCTTTTTGCATTAAGGATTTATGAGGTCATGTGGCTCTGGCTCTGGCTCTGGCTCTGCTCCTATCTCTGGATAGGATAGTGCGGTCAGGCTCATATTTTGCGGTGCACTAATTAGAAACTGTGTTGCAACTTGCCACCCGAAAAACAGAAAAAAAAACGGAGGGAAAGAGGCAAAAGAAGAAGAGCGGTGTTTACCTGCAACAGAACCAAAACCACCATCCGAAAGTGCTGGAGTTGGCTCTAAAATCTAATTACGTGATGGGGGGCGGCAGCCCCAGGGCTCGCAGCTCGTGGCAGGACTTATCGGAGGGTCTAACAGGTCACTGAACATAATAGAAGGGGCAGCAAGGCAGCCAGGCAGCAAGCAGGGACGCGGAGCAGAACAAAGGCGCTCCATAATTGAGTTTGTTCAGAGAGACGGGGGACCCGGGTACCCACTTGTCACTCGGGGAAGGGAAGGGAAGGAAGGAACCTCTGGCCCCATAATTGGATGCAAAACAATGGAAGCCCAAACGAATAATAATCATAAATCTCTAGCCGAAAACTATTTCGTAGATATTTAACCTCTCGCACAGAAACGCAGATCAAAGGAGGTGCCCCCAGGATCAAGGGCCCAGGATCCCTCCTGCACTTCCGATTTTGCTTGCGGCGCACACGCGTTCCTCAGTCCTCAATGTCTCAATGGCTCAATGGCTCAATGGAAACATCTGTCCCGAGGGAGAGATATTCATTCGTACGAGAGAGTGTGTGCCCCTCAATCAGTGCGCTTCCTGTCGACGGGACAACATGTGTGCACACACACAAAGATACAGATAGAGGGACAGAAAGAGAGCTAAAGATACACAGATAGATAGAGAGAGAGCGAGAGAGAGAGAGAAACGATTATTCCTTTGTCCGCCCAAAAAGGATGCGCGTGCTGCTGGCAGATGCCATGCCACAGATTTCCTTTCTTTTGGGGGCAGGGGCAGGGAAAACAGATTGAAATGATCAAATTTGCACATGGATCTGCGTCCGAATATAATTTGCAGGAGGCCCTGCTCGGCCGCAGACGATGCAGAGTCAAAGGATTTCCCTGTAAGGACAACAGGCAGGACATAGAGGAGGGAATGCCAAATTTATAGCTCATTAATGACAGCCAGGACGGCAAGGAGTGCGGTGTGACAGGGGGCAGGGGGCAGGGGCAGCTGCCTGGGTGTTCCACCAATTTGAAACCGTTTTGTGTCAAAGTTGCACTTAATCAGGCAGCAGCAACCAAACGGAGGCAAGGGGGAAGAGCCCAAGTGGTGGCAGAATCAGGATCAGTGGCAGCCCCGTGTCAGAGCCATTAGCTGTGCAGAAACAAAGGGTTCCAGGGGTCTGCTGAAAGCGGAGACGCCACAAAGTGCAGCAGCACATTTCGAGTGCCACAAGTAATTCCCGGCCAGGAATCAGCTTAATCTGCCCAAGCCCCCCCCATTCCATTCCACTCCATTCCAGGGGGGAGTGCACTCTCCACAACTCGTTATCGCATCGCTTATATCGCTTATTAACCCCGCAGCTGGAAGCGTCAACACTTTCCGTCGCTCTCTCTCTCTGGCCCTCCCTCCATCCTCGATGAAGCACTTGCCGGATATGCTCGAGAGATGATGTGCTCCGTCTCCGTCTTCGTTGTGGGCTTCCTATCAGATTCCAGCTGCCGTGAACAGCATCCAGCATCCAGCATCCAGCCACAGCATCCGGTGCGCCCCTGCCCCTCTTCCGGTGCGCCCCTGCCCCCGCCCACGCCCCATGCCCCATGGCCCATGGCTTTGTCTTTGTTTTTCCTTCGCTGTTTTTGGGTTTCGGTTTCGGTTTCATCTGCCTCATCCCCTCCCTCCCGTTTTCTCTATCAAAAATTCTCGAGGAGTTGGCACGAGCGATGATGCCCTGCCTTGCCCTGCCCTGCCCTGCCCTCTTCCATTATTCTCTGGGCTTCTGCCCCCGATGGCCCGAACTTCACTGGCGTCTCGTGTTGCAAGCTTAAGTGGCATCGTTGAGGATGTTAATAGCTCGCTTTCGGTCGCTTATTTCTGCGATTAAAGTCTGGGGCTTAATCGAACGGGTTTACTCATAGAAAGAAATTAAGGATTAAGGATATTGTACACTGTACATACATGAAATCAAGCCCAAACTCCAGAGATACTTGGGTACCCTTTTAGACCAAAAATTTCAGCCCCATCCGTGCTATAGTTATCGTTGAAGAATCGATTAACCAAGTCGATATCAGTGCTTTGGTAAAGTGCTTTGTTTCTGAAGTGCAATGCGCAATGGACCCTGTCTATGCGGACTCTGCCCCAATGTTTGCAACTGAAAAAGTCCTGGGCTGCTGGACGTACGAGCTTAGAAGATGAGACACGTCCGGGATGCCGAAAACATCGCCAAAATTCACCAAATTGTTCTGGGCGATCGTCGAGGCAGTGTAAGAAGTCTGTAGATCGCGTTTGCCATATTTTCAACAACGAATGGGTCTGGAGAAGGCTCACCTTTGGTTAGAGCTGTGGATGAAACCTGGATATACCACTATACAGTACTCCAGGAACAAAATCCCAATCAAGACAGTGGACAAATGATGGCAACAGTTTCTTGTGGATAGTCTTGGAGGTATATATGTACAGCGATTATCTGGAGAAGGGAAAAACGATCAGGGAAGGCTACTAGGCATTGTTTTTGGATAAATTAATGACTGGAATGGCGTTTGTTTCACCAGGATAATGCTCCTTCCCATACAGTTAGCAGTTGCTATATTGGATACATTGGATACATTGGATGTAAGATCTATCTGGGGTGTGTAAATGTGTGGCATACTTTATGGGACAGATAGTGCAGGCCAGATCTCCCATATTTCGTGGAAGGGTTGCTGCAGCTTCAGCAGAAAGATCTCCTCATGGCAACATTTGTATGTTCCCTGAGAGAGGATGCGGTCTGCTTCTGCCTTTCTGCGGCTCAACATACGAGTGTCTGTAAGATGCCCAAGGGTACTCCTACCCCTTTCCCATATTTATTTTCCATTTCCAGCTTCTGTAGTGCCACTTGATGCAATTAAAATGCCAAGGCAACAGTTCTCTTTCACTCTCTTCTTTATTTTTCTATTTTCTTAATGCTAATAAATATAATGACCATTCAACCTTCACCTATTCCACCCATTCATTCATTCATTCATTCATTCAACCTTCAGCTATTCACCTATTCACCTATTCCATTCATTCATTTAGTCTTCTTTTATTTGCCAATCCTTCATTTAAATGTGCATATACCCTTCAATCTATTAACTAATTTCCCTGATTTGCTGCGACAGCATTGAGAGCATGGTTTGATTTGAGTTCTTGTGCCACAAAGCTCAAGAGGGGGCATGCCCCCATGCCCCACAGAGGCATTGAAAAGTGCATTAATCGCGTATCAGCTTAAACGCCAACAAATGGCAGAGAAGGAAGCCCCACGCGAAATAGTCTGTGGATTTCCACTGTAGATTCTTTATAGCGTGAAACTGTTGTCCCTGGGATTCGCTCTCCCCTCTCCTCCCCTCCCCTCCCCCAAGGGGCGTATGAGTGTGTGTGGCAATGCCTTCTTCCCCCTAATCTCGGGGATTCCCTGCCATCGCTGCATGCCCCGCAATCGCTGAATGGGTGTGTTGCAATGCCGTAAAGCAAAGTAATCCAATTGAATTAAAATCGGGAAAAGCGGGGCAAAAATGGAAATGAAAATGGAACTGAGGGGCGATTTGGCAGGTGTTTGGACCGTGTCTCATGGCTTTTTCCTACATTTAAATTTCTGTTTCTTTTGTTTTGCCTTGGATTCGATTCGATTCGGATTCGGACTCGGACGCGGACGCGGACTGGGATTCGGATAGGGATTCAATTTGGTTTTGATTTGATTTTCGTTCAACGGTTTTCGCTGCTGCTGCTGCTGCTGTTGTTGTTGTTGTTTTTCCTCTGCTGCTGCTGCTGCTGCTGCTGGTGTTTTTCCTGGTGATGTTTTCTGTTTTCTGTTTCTGCTGCTGGCAGAACATCCGCATTAAAAAGTTTTCCCTCTATTCGAGCGGAAATCAAAAAGTTTTATTGAGTAAAAGACAGATTGGGAGAGTGGAAGGGGACATGCCCCCGAGGATGGGGGCATGGGGGGATGGGGGGATGGGAGGATACTTAGGATAAACGAATAGAAATATATTTCGTAATTTCAGGACACGGACATGGACACGGACGGAGCCCAGAGTACAGCCAGCGGAAACCGTCGATGCAGTTTATTGCCACATGCAACCAGGGGGGGAGCGGTGGAAAGACAAACATTTCCGATTTCACACTCTGTTTCCCTTCTGCCCTTCGTCATGCCACGCCACATGCCACCATCTCTCCCACGAAAGTCGTCGCGTCTTAAAGATTCCCCCTTCCCCTTCACCTCCCCAGCCCGAAAATTGTTTATTTTCTTGTAGAATTTGCATTTCGTTTCAATTCATTCAAAAATACCTGCGAAAGGTGGTGGGGCTGGGAGGCATGTGGCACGAAGCAGGGATGGGGGGAGGGGGGAGGCACGGGGTAAATGCGTATACGCCTCGTTGAGCGCAAGTAAAACTGATTAATGGCAATGCAATTAATAATGGGAAACGGGTAAATGGCAGGTAATAAATTGCCACAGCTCCCTACAGAGGCAGAGGCGGGGGCGGAGGCAGAGGCGCTCTCTCACCTTCCACTTAGAGAGAGCGAGAGAGGAGAGGGGATTGAGATGCCATGGGTGCTCTGCTGCTGTGGGGGGCAGGGGCAGGGGCAGGGGCACCACTAAGTGGAAAATAAGACGATTTAGATTTAGAAGAAAATCCCCCCACATCTGCATTATTTGCAGCAGCAGCTGCTGAATGGAGAATTTTGTTTATGCAGCGAAAGATATTTAAAGGAGAATCATGGGGCAATAATCCCTCTGCCACCAAGGGGCCAGTGAGGGGCGGGGGGCAATGCAGTGAGGCATGGCATTAAATAAACCAACAAAATTGGGTTAAAGGTCAGAGGGGAATGTGTTTGAGTGAATGAAGATCGATTGCCGATGGTTTTTGCCATGGATCCCCCAACAGATATTATCTCCTATCAGGGGATGAATGAACTCTGCCAAAGACCCCCTGGGATTGAGGAACCATCGTTCCATAGGAAAACTTTCCCTTCATCGTCTATACGAAAGTTGGCAAACTTTTCTCTCATTTTATGAGCATGACTAGATCTTTGAATCTACAGATACAGATACAGATGTACAGATACTCCTCTTCCTCTCTTCCTACCGTTTCTCCAGTCAACAAATGAATACAGCTTCACTATTCCCATCTATAGATCATTTAAGACCTCGTAGTCTCTGATATCTCTCCGTATTCAGGCGCTCAACATCCTCTCTTTCTCTCGTAATAGATCATCTTTTGTGGAGTCCTTAAGTTACTCAGAGTTTCCTTGCGAGTCAATTATGAATTGATTTATGATCTCGCGGTCTGGAGCCAGCCCCCAAAAACGCAGGCAGGATGATGATCTATTGCCACCTTTCGGGGCGCCCCCAAACACTCGCGTTGATGATGGTCCTTAAAAGGTTCTCCCCCTCCTGCAGCAGCTTCCTTCCTTCCTACTCCCTACTTTCGAATAGTTTCTCCCTCCGTTTCCCCCCCTCGTAATGTGTGTTTTCCAAGGGTCTTCCGGCTGCGCCTGCGCACTCTAATTTTTATTGCGCCCTTGGGTCGTGGCCTTCAATCGGTTCCCCCTCCATCCTCCATCCTCCATCCTCCATCCTCCATCCATGGAGGGAGGTACTTCCCCTAAATGCCCTGTAATGTACATTTTTTATGAATTGTCTGCCGTCTGCCGCTCTTGAATGTTGTTTGTTTTCTTTTGGGTCTTTTGGGTATTTTGGAACGCGCTATTAGCATAAGTTCCGTATTATTACTTTTCTATTTTCGTAGCCCATTTCTCTGCAGAGGGGCTGTCGTGTGTGTGTCTCCCTCGAGTGCGCTGTTCCTCCTCTGTTTCTCTGTCGACAAGTGTTTCCCTGTCCCCGCCCTGTCCCTGTCCCCCGAAAATCATCATCTGGTGTGTGGAAAGCGAGTAGATATCGCCTTCTTTGATGTTCGAAGAGGCAGCTGTAGGCCGAGATTTTTCCAAGGCAGGTGGCAATTCGGAAGTGGAAAACTTTCATGGAAATCAGAGAGCAAACTTCCAGAGTGGATGGCAGCTTGAACTGTGTTCTGGCAGGGCTTCCTCAGGGGTTTGCTTCCCTTGATAATGAGCGACCAAGAAACGAGGAGACCAAGAGATCCCAAGAGTTCCCACAAATTAATCAACTCTTTTGCGCTCCCTTTGCTCCCTTCGGTTAAGGCTCATTAGCCAGGAAGTGTTGGCCATTAGGACGACTGTGGCAGTGGCAGTGGCAGAGGCAGTGGAGTTTCATTCGGGTTAGAGACAGATCTTCACTGCCCTTTCACACAGGGCTCTCTCCTTTTGAGACACCTTTATTAATGATGTTTGTGGTTCTGCGGAGGCCCATGTCCCAGCAGGTAGCCTGACGATGTCTCTCTCCTCTCTCTCTCTCTCTCTCTCTCTCTCGCTCTCTCTTGGAGGTGCTCTGTCTGTTTTTGGGCTGTCTTCCAATCACAGGGCAGCGATTGAGAACTGGTTTCCCCAGAGTCTTGGTCAGCAGATGCTGCTTCTGTTGCCTCCTTCTCGCCCTCCTCTCTCCCTCTCCCTCTCTCTCGTGTTGACCCTCTCTGCCTGAAATCTGGCTCTGGATTTCGCCATTGCTTTTTGACCTACAGGCCCCGCCCCGCCCACATACGAGCATGCCTGTGTTTCCCTTTTTTAGGGCCACATATTTTGATTTAATTAAAAACTATGGAAAACGAAAGAAAACTCGAAAATTGAAATGGGATCCAACAGAAGGCGAGGGAAGGGGGGCACTTGCAACTTTATGTTCTCTGAATTAAGGAATATGCAGCCGAGAGAGAGAGAGAGAGAGGAGGAGAGAATGCAGGAAAGAAGGGGGATACCAGCTGGGGGATACCCTGGGGAAGCGAGAAAGGATCAAATCTGAAGCTGAAAAGAGACAACAGTTCCCTAGAAAGTAATGGGACATCTTTCGGAGGTAAAAATGGAAACGGTTCGGGTTTTAAATCCTTAGATTTCCTCAAATATAGAAGAGCTCAAGATTCGACAGTTCTTTACTTCAGGAATTGGAAAATCTCAAGCCAAAAAATGCTTCCAAATAAGCACTCCTATGAGCACGAGGCTATATATCTTATATTTTAAACCTATCGAACGATAGAGATTCAGAGACGCCTTCATAAAGACCTATCATACCCCATCATTTCGTTCCACTCTCAACGAATTCCAATGGGTATCCAAAAAGGGGGCACGGCATCCATGAAAAAAGGGATAAAGTTAATCTGCAGCAATTGCAGCCGAGAGCCGAGAGTCGAGAGGCGAGAGCCCAGCGGGAGGGCGAGAAGAGAAGGCCTGGGGAGTGCGAGGAGAGGGGGGCGGGGGGAGAGATGTCTGACATTGCGGTTTGTGGCACTCAGAGCTGGAAATGGATACCAGACTGCCCCGGAGAGGGGGAGCCGAGAGCCGAGACCGGGTCGACCGCCTGCTGGTGTCAAATATTTAATTCAAATGTAAATTTCTGCATATGCCACAGGGCTGTCAAATGCTTCGGTGCACTCTCCCCTCCCCAGAAAGACCCTCCCCAGGGACCTAGGGAGACCTAGAGACCTAACTGGGAATCTCTGCCTCTCTCTCTCTCTCTCTGCAGTTCTGTGCTCTACTTTCGAGAGATGTTTTTCCTGATTTTCGCCTCAATACCCCATTGATGTCATGGATTCGTAAGCATTGCACAATGTGACATTTTCCTAATTCCAATAATCACCTTCTCCATGGCTGTTTCCCTGAGAAAAGTCCGAAAGGCAGGGGGGAAAGTGAGGGAAGGAGAAAGAGAGAGAGAGAGAGACAACACCTTGAGTAGATTTTCATTTGACTTCTTGGCGTTCGTTCCACATTATTTTGGGGGCTTAAATTCCCATTTGGTCTGGCGGAGAGCCCGAGCCCCGAACCAAGAACCAAAGGATCCAAGTATTTTCATACAATTAGGCAAGGGGCGAGGGGCGAGGGGCGAGGGGGCCAGGGAGAGAGAGAGAGAGATGCATGAAGAGTAATTCCTGGCCAAATATGAACTCCACATTTGACTGCCGAAAACTTGAACAAAACTTTTGGGGGCATCCACTCGAAGAGGCGGGGGGGAGGTTGGGGCATGGCTTAGTGGGTGGCTCTGGCAGTGGCACTGGCACTGGCACTCTGCTTGTTATTTTGTTTCATTTCAGGCTAAATTGCATTTTATTTGGGGTAAAGAGGGGCATAGCATGGCATGGCATGGCATGAGTGGGGCATGGCATGAGTGTGGCGGGGGCGGGGGGGGTTTCTAAAACGGTTTTCTTGCCTGCAGTTTGAATCTTATGCAAATATTTTTGGGATAAGCTTTTCAAAATGCCATTGGGCTGGGCCCCCCAAGTGCAGGCATTGTGCGGTGCTCCGACCAGGGAGGAGGGGCACCGGGAAGAGGCACAGGAGGCACAGGCGGCACAGAAGGAGCAATCCCTGGACGTGGCACAGAAGCAGAGGCATGGAATGGTTTTAAATTGAGCCTTGTGGACGGGACTTTCGGATCCGCTCCCCCATGTGTGTGTGTGTGTGTGTGTGTGTGTTCCGGGGGCAAAGAGGAGCACTGGAGGTAGCGCCCCGAAACGTTTTATGGCTGAAATATAAACTCTAATGGATTTCATTTGAATGGTTTACATTGCATTAATGGGCTCTCAGGAAAGAAAAGAAGACTCTTCCTTTGGAGAATCTCCACCCAAAACAGAAGGAAGGAAGAGGTGAGACCTATCAGAGGGGGTTCCCATGGGAGAGCACTGCAAAGGGGGGCTTCCCTTCCCCCTTCCCTTCATTCAAGCAATGAATCAACGGTAAACACTGCTTACTTAACAGATGCAATTTCATCACGAAAATCGAACATGAATGATCTTGTCTTGGCCGCCCAACATCCAACTTCCGTGCACAGTCATCATGCTGGTTCGGCGGTGTCCCCCACTCCGTCGAACCAGTCAGTCGAACCGCCGAATTCTCTTCTAAGCAACATGCTGCAAGCACACTCTTATATGCTCTCTTATACGCAACATGCTCGAACAGCTGTTGTTCTACGCTGGCCTGCAACATCGAACAAGTTCGAACAGATGTTGGCTGGCGGCTGGCGGCTCTCTCTCGCTGCCGCGCTCCCTCCGTCCATCGCTCTCATTTTGCAAGGTGTTGGACGACTGATGCTGATGCTGTTTGCTGCTTGCTGTTGTTGTTTTCTTTATGTCTTGTTTGTTTGCCTATGCCCCTCGCGGCACTGCCTCCCCTGTCGCTGCTTTATTGGGGCAACTTTGTTGTGTGGAGCTCGGCAACTGTTGGCAAGAGACGCCTCCAAGTGTCCCACTGTGCGGGGATACTACACAAGATACACGTACTCGTACCCGTACCCGTTCCCGTTCCCCCGTACCCGTACTCTTCTCTGTTCTTGCAGTGCGTTGCATTGGCATTGTTATGCGGCAAGCGTCGCATTCCTTGGGCCCCAACCGACGATTCGGCACCCCCCGCCCCAATATTGGCTTGTGTCCATGTCTCTTCCCTCTCCTCCTTCCTGCTGCTGCCGCCTATCCTTTTTGGATTTCTCAATAAAATTACTACAAGCCACTTTCCGTTTTCCGCTGGCGCTGCTGTTCGAAGTTCGAACTCCGAATGGCGAGGAGAGTCAATGAAAAAGAGAGGGCCATACAGTTGGTTCTGCTTCTTTTGACTGCTTCTTTCACTCCTGCTTGCTTACACTGCTTCTTCTCTCTTCGCCACTCCGCCTGCTTTGTATGCGGAGTGTGTGCTGGCAAGCGGTTTGGCGTCGGTCGCCGTCGTCTCCGTCTTCGTTTTACAGAATGAATCGCGCATTGACATTGGCAAAGGGGAGGCGGGACGGCATTTGCAGCTGCAGCAGACTGTCCTCTGTCTTCTGTCCCTCTCGCACTCAGACTCTCCCCCACTCCTGGGTCAGTGCATATTTTCGGTTAGCGTGTTGTCGTAGTCTCTCTCTCGCCGTCTCTCGCTCTCTGGAACGGAAGCAGACCCTAGGGGAAGCAGTGTCGCAGCGAGCGCCAGGAGGGGGGCAGCAGCAGCGGCAGCAGCAGCAGCAGCAGCGGCATGTCATAATAATTATTATAAGCAGCAGAAAGAGCGAAAGAGCGAAAGAAGAAGAAGTGGCAACAGCAATCGAGGAAGAAGCGGCAGTGGAAGCAGTTAAAGGAAGCAGTTCGTCTACGTCTTTTGCGAAAAAAAAAAGGAAGCATCGTAATTTGAGTCGTGCAACGGCATGTGGCATCGCTTCCACCGCCCCTGTCCTCCTTCCTCCTTCCTCCTGTGGCACCGCAGCAGCTCCGTTTCCTTGCTCGTGTTCGTGTGGCAGCAGGCAGCAGGCTGCAGCGGCAGGTGAGGCCCGAAAAAAACTAGTTGACTGAAATCCTTGATTTCCTCTCTTTCTCGCTCTTTTTTGTGCCTGCTCAAAGGATATGTTATTGCGTCAGCTCTATCTCTCTTCCTTTCTGTGGCACGAGCAGCGGCCAGTAAACAACAACAACAACAACAAGAAGAAGAAGGGAGGAAGAAGCAGCAGAAGCAGCATCAGGCGAAGGACATTGCCTGTCTGCAGTCTGCAGTCTGCTGTCTGCTGTCTGTTGTTGTTGCACTTTTGGGGGCTATTGTTGTCTGTGGTTTTTATGCCCGCAAACTTTTGCCTCTGCTCCAACGGCTGCTGCTGCTGCTGCTGCTGTTCCTGTCTCACTCTTGTCAAACATCTGTTTTGATTTGCATTCCGTCTCATTCCCTCTGTTAATCGCACTCTCACTCTTCCCCGTACCACTCCCTCTCCCTCTCCTCCGCCCTGTCTCGCTTCCACGTAATCGCATTTTATTGGATCTCATTTTGCGTGCGGCGTTAAATCGCCTCCTAATCGCCTTTTGCCATCTCTCCCTCCCCTCCCCTCCCCCCCTCTCTCGCACTCATCTCACACTGCTCTCCCCCTCCCCTCTCCTGCCGTTCGGCTTATCCGCATTTTGCATAAATCGCTTCTTGCTTTTGCCTTTGCTTCTGCCTTTTCTTTTTGTTCCGCCTTGTGTTTTGTTTTTGTTTGATTTGCAGGGGGCTCATCTTTGTTGTTGTTGTTGCTTTTGTTGTTCCTGCTTTTACGTGTGTTTTTGTTGCTTTTGCTGGCTACTACGCTGTTGTTGTTGTGTCTTTGCGCAATATATAATATTTTCACCTTGTTTTTTGTTTTTGTTTTTGTTTTTGCATGTTTTGTGTTGTATTTTTGGCTTTATGATTTCTTTTGCTCTGTTTTCTTTGGTTTTTTGTGTGCTTCGAGGAACAGCGGCGCGGCGCGGCGGCAATTAAAAAGCGGCACGAAAAAGCGGCAACAACAAATATTGAGAGTGAAAATGCGAGTGGAAAATGGTGAGAAATGGCTACGAAAATAAAGCAATAGCACCCCACACATCCACATCCACATCCAACAACAAACAATAAGCACTTAAAAAATTGTCTTTTTAGCGAATGCACTTTTTTATGGGGAAAATCTGTTTTCGTTTTTGGCCTTAATTTCGTTTCACCCTCAATTTACGGCTTTTCCTCTCTGTTTTTCTTTTCTTGTTTTTGGCTAAAACATTTGTGGAAGGAATTCAATTATTTGGTGACTGGATTTATGGGTTTCTGCTCCTTTGAGCCGCATCCTTGCCCAATGAAATCATAGTTGATATTTTAATATGATCAAATGTGTCTCAAAGTCTCTTGTGCTCTGGATTCTCTGCCTCATAATCCCATCCATATCTCCCATCTCAGTCTCCTAACAAATGAAATGGAATCTCTTCAATTTCAGCTGCCGCTGCCGCTTCTGCTCCTTCTCCTTCTCCTCCTGTTTATTGGGTGTCAGAAATGTATCTGCCCGATACAAGATACTTATTTATGTGGGCTATCTGCCATCTCTACACTCCCTGCATCTGATCTTCTGGGACTGCCTCTCGCTCTTTTGTTCAGCGACTTGTTAACATATCGAAACACCGTTTTGATATGTTGCGGTGCGGCATGCTCCCTGTTCCCTGTTCCCTCTCCCCTCTACCCCCTCCCTTCTGCTGCTACTCTTTGAGGTGCATCCATCAGTGGCGTGGCCCATCATCAAAAGAGACGAGACACTCTTCGGACTGCTGCCCCTTCTGCTGCTGCTGCTGCTGATGCTGCCGCTGCCGCTGACAGATGATGACGGCTGTGGGCGCCTTCTGTGCATCTCCCTCCCTGTCTCTCTCTTCCTATTGCTCTCCTATTGCGAATCTGCTGTCCTCCAAGGGGTATTCATGCCAGGTGAGGCCTCAATGCAAAACTAAAGACTATAGAGGCTCGAGCCTCTGGGAATGGGAATGGGGAATGCCCCACCTTATGGATTCAGTCTGTTTGCCCCTCTCCTGTCAATCCTCCTGTTCCCTCTCAATTACTGCGAATCCGCTGTCAATCGGCTGCAGTCTTCTGATTCGAAAAGGGGATTCCGAGTGTGCCTCATTAAGTGGCAGTTGAGCCGAGGCAGCCGGGGGAGGGGTGCCCCTGTCTTCCCCTGATTAGCCTCCCGATATGAGGGTGCTGTGTGCCATAATTGTTTGATAAATTTGGATGCTGGCGCCCAAGACAGAAACAGGCTCTAGTTTTTAATGATTTGATTGAATTTTGATTGGGAAATGTTAATCGAAAGTGAGCAAAAACGGGGGGGAGGGGCAGGAGGGAAGAAGGGGCAGCAGAAGAAGAGTGCAGTTGAGGAGAAACTTGCGTCCCCTGCCCTCTGCAGTGGCACCTGCAACAGCAGATGTTCCTCGACTGCTGCCGTCTCTTTCCCTCTCTGTCTCTTCCTCCTTCCTTGAGCTCTGCTTCCTTTTTGACGTTTACCGTTTACCGATTACCGTTTCGCGGCCCAAAGCCCAAAGCCCACGACAAAAGCAGCGACGACGACGACGACGACGAATGGCCTGGCAACGGCGAGGCGACGCGACGCGACGCGTGCTTCATTCGAACTTCGAACATGTTTGTGCTTGTGCACCTGGCGGCTCTCTCTGCCTGCCCCCCTGCCCTCCCCCTTCGCTCTGGGGTGGAGCGTCGGGGGAACCCGGCGGTGGACGCGCGGTGGCCGGCCGGCAACTGCTGCAACACAAAGGGGTGAAAACAAAAAAAAAAGCGAAAAGAGCGAAACAACAAAACTACTAACACGGCAACAAGACCCTGCACACCTCCCCCCCCCCCCTGCCCCCGTCTCCTGCCCCCCACAACAGCCCAGAGGCACGGCACTCAGTCTGCCACAAGGCGCACATTGCGAATCTATAAAAGTATCGGAGCGCATAAAAAACGGGCTCAGTAGTGAACGGTACTTTGTAACGGCAACCGGCAAAAGGCAGTCGACGCGACCAACGGCCAACGACCAACGACTAACGACCAACGACTAACGGTATTGGGCGAAAGGGTAATACGAAAGCAAGAAAGAAAGCAGGCTGAAAGGCCCGAAGAGCCTAAGGACCTCCTGGCTGTGCCGAAAAATTGAGTGCTAGAGGAACTGCTGGCCAGGATCTACGACCGCAGTAACTTGTTCCTCATCCGCCTACGGGGAGCCGATAGACAGAGAGGGAGTGAGAGAGAGAGAGAAGAGCATCCTTCCCCGCATGGCCTGAAACAGCAACAACAACAACGACAAAAAAGTCAACACATTTCCCTTTTGGTAAGTCGTAGGAGGAGTCTGCCTCCCAACCCCCCAGCCCCCCAGCCCCCCAGCCCCTCACTGCCCCAATAATAAATCCCTTGGCTTAAAACTTGGCCAAAAAACTCAACTCGAAAGCTCGAAAACTGAATTGTATCTGTATCTGTGTCTGTGTCTCTGCATCTGCATCTGCTTTTGGAAGTGCAACGGCATCTGTGTGGCATTTGGGTTGTAAAAACATCTGTGCCTGTCAGTCTGTAGCCTTATTTGCTGGCCAAAATGGTTGGTGGGGTGCTAACTGCATTTCCTCTGGCTCCAGCATCCGTCTCAATGTTGCCTTCTCTCTCTCCCTGTAAAAGGGTGCCACACGTTGCGTATACGCAATGTAGCTTCTGGGGTTTCAGCGAAGGATGCAGAAGAGGAAGAACTGCAGATCCCACAAGCTATTCTCGATCAAGAGAGGAGCCGATACTCGTATAGCCATGGCCAATGGATGCCTTTGAGCTGAGATCCTTAGTTTTTACCACTCAAGACCAGATCAGAAATATACTTCATATTGTTTCTGCAGAAAAAGACTGCATTTAAAATCAAATCTGTATCGGAAAAGTATTTGAAACCACAGTTCCTTGAGTATATAGTTCCAAAACGTGTTTTGTATCAGAATATCTGTTCAATTTCTAAAAATACTTAAAGAAAACTTTAAGATTTAGAGTCTAAGACAATTATCTTTCTTCTGTCAAAATGCATTTAAAAATCTACTAATTATAAAAGAAAAGTAATAAAAATAGCAAAGACTTATGGCTTTGCTCACTCCCACCCTCTTTTTGGAGATCTTTAGCTGTGATTCGTCTCCGTGTGGGCTGCTCCATGCTCCACATTTCGCTATCTTTTGTTCGGATCTCGGACAAGTGCTACTTCTGGCGACTTCTTGGCCCCAGCTACTGCCTCTGCCTGTGCCTCTGTCTATAGTTTCTTTTGTTCTACCCAAAAAGTATCTACTGGTTGGATGGATGGATGTGCGTGTGCTGCGTGTAGGAAGGACTGACTGGCCAACGATCGATGGAGAGCCAGAGCCAGAGCCGCATTCTGTGTGTGGGCTGCCGCTGCCGCTGCCGCCACACACGGCACCCACTTTTGGATCGATTCCCCGACTCGATTCTCCATTCGAGTGGATCGTCCGAATATAGATGGTCATTCATCTTTTTAGCACTTTCTGGAATGCTACGGCCAGTGTATGATCCTCAAACTGTGCTGCTCTTTGGCTCTCCTCTGGCCTTTTGTTTACACAAATCTCTGCGATTAAATTTATTTAAACATTCACTAGAGTATTCCATTCAATTCGATGCGAATTCATTCACTTTCCCCCCACCCCTCCTCCGCCTTCTGCTCCGTTCCGTTCAGTTCCGTTCCGTTCTGCTGAAGTTTTTTTTTGGTTCTTTTTTGTTTGTCTGCAGATTCATTCATGGGATTACGGGGCAGCAAACAAGTGCACAGATACAGATAGATAGATACAGCCACAGCTACAGATACAGCTACAGCCACAGCTACAGATACAGCTACAGATACAGATAAATCATGCTGCCACTCAATGACATCAGAGGGGGGTCTCGGTCTCTAGGAGTGACACTGCCTTGAGCTTTTTTTCAGCTGTTTTTGCACAGAAAAAACTATGAAAAATTAATGCGTTTGCTATTTTTAAAAAACCTCATACGCATTGCATTTTGCGTTTTTTTTTGGGTTTTTTTTAATAATTTTCTCATTCGTTTTTTGTGTAATATTTTTTTGTAATTATGTCAAGTTTGCTTTTTTTCACACACCCATCGAAAGGGTAGAGGGGCGGTGGGGGGAGCCGAAAACCGAAATTGAAACAGAAATTCCCGTAATAATAATAAAGGCCCCGAAAAAAAGAAAAAGACCCAAAGACCTGATTTCTTAATGGTTTAGTTTTGTTTCTACTTTTTTTGTTTTTCTTGCTTTTTCTTGCTTTTTGGGTTGCTTTTCTTTTCGGTTTTGTGTGTGTTTTGTGCGGAAAGTGGAAAAGTTATGGAAAGACACATACGTATAGATACATATACATATATGTATGGATGTATGCAGAGATACTCGCTTGAAAGTGCAAAAGTTTGTTCTGTGTTTGGGTTTGGGTTTGGTTTAAACGAAAATGAAGCCAGATCAAAGGAGGAGGGCAGAGAGGGGCCAACAAGTGTGGAAAGTATCAAGAAACTATCTTTAAAATGATACATGTATCTGTTACTAATGGAGGAAGGGTTCTGCGAATGCTATTAGGGCTATCCATCTGTGGTATAAATCTCGAAGTGTGGGTTTCATTTGGGTATCTGTGATACTTTCCATTCATTATATTGTATTAATCTATCCAGCAAATATATAGGAATCTGTGGATTAGAACAGCATTCTCCATCGTTCATACGATGGATATTTCTCCTCGAAACCTGATCTATTCATCAATATATCACATTTATGCATATTTACGAGTAATCCAAGCATCTTTCTTTCAATCTTAGGAGTATTTTTAAAGGTATTCCATAGACTACTTACCTTCTGTACCGATTTCTGTGCAAATCCTTTTAAAATGGTCTTTCTTCTGGTGGTTTCCTTTGGTTTGTTCCTTCTTTCTTCCTGAAAACCCAACAAAATTACTTAAATTAGTACAAAAGACACATCTGGCATTACAACTTCCGAGTTTTCCATATTATTTACCTTCAAAATAGTACGAATTTAATCAATAATGAACTCCTTTTTGCTATCTTTTATAGCCAGCTTATACCATCAGCCATCCCCGGTTTTGGCCCACAATTTCCTTCGGTTTTAATTCGAAAATTTGAGATTCCATCAAATGATTTGTGTTCTCTCTGGGCTTGGCCTTTGTGTTGTTTCCCAGCAAAGTTGCCACACACAAAACACAAAACACAAAGAGTCTTGTGGAGACTCTGGCAAGAGTTTATATATTTAATCATTCTTAAGCTGTCAACAAATTGCCTTCTGCCCCCCCAGCCCACTCCAGCCCACTCCACCCTTTCCGCCCACTCTGCAGCCCACTAATCAAGCCACTCTCTGGGCCACCTTTGACCTTCATTAGTGTCAGAGTGTCGTCGTCCCATTCGCATTAATCTCAGAAACATTTCAAGTTGAGCAAAAGAAGACAATGGCTCGGAGCTCGGAGGCAGTTTTGTAGTCTGTCGTCCGTTGTCTTCTGGCTTCAAGGTGCACGCAGATACAGATGGAAGCACACAGATACACAGATACACGGATACACAGATTGCAGATTGTTGGGGAGCTAATAAATTAGTGCATTTTATGCTCAAGAAATTTAATAAATTCAACAAAAGCGAGGAGGAGCACTGCATTGCATTGCATAATCCGTGGTGGCAGCTGCCACCCTGCCACCCTTTCGCCCTTCTCGCTTTTGGAGGCGCCTCTCAGTCTCATGGCGACACAAAACAAAGGGTATTTCGTGGTGCATGGATTGGTGTGTGGCGTGGACTGAAGTGGCAAGTGGCAAGTGGCAAGTGGCGTGTGTTGCACAAAACCGAAACCAAAGTCCGAAAAAAACAGAAAGAAAAAACACAGCACAGCAACACCAAAGGAAAAACCTTCGTGGAAAATAAAGAGAAATAGTGAGAAGAAGCGGAAAAAAGAGGAAGAAAGAGGAGAGAAGAGGCAGCAGGAGAGGAGAGGAGGCAGAGCACCGATGTGAAAAGTTGAATGCCTAACAAGTTGAAACACGCGGAAAATGCGAACTGAGTTTGAACACAGCCCAGCAGAAAAAAAAAAAAAAACAAAAAAAAAAGATGAAGAAAAATAAATAAGAAAAAAACAAAAGCTCAAAGATGGAGCACACAACAACACCGGCAGCGGCAGCGGGCAGCAGAAATAACAGCAAGAACAATGAGTCGGAAAATGTGGAAATGTCTTGGGAACGAACCTTGCAAAATGGATGAAGGCAATGCCGCTGCTGCCTGCTGCCTGCCGCTGCCTGCTTGCCGCTGCCTGTCGCTGCTTCTGGCTGCAGTTTTCGTTGAATTAGATAAAAGTTTAGGAAATGTTTATGCCAAAAGTAAAGCAGAGAGAGAGATGAATAGCATAAGAAACACTTTTTCCACTGGCATATCTGTACCCTGTAAGAAGTGGGGAAAGGAGTATGAGGAAAGGTCTCCACTGGAAGGGAACTCCCCCATGGAAACCATATGATTGGAACAGAGCTGCGTTTGGGAATGGCTCTAGTGTTTCTTTGGCTTTGGCTCTAAAAAAGTTCAAAGGTTGACTCAGGGATCGGTAGGGTTTTGGGTACATTTGTGTGATATCTACTTAGATTTGTAGCCTCTTCAGGCTCTTGACTAACTCCATTTGCTATTTTAGATGTTATTCCGTGCGAGATCTATTGAAATCTCTCAAAATATCGAAGTTGTTGGTCCACAAACACCCATAAAACTCTCGAATCCCGATCTGATTGGGGAGCCTCCACGAAGCAAGACCAAGGGAAAACCTTCTCCTCGAATGCCAGGGTATTCGTTCGTCTCCAGCAGAACCGCCAGACCTGCCTCGCCCTTCAGAGGGTTCTTTTCTATTCGGCTTTTTTCCGCGTGCACAGGTGCACAGAAAAAGGAGTCACGGCGCGGCTGCTCTGCAGTGGCAGGGGCTTGTGGCACTCTCTGGCAAATGGCAGGCGGAAATGCACAGCAAAATAAATGTGGGTAAAAATGCCAAGGAAAACTACGACTGCGACTACGACTAGTATCTAGATAGGAGTATCTGTATCTGTATCTGTGACTGTGAGTATTCTCCTCAGTCTTAGGAAATGGGGGAATGTTGTCTACACGTAAATATTTCACACAAAACACAAAACTTGAGGCAAATTACGACAGAAATGCCAGGGGAGTCAGCAGCAGCAGCAGCAGCACCGTCACCAGTAGGGGGTCTGAGAGTGAAGCGCTACGGAAAGAGGGGGCGCAGGGGGGCGTGGGGTGTGGGGGGGGACTGGGCCAAGAAATGCCTAACCAGCGCAATGTGCAAATCCGAATGCGAAATATGAATCACAAGAATCGACAGACGGACGCCAGCAGCAGAAGAACAACAACAACAAAATACCTGAAGACGATCCGCCAAGGGAACTCCACTGCCGCCGCCGCCGCCGCCCACCACACAGTCATCGCTTATCGGTATTGCCCCCACTCCCCCTCCCCCTCCTTCATCGCACTCCACCATCCGGCGGGGCTGGTTCATTCATCAATGCTCTTTGTGGCTTGGCTCAGGTGAATATTTCGTGCGCGCGACTAAAACAAAAGAGAAGAGGGCGACGAGGGCGAGGAGGGAGAGGGCGAGGGCGCGGGCGAAGGGAGAGTGAGATAAGACACCGAAGCGATAAACCAAAACAAAGCAAAGCAAAGAAAAGAAAAGCAAGAAAAAGTCAAGCTTTTGGGGGAACACGAAACGAAGCTTGAGATACACTTAAAGAACGATTATTCAAATGATATTTCCAGGGGATATAGCAAACCGATTTGGCTTAACTTTTCAAGAGTTATCTATAATGATAAAACGTCTCAGATGCCGAAGATTCATTGACTTATCTTAAGAAACAACATTGTTGCAGAAAGAAAGAAGTTAGACCTGGTTCTTGAACGATTTCTATAGGGTTTCCGAACTTTGCAGTAGAAGAGAATCAAAACTAAGAGAAAAGATTTTAGATTGGGAACAAGCACCTCCACGAAATCCCAACACCCTCCTCCCAGGAAGAGTACCATCCCAAAAACAACAAACAGTCAAAAGCGAGTGTGCACTGCACAAACCACAAACAAACAAGCAAACATCCAAAGAATGCCTCGAAATGCATCTCGCAGATACGCAAACAAACACACGCACACACGCACACACACGCACACGCACACTTACGTGTGAAACGACACTAAACCGTGGCAGCCGACAAATTCTGTTGAGGTTGCAGCAGCAGCAGCAGCAGCAGCCCCCAGAAATTTGGCAGAGATCTCTGAAAATCGCAGAAAAAGTGAAACGGAACCCAGCCAGGGCCGCCAGTCGCCGCTGAATCTATGTATTTGTTGGGTGAGTCAGGGCCCACGCAATGCGAACGGAACACCTGAAATCCGCAAACGATAACACAGCACACTGAAGCACACTGAAGCACACGGGGTGCCCCCCACGAAACAAGTTTCGTCTGAGGCGTGGGCCAAGCCCCTTGGTCACACACAGCGGACTTTGACGTCAGCAGATCCCGAACGAAGGTAGAACTTGCTTTGACAACTATCAAAGTAGCAGAGCTATTGACACCATTTGAATGCCATTTGAATGGCCATTATATCTCCTATATCGTATATCGTATCTCGTGGTTGGGGGTGGTGGGTGGGTGGTGGGGGGCTGTCCATGGTATTCCCTGCTGTACAGTGCCCGGGTTCTGCGGAAAGTTTTGCATTTACCCGAAAGTGTTTCTCATGTGACAAATATTTGTCAGGCGGCTCGGATCGGTTCGGTTCGGTTCGGATTGGATCGGATGAAGATTGTTCATCCATTAAATGGGAATTCGAGAGCTGGCTGGCTGGCTGGCTGGTCAACAAATTTTCATAATTCAATAAGCTTCAATTGAAACTTGTTTAGGTGCAGTGCGTATCGGAAGTGTAAGGCAATTGTGGCAACTTGGCAGCTTTCATTTGGATGGAACGCGATATATGGTGGCTATCGTTAATCGATTGAAGTCGATACCAAAACTTATTCGATAGATAGCATCGATTGCTAAAGTTTTTTCAGTGATTAACTCTGCTCAGATGTCCTTCAAAGGCCCAACAATAAGTAATTTCTTTGAAAAACTAAATATATTCGACTATTTCCCAGTTTAATCGTTTAGTAATCGATTATTGAAGTCTGTCGATGGTTGATTTCTTGACTAAACCACAGGTAAATCTTGATTTGCAAGACTTCCAATCACAAACCGCACTGTACCCCCATTATATCATTTATTTACCGTTCAGTAATCGATTCTATGCCTAAGCCTAATGTCTAATTGCACTTTGAAGACCCACAATCACAGTCACAGTCCGCACTGTACCCCCATCGTATCATCTACTATTTATGAATGAATTAAAGTGGAAATCGCAGATAAACCAAACACACAAATCGTTTACAAAGAGTTATCCGCAGTTATTTGGGTTATTATTTCACACAAAAACCAGAATGTGGAAAAAACCAAAAACCAAAAAAAACGGGAAAATCTGTGAATCTGAAAAACCGAAAAGCCCGAAAAAATGAAATGCAATGCACAAATGATACACGAGAAGAGCCGCGAATAAATGCGAAACAATATCCACAGCATTGTATCTATGGGACATGCGATTATCTATGTGTGTGTGCGAAATGTGAAATATTCTGGCAATTAAACAACAAAGAGGCATTTAATTCTTGCCCACAGATAGTTTATTTTTTTGCTGCTTTTTTGCTGCTCTCTGGGCTTTTTGTTTGCCGAGTTTTAATGTGTTCAACCGCAACACGAATTATGCAGCAGATTTACAAGCCATTTGGTGGGCAGTCGGCGTCGGCAAAAAAAGGTGCACAAATATTTATAATTAAAACAGGAAAGTAATAAGCGAGTCCATCTATAGATGTAGTAGATACTGTATCTTCCAGATGCTTCGGCGGATATGCAGCCAATCTGCATCTGCAAATGACCAACGGAGACAGAGACAGAGAGAGCGGGAGAGTGGGGAGAGCGTTGAACAGTTAACTCAATTAACTTATAAAATGTAAACTATGCGATCCAGCAACAGCTACAGATACAGCTCTTCACAACTGCAGATACAACTTCAGCTTTCAGCTTTCAGCTTCCAGCTGCCACGCTGCCACGCTGCCCCAGCGCCACGCTGCCACAGCGCCACAGCGCGAGCTCCAACAAAGAAGCTCAGTGAGCTAAACGGCAACGGTGATTAACTTTTGTCCATTCCCCACAGCCAGAGATGGGAGCGTGAGGCTTGTGGTGCTTTTGTGGTGCATTCCCCTGCGCAAGATGGGAGGCCCTCTTTCCTCTCTCACTTCCAATGGAACTGTCCCCCCTGGAGATGGGGGAATGACTCACGACACCAAGCACATCTCTAGCTTCCCCCTCTGGTTCGTCATGGGCTTTCCCATATGTAGATGCGTGCAAAGAGATACGTGAATGTATCTACAAGTTACAAGTTACGCTTTGCAGACTCGCGTATTCACCTGAGCGCGAATAATTACCACGCCACAAGAGCGTGGGGAAGGAGGCGCGATACGGGGTACGAGGCAGGGGCAGGGGCAGGCGGCAGGGGGGGCCCACAGGTAGGCGCCGTCATCTCAAAGAAGAGGCGTACCAGGGGCGGAACGGGCCCACTGACTAAAGGCAACAACATTGTTGGGCCGCGCGCAGTGAATGTAGATCGCACGCCCCGAAACGGGGACGAAGAGGCAGGTGGCAGCTGTGGCTGATGTGCCTGATGTGGCAGGTGCAGAGGGGGCTGGAGCTGGGTGGGTCATTGGTGGGTCGATGGCAGCGCCAGCGGTGCTAATGTGGTTATGAACGCCAGTTGGCAGGTCAGTCGACTCCCAGTCCCAGTCGGGGCCGGCGACGTCGCTAATCGAAATGTGATAATCGTACAAGGCAAAGTCTCTGGTCTCTGGTCTCTCGTCTCTCGTCTCCAGTCTCCAGTTTCCAGTCTCTAGTTCATTGAGCCCCAACAGCCAAAGAGAAACAGAGGTAATCTCTGCATTTGCACTGATTTTTCCGTAGCTATTGAACTCATTATTGGAGCCTTTGTTTTATGCCCGCGTTTTCGCAGCACACAACTCGGTGGAAAGTAGCTCAATCTTTTTTGCCTACAGATCGATCTGCGAGAGAAATCTGAATGATAAATGCATATTTGAATGAAAGTCTTACTTCGGACTCCAACCTCTAGATGCGACAGATAGCTCCACACGACCCAAAGAGCTAAGCAGGTCTCCGTGCTCCATTCCTTCGATTTCAATTACTTTTCTGGCTTAAAGCAGACCGGATTCTGCCCAAGAACTATGTGTAACACCCTCTCTGAAGAGTACTATACATCTCTGTGTTCCTTCTGTTTTTTGTCTCCAGTTCCTTCCTTCCTTCCTTCCTTCCGTCCTTCCTGGCCAGTCTGTGAGAACAAAAGGCTTGCCAGTTCTATTACCATGAGAACGGCTTGCTGTCTCCCTTGGAATACTTTTCTTTTGCTGTGTTTCTTATTAACATTTTCCCCACCCACACCCACACCACACACCACACCACACTCTGCTGCAGATGGGGCAATGGGGCGAGGGGGGGCATTGGATAATTGCCTTTTGATGTCCGCCTGTGGCAATGGTCATGTCGGGGGTCCCAGTCCCCCGTCGGACCGTCTCTCTGGCTGCGCATTTAAAGCCGCATTAATTGTTATGATTTACAATGAGAACAATCATAAATTAATTATTCATGGGGCAGCAAACAAGCGATGCAGCCAGTGTCCACTCAACTTCTTCATTGTTTCTTCTTGTTTCTGCCCCGCAAATTCCTTCCTTCCTTCCTTGCTTCCTTCCTTGGCCTTGGGTCAACGTCACCGACGACTGCAATTTCCGCTGGCTGCCGCCTGCTGCCTGCTGCTTGCCTCCTGTCGCCTGCCTCCTGCCGCCTGCTGCTTCCTTGCCTCGTTGCGGAAAATCGGCGGCAGATCCGCGGCGGCCATCAGCATCCAATTAGCTAACGGAACTACGTGCAAATCGTTGCATCTCTGCTGCGAACGGTCGCTAGAGATACTTTTGTCTCTTTCTGGCGGATAAAAGCGGGTTAATTGATGGCTTTTGCATTAAATTGCTTCACCAGAGAAAGATAGATACACTGCTGTGGATGGGGGGATGGGGGGGAGGGAGGGGGTGAGAGAGAGCAACGATTGACCCGCTCTGTGCGCTGTGTGCCATTTGTATCTTTGTATCTTTTGCATGAAGTTAATTATCTTGAGAGTCGTTCGGTCGTGCTGCAATTTCCATAGATATTTATTAGATCAGCGAAACAGTGAAATGGAATGGAATTCTCAGGGAATTCTCCGCGAGAGCATAAATCAAGTGATCTCAGATATGCCATCTGCTGGCCATACGTGAGTGCGATGGAACTAACATATCTCTGTACTTGTATCCATCGGATCTAGTATTCCAATTTGCGGCAAGGCAAGTATTCCCTTTTCTGCGTCTAGACAGCGTCCCCTGGGGGGGGGAGGCACCACGCACTTTAATCGGATGCGTGCCTAATTTATTGGATATGTCATCGTCTGCCCCCAAACAACCTTCCGCCCCCCTCCCCCTTCCTCCCTTGCTATCTCTGCCAAAAATATTCGTCATTTCCTCCCTCTGGCATTCCAAAACATTTCAGACATTTCTGTCTTTTCTGTCTTTTCTGTCTTTTAGTTTTCGTTTTCATTTTGGCTCTGGTCTCCATTCCTTATCGGATATATATCTCCAGAGCTAATTCAGAGCCCCCATTCGATCTGTTTTTGTTGGTTTTTCGTTCGGGGTTTGCGTGATTCATTTCCCCCTCCCCTCCTCTCCCCTCCTCGCCCCTCCCTGCCCTGCCCTTCCTTTTGCCTTTGCTACCTTTTCTGAACATTATGTTTGTCTGTCTTTTATTTTTCGATTATTATTATTCTTGTATTTTCCTATATTTCCGTGTGAACTTCCGCTTATACCGCTTATACCACCGCCCTGTGCTCCCTCTCTTTCGCTGTCTCCTGCCTCCTTCCTCCCGCCTCCTGCCCGAAAAGGCAAAAGTTTTGGAACGTGTTTGAAATATTGATAGCGAAATGAACAGCAACAGAGACAGAGCCAGAGACAGCGACAGAGACCACAACAACCCACACTACCATAGACTGCACTAAACTACACCACACTCTGGTATGAACGGTTGGACCTTGCACCATCCATCGGGTGGTTGTTGCAACCGACAATCAGGCAACACCTACTGCAGGCCAAAAGTTGTCCATTACCCGGCTCCATACCCACGTTCCTGCCGCACTCCCTCTCCCTGCCTCCGACCGTCTGTCTGTCTGTCGTTTGTCTGGCTACCACCTCTCCTCTCTCCCCTCCCCAACGCTCCTCTGTCTCTGGCTAAAAGCCCTGTCGTCTATAACCCTCTGCTTTGTGGTTCTTGTTCTCCTGTCTGTTTGGCGGTGGCTCGGCGGTGTCTGAGGCAGGGTGCTGGCCTGGCCCCTTTTACGGTTGCATTAGACAATAACTGGTAATAATCGTTGAACCGTAAAATAAACATGGATACCCATGTGCACTTGTTTAGGCTGAAACAACAGCAACATCACGAACACACAACCTCCACGACACAGTGGTCGGCCGGTCCGTCGGTCGGTCAGGTGGTGTCTTTGTCGCTGCAGGTGATTATATATCCGTCCGTCCGTCCGTCCGCTCCACTGTCCATCCACTGTCCATCCACTGTCCATCCAATGTCCGTTGTCGTCTGCCGGACGTTAACTGATTTGTGCATTGACGCGAAGTCGTAGAAATATACGAAAAGACATAAATACTTAAGCAGGGAGACAGGGAGACAGGCAGGGCCAGAACGGGCCAAAGAATGGCCACAACTGAAAGGGTGTACGCGGTGTACGCGGTGTACGCGCTTCTTGCGGTTTTCCACTGATCAGAAATTGCATAAACATGAGCATATTCCGTGGATGCATTCCAATCGAATAGGTAATTTACATTCGTCACCGAGTGCCGTACTGGTGCTGGTGCTGGTGCTGGTCTCTCTGCATATCCATGAATCAGAGGATAAATTTAGCCGTCGACTCAAATAAATCTCTGAAATATACAACAACAGCGATCTCCATGAGGATTCAAATGGAACTTCGCACACGATCAAAACACATCCCATATTGTCTAGTGGTTAGGATACCCGGCTCTCACCCGGGAGGCCCGGGTTCAATTCCCGGTATGGGAAAACCGTCGACGGTTTCTTTTTTTTTTCTCTTTTCTGCGGATCATTTAATTTTATTTATATATTTTACGCTTCTGTTTTTGTGCGGAGAGGAGACCACCTACGAGTTTGAAAGCTTGAGACTCCGTTCCGATTGTTGTTCCAAATGTCTGAAATCTCAATGCGACATCAAGAGCACAGTTTCAGAATCAGCTTCTGGTTCAGCATCAGCATCAGCGTCAGACGAGACGAGCTTCTGTGGTTCTGTTGTTCTGGTGTTCTGTTCTTCTGTTGAAATTGGACGCACAACAAAGGCAATCTCTGGTGGTTTAAGTTTTATGTAGAGCGTTTAATGGCATAGAGGTGGACGGACTGGCGGCCGCTCAGTCCAAGTCCAAGAGTGGAGGGAGTGGAGTAGAGTGGCGTTGCAGGCAGGCCAGTGGCTGGTTCCGGGTCCGGGGGTAAGGGCAAGTGTTTCACACAGTAAACACAAGTTAATGAAATTAAAACGTAAGCAGCAGACAACAGCAGCAAACGCAATAAACACAAAAGAAATTACAATTAAATTGAAAGCAAAGAGAAAGACTGAAAGAGTGAGTGAGTGAGTGAGTGAGGGCTTCCTTCCCACAGGTCTCTCTGCCTCTTGCAGTCTCTCCTCTCGTCTGACATGCAATCCAAATGGAAATGAACTTTGAAGCTCTCTCTCTGGGGGCTGCGTGGGGGTCGGTGCGGTTGGGTTCGGTTCGGTTCGGGTCGGGTCTCTTGAGAAGTAGTTTCGATGCCCTATCGCGATGCTCCATTTGTTGTGCCCCTCCGTCCCCGTCTGCTGCTCTGCTGCTCCTCTGCTCTGCTGCTCTTCTGTGATGATGGCGTGCGCGACTTTTAATCGCATTCGTTTCACAATTGACGGAATTTTTATTGTGAAATGAGCAAAGCAAAGACTCTTTGGGAGCACTCTACTCCCATGTACATCCCATACATCCCATACATCCCATACATCTTTCATAATGCGAAAAAAAAAGTGAAAACCTTTCCCATGCATCTGCCACAGTGAAAGCTATTCGTAGGTGAGCCTTTGAGTTGACTGTACGCCACTCCGCCACTCCGCCTCCCACTTTTTCCACCCACCAAAAGTAAACATTTTTCAATTATAGTTTTATAATAATTTTCTCTTCATTGTTTTTGCTGTTGTTGCTGCATTTTGTTGGTGTAACTTTCTTTGGTATTCTTTCACTTTTTTTTTTCGTACCGCCCACTGGCGTGGCAGTTCCAAGAGCTCCGTGGGCTCTGGGGCTCTGGGGGCTCTGAGGGAGCTGCCAACTCATTTTTTTCTTTCTACATAACTTTTGCTCTCAACCCAAGGCATTTTTAAGCCGGGCTATAATTACATATATTTTCCATTTCGCTCTCACTCGCTTTTCCCTCTGCCCCCCTCCTGCTTACTGGGGGGATCCCCTGCGGCTTCAGTAATTAAATTTGTTTTCTGTCTTTCTCTCATTTTCCCTGCCAACTTCTGCAAAAAAAGGAATAGTTACCTAAGGGGGAGGCCGCCCCACCTAGGGAATGGCTCCGACAATTTCTTGGAAATAATTTGGAATGTGTTTCATGGCAATTTGAACTGCATAAATCAATAAAAGAATACTTGGGGAAATACTCGCATATATGACAAAAAAAAAACTCAAAGAAAAAGATGGGGGCGAAAGGCAAACACAAATAGTCAGCATTATGTAAATGAAATGTTTGTCCAATGCAAACACAGCCCAGAACACAGCAGCAAAATGCGGTCGAAGGAAGGAAACTAGAACAGCAGCAGCAGTTTCAGTGGCAAGTGGGAAGTGGGAAGTGGCAACAGTAGCAGGCCAGCAGGCCGGGCCGTGTGGCAGCCACATCGGGGCAGGCGGAAGGAGGACGGAGCAGCTTGCAGCTTGGCGGTTGGAGGTTGTTGAAGGAGTCCTTGCATAATCAACTTCAACTGCGAGTTGAACTTCGATTTTTGCCTTATGCCAAATGAGGCAGGCAGCAGGAAGGCAAGGAGCGAGGGAGACAGGGAGAAGGCCAAGAGAAAGGAGAAAGGAGCCAAATATTGCAGAGAAAGGCTGGGGGAAGTGAGCCGAAAGGGCAGAGACCTCGGCCCAGGAGGAAGTTCTGTGTGTTCTTTCAAGGATATTGTGCGTTTCAGTGTCCTGCACGAACAAACAAGTTGCGTGCCAAGGACAACAGCAGCAGCAGCAGCAGAAGGAGAAGGAGAACTTTCAAAGAGCACACAGGCACAGGCACAGAGGCAAAAGCTACTGGCACCAGATATCGAATGTTGAAGGACATTAAGGATATACACCTGTCGATATTTTTACAGTTTTTGGCATGCGGCGGCAGGCACCATTAACCGGTTGTGTGCCAGCCGCAGATCATTAAAGGGGAAGCACAAGCACAAGCACAGAACAGCAACAAAACACTTCCGCCGTTTGGCAGAAGAACTCGTTTGCAGAGGGAGAGAGACACGACACAGGACAGGACAGGACACAGGACAGGACCTTCGACTTGCGACTGGTGCTGCTGCTCCTGCTCCTGCTCCTGTTGTTTTTGGGCCAAAGGTAATCACCATTAAAACTCATTACCAGGCGAGCACCACAGCGCACCACACAACAGAACGGAGTACTGGACAGGACAAAGCAGGACACGGAACACGCCATGGGACTCCGAGCCAGAACTGGAAATGGAAACACAGCCAAATGAAACTCAAGCTCAGGCTCAAGCCACACACACACACACACACACACATGGGGAGAGAGTCCTGCGTGCTAGGGACTAGACAGTCGGTACATGTGCCACCGGTAGTCGGTGGAGAGCTCAGTATTTCATGGGGATTAGTTGCAATAAGATTGCAGGGATTTCGGGAGGAACCACAACTAGTTTTTGCCAGGGAGGGGTTGCTGTGTACTAGGACTACAGTCAAAGGATCTAGGATACTTTATGGCAGTCAAATTGGGGAATTAACCTTTAATGAAGGGTCTGCTTAAGCAGAATCTATCTTGTATCTATCTCCAACGGAATATGGGGGTCCATTAGGACACATTCGAAAGGAAAACCTTTGGGTTTTTTCAGATTTCTTCGGATTCAAGGCCAGAACTTTCGAATGCCCAAGACCAGAGGATTATATCACGACTTTCCGATTTCTTTACAAGCTTTTCATTATTCGATTTCCATTAAGAACACTTTCATTATTGCTTTTGGGCTGTCTTTTCTTTGGGGGTAGGTGGGGTGAGGGAAATCCCATCTTAATCTGAACTTTTGAGCACATTTCGAGGGTTGCATTTAACCTTTCGTGCTTTTCGTTTGCCTTTTCGCCGCAGCGGAAATAAATTTCTTGTGTGTGCAAAAAATAAAAAATAAAAGAGAAATAAATTCTTGACTTTTTTATGGCCGTCTAGGTCTAGGGCCATTAAAAAGTGCTGAAACGAGAGGGAAACGAAAGAAATGGGGGACTCGGTGTAGACCTGAATGATGGCGCCGCCTTTTGGCGTTGTCGTCTGCCAAATCGAGAGACGAAGACGAGACGAGACGAGAGGAAGACGAAGACGAGAGTCGCCTCGAAATGCGCTGCAGTTGTCGTCTGGCAGCACCCATTGGATGGGTGGATGGGAGGATGGGGGATGGGGGCCCTCGAGACAGTGGGACACAACGACCGACAGAGGAGACAACCTTGAGCTAATTTGGCCCACTGTAATCCCCATTTCTGATACTCTGACTCATGTGTGTCGTGTCTTTATTTCTTTCCAGGAGGCCAAAACCGGGGGCCCAGACAGCATTCCGAGACCATCTCATGATGACAGCAAACGCCGCCACCGCTGCTGCTGCTGCCACTGCCACTGCCACAGTCGGTGCTGGTGCTGCTGCTGCTGCTAAGTGGGGCACCGTCACAAGGCAGACGCCCCAAAAATAGACACTCGAAAAAACGGAGAGGAGAGATGCTGCTGCTGCCCAGCAGCACCGTAGTGCAGATGCCGACGGGCTGTGCCTCTGCCTCTGCCTCTGCGTCTGCCTCCGCCTCCTCCACATCGCATTCGTCTGGCCTGGTGCTGGGCGTCTGTTGTGACCAGCTGATGCCACAGCATCCACATCCACATCCACACCCATATCCAGTGCATCGCACAACGACAGCAGCCCCAGTTCCAGTTCCAGTTGCAGTTTCAGCAACAAAGAAGCCTCCATTACTGGAGAAGGAGAGGCAGAAGGAGAAGCAGCAGGAGAGGCAGCTTCTTGCCACCAAATGGCCACCGCCCTGCTTCATTGTCCTTGCATCGTTGCTGGAGGTGAGTGCGGAGTCGGGCGGGGCTTACTGTACTGTACTGTACCATTTCTCCAGTGTTGCCGCTTTTAATGCGATTAAACTCTCGACCCAAGGGTTGATTGAGGGCCGCACCGCTCATAAAAAGCCGTAACTTTTTTTGGGGCGATTTCGGGTGACGGAAGGTTGCCATGGCATCCCCACAATCCATGACATTGGACACATTGTGGCCACACACACACTCGTGACTGGGGACTGGGGAGTGGGGTACTGGGGGACTCTCCTCTGGAGAGTGTGGTTTGCTTTAATTGCTGCCACCCACCCACTGTGGTGTGGCAGAGGCAACCCTTGGGATAGCCAACATATTGCTTGGAAAAGGCATGCCTCTTGTACATCCTTTGTTGAATTACAACTTATGTTTTCGTGTACAAGCACTTGTTCTCCGGGGGGGTTTCAAATCATTGTGAAAGGTTCTCCACAAGTACAAGGGCACCAGTCGAGGGGTGCCACTGCATTACGCGCGACACGTGTTTGCCCGCTTCTTCGTTTCTTTCCTAGCTACAAAATGATGCAGTTTTGGGTTCAAGTGTTTCAAATTGTGCGTTTGAGTCCCACAACATTCTAATTTATTTCGAAACTCTAATGTTTTGCATGAATTTTCGAGGCTTAGGCCGCAAGAAGCTATGTTTCCATGGTAGTTTATTTATTTTTCCATTATCCAACATCAGTTTGGTGTGGGGCACACAGGCACATGTCTGCAAAGAAGTTCTGCAAGGGGAAGTCCACTCTGGTCAGTGTATGGAGGGCTGGTCGGTCGGGTTGGTGGTCGGTGGTTTGCGCAGTCACGTCTCACGTCTAACGTCTAACGTCGTGTGCTTACACGAGTAGTGGCAGGGCATTGCCGAGGAGGGTTGTTTCCCCCCAGAGCCAAGATGCTGCTGCTGGATCATGTGTCCCATCTGGGAGCCCCCCTTCTCCACTCGCACGTCTAAGAGCTCTAGTCGAGCAATTGACTTTTGAGGCAAACAAATTGCCGACTGGCCCACACACACACTTCACGGAGAGTGCCCCCCTCTTCGTTGGAATGGGAATGAAATGGAAGTTGGCTTCCGGTTAAAGGATATACGAGAAGCAGCAGCGCGGGCGACGGGCGACGGGCGACGGGGACACTCTGAAAGGGGATAGCAAGGGATTGCCAGGGATAGGGCGAGTGTGCGTGCGAAAAACCCCAACACGTCTACGATTTGTTTTCCGCGTCTGGCAGGGCCCACAGACGACTGGACGCCGTCGCCGCCACCAGAGCCACCAGAGCCAGAGCCAGGGAGTGGAAAGGAAAGGAAAGCCAAGGAAAAAGGGGAATTTGATGGCGACGTCTCGTCGCTGTCTGGCGGCAGTCTGTGGCATGGCCCCTTTGGGGGTTGCTGTCCCCCTCTCCATCTCTCTGTGTCTCTGTCTCTCCATCTCTCTGTGTCTCTGTCTCTCCATCTCTCTGTGTGGGTTTCTGTTGATGGGTTTATTGCTGGTTCCGGTTCCGCAGATAGAGATGCTCCCGGATAGCCGGGATACCCGAAATGAACCAGTTAACGTCTCGTTTTTCCCCTTTACAGATTTTCGTATTCGTGGGCGTGGGTCAAGTCCCTCCGGAGGACTCTGTGCTCATCTATCGCCCCGACCTGCGCCTCCAACTGTGGCGCTTCCTCAGCTACGCCCTGCTCCACGCCAGCTGGCTCCATCTGGGCTTCAATGTGCTCACGCAACTGCTCTTCGGCCTGCCCCTGGAGATGGTGCACGGCTCTGCTCGGACGGGAGTGATCTACATGGCGGGCGTTCTGGCCGGATCCCTGGGCACCAGTGTCGTCGACTCTGAGGTGTACCTGGTGGGCGCCAGTGGTGGGGTCTACGCTCTCCTGGCTGCCCAGGTGGCCAGCGTGCTGCTAAACTTGGAGCAGATGCGTCATGGAATCCTGCAGCTGATGGCTGTGATTCTGTTTGGTGAGTATTCCAAAGGATTTCTTCGGTGTTTCCCTGACAATAGCTAATGCTTCTTTTAGTTTTCTGCGACTTGGGCTATGCTGTGTATTCCAGAGACCTCGAGGAACTGCAGGCGCGACCCACTGTCTCCTATATCGCCCATATGACGGGCGCCCTGGCCGGCCTGAGTGTGGGTCTGCTGCTCCTCCGGCAGCTGGATGGGGGCCTGCGCCCGCGACTGCTGCGCTGGCTGGCATTGGGCGTGTGGTCGGCATTCAGTGTCTTTGGCATAGCCTTCAATCTGATCAACACGGTGACCGCCCAGCTCCTGGCCGAGCAGGAGGGAGAGGTGCTCAAGCAGCACCTGCTCCACGACCTGGGAATGGGTTAAAAGACTTCATCACATCATATCTTATGCTTTAGTCTCTAGTCATTAGTCGGTAAGACTTTCCCCCTCCCCAGGACAGGGTGTGCTCAAAAACAACCTTAAGTATCTCTCGGATATCTGCTCAAAGTACTCTTTAGACTTAAGACCCCCAAAAGAAAAAAAAACAACAACATTTACACGTATATCTTATGCCCATGCCAAAGGAGTGGAGAGCCAGGCTCACATCAGAGACTTTCCAGAAGAAAAACTAAGGGATTGCATGAAGGTTTTGCTCTCTATTTCGGGACGATGGACCCCATCCATCCATCCATCCATCCATCCAATTGCCTATTTAGTTATAATGCCAAAAGACAACCAGAGCTTAAAAGACAGAAAATGTTAAGCAAATAAAGAACTAACGATTTCTGAAGGGAATAGGTAATGATATCTTAAGGAACAACTACCGAAGAACTAAATACATCGAAGGAAAGTACTGGAGGTATATAGATACTATCTAACGAAAGAACTAATGAGGAAAGAACTGAAAGAATGTACTCAAGATATCCAAATGAACTACACAGTAATGAAATCTTCAATAAATTGCTAAACTACAAAACTTTTTGTTTGAACCTTTTTCTCTGCCAGTTTGAACCGACATTAAGATATTCGCTACTAGGTGGATCGCAGGATACAATGACTGTAGCTCTTGTAGTGTCTGATATCTGGAAGATCAGGGCTATACCGTCGTGCCTGTTGCCTTCTTCTGCTTGGTATATACTTGAAACGATTCGTTCGTCCAAAACGGATTGAACAAAGCAGAGGGCAGATCCGAAAATTTCGGATTTTTTTCTCGCTCACTTTTTACTTGATTTTCTGGCAGAGAGAACGAGAAAGTAACGCACAAATGCTATTCGAGAGGCATGAGCTGTATAGCTGTAGGTTCGAGCAGGACTCTAGCACGAATGTAGGCACCTACTTTATTATAACGGGCCAAGAAAGTTGTTGTGTAATATTCTAGAGCTATGGCAGGGCTTCCAAGGTAAGTATTCAAACGCTTCCATCGATTGCAGTGCCATAGAAATTGTGGCAGGCCAAAAAGTCAACTGCTTTTGCTGCCTTGTGGCCGAAACTGCGCCAAAAAGTCCAGTCCAAACACCCGCACTGGACGAGGCATTGTGCAATAATCCAGCACATTTTCAATGGCAAAATGCGGAATTGGTCAACGCCAAAAATGAATTACAAACAAAGTGAAACAGTGAAAATTAGCCCATGGCTTTGGACATTGTTTCTCTGGTGGTGCCGGTTCTTTGGGTTCGAGGCATTGCCCCATCGAATGGGTGCCGAGTGCCGGGTGCTGTTGTTGGTGCCGTGGCCTAATTAGTGCAGTGTTTTTCGGTTTTGGATTTCGTTTGTGACCAACAAAAGCTGAAATTGTAAACTGTTTTGGTTCTGTTGCTGTAATATAATAGCTGGTGGCAATACCTCTGGTGGCTCTGCTGCAGCCGACCCATTCGACGAAAGCCACCCAAAAACATGTCGAGTGACAGGGCAGGGCAGGGCATTTTGATGAGACATTGATGGTTCAATCGACAACAATCGGCAGCCACCCATAAAGTTGATCCAATTTAGCACAAATCTCTGTGGATCTGGAGCTGGGGGATTCTTCGAGGAATCAGAGATGCGGATCATCGAATGGATCCCGAAGTCCCCCATTGACAGGTTGACAACACAAATATTTGTGACATTAAATGCGGCTGCTGTTGTTGCTTCTGCTTCATGCCCATGGAATCATCATCATCCTCCTGCTTCTGCTGCTGCTGCTGCTGCTCTACCACGTTGCTCATTTCACTAATTTAATGAAGACCTTTTGCCAGAGGAGCAGAGAGCCAGCCCCATTGTCTCTCCTTCTCAACGACAACGTCGTCCGTCAGATTGATGAGCTTCGCTTTGGTTCGCTTCGGTTCCATGGCTGCGGTTTCGGCCTCTCCCACTGCTCCTCGAAGGGGTCCACGTCCCTGTCGACGTCCACGTCCATGTCCATGTCCATGGGCCTCCTGCATCAATAATTTGTGTTCGCCGTTGAAAATAATTGACCAAGTTTGTCTGTTTGCGGTTGTGGCAGCATTTAATCTACTTGCAGCTGAAGTTCAGAGATCCCTTCCGACAGCAGCAGCGACAACTGCAACAGCGTCAGCCTCCCAGCCTCTCAGCATCAGGCATGAGGCATCAGGCATCAGGCATCAGGCATCGACTTGGTTCTGGACTTCAGGACTTCAGAATTCAGTTTCCAACACAGCAGCTGCCATTGAGAGACAGAAAAAAGTCAATCCCTGGGCTCCTTCTTCGCGGCCTGCCTCCTGCACTTTGGCGTAATTGAAATAATTTTAAGTGAAAAATCTGCATTCAAAAAATATTTCAGCGCTTTTGCGCACAAATGTCAGCAAAAGCAAAAGAAACAGCAAAAAGGGAGGAGGGAGGAGCGATGACAAAACCAGAAGCAGGAGAAGGAATTTAAGGCTTAAGAGACACAGGCACAGGCAATGCCCTACGAAGGAGAGGAAGAGCCTACAGAAAAAGTATCTTCTGGATGGGATGATACAAGTCCTGCGCAAGTGGCATCCTTCCTTGGAGTTTTGCCAAAGAAATACCTCAAATAAAGAGGAAGTATCTTTTTAGACCACTGAGAGAGGGATATGTCACGGGAAAGTATCTTCTGATCAATCCAAAAGTGATCTTCGTTGGCAAAGAATGATTTGTATTACCGACGATCACGATCACCGACATTGAAAGTATCTCTTCAGAAAGAGGAAGAACTTGCGTAAAAGTATCCCATGATCCTAGAGTTCGAGGGAAGATTGAAGTAAGGAAGAAGTCCAGGAGAAAGAGATCCGATCTTCATCCAAATCTATATAGATCTTCATTCATTGAAGATCTCCTTCAGAGTCTTAGAGCTTCTACTCGCCAGCTCTTCATCCTTTGGCAAACGCCTCTTACAAGTCCACATGCCCCACCAACAGGACACAGCACACACAGCACTGCCCAACAATCCACAGAGAGGATGGGGGCAGGGTGCACACAGCCCAAAAATTTACATGCGCCAATTTGTGGAGCCGCCGTGGACCGAGTGGACACAGAAAAAGGGAAGGAAAAAAAAGAGTCAACAGTTTGCAGCTTTCGGAGTTGCTTCCAAAACATAATCCTGGGCATTAAGGCAAATTGCAGCATCTGTCAGGGAGACAGGGAGGGAGGGAGGGGGCATGCAACTCGGATCGATCATTGGGAGCCCCACCATAATTTGCTTAATTCGATGCTGCCCCCTTCGTGCCCCGTCCGGAGCACGCGGCTGCCACTCGTCGTCGATCGCATCGACTGCTGCGGCTGCGGCTGCTGATGAGGATGATCCTCCTCCTGTGGCAAGGCGGCGGCGGCGGCGGCTTCTTCAGCGGCGCGCCGCCTCAATTTGCCATTCGCCTGTGCCCTCGGGGGCAATTTTGAACAGCATTTTTTTCGATGGTGCGAGTACGAGTATTTTTGTTTTTATTTGCCTCACTTTTCGGTGGCTGTAATTTTTTGTTGGCCAGGCTTTAAGTAAGTGTTTCAGCCTGCCACATCAGCAGCACTTTGCTGCCACATCCTCTCTCTCGCTCTGTCTCTCTCGTGCAACATAGACAAAACATTAGTCGGAATGTCACAATCGCCGGCGAGTCACCCTTTGGGGAGCACTTAAATTCGATAAGCAAATGGAAGGGAAACATATATTCATTCGATTGAAGCATTGATGGCTGTCCATGTCCAGTCCACAGTTCGGGCAAAAGCTGTGCAAAAGAAGTGGCAAGTCCTTGGCATTGGAAGGGGAACTCCCCTGCCCTCCGCTCCCATGAATTTATCAACTGAAAATCTACATAAATTCTGGTTGGACATTTGCTATATTTTCGGGGTTCTGCTGCTGCTGCTGCTTCTGCCATCAATTCTAATTCACATTCCTATAGCTGGGGCTTGTGGCACATGTGGCAAGCTCTCCATTGGAACGTCTGAAGTACGAAGATGCAGCAGGAGGAGAGCTGCAGCAGGATACCCGTAGTATTTGCCATATTCGAAATGAGGTTACATGTGGGGCATGGCCATGTTGCAACAAAGGATTATGCATCATAATTAAGAAATAATTGACTGTAAACTAGGAAGGTTTTCGTTTCGTTTTGCAAATTATCAGACATATTCCGTAGGTCTTGGGCTTCCAGGATATGATATTCGGAAGGAAGAAGCCCCCCGTCCTACCGAAAGGCATGAAATACTTCGTATGGGGCGTGTTCTCCATAAGAAACCAGCCATTAAACACTTCTTTATAGTCCATTGATACTCTTTTCTCGCCTTTGTTGGGCTTGCTCCACTCTCTGCTCACCAATCGTAAGAAATGTCCTATACTTTGTCTTAAAGATGACAGTTTTCCACCGAGGAAATGTGGCGGAAAATAAGGAAAATGCTGGGTGCAAGTCCCGATTGGGGGTCTCGATTTCCCCGACCGAGGAGGGGCTAACAAGCTCTTATGGCAGCTCTTGTAGCCGTTCCGTTCCGGCATCGTGTTAATTTCGATTGATCCCGAGATCTCATTGCCATCAAGGGACTCATTAAATCACAAACTGTGGGGCCCATCTACCGCTCCTTCTACTGCCGCCCCTGCTCCCGCCCCGGCTCCTGCTCCTGCTCCTCTGGGAGCTCCTACTCCTGGGCTCATAATTCAGTTCAATATAAATCTGTTAACAAAACGCTTAATCCGCTTTGTGCGCTTTATTTATGGCCATTTGATGGCGCATTATCGCATCAGGGCACATGGCAGCCGTCACCAGAGCGAGGACGGGACCCCGTGAATGCCCCATGATACCCTCCCCCTCCCCTCCCCCCCCGTCCCCGTCCCTTTCTCGCTGCACCCGTTGGCAGCTGGCGCGCCTCATAATTGGATTCGTCACAGATCTCCCTCTCTCCCCGCCTCGACTCCTGCTGCAGCAGCTCCTCTCTCTCTCTGGCTGGCTGGCTGGCTGGCTGCTTGGGTCATAAATCGCGGGCTGCTTGAAATGCAAATTTTCGGGGAAGCTGCAGCTCTTGTTGTTGGAGTATCATCGGCAAGGCATCAAAGTGGCAGGCAAAAATGTTTCGCCTGCTGCTGCTGCTGCTGCCCAATTAACGCCACACGATGGAGAAGGAGGAGCAGCAGGAGCAGCAGCAGGAAACAGTTTTCGGGGGCGACCAGCAGCAGGAGCAGCAGGAGCAGCAGCGTTGAGAGGCACCCAGCCAGCAATCAGAGTTCACTTGAACACCGCTCATGAAACGCAGAAATGTTTGCAATTAAGCCTCTGGATCGGGCAAGTCTGCGTTTGCTGCCACAGAAATAAAGTGCGTGGTGATGCCACCCGAGTGCGGGTGTGGAGCGTGGAGCAGCACAGCAGAAACAACCAGCAGCCAGCGAAGAGGAAGAAGCAGCAGCAGCAGCCGTGGTGCCACGGTTCCATGTTCCAGCTTGTCGATTCGCAACAAAGGATAATCCCAGGCAGCAAAAGGTGTCCACTTCCAGCCCCCTTCCGCCCGGCTGCTGCTGCTGCTGCTGCACCCACTGCCACAGCCACTGCCACTACCACAGCCATGGCCCAGACACTGACGGTGTCATCTGACATCCCGTGGCAGAACATTGCTCCAGAGCGTAACCAGCCCACGCTTCAGGACTCCCTTCCAGGAGACGGAGCACTAGACGAAGTCTGGATGCGCTATCCCGCGGCATGGAAGATTGTTTTGATTGTTTATATATTTAAAGACGTGCCCACACCTCTTTCCCCGTCTTTAATCAATGCATAGTTCCCTCTACAGTTTTCCATTTCCCACAGGAATCCACATACCCGTGCTCTGTAGTGCCTTGCCAGAGCCACGCGGAAAAACAGGCGAAAATTGCACAACATTTAGCCATTTCCTACATCCCATTTCGGCCCTGCTCCTCTCCTGATGCCGATTCTAGAGCCACCACAGACGACACACAATGTTTTAGCCACGCTGCAGATTAAGTGGTTTTTGCTGGCCAGCAAAAAGCGAGGCGCCTCCGGGCTTGTTTCCCCCTCGATGCGCATCTAATGCGGCACAAAGTCCTCTCTGGGATTCGGTGGCATTGCATTAATTAAATACACTTAAGTGGCCCAGGGAAATGCAACTAAAAAGGTGCCCAAAAGAGTACCTGGTCGAGAGACCAATTAACTTTCAAATTGCCCAGAGTTCTGAGGCAGGCAGGCAGCCACAGGGAATCAATTAGTGACGCCTTCTATCTATATTTCTCTTCCTTTTTCCCTATATACATATATGTCTATAAGTATCTGAGTGAGAGGGGGGTGGGGGGAAACATCAATGCGAAAAACTGAAAATCGTTGCGAAAAGTGGCAATAAATTATGTCTGCGGTGGCGTCCGTCAGTTGATTGAAATCCACTCGTACGACGAGTGCTCTCACTCCCCACTCCCCACTCCCCACTCCCCACTCCCCACATATAGAGTACTTCCAATATCTCTGTTCCCTTGTCTGTTGGCTGTTTCTGTTTCTCTGATAAATCGGAATTAAGTTCTGTTGCAGGTATGCAAAAGAGCAATATTTCAGAAAATGATGAGTTACAGATGGATGCCACAGTCGTTCCACAAGGAACCGCAGCAGCAGCAGCAGCAACAGATGCGAAATATGCAACGGTCTTCTCGATGGTTATTACAGGTTGGGTGGGGTGGGGGCTGTGGTGGGGAAAGGGAAAGCACGGAGTCGTGGAGAAAACTTCAACAACTTCGACAGCAAAAACAATCTTCGACAGAGTACAGAGTACTACGGAGTACAGTGGCAAAGAACGGCTCAAATGGGGCTAAGTTGATACGAATAAAGGAGTTTTTGTATCTTTCAGCACCACTGTGGCATGAGTCATGCTGGGGCCTTGGTGCCTCAGATGCTGCTGCTGCTGCTGCCGCTGCCTCTGCCCCCATTGGGGCATTGTTTACTCCTCACAGACCAAAACAAAAAATGCAGCCATGGTGCACTGATGCACTGGCGGATGGTGGATGTTGGATGGTGGATGGTGGATGGACTGTTGCCCCAGACAGTCTTCGGTCTTCGCTCTTCGGTCGTCGATGGAGCATTGCATTGCAGGAGGAGGAGGAGGAGTCGCTGGTGCTGTGTGGCGGCCGCTGTGGCTTTTCAGGTCGGGGCAGGGGGGGAGGCTAAATTTTATGGATTTATTGAAAATTGAACGCACTTGAACTGGGGGAAAGCACGGGGCAAGGCAAAGAAGGAGGAACTGCATCTGCCCGCCTGCCTGTCTGCGAGAGAGAGAGTCTTGTTTGGAAAACAAATAGACGGGCGGCTGTTGGAGTTCTTCTTCTGAACGGGGGGCTAAAGACATGCCCAAAAACAGGAGCGGAATCGGGAGGGAAGAGTGGGCCCCCAAACAGGGAAATCCAGAAATAGCTGGATTGATTGAGCTTCGAACATTCTTTGGAGCAAGTAGACGATTAATCGATTAATTTCAATCTCTTTTAGATGGAAATCTCATGAATTAATCATAACCCAACTCTAGAATAAACTTCTCCAGAGGAAACTGTCTAGAAAACCGATTTCTTAGAGCCTTGAACCGCACCTGCACTCACGAATAGCTGCGGCTGCTGCCACGCATTGCGGGTGCCACGCGTTGCACGTCGCGGCTGCTGCCGCTGCCGCTGCTGCTGCCGCTGCTTCTGCAGCATGCGATTTTGTTTGTTTTTCGGTTTGGTTTCCCTCAAGTTTTTTTGGTGTTTTTGTTTATGGAAACGCGTGCGGTCAACAACAGCAACAGCAACAAGCAGGAAAACAAGCCAAGGAGGAATTTTCCTTGCTTCATTCTGTTACAGTCAATTAATTTGCCCATCGAATGGCGGAATGGCAGAATGGCAGTATGCTAGAACGGTCTGCAGATCAGGGAATGGAGCAGGGGGTGTACTGCATCTGGCGCCCAAAAGAGGAACGAGTTTCGCAAGGAGTGCAGGCCGTCAGGCCGGTTCTGGGATTTGATTTAGTTGCCACAGAAAGAGGCGCAGAGGCGCAGAGATGCAGAGAGACCCTGCCCCTGTGACCAAGGCCCGGAACCTAGACACAAGCTAAACTTAAAGGAGTCTCCCTTACACACAGAGACACACAGAGACACCTTTGGACGCCCACATGGTTTCCCAGGATGCCGCTGGAGTCGTCGTGGAATTTGACGCCACCCAGCGTCTAGCCACGTGGGAAGTCTCTCTCTCTCTCCCTCTCCCTCTCTGCTACTCTGTGCACCTTTGGTTCAGAGATAGTTATCGCTTTTCCGTGTCCAAATCATGCACTCAATGTGTGACAACAAACAAAACACTTTGCAAATCTCAGCCGATTCAAAAATACACACGAATTCCAAGAAACATACGAGCATTTGTTTTCAAAATATATATTTGTTGAGCAGAGCAGAGCAGAGCGGAGCAGAGCAGAGCGGAGAGCAGAGCGGAGCGGAGGCTCTTTAGTTTTTGGCTCAAAAAACAAATTGAAAATGTCGCCCACACAGCAGCATCGGAAGAGAACGGGCGATGGAAAGCGGAAAAACCGAGCGGGAGGAGAAGTCCCCTTCCTCCCGCCTCCCGCCTCCCTCCTCCTCCTGGCGGCGGGGCAGGGTCGGGGGCGGTGTCCACCGATTAAGTGTCCCATAAATTCATTAATTTGTCGCGTTGCCTTAAAATATTTGTCAGCTTTATGGCGGCTTTTAAACATTAACAAACTAATGCTGCGAAAATTAATACAAAATAAATTCCGAGAATTGTGAAAAGTTCAAAGGAGAAAGGAGGAGAAAGGAGGTGGCAAGGGGAGCCTGTGGATGTTTGGGGCCATTAAATTTAGCGGAAAACAAAAAGAGAAACGATCATTGAACGACGAGTCGAGTGAATGAATCAGACCCAAAATAGAAGCCATCGGACGGCGGGCACCACAGTCGGGGATATTTATATGAGAAGATACCCTGGACCATGAGAAGGGGGTGTGATGTTTTGAGCAGCTGTTCGTCCCAATAGAGCAGATGGGATGGCAGGGTATGGCAGGGTGCTCTGTCCTTCCACGAGATGCTTTCCGAAGCTCTGAGATGCTCCCTTGGTGTCTGAGTCATGAGGTCTTACTCGTAGTACTCCAGTGTCTCCAAACACCATGTTCAACTTAAAAGACTCGTCCTTTACTCTGAACTAATGATGGATTTTTGTTATTATTTTATTCTGAGAAATTCCGAGAATATTCAAATCGAAATCTAGAGTATTTTCAATGTTCCCTCTTGTTTTAGGCACTAAAGAATCTTGTTTTAGATATACAAAATCGTACGATCTTTTACAGACAGATGCGATTCCTAGCGCCCCACCTCTGACGTTGCCACAGCCCCCACCCTCCACCCCCACGACTTTCGACGAGCTATTTTAGTGGACAATTTGCAAGTGTTTGGGGACCACTGGGGACCACTGGGGCCTGCTGTTGTCTGCTGTTGCTGTGGGTGAGATTCGATAGTGGCCTATCGCTGGATCGTCAGTCAATCGTCAGGGGAAGGGGTGGCCCACGCAGCAGTCTTTCAGTCTTTCAGTCATTCACTCAGTCAGTCACTCACTTAGCCATTCTGTCACTTGTCTGTCCCATTAGCTGCCACACTTTGGGTCAGCGGCCCCCCCATCCATAACGGATTCGCCGTCTCTTGGGTTTCGGTTGGGATTCGGTCTGGGGTCGTCGTCGTCGTCGTGGGTTGATGGCTAATCCCACCATATAAAGCGTTTAAGCAGCTTCTTGGCAACTCTGCACAAATTTATGCAAATTGCTGATTGAATTTGAATTTTTTTCCTTTTTTTTCCCCAAAGTTCGATTCGAAATTCTGGCATTGACGGGCTAGGGGCTAGAGGCTAGGGTGGGGTGGTGTGGCGGCGGCGACATATATGGCAACATGCTTTGCCTACGAAATGAATTCGATTTCTGAGTCGAGAGCCAAAGATAGCCACAAAAAGTGTCGCGGGCAGACGCCATGAATCAAAAAATTGTATAAATCGTATCCGAAAGATCTCCAAGCGCAAAAGTCAAGGTCTTTCCATCGCTGGCCACGGCCCACATCTTGACAGCTGTCTTTCGGCCGCGGAGAAGAGAGGGCGGGGGATCGGCTGTATAGGTAGCATAATTAACATGCGCCACAGAGATGCGATGCCAACGACTTGTCAGAGCCTCGTCGCCTCCCTCTGGTGGGTGTCTCTCGAGTGTGTTTCGTTCTTTTACTTTCAGTTATGATTTCTGTTCTCTTCTGCCTCTGATTTTCATTGCACTCGCCCTTCCAGGGGCCCCCCATTCGGCGGGGGGGCTCTACGATCTATGGGTCGGTGCGGGTGAGTTCTTCTTTTTATGATTTGTGCAGTTTTATGTTGGGTTTATCTCGGCTGAGGGCCCCGGTGCTTCCAGTGTAAACAAAACGGCAAACTGAACTCGAATTCGTATGGGAAAAGGCAGCACGAGGGCGAAGGAGGAGGGAGCAATCTCCAAAGGCAAACAGTAGATGGAGAACACGAGTCCAATAGGAGGAGAGAGGATCTGGTGCCACAGGAGGAAAGTGATTCCCTGGAGTGATATCTGCAGAGGGAACTAATGAAATTCAATCTCCTAGAAGGAGGACTGCTCTTCAGCCTTTGGCAGAGGCTTTCGCATCCGAGTAGACATACCTCCAAGCGGCAAAAACTGAGCAAGTAAAGGGGAAAGTGTATCCCTAGAATTCCAATTCCAGAGAAAACTATTGATTCCCCTTGAGAAGCTTTGAGCTTATGTTTACTCCAAGGCTCTTCAGAGACTTCCAGCTATCATCTTTTAGCTCAATTTTTGTACTTTTCCCCAAGGGGCGATCTTCTGAAATGAGGTTTAACATATGAATACCATTTCCGCAGAATGGAAATCGATTTAAAGGCTTTGGAAGTAGGTTAAGTTTCGGTTTAAAGTCTCAAGCTGGTTATCTGCTGTTATTAGGGGGCCCGACCCCTGAGCACTCGCTTCGCCCACTCTCCGCGATCGCTTGCGGGACACGGACCTATCCAGAACAATCTCAAACATCTCAAACCATTCGACACGAGACTCGCCGCTTTAATTACTGAACTTTTTTGGGACAGACCAAAACTTTCCTCATATCCGCCGTGCCCTCTCTCCGGGTAATGCCCAATGTCCAGAGCATTTAATTTGCGCAGATTGCAGAAACCTTACCACCGTTCACTTTCAGTTAACAAATCTCTGTCTCTGTCTCTGTCTCTCTCTCTGTCGCTCTGTCGCTCTGTCTGTGGCATGACCCCAATGTGGGCCACACGCACGATGTGGGAAACCGAAACGAGAGAGTGGCGGGAGGCCGGGAGGCCGGGGAGGAGTTGGAAAAAAAATAGAAAGAACTTTTGCGCTTTTCATTAATAAAGTGCCGATGTCCGTCCAACTGTCTGTCTGTCCCTCGGTCTGTCTGTCTGTCCCTCGGTCTGTGCCAGTAACACATATATTACATAGTAAAAGAGCAATCAAGTAAGTTGGTAGGTAGTCCACATGCTTTAAGCCCTGCTGTGGAACGGGAGAGAGCGAGCGAGAGTTACGAGGAGAACATTTTACGCGTAGCCTAGTAACTGGTTACATTTTTATGGCCTTTGGCCTGCCACTGCCCCCCAGATGGGGGGCCGGGGGCCACTAATGAAAAGAAATGAAGTCTGCGGCGAGAATGAGCCGAAAATGAAAAACCAGTTGCAGTGCCTGCCCCTCTGCCTGCGCGAGGAGGAAGTTCCCGCCGAAAAACGTGAAAAGGTTAGGCAACGACGACAATGATGATTTTTCCACCATACACCACACACCGTACACCATACCCCACACACCACACACCATGCCATGGCCATGCGCGCGCGGGCACTTTATGAGCGTGGAATTTTCGTGGAAATGCTGCACTGGGGCTGTCAGTTTTGTCGCTTCATTGCGGAAACCATTCAAACGACAAATTTTGTTGGGGACACCCATGGAGATCCAAGAGAATGAATGAACGAAAGGAGGTGGGAAAAAAGCAGTCTCTAAACGACGATTACCGGTGGAAAGAAAGGTGAGAGCTTTGCCGGCTGATGACAACATCGTTAGAGGCGGAACAGAAACAGAAACAGAAAATAACATTATTTTATGGCTGGTACATGTGACTGTGACCCCCCCTACTAGAAAAGAAGATATTGCCACAGAATTGTATGTTTTATGTTGAAATAAAGTCCCCAAAAAACACCAAAGAAAGACCAGAACTTGGGCAAAGGCATAGATACAGAAACAGAAACAGACACCATGGTATGACACTTTATTAATTACATATGATGGAACGGATGGTCGGATGATGGGTAATCCTCTTTGGTAATCCCTGAAAACGAATGGTGGCGCCACGGGGACTAAGCCCACGGCTTCCTGTGCAGCGGAATGCAGGAAATGTTTGTCCCCATTTCGAGGCATCGAAAGCGAATTTGATTTATGGTCTCTTTTAGGGAAAAGTTCTTCTTCCAGGCTCCCAACAAACCAATAAACTTTCCCTCCCTTAAGTTTTCCCCAAACTTTCACTATAAACGCAAGTTTATGGATGTTTAACAAGCTGCTGCTGCTGCTGCAGCAGAGGATGGATACATTTCCACCACCCTTGGGGGAAAAGTTCTAAAGCTGGGCCGCAAACGGTGCTCCTCCCACTCTGATAAGCAGCGACAATTGCTCTTGGGGCACCATCATCAGCATCATCCGAGACACATCCCACGAGGCCGTAGGCCAAAAATAGCAAACACCAACCAGAGCCATCCACAGCACGGCCAATAAACCTCAAATTATATGTGTCTACACGGGCGAAACATCAGACCCAGAGAGCGATGTATAGAATAGACAACGCGACACATTAAAACAAATTGAAATTACCAAATGCATCTATGAAATTTATTGCATGACACTCACAGACGACGAACGAGAGACAGACGGACAGACGGACAGTCGGACGGAGGGATAGCAGGATAGCAGCCAGCAGACAACAGGCCAGGCAGAATTTATGAACATCAATCTACTCAATCCTCACACGATTTTCAGGCCAGTCTGCATACATATATCGTATCCCCCAAAGCAACAACAACAACAACAACAGTAGGAGAGTACGAGTGTATCCCCCAAAGTTCTCGTCTGCAGCCGAAAATTTATTTTTAATATTATTTTTCGTAGCCGATTTTTCGTCTGCTGGCGCTGCTGCCACTGCCACTGCCACTGCCACCGCCGTTCGTTCGAATCGAAAAACACAATAAATTAAGAATATTTATTTGTTTGCGGTAATTGTGCGAATAATTGATGATTATGGTGCTCCATTCCCCCACCCCCACCTCCACCCGCTGCCCCTCAGCTGCAGCTGTCCGACTCCTCCGCGTGGAGCCTCCTGCAGCTGTCTGAATGATGCGTTGCATTGCTCTGCGCTCCGATGCGTTGCCGAGTGTTGAATGGTTTTTAATTAATTTCGAATTCCGACAAAAGGTTATATAAAGTTGACCCCATCATTATAGTATGGAGGGGTCGGTCTCTGCAAATTGAATGTTGACAGGCATTACTCTACATTCGTTGCACTTCGCTGAAAGTTTATCCAGATTAATCAGATCAAGTAGGAAAATTACCCAAAAATCTGTTCTTAGCCCAAGGAAATCGAAGAAACATATAAATAAGTAGGCATACCTGTAGCTCGATGTACAGCACTTCATTCCTTGAGGCGTCCACCAACAACTCGAATGTCTGACAGATCCCTACATTCCACTGGACTTATCAAGGCATTTGACGTGAACACTTTCCATATCCCATATTGTCTAGTGGTTAGGATACCCGGCTCTCACCCGGGAGGCCCGGGTTCAATTCCCGGTATGGGAAACTGTCAAAGGTTTCTTTTTTTCCCCTTTTTGTACCCAGACTCCTGTGATGTCACACCTCTCACACCTGTGGCATCTGCAGAATCATTCAGAATGACCATATCTACCAGAGTGCCGAATCTGGATCCGATGTGATCATTATTATAGTCAGAAGGAACAAATGAAATTGCAGTGGCTACGCCTACCCCTTTCCACGCGCTTAATCATTCTCTCCCTCACACTCTTCCTCGTGCAGTGTGCGCCCTCTGGCGCAGGTGAGCGAAATATATCCTATAGGTGACATATATCATAAGAGTACATACATAAAAACAGACTGAGTGTCGGGCATACTATATGTAGATACAAAAAAAAACATAGAAATACACCTAGCTATAATATTTTTACAACACTCATTCCTATCAGGTCCCATTTTGGATAACTTTAAAGGAGTTATTGAATGAATTTTGAAATTAGAACAATCGAATTTCTTAGAGGTTTCTCAATTCGTTGTATGAAAAAATCTGTTTTCCAAAGACCTTTCTTCATTTTTTTGCCCCCCCTCCCATTTAGCTTTAGCTTTCTGTGACTTTCCAGTCTCTTTTCTCACATAGAAATATACATTTCCCTCTCTCTCTCTTGATAATGAGTGATTCTGAAGATGATGCTCGAGACAGACGTAGCCGTGACACACGTAAGAGAGAGAAGTACTGGAGTTACTACAGAGGCTCGAGCAAGTCGATGCCCCGAAGGACACGCAATCGGGACCGTACGGCCTCGAAGAGGGTGCACGTTAAAGAAGACTCTGAAAATGATGAGGACATAAAACAGGAGAAAAAATTGACTCTACGGCCTTCTAGCCCCGAAGGAGAGGCTGCCATCTATCAACTGCATCCGGAGTCGGAGGAACAAGTCCCCCAACGCGATCCCTCAAGGGAAAGCTTTGCGGTTTCTGGATGGGATCGTCGGGACAAAATTACGCTCTATATGATCGCGGGCTATGTGCTGGGCATTCTCCTGGTGCTGATCTGGTACTATCGCCATCCGCGGCGTGCCAGTCTAGACCTCACCGAGAAGTGGCTGCTCATTGTCCTCCTGTTCCTTTTGATGATGATCCTCGGATACAGTCGTGCAGCGAGGTATTTATCCAAGGTATCCGTAATCCCAAAGCTACTCCCGATCTCCAATATCTTTCCCAGATGCGTTGTGGCGTTGATCTTTCCCACTTTGGCCAGCCATCGAGGACGAGCTCTTCTAATAGCACTGGCCTTTTTTGTGGCAGGCACTGGACCCGTGATGAACATCATTCGGAACATCGACATCATGGGCCACAGTCTCTCCTGCGGCCAGAGCCGTTTGCGGCAGGCCCTCACTCCCATGCAGGACATCATGGGGCATCCCATCAATATCGTAGAGCACTCTGTTCAGGGGACCATCACGGAGGTTCGAAAGATCATGGAGAGTCTGGATAAGGTCTTGAAGCATCTGGAGGAACCAATAGCTGAAATTCGTAGGTGAATCTTGCTTCTACTGCTTTTCGATTTTAATGTAATGCGATCACTTTTCAGATGCCAATTTCAAGTCCTGTGGCGAATGGTTGCGACTGCAGCAGGGATCCTTTGAGCAGCAGATGGGCACACCCTATGATCGCTGCCTTGGGGCAGGATCTGTCAGCATCCACGATTGCCAGGCCAAATTCGGGGCCAAGCGGAAGGAGTGCAATGTCAAAGATCGCTTTGTTTGGTTCTGCGAGAATCTCAAGCCAATGGCCAGCTTTTTTGAGCGCAATGTCCAGCTGCATCACGAGATCTTTGAAGAGATCTTCCAACGTAGGTCTGGCCTCCTTTGAGTGATGATTCATCCTACTCGTTTCTCCCAGGTTCGAAGCAGAGTTTCATCAATATTCGAACCATTTTTGTGGTGAGCATTACCTTCGTAGGCAAGCAAAAGATAAATGGAACGAATGACTCCTTGGGAAGGGACAGCGAAGTGATACTCGAGCACGAGATCGGCAGAACCTTGGAGGCCCAGAGGCGTGCATTTATCCTATTCTTTGTGTGCCTCGATCTGGTGGTTTTCATCCTCGTGTTTACTGTCATCCTGCGATCCATTTACTTCCGAATGCTGTATCTGGGAAGCCACGACTTTAACAACGTGTATCTAACGCACGCCTTCTATGTCTATGACAGGAAGAGTGAGCCATTCGGGGTTCTTCCACTGCGTTCGGCCGAAAATATCAAATTCGTGAAGGTGTGCCCCACATCTTGGCTTCCATTCAAAGGTTATCTGTTCCCCGTATTTATTTTCCCCGCAGATAACTTCCAGCCGTTTGCTGCCTGAAGAATTCCAGATAATGACACGCTCCATACTCTTCTTGTTTATCACTGGCATGCAGCTTTTTGTGATATGTTTCGTGGACTACTGTCTCTATACAATGCTATCATTGATGTCCCATCACGCACACCAAACAGCGGGTCTCAAACGTGAGTTTAGGCTAAGATATTCACAGATGTACTGACCAATCTATGAATTCTTTCCTTAAGCTCCTGCCTACACGAGAATTGTGATCACCAAGGGTGGCATGATCGGAGATATACTCCGTTCCCTGGTCCATTCTTTCGAGCCCTACGCCAAGAACTTGGATGTGGGGACGGAAAAGTGTCTGCCAGTGCCAGGAGAACCGAATATACTCCGCTACTACGAGGTATTGGTGCTCTGTGTCTTGGCCTGGCTCCTCTTAATCTGGGAGCCCTACAGCCTTCGTGTGCGACATTGGATCATGGCCTGTTTTTACCCAAACGATGCACATCGGAGAGTCAGGCATTTGCATCATCGCATAACGGAAGAGAGAAGTGAGTGCAGAGATCTATCTATCTATCTATCGAGTATACATAGATCCTCTATCCACTCTAATCCCCAGTGACTTTTATTAAGAATTCACGACGCAGAGCTCGCTCCTTGTATATCTATTCAGACGGAAATCAATTTATGTATCTCTCTTGGTTTAGTTTTCTCAAGATCTGGTGGGTTTTCATCTCTAGAATATCTCTGATCGCTCTGGCTAGCAGTTTGAAATCATTTTTAGGTGCTTTAGCGGTTGTCCTTCCTCTTTTCTTTGCAAAACATGCGTCATCTGCAGCAAAGCCTTGACCACGTAAGTCTTTTATTCCATCCATCCTGTGGTCTGTGATCTTTCTGATCTTTCTGATCTTCTTTTTCTTTCATAGAATGGATCATCTATATTGTGACACGCCCAATTGTAGAGGAGTCTATTGCCAACGATGTTTCATCGACTCCAATAGCCACTGCATTCTGTGCAATCCACCGAAACTGTACTGGGACTACAGCGATGTATCGGAGATCGAAGACTCTTCTGATGAGTCCGATGGTAATTCTGTTAAAGCAGACGAAAAAGCATCATTAGCATCATTAGATGACGATCATGTTCATAATAATCATGTTGATGACAAGCATGTTGATAATAATCGTGCTGATCATAAGCATGTTGATAATAATCGTGTTAATGATAAGCATGTTGATAATAATCGTGTTGATGATAAGGGTGTTGATAATAATCGTGTTGATGATAAGCATGTGGATAATAATCGTGTTGATGACAAGCATGTTGATAATAATCGTGTTGATGATGAGCATGTGGCTAATAATCCTGTTGATTCTATTTCCAATGAACCGAAAAAGAGTATATATAAGAGTAGAATGTAAGGAATATTTATGATGATCTCTCTAAAAAAATATATATCTTTATAGCCTTTAGAGTATGTCTTTATGGTATGTCTGAATCTTATGCTTCTCTCTTCCAGTGTGGCTTAGCGGTAAGGGTGGGTTCTCGTCTCAGTCATGTACGCTAATGAAGCGAACCACCACTTTTCGCTCTCTCTCTCCGGCTCTAGCTCTTTTCGATAGTGAGTACCGAGTATCTGGATGTCGAGGCACGTGAGACTCTTGACAGACAACATTCCGCCTGGTTTTTCCCTCCTCTTTCATTCTCTCTTTCCGTTATTCGTTTTGTTCATTCCCTTTTCTGATCGAATCGCATTCATTTCAATGATTCTGTCAAAGTTATTGCCAAAGTTTTCTTTTAATTTCGACAAAAAGGTATAAACTGTGTTTATTCCCGGATCCTGCTTTATCCTTCAAGTAATTTTCTACTACATTAACTAATTCCGCTATCCCTAGCCCTAGCCCTAGCCCTATCCCTATCCCTAACCTTCTTTAATCCCAAATAACTTTTGGTATAATTTTCTAATTCAATTGGGAAAACAAACCCCAAACTTTCGTAGAGCGAGAGTTGGGGGGGATATGTCGACCTGGGGGTCAGATCAGATCAGGTCGGAGTCGGTGTCAGTGTCAGTGTCGGAGTCGCAGTCGGTGTTGGGGTGGGGACTGGGGACTGGGGGTTTCGGGTCTGAGTTACGAGAGGGTTGCCAGAACAGCGTCTGCCCCCCGAAAGCGTGCAGATTTTACGAGCCGCCCTGCCAACTGAAAGTAAACTACAAATGTTTACACAACTCCTACACCTACCCCGGACAGTGGGGATGGGATCCCTATTACCATCCTCTCCTGTCGTATCGTATCCTCTAAAAGGCATGCAACACAGTAGGCGGAGCCAGGAGGCGTACGTACTCCGTTGGATGGGCTTGTCTCCGGCTAAAGTTGTTGCAAAAATTGAAAAACTTTTGCCGTCTCCTTGTTTTTTTTGTTGTTGTTTTTTTTACGAGTATGATGATGATGAGGCCTTTGCCGCCCCTCGATGAAAATGCCTATTCCACAGGAGGCGGCACGCCTACACCCCATCCATCCAGGCCCTCCCCTCCCACGAAGGATCCCACCCAAGAAGTAGGGCAAATAAATATAAAATTCGGCGAAAAGTTTTCCACACGTCTGACTGCCAGACAGCCTTCCTTTCGTTCCTTCCGTTCCATCCGTTCCATCCGTTCCATCCGTTCCTGCCTTCCTGCCTGTCTTTCGGTAACAAGTTTCTGGCAAGTGAAATAGGTTTTCATTCTCAAGTGAGTTTGCGGGGGGAGGGAAACTGTCGAGCTACTTAAGCCCCACAGATACAAATGTATCTTTTGCCTTTCAAACTCCAAACTGCAAGCACAATTTACAGAGGCATTAAGGCACTTCTCCAGCCCCATCTCCATCTCCATCTCCAACTCCTTCTCCTTCTCCTTCAACGACTCCAGGCAGTGTGGCTTAAGGCAGTCTTAGGGGTCCTGGTCCTGGTCCTGCTGCTTCTGCTGCTGCTGCATGTGTGGAGGATTTGCATTTTGCTCGCCGTCTAATTGTGTGGAAAATTGTAAGAAAATAATTCGCCCAAATGCAAATGCAAGACTCACTCACGTCCTCTCGTCTTGAATAAATATTTAAGCGATTGCGAATCCCGAATTTCCATTCAATTGTCGAGGACTTTCAGTGTGGCTCTGCGGTTGTTTGAGGCGGCTCCGGGGTCTAATCAGGCGCCTCGCCCTGCCTCGCCTTCTCGGATTACAAGCGTTTTCCGCACTCTGCGGTTTGGCAATTTTGTTAAAGATACAAAGCTCTGATACGCGAAAATGTGAAATGTTGTGTGAGGTGAGAACAAAGCGCTCTGCTCCGCTCTGCTCTGCTCTGCTCTGCTCTAAACCACAAAACGAGCCAAAGAAACGAGATGCGAGATGCCAGATACGAGATACGAGTGTGTGTAGCGAGAGGGAATGATTCGAGTGGCGAGTGGCGAGTGTGTGCAGCGATAAGGGGCACAAAGAGCCAATGAGTACGCGGAATTTGCATGCACACACACACACACACACACACACACCACCGTGCAGTGTAGTGCAGTGCAGTGGCATGTTGCTACAGGATAACATTGAAATAGTTACGGAATCCCTATATCCTCTGTAAAGATTACAACCGGCATCACTGTGTGTTCTGTGTTCTGTGTGGCATCTAGTATCTCTGAAAAGCTAAACGCTAAACCGCACTTGCAACAGAACTGGCAGCCCCCTCCGCCTCCTCCGCCTCCTCCGCCTCATCCGCCGCCTTCGCGAAAGGTAAACGAATCTCTTTATTCCGCATTTCGCACATGCCAACAATTGTGGTGGGGCGGGGTGGGGCGTGGTGCGTGGGGCTGGCGGATTCTAATTGCAGGGCCACGCCCACGCAATGAGCACCAGGCACTTTTCAAATAAGGGAGGCAGGCTCCCACTGTAGTCCTAATTACAACTTTAGAGGCCAACACACGGGCACGGGACGACAGAGAGACAGAGAGAGTGCCTCCTAACGAGTGACTGAGTCCTTGTCTGGTTTCTCATGAGTACATAGACAGGGGAGGGGATTGGGGATTGGGGGTGGGGGGTTGGGGCTTTGATCACCGTATCGCGTGTCGATGCACATTTCCGTTTGCAGTGGCACCCCTTTAAATGGGAATCAAGTGCAATTTAATTGAAAGAAATGCATAAAAATGCATATTAAATGTGACATTTCGTCGCGGGTGGGTTTTCCTTCCTCCTTCTCTGGAAAAAAAACAAAATACATTTCCCTGCAGGTTTTCCCAGCAAGCTTTTCCGTTTCGAAATACCTTGGTGGCTGTTCAATGGCTGTTTTCCTGTTGGAAACCGTTCGGTCGATGGGCGGGTGGCGTTTTCCTGTGGGAAAATGCAATGGCCGGGGCAATGGGGCTTCTATCATTAAAATGGCCTCAATTACTGTTGCACTTGCGAATGGAGGAGCCCACAGGTGACGAAAGGTTGAAGTTCAAGAGATATTCATGGCGGTGGCAGGTTTAAATCTTAGAGTTACTTACAAAAAGGGAGAGATTCCTTGAAGACAAGAAACAGGGTTTCTTTTAGAAAGAATATTGTAGGAATAGATGGCATTCAATCCGGAGGAATATGAGGCTTCTTTTGATAGATTTCCTGAGAATATATGAATGTTCCCAACACGAAAGAAACCCTTTGCCCTCTCTCCCTTGGACATCATATAATATTTTCAATAAACGAAACAAATCCCCATGTCCAGCGGAGCTTATTGCTTCTCTGATGTCAGACAGCGAGACAAAAGGAGACACAAGAAATTATAGGAGGAAAGCTTAGACAAAAGAGAGTCCCCAGTCCCCAGTCCCCAGTCCACAGTCCACAGTCCACAGAGGGGGCAATGGAGCTTAGCCAATACAAATGACAAACTTTTGTCGGGCACTGTACCCAATCAGAGGCGAATAAAAGAGCAAAGACGAAGGACTCAACCTGCAGTTGCACTGCCACTTCGACTTGCACTCATACTTCCCATGGCTGGGGCAAAAGCACTCGAAGAAAACAAATTCCAACTTCTTGAACACAGATGAGACACTCGATTCGGTCATCGAGAGAGGGGGGAGGGGGAGAGGGGAGGGGGAGCATGTGATATGGGGATTCGACTGCAGGAGACAATAAAGTTGCTTTCTCGGCAATTTCTCAGCCATTTGCCAGGAGGAGAGGCTCTGAAAATATGATAGGAAGATGCCCTCCCTCCTGGATTGAGATATGATAGGAGCAGTGGATGACACTCGTGTCGGCCATAAGCAGTGCCCTGAACCAGGATCAACTTTACCCTCAATCTCTCTCTTTCTCTGTCTGTGTCTCTGTCTGTGTCTCCGCTTTGTCTGTTTGCTTTGTCGACTTTTAAAATTGGATTTGAAGGAACGATTGGAGGCTTCAGGCAGCTACCGACCGAGGATTTGTGCAGCAAATTAGCTTCATTAATGGATGCGGATGGTGGATTTGCCGTCGCGGCCCCTCTGGGGGAGGCAGCCCATCGCCTGGTGCCACATTTTCCCTGCATTTTATTTTGCAGCTGCAGTCTCTGCATTTCGCTCAATCAGCGCTGAAATTTATTATGCTCCATAATCATTTGTCATCTTTTCCATTTTGTTCGTTTTCATTTTCCATTGCCATTTTCCATTTCCCAGCAAGCATCTGCGACTGCGACTGCGACTGCATCTCCATTTCCATTTCCATTTCCCGCATTTCCATTCCAGCCATTTGTCGCCCCGCAGCGAGCGCATTAAAATTGTTCGCAACATTTTTCACGCATTCAGCATTCAGCATTCAAGCATTCAAACATTCGGAAAATGGGGCACGGGACACGCTCCATTTGCCCCGTTGGACACTTGGGGACGGGGACGGGGACGACGACGGCGACGGGGGCATAAGGTCATAAATATCCGGAATATTGTTAAGAATATAACAATCTCTCTGTGTCTCTTCTCTCCTCCAGCACACTAATGTCACTTGCCCCATGCTCCTCTATCTCTCTCTCTCTCTTTTGATACATTTTTATTGCATTCGAGCGGCGAAGGAGATGCCTTCTTTTTATGGCTCCACGGAAGAGGTCAAAAGTAGTTCAATAAAACGATGCCCTCTGGCAGTGGCAGGACTAGATTTCATATAAGATTTATCAAAGACAAATTCGAGGGCTTTTTCCCCCAGAATCCCTCAAGTAAATCCATTCAGTTCTTGCTGGAATCATCTAAGGTCCATTCGAACCATTTGAATCCGTGGATATCCATATCCCAGAATACACACAGTATTTCAACAATGGCAGCGAATTCCTCTCCTCCTTTTGTCCAAATCCATAATTCATGGATTCGCCAAATAAGAAAACGCCAGAGGAGAAAACCAAATGAAAACATTAACAACAATAAAATATGAGCAAGAGCAATGTAAATCGCTTTCCATAATTCATTCCGACTAGCGTCCTCCTTCCGTAGATTTCCACGGAACGCGTCGTAAACCCCAGACGAACGTACTGCACATCGATGCCAGCCCGAAGGTTGTCCAGGGGCATGAGGCATCGTAAAACTAATGAAATTTCAATTCGAATGTCGCGACAATGTATCCCTCCTACGCTCGAGACTAGAGACTCCAGACTCGACTCTCGAGAGGAATTCCACGAAATATTCGCGCACTTGCCACGCAAACGAAATTCATAAATTTCCTCCCAGGGGAGAGAGGGAGAGAGAGAGGACACACACACACACCCAGGGAATAGGTATATCGTAAAGTAAGGGATTTTTCCCACCAGTCAGCACCTACTTCCAGATAGAGATAGAGATACACAGTAGATGCCGGACCGGACCCGAGGAAGGGACAATGTTGGGCAACGGAAGCAGAGGTCCGTCCGGTTATCGACCAAAACGACAGGTGAATTTATGATGAAGTCATCTACGTTTCTTTTTGTCCAACTCAATCTGGAAGAGAGAGCACTTGAAGGCCCTGAATCTGAAGCCCTGAAGGCTTCACGGCGAAGGCGAAGGCTCATTCTCTAGGCAGCTCGCGTGTAAATTATGAAAACTGGCGATAAAAACGAAAGTAATTCAAAATTCTTCGACGTGTGTTTATAGCCACTCGATCTGGCCCTCGCTCTGGCCCTCGAAAACGACACAAAAAAGGGACACACACGCACACAGGGGGCTTGCCACACCTTTCGACTCCTTCTGCTGCTCAGACTCAGACTCAGACACAGAACTGACTCTCACTCCTCTTTCTCCTGCTCAGAATTTACTCACAGATTTATATCGTATGAATTTATGATCCTGTTAGCGCCACTGCACTTGCTTATCTCCCGTGCAGCATCATTGGTGGCAAGAGGCAGCTTGTTTATGGCCGTGCAGATAGAATGAGTAAGTGTTATCCTCCATCCTCCATCCATTGCTTACCTGATTTTCACTTTCCCTTGCTGTTGATTTAGTAGATTGTGTATTCCACAGGGATCCAAGACCAGAAAGATAGGGATTTCATGGTGTTACACACGAGATATATGCCATATAGACCTCGAATATCGGGTATCGTAGTGTCGAGACACGTCTGCCTCGACAGAAGGCATTTAAGCATCTCTTCAGCTGCTGTAAATAATGATACACCCCAAATCAGATCTCTTGGAGGTCTGCTTCTGGCTTAAAGACCTCTCCATAGAATATAGACATTCCCATGGCCCAATCATCCACATATCACACCTCTCCCTTTGCTTCACAATGAATGGTGACTGTTGAGTGGCCCATGGGCTGTGAGTATTACCCAATATTCGTGGTAGCACATAAAAATTGAAACAATGACACGAGACACCACATGTGGCACGGCCCCGCCACAGAAACTCCAACAAACAAATGAGACACCAATTTCTGTACTTTTTCCAACGGCGAGGGGGCGTGGGCGGGGGCGGGGGGGGAAAAAGGCAGAAGGTGACAAGTCGAGCGGAGAAAAGTCAACAATAATAAAATATTTAAAGAGTGAGAGAGGGAGAGGGATGGGGAGAGGGAGAAAAAAGCCCCAAAGGAAAATGAAGTCATCTTGTGCAAATAGACTCCCCATTACCCCCATTACCCCTACCCCCTACCCCTACCCCTACCCCCTACCCCCTACTCGCGTATCGCACATCGTATGGAAATGGAAACAAAGTCAAGTGTTAATTTGCGTGGGAAAATATATATTCGTGGCCCAAAATGTGGCGGCTAAAAGTTCTTTTGATAAAGATATTGTTGCTGGGGGGCACTGTTGTCGCGGGGGGGCACTGTAATTCCTTGAAAGCAAAAGTGTGTAATAGGTGGGGCAATCGCTTGTCGCCAGAGCCAGTGCCAGAGCCAGAGCCAGAGCGTAGCGGAGCGTGTGAAAGGTCAAAGTTTGCTCAAAAAATACACCAAAAATTAGCCAAAAAAGGAGAAAAAAAGAAGGGTAATTTTCGTAGACCCAAATTAGAGAAAATCCCTCCATTAAAGTCGAAGGGAACTTCATGCCATTGCAAAAGTCGCTGGCAAAAGCAAAAGCCTCGGCGACGGAGACGGCGATGGAGACGGAGACGGAGACGGAGACCCGGCAAAAGTTGACACCACAAAACATTAACTTTCAAGTACATCAAACATTTTGTTGCCTGTTATCTCAGAGGCAGCAACAGTAACAGCAACAGCAACAGCAACAGCAACAAAGAGTTGCCACAAAAGGTGCCACCAACTTTACCCCAAAGTGGCAGATGGAAAGGGGCTGGGGCAGGGCAGGGGGCAGGGCACATGGACGGAACTGTGGAAGAATTGAAACTTTGTGCGTTGTTTCGTTTGGTTTGGTTTGTTGTCGCCACATCACCCATTACCATCATCATCATCATCATCATTGCTGCTGCTGCTGCTGCTGCTGCTGCTGGGAGGTACAAGTATACCCTTTCTACAGGGTATTCCTGATGCTTCATAAGGGTTTGAAATGCAGAAATGGATATAGGACTTTACAAGGATGGATCTGCAGGGGAGACTCTTTGATGGACTCTTTTTGGAACTCTTTTCGAAGGATAGTCACCAGAAACCTTTATTTTGGGGCATAGACAAGTCGAAACCCCAAAGATCTGATCGGTATAAGTTATATAAAGAATATATTTGAATGAAACCCCCTCATAGATCGTACTTTTTGGTATATAAATCAGTATATTCTATGCCTTTGGTACTTTGGTGGGAAAAATCGCTTTTATTTTTAGAAATTATGCCATCAAAAGTTCCAAAATTCTTAGGGTTTTTCAAAAACTCATCTAAATCGTTTGAGTTCGGGCTATTTCGGCCATTTCGACCACATAACTGGAGTACCATCAGATCTTCAAGGGTATCCACTGTTCCCCAAAGGTACCACCCTTTCCCACTGTCTGTCTGTCTGTCTGTCTGTCTGTCTGTCCCGTCTGTCTGTCTGTCCGTCTGTCCGTCTGCTGCCTGCCGTCTGCTGTTGTTATGCGAATGACATTTCCATGTAGTACAAAAGTTTCTCGACTGCTTCTCGTTTTTATTATTTGTTGATGGTGTTGTTGCTCTTCCACTCGGTGTGGGAAAATGTATTTATTTTTATGATTGTTTAATGTTTTATTTTCCACCGTCACACAGAAAAAGTTGACACAACCGAAATGTCAGAGGGAGGGCAGAGCAGAGGAGAGCGCAGGAGGAAACGAAAGTTGTTCACTTTTTTGTCCAGGCTTCATCAAAGTTGCAGAACATTTTGTTGTTTGTGTCGAAAATGTTTTAATTACAGAAAAAAAAAACAGAGGGAAAAGATCCCCATCATCAACACAGCATCTGTACGAGTATCTGTATCTGCATCTGCATCTGCATCATCTTTATCTTCTATTCCGATTCGAATTAATCAAATCATCATTCGAACGCCAGCGCAGATACCCCTTTGATCTGAACAGACAACAGACCAGAGACCAGAGACCAGAGACCACTGAGAGCCACACAAAACATATTTCAATTAACAGGCCATGACCGTGGCAAAGGCTAAGACCAATACCAATACCAATACCAACACCCAGAGACCTTCTTCCAAGGCAAAGGCGAAGGTGTGTCCGTGGAGTGTGTGCCTGTGTGTGTGTGGGGGGGCATCAATCAATGCCGCAGTTAATAATCCACTCGAAAACAAGTGGAGTGCCTGCCTGTGCCGACTGTGCCGACTGTGATCGACTCCAAGCGTACCCCTTGCCCTGCACGAATATGGGTGATAAATCAAAGGTTCAGGGGCTCCATCTCCCATCTCCCATCTCGCATCTCGCATCTCCATCGCCATCCAGGAGTGTGGCTCTCCTCTCTCGCGCCATGGGGGCGCCTTGTATGGTGGTCGGATTTTCAATTTCATACGCACCGTTGGATGCGGCAGCAGCCACGACAGCCAGGAGGAGGAGGGTTCGGCTTTGAGGTTGCTTGTCGATGCTCTGTCGATGTTTGGAGGTTCCACAATTTTATTGATTAACGCGCGCGCATTTTGGTTTTGCTGGATGCCGCTGGATGGATGATCGCCACGGGTGCAGTCGATTGCTGGGGCAATTTTCATCACTTTTCATCACGTAGCGTAGCAGCCAGACAGCCAGACAGACAGACAGCCGGACAGCCCAGCAGTAATTAAAATGTATTTTCTTCAAACATTTTCTTGGGGGATTCTTACAGCTTACAGGGTGGTCACTCCCCTCCCCCTCTCCCCCACTCCAGCACTCTCTCTCTTTATTCCCTTCTGCAGCATTGCAGGCGGCGGCAGTGGCAGCAGCTGTCGTCACCAAAAGCCAAGGTAATATTTCACACAGTACTCCCCCACCCTCCCTGCTCCACCCTGCCTCCTCTTGGGCTTCATCGTCATCATCAATTTTATGAATACCCCACACCTCACACACACACACACACACACACACACACACAGCAGAGTGTTAAAGCGCGAAAAAGCAGCAGCGGCAGCAGCGGCAGCAACAATAAAAGTTGGCCAATTTGTTTCGCTTTGTCTCGTTCCCAGTAGACGCCACCCCCTTTTGAGGCACAAAACAGTCAACAATACGACTAAAACATACCCCTTAACGGAGGAAATATGGCCTGAAATGAGTGCAGAACGGAATGAAACAACAAATAGGGGAAATACTAACCGAATCGTAAGGATTTTCGGCACTAGAATGGGTATTACCTTTATATATAAATGTACCAAGGCATAGCCTCGTAAAATGCAGGAAATTTGGCAATGCATGGATGCTGAAAATCACCCAAATTGGGTTGCTTCTAGATGTTGTGGGCCCAGAGATACTGAAGGATATAGATACTTATCTGGAAGATACTCTTCCTTCCTTCCGCCTGTGACACCCCGTATATACCCCTGCGATCCACTCCTACAGGGCATGCAACAAAAAACAGGGTTACAGCTAAAAAACAAGAAACAATGCCAGGTGAATGCGGCTCAAAGCCATGTTGCAAGTTGGCCTGACAGACAATCAAGTGGCGGCGGCGTCTGCTCTGCGAGGGGGAGCCGAGCCGCTGCTTTTCGACACTCATTTGCAATTTTTTGTTAATTTTTTGTTGCTGCTGTTTGCAGACCTTGCGATGGTTCCTGGCGATAAGAGAAACTTGCAACTGCAGCGGCAGCGGTGGCAGCAGCGGCACAATGCAATAATTACAATTTATATTTGCAGATAGAAATCGCGCACATTAAGCAAGCAGCAAGCAGCGGCACAAATGCTGCAACTGCCACACTGCCTGCCACAGAAAAAGCTGTCAACGTGTGCGTTTTAACGCTTCGTCGATCTGGCGGCCAGTGGGTGAAGTTTTTGGTAGTTGCCTCCAGGCGGCAGCTGCTTCCAGTCTGCCGAGCAGCAGCAGCAGCAGCAGCAGCAGCACAAGTGGCAGCTGCCTCTTCTCTGGCCAGCAATTGCGGGCGGGGGCTGCTGCAGGGGTCATTGCCGAAAAATTTCAATCAACTTTGGTGGCCAGCAAAAACAGTCAACGGGCCAGCGAGAGCGAGAGCGAGAGAGAGAGAGGGAATGACAAATGAGCTTTCAGCAAACAGCAGACGGTGGCAGTGCCCCCCCAGTGGCAGTGGCAGAGGCAGTGCCTGTCGATTGGTGGTCCACTTTGCATATGCCTCCAGAAACAGAACCCGAGGGAGCAGATCAGCGTTCGAGTGGATCCAGTTACACATATCACACCTGGCTCCAACTGCTGGCCGAAAAGATCACAGCCGTAGGCCCGACTGATCCTCCGATCGTCCGATCGTCCAGTCCGCCGATCCTCTGGATGCTTCGATGATGATGATGCCTTAAGCGGGACACGCGTGCGCCAGAGATCGAATTACCAAACAGAGAGGCATCCCCACTCTGGGGGATCCAAGGACCTCCGGCCAGGATGCTGGATGCTCGAGCAGCAGTCTGATCTTGGCGCCCCGGGTGGTCTCGGATGCTGCTTTCGTTGGCAATGACCTGATGATGGTCTTCTACCTCCTTCCCTCCTTCCTGCCTTCATTCTGGCTCTCCACCTCCTCCTCCTCCTCCTCCACTCCTGTTAGCGCCTGTTGTAAATCATCCTTTTGGCTGAAGGACACTTCAATTAGGCCCGCGCCAGGCGCCTCAGACACTGTTTTCACCGCGTTTTCCAATCGCAATTAGCACAACATTAGCGCGGCCTGACCTTTGACCTCGCTGCCACTCCCGCTGCGCCTCGGTCCATTGTCCAGCGGCCCATTGTCCTTGTGTCTCCTGTTTTGTGTCTCCTTGGGCCCTGTTTTCGGTTCTTTTCTGCATTTTGTCACGCATTCATTTGGCCAAATGGCCGGCAATAATTTTTGCGGTCATCCTGCATTGTGTCCTTCGGCACGGAGGCGCCTCCGACTTATTTACATAATTGCCCATGTCTCAAATGTTACGGACAGCGTCCTCTGGGGCATGGGCATGGCACTCCACTCCACTCCCGGAATATGATATATTCGGAGAGAGACAGACAGACCCAGAGAGAAGGAGCGAGAGAGAGAGCGAGAATGAGTCATGGAAGTCTATTGAATTTTCCTCCGATTTGCCCTTTAGAGTGCGGAAGAGACTGGCGATAAAAGCATGGAAAAATCTATTAAACACCTGAGCCAGTGCCCAGCAAAACCCTGCAGAAAAGTACCAAGAAAATAGGTGTCAAGAAGCCCAATAATAGAAGGTACAGATGATTCAATTTTGAAGTAAAACCATTCAGAAACAGAAATGTTCTGTTCTTTGCTTAAACATGTCTCGCGCGTCATGCAGCAGTGCCCCTCGGTCGGTGGGCTAGCGCTAGAGCAAAGAAAAAGTGAGACAGCAGAATATTCCATTAGAGCTGAACAATTTCCAAAGGGCAAGGGTATCCACGACCCTCTCTTTCGCCATGAAATTTCGATTTTGGAAACTGTTTCACGCTCCACAGATATCTCGCAGATCGAAGTCCCAAGGTTCCCCAGTTTCAATCATGAATCTCATGTGTGTGGTGCTGCCACTTGGCACACTCTTCTGCCTCGTGGCAAGTGCTGCTGCCGCCGAGGAGCCACAGCCAGCGATGCCCAAGTACTATGTGGACAGTCCGCTGTGCCAGATGCCCTATGTGGACCCCTTCAGTCGCGAAGTGATGGCGTTTTACACCAGGGACAAGCTAAAGGACTGCCACAACGACAGCGAACTGGTGACAGCCAAGTACGATCCGAAGCTGGAGCAGTATCGGGTGCATACGCGGGGCGATTTGGCCAGCAAAATGGCCCACGAGAACGTGACATTGGAGTGTGGCTATCAGAAGATCTACAGGGACGAGAATGCAACAGAACCCGACAACACATACAAGTAGGATTTATAGATCTCTCAGGTCTGTCTCTGTATCTCTGTATCTGTATCTCTGTATCCCACAGAATGTCAAAGATGATGCCCCTAACCGATGATCTGTTGCTGCCCAAGGACGTGGAGTACATAGCCACGCGCTGCTTGCTCAACAACAAAAACCACAAGTCAAAAATCACCCAAAAGGATGCCCTGACCTTCGTCCAGGATCATTTGAGCCACGCGGATCTGGTGCGCGGCTTTCGCCTGCTCCAAGACGAAGAGGAGCCCAAGCCGCACGTCATTATCCTGGGCATTGACTCCACCTCGCGCATCAACCTGCGCCGCACCATGCCGCATGTCCTGCGCTTTCTCCGGGAAGTCCCCGGCTGGTTCGAAATGGAGGGCTACAACAAGGTGGCCGACAACACGCTGCCCAACCTGCTGGCCCTTCTCACGGGCGACAATCACGTGGAGGATCTCGAAAAAGAAAAGTTCAAGGTCAAGGGCCACATAGACAGCTTGAACTACATCTGGAAGCGGTTCAAGGAGGCGGGCTACACCACCGCCTATGCGGAGGACTGTGAATCCTTGAGCACGTTCAACTATGGGAAGCCGGGTTTCATCAAAAAACCGGTCGACCACTATCTCCGTCCGTTTATGAGGGCCATCGAGAAGACCCTCAAGCTGGAGCGTCGATACGGCACCGTCTTCTGTGTGGGGCGCCACATGAGCTCCGGCTACGTGTGGGACTTTGCGGTTCAGTTCATAGAGCACTTCCTCCAGCGGTCGCCCATGTTCGGGCTCTTCTGGAGCAACAGCTTCACGCACAACAGCTTCATTGGCGCCACTGCCATGGACCATCTGCTGAGGGAGTATCTGCTGTTTTTACAGAAGCTGGGGCTCTTCGAGCGATCGATTGTGCTGCTGGTGAGCGATCATGGCTATCGTTTCGGTGATATTCGAACGCGCACCAGCTCCGGCTACCTGGAGGAGCGTCTGCCCATGATGTGGCTGTACGTGCCGCCCTGGTTCCAACAGAAGTATCCCCATTATGTGACGAGTCTCTGGAAGAATCGCAACCGCCTTTCGTCCACCTACGACCTGCACATGACCCTGCAGCATCTGTTGCAGCTAAACACCGCCTCCCCGGAGGCTTTCGATCCCAGACTCAAGGCCAAAAAGTGTCCAAGCTGCCAGTCGTTGTTCTTCGAGCTCCCCGAGAACCGCAGCTGCTCGGAGGCAGGAATCACCGAGAAATGGTGCACCTGCCACCCCGCAACAACAGTCACGAACCGCACCCACTACGAGGCAGTGGCACGCGCTGTGGTGCAGCAGATGAACGAACATCTGGTGGCCAGGAAACTCACGAATTTCTGCGAGAACTTCAAGCTGAAAAAGGTCAAAGTAATGGATCGCAAGCAGATCCTGGGCGAAAAGACCGCAGACGCCGCAGAAGAAGTCTACATCCTGGATTTCTCGACACTTCCTAAGGATCCGCAGTTCGAGGCCACCGTTCAGTGGAATCCACAGAACAACACTCTGAAAATGAACGTCAATGAGCTCAGTCGCAAGAACTCGTACAAGGACACGGCCAAGTGCACCGACGATCCCATTGTCAAAAAGTATTGCATTTGCAAAAAAGGCGCCAAGAAACATAAATGAAGCATCGATTGTACTCTTGTCTGTTTTTGGATGGGCTTCAGGCAGCAGAGGTGCATATGTGCATGACGCGTGGCACTCTCTCGAAGTAATCGAAAAGTCAATCCCAAAATGATCGTCGGATCTTAGACAGCTCTATATTTCCTCAGTTTAAAGCAGTTTTGTCCAATTTGTTGCTATATTTTTGTATTCATAGGTTTATCAACGGAGGGGCTCTTTATGACGTATAATCGAAAATTCAATCCCAAAATGATCGTCGGATCTTAGACAGCTCTATATTTCCTCAGTTTACATCAGTTTTGTCCAATTTGTTGCTATATTTTGTATTCATAGAGTAATACAGTGACGGAGGAGCTCTGCTGCATGACGCGTGATACGTGTCATCGAAATACCAGTCCCTGAAAGACAATTTTATCAGGGAAAGCTCTATATTTCCTCAGTTTACATCAGGTTTATCCAATTTGCTGTGATATTCTTTGTATTCATAGCATAACACAGAGACAGAGGGGCTCTGTTGCATGACGCGTGACACATGTAACATGAAAAGAGCTCAAATAGATTTATTTTTTCCTTAGTTTACATCTAATTTATCTAATATCTGGGCTGGCTTGCGCAGTTGCAGTTCAGAGAGTAGGTCACTCGGCTTCGGCTTCGGCATCAATCAGCCTCTGTCCGGTTCTGTCTGCTCTTTTCTGCTTTTCTGCTGATTGCCGGCATCCGCTTTGGGGCATGCATGTGTCATCCGCGGCGGTGATCGCCACAATTGCCATCAATTGTGCGCAAAATGTCGCCGGGGAAATTGCCTCCCGCCCAAAAAAGATTACCCCCGGGGGGATAGTAGTGCCGGGCAGTGATAATCACCGAAAATACTGTGTCAGAGCAGAGATGATGGATGGATGGATGGATGGATGGCAATCGTAGCATTTCCCTGATGAATGAAGTGGCGCCTCACCCCCACCGAAAAAATATCCAGTGGAAGTGAAAGTCTTTGGAGGTCTTCCGAGATCTTGTATCTTGTATCGTGTAGGAATTGCTACCCATTCCAGAAACATTCTCCCACTTTTCGTGTGTCTCTCGCTCTCTTCTCTCAGAGCTCTTGTGTCGGTGGACATCAATGGCCATCAATGGCCATCCCAGCCATCCAGCCACATACTGGTACGAAAAAAAAGAGGGGCGCGCTTGGGTCGTAGATAACACCTAATTAGGGTTTAGAGGACTGACAACTTTAGCGCCACTTGGCCATCGAATTGGACGGGTTCCGTTCCTGCCTCGGTAGAGCGCGGGTGGTCAGTGGAATCCTCCTTAAGAACCAACGAAAGAGACACACCCCGAACACGGCACGGCACGGCACGGCACGCAACAAGAGGCAGCTGCCTCTGCCCCTGGCTCTGCCTCTGGCTCTGGCTCTGTCTGCATTTGAGGATCTTTACGCCTGTTCCTTGTTAGGTCTAGGCCGAGAGACAAGTTTGTTTTTGGTCTGGGTGTCGCCCGGCGATTCGTTTCGTTTCGATTCGAAGCGATTCTCGAGCGAGTGGTATGGTATTCGAATGCTATATCCAGACGAAGCTGAGATAATTACATGTTAATTCGTTGGCAGCTCCTTTTCGGGCCTTCTTTTCTGTTCTTTCGTTCGTGGATGTTGTTGTTGCTTCCCAATCAAGTCGACGGCTCTGGCGGTTCTTTTGTCTAAATCGAATCGAATCGAAACGAATCGGGATCGGGATCGGGATCGGCTGGGCTGTTCCTTGGGATAATTAAGCAGTTGCCACCAAAAACAATGTGTGCGGCATTTAATTGCCGTTGCCAGGTCTTAGGTTGGACTTAAGGACACCTCAAGAGGCACAAACCCCGAAAACTAAGTAGCTGCCATGAGTCATGGGAGATCACAGGAGACAGAGAGAGTGTGAGATTCTGTGGTTTGGCAGGAGACTCTTCCTCTCTCTCTCCGTCTTGGAACCTATTAATAACTTTAATTAAAAATGGTTTGTGGAGGAGACTCTGCCAGGGACTGACGGGGCTGGGGCTGGGTCTGGGGCTGGGGCTGGGGCTGTACAACAATATGTTTTGTGGCCAAAAGTGTGGGAACCAAATTATTCAAATCGTGTGCTGGTCTCCCATAACTCTCCTCCTTTTCTTTGGCCGGGCAGCACTTCTCTCATATGCATATTTATTGCATTTTTTTGTTGTAGTTTTCAGACTGAGCGGTAACGCCCCCAAAAAATAATATATATTCACAATGGAATTTCAATTCCATTCTCCTCTGACTTTTGACTTGAGCGAAGGTGAGCCACATCCAGGAGGAGCACAGCCCAGCACAGCCCAGCACAGCCCAGGACCAAAGGCCCGAAGTGGAGCTGCGGCTGTGGCTGTGGCTGTGGCCTACAGAATGCATTCGAAATGGTTCTTTTGTTTGGCGCGGGATTCGCTGGAATAATTAAATTTTATACATGTTTCAGGGCTCTGTTTCTGCGTTTTCTGTTTCGGTGTTTGTGTGTTCTGTTTGTGTTTCTGTTTGCGTTTGTCTGGGGTCTTGTTCTAAGGAGTTTGTTTTTTCGCTTTGGTTCGGCGTCTGGCGCAATCACAAATCCATTTCACTTTCATAACTCATCGGATGGATGTGCCCGGCAATTTACAACCCCACAAAAACTGTTGCTACGTGCTGCCAAACGTTGCCTCCCCGCCCTCTCGGGGCAGAGTCTCCTACCTTTTCTCTGGAGTCACGTTTTGTGGAAGTGAACATGAAATGCGTAACATTTAAATGGTTGTCAATTGGAAAATTGCAAGGAGTGTGTGTGTGCGGGGGAGTCGTCTCCTTCCCACTCCCCGTGATTGAGACAACGTTCGGGAGAGGCACGTCCAGCGCTGGCCCCTGCCATGCCACATCCTCTCCTTCGAGGCGTGCGTGTGTATGCGGCACGGCACGCATTCGAAATGAGACACTGCAAAAACAACTGCGAAATGGAAATTGCAGTGATACATCATCGATGGATGGTTCCAACGTGCACACCCCCTCCTCTCCCCCTCCCCCTCACCCGTTTTGGCAAACGGTTACGCAAATTTTGCTGGCAGATTGTCATGTTTTCTGATGGTTTTGGCGCAAAATGATTGATTACTTTGTTCCTGTTTTTCGGCTGACGACGAAAGTGCCAAATCGGAAATGCGCATGGGAATGGAAATCATCATCAGGTGGGGAGAGGAGCCATTGGACTCCGGATTGATTGAAAAGTGTGCACGAGACAGAGACAGTTGTGCCTCTCTGTCAATTGGCTCTGCTCTAGCGTGTTCCTTGATTTTTAGGAATTACACTAGCAGGACACCGAAAGGCACCAAACACAGCATTTTCCTGGGATACCGATACGCGTGGGCGGATCTGGTGCTCAAGCAGAAAGAATCCAAACGCTTTCCACCCCGGCTCACGCGCCTCGTTCGCTCGCGCCGATATGAGTAAGATACTCAAAACTCTTGTATATAATTTAGAGATGTTCGGTATATAGTATCGGTAAGATTTAAACATAAATCTATTCAAAAGTCTCCTCAATGCAGCCCGTATTTAAGAAAAATATAAGATAATTTAAAATAAATATAATATTGTAAATTAAAAATATAATATATAAAATATTTAATTGAAATATAAAATTTAATTATTTTAAAGATGAAATATATTTTATTTTGATTTTATTTGAGAAAGTTGGCTTATATTCGCAAAGTACAGGCCAACACAGGTACAGTACGTCTATTTTCAGGTTACAAAGAGAGAGAAATATCTAGATATCAATCTCTAAGATATCCTAACAGTATGGTAATGAAAAAGGAGCGCTTTAAGCGAAATATTTAGCTCTGATTGGGTTAAAGGAGTGCAGGTGCAGGTGCTCAAAAGGTGCTCAAAAGGGTTAAGGCGGTGGCAGTTTCGGGATTGATGGGTGGGTGCGTGGCGCTGGTGTATCCCGTATCCCAACGAAGGCGTTGGATTTGAAAACACTTTCCTTCCACTCTCTAGTGTACAATTTGATATCAAAGTGTGACTAGGGGCCGTTTCTCTGGATGTTTTGATGTGTTTTTGACGTTTTAGAGAACCTTTTCCAGAGAGAAAAAGGAGCCCCATAGCATGCCACAATCTACAACTCAAAGCTTTCGACTCGTTCATTCATTCAGAGTGAGTAAACCGCACAAAACCTTCAGTCAAATCGAATCGTTCTCTCGAAATTCCCACAATTGAAGCAATTCGAATTTTTCACACAAGTTTTCCGTTTTCTACAGCCCGTTTACACATTTCTGAATCAGTTTACCAAATTGTATGTTCTACAAAATGCCGCTAACCAAAAAGGGGGGCATTGTGCCTGTGGACAAGATCCTCAGCCTGCGACGCAACCCGCAGCAGCTCCAGAGGGAAATGGAGGACAGACCCAGCTTCCTGCCGCGTCAACTGCGTGGAGAGTCGCCCAAGGGCCAGACCAAGGAGAGATCCTACCGCAAGGACACCACCGGCGGAGACGACACCGATGCAGATCTGGACACTCTGCCGCCGCCGCGTCGCTCGCCCGTGTCGCGCCAGAATCTTCAGCGCTACCGGAGGACCCCCGAGTACTACATGAGCATGCTGAAGATGATGAGCGTCGTGGTGACGGTGTGCCTGCTGTTCGCCATCATTCCCTTCTACAGGAAGTGCCAGGTGGGGCTCAAGCAGACAGTGATTCTGCTGTGGAACGAGGGCCCCACCTGGGAGCGATCCGAGCACATGGAGTGCGGCTGCGTGCTGACCAGGAACCGGAACTACAACGGGGATCCCTTCGACGCGATTGTCTTCAACGCCGATCAGCCGTACTCGCAGCAGGGCCTGGAGACGGTCCAGCACACTCCCGATCATCTGGTGGTGTTCTCTGCCAGCGCTCCCCTGAGCCTCGCCCAGAACCCCATGCCCACCCTGAGGCCACCCTTCAACCTGACGATGAGCTATCGCCTGGACTCGGATCTGGTGTGGTCCGAGTACTACTTCACGCTCCTTCGGCAGGCGGGCCGAGTCAATGTCTTCGATGAGCCGACCGATAATTTCTCCGACGAAATGACCTCCCCCATGATCGTCGATATTCACGAGCAGCTCCAGAGAAAGGATCGGCTGGCGGTGTACATGACGTACGACGTGAATGAGTACACGATGGCGGAGAGCTACTATCTGATGGAGGTGCGAAAGTACGCGGAGCTGGAGGCCCACGAAAGCTGCTTGGGCTATCACGAGTGAGTCCTTGTCTGCCGAAGGATCCTGCGTTCCATCCATGGCTAACCCCTTTTCTTCACCTCTTTACAGCTGCTCTGGCTATCACTTTATGCTGATCTTTGAGCCCAGCTCCTGCCCGGACTATGTGCACCCGCACTTCTATCAGGCACTCGACAAATACATGGTCCCGGTCCTGATTGGCGGTGGTAATATGACGAACCTCGTGCCGCCCAGATCCTACATTAGCAGCCGGGACTTCGCATCGGCCAAGCATCTGGTGGAGCATCTGAAGGCGCTGATGGCCCAGCCGGAGCTCTACCGTCGCTTCTTCTGGTGGCATTCCAAGTACGAGCTGCGCTCCACCTTTGAGCCCTACTGTCCGCTGTGCCAGCTGCTCAAGCAGCGGCATGAGGCACAGTCGCAGCCGCTGAATCCCCAGGAGGTGCCACAGGAGGAGCCCCAGTCTCTCCAGACGACGACAGCAGCAGCAGCAGTCCCCGCTCCCGTGGCCAATCCCGCTGCCATTTCCTTTGTCAATTGGTGGCAGCACTACCACTGCCCCAATCGTACGACCAGCTTTTAGGAGAGCCTTCGCCTCGGATCCCCACAGAAACCGCAAACACAAATATAATTACCAACGATCGCAAATTGGCCGCATCGTTCGCTTCAGTTCTGTTTCGAGTTAAGTTCTCTCTTTTCTTTTCTTTTCTTTTCTTTTCTCTTCTTTTTTGGCGGTTTAATTCCGCGGAATTTCGGCGGCACTTCATTGACCTCGCCGACAGCTCTGCCAAGGGGGGATGGGGCGGGGGAGGGAGGTGGAGGGAGGGAGGTGGAGGCTTAATAAGTTCTACTCTTTTCGGGGAGCTTGGGATATTTTGAATATGCTGTGCAAGAGGATCGTTAAGGCAGAAGTCTAGGGAGAAAGCCACAACCAACCGATGCGATGGGAGCTGCTGCATGTCGCGTGACTCTTGTAGAGTCGGTCATAGGTTGCAGTCTTTAGAGATAGACAAGAAGAGATATCACAAGAAATTCCTTTGCTAATCCACGATCCCAGGGATCCGAGAGGTACTAAGGATCCCACACTTAAGAGATCCTTGAGAGATCTCCACCCAAAGGGCTTTCTTCAAAGAGGAGAGAGCATCCCTTGGGTCGCACTTCCGAAACCCCCTGAATATCGCATAATTCCCTTTCAAAATGTTTGGTTATTTTCGCTGGTTCGACTGGTTCGAATCGAAGGACGGGCGGGGGGCTCCAGCATGAGGGCAGGATGCCTGGGATGCCAACTCGTGCCAGTCGGGCTGTTGAAAACAGTCCTAAATGCCGCCATTTGGACTGGAGTTGGAGTTGGGGCTGGAGAGAATACTCTTAAGGTTGGACGATTCGACTTTGACAGGCTTGTGTCCGAGGGCCTGGGAAAAAGCAGCGCCACAAAGAAAAGCGAGAAATGCCAATGGGTTTCAGGGCATGGGCATAGGCATAGGCATAGATAAAGCAAATAGAGCGACGAACTGAACTCACTTGTTTCCCTGGGATCCACTGCGTCGACGACGAGTGGGCGACGACAAGAACAGAACAGCCATCGAGCAGAGAGGAGAGCCCCCAGAGCCCCCAGATGGGGCAAGGTGAGGTGAGGTGAGGTGAGATGAGATGAGGAGGTGCCAAGAGAACGAACGACAGAGGCACAGGCACAGGCAGACAATGCACACGAAAAGCAAACAGAATTGTCATGGGAAATATTTCAGAGCGAGATGCCCCCCCGAGAAGAGACTGACGCTGAACTGAAGTGCCTGCCATGCCCGTGCCCGTGCCCGTGCCCTTGCCCTTGCCTTTGGCCCATTCGAAACGCTGCCTTTCAAAACGGTATCACATATACAAAAAACACTTCCAGGGCTCTCCCAGTGCCAGTGCCAGTGCCAGTGCCAGTGCCACACACAACAATATTTATAAGTTAAATGCTTCACTAAACAATAAGCCAGGGCACCAGATGCGAGTGAGAGACTTTGGGGCAGAGACAGCGACATGCCTCAAGTCGAGGACAGGGCAGGGCAGGGCAGGGCAGGCCAGAGCGAGGCCAGAGCGAGGCGAGGCGAGGCGATAATGAAACCCAGGCGACGATGTCAGGGTCCAGCCTTTGGGCCTCTTTTGTGGGTTGACAGGTTGTAACCCCTCCACCCCTCCACCCCCTCCTCCCCAAGCCATCCTTTTCTTGTTTCTTGGTTTCTGGGAAGTTCTCATCGCGGCATCTCTCCAGATGCCTGTCCCTCCGTCCGTCCGTCCGTCCGTCCGTCTGTTTGCTTAGTCTGTTATCAACTATTACAATATATTTTTGTTTAATTGACAAACAGGTTTATCATTAACATTTTTCTCACTGCTCCCTCGAGCTCGAGCTGCTCTCTCCTCGAATGCGTTGGCGGCAAGATCTTCGTGGTTTCTTTTTTTGGGAGGTTGCACCTGAAATGGGAATTGGTTTCGGCGCTCACGGGCGGCGCTTCATTTGACGCTCCAACTGTTTTTTTTCCCACACTGATTTCGGGCGGCGGCGGCGGCGGCGGGACACCGTGAAGCAGAAGAGGTGGTGGAGGGAGGGGGGAGGGAGGGGAATGGGTGGCATGGCATCTATGGGGAGGAATGGGAACCAGTCGGGAATCGGCAAGGACTTCAAACGGAGGAAAATACAGGATAAGACGCAGAAATATGCCAGAAATTACTGGGAAATTTGCAAGGATATCCTTTGAGTTGTTGTAAACTCTAATCATAGATTTTCCTAAATTTTGAACTACTTTTTCAACATTTCATACCACTGTAAGTCCACGTATCGTTTCCATTTCAAATAATAAACGAATCAACTTGATTGAATATCCCATTTTTAACAACTTAATCACGACAAAGTGTCGCCAAAAGATACACAAAATTAAAGAAAATAAAAGAGAAGAAAGGCCCCACGGTTCGGTTGCCCACTTGTGATATCTAAATACACTTTAAAGGCCCTGCCGTGCCCCTGCCGTGCCCCTGCCGCCCTGCCCCAGCCGCCTCGTAAACCGCTAAGTGCTGGCCAAAACTTTTTTGAGGGATTAAAGAGCCACACAGCAGCTTCTGCTTCTGCCACACAGCTTCTGCTTCTGCCACACAGCTTCTCGTGCTGCTGCTGCTGCTTCTGTCTTGTTTGCTTTTCCCGCTGCCGTGAAAATGCATTGCTCTGCGCTGCTGCTGCTGCTGTGGGGCCCCCGTTTTCTCACCTGAGAGCCAGACGGCTGTCGATGCTCGTTTTAATTTGTTTGTTTGTTCCACAGGCAGCTAGCTAGCTCCCAGGGCAAAGTGTTTGGAAATAGACGCCCCAAACGATGGGCCAACCAATGCATTGGGGAGACTCCCAGCAGCCTGTGTGTGTGTGTGTGTGTGTGTGTTTTTGTGGTGTTAACAACTCGACACTTCATTAATTGAAGTTGAAAAAGTGCAGACTATAAAAAGACTATTAAGAACCACAGAGCGAGAGAGAGAGAGATGCGATCCGATCCGATCCGATCCAGAGGGAGGGACAGGGACAGGGACAGGGACCCCTCGAGAGTATCAAAGTGAACTTTCGAGTGGAGGAATGCATTTTGAAGAGAAGAACTTCCAGAGTCTGAGTATTAGATGCAAATTTGATGGCTATTTGGGAAAAAGTTCAATGGTTTTTCGGGCAATCTGAGGGATCTATCTCCGAAACGATCTGCTACGATCCAAGACTGTTTTCTTCCGATCCGAATGAGTGCTCTATCGATCTGTGGGAGTGCTCTGTGCCTTTGTTTATCGCCAGCCCCAGCCCCAGGCCAGCACTCTCCCCCCTACGGCGGGTACTTGGATCTAGGGTAATATCCGAAACAGAACCAGCTTAATGGCGAGCATATCATAATTAAGAAATTTGGCAAGACGGCAAAATATTACCAAATATTTAAGTGGAAACTCGGAGGCGGAACGAGGGAAAACGAAGGGAAAGTGGGTACTCTTTGGAAATCAATGAAGAAAGAAACGACGCGTCGTTGGGGCTGGTGCTGTGGCTGTGGCTGTGGCCGTTCCGGTGATCGTCACACAAATTTCATTGGCAGGCGGCAGACCATAAAAATAAATCTATATGCAAATGCGACATGCCACAGAGAGACGGGAGACAGGAGACAAGACACTGAGGCTGGAGCTGGAGCTGGAGCTGGAGAATCATTGGAGAGCCCAAAAATAGGACTAGGACTAGGACTTCGACTTCCACTTCCACTTCCATTTCCATTCTCTGACAATCCCTGGCGCAGAGGCGTCTCGTCTGTCCCCTGCTGGATCTCGCCTGTCCCCTGCTGGATCCACCACGAGGCGTCTCCCGTCTGGGGACAGACAGACATCTTGCACGTTGCCTCCTCGTTGAATCTTACAAAAGTTGTGACAAGTTGCACAGGAATTACTATTTTTCGCAGAAGATGTTCTGTTTTCGCGACTCTGTTCCCAGTTCGAGATGAGGCAGGATTGATAAGAGCCGAGCCGAGCCCAGAGCAGGGGACCAGTGCCACCAGCCCGTGCCTTACTCTGCCTTACTCTGTGCTGGTGTCTGTGTGTGTGTGTGTGCCTCCAGAGCACAGAGCCAGATGCAAGTCCATAGATATGCCATGCGATTTATGTGGAACCTCTACGCGCGAACAGAAGCCCATCTCCATCCATGAGCCCAGCCGCAGGAGTCTCGTTGAGGTGCCAGCAATTTAGTGGCGATTACAACCGAGGGAATGGCATTTTAAGTGCCCCATTGTCAAGGCGCTTTGCGATCTGTGCTGGCGCGATAAGGCGCCGCCGTTGGCTCCCGTGTGGGCGTCGCAATCCCCCAAAAAAACAGGAAAACAGGAAAAAAACCAAGAAGGAGTACTCGAATTCCTTGTATTTCCCAAATCTTCGACAAAGGAAGAATCGCTGCTTCGCTTGCAGGCTGATCCTGGCTCTCCAAGGGGCTGATCCTGGCCTGGGGGTCCTCTTCGGCCGACAGTTTGTGGAGGCAGTCCTCCAGTTTCGTTGGTGTTCGCCATCGCCAGGGCCCACATCGGAGGAGGTTGCAGTCCACGGAGCAGTGATGGGGGCTGCTGTCCTCATCCTTCACAAGGAGGCCACTGGCGGTTGGACTGCCGGTGGGTTGCTCATCCTCCAGGCGATGCCGTGCTGCTCCCCCGTCAGCTGATCGATGTGGCACTCACTGTTGCAGGTTCTGCCGCAGATTCGGATCAGGGCTAGTACATTTTCATGCCAAAAACAGTAACAAAACTGGAGTCCTCGTCATCTGTTTGACTAAAATGAGGGCGGCATGCCCAAGAGCCCCGCACAGATAATGCTGATCTCCGACAGCCATCAGTCGGCCTTCTATGGGGGCACAGATCTACACGCCCCCTAGATGATGGGCCTGGCCTGTGTGGGGATGCCACAGATCATCATGGTCTGCGCGTGGCTCTTGGCAATGTGCCACACACTACCGTCAGACAGATGGCGGGGACTCCAGTTTTGTTTGCCTTCGGCATCGGCATCCCTTATGACAGCTTTACGGTTTTCTCGTATTGCTTATTTTTTTGAAAATTTAACTCCAGGAATTTTGTTACTGCTCTCGAAACAAAAGTGTACTAGCCCCTACAAGAGCCAAATACTGAATGAAATGAATGCCCAATGCCATGACTATTGTCATGAAAGGAGAAGCCTATGTCGATTCCTTGATTTCGAAATTCTGGCAGCATTATTTCAGGGAATATTTGAACGATTTTTAAACACATAGATTGCTTGTATAATTCTGTTAATATCGACATCTATTGAAGCACTTTATAAGATCAAAACTTGGGTGAAACTCATCCGATTTTCGTTCGATTTGTGCCTCGACAAAAACGTTTTTTTAAAGATATTCCAATCTATTCGATTTTTAAGAAAAGCCAGCACTTTCCATTAAATTTAATCCATATTTAAGACATTTTCGGTCGACATTTCCACAACTTTCGTGGAATATTGGCTACAAAATCATCAATAATATGTTTTCCAATGTTTCAGACCAACTCAAGACCATTTTGTACAGTTTTAAAGGAACTTGTGCCTCGACAAAAACGTTTGGAGTGGATATTCCATGAATTACATTGAATTTTTAAGAAAAACTATTTAATTTAATTCATATTTAAGAAACTTCCGACAACTTTTAAACGACTTTCATCAAAAATCTTCAATAATTCTCAATAATATATATTTCCAAACGAAATTTCACCAAAAAACTTCCATTGGCCCCGCTTCTAGAACCACAAACTAGGTTGAAATCAATCTGTTAATCATAAGCTAATCAATTTGTGAGCAAACTGGAGACAATTCTCATACAAATGTCCATGCTTAAGATAGGAAACGTTCCACTTAAGCTCTTCTTTCAGTCCAACAGACATTTTCCATAATAGAACAATAAATGGTTGGGTTTTACTTTTGATATTTGACCCACTGGTTGGTCGGTTGGTCGGTTGGTCGGTTGGTTGGGGAGGTTGGACGTTATCTAGGATTACCACAGACCCAGAGACCCCACACAAGAATGCCGGAGGAATTCTGATAAACAGAGAGGCTGCAGCCAGAGCTGCAGCGGAGATGCACTGCAATTATGCTAAATAGATGCTTTGATGGCCATCGAAATAAATAAGAGAACCCCAAACGAACACACGACTTAAATTGTTCAAATAAATTAAGTTGTAGCTTTCGAATGGAATGGAATACCAGAAGAGGCCTCAGAGAGGGCAGTGAGGGCAGAGAGAGAGAGCGACACTTTGCGGTGTGGCATGGTGTGGCTTGGTGTGGCTTGGTGTGGCATGGTGTGGCTTGGTGTGGGGATTGGGGCAAGCAAACAAGGCCAGAGACGGTGTCCGGAGATCAAGAACATTCAGACGTTGCCGCCACTGCCGCTCTGCGCCGCCTGTTGCATTGTCATTTGATAAATTATGATATTTGATCAATTGTTCCGCTGTGCTGTTGCAAGGGCCCCTGGCCTCTGGGGCAGATGAAGATGTCTATGCAGCCTGTTCCACGTGTCTCAGTGTCTGTCTGCCACTCCTCGCCCCTCCTTGGACCCGCATCAAGTTTGCCGAGTGAACTTTTTTGTTGAATTTACATTGTAATGGCATCTGGCGGGGCCAAACACACACCCGTCCCCCAGCCATCTGCAGCCCCATCCCCCATCCCCATCCCCATCCCCACCTCCCATTCATCTGCATAATAGAATTTCTAGGGGCACGAGGGGGCTTGCTGACTGGCTGCTGCCTCTTTATTGTGGCTAATAGGCCTCTTGGCGGCTTTTGTGGCTGTGCCGCCGTGTGTTTGCGTTTGGGCTTCGTGGTCGCCATGGATGCAACTCGCATCCACACACATTTCTATGTGGATTAATGAATGGAAGAGAATGCACCTGAAGCTGGAGGAGGCACTACAGAACGGGAGATGGGTGATGGGAAGCTGGGTGATGGTGATGGAGATGGCTATCCAAGTGTTTACCATCCATCGAGGAGGGAGATGTGCCATCCCCATTGTCGGCGCAGTCCACAGAGGCCTCTAATTATGTGTAAAGGTGTTGTGGCTGCTGCGCTCTGCTCTCCCCTCTCCCCCCAGCCGCCTCCTGGTCATCCATCTTGTGGTTCTACAAGCTCTTAATTAGTGTTGTGTACAGGACTACTCCGTGAGGATATTCCAATCGATAATGTCTTTAGGGATTAAGGCAGAACGGTAGAGCGTCTTGGAGGAATGTGAGGCTTCTCTTTGGGATTCCTGGAGTTGCTTTGAGGCCATATTTCCTGGCCAAGCTTCAGGTAGGAGCATAAGTAATGGCTTCTGTCTGAGAACTGGAAAAATCAACCATCAAACCTCCGCTCCACTTCATTGACTTTCGGAAATTATGAAGGTCTTCCTCGTTGGCCTTCTGGCCTTCTGGCCTTCTGGCCTCTTGGCCTTCTGGACGGGACATTTGACACATTTTCCGACAGTTCAATTAAATGCAATATTTACAGCACCTGACACGGACCACAAATTGGACAAATTAGGTGACAACCCCGATGGACTCGACTGGACTGGACTGGACTGGACCCCAATGACCACCACAGATGGTCAAAAGGGCATCGAGCATAGACCATACACCATTGACCATCGAGCATCGAGCATAGGCCTGGAAGGGGTGATGGTGATGGTGCTGTGCTGTGCTGCCTCTCTGGGTCAAGTGGCTGCCTGCAACAGATGCACGTCGTGTTTTCCCCGCTCAAACACTCAATGGGAAAGTGAGTGAAAATTAATTACACATCCAAGGGCCGGACGGACACCGATGAACAGCGTTCGCTGAGCATTATATATTATACATATATTTCTGTAATCTGTATGTATTCCTCCAGCATACTCCATCCTCTCCGGCAATTAATCATCCGTAGCGACATATAATTTTTGTGAGATTTTTAATGACTGCGCCTGCTGTCATCGGCATCGGCATCGCATCTCGGAGATCATAAAAGCGAGCGAGACCCAGGCCCAGGCCCATCAAATAGATTTATTATTGAAAATATTTTGTCTGCCCTTTTGGGGGCCCTTCCCCTTTGGTATTTGTTGTGACAGAGCCAGAGCCAGAGCCGGAACCAGGATGAGGTTTGGTTTAGGCTTTGTGTCCTTTCCCCCCTCTCCCCCCACACCCCGCCCCGCAAAAACAAATGTTGTGTTAAATTTATTTTTATTGGATTTTGTCTCTTCGGAGAGGCGTTTCGATTGCGCTGCGATGAGGGGCCATAAAAGTGCAAATGGTCAAACATTCAGTGGAATGTTTTTTTGGCAGCAGCTGTCGCGTGTCTTTGGGGTCCTTCAACTCCCTTGCGGGCTCTTTTGGAGGGGGGGGGAATGGCACGCTTTTCCTCACAAAATCAATAAGCTATATCCTCGCATTCTGGGACAAAAGCTATCTCCTCATTCCTCCGCATTCCTCTCCTTCAGACAAAAGCCAACCTGCCATCTTTTTGCTCTGAAAGGAGTCAAACACCTCTTTCTATCTCCGAATAGACGGAAAGGAGACCCGTTAAAGCTTCTGAAGATAGAGAGACTTCAAAGGGCAAAGAGCTTCCCAATGATCTTCGAAGCAGAGCGATGAAAACTCTCTCCTTGCCCAGCATCTGCCAGGCGATCTCCTCTCCTCTCCTCAGACTCGATATAAATCCACACACACTCCGAAAGGGCAACACGCTTGTAATTGCTTAATTAGATTGCCACTAAAATTATAATCTGGGCGAGAGGAACAAGGATCCCCCGAAATCTGTGCCTCCGCAGATGGCAGATGGCGCGTAAATCAGATTTGCTGACAGGCCACGACTAATTTTAACCCCGAAGCACCAGTGGATCCTGCTGCACTTGAGGCCCGTGAGGAGCCTGCATTTGTGCAGCTTGAGTCCTTATCCTTTCAGCCTTTCGTTCAAGTGGCAACGCGCGTGCGCATGCCGCATGCCGCTCGCCGCTTGCCGCGTGCTAATGTGGGGCCAGGATCCCAGGGATTAGAGCGGCAATCAGCGCAACGGATTCGTTCTACGTGCAGCGGCGATTTCTGTGTCTGTGTGCCCGTGTGTGTGCGTTAATTTATGCGTGTCCTGGCAGGGTTCAGCTGCACCTTCGAACCATTGTCGATCCCTGTGTCAAAGGACATATGTTAAAGACAGGGCGACATGCCGACACATGACCCTGTTGACACACAAGGAGCCGTGGCAGGAGCCGCAGGAGAAGCAGTGGCAGGAGCAGTGGCAGTGGCAGTGGCAGTGGCAGGGGCCAGAGAGTCCTTAAGGCAACAAATCGAAATGGTATTTATTGGTTTGCCAAGACGGCGACGGCTGTCGAGCGGCATCCTGCCGCGGCTACAACGGATTGAATTACGCGATGGCGACACATTTGTAAACAGGCAACATTGATTTAGAGGGGAGTATCCTCGTCCTCGTCCTCTCTCCCTCATGGCAGGACTACCATCGGCGCTACCTATTTGCCAAGACATTAGGAAACAGCAACAGAAACAACAGCCAGCAAACAGAGAGAAGAAACGGAAGAAAAAACAAAATACCGCGTGTTTGCTGTCAGTCGTGCAGAAGGGATCACAATCCTCTTGATCCTCGGATGCCTGATTGACAATTGACAAATTTCTTGTGGCATTTATCAATGGGACTGGTCGAAGGAGCGAAGGAGAGAAGCAACGAAGCAACGAAGGACCTCCTGTCACGATGATGAATCGAAGAATTCATGTTTTTACACGCAACTTGACATCGGACGGGGTCTAGCACACACTTTGGGCCTCAGGAGTAGCCCCTGAATATTGATGTTGATGTTGTTCTGTGCCTCCAGGCTATTAGAAAGACATTTCTCAAATATTCAAAAAAGAGCGAGAAATGGTTGATTAATGTTTGGAAGCCACTAGGCCAAATGAAGGGCTTAATGGAGAGAAATGTACACATGAAAGAATTTCAAATGAAATCGAATGCAGAATGAGTTTAAGGAAGCTATTGGGATGATCCATTAGCATAGATTATGATCTTATGACTATGATAATAGCTTTTGACTGCTGAGAGGCTTGATTTCCTTCTTTTATTTGCGCTGGCAATGCTGTTTACAGCCATATCGGCATCATCAATGGGTCTATCTTAGCCAAAGAATGATTTATCCTGCGATATTTTGAGGGGAAACACTGAAAGCTGAAGCTTTATTTTCTTTGCGTTGGCAATGCTGTCCTGCAACCTTCTCCTCGCGTTGGCAATGCTCTTCGTACGAATTTCCGAGCACTAAAAGCTGAAGCCTTGTTTGCTTTGTGTTGGCAATGCCATTTGTGCGTAATTCTAGTCCTGTAACCTTCTCCTCGCGTTGGCAATGCTCTTTGGCGCATGTTCAATCATGTTCTTGAGCGGGAAAGAGCTTTCCCAACATATTTCCCACAATTGCAATGCATTTTCTTGGCCATCACATGGTAGAAACTAATTTGTTGGCAACACTGAAAGCTTAGGCCCAACGTTGGCAACGCTATCCTTGCCAAAATTCCCCTACGTCTGTGTGTCCGTGTGGTCACACTTTCGCCTTCAGTCCGCACTATTAAAATGTAAATTCTTGACCCGAAAAAAAGCCGAAACAAGCAATAAATTCATGTTAATAACAGTTGCAGTCGCAGGGCCCCCCATGCGATGCGATGCGATGCCTGATGCGATGCCTGATGCCTGATGCCCAACGGCAAAGGGCCATAAATATCGGCCAAATGGGTTGACAGTTGGCTAAGGAGTCAGAGAGGAGTCAGAGAAGCAAAGGAGGCGAAACCCTTGTAAAACTCCCGAAAATAGTACAGAAATTTGATACGAATCAAGTGCCACGTGTCGTGACCCCTTCTTTTTGTATCCTTCTGTGTTTTTTTGCACAAGTTTTATATTTTTTCGGGGGGAGGACAACTGTTCTACCGAAGAGTTAAGATCGAAGGAGAGCGAGAGCGGGAGCGAGAACGAGCACCAGCGACAGATGCGCGTGTCTCTCTCGACAAAATTGTGTTACACTTTCGTTAAGCGAGCAAACTAATCGGCGAAGCGAGGAGCGACAGCCAGTCCAGACCAGGCCAGGCCAGAAGGACGTTTTATCAGCGTCCGAACATCACGTTTCGGGGGTCACAACTTCTCTGTGGCAGCAGCAGCAGGGCCAGCAGGGGCAGCAGAGGCAGCAGGGTCGTGGAGGCGGTGACGCATCTCGTTAAACCGCAACCGCCGCAAAGGCGAGGGGCAGGATCAGTTGCGATCCCCGTTTTTAGCTGATTTGTATCTCTCGCTCTTTCGGGCAGGACATCTGTGATGAGGTTTCCCGTTGTAGAGGGAGCGTGAAATGCAATTGCCATGGAGATGCGGATGGAGAGGCGAATGGGGGACGGGGGATGGGGCCCTGCCCTCCTAGCGGTTATGCCCGTTATGCGAATATTAATGGTCTACCTGTCCAAAGCAGAAGTGTGCCTCTGGTGGCAGGAAAGCCTCTTCTGTAGATCTGTAGATCTGTAGATCTGTTTATCTGTAGATTCCTCCAATTAAGATTCTGTGTGTAGCAGCAGATGTTGCCCCCGTGTTGCTTGATGTGGCAGAAGGAATGTATCTCTGTATCCTGGCCTTGTTCCTGGCTAAGCATCGACCGTCGCACAGCTGTAGATATTCAAAGTTTTGTTGGGTTTCGTTTCGTGTAATACGATATGTGGCATGTGCCAAGGAAATGGACACGAGAGCCGCCAGAGTCCATTTGGACAGCCACCAGCCACCGGCCACTTGAAAACCAAAACCAGAAGTGACCCAATATCCACTTGAATTTCATTTCATTTCCCGAAAAATGTTAACACTGCGCACACCTTGAGCGGCACCACCAGAAGGAGCTGGAGTGGGGGCAGAGGTGTCCCCCTGCCCTGCCCTGCCCTGCCCTGCCCTGCCCTGCCCTGCCCTGCCCTGGCCCTTGGTGGAGTAGTGTCAAAGGTTGTGTTCGCTCGTGCAGCCTTTGACAGGAGAACAGAACGGATCAGAACAGGGAACCCACAGAAGGTTCGGCGAGTCAATTTGTCAGCGCGAGGCGTGCATTGAAATTGAAAATTTGTTGAGCAGCCTTCGATGGAAATGCGATATATATTCCGCAACAGCAGCAGCAGCAGCAGCCGTAGGAGGAGTGGAAGGAGAAGCAGCTGCTGCTTAAAAGTAACTGCAAATGTATCCAGCAGATACCCCCGCGTCTGGATGGGTGAGAGGGTGAAGAGCTTTCGCTTTTTTCGGCGGAAAACGTAGATGAAATTGCAGTGCCATTCATTTCTATTTCTCGGGGAATTTTATTTTCAAATAAAACGTGAAGGCATCCTACCTTAGTCAGTCCTTAGTCCTTAGTCCTCCTCCATGGACTCGTAATCCCCTCCTGCGAAAAGGGAGAAACGAAAGACGATTAGAACCCCGCCAAGTCTTCTTCGTGTGCAAGAGTTACATATAGGAGATACTCTCTACAGTTATAGATACAAAGGGCGGGCGACTCACGGAGGCAACGCGATTTGAGGCCCACTTCCAGGGCAACGCGATATTTCTGCAGGGGCTTCCAGTCCTCGCGACGGCACGATGGCAGCTCGGCGGGAATGTTCTCCTTCAGAAGCTGCATTATCACCAGTTTATCCTGCGAGAGTAGCTGTGGCACAAACACCTCCAGGACGCTCAAGTAGAGCAACGTCTTGGGTGGCGGGCCCCTCAGGCTGTTGCCCAAATTCTGCGAGGCATAAAAGATGCCAGCGCGGTGCAGGGCGAGCACTCCTTTGCGACTCCTCAGTCGATCAGTGTTGAGGGTCTCCGCCAGGCGTTTGCAGAGTTTGAGGAGATCCGCGAATTCGGGGGCTCTGGCGGCATTCACTCCGTTCCCCCCATTTTCCCTCAACACCCTTTCGAAGACCAGCAGGCACGTGTGCATCAGTGCCATGCCATAGTTCGTGGCATTTACGTACAGAGACTTCTCCATGGCGGAGCGCATCAAGTCCCCGAAGGCGTCGTAGAACTGAAAAGCGGAAAAGGAGATCGATAGTGGAATGATCGGAGAAGGAATGATCAGAAGGACAGTCACCTTGTCGTAGTGCTGCAGCACGAAGCGGAACCTCATGATGGGCACTACATTGAAGGACACCAATTTGCAGTATGCCGCCAATGCCTCACGCTTCTTGTGCAGCTTCTCGAAGGCCCCCTCCGGGCGCAGTTGCTCGGGCGCTTCACCGAATAGATGCATCATCAAGTGATCTTCAAGCAGTTCAAACTCCCGGATCGTTGGCTGATAGCCATATGGTGAGCGCCTGGTGCGCCTGGTGCGCCGTTGCTGGTGATAGCCGAACAGCAGAAACAGATCACAGATGGTGGTCAGGGCCTGCATCGGGAAGGAATCATAAGAAGGGATATTCCTCATATATTTGGCAACATTTACTCACGTATGGGAAGGATCTATGTGGCAAGAACTTGATCATATTGAATGCCGCACGAATGACCGCCGTAAGACTCGATTTGAGATCCTTATTGGCGGCAGCACCTTTCGGTTTCTCAGCTCGCCGCCAAAGGAGGCCGTAGTAGCACATCTCCAAATACAAGTGGATGGTGCCGCGCGGCAGTCCGCCGCTGTTGTCCGCTGTCGAGAGACTCTTCTCCAGGTTCTTCAGAGCGGGGGCCAGTAGGTCAAATTTCGTTAGGTCAAAGTGCCGCCAGAGCGCGACCACTAGTTGCAGGGTCTCAATCAGACGATTGGAGCGAGTCCGATTGGTGGCCCTGACCCTGACAGCCGCATACCATCCGCGTAGTTCCAGCCGGTAGTTCTTCACGGCAGTGTCCAGGATTGCCTGTATTTCCGGCCAGATCGAGGGCCCGCAGACCTTCTTCAGGGTCTCGGCGGCCACGCGCATCACCGCCAAGTCCTGCTGGGGGAAAAGTATCCTCTGCAGCCGTTTGATCAGCAGCGGCAAGTGCTCGGCGTGCTCCTCCGCCTCGAGATCGAAGTACTGCGGCAGTGCCAGCAGATTCGCGAGATTTGCGGCGTTTCCTTCGTACTTTCGCAGCAGCCTGCCCATCACGGGCGCCAGGATTTGTGTGGCCGTCTGCTTGGCCCCTGCCATGGGCTCTTTCCTAACCAGATCTTTGGTATAGCGTCCGGGAGGTATCTCGCCGGTTATTGATTGCCTGATGGCACGCGTCAGTATCTCAATTATGATGCTGTCTTCGTTCTGCGGCTCCTCCCCCGTCAGCAGCACCTCCGCCATGGGGGCCCAGGCCAGGACCACGTTGCTCGTCTCGATCAGGGCATCCACCAGGTAGGCGGCGTGCTCGTACTCTGGAAACCTCTCGGCGAACCCCACCACGCGACGTACCCGAGTGATCTCGTCCTCCTCCTTGTTGAGATGCTGCTGCGTAAAGATCGCGGCGGCTGCCTGGGCCACGCATCGATTCTGATCCAACATCAAGCCCTCGATCGTGGCCATCTCCTCGTCGTTCAACAGATCGGGCGAGTCGCGTAGCAGGGACACGAGCAGGCGTAGGGCCAGCTCGCTCAGCTCCCACTCCTTGTCCGTGGCAGCGACGCGCAGCACAGCCTGCTTGTACTTCGCCACCAGCGGCAGGCAGGCATGCCGCACACGGAAATCCTTAGTGCCGTACATCCGCGATATGCCCGCCAGACAGCACCCGCGCACCTTCGACGACGTGTCGGCCAGGGCCTCGAACAGGCAGGGCATATGCGAGGATGCCAGCTGGAAGGCCACCGCCGGATACCTAGCCAGCCACAGAGCGAGCTCCCTGCAGCACAGGCAGCGTATGGCCTCCACGATGTCCAGACGACGCACCGCGAACAGTTGGCTCAACATTTCCTTCCAGATATTCGCCAGATTCGTGGCTTTCACCGCTTCCACAGCCAGCAGGCCAGTCATCAATTTGAGCCCTACAAGTGGAGCATCTACCTATTCCATTCTTTTATTTTAAAGTATTTTCAATCACTTACCAATCAGGGTGCTCGTGTGGCGAATGGGACGCACCTCCGACTCCGAAAACAGTAGGACAAACGATGAAAACTCTTTCAGAACATGAAAAGCGATAGGCGGGCTCTGGCCTTTGGCATCGAGAGCCTTCACCAGAACCTGCACGAAGGAGCACAGCCTGGCGGTGGTGGTGCTGCCGTCCCTCCAAGTCAAGGGATAACCTAGGCTGACCTAAAACGAGAAGCATTCTTAGGGGGTATCCTTTCCGTTGGGTATTCCGATACCTACGGACTTAAACTCATGCGAGGCCGTCAGCAGTATGTCCGAGTACTGGAAGGGGGCCTGTGTTTCGGGGGGTATCTGGTACTCGTTGCCACTGGCGTCCACCACGAATTGCATCAGACGCACCAGCGCGGACGAGGGGCTCTTGTCATACAGTTCCAGCCATTCGGCAGCGGTCGCCTGGACAATGGAAAACACACAATTTTCATTCGAGAAATTAGAGAAATTAAAGTGCTTTTACCTCTTGATTGTTTCGTTTGTCCATCACAAGATAAAACAAATTTTTGCCGCGTTTCTGAGGAGCGCCGCCTGCTCCGCCTGCTCCTCCCTCGTTCTGCTCCTCCTCGTTATCCTCCTGTGGTTGCTCCCCGATGAGGCTGCAACACACACATCAAATTGGATAGAATTTAAAAACAGTAAAACATTCTCCAAAAACATACAGGAGATCCTCGTCTTCGCCGTCTTCTGTGTCGTTTGTGTCTTGTGTGTCTTCTGTGTCGTCTTCATCGAATTCCATAAATTCAATAGCATCCGGATCTTCCGCATTGTTTTCTGCATTCATTTTTGCAATAAATATAATTAAAATTGTTAAAAATCAACGAATAAATAAATCGAATTAAAAAATGAAACGCCACGTGGCCTGCAAAAGCTGCAAGAAATCGGACTGCAGCGTTGCCAGATGGTCAAGGAAAAAGGGTTGCCACGGGACTACAGAGCCACGGAACTAGTGGAACGGAAATTATGAACCAGTGCAGTGCCAAAAGGGAGGCTTTTTCAAGTAAATTTAAGTTTTCACAGTATTTTAAATGGTTTTTAATGGCTTTTCCACAAAGATAAGGTGCAAATGAGGAGACTACTGGATTGTTTCATTCCTTGGGCTGACAAAAAGCACTCCCTGGCATCGCAGAATATATTATAAGATTAAAAAGCTTCCAAAAAGGTGATCCTATTACAAGTTACAAAAAAAAAAATGCCAGGAGCAATACTCCATGGAATCCATGGAAGCATTGAAGTTTATGGAAGCCAAATACTTGTATCTCTGATGCACAGTACTCCAAGTACTAAGAAACCAATCTGAACGTTTTTTTCGAGGCACAAAATGGACATTTACTCGAAATGAAGAGCTCTTTATTATTGGTCTGATTTTGAACTATTAAAATATAAGAATTGATGGCCGGCCCTGTTGGTAGCCAGTTTCAGGGTCTAGCAATTGAAGAAACCATCATATTTGGTGTCAAAATTATCCAGTAAACTCCAAAAAACACTCGAAAATTAGAGATCCCGAGGGGCTCCCTCTCTCTCTCTCTCTCTCCAAAAAAGAGAGGGAAACCGCAAACTTGTTACATTTCTAGTCTGGTTGTGGATTTCCCACCGCAGAGAAAACCCAAAAGCAAAGGCAACAGCAAAGGCAAACAGTCATTCCGACAGTGATTCCCACAGGTCGTCGTAGCTGATCTCATGATCGCAGGAGGGCGGTGGAGTGGTTAGTGCTTGGATATGGATCAACAGATCGGTGGAGAGGGGAGGGGAGAGGAGAGGTCAGCAGGTAGCAAAACAATTAGCCAGGCCCACAACAAAATGATACACAAACAGAGCGCAAATTGGGCAGAGCAGAGCAGCGGAGAGCAGCCACTTGTCCCTCTTGGACCTCAAAGGCGGTGAAGCCGACTAACAAGGACCTCATAATCGCCGCTTCCATCAGATCTGAGACCTCAGACCTCGGAGCATATACCATCCATCCTATCCATCCTATCCTATCCATCCATTTATCCAACGGCGGAACACAAATATTGACGTTGCTTATCGCACGCGATCTGCGACTCTTGCGATCTGCGTCTGCGGCTGCGGCTGCGCGTCTGCGTTTTGGGCCAAAAGATCAGAGGATCGGGGCCGCTACCGACCAATATATTCGTGATGACTTGGCAAGTTGGCAGCTCGCTAGCTCGGGGGGGAATTATTTCAATCTGCGCTGATGACGAGGCTTCTCTTGTGGATTTCTTGATCGTTTCGTTTCATTCGTTTTGGTTTGATAAAAAGCATTCCCTGGCACTGGCATTCATTCGGATTCCCTGGAAACCCAATCGAATATCTGAAAATTGGCGCACTCCAAAAAGAATCAGAGCTGCAGCACAGCTGCCATTTGATTGAAAGATCAATCTGTCGATCGATCAGGAATCGGGCATCGAAAGGCGATTCCATTCCCAGCTGCCGCTGCCGCTGCCTCTGCCGCCGCCGGGTGTAGGGTAATTGGAGTCCACCTACGGTCAAGGCTGGCCACCATTTCATTTCATTTCATATTCAAAACGATATTCCGCTCCCTCTGTGTCTTTTGCATTTCCCATTGTTTGATTGCCTCGAAATCTGACCTTCACCCTGGCGGCTTCTGCTTCTGCTGCTCTGCTGCTGCTGCTGGACGGACTGCTGCCACCATTGTGTGCTGTGCTCTGAGGTGCTGTGTTGCCATTTTTGCAGGCGGTAGAATTAGCCGCTGTCCGGCGCAGGCGGCAGCTGCATCATCATGTGGCGCTCGTGCCCCCGGCCTCTGGACACACACCTGCCCTCCCGTCCCTCTCTCCGTAGAAATGATTGACATGGCCTCTGCCTCGAGATCTGCCTCAACAATGGACTGGTTGCACGGGTGGCAGGCAGCCTCCGTCCGCGACTTTGTTTCAAAGTTTAACGAGAAATTTCCAGGCCAAGAAATCAAATACTTAACAAGGATAAAGTTCTGTGGACTTGTGGGTTGCAAGAGGCTGCAAAAGGCTGCAAAAGGCTGCAAAATGGGTTGAAATTGTTTGCGGTTCAGAGTGGAGGCCGCCGACTTTCTGGAGAATGTTGCTGGGCTCTGGAATGCGGAGGAGGAAACATTCCTTGGCTCCAGTTTCCATATCGATTCAGTCAGTATCCCGAATGGAGCTTCTGTTGTGTGATTCCCTTGGCAAATGGTGTCCGAAGCAGCTCCGATTCGAAGATAATGACATATATGCCATCGTTGGCCAGTGGAAACATGGAAAACCATCTGGCGTATCCCCAGTGTCCCCACAATGCGAGGCAATTGTTCTATCGCACAAAAAGTCGTACAAATGGTATTTAAACCAATAAGTTTCCACACCGCTTGCCACTCGGAAGGGGGCACACGGCAGAGTGGAAGGGGGAGGGGGAGGGGGAGGAGGAGTGGGAGTGGGAGTAGGGCTACCATCGCATAATTAATCAAAGCGGCACGCGGCTTGCGGCTTGCGGCTTGCGGCTTGCGGCTTGTGGGCGCCACAAAGGGTACCGCCACAACGCCACAACGCCAAACCCCAAAGTCGTCCCAAAAAACCAAATTCGAATCCAAGAATCCCGCCCAGCACGTGACGGTGACGGTGACGGTGACTGTGACTCTGTGGCGATGATGAGCTTGAGGTTGGGGCATGCCGCATACAAATGAATCTGAATGAATCGCCGCGACGCCCTCTTCCGCATTTAATAGAGAAGCCAGCGGATGTGGATATGGATATGGGATGTGGACACCACCCGCACACATGAGGCACACACACCATGTGGGTGCCAGTGCCTGCCTCACTTCCAGTCGCAGACATCGCCTCCAAGAGTCTATCGGCGCAGGAAGCAGCAGGGAAAACCAGTTGGCTTCGGCTTCGGCTTCGGCTTCGACTTCATTCACAAATTGGCAAAAGGCAAAGCCAAAGGCAGAGGCAAAGGCAGAGGCAGAGGCAAAGAGCATTCACAGAGCGGATCATAGAGGTTCCTCCATAAAGAACTAGCTCTTTTCTTGGAAAGAGTTCACTGGGTTTCCGCAAGAGTAACGGCCATACATTTCTTTGGGAGACGATTTGTTCAGGGTGGATCCAGCAAAAGCCAGTGGCGTCCTTGGTTCCGTATTTTTTCTTCCTCTGGTAGTTCTTTTGCGCTGCTCAAATATTGAATCCCTTCGATTCTCGGTACTGAAGGAGAAACTACTTTTTTGTGGCGCAACAATTTTGCAAGAGTCGCGCAAGTGTGTGGCAAGATGAGTCATGCCGTGGACTTACGCCTAAGCATTCAGCGATTACCTCTCATGATCCTCCTCCTCCTCCTCTGAGTATGGCTCCAGCTCTGGCTGTGCCTCTGGCTCTGGCTCTGCTTCCGCCTCATCCTCATCGTGTGGCTGTGCTTCGACGAGTACCTCCTCCTCATCATCATCGTCTGGCTATGGATGTGCCTGCCTCTGCCTCTGCCTCTGTTCGCCTCTTCAGGCAGCAGGCAACAGGCAACCGGCAACAACCAACTGCTAATTGACACACCTCGACACAACGGGCATCACGTGCCCCATTGCATTGCCAGGCAGCCAGCAGATGATTCATCCTCCAGAGAGTGTTTTCCCCTCCACCAAGAGGGCTCCTCCACTGCCAAAACCTCGTCCCACCGCTTAGGCCATTTATGAATGAAAGCCAAAGCCAAAGCCAAAGCCGAAGCCGAAGCGATCTCCACTCCAGACGGAGTAACCCCCCACTGCCCCAACCCGGGGGCTGTATCTGTGTCTGTGTCTGTGGCGACTCCTCCATTCAATTTCTTCTATGCTTCAAAAGCTGTTTGTTCGTTGCCTGTCTGCCTGTGCCTGGGCCTGCCCCATTGCGGTGGCAGTTCCCCTGCCTCTCCCAGCCCCCACTTGTACAACTTTTTGCCTTAATAGTGAATCGTGTTTTGCATGACCGAGTAGGTTGTGCCTGCCCCGTGCCCCGTGCCACTGTCTCTGCCTCTGCCTCTGCCTCAATGTGTCCCGTATCTATGTATCTTTTGCGGTGTAGGAGTTTTAGTGGAAATCGAAAATTTCATTCATTCATTCATTCATGAATGAATGAAAATGTGGCAGTTGTTTGGCCAGTTTTTTGCCTTTCTGTGTGTCTTTGGAAGGCATTTCAACGCGTCTCTTCTGCTGGAAATGTTCGAAACGTTAATTGGGATTATCATAGATTTCCCGGGGGGGGATTTTCCACAGATATCGGTTTACATTTTGACAAAAATTGGGGCACAAAAGCTCCCTGGGCCATAACGAATTTCCATTGAATCTTCTTTTTATAATTCCCCCAAAAGAACACTGAAAGAAAGAGGAGAGACCCCACAAGAAGCAGCGGCAGCAGAGATGTCAACACTTTCCACAGCAGCTGATTCCCTGGAACTTGCACCACACACACACACACACACACACAGAGGAAAACGCCATAAAAAAACACAACTGCATCTCCATGTCCGAATCCGAATCCGAATCCGAATCCATGGCCAGGTTATAAGCGCCAGAGGACAGGCAGCTGCCTCTTGTTAATGATGGTTTATGGCCATTTCTCAGGCTCATAACTGGGGTTGACACAATCCGCCAGGAGATTGATTGCCCCGTGTGGCAAGTGAAATTAAAAACAGCCAACAGAAAAAAGTGTTAAGCCCGGGGTCCACAAAGGTGGTCCCTAATAAATCCCCACAGCCTTAAGCCCGAAAACCCGAAAACCTCAAACCCAAAACCCAAATCACAAATCCCAAGCACAGAAAAAGAAACAAAAACCAGAAAAAACAGAACCTGGACGGCACTTTTAATGTCTTTATTTAGTGGAAAACAAAATCGAGGCGGAGGCGCGGCGAGTGACAGGCCACGGAGATAACCAGGAGACACCGCACAGCCGCACTGCCATCTAGAAGAGACCTTCTCTCTCTGCCTCCCTGGGTTTATGGGAATCTTAATTGAAACAACAGCAACAGTTCTTCCAGCTGACAGAAAAAGTTGTCGCACAGAGGCATGGCGGTTCCACGGTCCATTAGGGCCGATAAAAGCCCTGCGACGACTGCACTTTAATCCCAAAAAATCAGAAAGACATGCCCCATGATTATTGAGAGAACGAGGAGACATGGACACATGGACACATGCCCCGTGATCGTGGTCGTGGTCGACATGGATCGCCACCTTTTTGTGTGGAAACGTTAACTGGGGCTTAATCGGCGTGCGTTGCGTGCGACACTTGCGACGCTGCAACGCGTTGCGGCTCATTAATAAGAGTTTAAAGAGCCTGGGCCCAGGCTACCCACAGCACGGCAGAGCACGGCACAGCACAGAGATCTCCAAGAGATCGCCAGAGATCCCCCAGAGGTCGTTCTGTGTGAATAAATTAAGACGACGCATCGGTGGTCTCCACACAGCCAGCTCTGGCTGGGGATCACTGGCTCTGGCTCTGTCTCTGGCTCTGTCTCTGGCTCTGGCGATCTGTGTGCCTCTTCTCCGTCCAATTTCTCTGCGATCTCTGCCGATCATTATGACCCTTTTTTGTGCATTATGAGGCTTCGCTTCTACCTCTCTTGCGCTGCTTCTTTCCTTCTTTCTTTCTTATTTTTTCCTTAGCTTGTTAGAGACCCCCTCTCTCTCGCTGTCTCTCTCTGTTGACCATGTTCTCTTAATTTTTGGCCTGCAGTCTCCACCTCTGTCTCCATGCATACGCCTGCATCTGTGGCTTCTTTTGATGTCTTCTTATTTTTCGGGGTTATCATTTTTTATTCGGTTATTAAGCGGCGACACAGACAGACTCGGACGCTGCTGGGGGGACCACCTTCGATGCATTCGCTGCAGACTCCACAAAACTTCAGAGAGACAAAAACACGAGCCCCTCCGATCACCGATCACCGATCGCCGATCTCCGATCCGACAGATGTGTGAAGCTCTCGCTCTTGCGGGGGAGAGGGAGGGGGAGGGGGGCGATTACCCCTTAACAGGATTTTTGATGATACAACAACCAGCATATGGTGTAGCTGGCAGGCAGTTATCGGTCGGGATAGGTCCCTCTTTGATCCATGGATCAGTTTTTTCGATCCCTTGATCCCTTGATCCCTGCATCACTTTTTAGTCACTTTTCACTCAACTTTTGGGCATTTCTTTCACTTTCTTTCACATTTCCCCATAATTGGAGACTTCTTTTCGATTTTAAACACATTTTAAACGCCTCAAATCACATTCTCTTATTGGAAAGATTCATATCAATCCCAATTTCTATTCAAATCGAATTTCTATATTTTTTGAGAATTTTTCTCGAATTTCCAACCACTTGTTCAATATTTTGTTCAATCTTTTTCAGATGTAAATCCCATTTTGGTAAATTTCTTTCACATTCAAATCGCAATTAAGTATTTGTGGATTCTTCTTTCGAATTTTGACTCAAATTCGGGCACTTTCTTTTCCATTTAAACGGCATTTCTCTCACAGTTTCGCAGCTCGCATTTTGCTCAGATTTTGCCAGTGCCTTCCGCATTTTCGTTGAACAAAGTATTGAAAAAAGTATTAAATGTCCATATCCGCCCACTGGACAATTGTCCAGATAATGCTTCATCCTGCACTTCCTTTATGATCTTCGCAAAACAAAGCCTCAAAGACGCAAAAGAGTTATTAAAAAAGAGAAACAGAAACGAAACGAAACGCATAGGTCCATAGATCCGTAGATCCTTAGAGCTCCTTAGAGCTCCTTAGAGATCCCAGGGACAGTGGCAAACAAAAGGATTATGTCCACTTAGGGATTATTCGACACAAATGTGTATCCTTTTGTGGCACCAGAAACCAATGGAATTGCAGACCAAAAACGAAAATTAGTGGAAAATATGGCCAACAAAAGGAGGCTTGGACGGACACTCGGAGGCGATTAAAGGATTACCCTGCATAATATTTCCAAAATATTAAAGGAACATGCCATATCGGGAGGGAAGAGAGCGGGAGAGCGGGAGAGCGGTTTTGGGAACCAAGAAAGATGTCAACATTGTTGCAACTTTTTGATGAATGCCGAAACTTGCAGCTCCATTTTGCGGTGGCAGCAACAGATCGGTGCTTCTTTTGCGGTCAATCGAAAGACAATTTAATGCACGAATGAATGGTGCATGCACCACAATGATACACGGCTTGGAATTTATGCAAATGCAGGGCCAGGGCCAGGGCCAGGGCAAGGGGCAGGGCAAGGGCTTTCGTGTCACAAGTCCAGGCCACAGATTGGGGACTCGAGATCCGAGAGATCCCGAACCAAGATCCACTTCAGTGTCACTGCTGCACTCTGTTCCCACGTTTCCCACGTTGTTCTTTTGTTTTCTTCCTCTGGAAATCCAAAAGTCATTACGATCACCGATCACCGATCACTTGCAGCCGAGTGCTGCTACTAATCCGTTGAATGCAACACCCAGCACATTCTTCCACTTGAAAGCTATGGGAAAGAGCGATCCCCCATGCTCCCGAAACAAATACCTGCCACCAGTGGCCGTGGCCTGGGCCTGGGCCTGGGCCTGCCCCAAGTGGATGTCTCAATTTCGTGTGGGCGCTGCTGCGGCATTCAAGGTGTCATTGCGTCTCTCTAAGCCGCCCCAAAAGAGCAGCCCCCCACCAGAATGAAAATCCGTTTTTTGTGTTCATCAAAGAAAAAAAAAGACAGAAAAGATTCTCAATCGAAAGAAAGAAAAAAACCGAAATGAAAGCTCTGTGGGAAAATGCTTCTGGAGTCGCTTTTGGGGCACGCACTTTCCATAACAACAGAAGCCATCGGAAAAGTCAAGAGAGAGCGAGAGAGAGAGAGAGAGAGAGAGGGGAGGGAGAAGGAAATGCATTAATTTGTGTAAATATTTGGACATTCATATCGGAATTTATTGGGGAGCATCAAAAGCTCAAAAGCCAAACAATTTGTAAGAAAGAGATCTTCAAAGATAGATCTTACCATTGTTTTGCCTGGGAAAAAGATCCTCAAGAGAGGGAGATCTCTTCTGCTCTTCTGCTAGATCTCTTCTATTCCATAAGTTGCCTAAACGCATACGATCATGAGGGTTAAGCAGATTTTGGTGCCACAACAATGGGAGAGTCCAGTCCCGAGTATGCATCTACTAATTATGCTAAGCACTTGATATGCTTTGAAAGATCTGCGGCGCCTTAAGAGCATCCATCCATCCATCCATCCATCCATCCATCGATCCGTGCACGGAGTGGACTCACTCCCATCTTCATCTACGAAAGATTGCTCCGGATTTCTCTCTCTGTGAAGAGTTTAACTTTTGTTTCGGCACAAGATCAAACGCAGAGACCATGCGAATGCGGCTTAGACGTACACGCATACACGACACTTTCAGGCCCAGAGACACAGAGATCTCTCCCTCTCTCTCTTTTGGGAGGACAATTTTGCGGTTAAAGCGAGGGCTCAGGGATAATTGCCATTAATTTCAGGAGCGGAGCCGGAGCAATGGAGGGTGCCGGAGGGTGCACACGCACCTTGAATTAGAGCACGAAAAGCAGTTAATTTGTGGCCATTGTTTCAGCCTTAATTCAATCCTCGAAAGAGGCTTGCAAATCCTCTCCCATCCTCTGGTCCTTAAGCTCCTTAAAGGACATTCTGCAGCGCCATTAATTCAATTGTTGCGAATGGTAATTCCTTCTTTCGTTTGCTCGTTTGCTCCTGCTGCTGCTTAGCCCTAAAACTGATTTGCATAAGATACAGATACAGCTACAGCTACAGATACAGATACAGATGCTAGTTGGCAACACGTGGCGGCTCTGTGCCTGCGCTACCTCTTGGGCTCCTCGACTCCTTTCAACATCTAATTGCCGCACATCAGTGTCCGAAACAATTTTCGTTGATGGCTGCCTGATCATCGGTTGATCGCTTTGATCCCCTGCCCCTGCCCCTGCCCCCACTCCGTGCCTTAACAACATAATTGGAGGCGAAGAAGCTCCTTCCGAAGCGGTGCCGGCGCCTTCATCAGTGATCACTTTTTGGATGATCTAAAACCCCTAAAAACAATCATCTCTCCACCGATCTCTCCCGCTCTTTCTCTCTTAGAAAATTACATGATTCCTTCTGTGATCAACAACTACTCGGCACCACTCCAGGACTTTCAACGATCGTTAGGTCTGCCTCTACCTCTGCCTCCGACTCCTTCTACTCCTCTCTTTGGGCTGACTCTGATGATGATGTATTGCTCTCTCTCCGATCCGTTCTCCGATCCGTTCTCCGATCCGTTCTCCGATCCGTTCTCCGTTTGGTGGCCCCTGGAGTAAGGATCGTTTGTCGGCACGCCCTGGAGACGCCCGCACACCTCACGCTCCATGCCCGTCCATCCAGTGGGCGTTTTGACGACTCTCTTTCTTTTCTCCTCTCGAGTGCAGCAGAGATTGAAGCAGTTCCTTCCTCTGTTGGCGCTTCGGGGCATCTCGCGCTGTGCGCTGTGCGGCCTGTGTGCAAAACTGTGATAATTACACATTAATTGTTTAATTCCTGGGCGATTGTTTCCCATTCATACCATCTGTGGAGGATCGTCTTCCAGCGATCCACTGGCGGTGGTAGGCTCTTCCGCACCCACGACTCTGCAGCGACGGGCATTTCGTGGGAGTGTTTTTGGGTTTGGTTTCTGTTTCTCTGCTGTTTTAATCACTAATTAAGCAGCCATGAAATGCACTGAAAATGCACGCATAAATCATTCAAGGAAGATGCGCCGATGCCGATGCCGATGCCCTCCCAGGCAGCAGAAGCCCACGCCAAAAGACAACAACATCAGAGGCGAGTCCTTTGTTCCAAGGATGGGCTGGCACTTCTCTGGTTTGTTCTCATTCCTCTTATCAAATCAACCGGCAATGAAATGGTCTCTGGATTTTTATGTCTCTGTGACGCATGCTTCAGGAATGTTTGTCCTTATCGAAAGGTCATAGGGCAGTAAATTCAGGTAAATTCATCCGATTCATTGGCCCACCGAAAGGGCGCTGCTGCTGTTTGACGCTTGACGCGTGTTGCATGTTGCATGTTGGCTTCAAAGGCCGTCAAACCGCAGAAAGTCCCAACCGCAAAATTCTATTTGGCCAACAGTTGGGTTTAGTTTGGGGTTTGGGGGTCTGGGGTTTGGGGCTCCGTTTGTAAATCAGTGGAATTTTCTTTGATGGAATTTTCCTTCTTCAAGTGATTTTCACCTCGTTTTTGGCTTTCTTTTCTTTTCGTTTCGTTTCGTTTGTTGCGACTTCTGTTTTCGACTTAATTAAGTTTTCACACCTTCTTCTTCTTCTTCTCCTTTCCCTTTCTTCTTCCTCTGCTTCCTCTGCTTCTGGGTGCCCCCAAACCCTGGGAGAGAGAACTGTTTAATTGCGCGATGCGATTCATTTTTGACCTGTCGGAAGTGCACTTCCCCCTTCGCCCAGAGAGCGGGAGAAGAAAAGTTTTTCATTTCTCACTTGTCTCTTGGCACTTTTCCCCAGGGGTGTGGGGTGTGGGGTGGGGGGCAGGCACTTTTCAGGTGCAGGCGGCACACGGCACACGGCTCACGGCAGTCGACAGTCGACAGTCGTTTTCCCTGACAAAATAATTAATTGCACTGTCACTGCTTTAGTTTTGTCGACAATTTGTCTTTGATTCTAATTTCTTTCTCTTTCTCGTTCTGGAGTGGAGTGGAGTGGCGGGGAGTGGCGTGGAGGGCTGCCTCCGCCTATTCCCATTGCACTTAAAAGTGTACTTACAGCAGCTCCCCTCGGCCGCTTGGGCTTCGTGCATGCTCGCCGTCGTCAATCGGAGGGGCGCAAATCGAATTGGAATGTTTATGGCCAATATTCGTTGCACTTCCGAAATGCTATCCGTCCGTCCGTCCGTCCGTCCGTCTGCCTCCGTCTTCGTCGTCGTCGTCGTCGTCGTCGTCGTCGTGTGCCTCCTCGTAAAAATCAATTTACGGCTACACCAAAAAAATAAAAATAGAGTCATAAAAAAGTATATTTTCGAAAAACAGGTAACAAAATACGGGAATGAGGGTCCGTGTCCCACAGAGAGAGCCGATCGATAGACCATTGTCTTCTGTGATTTTTGTTGGGTTCCGCTCTCCCTCTCTCTCTCTCTCTCTCTCTGCCTCTGTCTCTTTTGCTCTCCGAATGGCTTTCCATCTCTTTTGCTCTTCCGTCTGTCTCTTTTTTCATAATTGCGGCCAGAGACATAAATATTTTGATCATATTTCACGGCTCACTGATGACCTCTCTCTCCTCTCTCTCTCTCCCTCCCTCCCTCTCTCTCTCGCTCTGTCTCTTCTGTCCAGGGAGATAATGATCTCCTAACTGTTTTCTAACCTTCTCTCACTCTCACTCCCCTACTCCCTGCTTCTTTCGTTTTTGTCATTCGATTCTCACACTTTCCATCCGTAAATCTACCAGAGTTTAGGCCACATTTTGCATCATCTACCGGGCAGCTTCGTTTTGAAGTGCCTCTATCGGTGTTTGCTCATCTGGGAAACACCATCTAGCATCTAGCATCTAGCATCCATCTATAATCCGTTGTTATCATCATCATCATTATCGAGATGAGCAGAGAGAAAGGCAGTCCAAGTTGACATCTCAATTTACTTCCACGAATAATCTGGAATCTGGAATACGGAATACGGAATACGGAATCCGGAATCGAACTTCGGTTTTGTGTGGGCTTCTGGCACGTATCCCAAAAAGGTGATCTCTCAAGAAGGAAGTGGCCGTAACATTAACAGTTATGTCAGCAATGGGTTTTATAAGGAAATTGGCTTAAAGGGAAGCCAAGCAGATCGCTAGGAAATGAAAGATATGAGAGCTGGTGGCGCTCCCAAGGGAAGTCTTACCTGTGAAGGGTGGGACGGATGTTTATGGTAGTAATGTGATAGATCTTAAGCTTAAAGGAGACTTTAAGGGTCGACCGAGGGGCCCTGCCGTATGACGCGTGTACATTTTCTTAGTTTTTCGAAGATCTGCGAATGAGAGACACTCAAATATTAATATATTACCAAAAGTTTAGTTTAAAAGACCAAATTAAAGAACTTCTTGGGTCTCAAGATCCTATAAATACACAAAACTTAACTAAATGATCTTTCATCGATGGTGGAATGCCTCAGAAAGAGCTGTGGATATAATTTCAAGCCATCAAAGGAGTTTTCCCTGGAAGTTTTTGGATCTTTGATTATGAAACCCCTCAAATATTATTACATACCCAAAATATCACTTCAAGAAGCCACCTATGGGCACTTCCTAGGAAAATACTCTCCCCCTGACATTCCCTAAAAAGTTCTTTAAAAGTTAAAGCCTTCGTTTAAGTTAATTTTCGTGCTGCAAAACTGTTTTCCTAAGAAAAGCCAACCCCGTTGTTCGCCACTCCAGTGGGTTGTGGTTGCATGCCACTTGCAGGCATTGAAGCATGCCCCTAATAGGTGTCTTATGCAGCAGCACCTGGAGTCGGTCGGTCGGTCGGTCTATAAGCTAATATATGCTCAGGCATTGATAGAATTGTTTAAAGAAAAAACCCAATTAGCTAGAGACATGATGATGAGAGGAGGAGGAGGAGGAGGAGGAGGAGGAGGAGGAGTTGGAGTAGGAGGTGCAACTGCAAGTGCCCCACGAGGTGTGACCACGAGCCAAAGACGCTGCTGCTGCCTGCCTGCCAACACCACAAATCGGTCGTCGGTCTTTCGGTCTATGCTCCAAATGATTATATAGAACATGGAACCACTATAGGCACTCTATATCGTACTCGTAGAACTGTGCTATGTGGATTCTACCACTAATGATGATTGTGTTTTCCTTTGGGGATTGTTTCGTTTCGTTCGTTCGTTCGTTCGTTGTAAGCGTGTTCGTTACGCTCCGCAGTTGCATCAACAGAAACGGCAACAGCAACAGCAACAGCAACACATACATCCCAAGCAACATTACTCTCAAAGTTAATGTTAATGTCGCGTTCTAGAAATGATAATGATGCCCTCCCCCACCCCCACCCCCACCAACCATGCACCATCCATGGGGCATGTGGCAGAAGAGAGAGAGAGAGAGAGATGAAACCTGCAGCGTCATCTCGCTTCGCTGAAGAAACATTTGACAAAAACAGTTGTGCTCCAGAAAGCAAATAAAAGCAAACTCTAAAAATTGTTACATTTTTCAGTATTTCAGTATTTCAGTATTTCAGTATTTCGTATTTCAGTATTTCGTATTTATTTTTCTTGAATTTCCACCAAGAAAAACCCCCCATCTCTCCCGCTATCCCGCTATCCCGCTCTGAAAAGTCTCATTTAATTGGAAACAATTTCCAAAGGGTGTTCCTCCAAGCCAAAAAAGTTGCTGGGTGCCCCTGCCCCTGGCCCTGCCCCTGCCCCTGGCCCCACACCCCAAAAAAGTCAAGAAGTCTAATTACCAAAAGTCATTCCTCCGCTTAAACCCCTTGGCGATGGCCCCTTCCCAGTTCCCCCACTCCCCCGTTCTTGCTGCTGATTTAAATTTTTGACATAAACTTTTGTTCAACTAAAAGAACTACACGAGAAAACTACACACAGAGCACTACAGAAACACAGAAATACAGAAACAGAAACAGAAACAAAAACAAAAACAAAAACAAAAAAACACAGAAGGGAAAATAAAAATAGCAAAGTCATTTAATTGCGAAAACGCGTTTTAATTGCTTTGGAGTTTGGAGCAGAGACCCACAGCCCACAGCCCAGAGAACCGAGAACCGAGGGCCCAGGGCCCAGAGAACCATGGGAGAACCATGGGAGAACCCCATTCGTAGAACGGCATTCTTCTGTTTTCTGCCACGAGTATGAGAATGGTATTTTAACCTCTTTCCTTCAAGTGCGTTTCCCAGCGTTAATTTCCGCAGGGGCCACCGCAAGAGACATCTTGCCAAAAAAAAAAAAAAAAAGTTAAACGAAATTAAAGGCCTCATAATTTCATTAGTTGAACCAAAAAAAAAGTTACACTCGAGTAAACGCTGTTATAACTTTTTGAAGCGCAGATCTGGCCTGTTGTTGGGGAGGAAGTGGAAGCCCACTCCTAAATTGGTGACCCCGACACTCGCTGTGGAGTGGGTAATGCTATTCCCTTAATTGGTGACCCCGACAATTATACGGTAGGGTGAATCCTCGGCCAATTTAAGGGCCAACACTTGGCGGAATCTATTAGGAAAGTGGTTTGCCCGGCTAAAAGGATTGGCTGTGCTTCTTTTACAGCTCTTGCAACTCTTGCAACTCTTGCACTTCCTTCGACTGCTGTTGCAACTGTTGCAACTCCTTCACTTCCTTCCTTTGCAGCTCTCCCAAGTGTTCTACTCTATAAATTAAAATCAATTATTGCCACAAATCTAAGGCCATGAGAAACAACAGCAGCAACGGCAGCCGCAGCAGCCGCAGCAGCAGCAATAGCCTGTTGCACACAGAGATTCCTTGGGTTGGGTTGGGTTGGGTTTTGGTGTTTGGTCTTGCTTTGGTTTTTAGTTCGGTTTTTGAAAGGGGGAGTCCGTCCACGGCGTCCAAGGCGTAGGCTCATAAATCGAGAGGCAAGTTGTCATGGCCGTGGGGCAAAGTTTTGGACATTGATTGCCAGCTTCTACATATTTTCCCACAGTGCAACTGAGAGCCTGATCGAAAAGTGAAAGAAAATGTGGAATGGTTGGCTATCAGAAAGGAGTACTGCTGCAGGGATACCCTGTAGTTGAGAGAGGCGAGGGTTTCTGGAGTAATAGAAGAATAGAAAATACTGCAATACAACTGAAAAATACTGAATGAATTATAAACTGATGTTAGAAGAACAATACAAGCAACATGATGAAATAATTCTGAGAAAAATACTAGAATAATACCGGAAGAATAGTAATAAAATACTAGATAAATACAGTATAAATACTAAAATTAAACTGTCAAAGTATTTCCAAAATACTTACAAAATACTAAAGCACTGCTAGAATAATACTATAAGAATACTGGAAAATACTAGAATAATATTACAAGAAAGATACTAAACAAAAAAATACAATAAGAATACAGGAAAAATACTAAAATAACAATACACAAATTGGATAAGGATAAGGGACGAATTTCAAGGGATAGACTCCCTTCTTAGATGCGGATTTCGAAGGGAAGACACTCGGAAGCGGAAAACTAAGGAGTTTATGGATCAAATGGATTACTGGGAGATATCTCCCTGCAGGGATCAGGATCAGGTCTCAAGAAACCATATCCTTGGCAAATATCATCATACCCCAGAGACCTGTCACTCGTCATCGAGGGTAAGCGGCGAATAAAAAGTTATTAAATGCAGTCAGTGGGAGCTGCAGAAGGAGGCAGGAGGAGCAGCAGTCGGCGGTGGGGGCTGGGAGGCTGGGGGCCTGGGAGGCTGGGAGGCCTGTGTGGCAGCCACCTGTGACATGAAATGGAGCATGGAAGCCGGCTGCATGGAGAGCTTGAAGAGCGTGCAGAGCGTGGGGCTTAGACGCAGCGACAGAGAGACAGACAGACAGACAGACAGACAGAGGGACGTTGCGGCAATTACGCGTCTCTAAACAGCTGAGACCCCGAGACCCAAGGACCAATCGGAAAGGGGGGAGTCGTACGACTGTGGAGGAATGGAGTGGCCATGGATTATGGCAGGAGGAGTAGGAGTTCGGCAGAAATTAAAATTACACCCGCGGGCCATGTGGGGCACGGCGCACACAGCGAGAGAGAGGGAGAGAGAGAGGGAGAGAGACCAATGCGGAGGACTTCTAAAATTATAAATACAACAACAATTCAAAAGTGGAGTTCCACAGAGCGGAGTCCGGAGTCTGCCACAAACCGATCCACAATCCAATCCCAATCCCCATCCCATCCCCATCCCAATCCCAATCCCAATCCGATACGATACGTTGCCCCCGATGCCATGCCATGGGAATTACACTAATTTAAAGTAATTGGCTATAGTTTTTCACTTGGCATTTAAATACGAGCGAGCGAGCGAGCGAGCGAGAGAGAGGAGTGTGTGTCCAGTCCCCATCCCCATCCCCATCCCCTTACCCATCCCCAATTCCTGCCCCAGAGACCATTCCATTCCAGAGACCATTCCAGTGCTCGTCTGCCTGGGACGCTGCTGCGGTTCGCAATTTTAATCGATTTGCGTATATGGCGAAAGGAGGACTATTAAAAGAGCAAAAACAAAAACAACAGCCAACCCATGAGCCGAAAATGAGACTCTTGCAACATGGGGCCAAAAGCAGCGTACCCAAAAGTGGGCGTTGCCCCAAACTGAATGGGAAAATGAGTGAGTTCTGAGTGTGTGCCCCGCGATGACGACGACGACGACGACGACGGCGACGACGACGCATTCCAAGTAGCGCATATGCTGCTGCAAATTGACTCTCCACCGGGAGCTGGGGCTGGGGAGCCAGGCAGCAGCAGCGAGAGAAGCCTTCAAACCAAAACTAATTAAAATCGCCCCAAAACAAAACCCAAAACCGAGAGTCCAGAATCCAGAGCCAAAGATCACAGAGTTTAGGGCTAGGAACGCAGAGCGTTAGCCAGAAGCTGGGGATACTCTTCGAAAGATTGAGTCATGGGGAGCTAAGCCACACTGGCAAAGGGAAAGGACAGTCTCACTGGGAGAGAGAGCTAGCGGTAGATGCGGTGAAGAGAGCGTTCTCCTTGACTACTGCTAATCCACACTGGAAAAGAAAGAACCCTCTTCATCTAATAGCCCATATACCCCCTTTTAGCCCGAAAAAGAGTATGGCCAAAAGACCTAAACCAAACAGAAACCAAACAGATATGTACCTTTTCGAGTAGACGACGACTCGAGCCAAAAACCCGAGACAATTCTGAGACACATATTGTGGCAAGGCAGCAGCAGTGGCGGCAGGAGCAGCGGCAGCGGCAGCAACCTTTTGCCCATCTGCATGCCTTTTGGGCCCTCCGGGCGCTGCCGATCGGCAGGAGATCGGTGCAGAGGTGGCTCCCATTTTCTTAACCACTAAAATTAATAATAAGTGATCTGGATCTGGTTTCCACAAAGAGAGACAGAGAGACAGAGAGAGAGAGAGAGAGAGCACACAAAAACAAAACGGAGTCTTCTAGAACGATGCGTCCGTCTCGGGCATAAATAAATGTTATGTGTTTTTTGCCACAGCCACCGAAGGAGCCGAGATGGAAGCTTCGAAGGAACCAAAAGGCAAATCCATAATGCTCCCTCCACACATCCCACAGCCGATGCTCCCGATGCTGCCGATGCTCCTTCGGCTCCTTCTGCTCCACCACGTTCCTCCTTTGGCACCTTTGTGGCCTGCGGCGAGACAACAAAATCATTTTGCCGCCGCCAAAGATCTGCGGGGGAATGAATGGCAATGGGGATGGGGATGGGGATGGGGATGAAACCACAACTGGAGCAGCACAAGGGATCCTTGGTGTGCTCTCCGGCAGGGGTTGGGGCGCCCCATTATTGATTGGCTAATCAAATCATTTGGCCAGACTTGACTTGCGGGCTGGGGAGACGGGCGGGGTCACAGGACCAACGACAGCCGCAATTATCATTCCACAAAGTCGCGACGCGACGCGACGCAACGCGAAGCGACACGGCTCTGACTAATTAATAATCCCAGCGATTAGCAGGGACCCCAAAACAGAACAGAAACAGAAACAGAAATCAAAAGGCAAGAGCCCAGGCCAAGACCGTGTGGCACTCTCTTGGAGTCTGTGGAGTCTGTGGAGTCTACTTTTGGCCCATCTTGGGCTCTCTTCGTTCCCTGGAATCCCCGCCCTGCATTCCTGGCTCTCCCTTTCGGTTATTTTATTAATTAAAAAGTCCCTCTCGTGGCTTTTCGCAGGAGGCTGTAACTTGGGGGCAAGGCTGCTCCACTCAACACCCAGCCTGAAAGCGCAAGCGTCCATCTGTTGTCCCAAAGACGATGCCCTTTTCGGGCGCTTGGGGAGCATTTCCTCGGAGAAGGATTATGTTTCTGTTCGAAAGAGCTTCTACCCAGGAAGATGGGTATTCAGTTTGCACTTTTCCATCAAATATTCATGAAAATCCTTTTAATTCTCCAAGTGTCCTATTGTAACTCAGCTTTCAGCGGAGTTTTTTCGATGAATCTTGGCTTGATTACGGCTTAGGCCTATAGAATCCCATATATCCTTCAATCGGTAGGATTCCCCAGTCGATCAGAAAGTTATGGCATAAATACAATGATCTTTCACATAAGAAACCATGTGATTTTCGTTTTCTCATTAATATTCCATCTTTTAGTGGGTGTATGCCCTATATTTGGGTAAATGTTCTATGGGTTCTTTGGTAACTCAGTTTGCAGTCGTGGAATATCTATGAAACTTTCTACAATGCAATTCTAGGCTTTGTTAATAGACATAGTTCAAAATCAGAAGGATTCCGCTATAAAGGATGAGTATTCCTTCGATTTCTGTTCGTATTTATCGTTTAAAGCCAGTTAGATGCCTCCCATATCGAATAGTTTGCCCTTTACGTGTAGAGTATCCCTGGTTCTACAGCCTCCGTTGAAGATTTCCACATCTTGTTTTCATTTGTTTATTTCGCGCTTTTCGGTGTTTCGGCATTAATTAGTTCCCTTTCGCGTGCCCACTGGCATGGACTGGGACTGGGACCCGTGCAGACAGTGCGGTAGGTGTTCCCTTAATGAGTCGCCGCAGACGCCTCCTCCTGGAGGAGCCTCGGGAGTCCGGGCGTCCAGGCGAAAGGAGTCCAAGAGTCCAGGAGGAGGTGTACTTGATGGGCTGTTCCCTCAAATGTTTGCTCAACTTAGTTCCCCGCAAATAAGTTTATTAGTAGTCCCTGCGATCGAGGGCGGGAATCGGAAAAGGGACGCCCCCTTTATGCATTATACGAGAGAGTGGAGAGCCCTTCCACAGTTGCGGCGTGCCACTCCACACTCCACAATAAACACATAAATATGTACGCCATTCGGGCAGGGATGGGGATAGGAGGGGGCTCCTCCATTAGCGCCAAAAAGTGGAAAAGAATCTCATTTTTTAATAAGCGAAGGCTGGGCCATGGATTCGTTTCATTAAGCCCTTTTAAATGCTGTGTGGCATGCCCCCTGGCTGCGCTTAAGCGAGGCCTGACAGGAGAAATGATGCATGACAGCCAGCAGCCAGCAGCCAGCAGGACTGCAGGATTCCAGGATTGCAGGCTGTAATGGCAGATTTACGTTCATATATGAGGGGGGGGAGAGGGTAATGGAGTCTCTTACATTACGGCGACATTGCAGATTGAAGCGATTGGAGCGATGCTTCGTTGAAGATTCAAAAATGAATGCAAATCAAATATTAAAGAGAAGGACGATTAAAGACGATTAAAGTCCCTGTTTGGCCCTGTATTTTCCCTGTATTTTCCCCCACAGTTGAATCCATTTTCCGTTCCACAGCACAGCGTTTTCCGCGGACACCAAGGGGCGGCAAAAGGGCGGCGAAAAGGGGGCATACGCTTTGGCGCCTCGGCTAATGAAATTAGTTTTTCATGAAAATCGCGCGGCGAGAAATTCAATTTTAGCTTTGGCCGAAAATTCCACCGAAAATTTCACGGGAGATTCTACCGCTTTGCCGCTTTCCGGGGCAGGGGCAGGGGGGGCAGGGGGCAGGTGGGGGATTACATTACCATAATCGAAAGGGAATCGAAATCCCCAACGAATGAGCGGGCAATGGACATGTGGCATGTGGCATGCGGCATGCTGTGTGGCATTTAATGCCAATTAAATGGCCAAAAGGCGGAAATAGCAGCCAACGAGCTAATTGATGGATGCATCCGCATCAGCACTCGCATTCGCATTCGCACTCGCATTCGCATCCGATAGATGCATTTGTATCTCCGTTTGTTGGATTATGGGAGCCACACAGACAGACAAACACTAATCGCGTGCCACTATGATGGATAGATTGTTGGGCCAGACAGCGGATTAGATGGCCAGGTCTCCTTGGGGCGGGGGGGAGGGCTTCGCCAATTGAAAAGCCAATTGATTTTCCTGTCAGTTGTGTGCTCTGGTTTCGCTTGACAGATAATAGATACGTAGATACGTAGATACATCTATAGATGCGCTAGATAATTATCTGATTGCTGATGTCCCTAATCTGTGGTCCAGAGAGAGGGATAATGGCGTGGAAACGATGCAACAAACCAACAAAATATCATTGAGAATTCGTTTTTGATTGCTTTTCAAAATATATGCTCCCTGATGATGGGCTGGCACTTTTGCAGCCTCACTCTTTCCACTCCATGCAACATTGAATATATGTTCATGGTCTCTTCCGTGCCTAAAGATGCCTGTTTCTCATGGTTTTTGTCATATGACAATCTCTCACGAGATTCGTTTTACCAGTGTGGCAGTGGCAGTGGCAATGCCTGGTGCTGCCTCACCAAGTGGCAACAAGTTGATCGAAGCATTTCTTGCCTTGTGAAAATCCATGTCCTCCCATTTAGACCCGACCGCCTCGTCCAGCCCATGCGCCGCCTCAGGCCTCACCTGCGAATCTATCCAGCCACTGCATCCTCTCCTGAGCCACTGAGCAGTCACTACGCCATCTGTGTGCCGCACTCCAGGTCCATCGGAGTCTCGCAAGTGCACATTGGAAAGCTTCCAGGACGACGGCACAGGAGCAATTCTGCGTCGGTTGTTGTGGTCGCTGAGATCCCACTTCCCTCACCTCCCAAGTCACCAATTTTCCCCCAGAGATGAATTTTCCGTAGAAGAACAAGTTCTAGACATGATTTGGCCCATGGATGAGGCGATTTTTACCTGATTATAGCCACGGCTAAAAGATCTTTAAGGATATCTCTCACTATGATATGAAAACCTTCCAAAATTACTCATTAAAATGTTTATTTAAGCAGAAAATTCGCTAGAATAGGATTTAAACATGGAAAACAGGAATTATTGATCCACGAAATTCGGATGGACTATATTTGTAGGCTCCTCTAATCTCCAGTCCTCTGATAAATGGTTCCCGAATTAAGGAAATCTTCTCTCATCTCCACAGAACACAAAGAACATACTACGCCACTCACGAGATGGTCTTCGATTGAAAGCAGAATCCCATGGCAGAAGATCATTCTGCTGTAAAGATTCTACAACGACACCAAAGCCAGACTATCGTATCAAATACTCTCCTTTCTATGGAGAACCCACAACCCCTCTCTCTATAGAGCATATCATTCCATATGTTGTCGTTCTGCCGCATTTCGATTGATCCTCGAATGAGTTGCCGTTTTCCATGCCTTGCGATGCCATGCCATGCCATTCCACTTCGCTTTCAACGAATAAACATAAACATTCGTGTTTATTGCAAATTATGGAATCAAATGAGGATCCAGGATGCAGCAGGATGCAGCAGGACTTGTGTCACATGCTGTGGCGGCAGCAGCAGCAGCATATGGCAGGGATCTCCTCTCTTTGGTCTTTGGTCTTTGGTCTGTGGCTGTGGTCTATGGTCTAGTCGTTGCGGTCCACAGCTGTTGCTGAAAGTCGCGTGGCGCAGCACAGGACACACACACAAGAAAGTGGATGCCACAGAGAGACAGCAGGGAAAGTGTATTGAAAGGACGCCCCAAGGAGCGGCAGCAGCGGCAGCAGCAGCAGCACGATTGCTTATCACGATGTCTGTTGTGATGGTGCAACACCACCTGAGACTCGGAGACGAGAGACTCGTGTCAGTTGTCAGTCAGCGAAGAGTCGACACTCCAGAGACGAGCAGGAGGCAGGAGGCAGGAGACAGGAGGCAGGAGGCAGCTCCTTTTCCGTAATGATGATGCTGTCAGATTTGGTGATGCTGCTGCTGCCCCGAGGACGAGGACGAGGACGAGCACAACAGTTGGTTGAGTTGCCACAACAGGAGTTGCAAGAGGCAGTTTTCACTTTTTGAAAATGAAAAGTGTTTCTTCCATAATTTGTAAATTTAATTTGCTTGCCGCAGCAACAGATGCGCTCCTCCTGCCTCCTGCCACCTTTCGATCGATCCTCCATTCGGTTTGCCTTTCCTTTTCCTTTTTCTGTTTCGGTTTCTGTTTCTTCCTTTTTCTTGTTTTGTTTTTCAAAAATGAAAATTAGTTTTGACGCGCTGTTATGACGTCTCGTCCTGCTGCTCCTGCTGCTGCATCCATTACGGGCCTTGATTGAGGATCGGATCGGATCGGCTCCGTTTTTGACCAGCAACTGGACCCGCCATATGGTCGAGGATCCTTCGTTCCTTCGTTCCTTCGCTCCTGTAGGGCGCGTGCCCAGCGCATGCCTTCCTGGAATCGCTGGACACCCACAACTAATCAGCATATATTTAGGCAGGACGACAGATCCGATCCGATCCGATCCGATCCTCAGAGAAGGAGCAGCGTGCGGAGGCGTGACTCATTAGGAGTCTCATTTGGTGGGCGTTGGCGTTGGCGCTGGCGCTGGGGGCGGGAAGGTCTTTTCTGCTTAATTTCTCATTTATCTTACAGTTTCCCAGATATATTGTTGGTACTATATACTTAAGTAGAGGTTTTTGTAAGTCCTTCCCCTGTCGATTCTTCATTTGTTGTTTTCGAGATCGAAATATCTGCTTCATTCGATCCAATCTTAAAGTTCTGTTGTAGAATCTTCAGTGAATATTGATCGAATGGTTAGAGCCTGCCTTTGATCGCGGTTTAGCATAGATCCACATTCCACGTTACTTTCCTTGAAGATCTTCTTTGGGTGATCTTCTCAAATCGTTTCAATCGCCAGAGTCTTTTGCGGAGATTATCCTTAAGAGAGCCCCCTTTAGTGGCTTCTTTCATTCGATATCATCTCTGAGTCTCTCGCTTTGGAGTCCGTGGAAGAGTGATCTTCAACGATCGTATCTAAGCCTCGTCTCGAGCCCTCTTTGAGCGAAAGATCATTGATATTTGTAGTCTCCTTTCCGTATCCAAGTTTGTCTACATTTCCCTTCAAGTGTGGGTGATCTATCGGTTCCACAGCTCCTCTTTAGTGGCTTCTTTCAATCAATATCCTCTCTAAGTCTCTCGCTTTGAAGTCCGTGGAAGAGTGATCTTCAACGAGCGAAAGATCATTGATATTTGCAGTCTCCTTTCCATATCAAAATTGGTCTACACCTCCCTTCGATTGTGGGGGATCTTTCGGCTGCAAAGATTGATCGTATTCCTGGTAACTCTTCCCCTTTTCGGACCCAGTTTCTGCCTCTGTGGTAGTCTCCGTGGGAGCTCCCTGCAGGACATCATTCGATGTACATCACGTACATCGTTTGCTGATGAATGCATCTCCCTGTGCATACGCTTGAACGTGTCCTTTGGGCAGCACTGCTAATCCAGCCGGGGGGATAGGGGAGGGGAGGGCGAGGGTTAAATAGAACCCGAATTCAATGCGAATAAATTCTCAGTCCCATTTCCATTCCATTTTCCGCATTTCCCTAAAACGTGACTGACAAAATGTGTGTCACGGTCACAGGCCCATGACAAATTGCAGGGCGCGTGAGGCAGCACGCAGCACACGGCAGTGGCAGTGGCAGTGGCATGCAGCAGACATTGCCACCAAATGAAACGAGTGTGTGTGTGTGTGTGTGTGTGTGTGTGTGTGCCGTAACGGACTGTGGCACTGATTCCTGATTCCTCTGATCTCCTGCCACACAAAACAATGACACAGCGTGAGGTCTCGAGATTTTGGCATCCTCTTTTTTTGTTTTTGTTTTTGCTTGTTCTGCGTCGGGGCATAAACCGATTGAAGGAAATTATTACGCAAAATAGAGTTTGGACAATTGCTGGAAACGGTTTGCTGGCTTTGGGATTACGGGTTTAAGGTCTAAGGCCCAGGGATGGCAGTGGATGGGTAGAGGGACAGACAGGAGCGGGCCCTGGGCAACCCCCTTGGATCCGTACTGGCTCTCTGGCTTTCCCATTTCCAAAGCGAGTAAATTCAGGGGAAGCGTTGAAATGGAAATGGAAATGGAAAATTATCAGCACGCGATTGAGGCAACGATCTGTCACTAATTACTGCCACTGCCACTGCCACTGCCACTGCCACTGCTGCCCCTGCCACTGCCAGGCTGCTCCTCCGCCTCTCCTGCCGCTGCTGCCACTTTGAGGCAGGTGCAACAACTTCAATTGCAACTGCAGCAGCAACTGAAAGCAACTGAAAGCAACTGCAGTTGATTGAGTCGCAGCAGATCGGAACGGAGGCGACACGGCCGGAGGAGGGGGGCAAAGCGATGCAGATCGGAACAGGAGAAAGGCCCCCCACCCAGGGGGGGAGCAGCAGAACGGATGGGAGGAGCGTTGCAGAGGGGTCTGCGGTGCGGTTCGATGGTCGCGACACGGCGCGTGCTTTACTCGACATCGACATCGACATCTGAATCTGAATCCACATTTGTATCTGTATCTGGCGCTGGCGCTGGCGCTGGCACTGGCGCTGGCTCTTCGTGGTTTTTGGGTTTGTTATTGGTTTGGTTTTTGGTCGATTTTTCCCTTGGTTTTTTCGGGATTCGTGAGCAGAGCAGAGCAGAGCAGAGCGTCCGCCGCTTCCGTGCGCCAGCTGCAATTTGTGGCTCATTGCAGTTGGCCCACAAAAAAGTAAGGGCCAGGCGGAACGACCAGAAGAGAGAGAGAGAGAGAACGAATATTCGATGCTCTATTTGTACATAATATATATGAGAACAGGATATACAGGGGGGAATACAAATAGGAATGCAAAATACAGAAATTTCTTTTAATTTAATTTTCTAATTTTTTAAGATTTTTTTTTAATTTTGTCTTTTTTTTCCTTTATGTTTCTGGAGTCCCTGGAGATTTGTATATGTAAGAAGATAAGAAAAGTATCTTGTATCTTAAGCTCATGAATGCCATTCAAATTGCGTAGTTCCTAATGTAGTCGGAATTCTTCAGATCAAATGATGTTCCCTGCTTTGTTAGAAGGTTTTTCTGCATGAAATACAAGGAACTCAAATTTAACAGAAAGTTTTAATGGAAATAAAAGTAATTTCATTGGAAATAAGCCAGCTAGATATCCATATTTTTATTTTATAATTATTAAATGCAATTTTTCTTAGATTTTCTTAGATTTTCTTCGATTTTCTTCGATTTTATATGGGTTTCAAGGATTCTTTCAGGGGATAATATTCGAATTCCCTAAGAAATAATAATTTAATGCCCAAAATGTCATGGATTCTTGATTTGAAAAGCTCTTGCACTGATTCAAGAGCAGATCCTCCCCAGATCCTCCCCAGATCCATCCCCGAACCATCCCCGAAGTTCAAAAACCTCTAAAAAGTCTGTATACCCTCCTTCTGCCAGGCACCAATTTCAACCAATTTCCATGAAACAAAAACAAAAAAAACAAAAAAGAAAAGGGGAAAAAACTGGGGAACGCGACAGAGACCGAGACACGGCATTTAAAAGGCCAAGCGAGGCGTTTTACCGGCAATTATCGCACTGGTCCGTGGCTATCGTATCGTATCGTATCGTATGGTGTGGTATGGTGTGGTATCGGTTCATGCAGCGCACAGCCGTGCAACCAGCAGCCAACGATTCAACGATTCAACGATTCAACGATTTGGAGGCTCATCATTAACCACAAAAAACGAGAAAAACGAAAACGAAAACCGAAAACCGAAAGCGCAAAAACCACGTTCGAAAAACGATTGCTCCGAATGCCAGGATGGAGGTTGGAGGATGGGGAATGGGGAGTGGGGGTGGGGAAATGGGGGATGGAGGATCCCTCCAATGAATGTCTCTTTTTCTTTCGGTTTTTTCGTTTCTTCGGATTGGTTTCAGTTTCGGTTTCAGCGGGGCAGAAGAATCCGTTTTTGGAGGCTCAAGAGGGAGCCCTGCCGTGGCCTGCCGTGCCGCCAACCTGTTGTCTGTGCCCCGTGCAACGTTCGCATTCGCGTGTTGTAATTGCCGTCTGCCACAGCCAGCATCTGTTTTTCGGCCGGCGGTAGTTTATCGATGGTTCGATGCCCCATCCGCCCCATGCCCCATGCCCCATGCACCATGCCCCATGCCTCCTTGTGGCTCTCATAACCACCGCAGTGTCAATAATCGACAGCTGCCTCGCTTTTAATATACATCTCTCTTTTGTTTGTTGCTGTTTTTGTTTTTGGGGCAGGGGCAAGCGACCCCGTCCCCATTTTACATAACTTTTCCAACGTGTGGCGGCAGCAGCTGCCCCGAAAAAACCTGCCACCTTGTGTGGAGCGGCTGTGTGTCCAGAGGTTAAGTGCAGCTTTCAATTAGCCGCCTGCCTCCGTGTAATAAATGCTCCAGACTCTGCCACAGCCACCGCCACAGCCACAGTCCCTGCTTCAGCTTCTGCCCCATGCCTCAAGGCCCATCCTCTTCCATCCGATTCCCCTTTTTCCTCTCGAGTGACGACTTGTCGAAGGGGAGGCACGTGCCACCAGTCGGCAGAGGGCTGAAAGAGCGAGAGCGAGGGAGCTGGGGGCTGGGGGCTGGGGGCTTAAGCTCCAGCAGTAACTTACTCAAGAGATTGACAGCATAATCCATCAATGTGCCACACAGACCCCCAACAACAGGTGTGCGCCGTGCCGTGCCGTGCCTCAAAATGTGGCATAGTTTCTGGGAATGGGAAAACCCCGAATATCACTAGAGCAGGATATACCAATGGCCCAAATGTTGAACCCCTATTCAGAGGCGAAACACTATCATTAACCCTCTATTTTTGGTGGGGAAACATGATCATTAACCCTTTGTTTTCGGGCGTATAATCATAATTACGGAAACCCCCCGCCCCCTGCCACCTACCCCCGGGGGAAACTCCATTCGAGCGTAGCCGAAGAGAGGGATTTCCTCCGCGTTTGCTCTCTTTTCGTCGATCAAATATTTGAGTGGAGTGTTTGCTTCAATCCTTGATTAAAAATTTCGAGAACGCATGGATTTTCCTCGCTGCAGGTCAGAGGTCTGCCCTTCCCCTTCCCCCCTTCCCACTGTGGCAGGTCTCCCCCTTTTCTCACTGGAGACTCCTCACTTCTCGGATAACACCCTCCGCGTGTGTGCGGGGGGAGGGATATCCATTTCCCACTGACCAAAAGCGAGGCAAGGGGGCAAAGGCGGGAGAGGCAGCGTGTGGCAGAGTTCACGCTGAATGTGCAGCAAATTACAGAGCTCACTGGATGGGGCAGCCCTGGGCAGGGACAGGGCTGTCCTGTCCTCAAAAAGGGGTTTTCTTGGGTTTCGATTACAGCGGCAGCAGCAGCGGCAGCAGCAGCAGCAGAGGCGAGTGTCAACGCGGTTCAGACAGACAGACAGACAGGGAGACAGACGGGGAGACGGTGTGTCTGCCGATTCGCAGACATTCGCCAGACACCTTTTCCGCCTGTGGGGGCGGGGGGTGTGGCACTGGAAGCCGCAGAAGTGCAAGTACTTTCAGGAGATCATTCCCTCGGGGGTTGCACAATGGGGGGGCTTACACGTGTCCGCCGCTCCCTCCAAAGCCATGCCCCTTTGGAATAATCTCCCCACCCTTTTTGGGGCCACTCCTGCTCCTTCGACGCCAAGTTGCACGCTTAATGAAATGCAATAAAAAACAGCGAAAAAAAACGAGAATCAAAGTCGTAGAGAACTTTTCTCCTCATTCGGTAAGAGCAAACTTTTGTAATAAAATGTTCATTAGTGTTTGGGGCACCCGCAGAGTCCATGCAGCACAAGCATCCTCCTGCCACTGCCCCATCCATATGTGTCTGTGTGTGTGTGGCGCGCGGCTCTGCGGCTCGCGGCTCTGCGGATGAATTGCAGTTTTAATGTGTTGCAAGCACTTTAACTAACTGAGAAATCCAGAGCAGGAGGCAGCAGCGGCAAAAAAAACTCCATCCAGATTGCGGACACCACAGAGAGCGACAGAGAGCGACAGAGAGGGGCTTGGGGGAGAGGTGCGGAGCATGCCCCGACATGGGATCCAACTTTTGCCGCGTAATTAAAACCGTAAAGCATCGGGGCCCCCAAAGTGGGGACAAGCGCCCTTTAAACTGATTAGCGCCACGAGTTTCACGAGCTTCGAGTTGGAGTTGGAGCTGGAGCTGGAGGAGTTTCGCGAGTGTCCGCCGAGTCGTCAAGTGGCATATGCCCCCCTGCCCCAACGTCCGTCCGTCCGTCCGTCGATGAATGCCATACAAAACTGAAACCAATTGGAGCCAAAAAATGATTTCAAAGGTGTACAAATCTTTTATTTATATTTTATTTCGATTTTTGCTTTTTCCAGGCATTTTCCAGCTAAGAATCAAAGGATAAATTTGGCTAAATTTGGTGCCTATTACTTGTGGCATTTTTCATAGAATTTAAATGTGGAAAAGCATTCAGTTTCGAGTCGAAGAATCCAAAGGAAAATGGTTGCAGGAATTCCCTGGACTTTTGACTGTATTTTTAAAGAGTTTCCACAAAGAAAAGCCTTCCATTTAGAGGGAAATTCCATAATTCCATCGAAGAATCGTTGAAAAATGAAGTATTTTTTTGTGTAGAATTTTAGATATATATATTTTTAACTTAAATAGATACAAAATTAATCTCATTTGTATTCCTATATCTAAATATTCTTCAAAGGCATTTATTGAAGTTTTTCTGTCATTTCCCTCAAAGAATCGAAGGAAAATGCTCCACATATTGGCATATTTGATAGCCTTTAAACCCTTCCATATTCGATATTCCATATTCCATATTCCCTTCCTTCTTTCTTTCATTCTGAGCCTTGTTGATTCAGGATTCCGTTTCGGGATTCCTTCAGTCGGAGAGGAGATCTATCTGTTTATTTATTCATTCATTTCCGATGACTTACTTCTCTGCCACAAAAGTCAGAGCCAATTTGGATTTGTGGCCATTTGTCCATTTGTCCATTTGGGATTCCTTCTGGCTTTTGTGTTGCTCCTTTTGCTCCTTTAATTGTCCTTTTGCTTCTTTGAAACAATGGTCTGGCAGTCGAAAAGTGGGACATGGCCATGGGAACCATGTCCAAGCCGAAGAATGTCCTTTTTGAGCGGAGTTTTTGTGTGGCAGCCACAGAATCGAATCCCACAGAATGCCCAATGTCCGATTTGGTTTTGCCGGGGTTTTCCGGGGTTTTCCGGGTTTGTTGGGGGATTAGGATGCACAATAATTTCCACAATTTCAACAATTTCAACAATTACTACTTGAATGCAATGTTTATGTTCAATTATCGTCCCAGAAATGAATCCCCAGCCACAGCGACAGCCACAGCCACAGTCACAGCCACAGCCACAGAGTCCTGTGTGTACAGCCAGGACTCCCTCTCGTTGCAGTTCATTGATTGACATTTTTATTATGCATATTCGCTGGACTGTTATCCTTCCTTCAAGCACTACCACGCTTCCTTCCTTCCTTCCTTCCTTTTCCTCTCCTTTTCCCTTTCAAATAACAATAAATTTCCAATTTGTCTTTGGCATTGGCCATAATGACCTCCGTCCACACACACACACACACACACACACACACACTGTGAAAAAAAGACCCTAATCCAATAGATAAATTTCGACAAAATTCCTTGGCTTCTGTGGCGGGATGCCTCCCACAATGTGGCCTCCTCCTGCCCCTCCCCCTCCGCCTCCCTGCTGCTTCTGTGGCGGACACTCTCATTACTTGTCCATTATTATTGGCCTTCCATCCAGTGGCATTCGGATTCGCCTTCGCCTTCGCCCCCGCCCTCGCCCTCGCCCTCGCCTTTGGATTCCATTCTTCAATCAATTTTTCAATTTCCAATTTCCATCCACGCGACTCACAATTGGCCGTCAAAGTCCTGGCCCTGTCGCTGTCCTTGCCATAAAGAAAATTTGCATTTTCATTCGTGCGGGGCGCCATCTCCCCCTCCCTTCCAGTGTGGGTTCCTGCATCGAATTTTGGATTTTCTTCAAGTTTCATCTCAAGTTTTGGTCTTTGGGCAGGTTTCCTTCCACTGAAGTAACTCTCGAGAGATCTTCCATCCAGAGGTTCTGTGCGTTCCAGGAAGCTGCTCTAGAGACGCGCCCCTAGCGACACAGATCCCAGAGCCCACAGATCCTTGGACTGGGAAAACACACACCACACACACACAGAAATGTGTTGAGGCTTGGCGTAACTTGCGGACAAGTGCAGGACACTCTTGGACAAAAAGTCACACAAATGAAACTCTGGGAAAAGCGGAAAAGACGCGGACGCGAACGCCGACGCCGACGCCGACGCGGATGAGGATGAGGACGCAGGGGCACCTTGCTGTGTGGGAAACACAAGTGGCGGAAATTCCTGGCCAGACACGACCGTGTCCGACCCTGCCCGACCCGGCCCGACCCGACCCACATGTGTTTCGCACATGTTGATGGAGGAATTTCCCGCGAGTGCGCGCGGTTTTAAGGCAAAGGAATCATCGAATGTCCTCCCACGCCCACAGCGGCCCACAAATGCATACAGTACCTGTGATTGACCTTGACAGGGAGATGGCAATAGAGAGAGAGGGAGAGAGGGAGAGGGAGAGAGGTCTGCTTTGGGTCCACTGTTTTTTGTTTTGATGTTTGATGCGTGTCTGCCACAATGAAAATGTCCATCCACACGGAACAGAGCGGAGAAGAGAAGAGAACGTGTGAGGAAACGTGGGAAAAAAGGATTTACGATGGGGAGAGAGAGAGACAGAGAGACGAAGAGACAGAGAGAGAGGAACGGAATCTAAAGTCTGATGATGTGCCTGGTCATGGTAGCTGCGTGTATCCGTGTATCTGTGTATCTGCCTTACCTGTTGCATGTTGCACATGTTAAAAAGTCATCATAAATCTCAGTGCTTCGCTGTGTGCGTGTGCGTGTGTGTGTGTGCGCGGGAGAAAACTGTCCATCCCAAAGGAGGTCGTAGGTCGTAGGTCGTGGGTCGTGGGTCGGGGTCGAAGGATGATGACTGGCATCCTAGATGTGCGTGTGCGTGTGCGTGTGCGTGTGTGCGTGGCTGTGTGTTTGTATTATCTATCAAAATCTGTGTAAATTCCCCGATTAACATGCAAAACACGTAACCACGTAGCCCGGTTAGAGATCCTGCCCCGTAGAGCCCCGTAGAGCCCCGTACTCCTTTTGTGCAACATTCCGTGACCTTTCCCGCGAATGGACTTAGTCTCTCTCTCGCTCTGCCCCAGGGATCATGCCACAGAGAGAGGTGCCTAATAATTTGTATAAATATTTATTTTTGCTACCGATTTTTATCTTTCTCCCTCTCCCTCCCTCTCTCTCTCTCTCTCTCTCTCTCAAAAAAAGGTGTGAAATTTCAAACCCCTTGGAAGGCAATGATCTGTTACCGGGAATCACAAGAGAATGAATCGAGGATCGAGGATCGAGGATTCGGTTTCGGATTCGGATTCGGGGACATGTTCTGCATTGCTAAAGATGATTTTTGTTTTGCATTTCTAACCCTCCATCCTCCATCCTACCCCCCCTCCCTCCACCTACTGCTGCTGTGGCACGTTCCAGGGGTCTGCCCCTCAAACAAAAAACATGATTTGACTAGGAATTATTCGATTATTCGATTTTACAGTAGATTTCTTAGACTAAGACGAGATTCTGGTAGATATGCCCCACCATTCAACCACAATTTTGCACCATTTCCAGCGATAGAACAGGCATGGTTTTAATGGTTATTCCACGTTCCAAAATCCTCCCTGAAATCAGCATGCTTTTAATGGGTATTCATCATCGTTGGCATGAAATCCGCTTAATTTTAATGGGCGTTCATCAGCGTTCGCCCCAGAGCATCATTATCGGGGGTATTCCTCATCACCCCTCGTTCTATTAGGTATTCATCATCGTCCCCCCCCGAAAATCCCCAAAACGATGATCGGTAGCTCCACTCCACTCGCCCAATGGCCTTGGACTTGTACTTTCGCAAGCGATCGCCAAAGAAGTGTGGGTCTGGTCTCATTGTCTGGATATTTCACCACAAAGACGGCACAAAGACGGCACAAAGAGAAAGAACGTTCCGTGGAGAGGCAGGCATTGGCAATACGTGAATGAGTCAATCATTGATTGTCAATTTGGATTGACTAATCCGCTGCCACTCTCCGCGGGCCGTTCCTGCCTGCAGGCCATCGGTAGTACGCTCGAACCTGGCCAGCCCACCCCCGGGGAGAGAACGTGTTCGAGCTGTAGGCAACTTATACGAGGTGTTCGCTGCCGCCGAGTGCCCACAGAGCGAGCGACTGAGAGAGAGCGCACTCTTATACGGCCAAACAAAAACACAACATGTTCGACGGTTCGAGGGCTCGACGGTTCGACGGTTCGAGGGTTCGGGCACTATATAAGGCCGGTGGCAGGGACTGAGGCCGTCATTCCGCCGCAAAATCCAAACTCAAAAATAACAAACTAAAGAGAAAACGTGTGAGAGAAACGTAGCAAAGCGAAGGCTGCGTTGGCGTGAGATTTCGAGAAACCGAGCAGCACCGAGCATCGAGCACCGAGCACCGATAGCACCGAAAGCAGCAGCAAAATATTCAAATTGTCGACCGTTTGGATTCTTTTTTTCTTTCGTTTTCTGTGTGTGGGTGTGTTCAAGTCACAACAAAATATTTGATATTCGCTCAATGCTCCGAAAATGAATTTTGTGAGCATTAAAACAAAGTTTAAGATATACAAACATCAAGTAAAAGACAACAACAATCATCGAGCAGCCGCAGCCGCAGCCAGCAAAAGTGCAAGAAACTAACCGAACAAGAACTAAGAAAACACTTGGATTAAAAACGCATTTCGGATAAAGACAAAAACAAAACCGACAAACAAAAAACAATAGATCCAGAGCAGAAGCAGCAGCAGCAGAAGACAACAAACATAAGGTAAGCAAAAGGCCACGACCTTAATGACTGCAACAAAAACCCCCAATAGAAATTGTCGCAAAAAGGGAATAAGAGCGGGAGGGAAGGGGGACAAGGGGCACAAGGCATGCCGCGTAATGAGTTTGTTCAACCCGGTTGCAAGTACCATTACTACGATGGTTTTGTTGTTGTTTAGGGGTGCTAGTGGAATGCAAAATGCAAATTACACTCGCGACAGGCAAAAACTATGTGAAGTTCTTGGATGGACAGACGGACATTCCATTCCATTCCATTCGAGAGTTGCAATTAATTGTATCTTTCGAAATCCATAGACAGGCAGACAGGCGGACAGACGGACAGACAGATATCTTCTGCATTTCGGCTGCAGCACTCATGCATGCGGTTCATGTTCATTCATGCTCTCCTGGGCATTCAGTGCAGACAGCAGCAAGCAGCAAGAGGCGGCAAGCAGCATGCCATCTTGCGCAAAATTGTAAAAATGCCATAATTAAAATTAATAAATAAATTAATTAATAAACAAGAGGCGCAGAGCGAAAGACTGCTGCGATTTCGTGTTTTATTGAAATTGCTAGGCAACCAAACAAACGAACAAACGAACAACGAACCAGCCCCGAAGCCCAAGCCAAAAAGAACGAAACGAAACGAACCTCGGACTTTGCCGAAGGGGAGGGAAGCAGCACCAGCAGCAGTAGCAGTAGCGGTAGGGGTTTTTTCGGTCAGTTGTTGGTGCTCCCACACACACCACACCACACCACACACCACATGCCGTACTCCTCACTCCTTTCCGCCTGTGCAGGTGTGGGTCGAACTCAGACATAATTACAATAATACCAGACAACAGCAAAGGCAAAAGCAAAAGCAACAACAGCCAATGGCCATACCAATGCGTTTGAGTGCAGGCAGGCGGCGTCACAGCAGACAGACTTCAGACGCAACTTCGAAGAGGAGAAAGAGAGAGAGGGAAAGAGAGAGAGCGATGTGTAGAGTAGTAGTTGTACTTGGGATACCCTTCTACTTGACAGAAATATGACAATTATGAAAGGGAATAGTGTAGATATATAGTGCAGAGTTTCCGGTAAAACCCACGTTCCACTGCCACTAGGGTATCCATGGAGTCAGACCTCAGCAAAAGCCAGTCTTAAGTTCCATTTTTTGTTGGCGTAGGCGCCGTTGCAGAGGAAGTGCCAGCGCCAGAGCCAGAGACGCGTTGGCGCTCGACTGCGACTGCGACTGCGACTGCGGCTTTTCATTGAATGTTGTGCAAGGCAAAGGCAAAGGCAAAGGCAAAGTCCCATGGAAATTGTTTGATATGATTTTTGATTCGCTTTCGATTCGAGCAACAACACAATTGTTGCTCACAAAAACAGAATTAAAGAAGCTTTTTATTTCTTTTTCGTCGATCATTAGCGACACTGAATGTCGAATGTCGAATGACGAATGTCGGCTCTGTCGCTGTCGCTGCTGGCTCTGTGTGTAATTGAATCGAATGCGATTAACATAATTTTGTTTGAAAAATGTTGTCTTTTCGTTTCGTTGTCATTGCAAATTACTCCGTACAATAATGCGCCTAATGCCCCGACCATTAGCTGATTAGTTGGCCATTAGGCAACGGCCGAGCGGCTGAGCGGCTGAAAAGAGTAGAAGGCATCGCAGCAGAAAATGCAGCTAAAAACAACAACAAAAGTTACATAAATAGCGAAACGAAGGCCATGCCACACTCCACTCCCCAACAATCAGGCTGGGAAAAACTTTGACTATGCTTCATGGCTAATTTTAGAGGGAGACAGAGACAGGCCCCCCAAAAGAAGAAAAAACCCCCAAGAGACAAGAAAAGAAAAGAAAAGAAAAACTTTGTTTTTTCCAAAAGGCCCATCAAATTTTATGAGCAAGAAAGACGGTGAGAGGGAGAGAGAGGGAGAGATGTTACTGGTGACCCAGTTTTTCCCAGGGAAAACCAGGAAGTGGATAAAGTCTCAAAACCATAAAAAAAGCACAACGAAAATCTCCTCAAGAATTTCCCCCCTCCCCCCAAAAAAGTGTTGCAACGCGAGAGAGACAGAGAGACAGAGAGAGAATGAATAATTTATGCACTTAATTGATTTGTTTATTGTTTATTGTTTTTTCTGTTGCTGCTGCTGTTTCTGTGTTTTCTGTGTTTGTGGTTCACGTTAATTAATTACAAACTTTATGTCGTTTTTTTTCGTTACAGAAGTGAAAAATCTTGGATTCAAAAAAAATGGAAATCCCAACAGAAACCAAAATGCAAGTGGCAGATGCCACTGCCACTGCCACTGCCACAGCCACAGGCACTGCCGCCACTGCCGCCACAGCCGCAAAGGTGGAGACCATCATTGACATTCCCAGTGGCGCTGCCTCCTGCCACACCGCCTCGTCGGCGTCCTCCTCCTACGACACGGACTGCAGCACGGCCAGCAGTACCTGCTGCACGCGACAGGGCGAACATATCTACATGCAGCGCGAGGCCCTGACCATGTCCCTGCCCATGTCCTGCCCCGCCGCTGCCACGCCACTGGAGGCGTCCGTGGACGAGATGGGTCTGCTGAAGTACGAGCACCGCAAGCACTGGCCCTGGTTCATCCTCATAATCTCCATCATTGAGGTGAGCACTCCATGTCCATCCCCTTGGCATCCCCTGGGTCCCCCTTTGGGTATTTATGATTATTACGAATCAATGCCCAGCGAATAAAACTTTCGAAATAGCCCAAACTTTCAACGAAATGGCAATAGGAAATGTTTCAAAAAGAGCCAGCCAAAGGAGAGCGGAAGTTTTCCTTCAGTTTGCCTCCCCCCTTCCGCCCTGTCTGTGTGTCTGTGTGTCTGTGTGTCTGTGCGTCTGACTTTGTGGCGCCTCCCCCGAAAATCGATTGTAAACAACTCGAACAACAAACAACAAAAGCAACAGCAACAGCCAGCGAGAGAGAGAGAGAGAGAAGGGAAATTGTGGAAATTATTTGGCCAGAAACTAAAGCCAAGGAGCGGGAAAGGGAAAGAGAGAGAGGCAGAGGGAGAGGGAGAGGGAGAGTCCTGCCCCATAGGGCGCATGAAATGTTGTTGCTTGAACAAATGCCAAAAAGTACGGGGCATTCGTTTGGTTTTCTTTCCTTTTTTTGGGGGACACCATCGCGTGCCAGACAGCACCGAGAACCAATACATAAATCAGAGGCAGGAGACAGGAGGCAGGAGACGGCAGACCCCCTTCTGTTGAAACCTACTAAAACCCCCATTTCGACATGTATCCTTTGTGGCCCACAGATTGCCATCTTCGCCTACGATCGCTACACGATGCCCGCACAGAACTTCGGCCTGCCCGTGCCGATACCGAGCGACTCGGTGCTGGTGTACCGGCCCGACCGGCGGCTCCAGGTGTGGCGCTTCTTCAGCTACATGTTCCTGCACGCGAACTGGTTCCACCTGGGCTTCAACATCATCATCCAGCTGTTCTTCGGCATTCCCCTGGAGGTGATGCACGGCACGGCGCGCATCGGCGTCATCTACCTGGCCGGCGTCTTCGCGGGCTCCCTCGGGACGAGCGTCGTCGACTCGGAGGTGTTCCTGGTGGGCGCCAGCGGCGGCGTCTACGCCCTGCTGGCCGCCCACTTGGCCAACATCACCCTCAACTACGCGCACATGAAGTCCGCCTCCACGCAGCTCGGCTCGGTGGTTATTTTCGGTAAGTGTACAAGACCCACACCCCCTCTGCACCACTCTGCACCACTCTGCAGCCCCCTGCCCATCCTCCATCCTCCATCCTCCATCCTCCGCCCTTGGCTAACCAGCAAATCCTCTGCTCTTTCTCTGTGTCTCCTTTAGTGTCCTGCGACTTGGGCTACGCTCTCTACACGCAGTACTTTGACGGCGGCAGCGGGGAGGCCGCCTCGTCGGCCTTCGCCAAGGGGCCGCAGGTCTCGTACATCGCCCACCTGACGGGCGCCCTGGCGGGCCTGACCATCGGCTTCCTGGTGCTCAAGAACTTCGGGCACCGGGAGTACGAGCAGCTCATCTGGTGGCTGGCCCTGGGCGTCTACTGCGCCTTCACCGTCTTCGCGATCGTCTTCAACCTGATCAACACCGTCACCGCCCAGCTGATGGAGGAGCAGGGGGAGGTCATCACACAGCATCTGCTGCACGACTTGGGTGTGTCCTAAGTGGTCCTAAGTGGCGGATTGGAGTGCAGTTGGGGACCCTCAGTGGGTCCTTAGCAGAGATCTAGAGATCTATAGACGAAACGAAGGAGAAGAGAAAGAGAGAGCAAAAAGCAAAGAGCAAAGAGAGAGAGCAAACGATTTTTTAGTTCAAAACTAAATTCGAAATTCGTTTGAATTTTGCAATTCTGCGATTCTGCAGCGTTTCGTATTCGTTTTCTTTTTTCTTTGCTATCGATTCGTTATCGATTCGTTATCGATTCGCAATTATCGTTAATCGTTATCGTTATCGTTTTCTAGTTACCGTTTTGCGCGTTTCATTTTCATATAAAAAGCAACAGAAAAAACAGACAAAAAAATTAACAACAAAAGAAATAAAACCGAAAAGCCGAAAAGCCGAAAACCGAAAACCGAAAGCCGAAAAACGTGTAAACAAAATGTTGTGATAGAACCAAAGACTGAATTTTTTTTTTTCGCGTGTAAAAAAATAACAAAAAACTAAAACAAAAAGAAAAGAAGAAGAACAAGAAGAAGAAGAAAATGGCAGAGCAGCAGACCAGGAAAAACCAGGAAAAACAAGAGGAAAATCCCAGCAGTGCGCTATAAAGCAATTATCAGAAAATAAGTGGAATGGAAAATGTATTTCTATTTCTATTTGCATTTCCATTTCCATTTTTGTTCTTGTTTTGTTTTGTTTTGCTTTGTTTCTTCGCTTAAATGGTTGTTCTAAATTATGTATTTATTGGCCCTCCCCCAGCCCAGCCCAGCCCAGCCCCGCCCAAGCCACCCCCCAGGGCATACATTTAATTCGACTATAATTTAGGATTTTTTTCAATTAATGAAGCAGCAGCGAGTGGCTGCAGGGAGCTCTAGAAATATATAGAAAAGAAATCACCTAACAAATTGTAAATACTATTAAGTCCGCACACTAGTCAGAGCAGAAGATAGAAGATACAAGATACAAGATACCAGATACCAGATAGAAGATAGATAGATACAAGATACAAGATATGGTAGGGGAAAATTCAAGAAAATTCACAAAAATTCAATTAAATCAAAAGCAAAATATTTATCCATAAGTAATCCCCCCAGAGAGAGCAAGAGAGAGAAAGAGAGAGAGAGAGATACAATACACACACAAAAAAAAAAGTATTACTAATTTATATATATATATTTATTTCCTTCTTTTTTTTGTCAATTTATTTATTTAATTATTTAATAATTTAGTGGAAAAAAGCACGAAAAAACACACACAACAACAATAAAAACAAAACAAAATGTAAAGAGAGAAACACACACACGACACGATGAAAAGCCAAAGAAAATACAACAACAATTATCAACAACAAAAACAACAACAAAATATATGCAAATATATTGTTTTCTTTTATTTGTATTTTGATTTCAGTTCGAAAAAAGGGCGCAATAAATAATTGAATTGAATAAAGATAGATAAATAGATACACCTAAGGATACTCGCAAGATACTCATCGTACTCCACGTGTATTCGGACAAAAGTAATCCCCAATAGATACAAAGATACACAGATACACAGATAACCCCTGGCATGGAAAAGTCAGCCAGCAGAAGCGTAAGCCAAAAACTATAGAAAGGGCAGAAGCCCCCATAGCATAGCCGTAGCCATAGCCATAGCCGTAGCATACTCTATATTCAATTTTCAATGTAATGGAAAAACCACAAAAATACACAGACACCCCCCTAGGACCCCCCTAGGACCCCCTAGGACCCGATACCCGATGCCCTATAAGGGACATATGCATGCGCCCCCAAAGGACACACACAGACACTCACACACACACACACACAGAGAAAAATCAAATAGCAAATAGCAAATATGCAAAAATCCAAAAGAAAACAAAAGAAATCCCAAAAAAAAACAAAAAGAAACGAAACGAAACGAAGCGAAGCGAAAAATCATAAATAAATAAACGACTAAAATTGAACAAAAATAAATGTCTAAATTATAAATGAAATTCCTCGATGGTCTCTCGCATTTTTCTACCCGGCAAACAGACACATCTCCAGGGCGGAGACGAGCCAAAAGGAAGTGCCAGGGGGAGTGGCACTCCACTTCCCTCCACAGCAATCGATATTTGTTCCATTTTTGTTTTTGTTTCTGTTTCTGTTTTAGTTTTAGTTTTATATCAACAAAAATTGCATAAATGTGGGCACTTCTCCGGAGAAGTTCTCTCGTGTCATTCGGGGAGTGAATAATTGCAACTAAGGCCCCAAGAAAATCCTTAATTAAGACCTGCCTCCGCCACCCACTCCGCACAGCTTTTCTTCTTTCCCCTTTTTTGGTGAGAGCCTGCCAGATACCCTGTAGGCAGGGCCAATGGAGGGTATATGGTGTCCCAGAAGAAGCAGACGTATGGCTCCTTCTTTGGCCTGGCTATAGATCTATCACGATCGGATCGGCTCAATAATGACAATGGGAAGTATCCAAATATTCTTGGATATTTTCTATTAATTTCTGGATTAATGGAATACTCCTTGGGCGAAGTATCTTTCAGTCTCGAGAGCTTTTTCAATCGAAGAAGAAGGGTGGCTCTGGCTCTGGTTCTGGCTCTGATGAGGGGAGCCCTCCCCCTAAATCAATACTTGCCCCATATTACGACGATTACTAATAGCATTTCGAAGAACAGAGCGGCACAGAGGGGCGAGAGAGGGGCACAGGGGGCACAGAGCGGCGACAGAGAGGCACAGGGGGCACAGGGGGGCACAGCGGGGCACAGCAGTCGATAAATATCACCTTAGAAAATATTAAGCACCAAAAAGACCTCACAATTGAAGCGAGACATTCCCACCATCCCATCCCATCGCATCGCATCTTCCCCGAGGCTTATGGCCCCTTCGCGCCCCCTTCAGCGCTCCACTTGAGGGAGTCCTTGCTTCGTTTTCATTTGAATTAAATGTGGAAGGAAGGAAAAGGAAGGACACAAACGACAAACAACAAACAAATAAATTCATAATTAATAATTGTGAATAATCAGAGAGGCGTATAACAAGGAGTGCCCTGTCCTGAGATCCGAGGAGGAGACGCCGATGCCGATGTCGATGTCGATGCCGATGTGCCGCCTGATTGCATCTGCCAATTAATTTCACATTAAATTATACAATTATCAGAGGCATTCCCAGAGGCCCCGCCTCCCCCCCACGCCTTCGCCACGGGAATGGGAGTCAAGTGGCAGTGCCATTTTCGGGGGCGGAGTGCACTCCGACGATCTATGCTGCAAAGAGAGCAGCATCTGGGCTGCTGGGCGGCTGGGCTGCTGGCGAGATTTATGGTAGACACTCGCGGCCATCAAATTGAAATTCAGAGGCTGTGGCAGTGGCAGTGGCAGTGGCAGCGAGGCACAATGTCAACCGATGCGATGTGCAACAACCGATGGAGAGACGAGGTCAGACAGGCACCCCGCTCTCTCCCGCTCTTCGTCTCCTCCGCGAAAGCTCCGAAAAATCCACATAAATAACGCGGGCATCGAGACAGCCTCCACTGCGTGTGTGTGTGTGCGTGTGTGTGTGTGCAGCTTGCCACCGCAGACTCCTGCTTTGCTGTTGCTGTTGCTGTTGCTTCTCGTTCGTTGAGCTTGTTTCTGCGAATGGCAGGTGCAACTCAATCAACGCCGCCAACAGTCCAGAGTCCGCAGTCCGCTCCGCTGCTGCTGCTGCTGCTGCTGCTTGTTGTGCCACAAACGTTGCATGTCATCTGGACACAAGCTGCAGTTGCAGCTCAGAAGCTGGAGCTCTGCTCCACCTGCCACCTGCCCCAAAAGTTGTCTTTGAAACGTTTTTTGTTTATATTTGGTGCAAGAAGGAGAAGTGGCAGTGGCAGTGGCAGTGGCAACTGAGGAAGCTATAAGCATGCTTCGAGTGGGGATATCACGAGAGATCAACGATCCAAAAAGGCAGAGACAGAGAGAGAGGGAGAGAGAGAGGGAGAGAGAGGAGGAGAGGGTCTTGGGGTTCAATGGTCCTTCAAGTAGGGTTTTTGTTGCAATCAAAGAACCTGAAAGTACAGAGAGTTCTCTGGTTTCTGTTTGAATTAGAATCGAGAGCCACAAGAGATCGAGGCAGAGAAGAGACCACCACCTAAGGGAAACCCACCTTATCGGTCGCCCTCCTTCTTCTGACCCTGAAAGGCACTTATCCCCGGCTATTGGTCTCTCCGCAGGACTTTTCGGCAGTTCCCTCGCCCTGTTGTCGCTCAATTAGAGGGACTCCTGCGTCGATAAGGAAACTACCTGTGATTCGGGCTACCCAAGTAGCGGAGGACACCAGGGAGACCCAGGGAGACCCAGGGACACGCAGGGACACGCAGGGAGACCTCTCCCGAATAAAGGCAACGCTTTGGCTCAAATCAGGAAACAATTAATAATTTAAAAGATATATAAAGAGGAGCATATATGCCTGGGAGGAGACCCGTTCAATATTCCCGTATTCCCGTATGGTAGTCCAGCGACTGCGGCTCCATGACGTTGGTCTTCAGCCCCAACTTGAGGCGAAAGGCGTCGCCCCCGTTCCGGTAGTACTTGAAGAGACGCTGCTCCCGAATGAAGCCGAGACTCTCGTAGAGGGCCAGGGCCGCCGCATTCGAGCACTCCGTCTCGAGGATCACCACGTCCACGTCCTCGGCGATCATCGCCGCGATGGCCTTCAGCACCAGCGTCCGGCCGATGTGCTGCTGGCGGTACTCCGTGTCCACCGCCAGCATGGCTATGTATCCCTGGAACAGGGCCATGTCGTAGGCCTCCACCTTGCCCACGACCACGCCCACGTAGCGCTCCTCGTGGCGCGCAAAGAAGCACAGCCCCGGCCAGTTGTACACGAAGTAGCGGTACGTGTAGAGGGTGTACGGCTCGGAGAGGGTCCCGTCGATGAGGCTCTGCAGGTGCGCCAGCTCCGCTTCGTCGCGGAAGGGCGTGTACCTTATCACCGGCCGCGAGGCAGGAGAACTTTCGGGCTCCTCTGGGGCTGGAGGGGCAGAGATCTGCTGCTCCTTCGGGGCAGGCAGTGGAGGAGCAGTCTCTTCCTTCTGTTCGGGCAGTGGAGTCTCCCCCGGTCCGTCAGCGCCGATCGGAACAGGAATCATTTTATTTTTGAGTGATGAGACTTTCCAAAAATTTTGAAAACCAAAAATCATTTGGGATTTGAGTTTTCGCCCAGAGAGAAATGAGAGAGAGAGAATTATTCCCACAGAAGCGACCTTGAATCCCCCTTCCGCTCCCGCCCCACTGCCACTGCCCTGCCACTGCCACTGCCACTGCCACAACAAAATCCCAGCAGGTGACAGACAGACAGACAGACAGACGTCGTCGTCGTCGTCATCATTTGCTGGCTTCTCCTTTAATAGCATTACCCCTACCTCTGCCCCTGCCCCCGCCCCTGCCCCTGCCTCTGGCAGTCGTCGGGGCAATTAAGAGGCACGCCTTGTGGCAAGGACAGGGACTGGCTTTCCACACTCCTTTTTCCTTGAGGGATTTTCGAGCATGTGAAAATTATGGAAAATGTCTGGCTGTCGCTCTGAATCCTTTGTTGTCTGTGAAGGAAACGAGGACCGAGGACCGAGGACCGAGGACCGAGGAAACTGCCAGCAAGCACGCACAGGTGTCTGCCCCACGACGCTCCTCCTGCTGCTGCTCCTTTTGGGGCTTTGCATACATGTGGATATGAGAGCTAATTTCGTGTGTATTAGTCGTACGTTTCGTGTTGATTGCTCCGTCCGTCCGTCCATCCGTCCATCCAGGAAGAGTGCTCTGCTCCCAGGCGCAAGGGGAAGCGCCGCCACGAAGCCATGACCTCATATGACCACCAGATTAATGGCGAAGGCGCAGGCGAATAGGTGAATGGGGAATGGGGAATGGGGGGGGGGAATAGGCGAATGCAATGGAAGCAATTAACCTAAAAGGCCCATAAAGGACACGTAGGTAACCCAATATAGGGCTAGGACTAGGACTAGGGCTTTGGTTAGAATCTGATTATCCCTCGGAATACCCGCCGCTTTATTCACTTACCCCGCAGCTCCCTGCCTCCCTGCCTCCCCGCCTCTTTCTTGCCTCGCTGTTTGGTTTGTTTGTTGTCCTGTTTTGACTTTTGTCCTGGTTTCAGCATTAATTTGTTTGTCCAGAGTACACTCCTCCATTCTCCTGCTCCTGCTCCTGCTCCTCCTCCTCCTTTTATTCTTTCTTTCCTTCTTTATAATTAGTCCTGCGACAGTTTCATATTTCGCTGCTTTTCTAAGCATTTTCCGCAGCCGCAGAAGTGGAATTGTAGCGCCAGGACGTAAGGAGCACTTGGAGGAGCCCAGGAGCCCAACAGCCCAGCAGCCCACACAGTGGGACCCAGGCCGCCAAGTGTTTAATGAAGCGGTTCAAGCGCACAGCACAAAGAGTCGCCAAGAGCCGCCAAGAGCCTCCAACTCTTGGCCAACAAATTTCCATATTTGCCGTCGAGTGAGATAAATGGTTTGGCAGGACAGACGACACAGGTCCTGGGGCGCGCCATTCCCTTCCGACACTCCTTTTCTCCTCTCTATCCTCCTTCTCCTTCTCTTTCTCTCGTTTTTTGTTGGTCTGGAGTCCACCTGGAGTGGACTTTTGTGCAGTTTATTAAAAAAGAATTAACTGCAAAAGGCACCCAGAGAGAGGTGGAGAGAGGTGGAGAGAGGGCGAGGACTCGCACTTGTCCCCCGGTGTCTCTGCTTCTCTGCTTCTCCGCTTCTCCGTTTCTCTGGTTTTTTCGGGGTCTCCTTTCTGTCGGCCACGCCAATATTTCAGTTGCTTTTATGACAGGTACAAGTGCGCCTTTTTGATAAGCATTCATTCCTGTGGCAGAGAGTCCGAGTACGAGTCCGACTCCGAATGCGAATCCCCATGTCCATGTTGCAGATAGACCGACGACAACTGTGAGATGTGAGATTCCTCCGGCCTCCTCCTCCCCTTCTCAAAACAAAAGGCCCTGTCCTCTTGCAGGTTGATTTCTGCGGCGCGTGGGACGCAGCGTCTGTCCCTCTCTCTCCTCTCTCCTCTCTGCGGTACATGGTCGCGTGCTCCCTCCTCCCAGCCCCATTGTTTCTGTGGAATGCCTCACGGATGGACCATCCGTGTGTGTGCGCGCGTGTGTGCGCGCGTGTGTGTGCCTGAATATGTCAATGTAATGATCTCCTTGTCTCGTTCGTTCATTCGCATCTGTTTGAATTACATAAATATTAACTTGTACTTTTTATAAACATGTTTGTTTGCTCACCGCATCGGATGGGGCAGCAGCAGGAGCATCACTGGAGGGAGTGGAGGGAGTGGAGGAGCCAGGAGGGGAGTCAGAAGCGGACACAGGAATTTCCAGCAATGTTGAATTCCAAACTGCACTCGAAGCCGAAGCCGAGCCCGAAGCCTCGATTGGACGGGACGGACGGGACCGGCTATTGATATGATTTATGTACTCCAGAGCCTGGTATTTGTTCCCCCCAACCCCCATCCCCATCCCCACTTGGGAAGACGCAGTTTAGTGGAGTCTTGGCGGTTAATCTAAGTATTAGCCACAGGCCAGAGAAATGAACGAAATCTTAGTGGGACTTGAAGCAAAGAAAAAAAACCAGCTTCATGTTCCATTTATTGTTTCCTTTGCTTTAATCTTCATCCAGACACTCTCTTCACTCGAACTTCCAAGCGGAATAGATTCCACTCACTCTCTTCCATTCCATTCCGCCGAATCTCTACACCCTTCATTTGTCCCCTTTAATATCAACTGTAATTCCACCATTCCACCCATTCTCTTCCCATTAAACATCACTCTCTTCACCCGTACCTTCTCTTAGTCTCCAGTCTCTCCACACCCACTCTCTTCCCCTCAAACCAGCATCTGGTGGTTTGGAGAATTGAGATGCAGAATCTGAAATACATTCCACCCACTCTCTTAGCCCTACCCCTCATTTAAAATGCATTCCACTTCTGAAATACATTCCAGCCACCGCCTTCACCCGAACCCAGTGGACACTTCTCCACCTCCCATTTTGCACTGCTAATCCTCCTCCACCTTCTTTTCTTTTACCCTTACCTTTCATTCTGGCGTTGGCAGCATCAAATTATCACATTTCCAACATTAATCAGCGTCAATGTGGGGAGCAGAGCAGCAGAAGCAGCAGCAGCAGCATCTTTTGTCCGAAAGGAAATCGGCGCGTGGACACAGTTGTTGCTTATTTTATTCCATCTTTTGCATTTGTTTTCTCATCACTTTTCCTTCCGCCTCCCTTTCCGCTTCCTTTCTTTTGCCATTGCTTATTTCCGTTAGGTGTGACAACGCTGACGAATGACTTAACGGTGAAATGTGTACGTATCCACAAATAAAGCATAAATTCCGTCCCTCCACTGGGATTGGGATTTGTTAACTGCACTGCCGCTGAGGATGCGGGCGAAGGCGAGCGGTGAAGTGAAGGAATCACCCTGGACGTAAATGTTGATGTCACAAACACGCAACACAGCAAAACGGAGCCACGCAAAAAAGCCAAAGTTGTTTTTGAGGCGTGCGGCGGGGCGGCGCGGCGCGGTGTGGGTGCGCGCTCCTGTTGGCGACATTGTCGTGGCACAGGTGCGCGTGTCAAGAGAAATTGTAGTTTTTTCACTGCTCCCCGTCAGGATATGTCATAACTCGTGAAATGATAAGGATGGATTGCCATTCTTTATCGTTAAATACGCGAAAACCCGAAAGAAACCACGACGCGATACGCACTGCGACTTTTCCATTTGCTGGAAGAACACGAACTCTCCAAAAATGTCGGCTGATCGTGGAGACTTTAGACGAGAGAGCGTCGCTCAGGACAAATGGTTTTTCACTGCTCCCCGTAGGAATGTACTTTCTTTTGCCATTCTTTATCGTTAAATACGTGAAAAAAACATAACAAAAACAAAAGCCGCGACGCGATGTGCACTGCGACTTTTTCACTCCACTGATCGTGGAGACTTGCAGACAAAAAAGCGTGGCGCTCTACACAATATTGTAGGCGGTTGCTCCTGGAGGTGCACAGGTGCACGTGTCAGGAGAAATAGTTGTTTTTTCACTGCTCCCCGTCAGGCTGTCACATCTCGTTAAATTTTAAGAATAAATTGCCATTCTTTACCGTTAAATACGCGAAAACACAACAAAAAAACCTCGACGCGATACGCACTGCGACTTTTCCAAGTGCTGGAAGAACACGAACTCTCCAAAAATGGCCGCCGATCGTGGAGACTAGCAACAAGTGTCACCACACTTCGAACTCAGGTGTAACCACACCTTAAGCTCCTGTGCGAAAGCGCCCAATTCAAATTCAAATTCAAATTGAAATTATTGCTTGAAAAAAATAATTCTCGATTTTATTCAATTTATTTACAAAGTACAACAAACATTGTAAATACAAAATGTGGTGTATATTTGATGCAAAAATCGGATGATCCATAAAAGCTGGCTGGCAGTGACGATATTAAATGCACGGCGGCTATATCAAATTGAAACCGATTCAATTTTATTTTGAGGTAGGAATTATCATCATCTCAATGTGTGTGTCTGTGTTTTAAGGCCCGTTCGAATTTCGATTAATTATTGCATTGCCAATATCGGTTTCCATATAGCGCATAAAGCAATATATATATTTATTTGTTGTATTTTCTTCTTTCAGCTTAAATTGATTATCCCTAGAAAGTCTTGCATTTATATATATATATATATACTATATATATATGTGTGTGTGTATATATATCGAATTCCTTGAGCATTATGTTACACCTAATCAGTTCGATTTGTTGTAAATATCTCTAATTCAATGATTTCTGATGATACTTTCTCCATCGATTCTTTGTACTTAACTACCAAAAACAGAACAAAATGGATAATGGATTAAACGACACACGATTTGTCCCCTAGATATAGATATAGATATAGATACAGTGCTCGATATACCTGACTGTACAGATACGCACATTACAAAACAATGAAACTGGAAAACTAGAAAACTAGAAACTAGAAACTAGAAAACTGCAAACTTAATCGCCCTCCGAAAAAACAATAAAAACTTCAACGGAACGAAAATGAACAGAAATGATCCGTAAATGTAACCAAATACAAAAAAACCAGGATACAGCAGGGTATCCAGGATGTCTCTCTCCTTCTCCTTCTTTCACACCTGAAAGTCATTGAAGTACGTCTCCGTGACGCGAATCTTCTCCATGCGCATATTGAACAGCGTAAAGCCGTGCAGGATGTTGAAGGCAATGGCAAAGACCACCAGGGCCGAGTAGGTGCCGAGGGCGATCCACCAGAGGAGGTTCTCGTGCAGCTTCTGCTCGAAGCTCTTCAGCACCAGCAGTCCGATGGTGAGGCCCGCCACGGCACCCGCCAGATGGGCCACAAACGAGACGGCGGCCACAGCCTCCGTGGCCTCTGTGGCGGCATGGTGCTGCTGCACATCGCTGGCGGCGCCACTCGACAGCAGCACATCCTCGCCAGCATAACGCGCGTAGATGGCGAAGCCAAAATCAAACGAAACTGCAAGACGAGACAAGAAATTGTGGTGATTCCCTTTGCGGCTTCTTCGCTCTTCGTTTCTTACCAAAAACTAATATATGCAGCAGTCGTACGACGCCGTAGCGCATCTGGTGATAGTTGAGCAGGACATTCGCCAGGTGGGCGGCCAGCAGAGCGTAGACACCGCCACTGGCGCCCACCAGGAACACCTCCGGGTCGAAGATGCTGGTGCCCAGCGAGCCAGCCAGCACGCCCGAGAAGTAGATGCAGGCGATCCTCGTCGAACCGTGGACCATCTCCAGCGGCAGGCCGAACAGCAGCTGCACGGCCACGTTGAAGCCCAAGTGCAGCCATCCGGCGTGCAGCACCATGTAGCAGAGGAACCGCCAGATCTCGTGCCGCTTGTCCGGTCGGTAGATGAACATCGAGTCGGTGGGTATGGGTCCTCGCGGCGCGGCCTCTCCCGTGACCATCGTGTGATACACAAAGAAGCCCAACTGCGGAGAGAATCATTAGAGATGAAGCTTCGGTTCGGAGAGCAGGATTAGAGGATTAGAGGATTAGCGCACCTCAACGACTGTCACGAGGATAATGAAGAAGGGCGGCGGACAGCAGGTGTACCGATCCGCGTAGTACTTGCGATCCCGCTCCTCGGGGAGTATTTCCATCGCGACGGCATGGACCATCTTTCTGAAGAGCGGCGGCTCGTTCAGCACCAGCTGAAAGTCGTTCTCAGAGCAGACCTCGCGATCCCGATGATGGACGGCGCATTTGAAGCTGCGCGTTCGCTTGCCGCTCATCTGAAAGAGATCCGGAAAGGGTGGAAACGGTGAAAAGGGTGAAAAGAGTGATCCCAGAAAGCTGTGCTCCCAACATCAGCCCCGACAGAAAACAGATAGATATATGTATATTTTCTACAATGAATAAGTCTAACTTCAAGAACCTGGCGGCTGTCGTCCAGAGCAATGCGGATAATACGGCACGCATCACGGAGCAGACGAGTGGCTATGTGGTGTCTGAGAATGGTTCGGACACTCTGATGCAGACCTCCTTCGACAACAGCACGGCCGTTGGCATCGTTAAGCATTTGAATTCGAGTTTTGTGAAACTGGCCCAAAGCGCCGTCCGGGATATTGATCCCACCGACAAGCTGTGCTTCCTCCGGGTGGCAACCCGCAAGTTCGAGTACATGGTGGCCCCCGAGGAGAGTTTTGTCGTAACAGTGGTATTGTAACTGTGAATGCATTGCATTGGAGTGGGACGGACATAGTCACACACACACACACACACAGGGGAGCCACCTTTGATGCAATGAATTGGAATGGGATGGACATAGCAGCACACAGGCCTCTTTTTTGGAGAGACTTCTCGATCTTCGAAAGTTCGACGCAGCAGTGTTATTCCTATTCTCCACACTTGATGGAATGCGCTGCGTTGGAATGAGATAAACAGAGTCACACAAGGAAGCACAGCACCACGCACTCTCTCCGCTCGTTCCGTTGTTGTTGGTTTCTTTTTTGTTTTTGGAGAGCCTGAGGGTCTGGTCTGGGAATCTGGGAATCTGCGAGCATAAATCTTTAACCCCAAAACTAAACGAGCCATAAAATTATGAACACACAACTCTTTGGATTCGCATTTGGCTTACGCGCAGCGTGTGTGACTAGCGCAAAACTAAATAATTTTTATTATGTAATTAAGATGTTAACAAAGATGCGAAACGGGCCACGCAATTAAGGCGGCTCATAAAACAACAACAGAAACAAGACGAAAATCTGCAAAAGGCGGAAAATGTGTATTGTGTTTAATTAAAAGCGAGTGGAACTGCCACGGCGGAGGAGGGGGACTGCAGAAGAATCCAAATGAAGCCTACACGCAATTAAAATGCACGATTACGAAAGGAAAACAAGAAAAAACCGCCACAAATTAAGTTTTCAGAGCCGCAGGGCAAAAAAAAAGAAGAGAAAAAAAAAAGAGAACGCTCACAAAATAGTTACTTCCGCTATGCGGGGTGGGGGCGAGAGAGTGGGTGTGAGAGCGGGCCGAGCCAGTGTCACTACTACTTGTGGTTAATCAGCGCTAGTCTGCCGGTTTGCTTAATGCTAGTAATTATCAAATTTTATTTAATTGATAAATCACCAGCCACAGAGCGGGAGGGGACGGGGACGGCCGGCATGCGGCTACCATTTACTCTCCACTTCTGTTTGTCCCGCTTCTACACACACACACACACACACGCACACACAATATTTGCATAGTAAACAGCTAAAGGTGGCAGCACAGTACATATGTATCAATGTGTGGGTGTGCTTCCAATTACTGGAAATGCATGTTAAACTCTACACGAGCTTCCAGCACCGCACCACACCGCACTTACGCGGTGAAATCCTAGCCCGGCTGGATTTTCTCTGCTTTCTGCTTTCCAATCAATTGGCCATGATGCTTGGCTAATTCAACACAATTTATAATTTAATCACAATTAACACTCAACACTTAACTAATGAATTATTGTGTTGAATGGAAGCGTCCGACACGACATCTTTCCCGCCGGCGTGCGTAAGTTTCTTTTGCTCTCCCTCTCCCTCTCTCTCTTTTTCTGTTTCTCCTACCATTCTGCCACGTCCACTTGCTGGCTAGTGTTGAATAACGTTCAATTATTGATAATTTTTCGCAAAAACAAACAACCAAAAAGATCAAATGCTCCGATTTACTTCCGATAAAAATTCTTCGTATTGAATTGTTACAATTTCACAAACAATATGCCTTACGAATTTGTGTTGTCAACAATGGGAACACCCAGATGCATTGTGGCCAAGTGACAAATGGGGTTTGGTTTTTTTTTCGGTAAGATCAAGCGATCAAAACACACACAACATAGGAAAAAAGGGCCAAATGGAGGAGGGTTGGGCTGCCGAAAGAATTGCATTACATTATCGTTTGTTTAGTGACTCCTCCGTGTGCACACTGCGCGCCATGGGTAGCCTATGCCGATGCCGACTCCGACGTGGCACCGAACAGTGTCCTTGCTGCGGCTGATAATGTCATTACCTGGGCAGACGCAGACGCAGACCGAGAGCAAATGCAAGCCTGCCTGGTCACCGCATGACGTCACCAGGTACGTGGACGGTGGGCGCTGGACGGTGGACGCTGCTCCATTCACGTTCTGCTCCTTTCCGCAGGGCCTGTGTGTGTGTGTTTTTTTTTTTTGGGTCGCGTCGCAAACATAAAGCGACAAATTGACGCAAAACATTTAACACACGGGCAGGACAGGACCAGAACCAGAACCAGGATCCCGGACATGGTCAAACATGGCCCATTGCCTTTTGGTGGAGGAGGAGGGGAGCAACGACTACAACGTTGGCGGCGTTCCTCTATGAGGCCCGGCAGGGAAAAAATTCTTTTGAATTACGTCCGTTGCAGCAACACCACCACCACCACTACCACACACATGTGTGTGTGTGTCAGCCCATGGCTATGCGCAAAAAAGGACATCTCCGCCAGCGGCGGTGGTGCCGTGTTGGTGGCCAGGCAGCAGTGGCAGCGGCAGCAGCGTCGTCGGCCAGCGGTGAGCATTGTATACCACTCTATTATGCATTTCGTACCTCGTTCTGGCTCCGTGTTGACATTTTTATTCCAAACAGTTGAGCAATATTTATAAACTGAAGTCGGGCAGGAGCAGCAGCAGCAGGAGGAAAAGAGAGGTGTCCCCGCCTGGACAGTGGACAAGTGGCAGTGGAAGTGGGTGGGTGGGATGTCCGCCTGCAGATGCAGCAGCAGATGCAGATGCTGCATACCCATCCATCTGGCTCTTGAGTGACATTCCTTTGGCAGCTCATAAAATCTTCCATTTGATTAGCATTTGTTTTTCTTGTGCTTTCAGGCCATGGCCAAGAGAGGAGGCTGGAGGCTGGAGGCTGGAGGAGCACAAAACTAAGCTCATTTAATGGGAATGGATTTGTTTGTTGTTTGTGGCACAGCACGAGCAAGCAGCCCCGCGCAACCACTGGCCAACGGATCATCTAATTGAATGACAATATTATGCCAAGGCCTAATTCAATTTGCATTCCGCTGGAGGGCAGGCAGGGCGCAACGCCACGCATCGAAAGCAGTTGTTTAAATCTTAAACAAACACAGCAATCAGCAATTACAGCAGAACGGATGCACTTGCTGCTGCTGAGGTGCCTGTGCCTCTGCTGGTGGTTTTCGTCTAGCCAAATGACTCGGACTGGTACTGGAACTGGGACTCCTCCCTGGCCCTGTAATTAGTCCTGGGATAAAACGAGATGAGAAACGAGAGGATGAGGGTGAGGATGATACGCCTCGGCTCTGACCTTTGTCGGCCTCGTCGGGGGTCCGGTTATGTCCGCTAATTATCACATTTTTACTCATTAAATTCACATTTGCCTTTTTTTTGGCAGGTTGCTGCCTAATTACAGGGTAATCAGGCTTTCAGCCGCTTTGCCTTTGGCGCTACCGTTTTTTTGGGGCAGCTAGATGATGATTGATTAGTGGCCATCGCCATCGCCATTGCCATCCTTAAACCTTAAGCCCGAAGACGAATCTACCTTGCATCTGTGGATTGATGACATCTGCCTCCAAAGTGCAGGACGCGCGCGTGCCAGCGGCAGCAACAAAGGCAACAAAACGAATGGCAAAAAGGAAAAAGTGCAAACAAGCAGCTGAAAGCCAAAAAGAGCTCTGAAATGGATATGGAAAACAGCGACAGGCGACAAGCTGCAAGAGGCAGCGACAAGCGAGAGGGAAAAAGCAAATCGAAAACTGATTTGGAGCGGAAGTTCGTTTGCACCTTTCCCAGCAACAGCAGTTTCCTGTATTTGCGATGTCAAGAACAATAAGAACACGAGGAGACTCCGACCCAAATAAGAGCGAGAGAGAGAGAGAGAGGGGGAGAGGGAGTACGAGTACGAGTACGCACTGTCAAGACATTAAGAAATCCATGAATCAGTGGAAAATGTTCTACTACCTTGACGTTTTGGCCTTTGACGCCGTCTATTGTCTTGAGAATTGGAATGCACAGCAGAGCACAGCAGAGCAGAGCGGCACCGCCCGTTGGCTTTTGTATTGCAAATCAAAAGCTATATGCGACTCCATTCCATTCCATATATAGATTAAGGATATGCTTGCCCTGCGTATGTGTGTATGCAAAGGAGCAGGCACGGCACGGCACGGCACAGTCCCAAGGAGCAGCTGTCGTCGCCGCTCGCTCGCTCCATCTCCATCGCCGTCTCCGTCTCTGTATTTGATTTGCGATTTCTGAGGCAAGCGGAAATGGAATGACACGCGAGGCACTCCAGCAGCAGCACAGCCACTCCTCACATTGTTTGGCAGCAGCAGATTGGCAAAAATGGAGGCAAAAACCAAACCTAAAAGAGTCCCAAAGAGCGGCTTCCTTCCACTTGAGCCATACGCATTGTTTGACTGCTGTTCGAAACTAGGGCCAGTGCTTGCCTTTGAAGGGGCGTGCCGCCAATGGAGGAAGCATATGCCTGGAAATCGGATATCGCTCTAAACAATCCAAAAAAACCAATGAAAAAACAAAACACAAACATTTCTAGTCCCAAAAGCAGAGTTTTCCAACCCACTGAGCAGCCGCAATCTGACGATTCAGCTGCCGCTGCCGCTGCCCCTGCCGCTGAAGGGAGAGTAGTAGGTGTAAACCTGAGCAACGCGTGTCCTAGGCCTAGGCCTAGGCCAGAGGATGGCCACTGATGTCTAATTAGCGTATGGGTCGGGTCACAGGTTAATGATGTGCGCATTGCGCACCCCGTGCCTGCGCTTCCGCCTTGGACTGGATGGACACGACACTGCAGCAATTATACGAGGCACTTGAGCTTGAACGAGGAATGCAGCAGCAGAAGCAGCAGCAGAAACAGAAACAGAAGCAATGTAACTTCTTCCCAATCATTGACCCCTCTGGAGTGGAGTGGAGTGGACTGGACTGGACTGTGTTTCGGGTTTTATGATGTTGTCGTAAATGTCAGGTGCTCTGTGCCCCATTTAAATTTATTTCAACATAATTAGTTCGTTTCGTTGCAGGCAGGAAGGGTGGCAGGGAAGGGCAGGGCAGGGCAGGGAACAAATGAAATTTAATTTGATTTCCAAACCCCAAACCCCAAACCCCCTTCCCCACGAAAGAGTGTTCAAATAGAGCCGGATTACACACACACCCCCCCACAAAAATGAAAGCAAAAATTCGATTTCCTGAAATGTTGTGATGATAAATATTCCGGTGGTGGTGTGGCCGGGGATTACATAAACTCGACTCGTATTCGGGACAAACACCTGCAGACGCAGCTTTGCTGAACGAAAGACCCACTGGGAGCCAGGACTGGACACGGGACGTGCAAAAATAAAATGCAAAAATGATCATTTCGAGATATGCGAAAAACGGGACCTGGACGCGACGCTGCAGGATACCTCGCAAAGGAGGAGGAGGAGGAGTAGGATATGGCACCATCTATGTGCATGGTCGCTCATCCTCCTCGCGTTTCGTGACGATAGCGTAGAGAAGGGAATGGGGTTCTGGTCCATGTCGTTTGCACGCCATTATCCTTGCCCCCGGATGCACAACAATCAAAATAAACGGCTGCCAAATTGACCATTGACCAAACATCGTCAGCAAGAGGAGGAGCAGAGCACCAATGCTGCTCGATGGATGACCGGGAAGGAGGAGAACCAATGCCTCCCACCCCGATGGAGGACAACCAATGCCCCCGATGGAGTAGCAGAAGCAGAGAGCCTCGATGCCGATTGGAGGTGGAAGTGGAGGAGAGAACTCACTGCACGATGGAGGAGCAGCAGAGAGGAGAACTCAATGCCGAATGCCGAATGGTGAAGGATGTGTGGGAGTGGGAGTGGATGCTCGCACGCGAATCGCACAAGCGACATCATCTTTTGGCACTGTCACGTCCACTCCATCCACAACTCAAGGTTCAAGCATCCAGCCATCAACAGAGAAAAAGGCGGAACAAACAGGGCACCCACTTGTCTTTGGCGTCCGCCAAAGAACCAAAGAACAGAATCGAATCGAATCAAATTGGGGGAAACGTCAAAGCGATTAAACGGGAGGACAGTCGCATCCTCTGGATTATTTCGTTTGTTCAAGGACTTAAATGGAAGAGAACTTTAAAGCCTGTAGGAATATACGGATTGGAAAGGGAGCCAAGAATCTGTGTCCTCCAATCTAGATCCTAGGTGCCTCTATCCCAACCCCACTCCCCATTCATTTGGTAACAGCTCTCTTTCATAATTAACCAGAAATGTTTGCCACTCGCGCGAGTGCCTCCAACCCCAGCATCGATTTGCGCGATATTATTGCAGAATAATGAAATCGCCAAGAGATTCCAATTCAATCTACGCGCCGCGTAGGCCATTTATGGATTGGCATTGATTTAATACCGCGTCGTCGTCGTCGTCGTCGTCGTCGCCGTCGCCGTCGCCATCTCTTGGCGATCGATCGCCTCCAGGTTTCTGCCAGGCGTCCCCTGAGCCCAAGGCGCAAGGCATTTTGCACCTACCAGAAACAGAAACAGAAGATGCAGGAGGAAGGAGAAGGAGAAGGAGCCAGGCACTCCAAGCAGCGGACTCCAAAGTCCGAATCTGATCTGATTCCCGCCGCCTATCGGAGCTGGAGATCAACAGAAGGAGCAGCAGCAGCAGCAGCAGACGCCACCGCGGCGGAGGATGGAGTTGGATCTGAAGCTGGAGCTCCACTCGCGAATGTTTATTCAATAAACTCGATCTTCGATGTAGAAGCAGCAGCTGGCTGACTGGCTGACTGGCTGGCTGTGCATTCCAGCACAGAGGAGACCCACTCTCCACACGACAGTGGCCCCCATTCAAGACAAGCCGCTGGAATTTCTTGGTGCGTGCTCGGCACAGGTTCGGTCTCGGGTTCAGGTTCAGGTTCAGCTGGTTAGCGCTGTAGCTGTAGCTGGAGCTGGAGCTGAAGCTGGGAGCTTTGGCGTCTGCCAGCTGCGTCTCCTGATTATGATAATGGGGAGAGACCAGGCCGTACCACTGGTACGGGGCCGGGGCCGGGGACGGGGCTGGGGCTGGGGCCCGGTTGGTATATGATCGAATGATCGAATGCTTGGCAGCTCCGTTGACTTTCTGATTAATGCAAGAATGCTCCTTGGCGGCGTTCTTGCTTTTTGCTGCCCTGCCCGATTCTTCTTTCCGACTGCAATTAAAAGTGCTTACCCTTTTCGCCAGGGACGGGGGGCCTCAAAGAAGGTCAAAGCGGGACTTAAGAAAGGAATTACCAATACCCGGATACCCGGATACCCGATGCCCGATGCCTGATGCCCGATACCCACGGTTTGTGGCCATTTCAATTCTTTGATAATATTCTACTAAATTCTACTCGTCCTAGGGCATCCCGTATTCGTTGTGGTGGCCACCGCACGCATCAGATTGATTCTTGACCGGCTGCCGGTAGTCTCCTGCTGTGTGCCTGATGCCAGATGCGGCCTCTTCTTCGCCGTCGCCGTCGTCGTTGGAAGACAAACGACAGACCAGTCGCGGCAGCAGCCGCCTCGTGCCTACCAGTTGTCATAACGTTCAACACATATCTGCCCCTCGGTGGCGTCGTCGTCGTCGTCGCTACCATCACTGTGGTCATCATCGGTGGTGCCCCCACCATGTCCCATGTCCCATGTCCCAGGGCTCTCTGCGCTGCCATAAAAGGATTTGTCACGTGCGAGCTTTTGTTAAAAATTCAACAATCATCATCATCGGAGGGCAATCTCCATTGCAGCAGCAGCAGCGGCAGCAGCAGCAGCAGCGGCTCTCTGCATTATGCATGTCGCATTGCCAGAGCAGACATCGTTCGGAGCATTCCTTCGTTCGAAGGCAGGTCCTGCTCCTCACTGGCCCATATGGCATCCCCACCATCCACCATCCAGCATCCAGCATCCCCCATCCACACTGCCAGTTGCAGATCATTGAAATTTATAATTAAGTGGAAATATGTTGTCTACGAACGAAAGATTGCAACAAGGATCTCCAGATTGATGCTAAAGATATGAATGCCACAGACAAAAGGCAGCAGCATCAGCAGCAACATCGGAGGCAGCAGGGGCGGAGGCAGGACCCACAATTGGAATAACAAATGCATTAGGCAGTGACCAAACAAGGACCTAATAATGTCCTCACAGGGGATGTGCATTGTGCATTGTGCAAAGAATGGGCACCGCACCTCCGTAGGAGCGCTCATCCACAATTACCGTTAGACTAAAACACACACAGAGGGAAAGAGAGAAGGCGAGAGAGAGAGAGCAAGAGCGAGCGAAGGACACACAGATAGAAGGCAAATAGAGACACTGTCCTGCTGCTGATGGCCATGGCTAATTCATGACTTTGAGGACACTTTGGGCAAACAATTGACGACGAAGACGAAGACGAAGAAAGGGGGTGGGGGCGGGGCACACACTCAGGAATTGATTATGCAGGGAGTGTGTGTGAGTGTCTGCCTGTCTGTCTGTCTGTCGGTCCTCGTGTGTGCATGCCAATCAACTGGGGAGAATCAATCAAAATGCAATACTACGTAGTAGGATTGCCAATCAAAGCTAAATCCAAAAGAAGTCAGTGCAGAGGTGGCAACAGCTGCAACCGAGCTTATAAGGGAAAGCCACGCCGGCCTGGACCTGGCCCTGCCCCTGCACTGCCCTGCCCTGCACCGAGCTGGACACTCTTTTCGATCAGTGTAAGTAAGCACCACATCAGGACAAACAGCAGCAGCACGACGACCAGGCAAACAATCAAATGTCCAGCCGGGCGTAACGCTCACTCGGCCCCAAAGGAGTCAGAGGCAGAGGCAGGAGCCAGCGACAGGGTCTATTTGCCGAGCGTACTTTTTGCATTTGCCAAACAAGAGTGTGTGGTGTGGTGCGGTGTGTGGTGTCCTTCCTTTTGGCACTCTGTTTGAACACGAGCCCAACCGGAGGATGGCGAGGATACCGAGGATACTGAGGATACTGAGGATTCCGAGGCGTACATACTTTGCACCTGTGTTTGCACTTAAATCGAGTTTGATGTTGTATTCCGTGCACATGGGCCGTAGACGGAGCACAGCACTCACCACATTCACAAAGTCCTGGAACGTCACATAGCCGGGGCCAGTGGGCATTTGGGCCTTCTTAGCACGCTCCAGCAGCAGCTCTCGCTTGTTCATAGGCACTTGGGAGAGGAACTCCGGCGATGTGAGGGCCAATAAGAATTCCGTGACGCATATTTCACCAAAACCTTCAGGATCGAACTGCAAATGAAAGACAGAAAGATTCAGTCTTGGCTGGATCTTGGAGAGAGGAATCCCTGCCATAATTACCATATCAAAGAGGAGTTTCCATTTCTGTGGAGGCAGAAACAAAAGATATGATATGATTAGTGGGGTGTCTGCTGCAAAGGGTGTCCCATCAGTACTCACATCTCTCAGCAATTCCCTGCGCAGTTCAGCCTCATCAAAGTCGGAGTTTAGGGAGGTATGTTCCGTATCGTAGCCGGCATCATTTGTACATTGCTGAAAAGTACAAAATATTAACAGATTTCCTTTCAGTTATCGCATTAGAGGGCTTACATATCTCATTTGCGTATGCGATATGGACCCAATGGAGGCCAGCGATCCAGCTATGGTGGATATATGCTCGATATCGGCCAGCGTCTCCTGCTGACTACTACCGCCCGCATTCTGCTGACTCGTGGGGATGATCTCCAGGGCCCGCGAGCTGCCTCGCTCGGAGCCAGGCCACATGCTCATGCACTACGTTGCTGTCCAGGTTTGATTTGTTCCTTTTTTTTCTTCTTTTTTTAGGGTTTTCTTAGAGTAGTGTTTGTAAAAACAGTCTTTTGTTTCTGTGAATAAAAGAACACAATAAATGTGTAAATGTTTACGAAAAGCTTTCGCCGGCAAGCTTTGGCTTGAAAGCTTTCGGGCTTCATGTGGCCTTAAGAGCCCAAAAGAATTGCCATCGGTTTGGTCGAGCCCGCTGAGATGTCGCGCGAGATTTTGTTCTTGTTCTGCTCAGTGCTGTGCGGTGGTTCGAATCCCACCTCGAGAGAAAAATCTTTTTCTGTAGTTTGTTGTGTGGTTGTGTGGCCTGTGGAATGATTTGTTACAATTTGTCGCTCGTTGGAATTGTTGCACTACTTTGCGGGCCAAGAAAGAACTTAGATTCCATTTAATCATAGGCTAAAATTGGTAATCAATACCTTAGTCTATTTCATGCATGGAACACAGTTTTCCTTTTGTTTGTTGTTTGTCTTTCTTTTGTTTTGCTCTGTTCTCCTCGCTCTATTTTCCTTGTGTGTGTGTGTTTTTTTCATTGGCATGGCAACCTTTTGCACTCTTCCTTCCCTCTCTTCCCTCCCCATCGCACTGTTGATAAGAAGAGAAGGTTATTGATCTCACAAAAGGCAGCGGCGATTCCGACAAGGGTCCGGTTCCGGTTGCAGTTTCCTTGTTGATGTTATGCCCGCGACCCGCTACCCGCTACCCGCGACCGGCGACTGCGCAGAATCCAGCAAACAATTGTTTTGCATTTCGTTTGCTGCTTTCCACTGCCGGCTGCCGGCTGCCAGCAATTGCCGGATTAATTATTGTTTACGATTTATTGAATAAAACGATTCGATTTCCATTGATTGAAAGATTGCTTGCTTGCTCCCGTATTGTGAATGAAATTCGCGCTGCGATTGTGAATGAAAACTTGTTTTTCTCTCTCTCCTCTGCTCTCTCCTCACCCAAATGCCGTTGAATGGGTGCAACCATGGGAGTAGGGGAACACGGAACACAGGGCCGGGCCGGGTCGGGCCTTTGCTTTGTTATTATTCGAACGTATTGCAGTTTTTACCGCTTCAGTGTTGTTTTCTACTTTAGTTCTTTAATTGTCGAGTTATTTATTATGTTTACCGTTGATTTTCCCTAATTAAAGCACATTTACATGCACTCAACAATAAACAAAACGAACGTCCTGTCCTCACCGGGCGGCAAAATGTGACAGAGAGCGCGCTGTCAACTTCATTGCGAAAAGAGAGAGTGGAAACTGGCGAGAGTGTGTGTGGAGAGAGCAGGTGAATGGGAGCATTTAAGGGTTGGGCTATTTTTGGGGATGGACCGCGTTCGTTCCCACTGCACATGCGCTTTGGCTGTCATTTCCAACCCGTTGGCATTTCGTCATCGGAGCCACCCACCCCCGCCATGACGCAACCCACCTCCTCTCCTCCGCTCTCGCAGACTTCTTCGACTACCGCAATTTATGTGCACACACACAGACACAGCAACAGAGACATATGTGTATGTGTATGTGTATGTGTATATTTATCTTTATTGAAATACAGGAAGAAGGTCTCGTCTCCACTTCACAGACGAAGACGTGGTCTCCGCTTCGCACACGAAGGTGTAGAGTCTCCAGATCCACGTCTCTCCGCTTTGCACTCTGCTACACGTCTGGTGTTCTGGCCCCAGAAGAAACGATTACAGTTTAAGGTGTAACTAATGATAACATACAATGTTATAAATATTATTTATGCCAAGGAGGGGGGAAAAAAAAACTCTAAAAAAAAACTGTTACACGCAATTATTTACAGTCATTACTTATAGACTTATGTTCTAGGGATCTACTTAATATAGAAAACATATCATATATCATATTCCATGCAGAACGGATGCAATAACGAAATCAGGAAGGAAGCATCGGAATCAACGCAAATCTAGGAACAGAATCGAACAGATATATGTACCTATGTATGTATGTTTTTTGTTTTTTGTTTTTGTTTTCTTTTAAATACAGCTTAAAGACAAAGAAAGACTCGGATTACAGTTTAAGGATTTTGTTTCTTTAATCTGGAGCTGCCTCATGCTTTTGCCTTTTCTTTTGCTACGTTTCGTACGTTCCTCTTACGATCCTCTTACGTTTTCTCGGTTTTTAACAATATGTACATTCCTCACGATGGGGCCTAAAATAATCTTGCTTGCCTTACAACACTTTATATATCAGATATATATATATATGTTATGTTATGTATATAGTAGTCTATGAATTGTATATGTATCGGGGGATATTATGCTTATTTGCTGTCGTCTTCCGGTTGCCCTTCATCGGGGCATCTTTATCTTCTCTTCGCACTCGAATTATACATTAAAAGTCGGGGTAAGAATCTCTTGAACAATATAACACGTTTTCACTTAACTACGAAATACGAAGTACGAAACAGAGAAGGAGACGGAGAAAGGAGAAAGGACAAAGGAGAAAGCCTATTCAAATTGTACAAAAATTGTACAACAAAAACTCAAAGTCCTACAGTTACAGTTACAGATAATCAATCATATCATATCGCGATGTATTCTTCTAATATTTAAATATTTAGATGGAGTTGCAGTTGCAATTGGTGTTGGTGTTGGAGCGTTGGCTCAGCCCTCGACCATACGCTCTGATCCCGACCCCGAATCGCACTGTTCGATGACCAAACGGGCAATGCGCTTGATCTCACAGTAGGGGCTCTCATGCTCGATCAGCTCGTTCAGGATCTGTATGCCATTCTCCTGCTCCACCAGCTGGCAATATTTCTCCGGATAAACCTAAGGCAGGCAGAAGGCAAGAAGGCAGAAGTCAGGGGTGGTATAATCATCCTGTTTCCAAACACTCACCTGTGTCAGATTTGCCAATGCCCAGACGGCCCAGTGCTGGCATTGCGGCGTCTCATAGCAGCGCACCAGACTGAGTATGGGCTCAAAGCTGCGATAGTTGATATTCCGTTCACTTTTGATATTCCATCGCTGAATGGCGGCCACCATGCGGTCCAGCACATGCTCCCGGCTGGGCGATTTGATGGTCCAGGCATCGGCCCCATCGGATGCAATGTGCGCGAGCACACCAGCCGCATTGTAGCTGACCTGGAAGCGCAGGTTAGCACGGTTAACATTACCATTCTCTAGTCGCCCTCGTCTCGCACTCGCATTCGCTCGACCCACCTCGATGCCATCACTCAAGGAGTCCAGCAGACGGGCGAACACCTCTATGAATTCCTGTGTCATCAGCTTGGGGCGCAGCCATTTGACCTCTGCCACATTGCCCAGCAGCCCCATCATGTTACGCAGCAGTTCATCGCGATCGGGAAAGGTCTGAGAGCGCAGAAGATGCAGGATTTAGGATTTCTCAATGCTTTGTGGATGGTTGCTTTGCTCACGTGTAAACATTTAAGGAAATACTCCATGCCGCGTCCATCGAGGAATCTCTTACAATTAATAGCAGTCTCATCGGTTACATTCCACATGGTGGACCAGGCCACCTCCATGACATCATCGAATACGGAGCGTGTGAGGCGATCCTTGATCAGCGTCAGCATGGTCTATATCCAATATCAATGATTAATGATTAATACAGTCTCTCCCTCCCTCCATCCATTCCGACTTCGAGAACTCACATTAACTACACCCAATTCGCCCAGAAAGAGCTTCTGTCGTCCATCCACTTGGCAGGCCAAAGTGTTCAGCAAATAGATGGCAATACGCTGAACGAATCCCTCCTGCTCTGTCTTCGACACCCCATGCAGCAGTATCTTAATCAGACGTTCGTATTCAAACAGCTACAAAAAAGCAGAGAAGAATCAATGAATCGATTGGAAGGGAAAACAGGAAGATGTCTTTCGAGTTCGGCTCTTACCACATCGGCTGGCATGTGGAACTGTGTGAGAGTCAGATATCCATTCCGCAGCATTGTATCGTCCGTGTGATGCATTTCCATGCCATTGAGCAGCGTGCGTATGATGTGGTTGCGCAGCAAAGTGCCAAACTTTGAACGCTCCCTGCCCTTAACGATGTAGAACAGTGTGGCACTGCAATAGAAACAAAAAAACAAATGAAAAAGGTTCGTTAGCCTCCCAATTAGCTCCCAGTTTTGAAAGGCAAGGGGGGTCTTACCTCCCAGAGATTTGCATGTGCTTGAACTTTAGATGCCGATCCATGGCTGAGAGTACAGCATCCAGTGCTGTGTGTATGTCCTTGCAGTTCTCAAATCGAAACAGATGATACAGATCGTTGAGTACCTAAACAGAAAAGGGAAACAAATCAATGAGGGATTCAGAAGCTTCACAGAAAGCTGTCTCTTCGTACCCTTGTCAGGAGGACGGGTCTGTCGTGGTAGTAACGAGCTGCTGTTAGTATTTGCTGCTCATTGGTATCGCCAGCCACCTCGAGTGCGGGTATATCGTGGCGCTTGCATGCCCAGTGGGCCGTATGGTAGAGCCCGAGGAACTGCAGCGGCCGTTGGGTGCGGGACGCCAGGCCTGGTATGTCCGTGAGGGCAAAGTGCTGCTGTTCCATTTTCGTATTGGCATTGGCATTCGTGGACTCCTTGGTGGCCACCCCGTTGCCGGCTAAATTCGTGCCTGAGATGTCCAGGTGTGTCAGATGGCGCAGATTATCCATTAGCATTTCCAGCGTCTGATCGGGCAGATCGTAGGTGCCGTGGCCATTACCCGAGCTGGATATGGAGATGTCGAGCGTGCACAGGCGTCGCAGGCAGCAGATGGCATGCAGTTGATTGGCAATCGGCCACACATTGAACAGGATCAGGGTGTGGAGGTTCGGTAGCATCACCAGTGCCTCCAAGCTGAAGTTGGCCAGCACACAGGAGGTGAGGTCCAGATGCCCCAGGTCATGCAGATGGGCAAACTGAAGACGATGGTGCATCACCACGCCGTTGAGGACGAGACGCCGCAGATGCGGACACGTCAGCTGAAAGTCCACCGGCTCCTTCTCATTCGGCTCGGCATTCTGCAGCAGATGGGAGCTAATACCCAGCTCCAGGGAGCGCAAGCTGTCCCCATAGTGGGCCAGCAGATGATGCGAGTTCACGGTGATCATGTCGCAATACCACATGGACAGGGCAAACAGTTTGTGGCGCATCAGAGTCTCCAATCCTACAATGAAAAACAAAACAAACAAATCATTTACGGAAAGGCAATGATCACCCTTTAAAGCCTTTACCTATGCTGCTGAGTGTGCTGTTGCGTAGATTAACAATCTTCAGCGATGTGCGCTGTGTGTCTTCGAATAGCTTTATGACACTATCGTCCAGGGGCCTGTTGAACCTCTGATAGTTCTCCAGAAAGCCATCGCATATCTCATTGGGCAGCACAATGCCGGCATTCAGCAGACGTTGATTGTTGTCCGGCCGACAGCCGCTGATGATGTCCAGATTGTTGCACAGCTTCTGGTAGGCAATCTCCTTCAGTGTCAGCGGCTCCTCGTCCAGTGAGCCGTCCTCCATCAATCGCACCTTACAGCTCATCTTGGGCACGATTTGTTTGCTATCCGCCAGTGACTCAATGGTGTGTGTCTAATGATAAATGAAAGTATCTATGATTCATCAAAGAACGTTCTATTCTGTTCTTCCGAGGGGTAGATTGGGTTCGGTTGGGTTTCACCATCGATGGAAATCGAGAATAGCATTCAATTCAAGTCAAGGCTTTCTTCCCGCTCCCAAATGGCACGGCACGTGCGTGGGGGCGTGCGGGGTGTCCCCTAATCTGTGCTCAAATGTTCGGATGTCTGATAGCAACAACAATTACATAACAAACAATTACAAACCCACAAGTGTGAGTGCAGTGTGGTGCTGTCTTAGAGTGTGTGCTAATGCAGGACAAAGTCGGGACTCAATCCATTGATTGTCTTGCCTTGTCTGCGGGGCCTATGCCTCGAGGGGGCTAAACTTTGGGTTAAAGTCTGCTGCCGCAGCAGCCACAGCAGCCGCGCCAAGTCAAGCGGAAGCAGGCGGAAAATCTGTATATATTTATGAGGCGAGCATTCGCTGATTCGAGCTTTACGGATCACCTCAAATGCCAACAAACTATTACTTGCGAGCGTCGTGTTGTGTCGTTTGTCGTGTGTCGTGGTGTCTCTGTGTAGGTGCGTAGTAGTTATTGAAAAAACGCTTGCAAGCGCCAGCGAGCGACAGACACTCTGTCTGGCCTTATCGCGTTTTTGTACAGGGACAGGGGGGCGACAGTCCTACTAGTGGCAGCAGCAGCAGCAGTCACTAGTCAATCACTAGTCCCGTCCTCACAACAGCTGAGAGGGTCCGAGAATGTGCAGCAGCGCAGCTTTTTGGGGGGGGGATCAGATCATCACAACTTTCTGTACCTTTTTCTTGTCAGCCAGCAAAATACCTCGCTGCTATTGCGCTGCGCTCGAGTTTGTCTTTCGTTTTAAATTTAGTTGCAGCTGTGCTGTGTTGCATGCGTAGCACTAATTGCCTAGGCACAGCACTTAAGTTGCGCCAACAAATGTATTTGCTGCGTTTTTCGTCGTCAAATCACTTCATTATTATTTTTTTTGATTTCCTTTGTACAAGCTGGAGAAACATCGATGTTAACATCGATGTCATCGATGTTTGGGTTTACACTGCAGACATCGATGTTTTTTCTCAAACATCGTTTGAGACGCTTAGTGCAAACACTCAAACACTAGAAGCACTTATAGGTTATTTACACTATTATTAATATATTTGATCTAGAGATAAAATTAGTTTAAAGTATTTGCTTACAGGATTTATTTCTGCTCCTTTTTACTCAGCCATAATTATTACGCCACTATTAATAAGTGGTGATAGGCAGAAAATTGCAACTGAAGCGCAACCATAACTAGGCCCCTATGCGTATCCTTTGTAAAAAAAAACTTAGTTTAAAACTCAATAACTCAGCCTAGTCTAAAAAGGGAATTTATAATTAATAAATGTCATATTTTAGTGTTTATAAAGATTTTAACGTTGACATGCAATGACTGCATCTTTCAAGAGGCGATGCAGTTACTGCACCATCAAGTGGCCCGTGTGACACCAGCAGAAGGCTGTTACGCGCGGGTCCCAGGTAAAACGCAGCTCTCCTCCCGCCCAACCGACCGAGGGGCGCTGCCGCATTGCGCGCGGCGCGATAACCGAACCAAACGCGACATGCGGGAAAGATAGCTAATATTATATTATAGATAGCTAATAGACTAATATTCGAGGAAAATTAGATTTAAACATACCAAAAGAGCAAAGCATGCATTCAAAATATAATACAAATACAATTACTAAATACGGGAAAGGTACGTGAGTTTTAGTAATTTAATAAGAGAATGGGAATTCTCTGGATAAAATGTGGTAGAGGGAATTATAATCCGAGCGTAACACCCTAAGCGGCTCATGCAGGGACAACGTTATATAGTTTCGGGGGGGTATATAAAAACGGAAATAGAAAATTTTAAAAACATCGATGACACATCGATGTTTTGCTCTCAAAACATCGAAAACATCGATGTCCGCTACCATCGATGTTGCTCTACCGTCCGACGAAAATATACTGTAAATATACTGACGAATTCAAGTTCTGCTTGATTCTTCCTCGATTTTGATATTCCGTGGAATATTACTAGCTATCTAGATCTCTAAGCCGTACCCACATAGTTTTATCCGATTAATGAATCAATTTCCTACTTGATTGGCTTAATTTAAATAATTGCATTTATTGGATTTCTATATAACGTTGAAAATGTAATTTAATAGATTGATGAAATTGACAAAATATACCATTATATACCGATATACCGTAAATATACCGTCGGTTCAATTTTGACCTCAGAAAATACCGAAAAGTGTTAAAAATCACGTAAACTCAATCTGGCTCTAGGCAGTTCAATTTGGCGGTTACATATCGCGGGCCTGCCAACTCGACTGCAATAATCGATGACAGTATTGGGCAAGGTCACAAGGACTCCTTCGCGCCGACTTTACAACCATTTGAAATTTAAAGGCCATTGTTTAATGGGTAACTAGACTTTATTTTATTGTAAGTTAAGCGCTGAAATAATCAAATGTACACGCAAAAATTTGTTAGTTTTCCGCTTCAGTGTCAGTGTCAGTTTGTGTGTGTACGTGTCTGTGTGCTGGAGGGGAAAGCATGCGCCTCGACAACACACAAAAAACGACTATTCCTATTGCTTTCTCTCGGGGGACTACTAATTCTTTAAATCTAAATCACTGCGTTGCAGAAACATCTCATTATATTTATAATCTGGGTGGTCCTGGCGATAGGACAACGGCAACCAATTAACAATTCTCGTGCCGGGCCTCACATAATAAATAAACTTGCATTTAAGTTCTAAGTAAAAAAATGACAGAATTAAGGTCAGAAGAATGCTATAACCTAAATTAGAATCGAAGCGTCCCACTCAATCTCAGCCAGACAAATCGCCCTGGTCGAAGACACCCTGATCGTACAGCTCGGCGACAACCCGCCGCCCGCCAAAGAATCGTCCGTGCAGGGCCTCCTTGCCGCGTTGCGCCTCGGCTCCGGCAGAGAACTCGACGAAGATTTTCACTATGATCTCGGCCTCGTCGTCGTCCTCGTTCTCCGTCTGCTTCTCGTTGAAGATGATGACGCGGCTGACTGTGCCGAATTTGCTGCACTCCTCCTGGATCTCCTCCTGCAGGGTCTCGTCCACGTCCTCGGGGCCCACCATGTTGCGCAGGATTATGACACGCGAGTCCGTTGGCCTCATCAGACGCTGCATGACCAGCTGGCGGGCACTCTGGCCCTTGATGGACATGTTCTCCTGCTGCTGCAGCGTCTGCACATCGCCCTCGTCCATCAGCTTCTTCTGCAGCTCCTCCTGCTGCTTCTCGTGGGCCTTCTTGATGTTCTCTGAGAGATTGGCGGCGGTGGCCGCTGCATTATTGGCAGCCGCCGACACGGCAATGGCCACCGATGCTCCGTTGGTGGCCTCGACGCTGGCCAACGACGGGGCGGCAACCGTGGGAAGCACACCCACGCCCACGCCCATGCCAACGCCCACTCCTCCCACACCCATTCCGGTTCCGGGCAGAGGCAGTGTGGGCGTGGCCAGCAGGGCAGGCGGCGGCAGTGACGGAACGACGGCCTGCAGAGGCTGGAGTCCCGCGGGCACGCCCAGAAGACTGGGCGTCACTGGGGTCGGAGCCTGGAAGATTCCAGGAGGAAGCAGAGCCGCCACGGGAGCGGCTGGCATGGCCAAGCCCGGATTGAGGGCAGCCGCCGATGTGGCAGCATTCACCAGAGGCATGTTGCCCACCTTCGTGACCACTGCCCCAGCAGCCATTCCGAGGTTTGTTGGGTGCTGCGAGAGACCCAGCACGGCATTGCTGGCCACCGCATCCAAGGCCTGGATCTTGGCCGTTGCAGCGGCTGCCGCCACCGCCGCAGCCGTGGGCATGGTCGAATTTGTTGTGGGACAGGCCAGGGCATTGGGCGGTGTAATAGAGCGACCCACTCTGCAAAACGAATAGAGATTGGAGATTAGAGATCCATTTAAAACGGAGGAGCGAATGCAAGGGCGAACTCACCGGAGCAACTGTCCGCCCAAATCGAAAAGATTCATGCTGGCAATGGCCTCGTCCATGGCCTGTTTGTTGGCATACTCGATGAAGCCGTAGCCCTTGTGCGTGTGCAGTGACGTGCCCTGTGCCAGTTTGCAGTAGAGAATGGGTCCGAAGGCCTCGAAGACACTCTTGATATCCTCCTCGGACAGATCCGGATGGATGGAGGCCACATAGATGCGGTTAAAGCTCTTTGCCTCCTCCTGCACCTCATCGATGACCTGTTGGGCCTGTGGCATGTTGCTCGGCCGCCCCACCTTGATGTTGCGGCCACCCATTAGGGCGCCATTCATCTGTTCGAGGGCCAGCTGTGCTCCCTCGGGTATTTCGTACTCTACGAACGCGAATCCCTTGTGCTTCTGTGTGATGGGATCCCAGGACATGTTGATGGACTTGATGGGACCGAAGGGGGTGAATGCCACACGAATAGTGTCCTCCTTGAGCTCAAACGATATGCTGCCGACGTATACTCTGGAACAGAAAGGCATTTCGAGTTAAGAGGTGATTTCTTGGCAGTGTCAAAGGGCAGGCACATCGGACTGCAATCAGATCTTATCAGCTAAGAGAGCGCACACTTAATGACTGCCGCCCGGGCGACTGCCTTCAGTAACTCGAAGCCACAGCCATGGGAAGAGACACCATTTCACAACTCATTTTCAAATGTTTTACATCACATTACAATTTGTATTTGGCGAGTAAATGCCGTGGGATGCACGGATCTACTGATCTACTAACCTGCACATCAATGCCAATGCCTGTTGCCGTTGGACCTGGGTGCGTTGCGTGGCCAATTGCTGCTGCTGATGGGCCAGTGTCTGCTTCATGAGCACCATCTTGATGCTCTGCTCCATGGCATATTTCTTGGCCTTGCTGACCAGGTCATGCTGCTCCGACGTGAGCTTCGGCAGGGCCCCGCCCAGCAGACCCAGCAGGGCGGAGCGTGTCCCGGGACCAAACTTCACATCGCCCGTCTGCTTCAGGTCATACAGAGGCTGCGAAAGGTAGGGAATTTTCGAATCCGTGGACTTGCCTAGAATTGGACAGACCGATTAGTGCATCTCATACAGAGAGGGGGGATGGGGTATGGGGGGATTTTCAGTTCAGTTTTCAGTTTCAGTTTCATCATCATGGATCACATCATCTGCTATGCAATTTGTTCTTTTTAGTTTTAGTTTTAGTTTTCTTTTCTTTTTTGATTCTGTTCGGGGTTTTTGTCTGTTTTTTTTTTTTTTGTGTTTTATTTTTGGTTTTGGTTTTTTTGTTTTTTTTTTCCAAAGGCACAACTCGGTGGCAAACAACAGTTGGAACAACGAAAGTGCATTTTGTCAAGAGTTTGCGTTTGAAATTGTTTGGAAATAAAGACAAAAACTGCCTGCTGCCTGCAAGAAAGATGAAGACAAAAAAAAGAAGAAAAAAAAAATAAAGAAAATTGTTAATAATTATAGAGAGAGAGAGACAGAGTGGATGTGGGCATGGCATGGCATGGCTGCTGGAGAGGATTTTTGTTTTGTTTTTTCTGATTTCTGAGGAGGATTTCTGCTGGAGATTCATTCTGCTTGAGCGGATTTTGAAGCCATATATGGGGCCATGCTTTCGATTCGATTCGTTTCGATTGAACGACTGTAATCGGTGTGTGCTATCGTTATCGTTATAGTTGCTGAGTACAGTTACTTAGGGTACATTAAATGACATGTCATGTGCACGGATCGATTCGATCCAGTGAGCGCAGCGTCGCTTTCGCCTCACTTTCTCGCTTGGTTTGGAGATGTGTGGAGTTTCGATTCGATTCGATTTGATTTCATATCTTATCTATTTCATATCGATTTCGATTCTATCGCTTATCGCTTATCGGTTACCGGTAATCGTTTATCGGGCAGATGGGGGCATGTGTTTTTGTCATTTATTTGTGTTAGGGCTGGAAAATGCAAGAATAAAAAAGAGAGAAAGCACCCGATCAAATAAAACATATTCGCTAGGCTTATCGATAGGCAGATTGATATACGTAATAGAAGTACAAGTAGTAGTTGTAGTGCTGGAGGGATAGATAGATTGTACGTGTGTGTGTGTGAGGGCGTGTGTACATTTACATCAAATAGATATACAATATGCATGTAGATATATCGATTATCAAGTCCACACACATCCGATTTTGCAATATATCCGATAGTTGTTCGATTGATTGCGATTGCTGTCAATCGATATAAATCGATACAAATATACCATAACAAGAGCTGGGCACACGGAACTAGCGAAAATCCCCATACTCGCGCGATGATTAGTAGAAAAAGAAAATCACACACAAAACGTAGCCAGGTAGCCAGGGCCAGGGATATGGGGATTTTTGGGCCAAATTCACGTGTGCTCAGCTCTAGGTGGGAGGAAATATTTTTTATAAAAATTAGAAATTATAAGCGACCTTATGTGCGTTTTTTGCGATACGGTTTCCATGAGTTGGGGGGCGTGGTAATTGACTTGAAGAAGAGGGTCACACATTTATACATTGCTCATTTGTGATAAAAAAGAGAAAAATAAAAAAAGAAAACAAGACGCTGAAACGATAATAAGAGCAACAATATGTTTTTAAGTTGGTTAAGTTTTCTGCTCCGCCCTACCTCAAATAATCATCATTATAATCATCATCATTATCATCATTATCATCATCCTTATCATACTGTGTGCTTTGATTAATTCTTTTGTCTGATCTTTAGTTAATTGTTGTTCTAGGGATATGCTTTTATCTAGGGATAGGCTGCTGTGTGGCCAAAAAAAGGAGTCACTCTGTTTCAAGCGAATAAAGGACTTGTTATCGTGGATCGTGCGGATCATCGTGCGATGGTTGAGGAGGGTATATGGAATCAAAACTGATTCCCATTCCCCGAGGATACATATGATATGCATGTGTAAAAGGATAACGACGGACAATGCTATGGTGTACTCCTCCTCTTGCTCTAGCGTTCTATAAACAACTATCCATCTATCTCTATCGATATATATGACGAAACACACACAAAATACTTGGTACTTAATGTAAATGTATATGGCACAGAGGACCAGGAGCAGTCAGAGTCCCTCGGCTGGCTGGCTGGCTGTCTAGCAGGGCAGCTGCTAACCACGACGACGGCTGGCTTGGCTTGTTGTTTTGTTAGAAGAAGCGGAGGATTCTTGGTTGAATACTTGAATTAATGCGTGGATCAATTGCGTATTGGTTCGCACGTGATGATGTTTCTGGCTTGGGCTGTTTTTGTGGCTGATTTTTGGTGGTGGTGGTTGGTGGTAGTAGTAGTAGTAGTAGTAGTAGTAGTAGTAGTGGAGTTATCTAATTGGACATCTCTCTCTCGATCTCGTATACCCGGTTATATGGAACTTTTATATGTCTTATATATGGCGGAACACAAACTTAAAAAGAGATAAAAACGCTTACAGGAAATAAAAAAGAGAGATATAGAAGAAAGAGAAAGAGAGAGATATAGTTATATATGGTATGCTGCATATTTTGGAGTTTGATTTTTTTTTTTTTTTATTTTCTGGAGTTTTATTCTGGATTCACGGCGATGATATTCCCTATTCTGATATTCAGCTTTAGATTGTATATATCTACTGATCGATAGATATATATATATAGTATATATAGCATATACTCTTGGGTCGCTTGCAATTTTCTTTGGGGATCGGTTCGGATCGCATTGTCTGACACACACACTTGATTGATACGTTTTCGCTATAGTTTTTCGACTCTCACCTCACCTCACACCTCACTTGAGTGTTCGAGTTCATCGTGCGTTTATGAAGTCTGCAATTACTTAAGCAGAACAAAAGAAAAACCGATTATTTAGTGGCGTCAGGTGCTGCCCGTAAAGATGCGACGGAGTAGAAGTACAAGTAGTAGAGAAATATATATAGAGATGTGTGTTTTACAAAATATGTTTTTTGTTTTGTTTTATGCTTAGGAGAAACCAAAATACAATTACAATTTAGCCGCCGCTTCAGTTTCAGTCTTCTTGAACCCACGATTTACCAAATGAACTTATAGATTATTATTCATATACAAACATATGTAAATATATGTATATATAAGAGTACATACACACACACAGAGAGAGAGAGCATATGCCTATATGCCTTGGGGGGAGGGGGGCGCTTGCTTTGCTTTGATTTGATTTGACTTGATTTGTTTCCATTTCTAACATAGTACATGCTGAATATAATACATACGTATACGTATACATATACATAGGAGAAGGCATACATATATATATCTCTGTTGTGGATCTATCAGATCCATGCCGGACAAGACACTTACCCGAGTCGGAGCGCGTTCGCTTTGTGGCTGGCATCTCCGTAATTTCGCGCTGATCATCCGAACGTGGGGATCTGGAGGCTCTGTCGTTGCTGCCCTGTAATGTAAAATAATAGGGTTTAATAATGGTTAAATTGAATGCTATATGCTCCTGCTACTGCCCGTGCCCATGCATGAGGCGGCCCATGAGGCGGTGCGGCGGCGGGTATGGTATGCGCGTGGCCTATGGATACACACACTGCGTGCCGTGCCGTACGGAACTATGACGTCGGCGTCCCCTGTGCACCATACACGCCATTAGCGGCAAGGTCATGCAGCTGCACAGTCCACATATGATTATGCCCCAACACACAAGATGTCCACTGGGTACATTATCTCACGCAAACACTATTTCCATTTCACCATACAACGCAAAAAAAATAGAGTCGGACCGAAAAAAAAAAAATGCGCAAAATCTACAGCCTGCAAGGCACGCGACGCCAGTAATTGCCCCAAAAAGTATTCCTTCACGTTTACTGCACTCGAAATTTTCTGGAGCTTACCATGCTTTCGATTTTTCGCTAATAATATTCGCAAATTATGGTTTATTTGTTGATTTTAGTCGAAAAATTTGACTTTGCGAAAAAATTGTCAAGATGGATGCGAGCAGTGTGGCCGTGGACTGGTCCGACCCTCAGAAATATACCAAAATATACCGTCTCATTTTCAAAATATACCGTAAAAATACTGACGAATTCGAGTTCTATTATACATATTCCTCGATTTTGATATTCCGTGGAATATTCCCAGCTATATAGAACATTTAGCCATGCCCACATAATTTTATACGAATAATGGATCAATTTTCTACTTAACTGGTTTATTCTAAATATTTGCTTTTATTGTATTTTGACTAAAACAAGGCTTAGACAAAATAGTTGAACAACAAAAAACAGTAGCAATGTTGCTGGTATTTGAAGACATGATGCGTGTATAGGCCTTTGTATACCCTATTTCGTTAATTTTATATGAAGATCCTGTTTTCCGAACTGTTTTTAAAACGCAAGTAATAAAGAAATTTTCTCAAATTGATATGTTTCAGACATATTCATGCACATGATTATTATCTTGTATTTTTATATATCCTTATACCTATTCTTAGTCTCTGTAGAAAGACGATGAGCGGCAAAATATCGTTGAAATAGGTTTAAAAAGAGACTAAATTGTTTTTGCCTTCTTTGGAGCCTGGGATGACAAACATATTCTCAATTCTATAATATCCATTCCCCCAGGGTATGCCCAGAAACATTTGAACATGGAATTAGCAATATGGGATGGGTCAAAATAAAATTACTGACTCAAAAATATGTTGCATTTCTCGGCCAATGAAAATCGTCAAAATGAATTGCAAAACATGTTGCTGCAGCAACATGTTTTGCAGAATGTTTTTGTCGATTTCATTGGCCGAGATATGCAACATGTTTTGCATTTCATTTTTGACGATTTTCATTGGCCGAGAGCAAAAATCGCGTCGTTCCCGTTTTAACCGGTTCGTAGTTTGGCGGTATATTTAAACCCAACACATGAAAAACTAAGTTATATGGAATGGGACTCATTGTTGTCAACCGGGCCGGTAAATGCTCAAAAAATTCGACGAATTCTTCGATTTTGATCTTCCGTCGAATATTACCAGCTATATAGAACATTTAGCAATGCCCACATAGTTTTATCCGATCAATGAATCAATTTCCTACTTGATTGGCTTAATTTAAATAATTGCATTTATTGGATTTCTATATAACGTTGAAAATGTAATTTAATAGATTGATGAAATTGACAAAATATACCATTATATACCGATATACCGTAAATATACCGTCGGTTCAATTTCGACCTCAGAAAATACCGAAAAGTATTAAAAATACCGTAAGCGGTCACCCTGCGTCCGACACTCAGAAATATACCAAATATACCGTCTCATATTCAAAAATGACGAATTCAACTTCTATTAAACATACATATTCCTCGATTTTGATATTCCGTGGAATATTACTAGCTAAATAGATCTCTGAGCCCTTCCCACATCATTTTATCCGATTAATTAACCTATTTTAAACTTGACTGGCTTATTTTAAACACTTGCTTTTATTGCATTTTGCGTAAAAAGAGGTTTTGAGCGAAAATGGTCAAACAAAAAAAAAAACGAAAGAGGATAGTCGTTCCTATTGTTCAATTTTGATATTCCGTCGAATATTACTAGCTAGATACCTTGTCTAAGACCTTGTCTTTGATTGATACCCTTTAGACATATTCATGCATATGATTAGTGTCTTGTGTACATATCTCGATCCCGATACCTATTCTTAGTCTCTGTAAGAAGACAATTAGCTGAAAAATATCGTTGAAATAGCTTTAAAACAGAAACTCGCTAGTTTGTGCATATATTGGCGCCTTAGATGACAAACTTTTGACCTCAAAAAATACCGAAAAGTATTAAAAATACTGTAATCGGTCACCCTGGTCCCTGGTAGCAACTGTGTAGTTACCGTGTAGTTGCCATGTAACAAACATTTCATTTCTGTTGACCCTTGTTGTTTAAACCTAATTTTATAGGCAATCCAATAAAATTTGCCAATCTTGTGGAAAATTGATTCATATGTTGTCCATAATAAGTCATAGGTCATGGCATAAGTGGGTTATGTTCGTTTTATCACGGTATATTTTGAAAATGAGACGGTATTTTTCGCTCATAGTGCAACGAAAAAATGAGTATGGTAACTGGCAAAAACAATGACACTTAGCCAATGTATATTGGGCAAATAGGGTGGATTTTACCTTGCATTCGATGCCGTTTCTCTGCCGTGTTGCCTGTTGTCCATACCCTCTTTTTCCCTCCTGATAGTAACGAGTAACGTGTGGTCAATATGTATTTGCAGATGTATCTTTTGGATCGGATCTCGCTGGTGCTGGTGCGGTGCGAAATGTCAATAACAAGTTTCTGGTAAATCATCTCGCTTCTCGCTGTAAATTCGACCGATTTTAGCCGCCGAAAAAGCCACCAACCGCTAAAATTGTAGTAAAAATTTAATTTTTGTGTTAAGAATAACTTAAAACTGCAAGATGCCGCGTATTATGATCAAGGGCGGCGTGTGGCGCAACACGGAGGTAAGTTGGACTTGTTTCTTGCAATTGTTTTCACTGTTTTCCATGTGTTCTGGCAGGATGAGATTCTCAAGGCGGCTGTCATGAAATATGGCAAGAACCAATGGAGTCGTATTGCCTCGCTGCTGCATCGCAAGTCGGCCAAACAGTGCAAGGCCAGGTGGTACGAGTGGCTGGATCCCAGCATCAAGAAAACCGAATGGTCACGCGAGGAAGACGAAAAGCTGCTGCATCTGGCCAAGCTGATGCCCACACAGTGGCGCACCATTGCGCCTATTATAGGACGCACTGCGGCCCAGTGTCTGGAGCGCTACGAGTTTTTGCTGTAAGTCCACTTGTTGCTAACCGTGTTCCGCTCCAGATTTATCTCATTATGTGGTTTATTTAGCGACCAAGCACAGCGCAAGGAGGATGGCGAGGACACCATGGACGATCCGCGCAAACTGAAGCCGGGCGAAATAGATCCCAATCCAGAGACAAAGCCGGCGCGGCCTGATCCCAAAGACATGGACGAGGACGAGCTGGAAATGCTGTCCGAGGCTCGGGCCCGTCTGGCCAACACCCAGGGCAAGAAGGCCAAGCGCAAGGCTCGCGAGAAGCAGCTGGAGGAGGCCCGCCGCCTGGCCACGCTCCAGAAGAGGCGCGAGCTGCGCGCCGCTGGCATCGGAAGTGGCAACCGAAAACGCATCAAGGGCATCGACTACAACGCAGAGATTCCCTTCGAGAAGCGACCGGCGCTTGGATTTTACGACACGGCAGAGGAGCATCTCCAGAAGAACGAGCCGGACTTCAACAAGATGCGGCAGCAAGACCTCGACGGAGAGCTGCGCTCGGAGAAGGAGGAGCGCGAGCGGAAGAAGGACAAATCGAAGCTGAAGCAGCGCAAGGAGAACGAGGTGCCCACCGCGATGCTGCAGAACATGGAGCCGGAGCGCAAGCGTTCCAAACTGGTGCTGCCCACTCCCCAGATCTCCGACATGGAGCTGCAGCAGGTGGTCAAGCTCGGCCGCGCCAGTGAGATGGCCAAGGAGATAGCGGGCGAGAGTGGCATCGAGACGACAGATGCCCTCCTGGCGGACTACTCCATCACACCGCAGGTGGCGGCCACGCCCAGGACTCCGGCTCCCTACACCGACCGCATCATGCAGGAGGCCCAGAACATGATGGCCCTGACCCACACAGAGACCCCGCTCAAGGGTGGCCTAAACACGCCACTCCACGAATCCGACTTTTCCGGCGTCCTGCCCAAGGCTGCCTCCATAGCCACGCCTAACACGGTCATCGCCACGCCCTTTCGCACTCAACGCGAGGGTGGAGGAGCTGCCACACCAGGTAGCTTCCTCACCCCATCCTCGGGGGCCCTGGTGCCGGTGAAGCCCGGTGTCCCGGGAGTCCCCACACCGGCCTATGTCCGGGACAAGCTGAGCATCAACCCCGAGGAGAGCATGGGCGTGACCGAGACGCCGGCTCTCTTCAAGAACTACCAGAAGCAACTGAAGTCCACCCTGCGGGAGGGACTCTCCACCCTGCCGACCCCGCGCAACGACTACGAGATTGTAGTCCCCGAGCAGGAGGATAGCGAGGCGATGGACACGAGCACAGAGCCCGCCATCGAGGACCAGGCCGATGTCGACGCTCGCCTCTTGGCCGAACAGGAGGCGAAGCGGAAGCGCGAGCTCGAGAAGCGCTCCCAGGTGATCCAGCGCAGCCTGCCCCGACCAACGGAGGTCAACACCAAGATCCTGCGACCGCAGTCGGAGAAGCAGAACCTTACCGAGCAGCAGCAGGCCGAGGAGCTGATCAAGCACGAGATGATCACCATGCAGCGTACGTAGAGTCCGCTGAAAATACTCCACAGACACTCTAATCCTCATCTTGTTTCTTTTTCCAGTGTACGACTCTGTCAAGGATCCTGTTCCGGGACAGTCGCAGCACAAGCTGGAGCAGCTGCAGAGCTACTTCAAGGCGAACCCCTACGAGGAGATCTCCCTGCAGGAACTGGCAAAGGCCAAGAAAATGCTCTGCGACGAGATGGAGGTGGTCAAGGAGCGCATGTCACACGGCGAGCTGCCCCTGAATGTATACGCCCAGGTGTGGCAGGAGTGCCTGGGACAGGTCCTCTACTTGCCATCGCAGCACCGCTACACGCGTGCGAGTCTGGCGAGTAAGAAGGATCGCCTCGAGTCGGCGGAGAAGCGACTCGAACAGAACCGTCGCCACATGGGCAAGGAGGCCAAGCGCTGCGGCAAGATTGAGAAGAAGCTGAAGATCCTAACCGGCGGCTACCAGGCCCGTGCCCAGGTGCTCATCAAGCAGCTGCACGACACCTACTCCCAGATTGACCTGAACTCGATTTCACTGTCCACATTCCGCTTCCTCGGCGAGCAGGAGGCCATTGCCGTTCCGCGGCGTCTGGAATCGCTGCAGGACGATGTGCGACGACAAATGGACCGCGAGAAGGAGCTGCAGCAGAAGTACGCCAGCCTAATCGAGGAGCGTGACTCGCTCTACAACGAAATCGAGCAGATCACAGGAGTGCGGCCAACGGCACAACAGCTCCTGGGCCCCGAACATGAATTAGAGGGAGAAACCCATTGAAAATCTTATCTAATTTTGTTTACAACTCTCAAATATAAAACGTGTGTGACCCAAAGCGAACAAGCTCCAGTTCTTTTGTAGTTTGCAGTTTGCAGTGTGCAGTTTGCAGTTTGCAGCTTTGTTTAGTGGCCGTATTTCTGGTAGACCCACTTCTTGTTGTCCAGGGGGCAAACAAGGCGCGTCTTCAGCCAGCGAGCGATGCAGTGGTAGTGGAAGGCGTGGTTGCACTCGCCCCAGGCCACGGTGCAATCGTCCTTGTTGGCATTGGGATCCGCCTGGCACTCGATGCACAGGTTCATGATGTGGTTGCGGCAGATCGCGCAGTTGTCTACGGTCACGTCCCAGGACCAGAGAGCATGAGCCACCCACTTGTTCACCACGAATCGCTCCTTCCCATGCTGCTGCGTGCCGCTGCATGAGGGCACGTCGTCATTTAACTCTTCCATGTCACGGAAGTCCGCAGATTCTTCTATTTCTTCCATCTGATCGGCCATTTTTCAAATTTAATTTCTTTAACTATTTTCAAAAAAGTCAAATTTCAAATGTGTTTCGGTTTTTTATTCCAGAAAATATGTGTTCAGCGTCGACAAAGACTCGGAAGTGAATGAGCATTGTGGATTGTATTCATTCAAGGAAAATGTTATGGAAAACATGGCCTACTAGGTTCTTTTCCAGGCTGTCAATCGCTTGGCAGCTTATCTGCCTTTGTCGTAGCCTCTCAGTCCATACGGCAAACAATCCTTCAGACCCTTGGAAGGGTCCCACATGTCGATGCTCGCGTCTTCGGGATCTGCACAGATGTAAGTAATAATAATAACAATCGAATTGAAGTAAGTAATCCATTATTTTGTGCTTACAGCTTTCAGCATTTTCTCGTATGAATCGTAAGCAAGGAGCTCTAACAAGGATTCTCTGGGGTAAACTCACCTCTCAGCCAGCGCAGTAGGAAGTAATCATCGTGGGTGTCGACGAGAGTATCGTCCATCTGCTTGCGGAATTTCAATTGGAGGAAACGTTGAGAGGATCAGGAGTCAGGCCTCATACAGGATGTCATTGCATATAATCTTTTCTGTAATTCTGCTTATGTCAAATAGTCCTTTTGATCATAATAAAAAGTTTATCAACAATTTTTGCTTTGTTTCTGTACCTGGGAAATATGGGAAAAATATCCTTGATCCTTGATCAAGGACTTCATCAAGGATATTTTTCCGATCACAAAGGGGCCCACAAATAGCCGATAAACCGAAATATTTATGACTGGAGGAAATATCCTTGATCCCTGATCCTTGATAAGGACTCCATAAAATCAAGGATTTTCTTCCTGTCACAGGAAGCCGTGGCACGCCAGGATTGGCCCACAAATAACGGAGCTGCGGGCTGTTGTTGTTCTACAACAAAAATTATTGTTGTTTTTGTTGTACAACAACAACCCTCAACTTGCGTCCGCTCAAATGGCCAAAAACGAGAATTTCAGATCTGGGATACCAGGCGAACAGAAATCAGCAGAAGGTCGCTGGTTTAAAAAATAAATTGTGTGCCCCCAAAAGTATGCACCAGTTTTTTTGCATTCGCTAAAGTTGCTTTCTGCTGATTTCTGTTCGCCTGGTACTTCGATTTGAAATTTCTCCGTTTTCGGCGTTTGACGTTCGACTTAATTCGAATTTTTTCTTTGGCTATATCTCGACTTTTTATGGGCCGATCGGGGCGTGGCATGCCTTTTTGTGATCGGGAGAGTCCTGCCAACCGATTGGCATCAGAAAAAAGGACATCCATGTCCTCACGATTTTCGCAAAAAATCATGATGTAACCATCATTAAAATTGCTAAAAATCGGCCTCATTTTCGAAGTCCAGATTTTGATGCCATTCGACAGTCTGGATCCTCGCGATCCTGGCAGAGTTGGTCCTGCACCGATCTGGCCCTATTTGACTGAGATATAGCCTTCCGAATATTAAAATTTGCATGTAAATAAAATACTGGTCTTTTCTTTACGCTATATCTCGACTGTTTACGGGCCGATCTGGGCGCAGCACGTCTTTTCGTGATCGGGAGAGTCCTGCCAATCGATTGGCATCAGAAAAAAGGACAGATTGATTGTCGGCGATCCTTGCAGAGCAGGTGACAATGATGTAAGAGCTAGAAATGCACCCAAGACAAGTTCCCAAGAAAAGGCATGCAATATATTTCCAGCATTTATTCGCAGTAATTTACAAAATTTTTGGTTCTAAAATACTAACAGATTTAACTTAAGACACCGTCTTAGATATACATTCATCAGATGGTAGATTTTCCTCACGCACTTGCACACGAAGTAACAGTAGCTCTGAAATGGAATTGCAAAGATTAGGATTGGGAAGAGACGCTGTCTATGAACACACTTACCAAATTCTCATTTGGACCATGCAGCGCTTGCAGGGGATAGCCGGCGGCATGGGTCCTTCCTCCATAGGTGGCAGGGCCGTAAAAGTAAATGAATAAAAGCTACAAAAATGAGAAAGATATACATATGTACATGTTTATGTCATGGCCTTTAACTTCAGTTCGATAAACATCTGAAATCGTATTTGATTTCGTAACCATTTGTGGCTCTAAATATTTCACAATGGTCTAAATATTTCGGAAAGCACCATTCAAAATTCTTGGGTGCATTCCTATTAAATTTTCCCTCCTCAAAATGGACTAGAGGTTTTTGAAATTTGAAGGTTCCTGAAGCTCAAAAAATGGCCTTGAAAGCCCAGAGATCCGCGACGTCTGTCAGCTTCGTCCAGCCGAAACAGGGACGACGAACCTCTGCAGGTCCGGATGAGATCAACAGCATTTACATTAAGAGGATCGTGAACGACTGGCGCAACTCCGTGCGGGAAAGACGCTTTACTACGGACTTGGAGACTTCGGCGAGATCCTCCGAGACGGAGCTGCCCAGGGCCAGCTCGAAGAAAACCATTACGACTACCAGTATCATTCGGCCAAGCATCCAGAGACCGCAGCTGCTGCGCAATTACAGCAAACCAGTGGATATCGAGCACGGAAAGGGTTCCGGGGAGGCAGATCGTATAGCCGTCACAGAGGGCATTGACCTATACATCCACCAACCCATCAAGGTCGCATTCTCCAAGCCATTACCAGCCCCCCAAATTATTTAAAATGATTATGGAATCACCTGCCATCCTGTGGATGCTCCAAATGAATAAAGATCTTACAAAGGTGGCACCCGAGTTCCTCTTTCTGTAACTGTCTTGAAGAATACTGCTACTTTATCATTTGTCACTAGAGAACCATTTTTTGGGATCACATTTCTATATCTATAACCTTTGTTATCAATCGACTTTAGTATATCCCTTTGAGACACTAGCGAAAGTTATACTGGCAGGCAGTTCGTTCAATCGTCGGGAAAGCACTTGTGGGAGTACTTTTTTTCCTAATGGACTGTTAATTCGAGAAGAGAATATTTTTGGATCCCATAAATCCCTTCCCTTCCTCGATTGTGGTTTATTTTTAAATTCAAGATTATTACATTAATTTGACAGTTGACTGACCATTGCCACCGATAGATGGCTCTGTAAAGTGTGACGACTGTGAGATGGCGCTACATATGTACAATATCTCACTAAGTGATGGCGCCACACAAAGTGTAAGTATCGATGCAGGTATTGATGCAGGAATTAATATCGATGCAAATTATCGATTCAATAACGAAACAGATGTCAAAGTTGGTCAAAAACAGCTGATTGCAGCCAGGGGTGCAGTGCACGATAGCCGCCGTTGAAAATTGTAAATTATAATTTCTTGTAAATAAAACTAGTTAAAAGCATTAGGTAATATTCAGTTGCCAGCGTCTTCTGGGATGGCTGAATGCTCATCAGCTTGTTGGACGTGAGCAGGTGAAACCAACGGAAGCGATTCAGATAGTTCTCAACGCCTTTACTGATGAAATGTGACTGTTTGAAGCTCAGATCGGTGGAGATCGCAGAAAGAAGAACATCGGCACTCGTCGTAGTACTCCATTTTACACTTGCAATAATGTTCGCGTTTTATTATTGTCGCATTACCAATCTAAACTTGAACTAGTTAGTCATATACACTAAATACGCATATATCCAACTATACAATAGAGCTTTGCTTAGTGCTTAGGGACTTAGGGTCTACAACTAGAGCTTTACAATTTTAGTCGCACATTCATGCTGCATGCTGCATGCTGAATGCTGCAAGCGTTGGCATGGCGTTGCATGGCGTTACATGGCGTTGCAGGGTGGAGCTTAGGCTTAAAACATTTACAAATACACTTATGGGATAGAGCAGCCTTATCCTTATACTCGTACTATGTCCTAAACGTAGATAAGTATGTGTTTGCTTGTTGGTTGCTGTGTGTAGCACTCGTTGGCTCCTTCTGGGGGGTTAAGGATCCGTCACAGTTTTGGCATGGCTTTTACAGATTACAGATTACGGTTACAGTTACGGATACGGATAGAGTAGAGTGTACATATGTTAGATAGAAGTAGAGAAGTGCTTTTGATTTGAGTCTTTAGGATGCATTGAAATGCGTTGAAATTGCGTGTGTGTGTCGTGTGTGTCGTGTGAGTCTCTGAGGTAACAACAAAGTACAGAAGTCATCAAAATATACACGATATTCACGGATACAAAACTTAATTAGGCGCTTCATTTGCGATTTGCGATTTGCGATTACCAACTAATAATAATGATAATGATAATAGTAATAATAGTAATATTGATATACATTCACACATTAAACAACTAACAAAGCGCATTTATGCATATTTATATTCATGATGATGCCACTCTCGCCTCTTGTTATGGATGTTATTTATGATAATTTATAATGCGCACACACACGGGGGGTCATATTTACATAACAGATGCACACGCACACATGCATGCGCAGGATAACTGTATTCATATATCGTATATCGTACAACTTCCAACTTCCAACTGACAACTGCAGTTGTGACATTAATTAGCTGCAATTGCAATTGCAATAGCAATAGCAATACAAAAAAACAAAAAAAAAAGATTTATGCATTTCAAAAGCGCGACTAATTATGTTACTTTTTTTGTCATCTTATATTTAATGGTTGTTTTTGTTTGCCGTCAGTTGTGGCGTCGACGGCGCTGCCAACTGGCGCCGCTGCCCTCGTGGCTGTGGCTGTGGCTGTTGCCGCTGCTGCTGCTGCTCTCTTGTGGTGCCGCCACCGCCACCGCCGCCGCCGCCAGGTGCAGCCAATGCAACTGTTTCCTGAGTTTTGCCCGCATTTTGCGATACTTTATGCCTCCTGCGCCGCTACCGCCTCCATCTCCGCCTCCGCCTCCTCCTCCTCCTCCACCAAACAGCTGCTATCACGTGCCCGTCGACAAGTCCTCTTTGAGCCACTGAGGAATGGGCCGAGAGCCGAGCTTCTTCAGCAGCTTCACCAGCGCCGTATTGTGATTCAGATAGTATCTGCAAAAGGGAAAACGGGAAAACCATTGGCTGGATGAGTGGGGGTAGAGTGCCAGACGGAGAGAAGCTTTCAAACGAATTAGAATTTCAAATTGCGCTTGCGGCTTGTCTCTTACGCAAATATGCAGATCAGACCGGGCTCCCATCTCTTGTCAGAAGGGTTTTCTCGTATATTTTATTGGAGTTTCTTTTGCGGCAGATTGTGGCCGGGAATCATATTTGTCTGCATCAGAAGACTCAAGGGACAGGACCTGTGGATCTCCTAGCTTGAAGCATATCCTCTGTTCACAGTCGTCGATTCTTGAGCTACTCCTAGGACTCCTTTCTAAGGTTGTTCGTGTAAAGCGTCATGCAGCTGCGCCCCTCGGTCAGTCTCCTTACTGATACACCCTCTATAAGCATTCCTAAGACTCCTCGCCCAAATCCCATACAAATCGCCCTCACATTTCATCCGCTTACTCGTTGAACTATTATTCCAGTTCGACCACCACCTCCTGCTGCTGCTGGGCTGTATATATTCCCCCATTTAGTGGCGTTGAATGCCTCACAAAGTAGTTCATGTGTCCATCGCTTCGTCTGGCTGGCTGGCTGGCTGGCTGGCTGCCTGGCATGTTGTCGCCCCAGAAGTGTCCTTCTCCTTGTGCCTTCAGCAAATCGTTTCCCTTGTCAGCTGACAGCTGGCACACCGAAATCGCAGTACAGCAAAGTGCACTTTTAGCGGCCGCAAAGTGCCACATTTCACATCCCCCAAAACCATCCTCACACGAACAGGACAAAAAAAGGACGGAGCCCGAGCCAGAGCCTGAGCCACCCATATATGTTCATTAATCCTTCACTCAAAGCAGCATCCTTCGCCATTCTGCTGTCTGCCCCAAATCACTCCTCACACCTACTACCTACTACCTATAGGAAAAAGGATGCCCGAGTAAGGGATTGAAGGGTGGGGCCACAGCCCACAGCCCACACCTTTTGTGCCGGGGCTTTTTTTCTTCTCCTGTCGAAGGGGGGGTTTTTTTGCGATTTTACTCACCGCTGCAACAGCTTGCCGCTGCGCTCATCCATCGTCGGATACTGGCGTCCCTTCGATTTGCCGAGGCATTTATTGCGCTTCTCGTTGAGCGCCTGGCAGTAGAAGCCCTTCTTCACGTCGTAGCGCAGGTGATTTGAATAATCGAGCAGCGGCTGGACTTTGAGGAATCGCTGCAGCTCGTTCATCACGTCGATGGGATTGAGCCGGAGCTGGTCCCCGTCGATGATGTGCACCTGCTGGGCGGGGTAGTAGGCCAGCCAGTGCTCCAAGTGCTGGGCGTATTTGCCAGGATTTAGGCAGCGATTCCGCAGATCCTTGAGGGCCCTCGGTGCCGAGTCGCTTGCCGTTATGACCTATCGAATCGGAACGAAACGAAAGTGGGAGAAAGAAGAACCAGAATCAGAATCAGAATCAGGAGAACACAACACATGTCGGAGGCGGCTGTCGAAGCAATCAGTGGCATGTGCCTCCAATGTGTCAGTGTTTTTGTGGGTGCAAATAGAAATGCAATCCGCAATTGGAATTCAAATGAAATGTACTCGAACTTGCAGCACCGGCAGGCATGCAGCATGCAGCATGCAGCATGTGTGTGTTGTTTGCCTTCGAAGCTCGAAATTAAAACCGAAAATCTCATTCATTTTCTGTGTGTCGATTTGTTGTGTTTGAGGTGTGTTTTTTGAGGTGAACCCGGAATGCGTCTGTCTGTCTGTGTGGGTGTTTGCTCTGGGGACTTGGACTTGCTGATGGATTTCCAATCACTCTAAGGGGGACAACAAGGACTGGCCTTACCTGATAGAAACTATAATTGTTGGCTATCACATCGCCGTGCGCCCGCTGGTGCTGGTACCAGGAGTAGGCCCGCTTCGCCGGCGATATCAGGATCGTGACGATCTTCGCGTGCGGCAGCAGGGCGTGCGTCCGCTTGGGCACCGCCTCGCCATCGAAGTACGTGGCGCTCTTCTCGAACATGTAGCGCGGACTGCCCGCCTGCGTGGGCATCGGGGAGGGGGAGCTGCTGTTGCTGGGCGGCAGCGCCAGGGTCTCCCCGGAGGGGAAGAAGTCCATGTACCAGTCGAGGCCGCGGTAGTAGTTGTTGCCGTTGAAGAACTGCACCTCCTCGAAGGTGTCCGGGGAGGCGATGTTGCTCGCGATGCTGCCGTGCATCGAGAGGAATGTGTAGAGGGCGGTGGTGCCCGTCTTCTGGGGCCCGATCACCAGGAACTTGGGCAGCGAGTCACAGTTCTTGGTCTTGGACCAGATCTTCTTGTGGCGCGCGTCGTCGCAGGGATTGCCCCAGACGGGATCCACCTCCTCGGGGTGCAGCTGGAAGTACATCTCCGCCAGCTGGATGGGCGGCGCGGAGGCCAGCTTCAGGTTCGTCCAGCACTGCAGGAACTTGATCACCGATTGGAATGTGTAGAGGGCCAGCCGATCCGAGCCGTAGTTCGACATGTGCGTCATGAAGATGTTGATCGGGTTGTAGACGATCGTCTGGAAGAGCTCTCCGCCCTGTATCGACTCGTCCAGCTTGTCCCTGCCCCCCGGGTACCGGTCGATGTACATCGTGTGGGTGAACAGGCCGCACGTCTGCCGCGGCAGCACCATTATGTTCCTGTGGATGAAGCCGCGCCGCAGTCGCGCCGGCCGCAGGTGGGGGTACTCCTCGGTGGACGTGACCTTCACGTTCCACACCTTCTTCCAGGCCACGTAGAGCAGCTCGTGGGCGGGGTAGACGCCCGAGTGGTGGGGCGAGATGGAGTACCCCGAGCTGGTGGGTATGTTGTGGTCCATCGCGAAGGCGTAGTTCAGGTGCATCTCGGCCATCAGCAGGGTGAGGTTGTCGTACAGGTGCGGCTGCTGGTGCTTCCACATGTGCGAGAACCAGTTGAACTCCTGGACGTTCTGCAGCAGGAAGTCGTCGCCGAGGTTCTCCTCGCGCGTCCCGTGGTGGTAGTACTTGCCGGAGAACCCCAGGTTGAACTTGAAGCCCGGCACCATGGCTGCGATGTTCTTCTGCGTGGCCACCAGGGCGCGCACGTCGTCTGGCCGCAGGCGCGTGCCCTTCTCCCCCACGAAGATGTCGTCGATGTCCACGAGAATCATCCGCTCCAGGTTGAGGCTCAGCTGGCCGTGGCTCAGGTAGCTGAGGGAGTCGAGGAACACCAAGCGGTGCAGCCAGAAGCGCAGGCTGCTGCCGAAGAGCACCCTCTGGATGCCGTCCAGGTGGCCGCGATCCTGCAGCACCGTCGTGAGTGGCAGCTGCACCTGCCCCACACTGTCCGCCGGGTACTCGTTCGTATTCCGCTGGGCCCACTCCACGGGCTCGTAGGTACTGTGGTTGTGCTGGAACACCGCCCAGTCGTCGCCGGGCAGGGCTCCCCATGCGGTCTCGCCCGCGCGCGTCAGCCGCAGGACCGAGGATCCCGGGTTCAGGCTCGCATCCCGCAGCCGCAGGTTCGTGTTCACGAACAGCGGGAAGTCCCGCAGCTGGGCCCCCACCAAGGTCTCCTCGCTGGGACTGAGGAACCCCACTATCCCCACGTCGTACTCGCGGCAGTACTTGTCCAGCAGCTCCCGATTCCACTTGTCCATGTTGAGGTACTTGTCCAGGTTCTCGAACACAATCACGCCGTAGCGTCCTTTGTCGAGATTCGTGAGCACCGGGAGGCTTTTGCCAGCCACCTCGATTTTGTATCTGCAGAAAAGAGAGAGCAAGGATGGGATTTTAGCAATAGTTTGAGAGTCATTTGATGGGTATATCTATCTATTAGAGGCATCTGTAATAACTCTAGCTCCCAGAGCTCACAAGAAGTGCAAAGTCCCTCTTTGCTGAGGCTCAGCTGAGAGAGCTGTCCTTGGTGTTCTCTCGCCGATCAGCAGGAAACAGAAAACACGAGAGCAAGATGAATTTAGTAATAAGATGACGTCGTCCCCACATCTTCTCTCTTTCGAGGACCATCCGAACGTTTGCTATCTCTGTCTAGCGCTTGTATCTCTCTGAGATACGGGAGAGCGTGGATGGTCCTCATCACCGCGGACTACGTCCTACTACGGGAGTGACAAAACTACTTGTGCTGTGGAGAGAGAGTGAGCCAGTCTGCTTCGTTTTTCTCTCTTCTTTCGGTGAGCAGATAGCATAGGAGCACATTTTTCGAGCTCTGCTAAGACCCACATTGCTTCCAATTGCTCCTCCGATATGCATTCCCAACGGTAACGAATCTACGCTCAATAACTGTCAAAACCGCACAAAACAGAAAGAGAGAGAGAAGAAGAAACTAAAGTTAGAGGGAGAGGGAGAGAGAGATGGCAAGAGAATGAAGCTGTCAAACGTGTGACATTCATTGAGAGTGCGGGTAAATGAGACGCCGCATATCCTCTGCTACTCCTTCTGCTTCTGCTACTCCCTTTCGCTTTGAGAACATTGCACAGAGCTGCATTTGACATCTGGCTGTCAGAAGCTGTTTGCCACGACACACACGCACATCGCACATCGCCCATCGCATTTCCCAAGGCGGGAGGGGGGCTTTGTAGTGTTTGTTTTTCTTTCAAGAATAGATTGTTCTGTCACAAACGGAGAATGAATGGGAGCATTCGATACGCTCATTCATTCGTCCATTCATGCATTCATTCATTGATTCATTCGTTCGTTCGTTCAATATAGTTTAAATCCCAGTGCCGTGGCTGACTTTAACAGCTGCCATGATTTACAGCGAAACGAACCATTTTGGGCATTCATTAATATTCATATTTCACTCACCTATGCCGCCACACACCCACACACACAGGCACACACACACAGACACGCTTTGTGGCATATTCATTTGCAATTTGCAAGTGGCCCTCAGCGGAAAAAACCTCGGCAATAATTACATTGCCTGAGAACTCTGTATAAATTTTCGATGGAATGGCCTTATAAATAAAATCAATTTCAATTTCAATATTATTATTATTATTATTATTTCTGTTTCTGTTTCTCCAACGCCGCTGCTCCCCAGCCCCTGCCCCTGCCCCTGCCTCTGCCCCTCTGCAGTGGCGGCCTGAATGCTTTGGTTCGTGCGTAAATATTTTGCATAAATATTAAAATATTTCCACTGATATGGAATTTCCAATTGATTGAATTTCATGTCTGACCCCGCCCCCGCCCCCATGAACCCCTGCCTGTTGTGTCTATGGATACATTGCACCCACACCCACACACACACACAGGATGCTGTATAGACCATGTTGTGCACAGGAGTGTGTGTGCCAAATGTCGGTTTTTGGCTTTGGCATTTTGCGTACCGCCAACATCCTGCCAGGCGACCTGCAACCTGCATCCTGCAACCTACATCCTGCATCCTGCATACCCGCCATTTAGCGGACTTTAAAGCTAAACAAAAACCGAAAACCGAAGCCCAAAACCCAAAACCGATGCCAAAAACCAAAATTCAGCAATCGAATGGCACTGGGGCCACTCCCCCCAACCAACAACAAAAACAGTATTCCATATGCCCCAAACGGCGATTCATCCGCGGCCTTCCACCAAAGCCCCTGCCCTCCCCTCTCCTCCTCCTCCCCGTCTTTTCCTGAGTTATGAGAGCTGACTGGCAGTCAGGGGAGGCGGGAGGCAGTCAGGGGAGGCAGAGAGGCAGGGAGGCAACGAAAAAGGTGAGGCTGCTGGCTGGCTGGTGGGTGGGTGGGGGTAAAACGCTGACATACTGCATGCATTGCATATTTTATGGCGCGTCAACACGAGACCATGTGTCACCCCTTGGCATGGAGGCATGGAGGCATGTGGGGGGCGGAGGGTGGAGGGTGGAGGGCTACGGGGGTCATGCCAGAAAGCCCCATCAAAAATGGTCATTTATGTTGCGCGCCAGGATATTGAAAAATCGCACGCTCAACGACAGCTTCTGGACAATGTATAAAAACAACAAAAAGCAGCAGCAGCAGCAGGAGGCAAATACTATAAAGGACATGGGAATGTTCATGCATGGGAAAGGGACAGACGGACAGACAGAGAGGGAGAGAGTCGACGGGGGAGATACCCTAGGGCGAGGAGATCCATGGGACAGTTATAGATGGGAAAACGTCTAGGGATTGGGGATTGAGGGGATTAGGGGGGGAGATATTTGGGTGCTTTTCACTTCAATCGAAGGTTGAAATATTCGGAATGGTAACCAGCCTTCCAGAAACCGTTTTCCTATTCGATTGTCTCTCTTTATGGCAGGACTTCTAGCACTAGGATTCATAGAAAACTACTTCAAATAGTTGTAGTACTTCTGATTCTTCTTTACAAATATCTATATCCCTGAAAAGTGCTGCATTTCCCTCCATTACCTTCGTCCTTTCAATCGTTTATTGCATCCAACGAAGACTTCGATTGTCTCCAAACACACGTTTCCATAGTAACGACAAAGTCCATCAGGCCCAGCACCCACTCCACCCACCCCACCCACACTCTTTCATGCAAATGATCCGCAGAGCAGCGTGACGAATTTTCATAGCATACTTTTCAGGTGTTCAAGAAGGATAGCCGTGTGTGAGAGGGGGGGGAAGGGGAGAGGGAGAGCAGCGTAAGAGCTTTAAAGTAAAGTCCTCTGCTAAGAGCATTAATTAAAGCGTTTTATCTGCACAAAATGTTTGTTTAATTAACTATATAATGACACTCTTTGCCTTTGCCTTCCCTCTCCGATTACACTTACACATGTGCGTATGTGCGTGTGTGCGCGTGTGTGTGCGTTGTTATTTGAAATTTAATTGCCAGAGAAAGAGCCAGAGAAAGGGGCGACAGAAGCAGAGTCAGAGACAGCGACAGAGACAGCGACAGAGAGGACACAGCGGGCGACGCGACGTAGGTCGGAAGTTCATTTACAGGCCCGCAGAGGATTTGTTTTAAAAACCCATTACCGGGTATTACTTGCAAGTAAATAAATGTTTGGTTTTTTCTCACACGCCGTACAGTCGTACAGTCGTCCACGCCGTACACTCGTACACTCGTACACTCGTACGTATACTTATGCCAGTGAGTGTCGGAGTGTCGGAGTGCCGGAGTCCCGGAGTGCCGGGCGCTCATTTGTTTGCATTTGTATGGGGTGTTAAATTATCCCCGGGATAAACGTAAAACGCAAAAGTGCAAATGCCGGCGTTAGCGAGCGAGCGACTGAGCGACTGAGCTTGTTGCTCCTTTCTCCTTTCTCCAGTCTCCTTTCTCCTCTCTCCTTTCTCGGTTTGCTGTTCGGAATACCCTTTTCCGGCGACTTTGAGGAGTTGTCGGTTATGCAGGGAGCAAAGGATTTCCGACACTCAAGAGTAATGAAAATGCTTGGAGAACATCGCGTGTCCATCCCCGCAGATGGCAGTATGTTCTGACTCCGATTCCCTCATATTTCCCATTCAAATACTACAGCAGTGCCAGCCATTTATCTGTCCAAGGAATCCATCTTAAATAGGAACAATCGCTCGAAGACGAAGCCTTTGTTTGATTGATCAATCAGTCAATAATAGAAATTACAGCTACAAATAATAATCATAGCCCAATAATATGCGAATGGAAACCCTATATCATATGAGAATACGCGTGGAACTATTATTCAGTATTCCAGGCTCCGGTTTCCGCTTTCGCACTTCTCCACTTTGCGATTTACTTTTGAAAACGGAAAAACTGGTGCTTCTGTTTTCGCAAAACGCAAAAAGACTTCAATGCAATGCCTGCGCCATCAAGTGGCCCATGCCGCACCAGCACAAGGCTGCTACGCGCGGATCCCAGGCAGGAACGTAGAAACGACCGAGAGACGCTGTTGCATGACTCGCGGCTCGTTAAACGAACCGATCGCGAACATGCAGGACCAACAAAAAGAATCTTAATTGCCAAAATTACAAAAAAATAGATGACTTGTGGATGCGCTAACATAGAATAGTTTTTTGTTTAAGCCCACCTCAAATTTGGCTTCGAAATGCCATGGTACAATGCAAGGCCGCAGGACGCAGCCCGATTCGGTCATCGATACATCGGATGTTGCACATAACAGAGGATTTTGTGCGCCTAACAGGACATGAGAACATGTGATAAAAGTTTGCGAAAACGGGAGCATCTAAGAGCGCAATGCGCCGATAAGCCTGCCTGATTATAGCTCCGAAGAGGGCATCCGTCTTTGTGAAGCACTTTTTCGGAATGATATGCTTCCAAAGATGAGACTACACCATACAGATGTCGATAGACACAGATTACACACATCCTTCAGGGTATCCTTCAGGGTCTCCATAGTTTCACTCTCAGGATCTATGTTTTCCTGCTAGTTCCTGCTGTCGTTGTAGCATGTTTCCTGCTGCTTTCTCTCTGTCTGTCTGTCCGTCTGTCTGTCCGTCTGTCCGTCTGTCTGCTTGTTTGTAGGATTCCCCGTGTGGTCGTGGGGGAGTGCGGAGGGCAAAGGTGCTGCTCCGCCTGTCGCTTATGCAACGCATTAAATGAGCTTAGTTTTAGTTGACTTTCCACTGCCACTTTGGCTTACACGGGGTCCCGTGTCTCCACTGCGCTCTCCCAGGCTCTGCTCCCGCTTTCCCCTCCACTCCGCCGGAACATACAACCGGAATATACTCCCACTCCCACTCTCCCGCCCTCGGAGCCCAGCCCCCGTGGGTTGTAATTTCATTAGAGCGCTTTGGGGGCGCCTTCGTCTTCTGTTGCGGCATCTAGCCCTCGTTCCCTGTTGATATTTGCGTCAGGAAATTAAGCTGTAGGGCGTGTGTTTGCCACAAAGAGAGCGACAGAGGGATAGACGGACAGATACGATGCTGGGTCCCTACAGGGGAGAGACACCTCTCCCTAATCGAAGAACTCCCTCCACAAGATACTCATTTTCGGCCATGTCTTGGCCCCGGATAATGTGTCTTTGCACCTTTTCGGGGGCCCCTGTCTGGCCACCTTTCGGGGGGCCGGGTCTTCTATCTTTTTGGGTTGCTCCTCTGTTCGGCTCCTGCCCTGCGGCGCTGTGATCCTTGGCCATAACATCAAGCAGATGCCTGCCTGTCTGCCTTTTTCCTTCCTTTTCCACTTGTTAGCTGTGTCTGTGTCTGTGTGTGTGCGTGTCTGTGTGTGAATAATGATGCAATTAGCAGGGGAGGCCCAAGAGCCAAGAGGCAAGGGCCAAGAGCCCAGAGCCAAGAGCCGGGCTCTGATTAGTTGATTAGATGCGCATGCAGCAGCCGACACACGTGCCCCAATTAGTCCTTCCTTGACCAGGCGATTGATTTCCATCAGAGGGAAAGAGACACAGAGAGAGCAGCTCGTGCAATCAGCGAATCCTTAAGGCTCCTGCCGCCAGGCCCTCTCCCGTGCACGCAATCTCCAATTGAACTGCCGCCACGAATTAAGCCATCATTTTCGCCCCGTGGCCTATAATTTTCAAGTGTAATTAACACACGCCCCCCGCCCACCGCCCCCCGCCAAGTCGCTGGTACTGCAGATACTCGAGTGCCCCTAACCGCCTGGCAGCCTGGCAGCCTGGCAGCCCCTCCCACACACGACACATATATCACAAATAAGAGACCCTCGAAGGACGCTCCTCCAGTGCCCCGACTCCGCACTCCGCACTCGACACTAAACACAATGTGAAAATTATACAACAAATGGCCATTATAGAGGGTATAGTATCGTCTCGTATCGTATCGCCCGGTATCCCTGCCCCCTCTCCGCCGGCAATTCATTCTTTCATCCTTAGTCGCCTGGGCAATAAATGAGTTTAAACTAGAAAATTTATTATACGCGGCGAAACTACTTAAGTCACTGGGAAATATATACTCCCCTTCAAAGCAGAAGGAGGAGAGAGGGAGGGGGGGAAGGAGAGCAGGGAACACGCAACGGCAATGTCCTTAAAGTCGCTGAACGCGACTTGCGTGGCTTTCTCGAACAGCCAACAGCCACCAGCCATCGCCTGTTTAGGCCAATATAATCACGCAACCCCAGACGATAGACGACAGACGACAAATGGGGGGCAGGGGCCACACACACACCAGCAGTGGCATCGGCAGTGGCAGCGGCAGAGGCGTAGGTGGCATTGGCTGCCTCCTGCTGCTTGAGTAATTCAATAAAATAACCAATTTGTTGGCAACAAAACAAAAAAAAAAAGTAAAGAAAGGAGCAAAATATTCGTCTAACAACAAGCGACACACAACAGCGGGAGGAAGGGAGAGAGGCGGAGCGAGAGAGCGCGAGAGGCAGGCAAAAAGCCAACTTGTCACAAGAAAACATGAGAGGGGGGGCGGGGAGGCGTAGCCAGGAGGTTGCAAGGTGGCAGCAGTAGCAATCTCTGTGTGGCAGCAACGGCAACGACAGCCAGCCAGCCAGCCAGCCAACTGCTGCGTCACGTGCCACAAGCGCTAGAGCACAAATATTTTCCTCCTTCTTTCCTTCTTCGTTTTTTCATATTTACACACAAAACAGCGCACACTGGGGGCCAAGGGGGGCCGAGGGGGAGGGGGGGGGTTAATATAAAGACTATACACATATGTGGGGGCATAGCGGTATTTATATATATATACATATATATATATTCAGGGACTATATCGTATGGCCATTGTGTCGCAAAACAGTGGAGAGAATGGAGAGAAAGGAGAGAGTGGAGAGAGTGGAGAGAGTGGAGAACGGAGCAAAATGGAGATTTCAATGAAGGATTTTTGCATTTTTTTTTGTATGCGAATTGCATTCAGACTTTGAGGAATTTCTAATTGTTGAAATCGGAAGCCATTGGAAACGGATATGGAAATGGATATGGATATGGATCTGGAATGTGGCATATTTGGGGATATATTGGATATTTTTTGGGGGTGCGGGTGCGGGTGGGTTGAGATTTCTGTTTGGAAATTCCATAAATGCTCGAGAAAATGTACACAAAAATATATTCTGCGGTGCGTCTAAAATATCAGGCAATTTTGGCCAAAAGTAAATGAAAATCCACAAGAAATTGAAGTGTTTTTCCTGCCCTTTTGTTTGGCCAAGCAATGCCTTTGTTGTTGATTGGAAAACAAGGGAGATTTGATGGGATTAGAGGCGTGTTTTCCTGCACCCGAAATGTATCGTTTATTTACAGAAAATGCCTCTCCAAGCCTGCGCTTGTTTGTTGTTTCTTTTGGTTTAAGCAACAAATCAGTGATCAGTGATCAGTGATCAATGATCAGTCATTCCTGCTGGAGTTTTCAGGGGTTTTCTGGCATCTATGGTCCCACAGTGCCACCTAGCCTTGGGTCTCCTCTGCCAGCCCGGCCTCGTGGTTCCATTGACTTGTGCGACGAAATTGAAAATGGGAATTTTCCGCGACATTATTAAAGTAAACATTGGGGCGAAAAGGGGCCAAAAGGGGTGTGATTATGATGAGAAAAGCAATGGCAGCCCAGGGACAGCCAGTAACCCCAGAACCCAGCCCCCACCACCACCACCCCCACCCCACCCATTCCCGTTCCCATTCGATGGCCAAAAACCAGGCAGGTCCTGGCTCGATGCCTGGCTGCTGCTGCCATGGCAGTCTTCCAATTGTGGTGGCTGTTTATGGCGTTTGCCATGTGTCTGTCAGTGGAAGGGCAGGGACTCCTGGTGCTCCTCCTGCTGCTCCTCCTGCTCTGCTGTCGGGTTCGTTTGTCGCCTTTTCGCGTTTTAAAAAGTTCGCTGGCTCCCAGTGGCGCAATCAGCGCTTGGAATAAGCGAAAGGATGAGCCCCGTTTTCGGGGGCCCGAGCCGAGCCACAAAGCATGCTACATTATTCAGGCGCACAGCCACAGCCACACCCACTGGCACACACACATGGGATGGAGGGATCCTGCCACAGCAGGGAGGCAGTGCCCTGCCATGCCGTGCCACGATAACAAGGCTGCTGATGACTTCCGTGTCCTGCCTCGTTGCCTGCCGCCTGCCGCCTGACTTGACTTCATGCCACGCCACTGACTAATGCCGATGCCACTGACTGATGCCGCCGATGCCACAGCGATTGGCGGCAGGGCATAGAAAGCCGAATCAAAAATTGAAAATAAGGTTAAGTAGCTATTACGCGCATAATGCACGCGAGAGGCAAGAGTCGGGAGGCGAGAGGCGTGGCCCCTGCCAGCCCCCATTGCACAATATAAATGGCGATTTAATAAACGACTTGCGTGTGGGGGCAGGAGGATAGACAGGATCTTTGGCGCTTTGGGGCCTCGTAATTACCTAAGAAAATTTCATTAGAATTTCACGGCGCATTAGATGGCACTGCCACTGTGCCACTGCCCCTGTGCCACTGCCGCCAAAAGTGGCAGAATAAGTTTTTGGTCGTGTTAATGCTTGTTCCGCCCCTCTGCACCCCCTGCACCCCCCGCACTCCTTTGGAGGCTGGCCAGGACACAAATGGCGGCCAATTCGGCCGGAAAAACTTTAGCCAAAAACTTTGCATACTTCCTGGCGCGGCGGCGGCGACTCTTGGCAGTCGATTTGTATGTGCAACGTTTGGCGGCAGCAGCAGCACCCGACTCGACTCTGCTCTGCCATTTGTCTGGGTCTGGGTCTGCGACTGGGACTGGGACTGGGTGGGTCCCTCGTAAGCTGGCAATCAATCAATTGGCCGAAAGCATGAACTGGCGGCTAATTGGAGCGTCCAAACGGGCAAAGAAACGGCCAAAAGGAGCAAAGAAACGCCTCGAAAGTCTATTAGGAGAAGGGGAGGCCAGCAACAACTGAGAGTAAAACTAAGGAGAAATCTTCCACTCTGGATAATCTCTCGATTATTCATCTGCTTGAAGAAATCTCTTGGATCCCATCAGAATCGGGGGTTTATAAGCGATATGCCATGCCGTGCTGCTGCCAGCCCACAGTCATTGCGCATACGCCACGTGTGACAGTGCAAAAAAGTCGATGGAGTCGGGCATATTTCATGGCTAATTGAGTGGCAACTTGGGAGCAATGAGGAGGAGGAGGAGCAGCAGGGGGCAGGGGAGGTCTCTTCGGCTCATAAATAATTGATAATGGGAGCCTGGCAAAGCTGGGGAGCTGCAGACGGGAGACACAGAGACTCCTATGGAAAGTTGCGATTCATGAAAAAGTTATAAAGGGAATGCACCTGCCACACACGCCCGCACACAGCTAAAGCACACACGGATACAGCTACAGACACAGCTACAGATACAGATACAGATACAAATGCTCCTATGGAAACGCTTAACAATATTTGGTTGCTGCCGCTGCTGCTGCCATGGCGGCCCACGCCCTTGATGTCTGTCTGTGTTTTCAGCGACAACTTTGATTGCCCCCCGCCCCCTGGCACATGTGGCCCCTGCATGGGGAGGAGGGGGCATGGCATGGGGGGTGCATGGCAGATACCTCCAGGCTGCTGTTGCAACGAAACTTCAACTAAATTTCTCTCACACACACCCAAACACACACACACACACACACACAGAGGTAATGAGATGGTAATGTTAATGAAATTTGTTGCCACGCCAAAGGATCGCATCGGTTCGGGGATTGGGGCTTCGGTGAGGGCGGGGGCGCGGTTCAGGGTTCGAGCGCCCCAGTTAAGGGAGACTCCCGCTGCCACTAATGAAGTCATTGATAAGCACACAACAACAGCAGCAGCAGCAGCAGAAACAGAAACAGCAGCAACAGAAGGCAGGAACGTCAGCAGGCATTCATGTAAAGGGAAAGCATCCATCAAGACACACACACAGACACTCCAGTTACTCCTGCCACACACACACACACACACAGACAGACACAGCAGACACAGACAGTCACAGAGGCATCTATAACCAAGAGTTGATTAGGTCATAAGAGTCATTCGCCTGCATATTTGGGCTGCTGCTGCTGCTGCTGCGCGAGAGACAATGTCCTGGCATTACTCAGCAGAAGGAAGGAGGAAGGAGCAGCAAGGAGGGCTCCAGGAGGAAGCTAACGAAGGGGGCGGCTGGAGTGAAGAAGGGGCAATCTGCCACGACTGACTGAATGGCATTGCTGTGCTGCTGCTGCTGCTGCTGCTGCTATTTGTACTTGAAATCTCATTAAAGTTGAAGCACTTGTCTGCTGCTGAAGAAGAGGGTGCTCCAGCGATGGGGGGGAGGGGGCTCTCATTGCTAGTTTGAGCGCCCTCCTGCCCTCCTGCCCCTTTGCCATAACGACAAAATTTAATTATACAACACAAAAGCCGAAAACGAGGCAAAAGGACGAGCCACCAGCAGCAGGCGAAGGCGAGGGAGAGGCAGGGGGGGGCAGGCAGCAAACAACATCAACAAAAGCTGCGGCAAATTGAAATTTTTGCCTTTTCGACTTCTTCTCCGTTCGGCAAGGATCTTCCTTGTGGCAGGGCCCCCCGCTGGATCCTGCCACAAACGGGCTTCCTCCCGGCTACGGCCCGAGACTATTTTCTTGCCTCTGCCCCAGGATTCCACATGCATGTCCTTCATTTTTCTGCCTTTTTTTATTAAACCAGAAATTAAGAAAAAAAAACACAAAGAAAAAGCAAAAAAGTGTGAAGCAAAAAGGTTTTAGCCCCCCGCCCCTGCCCCTGCCTCTGCTCTCTCTTGTGGTGGCATGCCCCGCCCCCCGGCCGACACGCCCTCGCAAAGAGCTGCAAAGTGCAGCTGGCATAATAATTGCGGTTATTTGTGCAGGCGGGGGCGGGGGTGGAGGCGGGGGCGGAAACGGAGGCTGCATGAACATCCTGCGGTCATCCTGCGGTTAACCAATTGGGCGGGGTCGAAGGAGGAGGCTCACACCTCCACAGAGCCACAGAGAGGGAGAGAGAGAGGGAGAGGGACATCTCCAGACCGGAATCACAAAGGCATATCCTCCCCCGATGGAAGGACAGTAGCCAGGGGGGAGGCGGAAGGGGGCTGCTGCCCCTCGAAGGCAGGAAGGAAGACGGATCCCTCTTCAAAAGATACGAGGAATTTCTAATACCCTTCAAGAATGGCGGGCCACAGCCAGGCAGGGCGCCCTCCCTCTGCCGCAAGAGGCAGACGGATTACACTCAGTGCCTCCCAGGACTGGGACTTTGTTGCCAGATGGAAAAACTGCTGACTTGGCCACAAGGCAGACAGTCAGGCAGTGAGGCAGTCAGGCAGTCAGCCAGGAAATGGGGGCCAGCAGCAGGTGAGCAGCCAGAGAAAACGAGACTTCCGCCTGAGCTGCCATGTGGCTGGCTTTAGAGATGGATATGCCAGGATGGAGGGGAGGGAGGAGCGAAGAGGGAGGGAAAGGACAGACAGACAGACAGACAAGGCACTCGACCACAAAAGCATAAGTTGCCAATTAAACTGGAATGCTTTGCTGCCCCGCTGCAGCAGTGGCAGCAGTGCCACCACAATCTCTTCTGTATCTGCCTCCCTGCGGCACTCCGCCTCCCCCCACCCCCTTCGCCACACAGACGGCAGTAGAATGGAGACCCATCTAGAGCCTGGCATTAATTTCATAACCTGCCTTTTTATGGCCAACTAACCAAATTGGGTCAACATTGACAATGGCCAGGCGCCAGTCAGTGCTCTCCTGGCAGAGGCGGAGGCGGAGGCAGGGCCAGGACGGGGCGGGCCACTTGCCATTCATTTTGTGGGGCAGTCTGCCACTTCCACTTCCACTTGCACTGGCACTGGCACTGCCCATTTCCCCGGAAGTGTAGTAATAATTATCGTTGCGTCGTTGCATCGTTGCATCGCTGCCTCTTTGCCAATTATGCAACCATTTTGTGGGGCAAGAAGCAATTGTCGTTGGGTGGCACTCACTTGATACGATTGTAGACCAGCAGCTCGGCTATGTCCCGGCCCAGGCCCGAGTACGTGGTCTCCACGAAGACCAGGACCTTGGGATCGATGCGGAGCCGCGCCTCCGAGCGGTGATCGGGCGCCGGCGAGGCGTCCCTCACGTGCTTCCCGGCGGCACTCAGCATGCGGCAGTGGATGATCGGCGCCGGGTGTGTGTCCCGCTGGATGAGGCTGCAACGGAACAAGCAAAACGGAAGGATTAGACACATGAGACACATGAGACACATAAGACACATAAGAGAGCGCTGGAAGGCAAATCATCTGTTGGGGAGACTTTAATCCTGCCCCCTTTTATCCCTGCCCCCCCCCCCACCGCTTCCCGCTTTCGGATGCTGCAAGTAAAACGAACAAAGTGGGGGGGCGGGGTGGCGCAAAAACGCAACATTTAGTGGCAACAAAGGAGTTTCCGCGGAACAGAAGACGCCCGAGCTCCTTCCCTTGGCGAAGAAGGAGGAGGAGGAAAGCGAGAGAGGAACGAGCGGAGCAGGAGCCAGTGCCAGTGCCAGTGCCACAGCCAGAGGCATTCATTTGTTGTATTTGCTGCGAGGGGGAGGGCGGGAGAGAGGGAGAGAGGGAGTGCCGCACACAGCCAAAAATGAAGTAGCAAAGAGCGGGGGAGGGGAGTAGCCACAAATTGAGATACGCGGCAACACGTTGCGTATGCGTAATATGCCATGCCACACCACAATGTTACGGCTGGCGCGCGCTGTCGTTAGCGATGTGGCAGCTCCTGCTGCTGCCACTGTTTGCCGCAAGATAAAAGCCAAGACCATCTGCTGTTCAACCAAGACGCAGGATACAGGATACAGGATACACCGCACACACCCATAGCCCCGTCTCACATGTATCTTCATTTGGGTGTCCTTTAAAGGACAACAACAAGGCGGCCTCGTCTCTCATTAACAAACCAACGAAACGACCTGCAAAACGTGGCAGCTCCCCCTGCCCCCTGCCCCCTACCCCCTCTCCCTCTCTTTCTGTCTCTAATGTGAATTTGTGTGTCCTGCCTCGCTCCCCCCCTTTGCTCTCCTTTCTACGAGTGGAAAAGTTTCACAAGAGAGAGAGACAGAGAGACAGAGAGACACCTTTGACCTGGGCAAGTTTTTGTGTTTCGATTTTATCGTAGTTTCACCTGCAACTTCCACTGCCACAGTGCCACACTGCCACTGCTGATGCCCCTGCCTCCTGCTGCCGCTCCTGTCTTATCCTTTCTGCTGCTGCTGGCAAAGAGCATAGCATTTTATTATAAAGCTTATGCAATTTCCACATATCCTTGCAACTTCCTGCCGTCTAACCTTTGGGCCGACCTTTCGGGGCCAGGCAGTACATTACATTGCAACAGGAGCAGCGGCAGGAGCAGCGGCAGCGGCAGCGGCAAAGAGTCCTTGAATCAAGCAGCAACATCCTGTCTGTGTGTGTGTGTCTGTGTGTGTGTGTGTGCTGGAACCCTTTTGGCTACGCCTTTCAAGGCGAAATCCCTAAAATTAACAAAAACCTATTAGGCCAAGCCCCGAAATCCCGAAGCAAAGCGCAGAGAAAGCAGAGAAAGCGGCAGCCAGTCCGTGCAGGACATGCATGCTGCCAGGACTCTCTCCTGCCCCGGCTCCGGCTCCTGCTCCCAGTGCTCTTTGGGTAAATGTAAATACTTTTTGCATTACAAAATCGTGCGCGGGAGGGGCTCGGGCAAGGACCTTCTCTGCGGCAGGCGGCATGCGGCATGCGGCAGGCGGCAGGGAAAAACGGACTCTGGCAAAACTTTTGCACTGCCAAAACAAAATATTTAGATAGCAGCAACACACACACACACACACACACACACACGTTCCGCCAAAAGCAGGGACAGAGACGGAGACAGGGACGGACATACACTCGTGGCGCACACTGTAACAAATCTAAACAGAAATAGAAACAGAAATAGAAAGAAGAACCCCCAAGACCAGGTCCCAAAAAGTTTATTCTCTTCTCCTTTTTCGGCCCTGAATGAATGCCCCATAAACACGAGAGAAAGGGAGGGAGAAAGGGAGAGAGAGGGGGAAAAGTGCAGGATATAATGTGGGAGGGGAGAAGGCCCGCTGCAAAATCAAAAAACATAAGCCATAAATAAAGAGCGTATAAGTTTTTGCCTCAGCGACGGATCTCTTGGATCTTCCCCGAAAAAAGAGTCCACGAGGCAGGGGCCAAAAAGGAGGTATCTTTCGGTATCTTTTGGGCCCACCTTTGGGGCATTATTGTTTGGGGCATGGCAACTATTACCCACCAAAACGCTGCTCTTTCCTTAGAGAAACCAGCCGAGGGGCGCTGCCGCAAGACGTGTGACACCTCTTTCCCTGTCGGTATTCGTTATGGAGTCTTTGATGGAAAACAGAACCCTATTCTTTGGTCGGTTCCAAGGCAGCTCTTGACGGAGTCCCCAAGGATTCGCCCCCATTATAATTTCTGCCACAAGCTGCAGGACATTTTCCTGGCCCATCAGCAAAGGGAAACAAGTTCTGATGCCACGCGTGCCGTGCCCCTTGCTGCAAGGATGATGAAGAAATTTTGTTGCTGCTCCTCCGCCTCCGCCTTCCACTCCTCCGCTGTGTCTTGTTTGCATTTCGTGCAACATTTGCGGGGCGGCAACTCTCGGGCAAACAGGCAGGCAGGCAGCCAGTCAGGCAGTCAGGCAGTCAGGCAGTGAGCCAGTGAGGCATGCAACCTGGCCGGGGCCTCAGTTCGCTGATTTATTTGTGCACAGCACAAAATTTCCGTTTCCGTTCTGCAGAAGCGGAGAAGGAGAAGCAGAGTCAAACAGCAAGGATGGGGCAGGAGGCAGGAGGCGGGAGCAGGGGCAAGGACTACAAGCGAAGGCTTCTCTCCGTTCGAAAAGTTTCGTCTTTTGTTGCTGCATAAATTAGGCAACAAAAAGTCAGTTTATGCATTTGCGACGTGTTATTTATGCGGGCGTGCAACAAACTTGGCCAGCAGCTCACTCTGTCTCTGTCTCTGTCTCTGTCGCTCTCTCTCGCTCTCTCGCAGAGTGGCAAGGGGAGCAAAGTGGGGCATGACCATGAGCGTGGTGGCATGGCCAAGGCTTATTAGTCAACGTTGAAGACATGACACGCGGGAGGCGGTTTTATTGAATCCGTGAGCGCATAAAGTCGCCCCAACTCGACTCAAGAGCCCAAGGGCGGGGATTTTCCTAGATTTTCCTTCTCCGGGAAGTGCCGCCGCCCACTGGGCAGGCCGCCGCTGCCTTGCACGCGCTCAGACAATAAATCGTATGTAAAAATTTGTAATAAATTTGCAAAGTAGCAAATGCATGCAGCCAGCAGCCAGCCAGCCAGCAGCCAGCAGCCGCTTGCCACAAAACGGGGCGCATACGTAATGTAGAGCCCCCCGCCCCCCCCAAAGAGCATAAAAAGAGAGCCAGCCCCCAGTAGGAAGTGCATAATAAAATGCGAATCTAGCACAAGGATATGGCATATAGAAAAATATGATATCTAAGGACGAAAAAAACAATTTTCTTGCACCAAAAAATGAATAAAACAAATACCAGAAAAAAGAGCGAAAGGCTGTACTATTTCTGGGGGGGAAAACCTACTTTTTCCGACGGGGGAAAACCTACTTTTTCCAAGGGGGGAGTCCGTACATTTTTGGGGGTGGGGAAGGCCCCACTTCGGTCTTTTCTGGGGTGCAAAATGCAAATACAAAAAGCAAACGAAAGGAAGACAAAGCGGCGGCCACTTAAACATTTGCGGAGGCGGAAAATGCTGGAAAATGAGAAGAGCAAAGGGGGAGGGGGAGAGCTAAGCAAAGAGAGAGCTTTAGGGGGGGGGAAGAAACTAAGCCACGAAATTCAGTGGAAAACTGCAGCGGCCCCGAACCGCTTGTCAATGTGTCAGTGGCATGCCACAGCCCCAGCCACAGCCGCCGCAGCAGCCGCAGAACATTTTCCTTGGTTTTTGGTATTAAAAACTTTAATAAGAACTGATGCTGCCCCTGCCACTGCCGATGCCGCTGCCGATGCCGATGCTGCTGCAATATTGCTTCAATCCGCAATCCTTTTGTTCCTTCGGCAGAGGCGCATATTTCCACTCGACAGAAGAGAGGAATTTCCCGGGCAACGGCCACTTAGGAACAATGAAAATTGCAGAGAGCGAGGCGGCCAGCAGTCGATGGAAAACACTTGAAATAAAGACTCCCGACATGCGACTCAACGACTCCAAACGGATCCGCCGATTGCGGTGGTCGTCAGGGAAATGCAGCAACAAAAGCGGCAGAGGCGGCAGAGGCGGCGACTCGACGGCACAAAAACGAAGGAAAAAACTTAATTAAATAAATCAAGCCAAGTTCAATTGAATTGCAGCCGGGAAATGAGTGGGAAAATGTCAGAGGAAAGGCCAGGGACAAGGAGAGGACAGGAGCAGGACGCCAGAGTGTCTGCCAGGAGCAGGACTCTGGACTCGGGACTCTGGACTCTGGCAAATGAACTGTGAACGAGCGGGGAGTGGGGAGTGAAAAGCAGGGGAAAATGCAGAAGGCGTCTCCGAGCGACTGTCGTGTCTGTCCCTCTGTCCCCCTGTCCCCCTGTTTGTTTGTTTGTTTGTTTGTTTGTAATTGCATTTAAAGCAAATAAATGTAATTATTTATTGCATTTCGCAGCACTCGCCGACAGCAGGCGGAGCAGCATGGAGCACGCGGCAGGATGTCGCGGAGTCCTTGAGGGGGATCCACAGAGCCTTATGGACAAAATGGATTTGTGTGCAAATACTCGTATACGCATATGTAATCACATTTCGAAAGAAAGAAGAAATATTAAAATAAAGGACACACAGGACACACAGGACACACGGGACACACTGGACAGAGGACACAGGCCAGGACATCGCTCATTTATAATCGCATTTTCAATTAAAAATATTTAGTCAATTAATGCACGCGAACATGTACGTGCCACATGCCACACGCCCCATGCCCCACACAGAGCTCCTCCTGCAGCCATTTCTGTGTTGATTATCGCTCGCCTGGTGGCGGCATTTTAGATTTAGATTTAGTTTCTGTTTTAGTTTCTGCTTACTTCCACATCCCTCCCCGCCCCTTTGCGCCCCTCTCCGCCCCCATCAAATTGCATTTATCGCACTCCTCACGCAAAGCAAATAATGTCCTGCTCCGCCACCGCAAAAAAAGGAATCCCAGCTCCAAAAGTGACAGCGGAGTGGATTTTCGTGTGTGTGTGCTTTAGGACGTGTTAATAACCCCCCCTTACCCCCTTACCGCCTCCGCCCCGGCAGTGACAGGCGACAAGATCGTCGAAAGCGTTGTTCTGCTAATCGAATAAACTGTCGCCAGCAATTAGCGTATGAATAGGGATAAAGGACACACGAGAGTCCGCAAAAAAAGGAGGGAAAATCACTTTATCCGTAATTGTTTTTCACATGTTTCCCCCCCCCCAACCCCCAAAAACATACTCGTTGCATATTTTCTGACATAATCTGACACTCAATTAAAATGCAGAATTAGAGAATTACAAGCTACTGAAAAATGCATACAAATTGCCGCACACTCGTTCTGTGAGTGTCTGTGTCAGTGTGTGTGTATCTGTGTGTGTATCCGTGTGTGTGTGTTCTGTTTTGTCAGGTTTTTGCATTACAAATCAATTATTGCACTCGTCCCAGGCGACAGGCGACAGGCGAGAGTGCCAGAGAGCGACAGAGAGCGACAGAGAGGGACAGAGAGCGACAGAGAGGGTGTGGTGTGAGGTGAGCGTGTTGTTTCTGTCAGTTTATCCGTCCATCTCATTCCTGTTAGCCCTCTCTCTCTCTCTCCTTCTCTGTCTATGTATCTTGATTTGTATACCCTGGAATCCCTGGAGGTATGGCGATGATGAACCAAAGGAAATTTTAGCAAAAATATTCAGTTTTTAGGCAAATTATAGACCCTTTTTCCTGCTGTATGAATTGTGTATACTAATCTCCCAACAACATCGTATCACTATACATATGCATGTATCTCGGAGCAACTGCTCTCTCGAGGCGTTGCCAATGCCTTAGCTCCAAGAGAATCATTGTCTGCGACGCTACTCCCATTTATCTGTCACTCTCGTCTTGCCCACACTCACCTCGCCGTTACATTATCCTCGTCCCCTTTGATCCTCTCTGAGCGAGTCTCAGCAACGGGATAGACACACGCCAAGAACAAGCATTAACTGACCAGAAGACGAGACATAAAAGGAGTTCAGGCAACACAGATGAGACACTGAACAAAAATCGCACACCACATATCTTTCAGAGGAGGAAACGGTTCAAGACACCTCTCTCTTTGGGCTAATAATGCTCTGCTTTATGAAGATAATCCAACGGAATGTTTCTCTTGATTTTTGTACTCCACAGGGATCAAACGTGCTGCGATCAAACCTGCTCGATCCAACATTCAATCAACAAAGAGTACCCGCATTGAGTATGATCGAACAGGATTCATATCGATCCATTTTCGGTGCCATTTTGGCCTCCTCGTGTGTGATGGGCAACGAATGATTGGGCGCACAGCTTGATCAGGGATCAGTGATGGATTGGAGCTTATGATGCATCAGAACGCAAAAACAACACATTAATGATGCATTGCTGTTAACCTTTATGGATAGCTCACATATCGATTGGAATACGCACTAGATCGCGACGAAAAAGACATAAAAACCAAGCCAAAATGGTAATAACAAATCATGAATTTATCTCAATATCCTTGGTCTTACGAATCATTACTACAATTTGACGTTTGGTGTTGTTTTTCTGGTGGGAGTCGCGAAGTTTCGAAGCCGATATCGATACCGATAGCAAGGAACCAGCACTCAAAACATGATGGATGACACCTGATACATGGTGCAAGTGCTGGTGACCGAACGGGGGGGAAGATCGTCCCGAAAGCAGATAGTTTCTGTAGCAAAGTGCCGAGTAACTGGTCTGGTGAGAGCTGTGATCACACGTTGCAGCTCTCTTCTAAGACGCTAGAGCCGTGACTCTGAGTGAGTATGGCTCTCCTACGCCAGAGGGCGCACACTGCACCGGGAAGAGTGTGAGAAAGAGAGAGAGAGGGAAGCCACTGCAAACGGATTTGTTCATTCTGGCTGTAATAATGATCCGATCTGATCCAGATTCGGCAATCTGCTAGATATGATTGCCTACAATTGTGGATGCCACATAAAAGGGAATCCAGATTGGTTTAGTTTGTGGGTATCCACCGTATGCCCTGTATGTTCTAGGGTATTCAAACAAACGATCCACCCAGTTATCCTTTCAACTAATGCGCTCCTTCTCCCTCTCCCTCTCTCTCTCTCCCTGTCTCCCTGTCTCTCTCTGTCTGTCTGTCTGTTCATCTGGCAGTCACTCTGCATGCAAATCACGTACGTTTGCATTTTGTCAAAATGCGTTTTGCACCTACAAAAGCAGGAGGAGAGGGGCGAGGAGGGGAGCGGAGCGGAGCGGAGAGGGGGTATGGGAAACAGCAGCACCAGAAATACCAGCAACAACAACAAATGCATTTACGGTTATGCATATGCGTGTGTGTGCAATTACTCCGAGCAGTGGAGTGGTGTGCGAGAGTGTACGAGTGTACGAGTGTACGAGTGTGTGCGTGCAAATAATGACAGACGACATAAACAAACACGCAGCACATCGGAGCCTCTCCCCCACGCTCCCCCACGCTCTCCCTCTCTCTCTTTGGCTGGCATATTTGGCCACAGGGGCAACCACAGCCAGGGGAGGGGCAGAGCACGAGCCGGAGAAGCGTCAGCAGAAGCCGTACAGCCGTGGAGCCGTACAGCCGTAGAGCCGTGGAGCCGTGGCCGTAGAGCCGAAAGGTAAAACACTCCAAAAAGGGGGGTGGCACGTCACTTGTTTCCGCCTTTTCCTACATAACGGACGGATGGCCACAAGAAGCACCGGAAACACAGACACTCGGCCGTACACACACACACACACACACACACACACGCACGCATCACGCATCATGCAATGCAGGCAGCAGTCCGTCCAGTGGCATGCAACAATCATTTTCGAGTCCGGGGGCCATCTCTGAATTCATTAAAATTCACCATATTTTGACACACACACACGGACAGAGCCATAAGGATACGCTTATAAGGATATATGTACGTATGCCTTGATTGATGGTCGGTCGGTCGGTCGGTCGGTCCTTCGGTCAACCACTTAGCCTCCAAACTAATGAACTTTGCCGCAGTTCTCGGAGTCCGTAAATTAAATTCCAAAGTGCCGGCCAAAGCCAAAGCCAAAGCCGAAGCCAAAGCCCAAACATAAATATTTAATAATCAACTCGGAGGGAATGGCGAGTGAAGTGTAAGGAAAATTTCGGATCCTTGGATCCCCCGGATCCCTTGGATCCTTGTGGGGGCCTTGTGTTGCGTGTGGCATGACGAAAACAAAGGACTGCTGCAGCTGCAGGCACCTGCAGGCACCTGCCCCCCAAAGCAGTTCTTTCAACGGTCTCCATGGCTCCTGCTCCTGCTCCTCCGCTCCCCATCCCCTGGACTCCGGTTCTGCTGATGAAAGTAATCAAAAAAAGCAGGAAAAAATAAGGGAAAACTTTCGCCCCCCCTTGTTTGTGCAACTGCAGCCGGAAACCGTTTGCTCGCTGCGAAAATGTGTTTGTAAACCATAATTGCGCGGCAAAAGTAGCCAAAAGCAAAAGCAAAAGGTGAGGCATCTGCCCCTGCCCCAGCCCCAGCCCCTGGCCTTTCGTTTGCTGGCAAAAATTTCATGCGAAAAATTTAATGTATAAAAGAAAATTCCACCAACTCGCACAATAATCACCGAAAAGAGCACACACACACACACACACACGGCCCAGGGAAAACTACGAGGAAAAGCGCTCACAATTATGAGCAATACCTCCCCATCCATCCATCCACCCCTCTATCCCCCTCGTTCGAGTGCCACTTCAGCGCCGAAGGAAATGCCATGGCGCCACACCGAAATGAGTTTTATTTTCGAGTATGTCATGAAGCAGCAAACGGCAGGGGGGCCCCCCCAAAAGGAAACCCCACCTGAGACCAGGGCCAGAGCCAGGAGTTTTCCTGTGAGCCACAGAAAAAGGTGTTGAAGCAAAGCAAAAGTGTGGCGTGTGGCACACGATGTGCCACACGGTGTGCCACACGATGTGTTGTCGTCGATAGAAGTGGCGTGGCAGTGGCTGTGGCTGTGGCTGCAACTTGTCGAACGATAGCGCAAAATTCTGTCCTTTCTTTTGGCCGTAGAAAGCCGTAGAAAAATCTGCTGATGATTTCCACGCCGATTTTCGCAGGTGAAAAACTTTCCGAGGCACCGCCGAAAACATTGAAAAACTTTCAAGAGAAAAGCCATTGGAAACGGTCGCTGCTGGAGGGGGGTTTTCCAGGGGGGGGGGAAACTGCCTCGTTTTAGATTCGAGAATGAGAATGAGCTTTTCCATCATTAGGCAACGAATTTCCCGATTTACGCTCTCCAGCACCTGATTTTCCGCCCGAACTTGATTCAATTTTCAGCATATTTTCCATGCCCCATGCCCCATGCCTCATGCCTCATGCTTGCCCCCTGGTAAAACCAACAGAGGAAAAAGAAGAAGCAGAGAGAGAATAGGGATCCAATCAAACAGGGAACAAAACGCTGCTGCCGCTGCCACCCTCGCCACAGATTTCGCGCAACAAACAATGGGGCAAGCGGCAAGCGGCAAGCGGCAAGCGCAGGGAGCAGAGGAGGAGACATCAAGTGCATTTTCACCACTTGAGCACACAATGAAAATACCGCTGGAAATAGCCCCCGAAAAAGGGGGAAAAAAAAGAAGAGCAGAGGGAAGAGGCAGAACAAGGCAGAGTCTTTCCCCCTCTCTTGCCCCCTCTCGCTCTGTGGCTTTTATTTGTTGTTGCTGTTGTTGCTGTTGTACTCACCCATTAAATACGTCCGTATCGACGTAGTGCGTGTAGTAGAATATGCTAACCATTGTGATGGCAAACAGGGCCAAAACACATCGCCGCACATTGATGCCGAAGCATCGCCGTGCAATTAAATTACAACAATGGCACATCCATCCCATGGAGTAGGATGAGCCTGCCCCTGGATGGCCGCCGCCGCCGCTGCTGATACCAATCGACGTCGATGACGAGGTGCTGCAGGAGCTGCTGCTGCTGCTGCTGCCGCCGTTGATGTGCCCATTGCCATGCCCACTCCCATTCGATTTCTGTTTGTACGTGACAATGCTGGCGGCGGCATTTGTATCCTCCAAAGGCAGTAGCATTGTGCGATCTGTAGTGGCTCCAGCGGGAGTGGCAGTGGCAGTGGCACTTCCATTGGTTTCCGTTTCCGCATTCGCATCCTGCAACTGCAACTGCAACTGCATCGGCAACTGCAACTGCAACTGCGACTGCGGCTTGGTAATGAGTTTCTCATATTTGTTGCGATTTATGGCTGTTGCATGATGTATATTCGTGGTTGCACCTCTCGCTGTTGCTGTTGCTGTTGCTGTTGTCTCTCCAGATGATATTGTCATATTGTTGCTGGGGGAGGAGGCAGGGATATACAGCTGGCTATATGGCTGCTGTCGATCGGTGGTTGTATCTACGTGTAAATCTCTCAATCTCTGTGTCTCTCTATCTCTCTCTCTCTCTCTCTCTCTCTCTATCTCTCGCTATAATTGGCAGCGTTTTCTTCCTTTGTCGGGGGATATGTCTCGTGTGTGTATTTCAATAATTATCAAAATAGAAGCTCCCGTTTATGGCACAGGCTTTTCTTAGCTTTTCTTAGCTTTTCTTCTTCCCGGAACAACAAAAAGTGGTATTTTCCTATGTATTACTATATATATATTGCTCTCTCTCTCTCTCTCTCTCTTTCTCTTTTTTCTCTCTCCGTTTTTCCCAGTAGATGGATATAGTATCTGCTAGATCTGTTGTATCTGTTGTTATTTCTGTGCTTCCTTCACTTTCGCCATTTGATATGTTTCCAAATTTTCAAATACTCGTTTTGTGGCATGGCCATTGTGTGGCATGTGGCATGTGGGGGCAGCTCTTCTTCCTGCTATTGTTGTTGTTGTTCTTGATGTTCTTGTTGTTGTTGTTGTGGCAGCACTCTTCTGGCGGGCAGTGGTTCGAGTGTTCGAGTGGCAGCATTATCAGTCATAGAGGCGAGACGACACCCAGTTCTCCGCCCAGTTCTCACACACAATCAGACATTGACTGCCGCTGCAGCTGCCGCTGGGCCCTTCTTCCAGTCCTCCAGTCGGTTCCAGTCGGGGTTCCAGTGGCTGCCAGTGGGCTCCAGGGGGCTCCAGTGGGCTCCAGTGGGTCGCGTCTTATCTGCAAGACCGTAAAGAAATGGAAAAACATTATAAATAAATAATTGTCTTTCGGTTCTGTAAACATTCAACAAATTCAACAAATGCCCCAACAATCGCCAATGGAACGGGGCTTTTCCCTGTTGACTTTTCATTAGTGGGCCAAAACAGATATAGATATAGATATAGATACATTCTAGGGGTAGTATGTGTACATAAGGGGGCGGGGGAATCGAATCGAACTTCTGTTTGGGCAGACAGACACTCAATTCTGTCAATACCAGAGCCTATACAATACCATTCCAATCCCAATCCCAATCCCAAGAAGTTGTGGGGTTTCAGTTCTCCTACAGAACCCTACAACAAATACAAAGGCGCAGAATCGATATACCTTTCGATCCGGTAATTCTCTAGCAACAAACCCACAGTCGCCAGCCCCCTCGCACTCGCGAATGGTTCAAAACAAACAAATTGCATGTCTTGTGCATGACGGGGCATGTTGTTGTAGGATTCTGGGACCGACTCGGCTGCCCAAAGGACAAAGCCGAGCAGGCAGAGAGTGGGCGAAGTCGGAGGCGAGGGATAGCCCGATAGAGAATTGAAGAAGCGTCGAACTTCAAATCGGAATGGAATTTGTTCCACATGCAAGATCTTGGCCGTTGTATAGTCTTCGACTCTATTCAGGGGAATGTCGGAATGGAACATGGAACACTCTTGTCGCTGCACACGTGCCTCGACCCTAAGATGCCTCTCGGACTGCCGCCCGGCATTCAAATGCAGAAATATTCCGCTGGTCAAACCCTCATCCAAAAAAGGGTAATCCATTCCGAAGTCCATTAGGTTTTTGGGTCAAAAATTACAAAAGTCCGAACGAAAATCGCATAAATTGGGACTGGGATTGGGATTCGCATTGGAACATTACGATGTCTATAAATTTTGTTTGCTTCTCCAATTTCAATTTGCAACATAAATTGCCATTTGCACCTCTGGCGGCATGTGGCACCTTATCAGCACTTTTTGCGATGGGAGGGGTGTCCAGGGGGTGTCCGGGGAGTGTGGGTGAGTGGGTGCCCCACATTCAATACGAATCGATAATCGCTATCAAAACTAATTGATGATGACATTTGTTTGTGCACCATTCGTATTCCGTATTCCGTATTTCGCAGTTCGAGTCTCGAATTGGAATTGGAATTGAAATTGAAATTGCTTCCAAAGGACATTAAGAAATGTTGATTTCTTGGATGTTTATCTTCGAGATGCACTGAGCCCAGAGGCAGAGCCAAAGATGGACAACAGACAGACAGACAGACAGACGGACAGACATTTCGTCAATTTGTTTGTCCGAACATCTCGAATGGAATGCAAACAAACAAACACAACAGAACAGAACAGAACAGATCAGAACAGAGCTGCTGCTCTGCAAATAAAGCGACAAATTGTCAAAAGCCGCAAATGGCAAATGGGAAATCATACACACGACATACGTCACACGACACACGACACACGACTCACGGCTCTCAAGATACAAATGTATCTGAGGACGGGGCTCTGTATGTCTATCTATCCATCTGTGTGATTGTGTGTGTGTTTAGCCATTAACTGCATATGCCTGCCGCAGTTTACAGAGGTCTTAATGGCCTCAAACACACACACACACACACACACACACACACACACATAGAGAGATGGCAGATAGAACCCTCACGTTTTTGGGGTTCCGGGGCTCTGGTTCCGGGGCTTAATTGGAAATGCCTTGCTGTTGCGGCTGTCAACCGAAAAAAATAAAGACAACATACTTCTGGGCGCTTTATGGGCCGACAAAATGAGTCAATAATGAGTTTTAGATGGCCACTGTTTGTCATGATGTTGTATCCACGATAAACAGGCACTACGCCACGGCACATGTGTTCGAGATAACAGAAGCGAGTGACGGAATGAGACTTTGAATGGCTGGAACTTCTGAGGGAAGGGAGACGTTCAGAGTAGAGGTAAGAGTTGGTTTCGGGGTGGAATCGAACACTGTGGAATGTAAGAGGACTTCCAGGAGTATTCCACCCATTGATCTTGATTGTAGGAGGGCGGATCGTTGAGGAACTACTAGCTCTAAAGCGGTAGTAGAAGAGCTAAGGGCGGCCCAACATTAACTTAGTCGTCGTCACATCTGCTCTCTTTCGAGGGTCCATCCGCCTGTCAGTATGCGTGGAAACGTGCAGAACGTAAAACGTTTTCCAGCTCTTTCTGGCGCGTGTCTCTGAGAGCCGAGCGAGAGGGGATGGTCCTCAGCACACCGCACGACGTCGCCTTATTACTCAATTCAACTTGGGCCGCTCGAGATCGCTCTCAGAGTGCTGTCAGAGAGCTGATGTAACGGAGAGCGGCATAACAGGAAGACCGGGATAACAGGCTGGCTGTTAGCCTCTCTTGTCGTAACAGCGCTCTGTTGTTTCTCTGTTAGACATGTTCCTCTGAACAGATCCCATGGATTGAGATACAAAAGGCGGAACTTCAGGAAAAACGTACAGAACTGTCGAATCAGTATACTGAATGGTTACAGAATCAAAAAACCAAAGATACAACAAAATTTAGTTACATTTGATGCTGAAAATATCTTGAAAACTTCCCCCTTGTGCTCCAGAATGGATATTCCAGCACTAAAGAGTGAAATCTTCAACAAATAACTTTCAAAAGTACAAATATTCCCATTCATTGATCAATTTCACGTCCTTAAACATTCAACAAATCACAGAGAGAGAGAGAGAGAGAGAGAGAGAGAGACGGAGAGAGAGAGAGAGAGAGTGGGAGTGGGAGTGGGAGAGAGAGAAAGTGTGTGAAAACTCACATAAATCGAAGTTGCTTTCACTTCAAAACATACTTTTATCAATTTTCCAACCCCTTCTTCAACGCCAGCATGCTCCCCTCCCCTCCAATTCCCTACCCCCTCCGCACTCCTCACAAATCTCGCCCGCTCCCTTCTTCAGCTCGAACTTCATTTCAGTCCAAAGTCACTTCATGAGCAACTCTCGCCGCAGCAGCTCCCGCCGCCCCCCACTCCGGCTCCCCTTTCGAATCTTGAGAAACACTTGGAGCAATTTATAAACTGAATCCTCCGTCAGTCCATCAGAGAGGGGCAGGGGGAGGAGGAGCCACCAGCAGCAGCAAGGGGAAGGAATAACAATGGAGAAGAGGCAGGGTGGGGGTACGAGAGGGTGGCGGTGTGAGGGTGTGAGGGTGTCCTTCTGCCCTTGTTTTTCTCTGCATGTTACAAATTTATCATTAAAATGTCAAAACTTAAATTGATTCAAAAAGTTTAGCAGCAGCAGCAGCAGCAGCAGTGACAATGCCGCCCCTCCCCTCCCTCCGCTCCACCCGCCTGCGCGCGCTCTGTGACCCCCGCAGCAGCAGCAGCAGCGGCGGCAGCGGCAGCGGCAGCAGCAGATTCCGGCTTCTGCAGAAAGCAACAAAAAATAAAATAAAAGAAAAGAAAAGTTTACTGTTCTTGGAAAAGCTTTTCCCGCTGCCGCCGCTCCTCGTGCCGCTCCTCGTGCCACTCCTCGTGCCACTCCTCGTGCCGCTGCATACTTTAAGGCGCGCTTCTTGGAAAAAACTTTGTGCGTTTTCTTCGTTAGGCAAACTTGTTTAATTTCCTCTTCAATTGCCCAAGAAACCAAGCGAGACACAATCCGAAAGTTGGTTGGTTGGACTTGGAGGCGCCTCCACCCCCCGCCTGCTGCACAATCTGAGGATTGGAATGGAAGCTCCATTTGTTCTCTTGGGACTTTGCTATTTGTACTCTTTGAAGAGACTGGAGACGAGGGGACTCTTGCAGATATAAGATAGATAGATCGGGGGAAGATAGATGGATAGATACATGGATATATGCATAGCAGAAAGATCGAGGGAAGATAGATAGGCAGACAGATAGCTAGAAGATGGATTCATAGAAGAATACAGATCTCTCTCTATATCTTTCTATTTCCTATGGAAAATTCCCTCTCTCTCTCAGCGCTTTCCATGAGCCGCTTGGGAACCCCAAGGAACGGTTCAAGAAAAACTTCGTTTCTCCCAAAGACAATCCTTTGACACATCCAAAGCTAGCTTCAATCCATTTAGATACCATTTTTAGAGCACCAGAGTATCTTCAGCTTCGACCCGTTGTCCCTATTGGTTTTTCCCAACATTTCCATTTAATTGTTTGATGTTTGCCTCAAGCATCCATCCATCCATCCATCCATTCACAGTTTTCTTATAATTTACCCAAGGAATCATCATTTCCCATCCATTTCCCATATCCCCATGTCGCCAAGCAGTTTATTCGAATTAAAAAGGAGCTCTCGAAAGTTCTCTTCTGTTTACTTGAAATTCTTTTCCCTGGTTTTGGATAGGTGTGGTGGGGGTGGGGGTGGGGGTGGGGGCAGGGGTGGTTGAAAACTTTTCACACTTTTCCCTCAAATGCATTTTTTTGAGGGGTGGGAGAATGGTTTTAAAAACTATTTATTCTACGATACATTTTGTTTACACTCCCAGCCAGCCCCCTTCTCTCGCTCTCTAAATGTGCGGGGGGGATGGGTTAGTGGGGGGGCATCGCGTTGAAGGGCACCCCTGAGATGCCTGCCACACTCTGCTGCTGCTGCCGCTGCTGCTGCTGCATGCAGCGCCCCTGCTGTTTGGCGCTCTTTTGCCTGCCTTTTGTGTGTGTTGGCCATTTATCAGTCAGCCCCCAATGTTTGTTGTTGCTTTGCCGGGAATACCCTGTGATTCGGAGGAGGAGGGTAACAGGCAGGAGGAAGGGTTGCTTTGGCATCGCTTGAACTTCGGAGGAATTGAAATAAATCTATAAATAAATCTAGAAAATTCTGTAGTATTCACATTTAATAAATTATAGATCTTCGCTTCTCTTTGGATTACATATATAAAGATAGATGTTCTACCCGTTTGACGGGTTTCATAACAATCCGATAATCTTTATCCGTCAGAATGAAGCAAAAACCTGGTGGTAGCCGCACATTTTAGAGGCAATCGAAGCTGCTTTCTCTCTGGGATTAATCTTAGAGATATACTCTATCCACACACCAAAATGCATTGCAATCGTACAGATTGTATACTCTTTAGAGAATGTTTATAAAAATCCCATATGATATGTGGATTCCAAACGGTGTTTCCATCTTCCACTGACCATACGAGGGGTGCTTCCCCTCTGGCTCTTTGTCTGCCCAAAATACAGGGTATCTCCACAGTCGTCTCTCCCCGTCTGGCTTTTTTCTGCGGCTGTGGCTGCCGCTGCGACCACTGCCCCGTATGTTCTGTTTTTGTCTTTTGTTTTTCTATTTCCCTGTGTTTTTGTATTGTTTTTTGTTAGTTTTTCGCGCATTCACACAACACCAGCACGGCGCGCCGTGCCCCCTGCCCTCTGCCGCCCGCCTGTCAGCGTGCAACATATTGATAATCGTTTTCAATTTGTGCAACAACAGCAGCAGCAGCAACAACAACAAACAATCAATTGTCTTTAGTAAATTGAATGCAGCAGCAGGCAACAAAAGCAAAAGCAAAACCAAAACCAAAATAAACTTTTGGACAGATGAGTTTGGCTTTAACCACCGCCCCCTACCCTGCACTATGGTCCGAACGACCACTTTTGTTGGCCAAAATTAATAACTCGCGAACGAAACAAGATTTTTTTATTTAGTTTTTTGTATTGGTTATAAATAATCAAAAGGAAGTGGATTTCCAAAAAAAATGGGTGTGGCACCGCCTTTTTTTTAATAATGCATATTTAAATTATTAGTTATAGTGAAAATAGCATATTTTTAACATTTATACTAAAAATTAGGGCGTTGCACAGGCGTGCAAAAATTTTGATTTAAATATAAAAAAATTAAGATTTAAATAAAAAATGGTTCAAAGGTTGCCGTAAATTATTGCACAATACTAGTCTTTGCTGAGATCCTTGTCGAGAAGCAGGGCTAACGCCTCGTCAGGTGAGATAGGTGCCGGCTTTCCAACTGGGTCCTGTACAACCTTACGAACTAATTTAGCCTTCTCTGGGCATAAAGATACAAGTTTTGAAACAAATGCGCGGTCGTATTTGCCCCCTGTTTTCGTGCGGCCATGCTTGCCGCTTGAATCAATAAATTGATGTTTTCTCCCTCTGATACAAAAAAAGATCTGCAGCCTGCCTTCTTCGTGCTCTGCGACCTTTTTTGATGTATAACGGTACAGGGCGTCCCACTGACTTTAAGGCTTTTGACCAATTTTTCGTTCAAACATCTTTTGAATTTGTTCCGTTTTGTTGCCAAACGATAGCAAATTTTCTTGCTGGTATCTTTAAAAGCTTTATTAATTTCATCTGATATGTTTGCCTTGCATGTTTTACCCTTCTCTGAATTCCATACGGCAAACGACTATGCATTTTCGAATTTGAGGTTATAATCTATTAATGCAAATTTCAAGAAAAGTGGTGAAAAGTGGCATTTCTTACTATATACATTTCAACAAGAATTTATGAATCTACGACATACAAAAGGTTTCAGGGTGGGACTAGGTGGGACTCATTTTGTATACCTTTTCAAAAATTAGTTTTCATTACAAGTTGGCACTTGTTGAACGACTCACTTTAACCTACAATTACGAAGACGTCACAGCTACCAGATACAGTTCACAACTCAAAACACGTAGTACAAACCCCACTGATTAAGATTCATCAAAAAAATTTAATCAGTTCTTGTCATATTTCAATTTTTGAGAGATTTAAAATTGCTATTAATATGGCACTTTTTCACTGCACGTGCTTTTCGATAACAACAGTTGGGTTGAACAGCGGATTTTGCGAATGTGGCGCCATCTATGGAAATTTCTGGTACGCAGCTTTGATGATCACTCTTTTTCTAATGCAGAGTGATCAAAACCAGGTTTTAGTTTTGACTTTTAAAAATTAGGTTTTGGCCAACAAAAGTGGTCGTTCGGACCATAGTGCCCTGGTCTGGGTGGGCTTTAACCCACTGACAGCCACAGAACATTTGCTTTTAACCCTCTGACAGCAGCGGCCAGCGAAAGACAAAGACTGACTCATTCATTGGCCATTGGGGACGTGGGACATGGGACATGGGACATGGGACTTGACTCCAGTCGCCATTCTTCAGTCTCCGATTTCAGTTTCAGTTTTCTTGGTTTCTGTATCTCTCTATCTGTATCTTTGTATCTGTATCTTTGTATCTGTAGCTGTCGTGATGATTATTTGGACTGATGAATGCGAGACTTTTGGCTTTCCATTACACAGAGAGAAAGGGGGACTGGCATGCCTTCGGGTATTTCCATGGCTGATTGCTTTTTATATCCCCCCCCTTTTGGGCGCGATGCGTGGGAGGCATCTATGGAATTGTGTATATGGTGGGTGCATGTATCTTCGAGATAAACAAATTTCACGTATCTTAATGAGTTTTTCACACTTTAGCGCCTTCTGTTCCGCCGTGTCTGTTCGTCCGTCCCTCTAGTCCGTCTAGTGCTTTCTTCTTCGTTATTTATGTGGCCATAAATCAGTTTGTCTGACAATTAAATTGACACACATTCTCGATAGATATACACGTATATTTTGGGGTTTGTTCCCGGGATTTCCACTGGGATCCCCCCACTGGGAGTCGTCTCGGCAAATGAATTGTTTTGCTGTCCTGAATCTGAGTGCCCGAATCGGGGACTAATGAAGTGCGGCCTGTGGTCGGTATTTGTGGTCTTCTACTTCAAATTCGTACGAGTATCTTTCTCTCTTGGACAATTCCATTATTTATGGATGGGCTTTGTTTAATTTGTTCAAGGAACTCCTTCTGCTCCTTCTGCTTCATCTGCCCCATCGTCTTGCTTCTCCCAGATACTTTTCCATAACTTCCCCTATTCCCAGAGCCTCCCTACCACCTATACTGCCCCTGCTCCTGCCCCTCCTCCTTCAAGTGTCGCTCCGAAGTGTCTCCTAAGTGTTTTTGCCCCAACAATAATTGTGGGGATATTCGCTGCTGGCTTCTTCTGTCAATTATCCCCCGAAACATTTGCCTAATGGTTTTTATATTTGTTTTTCCCTTGTCCCTTGTCTCCTGGCCCTTGTCTCCTGGCCCTTGTCTCTTGGCCCTTGTCCCTTGTCTCTTGGCCTTTAACTTTGCCTCGAGCCCTGTTTTCCTTTAGCCCGGCATTTCCATTTGCAAAATAACACACACAAAGAGAGGGGGACAGGCAGGGAAACCTCTCACGCAGAAAGAGATGAAGGGAGACCCTCTCTCTCTCGAGGGGGAAGCTCTCAAGTGGTTTTTTGGGGGGCTACAGGCAATAGACACTCATAAAACATTCAGTGAGTGAGAGATTTTCCGATTTTCCCTGCATCTGCATCTGCCTCTGCCTCCGCATCTGCCTCCGCATCTGCATCTGCCTCTGTGGCTGTGGCTGTCGTATCTCTGGTTCTTTTATTGGTTAATTAAGGAAAAATTAGCAAGCATTGAAATGCACTTTCCACACACACAGACACACACACACACACCCGACAGAGAGACAGAGTTTTTCCTCTTGCCACAAATCGAACACAAAAGTGTGAATGGGAAAATAGGAAAATGCAGTGGCAGCAGTGCCCGTGTGGCAGTGTGGAAGTGGCAAGGAGACGACACTTTCAATGTGTTCATTTGCAGATATTTCAAAAACGAATACGAAAACGGAAGGGGCAATGGTGGCAGGTGTGGCAGCACTGTGTGGCAGGTGGCCAGAACAGGGCCTGCTCAGACCGATACTGACCTACTTGTTTGTCTCTAAAAATACTTCAGAGGCCCCAATCACCAATCCCCCATCCCCCATTCCCCCACTCCCCCCCCAATAAAAATGCCAGTCTATAAAGTGTTTCAATGTAGTATTTTACATCACTTTGATTTTGATTCGGATTCGGATTCGGATTCCGATTTGGATTTTTATTTTCAATTTGCTGCAACTTCAGTGGCGAATGGGGCCTGGGGCCCGGGGCCCGGGGCCCGGGGCGCCTCAATTGGATGCTCTGAAGTGCCCCTCCAACACTTGAGCAGGCGGCTCGGCTCTGGGCTTCGGTGAGAGCAATTTGCACAATTGGAAAACTGTTTGCCCCAGCGCTCTGTCTGCCACACTGTGCCTCTTGCACTAATGAGGATTCGGTGGCAGCCAGAAACACACAAAAACACACAAAAGGAGGCCAAAGAAGCAACTCCAGTGGACTGGCAGCCACAGGAACTTGCTTCAGTGGCAGATACGTTTATTCTATATAGAGTATAGGGTGATCAGGTGGATATATCCGCCGCTGGAGCCCCCTCCTTCTTGGATATCGAGGCAAAAGAGAGGCTGGAGACAAGCACCCGAGTGTATCTTCGATTCTGGGCCCCAAAAGTCTGCTAGACCCGAAAGTCTGCTCTCAAAAGTACTAGGGGTTCTGCCAGATACAATTTCAAGGGTAGAATATTATCTGTCTGTCTCTCTGTACAGATTGTAAGTCTCTGTAATTCATTCGAAACTAAAGCAAAAAGGGGGAGTACTCGTCTTTTCAAGACCTTGTTTCCGTTTCCGATTCAGATCTGGGCATTCTATCAGTATTTTCTTGAATTTTCTATATAATTTGTGTACTGCAACTTCCTTCCTTCTTTGTTCTACAATATAATTTATCTGCTTGCCGTTCTCTGTGCCCCTTTGGCTCCTTTGGAGCCCCATTTAGCCGCAGAATCACTTTTTGTGGGTCAGATATGAAAGCAGGCACACGAGAGGAGCCCGTGTGGCATTTCCTCCGTAATTCAGCGCCAAAAACCAGTTAAAACCGATCCCATCCCAGCCCAAAAGCGAAGGAAGGAAAAGCCTTCCGGGGTCGCAGTCGAAGATACTCTAAAAGATACAACCATTTCTTAAGGATCAGATGGATCAGATTAGAATGGATATTGGGGCTATCTTGGGGATTTCGTTGAGCTATAGCTTTACACACATATATATATATCTTCTGTACGATCCACAGTCGTTCCGTTCACTGCATTCCAATCATCGTAATACCCGCTCTCCCCATCTCTCTCTCTCTCTTTGTGCCACACCAACGCAGCATTGGGGCAACAGAGCCGCTTATGACTTGCACTTCCATGACACTGCCCCCTCCCCTCTCCCCACTCTGAGCGGCTCGAAAACCCGCTCTCGTACTCGTACTCGTACTCGTGGCGCTCTTTCGCTCCGCTTGTCTGCAATTTGAGGCTCTACTGTCACTCACTTTGTCTGTGGCACACAAATGCGTGGGCCGTCAGCCTCAGCATCAGCCCACGACAAAATCTTGGCCAAAAATTGTTGGCTGCACTTGCAGCAGCACCACCAAAAGAGGGTCTGGGGCAGGGGCAGGGACAGAGTCGGGGCTTAGGCCACAGAGCGGCAGGCGTTCGCTTCAATGGATTTTCCGCTGGCTTTTGTGGTTTTGTGGGAGTTCGGCTCTGGTCTTCTGGTTGCAGAAGAATCCAAGAATCAAAATCATTTCCAGACATTGACAATGGCCTCCTCCCAGCCCCCGCCCTCGCCCAGCCCCGCACCAGGGGCCAATGAAGCAAAGCTTCTCCGGAGTGGGCGTCCCTTCGAGAATTTCAAGCTCAATGCTGCCACAAAGCGGGGAGTATCTCTCGCTTTATCTGAAAGTGTATTTATATTTATTTTCATTTTTTTTCCCTCCATAATTATGAACATTTTACGAGCCATTGCTGGTGTCTGCTGGGCTGCTGCTGGCCTGCTGCCGGGGTGCTGCCGGGGTGCTGTCTGTGCAATCAATCGGAACGCGATAATGCGGCAAATGAAGCTTTAGAAGTGATTTCAGTGCCCCCTCCCCCCACACACACACACACACACACACACACACACACACACAGAGAGAGAGAAGCAGGGCAGACCTTGGATCTATCGTACGGCAACTGCCCCTCCCCCTCCCCCCACTGCCCCATTTACGAGTTAATTCAATTAATGGTCGATTACACTGAAAGAAATGCTAAAGATAGTGCGGAGGTAATGCCAGTGGGCGGAGGGCGGAGGGGGATTAACAAGGCATAATACGATGACAGGCAGGTTTTTTCCAATGAATCGCACATCGAATGATTAAAGCCATTCATTACGCGATAATTACAATGATAATTATCGGGATTATTCCAGAGACACTCTGCTTGTACTAGGCATACTTTAGTACAGGGCGATTTCGAGCCGAGGCCTAGGGTATTTTCGAGTATTTTCGATCGGATCCACTCAATAAAAGTGCTAAAAGAGCTTCTCTGCAATCAATTTATTCGCATCGAAAGATCTCCATCTCCATTCGAAGGTCGATTACCTCCACTACAAAAAAAACACAAAAACAAGCCACGGCCCAAATTATTTTTCACTTAATGAATTTCCATAGTTTTCATAGTCCCGCGGCCCAAAGCCTATGCAAATATAGGCCCAATTTAGGCTCACGCACACATCCCTCTCCCTCTCCCTCTCTCTTGGTGGCACCTCTTTGTGGCAGGCCCATTTCCATCAATTTATTATGCTATTTGTGTGCGCTGAAATTAGTTAATGAACCCAGAGACCGGAATGTAATAGTGGAAGGCCAGCCCCATCGATGGGGGCTCTTCTACGAGTATGTGGTGTCCCCATCAGAATAATGCTCGTCGCTCGTCGCTCGTCATCGTGGCGGCCTTCGCTTAGTTGTCCCTGCACTCGTCCTGTACTCTCCACAGACGTGGACTCTTTTCTAACGTTCTCCCGTGCCTGCCGCCCTTTAATGCCCTTCGTTCCGTAGCTCCGCCTGTCGTTCCTCACCTTCGTAGTGCCCATCGATCTGTACTCTTCCCGTTGTTCCGAAGTCCCCCTTCATTCCGTATTCCCCATCGTTCCGTACTGCAGGTCATTCCCTAGTCCACGTAAACGATGACCCTATCCGATGTCCCTGCCTTTCGTTTCGTATCTCCCATCGTTCCGTAGTGCTCTGCCTGTTAATGCCAATCGTTTTGTACACCACGTCGGCCGGGTGTGTTTCGATTCCCACCGTTCCGCTGTCTTTCCATCGTTCTGTAGTTCTCAACAGAGCAGTTCCCTTCGTTCCTACGTGCGTTCCATGTCATTCCAATGTCCCAATACAGGTATTACCCATTCCAGTTGGTCCCATTGTTCCTCCTGCACTCCCGTGCCTCCGTTCCTCCGTTGTACCCCCCGTAAACGTGTTCCAAGCCGATCCTGGGGTTGTGATTGAGCATCCCTGCAGGCTCTACTGCAGCCCCAAGGCTCGTGGCCCATGTCCTGCTGTTGTTTGTTGTTGCTGTTGCTGTTGTTTGTTGTTGCTGTTCTCCGTAATTCCCCAGGTTAACTGCAGGAGTAACGTTTTATAATTAAGCCACCAGCTGCATAATTATGAGAAGGCACAAACAAACACCACACACACACACACACACACACACACACGTACATGCAACATTGTGTGGCATTGCTGTGTGGTGCAATATACACACTTGATCATAATAATAGGTACACGTTGAAGCTTTTCATTAATAATTAGTTTTATCGTACTTTTAAGTGTTGAAAACAAAATTTTTTGGTATGTTTTATTTGTCAATATATTGCAGTTCCGTGACAAAAAATGAAACAGGTGAACCGCCGAATAACAGAGCTTTAAGCGAAATTATGAGTTGACATCACATTTTGGCCGATCAAAATAATAGGTACAGTGTCAGTAAATTTTGAATATCAAGTGAATAATTTGGAAATTCTTGGCTTTTTGGCAATTACACATCCATTTCATTTAACTACAGTCTAAATATAAACAAATAATTATTTTTTTCTTACAAGAATGGGCCGAAAGTCTTATTGTACAGCCCTATTGGCTCTTAGTCTGAAAAAAGAAGGCCAATCTCTTCGGGCCATTGCCAAATTAATGAAAAGGTCTCATAATTTTGTTGAAATGCTTTAGAAATTAAAACCTAGTCAGGAAACTCGCGGAAAGCCACAGAAAACAACCATAACACTTGACCACTACATACTTTTCTTTGAGGAATAAGGACCCATTTAAGTCGTCAAAGGCTATTGCATCAGAAATTGACTAGAAGTTAGTGCTCCAACGATCCGTAGACGGCTACAACAAGCCAACCTTCCAAGGAGAATAGAAAGAAAGGTCCCACTTACGCGTCAAAAAAATTTAGCCATGGGGCAAACTTTTGCTTAAGATCATAAAGACTGCGCAGGATGCGCCGGAGAGGAAAAGTGGAGAAGCCTTTTATGGAGCGACGAAACTAAAATAAATTTATTAGGGAATGAATGTGAAAGCAATGTAGGAAGCCCTAAACGAAAGAATTTTGATCCATGTTTCACAAAAAAAAATTGTCAAACCTGAAGGTGCCAGTTAAAGATATGGGGCTGCTCATCCTGGTACGGCGTAGGTCCATTTTTCCTGACAACGAACAGAATGGACGCTAAGCAATACAAATCCAGATTTGAGACAGTTATGCTACCTTATGCTGAAGAAAACATGACTTTCCATTGGGTATTTAAGTATTATAACGACCCAAAGCACACATCAAAGCTTTTGGCCAAATTTTTTGAGGACCAAAATATGACGTTTTAAAGAGGCTTATTCAATTTTCCGACTTAAATCCAATCAAAAACTTGAGGAGAGATTTACGAAACGAAATTAGCTAAGTTTTCATTTTCAAATAATCAAAAATTGTGGGAGGGCGTCCAAAATTGTGGTATGAGACACCTGCCAGACGCTTATTAAAATTATGCCAAAAATAATTATAAAGTTGACAAAAATAGATGTGGATTCATCGGATATTAACTATTAAATCCTATTTAGGAAAAATAAAAATAATAATAATCAGTTAACAAACTTTTTTCATAACAATACTTGAAGTGTACCTATTATTTTGAGCAGCCTGACATTGACTTTGAAGTACAAATGGATCTATTTTCTTTTATAACATTATCCTATAATATAATCAAGCTTATTTTATTGAAAACAAATACTTAAGGAATAATTGAGAACTAATTTTAAGTTTAATATATTGCATAAAACCGTTTTCTGTTATGTTAAAGTTTACGTTGATGTGTGTACCTATTATTATGATCAAGTGTGTATGTGTGTACCCACTCTCCTGCTCCTGCTCACTGGCTATCGCCGGAGAGGCAAGGATACACGCAATTGGCGACATTTAAGCACGCAACGTTAAACCCTCCCCTCCACCCTCCCCCCCCACTCCCACAATGACCGCCCAGCCCCCGGCGGACCACGAAAACAGACTTATTATCATAATGAACCATCCAACAGGCGTGGGGGAGTGGAAAAGGCAGTGGAAGAGCGGGAGAGAGCGGGAGAGAGCGGGAGAGTGATGTGTCCAGGACATGGTTAAGTGGTTTGCCGCATAATCGACGCGAATCGTGTTGAGGGGCACGGCCTGGAGGCAAGCTCCATGGGATCGAGAATGCAGCTGGAAATGTTCATTAATATACAAAAGGCTGGCGGGTTCATCCGCAAAGTGTCGTCCATCCATCCATCCATCCATCCAGGGGTCTCCCTCTTATCCCTCTCTCTTTGTCTCTCCTTTCATTCATTCCCTGGGAGCTTCATTCTCTTTGTGGTTGTGGGAGCCCATCAAAAAGTCAGCCTGCCCCAAAATTGCCACCCATCCATCCATCCAGCGAGTCGGCGGCCTCTTTTGGCCTTCGTTTTGGCCATGTAAAAAGCAATAAATAATGGCCCCATTTTACGGGTTAACGATGGTTCGGGTTTTAGGGTTTGGGCTGCAAGGGTGGGGGTGTAGGGTGTAGGGTGTAGGGTGTAGGGTAGGGGGTGTACTTTGTAGGGTGGGGGTGCTATGGACACGCCTTGAAAGTAGAGTCTCATAAAAATATTTTATCCATTAGACCGTTGTCTCGTCTCGCATTTTGTGGAACGGAATTGTGGCTTCAGTTTCCACAGTTGCCACACACACACACACCCACACACACACACACACACACAGTCCGTTTAATGGCCATTAATAATTGTTGAATTTATGTCAGATACAGATACGGATACATGCATTCCCATATGCACATAAGCACTTGCTAATTGAGTCTCAAGAGTTGCCCTGCCCTGCCCCTGCCCTGCACTGCCCCCAAGTGGCGGAAAATTCCCCATCGCTGCCCCACTGCTGCCCCGCTGCTGCTGCTTTTCGAATATTTATTCGCCCGACTCCACTCCACTATGCTGCTGCTATTCTGCTTCGATCTATATCTGCAATCAATCTCTATCTTCTGAAAATACAAACAAAAATCGTCTGCTCCTTCGCCTCTCCCGCCTCTGCCGCCTCCCTCTAGCTCTAGTTTTTCCCCACAGAGTTTTCCTCCGTTTGCTTACAAATCAACAAAAAATCAACGTAGGCAAATAAACAAAAAGCAGAGAAAAAGCAGAGAAAAAAGCAGAGAAAAAGCAGACAAAAATTGAGAAGTAAATCATTAAATAAATATTATTCAGGGGCATCATCATCGTCTGCTGTCTGTTTCTTCTCTCTTCTGCTGCTTCTGCTGCTTCTCTGCTGGGGAATTATTTCTGGTCTGTTTTGTCTATTCCCCATTCGGCATTTTCCTGGGTAATTTTTCATTTTTCACCAAAACAAAAGCAGAGCAGAGGAGACCAGAGGCAAAAGAGGTGTGTGCCCCACAGAGTATGGAAGTATGGAAGTACGGAAGGGGCAGGGGGTTTTGGGGGCGTGTACTGCAGTTCAATGACATAATTTGTCGCAGCAAACATCAATCGAGTGGACAGGAGAGTGATGCAAGAGAGCACACACAAAGAGACAGAGACAGAGACAGAGAGGGAGAGGGAGAGATGGAAGGGGAATGTTGGGGAGAAGTGGTGTTGCAACAATGGGGCACCGGAGCAACCGGAGCATTGTCTACCAAAAGAGTCTCAACGTCAGACGTCAGAGCAACGTCCCACAACAGCAGCAACAACAGCAACAGCAGCAACAGCAGCAACAACAGCAACAACAGCAACAACAGCAACAATGATGATGATGTTGTTGTCGTCATCGCGCACTCGCGTCATCGTTATCGTTATCGCCATTCGCCATTCACCATTCGCCACTCGCCCATAATCATAATCAACGCTGTGTCGCTGTGTTGCTGTGTCGTCATTGTTTTCGCTTGAACTTTATTGTTTTGATTTATGCGCGTCCACTGACAGGGGAGTGCAAGGGAGATGGCTAGATAGATGGAGGGAGAACAAGGAGTGCAAGGGAGATGGATGGATGGAGGGAGAACAAAGAGTGGAGAAAGAGAGAACGGGGCAAGCAGAGGGTGGAGTGGGGGGAAAATGCATGCTAAGCGAAAACTTTGCCGGTTTTCAACTGTCGTGTGGCAGGCACCCTCCTGCAGTCCCCCCTTACCCCTTCCCCCAGAGTCCCACTCATTTTCTCTGTCCTCTGCAGTGGACACGACCGTCGACCGTCGACCGTCGCGCGTTGTTTATTCCGCCAAACGCCAAACAATCGCAATGCCCCACTGCCACTGGCCCCATTCCAGCCCTTGGAAGAGCTTCCTCCCTTGAAGGGGGAGAGGGCGAGGGAGGGCTTGCTGGTTGGTTGCAAATGAAAATGATGTTGTAGCTGTCGCTATGTTGCTGCCACTGCCACTGCCACTGCCACACTGCCACTGGCATCGTCAAACCATCACGAGGCAGAACTCTGAAACGGAACCATTTTCCACGGTCCCCACTCCGCCACTCCGCCACCCTCCCCAGCCCCCTCCCTTGCCCATCGTTCGCCCGATTATGTTAATGCGGCCAGAGATTTCTACCATTATGATGTTGTTTCGCTCGCCAGACGACCGACCACTCTGCATATTCGAGGGGCATGGCCACCACACCACCTCACATCCCCACTCCGAATCGGGGGAGACTCCCACCCACCAGAGTGCAACAATTTCCTTAGACTTGACACAAAGTTTGCGACTCGCGCCGCCTCAACGTTGCTTTTTATGATGATGATGGAAACAGGCACTAAACAATTTGAAGATTGTCGTCGTTTTGGCCACTGGCTGTGGGAAACAGGGCCAGAAATGATGCCACGGCCAGAGGAGAGAACTTCCCTCTTTCGGATGAAGCAGAGACCGAAGTTGGTTTTTGCCTTTGGAGAAGAGTCTTCCCCCCCTGCCCCAGTGGGGTGCAGAATGCAGTGGGGGCACATACTCGGATGTAGTGGAAAGGTAGGGCATCATTTAGGGTCTATCATGTCGGAGACAGAATTGAGCTAATTTCTGCTGAGAAGCGTAGAGAAGGGCACACGTATCTCCCATGGAGAATGGGTGCAGGGGGCAGTGTTGGGTCTTCAGAGGCTTTGGGATCTAACTCTGAGAAGAGCTCTGCCTCCATGGGTATTCGCAACCCAGGACCTCTCGACTTCGGGTTAACATTTCTCGGACCGAAAAACTGTCCGAAAACGAAAAATGATTTTGTCAAGGGCTCATGCAGGCTAAGAATTCTCGGCTCGATAAAAAGAGCCACTATTGATAGTGGATTTAAGAAAGCCAGAAAACAAAGCCTAAACAGCTGATTCAACAACCAAAGCAACCCTGTTTGTTTGCACTTAACAGCACCCTGTTATTCTTTTTGCGACAAGTTTATCTGGTCGAAAACGGTTTGCGAAACGACAGCTAACCGGCACCTTGATTCGAAGTCGAGAAACCGGCCCTGAGAAGTGCATATATTTGGCCAAGGATGATGGCAGATCTGACCTTCCAGAAGAGTACACAAGGGCACAAGTTTGACCTATGGGCAGAGCAGAGAAAGAGCCGAGGTTCTGATCCTCAGAAAACCCACAGAAACGCTTTGATTTTGGTCTTTAAAAAAGGTCAACTTCATAGGAATTTCCACCGAATAGAAAATCTTGCTCTAAAAGTATGAAAAGTCCCGTAGAAAATTGTATCCTTTTCCAAACACAAAGAACATTTCATATTTCCACATTATCCTCATTTAAAAATATTTATGCGCCCAAAGTGGAGTCCCGTCCGGTGTCGATCCACCTTCTCTGTTTGGATCCCGAGAGTTTCCACAGAAATGAAATCAAATAACGAACAAATAACAAACAACAAATTGAATGAAATTTGTGTGCATTTTCCCATTTTCCCATTTCCCAGTCTCCATTTCCCGTGAGCATTTATCATTGCAAATAAATATATGCAACAAAAACTTAATTTATGTTGATTTAGTGGCATATTCTCACACATTCCATTCCATTCCTGTCCACTCCTGTCCACTCCTGTCCTGTCGGACACACACACACAGGCCATGACCCATGACCTGCTGGCGATGGCTTTATTAAAATAAAACATTAATTTTCCCTCGTTATTGTGGGGGAAATTGCAAAGGAAAAACAATTTACATGAAAACTTTTGCATACGAAAAAGCAACAAACAAACAAACAAACAACAAACAAAATTATTATAAACAATTTTCATTCTAATGCCTGGAAATGCGGCTCCCACTTATAATTAAGCATTTTCCCCGAGCAGCAGCTGCCCTGACCCCCCGACCCCCCATCCCCCATCCCCCATCCCCCGTCCCCCGTCCCCACTGCAATTTTGCAATATTGAAACGCATTTTTCTCTTGGGGTTTTTCTCACTCTTTTTCCATCGTTTTTTGTCATCAAAATCGTGAAAAATTGTTGCAAACTTTGACAGGGCCAAAATTATGATAGCTTCTTCCACAGACGGGGGCACCGGGGGGGCATGGGGCATGGGGGCTCTGGGGAGACACAGAGATGGCAAAAGTTGCAGGGTAATAATTTTATGTCATAAATAAATCGCATGAAAAGTTGGCAGAAACGAGATTCCTCCCCCTTCCCCTCCCTCTTCACCCTTCCATTTGTTATTGAATTTAAGCTTCAGAAATGGGGGCGGGGAGGGGTGGCAAAATTGGAAAATGTTTGGCGAATTGATAAGCAAAATAAAGGGGGGTGGGGGGGGGGAAACATTGAACAATATTGAACAATTTTCGCTGAAATTGCAAATTTTTCAAACGATAACAAGCGAGAGATTCAGATTTCCATCAAATTAGCGGCGAAAACGTTTTACAAAAAAAGCATAAACACACCCACACACACACAGACACACACATAAGCACATAAACACATAAATGAACATCTCTCTTTGCCGCAAATTATAAATGACAGAAAAGTTGTACGTATTTTATACGCCGTGCTGTGTGGAAATGTGGAAAAATGTCCACAAAATTCCACGAGGTTTTTATGGGATTTTGTTTTTGTGGTTTTTTACGATCTGTTGAATGAGCTGAAAAAATTATAGCTGCAGCTGACAGATTTTTATGACTTAATAAACGAGAGTTCACCCAAAAACAAAACAAAAACTCCACTTACGTGGGGACTGTGCGGGGATGGGGGTGGGATGTACAGGTAAAAACTTCCATTGAACTTCCGATTGTGACGGCAAAGAGAGAGAGAAGCGACTGCAACATTAGGTGAGGATGTTGCTAAACATCAGATCTCGCTAAGCATCGTCGAGTATGTTGCGGAGCTGGTTGCATCAGCAGCACGTGGAGCTTTTGTGACTGTGAGGATGGACGCTTTGTCTACACGCTGCTGGATTTTTCTGCAACATTCCATTATCAGTGTTGCCATCTCGCTTGTGCGTGAGCCATGGACTAGTGTTAGAGAGAGCAAAAGCTCAAACGTCATTACTTAGCGAAAATATCTAAATGGTTTTTATATTCTCTGCAGCTTGGGAATGTACGAGTGTATGTGTGAAATGCTGTACACATGCTGCCATGCTGCTGATGCATCGTTTACAACCCAGCCTAAGGGAGCAACAGGCCAGGATGCTGCTAAGCATCTGATCGTCGACAATGTTGGTGAGAGTGTTCCCAGGCAACAGAGAATGTTGACTGCAACATTTGCTCTGTTTTTAGTAAATTCTTAGACGCAAGGTCGTCTTTCTCGAAGAATGTTGCCAAGCACTAGATCTTGCATTGTCAACAATGCTGCTAGAGTGCTCCTCTCTTGTGCAGCTAAAGTGAGAGGAAGAGAGAGAGTGAGTACACCCATATGTACACATATAAGTGTGCGTGTTTTCAAAGGTAAAAACTTACAGTGAACGATAATATCCACAGAGTAACTTACCCTCTCTCGGACAGTCTTTAGCAAACTTTAAATTTCCCCTTTTCCCAGAGTGTTATTTACCCGAAAGAAAAACGGGAAGGGGGTGGGGGCAGGGGTCAGGGGCAGGGAAAACTTTTCCTCTTTCGCACTGGCACTCGCATTCGCACACAAAAGTTAATCGAAGCCAGAGAATCAGAGACCCAGAGAGAGAACTTCCAACAAATTGACCGGAAAATGTTTGCGAATTGCTAGAGTCCCGAAAAACTCCACCGAGATTTTTGGCCAAAAAGGGCTATCGATATCCGAAGGACAGGACAGGACACACAGGACACATATAGCCACCCGCATCGGACATCAGACATCAGACAGCAAATTAAACAGACAGCAGAACCCCCAAAAAGTTAAGTACGAAAATTTGTTTTATAACAAAAGTTTTGTGCCCCACAAAATACGGACATCTATTGATAAAAATATCCTGGATTTTTCATCCGTTCATTCTGTGGAGTGTTGAAGGCACCGCAAAGTTTTCCCTGGAATTAAGGGCTGCTGAAACTGTAATGAAATTTATGAAATTGTGTTTCGCAGAGAGAGAGAGAGAGAGAGAGAGAGAGAGAGAGATTCTACGGGGAGAAAGTTGTTTACGCCAATTTGGGTCAATATAAAAGTTGCCACCGCTTCAAAATCAATTGCATTTTGATAAAGTTTGGCTTCAGTTTCGTATCGTATCGTTTCGTTTCGTTTCGTTTCAGAATCCTGCAAGTGTCACTCTTTTTCCGGGGCAAAATGAGAGGAAAATCCCATGGAAAGTAGCAATAAAATCTGCTCTAAATGGCAACAGAAAAGGAGTGAAAGGAGTAAAGGAGAAAAGGAGGATTTCGACACTTTTCAGCTATTTCGACAGGGGCCAAAAGGGGCGACAGGGGCGACAGGGGCGGAGGCCACAGCCAAGAAATGTGAATGGAAATGGAAATGGGAAAATACTGGCACAAGCCGGGCCAAAGGAATGGTAGCGGGAATGGGAATGGTAACGGGAACGGGAACGGGAATAATATGCTAACCGCAACAGACGGCCGCCAACTATTTTAGGATGCCAAAAAGCCAACAGCAGAGAGAGGGGGGGGGGATGGAGTGGGAGAGAGGGGGGACGAGCAACCTTCCAACATTTGCAACAACACATTTGCATGTTGATATCGCGCCACACCACCGCCTGTGAAAACAATGCCAAAGGCCATGTGTAAATATGCTATGGAAACGCTTTTCCTTTTCCTTTTTTCCTTTTTTTGTGATTTTTCTTTTTATACACGATTATATGCATGTTTGTTCGACGCGGGGATCAGACGTCAGAGCTGTGCAGCAGGGGCACAAATGTCGATGTCGTGGCACAGCGGTGCGGTGCCCCAGCAGTGGCAACACTAGTGGGGGATGGGGACGGGGACGGGGACGAGGAATTCGGATGAAAATTAACCTCCTCTTCTTCTTCGAGTGGAAAAGTTTCTGCCTGAGAATTGAAATGGGAATTTTCCACTCACTGCAAGGATATTTACACTCTCGCAAGTTTTATTCCTTGATTGAATTTAATTTATTTGGCATTTCTTGGGGTTTTCGCCACACACGAGCTACATGCTATTTTTAAATTGTTTTAAATTGTTTTAAATGTGCGGCAAATATTTGTGCACAAAGTTCATCCTTGGGTGGCCCGGCCAAGACATTCTTTAATATTTTGTCCACTGTTTGAGTGAAGTTTTTTCCGTCTGTCTGTCATTTCTGTGCAGGGTATTCGTGGGGTATGCTGACAGATCGATTGAGCCTTTGACTATACATCTATACATTTTCCACCCATCCACCCATTCACATCCCGAAAAAAGGAGAAAAGAACACCTTGTGGCATCCACAATCAACAAGCCGTGAAGCTGCACTCTGCACTCTGCAAACTATTGCTATATGGCTAAGCCACACTGGGAGAGAGACAAATTGCAATCAAACGAGAGAGCCCGAAACTTATGGGAGCTTTTGGTCATTTGAGATACGATTTATGAATAGCTTTTGCCAGAGAGCAAGAAACCCCACTGCTAAGCCACACTGGGAGAGAGCAGAAAAGAGATAGACAGAGACACGCAAGGTATTCTCGATTACTTGATCATTTAAGATTGAGTTTCTCAATAACCTGCGTAGAAAAAACCCAAAACCGTTTGAAATAGTCTCAAAGGTGATCTCTAAATTCGATAATCCACTACAATCCTGATACAACCTAAGGTAACCATAGACTTCAGCCGTTGAGGTGCACTTAAATCTTAATGGCATAATATTTAAGGAACTGATGAAGAAAAAACGCCGTGGAATCCGTAGGATTCCCAGGGGGTCCATCTATCATCTAAAGTGTCCCATTACAGGGTATCCCCAAGTCCGTATTTGAACTATAAACTCTCTGCTTTTTTGTTTCTTCTATTTTTCTAATGAAAAGTTGTTGCTGCTGCTGCCGCTGCTGCCTGCTGTCGTTGCCTATGCGCACATTTTAGCCATGTTAGCAGGGCAGTCAACCAAAAACAGATTTTTTTGTCACAACCAACGCCGCAGGCCACAACACAACAACAACAACAACAACAACACAGCGACGACGAACGACGACAACTAGAACGAGAAAAAAGAGCGAAGAGTAGAAAAATGCGAAAGAAATCAACTTGCAACATGCAACAAAAGCCGCGTTTCGTTGCCTGCCAGCCTGCCAGCCAGCCAGCCTGCCTCTCGCTTTTGGGGGCATGTCAGTGACCGAGAAATGCTTGGCATGAAAGTTGCAAAAATCCAAAGCAGCGGCAACAGCAACAGCAACAGCGACAGCGACAGAAGACCGAGGCGCACAGGATAAAAACAACAAAAAAAAAAAAGCAGCAACGGCAGCGACGACAACGAGGACTACGATGGCGGTGTAGGTTTTTATTGCCAGTGGCAGGATAATAGCAAGAGCAAGAGCTGGAGCTGCTGCTGCTGCTGTTGCAACAATGGCAAGGAGGCAAGGCGGCAAGGCGGCTTCCTCCAGCGGATGGGAAGCTGCAGCAGTCGCATCCTCGTTTCGTTGTCATTTCTAACGTGGCCTCGCAGTGGCATTCCCGTTCTCATTTCCGAATCCCCCAATCTAGAGCCCCCCAGTCCCCCATCCCCATCCCCATTCCCATTCCCCCATCGCAATGCTTTCTTTTTATTTCGCTATCAAAAGTGAAGTTCATTTTGTTGTTTCAACACTCGATGGAAGGCTGTGGACACTGGGATCCACCGCTGCCACCGCTGCCACCGCCGCTGCTTCTTGATTGTTGGGCGAAGGCTTTTTCCTGTTGTCGTTCATTTTTTTTCGGGGCGACAAGTTTTTTACGAGTTTGAGATTCTCCTGGTTTACTGCTGGTTCGTTTTGTGATTTGCCAAATTGAATTTCCAACTCAATTTGCTGGCCAACAAAAGAGAGCCATCTCTCGGCTCCACTCTCTCTATCCTGTCGCCTCTCTGCCTGCCCAACAATCTCCTTTCGACAATGACTAATTAGCCTTCTTCTCGTCTGTTGCTGTTTCTGTTGCTGAAAAGTATGCTACGGATTCAGGCAGCAAAAGTACAAGCCACACACACACACACACACACACACACACACACACACACGCACGCTGACACTGGAGAGCAAGCAGGGGGATTTTCTCTCATTTTCTTGTGGAAAATGCAAGCATATTTCGAGAGCAGAAGAAGAGGCCCCGGCCCGGCTCCGGCCCCGGCTCCGGCCCCAGCCCCGGCCCCGGCTCCTTGGCCAATGCATAAAATGAATATCAATTAAGGCCAAAATGAGTGCCAAAAGGCAGACAGCGAGACAGACAGAGAGAGAGAGAGACATTGAAGTGGCGTGTGGAGAGGCTTCGGCTTCGATTTCAAAGATAAACCCGAAGGATACATGGGGATGAAGGATCTGTGGGTCTGTGGGCGAGTGGGTCTGCGGCATTCTGTGAAAGAAAGCGAGTATCTTCCATTTCCATTTCATTTATCAACAGAAAAACAACAAAAACAAAAAGAAACAAATACAAGAAATGGAATTTTATTCGCAACAAATGATGGGGCGATGTGGCAGATGGGGCAGATGGGGGATGAGGTGGCGATTTCTCATTTTGATTTCGGTTTCTTTCTACTGATTTCTATTTGTATCCTGTATCCTGTATCTGCCGAAGATGTATTTGTATCTATGGCCCCACTATAGATATATATATATATATGTGTGTGTGTGTGTGTGTGTGTGTGTGTGTGTGTGTGGCGTCTTTCATGCTTCGATAAATAAAATGAATTGAAAAGGCAAAAACCAACAAAGAACAAAGAACAAGAGGCCAGGCGGCAGCGGCTACTATCCCTGTGGCAAAGGACTAAAAACAGGGACTAAGGGAGCCCCAAAGGCGGCAGGGGCAGCGGCAGGGGCAAGGATAACAGATTAGTTGGACGCTGACTAGCGGCGTCCTGTATGCTGTGTCCTGTATGCTGTCTTTCCTCTCCCATGGAAATCAAAACATTTTGTTAAAAGGAAACGAACACACACACAGACACACACACACACACACACACACACAGACTAAGAGGCAAGGCCTCTATTCACACAGATACGGTGCGCGTTTATCTGCGGAAACGGAGATACGCTGTACGTGTTCAGGACATGGCAGGCAGCAGAAGCCAGGAGCCAGCAGGCAGCAGGCAGGAGCCAGGACATGGCCCATGACAGGACTCTCAAAAAAAAAAAAAAACTCCTGCTTCAATGGTTAGTATCTATCAGGGGTGTCTCTCTGTGTGTGTGTGTGTGTGGTTGTATCTGTGTGACTGGGGGATGTCTCTGTGGCCATGGGTGTCCGTGTCCGTGTCCGTGTCCGCGTGTGTGTGTGTGTGTTAACGCATTTTGTAGCCAACTTATGTGCCATAAAATGTAATAAAATAAAACTCTCGTATTAGACAAGTTGTTGTTGTTTTTATGCGAGGTATTTCAAGGAGTGCAAAGGGTATATTCCTTAGCGGGAAATTGTGGATTGGATTAAGGCCTTCAAGTATATAGATTCTTGATTATCTATCGATATTTCGGACACACTAACACCCAATGCCGCCCAAAAGTCCACTAGTTTATCCACAGATCAGCCAAAAGTCATCCCAATCGTAGAATTATTTCCATTTAAATAAAGAAAATTAATCAGAAAAGGAAACGATCCCCTGCTAGATCCATTTCCAAGTGTTTGCAGCCGAAGAATAAATGTGGCGGCCCTGGAATCCCTCTAGAAACTATCGAAAGCGATCCGCAAAACATCGGAAAAACGCAATCATTGATCGCTCTGTTTTTGGCAGCGAAAGTTTCGCTTTTTGTGAGCCTTTAGCTTCTGGTTTTAGCCACATATCACACGATGTTTGGGTCCTTTAGCGAGACTTTGGTAGTCGCTGGAGACTTGAGCGAGACTTCTACATTGGTTAGCCACTTAAGTATCTTAGAGTTTGCCAGTCAGTTACATATCCCTATCTGGGTCTGTGTACAGCTGTGTACGCGAATCCCAAGCACAACGCTGATCCCATCCCTAGATAACGAGGAGCAACGCTGATCCCATCCCTAGACAACGATGCTCCCATCCCTAGACAACGAGGAGCAACGCTGATCCCATCCCTAGACAACGAGGAGCAACGATGATCCCATCCCTAGACAACGAGGAGCAACGCTGATCCCATCCCTAGACAACGAGGAGCAACGATGATCCCATCCCTAGACAACGAGGAGCAACGATGATCCCGATGATGAGCAGAAAAACGACGCCAGCAACGCGAGGGCTCCTTCGTGCACAAAAACCAACGACTTAAGACATAAAGAAGTATGTATGGTATATCAACATTCGATGAACATTAACTAAATCTTTAAGTCCATTTGAATAGGAGGATTTTAATCGAGATTTGGGGATGCAGTAATCCTCCAGCTTCATCGCTTGGATGATTGGACAACCTACCCTTGTATCGACCAGCATTAATCCCTAATTTTAGGGATATGGAGATCTCTTTCGAGCGTTGGGGTCCCTTGAACAATGGTCCCTTTCAATGGGTATCCTCCCATTGTCCCATTGTCGACTATCGCCTTTTATTTCCCCTCTAGTGTTGTTTTTTGTTTTCTTGCTCCATAAAAAAGCCCACCAAATGCTAGAGATAGTTTTTTATGGTGTCTGTCTGTCTGTCTGTGTCTGTGGCCAACTACAAGGACCATTCGTATTAGCCGTATTGCAGCCACCACATACGAGTATTAGCCACAGAAATCCCCCGCACATTATGGTAATAATCGTCATAACAATCGCCTTCAAGTGTCTGTCTCTGTCTCTGTCTCTGTGTCTTTTGGGGCAATTGCGCCCAAAGAAACAACAGCAATGACACATAACAAGGCTTATTAGGATTTGGGCCAGAAGGAGAGACAAAACGAGGCAGCAAATGGCTGCACGACAGAGCTTCAGAGAAGAGTGATAGTCGCTGTCGGAGTAGCTCCAATTCCATTGTTCCACTGGAGAACGATTGGCGTGGGGAATGATGGGAATTACTTTGTTGCTTCCCCGGTTGTGGTACCTCCAACTTGCCCATAAGCGAAAGGACACACAAAAGCGGAAGACCAATCGATACGAATCCAAAAAGATAAGGATTGTAATTCCTCTGGACCACTAGGTTTTACTGTTCTGTTGCTGTATAAATTCCGCATAAGCGAAAGGCCACTTTCATTTGATTCTGTGATTCAGTGATTCTGGGTTTCTTTACTGTGAAATTCCAAAAAAGACACCGATGTGGAGTAAACATTACAAGTGCCATCCACTGATTTATTTGAAGTTTCTTGAAAATTACTCTAGTGCTTGGGTTTTCGATTTCGACCTATGCGGACGAGGCAATGCCGACCCGCCGGAAGGGCATGCACTTTGTCAATGTGCCCTTTGATACGAGTTTCAACTCATTGAGATCCCGCCAAGATCAAGAGGCGTGTTAGATGGGAATACAACCAGGATCACCATTGACTACTCCCGAAGGAGGCCCGGAGGCCATATTCCCAATAGCTAGTCGCGAATGCCTTCCCAAGGAGTGCGGAGGGACTCGTGGCACCATCCAGCTACTGCCTGTATTTCGAGGCCTCGCAGAACTTTGGCACCGATGAAGAGTTTCCCGGATTCGGGGGTTTCCTTTGGGGCTGTTGGGTCATTCCCTGAGCTGGCAATCGACTGACTCTGAATCGATTGGAAGGTGTTAATGAATATCTCGAAGCTGGGAGAGAGAGCAGATCGCAGTTCTACCGGAAATAACCCGACAAGCACCTAAATATATATTCCTTCCGGTAATCAGAAATCATTTTATTTAACGAGATATCAAAAGCCCTTCCCTGAATGAATTCAGCTCAAAAAGGCATTCAATTTGAACGGAAATAAAAGTAAAAACAAAAACAAAAACAATTAAAATAAATCAAAAAGTTATATATTCCGTCTGTCATTTATGGCTTCGCTCCTGCAAAAAGTGGGGCTAACAAAAAGGACTTTTTCAAAAGTTTTTTATGGGGGACGACATTTCATCTCATTAGCCGCCAGATGCTGCTGCCGCTGCCCGCTGCCGCCACCGCTGCCCCCCGCGCCACCGTCTCCTCCTTTGATTGCCTTGATGGCCAAAAAGCAGCACAAAACCATGGGCCCCAAACGAAACCATTAATTACATTTGGCTTCCGCACGACAAATTGAATTAAGTTGTGTGTCAAAGTGCAGCGGCGTATTGATTTTCTAATTGGTGGCATGCCCCCATCGCCACCGCCACCGCCACCGCCACAGCGACACCGCACAAAAGGCGGCAGGCAAATGGGAGTGCTGGAGAGTGCTGGAGAGGGCTGGAGAGGGGAGGGGAGATGCCATTAAAAAACCATTTTAAATGAGCAGAAAATTAATAATTTTTTAAATGAATTTTTTTTCTCTACAAACAAACAAAATGGCGAATGACAGAAGAAGGGAGAGAGCAGCGAAAGGGAGAGGGAGGGGAGCGGGAAAAGAGAGGAAAAGCTGACCATTAAGTTAATGAGGGTCCAGGGTCATTCGGGGGCAGCAGCAGTAACATGTTGGCTCTTCACACCTTGCAACAGATGAGAGCGTGCGAGAGTGCTCGCTGTTGTTTGTCCAAAGGACATCCTCTTCTGCATCCTCCATCGCTCCTTGAGGCAGCAGAAGAGCAGAAGAGCAGAAGGGCAGGGCACGGCAGGGCAGCAGGGGCGTGGCCTTAGGGCGTGCCAGTGGGGCAGCAGAGGTTCAACGGAACCCAAAAGACTTTTTAATGTGGCAACTTCCGACGGCGACGGCAACAGAGGCTGCGGCTGCGGCTGTGGCTGTGGCGGAAACGGAAGCCAAACAAATATGGCCGACGCACGCCCCCTCGACGGACGGACGGAGGACGGACGAACGGAACACAAAAAGCACAACAATAAAACTTTTTTAATGCACTTTTAGATGATGGAACAGTGCCCGCCCCGGGGGACGGGGGTGCCACAGCGGGGGAGTGGGGGAGGCACAGTGGGGCGCAGGAATCTGTTGAATGTTATGTGATGTGATTTATGATTGAAGTAACATTTGATGAAGATTGATAAGAATACTATCCCAATGCCAGATGCCAGATGCCTAATGCCAGATGTTAAGGTTCAGGAATCGCTAGAGGTTCATAAATCTGCCTTTATTTGAAAATAATATTGACAATATTTGGAACTATTTCAGACCCAACAAAAATGAGGATACATGTTTCAAAATCAAGGAAAACCTGTACTCTCATAATTAAGGCACTCACAAAGATCCTCCAACGACGAGATTCAAACTTTACGAAGGAGCTATAATCTATAATCGATAATTTAACAACGTATACCCCCTTTCAGATGGAATCCTTCATGAAAAAATAAGATTGTAGAGAATACGAGCCTTAAGTTCTATCAAAGATTGTAGAACCCATGGGTAACGTATCTAACACAAGCAAAAAACCCAGAACCCGTAGAACCATCTCGTTAGAACCCTCTTGTCAGCACCCACTCGCTAGATCCCTCTCGTTAGATCCCTCTCGGTAGATCCTTCTCGTTAGAACCCTCTTGTAAGCAACCTCTCGTTAGATCCCTCCCTTTAGAACCCTCTCGTCAGCACCCTCTCGTCAGATCCCACCCGTTAGAACCCTCTCTCGCGAAGAGGGGCAACGACACTTTGTTCACGCTCTCGTTCTCTTTGTTAGATTTTGTTCCATTCCCACGTGTCCCTCCATCAAGCAATTAAAAATCACTTTTCGTTCACTTTTTGATTCACCAAAGAATGTGTTCTGCTACGATCTTTGGTGGTTCTACGTGGTAATGGGCTATCCATCAGTCGTGTTCCACGTTTGCTCCTGCCTCTCGTCCCGTCTCTTATTTCCCATTGCCATCTTTCATAACTTTACACCCGCGCTTTTCCAGTGAAAATTTCATTTCACTTTTAATGAAAATAAATTGCGATTTATTTATAAGCCCCAATCCCATTAGCAGCGGCTCATCCCTTAATTTCCAAGGCATTAATTACAAGTTCTGCTCCAAAAATGTAATTTTCGCACAACTTCTCGCTGGCCCCGAGCCCACTGTGGCACCTCTTTCTCGCTCCCTCTCTCTGGGGATTATTGCCATCCCCCCCCCCTGCCATCCACCAGGCCCAGGGTCAAGTCATATGCCAGCCCCCCGCAGTCTCCCTGGGGGCATTGTCTGTTACAGATTTTTGATTTGCCGCAGAACAACACAAATACCGAGTACATTTGTTGCCACATTTTCCTGTTTTTCCTGTGGGTTTTCTTCTTCTTCTTCTGTTTTTGTTGTTGTTTTTGTTGCTGTTTTTCCTGGCATATCATCATGTATAATTTACGCCAATTTATTGTTCTGTCGCTTTTAATGTTCATCGTTTTTCAGTCCGCAAAAAAGAGGAAGGATCTCTGTGCGGTTTGGGGAGTCCGTAAAAAACTGAAAGTTTTTCCCGTCACTCACATGACGTGGATATGGACTTTGATGATGATGATGATGAGCGGAACGGAATGGAAACCTCGAGAAAAAGCAAAACAGAAAGCCCCAAACAAAACGCCAAATGCCAATACAACGGATGGATCCTGTGGACGGAGGGGGGAGGCTCTCTGTTTCCTGGGTCTCCGCTTGAGGGACACATGCCACACAGACACAGAGACACAGACACAGAGACAGAACGAGACAGCGACAGTAAACACGACATAACGACAATTTAAATGACATTTTTAGTTGGCATTTTATGGTCGAAAGCGGCTCCTTGTTTCACTCCCCAACGCTCCAACTCTCCATAGTTTCTGCCCTGCGTTCCCCCTCTCCCTCCCCCACGGACATGCGATATTTGATCAATAAACTTTGCACCGCGATGGGGGGGGGAGCAGGCGTGTGTGCCACAGGATATGCCTTAGATGTGATGTGTGTATCGTGTATCCCGTATCCCGTGTCCCGTGTCCCGTATCCTGTGTGCTGTCTCTCAGTTTTTCCTTGGCTTATTTTTTCCCTCTTTTGATTCAAGCCGCATTCATTATGAAAAGCAAACAAGGTGGGACTCCAGGATCCCAGGACTCCATCGCCGTCCCCGCCACTAGACGCCACATCAATCTCGGGGCGAAAGTTCTTAGCCAGGTTAAAACGTTTTCGCACGTTCTCCCAAGGATCAAAGGACCTCGTCGTCGGCTGCGGCACACTTCGAGGGAGCGCACAAAACCCCTCGACGGCTCGAGGCTCGAGGGGGGGGGGAAGAGGAGGGTTGGCGAGTTGGCGAGTTGGGGAGTTGGGGGGCGCTGTCTCAAGCGTTATTTATTGTTAACGAAACGCCTACAGGACAGGACACCCCGCAATCCACCCCTAACAGTACGATGTATACGATACTACCCCCATTCGAGGGCCAGGACCTTTGGCAGGGCCAAAAAGGCCCCTCATTATCATTATCCGCAAAGCGAGAGCCAGGAGCCAGGAGCCAGGAGCCAAGCCGTCTGGCAATTAATCAAAGAAATAAAAGCATTTTGCGGCAGATTTAAGCAGCAAATGAAAAGCAAATTACAGGGAAAGCCTTTCCCCGACGATAGCCTCCAGTAATTAAGGCGATGCTAAGGGGAGTGCACTGTACACCGAACACTGTAGCTGGTGTTTACTGTGCTTCCTCTGTGCCCTGCGTCCTGTGTCCTGTGTCCTGTATCCTCGTTATTGTTTCAATGGTTTTTGCCAGAGGAAGGGCCGCCTCTGTCCTTCCTCCGTCCTCTGTCCTTTCCAGTCTGTCCCTCTCGATGACAACAAAACTAAATTAACGCAGGACGCACACACGCACACACAATCCACACTGGTGTCTGTTGCCTCTTCTCCTGCCCCATCATTTTCGCACTATCATCCTCGTGTTGGGGAAGGGGGGAGTCCCTCTCCCCGAATCGAACAACACACAAAGCCAATTGACAGTTTGGATGCTGCTGCTGCTGCTGTCTGTCTGCCTCGGGGCATGCCTCCTGTGCCCCAAGAGGAGGAGCAGCAGGATGCAGTTGGAGCCAATTGAAAGCTGCTCCATACAAGGATTACAATCTATCAGCTCTGTCTTCCACTCCTCTCTCGCCCTCCTCTCTCATACAAATTTTCGAGGAACTTGTCAAGGACTCAAAGTTCAAACGTTTTTCGGACCGGATCTCTATGGCCTCCCCCGTTCCCCCGTTCCCCCCAATCTGTTTCTGCTGCTAATTCTAGCTCTCTTTTGCTCTAGTTATGGGTTCTCTCTCCCTCTGTCTCCCTCTGTCTCTCCCACTCCCTCCTTTAGTGCAGGGGAGCTCATCCCCTTGTCGCATTGCAGTTGCAGTTGGGGTTTTGCCAGGGGGCGGGCGGAAGCGGGAGCGGCAGCGGCAGCGGCTTTGTGTTGTATTTTTGGGGGCTAAAGCGCTTCTTATTGTTGTACATTTTTCCAGTGGGAGGTCCGGGGGGTGGGTGGATGGGTGGGTGTTGGCTTTTGCCTTTTTCCCCAATGATAGCCAAAGGTTTTTCTCTTTTTTGCTTCTGGCTGGCTTTCATTTGCATTTGCCAATAGTTTGGGCGTATCTGTATCTGTATCTATAGCTGTAGCTGCATCTGTGAGTGTATCTGTGAGTGTATCTGTGTATCTGTGCATCTGTGCATCTGTGTGTGCCTGACAGGCAACTCTATTACACTTAAAACGAGTCAATGCGTTTTAAAACTGAAAGAAGGAGAACAAAAACCAATTGAACCCAACGGTGGCGAGGGGGAGTCCCCCCCCCAACCCCCTGGATGTGCGGATGGGCGGATGTGTGTGGGTGTATCTGTGCGTTTGATTGTGGATTCGAAATGGAAAGGCAGCAGAGAGCTGGAGAGTGGCAGTGCACCTTGGGGAATTTGTAATTGAGGCACGTGGCATGGCTAAATGATTGTGATCTTTTGGGGGCATTTCAAATATGCAATTAACGGGAAACAGTAATGAGTGGCGTACACAAAGGAGAGCAGACAGAGAGAGGGAGGGGGCTTTGTGGTGTGTGTGTGTGTGGGGGAATTCCTGTTAGAGGGAAAGGAAAAGGGAGTTGCATTAATTGGTAATCAATGCAAAAGATTTTCAGGAGAATGGAGCACTTGGAGCACACAAAAGCGGCACAAAAGCCATGGATATATCATTAGAAATGTCAGTACTACTCGTACTGACCAGCTCCACTAGGATATATCGAAAATGCTCTAAATGGGGAATGGGGAATGGGGAAAAACTTTTAACAAAATCATTTGCCACAAATCGCGTTTCGGAGCTAAAAATAAAAATAAAAAAAAAAACGAAAACGCAAACTGCCGAAAATCAGTCTCCGCAAATCCGGCGGATAATCGAATATCTCTCTTTCTGTCCGGCTGTCCGTCTGTCCGGCTGTCCATGTATCCGGGTGCGAGGAGGAGGAAGCTTTCCACTCCATTGATGGCCAACCCGAAAACTGACGCACCATTTTACAAATTGACTTTTATGTGAGCCATTTCGATATTTCCCAACCCCCTCCCCACTCCCACTCCCACTCCCCCATCTCCATCTCCATTCCCATTTGAAATCTGGACCGAATCCCATTCCCATTCGCATTTCCATCCAATCCAATCTCCTCCCATCAATTCACACACAAAACGGCAGCTTAGAGAGCGAGAGAGCGGGAGAGCGGGAGAGAGGCAATGTTTTAGAGCAACTAAAAACGACGACACATAAATGAACAGCGTTCCAGGGAGGGGCCATCCCACGCACGGACATGTCGCGCTCCCTTTATCCCTTGTCCCTTATCCCTCTATCCCTTACCCTTTTTGCTGGCCGTGCATCGCGGTTTCTGGTTTCATTTTCCGCTCCTGTCAAAGGTGCACACAAAACAAAAAAGTTTCAAACTGTCCACAAAAAACGAACGGAACGGATCGGAACGGAAAGGGGAAAGGGGCAGGGGGGGGGCGACGACAGCTAAATGCGCGAAAATTTCGGACACCTCCTGCACTCTCTGCTGCAACATTGCAGTGTGTGTATGTGTGTGTGTGTGTGTGCATAGGAGTAGGAGTACACCCGCAGACGTACACCCTAACATGCAATTAAAATGTCATTTGGTAATGTTGTAATTTGATTTTTGGTCTTTGGTTCTGGCTCTGTGCCAATTCTTGCTGTACATCAAATTTGCAGAGTAACACATTTCGATAGTTTTACAGCCACTGAATACTAAACTGGCAGTTTGAGAGTTTTACAGCCACTGAATAGCGATCAATGACAACTGCAGTAATTTGCATACCAAAACATGCATTGCATACACACATGTATGTGCATGCCGACTGCAGCTCCCGTTATTCCTTGCTTATCTCCACTCTCTCAGTTCCTCCACACACCAGCGGCGAGCGAACGCAGCGAAGAATGTCGCACTCACACACACACGCACACACACACACACACTCTGCTCTCTGATCGACTTCTACTTTGAGCAACTAGGCCTTGCGCTCTTGCCTGGCCACTCTCTCTCTCTCTCTCTGCACCGCTTGCATTGTTGCTGTTGTTGTTGTTGTTGTTCCTCTTCGTTTGCACGTTTAAAAGGTGCACGACAGCACTCAAAAGAGAGCTCTCGATTCCCAGCCACAGCTACATTTAGGGCTGGGGTTTTTCAGCGCTCAAAATGGTTTGCCGTCCCGAATGATGGTTTGACAGCAACTGAATCCCAAACGGCGCTTAATTTGATGGTTTTTCATGAACTGCATACAAAACTGTGCACTAATTTAATGGCTAAAACACTAATAGCAGCACCTAGAAACAACAAAAAATAGTGCTGGTATTATGGCGTTATAAATAAATGCGAAATTTGCTTTTGCTGTGCATAAAAAATGTTGTACTACAATATCGCATAATGCCCCTCGTAAAAAGCATTACAAAGTGTTCGTGGTGGGGGGGGGGGCGGGCTTCACAGAGGGAGAGAGCGGAAGAGAGAGAGAGAGAAGCATGAGGAGTGGTGCGCTTAAGCGCCGGAACAAAGCAATCAGCAGAAGCCATGCGTGTGCGTGTGTGTGTGTGTTTGTGTGTGTGGTGCAGAGGAGGAAGAACAACGCATAAAACATAACAACAAAAAATATGCAAAAAATAAAAGAAATAATAAATGAGGAAGAGGCTGGGCTAAGAGGCAGGGTACATTCAAGCCGACGGTAAGGCAGCGCCACGGGTGACCTATTTCCTGCTCTTTCTCGCTTATTGGAATGCCACTGGAATGCAGCCACTGGAGCCGCCCTGGAGTCACCCCACCTCCCCCTCTCAATATACCTTGTCCCGAACGATGGCCAGCGGGTATAAAGTTTTGCTACCACCACCACGCCCCCACCCATTAACAAAAGGCGGCTTTACAGCTAGCTTTGCTTAAAATTTATTATATTTTTTATTTTATTCCGCTTTTCCTTCCGCTCTCATCTTTTTATTCCTTATTCCTTATGTTTTCTTTTTGTTTTTGTTGTTTTTTTGGCGCAGTGTAGTACAAATTTTTGTTTAACAAAAAAATAGGACAAAAGACGGCACATGCACAACATACTTTTAGGAGGGGGATTGGGCTGCCACAGGGGCATGTACAGGGCGGCAGCAGCCGCAGCCGCAGCCGCAGCAGCGGAAAAGCTGCAGCGCGCGAGAAAAACCTTTCAAGTTTTTGGGGCTGGGGCTGCGAGGGGGACAAATGTGTGTGTGTGCGTGTGTGTGAAAAACGGCCAAAAGCCGCTGCCGCTGCCGCATTGTTTGGCCAAGGCGGCAGCGGCAGCAGCAGTGCGTCAGTGTGGAATGTGGGGCGTATGTGCGTGTGTGAGTGTGTGTTGGCCAAATAAAAAACTGCAGGAATAGCAAAAAGACAAATATAAAAAAGTGGAATAGCACACAGCTGTGGCAAAGCCGTCAAATTGTTGCAACAAAACATTCGAAACGCTTTAAAATACAGGAACAAAAAAACGAAAATTGACAACAAAAACACACATAAAATAGAAGCAACGAAATGGCAGATTCTGCAACAGAAGCTCCTCCCAAGGAGCAGACCACAGCCGCGAAGGAGGAGCACAAGAAGGACCCCCTGATCGGGCAGCAGATGAGGCAGGTCAAGAGCAAGTTCTTGGTCGAGAATGTGCGCCGGATGATCGTCAAGATATCGGACAGGTGCTTCCGCAGTTGCGTGAACAGCATCTCCACTTCGCTGGAGACCGAGCAGCAGATCTGCATCGGGGATTGCATCAACAACTATCTGGACTCCTACAACCTGGTCAGTCACGCCTACCTCAAGCGCTGGGAGAAGGGGTTCGAGCAGAGGGGCAGGGGCAGGGGCAGGGGCCGGGGCAAAGGAACTACAGCAGCCCCTTCATTCAAGAAATGATAATAAAGTTTTCCAAGGAAATACCTGCTTTTCGGATCGATTTTCTCATCCGCAAGATGCCTCCTTCGGCAGCAGTTCAGCAAAGTGTCCTTCAAGCTGAGGATCTACCTTGAAAGTTTTCTTCTTGTGAATCGCAAACATCTGTTCAGAGTCCTAATACCCTGCCGCAAGCAGCATCACCTCCTAATGGAGAGACTAATAACTTACGAGGGTTTTCACACTCCAAGGACTCCAAGGACTTCGAGGCAACACTTTGCAACATTTTCGGGGGGCAGCAGCTGCAGCTGCCGTTGCAGCAATGGAAGACCTCACTGACAGAAACATTTACTACACGAAATACGAGAAAGGAGAAAAAAACCAGAGAGAGAGGATGGCAGGGTGGCAGGGCAGCAAAGCAGCTTACGGCTGGCACAGAACTGCAGCAAATGAGGCAGCAGCAGTGGCAGTGCCAGTGGCAGTGGCAGTGGCAACAGCAATTTTGGCAGTTGGGAAAATCTATTAGTTCATAGGGAAACATTATTCCGGAGATGCATAGAAACAGAAGTAGGGCCCCACAAGGACATCAAGAGAGCCATCAAAAGGGGATTAGGAAAGAGAAAACTGGGGAAAGGGCTTTCATTCGATCGTGCAAACAAATTGGGGAAAACAGTTCGTTCGAGTGGTCCGATTCTCAAAGAGAGTTTGGGCATTCGAAAACCCATTCCGTTTCCGAGCCAAGGAGCGACTGCTAGGAGGAATTCCCCAATGGATATTCCAGTGGGCGAGTCCGTCCTACTTTTGGTTGAACAAGCATCGATTCCTCTGTAATTGATTCAATGCTCCAATCCATACAGACATCCAATCATTAGCCCTTCCGTTGAGTGTATAAATTCTAAAAAATATTATTAACGAGGGGAGTTCTGATGAAATGAGATCCACACCGAAAACTGCGGACTGCCGACTGCCCAATAGAAACGGACGGCATTCGCGCACTTTTGCTGCTTTTATTGGGAATCCTCAAACAAAAGAGGTCGGACAGACGGACAGACGGACAGTGGCAGCTGCGGCAACCACCACAGTGTGGCATCCACATCATCAGCACTAGGAGTGGCAGTGCCAGTGCCAGTGGCAGCGGCAGTGGCAGTGGCACTTTCAGGCAGCGATACCACCGAAACAAAAGCAATTATTAGCATAGTCATTAGCACAGTGCCAGCGCCAGCAGCGGCAGCGGCAGCGGCAGCAGCAGCGGCAGCGGGAATCCGCGATGAACAAATCTCATAGAACAGAAAATTCTACAGAATCTGGGCTGCTGCTAATTAGCGATAGGAGCCCACACAAAAAGCAAAAAATAATAATAAAAAAGAAGAGCAAAAGCAAAAGCAAAAACAAAAACACAAAACACAAAACATTCGCACATTCCAGAGCTGTTCGATAGTGGAAATCAATCCCGGGCAATGCGGGCTTAGAAATAAATCGATATAGCCCCTCTATATATAGACATAATCCTTTTATATGCATTAGCATTAGCTCTGGGCAATGGAACTTGTGGGGGAGCCGAAGCACTAGAGGGTTAATGAGTGCAAAAGGAAGCAGGAGGCAGCTCTGGAGGGGGGAATGTCCAATGGATATGGAGGGAAAGCGACAAATAAGAGACAGATCCCCTGTTATGTATACCAGAAATGAGTGGATCCCGTTGGAGAGAGAGAGAGAGAGAGAGAGAGAGAGCGGGATGGATGTCTACCCCACTCTAGCCATAGGCAGAAAGAGCGGGATGGAACGATCACGCGATGGGCGGCTTGGACACTTTCTCTCCCACGAAAGGAACGATGGAAGTGAGAGCCAAAAGAAGGAGAAGTGCAGGCAAAGGCAAACCCAAAGGCAAAAGGAAGATAGAAAAGTGGCAGATTATTTATAAATTCAGTTAACGAAATGAACCCCAAAACGAGACCCAAATGGGGTCGCCACTCGGCGACCTTTTTTGCTTTCTTGCGGGGATTATTTGGAATTATTTTGCTTTTGTCTCTTCGGCGAAATCATAATCACAGTGGGGATAAAAAGAAATACAGATAAGGAGCTTCTATGGAGGAGCCTGCTGCTGCTGCTGCTGCTGCAGCAAATCATTTATTAAACACAAGACGGGACCTGACCTCCTTCATCCTTCATCCTTCATCCTGGATCGGAGAGATGAAGGGGCAGCACTCTCTTCTAGGACTTGAGCGAGCGAGCTCCTCCTTTGGGCCCCCACTTTCGATTGTGTGTAAGCGGGGGCACACTAAATAATGACTAAGCCGCATCCATCCATGAGTGGGGACCACGAGACCACGAGACCACGAGACCCGCTGCTGCATGAAAGAAACGTGAATGAATGAACGAATGGATGGGGCACACAACTGGGGCACTCAATGCATCATCATCTTAAGCCGCATCAAACGAGATTTGTCAGAACTGCCTGCCACTGCCACTGCCACAGCCAGGGACAGAAAGGCAGATGTGGGCGATATGAAATCCATGAAGAATGGACTCCAGGCCCTCGAGTTCTAGGATCAGAGCTTAGCAAAAGGGGGATGCGGCAAGAAGGGTTCTTAGACGCAGTATTAAGTGGAAATCTGTAAGTTGCCCCAGAGACATCCATCGTTGAACCGAAAAAACTGTGCAGAATAGAGATCATTCATTGCAAAAGAGGCAGCTGGTTTGCAAATGAATCTAAATAAGATCTACCTTGGAAACGGGTACAATTTTGTGTAGATTCAACCTCTAGATGCCCCAATAGCGATCTCCATCAGCTGATCTCTCCACTCATCAATGCAGCAGCACAGAAATCGTCATTCGCCTTTAATTAGCACAAATTTCTCGGATAGATTCTCTCTCTCCTCAGAAGCCGCTATTCCAGTTTCCCCAACCCAACCCAACGCAACCCATCCATCCATCTGTCCATCCATCGATCCATCCACTAATCAGAGCGTCTAATTATAAAAGTATTATATCAGAGAGCCACTCCGCTCCCCTTGAGAGCCACGAGGGCATGGCATGAGATGCAAAAAAACAAAAATTGGACAACTGGTTTGATGTTTGCTTCCAGCTCCAAAAAAATCAAACAAAAAACGTAGCATATATCAAGTGGCAGAAGTGGCAGAAGCATGCAGGAGCATGTTGCAAGCACACAATATGTTGCCAGCTGTACAATGGGCCACTTAAGCGACAACAATAAAAAATTATTAGAATGCCGCAAAGGCAGGAGAGGCACGAGGCACAAAGCACGAGGCAGCACACAGGAGAGGCAGCAGAGCCAGTAGAGCCAGCAGAGGCAGGAGCTTCAGCAGTAAAGGACTCTGCCTCCTCCAGGCGACTGGGCGCACTTCATAAATCTACCGAAAGGCATATGAAATACGAGTGTATCCTGTGCTGCTGCTGCTGCTGCTGCTGCTGAGTGCAGAGAGCCAATCATGTTGCATGCATCCCCAGGGAGGAAACAAACGGCACACTGAGAAAAGCGAGCGGCAAATAAAGGACTCTATCGAAGGTACCAGAAGATAATAGGCCCTTGAGGTCTTCGCGATCGAAATACTGCCAAAAGCTACCCATTTTTTAGCAGATAATTTGTTTCTCCTTGGGGAAAAACCTTAAGGGCAGCGCTCTCTTGGCGGAAAATTGTATTTCTGCCTGTACGAATGTGTCCTATCGCTTATGAGAACTTTTCTGGAGCGACTTTGGGATCCATCGATGAATGTTTCAGGGTAGAAAATTGAAAATAGGGTTTCTTTCAGTGTATAATAGAAGGAGACTAAGAGAAAGACTTTCAACAACTTTTTCCACTTTCTGCACACACACAAACGCACACGCACACGCACACACACACGCATGGAATTTTCCATTTGATTTATTAACAAGCCATCGTTTATCATCGTGGGCAACAAAGGGTTAAGGGTCTGCAAAGGGAAGGCCTTCTTCGGGGTTCCGGCAGAGGCAAAGGCAAAGGCAGCTGCAACGCTTTTCGGAGTTGGATGTTGTTGGAGTTGTCCATTCCACAGCAATTGCCAATTTGTTGGATGCGAATGCCACTGCCACTGCCACTGCCATTGCCACAAGAGGCACTGGACCAGACCAGACCAGACCAGACCAGAGTGGGGGCAGCCAGGCACAAGCACCGAAAAAATATTGTATCTGTGAGGCGGCGGCACGGCACCAAAGATAAACAATCCGCCGCACGATAAACAGAGGCAGAAAGTCACGTAAAGTATGCGCCCAGAAATGACGGAAAACAAAAAAAAAGCGCGTAAAAAACACACACGGGAAAAGCGGATGGCATTCCATTCCATTCCACCATTCCACCATTCCATTCCTCACCGATAATTTATGGGGTTTATGCTGCCATGAGGTCTATAAAAATTAAGATATTTCCCATAAACTTTTCATACGCAAAGAGAGCGCAAAAAATGCCCATAACTTATGTTGAAAATATTTGTGTGTGTGTTTCAAAATGCCCCATGCCCCTGCCACATGCCCCTGCCACATGCCACACCGTTTTCCCTAATATGTATTCCTATAGACGTGGATTTCGGTGGAAAATCTGTGGCGTGTTGAAGCGTTAAGTTTCTCCCATTTGTGTGTGTGTGTGTGTGGGGCGTGTGTTCCCCCAAGAGAGAGAGAGAGAGAGAGAGAGAGAGAGAGAGAGAGAGAGAGAGAAGCAAACAAGTTGCACGATGGGAAAGGAGTCGCCACCAGTGGCCGCTGCCTCCGCTAGAATCTAGAGCTCTGCTCTACGTGGGTGCCGCCGGTTGCCGGCTGCCCGACCGACGGGGGTCTGGTCTGGGGGCCAAAGATAAAATGTTGACCAATAAATTTTCTGACCATGAACGACAAGCACAGAGCAAAGGAGAGTCAGAGAGAGAGAGAAAGAGAGAGAGAGAGACACAAGGAACAAAGAGAACGGGGGAATAATAATAAACAAGAATGATTAGGGGGAAAGGGGAAGCACAACAAATATGGAATGCTCTCTGTTGATTGCTTAGGAAAAGAGTCAAAACAACAAATAAATAATGTTGAATGGAATACGAGAAAGTTGTATTCAATGATTTCATCGATAAAGAATGAAAGAAATTTAGTTTCAAGATCATGCGAGGGGGAACAGGAAACAGGAGAACCTATGAGAATATCGTATTTAGAGAGGTTTAAACAGCACCTTCGGAATGAACGATATCATGTAGAGGGAGTACTTAATGGATAGCCTTCTCGATATTCTCTTACAAAAGCCCAATCATACCCATGGGACTCTTCCTAACTCTGTCTCTCTCTCTCTCTCGGAAGGGGTATCTCCGACAAATGTGGAAAAACTAGCGCGACTGGCGACGGCGGCAAGCAACTGATGTCCGAAGTCCAGCCAGCCCCATGTCCCCGCCGTCGCTGCTGCTGGACCAAGTTCCAAGTCAAGTTAGGGGCCACGACGAAAGACGACAGACGCCCGACGTCCGACCGACGCCAGCGTAACGTGTGACGAACGAAGAACTAAGAAGGAAGGTAAGAAAAAGAGCAAGGTAAGCTTTGGGGTAGCCGAAGCATGACATACCCTTGCAGATCAATCACTCTCGTGGGAAGTGAACGATCGTTCATGTGTCGAGTACGAGTATGTGATATGGTGATGGTGATGATCCAATCTCCAAATGGTAGATAAAAGGTTGCACGAGAGAGGGACACATAGGAGGGAGGACTCCGAAACTGCCTATTGCACAGAAGATGCTGCTCGTAAAGATCCTTGAACCATTGCGAAACACGCCGAATAAAGAGTAAAAGAAAGAGAAAGGTTTTCCCATACCCCCCACCTATCGAGGGACAAGAAGCGCACTTGCTCGTAAGCGCACGTGTTCGGAGCTAAGGAAATGCCACAAATGCGATCCCTCGCCACAGGAATCGCTTCACTGCAGAAATTCCTACCCAAGAAATCACTCTAATTACAGAAATCACTTCCACAGAATCCCACTGGCAGTCGAAAACAAAAGAATCGATGCCATGGCTGCGGTGCGGTGCGGCACGGTGCAGTGTCTGTGCTGTGTGGAAAATTACCTGCTGTCGTTACCGACGCCCGTCGCCGGCCACTAATTGATAAGCTTCATATCTACAAAACGTATCTCCACATTATCGTATTCGTATTCGTATTCGTACATTCGGAATTATTCAGAGCACAGTTACAGTTACAGCCTCAAATTTGGAGCACTCGTGTTAGGTAAGTAATTAACTATGTAAATTTCAAGGGGAAAGAGAAGGGGGAAGGAAAATTGGGCAAGCCTTTGCTGGCTGCTGCATCTTCTTCTTACCTGTCGCATCTGTGACGCACGGACGCTGTCGACGCCGACGTCGACGCTGGCTTCGCTTACGCAGCAGCACAAACACAAACGTGTTGCGCGCACACACATGTACGGGAGCAGGCACACCACTACCACTGCAGATTCGCACAGCTGGTAAATGCAACGAATGTGAGGCCCAAAACAGAGACGCAGAGAACACAATGCAAAAATAAAGAGTTATGTCAATTTCCCAGCTTCCGCTGCTGCTGCCAAACACAGGAATTACGGTTGTTTCTTGTTGCTGCTGCTGCTTCTTTTACTTTCGCTGCTGTTGTTTTTGTTTTTGTTTTTGTTGCTATTTGGCACGTGAATCGACAAGCGCATTTTTCGAATTCTTGCACACACTCATTCGCTTTTTGCATTTGTTTACGTCACCCACACACACGCACAAACACACAAACGTTCTCGTGAATGAAAGGCGCGTAACATGCCAGCGAGAAACAAAAAAAAAAAAAAAACTTAATGAAATTGGCAATCAATCGCCCGCCGCTGCCGCCGCTTCCGCTGCAGCGAACCGCACGGAAATAAACAAAATTTATTTATAAATTTTTAATCGCGCACAATTCTTGAGGAATATTGTAATGATATTTCGAACATTGCGCGGTAATTGGGGTAATTTTGCAACAAAAAACCTGCAGCGTCGCAGGCAAAAATCGAAATTTCCACGTTCGTTGCCCCTTTGATCCCCGCGCTGACTCTTTGTTGATAAGGCTGGCCGATTAGCGCGTCTATTCGCCTACCGCCTAGCAGCGAATTGTTTTAGCAGCACGCTGTGTTTCGCGTTCGTTTATTGGAATTGTTGTTTACAACGACGCGCTGCGACCGCTCGCCACAAAAAATTGGAAGTTTTGATAACATTTGTGAACAGTGTGACCGCGCATTTATCTTTTCGTTCGAACTTAGCCCACTTAGCCCCCTCTATTTAAACTTGTGAACAGCTTGAGTGACACCGCGGAAAAGAATACTGTTTTTATATTCATCTAGTAGCCCCATCCTTTTTCTTCATTTCAAATAAGCAAATACCACGATATCTTTAACCTGAACACCGCTAACTTTTTTCAAGTTTTTAGTTTTCGTGGAGAGTATTTTAATACCCACTGGTCGACAATGGGTTAATCGTTCGCTGTCCTTGATAGGATATCATATTCCTTTATTTTGATATTCGGTTAAATATTACTAGCTAGATAGAACCTTCAGCACTGAACACATAGTTTAAGCATATAAATAAATACATTTTCTATAAGATTGGCTAATTTTAAAGACTCGTTTTTTTGGATTGTGTCTAAAACACGGTTTAAACAAAAAAGGCCAAAGCATAAAACGTAAGTGAGCATGAAATAAAACGTAAGGGATATGAAATGTTACGTCATTAGAACACTTGTTGCTTGTCAACCGGTGGTATGAATTTTTGTATACCCTATTTTCTTTTAATTTTAATTAAAATTATATTTTCCAAGCTGATTTGATACATTAGTAATGACTTCTTGTGAGATTGACATGTCTTAGACCTACTTATGCATATGATGCACAATTTTAGCGTTGCATGTGTGAGCTTCAGGTTCAGATGGAAAGTGGGTTCATGAATGGAAACGTTCACTACAGTAAACAGTGAACGAACTGGGTTCACCTCAGCCCACTTAACCCACAATTAAAAATCTTTATTGAAACAGCCCAAACGCTTGAGTTAAACCGTATATTAATGAAATTAACATACTAATATAATAAACGTTACGTAGTTTCATATAGTAATAAATAGACGCCAGGTAGCGAGCAGATGGTTTATGTTTATGAGTACTGCTAATTCTGCTAGCTACGCGCCAAAGTGGAATTGCTTGAAAGTGAATTTAGTGACGTTTAATATCACAATTTACGTATACAAATAGAATGTTGCCGACGGTAAAAAAGGAATGAGATGAGACTCATTGTTGCTACCGCTGGATAAAACGTAACACGTGACGTAACTTAACGGTTACATGTAAAAATTGTGTGCTGAGCCGCCTGGCGTTGTAAATAAAATACCCCAAACCTGGGGTGGACTATTTGTACCCTCTTCAAATCGGCTAAGGCTCTCTTTTACGCTCTCTCTGAATCGGGTATAAATCGGTGGCAGCAATGAGTCCCATTCCATGTTGACCAATTCCATGCACAAATGCTGCTGGCAGCATTCAATTGTATGGGTCTGACTCATAAGCGAAGTTACTTTCAATATGTATTTGATATACATCACACATAATATATCCATATGAACTTATTTTTTCATGTGGTTGTGTGCCCTTTTCCAAAGTTTAAATATATCGCACATTAACGAAACCGGTTTTGGCAACTGAAACGGTTTTGAAACGGAAACGACGCGATTTTTGCTTTCGGCCAATGAAAATCGTCAAAAATGCATTGCAAAACATGTTGCTGTATACAAACGGTTGACAAGCAACAAGTCTTCAAATACCAGCCACATTGACGTGACACCATTGCGACTGTTTTTTTGTTGAACTTTTTTGTTGAAACCTTGTTTAGTCAAAATAAAATAAATGGGAGTACTTAAAAGTAGTTAATCTTGTAGAAAATTTATTCACCAACGCGATAAAACTATGTGGGCAGAGCTGAGGGTTTTAGTTAGTCAAAATTGAGCAAAAGGAACGATTACTCACTTACGATTTATTTGTTTGACCTTTTTCGCTAAAACCTTTTTTCTAGACACAATCTAATAAAAGGGAGTATTTAAAGCAAGCCTGTCAAGTATAAAATTGATTCTTTAATCAGATAATATTATGTTAGCAGGGCTGAGGGTTCTATCTAGCTAGTAATATTCGACGATGATGGAACTTGAATAATTCGTCAGTATATTTACGGTATATTTTGAAAATGAGACGGTATATTTTGGTATATTTCTGATAAATTTATCGGTAAATCCGCGGTCCACACTGGTGGGGTGGGCGTAAAATTTCATTCAGTAAAACATTATCGCATTAATTCATAAATAATTAATCAATTGCGCCACGTAGCGGAGGGTGCAGCATGTCCGAGTTGAAGGCACCGTCACTGCAGTCGCTGCTGGAGTCGGATCGCGGCTCCACCGACAGCCTACTGGCCGAATCTTTGCAACTCGACTTTGAGGATGTGAGTGTTTTTCCATTGAAAAGAGCAAAGAAAAATCGTTATTCACTTGAAAATTTATTAATGACACAAACAGCTGGACGATGCAGAGTTTGCCATTCCGCCCACCGATGTCCTGCCCACCCTGGAGGCGGTGCTCAGCGAATTTGAGGCCGATTCGGACGTGGCCTCAGAGCTGGGGGTGCCGGTGCCCCATGCCACTCCCACCCCCTCGATAGGGGAGGATAGCGCTCTCCGTGGCGACGGCCGCAGCGGCGGAGGCTCCATCATGCGATACACCCTCCTCCATGGCATATCCGCCCAACTGTCGTCCGCGGGGGAGCGGGTGAACGCTGGGGCGGCCAGCGCCTGTGCCGTGGCCGCCTACATAGCCGTGGGCACCTCCCACGGCCACATCCTGAACTTCGATGTGACCCAGACGCTGCGGTGGGCCCACCAGGACAAGCACGGCCACGGAGCCGTCTCCAGCCTTGCATTCAACGCGGATTCCATGCGTCTACTGGCAGGTTATGCCCGCGGCCTAGTCGCCATGCTGGACACGCACACAGGGGATGTTCTGCGAGAGCTCTTCGATGTGATTACCCCAAACACTGGAGTCCTGCATGTAAAGTGGACATCGCGCTCATCCCTGGCGCTCTGCGCGGATGCGGGAGGATCTGTTTGGTCGCTGAGTTTCACCCGAAAGCTGGGGATCCGTGGCTGCAGCTCCCGGTGCCTCTTCTCTGGAGCCCGTGGTGAGGTCTGTGCCGTGGAACCGCTCATCATGGACTCCCAGGGGCGGCATGAGCTCGATCAGTACTGCATCGTGGCTCTGGCGACGCTCTCCAAGTACTTTATCGTCACAGTCCGACCGCGCCTTCGTGTGATCAAATATCATGTCCTCCAGGGGCCTCCCGACTGCCTGCCACTCCTCGCCTGGCACCTGGTGCTCATCCAAGCGGCGGACACCTCTCGCTCGGTGGATCCCGTCATCGTTGTGGGCCGCGGAAATCAGCTCTTCTTCCACCAGCTCTTTGTGTCGAATGGGCGGATCACGCTGCTCTACCTACGGCACGTGCAGCTCCACGGAAGCCTTCTCTCCGCCCATTGGCTCGGACCCAAGTGCGTAGCATCGCTGGACACCTCGGAGATCCTGCATCTGGTGGATGTGCGCTCCAGCAAGGAGCTCGAGTGCATGGATATGGCCAATGCGGGACTCGTTTACGGCTCGGCGCAGTTCAAGGGATTGGCCACGGGGGGAAATGTCTCTCCTGCGTTCGCCCTGGCCGGGAGCAATGCCTGCTACAATTCCGTAGTGTCGCGCGGCACGCAGCTGTATGTCTTGGGCGCCCGTTCCCTGCACATCATTGGTGTGCGGACGTGGTCGGAGAGGATTAGCTACTTGGTGAAGCACCATCGATGGCAGGAGGCCTGCCAATTAGCACTCGATGGCTACGTTGCCTCCGTGGATCGTCCCCGAAAGCGGGCCCAAGCGAAAGAGCGCATCATAATGCTGTTCAGGGAATACATAGCCAACTCGGCGCGCGCCCCCGACTACTGCCTGGGATCCATAGTCAATTGTTTGATCACCATCGGGGAGCTGGAGCTCCTGTGGACACAGCTCTGGGAGAAGCTGCAGGGCAACAGCACGGAGCTCTTTCTGCAGCACATCTCGGAGCACATCGAAAAGGAGACCATTCACAGCATCAATCCGGTGATATCGCAGGCCCTGGTCGACTACTGGCTGGAGCGGTCCCCCGCGAAGCTGGAGAAGCTCATCCTAAAGCTGGACTGGATGTGCCTGGACCTCAATCAGGTGCTGAAGGCCGTGAAGCGGCACCGCTTGTACCGCGCACAGATCTACCTCAACACGCAGGCTCTCAATGACTACACGGCAGCGCTGACGGAGCTCCTGCCTCTGGTCACGCCCCAGGAGACGGATTTGGGGAACTGTCTGTTGGTCTACGTTTCCAGCTGCCTCGCTGGCAGGGGCTACCCCACCGGGGACATTCCCGTGGAGCAGGTGCATCAGGTGAAGAACGACGTCCTGAGGTGTCTTACCTCCCAGCATTCCAAAGCGGGTCACGAGGAAGAGGAGCTGCCGTATCCCTATCTGCGGGCACTCTTGAAGTTCGACACGCGGGAGACCCTAAATGTCATTTCGTTGGCCTTTCAGGAGCGGGAGTTTAGCAACGAGCTGGGCTTCTCCCACCGCAAGAGGATCATTTATTTGCTGCTGGAGATCATGACGCCCGAAAATGCCACAGTGAGAACAGCACAGAACAATCTCTTGAAAGGATCTGCCTTTGTAATGTTTTTGTAATCTTCCCTCTTTTCTAGTGGGCGGAAATTGGCTGCCTTCTGAACTTCATTGCCCAACAAATCTCCATGCAATGCTTGCCGCGGGACAGGCATCTCTTGCAGCGCGTCCTCAGCCACTTGGCCCAGGAGCATATCGACAATGAGAGCAGTCGCCAGCACTCGGAGCGGGAGAGCGCCTGGCATGAGCTTCTGTCGAGCAATTGCCTGGCGGACATCAGCACCGACGAGGAGCAGCTGGCTCTGGCAGAGCGTGCACGATGCTACTATGTGGTGGAGTATCTCCTGGAGAAGCTGCAGCGGTACGACAACATTCTCGATTGCTACATCCAGAATGAGTCCAGGCACGAGACCATGTTCGCGTATATGGAACGACATGTGTCTGTTCCAGAGCGATGCATTTATCCGCAATTGAAGCGACATCTCCGACAGCTGCTGGCGATCAATGCCAAAGAAACAACGCGTCTGCTGGCCCTGCACTACCCGGAGAGGATTATGGAGCTGCTGGAGAACCTCCTGAGGGAGGAAGCTCTGCTTTTCTGCTTCTTAAAGTGCCTCAATGAGCGTCAGTGCGAGTTGGATGCCGAACAGATGGAGTTGCTCCTGGAACTCTTTTGCAAACTGGAAACACCCGCTGCCGTGAAGGAATTTCTAGCCAACAACTCCGGCTATCGCCTGGAGCGAGCCATTGCCATTGCACAGCGCCATCGACTTAATAGAGCTGTGATCTACCTCTACGAGAAGCAGGAGAGCTATGCGAAAGCCTTTGAGCTATTCATGGATCTGCTGAGGGATGCGGTAGGCGAGCAGGCAGTGGAGGAGGCGCAACAGATCTGCGCTCTGCTTGCCCGATCCGTTGGAACGCTGCCCCCGCAGGAGCTGGAGCGCTGCTGGTTCTCGCTGTTGCAATACATTCTGCCCCACCAGCAGCTGCAGGCCATCACGAAATCCATGCTGCACGAGGCCTCGCAGCACATCGATCTGCACAATCTCGTGCAGCTGATCATGAACACGCCCCACAACGTGAACAGCAGCTTTGGGGACATCAAGGATCTGCTGATGGGAATGCTGGACAGTTCGCGGCATCAAACGGAGGCACTTCGCACTGCCGCAGAGGTTCTGTGCCAGGACTTGCATATGGAGTTTGTGAAGCAGCAGCGTGTGGCACGGCGTGGCTTGTGGATAACCAGCACCAAATGCTGCATCTGCCGCCAGCGGCTGTCCAACCACACGCAGATCCTCGTGATGGGCGGCTGTGGTCATGCCTTGCACGAGGAATGCCTGGAGGAGTGCCCCCAAGTGCCAGCGGAGGAGTGTCCGCGTTGCTTTACTCAGATTCCAGTAGGAGACGATGGACAAAAGAGCAGCTGCCTGCGGCTGCCACGAACCAATCGTCGGCTGTTTACCCCATCTTCGGCCATGGAGATGGGTGCTCTGCAGCTGAAGGCCCCGCCCAGACGTTTCTGTTAGCACTACTATATATTGTGTATATTCCATGTCCATATCCATGCCCTCTATCTATTTATTGTTTTTCAATATTATCCCCATATTTCGATGTGTAAGTAAATAAATTTGCATGATAAATGGATGGTTTTCCGGGAATACCCCGCGTTAGCGCGGGTCGCATTCCACTACACTTCGATTGAGGAATAAATATATATGCATTTATATAATTTCTTAGCCGTGGTACACATTTTGAATCCACTTTAAACGGCTGTACACTCCAGGTGGATTTCTCATGCGACCTGACTCACTGGGAGCATGTGGCAATGTTCACAACAAGTCAAACAGACAAGCCGTTAGTAATCCCCTTTAAGGATCTTCAACTTCTTCGCTACATTCGGATGAAGTCCAAGTTTGATTTGATTTCCACGGTGGAGGCCATGTTCATTTCGTTGGTACGCAAATGTGTAAAAATGTGTGGCCGTATAAAAATAGAGGCCCCTGTGAAGGTCACTTCTGACAGCTCTTCAAGTATACTTTCTAATGACTAAAGAGCACAAATTTTTGTACCAACTAATAATTGTGTATGACGATACGAATAAAATCCACTGAATTCAAAGCTGTTCACTTTCCTGTGGCATCTGTGGCTGGCTAATCCCTGGTAGCGACATTTTTCTGTTCCCTTTCATCTCCTCCCACCAACCAACGATCGCTCCACGTTGTGACTGTTGTTGTTGACCTTTCTGACGTCTCTTACATTTGTTTTTTGCTCATAGAAGGAATACAAAAACTATTCAAAGAAAACAAATACCCATATTAGCTGGATTCCTTGATTACAATGAAACAAAACGAGAGGGAACGTTGCGAGCCGCGACAAGGGCCGTTCTTTTTATAAGAGCTCTAAACAAATTTTAGAGCTCTAATGCAAATTTTGTATTCTGCAATGGTTGTGTCTCTCTGTCTCTCACGCTTCACACAACAACACCAACCGTTTTATCTCGCTCCCTTCCGACAGGGGGCGCACATTGCACGATGAAGAGAGAGAGAGAGATAGAGAGCAGCAGAAAACTTATATATCCCTAAAACTCCTCCAGTACCGGGTATAAAAAAGGGAATCCCTACAGAACACATGCTACACACAAATGAACAAAAACTGATGCTGCGCTGTCACCCACTCGATAAGAAATCAACTCTCCCACCTCGCTCTTCCTCTCTCTTTTTACCAGCGTGGCTCGATTAATACGTTGCGAATGCTATCTGATCCTCAGGGAAATATATCCTTAAAGATATATATTTATAGACTATACATATATGCATATAATACAATATCAAAATTTATTCCACATTGCACTCCGATTGTGGAAAGGATTTTGGGATTTTCTCCTCGGAAAATTCCCATTTAATCACATTTCTCATAGAGTTCCTCAACTTATTTGAGGTTTCAGGGAGTTATCCACAGGAAAGGTGCTATTATAATGCTGTATAAACTCCGTGCACTGTTCTGCTGTTTATAAAGAAAATATATTCAATGATGCATCTTGAAATTTGGACATAGTTTGCTCCACTTACCTTTGGGAAAAGCCAGGGTCTCGTATAATTTTAGATTTCTCATCTGAAAGAACCTGAAAACACTGTGAAATATCAAATCATCTTTGGTTTTATGGGCAGCCTCCAGGAATTTGCGAGCAGGGACTTTATCAAGGCCCAAAGAATTCTTGGCCAAACGCAGGGCATCAATCACTTTGCCTTGCCCCAACATCACCTCAATGATGATCTGAAATGAAAGAACAACACATTTTACAGAATCCAGACAACATCAAGGAAGATAGTGGCTTACCTCATGTGCCTGAATCTTCCCCAGCATATCGATGGCCACCTGAGATATGGCCGTATCCACATCCGAATGGGAGAGCAGAAAGCAAGCCACCGCCTTGGATTCCAGCACCATGGAATAGCTAACGAGACGACGCAGTGTATCGAAGCTATGATTGTGGATCAGCTCGCTGATGATCATCTTCGAGAGCTCCTCCTGGGCGGCAATGTTGAATTTATTCAGCGATTGGAGGTACAGCATCAAAATGGTTTCGGTGTAGGGCCTCCTGGCTATCCTCTGGAATATCTGCACCATATCCAACTGCTCTATGAGGACAATGGGGGGAGAGGTGTGCTTCACCGTTGATGTCTTTACATTCGAGGGCTGTGCCGTTTGATTCTGAAGCTCCAACTGCACCCAGGAGCTAAAGAAAGACAAGGGTTAGAAGGGTTGCCCAAACTTTCGGAAGAACTTTGACATACGCATAGATCTTGTTAATCCTGCTGAAAATGGTCTCTAGGACGGGCAGCAGCGTACCCTTGTATTGATCATCCACCAGCTGTCCGAGGACCTTCAGCAGAACCTGCTTGCCACTGCTTCGCTGCAGCAGGAACTCTGTGAGACGTATGCGATCGGAGATCAGATTACAAAGCGGATCAATGCACAGATTTAGGTACCACATGCATCCCAGCTTTGCGTCGATCACAATGTTTGGCTGGAACAGCACCCAATGGGTGGAATCTGTAAGGCACTTATGGCATCAGATTATATAGAAAATGGCCCTCGAATCTACCTACACAGTTCGCATTGGAGGATTTGTCCATCAGGCGATAGAGAGGGCAGCTTCAAGCCAAAGGGTTTGATGGAACGACCCGTTGTAATGGGAGCATGGTACGTGATATCCTGAATGACCTCTCCGGTAAGGGATATGTCGAAGAGCAGCGATGTCCCAGTGGCCTGATGATGCACCACAATCAGATTGTCTACCGTATTGATGGCAAAGCGTCCTACGAGGCTGAGGCGCAGAACATGGCACTTTCGTGGAGCCAACCCTGGACCGTTTAAAAGATGAACTTCCACTTCCATCATGCCCGTGCTGCTGTTCGCCTGGAGTATGAGAACCGCCAGGACGCCATACACTTGTCCCAGGGTGACTTTGCTTTCCTGAACCTCGCGACTGGGACTGGCTACTGAAAGAAATGGCATTAAAGAAGACTTGTAAATAGAGTAGAGCCGAGGATCACTCACAATCCACCTTTGGGAGCTTGGTGATGACCTTCTGCTTGACTAGAACGGGCACCAGGCTGTTGCCCTCGGTGGTGCAGAGCAGGGCCACATTGGCATCGCAGCACCAGGCGAACCACTTGATGCTGATGCTCAGGGACTTGACAGAACGCACTTGACGCTTCTCCGGCAGTACAGTGTAGACCTCTACGCCAGTGTTGGATATCAGGGCCACCTCCCTGTTGTGGATCCACACGAAGCCATGGATCATCGTCTTCACCTGATGCGTGATGATGTCCTGCAGCATAGGCTGCTCCCCCTGGAAGCAGATGAACTCCACTGCATTCTCTTTTCGCTGCACAGCCAATATTTGATTATCCGGCGAGAATTTAATCGAACGAATGGCTCCACCTCTATCGTTCATGCAAAAGGATATAACCGTGTCCTCGTTGGGGACAGGGCCCTTGACCACAACGCCTGTGGCACCACCCGAACGTACAGCAAATATCTGCAAGACAGATAATGACTTTAATATTCCTTTCAAGGGTTTGTGGCTGTTCTTGCCTGCTTGTTGGAGTCATCGAAGAAGACATTCGTTAGCTGGCTGACGGCATCGAAGCGTATGGGATTCCGCGACAGCTCAATATAATGTATTCCATTCGAATTTTCCATCGTTTTCGAAAGAAAAAACAAAATATAAACCTTGTTTTTATCCGCCCACCATTAGAGATGGGATTTAGTAGTCAGCGTGAGTCACAGTATCGTCAGTGGTCACATTTACATGAAGATCCCCTCATTTTATTTTCACATGTCCGTGTAACAATTGCATAGCTACATATAATAGTTTTCCTATATCCAGTAGATGGTGAGATAATCCTTAAGATTAATTTGAAGCAACAATTCAACTTTGTTAATCTTTTCAATGTTTTACAGTCGCAGTGACTATGCTGACAAGTATGCTCATCTCTATCCACTTTGCCTATCGACAATCAGCTGTTCGCTCCATCTGATTTCAGTGTTGTGAAAGATAAAACATATACAAACAAGATTGCAAATCAGAGAAATTATTGAAGTCTGAGTTTCTTGATGTTTATAAAGAAAACCTCTTGAGATGGACGATCAGGACAAATGCCGCATCTGTTCCTGCTGCATTGAGTACAAGGAGGAGGCATACAACTTGCTGCAACTGCCCGAAGTGGCCGCAATGTTCACCGTCTGCACAGATTTGGTAGTGGACCCCCAGGAGGAGGACTTCTTGCCAAGCCAGCTGTGCAGCGGCTGCTACGAGGAGCTGGAGAAGTACCATTCGTTCCGTAAACTCTGCATAGAGGCCGACAATAAATGGCGCTTGCAGAAGGAGAACACACTGGTGGAATTGGAGTTTACAATTATGGTATCAGAGGACGGGTTCGACGATGTGGACGACATGCCGCTCAGCGCATTGGAAACAAAAAGCCCTGGGCCCCCCCTTGAAGCCACCGAGGTGGTGCTAGTCGATGGCAAATTCCAAGAGAAAAAACCATGCCAAAGAATAAAGAAAGGAAATAAGGAAAAGGTAGAGAAAAAGGTAGGGAAACGGAAGAAGACAAATACAAAAGAGGTGAGTGGGAATCCATTAAATAATCTCTGATTTACATGCAAGAGTTCCCCGATCGTGTAGGTTCCACCAACGGAAGAGCCGGGTGCGAGCTACAAGTGCGAGACCTGCTCGAAGGAGTTTGTCGATGAAGGTCGCCTGCAGGCGCATATGCGAGAGCACGATGGTCACCTGCTCTTTCCCTGCACAGAGCCTGGCTGTGACAAGAGCTTCAGTCGGCTGCAGGACCTTAATGTACACCTGCGGGAGCACGATGGCACGGGCACGTGGTACACCTGCAACCAGGAGGGCTGCAGCAAGAGCTACCGCCACAAGGGCACTCTGGTGATGCACAAACGCCAGAGCCATGGAATCGGACCGAAGCTCAAGTTGCACGTGTGTGAGTTCTGCGGCAGGGTCTTGAACAGCCTGGCTGCCCTCAACCACCATCGGTTTACGCACAAGGACAAGCTGGTGAAGCCGTATGCCTGCGAGGAGCCGGGCTGCTCTGTACGCTTCCTCAGCGAGGAGAAGCTCAAGGTGCACATGATGCGGCACAGGGGCATAAGGAACTTCACGTGTCCCCACTGCGGCGCCAAGAAAACAACAAAGAATGAGCTGAAGCTGCACATCAACTATCACACGCTGGAGCGCACCTGGCCTTGTCCGCACTGCTCCAAGGTGTGCAACAGCTCCACCAGCAGGAAGATGCACATACGCACGAATCACGAGAAGACCAAGAGCTATGCCTGCAGCATCTGTGACAAGAGATTCACCAAGCCGGACACGCGGAAGTACCACGAGTTGACGCACACGGGGGAGCGGAACTACGGGTGCGCAGTGTGTGGCAAGCGTTTCATCCAGCCTTCGGCCCTGCGCACCCACCGAAAGATCCATGAGCGGGATCAGGCAAAGGCTCCTGTTGTTAAGGATGTGGAATCCTGATTGAAAGGCTGATCCCAGGAGTTATAGTATTTGAATTCTATCAAGCCATAGGTTAGATCATTGACAATACTTTTTGATACATTTGTAATTTTTTTAGCCACGTTGAATATTAGTTTGCGGTCTCTACTTGAATTTAAACCGTTTTTTATATTTGGTACTCGAAGAGCTTAGGAATATAATAGTTTTCTGGTGGATGTAGACGTGTGTAACACCCAGAAGGAAGTGTTTCCAACCCCATAATGTATATATTCTTGATCAGCATCAATAGCCGAGTCGATATAGCCATATAGCCATATAGCCGTAACTGATTTATGTATTTATTATTTCTCGTTGGCTTTATAGCTGTGAGACTAATTTACATAGAAACAACGAGACCAAGAAAATAAAGGTTATTCGAAACAAAACGCTTCAATTCGCAAGGTAGGTTGTGAAAACAAAGAAAAGGGAATCCCCTTAAATCTATACGTTAATACATACACACATACAGAACTACTAAACTACTAAAGATTCACAAATCAGAGACAAGTGAAGGGTACGGCAATCAGTAGCTATGGTCATAATAGGGGTATCGCCGTTAATAGTATACCCTGGACAAGAGCAAGGCATTAATACATACATCATTCTCCCATTCGCTCGACAGTCACTGAACCTCGCTTTTGCTGACTCCTCACTTCTTATTTTCTCAGATCCAAAGCAGGCCGCGGACTAAGCAGAAGCGAAAGAAATATAATTTCTCTCATCTTCGTTCGGTATCGTCGGTTAATAACATCCTACCACTATTGTATGCGTAGATTGTGGTGATCGGTAATAAGAATTAAAATTACCAAGAGCTGTAATCGATGAAGCTCCCAAAAACTTAAATATAACAACAATTATTACGGAATTGATTTAAACAAATTAAAAACTTAATTAAATAAAGTAAGTTTAAATAACACAAAGAATACAAATGTTTACATCCTCTATTTCACGCACAAATATCCAGAAAATGGACACCCAGGAAACAACTGCCAACGACTTCGGCTTCAATGCGGACATGGCGAGTCTCTATATGAACCCGCTCTACTCGGACGTGGAGTTCTTGGTGGAGGGTCAGCGCTTGCCGGGCCACCGCTTGATTTTGGCGACGCGCAGCGAGTACTTTCGCGGCCTTCTCAGTGACGTCATGGCTGAGTCGACGAAACAAGAAGTTCAGCTTGAGGGGCCGCTTGAGGCTTTCAAGGTAATCCCCAAGTGCCTTTACACGGGCGAGTTACCTCTTTCCTCACTAGACGTGGATAAGATGATCAAAGTGCGTGATTTGGCATATCGTTACCGCTTGGACCACGTTAAGACGGCCATAACCGAATACCTCCAGCAGAACCTGTCCGTCAGCAACGTGTGCGCGATCCTAGATGCGGCGAAGCGCTACAATCTGGAGCAGAGCATCAAAGAATGTCGCATGTTTATGGACCGCAATGCGTACGATGTTCTAAAACATGACTCCTTCCAAATGCTCACCAAGCAATCCCTTGTGGAATTCCTGCAACGCGACATTTTGTATGCCCCCGAAGTGGAAATCTTTAAATCTGTTTGCAAATGGATGGACAAAAATCCCAGCGAGGACATCGAGACAGTGGTCTCGGTCGTACGTTTCCCCCTCATGAGCATTGATGATCTGCTGAATGTGGTGCGTCCTTCTGGCATAATCGAGTCGGAAAAATTTATCGACATCATTGCTCAAGTGAACACCGGAACGAATCTGCCCCACCGGATCGCCACGTTGCCATGGGAGGATGTGGCATCCGAAGAACACCTGGCGCAACGTTTTACGGACAACCCAACTGAGCTGGTCATCCAGATGAGGGCACCATTTCTTATCAACTGTATATACATTTGGAACTCCAGCGGTTGTAGAGGCTCCCCATTAGACTCAGAATTCCGCGTGGAGGTCTCATGCGACCGGCACCACTGGGATCATGTCGAAACGGTGAAAAGGCGCTTCTTATGCGACATTTTTACAGTCCGCTTTAATGAGCGACCCGTTCGATACATTCGAATTCATCGTACAGGTGCGGGTCCCAGGGTGTCGGCCATGTTCAATGCGTAGCATACCACTTCCACGCGCTACTCATTCCTTGTCTCTTTACCTCTCTATCTCTCACACTCTTAATCGTGCAATGTGCGCCCCTGTCGGAAGGGAGCGATGTAAAAAGGTTGTTGTGCGGAACAATGGAAACAAATAAAATGTATTAAAATTGAAGAAAGTATGTCATTAGGTGGAAAGCGCATAAGCGAAGTTCAAGAATTAACATTAAAACATAACTAGCGGTCAGTGTTTCCCTCTGTCTCTCCATGTTTTTCCCATCTATCATGAAAAGTGCGAGCAAAATTGAAAGGGATCGCGTAGGGATAACATCCCCCCAGCTTTAAATAACAAATCAATTCGTCCCTTTACGAGCAGCGTCCCTTGAGACGGGTCACAACGATCCCGCTCTTTTAATTTGAAAAAGTCGCCAATTCCCTGAATCACTGCAGAAGTGATTTACGTTTTGCAACACTTGTAAGATACATCGAATGTGTTTCGATACGTGTAGTACTGAAAAACGCCAAAGATAAACACAATGTTCGATGAAAGTGCGTCTTGGGAAAAATCCTTGTAAATGGATAAATTGGACAAATGCCGTGTCTGCTGTTGCAGAGTCAAACGGGAGGACGAGGCATACAACTTGTTGCAAATCCCCAAAGCGGCAGCAATGTTCACCGCCTGCACAAATTTGATGGTGGACCCTCGGCAGGATTTTCTTCTGCCCAGTGTCCTGTGCTGTGGTTGCTACGAGGAGCTGGAAAAGTTCTACGCATTCCGCACTCTCTGCATAGAGACGGACACTAAATGGCGCGCACTAAAAGAAGAAACGGAAACGGATGCGGACGTGGGTGTGGGTGTGGGTGTGGATATACACGTTGTGGACACCGAGGATGAGGATGACATCATTGAATCCATTCAGCTAAGTCCTGAACCACCCATGGAACTCATACAGCTATGTCCTGTCGCACCGATGGAATCCACACATCCAAGTCCTATCCTCATTGAATCCATACAGGTAATTTCTGTTTCATCCATTGAACCCACACCAGGGAAAAGTCCTGTTCCAGCCAAGGAATCCACACAGCTGGAGCTGGTGGAGTGCACAGATGCCGAAAAGAGTCATCAAAGTTCAAGGAAGGACAAGGAACAAAATGCAAAGAATCCAACTCCAGAAAAGGTGAGTGGGAGACCACAAGCGAGGACCAATTTACGGATATTTCATGATCTTCTAGGTTCCTTTAAAGCTTCGAGAGATCCTCTACCGTTCCACCGGCGATATCGAGTGCTCGGATTCCGAAAAGCGTCCTCAAAATACAAACAAGAAAACTGTGCAAGACGAAAGGAATCGAAGCGACGCTGAAAAGGTGAGTGGGAAACCACAAGCGGGCATCGACTTATGCAGACTTTCTGGCCTTGTAGGTCCCTTTAGAAGTACGGAGGATCGAAAGCACGGCTGCCGAAAAGGGTCCTCAAAGTTCCAAGAAGAAATCGTACAAGAAACCAAATGAAAAGAATTCGCATGCAGTAGAGGTTATTGGACAATCCTCCAATCTGGATTTCCTCAGCCGTTTCACGTGCAACATCTGCTCAAAGGAATTTGCCACCGAAAGACGCTGCCAGATCCACAAGCAGCAGCATGATGGGCATTTGCTCTTTCCCTGCACAGAGCCTGGGTGTGCGGAGAGCTTCAACAGACGGGAGCAGCGCACGGAGCACATGAAGACACACACGGTTCATTGGTTCTCCTGCGAGCAGGAGGGATGCAACAAGAAATACCGCCACAAGGGCACGCTGATGGCGCACCAGCGCAAAGCCCACGATATAGGCTCCAAGTCCAAGTCGCACGTTTGCGAGTTCTGCGGCAAGGTCTTTCACACTCTGGGCACGCTCAACCACCATCGGTACACACACAAGGACAAGATACAAATGCCGTTTGCCTGCAAGGAGCCGGGCTGCTCCTTGCGCTTCCGGAAACGGCACCACCTACAGGACCACACGATGCGGCACAAGGGCATCAAGAACTACGCGTGTCCCCACTGCGGCGAGAAGAAGATAACTCTGAACGAGCTCAAAGTCCACATCAATCATCACACCCTGGAGCGCACTTGGTCCTGCCCGCACTGCTCGAAGGTGTGCAACAGCTCGACCAATCTGGGAGCGCACGTTCGAGCGATCCATGAGGCTGTCAGGAAATATCCCTGCGGCTTTTGCAACATGACCTTCGTGAGGTCCCACACGAGGCGATATCACGAGATGACCCACACGGGCGAGAGGAACTACAAGTGCGAGGAGTGTGGTAAGGGTTTCACCCAGCCCGCCACTCTGCGCGTTCACCGAAAGATCCACGAGAGATCCAGGCCGAGACCGCCAACGCCTGTGGTCTGTGTAGTCCCTGTGGTTTCAGTGGTGCCTGTGGTTTCTGTAGTGCCCATGGGCATATCCGTACTGGGTGGAGAATTGCTTTAAAGTCAACTTTTTGTGGAATTTAGAACGTAGTGCCTTTATTTTGTAAATTGATAAGATTGGAGTAAGCAGGAGCACTAGTCATCCATTGAATGGTTTAAATTTGTGGAAAATACTGATACATCGAATTTGAAGTATGGCTGTAATGGTTATCCCGTACTTCTGAAATGAGCTACATCCAACATATAGGTTAATCCTTAGGCAAAATATTATATATGAGACCCAACACTCTACTGCCCTTTGCCTCTGGCACACCTTTACCCTCAGACTCCATTAGTTCTCCATCCTAGTACCATATAAACAACTCCATTTTTTGTTTGGGATTCAGAATGTAAATAGCATTAATATGTTTAATTATATTTTCAACTAAAAAAAAAAAATGTACAGGAAATGCGTGTGTTTTATTTTGTTTTTAAATTAGAGGAGAGCTACTATTCGTTAAAACTAAAATACAATACGTCGCGACCTCTGCTAAAGGTGAGTCTGTGATTCGTGATTCGTGATTCGTCTGTGTGTATATCGGTATATAGATAGCTATATAGTATATTGAATATTGTGGTAAATGATATGATGTGTGTGCCACTGTGCTGCTGCTGCTGCTGCTGCCACATTTCCCCCACGACTGCGTAAATATTGTGAAATCTGTTGCATTAAAATCGTTGTAAATATGTTTCTTTATAGATAGATAGGTAGATAGATATATCTGCATCTGTATCTGTATCTGTATCTGCTTTTTGCTGTGAGCTAAATGGTTGTATTTCTTGCTGTAAATATGTTGTGTGTGTGTGTGTGTATAAATATTGTTGTATTCGTATTTGTATTCGTATGTTGTATATATCGTTTATATATATGTGTATATATATATATGTTTTTTGTTTTTGGGGGAAATACGGTTTGCTTCTGTCTTCTATTTTCGCTTCATTGTTCGTCCTTAAGGCTATTGAAAAAATGTTGACATTTTTAGAAAATGCTTTAAAGTACATATAGAACATAAGAATATAGCATATTATAGGCTAAATATCACCCACGATTAAATCGTTGCTTATAGACTATATAAACACTAGATATATAATACATTCTTGCCTTGTATATTCATATAAATATATCCCCTATATCATATATCATATCATATCATATCATATCATATCATATCATATCATATCATATCATTTATAAACCGAAAGACACAAGTCGTCGTCTCCTAAGCACTAAGTGGTAAATGGTAAATGGTAGATGGTAAATGGTAGATGGTAGATGGTATCGTATCCATAGATAAATCTTATATAAATCGTATATACTCTTAGAAGCTATGGGGTGTGTATAACGGTATTCCTATATGCTATTAACATTTTTAAGCTCGCTGAACAATTTCACATTCATTTCCTTCACTCCTTCCTTCCTCCACATCCTCCAATCTCTTCTCTCTCTTCTCTTAGACATAATCCGAGGGCACTGTACTGGTGCTCGTCTCGTTGATGGCCGCCAATCGTGGCGCTCGGCGCTGTGTCATGGCCGCTGCCACCGCCGCCGCTGCTACCGCATCTCCTGGCATCAATCCTGTGGTGGCAATGCCACCTCCTCCGCCCGCATTCGCCCCACCGCCATGGTGATCCCAATTGGGCAACGGCTGTGACATCACGTTCAGTCCAACGATTTCGTAGGCCCCCTGATTGCTGCCACTGGGCCCGCCACCGCCTCCGCCACCGGGCATGGCCGTCACGGACAGATCCGAGTAGTAGGCACTGCTCGGTGCCGATGAGACGACCATGGGAATGTCCTGTTCGTGTCCCTGGAAATTGTACTTCTGTGGGAGTATAGCAGAGATATTTCGGTATTAGTTTTGGAGGATTTTGTGTTCTGATGAAATGATGAAACAGTCGTACGGGGGGAGATGAATGTATCAATGATTCGGAATAACCGTTTCGACATTCGGAACACGGAACAATCGGTTATGATTCAGAGTAACCGATTCAGGATAACCGTTTCGCGGTAAAGTTTCGAGCAATTGTTTTCGATTTGTCAGAACGGATTCGGCACAACCGCTCAGATTAAACCGGTTCGGAGTAACCGATTGGGGATAACCGTTTCAGCGTAGACCGTTTTGAGGGTCGAGGGTCGAGGGTTTCTGCAGTGTTTCCGTTTCAAGTCTCTGTTCAAACGATTCTCTTGACCTTCTATATCTTTGTTAAGCGATAGTTTGGCCTACTTTTCAATACTGACCTCACCGCACTGACTGTAGGCGGTATTCTGATAGGAGGGATTTGCGGAACGCACCGACTCCCGATCGAGTTCCGCGTAGAGGGCCTCGCTGACGCCCACCGGACTGTAGGCATCATCCATGTGGGTATAGTGATTCTCCGCTGGGGACGTGGATGGCGGCCCGATCTGGTCGGGGCCGGCGGAAGAGCGTCGACTGCCGCCGAGCCAGGTCCAGACGCCAGAGTTGCTTGTGGGCCGCCGGATGCTGTCCGCCGAGTGCTTTATGGAGATGGGCGATCGATTTTGGCCGCCATTCCGATTGTTGCGACACCACCAGGGCTGCGGGCGGCCACCTGTGGAAAGGATTGGGAGGGATGGTTGGAGTGCAATGAGTCGACGGTTTGGAATCCGAACGCAGCGGCAGCACAACAAAATCTATCTGACATTTTCGGTTTATAATCGGGCGATAAATCAAACATTCACCACACACTGCTGCTGAGCGAAAAAAACGCAAACAAAAGACAGCAAACAAACAGATAGACAAACCAACAAACCAACAAACAAACAAACAAACAAAGCGTAAATTAAATGCCTGTCAACTGGCATCGGCAGCGGCAGCGGCATCGGCATTGGGAATCGGAATCGAGGTGGCAAAATGTTGCAGTTGCAGTTGCAGTTGCACCACCAGTTGGCCGAAAATGCCAAATGTTTCTCCTTTCCTGCTGCTGTTGCTGTTGCTGCTGCTGCTATCAACACATGTGATCTTAAGGCCTGGGAGTTTAATGGAGCTCCTGCTTCGCCAGCCCCCATCCCCCATCCCCCATCTCCCCCGAAAGATGTGACTCAGAGGATAACCATAGAAAAGCACTCAAATATATGGTTTGCCACTCATTAAACTCATAATTTATAGACATCTCTCGCATAATTGGTGGCCATAAAGCGCTCTCTCTCTCTCTCTCTCCCCCTCTCTCTTTCTCTCTGGGGAAGACCTGTTCTCAACATCCGCTTTGGGGCCCGGGCTTACTCATTTGCCTAGCAGTTTGCGCAAAATCTATATAACTATATAAATGTTGGTGTATATTATATTTTATATATATTTCTATATTTTTAAGTCGCCTTTCACTCTCATTAACTCTGGGAAATGATGGAGCCACTCGAGAGCCACTCGCGCGAGCCACTTGCGAGAGCCACTTGCGAAAGCCACTTGGGCCGATTCAACTAATTAGCCTGGTGCATACGCAACGGCAGCAGCAGCAACAGCAGCAGCAGCAGCAGAATGGATGGACAGACGGACACAGTTTCCCAAGTTATGTACATGCATAATGCAGGCAGAGAGGCCCCAGTGCCAGTTGCGACTCCAAGTCGGAGTCGGAGTCGAAGTCGAAGTCTGTTTTATGCTTATGATTTACGTACTCCGCTAAGCGAATGTCCAGCTCTGGCTGGGGCTCTGGCTGGGGCTCTGGCTGGGGCTCTGGCTCTGTGGCTTTAGCTGTGGCGATTATTACCCCCAAACTGCAAAAAGTTATCGTATGTAGGTGCTCATATACATGCATTTTGTGCATGTCACCAATGCCACAAAACAGCGCACACACGTTACCGTCACCCGCCCACCCCCTCACCCGATCACCTGGATCCCCCGATTCCCCGATTCCCCGCTCCCCGAGACTCCCAACTCCAAGTGCAACTCCGATTTAATGGCTGTTTTTGCGCTGTGTTAACGATGTTGCCGCAGCTACTGGCTGCATGGCTATTGCGAGTCGAGTCGAGTCGAGTCCAGAGCTGTGCTTTAGCGGTAACTGCATTGCACTTATGGTTTTTTCCGATTTTTTCTCCTTTTTTTTTGGGTTTCCCAATGCTGTGGCACAGTGGTAGAAAAAGGGTAGAACCCCCGGGGGAACTTGGGGAAATTATAGGAAATATTTCCCTTTATTTCTGCTAAAAGGGAGAGATGTTGGGGATTCGGACTGTAGGAAAACTGTGCGAAAACTTTAGTATGCCAAAACAATCTTGGCTCAGCTTCCCGCATGTAAGCGCGTGATGCAGCAGCGCCCATCGGCGCTCCCTACAAGCCGCCTTAAAGAAAGAGTTTCCATGGCACTTTGGTGCCACTGTGCCACCCGGCCGCTGCTGTTCTGTGGCACAGCTACCGCTTGTCTCTTATCTGTGGCTGCTTATCGCGGGGCAGCAGCAGCAGCAGCAGCAGCCGCCAAAAGCCAGCAAACGGCAAATTGTTGTTAACAAAATATTTCACAGTCAAAGAAAAATCCAACAGCAACAAACAAAGAGAATTTCCAAATAAAAATAAAATATTAACGAGCATTTTTGTGATTTGGAATTTAATTTGTGTGTGTGTTTGAGGGGGGATTGGGGATTTTCTGGGGGGTTTTCTGTGGGGTTTCCTTCGGCAAGTTTCGCTTGGGGCTCCATGGCAAATGGCAAATATGACATGTGTAATGAAGTCTTAATAGTTGGATATTTTGGCCAGAGATAATGCCAATCGCTGTGCAGCGGAGCAGTCGGTGTCATGCCCGTTTAATGGCCAACAAATGTCACATGGCATTCGGTTTTTTTGTCGCTTTTGTTGCCCGATTATCGTGAATTCTTTTTTGAATGCATAATTAAAACGAATCAATGTTACGCATACGCCACCGCCACCGACACCGACACCGACACCGACACTTCGTTGGCTGCTGTTCAGAAAGATAATTGCAATTACAAGGAATTTGCAATGGGGAAACACAGATAGACAGACCGACAGGCAGCAGAATGTGGCAATTGTTGAGAGAAGATTGCTGCTTAAATATGGAAATTAGTCGGGGGGGGGCTTTTTTAATAGGTTTTCCGAAAGGTTTTTCTATGGAAACAAATGTGTGCCACAGTTGAATGAACAGCTTGAACAGTTTTCTCCACGGACAAAAAGGAGAAAGAAGCACAACAACAACAGCAACAACAACTGTGGCAACTGTGGCAACTGCTGTGGCGCTTGTCTCTCAACTCCGCCGACATTCAACATTCAACATTCAACATTCGGAGACATAATCACGCGCTTTAAAAGCCTGCTGACAGCTTAACGATTTGTGGCGATTGTTTTGTTGTCTCTTTGGCTCTCTGGCTTTTGTCTCCAGTTGTTTTTCCCTGCCACATGCAGGCAGTCCGTGCGTACCACCGTACCACCGTACCACCGAAAACGAAATGCCACTTTTGCCAAAATAAAATCCAAACAGCGAAACATTCGACGGGGGGACAACTAATTGGCTGCTGTGACATTAAATGCCGTCAACAATTTGTCCTGCATGTCGATTGTCAGTCCTCCCCAAACAAAAACAGAAACAAAAACAGAAACAAAAACAGAAACAGACAAAAAACCAGAGAGACGACGAATGCGACAGTGAAATTGGCGCCAAAAAGCTCCACGGGAGAGGGAGAGATTGTGAGAGAGAGAGAGGGAGGTGCAACGGGAGAAAGAGGTGGGAGAGGTGGTCTCTTGTGGCCTTTGGGGCTTGGGTTGGGTCGGGTCCAGGTATCGTTTGTCAATAATTCGCCTACTGCTGGGAGCCACAGAGCCGCAGCCACAGAGCCGCAGCCACAGAATCCCGCGACTCCCGCAGCAACTCGCGATTCGAGCAACTAAATCAAAAACAAAACCAAAAACAAAAACAAATACAAAAAAAAAAAGAGCTTTTCCTGCACGATTTTCAAACGTGTTTGACGACCATGACAATTGTTTTGGGTTTTTGCCTTAATTTGTCTACAAATTTTCTCTTTCTCTTCCTTTTCTTGGTTTCAATTTCAGCTGCCGCAGGAGGAGACAGCAGCAGCATCTTAGATTTGTGGCACGAACGTGAAGTGAAGTTCATGCATTGTCGTCAAAAAATTTGTCTTCATTTTCTTGAACAAATTAAAATGTTTTTACCACTTGCCACTTGCCACTGAGGGAACAGAATGAGAATGAGAATGAGAATGAGAGATTTCCTTGAATCGCATGCAACGGCAGAATTATGCAATTAAAAATGGAAATGGAAATCCAGAGAGAAAAGAGACCCAGACCCAGACCCTTCCTCCCCTTCAATGCCTTCAATGCTGGCTGGTTGCTAATTAATCAGGCATGGCAAAAAGGCCAACAGAGTGATGATCATCAGGGAAGTCACGAAAGGGCAGCCAGCAGCAGCAGCAGCAGCAGCAGCCAGCAGCAAAAAAGATACATAATGAAAGGGCAATAAGTTCGATGACAGCGGAGATCATTCATTCACTGAGGAAAAACGATGGGAGCAGGGCTGCTTAAGGAGCCATTAATTGGTGAAAGAAGGCCACAAGATTTGTGCGAATCACTCCAGTTATTCCAATTCCCTCGGTGAAGCCTCGCATAAAATGCATAATATTTCATTCACTTACCATTGGCATTCGCTGATTTAATTCTGCAAAGAGATAAGAGCGGACAAAGAAAAATGTGTACAAATGTTGTAACAATTAATAAAAACATACAGTATTTAATAGAGTGCCACTTGCGGCGTTGCAGCGTGGCAGCATAAATTAGCTCTTAAATAAACTTATTCTAAATGTCAAATTTGTTGCACCACTAAACGAATGACTCAAGACACAAACTGGAGGAGGTGGCACGCTCAAGCTCGTTGCGTGTGTGTGACGGACAGCAGATACAAAGTATCCGAGTATCTGAGTATCTGAGTATCTGAGTATCGGAATATGTATCTTCGGATCTTGAGACAACAAAAATGCATTAGCATTCGTTTGGGCCGCAATACGAGGCAAAATCATGGCCGAGAGGAAGATGTTTTGGCATTTGAAAGGCCCAGGCCCAGGCCCAGGCCCACTCGTGAGTGATTTGTGGCAGGTGTGCGAGAGGCAGGTTCACACACACACACACACGCACACAGAGCGTTTTCTGGAACAGATTTTTGTTGTTGTTCTTCTATCAAGTGTTTGCACTCTGGTTTTCTGGGTCAACGGGCGAACCTGATACCTCCAATGCCCATACACGTACACGCACACGCACACGCACACGCACACCCCTCTCCCTCTCTCTTTATAGAGATATATACACCGATCTGTGCGTATCAATTAACCGACTGTCTGTCTGTCTGTCCGTCCAATCGGTCCAATTTGATTGAGTGCAGTGCGGCATGCCTCATGCCTCATGCCTCATGCGGCTGTGTCGATCCACAATTTTCCCCTCGCTTTGCCTTGATCGATTATAATGTTAAACCGCAACGCGACTTGCGACTTGCAATTCGATTTTTCCGTTTTCCTTTTAGCCTTTTTGTTCTCCTCAATTCAATTAAATTGAACAAGCGGCCAGACTCCCCTCCACTCCACTCCACTCCACTTCACTCCCCTCCGACCGGGGGGCCTTGGCTCTGCGCTAATTTTCCCCCAAACTGTGCTTTTCTCTTCTCTCCCCCTGTTTTCCACTGATTTTCCTTTTGCCTTTGCGTTATGTTCAATTTTCTGCGCTTGTAGTTGGCATTTTTCTCTTTTTCCAAGAGTTTGATCGGGTTTCTTTGGTTTTTTGCTTTTGCTTTTTGGTTGCATGCTAATTGAACACGCCTTTTTGTGTCTTAAATGCATTAAGCGGTCTCTAAACTTGACTTTTAGTTGTGCTACAAAAAGCGGGCTCTTAGGAGGACCTTGATTCAAATGTTTATTGAAATCAAATCGATGTAGAAACAAAAAGGAGGCAAATCGAGAGCTCTTTTAGTTAAAAGAGAAGGGCCAGAACTTTGAGAGGGTGAATGAAGGCAACACCTAAAGGAACTGTAAAGAAGAAACCTATAGAAGACAATGAATGGTTTCTAATTGAGAACGTTTTTGTCGAGGCACAAAAGGGAGAGAGAGAGAGAGAGAGCGCAGGGGTTTCTTCAGCTAAGCTTCAATCAAATAATGAAGAATTTTTGGGAATTGTTTATGTGTCGGCATTTAGGAGGGGGGGAGGAATGATATCCCCCTCCCCCCCCTGAACTAGCCCTCAGATTCGATGGAAATAGTTTTTATAGGTCTTTCTCTTGCAGTTTTTCACCCGAAACCCCTTTCCAAACACCCTTCAGCACTGCAGCACTGCAGCACTGCCCCTTCAATTGCCAATTGCCAATTACAAAATTCAATTCCAGTGGCACTTTGAGATTTTTCCGACAAGCCTGTCGCGCTCTGAGAGCATTTCAAAGACATTACCATGTCTAGACATTGGGCAAACATTGTCAAAAAAAGACCCAAAAAACCTAGGCAGGCACACACACATGGCAGCACATGGAAGCACATGGACCCATGGAAATAAGCGGACAAAATCCGAATGGCAGGTGCCACTTAAGACTTAAGCTCAATAAGGTGGCCCACAAAGCGAAACAAATCAGAGACTTTTTCGAATTCGATTCAGAGACAAAACCAAACTCGGGGGGACATGTGCCGAGCAAATTTATAGCACCATTAGACGGGGAGCGGGGAGCGGGGAGCGGGAGGGAGTGAGACCGAGAATTGCATCAATATGCAAATAAGTGTAACCGATATTACATGTAATTGCTGCTAATTTGGCAGCCAACACGTCCAACCACGACGTGACATGCTCCACACACACACACACACACACACACACCACAGGCCGTGCGACAGCGACAGCGACAGAGATATACCGCCGGAGCCAGAGGTTGTTCAGATCTGAATAAAAGTAGTTGCGAATAAAACAAGTCTCCCCCCAAAATGAGTGACTAAGGCTGACGGCAAGGTAAACAGCGTGACACTCCACCGAGTGCGCTGGAGAGGGGTGTACGAAGGGTACTGCTGGTATTATAGGTGATTAATGCAAAATCAAATTTGGTCCAAGAACCGTGAGAATGGCGGACCAATTGCCATTGATTGAGACAACGCTACATGGAGTACACAGGAGTGAATTAATTGTGCTGCAAATTTAGTCAGAGTTTCGGGCAGAATATGGGCGGATGGGGAGGAGATTGCGGTATTCTAAGGTTGATTCAGGTTGAATTTTGATAATATTCTACAAAATATTCAATTTCTTTGTACTCTACATGGAGTTCTACGTTGAATTACATATTTAGCTACATTCTACATTACATTTTACTTGATCTCTACCCCGCTCACTCGTTAGAAGAGAGGAGTGACGCAGGAGTGATGAAGAGTGCAGAAATGTTCGCTCTCCTTTTTTGTAATTAAAGAAGAGGAAGAAAGCTGGGCCGGGAGACGTACGTTCACTCTCTCTTTTCACCTCCCCGGCAGTTTCGATCATCCTTTGCATTAGCAATGGAGGGAAAAGAGGAGCAGAAGCATAGCTCTTGGCCCTTTGCCTTAGGCCAGAGAGAAGAATGTGAGAAAAAGACGAATGCATCAATGAGCCGAGAAACTAGAGAAAGAGCTGAAAAATGACATCCAAGCCTCCTCCTCTCCCACAAGACCTCCAAAAATATTGCCTAAGTGCCAGTGCCAGTGCCGGACCACGGATATGTGAAAAGTGCAGCCGTATCATAAATTTGCTTAGTTTTTCTCTCAGACCGTTCCGTTTCTTCTTCCGACGTAGCCACAGAATGGAATGTAACGGCCAAGACTGTCGGAAAAAGGTAAGAGAGAAAGTGTGAGAGCATGCTCTTCTTTCTCAGATTAGAACTTGTAACCTTCCATCTTTCGCTCCCTCTCTGTATAAATCTCCTCTCCTGTGAGGAATCCCTCTAAGACACTATATATCTTCAGTAGAACTAATCATTTGCCATCAAATTATGAAAGATTCCCCGTTTTTAGCCTCTTTCACAGCACAGCCATCATTCGACTCCAAATACAACTCCATTCAATTCCTTCATTCGCTTCGCTTCGCATTTCAAATTTGTTTGTTTGTTTATTTGTTTGTTTTGTTGGCTTGGGCGAATAATTTGCAGAAATTAATTTTATGCAAACATGCCGCCAAATAAGACGACATGACAATTTAATTGGACGCGACATGTGGCCAGCGTTTCCACTTCAAATTGGAAGCCAACGGCAGTGGCAGTGGCGGTGGCAACAAGCGCGGCGCCTGCGCCTGCGCAACTGCCAATCGATGGGGAAACCGCACTGCCCCGCACCGCACCGCACAAAAACCAACAAAAATTTCTGTTAATTTGGCACTCGCGTGAGTTGTTCTGTACCGTACCGCCCTCGCACCCGTTAGAGCCATGCCATGCCATGCCAGGCCATGCCATTCCATCGACAGATCGAATACCCATTTGAATGGACCTGCGCTTGTGTCTCGATTCGATTCGATTCGATTCGACTTGATTCGAGTAAGTATGTGACCCACTCTGTATGTGGCATTTTGATAGACTCCCCAGCTGTAGTAGGTATGATTTCCATCCCCCACGTAGGCACAGAGTGTCTCTTTTTTATGGAAACGCCTGTGGCAGAACTGCTGTTTCGGCTTGTGTTTCTTTTAAAGAGCAATTAAGTAATAAAGCAATTTCATGTTCCTTTGTCTTGCGGTCTTCGATTATTTTGCGGCCTGGGCCGTCGCCGCCACCGCCACCGCCACCGCGCGCTGTTCTTTGACTCACTTAAGAGGTTTTATATTTATTTACTTTTTCGGTGGGCGTTTAATTGAATTGCTGGTATGGTATGGTATGGTATGGTATGGTATGGCATGGCATAGTACGGCCTGGTCTCTCATGGTGTTGCCTGTGTGGGCAATGCATTGTAAATCTCTATAGTTACACAGATCCCACCGCTCAGATACTCAGATACTCAGATACTATGTACAGTATATATTCGCGCGCATATCTGCGGCGGGGAGACGGGTCTTACGGGTATGTATATTTTGTTGTTGTTGTTTTTTCAATTTGTCTGGCTCTTGTAAATGTCGCCGTCGCCGCTGCCTGTCGCCTGCCTCTGAGCATGACGGATCGTTGGGGTCGTCAAAGGGGTTAAGAGTTGAATGTCCCTCCAGAGGAGCCATACATATGTGCCTGTGTGTGTGTGTGTTTTGCCATCATACGAGTACATTATCGTGACTAATTGTGGCATTTTTCTAGCTAAATGCCAAAATGTGTTCGTTTATTCATAATTTTTCTAATTTCGGCTATTTTGCTATTTGTTTTTGTTGGCCAATTAATTTTGAGTGGTTTATTTATGGGTTTATTTATGGGGTTTGGGGGAGGAAGAGTCAAATATATTATCGCAGCAATTGATAATGTTCGAGGCAATTCATTTTCAAATATTTATATGTGTTCAATGTTTTAACGATGATTTCTTTTGAATATCTTTGGAATCTCCCTTGGTATCTACTTTTTACTCTAAAGTAAGGCAAAAATGTATTACAGCCAACCGATGGGCGCGTCTGCATGACGCGGGACATACGTGTTCTTAAAATTGGATAGATATCGATACGGAAATATGTATCTCTTGTGGGAATCTCTTGTCAGGATATACATGAAACATTATCTATAGTTTTGCATCTTTTTATCGAATGGATAGTTCGAAAGAAAGGAAACCCATTGAATATTTCTACATTTATTATGGTATTCTTTTGATTGGACTTACCTTCTACATCTTAGAACTATGACCATTACAATAGCACCTATAAGAGCCGATATGATTGAAACTATGATTAGGGTGAATGCCCATCCAAGTTCGCCGGCTTTATCTGCAAAAAATAAACGTAGATATATACTAGAATATTTATCTTGTATCCGTATGTAGGTTGTTGTTTGTGTAATAAAAAATAAAAGAAGAACTGGATGATCAGATGGGGGCCTCAACAGTGGATGTAATTTTTTTATGATTATGCATTATTTTATGGCGCGATGGCGATAAAGATGATGAATTCATAAAAAGTTATGAATATGAATGGGAGCATAGGTGTGCGTGTGTGTGTGTGTCTATGTGTATGTATTATTGAGGATAAACAGAGAACCGAAAGACGAAAGTCTAGGGGCAACTGTTCGAAATTCGTGAGCAAAGTCAATTAGGCCATTTCATATAGTACCCATAAAACTATGGATCCATGGATATGGAGACTTCGAGACTTCGAGACTTCGGACTCGAGCTAGAAAGCGGTTCTTCTTCGGTTCTACTCTGTAGAGTCCGTAGACACTGACTCTGTACACTGGCACCGGTAAGTACGTGTACGTGTACGTCTACGTGTATCTGCAGTCGTATCTACGATTATATGGTGCCTGCTGGAACATTTAACGATGCAAAATTAATTACAAACTTTATTATCTTAACAACTTGCGGCTGTCGCTGTCGCTGTCTGCCCCCGTTGCTGGTGATTTCGAATATTTATGGCGGCAGTTAAATGAGGCAAGCGCAACGGGAGCAGCAGAGGGTTAAGGATGACTATGGGGCCAGAGGTGGCGGCGCTACAAGGTCTTTCACATGCGGCCTGCCATGGCGGCTGCGTATTTGACCCTTTTTTGCGCCTGGCAACAGAGAGCGACAGAGAGAGAGAGAGAGAAGACCGTTATCTACAAGTGCGGATCTCCTCTCTTTGAGTCCGAGCGGGCGTCTGGGGCGGTAGGTGGGTGAAAGGTTAAATTCAGCAAACAGAAATCAACACGCATATAAATATTTCAGTCACCCTTTGGCCTTTCCACGCCTTTCCCTTTTAGCCATCCTTTATATCCTTTTGATGGAAGCCGAAAGAGGCGTAATTTAAGACAGGAACAGAGCTGCAATTGAAGCTAAACGACGATCTGATGCCCTTCCTTTCTGAATAGTTTGATTTCATGCGATATCAGTGTTGGTAAACGCAAGAATAGTCTATTTTTGGGATTGTCTTTATATTAAGTGGTAGTGGTATTTCTAGTATTTTGTCACATTTTGATGTAAGAAGAAGTATTTTGTGGTATTTTTTAAGTATTTTGCGGTATTTCTTTAGTATTTCTCTACATGCTCTAGGTATTTTTATGTAATCGTTTTGTAGTATTTCCCAAACATATTTCTATAAAACTTCCCTTGGAATTCCTTAAGCAAAGAAAGGAAGCGAAGGAATCTCTCGAAGAGCATCAAAATGGCATCCAGAAAAATGAATGTAATTTACTCGACGCTACCAACTGATGAATGGACTGCCCCCGACTCCGTCGCCTTCCTACTACCACCTCCTTTGACCCCATTAACGGTGCCACCCCACCACACACCCCCCCCCTTTAGCGTTTGTTATCTCATTGTCAGTTGCTTAAATATTTATGCTGCTCGGTGCTGCTGCTGTCGGTGCTATAATGAAAGCAAACGCCATTATGTTTTGGCCCCCTCTCCCTCCCGCAATTCCTCTCCCAATCCCAATCCCTATTACTCTTTCCTTTCACTTCTTCGCTTCTTTCGGTATTTCGGTGCTTCCTCCCCTCCCTTTCATTGTCTTTGGAGTAATAATTCAATTGGCCAAAAAAAAGCACGCAGCCACGAGGCAAACTCCCGGGAAGGAGACCGAAAACTGGAAACTGCGTAAAGTCTTTGGAAACTGTGTAATTAATAACCCCTCCCCTCCCCACTCCAAAACTCCTTAACCCCCTCAAGCCACCACCCAACACTCCAGAATATGGGAGCGAGTGAAAAGCAATTTTCGCTTGAATTGAGGATGTGGGCGTGGCCAGCAGGAAACGCGTTAATAAGCGGCGCCTCACAAAGTGTTAAACAAAAAAAAACAAGATGAAATGAGAAATAACGAGGGCTCTCTCGCTCCAGTTGTTAATTGCAGTAACAAGAGGGAAAACAACAGACCAGAGTTCGCAGAGAGAGAGAGAGAGAGAGATCTCTGACACGAAGAGACACGAGGCAAAGCAAAAGAAAGAGCAGTCGCAGAAAAGAGAGAACGGCTAGAACACCGCCTCGGCCCATGGGGTTCTCTTTTTTTCATTTCTGTGTATGTGTATGTGTATGTGTGATCTAGCTGCATAGCAAGCACCTTTTGATTGCTGCCAATCAATTAGAAGAGCAGCAATTTAAGAGTAGGAGATCTTTTTAAGAGTAATTAAAATGCGAAAAGTTCATCAGATTGCAGTTCAAGAATCAATATTTAACTAAAAACGAAATTCCACCGGCTTTTGGGGCAAGTTATGGCCATGTTCGGTTGCATGCAACATCTGCATTCCAGCCATACGGCCATACGGAGCGAATTCCCTTCTGTTTTCTGTCCTGTCCTGTCCTGTACTGTCCTGTCCTGTCGGATGCTGTCAGTGTCTTGCGGATCTGTGAATGTAATTCCCTAAAAGACTCGTAAATATAGCTGAAAACAGCATCGGACATCGGGAGGGGTGGGCAGGGGGACATCTCAGAGTTTCCTGCGCCACTCGATTGGGGGCTGCTGCTTCATTCGGCGGCGGCCGCGGCGGCGGCGACTCTTCAAGTATTCATGCAACAGGTGTGCACTGGCCCTGCGCTCTCTACGCAATCCGAGGGGCGATCCAGCGATCCAGCCATCCAGCGAGCCAGCGAGCCACTCATTCAGGTATTTATTAGCAGACTCTCCATTGACTGATCTATTTGAAGCGGGCCCACGGCCAACGGCCTACGGCTTACAGCTTACGGCCCTAATTGGCAACTCATTAAAATAATTTTCGTGCTACGTGCAACGTGCAACTGCAACACTGGACAATGGACAGGCCGTACCAAAGTTGTAATGCTTCAGCCTCAGCTTTTGTTTTTTTTTTTTTTTTTGGCACAGAACATGGCGTTTTTTATGGGGCCTTGGGACGGGGGCCGGGGGCTTGGGGTTTTTTGTAGGTTTTTCCTGGAACTTTTAGGACTTGACACGGAGCAGAACTATTCTTCAGCTGTGCAGCTGTTTTCCATGGAACTGCAGCATGTTGCACCTCCTGCTGTTCGGCTGTTCGGCTGCTCGGCTGCCGAAAGATACATCCATCAGATACAAATGAGGGGGCCGCCAGACCGCAGATGGATGCTCTCTGTGGCCGTGGCTGCTCTGTGGCTGTCAGCAATTGTAATAATCGATCTGCATGGCAGAGAGATGATTGATGATGCCCCCATACCCCCATACCCCCATACACCCATACACCCATCCCCCATCCAGGGGGTGCCACGTATCTGTTGGGTTAACAGGCTTGTATCTTTGGCGGCCATGGCGACATAATTCCAGGCACATTACATTATCGGATAATGCATTCGTTTTCTACAATATTTATATGCAAATTTCGACACCACCTGCCGCCATCTAATGTGCCCCCCTCTGCTCCCCCTTTTCTGCTGTTTTGCTGTAAATCATTAAAATTGGCTGGCAACAGCCCACACTCGGAGGCGGCTCTGGCACCTCCTGGCACTGCAGCTGCAGCCAAACAAAAACTGTCGCAGAGTTTTCCCATTTTGCATTTTGCATTTTGCATTTTTCCTGTTTTAATTGCCTGCCCCGTGAAAAATTCCGCTCAAACGAAAACAGAAACAGAAACAGGCGGCTGTAACATTATCTAACATCGCGAATCGCGAATCGCGTATCGCGTATCGCGGATTTTGTGAATGGAGCGCGAATGGAGGCGTGGCACTGGCAGCTGGGGGGCTGTGCCGCCGTTTTCGTGCCGAAATAAAAAGCCAACGGACTGCCCAAAGTACGACTCAATTAACGGTCCACACAATTAAATTAAATGGCGACTGCCTTTGTGTGTGTGTGTGTGTGTGTGTCTCCAAATTGAGCAATTAAGAAATGATTTAGCGACAGTTTTGGGCGGCATTAACCGGTGGCCTATCGCCCGGATTTTAATTGAATTTCAGTTAAAAGCCCCACGAAAGTTGGCCAAAGAAATGTGGCAGGCAAAAAGTCCCATTTTCGGCATAGAATAAAATAGAAATATTATATTTCAGTGAATTATTAACTTCTCTGTTGATCGGTGTGGGTTTTGCTCTGTGTTTTATCTCCTGCCTTTGTTTGGTTTTCCTACCGTTTCAATGTTTATTTCTCTTCGCAAGCCACCCTCCACTTTTTTGGGGGAAATTCTCTATGCATTTTCCTAAATTACCCAACAATTGTTTTGGGTTTTTTGTGCGGTGAAATTAAGTCATTAACTGAATGAAAACTGGGAATAAACAAACGGCTAATGACAGCCAATGGTCTGGTCTGTGTCGTGGCAGTGGCAATGGCAGTGGTGGCAACAGTAGCAGGTTTCTCTCACCTGCCAAAAAGGTAACAGAAAACAAAAAACAAAATCCCAAGCCCGGCCCCGCCCCGCCCCAGGGAAGGTAATTTTCCAGCAAGAGCGACGTGAAATAACGTGTGGTATTGACCACAAATTAACAGTTGTAACAATCCCCCTCCCCCTAGACAACGCCGAATGTTGGCCATAAAAAAATGTAACCAGAGGCAGCGGCAGTGGCAGCAGTGGCAGCAGAGGTCTGCTGCAGTGCGTAATTACGGTGCACATTACACAGCCAGAGCTGCAGAGCTGCAGAGCTACAGATACTCGAGAGCCGCATTTGCACTTAATTGTGGCGCTTAATTAGACCAAAAAGGTGCACAGCAGAGAGCGAGAGAGCCACAGGAGCGAGCCATGGCCCAAAAACCAGACCAGACCCCGGACCCCATGGCCCGGACCCCATACCCCAGACTAATGCCCCAAGGCAAATGCTTCTGCCTGAAGAGGCGACTCTCGTGTGCGTGTTGCAACATCCAATTCGAGAGTACCAGTATTTTACATGATACCCCATGCCCCACTCTGCTCTGCCCCTCTCATTCCGCATTTGACAACTCAATTTTCCGTTTAATTGTTTTTTGTTTGTTTGTAATTGTTGTTCAACAAAAAGGATTTCGCATTTCGTCTTTTGGCCCGCTAATGATGCCACCCCCCTCCCTGGTTCGATGCCCCACAGAGCGTTGCACTTCCCCCCAATTAAGTGGAGGTCTCTCCGGAAAGAAACAGACCTGAAAATTTGCCAAAAACCTCGAGATATTTCATGTGAAATTCCTTTCGAGAACTGAACTTCTGTTGAAAATTTTCGGCATATGTCGCATCTTTTTGCGCGCATTCTCCCCCTACCCCCCAAGCCGCAAGCCCCAATGCCACATTTCTGTATCTGTATCTTGTATCTGGTGGCGCCGCCGCTGGGGGTCCTGCTCCTCACTGATGCTGTCCCTGCGGCTGCGGCTGCGGCTGCGCCTGCGCCTTTGGCCTTGCCTTCAATTTAATTTTTATTTCAATTTTGCAGCCGTTGACCAAACAAAAACAACAAAAAACAAAACAAAAAACAAAAAATCCCCACTAAAAAAGGAAAGACCGAAGCCTTAGATACTCTTGGAGATACTCTTCGATATGGTGGATGGATAGATATAGTCCTGCGATCTGCCTCTTGACTTTTGGCTGGGACTTTCCTGGAAAACCAAAGCTTTTTTTTTGACGTTTCTTTGTGATATATAGGATATATCCACATACCATATATAACCATATTTATTCAGTTTTCCACAAAGGTTTCCCCATTCATTGCTGAGCAAAGAAAATGTTTCTTTGATTCCATCGACTTTTTCATTGAAATCTACATCATATAGTGTTACGATCTTTGCACTTGGATACCTTTAAAATGAGATCCAGAATATACCTTATTCCGATTCATTCTCTGCCTTGCGATCATCTCTTCCCAGGGATCCATGGAGCCATGGAGCCACCCTCCTTCAGAGGGTATCAACATTTTTCTCAGTGCGTTTTTGTTAACGACTTTCGGAGACCTGAACTTCGGACGCATGTTGCACATTGTTGTTGCTGTTGCACATTGTTGTTGCTGTTGTTCATTTGATTATCGCCACTGTCGGCATGTAATTTATTATATTGGCTTGAAGACCCGATGGAGTGCCGACCGGCCAACCGATCTGTCGCTGCGGCCTGGCCTGCGCTGGCCCTCTTTTTTATGGCTTTAACCTTTTGCCAGCCGCCGCGTTGCTGACATTATTTAATTTGTCATTTAATTTTTGTGCGTTTCTTTTTCTGCTGGACATGCGACTGCTTTCTTTCTTTTCTTTCTGTTCGGCTGTGCCTTCTGTTGACTGTTTTTTTTCCTTGACGGCCATATGTTGTCCTCGCGAAAATTTGTACGAAAGTTTTGTAATGGAATATTTGCTGTACGGGCATGTGGGGATTCCTCTGTTGACGGTTTGACTTTTGGCCCACATCTGCTGCCACTTCCTTATAAGACGACGGGGAGGGGCGCCTCAGTCGGGCTCGTGGACGGGGTTATCCAGTGTAGCCAAGGGGTTACCCGTTGCCCCTGGTATCGATAACGGATTGCGCAGAACTTTCACCAGAAGCAGCCGATAAGAAAGGAGCTTCGATGATCTCTGAGATCTGTTGGATATCGATACAAAGTGCCGAATCTCCGAAATTGGGAGGAATTTGAATGTGTTTTTGAATGATTTTTTGTTGATAATGGTATTCGCTGCGATTCAACAATGTGACCCTTTTCTGCAGATGCTTTTCAACGATTTAAGGACGATTCAATGCGGTAGACTTTGTAGTAGCAGTGGCAGTATTTTTTCTATTTTTAAAATTAAAAATCAATCAATTCTTTAATCAACTTTAGTTCTAGCTTTAAGTCAGATCTCCTGGGGGGCTTCTCCTGTGGACTCTTTGCACTTAAAAAATCTGCCAAGTTGGCAGAGAGTTTGCCAAGTTTTTCTTTCCGCCAGCGACTTTGATTACTCCACGTTTTCTGTGCTGGCAAATGGGAGCTGCCTCCTGCCTCCTGCTCCCTGCTCCCTGGTGCTGCTGTTGTGGCTGGCTGTCTGGCTGTTTGGCAGCAATCGCAGATACAGCAGATACATATTGGCATAATGCCATTAAATGACGTTGACTTCTTGGCAAAGTAAAAGCCAAAATCTGTTGAGTGTCCGGAGAGGCGGCAGAATAAATTCAATTATGCAAAAGAGCAAGAAAATTCAATTTACCAACCGGGGGGGCCTAGTACTCACCACTCTCTCTCTGTCGCTGTCTCTGCCCTAGACAGTGCGTAGAATTAATGTAATGTCAACTGAAATTATTATTTATTTGTTTGCGACACGAGAGGGAGACAGGGAGAGAGGGAGAGGGAATTAAAGAAAGTTTTTCTCGCGCTCCCACAATGGAAACATTGATTAATTGCTGAAAACAATTAGTGGAGTAACACGCTCTGCGCTTTGATGGATGGCGACTACCCTGGGCAGGAGCGACCAGGGTTACCACATAAATTAGGCATAAGCCGAAAGAAGATAGCCATCGCAGAGGCCGCCAGAGTGGGAATCCTCTTCGCAGTTCGAACAAATAAATAAACAAATGGAAGAACTAAAAATGTATCTCCATAAGAGTTATCATTTTTAATAGGAAGCCGCACCGCACCGCACCGCAGCGTTTTTAATTCTCATTTAATATGCAAAAACAGTCTCCGGCAGAATGTGGAGATGAGATTTCCATACCAATAAAATCGGACATGCCATGCCACATCCCGCGCCGCACCGCACCACGCCGCACCGCGCCGCGGCAAATGTCTCAATTATGGGGCCACAAAACAGCTGCAGCTCTGCTCTCGGAATTTGCATAACAATGCCAACAAATTATCTACTAAACATTCGAGTAATTATATCTGTGGGAATTATGCATATTTCCAAGATACTCGTATTTCATGCCACAGAAGAGTGGCAATCTCCGAGTCCGCGTCCGCGGCTCATTTAATGTTTGAAAAACGTCTTAATTGAATTTCGGAATTTCGGCATTTGGGAATTTCTTCGGAAAGGCAGCAGCAGCAGCGGCAGCAGCAGATAGAAACCTTTTAGCCATTCAATTCAGGGCCTATTCTCTTCCACAAATTGAAATATTTAAATGTCATGTGTGGCAGGGGCAGTGGCAGTGGCAGGGGCAGGGGCAGGGGCAGCGGGACAGAAGGTGACAACAGTCTTTTATATGCCACATGGCACACGATTTTTCAGGTCAGAGTCGGAGTCGGAGTCGGAGTCAGATCCCCGCGTCGCTACGTTTTCTTGATCTTTATCTACGGGAGTATCTACGGGGCTCTGGTCGGTTCTGTTCCCAAAATGTTGCCCTTTTGCTCATTAGGTTTATCACACAACACAGCATTTCACCTTCACTTCGGAAAAAGGACTTAAGGCTCGGTATCTGTGTATCTAATAAAAAGTTTCAGTTTCAGTTCCTGTTTACGAGTTTTTGAGTTTTTTTCTCTTTGAGTGCCTGCCACATGATAAATGCTGTCGCCCTGTCGTTTGTTCTCGTAATTCTCAGGTGTTTTTGTATTGTCGGGGGCAAGGGGGCAAGGGGCATGCATCTCGATGATTTCTCCTCTCTATTCAAATGCGTTTCACAATTAATCAAAAGCCAATTTTCCCCCCAGGGACTTGCCCATTAGTTCCTGCTGAAAAGTTGCTCTCTGATTAATTGGGGCTTGGAGGTTCTTTGGAGTCGAAATTTCATTAAGTTTTCCTTGAAGATTTGCCAGTTTTGCAACTCTCAAGTGGGGAATGAAAGCACTCGATGGGAACAAAAAACTTTGGCATTCGAATGACAAATGGAAACCGCAGGAAACTGGCAGCCGGGAAACCCATAGGAATGCGTGCGCCGTTTCCCAGGAATAAAGGACCCCCTCTGGGGCCTGGGCGTGGGCGTGGGCGTGTCACAGTACATATTTTACAATATTTATTGCTTAGGCGAAGCAACAACTTTTTGTTGAATTTTAATTAGTTTTTGTTGATTTGCCGCATTTCGCATTTCGCATTTCGCATTTCCATGGAAAAACTTTGGCGCCGCACAAACATATACAAATATACATAGATCTTGTGGTGTGTGTGTGTGTGTGTGCCACGCCCACTCCTGCCGCGCTTATGGCCTGAAAGTCAATTAGGCTGAAAACTTGGCCTCTTCTGTTGTGATTCGGATTTTTGAGGATTTAATGAAGCGCAAATCAAAATTTGAATACCGCAACAGAAAACAGATAGATACATATGTATCTTTTGGATGTTAATTGGTGCAGAAAGCAGTGTGTTTTTTTTATTGTTTGGAAAAGATATTTTTTATGAGGCATTCGAAAAAAAAACAGCTCAAGCCCCGTGGAAATCGGAATGTTTTATTTATGAGGCCCAGAGTTTAGGAATATTTTTGGATTGCCATTTGGGAAATGTATAAAATTCTTGTTCCAAGGGACACGCCCACTCGAGCCCCAGAACCAAATGGAAAATGTTTGTTTCCCTTCGTTGATTATTTATATGGGACATTAGGTTAATCTGATGGATACACCAGGCGCTACGCTCCGGTTCGGGGTAGTACGTGTCTATTAAAAAAAAAAAAAATTCTAGACATTCTTTTAATAGTTTTCGATGAAGGGATTTGGGATTGTCTTTGAGGTGTGGCATCGTTTCGTTTCGTTTGGTTTGTGGGAATTTCGTTTTGATATTTGTTTGGAATTTAAATTATAATTTTACGGGAGTAAAAATACGGGCTATCGCAAATCGCACAAAGTGCGTGCTCTGTTTTTCGCAAATCGCAAGATTCTTACTATCTAATACCGGTTGCACATAAATACAAACTTTTTTTTGTATTTATAAATTTGAAAATTAATTTTCATACGTCTTTATGTCTTTAATGGATTTATTTCTAAACCAAACCAACAACAAATAGCGAAAATATCGATAACAATGTCGATATCATGGGTTACAGATGTCGTTTGTGCCTTAATTCACGAATTTTTCGTTTTCTCTTGATTTCATACCACGCTATTCCCAAAACGATGGCATATTCAACATAAATAGTATTTCAGTTTCCACTAGAAAAATAATTTGGGAATGAAACACTATCGATAGCAAAATGTTGCGAAAACCGATTCAAGACTCCAGGATTCCGCGGCGATAGACGAGAGGTGCGAGAAGTGAGTGCCAGGTGAGGACTTAATGAAGGGCCCGTGAGACCGAGAGCGCAACGGATCAAGAGAGCGATAGAGAAGGCGGCAGATGAACAAGTATATGTGTGTATGTATGTGTATATCTTACAGTGCGGTGGTACAGTGGGCAGTGCAATAGTAGGACTACTGACATATGCCTTATGGATTATTGGCTAACTTTCCCATCAGATCATTCCTTGACTAACTTTTGCCCCACTCCCCTGCTGTATCTAGGGTTAGGAGACGACTTCTTCTTCCCTATATCATATCTCCTTACCCATAAACACACAAAAAACAGAACTGTTGACACACACGGAAATAAAAAAAAGAAGAAAACTCCGTAAACCGAAAGTCAAGTCAAGCCGAGAGTCGAATGCCTAAATGCCATAGTAAAAGACAATTAAACAAACAAGAGCCCGTGCGCCGTCGTCTCCGTCGTAAAAAGTGTAGAAAGAGCAGGAGAGAAGGAGAAAAACAGAGACATTTTACTGTTTTACCGTTGATCCATATCTCCCGACGGCCGACGACGCGACGACCGACGTCCGACGACCGAATGCACTGCCCGCCCTAATGCAGGGCCCTATGCAAATGCAAAATGTAACCAAAGGACAGAGGGAGAATGGGGGAATGCGAGAGTGAGCAGATATCAAAGCACGATCGAGGCACAGCAACAGCAACAGCAACAGTTACACACGAGTCTTATCTGCATTCGTCATCTTTTAATCAAAATTTAAACAGTAGAAACAGGCGACAAGGTCTCATAAAATAGAAGCAACAAAAACAAAAACATAAAAAAAATAAATAAAAAATAAACTAGAAATACAGTATAGTATGGTTGGAGGGCTGACCAGGTAGGGGCGTCGTAAAAACATATTTGAAATGAAATTAGTTAAACATTTAGGTGTCAAGAGTAAACAGTGGGACAGACGGGCAGACGGGCAGACGGGCAGTGCCACAGGGGCGGATGGCGGAGGGGCGGAGGTGCGGAGGTGCGGACGGGCGCTGTGAGGACACAGGAGCGGAATTGCTGTCTCTGTCATTGCTGTCGTTTTCAGTTCATAAAACTGTGTGTGTTTTTATGATCTTTGACCAGAAAGAGGAAAAAACAATCTACTGCCACCCCTCCCCCCACGCCTCGAGGATGAAGTCTTAATGAATAGGAGTCGACTGCCTCCCTCGACCTCCTGCCCCTGCCCCTGCCACCTACCACCTGTTGGCAGGAGTTTGGGAAAATTGTTTTACCCCACGACTCAGACGATTCAGACGATTCAGGCCACGATTCTTAGAGAAGAAATGGCCTTCTCCGGAGTGCATTTTATTGTAATTTATAATTTGATTGCCTGATCTTTGGGTTTTACGAATGGAAATTACGGGGGGAATGGCTTTAATGATCGTGTGGGGGAATGGCAGCTCGATTTCACCTACATTTTAATTTAATTTGCTTTCCACTTGAATGGCAGTCCGAGTGCGGGAGTGCGGCAGTGCGGTAGTTGGCGGAGTACTAGTTAGAGCCATTAAATGGTTAGTTTAGGACCTGCATTCGGATGCCTAATGGAGGCCTGTTAGATGGCTGGATGGATGGCTGCATGGATGCCATGATCCAGGCATTAAAATTGCAAGCTAATTAAATTTACCTCGAATTCGAGGTATAGAGACTGGGAGACCTGGAGCCTTGGAGCCTTGGAGCCTTAGAGCCCTGGTGCCCTGGTGCCTTGGGGCTAGAATGTGGCTATAAAATAGAGAAATACATTTCTCCCTAATTTCATATTCGGCCACCCACTCAAACCGTTCCGTTCCATTCCATTCCATTCCATTCGAAAGCATTTCTCCATTCCCCCGAGATTTTCCCAGGGAAAATTTAATGCCAACTGGCGCTCATAATTATCCGCTGGCATGGATTTTCAATTAGGCGAAATTTATATGCGTTTCGACTCGTTAGTAAATTTCAAAATTTTCACTTGATTTTCACACTATAAATACTTGTACAGCCCCCGCACCGCCCCTGCCCCGAGGCAGTGTCGTTTGCCGCCTTCTCAATGCGAAATTTCACAAGTTTTTCATTTATGTGTGTATGTAGTTTCCCCCCTGCCCCCCCCTGTCATTTGCTAATGAGGCGAAAAAATTGATTTTTGAACAAAATAGGGGAATGGGAATGGGAATGGGAATGGTGTGGCTGCTGTTTATGTTCTGTGGCATGAAAACTGAGTCTAAAATTTCCTTTGATGTCTCCCCCAAAAGAAGAGACAATGTTTGTCTGCCGCTGACGTTAGCTGCCTCCTCCTTTGATCTTCTTGTGGCAGGCAGGCAGGCAGAGCCCCAAAGGCAGACGCAGACACAAGACCCAAGACACAGACTCTGAGTCGGCGCGGAGTCGGATATCGTTTCAAAAAAAATAATTAGTAAACGAATGAAGCGAAATTAAACAACATAAATTGTGATTAAAAGAGTGCCAACTATTTTAATCAGCAATTCCATTAGTTCTCCCCGCCCCCTCCCCACTCTGAAACGGGGGAGGCCCGCATCTGCTGAAGGGTCTCTGTGTGTGGTCTTCCCCCCGGGCCAGGCATCGGCTTGCCTTAATTGATAAAAAAAAAACAACAAAAACGGGCCCTGAGAATCCAACGAGAAGGAGGAACGACGAACGATAATAAAAATGCAAGCAAAATGTAAACAAAAAGGTTAAAAATATTATGGAAAACACACACACACACACGCACACACACACACACACACACACACACACACACACACAAAACAGAAAGAAATCATAATTCTGTTGCACTTTTGTGTCGATCTTTTTGTTTATCTTTTTACCACATAAAAAGCCACAAAAAGAAAACGTTGGAAACGAAGCAGAAATTATGGTAAATTCCATGAAAATAGCAAATAAGTTTTCTCACTTCTTCGCTCAGAGAGGGTCTCAGGGGGAGTGGAAGGGGGGCGGGGGGACTGCTGTGTGTTTTGTTTGCCTTTTTATGGGCTGCTTCAGGCCACAGTGCGTTTTCCTGCTGCTGCTGCTGCTGCAACAATTATACGAGTCACAGAGCACACAAAAGCAGCAGCAGAAAAACCGAGGAAAAACAGAAGGAAAACCTAGAAAAATCCATCTACTCATTTCCGCTTACAGATTTGAATATTTCTGAGTGCGAAAAAAACAAGAAAACAAAAAACCGAATCACATTGCTTGCGGTTTTAGCATAAATTTCATAATCATAATCTTCAGATTAGTCATGTATTTGCATGGGCCCCTGCCCCCAGTCCCCCGTCCCCCACCCCCAAAAGGGGAAGCGCTAACGAGCCATGGGCTGCTCTCCATGGAATCCCCCCCATGAGTCAATGGTCAGCGAAGGCGATGATAAACGAAGCGGAAAATGTAGGAAAATGTGCTCGGAGGAAGATGAAGATTGATCGTACACTATAGAAGATACCCGAGACTCTGATGGAGTGCTGAAGTTTTTCTGAAGTTTTTCTAAGAATTTAAAAGAAATTTCTATAACATCCTCCTATTGGGAAAAGCACACATGACTTTTCAAATGGCATTTAGCGTGGCATAAATCAGGTCATAAATAATTTCGTCTACGATTGTGAAGGCAAGGACAATGCCGGAGGAGTCCCCGAAAAATCGGTAACTTAAATAAATTTATTTGGAATTTATTCCGCCACAGCAATAAAAAATATCGAAAAGTAGGCAGCAGAAAGGAAGGAAGTAGCCCCTGCCACAGACCCTGCCACAGCCACAGCAGCTGCTTTTGTGTCCCTCTCCCTCTCTCTTGATTGTTCCCCTGGACATACTCGCATTTGTTGTTGCCATAAAACATTCATTCAACAGCCGCACAGCCGCACAAAAGTCAGACACGAGTCCTTTTTTTGGGGTCTTCAAGACCTTTCCTTTTTTTATGACGAGCATTGTGTGTGCCACAAATTGTTGTAAATATTGGCAGAAAATAGGAACTGTTACCCTTTATATTCCGTTATTATGGGGTGTCATAGAGGAGCATAAATTATACGAAATATGCTGTGGAAATTATCGGGCGGTTAACTTAATCCCACGGCCATAAAGCATAAAAGTAATATATGCGGGCGATACGTGTCGAGTGGCTAAACGAGGGCTTTGGGGATTACCGCAGGGGCAGGGCCATCCAAAGGGAGGGGGGAATATGCCATCCTATTATTGAAACGGTTCTATAATTTTGGACTGGTAGGAGATAGGTTGGCCTGATCCCCCGAGAAGTGATTTCATCTTTCGACCATCGGACCTTCAATTTTTAATCGTTCTTTTCTAGGAGTTTCCCGATGATGATACTATTACTAGGAGCTCTTTGCTCCGATTCATTTATAAATGTCTCTATTCGTACACCTTCCCCAATCATCCAATGTTCCATGGCCCAACCCCTAACGAGCCACCCATTTCTGCGGGACTCCGATTCATAATAAAGACATTTAGGCGGTGGGGCGGTGGTATGCATTGTGTTTTTGTGTGAGTTTTGTTTCTGCTTTTCCGTTGGAATGGGAATTGGCAGAGAGCGTGGGGAATATTTATATATTTTCCCAGAAATATGTGTCGCTTGAAACCTCTTTTTCTACCTCTCTTGCTCTGGCCTGGCATTTTCTGTGTTGTCGAATTTTGCATGCCATTTGATTAATTGCCATGCAAATTATGGTGTAAATATAATAACATTTTATTCAGCTGTCAATTGTGTGGCAGAGAGCGAGACAAACGAAACAAAGCAAGGCCTAGACATGGGCACGACATGCAAAAACTCAATTTAGAGCCACAGACAGAATCAGAGGTAGAGCCCCCAGAGCCCCAGAGCCCCAGAGTCGCGGAGTCGCGGAGCCGCAGAGGTAGAGACCCCTCCAAACCCCTGAGATGAAGCGAAGTGAATGGCAATTCGCTGCAGTCTCCAGGAGGCACGACTTTTTCCTGCCTGCCCCATTCTGCTGTACGGCTGCGCATTCGAGGGTATCTCCAGAGCCGAAACGAACCGCACCGCACCGCAAAGGCAGCTCCGCTGCTAAGCTCCACCAAAATTAAGACATTAGTCAAATTTTTTGTGCTAAAACATTTTTTTTTTCTCAGAGCCCGGCCCCTGCTAATCCCTTGGCCAAAAGGCAGCCCGCAGGTACTTCCATGGAAGAGAGTCCATGGGAGTCCATGGGAGTCCCTTGGCCAGTTCCCTGTCCAGTGGAGTGGCGAGTGTTGCAAATTAGTTGACACGTCGTTTTGGGGCATACACAGACACACACACACACACACACACACACACACACAGGAAACAACCACAGCAGACATTTGGCGCGACAAAGAGACGCCTCTCGCTGGACGCGGATAGAGTCGGCATGAATAAAGTCATTTCCATTCCATTCCTGGATTCCATATGATGCATGCCGCATGCCGCACTATACCCCCTGCCCCCCCCGTCCCCACTCACGGCTGGTGCTCCGCTCTCTGCTCTATAATTAGCCTCTAATAACGCAAGGGGCACCCATCGCCAGGCCTGAACCGAACCTGGGGCTTCGTTTTGGCCCGCAGTTGGGTATTTTTCATGTTTTTTTTGTTCCGACTGTTTCTACTACGACTATAATGACTTCCAATTTGCCCTGAAAAGCGATTCCTGGAAATCAAATACTCGCAAACGGCTAAATGCCATGCCATATTCCATATCCCACATCCCACATCCCCCAAAAGAGTGAACCCCCATCCCCTCACCTCCCTATACCATGTGGAGTCCATGCCGCCTGATGCTCATGTGAATGAATGAATGAATGAATGAATGAATGAATGAATGGAGGGATGGATGGTTGGATGGTGGCTCCATGCGGTCATTTGGCGTTCACTTTGTGTTTTATGATTACTTGATTTTGGATATGGATTATGGGAGGGGGGCAGAGACATTCTTGGGGGTGTTTTTGCTTGGGAAAGTTGGGGGAAATTTGCATTTAAGGAAATTAAATGAACCAAGTTTTTAATGAGAGACGGTTTTCCCTTGAATTTCCTTGCGTTTTCTTAGTGACTTCAAGGATCTAATGAAAGGGTTCTATGGAAAGTCCTTCTCTGAATTCCGTTTTCAATGAGCAACAATTGGGAATGGCTTCTGGTTTCTGGCTTCATTTTCATGCAAATTTCCTTCGGTTTTCTGCTATTATTTCCTCTATTTCCCTGTAATGTCTTTCTGTTGACAATTATGTCTTTTTCTTTGTAATAATGCTTTTCTTTTTTAAAGATATTTTGCATACAAAATCTTTCTGGCAATCAGTTTCCAATAAGAGATGATTTCCCTTTGTTTTCTCCTTTTTCTCCTTTTTATCCGATCTTCCTGTTAATATGAATTCGATTGAACAGAAAGACGTCTGAGACTTGAGTTTTCTTGGATTTTCTTGAATTTCCTTGAGCATTCCATGGATCAAATGAAAGATTTCGTGTGCAAGTCGCCCTCTAAACTCAATTCCTAATGACAGGGCCTGGCTTTTCCATATATTTCCTTCCGTTTTTCTCGTTTCCTTTCCTTCGATTCCACTCTTCCTGCGAGTGGGTACTGCCTTGGTTCTCAGATTAAATTAAAGAGTTCTCTGATTCTCCGACTCTCTCTCTCTCTTTCTGTCTCTATGGCAGAGCATCCTCTATCGTATCTGCCATCGCTTCTGCCTGCAGCACGCCCACTGCTTTATATTTTCATAAACTTTTCCTCATCTAAGGAGACGCCTCCGCCTCCGCCTCGGCGACTCCTCAGCGACTCCTCAGCGACTGGGGGACTGGCGGGGTTTCCTTTTACAAGCGCAGAGACAAATGACTGGCGATGTGGCAGGGCGATAGTGCAGCAGCCGCAGCAGCAGGAGGAGGTTGCATCTGGAAGGGGAACCAACGCCTAAGAGCTGCCACAAAGAGTTATGTGCAGAAATTAAATTTGCAAATGCTGCAAAGGGAACGGGGAACGGGGGAATGGGGAAGGGCGCTCCCTGCTCTGCCGAAAAGCAATCGCGAGGCATGCAACACACGCCCCAAACATCAGTTTGATAAATTGATATCAGCGATCGAAGCACACACACACACACACACACACACAGGGACGGGGACTGGGACGAGGACGAGGCTGTTGTGCGCCCCCAAAGATTATTGTCTTTTTTAATTGAAAAAAACGTTCCAAGGGGTATCTAGAGAGGGGATCTGCTCCCCCTCTCGCTTCCACTTACCGATCGAACCATCCAGTGAGTAGGCATTCCGCTGCCATGCCCACGTGCATAGATCACAGGTGGTCAAACCATCAGCGGCTACGCTTTCATCCAGAAACGGAGGACGCGGCGGTGGCGGCACAAAGTGTCCATTCCACAGACCATTCTCGCTGGCATCGAACGCCAGCGGCGAGTCGAAGGTGTCCACCTCGATGGCGTTGGCCCACCAGTCGTCGTCTAAGGGATTGTATCCACCAGCACCGGCACCAGCACCAGCCCCACCAGCGATGGATCCGACTCCATCTGGCTGCGGCGTTGGCGGCATTGGTGGCGGCGCCGGCAGCTGGCTCTCCGCCAGCGAGTCCAAACGGGAATTGGGGAACACGGAGCGCATCGTGGTGGTGCCAGCAGCAGCGGCAGCGGCAGCAGCAGCATCCTGGTAAATGTCCGCGCCGCCAGCAGCGGGCAGGCGTTGAAACATTTTATATGTACGCCTCAAGCGGAGAGAAGACGTTGCCTCAGACGGATCTCCTCATGGATCGGCTCTGTGCTGCACACACTCTGCAAAAATGGGAAGCAGAAAATCAAACCAAAAAATTATTAATAAATATTGGCAAATATTGTCAAATTTGTTGGCCCCAAAAAGAAAAACCTGCTGGTGCTGGTGCTGGTGGGGCTGCTGCTGGTGGTGGGGCTGGTGGGGCTGGGGCAACTTTAACTCTTTTTTGAAAGTTGTTTTGCCTGGCACATTGCTGGTGGTGGAATATCCTTATATGTATATCATATGCCCGACCTCATAAACTATGGACACCCCCAACCATAAGACCTATAAATGATACGGGTTCCACCCCAATTAATAATTCCACAATAAAGACTTTAAATTGCCTCGCGATCAACATTGTTTGGGGCGTGGCAGATGGCTATGGCTGTGGCTGTGGCTATGGCTATGGCTGGGACTATGCAAACAGTGTCGCCTTTGGGTGGAGACAGGTTTTCACCCAAAAATTAGCCTCCCCCTGGCCACGCCCCGCGTCGACACACATTAATCAGCCGAAAAAAGAAAAGCCACAAGGCGGGTGCATGGCTGACACTAATGAAGTTTCCCAACAAGATTACAGAAATATGATAAACAGCAAAAATAACAAAAAATAACAAAAAATATCACGAAATAAATCAGCATTAAAAGAGCTGCTTCTGGCTTCTGTGCTGGCATTTTTTTTGTTTACATTACGCCTCGAATGCGCGATAAGCGATGCAATGAATGCACAGAAAAAGCGACAATATTTCGTGAGTCGCAGTTTGCTGTTCTCTTTCGCGCGCTCTCTTCCTCCCTCTCTCGGCCTTTCGATCGTGTCACCTACGCTTCTCGCACTGGAATCCACACTCTCGCAACTCCTTTATTTCGTTTGCTCTCCCTCTCTCTTCAATTTAAGTGCACTCCCAGTAGCAACAACAACAACAAGGCGACGACAATCGGCTCTTGCCTACGAACTCGGGAGCTTTATTTATTCTATTTATTGAGATATGTAAGTTTTGTGGTTGTTGTTGCGCAAAATTCATTTTTGAGAAGCTTTTGTTTGCGACTCCCGCTCTCGGGCATGGCCATGCTTATCCATGCTTATGCTCGTACGAATGAACCAAACAACGGGACCCTGACTTTGCTGCGTTGATTCTTTGTTTTTATTTTCTTTCTGCTCTACCTTTGGCACAGCGACGACTTGTCAGCTATTAATGCCCTTTACCTGGCAAACTCCCACAAATAAATCAACATTAAGTGAGCCACTGCCGAGTACCGACCAGAACACTCGCATTTGTAGTTCAATGGGTCAGCGTTACAGCGCTGGAAACAAAAACACAATAAACAAAAAAAAAGTGAAACTCCAGAGGCAGACAAATGTGCTAATCAAAGATTCGGCCATCGGCAGCAGACCCACAGATCATCTGAACAGAAATTATATATCTTTTCACTGTGATTTATAAGCCGGCAATTACAACCTCTGATCGTCTGATCGCCCATTATGCAAAAAAAACACAAAACAGAAAACAGAAAACAGAGAAGAAAAAACCCATTCAAACAATGGAAACTTTGAAAGAAAATAGTGAATAAATACGAGAAAAAAAAGAAATACCGAAATACTGAAATACCAAAATCATTTATCATAATCATTGTGATTGATTCGTTGAGAAAAAAAATCAAAAATATCACAAGTGAATGAGGAACAACAACAACAATTTTTATGATATACGAATACCAGTACCGAGTACCGAGTACCGAGAGTATCGTTTCAAAAGGCCGACGGACCGGACTGGACCGCTGCCGCTGCCGCTGCCGCTGCCACAGATTCAGATTCAGATTCGCGCTCATCAGGCGTATAAACGGGGCAACAATTGTTTGGGGTTTTGTTGTTGTATCACGTCTTTAGCTCACGTTTTGCTCCATTGAATCACTCACTCATTCGGCGGCTGCGAGTACTCGTACCTTTCGGCCACCAGCATGATCGAGAAATTGTTTTATCCGGCCACTGACCGACGGGAGTAGCAATTGAACAGCCCACGGACCAGACCCCACACCGCAGCGAATCGTAGGAGGGGCAAAAGGGTCTCCAGGGGTCGGATATCGCAAATATACATACATACATATTGTATATAGTATTCGTACTGTAGGTCTCTGCTCCGGTCAATGCGTTTGAAACTTTCGAATATTATCAATCATGCAGACATTTTTACGCCCGATTTGTTGTCATGAGACCTTTAAGCAGTTCGCTTTTTTTTTCTTCTTTTTTTTACATTTTTATGATTTAATGCACGAATTGTGTTCCAGATGTTGTTGTTCTTTTTTTTATTTTTTGGGCCTCAAAACTCCAAAATTAGAAACAACATCAAAGCAAATGGTTTTCAAGAACTCCCCAAAGAGACAGAGAGAGAGAGTGGGTTATGGGAGAGCACTTTCGGGGAACACTACTGTTTATTGGGCGAGTCGGAGTCTCTGGAGATGATGAATCTTTATGAAGCACATCTTAACGATGGGTGTAATTTTTGGGTGAAAAGTGATTATACGCTTATACGCTTTGTGTTCTATTGAATTGGAAACTATATGATTTTTTATTTTTTCTAGTATGTTTAGGGTATTTTTCGTAGTTTTTTTTCTATCGTATCTTGTTCATGTTTTTGATGTATCCATTATGGATACTCTGGATATTCTGGTACTTTTCTTAAGTATTTTCCAGTTATTTTTTCAAGTATTTTTCTGGTATTTATGTAGAAATGAGTAACTTGCGGTATTTTTCTGGGATCCGTATCTAGAAATCTCAATTATGAAGTATTCCAAACATTTGTTATGGTATCTATAAGCGGACTATCCATCATCTATCATACCTACTCGGACTCCAATTCCATTTCCATTTCCCTCTCTCTAAGCCAATAATCTCTGTAACATTTCCTTGATTAAGTTGTTTCCTTTTCGTTTATAAATAACTATTTCTCAAAGCATATTTATTTTTATCACATGTGTTTTTCGGCCACCTTCGATATTAATCACGCCGCATGAGCCATGCTTTCAGCAGACAATGGAGCCATATGCTGCCGCTGCTGCTGCTGCTGCTGGCCCATCATCTTGGGGATCTTAAGGCCATCTCCTCGACCTGCGGCAATAAAAAAAAGAGATTTTGCTCGTTCTTTTTTTTTCGTGTTGAACGGTTGACCAAGTTTTCACTTTTTTTCGTAACGCGTTGGTTGTGCGTTAGTCAAGTGGCTTAATTTATATTTATACGAGTATGAAGCACACATTCGCACAGAGCCAGCCGCAAAGACACGAACATTAAGCGTACGAAACTGGCAAACTGGCAAACTGGCGAACTGGCGAACTTGTGGAAGAGTTATGACTCTGACCCACAACAGGCCGCAGAAACTGTGCCTCAAGACTGTGCCACAGACTGTCTGTGGAATGAGACTGCAGACAGCGGACTGCTGGACTGGCGGACTGGCGGACTGTCGGAATGGAAACTGGAACTTGGACGCTGGCCATAATAACAATTTAGGCTTGTTTCCCGTCTCGGGCGGCAATTTTTCACATTAATTACAAATTACAGATTTATTAGGTATGAGACTCGCACAGCCCCTGGGCCACGCCCTCTCTTCTGGGGTATCTCTGTGTGTTCTGTGGGTCCATGAACAAGTCAACATGTTGCACAGCTTCCCCTGAACCTGTCTGCAAATGAAATTCCAGACAACTCTACGCAACAGCAGCTCTGGGCTCTCGGTGCTGGACTCTCGGGTCTCGGTTCCCGGCTCTCGGGACAAAAAAAAGGAACTAAAAACGTTGGCTAAAATATTAATGAGTGTTGTAATTTGTTGCATTGTAATAAATTAATTTTATGCGCCGCCGCTGCAGTGCTGCTGCAGCACACTCGTGAGAGTGCACCCATTTGCATATACTCGTACTCGTATTCGTACTCGTAGTCGCACTCGTATGAGAGTGCCACAAAGCACTTGCAACGGTGCCGACGAAGCCGACGAAGCCGCAGCCAAGTTCTTCTGGCCACACGCTACACACACAGGAGTGTTTGCTGCATGCAGCAGACACTTGAAACGTACTTGCCACTCGGACTGATTATAGTCAATTCGTTGAATTGGACCACCAAGTGGCTAGTCGCTCGTTCGGTCTGTCGGTCTGTCGGTCGGCCGGTCGATCTGTCCGCTGATTCGCTTGAATCCATCGTCCGTCCAGCTACAACTCGAAGTCATCATCAGCCCGCTTTGAGCCGCTCTGAGCCTCGCCTCTGAGCCCATGAGCCGCTCTTAGCCGCCGGAGTCAGTGAGCTGTTGCGGCAAGCGGCCAGTCATCGTCCAGCGGTGTCTTGCGCAGGCATCAGATGCAACGAGGCACAGTGGTTTAAGCGTGGAATATTTGGGAGTAAGAGGAGTCGCCGCTTAAAGACTTTCATCAACTATTTCGGCTAATCAACGCTAAGATGATTTGCTTTTAAATTAAATTAAAACGAACTTGCAATTATTATATTCATACATAGTATTATCTTATAATATTCGAGGGATGAAGCATCAAATCTTGGATGGAAACGAAGGGGCAGAATCTTAATAGAGAAGGAAGTCCCTTACACGAACCATCGTTCGACGCAAAGGATCGCGTTGATGATCGTCCATGGCCTTGAGGATCAGAATGGGGTTAAATTAGGATGCTAGGATTCCAGGCCTACTGATGAGCTCCAAAAGGGACCGGCATCGGCACCCCTGACATTTTAGGGTTCAAATTAGTAGTATTTCCTTGTATTTGTCTTGTTTCTTATGGTTTTATTCTGAAATTTGTCTAGTATATGCCTGGTATTTTTAGTTTCTTTCTTTGTTATTATATCGAGTATTTTATCTGCTATTTTATCTAGTAGCTATCTGGTTTTTTCTAATATTTTCTTGTGTATTTATAGTATTTTTCCGCCGATTTTTCTAATATTTCCTGGTATTCTATTCAGTATTTTAGGTATTTTTTCTAGTATTTTTCTGGTATTTTTCTGGTATTATTTCTAATATTTTCCTGATCTCATGGCCACTAACTGCCCTTACAAACTTCACGCAAACAACTATGCATAATACAGTATTTGTGTGCTTATAGATTTAATTGTCCTATAATATACATATATTGTGGATTTCCCATGAGTTAAACAACAGGAAATCGATGAGATTTATCATGACACATTCCCCATAACATTTCTTACTAATCCCCGTCTATTATATTGTACGACCAGTGAACCACTGTTTCTCTGAGCAATTGAGCGACAATCCAAACTTGAATGGCGCATCGCATGATTGTGGTGGCTCTAGTGGTGCCACTACCACTACCACTGCCACTACCACTACCACTACCACTCGTAAACCCACCCTATGGACTATGACTCTCACCTATAGATGGCCTTACACCCATTACGAGTCCCAACAACAGCAACCACTTCAAAGATGGCCACAAGAGTAGCATCTTACTTATTTTGTGCTTCGATGGCGGGCCCGTTGCTTGATTTTACCCTACAAGGGGCACCTGGAGGCGGAGGGAGGAGGGCTGCGGAGCAGGGGCCACAGCAATGAAGAGCCACATAATGAAAAGAGTGTGTGAAGAATTTTAAATTCAAAATTGCATGAAAAGTCGTGAGTCGCAAATAGCTTGTTGCTGTTGCTGTTGCCATAGCTGTTGCCTGTTGCCTGAGTTGCTGTTGTATGTTGCTGTTGCTGTTGCTGTTGCTGCTGCCTTGGCAGACAGATATCCTACTCATCACTTGAGAAAATGAAAAAACAATCATAAACAGCAGGCAGCAACCGAACCGAACCGAACCGCCAACATCTCTACAGCTCTACAACAATGCCCCTTCGAGTGTGTACAAAGTAAAATCCACTTGAAAACCAACAAAAAAGCCACAGAGAAAAGGCTATTTTCAACGATTAGAGGCTTTAGATACTCTTCAATCGAATATATTCATTTAATTGAAATGGACGATTGGATCATCTATAGAAAGAGAGTTTCTTAAATGTTATTTCTATGAAAACTATGTGATTTAGGGATCCCATTCTCATGGGCCAAAGCTTTAGATGGTCTTGCACGAATAGATCAGCTGTTTCGATGGCAGATTCCTGATCGAATAGGCGACTATCTCTTCGAATGATTCTTTTTATGGTCCTCCATTACCATAATCATTTGCTTCTGTCAGAAATGCCCTCTTCCCAGTGTTCCCAAACTGCGCCCAGAGTCGTAAAGCCCTCTCTGGGAAGGGTATCAAAAAGACATGAAATAATAAAAGCAGCGTCCGAACAGCAGACAGTCCGCTGGGTTGCCGTTGCCGTTGCCCTGCCCCTTTGTACCTTTCTTTTTCTTTCCTGCCACTACACCTGTTCCCAGATCGCATATTCTAGGGAAAAAGGGTGGCGGCACCCATGGGGGGAGGGCGTACTGGGGGCGGGGGGGAAGGGGCGAAGGGGCGAAGGGGCGACTGGAGGCAGAGACTTAATAAAGTTATTATAATTTAAGCGTTTTGATTATGTGCTTGGGTTTAGTGTTTAAAATACCAATGCAAAAAGGCGCCTTTGGGGGCATGTTTTGGTGCTCCCCACTCCCCACTCCCCTCTCCCCGTTCCGCCCTTCCTCCGCTCCCACTGTGTGCCACCATTTTGTACCCTTTAGAGCGGGGGAGTGCTGTGTGTGTGTGTGTGTGTGTGGGGGGTAATCTTTGTGATTGGTTGCGATTTGCCTTTAATTTTGTTGCTTTGGTAAGTGTTGCATGCACCACGACGATGCTGTGTTGCTGCTGCTCTCATGTTGCATGCATCTCCCGTTGGCAAAATGTGCAGCCATGTTAACTTGCAACAAGCAAATCCATTTCCCTGCCGCATGCCTCACTGAATCACTCGAGTGAGTGGTGGAGTCGACTCCAAGTGCTAGAGGAGTCATAGATGCAGCCGTAGATGGAGCACTTCTTTGCGGGGGTGCCTCTGAAGTCTTTATTAGAGAGTGGAGTTGGGGGGGGAGTCGAGTAGATTGGTTGCTTGCAACAAACTGGAATTGCAATTTGACTTCGATTTATAAACACACACATGCTACAAGCTACATGCTACATACATGCTACATGCCACATCATACCCGTAGTACGATTGTGGCACACTGTGTAGCACTCCACAGATGATGATTTTGGCTTGCATAAGGCATCAGGAAATTAATTGGTTGTGTCATGTACTCGTACGTTGCTCGGAGCTGGGAGCTCGGAGCTGGGAGATTCTAAACAACAATTGCTGATTATTCATGGGAGATGCCATCCCGAGATGCAAGATGGAAACGAACTGATTGCAGGGCCTCGAAATGAAGTCATTAAAGGCAAGGATTCATCATTAAATACGATACGATACGATGTACAGTGGCTTGAACTCATTTTGTGGCATTTTCAGACCTATTCCTTAGGTTTTAGAACGTAAACTAGCTTCAACTCATTGCAATGATACTTTTCATCATCATAGTTGACTTTTTACTCATCAGAAACAGGCTTTTGATCATCATTACCTTACGTTTCTTCACCATCATACAATTTTATTCATTAGAATCCCATTTTCGATCATTCATCGTAAACTCAGTTTTCCCTTTCTTCTATCAGAACACCATTTTGTATCGTCTTTTTCATGAAACTTTAGTTTTTTTTAATCTTATTTCATTATTAATCAATGTAACCTCACTTTTGATCATCAAAACGTGACTTTGGATTGAATGAAACGTAGTTTATGGTTCTGTCTTCATCATATGCCCATCGAAGGCTTATTCATTATGATTTCAATAGCATTTTCTTTCCACAAAACCTTCACTTTCCTTCCATAAACTTTACTTTCAAACGAACATCTCTCTGAACCGAATCGAAGCACATTTTTTCATCATTCATCTCTCGAAGGAAAAGGCACGCTTTCGATGCCACTAGAAACCCACAAAAAAACGGGGAAAAGCGAAATGAAAATGTGCACCAAAAGGTGACAATTACTTTCAATTTTCCGCCAGAAAAAAAAGTGAAGAAAATGTTCATCTCGAATCTCAGTTTCGGTTTCGGTTTCGGTTTCGCTGTCGATGCAAAGCAGCTTCACTGGCGGAGGCATGCCTCCTGCTGCATCTCCTTCATCTTCTGCTGCCGCTGCCGCTGCTGCTGCTGCCACATCGGCTACAGTTTCTCCTGTGTGGAGAATAGCGAAAATATTTCTTGCCACAGTCACAATTTTCTGAACTCTTGCCCTTTATGTCGAGCATTTTGCCGTTGTGCCGCAGGCAGCACACTCCGCCACACTCCAGAGACTCTGCCACACGATTGCACCGTGGAGTGCACCATGCAGCAGCCTCAGCAGCCAGAAAGTGCAACTTGAAACTTGCAACTTGATCGGCGAGTGGTGCTGTGCGATGCAGTGCAGTCGTCGTCGATGATCGCCTCGCTTCGATTTGTATCGCTTTAGCATTGCTTTGCCCCCAAATCTCCCGCTCTCTTGCTGTGCTCCTTTCTTCTCGCTTTCATTGTGGTCCGTGCCGCATTGCTGCTTTATAGATTTGTTGCAAGTCCAATGCTGCATTGGCATCGGCATCGGCATCGGCTTACCATGGACGCGGTGCCTATCGAATATTTCATAATACGACAACGACGACGACGACGACGACCTACAGCAGAGCCAGTGCCTCGTAGCCGCCGCTGGCCATTAAAAGCGAGAGTCGTAAAAGCCAGTCAGTGCCACATCCCCATTGCCTCCTCCTCCTCAGCTCTTCTGCTCTTCTCATATGCAAAATCAACAAATTTATCCAACTCTATGCGAATAAGCTGCTCAAATTTACTCACTCTTTGAGGCATTTGAAACAATGGAGGGGCTCTCACATAAACACACACACACACACACACACTTGCACACACAACAGCAGAAAAAACCCCATAAAACATAAAACAAAACCCCATTTTATGGCATCTTCCAATCACACGCAAAAGGAAAATACGCGCTGAAATCTTTATGATGGATTCAAGTTTCTATAATAATACCTACGATATATACCACATTATAATCTTTTAGCATAGAAAAAGTTTCCAAATTGCCAACGGAATACAAAGCTTTGGCGTTTTTATTGTCTGGGCCCCCTCCCCTCCCCACCCCTCACCATCCAATTTTATGCCCCATTTAGTGATGGTCTTTATGGGGGCCCTGTGCTGTGTGTTGATTGCCAAAATTGGTATCTTGTTTCATGAATTTCACGAATTTCGAATGGCAGTTGATTTAGGAATCGATTTTTATGATCTATATCCACATAATGAACGGAGGTTTACATCATCATCAGCAAGGGAATTTCGATTTTTATCTGTAGGCATTTCGTAGGTATTCTATTAATATTCATCTGTTTTTCGGACTGGGCGAGAGCTACAGGTGGAGAGATATTCACCCTTAACTGCCAAGCCACACTGGAAGAGGGAGAGCAATAGGGAGAGAGGGGCTTTTTGAGTAAAGGTCTCTCTGACATTAAAATGAAGTCCCAATGCACTGGTGAGCCACACTGGGAGAGGGAGGGGTCGAGGAGTCTCACTGGGTGAGAGCTAGTGCTGTAGCAGGATAGAGAGACATGCTGAACATGAAAATGCACCCCTAACTGCTAAGCCACACTGTGAAATAAGGAGAATTTTCCGCATTCCGGCCATTATATACGCGAAAATTCTATTCGACCCACGAAGAGGGTGCCTGCCTTTAGACTTTTATGCTCTTTAGTTATTCTTTTGACTGAAACATCACTTAAACACCACTCAAACGTTCTATGAAATGCAAATACCTTTAAGTGAATGCCAGCCGAGTCGTAAACACACCCTTGAAACCATCAATATATACTCGGTATAACCAATAAATATGTAAATCCCCATTCATAAAACCCATGGAATACACAATTTATGGTCATCTCTGGCGACAAGTCTTTGCAGAGCATCATCTTCATCCTCATCCATACCACAGACAACAGACAAGAGACAACAGACCAGACTGAAGGTAGGTACAACTTTTACTGCCACTGGGACTGCGACTGCGACGGCGACGGCGACTGACTGCCACTAACAATGTTGCAAAGTTGTAGCAAGTTCCGTTCCCTCCCTCGCACTTTGGGAGGCATGCCGCACCACATTCCCGACAATTGTCCCCGAACAAAATCGTGCTTTAAGGATCGCGAATCTAATCGGGGGATTGGAAAAACAATATCTATGCTAATCTCGTTACAAGATCATTCCGACAATAAAATGGTACTCCCCCGCCAGCCGCAACAAAACAAAAACAAAAACAACAAAAAAACACACAAGAACCTGTACAGGGTACACTGTTGCATGCAACAAGAAAACAAACAAGAAAACAACAAATAATGAGCCGTAATGAGCAATGGATCGCCACACAATTAGCCAAAAGTTTTCGTCGTTGATTTTTTGTTTTTCTTTTTTTTTTTTTTTGGCTACAAATTAAAACAAAATAAAAAAAGGCTGCACAGAAAAAACCACACGAAATTAAACAAACAAAACATTCGAGGATTTATATGGCCACGGCACTTGGTTTTTCGGGAAATTGCGCGGAAAATTACAAGAAAATCGTGCAAGCTCTTGTTTGCCCACAGAAAAGCCATGAAAAGCCACAGCCGCTGCCACAGCCGCTGCCACAGCCGCCGCCACAGCCACAGCCTCTCCGTCGCGCTCGTATCTTTTGGACTTTCCAACAAATTTAAACGTTACATGCGAGTAGATTTCAACGCGATCCGATCCATCGATCGATCCATGGGTTGCTCGTGCACCCACACACACAGATGCAGCACTGTGGGGCACATGATGCAATGTTTGCTGCTGCGGCAGCAGCAGCAGCAGCAACTCCTTGCCCTCAGGTGCCTGCTTTTCACTTTCCTGCCTGCCTGCCTGCCTGCCGAATGTCGAATGCCTTCCTGCCTTCCTGCCTTCCTGCCTCCCCAATTGGCCCCAAAACAAAGTCAGTCACTCAGTCAGCGGCCAAAGAGGCAAAAGTCAGTCATTTTTAGTGACTCGACGACTGGCTTTTGTTGGCTTTTTGTTGATTTCTACGATTGGCGTACAAAATAACTGCGACTGTCATTTTCCACCAATCGCCGAATTTTCGACTGCGGCGACCTGCTGGGCCTTGCCTTCTTCTAGCGAAATTTTGTTCAAAATCGAAAGCCGAAGCATGGCATACGCTTGTAGAAGCTGGGGCCATGAAAATGCTAAGCCACACCGGAAGAGAGTGAGAGATAGAGAGACAGATCTACTGCTTATACGGCAAGAAAACTGAGGAGTCTTTGGGCTGGAGGGAGAGAGAGTACCTGCTGGACATCAAACAGTTCTGGCTATGCTAAGAGACACTGGAAGAGAGATACATACAAATAGTGAGGGAAAGCGCGAGATTTTCGTAATTAATTTGCTTAAAAACAAAAGAAAACTATTGATATATTGCTAAGCCACACTGGGAGAGAGAGAGCCCGAGACCTTTTTGAGCTTTTGGTCATTCGAGATACGATTTATGAATAGCTTTTGCCAGAGAGCAAGAAACCCCACTGCTAGGCCACACTGGGAGAGAGCAGAAGAGAGATAGACAGAGGGACGCAAGGTATTCTTGATTACTAGATCATTTTGGATTGAGTTTCTCAATAACCCTCTTAGAAAGAACCCAAAACCGCTGGCAATAGTCTCAAAGATGATCTCTAAAAGTCTCTAAGAATCTCCTAGAGCCCACAATACCCCTCTCCGAGAGAGTATCTCCAAAGAAACGAAACATTTTTTTCGTTCGGTTGCCTGTCTGTCGAGTGAAGCAAAATGTCAATTTTATCCGCTGTTTGCTTTTCTGTTTTGGCGGAAAAATAAAAAAAAAAAAACCGAAGAAAAACCTTTAATTTCAGCTTTTGGATTGCATTCAAACATTGCGCCTGTCTCTGCCCCTGCCTCTTGCCCCTGCCTCTTGCCACTGCCTCTTGCCTCTGCCACTGCCTCTCGCCTTCCAATTGCCTTGCAATTTACGTTGAAAATTCGCTTTAGGCGCGCCATTGAGTGTTAATTAAGCATTTATTCAGGCATTGGGTGTCAAAGATTTCCGACTCTAAAGAGACCCGAAAATTAATGCCAGTTTTTCTTTGTTATCAACATTTTTTTGATTTTTTTTGTGATTTTTATTTGATTTCTCGACTGATTTTTCGGAGCTAAAGTCCAAGGCGCAACTTCATCGATCATTGTCGGTTGGTGGCACTGTGGCATTGTCAAAAATCTACACAAAAATACACAGAAAATGCCAGAGGGCCCCCAGAAATGTTGATGAGACAGCCCAGCAGCCCTCCGCTTGAGAGACTCCAGTGAGACTCGAGTGAGAGACTCAGATGAATCACGTCTTCCGCCGCACAAGCACTTTTAATTGGTCAATAAAAAGCGGTATAATCATAGAGGAAATGCCTTAATTTGCATATTTGTTGGCCATATTTTGGCTAGATTTTGGCTATACTTTCGGCCCATTTGCATGACAGATGAATGACACCTTAAATGTGGCTTATTGCTGTGTCAGATTCTCAAATTAAAGTCAAATCAAATGCCGAAAACCTGTGCGGAAATGTTGTTTAGACTTTGAATAGGTTTTCGGGGTTTCTTGGAGTAAAAGCCTGGCTCAATGATTGCAAAGGAACGCGAAGGGCTTTCGAGGAGAAGCCTTGTTGAAAGGAAGAAGCTGCTTCTTGAAGCCTGGACAAGGTGGATCCTTTTCGAACTTGCACTGGGACCAAAAACTTCTGCAAATTGCCATATTTTTCCACTGCTCTTTCCCCATACTCCTTGAATGTTAATTGAACTTTGGACACCATCCAGCGACACTTCGCTCTCTCTCTGTCTCTTGCCCTGGAGTGTCGCTCGTCTCAAGCGGAGGAGCAGCCTTAATCGGGCATAGGAAATGCAACGGTAAACACTATCAGCGGAGAGGCCCACGCCTCCCCCTGGGAGCTGGAGGAGGCCAGACCCCAACGGAGAGGGGCAGCGGAGCAGCGGCTGCTGATAAGCATCGCACCGCCCCAGTAGTACAATGCCACACAGACATCGCTTGCCCTCTCTTTTTCTTCCTCGTTGTGTAGCTGCTGCTGCACTTCCTTGCTGGCGTTGCACGTTGCACGCTGCACGTTGCAGTGGCAAGCTGTGGATGCAGTCAATGTGCCAGTTAGGCACTCAACTATGCGTATCTGTGCATGTGCATGTGTGTTGCATGTGCAACACTTGCAAACAACTTTATCACGCCACGAATCTCCACTCGTCTCGACGCACAACACAACTGAATGAATGACTGACTGACTGACTGACTGACTGACTGACTGATGGGACTGACGGACGGCTGACGTGGTCTTGATTGAAATGCGTCGACATGCCACTGCCGCCACCGAGTGGGTGGCAAACTGGGACTGGGACTGGGACTGGCACTTGGGGGCTTAGGCGAGAAGGGAAGGGAAGGGAAGGGAAGCCCAGGTTTCCCCAGGTCGGTGCGTATGTATTAATTAGTGTCAAGTGTTGTCGCTTTGAGTTACGCGCCCGAGGGACTGCTGCCACAGTGCCTGCCCCTGCCACAGCGTCACACAGCGATAACACAAAGCGATAGTAACAGGCAGCCGCCACTTGTTTGCCTCTGCCTCTGACACTGCCTCTGTCAGTGCCTCTGTCACTGCCTCTGCCACTGCAACACGTTCTTCATAGACTCTGCGTAATCGATGATGACACGTTTTGCCTGGGATATTCCGCCTCAAGATCCTCCACAGATGAGACTCTCTGGGAAGCAGCTGCCGCCTGAAAATTGCAGAGTAGAACAGCAGCAGCAGCAGCAGCAGCAGACGGCGGCTCCTCTAAACATAGAGGAGAGCCCCAGCCCCAGCCCCAGCTCCAGCTCCAGCTCCAGCTCCTGCTCCTGCTCTAGTCTCTGCCTCTGGACTCCTCTTTTCCATATACTCGCATGAAAGATACTCCTGTAATATTTTTCGCGCATCCAATTACATTTATGTGCTCGTAAACTAAAAATTCTCCCCACAGCCTGACTGGCTGCCCGCCTGAATGCCTGGCAAACGCTTTTGCCTTACAATAATTACATATGTGTAAGCCATAAGCCCATGGGTAACGTCCCTCCCCATATGTGTAAGCCCGTGATTCGCTCGGTCGCTCGGTCGGTCGGTGGGGGGAGCGGCCGTTTAGGGGAGTCTCATGAGACTTTTTTCCTGATTTATGGCGAACGAGGGGGGGGGGGGAGGAAATATTGTTAAAATTTAAATGAAAGCTGCGAGAAAAACTAATCTCAAATTAATTTCCACAAACCATAAAAGAAACTATCTTTGAATCTGGAAAGAAACGAAACGAAACGAAACGAAAACAAGTATCTTTCAATCTGCATCAAAAGGAAACTAAAGGAAGTATCTTTCAACGAATCTTTCAGTCTGCAAAAGAGAACAATTATCTTTCAATATTCCATAGAAAATATGTATCTTCCAATCTGCCATGCAAGACAAGTATCTTTCAATCCGAAGCTTAAGAAAAACTAAAGAAAAGAACTCTTTTCCTGAAATCACGTATGTGATTTGATTGCAAATCTTCGGCACTTTCCTTTTGGGAGAAACTTCGTTGGCAATTTTTAAAAAAAAAAAAAGAACCCACATATGAGGATGAGTGGAAAACTGGGAAAACTCTCTCAAACTAGGACTACGCCTACAAAAAACACTAAAAATTTAACAGAAATCCGGCTTCGGCGTCGAAGTTCTAGATACTCTGTGCGGCTCAAGCCATTTGATACGAGATCACATGGAAGATATAGAAGAAGATAGGAGTAATTGAAGCAGGGCTCTGTAAAAATGGCATGAAAATGCTAGAATTGAAAAAATCACTATAAATGCAGAAAAAAAGAAACATTTGTGGAATGTTTCAGAAAGATTTCACAGACAGATGGAGTCCATATCGACTCCTCCATCAGGAATATATTCTATTTGGCGTCGTAGATGCCTCAAAATCGTTGGAAGAGTAACTTTCAAGCAAATAGAGAACCTCCCAATAGTTTCCTGGCTTTTTTCTACGTTTTTTCAACTGCTAATCGGAAAAGGTAGTACCTTCTGGAAGAGTACAGCAACAGCAAAAAAAGGCATTAACCGCATTGGGGGTAAATTGCAGAAGGCATTGATTGGATTTCCATTTTCGTTGCCCCCCAAAAACAAAGATGCTCCAAGGAGCGCTCTCGAAGGAGCGCCGTGGAAGAAGTTCAAGAAGTGCCACACGGATCTCTGGTGTGGTGTGAAAATTGTTTTGGCTCGAGGCATGCGGCATGCGGCATGCGGCAGTGGGAGAGCAGTAGAAAGAGAATTATGTGGCACTTTCATATGGCCATAACCGAGCAGCAAGCAGCATGCAGCATGCAGCATGCACCATGTGAATGTCGATTGCCGTTTTCTCAGCTCTACGGATCTCCTCCACTTTTATTTTCTAGTTCATGTTTTGAAGCGATGCCAAGGCTACAGCTACTGCTGCCACTACCACTACCACTACCAGTGCCAGTGCCAGTGCCAGTGCCAGTGCCACTGTTACTGCCACTTGTGGCAATTAAAATTCTTTCGAGGCATGAAATTCAAGAACATGTTTTCTTAATGAAAATTTTCGCTTCAAACCATGTTTAATAATCAATTATGGCTCGAGTGTGTGTTTGTGTTGTCATTGACCTTCAATCTGGGTCTTAAGATCTCCAAAGATCTTATTTCTTATAGGGTCGTCCACACCCCGCACCCCGCACCCCGCACCCATCAGAGGGCCTAATAGATCAGGCAATTACCAAAATTTGAAAGCCTCTTAGCTTCTTTTGATGTGAATTTTCGGTTTATAATTTGATATTTCAACATAGTTGTCAATCATGGAAGCTGTCTCCGGCCTCCGGTCTCCAGTCTCCGGCTTGTTGTTTGGGGCGTGGCATGGGCCACAGATACATCTACATCTACCTGTAGATCTCTCTCTCTCTCCCTCGGCATCTTTTGTGTGGCGTTTATTAATTTGATCGTTTGGGTTCTCTTGTCTGCTGCCGTTTGACATGATGATGGGTGCCCCATCCACCGTCTACCGTCCACCGTTCAGCATTCATTTTCGACAGCCAGGCAGCCCCCGTATTCTGCCACTGCCTCTGCCACTGCCACTGCCACACAGGGCTTTTGTTCCGTAAAAATACTTCAGCACTGAGCCCCCACGCACTTGTCATAATAGATTCGTTTATAATTTTTATTTCGTTTTTTCGTTTTTTTTTTTTTTTTCTTTCGGTTTTTTATAGTACCTACATTATTTTTGTTGTTCCTGTATGCAGGTTGATTTTTGTCGAGCTTTTGGGGCTTGCCGCACATTAAACGTAATCGTAAGCGGCTTTTGTTGTGCCCCATGAGCAGATTTGAATACCCATACCCATACCCATACCCATACCCATACCCATACGTACGTATACATATGGTGGCGACTGTTTGATCTACGTACCTCATAAATCCATGGACAGGTTCTGAAAAATATAAGAAAAAAAACAGAAATACGATTTAATATTGAATATTTATTGCATTTTAAGTGGAATTAGTCTTAGGTATTATTTTTTCCAGAAGAATTTCCATAAAAATACTAGGAACAAAAAGAAACACAGATGGGGGTATGCTTAAGATCTGTGGAAACTTTTCTGCTTTAGTTTATTTCATCAACAAGTAATTCGAAAGGGATTGAACAATTTCCTAAAATTTATTATTTGATTTTTTTATTTTTATTTATTATTTTTTTTTGATTATTTATTAGATTTTTAATTTAAAATCTCTTCAACTTTTCATATGCGTAAGCATTTTCCCCATCCATTTGTCGTGCTGAAAATCTCTAGAACACTTTCTGTTGAGGTTTTTTATAGAAATTCGTATCAAAAACTAAGGAAAATGGTTTCAAAAAATCCCCAAAAATACTACTCATGTGCTTTATATCAGAACTTATCGTCATTTTCATTTTCCACAATTCTGGAGTCTTTTCTGCAAGAGGTTTCTTATAAATTTTCCTCGAAATGTAATGAAAATTTCATGAATTTATCTCTGGTGGATTTTCATCTATTTTTGCCACGCTGTAGAGAGCCCTGGGACTTTTTTTGCCGTAGTTTTTATATGAATTTTGCATACAAATTTAATTCTTCATTACTCTCTTCCAGTGCGTCTTAGCAGTAAAGTGTGGGTAAGCATTTAACAACCTTTTCTGCTGAAGTTTTCCTATGAATTTTTCAACAAATTCTTATCACAAATTCTGTTTTTTTTCATGCGTTTTTCACGCACAACTGTACCTGCATCGTTTTCTGCATGCGTCAAAAGAAGTGCAATGCCTGCCTGCCAGAAAAGTGTTGCCTACTTCAGGGCATTCAAGCATCCTGCCCCATCCTTCCATGCTTCATCCTGCCCCATCCTCTCTCGTACAGAACCGTTCTAATGAACATATACAAAAATTTCAAGTGCCAGACGCGACGATGACGCGACGCTTTTCTGCCACCTACTGCCCCATGCCTCCCTCTCCTGCCTCTCCGGCCTCTCCTTCTACGCCCCTAGGGAGATGCCTCTGATTCCACAGTCTGGAAGCCCAGTCTGGTGGACTGTCTGTCTGTCTAGACCATGGCTAAGACCTGCGTTTAAAATGCAGCCCATTGTTGGTGTCGTTTCGGGTCCCCATTCTGCTGCCGCTGCTGCTGCTGCTCCTGGAGGCTGCCGCTGCTGCTGCTGCTGCAAGTCTCCCCAAAGGCTCAAGACAATTGAGTCTGAGAGCGTAATTTGCAACTGCCTGAGACGCAAAACCTGGTGCCCAGGATGCAGTATGCAACCTGCCACTGGCCCCCGACTCTGGCAGGATACGGGGCAGACACTCGGGGGAGAGGTGGGGGGGGCCTAATGAGTGGGGGGATCTGCGATGCCAGTCATGACTTTGGCTTCCAGCCTACTCCCAACTCCTCCATCCCCTGGATTCAGCCTCCTCCTGCCTCCTGCCTCCTGCCTCCTCCTCCTGCCTCCTGTGACATGTTGTTGCCGCTGCTGCTGCTTCTGCTGTGGCTGGGCCCCCGCTTGCTGCATTTTGCATCCAAAGGCTGCTGCAGGCGAATGCACCAAAAAAAAAAAAAAAACACCAAGAACAACATGACGAAAACTGTTTGTACAGTAGCCCCCTCCTGCCCCTGTCCCTCCCTGGAGGAGAGGGCAAGTGGAGGGTGGAGAAGTCGGGAGCTAGAGGTAGGAATCAGAGTTGGAGCTGCAGTCGGCGGCAGTCGGTGGCAGACATCGTCCTGTGGCATACCCAACAGGCGTTAATAATCATTCTTGTTTTTTTCCCTTCTTTTTTGTTGTTTTGTGTTTGCAAAAAAATGCAACGAGTGTTTTGTTGTGTTTTTTTTTTTCAACTTTTTTTTGTGTGTGTTGTTTTGTTGGTTGTTGGAATCGCTGTTCTTGATACCCTGTAAAACTATGAAAGAGGGAGGGGTTGTATCGAACAAAGATGTGTTTTATCGGTGGGAGATATCTCAAGGATATGCACAAGCCACAGGAAGGTTTGCCCTTCTTTCTCACAGTGTGGCTTAGCCCTCTTCCTCCGTTCCTCTCCCAGAGTAGTAGAAAAGTGTAGGGAGAAGAGTAGAGTAGACATATCTGGATGTTGAGGTACGTGTGCCTCGATAGAATTCAGTTTTCTGCGGCTTTCTGCGCCCTCTTCCAGTGTGGCTTAGCAGCAGAGAGTGGTATCTAGGGGTAGGGTATCTTGCTGCCTGTACTCTTGCCTTTTGGAGTGTTTCTGCATGCATTTTTTGCTTGCAAGTTTTTTCCTTTTGGGCCTGGGATTTCATTACTTTTTTTTTTTTGTGCGAAACTTTTTCATTTTGTGCAGTCAGACGACGACGTCGACGACGACGACGTCATAGAGAGTGCATTGACTGAAGTCTGGGAAACGAAAAAAAAACACGAGTGGAAACCGAAAAAAAAGAGGAGAGAAAAAAAAAGAAATGCAACCGCCAAAACAAGCGGCAAGTGGTGCATGTGGAGGAGGTGGTGCATGGAGATGTGGTGCCGGCTGCTGCTGCTGCTGCTGCTGCATCTTTTGTTGCAATATAGCAACGACATGCAGCAGCAGCAGCAGCAGCAGCAGGAGAGTGCAACGTTGCATCAGCGGCAGCTCCTCTGTGGAGTGCATCTCTGGAGTTCAGTAGCTGGCAGCTTTTTGTCTTTGCTTCTCGCAGGAAGCGTTTTAGCTGCGAACCAAAACAAAAAGTTGTTCCAGCCATAATTAAGACTTGGCTTAGACCCCGGCAAGCCATGACAGAGAGAGAGAGAGAGAGAGAGAGAGACAGTCTCTGGCTCTAAAGTGTTATTAGTTTTTTTTTTTTTGTTTTTTGGCCATTGTTTCTCTTTTGCCAAAGGAAGTGCCACCGAAGGAAGGAAGTTGCCAGGGAAATGGTGGATTAGGAGCAGGAGTGGCAGTGGCAGTGGCAGTGGCGGCACATGGACCCCCGATCGAGTCCGTTGCACTTGCCACCCGCCAAAAGCCACGCCACGCCACGCCACGCACTCCGGCCAGAAGACCACCTGCCTCTCTTTTTTTTGGCCATGGAATCGGAATTGCCATGAATTGTTTTTGGCCCGAAAATTTCAGGCATCACTGAAGCCCGAAACAACAGAAATACTTCGTATATTTAATAGGAGCATTTCCTCTTTTTTTTATGCTTGAAAAACTTCCTCGAGGAACGAGAGGCATGGGGCATGGGGCAGGGGCAGGAGGCAGTCGTGGCAGGAAGGAAACTTGCAGCAGGCGACGACGACGACGACGACGCCGACGACTGGTTTGGTTTGCTGTTGCTGTTGTTGTTGCTGCTGCCCCTGCCACCGATTGACGCGACTTTGGCTTTGGCTTTGGCGGTTATTAGTCGCGCGACTGCGGCTGCACGCGAATGCGAATGCGAATGTTTTGCTTTTATTTTGGCGCTGCCAAAGCCAAAATCCAATTAGCTGCTCAAAAACTTTTGCAAATTCGCGCAGGGAAATTTAATTAATGTTGACACAAAAGTTGAGGCCAAAACTGAATTGAAATTGGATTTGCTGCTGGCAGAGAGAGAGGGTAGAGGGGGGGATATGCTATTGAGACCCTGCTGCTGCTGCATGCACCATTGAATGGTTGACCTTTCAGCACTTGAACTTTTCAATGGAAATATTGTACATTTATTGCTCTACACTTTTCAGCATTTCACCATTTGGTATTTGGTATTTGGTATTTTTCCTGTATTCCCTGTATTTTTGCCAGCAATTTTCGTGGAGCCTTCCCCCGCCCTCCTGCTTCTTGCCTGCTGCCACAGTCACCTGTCATTTCTCCCATGTGGCATCTACAGCAGGCCATGGAAATGGAAACCCAACAACAATCCGCCATTAAGCGACCAAGCGACGAGGCGACCGCAGCAGAATGGATGACCAGAGACCGCATTTTCAAATGTTGGCCACAGAACGCCCCTGCTGTCTAAAAAACGGAGCAGGAGCACATACCTGGCATAGAGCGGATGTTGAGACTAGCAGATACCCTGCAAAGATCAAAAATTCTATTCGGGATACAAAATTGATCCGTTCTCACGGTTTGAGAACTCAGAGCAGTTCCACATCCCATAAATACTTCAATAGAATGAGATATCTTCCAATATACTGCCTTCGTCTATAGTCCCAGTGGATTTTGGTTATTTTTGCACAAAATTCTACTTTGAATTTCCGTTTCTTCATTCTAAATACAATTATAATCCAATTTCAAAGATTCTTGTGCTTCAATCTTCCTTCGGGCACTGCCCTTCTGTTGCATGTACTCTGTACTATTCTGGGGCGCATTTCAGCACCAAAAATAGAGCATTACCAGGTGCCCCAGAGTGCTACCCCTCTCTCCAGCAGCAGCACTCTCCACCCAAGGGGCATACCGCCAAAAATGGACTCTACGACGGCGGCCGCAGCGTTTTTCAAGCGTTAAAACATAAAAATGTCATTAACACTCAACAGATTTCGCAGTGCGCCGCGGCGGTCGAAAGCAGCCAGCCAACAGGGCCAACAACAAACGGTTTAAATGGCCAATAACAAATTGTTGCAAATGTTCGCTTCGTTCCCCCCCAAAAAGACAACAACAACGCAACGAAACCCCATCTACACACAGCACAAAGTATTTTTTTTTTTTTTTTTTTTTTTGGTTTTTTCCTTTTAGTTTTTCCGTCCAGTTTTCGTTTTTTCCTCGTGTAGACGTGGACGCGAATTTATTTGACGCTTAAAACCGAGCTGCAGACAGGAAAATGACACAGAAACCGAGCTTAAGCCGCGGCTTAGAGAGCCCCAGAGCGTGGCTCAGAGCTGGAGGCAGCCCCTCCCCAGCGGCAGCGGCAGAGGGTATCATTTACGCCATAATTTTTAGCTGGCTCTGAATATTTTCCTTAATGGTTTTTAATGAGCGGCTTGGCGCGTAAAAGTGTTGGGGTGTTGAGAAATATGCCTCTGATTTATAGGAATCCGCAGTCTATATTTAAGGCCACACCGAAAACGAGGCAACGAGAGCTAGTTGCAACCTACGATAGCACTCCAAGTATCTGTATCTGTAGCTGTTGCTGTTGCTGTTGCTGTTGCTGTATCTGGTGTTAATAGTATTGGCATTTGCTGATGGATCAGATCTCTGGATTGGCGACAGCCTAATGGGGGTTTCGTATCTCTTTTCCATTTTTTTTTTGGGGGGTGTAACGAAAAAAGTGATTAAGATGACGGCAATGATTGAAAGTAGGCTATTTTTTGAACAAGAAATACTATATAGGGATTTTATTCAATGAGATTCCATTCGTTTCAAGGCAATCCAGCCCTGGGATTATCCCCCATTTATCTGTGCACCTGTTTCCATTGTCCCCTCGAAGGCATTCTCGAAAAAGCCACTCCCAGGCTCAACCTTTCCCATGATTACCTCCCAGCGCCTTCCGTTCCGCCCTCCACAGGCCATTACAGACACTTCCTCTGTGGGGATGCTCTCTGCTCTCTGCTCTCAATTACCCTGCGAGATTGCCTGCTAACTGGTTAACTGTTCACATCCTTATATGACTACGTGTTGACAACAAAATTAATTCAAATTAGCAAAGAATTAATAAAAAAAAAAGAGAGAGCAAAAACCACAGAGCCAGAGCCACAGCCAGAGCCAGAGACAGAGACAGAGACAGAGCCAAGGTTAGCAGACAGTGGCTTTGGCTTTGCGTGTTGCAAAAGCCTTTTCTTTTTTGTTGCAGCTGCTGCCCCCCATGCCCCCCTGCCCCCTTCCCCTACCTCCACCAAATAACCGAAGAACAACTTGTGGTAATTGGATTTTGTCTGAAAAACACCGATACCCTGGATAATAAGAGACATAATTGCCATGCATTTTCGATGCATAATCTCTTTGTGCATGACTCTCGATATCCCATTACCCCTCCTGTCTCCCCCTCATGGCAGTGTGATGATTGGGTCCCCGAACAGAAGCCATGGAGACTCCGGCATCTATGTATCTATCGCCACTGTCTTTGCATCTGAAGTGAGACATTAATCTCAGTTAGGGTTTATCTTTGATGCATAACAAATGAGGCGCTTTTGCTGCGGACTAAAAGCAGCTATTTATTAAACGCTGCTCCAACAGACTCCAAACATATAGAGGCGGCGGCTCCCCCAGCGATCTTATTAACCCAGTTTTTTCTTCTTTTTTTTTTTTTTTCCTACCTACCAAAATCAACAAAAATCTCCTTAAAACATTTTGAATACGTCTTTGCATTCTGTTGCCTTCCTTCTTGCCAAAAAAAAAAAAAAAAAGAGAAAAAAACGAGTAAATCTGCTCTCATGCACAAAAGTAAACACAAAAAAAAGGAAAAAAAAAGAAAATTAAAAGAGAAAAATACACCGAAGGAATTGCAATCACTTTATGGAGGTCCACGTGCAGGTCCGGCCCAACCCCTCCCCCTGCCCCTCCCCCTGCCCCTCCCTCTGCTCGTCGTCTGTGCAAACAGCCGCCAGCATCAATCTTCTAATGCGTTCAACAATTTTTTTTTTTTTTTTTTTTTTTTTTTTGCGCTGTTTTAGCAGTTCCCTTCCCTTTTCTTTGTACACCGAAATATTCCCTTTTTTGCATCGTTTTTTTGCATATTTTTTGGTGTTTACTTTTAATGTAGGGAATACCCTTTTTTATCTGAGGCCATGTATCTCTTGGCTATGTAATTCCACAAGATATTGCATTCAAAATTCCCTTGCAATCTTTTTTAAATATTTGAATATTTGTACCAGGGTTTTTTTTTTTTGAAATTATATAAGCAAATATTTTGTATTTATTTTTAATTTTTTCTATTAAATTGGTTGCATTTTTAATCGATTTTATCACACGATTCGTTGGAATATTTCCCAAAAATGTACTTCACCTATTTCCAAGGCCATTTTCCTTCGAACACACACACACCCTTCATAGGGCAGGGTAGGGCATCCCGCACTTCGTTGCTCCCCACTGCCTGGTGTCTTGTCTTTCCAGTTAAAGATATTTTTTCTCAGTTTGCCGAAAAAAAGATTTCTGTGCTACATTTTTTTTTTTTGTGTTTTTTTTTTTTTTCGGGGGGCCTACAACTGAGAGAGCCCGAATTGACTTGTTGTCACGCCCCCTCATAACCTGCCCCCTCCGTCATCCGTTCGCCGTTCGCCGCTCGCCGTCCTCCCCCCACCCCCGGGGGCTGTGTGACAGCGACATGCAAATTTATGAAAGGCCCCTTGTACGGAGTATACAATATTCCTTTAGTTTTGCGAGGAGGCGGAGTGTACTGCTGCTCGCTGCTCGCTGCTTGCTGCTCGTGTATTAATTTTTACCGCCGCGCCGCCGCTGCTGTTGTTGTTTATTGATGCCGTTGGCGGCGGGACGACGACGACGACTACACGGGACACGCCACTTGATCTGGAAGCAGGGACTGAAGATGGAGTTGTATCTCAAGCTGCAACTGGGACTCAGACTGAGACTGAAGATGTAGCTGGAGCTGTAGCTGGAGCTGGAGCTGGAGCTGGAGGTTGAGGCCTTGTTTTCGTGCGGCGGGAACGTTGTTAATAATTCGCTCGCATTACGCGCCGCGATCTCGAAGGAAGATGTCGTCTTAATGACTTCATTAATATTGAGTAAAACACAGAGCTTGCACCGCAGAGGCAGGCCAAAGCAGGCCAAAGGAAATGCAGCGAAAAAAAAGAGTCAAGTGAATGAGCAACGAAATTCGCGCTCAATTGCCAAAACCAAAACCAAGGCCCCCATCCCCCCCCAACATTAAACCCACGAACGAAATGCTTCACTTGCTTCGATTCAAGTTCCACTTCACGTTGCACGCTCCTCTCGTGGTTGGGGGTTGGGGAATGGGGATGTTGTTGCTGTTGCTGTTGCCGTTTCCGCTGGCGACTCACAATTGATGAGGCAGCAACAATAGCTATTGCCCCTCCCCCACTCTGCGCGTATATACTGTATACCGTATACCGTATCTGTATCTGTATCTGTATCTGTGGTGTAATTAAAATTAATGCGAAACTTAAGCGGCGAATTTAATAAGAATGCATAAGGCAGTCGGAATCGCTGGGATCTGATTTAACGAGTATGTACACCTGATCCCAGGGTTAATGCCTGAGAAATGCATTTAATGTTAGATTCATGTCATGTTAGATTTATAGTAGATTTATGTTAGATCTTATTTAATAGATAAACTGCTTGTGGAGCCAAGTGTAGTGCCCCAGGCTTGAGTTAGATTCTTGACCAGCAGTTCCCTTCTGGAGTGTGTTCTGGATTGAGCTGGCTCTGTCGGGGATTTTCCACCAAAATTTATTCTTTTAAGTGGTATTAGGAGTGGGTAGGGATTTATCTATCTATTTATTAACGATTTTTAACGATATCCAGCTGTTTCTACGGAATAAGAGGTTCTGAAATCGAGTTCTTTATAAGGGAAGTCCACAGAAATTCTTTCAACAGTTCTGTCGAATATTATCAACACGGTAGAATGACTTTTAGGAATATTTCCTGTTCAATAATTGTTCTGCAAGCCGAGTTTTCCATATTTAGTCGAAAAAATTGACCTTCTATCCCTTAAAGACTTAAGGTTTTCACAAATTCCCTTTGCATACAAAAAAAAGAAGCTTAAACTTGAGTTTCCTTAACTTTTGGCCAACTTCTGTAACCTCTCTCCATGCCATGCCCCTTGTGACTTGCCTTCAATGGAAAGACTTGAGGTCTTGCCGCAATCTCCCTTTCAACTCTGTTGCATTTTCTTGGTATCAAAGCCATAAAAGATATAAATGCTTGATGGCAATATACACATCATCATCATCATCATCTGCTGTAGCTGTAGCTGCTGCTGCTGCTGCAGCTGCAACTGAATCAGCACTGGAGGCAGCAGAGTGTGGGGCAGGAGCTGGGAGCTGGGAGCTGGGAGCAGCTTCATGTCACATCCGCGTGACGACATCAAGGCGAAATTAAAATAGCGACATTTTATTGAGTTGTCAGTTGCATGGAATGGAACACATGATGCAAATGCAACAGGCCACGCCTCCACCAGCCTCAATCCGGCCCACTCCCAAGTCCACACCCAAAAACGAAGGAAAAATACTAGGGGGAAAAGCCAAATAAAAATTGTATGCAAAAGGAGTCGACACGAGACGTGCGACACATGTGGAAGGATGAGGTGCTGATATTGCAACGCCCCACAGAACAGCCCCCCTGCTATAAAGATTACACTGCACTACACACCATACGAATTCCAATAGAATATATTGTATACGACAATCTTTTAATTTTTCAAAAATTTGCTCAACATTTTGTGGGCGTTTTATTCTCGCTTCTCGCTGCCTCCTCAATGCGTGTGCATGTGTGGGTGCGTGTGTGGGTGTGGGTGGCAGCCTTTATTTATAGACCTCGTATGTGAAGCATATCATTTCTCACAGTGTACGAGCGAGCGAGGGAGAGAAGTTCATTTGTTAACCCCTTGATGATGATGACGATGACGATGATGGTAGGAGGGCAAGCGAGAACATTTTGCATAATTTGGCAGAAATTAAAAACGAGGGTAATATCCATACTCGTACATGCATAATGATGTATGTATGTATGTATGTACATGGCATATAATAACCATATACTCTTATGAATACTTATACTCGTTTGTATATTCGTTTTCCTGGCGAACAAAAGAAGGGCGTTGAAATTGACACCTCGAGTGCAAAAGAACAGAAAGGAAAAAAGAACAGAAAGGAAAAAACAAAAAACAAATAAAGGCAGGAGAAATAATATATAAACCCTTTTTCGACAGCCAGCCAGCACAGAAAGGAACTTCGGGCTGGCCTGCTGTCCTGCTGGCTTTCCAAATGTTCAACGAAAATAATATTCACACTCCTCGTGAACTAACGGACGAGCGATAGAGCGGAGAGCGTGACACGTGAGGTGATCGTGAGTTCTGATGTTGGAATTTTTCGTTCTCCCCCCCTTTCCCGTGCACTCCCCCATCCCATCCCATCCCATCCCATCCCATCACGCTCTCTTTGCACCTCGCACACCTCTAGAAATTCGCTCATTTAATGCTCTCTCTCTCTCGGCAATTCTTCATTTCGATTGCTCTCTCAGCAGCAGCAACAACAACAATGCGACGACACTCGGCTGCGACGACGCACTAAGCGAGCTTTTCGTTGTTTTCGTCTAGAGCTTGTCGGGAAGGTGCCGATTCTGCGACTCTCCCCTCCCCCTTCGGCAATGCTGATCAAAAAGTACGAGGCGAAGCGAAGCCCTTCCTTCCACGAAGCACAAGAAATAACTAACGGGATATTACTTCACTGCGTGGATTCTGCATTTTATATCCATTTCCTTATTGCTATACACTTTCTAGGCTGAATCGACACTATGAATACCCTTTATACACATCTCAAGCAAAAAGCACAGCCAAAGGAGAGTTTGTAGACGGGGAACGAGGAGACTTCTTTGAGATATTCCTTCAAATGTCGCTGTTTAAGTGATTATACCTAATATACTCGAACTTCATTTCCTCCTGCCGTATGCAAAAAACATCTCCCATCCCTAAATTTGCACTCCCCGAGGACCGGGGCCCGGACGAACGACGAACGACGAACGACGCACGTCTGTTGCGGACACACTTTGGCAATTCATTTAATTATTATATTATAAGGCAGCACACAGGCACAGACACAGGCACAGGCACACAGGCAGCACTGACGCACAGAGATCTCTCACACACAGCTGCAGCCATAATAAAGAGGAAAACGGCCATAAAACGCTCGCACACAAAAGTGCCAGGAAACTTGTGTAATTCATATCGCATAAAGCGAAAGCCAGCGAGAGAGGGGATGGGGATAGGGCGGAGCGGGGCGGGGCGGGGCGGGTGGAGAGAGAGAGAGGAGACAGCTCGTCGCAGCAGGCAGCGCGGGACTCAAAGAGGATAAGAAGAGGTGCAGAGGGGTCTGGAGAGGATACGAGTATGCCTGACAACCGCAAGGCAACTGCCACACACAGAAACGCAGATACTCCACGCACACCCATACCCATACCCATAGCCAAAGCCAATGTTACATGGCCAATACCCTCCTCCTCCATGCCACAGAATTGGCTTTGACAATCGAATACGAATCCGCTTCAGCGCTTCAGCGTTCGTCCCTTCGGCCATAGTATCAATTGCAGCACCTCAACCCAAAAGGCCAAACACCCCCCTCTTCACCTCGTCACCTCTGCACCACTGCTCTGTGTCGTTTTTTTCCGCTTCTTTTTTAGCCACAAAATTACATTCGCTGCCGCTGCCGCTGCTGCTGCCCCAAAGACAACAGCCAACAGCCAACAGCCGAAAGCCTCGAAGCCCAATCCCCAATCTCAACTTATCGCCGGCTTTTGGTCATGTTAATTTTTAACCTCAGGCTTCGAGCCTCGGGCTTCGGGCTTCAGCCAAATCGAAAGCTGATCGTATAAAATTACGCCTGACAGCGGACGCTGAACGCGGGACGAGAGAGGAGTGCGGAGAGGAGAGGAGCAGAGAAGAGAAGAGGGGTAGAGGATACGATCAAGACCGCAAAAGGTGACACTCCCCTGTGGCTGTCACTATATATAGATTACATATAGCAGATATTGTACAGTTGCTGATCTCTGAAATGACTCTTTGGCATACTGCTCTGCTGCTGCTCTGCTGCTCTGCTGCTGCTGCTGCTGATCCTCGAACGGAAAGTAAAAGTATGGACAGCAGCTGCTGCTTTTTGGTGGGTGGGGGAGGGATTTTATTCTCATTGGAATGTTATAGATCTTTGAATGCTTCGCCACAAGCCCGAAAACATGGACTCTTAAAAGGAGTCTTGCATTTATCTGATGCGTTTACACGGCGAAACTTTTGTCGCTCTCTAATTAAGTTGAACTTCTTTGGCCATAGACAAATGGGAAATCTGTTCATCGGTTCATCACACGCAACTCTCTGCCAAAAATGGCATTGGTATCTCTTTCTCTGTTTGCCGTTGCGTAGGGGCCTTAATTCCCATGGATATTCCGGACTATAAAACGAAACCAGTGGTCGGCCAATGGGCCAATGATTAAGCAATGCGTGGGAGAGACACAAGAGCACAAGAGCACAAGAGCTTGTGGCCGTTAAAGGGATAACATGTTTTTGGCCAGACCTGGGGAGACCTGGGGAGACCGGAGGCCGGAGACCGCAGACCGCCTGTTGATTTGCCAGCGATCTAATACCACATTAATTTGGTAATAAAAATAGATTCTGTTGCCCATAAACACACACAAAATGTGACACAATCAAAAACGGCAAGCGGCGGCTCATTTATTGATAACACAGTTGGAGACCCGGCCCAGTCCCAGTCCCAGTCGCAGTCCCAGTCCCTCCCCAGAGCCATTGGCCACGAACCGGTTGGCGCGGCTGTGGCTTAAAGACCGGGGCGTGTTTTAGCATTTTTGTTGTGTTGTCTGTGTATTAGCGTTAGCGTTAGCGTTTTATGGGCGCCAAAGAGTCACATAGTCGCAGAGTCGCAGAGTTACGGAGTCGGATCCAAAGTGGTTTTAATAAGCAATAAATAGAATATTTAATTGAGAAATCAAATGCAATTTTCGATAAATAAATGAATGCTGAAAAGTGGAGTGCATGCAAAGCGAAAGGAATGCAGGGATAGAGGATAGGGTCTCTCTCTTTCTATCTCTCTCTCTCTGTCTGTCTCTCTGCCTTTTTGCTTGAAATAAAAGTCACTTTGACTAATGAATCAATTTGCCAGCGGCGGCAGAAGCCTAATGATGAAGTTGCTGGCAGAGGCAGAGGCAGTGGCAGATGCAGGGGCATGGTGGCATGACTGTCTATATAGCTGTATCTGTATCTGTATATCCCTCTCTCTGTCGGAACTAAGTTGAGTTGATTAGGGGAGTCGAAGGAGGAGAGTCCCATTAATGGACAAGCTGCTTGCTCGCTCTCACAGGATATGCTGCATACAAAGTGTACTGTGTGTGCGTGTGTGTGTGTGTGTGTCCCTCGCCAGACAGTTCACATGACGTCTCTGTTTGTTTTGTGTCTCTCCCTCCCTCCCTCCAGCCCCCCCCTCTCTCTCCCTGAACCACTCTTGTTCTCACAAACTCTTATTTTTAGTCGTCGTTCCTCAATTAATTGCAAACAACGCAACACAAAAAAAAACAAGAAAGAGAAAAAGAAGAGAAGTAAAACCAAATGAAATCAACGAACCCCCCCCCCCACCCCGGCCCCCGGCCACCGGCTGCAGCCGATCCCCGTAGCCCATTGCCGAAGCAACAACAAAAGCAAAGGCAAAGGCAAAAGCAAGCAAAAGCTTGAGCTAAAGTTGAAAATATACCGTTTAATGCCCAATGGCCACGCCTACTTTTCCCACACTATACTCGTCCAACACACACACACACACACACACACACACACACACACAGCAGACAGACAGGCAGCAGGCAGCAGGCAGAGGGTGTGTATGTGTGTGTGCATTACGAGTGGGGTGTGGGGTGTGGGGTGTGGGGTGTGGGGTGTGGGGTGTGGGGGCGATGCCCAGGCGAGGAGGAGAGCGCTTAAAAATGCGTAAAAGAGTCAACTTTGACTGCAAACTGCAATGAGAGGATGTTTGTTTGAGTTGTTGTCGATACCCTGTAGTGCCCAAGGAAGGCGGTGGCATATACGGACTGCCGTTCGTTTTGAAAAGTGAAGCCAAGAAAGTTTTGGATATCGAATTATACATAGGAATTAAGGCAGGTATGGATACCTGTCTCTCTATTATATAAAAAACAGTTTTGGGGGATCGTCGCCCGCTATGTTCCAGCAAGCTTAGCGAGTGAGCCGGGGGTTGGCCTTTAGAACACTCTCCCATTTAAGAAACAAACTGTTTAACGATAGAGTACATATTACTCTAGCTCTAGCTCTATCTTTATCTCAATCTATCTATCTATCATCTATCATCTATCTATCTATCTGCCTGTCTGTCTATCTAACTATCTATATATCTATCTATCTATATATCTATCTACCTATCTATCTATCTATCTATCTATCTATCTATCTATCTATATCTATCTATCTATCTATATATCTATCTATCTATATATCTATCTACCTATCTGTCTGTCTGTCTGTCTGTCTATCTATCTATCTATCTGTCTGTCTGTCTGTCGGCGTCTGTCTGTCTGTCTGTCTATCTATCATCTATCTATCTACCTGTCTATCTATCTATCTATATATCTATCTATATATCTAGATATATATATATATATATCTATCCTATCTATTTATCTATCTAACTCTATCTGCCTGTCTGTCTGTCTGTCTGTCTATCTATCATCTATCTATCTATCTATCTATCTATCTATCTATCTATCTATGTATCTATATATCTAGATATATATATATATATATATATATATCTATCTATCTATCTTTCTATCTATTTATCTATCTATCTATTTATATATCTATCTATCTATCTGTCTGTCTGTCTGTCGGTCTGTCTGTCTGTCTGTCTATCTATTATCTATCTATTTGTCTATCTATCCATCTATCCATCTATCCATCTATCTGTCTATCCATCTATCTATCTATCTATCTATCTATCCATCTATCCATCTATCTATCCATCTATCTATCCATCCATCCATCTAACTATCAATCTATCTATCTATCTAGCTATCTATCTATCTATCCATCTGTCTTTGCACGCTCTAGAGCGTATCTCCTGGTCGTTTCCTTTTACTCGAATCCTTTGGCTCTTGTTCCTATGCAGTTTTAGCTTCACTTTTAGCATTTTGCATGTTGTTTGCGCTGTGTCTGTGTCTCCGAGTTGATTGCACCAACGACTACCACCCCCCCTTCCACTCCCCACCCACTTAAACTGCACTCCCCCCCTCTCTCCCTTGTTGTTTCATTTTCACTGATTAATAAGTGAAAAGTTTTACCATTTTACCAAAGTCGACGGGGAAATTTCTTGCTGACTCTCGGACTGCACTTTTCTGCACTTTTCTGCATTGAACTTCAAGTTTTTTGCTTTTGCTTTTGCTTTTGGCAATGGCACTTTTTAGCAATTCTGGTGGAACATTTTAGCATTGATTTTTAATTATAGTTTGTGCCGACTATTTCATAGATGGGGCCATGGACGCGTGTGTCGGATGCGGACTTGTTTCAATTTCAATTCCCAAAAGTCGCCGCCGAGGCCTCACCTACGTGAGTTATGTGGCGGCACGTGCCAGGGGCGTGGCAGGAGGGGATCGCGCACACACACACACCTAACTACTGGCCATCTAATAAACAAGTTTACTGCTGAAAGGAATGGCAAACGGCGAATGGCGAATGGCGGGGATAAGCGTGCTGCTGGCCGCTGGCTGCTGGCTGCCCCATCTTTCGCGCTCGCTCTTTGGGGCCGCATTTTCCAGCTGCCTGGCTAATCGGTTGCGTAATCTTAAACGCCAAGCAACGCCAAGCGGCAATTGAAATGGATTGCAGGCACTGGCCTTCTAGGAGAGCGCAGCTGCCCGGCTGCCCGGCTGCCTGGCCAACTCGTGGGGAGCCCAGCTGTTTTGGGGGCTCTGGTTGTCAATGGCTATCTTTTGACCCACAATCGATGCTCAAATTTCATTCGATTTCACATGTGAAATATCATTTTTAGCCATGGCAGAGGCGTAATGCCAAATAGTCTGCCACTGGAGTCCCATAATTCCTCCCTGTGTGTGTCTGTGTGTCTGTGTGTGTGGCATGCAGCACTGCAGCTAATTGCAGTGGCAGTTGCAAAAATAAAGACAACTCTTTGGATTAAGGCAAGGGAGAGAGAGCAGAGAGCAGAGAGCAGAGAGGGGGAAAAGATGTTTCTTGGAGAGAGAATGTTGCGCCCGTGGGTCATCATAAAAACATTATGGGGAGGCGCGCAAAAAGCAAACAAAAGATGCACTCAGAGAAACGGGGATATGCTCGTGCTGTCATATCAAATATGACATTCTGCAGCATCTTTGGGTCTCTGTGCACAGAGTGCAGTGCCACAACTGGTGGCAAGCGGTGGCAACTGGTGGAATTTTTTCAAAGGAATTGCAGTTGCAGCAGCAGCAGCAGCAGCTGCTGCAGATGGCGTTGCCCCAACGAAGAAGTCTGATGCGTGTGTTGCATCTTTTAGCTGCACAGTTTGACAGTGCAACATGCGAGAATTTGATGAACAGTCGCCCTTCCTTTTTGGGGAGGCGAAGGGAGGCCATGAGGGAGGGGGCATGACGAATCGGGCATTGGCGTCTGTGTCTCCTGGGAGTGGGTGTGTTCCGCACTGTGTTCCATTGCAACAAAGTTTCCCCGTATCGTAGAAAAGGTCAGGCTCGTTGTCTCTCTCTCTCTCTCTCTCTCTCTCTCTCTCTCTTTGCCTATTGTTGGCGTCACGCCGACCGATTGACGGTTCTTGCCAGCAGCGTGCGAACACGTTTCGCTCTCGCCGGCAGAGATTGGAGCGCACAGGTGTCTCGGCCCATGGACTCCACCACTGCAGTGGTCTGATCTGGCCACGAACTTCACTCCACTCCACACCACTCGACTCCAAGCCATGCCATGCCATGCCATGCCGTTGATTGGCTTTTAGCCATCGCTGCTGCCTGCTGCCTGCTGCTGCTGCCTGTCGCTGTTGTCGCTGCCTGTCAAGCGGCTGGTTTGGCGTTTGGCGTTTCGTTTTTCGGATTTATTTTTAATAAAACTGATGTCATTTATTGGGTTTACCTTTATTTTATAGCTTATTGTTGCTAAATGGTTGTACCAGAGACGACGGCAGCGGCGTGTGTGCTGTGTGCCGTGTGATGTGGCGTGGCATGTGGTATGGTGTGTGGTATGGTGTGTGGGCTGCTGGGGCGTGAGATTGTTTGCTGTGGTGCACACAGTGTAAACAATAGCTGCGTGATGTTGAAACCCGATGCCAAGGACAAATCTATTGGATATATCACTATATTCCAACAGATAAATGCAGCGAAAGAAGGTTCCAGAACCCCCCTTAGGAGCCAAGAGGTTTCTGCTTCTGGGAAGTATTTCTGTGGTTTCTTTGGCTCCTTGGAGCACTCCATCTCCTACCGAGTGTCTCGAATATTTTCGTTGCAGAGTAAAAGGAGCGCACTTCAACCTGGCAGTGTGGCAATGTGGCAATGTGGCAATGTGGCATTCGCACTCGCAGATGTGGCTCAAACGTCTCTTCGGATGGATGGATGGCTGGATGATGTGTCATCACTTGAGGCAGTAGCCCAAAAGATGAAGATGTGGCATCCACTGTTCCACGAGGGCTCTGTTCCACAATAATGCGAAATGTGTAACAGCCGTCGACTTTTGATGTTTGACAGAAGCTCCCGTCTCCCGTCTCCCGTCTTCGGCTGGCAATGTGGCACAGCTGTCAAAAAGTGCAACAGAGTGCCGCAATGCAACATCTATCGATGATGATAATGATGATTATGATGTTAAGCGGCTTGTAATGCACTTTTAATAGCCCTGACCTTGTTTTTCTCATTTTGGGGGCAACATTGACTCTCGCTTTTGCTGCGGCCGTTGCTGCGGCCGTTGCCGGTGTTGCGTGTGCGTCTGCCATAATTAAAAATGTTTTTGTGGCGAATATTTAATGAAAACAGATAAAGTTTTTCGCTCAGAAAATAATGCTCCAACGGAGAGACTCAAGTGCCAGTCGCAGCAGCTGTGGATCGACCGACCCCTGGGGGGCGGCCTCTCCGACTCTCCGACGTATTCGACTTTTTGGTTAATTATCGCGATAACGCAACTTGTGGCAGCCGATGCGACTGTCTGTATCTCTGTCGCTCTGTCTGTTTGTCAGCTGCTTCTGCCTCTGTTTGGCGGCCTTTGAAGCTGCCGTTTGCTGCCCCAATCGGTGGCTAATTGAAGTGCATGGAGATGATTGATGATTGGAATCCATAAAGATGTTCAGGCATTGCTTTCGCTTTCAACTTTCGACCTTTTGTTGTTGCTGCTGCCGTTGCCGTTGCGGTTGTATGTCTTGCCACTTAATTGAAATGTGGCATCAGAAATATGAAAATCTTCTAATTGGCTGTAGATTGTTGTGGCACGTTGTTTGGCTTGCAACAGTACCTCCAGCATCCCATTGGCATGCACTTCCTTTTTGGGGGGCTATGCAACGAACGCATAGGAAATTTTCTGTATAAATCAGTTGTTGCAATGTTGCCTGTTGGCTGTTGCACGTTGCCCGCTGCCCGTTTGCCCGTTGCCCGCTGTTGCAATGTTGTTGCAACAGCCAGTACAAGGCAGCCACAAGTACAAAAGCAAGTTGTTAAAATTCCTGTTTAAAGTTTTGTACGCACATGCAACAGGCCTCCCTCCTCCTCTAGTCCGCCAGTGCTGCTGCTGCTTCCTCTTGCCCTCAGCTGCAGCACCACTCGCTCTCTCTCTCTCGTTCCTGCTTGCAACGTGCAACTTCAAAGGAAGCTGCTGCTGCCTGCTGCTGCATGTTTGCATTAAAGACGCATTTTGTTTGCCCAGCAGATCCCCAGATCCCCATCCCATCCCATCCCATTCCATTCCATTCCTATCCCATCCTATCCCAGCCGAAGACGACGATGACGATGACGATGATGATGAGGACGTCCGCAGCGTGTTAGAATACACAACATGTAAGCCAACAAAACAGTTGGGGCCAGTCATAATCAGGTTTTAGCCACGAAGAGCAGAAAGCCGCAAAGACAAGAGCCAGCAGAGTCCCAGGCCCAGGCCCAGGCTCAGGCCCAGAGCCCAGAGCTAGAGCCATGCATAAAGGGAGTAACTTGCTCCACGGCTGCACGGCTCCATCGTCGGCGGCTCCAGCGCTTATTGCCTGCTGCCTGCTGCCTGCACATGATTGCCCACAAAAGAGCAGCCCAGCCAACAGGCAGCCACAGTGGGCCACAGTGGGCCACAGCCACAGTAAAAGGTGAAAATATACTGCAGAATATTTGGGATCAAGGAAAAGGAAAAGCTTGGAAGGATCTATACAAATTCGCTGTTTTTCCCGATGAAATTTATATGCTATGTGGTTCAAAAAGACTTCAAAATCTTTTTGTTGCACCACAGTGCCGTGGCATAGCCGATAGCATTGCCTCTCAGGTGGGCCAAGGCTAGGGCGGGGACGATGCTTTTGGGCCGCTTAAACAATTATGGCAACGGCTATGCGATCGCCCAGCGACAACGACAACGCAGACGACGACGACGACGACGACGACGACGACGAAGACTATGAGGATGATGATGATGATGAGAGAGAGAGAGAGCGAGAGAGAGGGACATGGCAGCACATCCTTCCTTCATCTAACTATCCTTCGTATCTATGCATCTATAGTTATTTGTATTATTATTTTTGCTTTGTTTTTTGTTGTGTTTTTTGTTTTGTGGATGCGTTCGCTTTTTCAGCTGCTGCCGCTTGTATCTCGTGTTTTGTATCTGTGTGTGTGTGTGTGATGTGGATGTTACTTCCTCCCATCGTCTGTGGCTTAGAGTTTTTTTTCCACCCATCGTGTGGTTTTCTGTTTTGTTATGTTTTTTTGCGCTGCTATTGTTGGCTTTTGGTTTTATTTATAGTTAGTTTGGTTTTAACGCTCTCGCTCTCTCCCCCTCTCTCTCACTCTCTCTTTCGCCTGTTGGCGCAGACGTTGCAGCATTGCGTTGCATTGCTGCATGATTATGATGCTGCTCGAATCTCGTCATAAATGCAGAGTTATACATAGATACACGCACTAAGGGATGCATGGACTAGAGAAGAGAGAGGGACAGAGAGAGGGGGACGACCAGCGAGGGTAATTTTCATTGCAGAGGGTCGTATGATCTACTATTGTTATTGGTAGACTTCCAAATTCTATGGATATGCTTGAAAATGTTACAAAAGAAATATTTCAAGAAAAAATCAACCAAAAATCGTCCAAATATATTCCATATCCTTAAGCAAAGTGAAAAAAAAACGTGTCCAGCCTGTAAAATGCCTTAAATATTTTCAAGAAAATTCAGTTAATTACTTTAAAAATCGTTTAACATCCCATCGTGTATATCCCATTTTCCCCTCCCTAGTCCCCCTGGAAATCTTCGCTCCACCCTCGCCCTCCCCCCCCCCTCGCCCTCCCCCTCGCCCTCGCAGCTCCTTTCCTCTCGTTGCAGCCGCATTTGGCGCACATTTGTTGTTGCAATTTTTTTCTTGTACTACGAGCGTATGTGTGTGTGTGTGTGTGTGTGTGTGCTTTAGTTTTTATTTTCGTCATATTCCAAGTGTGCTGTGGTTTTTCTCCCGTTGTTTTTTCTTCTTCATTTGCTTTGTTTTTGTTTCTGTTTTTCTTCTTCTTCTTTTTTTTGGTCCGTTTCCATCTTCTTGTTGATTTACTTTTTCTCCATTCTTTTTTGTTTTTTGTTTTTTTATGTGTTTTGCTGTGGCAGGTTTTTCGCTTGCGGTTTTCACGTGTTGCTATTTTTGCCAGCTCTCTTTTTTCTGATTTCTTTCGTTTGGCATTTGTTCTTGTTTTTATAGTGCAGTGGCAGTGGCGGAGGCAGAGGCTGTGAGTGGAGGGTGGAGTGCGGGGGAGCAATAGCCATGAATAAGCAGCCTCAACGAAAATAAAACTAAAAACAAAAAAGATTCAGCCTCCGCCACTGACCCTAGAACCCAGAGCCCAGATCCAAGAGCAGAGCGAGGGTGGAGGGTGGAGGGTGGAGGGTGCCTTTGAATCTCCCACTAGTTCTGCTTTTCGCTCTTCCTCTGCTTCTAGCTCGTAGCGTCAGCGGCACTCTTCTACTGCTTCTAGCTCTGCCGCTGCCGCCCTCTTCTCTGCTTCTAGCTCTGCCGCTACCGCTTCTTCTGCCTGTAGCTCTTCCGCTGCCGCTACCGCTTCTTCTGCCTGTAGCTCCTCCACTGCCTGTAGTTCTGCCGCTGACGCTGCCGCTGCCTCTGCTGCCGGCGATTTGTGTGCTAATAATTCAGCATTTCAGCATTTGTTTCAATATTTTTTTTTATTCCTTTTTTTCATTTCGTTTTTTTCTTTACATTTTCCGTTTTTATACCCTGCCCTAAGGACAGATGTTTGCAAATGCAGAAAACGATGGATATGGATATGGGTGTGGATATGGATATGGATAAGACTATATACGAGTGTGAATCTGTATTCCCAAGAGGGGATGGACCCCCCAAATACTTAAGAAACATTCAGTAATCTATCGTAATACTATATCCTATATATCTATCCTGTTGGAGACAAGTTTTTGTGGAAATTCTGTTGTTTCTGAAGATATTCCAATATACCTAGATATTCCAAAAAGCCATGTGTTCAAGTGTCTCTGTACAAGTCCTTCGATCTATATGTCCTCCATATCCTATGGCTTTCAGCGAAACGATGGTTTTCTAAGAGTATCTTCAACTTCGTTTTACCAAAATCCTAAACTTTCTTTTTTCTTCTTCTTTTTTTTTTGTGATTTTTTTTGTGTGTTTGCATTTGTTGCGCTTGTTTTGAGCTACTTCTTTTTGTGTGTTTGCTTTATGTTATTTTTTTCTTTTGCTTTTTTTTGTCATTCTACGTTCTACAAGCTTTTTGGCCTTGCCACCGAATTTTATTTTTTTTTGTGTAGCTGCAAACATTGTAAATTATTTGCAGCAGCGGCAGCGGCAGCACATAGTATCATAAATATAGATACAATTTATCAACTCCATGGACGAGTTTGGAGCTTAGTTCGGGGCTTTGTTTGAGTATCTTTTATCTGGTGTTGGTTTTTATTTACAGCATCGGCTCGTTTATCAAAAGCCTGTGCCCCTGTCCCCACCTCTGCCCATCATTGGTGGGGGGGGGACATCATCACTTAATAATATTGACACTTCTTTTCATCTAAAGCATCGTAATGCCATACCAAAAGATACAGAAAGACACACACAATCACACAATCACAGAAAATTAAGTGATTATGTTAACCGGTTCGGTATCTGCTCTTCTGCTCTGCTGTTGTGTTCTGCCACAGAATCGAATCTCTGGCTGTGAAGTCTGTGAAAATTTACATCAAAATTAACTTGTTATGGGGCCTCAAAGGCAACAAAATCAACAGGCAGCAGGCAGCAGCCAGCAGCCAGAGGAACGCAGAAAAGACAATTGGAAACCGAAACTGAGCTTTAAAACTGACATCCACTTCAGAGAGGTAGAGAGGTAGAGAGAGCTCCAGTTCTGCCTCTCTTTCACACAAAAGCAATTTTGTATAATTTCGAAATTAGAGCTCATCATCGGACCGATTCGGCCCCATATCAAAGTCGTTTCGGGCATCGGGCATCGGGCATCGGGCATTGGCTGTATCTTTTTCTTTGGGGTTCTTTCAGGGTTCTTCCATTCTGTAGGTACATTGTATTTTGTTGTATCTAGAAGATACGATTCATCGTGGAATTAGCAAAATTTGCATTATCTGCTGATTAGATCTGAATGATCTGAAGTAGCACCATACTAATATCCGATTGAGTTATGGGTATCTTTCGGATACACAGACACATGCGTATTCTGTCGATTGCTGAAGGAACCCAGACTGGAACTGGTTCAATGGGAAACCCTTGAGCGAAACTTTTCCATGTCTTCGAAGGAAGTTGTCTACGTCTCATTATTATATCAAAACTTTGCGCCTTGGGGCCCTATCGTATCGCAGTGATAATATAATTTGGGCTTAATATGTGTAATTAGCATTTGTGTGAGTTTGTGTGGGGCTTAGGCCACAAGTTAGTTCAAGGGACTAACTTTTTGGCATCCGTATTACGTATACGCAGAGTACTTCCAGGCAGTCTGTTGCAAGAAGGCAGAAGATGTAGGCGTGTGCTGAAAGTTTCAATTAAGTGGCAAAGTTCAATTGCCTCTGTCAACTCTGGCTCTCCCTCCACCTCTCCCTCTCCCTCTCTCTCTCTCTATCTATGGCTGTGGCTGTCTCTCCCTGTAAATCATAATATAAATGAGCAGAGTCAGCATGGAATCTATCAACATAATCGTGTGGCATCGCAATGGAAATCTCTAATTAAAGCCTTGACAATAGTTGACAGCGGGAACGGGAGAGGCGGGAGGCGGGAGGCGGGAGGCATGGCTACTAAGCGGCTCACTTCTTGCCCCAGACATCAAGATCTGGGGGAAAACAAAAGGTGTCTGAGGCATGGCAGGGGCTTAGGAGTGGGCTCTGTGGCATGGCAGAGGTCTGCTGTGCTGTCTGGTGTGCGGTCTAGCCATGGGAGAGCACACACACACACTCGCAGACACACTCGCAGACAAACAGTTGCCGTCCGTCTGCTGCTTATCACCCTCGTTGCAGGTCCAGGGCTTATTTCATTCATGGAGGCTTGTGGCATGTATTTTTTATATTTCTGTTATGGAGGGTAAGAAATATATGGTATGCAAAAAGGGTTGCGAACCCACACACACAGAATCCCAGAGAACCAGAGAGGTCGATGGCGATGGCGAGGGCGGGGCGATGGAGAAGGAGAATGAGAATGAGAAGGAGTTTGCATATAGAGAAGGGTCTGGTCTCAAGTTCAAGTGCAGGTCTTGGGCTTCCTTCCGCTGATGCGTCTCTCCGTCTAGACACAAGGGGCAGACAGCAGAGGCAGACAGCAGCAGGGGCAGACAGAAACTGAAGAAAGAGTTCAGACACAGAGCCAGAGCTGTTGCTGTCTTTTTTCAAGACAATCAAGACTCTCGATGGTGGAATATGTCGCATATTTGAATAAACATTAGGAGCCAAAGCAAAAGATACAAAACGAAACATGAAAGATACATTTTGTATATGTTATGCCGGCCAAAACAGTGAGAATCCCAACGAAGAATATCCCATAAATTAAACGCCGACAAACGATAAAGACATCAACGAAAGAAGCGGCCCCAGAATCTCATTTGAATTCAGATTTCCATCCAAGCCAAAGAGCCAGAGCCAGAGCCAGAGCCATTCGATTGGCTAGAACGTGTTGCAAATATGCTTTCGAAATCTCTAAGAATTTCTGGCGACACGTAAGCCGCACAAAGTGTTCGTGAGATTCGGGGCTTAGGGCCAGTTTCAGGGCCCGCTATCGAGCCACCGCCTGACCTTGGGGCTGGGGCTGGGGCTTGGCTTTTCCTCTATATATTTTCTTTATTTTTTTTTCTTCATGTTTATGCTTGTTGCACACACCACACTCTCCCAGGCAATAGACTGGCATGTTGCATGACTGAAAAATTTGTTCGGGTTTCTTTTTGTTTGCGGAAAAGCAAAAGTTTGCCAAAGAAAAAGTTTGTGTCACCTTTTTTTTTTTTTTTTTATTTTTTGTACTTGAGGGTCACGTTCAAGTTAAGGGAAGGGCTGTCTCTCACTGCCCTTCCGCCTCTAAAAACGATAAACGCTGGTCTATTGGTTAAACAATTACGAGGTTGTTTTTTGGGTTGATAGATGGCCGATTTATGGAGCAAACAGAGGGGACTGTTCCCAGGAAGGTGTGGATGTTTTCCGAGCACCGCTTCTGAGAGGATATGTATTCGATTTCTGAAAGATTACTTGTTCTATGGTTGGGGATCCTTTTATTGTCTATGTCTCTCCATAAAGTCTTCAATCAGGGCCTCAGTCCAGCTATAATTATCGTATTTATGATTGAAATGAAAGGATTTCTCTGCTAGATCTATTCAGAATCGTCCATTTATCGAAAGCTAAACATTTTTACTACATTTTTAGTCAACTTTTAATGGGGTTCCCCATTCTAAAGATTGATAGGATCGCTTATAGGATTAAACATTCTATGGATATATTTCCTATACACCTGTAACCCTTAAAATTAGTTTGACGGCCAATAGCTCAATCTCTCGCTAGATAGACCTCCAAAAATGCTAATGATATCACGATTACGTTCACAAATAGACCATTTAGAGAGCCCTTAATGTCGCTGTAAATCACCTGTTAAGCTTTTCCGCTCATTTGTGATGATTCCGCCCTTCGAAAAGCAGAAAAACTCGAAAGAAAATAAACATTTTGGCCCATTAAATCCACGCCCATTGTATGTGTGTGCCCAATGTGTATCTTGTAGCTTGTCATTGCTCTGGTTAATGAAACATTAGGCCAACAAGCACACACTCATCATTGGGTCAATGCCAATCTGTCTGTTAAATTTACACACGGGCCTGGCGACATGTAAAACGCCAGTTGAATTGTCAATTTATACGAAATTTGTGGCACAATTAACCGGCAACACAGGCGACACAGGCGACAGAGCAGTGGAGCAGTGGAGCAGTGGAGGAGGAAAATGGAGCGATTTGAGGCACTCAGATAAGGCGGCAAAATGTTGTCAACTGTCAAATTTAATCATGGCTATAAAAACAGCCAGATACAAGATACAAAAGATTCAAACAACACACACAGGCACACGTGCAGAGTGACGGACATTATTTTGTCAGCATTATGACACGATACTTTTGTGTATGTGTTTTGTGCCACTAAAAGATAGATTATCTCCTGCTTGAATGGCTAATTATCCATCTGTATCTTTGTGAGTGCATGTATCTGTATCGCAAGCACTTACCTTGGCCAAGTGGCTCTGCAAATGGCAGCCAACTTCCGTTTCCTGTCCTGTGTGTCCGTTTTGGTATCCAATTAGAATTGTTTCACTTCAGGCCGACTCTGGCTTGCTGCTTGCTGCGCAGGCGTCACAGCGAGAATCCACACAGAGAGAGACAGTGCCACAGAACACAGGAAAAGATACGGATACGGCTACGGCTACGGCTACGGCTACGATGGTCACCGAGTAGAAATGCACACAACTTTTCGGTTGTTAATGTATTCGATTTTCATTTAGTTGTGCATTTTTGAATACCAATCAAAATTTTAATATTCTATTATTATACCTATGGATTCTCCCTTTTTTGTTGTTGTTTTACTTGGTTATATATTTATTTAGATTTTGTTGTGTGAAAAAGGTTTTCTCTTTGGCACTAGATAGAATTTTAGATGCGTTTTACGAGCATAAATATTTGTATTTCATTTGTATTTCAGTTGCAGGCACTTTTGTTGTTGTTGCACAAATAAAAAATCTCAATGACACGCCACACACACACACACAATACATACATAAAAATACAATTCAAAAAAATTCGGACTTTTTTTTTTTTTAGAATGTTTTTGCTTAGATTTCCTTGTAGCGAACAAATTCGAAAAATTCGACGAAACTTTTTGCGAGATGCGACAGAATTTCAGCAAGCTTCGGTGTCGTCGCGCGGAAATGCGTTGCGAACGTCGAAAGCGCTCAACTTGGACTCAGAGTATCTTGAACCTCGACGAAACGTATCTGAATCTGTGGCCAGCATAGCAGCGCCGCAAGCAGCGCAGTCAGCATAGGCGCAGGCCGAGGCAGCAGCGACAATGTTTGTTCCATTCCCGCATGGAATCGGAACGCTCGTTTCGGCTCGCGCTTCGTCCGCCTTCGGCTGGCTTCGTCCGGCGTCGGCTGTGTTCCATTGCCATTCCGTAGCCGAAACCTGATTGCTCGCATTTCGAGTGCTTTGCGGGCCTCGAGTGAAATGCAAAACAGGTTCCGTTTCTGAGTGACTTTCGGAGTTAATTACTCAATTATGCTGCCACCTAAACCCAAAAATAGGCACAGATCGGCCGGGCCGGGCCGGGCCGGGGTTGAGTTGAGGGATTTTTGAGGATTGAGATTTATTTCATTTCTGGTGTGTGCTGTGCTGTGCTGTGCTACGTTTGGGGCATGCAATTTTCACAAATTTATTGTTTTTTATCGGCCAGAGTTCACAGGTAGACGGCAATTGAGATTTTTCATCTACCCTGCAGTGGCAGGAGGGGAGGGGGAGGGGGACGGGGAAGGGAATTTATGGTTTTTGATGAGCGTGTGAAATGCTGTTCGAGGCATCCCATGGATACCCTCATCGAAGCAGGTGGACTCTAATTAGATGCGAGATATGTTTATATATGACCCCCAATTCAAAGCATTCAATGAGTGGGGGTTTGGGGGTGGGGTGTGGGGTGTGGGGGGGAAACACCATGAAAAGCAGCTCCTTTTGGCCACAGTTTTCCCCCTTGTTTTGAGCCGCATTAACATTCATAAATATTAATGTGACGAACAGCCATTCCGGGAACACATCTCTCCCTCTCTCCCTCGCTCCCTCGCTCTCTCGCGCGCTCTCTCTCTCTCTCGCCATTTTGCTAATTTAGTGCCTTTGCTGCTTCTCGAAATTCTTTCACTTTTGCAAATTTGTTACGGTACTTTTTACCATGAACAAAACTGGCCAAAAGCCCAAGAGCCAAAGCCAGAGTCAAAGCCAGAGCCAGAGCCGCAGTCAGAGCCAAAACTCTAAAACTCCCAGAGCAAACATATTTATGCGAGTCAACGTTGCCGTTGTTGCCGCTGTTGCCGTTGCCTCCGTCGCACTTCAAGAAGATATGCCGCAAAGCTGCCAACGAGAGAGAGAAAGAGAGATAGAAAAAAAAGCAGAGGGGCGAGGGGCGAGGGCCAGGAGAGGCATGTGTGGATCTCTGTGACAAGTGTCTTTCATTAGCATAAGTAAATCTTCTCGAAAATCCTCAAATTTATTTGTCAACACTTGACAATTTCATTGTTGACGTCGTCGACGTCTCCGTCGACGTCTCCGTCTCCGCTGAAGGCGCGCAGAAAGAGTTGGGAACAACTACAAATCATGATTTGTGTCTGGGGGCTGTCAAGGCAGTTTGGGGGCATGCCACACCATGCACTCGTACTATTGGTAGAAAACAACAGGCAAAAAACAGATCTCAAAGAGCCAAGATGCAGATGCAGATGCAGATGCAGGAGTGTCGCTTAAATCAAAGACAAATATTTACAAAACCCAATGGACAGGGGACAATGGACCAGCCACTTGCCACTTGCCACACACACTTAACCCTCACTCACTCTCTCTCTCTCTCTCTCTGTCTCTGTCTCTCTCTTTCTGTGATTTGTGAATGTCGGACTTGAGCTGAAGCTTCTTTAACTTTGGCAAGTTCCTTCGATTTTTTACAGCCCAAACAAAAACATTGCACTTTTTCCTGGAAGATTTTCCTGTGAGCCGGTCTTCTGCCGTCGAGCTTTATGGCTGAGTAGTAAAATAATTTACGTCATATTTTATATCCATATCAAAGTTTTCCATTAGTATAAGAAATATATAATTTATGCACTTCGCCGCCGAACGCCGAACGTCGAACGAACGAAGAAAAAGATGCATTCGTTAGGCGCGTTTTGTACGCGTAATGCCCCAAGGAAGTTGGCAAAATTGTTGGCTGGCATTCTTTATGGACGGAGGCTGCTTTGCAATAAAAATGTTGGATACTTTGGCCCAACTAATTAAGCTCCTGCTACTTCTGCTGCTGCTCTTTGAGGCGCGTAGTCGAGTAATTGGGAAATTGGACAGAGAAATGGAGATGGCGACAGAGAGAGAGACAGCATTCCTTTCTTCAGTCCCGATGCATGATATGGAGTTTCCACGAAGAGAATGAGAGCCTAGGCTGTTCTTTATTGATCTGCGTTCTCTAATCTTTGTTCTAGTATCCATAAGATATTAGCTAGATTAGGGGCAAGCCCCCCCGCGCACTGGCTTCGCTCGTGCGCCAACCCTCGGCTCACTCGCCTTGCCGACGATCCAAAACTTTGTTTCTATAAAAAAGAGATGAGGTTCGCCATTCCCTCGCTGAGATATCATGACTCCGTCATATTTAAATGTATCTGCCATCCTTCGGATTGCTTGCTCCCATCAAGAGGTAAGTCTCCTACTTTATATTTTCGATAGGCAATCCATCTTCTATCCTCTCCAGGTATATCTTTCTATCTTTAGTTCTACTTTTGCCCTGCTCCAATTCATGGCTAATTTCATGCGTATTTTCCTTTGTTTTCATTGACTTTCCGCATTGGTTGCTTCGGGCAAGGATTTTCCTGAGCAAAAGGCAAACCAAAAGCTAAACCAATTTAAAAGCAGAGCTAAAGCTCGTGACTAAGCGAGGACTCTTCTTATCTGTGGCTTATCACGCCTGTGTGTCAATGTCGTCGTCGTCGTCGTCGTCATCATCGGACACCTCCCCTGCATTGGCTCTCTTTGTCTTGTGGGCCACTTCTGCTGGTGCTGGTGCTGGTGCTGGTGCTCCTGCTGCTGCTGGTGGCGGTTGTCGTCATCGTCATCGTGGCATTATGGCCAACACTTCATTACCAACAAAGCCATTGCCATTCATTAACAGCTGCGGCTTTTGTGGCAGACACTGGACTTCGTCTTCGACTTCGACTTTCAGACTCTTTTGAGTTTCTGCTGTCGCCGCAGTAAAAGTTGCCGCAACGCGTTGGAACGGAGGGCCCCCGCCCCCCTCAGCCTTAAAAGTCTCGCAGAGGGTCTCTGGTCTGGTCTCTGGTCTGGGGTCTGGGCCCTGTCGGTCCATAATGCCAACGTAATCTCAAATTACTGCAAATTTTCGCTGCTCACCTTTTTATGCGCTTATTTATTTTATTGTGCATTTTCATTGCACTTTTTTGTGGCATCCACCATCTACCATCGCGCATCGCGCATCGGGCATCGCGCATCTTCATTTTTTGTGTTGTGTTGTGCTGTGCTGTAAATCTTGTATTATTTTGATTGTTGTGCATCTTTATTGTTGTGTCAATAATCTGCGGCGGGGCTACGGCTACCACCAATACCCAAACGGAACCCAAGCCCAAGCCCAAGCCCGAGCCCAAACCCCAGCCCAAACCCAAACCATTGACCGTTCCATGGCTGGGGCAGAAGCTGTGGCATTTCCGCAATTTCCAAAGGCGCCTCTGGGCCGCCAGGTGAAGACAGGTGCTCCACTGAATAGGCGTTTGATAGGAGACGGAGACGGAGAGAGGGTCCCTCCGCGGCCTCTCCCCCTCTGTCCCCAGAGAAGATGCATTTAATGATTTGTTTTTCCCTCCCGAAGAAAGGCAAGGGGAAAATGCCGAGCAGCTTCGGGCCTTGCGAATGCCGTTGAAGCGGTTTTATCACTGCGATAAGCACATATAAATAATGAAGGTTTTCTTTTTCTTTTTCTGCTTCTGCTTCTGCGATTCATAAACAAATTGAATGAGTCGGCAAACTGGAGTTCTTCCTGGGGCATGATGGATGGATGGATGGATAGTGAAAGATGCGTGGATTGCATTTGTATCTTTTCGATGCGAAGTCGTTGAGGACTCTTGGGGATAGTTTTAGGGAAAGTCTGGGGACAGATTAAAGTCTCCTTCCCACAAATAATCTTCAAAGTCCAAGGAATAATCAATGGAAATTTATGTGAGCATTGAACTCGCTTTCTCCTTTAACTGTTACTAAAATTATTTAAGAAATCGATTAATTATCGATAAGTAATCGGCGTATAATCGATCAATATTGATGTATTATCGATAAATACTCGACAAAGTCGGATATATTATCAATAAATAATCGTTGCGTAATCGAAAAACAGCAAGACATAATCGATAAATCGATAGATACTTATCTACAACTAAAACTTGCAGTGTTACTATTCTTAGTACCAGAAAACTAGAGAAATGGTGGTTAAAATTCAACTTTCTGGATCGATGAATCATTGAACAAAATTCGATAGGCAATCGATACATACCAATCGGTATTGGTACACCTTCCGATAATAAGCATTCTTTCATCAAACCTAGACCTATTAATGGGAGAACTACTACTTTCTACTACTTTCAGTAAAAGTATCTCCCTCTGATTTGTATATTATCTAACTATTCCCCAGTCGAATGGGGTGCCTGTGTGCCACCTGGTGCCACCTGATCGTGTCACCTGCTGTTCCAATAAATTTGGCTCAACAAACCCTCAACCAAATTAGGACTTGTGACAATCATCCATACATACATCATCTCATCCATAGAGCGATTTAATTGTGCCTGGCACTCAATCTTTCAATCACGCCAGCCACAGCCCCACAGCCCCACAGCCGCACGGCCCCACGGCGGGGAACGCGCGCTGCAAGGTATGTGGCATACATGTGGCACTGAGGGATGGGCTGGAGGCAGGCAATATAATCTATATAATCATAAGAGTGTAGCATGTTGTAACATTGCCTCTACTTCACTTCACTCCACTCCATCCCCACCCCACCCCACCCCCCACCTCACGCATTTGCGACATGTTGTCAACTCGAATTGCGTTCGACTGATTGAAGGCAGAGCCAGAGAGACCAGAGACCAGAGACCAGAGACCAGACCCATCCTCAATCCCATACCGGACCCAAGCCCCCATCTTCATCGCTCAGCGGACAAGTTGATGGCCAAAGCCGCGAACCAAAGGCAAAGCCAATGCCAAAGCCAAAGCCAAAGCCAACAGTCGGCCTACAAAGTAGGCAAGTGGCCAAGCATCAAGCATCCGAAAGAACTCCTCTTTAACCAGACAGGTTTGTCGCCTGTCGCCAGCGAAGAAGAGGCCACAAGACCACAAGACCACGGGACCACGGGACCACGGGACCACGAGATGGTGCGGCAGGAGATGGGGCTGCAGTTGCGGTGCATCTTTGCGGCTGGAAGACCACTAAGCCGCTCTTTGCTTTTTGGGTAGGCGTCGCAGATTGATCAACAGACGACCAGGGCCCCCCGAACCCAGACCCAGACCCAGACCCATACCCAGACACAGACGACCGACGACCGACGCGACGTTTGTCTAAGACGCTGCCTGTTGCCTTGTTTACGTTTTAGGGTTTGCACTGTCATGGATGAGGCGATCCAACAGATACGGGAACGGAATATCCAAGAAAGAAGCCCATGAGAAGAGTCTACGGACTCAAGTCCTAGAGAAGTCCATGAGAAGCGTCTTGAATTTCGAAGAGAAGCCTTCAAAATGGTTCCCCCGAGGGTTCTATATTTTTGGGAACCTTTTTTGAATAGTTTTCTGATTCAGCTCCCTTTTGGGCCCCATGCCATAAACCCTAATCCGCTCCTGTTCGCTGTTCAATGCCGCCGATGCCGATGCCGCTGCACCTTCCTCCGCCTGTGGCATCCACACACACAGACACACAGACACACACGCACAAACATTTCAAGTAATTTCGCCATCAATCTTTCACTTTTGCACTCGTTTCGGACAGAGGAGTCGCCTTCGCCTTCGCCTTTGCCTTTGCCTTTTGGTCATCTGCCTGAGTCACTTAGTTTGAGGAATTGCTGCGTTCCCCCTTGCCCCATGCCCCCTGCGTGCTGCCGAGGATGACCTTGTCCATGTTGTTGGATGTGCGTTCTGCCCACTCACCTGAGGAGTACCCTCTTTGGAGTAGGAGGAGCAGGGGGAGCAGGGGGAGCACCTCAGAGATGCAGATGCGTAAAGTTTATTTTGATCTTGGTGTCTCCACGATTTGCATAACTTGTCATCTTCCAAAGAGTGTGGGGAGGGGGAGAAAGAGTGGCACCACAACCGGTGCCGGTGCCGGTGCCGGTGCCGGTGCTGGTGCCGGTGCAGCAGCCAGTGCTCCAAGAAGGAGGGAAGAAGGAGAAGGCGGACTCCATTGTCAGTATCAATAAATATCAACGCGCCGCAGCGACAACTTCTTTCCATGCCATGCGATGCCATGCCATCAGCATCATCATCATCATCATCCGAAGGGGTCTCCTCTGATTCCATTTGGCATTGATGAGAGTCTCCGCGAGAGTCGCGTCCCCGTCGTACGTCAGCGGCCGCGGCAGCGGCAGCGGCAGCGGCAGCAGTGGAGCAGCCTCAACATTTTGCTATTTTATGAACACCGATATAAATGATCTTTTAATTAATATCACTTTAGATAGTGCACAAATTGATGGAGCATTCTTATTATGCAAAGTGATGTTTACGATTATAGAGGAACCCGAAGAGTCCAGTCCGAGGGTCCCAGAGAGAGAGAGAGAGAGAGAGAGAGCAGGAGCGGCTAAAGGCAGACGTCAACAGCTTGTCCTAGTGCCAGTTTGTACTCCCCAGTTCCAGTTCCAGTGCCAGTTCCAGTTCCTGTTTTACTCCTTTTTCAGTTCCATTTTCAGATGGGTTTTAAATATTTTTAATGACATTTTTGCCCATGGATTAGGGTCTGTCTAGGGAGGAGGGTCTGATCCGACGTGGAGAATGGTCGGGCCTGGGGCCTGGGGCCTGTGGCATGGGCCATGGGCTAATGTGTGCCCAGCGAATGATAATCGGATCAGATTACCCTATAGATAATACTAAAAGCTTTTTGCAATTTGCACAAACAAATTGTGGCCCAGAACCCGATTCGGGGCTTAGAGTTATTTTGCACTTAGATCAGATCCATTTCCAGAACAGAAAACTTCTTCTTCTTGTTCTCAAAGAGAGACCCCATAGAACTCATAGAACTAGCGATGCTCTACTTCTTGCATTAGAGAGGGAAATTTTCGTTTTTCCCACCAACGGAAAGCTTTTCCATAAATATTAAGGCGATAAGAATCGCCAAATGGAATGCCAGACGGTGCCGCTTGCCTGGCTATATTTCGGGCGCAATGAAGTCATTAAATGGTATTACAAAGCGTAATTGTTCACAAATTACGGAGGAACAGCCAGGCAGGCCAGGCAGGCCATCGCTTCCTATATAGCAGACTCGTATGTATATGCACCTACCCTTTTACGCTGCGGCAATGCCGAAACAATGTGCATATTACACCACTTTGGTATCTTAATTATAGGTGGCACACACCTCTGGAGAGGCAGAGTCAGCGGCAGAGTCAGCGGCAGAGGCAGAGGCAGAGGCAGCAGGCAACAGGAAGCAGGGAGAGTGGATAGTGGATAGTGGAGAGTGGAGAGTGCTTTGTGCACCTGTCATATCTGATGCTGATGCCGCAAAATGAGTGACACTCCTCGCTCGAGACTTGCATTCCTTTTCAGGAATTAACATACACCCATACAACGTACCCCCCTCTGGGTCTGCCTCCGTGTATCTTTTGTGGTGTGAAACGTGGCTCTGAAATGCTGGTTAATATTCAATTTATTACAAATCATCATCATCATTGTTATTTAGGGCTGCTACTTAGAGCGGAGTCGGTGTCTCTTCGCTCCATCTTTGAACTCTCAACTGTGACGGGGGCGAGCGTTGTAATGCTCCCATTTACAAGTGCCCGCGTCCAGCCAGTAGTTCTGAGGCTTTCTGCCAACTCATTGAGCCGCAGAACAGACCGGACCTCTGAAAAGTGCAAAAGTCATGTGTCTGGGGGTCTGAGAGAACTTCCTGAGGCTGAGGAAACGCGGGCGACCCCTGGAAATATGTGTGCAGGGGTACCCCAGATACTGCTCTTCGGCGCAGGAAATTGTGTCATGATTATAGACTAAAGCGCCTATTTAGTTACGCCTTATTATTTCCAATTCCTCTTTCGGTTTGGATTTGTTCCCTAATTGAAGTTCTCTCAGTCTCAGTCTCTGTATCAGTCTCTGTCTCTGTCTCGCCTCGATGTGGAAATGACTTGTACCTTTTGTGGCCCTCTCTCTCTCTTTGTCTCTCTAATCTCTTCATTATGTTGGGTCTTTCTTTGGGGGCTGTAATTAGAGAGACACTTAAATGGGCTGCTTAATTAACTAAACTTTTGCTTAGGCCCTGAACGGACTTTGGGGGAGATCAATGGGGATCGTCTGGCCTGTCCATTTGTTAGCCATCACAGAAGGGGGTTGGCTAATCAATAGGCGTTGCATGCCCCGTTAAGACGTGAAATTAATCAAATTATTTGTGGCATGGTGGCACGGTGGCACGGTGGCATGGCACTCCTGTCTTTCCAGTCTTTCCTATCAATTAAATGCCTAAGCTACCGTCGTTCCATTCCAAGACCAAGAATCTTTCACATGGAACGGCACATTGTTTTTTTGGGCCAAATTAAAGTCTGTTTTTCAGCTGCAGCTGCTTTTGGCCGTTCCGTCGACGGTCGGCGGTCGGCGGTCGACACCTGAGTTTTTTTTTGCGCATGCGGAAGCGTTTTTCGCGTCATTTTTCATCGCTGAAATTTAATAAAGAAAATTAATTTGTGGACATTTGACTCGAGGCGACACACACACACAGAACCTCATCTTCAAGGCTTCCACATGCCTCGTTCAGGCAGTCAGCAGGCAGGCAGGCAGCAGGCAGCAGGCAGGAGTCGTCTCCCTCTCAAATGCAGACTTTGATCGATGGCACTCATGATGCTGCAGGCAGAAAGAGAGAGAGAGAGAGAGAGAGAGAGAGAGAGAGAGAGAGAGAGAGAGACAGGGAGATAGAGGCTTCCTTCAAGCTTCAGCTCACATCTTGAGTGTCCAATCTTCCAGTTCCGACGACAAATTCAATGCACGGGGCATGCCTCCACCTTCTTTGGGGCCTTGGCCTAGTAGGATGCAGTGCCGCATGAGTTGCAAGTTAGCGCAATTAATTTATTTCAACACGAATTTAACTCTCATGCCGCTTGAGTGCCTCTCTGCCTGCATCTGCATCTGCATCTGCATTCCCATTCCCATTGCCATTTTCCATTCCCAATGCATTTTACATCATTCTTACGGCCGCAAAAGGGGGGGGACCAGGACTTTTGCATTTATATTGTAAAAATTTGTGTCGTTACCTTATCTAAATATGGCCATTGCCTTGGCCATCCATCCATCCATCCATCCGCCTTGACCATCCGTCGCCGTCGCCGTCGCCGTCGCCACTTCATTGGAGTCGCGTCTCCAACTCCAACTCCAACTCCAACTCCAGCTCCATCTTCGTCTTCCTCTGGATGCTCTGATGCTGCGTCACTCATTTTTGCACAGTCCATTAGTTCGTGGCTGCAACCGCGTTCGTGGATGCAGTCATCGGTTGAAGGTTGTACTTCTTCTACCGGTTTGACAGTCGCTCAGGCATCCCAACAGGCTCCGGGTTTCCAGTTTGCCAGCTCCATTAGTTGTTGCCCCCCTCCCTTCCTTTGCAGTCCCTCTCTTGCTGCAAACATCGTTTTATTTTAAGCTCTTTGGGGCGCGGTCCTAGTCCAAGGGACTAGGCCTCAGCCTCAGCCTCAGCCTCAGAGCAGTGCTCCTCCGTTCCCTGTCCCTTCATTTCGTATGTAATTTTCGGTTATGCGAAGTAATTTGAGATCGCGCCACACGCGCGGCTTTTAATGACTTCATTAAATGCTACGAAAACTAGTTTACCAGTCGTTGTAGCATGCCTCCATGCCTCCATGCCTCCATGCCTCACTCTGTGCCTTCTGTCTCCTGCCTCCTGCCTGCTCTGTGGCTCCTTTGGGTTCCACAACTTCCGATGATGTCTATAAAATGATTCCTTTAGGGCATTCTTCTGCTGTTACTCTTGGCACTTGGACAGTCGTTGTTTTCGCGGTCTTTTTTGCAGACCACCTTCGATGGACAGCAGCAGCTCCATCCAGCTCTCTCGCTTTCCCTCTTTCTCCTGGCATCTCCCTGGTGTCCTTACCCACACATTATTTACCCTGTGAGGGTCCTAAATCTTCCACTTCGCACTGGGGAACGGAGGATGGAGGATGCTGCTTAATGACTTGAACCGCTGGTCGGAAGGGAAGGATGTTCGTCACTCTCGTAAAATGTAAATTTTCAGTTAGTCGAAGGTCCGAAAGATATGTGGCATGGGCACAAGCCCCCCCTCCCCACCCGTTTCTAGGATGAATCGCTGGGTGCCACAGAAGTTTCGTGGAGTTGTCGTTTTGGAGAGTCGTTACCGTCTCGCAGTCGTTACTCATTTTCTCAGGGACGAGAAAACCGACTCCCGAGGACAAGTACCAGGGGGAGTACCAGTACCAGCACCAGTACCAGTACCAGTACCAGAATGAGTACCACGGGTATGTGGCACTGTGTCTGGGATAATTATGACGTTGCAACAATTCCAAACGTGGCAGCAGCAAACCACACGACAGTGGAGCTTAGGTGACCGTCTACTGGGATTCTGCCATTGCGATTGTGCTGTGTCTGTGTGTGTGTGTGTGTGTGTGTGTGTGTGTGTGTCTGTGTGTGTGTGTGTGTGTGTCGACTTCAGGGGCTACTACAAGTGACAGTGCAACATGATTGCTCTCGGGGCTCGCCACATGCCACATTTATCATTCGTCGAAAACGTTGAAAAATTAGTCATTCCTTTATTTTACACCCAAATGCCGAGAGCACTCTTCTGGCCGCCGCAGCAGCAAACCAGTTGGTGAGAGGGGGAGAGGGAGAGAGGGAGAGGCCACACGGCCACACGACTATGCAACACACAGCAAATCCTTCTTGCATTACGAGGCTTATACAGTGGCCATTCGATAGAAAGAAAAACGTATCTTTGGCTTCGAATTCTGTAGACTTGTGGCTCGAAAGAGGACTTTTGAGGGATAAATATGCATAAAAGTATCTTTGAGATATCAGAATATGAGTATCTTTAGATATTTAAAGCTTAAAAGTATTATTGTTATCGAGTATAGGACACTGGACCATCGAATGGTCCAAGCAACAGCACGCAGAGGCTTTTTCTGCGCCGATTACTGGGGAAACGTTCAACCGACCGATGGGCGCTGCTGCATGACACATGACATGCACCGGATTCACGTGTATAGATGATTCCTTCATGGCGTTTCAACTGAAAGTTCTTCCAATTTGATAGTCGAAATTTCCTTTTAGGGAGCAGTCACTGTACTCAGATCGTCGCAGCCATTGCAGAGAGCTCTCGGACTAGCAGCAACAACATGCAAATGACTCTTTTAATTTTTATGAATTTCTCTGATTACGAAAATTGCTTCTGGGCTTTTGACTCCACGCTCCACACACTCTTGTGGCAGTGGCCGTGGCGGTGGCTGTGGCAGTGGCAGTGGAAGGTGCATCATGATGCATCGCGCATCTTCATTAGTTGACGCTGCTCCAATGTCAACCTCAACCGCAGCAGAAGAGAGACGACGGACGCACGGAGACGAGACTCCTCCTAGGCCATCATCAAGGCTTTGGGCCATGGCCTGGGCCATCGTTTGGGCCTTGGCTTGGGCCTGTACTGCTGCTTCGACTGCTGCTGTGCGATCAGTGTCCATGTTTGCCTTTTCCTGTCGCATGTTCAATGTCTATGTCTATGTGGAGCAGCCAGAGCCAGAGCCAGAGCCAGAGTCAGAGCCGTTGCCAGATCCCGAGCCAGGGCTCATTGGTGTTCAAGGCTCGTGGGCCTCGAATGGAAATTACAAACCAATAAATCATTGAATGCCCGGCAACCGAGGCATCCGAGAGTCTCTGCCACATGGATCTGCCCACATGGCACATGGCACATGGCTGTAGCATCCTTCACCTGCTTTTTCCTTGCTGCCTGCCTGCCTGCCTGCCTGCTTGCCCGTTTCCACTCCTCACAGTTACCACTGTAATTAGTTGAAATTGTAATTCATGGCACTGGGATTAGATAAAAATCTGCTGCCAATTAGTAATGCACTTGGCCGTGAATAACTTTATGTGGCAAACGGCAAACGGCAAACGGCAAACGATGCCCGAGATGGAGATGGAGCCTCTAATATGCTTATGACTCTATTCGCGTATAGCCTTTAAGCCCTCCAGGCGATTGTCATGGAATGCAGAGGTATCTCAGGCGAAGACCCTCTTTCGAGAGCAGAATCTTAAGAAGTTTTGGCTTTAATTCCACTTCGTTCTCCTTTCGATAATATGCCAACGATCTGTCAGCGGAGAACTTTATGAGCTTCAGGAGATTGTATCTCCAGTTCTGACCAATCGAATTCTCAGTCTCAAGACCTCATTGCAATGGTTTAAGACCGGAGTACACCACAGTATTGACCCCGCACGACCCTCAGCCTCAGCCTCAGCCACAGTTGCAGCCTTCTATCGACTACGTGGCGACCAATTAGATCCTTTAAGATCCAATCAAGCAGCCGGAACCCCCCCCTTAGCCGCCACTTCCCTGTGGCTGAGGCTTGATTTCAATAAAAATCCATTTAATTCGACATTTTGTGGCCCCAAAAAATAACACAAGCCAAGAAAGCAAATCTATCTTCGAGGTCGAATCATAAGATACGCTTGAAGATACATTTTTATGTTGAGAAAATATAGAAAAGGTATTTGGAAAGGGTTTGATTGGAATATCTTTAGAGACGAAGGCAGCATCCGCACAGAAGCAGCCGAGTAGCCCGACCGAGGGGCGGTGCTGCACGTAAGAGGGAAAAGTATCTTAGAGTAAGGAAACGATCATTCCTTCATACAGATATGAATGAGAGCTCTTATTATTTATACTTTAAAGTTCCTTCGATCGATTTTGACGATTCCTATGCCGATCGAAAGTACATACTATATCCTGTATATCCTTGTACATGGCAAGCACCTCTGAAAAAGGCATTATACCCCCTTCGAAAGGGTATACCAAAACAAGGGAAACACTTGGCGATTAGTTTGGATCGTTTTTTGGGGGGGCTGCCTGCCTGCCTGCCTGCCGGCTGCGTTTCGTTTGAACTCCATGCGGGTGTTTGCCACTCACCTCTTCAGAGTCGCTCCTGCCTCCACCAGTCCCCTGCACCTCTGTGGCACCCTCCATCCCCATATATAAATCTCTCGTTGTAATTGCCACGATAAGCTGCAAGCACCAAAAGAGCAGCGCCGGCTGTGGCTGCCACTGCCACTGCCACCGTGGCTTAAAACCGGTGGCCAAATAGCCAGGCACTTCGATCCAGCTTCCAATATATATCGTACTTGGTATATATATTGAGATTTTGTTGTTTTTTTTTTGGGCTTTCGGGGTTGGGGACAGAGGGGACCGAGGGGAGCGTGAAGGAGGAGACCCACAAAACTACATAAATTTCGCGTGAAATGCATTTGCGGGCGATAAATTCGGCAACGCGGGCCGCCGCCGCCGCCGCCGTCGCCGCCGCTTCGGACAGCGATAATCAACGCAATTGCAATCGATTTTGGCGTAATTTAGGTTCGGCTTAAGTGCCACGCGGCCACCGCGACTAACAAGGCACCACAAAACAACAAAAACAACAAAAAAACAAAACACAACAAAAGTTGGCTTGCAAATGGAACAGCCAGCACTTTGATTGAGCCACGAGTACGCAAACGATTGAAAAGCGGGAGGCCAAGAACTGGACTAAGAAATACCCCGCAGAGCGCTGGAGAGTAGGCTATGGGACCGCAGAAGGAAGGAACAGAAGGAATGAATGCTCGAAGATGGCAACATCCTTCCACCAGTGCACTGGTTTCCCGCTCTCCGGAGGTCCCCGCAAATGCATTCCGAACGGCACATAAATCGGCAGTTGGAAAGCGAACGAATGAGAATGAGAGGGAGAGGGAGGCAGGAATCGAAATGAGTATTTAGCACGACATTACGAGCGCCGGCTCTCTCTCCCGATCTACGCTCACCTTCGCTCTCACTCTTGCCATTCATTGCCTTCATTGGTGTTGCGCTCTCTCTCTCTCTCGTAGTTCTATTGTGCATTTCGATTGCGCTCTCAAAAACAACAGCAACAACAGCACTATGGGAACATTTTGTAGTTTTTGTCTCCTGCTTAATGACTTTAACGAAGAGCAGGAAGGGCAGGGGCCCATAGTGCGACCATTTGGCACTCGGGCAATCACCAAAAACATTGGAATCCTCGTGTGAATCAAGGCAGACAAGTGGCATACTACAAAGGGTATGAAGGGGGCTAGAAGATCCATGCAACAGAAAGCCCGAAATGAATGTTTTAGGGCTTTAGAAGCATCGGTAGAAGCAATAGTTATAGCCATCTCTGGTTCAAACAGCTGCCCCCGCCCCTTACTTCCTGGAGGCGCTCTCAGCTTAATTAATGAATTTGGATGCTGATCAGAGTTTAGAGAGTCATAGCTCCGTCCCTCCTGCAGAATATAAACCTCTGAAAGGTCTTCTAGATCAAACACCGAATTGATTCTTGACCCAAGGCCAGGCAAGGCCTGTACTCTCCGCCAAGAGTACAGGGTACTAGTCCAATATTAAAAGCATTTCCACTCTGTGGAGCGCTCTCGGGGGGTGCGGTGCGGTGTGGTGTGTGTGTGTGTGTGGCCCAAAAGACTCGGCCGAAAGTAATGGGCCAACAATAGCCAACAATTTAAATCAAACAGCGTCGATGTCGATGGAGTCGCAATCGAATTGTTAGACGGCAGCGGAAACTACCGTTAAGCTCACTTTCGCAGCGGGTTGCCAGTCCAGTGGATGCCACAAAAAGTTACTCATACGCATTGTGGCATGACCCGCAAACGTTGCACAGCCACTGTCTGGAAAGGCAGCACTACCTGGGATGCTTGCTGCTTGCTGCTTGTTGCCGCCTCTGCTGCTGACACTCGACCTCGCCCCGTTTCACGCCGCAGCAACCGCTGCCACGCTGCCACGCTCCACACTCCACACACCCCTCGTGCCGCGATGTGCCGCTGATTAATTACACCGCCCGCTGTGCGAATTCTTCAATAAAAATCATAATTTCATGTTTGCGGCCAACGAAAAACAAAATAAAAGTTAAAAAAGCAAAAAAAACAAAAAAAAAACGGGGAACCCAAAAAATAAATGATGATTATTGCCGCATTGCTGTAAGCCGGGGCTTATTAGCTGCACGAGTTGGCATCTCCATCGGCCAGCATCCAGCCAGTCTCTGCACCTCCCTCCCTCCAACCGCCTGTCCGTCCATGCCCCATCTCTGTGGCATGCAAAGTGTAACGAATTTTTGATTGAAACTTAAAAAATACTCGTTAGGAGCAGGGTTTCCCTCCACGTCCCTCCACGTCGACGTCGATGCCGATGTCGATGCGCGTGAGTTTATCTTTTGATTAGATTCGTTAGACTTTGTATTGCTGGTCGCTTTTGTAGCGCTCAAACATTGTGCAGCTCGCGGATACAGCCTCTCGGATACAGCTTCAGCGCTGGTTCGTTCGGGCTCCACTGCTTGGATCGCTGCTTGGATCGCTGCTTCGATGGAGTCATTATTCACAATTTAGTAACACTTGACTTGCGTTTGGCGTTTTCTATAAATTTTCATAAATTGTTTCTTTTTTTGTGGCTCCCTCTCTCCCTCTCCCTCTCTCTCTGGCACTGGGCTTTGGGTTTTGGGCTTTATATATATGGTTTTAGATCTGTTGATTGCACAAAAAGTTGTTGCCCGGAGTGTAAATAACTCGTAAGTGACCTAGTTTCAATAGTTAATTGGGTTTCGATATTCCCATATTTTACAAGGGGGTTTATGAACTAAAAAAACCACTGAAAAGAGTTCCTTTGATGCAGATTCTTTTTAGGAATATCTTCAACAGATTTCTGAATGTATGTCTTGCCTACAAAAACTATAAAATTATTGCAGATTGTTTTGGAATAATATTGAAGATTTTTTGGCTATATTTCCCATATAAAATAGCCCCTGAAACAATGCTAATTTTAACAAACATTAAAACAAAATCTTAAACATATTTAAAGATCTAAAAGCCCCGAAAATTTCTTCAAAAAGAGAGCTTTACAATAATATTCCGATACTATTAAAACACTTTGAATATATTCGAGTATTACTGAACCAATAGCCCATAAAAGAAACACCTTTTTGGTTAATTTCATGATTTATAAGCTGCCAAAAGCCATAAGCTCTTTAAGAATATAATAATGCACATTCCCCAGCAGTTTAATGATATTCTTAAATATGTATTTCACGATTAATAACCACCAAAAAAGAACAAGAACAAACCCGAAAAAAGGAAAGTTTAAGTACACAATATATAATCTTTTGGGTCGTTTGCTGTCGCTGTCTGCTGTCTGGTGTCTGCTGTCTGCTGTCCGCTGTCTGGTGGCACATCTAATTAAGACACACTCCAAAAGATTTACATGCAACACGCCAAAATATATACACTCGTATCGTACGAGAATGTATCTGAGAAAGAAAAGAGCCTGACAAGATGCCAAGTGTAAAACTTCCCAAACAAAATTAAGGCAAAAGAACGCGAAGTATGCGAATACGAACGAGTGTGTGAGTGTTTGAGTGTGTGAGTGTTTGAGTGTTAAAATGAACGCAGCATGATGTATTCAAAAATCATTAACGGGCCTCAAAACACGCGGTGAAAGGAAGTTCCAGGTTCCAGGTCCCATGCCACCAGACCGACACCGACCGACCCTCTCTTTCTGATCCACATATCGCTGCAAAGTGAAGCGAGAAATTGCTTTGACGTTGCGTCAAAATTTCACACTTTTTCGCAAGATAAAAAAAAAACTCAAAAGGGGCACAGCCGCAGTCGCAGCCGCAGCCACATCACTGCATTCCCCAAATATTTGCCACCATCCGGACTCCGGACTTCAGCTCCAAAGATCATTAAAATGAAGGAGTGTGAAGCGACGGGGCTGGGACTGGTGGCCGGGGGCCGGGGGGCTTAAATTAGCATACAAGTCGCGCTTTTGCCATAATTTGCATATAAAATTAGCGCAACACGTTGCAGCAGCAGCAGCAGCAGCAGCAGCACCCCTCTCTTTGCAACGATCCCTCCCCCTTAAACTCTTAGTGACACATCCATGCGCCACCATACACCATACACCATACATTCTCTCAGATGCTCATTTGGTGGACTTGCAGCGACTCTGCTGCTGATTGGTTGTACACACAATCCAAATCGCAGACCCCTCAAAGCCCCCACACACTGCATCACTGCATCCCATCCTCTCACCCAGCCCCTGTGCGCTATGATAATTAAGCTGAAATCTCTCGCTTTTGGCCAACACTCTCGCAGTTGAGTGTGTGTTGCACTTGTTGCCGCAATTTGCATGCGGCTGGCTCCACTGCGGAGGAGTCGCGAAAGGGTTGCCAGCTGCCCGGTTTGGTAGCGGCGCCTTCACGGCAATTAGCAGCAGAAACGGCAGAAAAACTTTCCGTACCCGTGCCCGTACCCGTACCCTGAGAATGAGAATCAGAATATGGGACTGCCGCTGCCGGCCTGCCTGCCTGATTAGTCACGGCTGCCTGCGCATCTCCACTGACAAATAGATACTCATAAATAATAAAAAAAAAGTATCTTTAAATATTCCCCGTTTTTTTCTCGGCTGATTTTTGAAATATTTTTCTCGTTTTTTGTTTCCCATAAAGCTTCAAGCGTGAAAATGCTAAAGGTTAATAATTATGAGAGAGTGTGTGTGTGTCTGTATTTTCGAGGTGTGTAAAAAATCGATAAAAAATTGACGAATATTTTAATACCAAGCTGGAAATGAGGCTGTGAATGTTTTTTCTTTTATTTTTTTTTTGGGTGAATGTTGGCTAATTGAGTCTTGGCAGCAAATGCTTGTCTCTTTCGTTTCTCGATTGGAAAGTTGTACCAGAAGCTGGGAAATATGTGAATGAAGCGAATGCCTAATGAGGGAGTGGAGAATGCTGGCATTCTATGAAAGATGCAGAGGGAGGGGGAGGGAGAGAGTGTACCAATCCAGTCCAATCCAATCCAATCCAATCCATTCCAATCCATAATAATTTTATTAACAAGACAACTGCAGAGAGTAAATCATGGCCATAAAGACCATACTATAAATAAATAAGCATTTAAATAAAAATATTTATTTACATATAATTGCATGTCGTCGGACGGAGAGGGAAATGAATACGATTGCAGTTTATGACAAGCGATTAAAGGGCCATAATGAATGACAGAGGGGATAGGAGAGGGGACTAGGGACTGGGGAGTGCTGACTGGGGAATAGGGATGGAAAGGGTGGCATGGCGGGGCATGGCGTGGCGTGGCGTGGCTCTTTAACTATGCTAAATACCATTCGGTTGGGTTCGTTTAAGAGTATTTAAGTGCCACATTTAAGTAGCACAGATGCCAGATGCCAGATTGGCAGATAGCTTATCGGAAAGTGGAAAGTGGCATGGGAGACAGCTACCGCAGACAGCAGTCGACACTCCACGCTCCACTCTCCACACTCCACACTCCACACTCTCAATGAAGCAGCTGGCAGCCTCCAATCCCATCTCCATCTAGCAGTTCATTAGTCAAACGTTAGGTGACAATCAGATGGGTCATGGAAGATAGTTGGGAGGTCCCTTTCCACTTCGAAAAACGCGGGGACGACCTGCAACCTGAAACCTGCAACCTGCAACCTGCAACCCGCAAGGTAAGAGAAGCGCATTCCCCATGTCAAGTGCCGCTGATAGATTCGATAGAGAGATTTGGCTGGAGAAAGTTTGGGAGCTCTCCATCTGAAGGGTCTCCCTCTCTCTCTCTCTTTCTCTCTCTTTGTCTGCAGCGACAATCTTGTGGATATCCCGCGGTGCGGCATGAATTACACACAAAAAGCCAAGTGTCAATAAAATTGCGTAGATTATTGCAAGCGAGCTCGTAAAATTGTTTACAATCGTTCGATGGGGATCCATGGGATGCCCAATGCCCAATGCCCAATGCCCAATGCCCCGATGCCCGTCCTCTAGGGTGCGGTGTGGCGTGGCATGGTGTGCTGTGTGCTCGTTCGGCCTCTCAATGGATGAACAGAACCATTCAAGTGCCACTTTCTGTGTGCGTGATGTGAACGCCATCCAATGGCCATGGGTCGTCTCTCTTTCTCGCATGCTGCCCCCATTGGCGTTGTGCGGAATTTTCTATATGAATTTATTAAATAAATGCATTAAACTATAAAGAAAAAGGACGCCACGGGGCCAACAAGAGTCAACAGGAGGTGGTGGAAGAGTAAATGCTCTTGCGGTACAGGAATCAACAAACTGAGAAATGCAATTTGAAAGACGGCCAGCTACGAATGACTAGAGGCTCGTAGTCTGCAATCTATTTTAATGAGAGTCGAATTTAAAGCAAAATGAAAAAGGCCTTGCAGCCCTGCAATAGTCCACAGTAGGAGCAAGGCCAATATAAACAGTAAGACGAGTAACGCCCATGCATTTCAGTGGTCATATGCGGCGAGGTCTCGCTCACACGAACTCCGGAGAGAATACAGATCTAAAAATTGAATCAGCTTTCTTCTACTTTGAAAACAGTCTTGCGATTGACTGGTTGGATAACAAAATAATTATATTCTCTGCAGTCTGTACTCATATATATCTTCTTAATAATACGAATCTTCCTAAAATGTATGAGAATCGTGAGCCAGCCCTGGAGCCAGCCCTAGAGACAGCCCTGGAGCCAGCCCTGGAGCCAGCCCTGGAGCTAGCCCTGGAGCCAGCTTTGGAGCCAGCCCTGGAGCCTGGAGCGCAAGCAATTTGTATGGCGTTACTCATCATACTATTTAGATTGTCTTTGGTAGAACACATGGTGCCACAGACATACAAACACCAAAGTTTATAAGTACCCGATACTCAAAATGTTGGACGAAAATCTGTGGCATCCACAAGACAACACGACAAACGACTAAATTAGAAATGCACAATCATAGAGAATGACCATATCTACCAGATTGCCGAATCTGGATCAGATCGGATTATTATTATAGCAAGGAAGAACAAATCAATTTGCGGTGGCTACGCGTTCTGTCTCTCTCGCACGTTCCATGTTAGCGCCCCCTGGCGGAGGAGAGCCATACTGACTAAGTATCGAGTAGTCTAAGTAGAGTTGTCCTAATAGCTGCAGAAATTGGACTTTGCCAAATTTGGCTACGAAGAGAGGGACAGCGTTAATGGCAGAACGCAAAATTAGTGTTCGTAGCCGTCTCCAGACGAGCTTCCCGGCTATCAGTCCAAGAACTGAGGCACTATTTGAGACGAAATGATGTTTTCTCTCTCGCTCTCACAGCCTGCTTTTCCGGGTAAGACAGCTGGGCAATATGTTAAGTGTTGGAAAGCGAGTCAAAGTTTTGACAAAGCCTGTCATAAATGGTGACTCTCACTTTCAGTTCAAGTGCTAGCGTGCTAGGTGTAGGAGCGTTCGAGGAAAATATTTTTCAATTTTTCGTAATACCGTAAGGAATGATCGTTTTCACGATCTGATAAGTGTTTTTTAACTGTTTGCCGTCTTGCAGAAGATGGCCCCACCAGTCCGAAGAGCATCCGCTGCCCACCAAGCGTCCGCTGCCCACCAAGCGTCCGCTGCCACCCAGGGCTCCAACAGCGATGCGCGCAATGCCATGGACCCAAGCCGTATCGCCGTGGCGGAGCCTGCGAACGCTGGCCCTGGAGATGCGGCTCAAGTAAATGGACACGACAATAATATGCGCTCACGCCGCATCCGCAAGGAGATAGCGGATTTGAAGAGCACCCCGACGGAGGGGTTCACAGTGGAGTTAGTGGACGAGTCTATCTACAAATGGAAGGCCGTTATACTGGGCCCATTGAATACGCCCTATGAGGGCGGGCACTTTGAGCTGGAACTATGCTTTCCGAAGAGCTACCCGTTCAAACCACCGAATTTGAAATTCCTTACGGAGATATATCATTGTAATATAATGAAGGACACTATCTGTATGGATATTCTGAGCTCAAATTGGTCGCCGTGCCTGACCGTGGGGAAGCTGCTGCTCTCCATCCAATCGTTGCTGTCAGACCCCAATTGCGAGAGCCCCCTGAATACCGACGCTGCCGAAATGTACAAGAATGACCGAGAGCAGCATGACCGCTTGGCACGCGAGTGGACCAACCTCTACGCCAAGCCTGTCGCCACCACCACACCAAAAACACCTCCACAATAGACACCATACTAACATCTACATTACTAACATCTACACACCATACCACACACACTGTCAATTGTTTGCATCACATATAGCATAAGACCTGTATTTGATTGTATTTGTATTTGGTTTATAAAACTTGACATGATTTAAGGGCACTGCATCGCCGGCGGCAGTAGTGTTGGAAAGTTTCTGAAGACGGTTAAGGCCCGTCTGAACGGGGCAGCAGCAGGGTAGATATTTTAGACAAGAATGCGCTCTACCGACCCATTTTCGGGGGATTTGCCGAGTTTATGAGTTCGCTTCCGAGACGTCGAGAGTGTTATCCACCGGGCATGTTGCTCCTTGTTCTTGTACATCTTGTCAAGACTCTTGACGCACTCCATGCAGACGCCGCGGCGTCTCACGTGGCAGTTCAGGATTCGATTCATCCGTAATTGTGGTATTTGGGAATCTTCAGCAAGTGCTTTCCCATGCCGCAGATCGGCAATTGTTCGGCTTAGTTTTTTTTGGGTGCCAGTTTTGTGTGCGTCCCCCCGCTGGAGCTACTGGTGGTAGCCGAAGAGGACTGTAGCTGTAGACCTGGACCAGGCCCCTGAAGAAATCCTTGCAGATAGGCCGCAGACTCGTGCCGCAATCCCGCACTCACTTTGCGTGCAAAATAGAGCATTTTTCAATCACTTATTGGGACGTTGGGAGTCTTTACCCCTAGGCCTGGGCCTGGGCCTGGGTCTCGGGCGATTGTTCGCCTGTCCTGGCTGCCATCTGCTATGGGATATACTTTATATCCATGGACTTACTGTGCCCTCTTTTCGCTTTCCCTCTGATATCTGTCGATATCTATCGATATCAATCGGAAGCAGTGTTGTAAGGTATTTCGAACAACTCAAGTAACAAACACAGCACTCCATTTTGTATCGTTTCCCTACGAATATCATCCCTGATTCCCTGATTCCCTGGTCCCGGCCATTTCTGCCGCACACTGGACGCACATATCTCTCTCGCTCTCACTGCATGCTTTGCCCATAAGGCTGTCTCTGTTTTTGCAGCTGGTCAGTTGGCAAATTCGAATGTCAATTGGAAATCAACCAAATGATGAAAACGCTAGGAAAATTGATACTTGTAGATGCGGAAGTTCTTCCAAAGCCCAAAAAACGCACCTGCGCTTGTCCTAGTCCTGGTGTAAATGGGGTATACAACTTTTAAAGACCCCTGAACAGGTCCTACAGTTATTTATCGAAAAAGCAAATCTCCTTTGTGTTATGGCAAACTGCACAGCAAAATGAATACGCTCTTACTCTCACTCAGGATCGAAAATGGACCCATGGAAGTGTGGCTTTCTTTCTTTTGTGGTTGCTGTTGTTGTTGTTCCTCAACAGCCACCACCTAGAGTTCTCCCTCCTCCCTATGGGGGGGCAGCAGACAGAGGACATACAGACATACAGCCTGAGACAGATAGATAGGAAGTGTCCCCGTCCCCGTCCCCGTCCCTGTCCTGTCCCCCGCGTCTCATCAGTTGGCTGTGTCTCGTGTGCAGCCCTCCGGCAACTGCTGGCTGCAATATTATTGTTAATTTCATCGTAAATTTGAAATTCTTATGCTTATTGAATTTTCATGTTTGCCAGCGACAATTCTCTTGCTCTTTCCCCGTTCCCTGGTATCCCTGGTATCCCTGGTATCCGTCGATTCCGTTCCTTGTTTTGCATGCAAATGATTTTAGTTATGATAAGACAGTGTCAATAAAAGCAAATTCAGATTCAGATATGCAGAGATGCCGATACCGAGATGCCGATACCGAGATGCCACTAGGGCCGACTGCCGACTGGCGTCTCCTTCTACGGGAGGGGCGGCCCATGTGAAATTAACTTTATTGCAATTTTATCAATTTGCTGGCAAACAATTTACCCACTCGCAGGAGTGTATCTCTGCATCTGCATCTGCATCTGTGTCTGTGTGTGTGTGTGTGCGTGGATTCTGCATGTTGCATGAATGTACATATTGGAAAATAATAATGGCAATCAAATGTTTATTGCTGCTGCTTTAATTGCTATTTTATTGTTTGCTCTCTAAGCTCCGCTCCGCTCCACTCCGCTCCGCTCCACTCCACTCTGGGAAAATTCTGCAATAATAATATTGTTGACTGCAGCTGTCGTTTATCAGAATTAAATTAGTTTTGATTGCTGTGGGAAATTTCTCTGATTCCAAAGGAGAGGGATCCACCCAATGCTAATGGCACACACACACACACACACACACACACACACACATACAGAATTTGCATGCCAACAAAAGGCCTTTGTTGGCCATGGAAAATTGATGTCATTAAGTGGCCAGGATTGCCAGATTTCGACAGTTGGCGGCCCTTCGAGTGTAAACCAATTGCCACTTTAAAGGTAAATCGAAGGAAAACCCCCAAAGAAAGCCAAAACACAGGTGGCACATGCATGATCGTGCCCAGAAGTTATTCTTGCTATATCTTTGGAAAAGCTGAACCAATATTGCTCGGAAATTCCATTGCGACTGAGACTGGGACTCTGAAAACTTCCAAAACTCGTGATCTTGGATGCCCAACCGATCTCCCTCGGCAAATCCAAAGACTATCCTTCGAACATTATTTCTTTATTCTTGTTTATTCTTGTATACTGGAATCCTTAAAGGAAAGACCAAAGGAGCTCCCTTCCATCTATGATTTATACAAAGATTTTTCACATTTTATGTACTGGGGAATGAAGTGCGACAATCTTTATCGTTGCGATCGATTCTCGTTGGGGCAAAAAGTATCGCCTTACAATAACAAAACAACCGCATTTTCTGCACACGTCCCATCCCCAAGGCACTTGGGGCTCCTCTCCTCTAGAGAGAAGGTAAAAACATGTGGGGCTGGGCTCTGGGCAAGCAAATAACTCAATCCTTAACAGAAATGACAGAAACCTTATAAATACAAGAATATGCGAGAGTGTAGACAGAGCAGACAGTCTGTAGAGCGAGCGAGAGAGAGAGAGAGAGGAGAGGGAGAGGATGGTTGGAGCCCAACGATCATCCGATCTACCCGATCCGATCATCTTGTGGTTACAAAACGCGACATGGGAATGCGGCTCTGTGGCAAATTGGGAAGGTCTCTCCAGGCACTCTCTAAGAACAAGTTTCACTTACTTAGAAGTTCAGTCTCATATCTCTCCCCCCTCCCCGTCTCCATCTGCTGTCTCTCCTCTGGTGTTTGTTGTTTGTTGTTTGTATTGAAAATTGAAAATAACAGATTTAATTTGTCTAACAAACTGTTTCCCCCCACCTCCACTCCACTCCACACCATACCACACCACGAAACCATTCTCATTCTCCCTGGAGAGAGATACGGATTGGACAGCCGTCATATTGAGATCTCATCAAAAGACCGCACAACGAGTCCGTCCCCATAAAAAAAGGCAACAAAAGGAAAACAAAAACAGAATCAGAATCAGAGCATAAGAGCAGGGGGGGATGGGGGTACCCATTGAAATATTTTGACAGCGGCATGGCAGGCGTTGAAGTTCAAGAGAAATGTCTCAAGTGCATTCGAAGTATTTCCCCCGCGACTGCGACTGCGACTCCGACTGCGACTCCGACTGACAGCAGCTGTGCCACAGATGAGGCATCCACTGCCGCTGCTGCCGCTGCTGCTGCTGCTGCTGCTCTCGATTGCTGGATGGATGGCCTTATCACATTGATAATGACAATCGATGGTGGGCTTTGGGGCTTGGTCTTCAAACCTCAATTTGTTACACATCCAAAAGTACTGGAAGAAACTCAAGCACCCAAGATCTGTGTGTGCCTTTATTTTCTTAACATATATTTCCCCGGCGCACTCAGAGACAACAGTTTTTTGGGGAACGTGGAGAACGAAACCCACCGAAAAACGTGACGCGCTTTCGAGCCGAGTCGAGTGTTTGTTTTAGACGTTTTTTTCTTTTTTTTTTATCACTGGATCTAAAGTACAAGTGGGGGATCATCGGAAAGGGGGCGGGGGGCAGGCCACATTATTAGAAGCAATTCTGGGGCCTCGAAATTGGAAATTAACATAAATTTTGGTTTTTTTTTTGGGAGGTCCATTCGAAGGTTTTATGGTAATGCAAGTGGTTTTGAAAGATACAAAAAAACATTTCATAAATTGTATTCTATATATAAATCTTCATTTCCTGCGCAGAGACCGCAGATCGGCGATCGGAGATCGGAGATCGGAGAGCACTTTTCAATTTGTTATTTTGTTATTTCAGCAAATTAATTTGGACATGCAGGCTGATTGCAAAACAGATCTCTGGCAATTGGCATTTACGGAGAAACCTACGCCTAAACAGCAGGCTGGCATGGCTCTCCGGGAGATGGCTTCCATTGTCAGCCATCATCCAGGGGATGCCCTCTGAAGCCCCCCTCTGTCCCCCTCTGTCCCCCTCTGTCCCCCTTTTCGGGGTTGACAGCTGGCCAAATGCGAAACAGATCAAAGCAAATTATGTGCAACGCCTCTTAGCTGCTTAAGAATGAACGAGCATCCAAGAGAGCCACAGTCGCAGTCGCAGTCGCAGTCGCATCCATAAACCCATCCAGCATCCACTATCCAACAGATAGAAACGAGAACCGAGAACCGAGAACGCGTGCCCTGGCCCTGGCCCTGGCCATGGCCCTAGCCCTGGCTCTGAAATTGGACGATGGCCAATGGATTTTCATTTGGCGCGAATGCGGCGCAAAATATTTCATAAATCAACAAACAGAGCTCCACGGAGACGATGGCAAGCGGAATGATGGCTCGATTAAATGGATTTCAATGGGTCTCTGGCTTGGGCTGTGGCTCAGAGTCTGTGGAGATCTGTTCACTGGGTCTTTTGCATTTCCATTTCATCAACAGGCCTCATAAAGACAGCCACAGCCACAGCCACAGAGAGAGAGAGAGAGAGTGGCAGGCAGGCGGGGGGATAACAAATTTGCGCGCTTTTATGGCCACAAATTGCCATGTCTTCAGCCAAGTGACAGTGCAATTATCGAGGGCCCAGCAGAGCCTGCGTATCGTAGAAGAGGAAATCAGGCAGCGGAGACGCCTCAAGAGGGGAATGGTGGAACGAGACTAGGAACTGCAGTTGACAGTTTGAATGAGGGCTTGAAGGGGGTAGGGGCAGGGGCAGGGGCAGGGACAGGGGGCTGGTTTGGGGGCACAGAGAATTTGATGAATTGTCTATTATGGTAAATATCCCTAGGCGATGGGCGACGGGCGATGGGCGCCAGTTCCACTAATTAATGGGGCACATCAGCAATCGATTCGGCAACGACCTCTGGCAGCATCTCCCTCTATCCCTCTCTCTCTGTGTGTCTCCTGTGGCGGCATGAAAGATTTTCTGTGCAACATTTCGCTTAACATTTCTGCAACATCAATGAGATACCAATCCCCATCCGATAGGTTGGAAATTATCATACCAGAGTCTACAATTATGCGCTAGGCGCGGGAATGCCTCTGCCCCTGACTCTGCCCCTGACTCTGCCCCTGACTCTGCCCCTGACTCTGCCCCTGACTCTACATTCAATAAAACGCAGGCAACAGAAGCAGCCGCTGGCAGAAGAACATTCGAATGGAACAATGGACACACCATAGGATGCGGATGCATTTGTGCATTTCAGAGTGCAGTGCAGTGCAGTGCAGTGCAGTGCAGTGCAGCGGAGTTCAGAGTGTGGCAAGCAGTGCGGCGGCAAGGAGTGTGCCAAGCCAGTGGACTGGAGTGTGTGTGAGTGCCATTTGTCCAAACTGCCGGCAAGATGCTATTGTAACCATTCGCATTCGCATTCGCATTTGTTGGCCACAGCATCGAAATGCCGAAAAGAACAATTATGGCCCCGCCGATCGCTACACGATCTTCAAAGAGAAGATTGCCACAGGAATCTTTGGGCTAAGCGAAGTTTTTGATACACTAATCGAAGATGGAGGGAACGTTGCATCGAGAGGCAAAAGAGGAGCAAACACTAGGGATCTCTGGCACGATATTTTACTCAAAGCGAGTGAGCCGGGGGTTGGCGGGCGAGTGCGCTGGAGCGAGTGGAGTGGAAGTGGAATCTAATGCGAATTTAGCCCTCAAGGATGGAGATGTACCAGATCTAGTACTATTCCTCAATGAATGAAGTAAGCCTTCTAGTATCAATACCCGATACCATCGAGAGTATTCCCAAACGAAAACAAAGACAATGGAAAGCAAATCAAGGAGAGCACCAGCGATCAGCGGTACTGTAATCGTCGGGGCATTCCAGGCAATAGAGGCAGCCGCCCCTCTGCTCCTCTGCCCCTCTGCCCCTCTGCCACTCTGCCCCTCTGCCACTCTGCCTCTCTGCCCCTCTGGTCTTGGGAAAGCATAGCATAGCATGGCATAGCTCATTCTAATGCAAACACTGGCTGGAAAACACCTTTAGCCGCTTTCGGCTTTTAGGCCAATTGATGGTTATTGCCAATTTGTATTGCGGCATTGGGATGGGAATGGGAATCAGAATGGGAATGGGAATGGGAATGGGAGAACCCCAAAGACACTGCTGCCAGCATATCATTTTCAAACGTAGGAAGCATCCGCACAGACCCCAAACCCAAACGCAAACCCAATCCCAATCCCAATGCAGACCCCAAAAAACAGATGCTGGCGATAATGGCGATAATAATTGTCTTTATCTTTTTAGCTCAAAAGTTAGCCAGAAGGCTGACCGTTTGGTTTCGTTCCGTTTAACAGCCAACAGCCAAAAGCCAACAATGAAAGCAGCCCGGCGCGGCACGGCGCGGCACGGCCCATAGAATTGCCACAAGTTGAGTGCCATGCCACACTTTCCCAAGAGCTGAGCGGAGCTGACCCGCACAATGGGCACAAGCCAACAGTTTTGGACACAAAAGAAGCGGAGAGTGGAGAGCGGAGAGTGGAGAGTGGAGAGCGGAGAGTGGAGAGGCCATAACGACCACTTCCAAATGGTGTCCAGAGTTTGCATTAATTTTCTCTGTGTGTGAAAAGCGTGAGGCCATAAAGTGTTCAAAAATATGGTGTTGAAAACACACAGAAATTCAGTTATTTGCATATCGTATCTCGTGGCAGCAAATGGGCCAAAAGCAGCAATAAGAAACACCACCAACCTCCAGCAGCCACCAGCAACAGCCAACAATCCACTAAACAGAATAGAGCCATAAAAATTGATAAATGCTCCACTTTTTGTGTGGAACTTTTTTGGGAATTTAAATTGATCACATTACTTGGCAGCATTGCAGCAGAGGGGAGGAGGGAGAGAGAGAGGGAAGGGGGGGGAATCATACTCGTAATCATAAAAATGTTTTCAAGTTTAATTTGTCGGAAACGGTTCGAAATTTGTGCTATACCCTTTTGGGGTCGGGGTTGGGGGTGGGGTTGGGGTTCGAAGAAAGAAAGAGTTGTAGTAGAGATTCAACCATTGGTATTCTATGCAAGCAAGTCCTAGTCAAAAGTCCCTTTAGCTGCCATGGAAACGGTGTATCTGCATGCAGGCCGCCTTCCTGTTTCGATTATCGATTAAGTATCGATGAAATTTAAGGGTTTTTAGAGATAACTTTGAGATATGTATTCTGTATCTTCTTGATTAGCGATGACCTTTTTACGCTAAACAAATCCCTCCAGATTGATCATCTGTCATGAAAACAATGTATCTGTAAGATTATCTATAGCTAGATAGCCAGAGGACTATTTATTATCGACCATTATCGATTATTTACCGTTATTATATATTCGGAAGTGTGTTTTTAGCTGTGAGATGTTTATTCCGTATATTCTTGATCAGTCCAAACCGTTCCAAGCTAATAGATACCTTTCATTATCGATAATCTATCGATACAAGTTGAAGCTGCCGTGAAAACCATGCCCTGAAATGTATCTGTGAGATAATCTACAACTTGTTTACCTGTTGCTAGCCTTTCTTTCTGTTTCTACGCAAATTATCGATAATTTATCGGTATCGAAGAAAGTTGAGATGCTGGCAGTTCCTGGAAATTGCCACAGAAATGCCCTGCAAGGGTATCTATGTAAAAGTTCAACCCCAACTTGGGGGCCAACTTCGTTCTGTTGAGGGCTGGGAAAACTTTTGGAAAACTTTGGTAGTGATTCGTTTGGCCCATTCTTAACCTCTGCCCCATCTGCCCCACCATCTGCGGCGATACTTAAACAGTTATGACGTCTCTGTCAAAGTCAAACTACTTTACAATATTTGTTATTCGCTTGATGAAGTCTCCTCCTCCTCCGCCTCCTCCTCCTCCTATGACTCCGTCTCCGCTGAAGCGCTCGTGGAACGTCACTCACAGATACACATACACATAGGTACACTCATAGATACACATGCAGTGGTAGCGACAGCGACAGCGACTCATACTCGTAGATTTTATGTCTTTTTTAATTGAAAACTTAAATTTGAAGCGACATGGAAAGGCTTTTATCTGCGCCGTACTCGAATGTTACGGGAGCAGCAGAGCACTCCCTATATTCCCTACCACACAAGCTATCTGCCACTGCTGCAGCCACACTGCTGCTGCCACACTGCTGCTCCTCTTCCCCATTTGGGAAGAGCTAGTTGCAGCAGCTACTGACTGCCGGCCTGTCAGCGTTGGGGCTTGAAATGATGTTGATGATAAATAAAATAACGAGTCGGCATTAAAATGATGACAGCAGCCAGCCAGCCAGCCAGCCAGCCAGCCAGCAGGGGTTGGGGACGGGTGGACGGGTGGACGGGTGTACGGGCGGGTTCCTCTGACAATGACATCCACCGCGTTGGCGCTTATTAATAATTAGGGCCTGACTTTTCCGAAACATTGAGTGAGTGGGGGGGCTGGGGGAAAAGTGTGGGAAGTGGGAAGCAATTAACATGTGCCTCTGCCTCTGTGCCTCTGCTGTTTGCAATGGCTTGTTGTAATTAGAAAACTTTCGAAACTGGCAGCGAATTAACCTCATCTCTCGCCATCTAATGGAGCCCCTTTTCTGGGGAGTCGAGGAGTCGTAAAACCATGCCACAAAACTCCATATTCATCAACTTAAACGGCAGTCAAGTGTAGTCGCTGGCAGAGCCCTCCATTCGAGGTCTGGGCTCTGGGCTCTGGGGTCTGGGGTGCCTCTTGTACGAAATAATTACCCCCTCTTTCTTTCTGTTTTTGGCACAATCTTGACCACCTCATAAATTCGATGGATGGGAAGGCAGAAGCCGAAGCAGAAGCCGAAGCAGAAGCCGAAGCCGAAGCCGGAGCAGATGGAAATGGAGATGCACCAAGCGGTGGCTTTCAAAAGGAAATTACAGGGTTACACTCCAGCCCGCTCTCTTTGTCTCTCCGGATTGAAAACGAGTTCATTTAGACCACAATTCGATGGTTGGCTCATTTCAATAAAGTGGCTTTTTTTTGCTCCACTCTCTACTCATATTACAACGGCTTTGAATGGCGGACCCTGTACGCGGACGTGGTCATAACCATTACCGGAAGGCGATTCCTTTTTTGTGGCTTCCTCTCTGGCAGGCTTGTTATTGAAATGATCATCATGCAGCGAACCGGGGCACGCAACGGCAGGGGCAGGGGCAGGGGCAGAGGGGCAGAGGGGCAGAGGGGGTAGGGGGTTTTATTGAAATGTTTCACGGTAAATCTTTTGCGAAATTGTTGTGGTGCTTACGCAGCCGTGAAGGGAGGGAAATCGCTCCAAAAGATTGTGTGAGAAAATATACAAATCAAATCAAGGCACGAACCGAACCGATACGAGCTGAACCGAGCCGAAAACAGGAAGGATATGGTGATACTTAAGGCCCAGTCCACAGTCCCCAGTCACCAGTCACCAGTCCCCAGTCCAGTCCAATCCATTCCATTCCAGTCCTCGTTCGCCCATTGATGGACGGCAAATAACTCTTTTGCATGACATGGAGACGGACAGGCCCAGGCCCAGACCCAGGCACAGGCACTCCTCGCAGCAGCTGTCCAATTTCTTAAATGTCCCACACATCGTAGAGCCCGAGAGTGAAAGAGAGTCCTAGACTAGAGGCCGCCTGCCGCCTGCCGCCGTCAATGTCAGTGGATCAAAAGTTGTCAAATATCAGTTATCAGCAGAAAGGCAAAAAGTAACATGCTGCAAAACACTGCGAACATGGGCCAAAAGGCAAAGACAACACAGGCACAAGGCACAAGGAACAAGGGACAGAGGGGACAGAGGGGACAGCGGGCTGAGTGGCATATAGTCACATATTGATGTTCCACAGAGAACCATCTCGGCGGAGGAGCGGAGGCGCAGCACTAGCCCCCAACACTGACTGACTGACAGTTGACAGTTCAGCGAGGGACAGGGCAGGACCGGGCAGGGCAGGAGGGCTCTCTGGAGGAGAGGAACGGTAGTGAGACCTCGACTCGGACCTCGGCTGAAACACTCTGGGGTCTGTCGCAGCCAGGCTGTCTGCCAAGGCTGCCAAGGCTGCCCTGCCATAAAGATAAACGGCCAAACGGTTTGACAATTAAACCAAAACAAAGTGTGGCACCTTATCGCCATTGAGCTGCCAATGAAATGTGGCATGATTGAGAAGGGACACAGAAGGGCCGCAAAGGCAAAAAACAACTTTTATCAGCAATTTTCGCCTGACTTATTGTCGGACGATGATTGACCCAGGTCAAGGGCTGTTTATCTCTCCCTTAATGTTCCACAAACAATAAACACATTCGAAAGAATGGAGTTTCAGGGACTCGGACTCAGAGAAAGGGTGTGAAGAGGGCTAGAAGATTCGCCCAAGGCGGAAATAGTTATGGCCATGGATGGGGTTTCTCATCTGATTTCTGGCGTGTGCTAGGATCAACAGAAACGCGATCTAAGTGCAGCACCAAGGCCAAGGGCCTAGGCGATGGCGACGAAGGAGAGTCTCTTGAGTTCTCGAGTTCTTGAGGCACAATCGATGCATTTATCGATTAATCGGTGGGAATTAATCAGTAAATATGGAATTGGTTGTAGTTATGGCCACGAATATACCTCTGCCTTTTCCTTTGGCAATCCCCTCTAGATCTGGTGGGTATGTGTTTTCCCACTCTATTGACGATTTACGATGCCCTGCCCAAGACATTCATTAGAGGCTTCCTATGTTTGGGTGGCTTGCCGCATTCCAAGCCACGGACATGGCCACAACTCACACGGCGACCATCCTCCTCTATCGCCCAGTCCCACCATCCCACCGTCGCACCATCGCACTATCCTGCTGCTAGCAGGTATTCATTTCAACGCTAGTTCGAGCTCGTAAAACTGTCAAAATGCACCGGCTACCGGACGGGTCTCCATCCCCATGCCATCCCCATGCCATCCCAGGCCATCCCAGGCCATCCCATACCATCTGGCGGGGTCCTACTGTCTGTCCGCTGACTGCTTGTAAATGCAATCTACGCCACACATGCAACAATTAGCAAAACAAACGCGATATCATAAAATAATATTAATTTGTAAAACAATCGCTGGCGTAAACAACAACGACAACTGAAACTGGCTTTCCCAGATGCGGCTCCAGCTCTGGCGGCTCTGGCGATAGCCGCCACAATCCTCCACGTTGCAGGCTGTAGCTGTGGCAGTGGCAGTGGCACCCCACAATTATAAGCAGCGTCCATTGGAGGCCGCGTTGCGCATGCGTAATAAGCACTTTTCCGTCTGACAACACAATAAAATGTCATGATATGCCCCACGCTCTGTGGGGACCCCGAAGGAGGTAGGTTCAGGATCCCATTGAATGCCACAGCAGCAACTAGCCACCAGTTGGTGCCTCCACTCCCCGCCTCTCCTCTGCCATTTGTATTTGTATTTGTTTTCAACTTGTCCAAAACTATGGCCACTGTCATGGCTATGGCTATGGCTATGGCTACGGCTGGCCTCTTCCTCCTTTTGCCGCACTTTCGTGGCCTTTCGGGGCGCATTCTTCTTATTGCAAATAAACGTCTCGGGTTGCAATTAAAATCAATAAATCGGTAACTAGCCTGCCAGCTGGTTTATAACCCCGTTCAAGAGCACAGCAAGAGAGCGTACCGAGCACCGCACCTCCCTCCCCTCAGATGGGGACGGTAGATGGGGATATGGGGATCGGGATCGGGATCTTGATCGGGATCGGGATCTTGATCGTTGCGGCTATAGTGCTGACTGGTTTACTGGGTACTGGGTACTGGGTACTGGCTAGATGTGGCAGCCTCTGCCTGCCCCAGCCCCCTGCTGCCCCTGCTGCTGCTGGCGTTTTATGTGATACGCTTTTAAAATTTAAACGGTAACAATTTTACAATTTTTATTGTGGATTTAACGAACCAGAAAACAGAGCATTTTTATTGTGGAGCAGAAGCTACTTTTATCGTGGGGAATGGGGGATCCATTCATTCACTGGCTGCAGAACAGCTGAAAAGCGCCGGACTATGTTGTGATCCCTAATATTGCCCCTCTTGCCCTGCTGTTTATGGCTCTTACGACCTACCTCAAGATATTTGGCCTGATTATTGCCGCTGACAGGTGAACCATTGTGTGTCCTGCATCGATAGACAGCGATCGAGAACGATCGAATGACCACCAGGTGACAGGCAGGCAGGCAGCCAGCCAGCCAGCCAGCCAGCCAGCAGCTCCTTAAAAAGTGTGTGTGTGCACCTTTTAATCGCTTCGCAATGACGTCTTGAATGATGCCTCACTTATGTGTGAACCTACCGGGCTGCTGTCAAGAGCTGCCGCTGCCTGTTTGTAACGATCGATAAAGATGATCTCCGTCTGGCATAGCCATAGCCACAGTGCCTCCTGCCTCCTGTCGCCTGCCTGCCTGCCTGCCTGCCTGCCAATAGAAATGTTTGACCGAGGGACATGGCCATCTCCAGCAGCTACCTCTCTGCTTGCAACATTTTGTTGATCATGATTTTTGAGTTGACAAGATGTCACCGCCGGCGATCGCCAGACGACGACGACGACGACGACGATCGTCCAAGAAGACATCCACGATGGAGACGACGACTACGACGACCAAGGAGTCGCTACCAAGCGAAGCAGCTTTGCTAGAATGTTGCCTGGCATGTTGCGTCCTTGTTGAGCAACATTTTCCCCCGTTCAGTTGTTGGCTGCTTGCTTTTTGTGTGTGTTTTTGTCCCATCACTTTCTTTGCTGGAACGTTTGCTTCGTTTAAGGTTAGATAGATCGATCGATCGATCGATCGATCGATGGGCCGTCGATTGCTGATCGTAGATCTCTTTTCCCTCTCCCAGTCCCAGTCCCAGTCCCAGTCCCAGTCGCAGTCCCAGTCGCAGTCGTTTGGCAATTGGGAGCGCATTACATAGATTGCAATGCTGCAAGGCTGATAAGCGCGAGGCACCGCATGAGAGAGCGCCTTGGATCGTGGCCCCAGACACGGACAGACGACGATGGTGCCACAGGTGCCACAGCCCCCAGTCTGTTGCCTGTTTGCCTGTTAGCCTGTTGATCGTGGCCACATTTTGGACATGCCTCGAATTCCTCTATATAGTTACAACAAAACACAGAGAGAGAGAGAGAGAGAGAGGCAACCCTCCCCCTCCACCAACCGATTTTCCAGTGGAATTTTAATCAGCCTTCTGCTGTTCTTAAATTCAATTACATGCCACGCTTGAGTTGCAAGGTTAAGCGGAGTGTTTTTTTCGGTTTTTCGGTTTTTCTGTTCTCGTTTTTTTTGGGGGTTGCGTGGGTCTCCCCTCAATCAGAGCGGAAAGAGCGGCTATTGATTGATTCCGATAAAAGTCGGCCGCACTCTGCTGACAGCCGTTTGTAAATGGCTTCCGGCAACACTTTTGATTGCAATTAAAAACGAAAACTAGCAGAAAAAGGGCACACAAGACAGACAGACAGACAGACAGACAGACAGACAGACAGACCAGACGATCGCCGCATCGACTGCAGGTCCACCTTAAAGTCAGAGAGAGAGAGAGGGAGAGAGAGAGGCCCCTGCCTTTGCCTTTGCCTTCCATCTATCGCTGCCATGTATCTGTATCTGTTAGCTGCCGAACTGTTGGACTGTTGGAACTGTTGGACTGTTGGACCGTTTGCCCATTGGCGCACAATTGTGCGATTAATCATTGCGCGCTCAGTGAGTTGTCAGCTGTGACTGTGACTCTCTGACTCTCTGTGACTCTCTGTGCCGACCGACGCCGCCTCAGAGATCGCATCGTTCGTCACAAGCGATTGGACACCCGTTCCCAAGTCCCAGTCCCAGTCCCAGTCGCTGCACTCTGCTCCATTCCCATTCCCCATTACCCATTCCCAGTCCCAGTCCTGGCAGCCAAACGGGCGGCGACAGCTCAGAGAATGGCCTGAGCTTGGGCTTGGGCTGGGGCTGGGGCTTGGGCTGGGGCTGGGGCTGGGGCTTGGGCCTGTGACTGCATTTCAAATGCCTTGTCCAACACTTTTTCATTTTTGTTTTTCCTTCGAATACTCTAACGAGGCATGGAGTTTATTTTTAACCCAAAAGAAGGCCCAGGGACACCAAAATATAACTGGAATTATGAATTGAATGATTGAGGAATAGATTTGTTCTCCCAACGCGCGTCATGCAATCCTTTGGTGGGTTTCTATAGGTATTCAAGGGGCATCCACTTTGGAGGCACTTTTACTCGATTCTTACCATGGGACCGTAGGAATTCCTATCTTTTTCTTGCATTATTTTCTGCTGCGATTCTGCTCAAAGGGCATTCCCTCTTCGGTTTCTATATATTCCCCTCGATATTCCCTTCTGACGCTGCCGTTGTTGTTGTTTCTATTTCTATTTTGTATTTTCTATGGGCCGGACTTTTGCCATTCATGCGTTAAGAATCGCCAGTGACTTTTGTCGATTTGCAGCGCCGTCAATTTGCTGTCTCACCTCCCAGCCACCAGCCACCAGCCACCAGCCACCAGCCGCCAGCCACTCCCTTCCCAAGGAACCCCCCTTCCCCCTTTTGGCCATGCCCTTTAGAGCTGCTTCTGGCCCTTCTCCCTCGTTTGGGGTCTGGCTTTGTTTGCTCTTGGTCTTCTCATCGCCTTATGGTGGCTCTGCTGCTCCTCCTGGCTTCTGGCTTCTGGCTTCTGGCTGAAGTTTTGTGTGTTTTGCTCCATTTGATCTGGAAACGCATCGAACTGCCGCGGAACTTCCGCCACAGAAAAGCAGAGGGAAAAGCAGACCAAGAAGGGGGTACGGTACGGTACGGTGCGAGAGGGGGAAAAACCAGAGGAAAAGGTTAGTGAAGCGCGCAGCACCACTGGCACTGGCACTGCCACTGCCACTGGCACTGGCACTGGGGATGTGGATGAGTTGACTTCTTTCTTTGGAAGCGGACTGGGGTCTGGTCGGCTCTGGTCTGTGGACATGGCTGGATGGTGGGATGGTGGGATGGCGGGATGGCGGGATGGGAGGGGCACTGCCTGCGTGTTGCTGGGCAATTCCATAAAGTGTTTTATTTAATGGAAAATCTTTCAATTGTGGAAAATGGTGTTAATTAGCCGCCATTAAGATCATAAATTAGTCGCTACAAACGATTATGACGCGATTGTTCAGCTGCGTGGCTGCCTCTCCGAATGGGGTGGGGGCTGGGGGCTGGGGGCTGTCGGAATTTGTACAAAGCGTTTTGGCTTATATGGCATATGGCTGAAACATGTTTGCTTTACGGTACATTTGCTGTTATGACTTAACATCCACAATAAGCGAATGGGAAAGGGGCAAGGGGCAAGGGAAAGGGGCATGGTAGAGGTAGACGTGGAGGTTGTAGGTTCGGGGGTGGAGATGATGTTTGATTTAGGGAGGGGGGAACGAGAGCCGAAAGGGAGAGTTCTGGGCAGAGCCTTTGGGGAGAGGGAGTGAGGCTTCTTTGGAAGGAAACTGCATCTCTGTATCTATCTGGAGTACATTCCTTAAGCCCAATCAGTGATGACAGACTCCCTAGGATCTGCACTAATTAAAGCACCCACCAATCCATCCATCCACCCATCCATCCTGCCATCCTTCCATCCTCTAAAGGAGAGCAATATCTTCCACCTACAGATATCCGCACTTCGTCCTGCGCTTCAGTCGCATTTGTCGAGTCAATCGCTCATTATCAGTTGTTTGTTGCACCAGCGATTGTTAATCAGCGTGGGCGTAGCAGATTTGTCAGGCCAAGAGGCGACCACAGTCCAGTCCACAGAATCCAGCATTATATGTAGGTTAATTCCGCGCACAACTCAAGATATGGCCCCATGCTCTTGGCCAGTTCCAGCTCCGGCCTGTGGTGGCTCAGAGACTTGCTTTGATTAGCATTACAAATGATGCGAGTAATGTGCACTTAAGCGACGCTCCAGAGCTCCAAGCTCCAAGCTCCACTGCTGGGTCCTGTGTGTGTGTGCAACATCGCTCTTGGCTTTATCCTAGACAGAGTGACGTGTGTTCTGGATATGGCACACCACACAGCACACCACACAGCACACCACACAGCAGTGCAGTCTCCCCGAATGACTTGCAATTCATTTTCGGAGGTCCATCGTTGGAGTCGTCGCCGTCGTCGTCTCCCTCCCTCTCTGGATGATGTCTGGTCTGTTGTGCGGCGGATGTGTGGGCACACACAGGCTGAAGAGTCGCTGGCGCCGAAAAAAAAGAACCACCGAGCAGAGAGGGACACCAAGGGGGAGGCACACACTCTGGAGATGCAGCCCCTCCGTATGCAGATTCACACTTGCCGCCGCCTTCAACGTTTCTGTGGATGGATCCTCCTTCTCCTTCACCTGCCCCTCCCTTCGCCCGTGTCCCCCTCTTTTCGGCCATAAAATATCGGCATTTTATTAGCGCGTGCATCCCATTTGCCGCTTTTCATTGCGATTTTAAAAGTGTTCCCGTGTTTTGATAGCCGCACTATCAGTGACCCATGGAAATAAATGTGGCCTATAGAGATTATGCCATCCTGTGTGATGGGACATGGACGTGGACAGGCCAGGACAGGCCAGGCCAGGCCTGTGGCGATGGTGGCCACAGACTGCGTCTCGGCCTCGGTCTCGGTCTTCGTCTTCGTTGCGAGCTTCAGCCTTCAGGCAGTTCCAAAGGTCCAGAGTCTCGTTTCGGGCCAAGACTTTGTTTCGGGGCCTTAATGAAATATGGCGCAATAATCCAGTATAACGGCTATTTAGGGCCACTCATCGGTGCTCCCTACCCCTACCCCTGCCCCCACTCCCTTCCCTCCACCCGCAGGGCTCCTTGTCCTCCTCTAATGCGTTGTCTGGTTCGCACTTCTGTCGCCTCAATTCCAGCGATTCGGTTCGATTCGGATTCGGATTCGGATGCAATGCAAAAACCACAAATTAACTGCACATCAAGCATAATCATTTGTGAAAGCTGCTCTCTTGGCATCGCTGTGGCAAGTAACAATAGCAACAACAACAACAACACCTCGTTCCAGTGTGTGTGTGTGTGTGTGTGTGTGTGTGTGCCACATCTCATCCTCACTCTCTGTGGCAAATTACTTAAACACACGGCACTCTGGACGGGATCTGGACGGGATCCGAAATCAACGATAATTTCAAGAACAAAAGTCGACTAGGGGATGCTCTACGGGGGACAGCGAGGGATTTTACGTATCTGGAAATTTAGTAAAGAAAAAGCTAGATTTATTTGATGAATATCCCAGGCTTTTGGGTCCTCGTTCGATATTTGACTCATATCGGCGCGAGCGAGCAAGGCAAGTGAGCCGGGGGTCGGCGCAACGAGCGAAGCGACTGTGCAGGGGACTTGCCCCCTAGCTTATAACAAAAACATTTCAATTCTCAAGGAAAATCGTATATTTCTTGATAACATCCTCCGATTACTTGAGAAAGTCCTTCTTTTGATGAAACAGGATAAGAAGTGATCGATTTGATAAAGAAAGAAAGTTGAGGACTGCATATAAGTATGATAATACGTTCAGTACCTTTTTCTTCATTAAAGAATGCAAAAGAGGAACCTTCTTTGAGCTGATCTTAAGAGCTATGCAGATATCCTACGAATATCTCTAGATCCTTGATCCTCCATCACTGATTCATAATATACGTTAAGATTCTTTGGTTTCTAGGAAGAATCTTTACAAACGATCCCCAAAACGCTTTTCCACAGACCCTTTAGACCCCTATTATACCCTTTCCTTCCTGGCACTCCGGCACTCCGGCACTCTGACACTCCGGCACTCCGGCACTGCTTCGTTAATAAACTCCCGACCACTGTCCGACCTTGCCTGCGTGTCTGGAGGAAGCCTCTGCTCACACTCCCTCAATCCCCCCCCCCAGCCCTCGATCCCCCCAATCCCTCAATCCCTTCCTGCATACGGAGCCAGCCAATTGGCGAAGTTGACAACAAAATTTTTGGTGGACCGCCCGCCACAAGCGATAATTCTTCCAGTGCTATGACAACTAAATTGCCATGGCCGTATTTGACCAGACAAGGGACCAGACCAGACCAGGCCCACAGCCATGGCCCAGAGACGAGACCGAGGGCCCAGGCCATGCCACAGCCATGAAGCCATGAAGCCAATCCTATTGCCGAAAAAAACCCTTTGCCTTTGCCTTTGCCTTCGCCTTGGATGGCCCGGACTCTGGATAATTCGCATGATGATGAATTCCAGCGAAAAAAAGGCCAAGTAAATGGCCAAAACAGAGCAGGGGAGCGGGTGTGTGTGTGGGGTTTTTTTAGGGTCTTCGACTTGGCTCTTGGTTTGGTTTTCGTTTATTCACTTGACTGTAATTGCTGGCCCGCTGTCGGAGGAGTCAGTGGAGTCAGTGGAGTCGGAGTCGGAGACGGAGTCGAAGTCGAAGTCGAAGTCTGGGTCGCGGGTCCCACACAAAACACACAGCTCTGTGAGGACAGGGTGCGGCGGGGACGGGTACGGGGACGGGGGTGAGGCTCCAAGGAGGGGGAGTTTCCACAGTTAAGTTCTCACTTTGTTTGTTACCCAAGTTTTTGGCTTCGTTTATTTGAAAATTTCTTCATTTTTGGGAATTTCGGTAATTGCCGGCTCTCGCAAGTCCAAGCTTCCAGAGTCAGATTCAGAGTCAGAGTCAGAGTCGAAGCTGCAGTCCAAGTCCAAGTCCAAGTCGGAGTTTTGTTTGCTGATCTTTCACTGATTTTTTGGCATTGCTCTGCGGCTCTGTGGCTCTGTGGCTCTGTGGTACCTTCTGGTTTTGCCTCCTTTTTCGGGTCTGTCGTCTGTTATCATGGCTGCCGGCGAGTTGGTGCCAGTGATTGCCACTTAAAACCGTTAAGCAAACGCCGTTGAGAGAGAGAGAGAATCGCAAATGACTCTCCTCTTGGTTTCGGTTTTTAAATGAACTTTGGTTATGGGATTCGGGGTATTCTGTTGGCATTCCATTGCACTTAACGCATTCCCCCAGCAGCGGCAGCATCGGCAGCATCGGCAGCACCGGAGATAAGTTTCAATTACAAATTGTGTTGAATGTTTCCTTTGTTTTAATTGACAATCCGGCAAGGCCAGGACCAGGGCCAGGGCCAGGGCCAGGAGTGGAGTGGAGCGGAGTGGAGATATGAATCGGTTTTGTGTGATTTCTTATCCGCCAAAAGGAAAGGAAAGTACAATGCTCAGTCCTATTTTGGCTATAATTCCCAAGAGGCTCCTCCCTCCATTGCAGGCACCTCAAATATGCCAAAAGCTGTTGTTCTGCTCGCTGTAGTTGACAATTTTCTTGGGCATCCTCCGTCCTCCGTCCTCCGACAAACAACAATTCGAAAGCCATAGAAATGCCACAGTCCCTGGTCCCTGGTCCCTGGTCCCCGGTCTCTGGTCGCCTCCTCTGTTGGCCACAATCTATGGCCAACAAGCCCTTAATCAGACGGCAGTCGAGGAATCTCGGCAGCGGAGTTCGATGGCGGAGGCAAAACTAAAACAACTGCAAAGATTTAATTGCCTTTTGGCGGCGACTGAGACTGGAGCTGAGAGGCTGAGAGGCTGAGGGCTGGGGCTGGGGCTGCCGCTTAGCTACTGTATCTGCTGGATGCGCTAAATAGTTGGCATCATTCTTATGCCTTACTTTGCTTCCTCTCCCCGTTCGGAGCTGCAGGGAGGACTCGCAGAGTGGAGCGTGGAGCCTGTAGCCGGGCAGCGGCTGTGGCAGCGGCTGTGGCAGCGGCAGCGCATGCCAATTGGCAAGTAGCTAAAGAATTGTCATTTAATTGCGTCGCGTACGTGATCGAAGCATTTGGTTTTGCCCCAGCAAGCAGCAACTCGGGAGGATCCAGGGCCCAGGCCTAGACCTGGTGCTAGGGCATAAATTTTATGCGTCTCCACAGTCGGTCGTCGGTCGTCGGTCGGCGGACGGCGGTCGGCGGAGGCTTGCAAATGCCTTTGGCTTTCAGGCTTTCAGGCTTTCTGTTGCTGTTGCGGCAAACAAACAATTCGTTAATAATCCAAATTCCCACATTTGCAGCGCCTCCTCTGCCTGTCAATTATTATTATTTTTCATTGGAAAAATCCAAAGCCAAAGCCAAAGCCATAGCCAATGCCCAGAGCCCGGGAGAGCCCGGGAGAGTCTGGAAGCGGGGAATGCAGTTTTCTAGTAGTCGGGAAAAATGCTTTTTCTTTTTGTCTTTTTCTTTCTAATGCGTTTTACACACACACACACACACACACACACACACACACACGCTTAACCCATTGTTGCCTGGGCTGGCAGCTAGCGCGTGATTAAATCTACTTGGAAATTGGCCTTTGTTTTCGGGAGCTACCGAAAAACCGAAACAAACAAAAACAGACAAAAAAAACTTAAAGGAGGCCTCCGCTTCGATCCGCACACACGCATCGGACATTGGGATTGGGATTGGGATTGGAATTGGGATTGGGACAACGTTCGATCGACCAACTTACCATAAAGCACCGTTACATTCTTCTACAACAAGCAGCCAGAAGGGGAGAGGGGAGGAGACAATGTGCTTTGGGCCAAAAACATTCAAGCCAAGACCAGAAGCAGCAGCAGAAGCAGCAGCAGAAAGCAGACGCATGCGTAGCAGCCACCGAGAAGCTTTTGTTGTTAGCAGGCCCCTTCCCCTTCCCTTCCCTTCCCTTCCCTCTCTTCACCCTTGGCCAACACTAGACAGCAGGAGAAAAGGCTTTGGCAGCTCCTCTCATAGGATCATTCAATCCGAACAATATTTGTGGAATATTCCCCACCGCCAAGTGTCTTTTCTGTCTTCGATTCGCGTGCCTTGTAGGCCAGTGTAAGGAGCTAGGCCACAGCCCAACTTCAAGACGTCTCAACAGGCATATCTCACTTAATAGAGAGAGAGAGAGAGGGAGAGGGAGAGAAGGTTTCTCTCTTTGGAAATTCCTGCCCGGGTCGTTTTTGGTTTTGGCGGAAATTAGCCGCAAACTGAAAAGGAAAAGAAGGCCCATTCCCACTCCCCATTCCCACTCCCCATTCCCACTCCTCATTCCCATTCCCATTCCCATTCCCATTCCCATTCCACCATTCCCGCCATTTGCACTCCCAATTCCAATTGCAATGCAACCCTGATTCCGATTCTAAACTCGAAATGCATTTTGGTTAATTAAGCGCGTTCCGGCGGCGATTTCCCGCTGCTTGGCAACCAATTAAGTTGGCTCCCAGAGACCCATTTGGCAGCCCAAGAGCCAAGAGCCAACCAACATCCAAGACTTTGGGCCCAGGATATTTCCTGTCACTGGTGTGCGTGTGTGCGTGCGTGTGTGTGAGTGTGAGTGTTGGGCATGTCGACGGATATAAATTTACACAGGCAGCTGTGCATTCGGCGTGCCCAAGATATTCGAGTGCCAGTGTGCCTGCCCACGGCTTTCTGTTACTCCTCTGGTGGAGGTTCTCTCCTACGGGGACTAGGAGTAGGTGTCATATTTATAATTTACAACATTAGCTCGCCATGGGGTAGCTTCGCAATCTTGCTGAATTTATGCATAAAGTAGTTGATGTTATATATATTCCAGAGAGAGAGAGAGACAGAGACGGAGAGACGGAGAGAGAGGTATCCTACCTACCCCCTTTGGAGCACCAGAGGAGGGAGGCCCTCCTGGCGTGTGTGTGCGTCGGCCCTCTCCTCCATATGCATATGTAACACACGTTTACGAGCATGTAAAATGCGTGTATTTTATTTCGCCTTCATTCGAAGGCCCTCCCCTCCCCCCACCACCCCCCGTGCTCAACGAGTGCACCGCCTGGATAGTTAAATTGCCCATCGGCTGCTAACGAGCCCGTTCTGATTTGCTAATGTTCCTCGGGAATGAAAGATAATGATTGAGGAATATCCAGGAATACTCTCTATTCCATCCCACCTCCCCCGCTCCCACAGCTACTCAGCTACTACTCAGCTTCGAGGAGGCCCAGCAGACAGTCCAGAAGGCAGAAGGCTCCACATTTACTGCTAGCAATGCCTTCGAGTACCCCCAAGCACCCGATGCTCCGAAAGAAAGAAAGTGAGAAAAAGTAGTCCCTGGTAGTAGAAAATAGAAAATACCTTCGCTTCGATGGTTCCCATTCGAAGGAGCCTGCTCAAGGTTGTTGGAGCCTTCGAGCCTACAAATCGGAGGATTCTACGGCATCAGGGGACGGAAAATGCAGAGTTCCGTTGGAACTGGAGATACAGTGTAAGTTTCACAGTGAAAGGTCTTGCCTTTTGGGGATATATTGTAAAGAATCTCTGACGGAAGTGTACAGAGCGGATATCGAAACGAAAATCTTGGAAAATTCGTAAATAATCGGAATCGGAAATTCTTTTGGAACTGGAATACTGGAATCTGGCTTCTATGGAATCAAAAACAATCAATTTATATATTTGGTAAATATCTGTGTGTTTTTCCAAAAGTTTTCGTACTAGAAATTGCTTTTGTTTTGACCCCTTCGACCTGCGACCTGCACTCTGCCCCCAAAGTGACCAAACACGAATCTCGTTTCATTCCCAATGAAATGCCTGAAGGAATCCTTGTTTTCGTACATCGGTATACCGTTCCGAATGACTTTTGGGTGTAATTTCGAATATTTACGAATATTCTAAGATTTGTGTTCTGTTCGAGTCGGATACCGAAAATAAATGTATGCTTTTGAAGTCCTAAAATATTGTTTTCTAGTTTTCTGTTCCTGGAATCTTCTATATCGCTAAAACCAGAAGCAGTTCCTGCCATTCTGGAGTCCCCCAATTTACAAGCCGATTCCCTAGTCCCCATACGTTCAGAGTATACCCTTGCATTCCAATTTCCTGCATCGCCCAATCTTTCGATTGTCAGTCGTTGATCCATCACTTTCCCATACATGAGTCGCCATCCAGCCAGTCGGCAGCCGCCAGCCAGCCAGTCCCTTGGGTCAGACCTGGAGACTACTTCCTACTTCTCTAATCAGCAAACTTTTCCACACACGAAACACACAAAAAAAAAGGAGAAAAACGGAGCGGGAAAATGGAAAAAATGGAAAGGCACAAAGGCAGAAAGGTAGAAAGAAAGAAGCTTTTGCCGGCAGAAGCGTAAACCCCCAAATATGGAAATGTTTACAAATTGCACGAGAGACGGACGGAGGCAGGCAGGCAGCGGCGTTGCGTTGCGTTGTCTGTGGGCATCAGAGTGGGCCCCGGCACCACTCCAGCACCACTCCAGCACCACTGCAGCAGTTTTGGTGGTCAACTGGTCAACTGGTCAGCGGATTTGCCTAGAGAGTAGCAGTGGATGTAGACCCTCTCTACTCAGCAGCCTGCTGCTGCTCCAAAAATGAACAAAATCAGCGTATGCAGAGGAGACAGAGACAGCGAGAGAGAGAGAGAACCCCACTGCCACATGGCATAGGCACAGGCACAGGCAGAGGCAGAGGCAAAGGCTCATCATCATCATCATCATCTGGCCCGGACTGGCCCGGACTGGCCTGGCCGTCTGGTGAGGCGGCGGCGGCGGCGGCGGCGCATCCTTTGGATTGCCTATTTTGTAAATTCGTTAGTGCTGCTGAAATATGTTGATTGAATTTTTCGGGAGCAACTACTGCATTTGATTAGAAACAAGAAACAAGAAACAGGCAACAAGAAGAGAGTGTGGTCAGGAGCAGGAGCAGGAGGAGCAGGAGCAGATGGTCGGCTGCAGAATGGACCAAAAATGGTCAAGAGACCAAAAACGGTCGACCAAAAAACCCAAACGAAATGCGATTGTTATCAGGAGTGAGGCAAAACACTTACTCATTCACCCCTTCCCTTCCACTTCCCTTCCCTTACCAAGAGGTCAAAGTTCAAGCCTCCTCTAACGTTCGAAAAAAACCCAACGAAACGAAACAAATTAAAAAGATTTATTAATTAAGCAACAATTTACAAGTGATTTACACTTAATTAGTGGCACCCGTGGGGGGAAAGTCATTGGAAAGCCCCCAGAGAAGAGACAGAGACAGAAACAGAGACAGAGAGAGCGTGGGCCCGTCGCTGTCGCTGTCGCTGTCGCTGTCGTCGTCCCAGCTTCCGGTGTACTCCTCCTCCGATACGGTGCGACCAAAGCACAGTTTCGACGGAAATTAATTGTTTAAACTTGTAATTTATTGAGCCCAAAATACAAAAAAAGAGCTTAAAAGCGGGTCTCTTGTGGTCTGGTCTCTGGCTTTTCTGTTGCGTATCGGCTTTCGGCGCGTGGGCGTTCAGGAAACCATCCAGACGATAAGCACCGCATTCTCGTATTGTTTTTGGGGGAATTATTGATATTAGAATCTAAGAATTTAAGCTCTCCATTGGCTCTCCAGTGGCTCTCGATGCCCTCGATTTGGTGGGCCGCAGCTATCGTAAGTCCCTGCCCAAAAGGCAGCCTTAATCTCTGCTCAATTTCTCTCAGTGTGTGGTGTGCGGCGGCGTGTAGGTGCCCCCTCGGGCACTGATTTTCGTAAATCATCAGGGCAGAATTTATATGGATTTTTTTTCGAGTGGGTGAAGGTGGAAGGTGGAGGCAATCTGCGGGTCGCACAGCTAAGCCGCAAAATGACTTCATTAACAAATATTTCATATTTTTTAGTCCGAGGGCCCTCTTGGCGGTTGGGTTTTCTGCGAAGAAATTAAGCTGAAATGCACCACATGAGGCAGAGCCAGCCAAGCGACCACAAAATGAATGTTTCAGACATTTTTTTATAATATTCGGTTATGTGGCGGCGGCTCTGACTGTGGCTCTGACTGTGGCAGTGGCAGTCAGCCGATAAAAGCCCTGCTAAAAACTTCATTAAGGCTGTCATAAGAGGCTGCCATTTAAATGTGACACATTTTTCGGTTCGGCTGCAAGATGTGGGTCACGACACACGGCAGGGACACGAATCGCAGCGATATAATGAGCTAACAAATGACACATAAGTCGCGTGTAAGCCCCCAGTCCCCCAGTCCCCCAGTCCCAGTATCTGAAATAAACGAGAATTAAATTGTGAAAAGCGAGCCTTTTTGGTCTTTAAATCGGTGCAATCCTTTTTTCGGGTCTCGGGTCGTGTGCCTGTGGTTGCGCTCCCCCACCCCTTGAGCATCCAATCACAGATTCACAAATGAAATATAAACAGAACCCCCCAAAAAGAGTGTACGAGAGTTAACGAGAGAGCTTTTTGTCTATGCAATTTTAACCCCCGCATTCGCAGAGCGACCCCAGGAGGCAGCCACGAGAGGCAGGGGGCGGGGGCGGGGAGAGCTCTGTGTTTTGGAGGAGGGTCAAACTACTTGAAATGTAATCGACAGTGCGGCACTTGAATGACCAACTGCTGCTGCTGCAGCTACTGGTCCACATCCACATCCACATCCTCATCGACAACGACGACGACGACGACGACGACCCTTTCAATTATTTGCCAAAAACAAAAACAAAACAAAATGCAAACATTCGGCCAGGAACAGGACAGGGCAAAGCCCAGGACTTGGACCTGGACCTGGACCTGAAGCTGAAGCTGGAACGTGAACCTGGAGCCAGAGCCAGAGCCAGAGCCATGGACAGGGACAGGGCCAGAGCTTGCCTCTCTCTCTCTCTCTGTCTGTCCCTGTCTCTCTCTTGGCTGCATTGTCCCAATGTCTGGTCTGTGGACTGTGTTCCAAGGTCCCAAAGGATTTCCTTGTTATGCGTGCGATGTTCGTTTAACCCCCGAGAGTGAGAGAGAGTCTGGGTCTGGGTCTGGGTCTGGGTCTGGCCACTGCCACTGCCACACACTACCAATGCTGCTGCTGCTTCTGCTGCCCTTTGTCCAAGGTTCAGGCTCAACCTCCAGGTCGTTTGTTTGTCCACCGTCTCCGCTCCGCTCCTCTCCGCTCTGTTCCGTTCAGGTCGGTCCGTATCTGGACGTAGCTTTGTCTCTCCCTCCCCGAATGCACTCGAATGGTTTCGTTTACATTTAACGTGCGAATGTTGCTGTTTTTTGAATTATGGCGACAGGAACAGAACAGAACAGTGCAGAGAGCGGCAGAGTCGAAGGCGGCAGGAGGCAGGAGCACAGAGTCACAGGCAATACACAGCCACAGCCACAGTCGCAGTCGCAGTCGCAGAGAGCGAAACCCCTTTTTCCGTCTGCGGTTTGTGACTCCTTCATCGCGCGCACAGTGGTTCAAAGTTGACGAAAAGTTCTTGTATACTCGTATAGGACATCCAGTCGGAGTACACAGTCTGCTGCCACTGTCCTGTAGGGCTGTGGGGCCCTCTTCCTTCCTGCGAGGCTCTGCCTTCAAACCGCAGCCGAAAGTGTTGTGTTTCAGCGACGTGTTTCGACGTACCCCGTATTTTATTCAAAATGCAGCCCCACGTAATAGAATTTTTGATGCCAGCATGTCTGTGCCCCATAAAGATGCCACACCACACACGGCACACACACCACCGCCACGATGATGATAACGGTCAACGCCCGTTTGAGGTTCCAGGTCCAGGTCCAGGCCCTATCCCGCTCCCCATTCCAGGCCCACTTCGGAGTCCTTTCCTCATTTCGGAGTCCAGTTCTTCTAAATCAAGAGGCAGGGGCTGGAGGCAGGGGCTGGAGGCAGGGGCTGGAGGCAGGGGCTGGAGGCAGGGGCTGGAGGCAGGGGCTGGAGGGAGGGGGCTGGAGTAGGCTCTCAGAAATTTTTGGTGACTTTCCATTTGAATTGCATTCTGGAGCTACGGAGCTACGGAGCTACGGGACTACGGGGCTACTGGGCAAAATCTCATCATAAATTCATTAGTTGCAACTGCAGCTCATCGTTGCAACGAGTTGCACGCAAAATATATGCGAGCGAAGAGGGGGATTCGGATGAGCATCTGGTAGCTGTCTGTTTGGAGGTGGAGCCTCCGTCTCTCCGATGATTTATGCACCAAGTTGTTTAGAAAATATGCCAAGTGGACGTACAGTCAGAGGCTGCCATGGGGGCAGGACCATGTCCAGGTCCAGCTCCCGTCCCCTCCCCCGTCCCGTCCCATCGCGTTTCTTTCTGTCTGGAGTCCAGGCCAGTCCAGGCCAGTCCGGTGCAATGCTGAAGCCCAGAAGGGATTTCTCGGCTCGACTCCTCCATGTTTGATTAAGCGAGGGACTAGCAGCACTGGCACTGAGAGAACACTCTCCTCTGCAGCTAAACGCAAATCAACGACGGCGTTGATAATCGCCAACGGGGCTCCACAGCTCGACTGAGTTTTCTGACCACTGCCCAAGGGCCTGGGGGCCACAGCCACAGCCAAGCCAATGCCATGTCCCATGTTCATGGCCGACACATCCCCACTCATGTCAGAAGTTGTGAAAATATACACCTCGCTCTTGTTTTTAGTTGGGGGTTTGGGTTTGGGTTTAAGGTTTTCGGCTTTCGGTTTAGGGTCTCTGTCTGTGTCTGGAGTGGCTCCTCGATGATCAAAAGCTGCGACAGGTGTTGCCTTTTTCTAATCAGAGGCGTGTCTGCCGCGGCTGCTGCTGGAGTCTCTCTGCGCTCTGCCATAATCGTTGTCTCCCGCAGACAGTTAAATGGTTGTTCCACTTAGATCCCCAAGCAGCAGACATTCAAATGGGCGCCAGGTGAATACCGAAAAGGTGTTTGTTATTTATGGAGATCATTCCTCCAGCAGCAGCAGCAGCAGCAGCCATAGCCACAGCTCTGCTGAAAGAAGCTTTCGAGATCCAAACAGATTTAGGTGAAAGTTCTTCCAGGGGTTATCCTTTCTCTGGGCCGATAGTTTAAGTCGGTTTTCTGTGAGCGTGATAACTCCATTAGTGGAACTTCCTACCACTCGTAAACGTCTCAATCATCCCATGCCCATGCCCATGCCCATGCCCATGCCCACCTTCATGATCTGATCGGCAGTAACTCAGCAAACAAATTAAGTGGAGAGAGGTCGATCGCTTAAGTACCATATCTGCCGCTTCCCCCACTCTCCACTCCCCACTCCCCACTCTTCACCCTTTTGCTTCGCTTTCATTTGATATTTATTATAATTTTTGGATCCGATCCGATCCGATCGAGTAGGGGAAAATCAATGCATGGCAAGAGCATGGCATGGCATGGCATGTATGTGGGCATTCCGTATGCATTTTTCAATCGTTATCGTCAATTTAGTAAAACCTTTTGTTTTTTTTTGTCGCCAACAGTTTTTCGAGAGACGCGCTGCATCCGACGAGAGAGAGAGCAGTCCCCATGCCAGACTGTAGATTGGAGTCTGGAGGAGCCGCCACTCGGCCCCACAGCTCTCCCCACAATTTTGTTGTGGCTTTCAGTTTTCAGTTTTCAGTTGAGTTTTTCAGTAAACGCTCTCGATGCTTATGACCATAAATTGCCCAGCAAACCGTGACCATAAATTGGAGCTAACAAAGAAATTATGAAATTCAAATGAAGTGCGTTCCCGGTCCCGGTCCCGTTCCCGGGCCCTCAGCTTCAGTTTCAGTTTCAGTCGAAGTCTGAGGCCAGAGCAGAGCCCATCGTCCTCTCGGGCCCAAGAGCACAGGGCCAGGAACTGGAATCGAAATCGCAGTCGGAGTTGAAGTTGAAGTTGGAGTCTGTGCTTTTGCTGCTGCTGCTGCTGCTGCTGCTGCTGCTGCTGTTGCTGTTGTTGCGGTGCACCTGAGGCCTCAAACGAGGCAAGGTCTTGTGCCTCAGATTAATCCCCACTGACAACCACCACAAGGCGGCCTGAGAGGAGGCCACGGCCACGGCCACGGCCATGGCTACGGCCACGGAGGCGGCTGCGGCTGCGGCGGAGTGGAGGCCACTTTTATAGAGCAACAATTGCTACATCCTCATCCTGCAGCAGCAGTTGCAGTTGCAGTTGCAGTTTACATGGTAAATTGTGCAACTTGTTCACTTTTTGCATAAAAATTGTTCATTGAAAATGCATAAATGTGCAATCTGCACAAAGGAAATGCGGCGGGTACTAAGAAGGAGACCCTCCGACTTCGATCTGAGGCTGAGGCCCTGGGACTCGGACTTGGTCTCGGAATCGGAATCGGACTGCAGACCATTGAAAGAATTATTATGGATAGGAAAACATTGAACCCCGAGAGTTCGATATCGATGCAATTGCTGATTGCTATTGGCTTTGGAATGCCACAGAACCACAGAGCCACTGAGCCGCAGAGCCGCAGAGCCACAGCCGGATGGCTGTTGTTACTACTCGTATTTTTTTTTTTAAACTATGAATTGTCTTTAAATACGAATACATGGCATTAAATAGCATTTGTGTAATATATTCATGAGCGATGATACGCTACGCTACGTTGTGGCTGTGGCTGCTGCTGCTTCCCGGTATTGCTCGAAATCTAATGCCCCTCCGAACCCCAGACCGGGACCCAGAGCGAGACCCAAACGACTTTTGGCCATCCATATCGCCTCTCCGACTATCTGCTGCTTCTGCTTCTGCTCCAGCGAGCCGCTTCCACCGCTTCCATCGCTTCCTCCTCCTGCCAGCAGCATCCACATCCACACCACAAAAGGCTTTTAACCGTAAGAGCATTTTGGGACCCCAGACAGTTGCATGGCCCATTTTGTGCGCCCCGGGCCCCAAGTCAAAGTTTGTGGAGAAACACGAAGAGACACCAAGGAGAAACATAAGGAAACATCCAGGAAAACAGCACAGCAACGAATGTGAGATGCTCTTCTCGGGAACATCTTCGGTTCTTCTATCAGGAATGTACTTACCCTGGCAATCGATGGCATATGTAGCTTCAGAAGTGATCAGAGCTGAAAAAGAGCAGAGAACGGAGACAGATTAGGGGATGTGTTCCATAAACAGTACATTAATCGATTAATAATCGAAATTTGTAATCGTTGGCATAGCTTCAAGAGTGATTACAGCTGCAAAGGGGCAGGGAAACAGATGGATCAGGGGATATATTCAAGAATTTAAATAGTAATCGATCAAATAATCGATGGCACAGCTTTAAATGGGAGTACTGCTGAAAAAGAGCAGAGCACGAATATAGATTAGGGGATATGTTCCATAAACAGTACATTAATCGATTAATAATCGATAGTGTAATCGATGGTTTCAAAAGTGATTACAGCTTCAAATTCAAGAATTAATATAATAATCGATTACACAGCTTTAAATGGGAGTACGAAAAAGGGCATATGATAAATTCGATAGTTATTTGATTACAGCTGCAAAAGGGCAGATAAATTCATTATTTGAGCTCCGCTTTCTATCAGGCAAATGTCATGAGCCTTTAGAATATAACTTGCTTAAAGAATGCAGGTCTTTCTTTGAGTTCCTAAAAGTCGAACCACATCAAATAAAAGGTCCACAAACCTCGCCAATAGCTGGAATATACCAGCCATCGCGGATGTGAATATATTCTTGAAGTTAAGACGGACTTATCCCCTCTAAAAGATAGAGTATGCAACATTTTCAGACTGCGACTCTCCCATTTATTGACCCGTTTTGGCTAAGACCCCAAGTTCGAGCCAGAGTCCAAGCCATAGCCATAGCCACAGCCATAGCCTGAGAATTGTGCGTATGCTCGGCGTAGTATTGTCTATTGTCTATTCCGGGGGCCACGCAGCAGTTTTGTTTCTATATTTGGCCACGCGGCGACCACGCACCGTTCAACAGCGTTCAACATTCGGTTCGGCCCAGGCCCAGGTCCAGGTCCAGGTCCAGGTCCAGGCCCACCTCCTTACATTCAACAGAGAATTCCAAGTGCCGCCGAGATTTGCCTTTTGGAGTTTGGATTTTGGATTTGGGGGCTTGGGGGCTCGCACTCGCACTCCTCCATCACAGAAATTCAATTCAATTATTTTGTGCAGAACGAAGCGGTGCTCTGCGAAGGGGGGCTGGGGGCAGGGGGCGGGAGGGGCCCATTGTCTTTATGCAATGCGTGAAATTTATAGTTATGACCAAGGCGGCGGCATTATGACCTCGCCTACTGACATTTGATTGCTCTCGGGGTGACAGAAGTCGCCTGCTGCCAGGCCCCGTAAGCCGGCCCAAAAATCACAAATTATGGCCAGGAATGTGGTGTCCATTCACCCGATTGTCGATTCGATTGGCAACATATTGATGTGTGCTGTGGTGTGCTGTGGTGTGGTGTGGTGTGGGGGTAGGGCCCGATCAGAGATCCGATTTGCGGTTACTTTATTAGAGCCGTTGAGCGCGCAGTTTAAGACATTGTCAGGTGTCCGAAAAGATCTCCGCTCCAGCCGGGGCTGTTCTCCCCCGATCGATCTTCCCTGAGGATCCGATCAGGGAATTCAAATTACCCGCAGAGAGAGAGAGAGAGAGAGAGAGGGAGAGAGGGAGACGGAACAAGAAAGGAACACAAATCACCGCCTGAAATCGGGGCAGACAAAGGCCTAAAAATCGGCATTTCATTAAGCGGCAGCGGCAGCGGCAGCCCCCGAGTGCAATTCAAAATTGAATTCGAAATCTGCAAACACACATCTTGATGAGATCATTATCGGCAGCAACAACGACAGGCCAATTACATTAATTAATTATTAAGGGAACGCAGAGGAGCTCCTCGAGGAGCATGGAGGAGGAGCATGAAGGAGATGGTTAGAGAGCCAGGATTGCAGCAGTCGTAGTGGCAATGGCAGTGGCAATGGCAATGGCAGTGGCAGCCAATGAGTGTCACGTACAAACGCAGTGTTCCCAGGCCCAGATTCAGATTCAGTCCAGGAGCAGGTCGGATCGGATACTCGTATCATGGAATGCAATCAGCGATCGGAGCGAAATCGAACAAGCTCCAAGCTTAGGTTCAGCTCCAGCTTCAGCTTCAGCTCCAGCTCCAGCTTCGGTTCCAGCCTCATTCTGTGGCGCATCTCTCTCTGACTGGGGGCGTTTTTTGGCTGGCCAAGGCTGGGCTGTGTGACTAAGCAACTGAAGCTGCGGCTCTTTCGACGTGTACGTACCTGTGTATGTACCTGTGCCAAGATCGATCGCTTCGTTCATCCATCCGCTTTATGATTTGCAGATTTTCAAATATGCATCTCCTGCTGTTGCCACAGCCGGTGCTGCTGCTGCTGCTGCTCGTTCTGCTGCTGCTGCTGCTGCGGCTGCTGCTCCTCCTGCCACTTGCTTGCGTTAGGCGTGCGATGATTAATTGCTGCCGGCTCACGCAAACCGCTCGCCGGGCGCTCAACCCTCCTCCTCCTTCTCCTTCGTCTCCTCTGGAGACGGCTTGCGTGCCGCTGCTCTGCTGAATCTCTGTTCTGTTCTGGTCCGGGCCAGAGCAGGCCAGAGCAGGCCAGGCCAGGCCAGGCCGTTGCTGCCGTTGAATAATGATCTCTAGAATGTCTTGTTTCAAAAAAGCTAATAAGATCATTTATAACACAGTTAGTTCAGGTTCTGGCCTGGTCCGGACCGGCCTGGCTCTGTTCTGGCTCTGGCTCTGGTCTGGTTTATGGGGTCTGTCTGCCCGTCTGTATTGGCAATTTCCTGCACCAGCTCTCGATTAGGGGCCCAAAGGTGTAGGCAGGAGGGGTTTCCATATGCTCCAGCGATGACTCCAGCGAGTCTCTGTTGAGAGATTCCATCGTTTTTGAGCCTTACTTGGATGTTCCTCAAAATAGACACAAGATTACCTCAGAATTTACTCCGAAATTGCTAGGAATTTAGTCCGAATTAATATTTTCGTTTTAAGCATCTGATAGAAGCTAATTTCGAAGTAAAATTAGTATTTTTATCAAATTTACTCTGAAAATGTACTCCGAAATTAATCCGAATTGAAAATAAAAATCGAAAAGTACAAATTCAAGAATAAATACATTAAATGTACACCGAAAATACTCCGAAAAATCGAGAAGTAAAAATTCAAGAATAGATACTTGAAATGTAATCCGAAATTAATCCGAAAATACTCCGAAAATGCACATTATACACATTAAAAGCCCAGAAATACAAATACAACTAAAAATTTACTCCGAATATAATCAGAATTTATTCGTAATGGGAAAATTCCAGCCCGAAGCAGTCTGCAGTCTTAAATGGTTCGATCACATCCCCCCATCCCATCTACGCCACTGTTTCTGAGAGACTGGCGTTGCCCCAATGAAAATACCTCTATGCCGCAATTAATCGACAGCTCTGCGTGGATCCATTCATTTCGTGTGCTACGAATACGATGCTCTCCAGTGATCCGTGTGATTAGCCCCCACTGGGTGTGACGTCACAAATTCACAGTTGTCTACGATTGGGTGAAATTAACGCCCCTGCGTATAGGTACACGTACACGTACACGTACACACGTACACGGCAGCAGGAAGTGGGACACACACAGTACTGTGTGGAAACAGGAGACAGGACTGAGGACTGAGGAGACATGCGTGTGCCTAAGTAGGACACTTTGAGGCAGCCGCTGACAGCTGATTGCCATTTGTTCTGCAGAAGCAGCAGCAGCAGCACCAGCAGGATGTGGCCATGGTTAAGAGTCCCTTTTTGGCCGGCCATCTCTCTCTCTGTCTCTGTCTCACTCTCACTCTGTTTTGCAGTTGGTTTCGGAGTCAATTAAACTGCCAACACTTGTTAACAAGCTGCAATCACAAACACGCCCCGAGCGGACACTCCATCCTCCATCCTCCATCCCAATCCCCATCCATGACTGACCAGCGAATTATCACCGAAGCCCTGTTCCTGTTCAACAAAATTGAGGGATATATGTATATACATACGAGTGTAAGAATAAAATATATTTTTGGGTCCTGGCGCAAAGAGGCGTGCCCCGCGTGGATGGGGGTGGGGGGGGGGCAGTTATGTGTAGTTTTTGAAAGCGCCTCTTTGCCGCTCGCTCCATCGGTCTCTGGTTTCTCACACGCTCGCTGGCTGGCAATTTTTTATTTATTTGCAAAAGGCAATTTAAAAGCCAGAAGAGCCGCAAAACTTTTGCCTCGCATTGAATTTCAATTTGTGTTTCCGCATAAAAATGCGCCTCGTATTTATTTTTGTGGGTTATTTGTGCCTTGTCTCTGGGCCCAGATCTTTTATCGCTGATAAAATGCTGCTGCTGCTACGGCCCTTTGGCCGCAGAGCGAGAGAGGGAGAGAGGGAGAGAGAGGGGGCGTGCAACGCCAGCCACGCCCTGATGCCCCGATGTTCGATGTTGCTCTGTTGCTCTGTTGCTGTTTTACAATTGTTTGTTTTGGGCTGTTTGTTAAACACCTTCCGCTACACGTCCAGGCGTCCAGTCCAGGCCTTTGCCAAATCGCCTCCGTTTCACACAGATACACTCCTGCATAGAGGGACACTACAGATACAGATACAGATACAGGAGACTGGGAGACTGGGAGGCGGAAGGCGGGAGGGCACACATCCTTTGTCATGTTTTGGGCATGGCAAAAGATTTAAGGCCCCCACCACTTGAGTGCCTTTGCCCCTGGGCGCTCGCTGGTTCCTGCAAACATCCCTCTATATAGGGTTTTGGGGCCTGTGCCCTTTGATGTTGCTCCTCCTCGTGTTCCTCGAGCATCGGTGTCGGGGTCGGGGTCGGTGTCGGGGCAGTGGCAGGGGCATCTTCGTCTTTTGGCTCGCCTCGCATAACTTTGCTTGTTAACAATTGCATTGTACAACAACAGCAGAAGCAGCATCAGCAGCAGCAGCAGCAGCAGGAACGATCCAACGATCCAGAGATCCAACGATCGAGCAGCAGCAGCAGCAGCAGCAGCACCGGCAGCAATCCAACAATCCTCTCTCAATCTGAACCTGGAGCAGGCTCCCTGCTCTTTTTGCCATTTTTAGGTATCAACGACGGTTACGATTGCGTCGGCACCACCACACAGATCCCAGATCCCAGGACACAATGGACACTCTTTTTCGAAAATAGGTGGCTTGATTTATTTGTCTGCAAATTCGCTTTCTCAAAAGGCATTTTCTGTGGCGGGAGATCCCGAACTGCTGACCCAACTACTTATCCGAGCCATACCCGGTTTGAATATGACTATGAATATGAGTGTGAGTGTGAGTGTGAGTCTGAGTGTGAGTGTGAGTCTGAGCATGTGATTCAGTAGGTATTCAGATTCAGACTCAGATTGGATTTCGCTGCGTAAACATGAGGCATGGCTAATGGTGATTCTGGATCAGCATCTGACATTTATCGCTGCCATTTGCTGAAATCGATCTCCCCCCCTCCCAACCCCCTGGATTTGGAGAGGTCTCCTTTGGAGAATGTCTTTCCTGGTTTTTATTGACAAGCCCCCAGGCCATGTATCGACATCGACGAAGCGTTCAACTACTAAATCTGTGCACTCAGAGCTATGCCACGTAAATGTCGCAACACCACAGAAAAACAGAACAGAACAGAACAGAACAGAGCAGAGTCCCGTCCCAAGAAGAGAAACAAATCCCTTACAAAACTAAAGCCAGAGACCCCGAGAGCAAGTGTGCAAATTCCATTAAAAGAACATTTACAAATTTGGCAAAGATCAGCGGCAAGAGCAGCGGCAAGAGCATCGGCAACGGCAACAGCAACAGCAACACCAGCAACAGCAACAGCAACAGCAACAGCAACTGCCACACAAAAAAGTCCTCTCTAAACTAGCGCGACACCTCCGAATGGGGGCTAAGATCGAAAGACCTTGAGCACTCCACATCTCAGAGGCTTTGCCTCTAAAAATAATGCCAGACAAACTACAACAAACAACCCACTGAGTGCTGCAACCACTGCAACCGCTGCAACAATGCAGTGCAACAGCAACAACAAGGAGAACTTTTGTCTCCAACAGCGTTTTCCCTAACAACCCGAAGGTGATAAATAAAATTCTTTATATGCAATCTTTTAATGCAATTTACAATAAAATCAACATGGAGTTTAGTTGCTGGCGGTTGCCGGTTGGCGGTTGGCAGTTGCCGGTTGGCGGTTCCGAGGCTCTTGCCACACGGCTCTCGGTTCTCCCGACTCCCGACTCTCGACTATCGGTTCTCGGTTCTCGGTTCTCTTGCGGACAGCAGCTTCTTCCTTTTGGGCCCTCGCTAAATAACAAGGGGGCACAGCTTGATTTGACATTAGCACAATCCCACAGATCACCTTCCCAAAATGGATTTTGCCGCCGTCGTTCGTCGTTCGTCGTCGCCATCATTCCCGGCCGTAGCGTAGCCCTCGCTGCCTGAACTTTTGTCTGCAGAAAGCAGCAGCAGCAGCAGCAGCATCAGCAGCAGCAGCAAACGGAGAAACGGAAATGGAGGCCCAGAGAACGCGATGATCATTGCGACCGGGCAATAAATACAGCATAGAAATGATGTACGGAAAACGATCGCAGCTGAAGCAGCAGATTCAGCTTCAGGTTCAGCTTCAGCTTCAGCTTTAGCCACAGCTTCAGTTCCAGAAAGATCCTAGCTCTCTGCTGCCCAGCCAGACAGACCTGAGATCCAAGGCCCAAGACCCAAGAAGACCCAAGAAGACCCCAGAGCCAACACACACACAACTCCTCCAGCCAGCAGCTCGACGGGGGTGCCTGGGTGCCGGCGATGACGCTGATGATGGCACAGTGGTACCATTACAATGAGTAATTGATAGAGGCATTAAGGCCCTTTATAGAAAACATCTATTCCTCAATGGGCAATTAGCTGGCCAGAGAATTGCATTCTTATTCCGAAAATAAACTCTGCCGACTTGGGTTTTCTTTTCGTCGGTCGTCGGGCTATAACTTTCAAGCTATAAAAAGTACTCCGAAAGTACTATAGAATGGATTTAGGATAACTTTATTCCGAAAAGAGGAATTTAAAACCGAAATGGATGTGAATTTACTCCGAAAAAAAACTTGCTACGTCAATTTCACAATTCACATTAACAAAGTAACTCCGAATTTAGTCCGAAAAGTTCCGAAAGAACTCCGTATGTAGCTAAAAACACCGAGTTTAACCGAAAGTTACTCCGAATTTAGTCCGAATGCAGCTCCAGACACTGAAATCACTCCGAAATCACTCCGAACTCACTCCTAGTGTAATGTGATCTAAATTTACTCTAAACTACTCCGAGTCTACTTGGAATGCCATTTATTTTGCTGTTGAATTCACTTGAAATGTTCCTCCTTTTCAGGCCTCACACCCACTGTGTCTGCAAAGAGTCTGGCAGCTGCCTAGATGCGGATGCTCGGGGCTGCCGCTGCCGCTGCCGCTGATGCTCGTTTGGGCTACCACTTTGCGTCTGGGGCTGCCGCTCCGCTCCGCTCTGCTCCGCTGATGGCTGTGCTGCTGCTGCCACTGCCACTGCCGCTGCTGCTGCTGCTGCTGCTAACGCTGGCAAGGCTGGCGCGGCATTATTAATGATAAATGTGGCTTGCACTCATGATAAATACAGAGAATCGTTGAAAGGTATAAATCAATAATAGAGAAGTTTGTTTGCAGTTAGGAGGAGGATAGGCGCAGGATGGAGCCGTGATTTTCCAGGGGGAACGAGGAGCGGAGAACGGGGGGAGAACCAGGGAACGAGGGAACCAGCCTGCAGACAATGAGTATGCCAAAACATAATTCAAGTTAAAGGTAAAGGTCTTCGTGTGGAAGCTGGCACCGGGATCTGATTAGCGGCCCAGGAGGAGACCTCTTTGCTGCCGCTGCCGCTGCCACTGCTGCAACTGCCACTGCTGCAACTGCAACTGCAATTGCAATTGGATGCGCCTGTCCCGATTCGAGCTGTCGGGGACTTCTGCTGCTTCCTCTGAATGCCGCTCCACAAAATCATGTTCATTAATTGACTAATTAATCGATGGCTGGGCTGGGGCCCTGCATCAAAACAGAGACATAACAGGGTATGGCAGTGCGATTATCAATAACAATTAGCCGACGCCCGAGACCATCTCTTCAGGGCTTGGGACTGGAACAGGGGACCCATCGATGGGCTGTCAAATAAATGTGGGCCCGTGTCTGGGGCTCCAGCTTGCAACTGCAACTGCAACGGCAAGTGCAAGTTGCATTTGAATGCACGAGTTACGCATCCATCAAATGTCAATTGTTTGTCTTGGCTTGGCGCTCTGCCTTCGTCGTCGTCGTCGTCGTCGGAGAGTCTTCCTTCACAGACAGCATCCCCATCGCCCCATCGCCCCATCGCCCCACCGTCCGTCCGAACAAACGAACGAACAGCTTTGGCGCATTTCTCATAAATCATTCGAAAGGCTCTCTGGCGGGCATTGCATCAGCGACAACGTCCGCGATGTCTTGTCAGAAGGAGCTTCGAGCTCCGAGCTCCGAGCTCCTCCTTCTTCATCTGCGATGCCCATCCATGGCATCGAACTTGTCTAGCACCGAAGGCCGAAGGCCGGGGGTGAGTGAGTGTTCTGCGACAAGCCACGTCTTGAATTAGTTGGCAGTCGAAAGGCATTAAGGATAAGGAATGCCCAGGGAGCGAAGGAAGGAAGGCTTTCGAATCTAAACTTTTAATTTTGAATAAAAGTTGAGAGCAAAGTGAATATGCCTCTCTCTCTCTCTCTCTTCTTCTGCTCTGCGGCACTTTGTTCCTATTTAAGTTATTAATAGAGGCGCCCCTCTGGCTCCTCCCTCTTGAACGGGCTTTCTCTTTGACCTTATGGACTCTATGGAGAGATGATTCTAAATGTATATTCCATGAAGTTGGCACAACTTCTGCCGCACAACACTCGTAAAACAGGTGCACTCTGGGGGAGGTCTGGGCCACAGCACTCCCATTCCAATCTGTCGGACAGCAGCAGACCTGTCTGACCCCTCGGCTTTGACCGACGATTGGTGCGGGGGACACGGGGGGCACGCCGCCTCTGAACCGTTAATGTGCTGGCGGTTTTAGTTATGGGCAAGCCGCCACCAGCTGGGAGTTGACCAGGCGCCAGGTGGCAGGTTGCTCCTTGCCGTGCCGTGCCGTGGCGTGGCGTGTCCTTTGTGCCCCCGTTGATAATTTAAAGCCAACGACCTGAAAGGATTAAAGGCAGCCGAATGGCAACATTTACTCTCTCTCCGCCGCTGCTGCTGCTGCACTCTTTTGGCAACATGAATATTCATTTCAATTGTGGCAATGGCAATGGCAATGGCAATGGCAACGGCAACTGCAACATCAGCAGCGGCTTATGGTACTTTCTTTCACACACCAAAAGAGTTGCCACTGCCAGTGCCACTGCCGCCTGGTGGGGGGACGACGACCCACATAAATCATTCACAATTAGATGCGGACGCAACTGCGGCATCGGCTTAAACACCTGACCGACTTGCCTCCGAAACATTCCCGAGTGAGTGGCCGAGTGAGTGCCCGAGTGAGTGGAGTCCATCCCTGGAGTTTCACTCAAAACATTTAACCGGCATTTCAATTCCAAAACGACGAACCGTAAAACGGAATTTTTCGCCCTCCTCCACTCACAACATGAGCGAGTGAGTCGAGTGAGTGACTCGAGTGACTCCACTCGGGCGAATGAGTGTTCCACTTGCCATTACGTTCCGCTGTGGCATTTCTGTGGCATCCACGAACCTGTTCCCACTGCGTGCCACATTCGTACTTGACACCGCGAAGACGCTGCCAACCGAAAGCGGACCGAAACGTTTTTTTTTTAATACCAAAAAAAAAAAAACAAAAAGAACAAAATTACAACAAAAAGAACAAAAAACAACAATAATACTCGTAGCCAGAGAGAGAGAGAGATGCATCTGATGGATATGGATATGGATATGGATATCGGTATGGTTAAACGATCTAAACGACTATATAGTACGGTGTTCAAGTGATTCGTGTGTGTGTGTGTGATCGATCGATCAATGGTCAGCGCTTTTTTTTTGTTGCTTGGTGATCCGATCCGATCCGAGCCGATCCGTTCGATTCCGAGTTCCCGAAACGCCAGATTCACCGAGAATATTCGCGTTAATTGAGCTGTACTTACAGCTGTAGTACAAATTTGCATAACCAGGAGAGCGACAGAGACAGAGAGAAGAGAGAGGAGGATATCCAGAAGAGAGGAGCAGAGGAGCAGAGCAAGCCATAAACAAATCTCGCTTGAGCGTCTTGGTTCACTGATTTAATGCCACAAACAGATTGCAGATTGTAACCTGCAGCCGCGCCCCGTGCACCACTCCAGCCGCCAGCCACCAGCCGCCAGCCACCAGCCACCAGCACCGACTCCAGCCACCACCTTCCACCTCCACCTCCACCTCCACCTCGAACTCCTGCCAGAGCCGCTGCTGCCACTGCCACTGCCGCTTGGTCAACCTGCTTGCTGGAAGCTTGTTTCTGCGGAAGAGCAGCCGCCGCGCCGGTGGAGCGCCAGACCCGGCACAAAAAACGGCCAAAAGGAGGAGAGCAAAAGAAAAAAAAAAGCCAACAGAATACAGTACAACAACTTTGCTGTTGTTGTCGTCGTCGTAGTCGTCGTCGGCGTCGTCGTCGTTGCGTCTTGGCCGAAAGAATTTTCTTAAAAACAGCAAAAAGCAAAAACAACGCGCTAAGATTTACAACGCGCGGAACCCAAACACAAACCCAAACACAAACCCAAACCCAAGCCCAAACCCAAAGCCAAAGCCAGCAAAAAGTGTAAAAGGCAAGCAAATGCAGCAGAAGGAAAAAAATTAGCGCATACTGAAGTGTATCTCTCTCTGTGTGTGTCTGTCTGTGTCTGTCTGTGTGTGTGTCTCCGCGTGCGCGTGTGTGTGTGTGTGTAGTATTTTTTTTTTTTTTTTTGCAACTAAAAGAAAAAGTTTGAAAAGTGTCAAGCGCGGAAAGCGCGGTGCGGCACGGAACGGAACGGCACGGCACTCGACTCTCTCCTCGCCTCGCTATTCGGTTCGGCCAATAACCCAACGACATTTTGTGGCAGGCATGCAATGCGGCGAGGCGACCCCAACGGGCCAGCCTGCGAGTTAATTACCGTTATCCTTGCACAGCAACAACAACACAAGCAACAACTAAACGGTACTCAAGTTGGGGACTACGATTACGCCCCGCTGTCGCCCCGCTGTGTGAAAGGACAACCACAGCGACATCGCCATATCGCCATCCATCGCCATCGCCATCCGCATCCCCGTCCGCATCTCCAGCCCCACCGTCCCATACGCAGACCAAGACAAGGCCAAGCCGTCGTCAAGCAAACATTCCAATCGGAAACGGGCTAATTGGCACACTGCGTATCTCAAAACGAGGTGAGTTCTAGGAGTTACAGTCGAACGATGGGCATGGGATGGGATGGGAAAGTGTTCGTTCCAGGATTCATCGATCAATCGGGAAGAACCCTTGGGTACTCTACTGAAGAGAAGAGATCTTCTGCTTTAGTTTATGTCTCCATATAATTGGATTTTCCATCATGTTTTGGGGGCCATTACGGAGTTGTTGTTGTTGGCCTTCTCGCGGGCCTTCAGCTCTCAAAACAGCTGATGCAACGGCCCGGCTCTCATCAGTGCCTGCTCTGGCTTTGGACGATAATGGGCCCAGCCGAATGGGAGCTCTTGATATCATTAATTGTGCCCACTTTGCCGGGTACAGAACTGCGAGTCCCACCATGTTTGATACCACATGTCGATCTGTCGATCTGTTCACCGCACTTTTACAGGTTATACTTTTGGAATTGTGATTCTAGATGGCTTTTCTCGCGGAGAACGGTGTGCAGATGGCATCTGGGGGTGGTCTGCATAGATCCAGGGCATAGCTTCGGGTACACAGACGAAGCCCCGACAGGACTTTTCCTGCCTGTCGAGAGTCTCTGATTCGACTAACGAACCCTTTCGAAATGGAAACCGAAAGGTCGCCTGGTTTTTGCATGCCACAATTAACACGCTTTAATTTCGAAACTTTACGGATCAGAGGGGATGACTAATGCATTTGGCATTGAGCTGCCGATTAAATTCCACGGAAAGCGTCTCAGATCTCTGCCACATGAAGGATATCGATAGCTAAGCGGCAAGGGCAGCGGCTCTACTTTTAAGCCCGATACTCAGTCAGTGTATAGTAACCAATACAATATATCTCCATCTTTCTTCATCGTCTCTCGGGCGAATCTTTCCGCCATCTCTCTCCATTTTGCCACAGATGGTCGACCTTTGTGGGGGTGGCAGGCTCCTATAGTCTCTGAGATCTAGCCAGACACAGCTACACCGACTCGGCTATTGATGCTGATCAAGAATATATATACTTTATGGGGTCGGAAACGATTCCATCTGTGTGTTACACAGACCCTAATATCTTCGGGTATCGGGTATAATAAACAAAACGCACTTTAGACATCTTCTTTTATGTACATATGAATCTCCATTTCGTTATATAAGTTAGAAAAGAAGTTACAACAAATGGACTTTCGTAGATCATGCTAATGTTTTGGTTTACGCCGATGATTATCCGGATTCTGGCCACGACCTGGGCTTGCTCCATCTCGAAGGTTTCTGTTCCAGATAAAGATTGACTTTGATACCGAGGAGGTGGAGGCTCTGCTACCCAGATGGAAACGAACGAAGATCTGGCCTTAGATGGATTCGAATACGTAGGTGGAGGTGCTTTTCGCATATGTGGTCTGGGTCTTGGATTCATCTCAGGTCTGGGTACAAATTGATTTGGGTACTGAGAATTACCCATCGAAGGTATGCTCTGGGGTGGATTTAAATACGGAGGCGAGTTCCACATGGGTGGTCTGGGTGCTGGAAGTCCGGGATTTGGATACGGAGGAGGATACGGAGACTGCTGAATGGATGATGTTTGATTTTTGGACACGACTGAGCCCTGGGCCACGGTCTCATGTGTGTTATTGGCCTGGACGCTGTGGCTGGTGATGGAAACATCTCCATTTGTGATGGGCAGGGGGGCCAAAGAGCCGCCTGAGCCCGCTGGACCCAGTCCAGTTTGACTCTTGGATACTAGTCCAGGTATATCCGATTCTGCACTGGCTTCGGATGCGGCAAGGTCCGATGTCGAAGTGTTCACATTTATGAATCCCTGTCCAACTGCAGATGGAGGAGGATAGTTCATAGATGGATTTGGGTACTGAGGGGGTCTGGCCACAGGCGGAGGCGCCCCTAAATACCGAGGAGGCATGGGACCCATCGAAGGTCCGGGTACAGATGTATATTGAGGTTTGTTTAGAGGTGGATTCGAATACGGCGGAACGAACCTAGACAATGCGCCTATGCGGTATGCAGGATAATCGCTCTTGCTCTCGACTGCTCGCGGGTAGAGTGTTTCAAAGGCCTGTGCACTCATACAACCGATGAGCTGCAGCCAAAGGAGGAACCACTTCATTTTGCCTGATCTGAATATCCGAATATCCGAATATGTGCCGTGTCCCGTGTTCCGTGTTCCGTGTCCCTTGGCCCGTGTCCGTGGGCAAGTGCTGCCTGTCGAGAATCTCTGATTCGACTAAAAAACCCTTTCGAAAGGTCGCCTGACATTTGCATGCCTCTCCGCTTCGCTTTGGCTCGCTTTCGTACTGAAAATTTAACGGATCGGTGAGGATATCTAATCTATTTAGCATAACGCAACCGATTATTCACCGCATAATGGTCGCCAGGGACGGGACCGTCAGTGGCTTTGATCTCTGGTGCTCCTCGTCTGTCGGGGCGGCATGAAAGTGGGGCTCGAAGCCAATTCCAGGGAAGTCCACTTAGCCAGACCAGACCAGACCCCGAAACCCATCGAAAAACTCCACATATGCGGCCAGAGACTGACAGAGAGAGAGAGGGCACTCCACTCCACTCTGTAGACTGCATGACTCCTAGATGTGGACTCGACTTGGAGTCGCGTCTCTCTGTTTGTCTCTCAATTTCCATTAGACAGAAAGCTGGTTCTGGTTCTGGTGCTGGTTCTGTGTGTCTGGAAAAAGTGAATTTATGTCGAGCCGCTAAACAATTGATGCTGAAAAATGATGGCAATGACAAAGTGATTACTGCCTGCCATAGAAAGCGAGCGGGACTGGGACTGGGACTGGGACTGGGAATGGGACTGGGACTCGGGCACTCGCACAAGCAATCGAAGTTCAAGTTGAAAAATAACATATACAATTTTCAATTTTCAATTTTGAATTGAGGCGATAGATAGCTCCACAGTCGGCACACAGTCCACCACTGGAGCTGCTGTTGCTGTGTGCCTCTGACTCTGACTCTGCCTCTGCCTCTGCCTCTGAGGCAGTCGCTTCGAAGGGGGGAGGGGGGGAAGTGCTCGTCGCAGACAAAAGAGAGGGATTTCATCATTAATCATTTAGTTTGTTGTTTTTACAAACGCAACTGAAAGTATACCTTGCCTATTTATACGCCCTGGATATAATCGTACCCATGTACCTATGTACATACCGCGTACATACCTATGTACATATGTACATACATATATACACTCGTAATCGACTTGACTTTCGGGCCTTACCTTCAATTTTCAGGAACGGTTGGGGCTGGGAGGAGAACGGGGGCACGTTCTTTTGATTTGAATCTTTCTTTTGCTACTCCTCCTCCCTCTCTCCACTCTCCACTCCCCCCTCTCGCCTCTCTCCGCCTTTTGGTATTTGGTAAATTGCTCATCGTCATGCTTTTATGATTTGGTATTTATTTTCTGTTGGTATTTTTGGGAGAAGAATTTGATGCGCTCTTCTTGATAAGCCCAAAGCGCCCTGTCCATGCACTGCCTCCACTTATTGTTGTACCTTTTCTCCCGTACGAATGTATCTGTGTGTCTGTGTGTAGGTGTGTCTACCAACAGCCCATCCCCAAAATAAAAAGAACTTCAGAACACACAAAGTACGAGTATCTGCATCTACAGTATCCACAGAAGAGCAATTTTATTTTTATTTTCATTTTTATTTATTTTCTTTCTTTTTTGCTTTAAAGCTTCAAAATGTACAAAGTTTTTGGAAATCAAACCGAGAGAAATGTTCTGTGTGTTCTGTGTGTATGCTCTTTTATGATATAACAGTGGGGACTAAGAGTAGGGGGCATGGCCGAATACTTAAGGGATAGAAATATATCGAATACAGTATATATCGAATGACAGTATATATCTTCTAAGAGCTAAGGGTGTGCCATTTAGACCTTTTTTTCATTTAACAAAAATTCTACAAAATAATGCCACAAAATTATGCTAATAAAAAAAGACAAATCTTAAGGAAAATTGTTTAATTTATTGGTTAAAATGGAAAAGATCTTGGAACAGCAGTAAGCCGGCACTGCAAAACTCTTCTGATGGCAGATCCTTTATGGATTCCAAAGCCCTCGATAGGGTATCCAAAAACTAGCCTGAAAAGCAAACTTTTTCCTGGGAACATCGGGAAATGCTGGCGCATCAAACTTTTTAACGAGAGACTCAGCCAGGATTCCCCCTCCCAAGCCAGAGCCCTGGGCCCCTCCTCCTAAGCCATCCCCCCTCCCCCCTCGCCCCTCCCCCGCCTTGTTGCAATAATTTCATTTGGGTGTACAGTTTATTATATAATTTTTGTCCCTTTTTGACTTTTATCTTACGTTTATTATGCCCCATGGAATTTGCCGATTTCCAGACGCTGCCCAGCGCCAGCGACTGGAGGTCAATGTCTTCCTCCACCGCCCAGCCACCCTCCACCCCGCGAGACACACTCGAAGACAACGCAGCAAGCACATCCTTCTATGGCTTAGTCCTGGGTCCCCCCTCTGGCATCTTTAAGAGTTGTAATAACTTTTGCACAACTTTTTGCTTATACATTTTGTTAGCCCACCCTCCTGATGTCTCTCTCCTCCAGTTGCGACTTGCCACAGCAGCAGCTGGGACCGGGACTGGGACTGGTACTGGGACTGGGAGGGGGGAGGCGTGTGGCAAAGTGCTAAAATGCCTTGACGCATTCTTTTGCACTTCTTCCTTCGAGCTTCGAGCAGCTGTCCAAACGTCAGACTCACTTCCCCATTCCCATGAATAGATCCATTCCAATGGCCATGCCCCTCCCGCCTCCCGCCTCCTGCCCAACAGAAAACGAACACGAAACGTTGACTTGTAATAATCATAATCGTAAATTTGCAAAAAGCCTGCCCCAGAGCCGAGGCTGCCGTGTCCTCCGTGTGTCCTGTGCGTCCTGTGGCTGGGAAGAAGTTGCTGGAGCAGGACTCCTTGGGGGCCGTTTAGCATTTTAGCCAAAGATGGGGCGTGGTCGCTGGGCGTAGGCCGTGCCACGCTGTGTGGCTCGTGTTTGTAGGCGTCATCATCATTATTATGGCCTGTTTTATTTATTTTCTTCTCTTTTGGCATAACAAGTGCGTGGGCCACGAGGAGGGCAGGAGGAGGAGCAGCCAAAGGAGCAGCCAAAGGACGAGGAGGAGGCCAGGGAGGACTGTCCATCGTCTCTTTGGAGAAAGGCATTTAAAAAGTTTTCTAAACTTCATTTTGAAGTTTTATTACCAGCGCGGAATAAAACGCAAAGCATTTTCTTCTCTTCTTATTTTCCTCTCGTGAGTTTTTCTTTTCTTTTCCTTTCTTTTCCTCTTTTTCTATATTTTTTTTTGTCGGTGTTTGCGTGGAAATTTGCTCTATTAAAATTCCAAGACACAGTTATGCCGTGGCAGGAGGTCCTAGTCCTAGTCCTGGTCTCAGTCCCAGTCCTTGTCCTCCTCCGGTGCAGCAGATGCCGCGGATGCCACACTCTCTGTGCTGCTGCATTCAGTAGTGGTGGCATGTGGCAGGGGGCATCGGCAAGTGGAGGAGCCATCAGTTATGCAGGTTGCCTATCTCTCTCTCTCTCTCTGTCTCTCTGTCTCTGTCTCTGTCTCGCTGTCTGCCTGCCATCCTTCTTCCTTCTTCAGTGCTTATCCTTGCTGGCGGCTTAGCAGTTTTGTAGGATTCGTTCAAGGAAAAGCCAGCCAGCAGCCAGCAGCCAGCAGCTGCAGCAAGGACCTCCCGAGTAAGTCTTAGTTATGTGCGACTGGCATTTATCCTGCGATAATAGTAAGTTGTGCTTGAAAGCCCATCAGGAGCGTCTACAAAGGCGTAAATGGGCGGGCTTAAGGGGGGCACAGAAGGGGTTTTCTAGAGGAGATATTAGAGCAAAAGTAATTGGAATTGTCATGTGATTATGGTTAAAGAATATTGATCTGGTTTACTGCTGCTGCTCCAGCTCCTGCTGCTGCTCATCTTTAATGCATTTCTTTCCTCATCCAAGGGGCGCATCCCCCTTTGCCATGCCCATGTCCTGTGTGCTGCCTTTGTGGCATATGCTGCTGGCTGCTCCTATCGCCCGACAATGTATGCATTCAAACAAGTCACAAGGGAAGCCGCCAGTCCCAGTCCCAGTCCCAAGAACCCCTTTCCAAAAGGATGTTCCCTGAATCCTCTACCAAGTAGCCTTAACCCTTCACCCACCACCCACCGCCCACCGCCATACGGCTCCATTTTTGGCCATGTCTTCGTCTTCGTTTTGGCTGCTGCTGCGACTTTTTCGTGCATTTTGTCCCTAACAAAAATGTTTATCTGTGTAACTGTAAGCAGGATAAACGCATGCCTGCCCAGAGAGAGAGAAGGAGGGAGAGAGAGGCTGTGATGGAGAGAGACATAACGAAGGAGAGCGATGTACGGGATATACGGGAACAAGAACAACAATAGATCAGTGTACGTACAAATGGCCACCCCCTCTACCCCCACCTCCACCCGCTTCCCGCTCCCTCACCTCCTCCTCCTCCTTCTTCTTGGAATACTTTTGCGGTTTCTTTTACTTCTTTCTTTCGCGCCAGCGTCCATTGTTAAACTTGAACGCTAAAATGGCGAGGGAGCCGGGGGAGCACTCGTCCCAAGGGGCTCGGGCAGGGGCGCGGCGTGGCATTACAAATTTCATGAAAATTGTCCTTAGCACACGGAACGTTGCCAGGACTAGGCCAAGGGCTAGGGAGGAGATGTGGCAAAAACTTTATTTTAGTTTCGACCAGATGGAAAGCGTTATTTTATTGAATTCTTTTCGGTTTCTCTGTTCTCTTTTTAAGGATAGCAAAAAAAGGGAACAAGTACGAAGGGGTCTCCCTTCTAGATACCCTTACACGCCCCCAGCCCCTACTAGAGCCCTGCAGGGCAACAGGCAACCGGTCAGAGCCGAAAATTTCGGTTTTTTCTTCTCGCTCACTCTTGGTTTTTTGTGTTTCTGGTAGAGAGAATAAGCAAGAAATACAATAATTTGATGATTTTTAGCCTGAGTATAGGTTTTCTTGCTTTACACTGAAAAAACTAAGGTTCCGATATGGCAAGAGAAGGTTTTGCGCCAAATAAAAGAAAAGTATGCGTAAAAGAAGGGCGAATGTGTATTTTGAGACATCTCAGAGACTCGGATTCGGTGGTCAGTGACTCGAATCGGACTGAAGGCAGGATTCGTACTGATCGAACGCATTCGAGGGGTATAGCTGTGAGTTTCTGAATACTGTGGACTCGGGCAGGGCTCTAGTACTTACCCATTAAATATTTCAAAGAAGTACGAAGGATCAACAGGATCTTATGATCATTATTCTTGAGAAATACATGCCATCCATATCAAAGGATTCAGTTAGAACTATCTCAGATCGTCAATACCCCACGTGGCAGTGTATTACAGTGGGGGTAGGGGGAGGTGAAAATTCTATTGCCACAAAAGTTTTTTCGTTACGTTTTGCAGGTTTTTCTCTTGGACATTTGCCTGCTTGATTTTGCTGTCACTCGACTCCCTCCTCTTTTGCCTCCTGCCACACGGCCACACGGGCTGCTCATTTACTTTGTTGTCCCTGTCGCCTGGTCCTTGCCACAATAGTTGTTACTTTTCCCCTTTCCCTTTTCCTTCCCCTTTCCCGTCCCCTTGTTGTTGCTGGTAGAAAGTGTTCAAGTTTCTATCGCTTTTGTTGCTGCAGATTCGGGCTGTGGTCCTTTTTGCATCCTTTTTTCTGTGGTGCCAGTGGCTGTGGCAGTGGCTGTGGTTGTTGTTGCATTAGCCGCTCCGCTCGGGCCGTTCGTTGAGGCGTAAAGTTCAATGGCGGGTTAAATGGACTTAATACCGGAACTTTTGAGAACTTTTTTCTCTCCCCATTTACGAGTAAGTTTTCCATTCGACCAAAAACTTCTGGCGTTGATCGTCCCGCTCCTGGACGGAACAAAGTGAAAGTTTCCACTTTTTTTTCTCCGTTGAACAGCTTAAAAAGAGATTGGCTTCAGTGGGTCCTCGTCGTCCTCGTCGTCCTCTCAGCCTTGTTCTCTCTCTTTCTCTGGCCAAAGGATCTGCCAGGTTGTCTGCAAAAGAAGTTTTGTCCCAAAAGTTCGATGGCAATGGGAAAATGTGGCAGTGCCAGTGCCAGTGCCAGTGCCTGTGGCAGTGGCAACAATAAACGATGGCCAAATGTGGTTGAAAGGATAAACTTTTCTTCGGTGACAAAAAGGGAAAAACTTGCAAAATTATTCGATGGCCCGAAATTGAAATGGAATCTGCTGCACATTTAACTGGCAGTTAGCCCCGAAACTAGTTCTTCGAAACGCCATGGAAAAGCCATGGAAAAATGGAAAAATGGAAAAGTGCAGTTTGGTTGCTTTCCAAATCCGTAAAGTTTTCCCCCATCTTCCCCCAGGAGAGCTCCTCTCTCACAGAGTGAAAATCCTTACCTTTCAGGCTCTCAGAGAGCGCGTGTGAAAATTCGTTCGCCCCGTTTCCATCACAACGAAAACTCTTCAGAGTTTCAGTGGAAACTTGGCCAACTTTAGAGGCGTTAAGAGCCAGCACTAGGGGCCAAATTTGTAGCCAGTTATGCAAAAGAGGCCAGCAAACAAACCGTCAACAACAGCAACATCAGCGGCAAGAAAAAAAAGAAATAGACGGGCGGGCTTGAGGGGGCTGGGAGGGGTTGGGGGGGTCCCGTGTCAACTTTTTCAGCCTTTGGCCAAAGGACATGCCAGCAATTTTGGTCCCCAAACAGCAGAGAGTGCTGGGGTGGGGGCACGTGGGGCAGGACACGGGGCGACAAGTTGCTAAGTAAGCAGCAGAAAACTCAAATAAAAGGCCAGCTAGCGGAATGGGGCTAGTTTTTCGGCGAGTGCTACTCGGGAGTGGAGTGGAGTGCCTCTCGGATCGGAGAGGTGTGAAAAAGGTACTGGACCCCATCGCCCCCCCCACGCCCCGTCAAAGCTCGACGCGAGAGAGATTTTTCCTTCAAAAGTTTTATGGTCGGAAAGTAAACAGAAAACTAAAAGTGAGAAAAGCAAGCGCCGCAGAGATTGAAGAGATTTCAGATTCCAGATTCCCGGATTCCCGGGAGATATCTATCCCCCCCCCTCCTCTATGCTTGGGGGCATCCACTCTTCTTCCTTTTTCTCTCCCTCTGTGCTTTCTGTGCTCTCTCTGTGTGTATATACAATATTAAAATTCGCTTATGCCAAAAGGACTGAAGACACAGAGCCCGACATCTTATCTGCGGCTTCTTGGTCGTCTCTTGGTAGGGGTCTTGCTGCTTGCTGCTTGCTGCTTGCCTCTCGTGTCTCGTACCTGCAGTTGTTTTAGGCGGCTTTTGTTTGGTTTCCGCTTCACACTTCCCAAGTGGAAGGTTGGGTTGCCGGGGGGAGGGGATTCGATGGGCAACACTGCGGTTTATGTGACATGCGGGCCCCGGGAAACTAAAGAAGCAGCAAACAAACGAATGCTGGCAGGTGAGTGGCAGTGGCAGTGGCAGTGGCACTGGCACTGGCACTGGCAGTGGGGGATAGCCATGATGGTACTCCATGGTGTATACCACTGTACAGTGTGTGCAGGCAACAGAAGTCATACAAACGTAAGACAAAACGGGGCAGAAGACCAACGACAGAGAGACACAGAGACAGACAATACAAGACGTTCGAACTTGTCATACAAAACGCTTTTGCGACAATCAATGGAATTTATGGTCAGAGCCCGAATCCCAGGGTAAAACCCAAAACCCAAAACCCAAAACCCGAAACCCGAACCCCTTCTTAAAGCTGTGTGTGTAGTGTTTATTCGCTTTGTGTACTTAAACATTTTTAACGCCATTTGATGCCTTTTCACACATTCGGCAAAAGCGTAAAACAAACACAAGAACCCATTCCCAGGGCCCCGCACCACCGCACCCCCACACCACCGCACCACGAACCAAACAAAAAAACTCAAGAAACACTTAGTCAGCCCATCATCGTCCTTTCTTTAGTTTTTGGGGGATTCAGGACTCAGGATACGCCGAGTGCGGGAGTGCGGAGTCCTGCCCAAGGAATGAACGAGGGCGGGGCCGGCTACTGTATTGAATTTCACGCATCATTTGGCCCAGGCCTTGGCTTTGGCTTTGGCTTTGGCTTTGGGTCCAAGGCACCGCCTCGAGGCGGCGGCAGCGGCAGGGCGTGGGTGCAACTTTTCGACTTTGCGGCTGGGTCTAAAATTCCAACAAATATGCCACGAAAAAGGCAAAAGGCTGAACGGGGAAGGGGAAGGGGGAGGGGGCAAGGTGTTAGAGTTGGCATTTAATTTCAGAAAACAGAAAACCGAGAGACAGGTGCCAGGTGCCAGGTGCCAGGAAGAGGGGGAAGGGCGCCAAAGGAAAGGTAATATGCTTAGCATAACCATTTAGTTGGGGAGGTGTTAGGGCCCCGAGGCCTTGGAATGTGCCCCCGCCACCAACGCACGAAGAAGGGTTCTGTTTGGGGGATCTATGGGGGCAGGGGTGCCCAAAATTCAAGTGAAAGCTCGGTAGGCGGCTCTCCCGGTTTCACCTTTCAATTGAAACCTTTTTCATAATTAAAACTTTAGTTTTGCCCGACAGAAGGCCCCCAAAAACCAAAGACCGCAGAGCACACGCACTACAAAGGGGTCTGTGCCGCAAATACTGATGTTTCTGCTGGGGCTTGTGGGGGCTTGTGGGGGCCGTTGGGGCCGTTGCGGTGCCGAATGCTGATTAATGTGGATTGCCCGGGCGATTGCCGGACAAATGTGTGCACATTAGCATTAAAATATCCTCTGTGCTCTGTTCTGTTACCAACTTTTATTGGACCAATTAGATTGCGGTCAGCAAAAGCTGAAAAGCTATAGAAATTTGTGTGCTGTAGTTTTTCGGTAGTTTTTTCTGTGGTTTTTTGTTTGCCATTTAATGGTGCAGTCATTTGCACCCAACAAAAGGGGTCTGTCTCCCCTCCTCTCTGCCACACAATTGTTGTGTGTTCTATAAAGACGTCATGATATGATGGAGGGGCAGTGGCAGTGGACTACCAACTAATTAGCCATCATCAGCAGCGGCGGCTACACAATTTCCATCCAAAATAACAAACACTAAACCCCCACCAATCCATCGAGGGGCTCGGGGCTGTGTAACCGCAGGTACATGAGGGTTTTCGGGGGTTTGTTCGGAGGGAAACGAAACGCGTTAGTAACTAAATTAGCGGCATTTGGTCTCCGAGAGAGAGGGAGAATTATTGAGTCCCACTAGGTTTTGTTTCTTCTTCTTCTCTTTTTTTGGTCTCCTGGTCTCCTCTTTGCTTTGTTCATTCGGGCCGCCTCCGTTTGCCCCTTTCTGTTGTTGTCTGTTGCATTTGCTTCTTTGGCTAATACAGACATCTCGCCAGAAAAGAGAGGAGTGGTGGAGGGGGGGGGGAAAGCAGAAAGCACTTTTAGATAAAAGGTTTTTCATGTCCGTCGTCTCTCCATTTGAAATTCATTCTCATGGCTATGGTCATGGTCATGCCACCACAGACGACCATCCATGGGATGCATCTCTCCCTCCCTCTCTCTCTCTCCCTCCCTCTCTCCCTCTCTCTGTCTCTGTCGCAGACAAGAAAACGGTAGTTCAGAGGTAGACCTGAGACCTTCATCGCGGGCTCCACTAAACCGAAAACTTTTAGTGGAAACCCCCGAAATTATGCAGACGGGGGAGAAGGGGGAGCCCAGCCAGCGGTTTATTAATGTTTGTCCAAACAAAATTTAAGTGTGTCCGTGGCTCTATCGGTGGGCTACTTCATCTTCTGTTCTGCTGTCTTCCCCGTGATTTAAGCCTGGCTAAAATGATTTCGGCTGTCATTAATTTCCATCCTCCGACCACTGGAAAAAAAACGTCAAAAGCAGAGTTATTAGCGTGCGGGTAAAACACGTTTTCCACTTCTGGCCGGTGGCCGGTGGCTGGTGGCTTCTGGCCATTTTGCCGCCTTCTTGGCCATCTCGTGTGCTGTGTGCTGTGTGCCGTGTGTCGTGTCTTCTGAAGAAGCTCTTCCAACATCCAAATGACAACAAATTAGACAGTTAATGTTAACAATCTTTTATGATATTTACATCTTGTTCCCCCCCACCCCCAAAACAAAGGAATTTCCGTGGGTTCTGTGGGAAGATTCCATCTCAAGTAATGCTAAACATTTTTCCATTACTTTCGGCTGCCTTCGTGCAATTTTCGGGGGCATTTTAAAGTGCGGCAAAATCGTTTTAGGGCCGACCATCAATCATTTTTGTCGCTGGCCAAAGACGAGGCTCAACTCGAGTTTGCTTTTAGAGTCCTGCCCGCCGCCCACCGCCCACCGCCCACCGCCCGCCGCCCGCCTGTCGTTCATCCTTCCAGCTGTCTCCTCAAATCTGTATCTGTATCTGTTCTATATCGCATGCCACTGCCACTCCCCCTCTTTCGGGGAGGGGGAGGGGAGGGGAGGGCATGTCGACAATACAAATGATGGGAGCGTCAACAAATGTGGGCGTGGCATGGCAGCAGCAGCAGCAGCAGCTAACGGTAATAGAGATAAATTCGCTTCATTTTTTGCTGTCGCTGATAAAAAAAAAACAACGAAAAAATCGTACCAGCAACAAAAAAAAAGGAAAGGGAACAATTGGGGAGGGAGGAGGGTATTGGCTTTGGGGGAGGGGGTGAAATGGAGCTTTAGGTGGTTTAGGGGGTGGCTGGTGGGTGGTGGGTGGTGCCGCGGCAGCTGCCTTCTGTGCTCAATCAGCGACGCGACTCGACTCCGCGCCGCGCCGCGCCGCCTCGCTGACAATGTCATTTGGCGACCACTTTATTGGCTTTAATGACAATGCTGCAAGGTGTCCCTTTGGGGCCCAAAGGAGAAGGAGAAAGCAGAGAGAGAGCTGTCGAGGAGGAGCAGCAGCTAGAGCAGCAGCTGTTGGCCATCAGCTGGAGTGGCATGCCACGGCAGTGGTTCTGCGTGTAAGCCCTGGTATTACTGCGATTTCATAGCAGAGCAGAGCAGAGCAGCCACCTCCCTTCCTCCTCTCCCCCTCCACCATCCACACAATTGCTGGCCCCGCCAGTACGTGCGATTATTATCATCAATTTTCTGCCGACTGAGTGAGTGATGATTGTCCCCGGACAACGGAAACCCTCTACTCTTCTTTTCCTTTCGAGAGGGTACTACGATTATTGTATAGATCTTTGGGCAGAAAGCCATAGCCATAGAAACAGAGACGAATATACGAATTTGGATGTAAATCGTCAGAAAAGACACTCCATCCATGGGTCGTCCGATATTTGACTCATATCAGCGCCCACAAGCGAGCTAAGCGAGTGAGCCGGGGGTCATCTCATCTCCTCTCCCTTTCAAGCAATCCTCCTTCAAGGGTATCTCTTCTGTCGGAGATTAGCCATCTACTGTTCTTGTTGGCTGCTCTTGCTCTTGTTACTGGTTTTTGTTGGGTTTTTTGTTGCCTTGGTGGGTGGCTCGGTGGCTCGGTGGCTCGTTGGCTTGGTGGCTGGGCTGCAGTTGCCCCTCAAAGACAGAGAAAAGGTAACATCGCAACAGCAAGACAAGTACTGCCACAACTGGAAGAGGAAGAGGAAGAGGCAGAGGCAGCAGCCAAAGAATGGGGCATAAGATTACAAGACTCAGAGACCCCACTCCATCCGCAGTCCAGAGCTCACGTCTCTCGTCTCTCGTCTCTTGTCTCTGGCTGGTGGTTCCTGGCTGATTCTGCTGATTCTGGTTCTGGCTCTGGTTCTGGTTCTGGCTGGTTTCTGGCTGGGCGTCTGTAAGCGTTAAAACGAACTCAAGTGGAAAACAATCTAATTTGCTAAAATTCCTTCCGCTCCGCTCATCGCAGCTCCAGCTTTCTCCGCCCTCTATCTCTCTCTGTCTCTCTTTGTACCGTTGCCCGAGACTCTGTTTCTACGTATTTCTCGGATTGCCGTCTATTTCAGATGATGTTGTTTTTTGTTCTTCAACTCAATTAAAGTTGATGGCCATTTTGCGTCGTTCTTGGCCAATATTGTTGACTGCGCTCCGACTCTGACTCCGTGGCAGTGGCATTGGCATTGGCAGTGGCAGTGGCTTTGATATAGTCGAGAGTCGCAGTCGAGTCGGAGTCTGTTTTATGAGCTCTCCTCTCCTCCCCGCTCCTCTGCTTAAGTATATTTATTTGTTTATAATGCGATTGAAGTTACAGCCAAAGGACAGACAGGCAGGGAGGTTGGGGGCTGGATGTCTGATGGCTAGAACGGCTCTAATTGGTAGAGGGATGGAGGGATGTGCTGTTTGGTAACCTGGTAACCCGAATGACCATCGCATAATAGTACCTATGTCTATACAGATTTCAATTTCAGTTTCATTCAACATCCAGCAATTTCTTTATTATTTTAATTTCTCTTTGGGAGGGCGGGGGGCGGGCTTCTCTTTTCTTTTTGTTGGCTGGTTGTTGCCTTGGCTCTGGGCAGGACGTTAATCTATTGTTTTTGGCCGTCAAGCAGCAGGCAGACACACAGCCCCACCCCCCACCCCACCCCACCCCCCAATATATATACTGTATATCCTGTATATCCTGTATAAAGTGGAGGTGGAGAGCTCCTCTGGGCTCTGGCCCCTGGTCTCTGGTCTCTGGTCTGTGTGTGTTTTCCTATTTTGCTATTAATGTCAGGGAAAATGTTTTGCTTGCGATTGGAAATTTGTTTGTCTTCTTGGGCCATGTCTCCATGTCCTCTTGGCCGGACAGTCTCCTATCGCATCGCATCGTATCGTATATCCCTCTGCTGCCCAGACAGTTGTCCTTGTTAGCTGTTGTTGTTGTTTCTTGTCCGTTTCGGTGCTTTATGACTTCACACAGAGAACCAGAGAGCCGGAGAGCCAGAGAGCCGGAGAGCCTTTTGATATATGAGGCATTTGCATGTGCCATAAATTCCTGTTGGCTTTGGCTTTGGCTCCGACTTTGGCTTTAGCTCTCTGACTTCTCATTTAATATTCATAAATTTTCCGTCTGCCGCACAACAAAAAAACCACTAGGAAAATGACTTGAGAGGCACCCTCTAAGCGGGGAAAAATCTATGAAAATCTCCTCTTATAGCAAGGGTCTTCAATCGATAGACAGACCTAATGCCCATCGGATCGTAATGAATTTTGGTATTTAGAGGGATAATATCTTAATCGATGATTCAAACAAACCACAGGCCTTTCTTCCCCATTCCCCAGACCCTACAGGGTATCAAATGAATAGAATAAAATATTTCTCCTGTGGGGATCCCTGCTCCTAGGTGGGGTGGGACCTAAACTAATTTCCAGAGCCCAAAACTGTTGTCATTTATTCTCGCCGCACCCTCCACTAAGCCTCTCCAAATCCCCCATTGGACTCCTCGCCTGCCCCCCTACCCCTCCTTCTCGCCTGCTAATTGTTTTATGTGCCAAGATTTGTGTCCTTGTCTGTGTTTTCGCTTTCCCTTTCGGGGTTTTTTTCAGCCTTTCAGCCGCCCTAAACATGTTTTCGCTGTCGTTGGCCCAGCCACGCCCACCGCCCACCGCCTACAGTACAGTAGTTATTGTTCATGGAGGGGGGAGTGGCTGTTTTCACTTGCTTTTCGATTAGAATGTGCTGCTTCCTTCCTACTCCTCGTACTCCCTCCTGCTCCATCCAGGAATTAATTCATTTTATGTTTCCTGTGTATCTGTATCTTATGGATACACGGGGGATACATTGACCTGCTGCTGCTGCTGCTCCTGCTGCTGCTCCTGCTCCTGCTTACGCCTACATATTGATTTTACTTCTTTTTTCCCCCTCCTTCCCCTTGCTGCTGCTGGTACAGCAGACGCTCGATAAGGCCATCCAGAGCGGGTCCCTCATAAGCTGGTTAACCTTAACGAGCATCTACTGTACTGTACTGAACTGTAGACCCTACTCTGAGCTCTCGTCCTCTGGCAGCCAAGAAAAATGATTGCAAAAGCAAAGTGGCCCGAGAGCCAAAGGTGAAGCCCTTCTTCTGCACTCCCCCCCCCCTTCCTGCTCTGCTGCTTCTCCTCTTTTTTGCGCGTGTGTGGCCCGCGGCTGCCCGGGCAAATCTATCAACTGCTGCTGCTGCTCCTCCAGCATCTGTGGGGGCTCCTTCTCGGCATCCTTCGCTGCTCTGTTCAGGGCAGCCTTTATTGAGTTTGTTCGCTAGCAAATTGCATTAGACACTTGCCAACAAAAAGTACGAGTACGACTCTGAAAGAGAGGAAAATCTAGCAGCAGCAGCAACGATTTTATGCTCGAGCCATAACTTTGGCGTTTGTGGCGTTTTCTAGGTGCTGCCACAAGACGGTGGTGCAGCAAATTTGAAATTAAATTTTCAACAAAAAATATATCATAAATATTATGCACATATGCAGCAGCCGAGAGGGAGACAGAGAAGGAGTGCTGCTCCTCTATCTTCCAAATATCTCGAGTGGCATGCAGCATGCAGTCTTTTCCCTTCTTTCAACAAGTGCTGTGTGTGTGTGTGTGTGTGTGTCGAGGGATGTATGCATCTCAAGTGGTGTGTGGCTGCGTGTGGCTTGGGCATCCCTTTTTCTTTCATCATCAGAATGCGTTTTCGGGGGGGGTAACACGATCCATCCCCCCACCCCTCCATTTTCTTGGCTCAAAACTGAAGCCAATGCCGAGTCCTAAGCCGAAACTGGGGGGAGCATTAATGTCTTATTGACAGCTCGGGATTAGAGCCAAAACCAGAAGTGTCTGGCAGCCAGGGCGAGTCTTTGTGTGTTTGAAAAGGGATTATAAAGCGATTTGTTTGTCGAAAATTATGAATCTCTGGGAGCACAGTCCGTCTGTCTATCCGTCTATCTGTCCGTCCGGCTGTCTGTCTGTTGTCAGTCGCTGTGTGTGGCTCAAAGCAGAAGTCTGGGGTTTTCCCAGCAAATCTCTTGGCTTTTGTCGAAAGGGGGAAAGGGAAGTTTTATCAATTTCTGACAGCATTTACTAGTGGATTTTCTCAGGGGCTTAAGAGGGAATTTAACAAGAAACGTTCCACCAAATAATGGCTAAATTTACTTATCTCAAACAGGGACAATGAGGGGGAAGGGGGCAGGGGGAGCCATTAAAAGAGTCAGCCCATCGTTAGGCATCCACTAACTGTTGTCCCCCAGAGACAGGTCTCTCTCGCTTTCTGCCTAATCTTTACTGCGAGTCTTTTATTCGTATCTTATAGGCCACATTTCAGTTTCCCAACAATATCTCTCTCTCGCTCTGAGATCTAATCTCCCTGACATTCCCCTTGGGCTTCATTAGTAGTTTCGATCGGAAAAGAAATGCCAGCAACAATACTTGTTGTCGTTTGATTTCCACATTCAAAAGATTTCAATTTGAATTTGAATTGGCAATAAAACTCCAAGTTTATCAGCTGCCGATGGCTCGGATCGGTTGGGATCGGATCGGTTGGGATCGGGTCTGAGCTGCGGCTTGTCCAGTTTTCCAGCCATCCAGCCATCCAGTTATCCAGTTTCCAGGGCAGCCCCTTGGGCAACTCGTTATACAACTCTATTAGTTTTTTCTTTCTTTCATTTTTGTTCAGTCCAGCCAAATCTCTCTCTCACTCTCTCTCTCACTCCCTCTCTGCACTCGAAAACATTCGATTCGATTCGATTCGATTCGTTTTTCTCTGTCCTCATAATTTATGTAAATCTAACAAAAGTTGTCAATTTCCATCTCTACACTGAGAGAAAAGCAAACGAAATTCAATTGATTTTCAAAATATATATAAATTCATTAAAAAGTCTTTTTTTAATTGAAATATTAAAACCATTAAAAATAAAAATGATATAAAAAAATTAAAAAAAAAAAAAAATTTCATTGATTTTGATGTGAAAACCTGTTAAAATAGGCCACTTTTTCTGTATTTAGTCCTGTTTTCCTTTACTCTTTTCTCCCATGAGAGAGATAATACTTGAGAAAAGGCGCTCCTTAAAGGTCCTCCAACATATCTAGAACAAATCCCAAAAAATTGGCCCGATCTCAGCCAATGGTGGACTTTTTAAGCCGAAAATCAATGCTCAATATGTCACTTATTAGTGTGAAAAAATGTTATACAGATAGGCCCACCCGATTCGAATATTTGATCCAAATATAGGGGAAATATATTGAAATATAAGTGAAAATATGCGGGACTCAGTGCTTTTTTCTCCAGGTGTATCTGTGAGGGCGGGAACGGGATTGGAGGGGGGCTACATTTGAATAAAATTTCAATTTTCATGCATTCCCTTGTCGGTAAAGTGGGCCTGCCTTTTGCTCTTGCTTTCATTTCCATCAATTCGATTCGTTTTGTGGAGTATTTTAGCGTGGAAACTCAATTACCCGACACACACACACACACACACACACACACACACACACTTCTCCCCTCCAGTCCAGTGTCCAGAAGAGGCTCCTTCTTGTTCCTATTATTAGTGCAAATTAGGTCCTTCTTTATGCCCACAAACAGAAATGCCAGACACGTACCCTCCCTGTGCCCTGAATATGGAGCCCTTCAAGGAGCAAAGAGCAGGGCCGTTACTCCTCCGATGGACATTCAGTCTTGAGATGCATTCCATTCCACTACCGCCTGACCTTTTGCTCTAGTTTTCGGGCCTGGCCTTAAAATGTAATTTGATTTTTCCACTTCTTATCGGATGATATTTTTGGTTGGTTTTTCCCAAATAAATTCGAAATAATTCCCCCGATTACAGCAACCTTTATAGTAATTAAATACCGACTCTCCAATGTTTTTTTTCTCTGCTGGAAATCGAAATGAAAATTCAAATAAACTCCAGGAGGAAGGGAGGAGACTGGGGAGGGGAGTGGGGACTCCCCACAGAGAGAGTGAAATATTTAGGTAATTAAGCCCAAAAGTGGCGTCGGCGTCGGCGTCGGCGGTTTACTGCGAATTTCTGTGTTAATTTGAGAGCACAACATTTTTGGCAATTTCCCTCCGACTGTGTTTATGGATGGAGGGGGGGAAACACTATGTTTCGACACACAACCCCCGCTCCCTCCCCCTCGCACTGCTCGTACAATATTTATTTCTATACGCTCATATTTGATGGCAAATAAAAGAGCACGAGGAATATATAAATGAAAATAATGTTCAAACATTTCGCACTAATTAAAAAGGCGGCCGGGCCCCTTCCTCATTTCAGGGGGTGGTAAGGGGGAGTATAAATATTGAATCGATGCTGCTGCTCCTTGGAGGGGTGTGGCGTGGCGTGGGGGACATGTGTAATTGCTTTTCCCTCCTGGGCTCCGGCGATGTGTGAATATGCGAATATCGATTGTTGTTGTCGATTGTCCAGTTATTGATGCAGCAAGCAACTCTGTTGGTTTACAGTCTCCATACCCTGTAAAAGGGCAACGGAAGAGGGGTAGAACCCAACTGGCAGTCACAACCCCCGCTCACTCGCCTAGCCAAAACTTCACAGCAATCGAATCGATGTAACAATCGAAATCCGCCCCATTTTTGAGGGGCCCCCGCCCCCGCCCCCAAGTAGAGAGTATCTTTGAGTCGCGAATTTCCATTTCGTTGGCTTCTTCTTTTCGTTTTACCGTTGCGTTTCGTTTTGTTTGATTTTGGGTGGGCGTGGCATCACGTGTGGGCGTGTGCGGGCACCTCCATTCGAATGGCAAACAGAGGAAGCCGCCGGCGGGCACGTTTCCACGCAAAAAGCAGCCAACGATTGAAACTGAAGACGAAGACGCGTTTTTGTGGCTTTTTTTTGTGGGTTTTGTGGGTGTTTTTTTTTGTCTTGGTCGGACATTCAATTGAAAGAGCGCCTCGCACGGAGGCGGCCCACGCACTTGGCAGCCTGGCAGCCTGGCAGCCTGACAGCTGTCGCAACATTGCCAAAGACTCAACTTGGACTCCGACGCCGACTCCGCGACTCCGACTCCAAAATTTTCTCCACAGCTGCAACCCGATGAGCAGTCATCAAAGGCAAATCAAACAGCGGCAGCAACAAGGGGCAAGGGGGTGCCTGGGGGCGGGGGGGAAGCCAAAGCTCACGTGACTTTACAATTTATTTCAAGCATGCAGCAAAAATAAATTTATTAATAGCCCGCGCGACTCCACAGAAGAAAAGGAATTACTGCCACCCACACAGCCCGTTGTACGATATATGTATCTGCTTCCCCAGTCCCCCAGTCCCCCCATACCCAATCCCCCATCGCCAGTCCTCAATACGGCACTCATCCAGCTCTTGAGGTGGGGCGGGGGTGGGGGTGGGGGTCTGTGTTCATTCATTCATTCAGTCAAGAAGAAAGAGATTCGCAGAGTCGGGAGTCGCATTCGCAATTTTCGCTTTGCGTGGAACCAAAAAGAGTTCTTTCGGGTGGGGGTTCGGGCGGGGTTCGGGTTGGGGTTTTCGCCTCGAAATTTATGCGCCTCACGTTTTCCCATTTTCAAGAATGACTAAATATCGTTTACACCCAACGAACTCCTTGCCACTCTGCCGCTCTTCTGCCGCCCTGCCGCTCGGTGCTTTTCCTGCCATAAATGTATCTCTGGGATGCAGTTCTCCTGCGTGTGCAGTGCCTTCAGTCTTAACCAAAAGTTTAATTAAACTTTTCCCATTCCAAAACCAAAAAACATATATTTTATATGCAATTGTTGGGTGGCAGGGGCAGGGGCAGGGGCATGCCACGTGGCAAGTGCCAAAGGTAATGGGCCAGCATTTTTCTTGCTGCAGATGCAGTTTTTCATCTGTTGAAATTTTTGGCGGCTGCCGCTGCTGCTAATGCCCGAAACGTGTCGGCCGCTTATGGGATGGTAACGATAGAGGATTGAATGGATGGCCCAATGGCCCAGAGGATGGAGGACGTCTACAGAAGCTGCCAGCAGAAGAAAACTTTGTGAAAGGAATCGAACCATGCCACCCAGGGAGCAGCCCAGGGAGCGCCCATCCAGCCAGCCAGCCAGCATTTCACCTGCCGATTAGTCGAGTCTCGATTCTCTGGGATCTCCGCTTTCTGGCGCTTGCAAATTAGTGTTAATTTATCATGATTATTGCCCTGCAATGTTATCCGTAAATTGAGTTTGTCTCGAGAGTCGCTGACTGGCAGATACAAGGGGGGGTGGGGCGAGGGTATCTATAGGTTGCTTTTAATAATGCCAGGAGTATTCCTCTTCTCTCCCACCGAACAGAACTGTAACTAATGCCGACTTCTAGACTGATATCAAGCTGTCAAGCTGTCAATTCTCGTTAGCATTGCCTGCCATGTGTGTGACATGTCCTCCCATTCCCTCTCTCTCTGTGGATGTGTGTGTGCGGAGTTGCTACTTCAGTGGAAGTATCTGCTGCTCAAAAATTCAATTTCCAGCTGAAAAGATACACCAGCAGCATCCATCGTGGGGCTGGGGGGCAGGGGGGCAGGAATTGACTGCCAGGAAAGATACAAATTGGAAATAGGTAGAAAAAAGTCATTGAAAAACGATTGCTGACATGAGACTCGACTCGACTCGACTCTGTCTCTCTCTGTCTCTGTCTCTGTCTGTCTCTCTGGCAACATGTGGGGGAACGGAACGTAGTCTTGGGTCCAGGATTAGCGCCAGAAATAGAAGATTCGGCCAGAGAGAGAGAGAGAGAGAACGGGAGTCACGGAGTAATAGAATTATTTGGGGATTCTGTCTGACATTCCATCTGCTTCTCTCTGTCTCTGTCTCTCTTTGGGGGAGCACAATCAAGACTTTAATTGGCAAAAGCCCAAGCCTAACTCTTGCTCTCTTTTCTGTTTTCTGTTTTTTGCAGCTATAGTTTTTACGCCGGATAAGAGCCGGAGCCGGAGAATCCAGTGCCCGTTCATCATGCGCTAAACGGAGCTTCGAAAGGACAACGGCGATAACTGAGCAGAGGAACGAACGAAGGAAGGAAGAAACGAAGGAAGGAAGAAAGAACAAGTCAAAGTACACACCAGGAAAGCAGCAGCCGCCCCCGCCCCCCTCCGCTTCCGGCACCACCCACCACCCACGGAAAGATGCCATCCATAGCCAACAGCAGCAACTTCCTGACTGCCAACGATGCGCGTCTCAGTTACGTTGTAGATCATGTTTCATCCTCAACCGCATCCGCATCCGCATCCGCATCCTTAACCACATCCGGATCCGCCTCCGCCACCGCCTCCGCCTCTGTTCTCGATGCTGCCTCTGCCTCTGCCTTTCCCACATTCAGTCCACCGCGGATTGAGAGTCTGGTGGCCAGCTCTGCGGAGCAGGATCTGAGCAGCTTCGGTGACGTGACATTCGACATCTTCGACGACGATGACGATTTGTTCGGCTCACCGATGGCCTTCGATGCCACCGAGCAGGGCCTGTGGAACGGTCGCTTTGTGCCGCCGCCACCGCGTCCCCCGTTCTTCGTCGACGAGCCGGTGCTGAGCGATGGCCTAACGACATGTGATTTATGCTCCTGGGCCATGCCCACAAAGAACACATTCATGTTCGAGGGTACGATAGGTGAGTGTTGCGATTGCACGTGCCCCACGCTGCCACTAGACACAAAGATGCAAAGATACTAGATACATATGTAACCCCTCTCCCTCTCTCTCTGTCTCTCTCTCTGTCTCTTTTGCCCTTGCAGAAAAGGCCACAGAACTGGGCTGGCCGCTGACGCTGATCATTGTGTCGGTGCTGTCGGCGCTGCTAGGCGCCATCATCATGATTGCTGTGGTGCGATGTCGCCGCAAAAAGTCCTCCAACAATCGGAATGGTGAGTCCTCCCCCTCATCCTTTCTCCTTTCTCCTTTCCCTCCTGTACCTGTAACTGTACCCGTGTTGACTCTCACAACATTTGCCGACTGTGTTTTCGCATCTGTGTCTCACATTTTCAACTCTTTCTCTCTCCCTCTCTCTCTCCGTCTCTCTGTGTGTGTGTGTGTGTTTTCCTGTGGCATCTTGTAGACACGCACGTGCAGTGGTGGTCCCGGAACAAGCGCGCCCACGGCAATAGCCTCAGTGGAGCGGGCGGCGGCAGTGGCGGGGCCGGTGCCAATGCCGGGAGCAGTGCCAACCTCCACCACCACCCCCACAATGGGAGCAACAATAACATCAGCAACAACAACAACCATTTGCGGAGAAGCAACATCTATACGGCACACCCGGCGGACAGCATACGATGCCCGTTGCCGCTGCCTCTGCCACTGCCACCATCCTCGTCATCGCCCACGCTAGGGGGCACAGTCATGGCCATGACCATGTCCCCATCATCATCATCCACAGCAGCAGCAGCAGCAGCAGCAGCAGCAGCAGCGGTGGCAGCGGCAGCAGGAGCGAATGGAGCAGCAGCCAGCGCGCCTCCGGGCCAGCACTACTTCCATCCATATCACCAGCAGCATCAGCATCATCCACATGCACATCCACAGCATCCACAGCATTCGCAGCATCCACAGCAGCATCCCCATCATCAGCTCCAGCTACAGCATCAGCATCAGCTCCACTCGCATGCACATCATCCGCATTCGCATCCGCATCATCAGCAGCAGCAGCAGCAGCAGCAGCAGCAGCAGTCGTTGCATCATCATGTGCCGCTCTACCCGCATGACTGTGACGAGGATGCCGCCTACGAGGAGCCCGAATACCATCAGCCCCAGCAGCTGCGTTCGGCCCACAGCTGCTCCTCCATATCGTCGGCCTCGCTTTCGGTTTCGGTCTCGGCCCCCTCCTCGCCAGTGCCCACCGAAGCCTCCTCCTCCGCCGGACTGGCAGCAGCAGCAGCCATTGCCGCTTGCCACTGGCCGCAGGCCACTGCCAGCACGATGGTGATTGCCAGCTGAGAGTCGGTCGACGGCTGCTCCTGGACGGTGCAGCCTCAGGAGGCACCAGGAGGCACCAGCGCCAGCACCAGCACCAGCACCAGCAACTGGATCTGGCAGTGACATGTTGCCCCACAACAACATTTCAGCGGCGGTCGTGGCGGTGGCGGTGGCAATGCTGCTGCTTAAGATGCGGCGCACATATTCTGGTGCAGATCATAAAAAGGATTACACGTAACAATTTTGTCAAGTCCATAAGCATCTAAAGGATACACTACCGAAAACTGTATCTCTGTGTCCCTCTGTGTCTCTGTGTCTCTGTGTGTGTGCGTGTGTCTCCCAATTGGGAAAACCGAAACGAATTTAGTGTCACTTCCGTTTCCGTTTTGCAAACTATCGAACCAGACAGGCAGCCAGGAGGCAGACATTTCGGTTTGTGGTATGTGTGGCACCACCAGCATGAGAAGGATCCAGAGCAGGATGCTCTCCCCCTCTCCCTCTCTCACTCTTTACATGCCATGCACGTTTTATCCTTTATTGCCGTTCGGCATTAGAACAGGGATTTTGTCAGATTAAAGCAAATAAAGGGCGTGTGCCTTCTGTTTGCACCCAACATTCGCATTCGCATTCGCATTCGAACTGGCGATGGATGCCACAAGTTTAAACCGTTGTGCACCCTGTGGGGCCAACGAGGGGCAGGGGGAGGGGCAGGGGCAGGGGAGGGTATGCTGGCTCTACTGCCAGATGCATTCTGCAAATAGGATATAAAATACGACCCGTAGAGGGTAAGCCTCAGTCGAGTTGCTCAATGGGACATTTCCTACTTGTTTTTTTTTGGGACTTAAGCTGTTACACGAGTGTGTGTGTGTGTGTGTGAGTGTGAGTGTGAGTGTTTTGTGGTGTAGCCTCTCGGGACGGCAGGCCTGCCCCCGCCCCAGCCCCAGCCCCAGCCCCCCGACAACTTTGTGGCTTTTCACTTCATTCCAAATGACATGAGCAAATAGATTCCACAACTAACAAGAAACAGAATCATTAAAAACAGTGTAAATATCGTAAAGGCAAAAGGAAAAGGAGACCTAGAGAAAGTCCAGCCGAAAGGTACTACAGAATTAGAGGAAAAAAGACGGAAATACTCGCAAAAATACAGATACCCACAAAATCAAGCATTTAATAGGCATTTCTGCATTTGCATTTGCATTTTTTAAACAAACAAAAAAATATATAGACAAGCATATCAAATTTAAACACAAACTAAAAACTAAAACACGAGTAAAGCCCCGCATAAAACGTACTTAAAACAATCATCAAAACTAAAACTAAAACGAAAACTAAAAACTAATAGAAGGAAGGAATAAAACCCACTATTGTACATAGAATTTGTTGCTCCAATTAGCAATTAACTAAGAGAGCATTCAGCCGCAAGTTTCTACGACTAAATATCGCATTAATCTCCATTTGTTGTAGGCGCAAAAAGCAACAAAAGCATTCCTCTCTCTCTCTCTCTCTCTTTAAAGGTTAAAGTTTAGAATTTTTTTTTTTTTTTTTTTTTACACTAAGCAATTTACTAATTTAAAAACTAAACAACAGCAAGAAAAAAAAAAAAAAAAAAAAAAAAAATGAGAATAAACCAACCAAAGACTAGTCATTTAAGTCGAAATGTTGCTATGTACAAAAAAAAAAGATAAATATGAATAGCAGTAGTGTTTCCCGACGGGGGACAGGGGGAATAGTATATTTAAGCGAGTTAATTAATTCGATTTATGGAATGCATTCCATTCGGGTTCGGGATCGAATCAGGGGGCATTTATTAGTTTTACGAAATGAAAGAACAACTGCAATATTGTATTTTAAATATTTATTCATTAAATGTGCACACACGGCCCCTTCTCCATCCCCATCTACCCCCCTCTACCTTTTTCCCTGCCACAAAATAACAATAATCGTAATTAGCATTTATAATGGGAAAAAAACTGAATGAAAATTAATAAAAAATGAGCGGAAAATATACAAAAATATACATTTACACATATACATACATATACATATGCATACCTGTATGTGTGTACTACTACGAGCAACTCAAAATGTTCCAAAAAATGTTTAGAATAGAAGAAGCCAACTAATTACGCGGAAAAGCAAATATTGTACATCCAGTTCATAGTTTTCGCTAACAAAAAGTTTAAAAATTAAAAATTAAAAATTTAATTGTGCAGAATTAATTTAGGCACACAAAAAACACAAAAACCACACAAAAAACGACAATGAAAACAAAAAAAAAAATAATAAAAATAAAATATAAATACAATAAAAATAAAAATTGAATTTGTTTTTATTTTTATTTTCTAAGAGGATAAAAAAAAAAAAAAAAAAATTCCCCCGGGGAGTAGGCAGCCATCGGCCTCTCATTGGGGAAATCCAACAGTCGATTCTTCCGATCTAGTCCAAGGTTCTCAACAGGAGAGTGAGGATGCCGTAGCACTGGTTCAGTATCTGAAAGGATATTCATCAGAGAGGATAGTCCATCCCTTCACTTCGTCCGAGACCCAGCCACTCACAGCCATGTAGTTGGTCAGATTGAAGGCAGGAAAGGGACTAGCTCTCATGATCACTGGACACTGTGAACGGCTGACTATGAACCCAATGTCCTGGTGGATCTGCTTAGAGCCAACGTTCGGATCGTAGGCTTCGTAGGCAGCATTGGCGACCTCCATCGACTGCTGAGACATCATGTCCCCGAACTTCGACCAGAGCGAGAGATGTCCCAGGGCCAGAATCATCAGGACCATGAACTCGGCTGCCACCTTGGGCTCGTGCCTGGCCATCAGAGCCTCAAAGACCGAGAGGGAGACCAGCAGAAAGTTGACAGTCATTTGCATGATGAGGGGTCCGTGGAACAGCTGATTGCAGCGATCGACAAGACTGGAGAAGAATGGCAGTTACTGGTGGATGCAGAGGGGCAGACTAGGCAGACTAGACTCCATCTAGGGGCTTACAGAATGAGACTCTGATGAGTCCTGACCAGACGAGTCAGCTCCAGTCGCAGCCGATCCTCGTTCCCGTCGCCCCAGAAGTGCCGGAGGTGCTGCAGCTCCACGCACAGGACACTCAGGGCAGTCGTCACCTGGCCGTAGAGGGAGACGGACAGGCCCTCGGTGGCCACGAGCCAGAGGTTGAGGTACGCCATGCTGAAGCTCTGAAAGACGTAGATGACGAGGTGTGCAATCGGATGCTTGGCCGGGTCGTGCAGCTCCAACGGGAAGGCCGCGTGAATGGGTAGGCTCTGATCGGCCCAGAAGGGCGTGGCAATCAGGAGGATGATAAAGACGAGGACTGCAACGAGCCAAACGAAGGCCAAGACAACATTTAACAAGAATTGATGGCGCTTAATCGCTCGACAGGTCTCTGAGGCTGGACCTTTGACCTCAGCATGATGTGAGTCCTCCAGGATGTCTATTATTCCGTCTACTTCATCCGCGTACAGACTGAAGAAAACCATCTTGAAGATTATGAAAAACAGCTGGAAGAAAAGAGAATATTCCACTTTCACTTCCGCTCTCTCTCTCTCTCAATCACAAACCCCAAGCAGAAAGGCCAGATCACGACCCGCCTCGACAATATCGTCCAAAGATTTCAGCAATCCATAGAGCATCGAGGCGTACAAGGCGGAAAACTGCAAGAGTAGAAACACATGCCACGCCCTTCGCAGAGGCTGTCCCTTCTCCTCCGAGTTCATGTAGAGTCCCATGACCCTGAATCAGGTACGAAAATCAGGTAAGTTCTTGTAGATTCAAATGTACTTTTGTATTCCACGACAGACTTCATTTGATCCCGACTGTAGTACGCGATGGTGTGACTATTGACCATTTTGGGATTATTCAATAGACATCGGGCTTCCAAAAAGGCTCCGATGAATCGATTCCAATAGCTCTTCAGGCCAAGTGCGTTGTTGCGGTCTCTTAGTCCTTCGACCATTTTGCCGATTGAATGGTTACTGAGTGCTGAACGTGTGGCTGAGTGGTGCGTGGGCCACCGGTGGCCACTTGGTGGCATTTTATTATGCATACTTGCGGCATTGTGGAGTACTCCTCCATGCATAGGCAATGCACAACTTTTGTTACCCTTTCAAGGGGTATTCTGTCTTCCTGTCTTCTGGATGCATTCGCTTATCGCGCTCTACCACTAATTTTGGATCCCTAGTCGTACACATATAGACGATCGTCTAAGATTCCCATCGACCATGCACTTTCGGGCCCCAGAGTCCAATAGAAAAATACATTTAAAGGCTCGGCCAGGAAATACAAAAACAACATACATGCATGTGCATGACGAGGCACATTGATGCCCGATTTTTCTCGTTCCTGCAGCCGCTCCAGCCATCTTCCCGTTCTCAGATGTATCGCCGATGTATCACGACGCTTATAATAATATGCACTATACTTTTTGATTGAATGATTGATTTGGCAGCAGATATTCAACTATTTTACGTTCTACAGGCCTGGAGAGAACAATGCGAACCAGCAGATCATTTTTATGATATATTTATTGGATAGCAGATAGCAGATTTTAGGAAAAACTTGAAATATACATCATGTAGCTGCCGAAATACACAAAATATAATGGTTTCCTTGCTAAAGATAATCCAAGGAAAAAGATACCAAACATCTCCACAAAATGGATGGATTGAAGCCTCCTCCGTAAGGGTATCCAGAGTATCTGTGCCTATTCCTGCCTCTATGTGGTGTCGTAATTGCAGGACGAGAAATTCACAGCTGCTTAACGACGCCTGAGAATCCGTTTAGTCGGTAGTCGGTAGTCGGTAATTGTTCCAATTGTAAATACAAGTAATTCTCTAACGAAACCACTTAAAATTCCAACGATTTGCAATGCAATTTCTCTCCTTCCACACCCCATTAACCCTCCTCCCCCACTCCTTCCCTCTCCCACCCAGTGGAGGCAATCGAACATTAATAATCCCCAGCAATATATAAAAATGAGAAACGATTTAATTTCATTTTCATAAGAGATCTCCCCGAAAAGTGAAAGTAGGAGCAGGCGGATTCGGATTGTTAAAAAATACAACAAAAAATAATCAGAAGGCAACTGAAGGAGAGGCTAAAATATTTAGGTTGTTCGGTCAAGAAAGAAGTAAGGAATATTTATGCCATTTATGACACGAAAGGCCCTCCGAACGTGCCCCAGAGATTGCAGCATTTTTGCATATTTGCGGCACGAAGCGACGAAGCGGCGAAGCGGTGGCAAGCGAAACCAAATGAAATGCAGAAAATCCACTCGAAGGAGATAAAGCAAAGGGGACTGGGGACTGGGGACGGGGACTGGGGACTGCGGATTGGGATTGGGGGCTCCGTTGAGCAGCCTCGTTGCAGATTGGGGCACCTCTCAAGAGACGTCCGTCCGTCTGTCCGTCTGTCTGTCCGTCCCCAATCGAAAGCGAAAGATTTCATGCCCGATATGAACATATGGTCATATGGATCGAGGAGGACTCATACTGCTGCTGCTGCTGCTGCTGCTGCTGTTGGTCCTCGTTGTCGTTGTCGTTGTCGTCGCTCTGTCTGTGGTCTGTGGGTGGCAGCGGGCGAAGGTCCATTTGCATATTGGAACGATTGAAATGCCCCAGACGGACAGCAACAGACAATTGTGTGTGTAGGACAGCGACTGAGCCGAACCGAAGGCGAACCGAAGGCGAACCGAACTGAAAGAAAGATCTCCCGCGTCTGACAAAAAGTGAGATCCATGGGGCTTTCCTTGGAGGTAGCGAAAATGTCATGCGGTTTTATGACTTCATTAGCGACAGCCAACAGCCGAAGAGGAATTTAATGGACCCTCCAAAGGCAGCAAAGGCCCTCCCCTCTCTCCTGCTGCTGCTGCTGCTGCTCCTTCTCCTGGCTTCTGGCTTCTGGCTCGGGTTTTATGTGCTGCGGTTGACAAACAAATTTGAGGGACATTTTCGTGTGCTCTGCTGCTGCTCTCTTGATGAGAAGGAAATGAAAGTTGGCCCCAGAATGGTGTAAAGGGGGGAAAACTAATCAGAGGATAGCCTTGTGCCACAGTCGGCAATCTGGACCTCATGTCACGAGCTACCAGCGACAGCGACAACAACAGAAACAGCAACAGATGATGACGATGAGGATGACGATGATGATGATGATGTGCATATGAGGTTGCCTAATAATGAAGTCGTGCATGGCATTTGTCCTCAACGGTTCGATGATTAAGAGCCTGCCTGTTGGCTGCTGGTCTGCTGGTCTGCTTTTGCCTTGCTCTTGCTCTTGCCTGAATGTCTGACACCTTTTCGCTGTTCGCGGGAATTGGCGCATGTCAGCAAATTGGTAGCCGAAAGAGCTCTGCTGCTGTGGTGCTTTGGTGCTGTGGTGCTGGCTAACTGGGTCGCCCCGATAGGCAGGCTGTCACACGATTGTGGCATGAGGCATGAGGAATCAGTGCAAAGAGTGAAGATGTCATTATGCGATAGATGGAATTAACTTATGCTTGAATTAATCTCCGACTCCACTCGAAGAGTCTGTGCAGCTTGGAGGGGCCTTTGGAGGGGCCTTTGGAGGGGCCTTGGGGGTGCCTTTCAATAACTTTCCTTTGGCCCCAGCAAGAGGCGATAGATATTATGCTGCCGATAATAAACCATACAAATAACTGCAACTGCAACGTCTTGCCACGGCTGAAGCTGGGGCTGGGGCTGGGGCTGGGGCTGACATCCCTGACTTGACTTTTGCCTGGCGATAATGTCGTCGTTGTCGTCGTCGTCGTCTTGAATGTTTGAATGTCGACAGGCGGCGGGCGAATCATCAGCCCATCGACAGAGTGCTTGCTGCAACTCCTTCAAGTGCAACTCTTAGGCATAATCATCATAATCATCATCATCATCATTGCCGTCGTCGTCGAAGCTGCATGCAACCACTGCGCATGAATGAATCACGTTGAGGAGTCGTCGCTGGAGTCAGAGTCAGAGTCAGAGTCTGGGGCTAACGAGATCGCTCCTCAGATGCAAACTTCATCTCATGCCAAACGTCTAGCGAAAGTCGCGACAAAAAAAAACTCTCTCAATCCGCAGTCCCCGCAGATACCCCCCTCAAACTCTTATAGCCATGTAGTCGTCGTCGTCGTCGTCGTCGTCTTTTGGGGCTGTGTAGCCATAATGATGAATTAGGCTGCTGTCATGTCATGACAAAGGCGCGCTGCATGCAATTTAGATGGCCATGCCGTGCCGTGCCGTGCCGTGCCGTGCCACGGGGAGTGGAGTGGTGGCAAAGCAGTCGTTCGTCTAACTAAATGCAATGTCTATAGCCATGGCCATAGCCATACTCGTTGTGAATGTTGTGAATATTCAAAGGTAAGTAGGAAGTGGAGTCTTAAATGAGCCACAAATACTATAAGCCGCAGAGACATCTGCCACGTCTGACAAATCGCTTTGTCGCAGCAGCAGAACAGTGTCCTCCCCGTGGCAGGAGCCACTGTGCCACTGTTTCTGGGGCATGGTGCATGCAAATGAATCGAATCTCGGGTTTGGCGTCTCGTTCTTTCTTTGCTAATTAATTGACGGGACGACTTGTTGCTGGCAATTAGTCGGGCATTGGGCTTCGGGCTTCGGGCCAGTGATGACATGTTATGGCCATGTTATTGGTCGTGTTTGCCCACCAAAATGAAGTTATTCGGCAGTACTAGGCCCCCGGAGACCTTTCAGGCGCCTGCCCCCATAGCTGCGAAGGTTAATTGCCAACAATAAGATTCAATCAAGCTAATGACGGAGCAGCAGCAGCAGCAGCAGCAGTCCCGCTCCCAAGCCACGATCCGATCCGAACCGATCCGATCCTCCACACAAATGCAATTTATGAGTGGCCCCAAACGCTCTCCCCTCCTCTCCTCTCCCCCGAATCGCTCGAGTGGAGCGCTACTGCCGGGGCCTGCCGACCTCTCGGGGTCGCATGCATAAAATTCAGCCTCGTTCCGCGCCGAAAAACTTTCTTTCGTTCGATATCGATATATTTTCGGCCAGGGCAGATCGGGGACCAGGGACCAGAGAAGTGCCTCCAAATATTCGATTATCAATCTTTGGATTCGATCCAACACTAATGCCAGAAAAGAGTGAGGCGAGAAGATAGTTTGGTTCTCATTATCGAGGGCTCTTGGGGCAACATTCAGGCCAGTATGGTAATTGTCTATTAATATGGGAACACGTAATGCCTTCTGCCTTCTGCCTTTTGCCTTTGCGGGCCATTTCTTGGCGAGAATTTCACAGCTGCTGCTGCTGCTGCTGCTGCTCCCCCTTTTGGGGCTTTGGGGGTCTCTTCTCTGGGAAAAAAAAAGAGGAAAAAAGAGTCTCATTTCAAATGGCATTGGCCATTGCAATTATTGGAAATACATTCCGAATGCTCGTTTGCCCACTTAGGGCAAGGATCGGAGGAGGCAGGCGGCAGGCGGCAAGCGATTATCAGGCGGTGGCTGGCAGTCAACTCACATGTGCAACATTTCCTTCATTGTCTGCTTGGAGCTGGGAGCTGGGAGCCGGGAGCTGGGAGCTTGGAGCTTGGCCTGTTTTTTGCTCCGTTCTAGTTTGCATCTAGTTTGCTGTGGCATTGAAAGGCAAATTTGCACACTTCTCTCTGTCTCTCTCTGCTGTGTGTGTGTGTGTGCCTCCTCTCTTGGCGGAGGCATGCAACAATGTTTGCACTTTTCTTTCTTCGTTATCGTGCGTTTTGCTTGCTTTTCGCTCGCTCCATTTAAGGTAGGCCGAAATGCATTTTACAGTTTTACCTTTTTGCAAATCTCTAACGGCCTGCCAAGCCAACAAAATATTGCCCTGTCCAAATTTGGTAGCCAGCCCCTGCCGTGGAGACAGACAGAGACAGAGAGAGACAGAGAGACAGAGAGAGAGAGGGACTTTTCTCCGATGAGTTCTCGCTGGTTCTCTCCTCCTTTGAGTCTAGAACGTCTTTGCTGGAATGACTTTTGACTTTTACAATCGCATCGATGGCAGCGGCGGCACATGCAACACACACACACATCTGCCCCCACATGTGGCGGGCGACTTATTAATCTGGATAGCATTTAGCAAAGAGGACTTGTCTCGCTGCATATTTGGCGAATGGGCTCTGATCTGACATCGATGCTTGGGATGCGATGCGGGGGGACTGCAACGGAGTGGACTGCAACGGAGGGGAGTGGAGTGGAGCTTGTCTTGTCTGCTGCCGCTGCCGCTGCCGCCGCTGCTTGTCCGGTGAATGTCGTTCGCTTCATTAAGGCCGCACAGCAAACAAACGTTGCAACAATCAGTGGCAAGACAGTCAGAGAGACAGACAGACAGACAGACAGACAGACAGACAGACAGACGGACAGACAACTCTGCCAATTTCCATCAAAAGTAGTTGTTTCGTATACCCTGTAATTGTGGACAACCAAGGGGTGCACAGTCATCTCTTACGATTACTCATATCGGCGTGAGCAACCGAAGCGAGTGAGCCGGGGGTTGGCGCACCTACAAAGCGAGTGAGCCGGGGGTTGGCGTCCCTACAAAGCGAGTGAGCAGAGGGTTGGCGCACCTACAAGGCGAGTGAGCAGAGGGTTGACTAGCTGGCTGGCATCCTAGTAGATAGAAAAAAGGTATATTCCTTTAGCGAGACGGAAAAAGGAACATCTACAGCCATTACCGAAGGACAGGATTACAGAAATACCCTAGAATAAAGACCTGATATAGGCCTCTTCTCTGGACTCTTATGGGGCTAATGTCTATGGGAAGGATAAAGGCGTATCCTATAGTCCATAGACCCTTTCCACCGTTTAGGTTTCTTCTTTTTCGGCCAAAAACCAAACAGAGATCGATATTGAGGCTAACGTCAAAGCTGAAGCCTCGTCTGTAGCTTTCGCTTTGAGCAAGATTTCAGTTCAAAGTACAGATACAGATACAAATACAGATACAGATACAGGTACAGATACAGGTACAGGTAGCTGGTAGCAGGTACAGGTAGCAGCACTACAATTTGCGCGCTTGTCAAGTGTACGACAACATTACGCGCAATTGTTCAATGTCAACGCAGCATTTGATGAGCATGAAATGCCACTGCCACAGCCACTGGCACTGGCACTGCCACTGCCTTTTGCCCAGGACTTCAGCTGCAGCTTGGACTTGGATGGTCGGATGGTCGGATGGATTGCTCTTGTCAAGGCTTGTTCCTCATTCTCCCCTGCTGCTGCTGGTGCTGCTGCTGGTGCTGCTGCTGGTGCTGGCTTTGTTTCCTTCTCATTCATTGTTTCTGGAGGCCCAGAAGAGCCGCCGCCTTTGGTCGTCACAAGGCGGCACACTAGCCATGGCATTGGGGCTACAATTCCCATGTGCTGCCATGTTCTGTGTGATAACGAAGCAACAGCAGCAGCAGCAGCAACAGTTCTATGCTTCAAGTGCAGCATTGTCGCCGCCAGAAGGGGCAGGGGCAGGGGCAGGGGCAGATTGAAGCTCTCTCTCTCTGTCTCTCTGTCGCTCTGTCGCTCTGTACTTGGCATTCGATGTTTTCCGCCTGTCCGTCCTCCTGCGGCCATGACAACGATTGACAATCAAAAATGCGCACCGTATGAACTCAATTAAGGTCTCCTACTCCCCCGAGCAGGGAATACTCAGAAGGAGCACTCCACCGGAGATACAGATGCCCCCCGCCCCGTGAAAGGCAACCTTTCGATGATAATGGGATCAAAACTATTGGCAATTTCCAGCAAAATATGTGGTTATTTGCATTTTGCAACCCATAAATACTCCATCCACCCAGTGGGCTCCTTCTATGCCCGGCCACGCCCCCGAAATCTGCCTTTATTACAATTGATAATAGGATCGGGCGATCGGTTGGAGCATTCCATGGGGTTCTGTGGCTCTCGGCTGCGCTTTATTTTTTTGGCGGGGGGCATAAATCCCTGAGAGCCGCTCATTTCGAGTGATTTTTGCGGTTAATAAATGCATCAAAATGTTGAATGTTGAATCTAAAGCATTTTTATGTCGTATAATTAATCACAATTATATATATTCTCCCTCTCCCGCTCTCTCTACCGCTCTATCTCTATGGTTTGCCCGGGACAATGGCCAACAAAGCGAAACGACTTTGACTTTGGAGTGGCCTCAAGAGGAGGCGCCACGGGGGGTGCTGCTGCGGCTGCTTCCCGATCGAGGGATCCACCAAGCGGCGTACTAAAATTTTATGACTCTATTATGAGAGTGGCGGTCATTCCTGCCACACAGCCGCACAACCACACAAACACCAGCTTCAGCTTCGGCTTCGGCTTCGGCTTTGGCTCCATTGTGCGAGCGAGCCTCTGCTATTGTTCTAGAGATGGGGCACACTCTCCCCTCTCCCCTCTCCCTCTCTCCCTCTCTCTGTTTGGGATGCCAAAGATTTCAGCATACAGATTATGCAACACACACACACACACACACACCCAGCGCATACATACATATGCCCATGGCCAATGTAATTTATAACTGAACAAAAATATCTGAGGAAAAAACGAAAATAAAAGAGTAGAAATTCCATGAGAAAGCGCACACTCGTGTGTCGACTGGAGGATACCCTCTGTTGGTGGAGGGAGAAGAATGATATGGCCACACTGGCCGCACATACCGTTTAGGCACTTCCTTGTACAACTTCTGGGTGCCATAAGGATCCGATTGCGAACCAAAGTTCAGCACAAAATCTTAAAAACTGCAGATGCCACAGGCACTTTCACCCTCTCCTTTTCTACAGGGTATGACAAACCGTACAAGAAGAAATGGCCACAGAATGTGGGTATAATGCACACAAATTTGCGTCGCCTCGCGGTCTTTGGAGAGCATCGCGCCTTGCCACAATGGTTATGGCTTTACTGCTCTGACCCTAACATGTGGCACCTTCCGCCGCCCTGCACCCTCCACCCTCCCCCCTCTGTGGCATGCCACGCCCAGCGTCTAACAGGGGCAGGGTGGCAGCTTCGTCGTTGTCGTCGCGCAACAATAAACTGCATTCCTGGGATATTAATCACAGCACAGAGCGCAGAGCACAGAGCGCAGAGCGCTCCCTCTCGACACACTCCACACTCGAGACCAATCCACGCTTATGAATAACTCTTGACTCCAGGCCACTTGCTGCACGGCTCCTACCCATCCCCCCCCCCCGTGTTGTGGGCCAAAGTTGAGGCGGCCCAGAGGTGAGAGACCTAATGAAAGTCGTCTATCGATGGAGAGCAGACAGCCCAGACATTTGTTAGATGCATTTTGTCACTTGTTTGGACGGGATATCATGGCCGCAGCATCTCTGCGGCATACGACAAAAACATAATCCACTTCCACGAATGTTGAATATTTATTAGCGTCCCTGCCCCTCCTGCCACCGCTGCCCCAGCCCCTTTGTGCCCGTCGTATTGTGATTCGATTCAGCAAAAAACCGCTAAGCAAATGCAGCTCGCGTTCGATCGATTGATAATGGCTGGGGGAACGGCAACGGGAGAACCTGGTTTCACAGGGAACACAACAAACACTCGACTCGCCACAGGCACAACAACATCACAGGTGTGAGAGAGAGAGAGAGAGAGAGAGAGACATGCAAAATAAGCACCGGTCTGGGGTCTGCTGTGGTCTGCCATGGGACTGGGGCTGGGGCAGGCCTAGGCCTATCTGTACATATTGTACGCCCCTCCCAGGCCCCTCACCGAAACACAATTAATATTTATGACCTTCACTGGCTGATATATTTGCCTGGGCGCACACACGTAAATGGTGCGATTTATCATTCAAGCAGCGCCGCATTTCCAGGGGTTCCACAGGTTCGACAGAGACGAGACGAGACGGAAGGGGGGCTCCGTTCAGGGATATAGCCACAAGGATAATAGAACTGTTAACATGAGAATAAACTTGGAATAAAATGCAATAGAGATTCCATCTGTGTATCTGTGTATCCCTTTCTGAGGGCATGCCTCGTATGCCTCGTTCGGGCTTCGTATTTTGTTTTCTGTTTTCTGGTTAATTTCCATAAAATTGCCCATTTTTCGTTGCTTTCGTCTTTAATGAATTCAAATGTCACTAATTAGCTGCCAAATAAAAGAAAACGCAGAGCCATGTCAAAACGAAGCCAAGCAACCTGCTGGCCCGTCCTCTCCCCTGCCCCTGCCCTGCCCTGCCCTGCCCTGCCCGTCATTCCATCCCCCACCAATCCACTGCTGTGGCAAGCAGCAGCCGCCTCGCATCGCCTCGACTCACCTGGGGCGGTTAATTAAGTCAACTCCCGTTTGGAGGCACAACAGCCACCGAGCCACCGTGCCACCGAGCCACCAAGCCACCACCGAAACAACTAAAAACTACAATATGTATGCCCCGATTAAGGGGACTGGATTCGAAGCGATGATACCCATTAATACCTTAATGAATGAACATGCCTACGAGTTCTACTAATCCTACGAGTGGACCTTCGTAAGTAGTGAGCCATGAGGCACCAAGAGTTTGATTGGAAGGGCTCTGCTGACCGCAGGATGTGTCTATGCAATCCTTGAGATGGTTAGACAGAGGATTTCTGTAGAAATAGGTAAACAATTGCAAGCATTTTAGGTGGGAATCCTTCCTCTAGTGAAAATAGCTCCAATGGATATTTTACAACCGGTCCAAGGGCTGGGAAAGGTATTACTTCTGTGGGGTCGTTCCACTGGTCGAAAGGGTGATCAGTATGATCTGATCAGATATGCTTGGAATAGCCCTTTCTATCCGCTTTCAGTGGGTGAATCTTCCAAATCTGAACTCCAGTGATTATCATATTAATTCCCAAAATTCCTACAGAACGTAATGGCTTAAAGAACACTACAATCAAAAGTGGGAAGAGACAATAGATCACAGTCGTTTTATTCCGGGACTGGCGCCTTTTCAGAGGTGATTTTCATTGATTTCCCCAATCTTTAAGTTATAAAATATCGAATAAAATATGATGAATACTTACCATTTAACCATTGCCATCAGTTCCATTGAAATTCATTGAGTTTTCTGTAAGAAAAGCCAAAGAGACTGGGATTACAATCAAATAGAATCAACAAGGATCTTAGAGTGAAGATATCTATATCTTCATCAGATCTATAACGATTGATGCTTTCTCTCCACCCATAACTATATATATTTCTATATGGAACTCTGTTTCTCTGCTTTCCAGCATACCCCTTGTGGTACCCCTTGCCTCGCCACATCTCTGGCCTGTTCCTACGGCAAGTGCATGCATATTTTAGCATGAAAATATTCATAATTAAAGTGCGTGAGCGGAGGAGGAGTGCAGGAGTGGGGGAGTGGAGAGGGGGGCTAAGGCCTGGGATTGAGATTGGACTCCTCCACGGTTAGGGGTACGACGACGACGACTGCGGGTTCTGCCACGTAGAGTAGTCTCTCTGTGCCTGTGTGTGTGTCTGTGTGTGTGTATTATTGTAATGGCATAATTAATTTATTAATTAGTTTTGTTTTTGTTTTGCCAGCGAGAGAGAGAGACGTTTGGCTTCGGCTTCGGCTTCGGTCTCGGTTTCGGGGCTCTTCAGGTGCGGGTGCCCCGAAAGGGGCCGCACCGAAGCGTGAGAGGGGGGGGAAAACGCTGCGGGAGAGAGGCGTCAAGGCGGTTAGGGTTTTGTTATTGTATGAACGCGTACGCGTACGCGTAATTGGATCTGCCCACGCACATGCGAGACCCTCTCCGAGGACTGGATACGAACAGAGGCGGTGGCAGTGGCCCCGACCCCAGTCCCCAGTCCCCAAACAAAGCCAGACAATTGGCGAGTCGTCAGGTTCAAGGTGGCAGCAGCAACCTTCGGGCTTAACAGTAGCCGGTGCACAATTAAATGCCTTGGGTGCCTCCATTCATTCCCCTGCCCCTGCCCCTGCCCCCGCCCCACCCCTCTTGCAGTGCAATTAACAAGTCCAAAGCCAAAAACAGATTTTTATATGCAAGTTGCAATTTTGCGGCGCTTTTCATTCGTCGATTATGTGAGCAATGCGATGCCATGGCGACTCTCCAGCGACTCCAGCGACGACGACGACGACCTCCATGGTTGCCAAAGTTGCGGCAGACAATTGAAAAATTGTCGCCAGGAGTTTTAGCCGTCGACTCAAGAGAGAGAGAGGGAGAGAGACACTCTCTGGCTCTGTCTCTGGCAGTGAGCCCGGTTTTCATAGGCATACCTGTCGCGCATACCCCAAATCGCATTGGAATTGACTGACGACGATTGTTTTTCTGTATTTTCTGTATTTTCTGTATTTTGAGGCACTGTTTTGTACAGGCATAGTATAGGCCTGCCTGGTTCAGGGTCTGGTTCAGGGTCTGGAGATGGGGCTCCTCCGTTCATTGTCATCTGCGTTTGGCAATTCATTCTGTTCGAGCGGGGGAATGTCCCCGTCCCCGTCCCCGTCCCCCCGCCGTGTCCCTCCATCGCTCATCTTCTAGTAATTTACGTAGCCGCTGCTTTCGGGGGATCCATCGGATGGGTATCCGAATGGGAATGGAATTCAAGGAACGAACTACGCTTGTACCCAGCAGCAGCAGCAGCAGCAGCAGCAGCAGCAGCAAATCAATGGAATATATTCCTCTTTTGATTTTTGATGGCTTTCTGCGGCACCAAGGAGTGGAGGAGTGGAGGAATGGAGGGATGGAGCAGTGGAGCCGTGGAGGAATGAGGAAGATTAAATGACATCAATTTCCATACTCCCAATACTCCATGCGTATCTATCAGATACAACAGTTCAAGCAACGCATCTCCCAAGAGGCGCCTAAAGACTCCATCCAGATACCGATAATCACCCGCTGCTGCTGCTGGGCTCCTGGGCTCCTGCTGCTGCTCCTGGGCTCCTGCTGCTGCTCCATTCAGAGTTTCTTTCAACATTTTCCAGATCTTAAGGAATCTGAGGAATTGAGACAATTATTTGCACATTGTGTACCCGCGAAAGAGAGCGAGAGGCACAGAGACACACAGAGACAGAGAGACACAGAGACAGAGAGAGAGAGAGGACAAGTTTTCATCGATGGCATCGCATCGCATCGCATCGAAGGAGTCGAAGACGGAGTCGAAGACATTCGCATGCGTGAGATGCTGCCTTGAAAACATTTGCGAAATTCATTAAATAAAAGTCGTGAAGCAGTCCTCCTCGTCCTCCGATCCCCAGACGGAGAGAAACTGTTCGAAAATATTTGACAAAACGCCACTTGCGAGAGAGATGCCGCCAAAACCGATTCTGCCCCTGCCTCCACTCGGCTGTCCACGAAATGCGGTAGGTAGAAAGGTAGGCAGATCCTCTCCCAAGTTCAAGTTCGAATGCCTGGTGCCTCTGGGGCTCCCTGCTCAAGTCAAGGTCAGGTGTCGCGGGCTTAGGCAACGCCCTTTTCGTGTCCATCTCGGCTGCTAATTGAATTTTGATTCGTTCGGTATTGGCCTTCAGTTTGAGCCGGAAGTGTGGCTGTGTATTAGACACGTTGCATGTTTATGCAAATGTGCCCCCCATGCCCCACACACACTCTAATCATCTGTGTCTCGCCGGCGTCCCCCGCCCATTAACAGCTGCAACAATGCGCTCGCTCGTGCCGCTCGCTGCCTGCCCCCCCCCGGAAACAGGGAACAGGGTACACTGGGAACACATGTTCCTGTTTCAGATATAGAATTTCCAATAAGCCAAAAAATCTAAAATGCAAACGCACTACTGCCATGTCCCCATGTCCCTGTCGCCTGCCTCCTGCCTCCTGCCCTCCTGCCTCTTCTTTTTGCAGACAAAATATAAAATTACAAATGGCTAAAATATTGGCGGACGAGGGTCAAGAGACTGCTGCTGCTGCCTCATTTATTTGCGCTGCATTTCCTGGCCACAACATCAGAACAGAACAGAGGGGGACAGAGGGGACAGGCGCATGTCGCTGGACAGAATACTGGGAACGAGGGGCTTGTTAGTCCTGCTGCTGTTGCTGCTGCTGTTGTGGCAAGTTACAAAATTCATGCGCATGTTTGTGCCTCATTTTTGGACATTTTTAGCAGCGACAACATCGAGCAACAACGGGGCGAGGGCAGGGCCCCCGAAAGTTGCGTTGCACTTATGCGAACGGCAGCCCAGGATCCCAGGGTCCCAGAGCTGAGCTCCAATTCCGTGTCGCATCCCATGTCCAACGCATAGATACACAAACATTATGCATATACTATATATATATATACCCGATCGTACATATATGTATGCAGTATTCGTTCGCATTCGATGTAGCATTTGCCCGCTTTGGCTTTTTTCTTGTTTGTTGTTTTGCTGTTTTGCTGTTTTGCTGCACATCGCACATCGTTTTCAAAAATCGAAATTGAAATATGAGACCCAAAGGGGGGGCGGGGCGGTCTGGGGGCTGTGGCAGAAAGGAAATTCCTGTTGCCATTCTCCCAGTCTTGTTTATGGCAAATACACGTATTTTTCGGTTGGTTTTTATCTAAAAATTTTAGAGAGAGGCACTCCCCGAAAGGCTGTCCCTGGAGATCGTATTACGACAGCCAGTCCTGCCGACAATTATAGAAATTTCTGATTGTTTTTCTGGCATTTAATTGTATATCTCTCTCGCTCGCCCGCTGCCTCTCGCTGTCTCTCTCTGCCTCTCGCTGTCTCGCTGCCCGCTCTCTCTCGCCCGCTGTCTCTCTGCTCTCGCTGTCTCTCTCCTGCCTCTCTTCTCGCTGTCTCTTGCTGTGTCTCTCGCTCTCCTCTCGCTGTCGCTGTCTCTTTCTCCTCGCTGTCTCTTTCTCTTTCTGCCTCGCTGTCTCTTTCCTCTCGCTTCTCGCTGTCTCCTCGCTGTCTCTCGCTGTCTCTCGCTGTCTCTCGCTGTCTCTCGCTGTCTCTCGCTCGCCCGCTATCTCTCGCTGTCTCTCTCTGCCTCTCGCTGTCTCTCGCTGTCTCTCGCTGCCTCTCGCTGTCTCTCGCTGTCTCTCGCTGTCTCTCGCTGCCTTTCGCTGTGCGTTTGATGCATTCAAAAATTCAATAAGAAAAGAGCATAAGTTTTAACATTTTTATATACATAAATGCCTCATTACAAAAGGCCCAAACCAAAGCCAGGCGCCTTTACGAGTATTGTCAGATGCAGATACAGATACAGAGATACAGTGATATGTGGGCTGCATCGTATGGGATTACTGATTTATGACAACCGACGATTCATTAAAGAGTCGAAATTTTGTAAGGCATTGATTTTATTTGATTTTAATAGCCACAGAGGGGCCCTGGGGCCCCTTGGGACGCCACTGCACTGACTCTCTCTCTCTCTCTCTCTCTTTGGCTCTCTCTCTGGCTATTTATCTGTCGTTGGACGCAAATAAATCGGCTGTAAAATGGTCATCTGATGGTCACAAAAGAACCGCTAACGCCGTCATCGATCGTCGGCGGAGAAGGAGGTGGCTGGGGATGGGGGCTGGGGCTGGGGCTGGGGCTGGGGCTCTCCATCATCTGAAGGCTGGGGTACGACGCCCCAGTAAGGCCATAAATATCTGCAATTAAAAATTATGGTGAGTTTTTACCGTTCATATCAAAAAAGAGACAAAAACGAGGGAGAGAGAGGGAAGGCGGGGTGCAGGGAAAACCTTACCCCCTCCCTCTCGCCGCCCATGAGGGGAAATTTATGACCTACGGCGCTTCCATGGCTCTCTTTGCTCTATGAAAACTTGAGGGAAATAAATCAGAAAATTCGAAATCAAAGTTAAACGATTCCTTCTCCCTCTCTCCCTCTCTCGCTCTCTCCCTTTGTCTATGGTGTGGCATGCTGCATGGGTGCATGGGTGCTTGGGTGCCATAAACTTTTGGCCTCTCCACTTGATCTACGAGTATGCCCCAGAGCCTGCCACAGGATGGGGGCAGCATATCGTAAAAATGCAAGTGTTGGTGTCAGGTGGAGGGCCCCCCCCTGCAGCGCCGCAAGAGTAGGACAGGGGAGTGGGGAGTCGCATTCAATCTTTTTATACATTTATTTATTATTTTTCATATAAATCAAAATTCAATTTACATTCAAAAGGGGTGTATTTTGTATTTTGTTGTTGTTGCTTCTTTTTGTTTATTTTTATGTGTGGCAGAGAGCCACAAGCCTGAAATTTTAATTAGGCAACAAATCTGTGGAAACCCGTGGAAGTCCGTGGAAGTCCGTGGCGAGGGAAATTTAAATTGAAATACTTTTCCCTCTCTCTAGGGGGGGCCTCGCCACTCAAAGATTGTCATAAAATAATTAGACCGCACGCAGAGGCAGAGGCAGAGGCAGTGGCAGTGGCAGAGGCAGCAGCCAACGCTTGAAACTGGGACTCGGGATGGTTCGGGGACTGGGGGCTGGGGGGGAAGGGGTTTTGGGGCTTGAAAGATTCCGAGACGTGGTGCCGATAAGCCTATTAAATCGTGACATTCCTCATGGCTCAATCGTAAATCATATCTCGTATGCAATGTGCCACACAGCGGACGGACAGCCCCAGCCACAGCCACAGCCACAGCGGACGCACATAGATCAATGTGAATCGATTGTTCGTTCGAGTGCGTGTTCGATTTTTAACGATCCCAAACGGAGTCGGAGAGCGCGACGTGCAATGCCTTTGAATCTTCCAGGGGAGGAGTACAGGGGGGGGGGGCCTGCAGTGGAAACTGTAGATCCAGTGCATAATTATTCCCCATAGAGATTACCCTTTGGATATGACGGGGCATATCTCTGATGGGAGGCAGATTATGATTGCGGACAGGCTCTTGTGGCAGGAAAGGGTATACCTGGAGGACTACAGAAGGACTATAACAGAAGAAGTAGCCTGTACAGTGATAAATCTCTTGGAGAGTTTGCTAATGGGGTTTCAGAGCTAGGAAAGGAATCCTTAAATGATTTTTTCGATGGGGTTTCTTGGTACATACTACTTTCTTTTTATTCAAGCAGCTAGAACGACTAGAAAGAGACCAACCCCCAGCTCACTCGCCTTGCTCGCTCGCGCCGAAATGAGTAAATATCGATATCGAACGACAACGACGATCCAAAACGATGAGAAGGTTCTTCCAAGAGCAGTTCCACAGTTAAGAAGTACAGCGAAAGATCTCTTTGAATAAGAATCTCTTAGAGAGGCATTTCCTCGCTAGCGAATGTCTTTTAAAAGCCTCTTAAGTTCCTCCACTACTCACCAGAACTTTCTCTGCTTTAAGTTTCCTTCAATTCCAAAAGTACTCCGTGCTTAAGAGTGTAGACTTCCAAGAGAAGGCTTTCCCTACTAAGAATCTTCTAGTCAGCAGATCTTTCTAGAACATTTCTCGTCTATCAACTTAAGAACCCTTTAATTATCTATAATTTTCTATAGGAATCCTTAAAGAAGTGTATTCCCCATTCGCTTAGTTGTTCCTTTGTTCATTCTACAAAATTTGACCACAAATAATGTATACTCGTGTATTTGAACACTTTTTATCATTACCAAATCCCACACACACACTTCTGGCTGTCCGGCTGTCCGTCTGTCACTCCTGTCCGCTGTCCGTCTCCTGGAGGTAGTCCGCTCACGCACACCCGTACCCCTACCCGTACCCCTACCCGTACCCTTGCCCTTGCCCGTACCCAAATCTCTGGCCAATTGGAAATGTCACATCGTGGCTGACATCGCGGCTGACATCGTGGCTGATGATGTGATGTGTCTAATGCCATCGACACACGCACTTGACAGCTAACAAGCGAGAAACCGAACGATAAATCGATGGAATATTATGCCTGGCCCCCCCTCCACCACTTGAGGCACGAAAAGATTAATTTTCGGGTTTGGGGGGAACGAGGGGCAGCAGGGGCAGGAGGGGCATATAAACAATAAACACGATGAGCATTAAGATCGAATTACGCGATAAGGAGAGACCAGAGACCGGAGATACAAGGCGTGGGCGATGCATCCGATAGATAAACAGGCAGGCCACCGCCCCAGAAGAATGCCCAATGGAATGCAGTGGCAATGGGGCCCCCGAAATGGTGTCTTGTCAACGGACAGGACGGATGGGAGTTGGGGGGGGGACAATACAATATATCAGCACATGGCAATCGACAAATTGAAAGCAGGCTTCGAGGCGCGAGAGGGAGGCGGAGGCGGAGGCGGAGAGAGATCAGCAGCAGATCAGCCGATCAGCCGATCGACGAATAATAAGCGACGTGCAGTGAAAAATGATTTTCCTTAATGATCATCGACGGATGGAGGGGCAGAGGGGCAGAGGGGCATCGCGGGAGAGTGGCACGGAGTGCCAATGGAATATTGGTGGCAGATCAAGAGGCCAAATATGAGCTACAATCCAATGAAAAATAACGAGGGGACCGCCGCGGCCTAAAATATAACTAAACATAAAATCGAAATGGCAAATCGTTAATAAAAAACAAGGAAAAAAACAGGACGCGAATCCGTTTGTGTCGACACCAAAGGAGGCAGGGGCAGGGGCGGGGGGCGGGGGGCAGGGGGGGCCATGGGGATATGTGAAAATGTTTTGCGATTGAAATCAAACGCCCACTTGGAACTTGAACTCGAAACGGAGAGAACAGGAGAGCCATGGCCATGGCCATGGAAATTCATTGCAATTTGCATAAACCAGGCTTTGGCTGCGGCTTCAGCTGTGGCAAGCAGCAGGGGCAGGGGCAGGGGCAGGGGCAGGGGGCACACACACTGACAATTGACAACAACAGTTGTTGCTGCTGCTGCTGCTGCTGCTGCTGCTTGCCTGGAAATTGTCAATTCGGCAACATGTTGCATGGTCAAGTGCTGCACAAACAGGTTGGCAGCCACTTCCTTGCTGCTGCTGCTCTGGCGCTGGCTCTGGCTCTAGCTCTGGCTTTGGCTGCAACTCCAATTGCAACTTGCAACTGCAGCTCTGATTCCTCAAACTGCTGGTTGCTGCTGCTGCTGCTGCTGCTGCTGCTGCTGCTGCTGCTGCTGCTGCTGCTGCTGCTGCTGCTGCTGCTGCTGCTGCTGATGCTGCTGCTGCTGCTGCTGCGGCTGCTGCTGATGCTGCTGCTGCTGCTGCTGCTGCTGCTGTTAGATCCTCAACTGTAGATTGCTGTCGTTGGCTGCCTCTCATGGAGACGCTTGAAATTTGTAGCAGTCAACAGAAAGAGGAGCAGCAGCAGCAGCAGCAGCAGCAGCAGCAGCAGGAGGAGGATCACTAGCAGCAGCGGCGACTCCCTGCCTCTTGGGTAATTGTTGGCCAACGCCAACGTACGTACGTCTCTGCCCCGTTAGATGTTGCTCCTGCTTCTGCTCTTGGCCCAGCTGCTGTTGTCGATTGTTTTCCGATAGTCAGAGACTGATGATGACCATCAAAATGATGCATTTGTACACCCATGAGTTTTGACGTGAAATCAAAGCTCGTGTCGCTGCGCATCGCTTTTGGCCAAAACCAAACTGAGAAATGGCCCATCCACAAGCCAAAGGAAACAGAAGAAGGAAAACAGTCGAGATTAATGCGCAAGTCAATTGAATCGAATCGAATCGAATCGAATCTGTTTGGATGTTCTTTGCTGTTGCTGTTGCTGTTGCTGTTGTTGCTTCTGCTGCTTGCAACATTCTCTGTGGCACTAGCAATTGCTGGCCGGAAGCGATGATCTTGTTAATTTGATAGCCAGCCAATGGCCAATGGCCAATGGCCCATAAATCATCATTAGAAATTTTTGTGAGTTTTCAACGCATTCAAACACGTACGAATACGAATACGAATACGAATAGGAGTGGAGTGGAGTGGAGTATGAGTGCACTCATAAATTGGCATAGGATTCAGCTTTCCCCGCCTTCCCCCTGCCCCTGCCCCCTGCCACCAGCCCCTTCCATGTGTGCGCTGGACACGCCCCCACTCTCCACTCTGCTCCACTCCACGCCACGCCACAGCGAGTCTAGTGCCCCAGTTTTTTTTGGCTTCGGAGGCAGGAGTTACAGTTAGTTCATGTCGTGTGTCCGCCTCCTTCTTTCGCTGGCGAGGAGTCGCGGCGGAGGAGGAGGAGGAGGAGGAGGCGGCGTCCTGGAGTCGAGTCTTGGGAGTCTTGGGAGTCTCTGGGAGTCGTGGAGTGGCAATTAACACTCAGCCGGCAACAAATCAATTTTGCGCGCTCTCTGTGGCAGTGGCCTGGCCTGGCTGCCACAGCACACACAAAACCAAAAAAAGTCGTTCGCTTGGTTCGTTGTTTCCGCAACATGTTGCAGGAAGATGCGTACCAAATCGATTTGAATGCCATGCTGCCCGCCCCGCCACCCCGCCACCAGGCCAGGCCCGCATGCTGCATGCTGCATGCTGCATGCATGATGCATTGCCCCACAGAAAGGCAGCAATAATTGCTCCAGTTTCGGGGGATCTGCCAACAAATTGGCAGTAGTCTTAGACTCTAGAAAGAGACTCCTCTTTCTGCTGCTGGCTGGCTGGCTGGCTGGCTGGCTGACTGCCTGCCTGCCTGCCTACCTCTTGTGGCATGCCACCAACGCCTTGCGCATACGAAATGAGACAGCAGCAGCCAGCGACAGCCAGAGAGACAGCAACGGATGAGGATGAGACCTCTGAATGAAGAGGTTTTCCGTTGCACATTTGCTGGCCATTCTTCTTATTCATTCGTTCTTTTTTTAGTCGTTTTTTCCGTCGTTTTTCCTTCTTCTTCTTTTTTTGTGTGTGTGGCGTCGTCTTTCGTCCATTTCCATGCTCAATTTTCCAATGTTTCCTGTGTGTTTTCCATCGAACAGAACGAACCTCCGATGCCCCCGATCCACCGATCCACCGATCCCCGATTGCGGGGTCTCTTTGGCGACGACAGGAATGCGCGTTGAGGCTCTCTCTGGCGGTGGTGGTGCTGCTGCTGCAACAAACAATTGTGATTATCGAACGATGTGGATGCTGCAACCGCCTCCTTCAAGGGGCACACACTCTAAGCAGCACAGTGCAAATATTAGGGTATGCTGGCACTACGATACGCCAGAGCCATCCTGCTCCAAGAAAGAGCATTCGAAAGGCATCCTCTGCCTGGATCGAGGCCTGCCTCTTGCCTCCTTTGATGGTGTGTGTGTTTGGGGATGGGGATGGGGCACTGCTGCGATATAAATTGCAGATTTCTAACGCAATTTTCATAGCTGCAACTCCACTGCGCCTCGGCCTCGGCTTTGGCTTTGACATTGCCATTGTTATTGTTTTTGTTATTGTTTTTGTTGTGTGTTGCATTGTGTGTGCTGCTGTGGCTGCCACACAGCAATTGGTTCCAGCTTGTTGCAAAATTTTAGACATTTCCACGCGGCCGAGGATTCCCCCCATCCCCTCCATCTATCACGTACTATTTCCATCTATCTACGTATTTTCTTTTCCGTTTTCTTTGCTGCATTTTTCCCATAATTTTCGGTTATGATAATTTTTAGTTGCTGCCACAAAAACACAGAATCGACTCGTACTCGTATCTGTGGATCTAACCTACATTTGAGGCTGCAGTTCTGCTGCTCCAAAGGCGTCTCGAATGATCTTTAAATAACAGATGGAAATACTCCATTAAAAGCCCCAATTGATGGGGCAAATTGCTGCTCTTCAACGTGCAGTTTCACTGTCATTTATCCAGTGGTTAGTTATAGCGTTTAAAGCTAGCCTTTCCTAAGGATTTTCTATAGTTTATTTACCTAAAATTCATGGCCTTTGGGAGTTCTTGCAGTTTCTTGAGACGAATGTCTCCACTGATCTGTGCGTATGCTTTTCAGATATATTTCTGGAGTTGTTCAATAAGTTTTCGAGCAATGAATAGAATGTTTTTCTTATAAATGATCCTTAAACCGCTGCTTCAATGGGTCGATAGGTCGTTTTTCTTTGAGGAGAGAGAAAGTTCTTAGAATCTATACATCAGGGAGGGAATGATTCATATTTGTAGGTTTCTTCGAGATGATTTCGACCAATAAATAGAGTGGCATCGCATTTCAGAGAAGAATGCGCCTTAAACCAGTACTTAAGTGAGAGTATCAGGCATATTTTAAAAGTTCTTTGAACAATATATAGAATGTCATCGCGTTCCTTTCAGATCCAGTTTTCTCGATTATCTACAATCCTTGAAGACCCTAAAAAGTAGAAAGGAATACCTATAACATCTATCCATCCATCTATATCTTTTGAACCCGAAAATAAGAGTCTAGGGTTCCCATTTCTACCTCTGAGAACCCCGAGCAAGAGCGGCAAGAACGGCTCACGACAAAGAGAGAGATCTAAATGTGAATGGATATCGTTTGTCCTCTGGTACTCGGATATCCCATCAATAATATGTCTGTAATCGTAAATACCATCCCATAACTCTCTCCCCTTCCCTCCCAGTGCCCCCTTCCTGCTTTCAATTAGCATATCGCAGTCATCAAATTCATCAAATGAGCTTTATCCCGCCAATCAATCTCCTCCACACAAGCACAGTGCTCGTACTCGTACTCGCACGAGTCCTCTTTCTGTGGCTGCCTCTGTGGCTGCCACATCCATTCATTCCACTGTTTATGGGTAGAACACCTTCTTCCTAAGTGCCTCCTTCTGCTCAAGTGGGGGGGGGATTCCTGTCGCCTGTCTTGCATAACATTTCCTTCATCAAAAGTCGCGATTGAAAAGAAAAGAAAAAGAGACACACACACACACACAAATAACATGGGCGCACGCCCACGCCAATATTAATTGGCCATAATACGAGTACGGGTACGGGTACGGGCAGGAGTACGGGCCAATGCAAAAGAGAGACATGGCCAATAGGCAACAGACAACAGGCGACAAGACAGAATGACAAAATGCAACAACAAATACGAGTATGAATACAACATTCAGCATTCAGCATTCATTCGTTCATTCGTTCGTTCAATAATCATTCGTTGATTGTCATTCGCATTGTTTTGGATTTCTCCAAAGCCACAGACGGGACGGGACGGATCGGAACGACTTGTGGTTTATGAGCGACTCAAGCGGCTGGCTGGCTGGCAGGGGGGTCGAGGGGATGGCTATATCTATGCCTCAGACTGTGGCTGTGGGGGGACTGGGGGTGTCCGCCGCTCGTGCCTTGGGGCAGCCATGTCCCTGCCCCTGCCCCTGTCCCTGTCCCTGTCCCTCCTGGTGCTGCACAAAATGGTATTTCTTTTGACGGCGTCTGACAGCAACTGTCATTTTATTAAATATGGTTTTTCTTGATTTCCAACAGCAACCGGCAACTGGCAACCCACCCACCACCCACCCGATATCTAACCACTGAACCACGTCGCTTTTTATCAGTGTTTGAAAATCCCGTTGTCGCGCTGTGTCGCGTTGTGTGTGTCGAGCGCCAACAAGTTATGCGGTGCGGCAGGCGATTAACGGCGTGGGTCGGTCGGTCGGTCGGTCGGTGGTACGGTAGCCACCGCAACAGGTGTTTCCACTGCTCTCTCTCCCTCTCGTTTGACAGAGAGAGAGCGTAGGAGAGAGGGGAGTGATGGGGCAGGCTGCTTGTGGGTTGTGTCACGTAGCGCTGCCTGTCAGGAGCAGCTTGTAATTGAGGTGGCAAGCCAGCAAGCCAGCCAGCCAGCCAGCCAGCCATCCAGATGGTGGGTTGCAACAGCAACAGCAACAACAGCAACGGGGTTTAGCCTTTTGGTATTCAAGTGCAGCACATGGCGATTATAACGAATCCGTCCCTCCAGACATCAGAGGTGGTGGTGGTGGTGGTGGTGGTGGATGTGGATGTGGATCCATCCATCCCCGAGGAGAGACTCTTTCACTGCGATGCGAGGAATGTTAATCGCAAAAGTATTCTCCTTTCAGCAGGTGTTTGTTTTTGTGGTGTGGCATCCATCCATCCATCGGCGGTGGAGTGGTGGAGCAACGGAGCGGCTTATCGGAGCGAATTATAAACGATTATGGCTCGTTTGTTTCATGCATGGATGCGGCAGCCTTAAATGCCTCAACTGGCGGTCAAATCACTTCTCTTGCGATTAACCTAATGGAATATAATATTGATTATTATATTTAAGCGTACATTTACTCTAATTTGCACTCATAAATGCACTTCCACTCCACTCCACACCACACTCCACACTCCGGTCTGCACTCGACGCGTACTGGGTAATCAGGAGTGCTTTCTAATGAGAAAGAGAGGCCTTCTCTGCAATTAATCAAGCGGTAATGAGGGGGGAAAGCGGAGGGGAGGCGAGGACCGTCGACTGTAGACCCACGCAAGAGGTGCTTTTTCTTTCAATCATCAATTTATTTACCTCCTTTTAGCAGCAGCAGCAGCAGCAGCAGCAGAAAGGAACAGCCGCCAGTTCCTTCAGTTCCTTTCAGACATTCAATAGACTCCTCCAATCAGTGCTAAACACATTGGCATTTGCGCTAAATGAGTGTGGGATACACATAACTCAGGTTGCAGGCAGGCAGCAATGCAGCCCCTATGCTCAATGCTGCATGCCTCTCCTCCTCCGTTCTGTGCCCCCAGCCGCAGTGCCGCAGCAGTTGTGCACTAATTGCGCTAATAATGGGGATTACCTGCCATTCCCCCAGCCTCCTTCTAGACCTTCCAGAAAAGCCAAAGCAGCCGAAACCAAAACCAAAACCAAAGCCAAAACCAAAGCCCAAGTCGCCAACGAAACGAAATGACGCCAACGCACTAATGGGCGCCTTTTTGTGGCGGTGCCTCCTCGGCCGCTGCTCTGCTCGGCCGCTGCTCTGCTCTGCTCTGATCGTTCAACTAAATGTGGTGCATGTAGATGTGGGGAGACTGCTGCTGCTCCATGCGGTGCTCCCTCTTTTACATACGACGGACGGACAGGCGGACAGGCGGACAGGCGGACATACGGACGGACGGGGCGTTTATTGTAATTTCATTAAACGAAAAATAAACGCAAAAAATAGCTAAATTGACTGCAAGACCGACCACTCGTAGACGTAGTCTCAGTCGCAGGCCCCCATGGACCTCGGTCTCGATCCCCTCTCCCCCTCTCCCCCTCTGCTCTGCAGAATAGTGCCGCAATTAGAGCCAACAAGAAAGCAGGGGCTATCCTTACAGCCGAAGCCATAGATACCCTTGCAAAAAGCATATTTCCCAAGGAGGGAAAACCGATTTCTAGGAAACTTTTGAAGAAAGAAGATTCTTATCCTGGCAGTCGATATTTCCTATGAAGAATATATATATATTCACCGAGTTGGATCAAATATGCTCTAAGTACTTGGAAAAGACTATTCTGCAATGGCTTGAATCGTTTGTTCTTCCAAAGACGGTGCTGGAAGACTGCTTTCTGTTAAGTGATGGATTTTATATGAATATATTTTATATGCTGTCCAATTTTGATGTAATTCCGATACAAAATCTAAGAAAACTTTGGTTTTAATGGTATTTTAATGGTATTTTTAAGAAATAATTAATTTCTGATTATTTTTTCGTGAGATTACTATGGATATAGTGTTTTATTTTGTATTTTTGTGTGTTTCTTGGCAGGTACCAGACCTTCGAATGTGGCTTCATGCTATTCCAAATATCAAAAGATGTGGATCTTCCTCACAAACATCTAGTCATAATCATAGTGGCCCTCTCCAAAGGGCATACAAATTATTGCAACACAGAGAGGGAGAGATAGAGAGGGGAAGGGAGGGAGGGAGGGGTCTGTGTTGCCACACTGCCACTGTGTGTTGCCCCCACTTTAAATAGGTTGCAATTTATGAGTGCCGCACAGGAGGCGTGGGCGTAGGCGTATGTGGATATGAATATGCTCTTGCTGTTGCTGTTGCTGTTGCTGTTGCTCTTGCCCCACCCATTCCACAGTCACAGTTGCAGTCACAGTCACAGTCCCAGGAGTGTCGTCATGGCACAGTGAAAGTGGCATGACGAATCTTTAATTCCCTCTCGATCGAAGGAGGAGGGGAAGGAGGAGAAGGGGTGACCCAAAGCCCAAGCCAGGGGGACCAATTTCTGTGGTCAGCGCACAAATTCTGTGCCGTTTGCATCCATTTATCATCCATCCTATCCGACCGACAGACTGGCAGACCGGCAGACCGGCAGGCCGGCAGACCGACTGCTCATCAAATTAAAGTGCAATTTATTTTCAATTAGCAATTTGCGTGTGCAGCTCGTTTTGGCAGCTCGTTCGGTAATGTCATGTCCGGGAGGAAAAGCCTCAAAACATGACAGGTTACCCGGTTGCCGGGTTCCCATCTCAGTGACAAACAGTGGTGTTGCTTGATTGCCCCTTCTGCCTTCTCCGCTTCTTGTTGCAAGTACACACACGTGTGTGGTGTGGTGTGGTGTGGTGCGGTGCGGTGTGGTGCGGTGTGCGTTCAGCTGTTGTTGGGGCGCCTTTTGTAATGAAAAAATTGCATGCAAATTGCTGCAAACCGCAAACAAATTCATTAAAACAATTAGCCACCAAAAGGAGCAGCAAAAGCAGCAAAAGCACCAAAAGGAGAAGCAGCAACAGCTGGCTGTCCCCCGATCGAAAGTTACGGAACTGTCTGTCAAAACTCTTGACTAAACTTTCAATTAATTGGCGAGTTTCAATTACCAGAGTTAACCATGCAAAAATAATGCAATATAATGCCATAATGGATGTGTCTGTGGAGTCGTGGGATAGTTTTGGGGAGCGAAACGGAAACAGAACAGAAACTCTTTCAACTTCATTCAATTATTTGTCACGAAAATGAAATTATTTTAAACTTAATTATCCTCCATAATATGAGGATATGTATTTTTCCTACAAATAAATAGTCCTCTTCCAGATGCTCCTCCTATAGATGCTCGTCTATTTTGCGTTGGTTTTATCTCTCTAAAAAAAAATTATTTCATCTATACGCATTTTCAGATCTCTCTGGGTCACATACCGGAAAAATACTAGAAAATACCAGCTAAATACTAAAACAATACCTAAAAAATACTGCAAAAATACTAGATAAATACTTTAAATTAGACCACAAAAATACTAGAAAAATAACAAATAAATGCTGAAAAGAATACCAGAAAAATACCTGATTAATACTGTAAATAGTACAGGAAAAATACCAGAAAAAATACTAAAACATATACTTTAAGATATTGTTCTACATCTCCTGCAGATAATCTTTGCAGATTCCTCCTCTACAAGATACTCCTCCTTCAAATTCTCCCACAGATTTCCTTCAAATACTCCTTTAGATACTCCTCCTTCAGATACTCCTTAAGATATTGTTCTACATATACTCCTACTCTTCGCATACTCCTTCGTCAGATAATCCCTTTGCAGATACTCCTCCTACTCCCAAAGATACTCCTCCTGCAGATGCTTCTCCCACAGATACTCCTCCTTCAAATACTCTTTTAGATACTCCTCTTTCAAATACTCCTTAAGATACTCTTTCACAGAAACTCCTACTCTTCGCACACTCCTTCGTCAGATAATCCCACTGCAGATACTCCTCCTAACTTCCCAGAGATACTCCTCCTTCAGGTACTCCATCCAAAGATGCTCTCATCGGCTTGGCTTTTATCTCCCTGCAAAAATCATTTCATCTAAGTGCATTTGCAGATCTTTCGCTCTCTTAATAATCGTAAAAGAGTAACGCTCTCGACATTCCCCGATCTTAGTGATGCAATTACATTCCGAACAGAGAGTGTTGTCTTTACTCCTTTAATGAGTGCGCTTTTGCCACAGGAGACCCACGAATCCACCGAAGATGGCCTTAGATAAGAGATAGATAGATTTTTTATGATTTGATTAGACTGCGAATCAAAATTCCACATCCACTGGGGAGGAAGGCGCCGCGCATCGAGGGCAATAAATGTCAACCTGTGGAGAGTTTATGGCATCCCATAAAAGAATCGCAATGCGAAGCCTCATCTCGGGATTATCCCAGGCCTCAGCTACAGCTTCAGCTACAGCTTCAGCTTCAGACGCTGGCTCCATCTACAGCGATGACTTAATGACTGACCAAAGACCCCGAGAGCCATCGAATGGATGAGCACACGCGTGCCTACAATGTCTGACAGTCTGACTTTTCGACTCTACCGACTTTACCGACTCTACCGACTTTACCGACTCTCCCGTCAGACGTCTGATGATCCACGGGAGTTGTAAAAATTCTACAATTAAAAGCGAAAAACGAGCAGCAGCAGCAGCAGCAGCGGCAGCGGCAGCGGCAGCAAAGCGCCGGTAACCGGTAACAAAAAAGGCAGCCACAGCTGTCAATTATTTCGAGTACTTTTCACCAACGCCTCACGCAGTGCATTGACAGCAAGAGGCAGGAGGCAGGAGGCAAGAGGCAGGAGGCAGGAGGCAGCGGCAGCATTCTGTGGCAACAAAAAACACTCGCAGAATGAAATGCGGCAGACATAAATATCGATCAGAGGAGAGCCTGCCTGGACACCGCCGGACTCTGGACTCTCCTCTCGAGCACAAGCAGCAGCAGCAGCAGCAGCAGCAGCAGCCGCAGCCGCAGCATACTCGCATGTTGCCCCAAACTGTCAAATTATTTCGATTCATGAATATTAACGCCCCAGCAACGTTCGAACCGTAGCTGCCACAAAAAAAGAGCAGTTGCACAGCTATGGGAATACAATGAGAGAAGAATGGAGGAGGGAAGACGAAGGATGGAGGAGGCTGCCACTGGAGTCCAATGGAGTCCAATGGAGTCCAAGGAGTCGTCGACATCCTCGTAATTGACAGCCGCACTTCGGTTCTGTCCCACATGGCGGAACCCTTTTAGCAGTCACTGTTGTGTTCGCTGCTGCATTTCGTTCTCTTTACCGAATTTATCAATTAATTAAAATTCGTGCATTTTTATACAAAAATGAATATATATTTATTGATGTCAGGGATGTCCCACCGCAGGACGCTGGATGCATTTCTGGATTCCACATTTATTCCACTTTATTCCGCTCGCAAAATGACATTTTATTGGGCGGACAGGACAGTCGTGGACTGTCGGAGACTGTCGCTGCCAGTCGCTGCCGCGCCGCAGTCAATGTCACACAAATTATGCAATTTTTTCACCACAATTTTTTAACTCGTTTTTGGTAATGAATCGGACTTTACCTCTTATGCCGGTTTTATTTATTTTTCCTCTCATTGGATCTCTATATATGGAACAGTGCCGTGCGGCTGGATGGGACGACAAGTGCAGATGCGCATGCGGTTATTGAACCGCAATGAATCGCGGTTATTAAATCGCCCACATCCTACAGATTGCCATCCAGGGAGCTATACGCAGTACGCACTACACAGTACACATCACACAGCACACAGTACGCAGTATGTGTACAATCAACGATTATAGAACACATAAATAACGCGTTTCTGCTTCAAATTGAATGCATACCGTATTCCCAGATGCCTAGCGAACGGCAAGGACGAACAGCTCGAGAAAGCCCACTTCAAATCGACGAGGTTTTGAACAAAATTCAAGAAAAATATACTACAAATAATGCCAGAAAAGTTTTTGAAATAATACCAGAAAAATACTATAAATAATACCAAAAAGTTCTAGAAATAATACCAGAAAAATCAAATGACTAGAAAAAAAATCTACAAAAATATACCAGAAATAAACTAGAAAAAATCTTGAAATAATACCCGAAACATTTTTTTAATATACCAGAAAAATACTATAAATAATACCAAAAAATTTAGAAATAATACCAGAAAAATCAAATGAATAGAAAACAAATCTAGAAAAATATACCAGAAATATAACTAGAAAAAAATCTTGAAATATTACCCGAAAAATGTTTGAAATAATACCAGAAAAATACTATAAATAATACCAAAAAAGTTCTAGAAACAATACCAGAAAAATCAAATGACTAGAAAAAAAATCTAGAAAATAGCTAGAAAAAATCTTGAAATAATACCCGAAACATTTTTTAAATAATACCAACAAAGTTTTAGAAATAATACCAAATGACGAGATGCAATAAATGATAGAAAAAAGACTACAACAAAATACTACGAACTGCGATCATGAAACTGATGCCAGACAGCTCCAAAACGGATTTAAGTACGAAAGAAAGAGTGAATTCCATCTCTTGGTCTAGATCTCTAAATACCACCATAATTCGCATACAAAAAATACCAGCCTAGTAAATATTAAACATCATAGACTGATAGTACCAGAATTCACTCCACGAACATGTGTTCTATTACCATCTTTGATCGTATAATGGGATGCTCTTCTAGAACTCTGTATTTCACTTTCTATAATTCAGTATTTCGATGCTTTTTCAACTTTTTGGAAAGCACAATATCTCACTCTCTTTTTTTCCCCCTTCACTTCTGTCACGTCACATTTTTTGAAGTGCATTTCTTGTGGCTTTTTGGTTTTTGGGCTTTTATTTTTTGTTTTTTATTGAAAAATTCAGTGCAAGAGAGACATTGACCAAAAATGGTCTTACCTAATTTTCCATGAGTTCATAAATCAATGTCAAGAGGGGCCCACTGCCACTGCCACTGCCACTGCATTGCCTCGCATTGATTGTCTTCAATTTGTGTCTGGCGGTTGCTGACCCCAAAAGTGGCAGCGGCAGCAGCAGCATCAGCCTGTAGTGTGGTGCTACGTGCTGTGGCAATTATGTTTGGCCAACGGCTACAGTTCATGTTGCAGCCACAGCTAGAGGTACAGAGGCACAGGGAGAGGCACAGGGACTGGCACAGGGACAGGCACTCATTAGCATATTTGGAGATTTGCATTAACACCTTCGCCATCGCCATCGCCATAGCCATCGCCATGCGCCTTGCGCCTTGCACCTTCGCCTTTGGATTATGTAATTTTCCTAGGCCATGTTCAGAGCGTGACTCTTTGGCTTTTCCCAAAAACATTTATTGTCCTTGTCCTTAAAGGCGACACAATCTTTGGCCTGGAACCCTGGACCTGCACTCGAATCCGAATCCGTCCCAGATCCCAGATCCCCAGTCCCCAGTCCCCAATACCCCATCGCCCAATGCTGGGCTCTCTGCCGTTGAGTTATTACACCGCTCGAGACGATGTTGTGCGCGATTTCGTGAGTGCATCTTATAATGCTATTAATTATTTGCATGTTTCTGCACCTCTCTCGAGGATGCCATTTTGGGATGGAGGATGCGTACAGGCTGCCTGCCAGGAGGATCTCTGGCACGATGGGAACCTGCTGCTGCTGCTGCTCCTGCTCCTGCTGCTGCTGCATCCGTTTGTGCCATCTACGAAATTTATGCTGCCAACAGAACAGAAGAAATTGTAACAACATGGCAAAATTTATTCCAACGCGGCGTCGGCGGCAAATGCTGCAAGCCTTGATTATTTTCTACTGTTTGTACCCTAGAATTCGTGGGGAATCATGTGGGGTATGATCAAGTCACAGATCAAGTCACAGAACTTACAGGAATCTAAGCCTCAAAATGCTACAAATTCAAGATATATTAGTACAATTCTGTGGATTTATAGGTATGGATATCATCTCTCTATCGCGAGTGGGCAGGGGGCTTGCCCTATACTTTTTCTATATATACTTCCTTGTATATATTTTCCTATATATATTTCTTCCTTAACGATTTCCATAGCTGGAACACTGTTGCATGCAACATTTCGTACTCTTTGAGCTTCGATTGAGGGTACTCCTTATTTGGCATTTGATAGATCTTCCACTTTGATCGACTTCCGGCACTTTTAGGCAATATATCCTACTCTACTCTCGGGTTCTTTCCGAACCTGTAAAGGATGTCCTTTAGTCGCAATACTCTCCTTGAGAGCTTCCACTGTATTTGCAGGTTGCATCGGGGCTCTTTGGGGAGTAAAAGTGTTTTATTTCATTTGATTTTTCTTTCGGCTGGAGAGAACAACAACATGTATGTCCCCACCGAAAGCGCGCGGGAGTTGTCGCTTCCAGTGCTGCTCCCACAGCAGCTACCGCTCAAGCTCCCGCTCCCGCTGCTGCTCCTCCTCCCCTCTTCCGACTCCGCCTCCGCCTCCACCTCCTCCTCCTCCGCCGCCTCCTCGTGCATAAAATTTGCAAAACTATTTCGCTGTCGCTGGTTCGTTCTGCTGGGCCCCCAAATACATTCCATCGTACACCTCTCTCTCTGGTTCGCGTTCTCGTCCGCGTTCTCTTTCTCGTTGTTGTCGGCATTTACATAGATATATGTTATGGCCAGACCATTCTTCCTGTTCTATGGACCTGCCCCAATCTGCGCCGTGAAGCTCCATGGAGTGTGGAGTGTGGAGTGTGGAAATAGTGTCTGTGTGTGTGCGTGCAACATTTACGTTCTCATTGCACTTGCATTGAAAAATCTAACACACTCGCGCATCCGGCGGCGCGTTGTTTCCATTTCATGAGATACGAAACGCGAGTTGACAGTCGGATCTGTGCATCAGATGGAGGGATGGGGATGTTGGGAAGGAGGGATGTGGGATATGGGGACTCTGTTGGCCAAACAACAAAAAAGAGTTCATTTTATGGCAGCATAGCATTCGCAGCTAATTTTAACCATTAGTTAAGCCATTGACATGCGGTTAACATCATTATCAAGCCTAGCTGTGGCCTAGTCTCTCCCCACTGCCCCCCTGCCCTCCTGCCGTCTTGCCTTCTTCCCTGCCGAAATGTTGGCCAAAATCCTTGCGCTCTTGTCTTGGCCAATTTGCATTTGCAGCTGCAGCGGCAGCGGCAGCAGCAGCAGCACTTCGTGGTATGCCACAAACTGTGGCGCGACACTGTAGGCACACTTTCCTAATTAGCTCAACTCGAAATTTGGGCTAACAAAAGCGTGGCAGGAGGCCAAGTGGCACACGGCGCGCGGATGGCGCTGATGGCGCGGGTGTGTGTGTGTTTGTGGCATGTGGCATCAGAATTAATTAAAGAAAACTCCAACGAAACGAAGGCCCATGAAACGTGTGTGTGTGTGTGAAATGCAATTGTGAAAACTGCAAATAAGGAAAACAGCAGCAGGAGCCCCAAAAAAGGAAAATTCCCTGTACGGAAAGCGGGAAAAAAGTGTCAATGGGAAGAGGCACGGGGCTGGCGACTAACTAATTAATGATTATGATTACGCAAGCAACAACAAGAGAGAGAGAGAGAGAGAGAGAGGGAGCACTCCACTACTAATTGAGCAACGAAAGGGAGAGGGAGAGAGAGAGAGAGCTGTTCTAATCGGAGGACCACACACATCGAATGACGAGCCCTGACGTCACACAGGGTATCTTGTCTTTGGTTTACAGGGTACGTGTGGGGGTATATTGTGTTCTTCGAAGAACAAAGAGACAACAAATAGATCCTATACTTTTGGGGTGCTTCAAGCGATCCATGATCATCGTAGATCAAATTTCTGGTGGCATTCACTGCTTTCAAGATATGGAGACCCCACATTTGGCATCATTTTATACGCATCAAAATGTGTGTCTACCAATTCATTCAATACCACATCTTAAAAACCTATGGAATTCAGCAAATAAATAATCATACCAAAATATTTAAGATTAGCCATAAGAAATATTTAATTTATTAATAAATTTTATTTAAATCTAGAGTGTAATTTCTGTCCTATAAATATTGCAACCAGAATCAATCTAGCACGTTCTTAAGAATGATATTGTGACCAGAAAACCCAACAGAAATCTCCTCAAACATTCATATACCTATTTCTTAATTTAGGGGGCATTTTCTAGTCGAAATACACTACATTGCTTGCTTCTCTCTCTCTGTCTTTGTCTGTTGTGGAGAGGACAACAAATTGACCTGCAACATGTTGAACAACAGCCATAAAGGCAGCGACGCCACGGAAGAGACCCGCGGAATCGTGGAGGAACCACTTTTGAGCGCCGAAACCGAAGAAAACTTGTTGATTGCTCTATCCTCAAAAAATTAATTGGACCCCACACGAAGAAAGCAGCAGCCCCGACGAAACCTCAGCAGCGACGGGACACAAGAGACAAGGGAAGGGGCAGAAGAAGGGAGAGGGAGAGGGAGAGGGAAAGGGAAGGCACGTGTGTCTAATTAGACAGAGAGAGAGAGAGAACAGGTGAGAGGGAGAGCCAAAGATACATCTGTGAATCTGTGGATCTGTGGATCTGTGGGTGTCATATATTTTAATGACTCTCCTGCCTGGCTGGCTGTCTGCCCGTCTGCCTGTCTGGCTCCCCAAAGACCCAGATCCGGGGCCCAAACGATCATTTTTTGATAACCGCAACAGCAGTCGGAGTCGGACTGCAGTCGGGAGGAGGCTCGAAGCAGAAATCAAAACCAAAAACCAAAAACGAAGAACAAAAATGAAATGGCAAGGCGGTGCGAATGGCTTGCATAAATCCATGTGAAATTCAACTGCCAGACAGACCTACAGACGGACAGACAGACTGAATGACTGTCCTATAAGCCATGCCCTGCAAGAGACCGAAGACTGAAGACCGAAGACCGAGGACTGCCTCTGTATCTGTATCTGTGTATCTGTGGCAGGCAGCCTCAAGTCGTTAGGCCGACGAAATGCAAATCAGTCTCGAGATTCAGATATTCCGCATCCACTCTCGCCGCGTATGTAGGTCTCTTGGGTGTCACTCTTAACCTTATTTCGGTGTCCTCATAAATGGGCCAACAACATCTGACGGATATCTTGACGATGGGTGGGCCACTGCCACTGCCACTGCGACTGCATCGATGGCTTTCCTGAGAGATGCAGATGGAGACAGAGTCAGAGACAGAGAGAGAGAGATGCTGATGGAGAGAGGAGAATCCATGGAGATGCAATTTTCTGTATGATTTCTTGGGCTTGCAGAAGCCCATCAAAGCTTTCTGCAGAGAACTTCTGGATGGTTTCTGGTGATGGAACTCCTCATCGATGGCTGGCAGGAGACCGCCTTCACGATGAAGCTGAAAAGAGAGCCCTCATCGACTGCTTCTTGAGGGTCTGATGGATAGAGGAACCCTCTCGATGGCTTCCTTGAGATGTAGCTCGAGGGATTTTGCAGATGGAAGTGCTTCTTGAGACACAAATGGAAACGGAGGCAATCAATTGATGTTTGAGGGCATCCTGAGTCCCTTCTCACTGGCTTTCCTGTGAGCCCGTGAAGCTTTCCTTCGATCCCGGAACCCAATTACATCTCCAACCAACCAATAGAGCTCCCATTCTCTCTCTCTCCCTCTCCCTCTCTCCCTCTCTCTCTCAATTAGCAGTGAAACGAAGAAAATGTTGGAGGAATTATTGTCTTGCCAAAATGTTTGTCAATTACCGAGAATTCCATTCAATTCCATTCAATATCCAGCTGCAGTCGAATCGAATGACCAATCGAATGACTTTTATTGACTCTCGTCGCATCCCCCCAACGTAACCTGCCCCCCGAGGGGTCGGGGAGTTCAACAAAATTTGATATATGGGTAAATAGTCGGGAAATTAATTCCACAGCAGGGCCAAAATGTTTGAGGCCCTCGGGGCGTTGTGGCAAGGGTGAACGTGAACGCATGAACGCATGTGGCATCGACGATTGTCGTCAGGCGGCGGCAGGAGGCGGCAGGAGGCGGCAGGAGGCACACGTGTATGCCCTTTTGTCGAGCTATTTCTCTAGCCTTCTCCTGCTTCTTCCATGGATGTGAACGCCCCCCTTTTGGCAGGCGGTGGCAACGCCTCCCCAACCAGCCCCCCCCCCCCCCCCCCAAAAGACATCTCCACACCGGGAGTACGAGGCAGCAACAGGCAACAGGCAGCAGGCAGCAGGCAGCAGTTTGCAGTCGGAGTCGCATCGTAAACTCAGCACGTAAATTATGATCAGCCAACGGCGTTGAATATTAATTGCACCGCACCGAAATGAACAAAGGCTTCGGGAGAGAGAGATGCAACAGCAGCAGCCGCAGCAGCAGCAGCAGCAGCGCCAAAGCCGAAGCCGAAGCCAAAGCCTCTTCCAGGAGCAGCATCTAGCATCCAGCAAGCGTCTCCCAGTCACTGCATTCCAGAGTCCATGCCACATGTCCCACTGTCCAGTGGAGTGTCCAGTGTCCAGTGACCATACTTGGTGGCCTGTTGGCTGTTGACTTTGGCCCCAGCCATCGTCTACGGCCACTGCCTACTGCAGCCTCCTGCCTCCAGCCTCCAGCCTACCGCCTCCTCCTCCTCCTCCTGCTCCTCTGTTTCCATGTGCGAGCATCTGTAACGGTGTCTTTGATAAGCGTCGATAATTATTGAGCAGACCAGACCACAAGACCAGACCACAAGACCCTGGCCTCTTCGTTAGAGCCGACATGGACAATGATGCCACGAAGAGCGGGGGGCACAGAGACACACAGACACACAGAGACACAGACACACAGAGAGAGAAATTATCCATAGAGAATAGAGCATACTTTTTCCTCTCAGAGGTATTCAAACTCAAAAGACTTACCTTAGGGAAACCTTCCTTCTTTTGAACGAAAAGAAGGTTAGATTCCATCCAAGATGGTATTTCGAATAGAAATCGACACAAATCTGAATGAAAATGAATCCAAATTCCAAGAGTTTTTAGACATTAAACCAAATTCGAATCATTTATCGTTTACTTCTAGTTTCGGGACCTTTTTCTTTCGAAAACAACTCAAATTTACTCAAGTTTACTTCAGAGTTTCCAGTGCCCCTTCAAGGAACAGGATATCCAACAAATCGAAGCAAATTTGGAGACATTAATTCTCGTTTTCTGTGGATTGAAACTGAAACCAAATCCTCAACACTTTACTCCCACAGGGAGGGAATGCAAACACTACTCGAATTTCTCCAAGTGTCCATCCAGCAGTTAGATCTTTAATTAATTTCCAGGAAGTTTTGATCGCACCGTCTCTGGGCTTTCGGTTTTTAGCCATTGTCGCGGTCATCACTCAGTAGGAGAGGAGTTTGAAGAAGCAACAAGGAGCGGCAGGTGGGGCCAGGAGCAGGAGTTGGAGCTGAAGCTGAAGATGGCATGAGAGATGGTTGGTGCTGGGAAGACGACGACGACGACGACGACGTTGGCGACGCGGCAACCTGTATGTCAGTGTCAACAGCGGACGCGGACGCAGACGCGGGCGACCCCCGTTGCTCATTTTCTGTCTTGCTGTTTGATGAATTGTCGCCGGCCCCCAAGAAGAGAGCTGCAGAGGGGAGCAAAGAGGGGGAGGAAGGAGGAGGGGGAGGAGGAGGGGAGCAAGCCCCAAAGAAGTCAAGGTGTGGTCCCTTTTGCCTTCTGTTTACTGTCAAAGTTGTTTGCTTCTAACATGAAATATTTCCTTTCCACGGGGATGCAGGCAGAGTGCCAATGAACGGCACCGGAATCGAAGCCACCGCAGTGTTGACTCAACAGCAATATGGCCAAGGCTCTCTCTCTCTCTCTCTTTGTCTCTCTTTGTCTCTCTTTGTCTCTCTCTGGGTATCTGGTATTTTTGTGTCCTGCGGCTCCAAAGATCTCCGCAGACGAAACCTGAAAATTGTTTGTGTATTTATCATGGCCGACAAAGCGGCGCAAATCTTTCGAAAAAACGAAAACGAAACCGAAAAATCACAAGGCTATCCAAGAGCCCAACAACAACTAAAAATGCCAACTGCCACAGTTGGTGGCACATGCAACAAAAAGCCCGGAAGCGCCTCAAAAACAGAAAAACAACAAAAAAAACAAAAACTTTGCAATTTTATTGAATTTTTGCTTTCGATCTGTGGCAAAACGGAACAAAACGGCCAAGAAATCTTGTTTGTTGTCGAAGAACTACTGCAAAACGAGGCAGAAACGACAGACAGACAGACAGACAGACAGACAGACAGACAGTCAGTCAGTACAGTGCTTACCAATGGTCTACACATTCAGTGCAATAGTTATTTGAATGCCCCACCGCCACCCTGTTCCCTTGAGGCGACGCAGTCGTTGGGGCGCCACATTTCTGAGGCGACATTCAAGAAGAAAGAAATGGTATGGGATTTTCTTTGATCCGAAGAGTACTCCTGGCAGACAGTGTACTTTGGGGAATCCCCAACCCTTTTCAAAGAAGAAAACATCAACAAAATGTACAAACAATTATGAGTAAAGGGAAATCTAATGGGTCCTGTGATTGAGAACCACTTCGTGTGAGGATATGGAAAAACGAATGAAAACTCCACTGAAAATATTCAGTTTTCGGTAGGTAGAGTGCTTTTCCAGGCACTGTCTATGGCAATGAATGATCCCTGAATATCGTTCCAAAATCTGACTGAATGATCGCTGAAATTTGTATAAGAAAAAGGGGATTCCTTTGAAGCATTTTATGGGTTAATAGAATGAGAAATTCCCATGGAAGCACCTACATATTTGCAGGCACTGTACTCGTATTCGTACAGTATGTGGCCCCTAGCAGCAGCAGCTGTAATTAGACACGATTTGGGGGCAATTACCACCTGGTGGCAGAGAGGTAGAGGTGCCCCAGTGGCAGTGCCTGTTGCATGCAAACGAAAGCGAAAAGCGAAAACCGAAAACCGAAAACCAAGTGGCCTCCGTGCAACAGCCGCCGACTGTGGCATGGAAAAGCGCTCGAAGCGGTTCAGAGTCCGTAGTTCGGAAGCAAATTAAGCGGCAAATAATAAATAATTTGTGCTCATAAAAGCCAATAAAAAGGCGGTCAAACATTGGGGTCCACCAAAGACCAAAAGACCACATAATTTTCAAACTAAATTTGGTAGCATTTAAGAGGGAGAATCGATCGGATAGATCGGATCGATCGATCTATCCGGTAGATCTATTGGTTGGGTCGAGGCAACAGAAATTGCCGCGGGAACAACAGCTGAGTAATGGCATTGAAAAATGCATAAATTTTGAGAGTCCGAGAGGCAAGGCCACGCCCACAGCGAATCACTCAAATGGCAACTGGCAGGGGGCAGGGGATAGGGGGTAGGGGGATAGGGGATATGCATTATATATGCATCAACATATGGCTGGAAAATGGGGAAAATGTAAAATCTAACGGCCCCTCTCTGCCACCGAAAAATGCAAATGCAGCAGAAGGCTGGCCGCCTGCCTGCCAGGCGTCCATTAAATAAACATCGCTCATACGACGCGTTGTACGTTGTAAATATTTTCTAGATTTTGTGCCGGCAAAAGCAGCATTTGATGGGCATCGAACGGATTGCCGTATCTGATGGATACGAATGGCAGGCAGATGGAATGCCACTTTATTCACGAATACTCGTATGAATGAATACTCGCATGAATCACTCGCATGCGACTCTGCGCCGCCTCTGGTTGTAAAATAGAAATTACACAAAAATTCAGCCACAAATTTATGGCCCAACAAACGGCAGAGCGAGAAAGAGAGAGAGAGAGATCCTCTCTGATCCGCTGCTCTGCTGCTCTGCTGTTCTGTGTGTGGATTGATCCCCAATCGCACATTTGTGCCGCTCCGCTCTCCCCCATCGCCCCATCGATTGATCTTTTGGCTTTGGAGATTCTCCGTTCTCCGTTCTCGATTCTGGGATTCTGGGACTCTGGGACTCTGGGATTCCCATTCCTGGGGCGAATCCTCTGGCTCGCTGTTGCGCTGTCCCCTCAAACGATTGTCATCGATCGATCGTTTGAATGAATTATGGCCCATGGATATGCATTCGTTTGTGCCTTTCTGCATTCGAGATGAGCAGAAGTGCACCTCTGGGAGACGTATCTGCCCAGAGATTTGTGTGTGTGTCTGCATCTGTTGCATGGCCATCCCGTCGCCATCCCCTGATGATTGCGTATACGCACTCCTCTTCTGTTCCCTTTTTTCTTTTTGGGGGCATGAAAATCTCTTTTATCTTGCAAGGAAATTGAAACAAGAGGCACACATTTCTGTGTGAGATTTATGACACACTCGAGCCACGTTAATAAGCAAATCAGAGACAGACAGACAGTGAGACAGAGACAGAGAGACAGTGAGACAGTGAGAGAAAAGAGAGATAACTTTGCAAGGGGAAAAAGAGAACTCAGACGAGGAATGGGAATGGGAATGGGAATGGAAATGGAAATGGCATTGGCCAATGTCTATGGGAATGAGGATATGGATTGTGCAAATGGTAATAAAACGTTTTTATGGACATTTTTATGCCACATCTCAGAGTCTCAGAGTCTCAGAGTCTTAGAGTCTTAGAGTTGCAGAGCCAGAGCCCCCGTCCCAGATTTTACAGATGAATTATGAAATGAATTTCTTTCGGGGGGCAACGCGAATCCCCCTCCCCCCTTGGGAAAATGGAAATTCGCATTAATCATCGAACATCGTCGGGCATCGGGCATCGGGCATCGGCCAAAAGGATAGAAAGGAGTCCCAATTCGAGTCCTCTCCCGGCTGTAGCCCATAAAAATTGAGTTATTAAAACAGGTGCATGGATGGATGGATAGATGGTATCTCTATTCTGCATTCAAGAGATACAGATACAACCAGAAACAGAGAGAGAGAGAGCGATCCACTGACCAAACAACAATCAGTGCAAAGTGTGTGCCCCCTGAGTGATGGGGGTGGGGGGGGTGGGGTAAACATTGTGTTGATTTTTCGCCACCCCTCCCCTCCCCGTGACAACACACTCTGGTGATGGCTGGAAAAGCCCCGGAAAAATCAACATGCAAGGCACCAAATGTTTTTCGACCATGTTCAACAAAAGAGTGGAAAATTATTGTTACACCTCTCCCCACGTGCCCCCAACCACCCATTAAGGGGCCAGGGGCCAGGGGCCAGGGGCAGGAGGCCAAGAGGGCTGAGCGAATATTCAACAGCAAAACAATTACAGTTGCCACAGTGGAACGTTGCCCCAATTACGGGCCCATTGAGTGGCTGCCTGCCCCCTCCTCTGCCGTTTCTAGGCAGAGAGTGGCAGAGGGGGGTGGTCGGGGGTCGGGGGCGTAGGATATGTCGAATATTTTCCGACAAGCGTCGTAGCAAACGCGATAACATTTTTACATACAACGCAAATTTCATTCCCGCCGAAAAACCCCAACAAAAAAAAGGAACAGAGGGTTTTTTTTGGGGGGGTAAACGAAGTCAGAGATACCCTTGAATATCAATTACAGGTAATCTGATATCTCCATCATATATTTATTGAATTTCTACTACAATTTTAAACGTTCTTTAATGGGGGATTCCCCTTGGAAAAATACACAAAAAAGGCTATATTTTATAGTATTTCGATATGGTTCAATCTTGGGAGATGTCCTTGGAATGATATACAAGTTTTCTTGGGGAAAATGTATATTTTTTACGGATTGTTTCTGCGGCACCAATCGGAATAAGGTATTTTGATGATATCATGGCACTTTCGACCTACAAACTCCTAGGGAAAATCACAATACCCTTTTAGTACCCTTCTTGGGGGCAAAGAGAACCCTTTTGTGGCAGTAGCAGTGGCATGCAGCAGATAGTGGAGACTCCCAGGCAGCAGGCAGAAGTGCTGCCCAAGACGCCAGACGCAATTTGAGGCACTCTCCACACACACGCCACTCCATGCTCCACTCACACATGTGGCATGGTGGCATGGTGGCATGGTGGCATGGTGGCAGTGGCTTCCTCCTACATTTCGCAAGTTTTATCAAGAGCAGCTGTTCCCTGCTGCCTGCTGCCTGCTGCCTGCCCCTCTGGCGTGGCAGCAGCACAATATGCATTATTTTGCTCCATGACCCCAAGGGCCGAAGGGAGGGGGAACCAGTGATGGGGGGCATGGGAGGGGAACCGGGGGATAAGATAAATGAAATTAACTTTCAGTTCATTTTTGGCAGCGCAGAGAGCAAGAGACAGGGCTAGAGCCAGAGCCAGAGCCAGAGCCAGAGCGAGGGCCAAATATGGCCATGATAATTGCCTTAAGTGCTTGCCCCTATCGGGGCACACATGATGATAGCCCCCACTTACCGGGAAGTGGGAAAACTTTAAGGAACTCTGTCTCTAGGGGCGGCTGTCCACAGCCCAGGGCTTTTCCTGATTGAAGTTTTACCGTGAGTAAAACTTCTGCCCCAGGCCCCGTGGCCCGTGCCCCGTGCCCCATCTCTCATATTCACATCAGTGCAAATGGAAATGCAAATGCAGGAGTGCCACAAATGCGGCCCCCTTTTGGGGGTGCCAATAAATTTGCATATAGGAATCCTGCGCTGCCAAAAAAAAAAGAACCCAGAAGCGGCACGGCACAGCACGAAAGGATTTCGTTGCATGTGGCAGGCAGGCAGGCCAGGGAGGTGGCATAAATCAATTACTGGTACAGGAACAACATCTCAATCTTTGCTTAAAAGTAGAAAACACAAGCCAAATAAATCTTTAGAAAAGAAACCAATTACGAATCGACATTTGTGCCGGTCTCAAGATCTAATTGTATGGTTTAAATTCCTTTTTGGAAGCTTATCGAAGTATTTCTATTAAATATAATCAATATTTACAGTATTTTACCCCTAAAATTCAGCTTTAATTCCTCGAAAATTATACGAAAGAATGACAATGGCATTTATGATACACCCATTCGTTTGTTCCATTTGAGATACAGATTCTACGAAGAGTCTGTCTCTGCTCATATGGTTTTTGGATAGTTTTCGGAAGCCTGTTTTCTTTGTAATCTATTTCCAGAGTGCAACAAAAATCAAACTCTTATTTCTCTCAAAAATATCCCAAAGTTTACAGTCATTTCATAGGCAAAATCATTCCTGTGGAAACTCTTCCCAAAACTGGAACTTAGGAGATTTTTTAACCATTTTATGCCCCACATCTGAGAGGAATCCACACATAACTCCTTTCAAAACTCTCCCCAGATGGCAGTAAGGAACCTTCAGGAATAGTTGCCCTTTTCAGATGAATCCCATTTTATAATCCATAAATCCTGATAATCTTTTGTGTAAGCTTCTTGAAAGCCTCTCGTAGAATTGCTCCTTTAATGAATCCCATTTTCGTACAGTAATCTATAAAAAACAAAAGTCCTGCCCCACAAAATATGTGAAATTTAATTTAATTCGAAACATTGCGGATTGTGGACTGTGGACGGTGGACTGTGGACTGTGTGGGAATCCAATGCGTTGGCGTTGGCGTTTTTTGTATGTACGATGCATATACAATTTGGCAAAAGGATTTGTGTGCCATGCCCCACGGCAGGGATGGGAAAATCCGCAATGCATCCGCATATGAAATACCGACAAAAAAAGAAACCGAAAAAAAACATACAGAAAATCAACTGAACAAACGAGCAAAATACGGTTGAAAGGATGGCGAGGGCCATGAGGCAGGACCCGGAGACAGACAACGGGACGACGGACAGCAGACGGAGCGAACAATGAAATTTACAAATAAGTTAACAATTTGCTTTTTGGCCCTGATGGATGTTGCAGGGGCAGTGGCAGTGGCAGTGGCAGTGGACGGTGGCAGTGAACGGTGGGGTATCGCATCACGACTACCACTGCCATGGGGACATGCAACATGGAGCTTTGCCTGTGCGCGACATTTTGCCAGTGGAACGAACGAGCGACCGAATGGACGAATGAACGAATGAACGGTGAAAGTTAAGCCAATCATCGCGCAACAATGTCGACAGCGACAGGCATTCAGCAGGCAGCAGGCAGCATTTTTCGCTAACAGAGACATGAATTTCAATACAAATTCGTTTATCCGCCCCCTCTCTCCCGCTCTCTCCCGCTCTCTCCCGCTCTGTGGGGCACTCTGGGTAGAGAGTGCTGCTGGTAATCGCATCGATGGATGCGCTTATGCCACATGCAACATATATATCCTCCTCTCTTGGAGCAGCAGGGGGACGGGGGGTGCGGTGCTGGAGAGTGGTAACGATGGTAATCGCATCGATGATGATCGCTGGAATCGCGCGGCGTCACAACGCGAATGCATTCAAAAATTTCACATGACAACTCGTTGCGATGTCCGTCTGCGGCACTGTGGCACTGCGGCGCTGTGGCACAGTGGCAGCTGCAGCTGGAATCCCCTCGTTTCATCGTCGTTTCGCTTTGGCCAATGCTAATTTTTGACGTTCTCCTGCAGGAAAGCTACGTTCGTTCGTTCGTTCGTATGATCAGTGCCCTATATGGAGGGCTCAGAATAATGCAATTGATTCCCGAATGCCCATGCCCATGCCCATGCCCATTGCCTTCTCCTCTTGCCTTTCCTCCTCTTCGGATTTGGATTTGTCTTTGGATTTGGATTTGGTTTTGGAATTTCTTGCGGTAATGGAATATATGTAAAATAGATGTAAATCAGGTGATTTATCCGATCCAACCAGAGATGGATCGATCGATGGATGGATCGATGGAATATGACCAGAAGAAAGTTTTTAATGGCTCAAAGGGGGGGAGGGGGAGGTGTTTCTTTTGCTGGTACTAATTGATGGCGACGAATAAGAATAATATTATACTACACAGCACATGATTTTAAGAGTATTCTTCGGTATTTTTAAGCTATTTTTCGGTATATTTAAACTAAGTTTCCCAATTAGTAGGTATTTTCAATGTAAATTGAAGAAATTTTCACTGTGGTTACTATTCAGTATTTTTCATTATTATTTCAGTATTTGTCAGTACACTTTCAGTATTTTTTCAATATTTTCAGTATTTCCCAATATGATTTAAGTATTTTATATTATAACTTCCTGATTATCTCTGTATTTTTCAGCATTTCAGTATTATTCTGGTATTTTTATATATGATTTCAGTATTATTTTCAGTACTTTTAAATATTATTACAGTATTTTTCAATATTATTTTATTATTGCTCTCTACTTAAATAATCAGTATAATTTCCGTATTATTCTGGTATTTTTAAATATGATTTCAGTATTTTTTAATATTATTTCAGTATTATTATCCGAAAAACGTTTTGAACGATTCTTCATGATGAATCTTTCGAAATTTTAGATATGAATGTTGGAGATATTTGATAGGTTTTGCTATTACTATAGGATTTTGTTTCATCATTACCCTATACCGTATACCCCATACTGTTTTTGTTTATTTCTCAAGGCACGATTTTGTTCAAATAAACTTGTTTTCGATTAAGTACGAGTACTATATTTTGAGTATTTACTAAAGATTGAACAAAAATACCTCTTTGCAATATCACAGGTCCTTGGGTAGGTATTCGTGAAATACTTCTTCGAAGTAGGAAATAGTTGTAGGCACTACTTACCTGAAAAGATATGAAATGTGTGATTATTATTCAAAATACTATATTTGTTGGGTAAATCAATCTTTAATCTATTATATTCTTTAGCTAAGCGTTTAAGGAATATTCCTCCTAGGCATTGTGTGCGTTTTTCTTGGGGAACCCTTGCCACATCTTTGGGCACTTTGAGTAACCGAAAACTTTGCCAGATCTGGCTGGCATTTCTCAAGAATCCAGCCTACGCATAAATAACATAGTTGCAGCATTTTGAGGCTCCTACCAGCCCTTCCCTTTCCCCGTTCCCCTTTCCCCGTTCCCCGCGACCTGCGCTACTCTCGTCATAAATTTTAATACACATTTTGGTTTGCAAATTGCATCCGAAAGATGCAATTCGCGCTCCTTCCTTCTGCTGCTGCGACTGCTGTTTCCATTGCCGTTGTGTCCTTTTCCAGAAGCGGCAGCAGCAGCAGCAGCAGCAGGGAGAAACAAACACTGACAACTGTGACGAGCAGAACGTCAACATTTTGATTGACTGGCTAAGTTCTCAGCCGATTTCCGACCATACATACATGTCTCTCCTGAGCCCCGCCACAGAGCCCTTTCCTTTCCATCCACTCCACCCTCACGCACTGGGGCACGGTGGCAGAGGCAGAGGCAGAGGCAATGGCTGTGGCTGTGGCTGTGGCAGCAGCAAATTGCATAATTTTTACATAAATATGCTGACGTGCATTCATAATCATAAAAAAGGGTTAACATTCGTTCGTACGAGTGTACGAGTGTACGAGTGTATTCATCCACTCGTATTCGTACTCGTATTCGTATTCGCATTCGTTTTCGCATCCATCCATCCATCCATCGCAGCTTTTGGTTGCCTTTTCTTTTGTTGTACTCGCATTTCGCGTTTGGTCTGTTATTTATTTGGCCTCATGCCGCATGCCTCATGCCTCATGGCCCATGCCTCCTTCTGCATATATTTTTTAATATGCAGCCTAATAGGCAATGCCAGTGCCAGTGCCACTGCCACTGCCACAGACTGTGGCAGGTCCCTCTCTTGCACTCTTCCACTCTTCGCTTTCAAATTGACAAAATGTATGCAAACAATGGACTGGGGGGCACTGGGGGGCGCTGGGGGGCACAGAGGGGCAGGGCAGGGCACAGCACAGCACAGTGCATAAAATATTTATGATGTTGGCAATATTTTTCAGGTTCAATGATGGCTTATAAAGAGCGATCCCATCCCATGCCATGCCATGCCCCGCCATGTGGCATACATAGGGGTGTACCACGTATGTGGCATGATTCATGCGTTCAGCAGACAGACAGACAGAATTTTACAGGTGGATAAACAGTCGGAACTAGTTTTCCGGCTTGGAATGAATTTAATCAGAAAAGTTTTAGCCCCCAACCGAATGGATGGCTGAATGGATAGACCCCTTCCCTTCCCGGCTCTGAGTGTACCCACCATTCGCAGCATTCGTATATCCATGGGATACCCGTATTGGGTTCCGTACGGCATCCATAGCCCGTGCCCCGCGCACATGCCACACACTCAGACAGTAAAAAGCAACGAGCTGTGAAAGTCAATTGCATGCAAAACTGTGCCATTGTCAGTGGCATTTGGCATCCAGCACACAGAACTGCTCCTGCGACTCCTCCGACTGCTCCGACTCTACCGACTCCTGTGGCGCCTCCTCCTGCTGCTGCTGCTGCTGCTGCTGGCACACCTCCTCCCGATTGCTCCCTCCTGCTGCTAAATGGTGATGGTGATGCTGCTGGTTGTCGAGGTCCTGCCCCTGACTCTGGCTCTGACTCTGACTGTGTGACGACCTCCACAGCGGACAACAATGGTTGGGTGGCCTGACAAACAGGGTAGCACCACAAAATGGCCACCGCAACAACAGCAGCAGCAGCAGCAGCAGCAGCAGAGGCAGAGGCAGCAGCAACGAACGCTCGACTATAAACGACATGCGGGTCAAAAGGACTCCCACACACACACACACACACAGAGGGAGGAGGAGCAGCAGAAGAGCAGTTCCTGCTGCCAGGGAAAACCAATGAAGCCGCACTAAAGGAGGAGATCCCTCCCTCTGGCACACAGCCTACTCCCCTGCCTACTCTCTGGGCCAGCAACGATTCTTGGTAATAAATGGCAGTCATAATAACTGGGTTAAATGCTCCGACAGTACGACAGGCGACAGACGAATGTTTGGGAGGCCACGGACTGGCTCTGGCTCTGGCTCTGGCTCTGGGTCTCTGTGTCAGTGGCAGAAACAGGAAGAGAGAAAGAGAGAGAGAGAGCCACAGGATTGGTGTGGTGTGGCATGTGTTGATTTGCTGTTGATTTTGTCTTGTGCCTCGGCTCGAAACTAATTACCGATAGTTCAAGGGTCACTCCTTCCTTCCTTCCTCCCTTGCCTGCCTCCCATTTGGGAGACGAAGACACGGTGGCAGACTCTCTTTAAACTGCAATTAAGTGGCATGCAGCAGCAGCAGGAGGACCATTCTCTGTGGCGAATGAACTTTAGAGACTTTTTCTTAGACGATTATAAAGCAATCAAGTGGCTTCGTTACCGTTTCCCCCGCCCCCTCCACAACCCCCACAGCCCCCATCCACCACATTTCCACATCATTTGCAAAATCATAATTCGCGTGTTAAGCGCGCATTAGTCTCACGTTGATTTATCACAGCGGCAGGTACGACAGACACAGAAGACCACGGAATGGAGAACGGATTGGAGCAACGGATTGGAGCAACGGAGCAGCGGAAACTGGGTCTGGGTCTCTGCCGCTGGCTCTGCCGCTGGATCTGTGGCAACAATCTTTGGGTCCTTGCTCTCATCCTCTCTTGCATGCTGCATGCTGCATGCTGCATGCACCGTGCTGCCATGCCATGCTGTTTTAATAACCGAATTTCGCGGCTAATTTTGTGTGTGCTGAAAAGTTCAATTGTGGCACCACACCAGAGGCGGACGTTGCGGTGGGTGCGGCCGGCATCCCCACCATTGGAGGACGGGTGCTCCCAAGGATTGCCTTTTCGTTCATCATAGCATATACCCTTGGAGGGATGGTAATAAAAACCTCTGAAAGGAGACCTCTTTGGAGACCATTCGATAGAAGTGGTGCCACCAAAAGTATGCTACAATCTCTGGAATCGCCTTGGAGATGATCTCCATTTCACACTCCGAGTCCCCAGCGCAGAATCCCCTCCAGCATTGGACTACACCCATGTGCTCTGTGGCTCCAGCAAAACAGCTGGAAATTCGCTAAGCCAGCGGCTTATATTTTGGGCCAAAAGAAAAGAAAGACTCATCGGAAGAGCGAGAGAGATGCTGGGCTGCTGGCTCCAAAGTGGAGCAAATTTATGCCCAATTTCATGCGAATGGCAAATGATTTATGCGACAGGCAGGCAGTGTGGCAGGCAGTGAGGCAGACAGTCGCGCGCATTGGCATTGCAATTGCCAAAAAGGATATGTGCGTTGATTTCACATGGCCGCAGGACAAATAACTTCATTACGTTTCTGCGGCATCGAATGGCGGAGAGGAGAGGGGAGCGGAGCGGAGCTGTGGGCCCCCTTTGGTAATGATGTTTTTTTGGAAGAGAGAAGAAGAAGAGATGCTGGTGCTTTGTCTGGAATTGTGGGGATTGCGATTTGGATTTGGAACTGAGGCTGGGATTGGGATTGGGGATTGGGGATTGGCATTGGGGATTGGCTTTTGGGATGAGACGGTGAGAGGATGTGAGGATAGGAGGATGTGGGATGTGGGATGGGTATGCGGATTGGGGGATTGTAAAATATATGCAAGGCAAATCGCACGATTCTCGTGATGTTGCTCATATTTGGGCACCGTAACAAGCGAGGCAACACGCGACAACACAGCAACAACAACAGCAACAACAACAACAACAACAACAACAAACATCTCTCGAAGCGAGAAAATCACATTCTACTTATGGCGTGAATTTCGCGGTCGTCTTTCCGTACGATATACCTTCTTTTTTTGTGTTGTTTTGTTGTTTCTGTGGCATTGGTGGCACTTGGCGCAACCTGAAAATTCGATTTGGGAATCCCAAATCCCAAATCCCAAATTCAAATTTAAATGCACCTTCGAGCGGGAATCGAGGGAATGGCCAGGAAGTCACGGCATTTGAACCATTTGTTCGTTCCACAGATCCACACAGATCCATAGAGACCCACAGAAGACCGTTAGCAACATGATTCGTCGTCGCTCGCACACACACACACACACACACACACATACGATATATGTGTATATATGACAACGTGCCCCATTAGGCGACTGTGCAACACACAGTGTTTCCTGTTAATTGCGCCAAGTGCAAATGCAAATGGAAAAATATGTTAATAAATAATTGGCAGCACGAGCACTGCACAACGCGGCATCGGAGCCTTGCAACTGCAACTGCCACAGAAAGAGCAGCAGTGGCATCCGCATCTGTGACCTGCATTCAGGTATCCCTGGCGCTGCCTGCTGCCTGCTGCCTTCTGGCTGCTGGCTGCTGCTTTTGGCCATAAAACAACTTCGGCTGTCGGCTTATGGGATTTCGAATGACAGCAACGCGAAGCCGCAGTCAAAATGTCCTTAAATGCCATGCATTTCCTTTGCCTCTTCGCTCTTCCGTTTACCCATTGCTCACTGAGGGTATCATGGTTTCAGGACATGTTTTGCAACGCAAAGAAAACAGAGAAAACATCCGTAGAGAAAAAGCTGCTGCCCATCCATCCTATCTTTCGCTTTAAACGTTTCTCGAGGGAAAACAGGGATCATCAAGCCACACAAACATCGACGGACCAAGAGATTCTGGTACTTCTAGTATTTTCTGGTATATTTCAGTATTTTCTAATATTTTCTTCTTATGTTCCCTAGTATTCTCTGGTAGATACAATTCGCCACAAGTATTTCCAGTATTCTGGTATTTTTTTGTATATTTCAGTATTTTCTTATATTCCCTAGTATTCTTTGGTAGATACAATTCGCCACAAGTGCCTGATATTTCCAGTATTCTGGTACTTCTGGTATTTTCTAGTATTTGCTGATTTATTTTAGTATTTTCTGGTAGATAGCGCCGCAAATTTCTGTCATTTTTTGTTAGTATTTTCTAGTATATACCTTTCGCCACTAGGGCCTGATAATTCTAGTATTTTCTGGTATATTTTAGTATTTTCTGTCAAAAACCATTCGCCACGAGTGTCTAGTATTTTCTGGCCTTTTCTAGTCATATCTCACATTTTCTGGTAGAGACCATTCGGCATGAATGTCTGGCATTTCCTGTATTTTCTAGCATTCTCTGGTATTTTTCTAATAAAATTCTAACGAAGACCTTATGCTCAAAATTCGTTGAAGTTTGACATGATTGGAGGGAAATCATCTTTTTTAGTTCCCCAGAATAGCAGAACAGAATGGCAATTTGCCATTCACACAAGAGCGTAACCTACCGCTTAAAACCACTTTCAATAGTTCAATGGCTCTTTCAAGAGTATCTCCTGCTTCGACCCCCGAAATCTAGCCATTCTCCTTCATATTTTTCTCTCCTCTTTTTTTTGGGGCTCTGTGGCTCAGTGCCTCTGCCCCTGCAATCTGTTGCGGCTCTTGCAACTGACTTTTTTTGCGCACGCACTTAATTAAGACGACAAGTGAACGACCTCAGCTGTCAAAAGGGTCTTCTGCGGGGTCTTCGGGTCCACGGGTTGCTGGCGTATCAGGCGTCTTAAATATGAAGTATGGGGCCAAAAGCGCAGCTAAAGATGCGCCCCAGATGCAGGGGATAAGATACAATTAGGTGTGGGGGGGGAGGGGGCAAGAGAAATTGATTCCCCAAACAGCATTCTGATGAAGGGGCAACATTTATTAGCTCCATTAAATAGCAATCGCTTGAGTCACGCTAATCAACTCCGCTCTCCACTCCACTCCACTCCGCCCTCCACTGCGATCCGCTCCGCTTCGTTCTCTATGGGATTCTCAATCCATAAAAAAAGATATCCTCATAAAAAAGCAAACAAATCTTTTTTGGGGAGAGGCAACCACAAATCGAAACGAAACGATCTTCGAATAAATAAAGAATATATATTTTTGCGTATTAATAAAAAACAAAAACAAGAAGAGAGGAGAGGAGAGGAAAAGAACGGCCAACAACACAACGATTGCACTTCACACCTCATTGAGATTGGCTATAAAGATGGCTTAATAACTCACGAGGAAAGAGAGGAGCAGAGTGGATGCTCCACTCTGCCCCATGCCACATGCCTTTCCCTCTCTCTGGTGGTTTGCCTGTCAGTATCGTTTATGACTTCCCATATTTAATTCTTGGGATCCCGCGTTGCGTCTCGTCGATGGCTCCTCGCTTCCAATTGAAGCGCGTTTTTCGATAAGGGGCCACAAAATTCATAAATATGAAAATGGCTTCATTTCGTGCACGACTGGAGCGGAGCGGAGCAGAGCAGGCAGGGTCTCTGGGTCTCGCCCTTCGTATCGCTTAAATTAAAACTTAAATTTCAACACTCGCAGAACAGAGCAGAGCAGAGCAGAGCAGAGGAGCAGCTACGATACGGGGGCCATATATTTTACGGGCCAAAAGCAAACAACGAGCCAGCCAGCCAGCCAGCAGTGGAGCAGCAACAGCTTCGGCTTTCAGCCTTCAACTTCAGTGGCAAGCGAACAAGCGAACAAGCGAGCAGCCCTGACAATGGGAAAGGCGTTGCAGTTTTATCTGACAAATGCTCGTATATTGTATCTCGAAAGTTTGCTGCTGCTTCTGCTGCTGCGGAAGCCCCAAAACGTAACGAAAAACTGACCCTCACATTCATTTATCATCAAATGCTGCTGCAACAAGAGAATATGTCGCAGCAGCAGCAGCAGCAACAGCAGCAGCAGCAGCAGAAGGAGAGGAGGAAAGTACTGCCACACCTCTAACTGATGCTGCCCCAAGACCCAATGATCGTTGCTTCCTCTGGGGGCCCTACTCTGATCATCGGACATCGCGTCGTCTTCTACTTCATCATCATCATCATCGTCGTCGTCTATGTGCAACGCGCGTAGTCACGGGGCTGACATTTTTGAGTCGCCATCATCGTGCTGCTGCTGGTTGCTGGTTGTTCCTGCAGCTCCCGAGGCCTTCCTCTGCTGGTCTATGCCTGGCCCCCAAGCCCCGGTGGAAGGTAGCAAAAAGGTAGCCGCAACAACAAACAGAGTGCCTTCGCGATGATTAATTGACTTTCAAAATTGCTGAAATTTTTAATTTATTATACGCGCCAAAGTGATTAATCAGTAGGAAAAAAATAAACAACAGAGCGCAGAAGAGTGAAGGGCCACAGATCCAGAGACCCAGAAAGCGAGAGAGAGAGAGAGAGAGAGAGAGCAGAAGAGGTAGCCCCCAGAAAATCTTCGAGATTGAAAGTGCTGCACCCAGGCGGCAGGGGCAGGGGCGGAGGCGGGGCGGGGCAGCAGACAATCACAAAAACAGCACTCTCGAATGTCGCTAGCAATCCTTTGCTGAGCTGCTCATCGGTCAGCCAGGGAGCGGGAGGGACGGAGGCAGACAAACGGAGACAAGGGAGAGTCGTTTAAGGCTTTTAATTGCTGACATCGTTGCAATGTTAGCTCTGGCTCTCTCTCTCTCTCTCTCTCTCTGTCTCTCTCTGAAAGCAGGAGAAATGTGGGTGGCTCTAGAAAGTAATGGCTGCTGCGATTTAATCGTTTTTGAACGAATAATCTTGTTAAATCATGCCCCTCCACAAATTTCATTTCAAGAGAATAAACGAACAGTAATGCAGGAAAAATACTAGATAATAATCGGTGCTTTGGTTAACAAAAATACTAAAACGTCATCGATTCTACGACATTTTACAAGAAAAATACTAGATAGTGATCGATTCTTCGATATTGCTTAGAGAAAATACTAGAAATATCAATACCGATATCGATACTTAGGTATTTCTTAAGAAAAATACTAAAATCTCATCTATGCTTTGGTATACTCACAAAAAATTCTATATAATTCTATGTACTTCAGGAAAATTACAAATAAAAATATCGCTCCTTCGGAATTCTTTAAGAAAAATACTAAAAATCATCGATAATTTGGTAGTATGCAAGAAAAATACTGAAACGTTATCGCTAATTCAATAAAAACTACACATTCCATCACTAAATTCCCAAAGAAAACCAAAACCTGCCTTTAAATTTGGTAAAAATTAAATATTAAAGTGCCTCTACGAAAAAGAGTTACCAAAATATCCCAGCAGAGATCTCTTGTATGTATGTGGTTCCAGGAATATTTTTAGGTACGAATAGGATTTCCCCTGAAATGGGTCGCTTCTTAGCTTTCGCTTTACTGGTCTCTCCCTCAGATAGTACTTAATTATCGGCCTTATGGCTTTAGTGGCTATAGAGTGAGCCTTCCATATAATTGACAAATTAGCTTCCACTTGTAAAAGGGAAAGGGAAAAGGAATACCCTCGTGTATACAGTTCATAATTAGGTGGAATGAAAAGGCCGATCGCTGGCCTTCCTTCTGAATGGCGACTGCAGCTGCAGCTGCTAATTTATGCCGATGCAAAGCAGGCCCCAGCCCAGGCCCAGGCCCAGGCACAGACCCAGACACTGGCCCAGAGAGGAGGCCCAGATGCAGAGAGGAGTCACAGCAAGGACGAGCGCTAAAGGACTGGCGACTGGCGACTGGCGAGTGGCGGCCACTTATGAAAATTGGATTTTTACACTCCATTCTTGATGGAATGTTTATTGAGCTGTCATGTTGCCTGTTGCGTCGTCCCCTCGGCGTCAAGGAGAGGCTCCTCTCCACTCCTTCTCGGTTCCTTCTCGGTTCCTCAATAATTTAAATATCAAAATTGTTAGCAATTTGCACGCCCCGCCAGCAGCAGCGGCAGCCACAGACAGCGGCTAACAACAGCAACAATTGCTAATCAAATTAAGCAATTATCTTGTTACGAGCCAAAGAAAGAGACTCCCCGACTCCCCGACTCCCGACTCCAAGACTCAAGATTCAGAAGAGCCACATCTCAGGCACATCAAGTGCCCCGATTGACCAACAAAAAGGGCCAACAGGAGAGCCCAGCCCCTTCTTTAGGCTTCATGATGGTGCATGGTGCATGGTGCATGTGGCATGGTGCATGGTGCATGGTGCAGCAAGCAGCATTTCATCATTGCCAATCAAAATATATAAAAATAGCTCACACCTTTCGGGGTGCCTGCGTTGCGTCGTCCCTGGCCCAAACCCTGGGATTCATCTTCATCTGCCGCTGCCGCTGTCGCTGCCTCTGCCTCTGCCTCTGGAATAGGCGTTGCATTGGGGCGGTGAGAAAGCAGCACCACAGAGCACCAGAGCTACAGAGCCACAGAGCCAGAGCCACAGAGCTGCAACAAATGCAAAGTGCATAAAGCCCGCAGAGTTTATAAAGTCATAATAATGCCAGGGAATACGCTTAAAATGCAATTTATCGCCACAGCAACACAGCAACAGCAACAGTCCTGCTGCTGCTGCCGCTGCTGCTGCAACAACAAAAAATTGATGACGACGACAGCAACAACAACAACAGGCAACAGACAACAGGCAACAGGCAACAAGTTGTCCAACAAACTGACACAGGCATCAGCGTCAGTCATTTTAGTCAACTGGCGAGCGGTTCCAGGTCCCAGGCTCCACGTAGAGGCCACGCGCTAGAGAGGAGCACTCCGCCCCTCGTGACACGATCCAGAATAATGTCTGCCATTGATTCGGGAACTTCAACTGCATTTCTGGCCATTTATCTTTATTTTTGGACGTATTACCACAGTTCTCCGAATTACGGTAGATATTTACGTAGATAATATCCTCATAGATACGTCTCTCCATGGCGCAGGGAGGTATTCTTTAGGAATGCGATCCTGATGATCGTAGACTGTGGTCTTTATTGAGAGCTTCTCCAAAGAAAGACCCCATTTCTTTGGAAATTTTAGAAGCATCTATGACTACATAGAATTCACATCGGGGACACATCCAAATTGTATTTCCCTATCTCTTGGAGTAATATTTCGAGTAAAATTAATATAGGCCCCCGGCTCACTCGCTTCGTTCGCTCACGCCGATATGAGTCAAATATCGTAGCCAAAAGAGAGAGACAGATATATCCCAATCTCTGCTCTTTAGGAGTTCTATTTTGGATGATATTCGGTTCCTGTAGATCATGAAATATTCCTGAATCATAGAACCCTCATCAATTTCATGAATCTCGAAATAAAAATGGTTATAAATTCAGCAATTGGTCCACTCTTTGCTCGTTACAGAAGTCCCATTTTTGGGACCCGTGCAGCACTCTCCGCTCCGCTCCTCTCTAAGGAGCGATGCTTAAGCGCTGGACAACTTTTGGCTTTCCTGCGGCGTTTTAGCCGGACGCCCCGACCGAATATTGTTGTTGTTTCTGTTGCTGGGGGAATGGCCAGGCAAAAATTAAGACATTTTATAAATTGCGCGTTGTTTGCCGCCGCCTCTTTGGTTACGGCGGCACAGAGAGAGAGGAGAGAGAGAGGGGGGGGGGGGGCAAACCCTTAACGTGTTGCGCATTGCATTGCGATTCGTTATGGCCCGAACTGAGCGAAACATTGGAGCCCCATCAGAATCGGAGAGCAGGGGAGCAGAGAGGAAGAGCAACAGTCATTCCCATTGTCGTACTCATCGTCAGGGGAACATCATCATCGGTGATCAGCATCGGTGATCATCATCATCATGTGGCAGCATCAGAAGGCATCATCAGAAGGCGAGGAGTCTTCATTTGATTGCCCCAAAAGCGAACCGAAAGCCTCGTTGCACCATTTGAATGCTGCCAGCCACACAGCGATGATGTGCGTCAAATGTTGTGTTGCATGCCACTCCCCACTCCCCACTCCCCACCGCTCTTCCCCCCTCCCTTTGGGCTGCTTTCGCGCATTCTGACCGCTAAACGAAAATTGTGTTTACGATCATCTATTGAGATTTTGTCTTCTGCTGCCGACACGCCCCCTCGGCAAAGTCGCATCTATAACGCCCCAAAAACAACCGCCGCCCATTGTGGCAACACAGTTCTGTGGCCTGTTCTCTCTCTCTGTCTCTCTCTGGCTTGTGGTTGTTGTCTAACGCATGTCAATGAGGAGGCAACCTCCTCCTCCTCCTCTTCCCAGGCGAGAGGAGATCTCCTTGTGGCAAATTTTCATTCCCCATGTTGCATGCTTCGTCGCGAAGAGTGGAACCTGGAACCTGGAACCTGGGTGTGTTCCTCACTTATCTCTTGCTCATATTTATGTTAATGTGTCTGTCTGTCTGTCTGTCTGTCTGTGTGTCTGTGTGTGCACCGCGAACATCAAAAGCAACGGTGCAACGATTGGTGTGGTGCCACACAGCGCAGTATGTATGCTAACGGTATGGAGCATGGGGCATGGAGCATGGAGCATGGGTTTTGGGTTCCAGTTCTGTTGCAATTGAAGTTCACCCAAAAAAAAAAACACATGAAGATTACGAGTCCACATTCCGACCAAAAGGATACCCGCTAATCGGGGGAAAATACCTAAGAAAAGCCGCCAAGAATCGAAAGAACAGCGACAGATATTCGATAGTGTTTTCCCTATTCCGATTGTAATCGGAGCTCCATAACTCGGAAAAAGTACGAACGTCGAACCAAATTTCTGTGTATCGACACTTTATCGGCGTTTTATCGATATTTTATCGTTATTAGATATGTTTTTGGTATGCTATCGCAAGGTTATCGACATGTTACCCCGACATTTGATCAATTCTCCCGAAGGAGATCGAAGATAACTCCGAAGATCCAATAGATATCGAATCGAGTATTTTTTCTGCCTATCGACAGACACAACATACCCTCGGGGCCGCCACAGATCACGAGGTATAATATAAAATAAACGTCTGAGACACAAGTCCACAAGGAAAGTGTCTTACTGGAAAATTTATGTTTCCTTTGTATTCTTTTCCATTTTTTTTTTTGTAAGTATTCCTTAGGGTTTAATTAATACACGTATTCGTGAGAGAGGGAGAGGGAGAGGGAGTGGGGGGTGGATATGTAGGTCAGGGGCGTTGTGGGCCAAGGGGCGTGCCCATGCGTTTGGGTCTAAAGTGCAAAGCCATTAGCCCCGAAAGAGCCGACAAAAAAGTGCCAAAAGAGAGGAGGAGGACCCATTGATCGCATTGATAGGACGGAGCGGAGCTGGCGATGCGATGGGGGACCCTCCTGTACGAGCAGATAGGAGCCCGCCTCGACCTCCCCGCCCCCCGCCCCGTCTAATATTTCAAAGCCAAATTTCAGTTCAATTTCAATTTCTCTTTTCCTCGTTTTTTTCCTGGAGACCCGACCATCTATCAGGCGTTCGCTCTGCAGCAGCCAAAGGTTCTCCAATTTCAGATGCCACTAATCACACACAAATCTCGATTGCTGCCACAGCCACTGCCACTGCCACTGCCACAGATATTGGCTACTACCACAAGCTGCTGCTGCTGCAGACTCTCTGCAAAGCATGTACTTAAATTTGATATTTTAATAAATTAAAGCGCATTGAAACTAATGCTGCAAGTACAAGCGAATACCCCAACACCCGCCACAGCGTTGCAAGCGGGGCAGAGTCCGGTAGCAGGGCCTCCTTGGCAGGACGGGGGCAGAGAGATGGCTGCCATCTGATTGCAATTTGAAATATTCTCAATGGCAGCAAGCGACAAGAACTTCTGTTTTTGGCGTGTTGCAAGTAGGGTTCCATGCAACGCATGATTGCCCCCAAACAGGCAGCAGCGGCAGCAGCAGAACCAGTGCGCCGTCGTAATGAGCGTCTGCTGCCCACCAGGCGGTGCGCAACAATTCGAATCTCCATCTCCAGTCCATTCCACACTCCGCTACTCCAAGAGGCTGCTGTTGCTGGCCACAAGATGTGGCTGTGGCTGTGGCTGTGGCAGTGGCAGTGGCAGTGGCCGTGTGGCTGTGGTCCGCTGCCTACCTACCGCTACGATCAGCGATAGCTTTCGGCTGCTGCTCGAGAAATGGTTTTGAATTTTCCGTTTCGTCTAGTGTTTGATTCTTATTAAAAGATTGGCGCGAAAGCATCTTACGAGTCTTACAAGCTCGACGCGCATTGCAAATTGCAACTGTCGCTTGCAGCCCCCAAACCCCACCCCTCCTGCAGCGGGGAGGATCGGAACCCAACCCAAAATCACACTGCCTCCCCATTCAAACATCTCCCCCTTCTTCCTCCTCCTCTGAGACGACGACGACGAGGACGACGGTGATACACAGGTGGGCGCAGGGAAGGAGGAGGAGGAGGTCTTGTTGCAGCCCCTCCCCTGCCCTCTCCGCCCCTCTCTTGTTGCATACAATTAGCCTACAACAGTGCTTTCGAGAGCCAAGCAAAATGCTCATGTAATTTATTTAAAATCTCTTCTCTCTGCAGTTCTCTGCAGTTCTCTGCAGTTCTCTGTGGCGCGGAGCGAGCGAATCTGCATTTGAATTGAAATTTCTGGTTTATGAACCATAAACTTAATCAGAGGCAAATAATCAGCGAAAAGCAAACAAGAGTCAAAGCCAAGAGTCAAAGGCAAAGGCAAAGAGCTGCAGACAGAGGCAGAGGCAGAGGCAGAGAGAGAGAGAAAGAGATGTGGCAGGGTAGAGTGCTGGAGTCAGTGAAGATGTGGCAGGCAAAAGTGCAACTCAAACGAAGGCTTGGCTCTGGCTCTGGCTCTGGCTCTTCCATTGAATAAATATCTAGAAGGCCAAGAGGAGCAGAGCAGAGCAGAGCAGGCGGAGGCCACTTGGCACTTGGCATTGGCCAAAAGTCACACAAAAACACAGAGAGAGAGAGACAGAGAGACAGAGAGAGAAGCGTAGAAAAATCTCCAAGAGAAAGCCAAGGCAGGGGCAGGGGCAGGGCCAGGGGCAGGGGCAAGGGTGCCCCCAAAAGTGTTGCCTCAACTTAAGGCCAATCTACATTTTTTTTTTTTTTTTTTTTTGGGGGGCGGGGGGAAATTGATTCAAGGTGAAAATGCATCTCTCTTTTGCAGAGATTTGCCAGAGCTCTTCTTTGGTTTATCAAATTCCAAACTCAAGTGGCACTTAGGATACCATTTCTCTCCCTCTCCATCTCCCTCTCTCTGCTGATTCCCTGTATCTGTATCTGCCTGCTCCTCCTCCTCCTCCTTCGGTGCTCTTTCTGTTAAACTATTTATTCGTTCTAACAGTTTTGCAAATTGCTTCTCATGTGGGTTGAACTTTTAATAACAAGGCAGAAAGGCAGCAAGGCAGCGGCAGCCAGGCAGCAACTGGCAAACGAACAACAGTCAAGGCGAAGAAGAGAAATCTCAGCAATTTATACGAGTACGAGTACGAGTACGAGTGTATAGTGTATAGGTGTATATGTTTGGGGCAACATTCGAGGCGGGGGCCCATTTCATGAATGGGCTGGTTCTTCCTTTCGGTGTCTAAGCCGAGGCCGAGGCCTAGGCCTGCCCCAAATTGTGTGTTCCGCAAACGAACGAAAACGCAATGCAATTACTTATCACAGTATGCTGCTGCCACAGTCACCGGAGTCGCCTCCACTGCCACGAAATTACTTCACAGTTTCGTTCTGCAGCACTCCACTCCACTCCACTCCACTCCACTCCAGGGCCCGCTCTGGGAGGACGTGCATATGCAAATGTCTAGTGTATGCTGGACACGACTATTACCTGTCACATTGTCAGGTGATTGCGAAATTGTTGCGTTACGCCAGCGCCCAAGCCGAAGCCGAAGCCCAAGCGGCCCTTAAATTTTGTGGGAAACATCAACTGTTTGTTGGCCTGTGGAGAGAGAGAGAGAGAGAGAGAGAGAGAGAGCGCTCTATGTGTCCTACACTAAGTGCCCGGGCACCCCATTGATGGCTGGGGGGGCTCTGGAAACGTGACTCGAACGTGACGTTTGTGTGCAAACAGGAAGATTCCTCTGCCATCTGACGGGGCAGCAGACAGGCAGACATTCGGCAACAGTTGGCGCTTTTTTCAAGGTACAGAGAGGGGGAAACAGAGACACACAGACACACAGACAGACAGACAGACAGACACACAGACAGACAGAGAGTTAATACAGTTCGGCGCGAGTTAAAGTCGAAGTCGGAGCAAGAGTTGACTTGATTGCCGGCGTTCCAAAACGACGTTGGTGGCTGGTTTGATGGTCAAGGCAGCAGCAGCAGCAGCAACAGGAGAAGAAGAAGGAAACCCCAAAGCCAAAGCCAAAGCCAGGCCAAAACCCAACTTAAGGCCCAAAAACGGTACTCGCAAAATTACTTAAACTGCCGCCTGCCGCCTGCCGCTTGCCGCCTGCCGCCTTTGCTGTTGCCTTGACTCGACTTTGAATGCGTTGAACTTTTGTTTGCAGGCCCTGTGCCACCAGTCCCCCCCCTTCATTCCCCCCGGACTTCAGGCGGGCTCCCTTTTCTGCTGCGCTGCTCTCCTGCTCTCCTGGCCTGCTTTTTATCAGCACTCACATCATATTTACAATATGGAAATCATTTGCATTGTAATAATTTACAATTTTCGCTGGGGGTTTTCTGCTTGTGCGTAGGTTGAAAGAGCTCTGCAGAAAGAGAGGGAGAGGGAGAGAGAGAGAGGCAGAGGCAGAGGCAGAGGCAGATCCATGTCCAACAACAGACTTGTAATTGATGAAAGCCTCAGCGCAATCGCTATTAATGTCATCGATAACATTTCGATTCGTTCTCTCTTCTCGTCTCCTCTCTTCTGTCTTCGCTCCTCTACAATTCTGTTCTTTTCTGTCGAGTTCTGTCGAGTTCTGGGGGCCCTCTCGTCGTCCGTTAGCCAAGCATTGCTCTAGTGGTTTCTTCGTCTTCGTCTCTGGGTCTGGCTCTGTCTCTGGCTCTGTCTCTGGGTCTGGCTCTGGGTCTGGGGAGGTCTCTGGCCATTGTAATGTTTTGGCAGAAAGACTTACAAGCCTCGTCGTAAACGTCGTCGGACCCAAACACACAAATCAAAACATGTCACAAACAGTTGCTACGCCTCGAAAATTCCTGGAAAGTCAAGAGGATTGCCATTGCCATTGCCATTGTAGAGCATTTACTTCCTGGTGTCAGCGATCAGCCTCTCTCTCGCTCTCTCGCTGGATTCGTCAAGGCATTAAAACTGTTCATAATCATCGGAATCAAAGCCAAGAAAGGCAGGGGAAAGAGGCCCCAAAGAGACCGATAGACCAATGCATCCCTACCGCTACCACAGCCAGGACAACCGGATAGATCCCGGCGTGATGCCAGGGACAAACTCTTGAATCAGAAGAGAGTGACTGTCTTGGGTTGTCTGAGGCTTGTAACCCGTATTATACACATATATTGGACGCAATATTCCATTATATTTGATTAGAATGCACCAGAGTCGTATCCAATCCAGAAACGAAGAGACCCTGGTATAAACCGTAGGCAGATGGGCTGTGCAGTTTTCACTAAGATTATGAGAGGTCACTCCCAAAAGTATGAAGTCCTCTCCTTCCTTGAGCACCAGAGGTCCTCCAGAGTCCTTCCTGCAAGGCGAATTCTCGCTGGGGGCAATGCAGACGAAGGATGCCGGGAATAACCCTGGTATCACTGGTCTCCGCCTTTCCTCGCACTCCTCGTTCGAGATGATGTTGATTTCATAGTACTTCAAGCGATCATGCCAATGCAGTTCCCCCTTTGCTGAAGCTAGAACGGAATCTAGGATATATCCGCTGTAGAAATCGGAGAATGGAATGTACCTTGATAGGCGCCCCATCCGGAAACAGTGGCCCTTGTGTTCACGTAGTTGTTTGTGGGTTGTGGCAGCTTTGCGGCACGAATATACTCACCGAAGGGCACATCAATGGGTAGTCTTATGAGTGCAATATCGTTGTACCATGTGGGAAGATGAAATTCCTCATGTATCAGCACGCTCTGGCGATCCACAACCAATCGCCGTTGTCCCTCTTCGTTGGCGTTTGATTTGTCCACAGCCCCGAAGTAAATTCTCAGGGCTTTGCTTTTGAAATCAAACCAAAGATCAACTGAATCCACAGGATACGATCTGAAGAAGCTTACATGTAGGGATCCAGCTGGAAACAGTGGGCTGCCGTCAATACAATTCTACTGGAGACCAAAGTCCCTCCACACGTGGGCCTCCAGAATGTGCTGTCTTCGAGCAGAAAGGTCTCGTAGAACACTTGGTAGGGAAACTGCTTGGCAGTGGCATTGCTGCCCCCGATGATGCCATGGGAGGACTTCAGGAGAAAGCCACAGCAAACGAGGGCTAGAACTATTCGGCCTTCCATTCTCGCTGAAAACTGATCCAAGTATTCGCTAGACAGGGAGTACTTATAGCTCAGCAGAGACGATAACATCTTGGGCACTCGAACGAGCGAAAGGAATGTCTTTTAATTAGTGGACTATTTTGTACATTCTTCGACCTAAGACATTGTTTCAGGCGTCTACGAAACGTCATATAAGACTCGTCAAAATTCTGGACATGCGTCATCTTTTCGTTGGCAGAACTGTAATCCAATCCCCGCCGAAAACAACGGATAATCTCCGGTAAATAAAGTTCCAAAAAGCAATCAACAGATGTGTGTCCTGGATTCCGACTTGGCCAGGAGAGAGAGAGAGAGAGAGAAACGCCTTAAATCATTTTAAGCAAACACTTGGAGAGCCCGCATCCACGCCCATTGTATGAACAGCAGAAGAATGAAGAATACCCCGAAGAATGGGGATCTCTTATCAAAAGAAAGCTTATTAATAACTCATATACATAATGCACACAGAGAGAGAGAGAGAGAGAGAGATCGGAGGATGGGGCAGGAATATAATCACTAAATCACATCCTGACATGAGAAATGTGAAAATTGAAAAACGTTTCAGCACTGAGCCAAAGAAAAGAGCAACCGAAGCGCGCGAGTGCGGATTCCGAGAATCCCTCCAAAAACAAAACAGCTCCATCTCTCCCTCTCCCTCTCCCTCTCTCTCTCTCTCTTCGAAAAGAAATCCACCGAAAAATCTGAGCAGCAGAAAGACGCCCAAAGCGCGATACTCAACACTTTGGACAAGTTCTTGACACCGCAATGGAGGTGGAGGTGGAGACCGGACCGGACTGGACCGGAGAAGAACCCATGGAAGAGACAGAGAGAGAGAGAGAGGTTGGGCTTGTGGCATGCAGCATGCAGCACATCTCTTGAAAAGGGAAAATATTGTATTTTTTATTGGCCATTTCAATTATCTTAATGCACTTTAATATGCCATATGCGAGGGCACTCTTTTACGCATTTACCGTTTCCCCCAGACGAAGACCCAGACCCAGACCCAGACCCTGCCCCACCCCTTGCATCCTTCGAGTGTTGTGATTATCAGCTAATAAGGCATCAATAAATTTTGGTAAGCAGCAGCAGGAGCAGCAAGAGCAGCAAGAGCCGAAAGAGCAGTCGCTGGCCCCGAAAAAAATGCCAGCCAGAGAGATCACTGCCTCGAGATGATGCCGCAGATTGAGGCACACAGATTGCAATTAATTTGCAATAACTTTTGATAAATGTTCCACGGGAGATTCTCGAGTGTGTGTTTGTGTGTGTCTGTGTATGTGTGTTGGCCCTGAGAGTGGTTTCAACGTCACACGATAACGAGTTGACGCGATTAACTGCCAAAGATATAGCAGAAAGTCGGAAGATACAAATGGAGAGGCAGAGGCATACGAACATGGGAGCTTTAAGAGGTGATAGATTCAACCAGAGACTCCTTCCGTAACTGGATCTTCCATGATCAATCCTGCTGTAGGTTCTGGGATCTATAATCTAAAAAGAGTCCAAAATAAATGCCATAAATCCAGTAAATACAGAGAGAGATACATGTGTACTGCGCATCCCAGAGATACTCATAGATACACCTCTCCTCTTCCTCTACCTCTTCTTCTTCTTCTACCGTTATGCCCCAAGTGAGACCGAATGCCAAAGCTCTGCCCCCCATTTATTGATTTCTCCTGAAAATCGAAGAATCCCCATCGAAGAAATATGTATCTTTTTATTGCAAGTATTTTTCCATCAAATTTGATGTCCATCCCAGAGAACAGGATAACAGAACAGGGGGCCCCAAGGAATGCCCCCAAAACGATCGAATGTGTAAAAGTCTCGCATGCGACAAATTTGCCAATGCATTTCCCGCTGGCGATTTTTCAGCAGAAGGAATGCTTTATGGGGGGGAATGGGGGAATGGGGGACTGGTCGAGTGTCTCCTGTCGGCGGGCAGGCGGCAGGCAGCAGGCAAGTATTTGAAATATTTTATCAATGAGCGAAAAGTTAATAAAAAATAATTAATTTAAGCGGATTTCTGCAGCAGCAGCAGAGAGACAGAGATAGAGAGAGAGAGAGGGAGAGAGAGGGAGAGAGAGGAGAGGGATCACAGGGCGGGGCACTGGCTGTAGCAACATATGGGAGTCCATGCAATACGCTGCAAGCGCATTTAAATTGAATAAAACGTTGCAATGCTGAAGAGAGACGCGCCACCGCAACACAAAACGTTCGGGGGATAGGCTGCCCCGTTGACGACAACGTTGCACAGGCAACGGTTGCACGTTGCACGTTGCAACTGCCTATTGCCGCTGCCGTTATGCGCTTAACATCTTGGCATCCAATCAATTAGTTTTTATGCGCTTCCATTGCCAACTGTTTGCTGCATGCTGCCTGGGCCAAGCCCCTCTCTTTCTCTTCTTCTTTGGGGGGTGGCAGTGGCAGCGGCAGGGGCAGGGGCAGGGGCAGTGGCAGGCTGAAAGCCAAGTCGTCAGTCGTCGTGTCAGCAACAAATTGGCGAAGGGACCAGGGACCATGCAACAACGGGGCAACAACGATGACAACTCTCGTTGCAGCTGCAGGCCGCAGCAAAACCACACTTAGGCACCAACAAAAAAAGAAGAAAAACTATATGGAACTGTATTTCTTATAGAGATACAATATCTTGAATGCAGAAAGTTGTGAAAGCCGGCCTTGAGACTAGATCTTACCCTAGCCTTCGAAATATTTGTATTTTTTTCCAAAAAAAATAACATATTTTCAGTTTTTGGTGAAGATTCCGCCACGCCAGGAAAAAAATTTGAAAAAAATAAAAAAAAAAAAAAAAAATAAAAAAAAAAAAAGAAAAAACGAATAAATTTTATTTGAAATTCATAAAAAACTACAAATTGAATAGAGGCGTGGAAAGCAATCTGCGAACAAGAAGTTGATTACGAGGTCCTTGCTGGGATTTTCCCTTTTTTGGATGGTCTTCGGATCCCACCGTCCGACGAAGACGGGGATCCGTTGGAGCCATGGAGTTCCCCAACTGGTACTGGTACTTCCCCCTTCCTTTGTTGCACATTTCAGAGCCTTCGAAGGAGCGGGCAGAAGAACATCCTTCCTTATCCACGGCCGAATGAAGTTGGATACTTGTGGCTTTTGGGGGAGTACTTTCTCTCTCTCGAATTTGCTTTGAACTGCATGTAAAATGCAATTTTCATCTGAAAAGTCTCTTTTCTCTGAATAGATCTAAAAAACAACAAAACTTGCAACACTTCCATGGTTCTACATTCGGTAATGGATGCGTGCCACGCGCCCTCGCTCTGCCTTCGAGGACGAAGCAGCCCCATCTGGCAGAGCTGCCTCAATATCCTGGCAATGAAGCCACGGGTGGGAGAGGGTATTCCAAGGCTCCAATACGTTGGCGAGTGGAGCAGGAAATTCATCGTCCACTCTTCATTCCACTCTTCATGGGCCATTCTGTTGCCAGTTGATAGACTCTTGAATCTCGTGGAATGCGAGGACTCCCCATCAAAGTCCTCCCGTAGTGGTACAATCATTTTGGGCCCCGAAACCGTTTGTGTCCTTTCTTCTGTGGCACACATCATGCCCACGAATACCACGCATAATCAAGCAGGAGAAAAGCCATAATTGTTTCTGTGGATAGTTTCCACGGGGTTCTCAAGCCCCAGTTGTCTAGTGTTTTAATGTCAACCAGCAGTTTTGTTCGCTCTCTTCTCTTCTCTTCTCTCTCTCGAATGAATGCCGAATATCAAATGCCCAAGTCGAGTGCGAGTGCGCCCCATACTTTCTTCTTCTCAAACGAAAACCCAACAATATCGCATCGGGAGGAGGAGAGGCTGAGGCCCAGCCTCTGGCAGAACAGTCATCAGAGGTCTCCGAGTCTCAGCTTTGTCTCAACTTCAGCTTAGGGGACCCGCGGGAGAAATGTTATTCAAATGGCTTTCAAATGCCAGAGAAGTTTGCGGTTTTTCGTTTTTTTCTTCTTCGTTTTTTGTGTGTTGCCAGCGATTGACAAATCAATTTGGCGATGGCTTTTGGGGGGATTTTGCATTTGAAGTTTCGAGGCAGCAACACCTGCTGCTGCTGCCGCTGCTGCTGCTGCTGGTGGCTGGCATTTCTTATTCTTATTTTTTTTCGGCCAGAAGACACCTTCTTCCTAGCCAGAGGCAGGGTCTGGGTCTGGGTCTGGGGCTGGTGGCAGGGGGCACGTCGATCAAAGCCATTCGAACACTTGGCAAATATATGCGCATTGCTAAGCAGCTGCTGGAGAAAGGGGAGCAGCATGAGAGCTGTGGATGAGGCAGAAGATGCGGCTGCAGCTAAAGATGAGGATGTGGCTGGTGGCAGGGGGCAGAGCGATGGAGGTGATGCTGCAAGGTAAATCGACGACAAGCTGGCGGCAGCACTGCGTCTGCGTCTGCATAAATGCATGAGGATGAGAGGGATGAGAGGGTGAGAGGTGGAGAGGGTGAGAGGTGGATGCCTCCATTCCGGCCGCATCTGCATTTTGTTGGCGGCTTAACTGCTGTGCCGCTGCCAATGGGCTTTTGGCCAAGTCATTGCCGCTCTTGCCGCTTGCTGTTTTTGCTGCTGCCGCTGCTGCTGCTGCCGCTTGTGTGTGTGTGCCATTGTTGCTGTTGTCCAAACACAACTGAAGTGCTAAAAACATTCCAATGTCAGGTATTAGCAATTTAAGTTAAACCTCCCTCCCTCTCCCTCTCCCTCTGCCACTGCCTCTGCCACCAGTCGAATGTTCTGTTCTGTTCTGTTCTGTGGCATTGGCGGCTTCTCTCTCTTTCTCTTCTGATGAATCCACACACAAAGTGCGATCCCCTGCCCCTCGAAAGCAGAAAGAACATTTCCCATTTGATTGCAACAATGTGAATGCCTGCCCCCTGCCCCCTGCCTTGGCTGCTGTCAATGCCTTGGTCTTGCCACAAATTAGACACTTGGCTAATTTACTCGATTCACTCGAAGCTGCCATCCAGCTCATAAATCATATTCATATTCGCCCAGGCGGCAAAAGGTTCTCTTATCACTTGAGGGGGAAATGCTTTTTTCAATACTTAAGTCTCCCTTGATTGACAGGCAAGGCATTCGCATTCGCATTTGCATTTGCATTTACTCGTATCATTGGCTTCTCGGAATTCAACAAAAACATTGTTGGGGCTTAGCTAATTTAGTTCTCGTACAGCATTACTACGATATATATCGCCTCTCGTAACGATCCTCGTATTTTAATAGAGGTTTAATCCCCTTTAGAGTCAAAAATGATTCAAAGTGATTCGAAAAAAGGATTCGAAATGATTCGAATCATATAAAATGATCCGAGAACAGCATTAAAATCTTTAAGATGAGTTTAAAACTAAGGAAAGGAAGAATACGAGAAATTACGAGACTTTTGAGCAATCAGAAAGGATTCGAAAGTATTCAAAACATAAGCAACGATTCGATACATACAAAATGACTCGAATCAGTGAGAAAGGACGTACATCCATGTACCATATGATGGCACGAGGCAATATTTCAAACACTGAAATAGCAATCGAAAAGGGGATGGGTGAAATGAGCAAGTATTCGAAACATAGGAAGTATTCGAACTATAAAAAGTATTCGGATCATACGAAAGGATATTGAGCTATGGAAAAGTATATAGTAAAAGTAAGATCTTTTTTCAAGCTCTACAGAACTCATTCATTACTTTCCCTTTCCCATTCCCATTCCCAAGGAAGTATAAATATTACAATAATTGCAGACATATCCATCTTACAGCGACCACAAACGAACAAAAAAAAGAAACTCAAATCCAAGGCTGAAGCCTGAAAGCCTGAAGCCTTAAACTTTCAGAAAGACACAGAAAAAAGGGTTATGTTCCACAGGAGACAGGAGACAATCCAAAAATACAACAACGAAAAAAAGAGCAACAAAAACTCGCGATGTTCTCCTGCTTTCTGGTTGTTTTGTGTTAATTGAGTTGTTTGCAGCTTTTGTTGCTGTTGCCTTTTGCTGTTGCTGCTGCTGTTGCAACGACTGTGTGTTGCAGGCTTCGTTGTTGCTTGTTTTGTTCGTTTGTTGCATTCATTCCGTTAAGATTTTTTCTGGTTAAACACAACGCTGCTGCCGCTGCCGCTGCTGTTGTGATTTTTGTGTTCTGCTGTTTGTTCTATGTATGTCTGCCTCCTGGCTGCATGCCCCCTCACCCTCCCCCACCCCCATCTACCATCCCATGTGGCTCCATTCTCCTTCTCCTTCTCTCTCTCCATCTCTGTGTTTGCAATTTTCCAGCAATTAGTGTTGCCTGTGTTCTGTGTTGCACAGTCTGACAGTTATTTCTCTCTGCAGATTTTTCGAGTCAAGTGAGTGTTTGGGTTCGCTGTGGCAGTTGCTATGGCCGTCGCTGTGGCCGTTGCTGATGCCGTTTTGCCGTTTCTGCTGCTTTTTTGCCTCTTAATGTCGCGCGCATCAGCCAAAATGAGTCATGGGAGCGAACCCCTGCCATGGGTTCCGCTTCGATGCTGCTGCCGCCGCTGCCGCTGCCGCTGCTGCTGCTGCTGCTGCTGTTTGTGGCATGCTGCTGACTAATATGCGAGAAACTTAAATTGAAAAACGGACACTAAATTAAGGAAAGCCAAAGATTGTTCTGGTGTTAGCCGCACTCTGGATGCACTATCCCTTATTCCATTTATCTGAAATCTTAAGAATTTTACTCATTTTTCTTGCCTTCATTTGGGGCTGAACAAAGGGTGGAAATTGTTTCATCGACTAGTCTTGCACTGCTCATTCCATATTATTTTTTTAGATTTTTTTTTAACATTTTTTGTCGGCTTAAAAAGATTTTGATACGTTTTCGTAGATACGTTTTTAGAAAACGTTTAAATCCTTTTGATTTTTGCATTAAATATAAATCAAAAATTTAATTTAGAGTAAAATTGATTTTTAAAAATAAATAAAATACACACATTAAAAAATTAATGAAAAAATAAAAAAACATAATTTTTAGATAATTTTCGGGCCTTGTTTTTATTCGTTTTTATATATTTTCCTTTTTTAATTTAGATAATTTGACGATGCGTTTTGGAAAATTAAACAAATTAAGATCACATTTAAAACCACTTTTAGAACATTTTAGAGATAGCGTACAAAGTTTTTAAATACTTTTTTAGACCGTTTTGTGAGGTTATCTCTTATATTTTTTAAATTTTTTATTTTTACAGTAAAAAATTTTTTAGATACATAGTCTTAAGCGCTTTGAGGTCATGAGGTCTATACTTTTTAGGTAATTTTTTTTGATAATCTTTAAATTCCATTTTAATTATTTTTAAGCCGATTTTAGATCATTCTATAAATTGTGTTGAAGTGAGTTTTTTTGGATACTGCTTTTGGATCATTCATCAGTTGCATTATTTGATCATTTCTTTTGCCGATTTTGTTAAATCATTCTATAAATTGTGTTAATGATCGCCCAGTCATAGCATTTGCTTTTCTGGATACAAACCGTTGAACCTTTTTTGGGCCCGGAACTCATTCAGCAGTTGACCCCAGAGCAGCAGGCATCGTTCTTCGATAGGGTATACGAAGCATTTAAACGCATGGGGGCACCGCCCGAAGAACACGCCCAAAAACTAGAAAAATGGCCAAAGATTTGCCACAGACAAAAGCCAAAAAACAAATATGCAGCGAGACCCACAGAAAGACCCCCAGCAGCAGCAGCAGCAGCAGCAAAAGCAAATGCTGCCACAAGAGAGCTGCAACTGCCACAGCAACAACTGCAACAGCAACAGCAACAACAGCAACAACTGCAACAGCAACAAACGTTTTGTGTCACAAAATATTTGAATGTAAAGTGCGCCTCGGTCTGCGCGGCCCCGGTCTCCGATTGCGCGGTTCGGGTCTTTGCTGGCGTTTTGCTGTCTTTATTCCCGTCTCTGGCTTTGGCTCTGACGTGCGCCTGCGCGACCACGCCTCCTCCTCCCCCTCGCTCATAGCCGATTCCCCAGTTGGATCACTAATTGGTCACGACAGGCAGCAGCCATAGCCACAGCCATAGCCACAGCGTTTCGGTTTATTTTCTGCCTGCTCGTTTTTTTGTTTTTTTTTTTTTTTTTTTTGCTAAACGAAAAGTAAAATCCATTGAATTTGGCAAGAGGCCCGTCCGTTTCTGTTTGTGCGGCTGAAACCTTCAATTTTGGTAGCTTTTCGCTTGCCACAGACAGCCAGACAGACAGACAGACAGCCACCTCTCCCACTGCACCAGCAATGCACCACCGATCCACCAGAGCAGCCAGCCCCACCAGCCCCACCAGTCACCCCCTCTCCCATCCCATCTGTTGTTGGAGCATTAAAGTTTAGCGTCGCAATTGATTTTAGTCGTCAGTTTTATGGGCTTTTGATTTTTCTTCATTGTTGTAGTTTATTTTGTTGTTGTATCTTTTTTGCTATTTTAAAAGATATTTGTTGGTGTTGTTGTTGGTGCTGTTGCTGGTGCTGTTGTTGGTGCTGTTGTTGTTGTTGTTGTTGGTGTTGCCATGAGATGGCGCAAAACATTAAACATTCAACAATTCGATGGGGGATTTCTTCTAGGGGGCCGTTTTGTTTGCCAAATTTATGCGATGCTGCATTTCGTTGTTGTTATTATTTCGGCTTTATTATTGAATATAAATTTAAATGCATTTTTAATCATTTTTTGATGTTTGCCCAAATTGTGCGGCCATTATTCACGATGCCATTAACTTTTATAATCCAACGATTTTTTTATAAGAATTTTGCCCAGCCTGGGTCTTGGGTCTTTTGTTTTTTGTGCAACAAGTGGTCGGGTCGGGTCGGTCTTTTGTGTTGCAAATTAAATCGATTCGAATTAAAACTAAGCGGAAGATTACTTAGAGGAGTGCTCCAGGGGAGAGTCGATGGGTATTGCTTGGTTTTACTATAATTCGAATTCGAATTCGACCGATTTTATTCGAAACAGGTCACAGGACAGGTCGCAGGAAGATGGAGCATCAGGGACTCTATTCAGCGTTTTTTGGAGACCATTTAGCGCATCGATCGGAGCTGAGGCCCGCTTTCCCACCGCTAAGATCGAACACGGGGACTCCTTGAACTCCTTAGTGAAATTGGAGCACTCCTTTTGAAGCCTACTTATCGTATAATCATCATCTTTATAAATGTCCATCTATATACAGAGAAATATTGGATGCATTTCGGCCAATTATTGCCCCCAAAATCGTTGCTTTCATTTCTTCTGTTGCATAGATTATCCTTAGAGCAGTCGTCTATTGGTGGAGGTATATGTTATATAGGAAATGGAGGTAAATTTGCATTGGTTATTATTGGACCTCTCTCAGATCTGATCGCTTATTTGATATTTTTCATAGGCACATCCTTCTGGACCAAGGGAGGCGCCACTTCAGTTGGGAATCCTTCGTCAGCAGGTGTTCGGTTCCAGGCGCTTCGGGTGCTGGTCCGATGCCTCACGAGCCTCTGTGCCGCCCTTCCACTGGGCCAATGTCCTTGGTGACCAGGCTTGATCTTCCACAGACGGCCATTGTTCTCGGGTATGGGCTTGACCACCCTGTAGTCGCTTAGGTCTTTGGGGATTCGCCTTCACCGGCTTGATGGGCACTCTGACATCGGCCTAAGGATTATCCTGTACTGAAAATGACTACTTTCGGGATGCCTTCCTCACAGATTACAGATTATAGTGAGTATCATATGGGAACAATCGATCTGCCTGTATTAAATTCGCCCCCCCAGTGGAGGCCCCATTTCCAGGTAAAGGAGCCACTCCATAATCTCAAAATACCCTCTAATTGGTATTCAATTCCGAGTCCAAATCCAATTAAATATTTCCCGACCAATTTGACTCCCACATTAATTTCGGGGGCATTATTTATGGCATCTCTTTAGTGCTGCTGCTGCTGCTGGCCACAAAAAAATCACAGCAAACGGCAACAATAAACATTTCGGCAATCGGAGCGGTGCGGTGCGGTGCTGCAAGGCGACGGAAAAAGACCAACAAGACAACGTCATTCATCAAATAAAATTTACTTAATGAAATTAATAAATAAATTATGATATAAATCTTGCAACAGTCACCGCGAATCGAACGCGAAGTTGCCACCGCCAACGGTGTTGCTGCTTATTGCTGTTGCTGCTGTTGTTGCTGTTGTTGCAGCAACAGCAACATTTTTATTAAAAGCTCTAAATTATTGGCAGTCGCATGCGATGCCGACAAACGAGGCAAGAGTCGGTCGATCGGTTGGTCAGCTGCTGCTGGAGTGGAGTCGAATCTTGCCCCGAAGCCATGGGACCCAAGAGCCACAGCCACAGCCAGAGCCACAGCCACAGCCACAGCCAGAGTGGTGGCCACCAAGTGGCGGCGGGGCATGCAGCACGGCACACATTAACGAGCAAATGTCAATTTCCAGGCAATCTTTTTGCAATTTCTGTGTTTTTTAGTTAATAATTTTTGGCTGTCCAAACGGCTGTCCCCTCCCCCCCCGTCCGTGCCCCTGTCGATGCGCAGAAGAAATCGTATCGGCGGCGGCGGCGGCCACAACGAATCGAATATTTCGTAATCGCCGCTATGAGTATTTTTGCGACTAGCAAAATTAAGTTAATAATTCTCTTATTTTTAATTGGGGGGAAGCCATGTAGCAGAGCTACCCTCTGCTGCTGTGAAGGGGTATGCCAGGCAGGGCTGAATCAAGAAACATTCCAAGAGAAGGCCCCAAAAAGGTCTATCTTTCGAAGAACAAATCACTAAATTTCTTTAACCTTTTAAATACTTATCTTTTAGAGGATATATAGGCCTGCCTTTCGAAGGGGGCCAAACAATTTAAAGGTCCATAAACTCTGATGAGAAAACCAAATAAAATAAGAAAAAGTTCACTTTCTTTTTTTTAAAAAAAAAAAAAAAAAAAAAAAAAAAAAAAAGTCCCGGAAAATTGGCTCAATCTCAGAAATTCGTTCCAACTTTCGCTTAAATCTGAGTTTGAATTGATCCCCGCGAAAACCCTTCTTTTTGTTGGTCCCGTGCAAGTGCCTTGGTTTTTTTTTTTTTTTGCTATAAATCTCGAAAAGGTCGACCTTAGCACCAATTATAGGGCCAACCAAAAGCTACTTTATGGTGGAAAATTAATTTAAAAAATTCGTCTTGTTTTGAACTTTTTACCACCTGCTATTCGTACGATTGTCCCCCATATGGAATACATTCGATGGATATTCCTTGAAGATTGCATTTCGAATACCTTTCACCTATTAGATATTCTTTGAATTCGTGGCTTTTCTTACGGAAAACAACAAATTATCCTGAATATAATTTAGGGGGTACATCTTTATTAGTTGCATTCACTACCATCATCGCTCATGCCTCATGCCTCATCCCTTCTCGAATGCTCTTAAATCGTATACCTTGCTCGAGTCCAGGGTATTCTTTCGTTCATATTTCTATAAGATACCCAACCGAATCCTTTCCCATTTTCTGCAACTCAATTGATAAATTTCTGAATTTCTTGAACTCTGCCGCTGAATATTTTCCTGGCTTTTTATTCGCTGTTTTTACACCATTTTCTCTAACGCCGCGGAAAATGTGTCAGATATTGACAATTTTTATGGGGAATATAGACATGGGAAAAAAAAATAAAAAAAGACACTGAAAATATCGAATGGTAAGAAAATAAGCGACTACGAGATGTTTTTTTTGTTTTTTTTGGGTCTTTGTAATAATTTTTTGTGGGTCTCAGATTTGCAGGTTTTTTTTTTTTTTCAAATAGTTGATTGCTGTTGGTGTTGGAATTGTTGTTGTATTTTCTGATTCTTTTAGGTGTTGGAATTGTTGTTGAAATGATTTTATAAGCAATTTTGGTTGTAGTTATTTCAAATGAAAGAATTTGTTGTTGTTGGAATCATTGCAATGGTTGTTGTTTTTGTTGTTGGAATCATTGTAATGGTTGTTGTTGTTGTTGTTGAAGCCTCCACAGTGCAGTGTATTTTTTTATTGAAGTGAGTTTTTCGTGTCTGTTGTTCTTGGAATTATTGTTGCAATTGCAATTGTTGTTTCTGCTGTTGCTGTTGTTGCTGTTGCTGTTGCTGCCTCTAGCTGTTGCAGTGGCTGTGGAGATTGTTATTTGCAACCCGCTGTGCGTACGAGAGGCACATACATACGTGTACATACATACAAACATACGAACAACCGCAAACTCTGGACAACAACTTAATTTGGCTAAAAACGTCCGCTTGTTAGTGTTGCTGTTGCTGTTGGCAGTTGTTGCATTTGCGGTTGTTGGTGTCGCAGTTTGCGGTCCATACACGATCGCCACCACATCATATTCGCACGAGGAATGCATGCCACCAATTGAGGCACCATCTCGCACAGATGAATATGAAGCCACATCTTGGGGTCTCTCATTCTGGGGCCCGGGGTGGGGGGATGGACAAGTTTTTTCTGTTCATTCGAATGGCAGGGAAATGGGAATCACAATTAGAGAAACATGAAATTAGAATGGGAAAATCGAGTAAATCGAGTGGCAGTAGGAGGCAGTAGGAGGCAGGGCAGGGCAGTGGAGCCAGGAGTGGCAGCCTCCATGGATTTCCTGTTTCCCACACATCAGACCACATCCATCCCTCCCTCGAGCATCTCTGCCTATCCTTTGGGGGCTGTGCCTTTGTTGCCTTTAATTGCTGCACGTCTTTGATTAATTTGTTGACAATGGCCATGCCCCAAAGTGTTGCAGCTGCAGCAAGCAGTAACATGAAAGTTGTCACGTCACAAAATGCAACAAAACGACAAACGACAAGCGACAGGCGACATTTATCATGTTTTTAACCTTTGAAGTGCATTTGTGTCTAGACGTCTTCAACGAGTCGCTTGTTGTTGTTGTTGTTGCTGTTGCTGTTGCTGTTGTTGGTGTTGTTGGTGTTGCAGCAGTAACCGATGTTGCCACTGCCTTGGCCCCTTCTGTTGCCGCTTTTCCCTTCCTTCTGTTGCATGTGGCAGCGGCTAAAAATGCGGAAAAAATCGCGCACAAAAGAGGAATCATAATAATTTGTAATAAATTAACGCCTCTCCTCGTGTCGCATCGTGTCGTATCGTGCCGTGTGTGTGCGTGCGTTGCAGTGACAACCGTGCAACACAGCAACACCTAGGCACTCGGCGGCTGCTCTATGGATGGAAGGTTGAAGGATTAAACACACGCCTCCTGTCTGTCCTGCCTGTGCCTTCGAGGAGTCGTTGTTGCGTTGTTGCAAGCCTCCTTCGAGCGGTCGCGTCGTCATCTTCATTAAGTCAAGGCGCGTCCTAGCCGCCGCTTGGAGAGTCGTTCTTGCAACCCCCAAACAGACAGACAGACGGTCGATGGAGTTGCACATATGGCACACACACACATGACACACACACACACACCTTCCTCCCCCTCTGCTTTTGTCTAATTTCACGCTGTCGTTTCTCATCAAAGAGTGACGCGCGTCCCCGGCGAGTAATTCATCATTTCGCGTGACGTACTCCATGGACTCGGAGGAGACTCCAACCAGACAGCCATCCAGAAAGAGAGCCAGCGAGAGAGATTCATTCCCTGTGCGCCCCCAGTGGCAGTAGGCAGGAGGCAGGAGGCAGGAGGCCGGGGCGGGGGCACGGAGGCAGGCACATAAATTCTCAAGTGCCAAATGCATTTTTTATAGAGGCGCACCTCTCCGTTGCCGATTGCCGCCTTTCGTCTTTGACTTTGACGTTGGCCTGGCCTTAACTTCTGTTGGCGTGACACAATCATCGACAAGCAGTTGAAAGCAGTCTGCACTCGTCTGTCCGTCTGTCCGTCTGTCTGCCCCTCTCATGTTGCAGTTGCAAGTGTTGCTGTTGTCTGCTCTCATCGTTTGGCTGCTAATTATTCAAATTAATTGTTTCGAACGAAACGCGGACGCGGACGCGCACGCGCAACTCAAACGCCAATCAACGGTGGAGAGGCAGACAGACAGACAGTTGGCTGCCACAGAGGAGGGGCTGCCACGATGCACCGCAAGAGTTGACAACTTGCAACACATTTGCGGTGCACAAAAGGGGGGAAATTATGCTAATTTGTGGTACTTAATGCTAGATAATTATCCATCTCAATTGTTTAGGTTTTTTTTGCTTGCAAAAACATGGAAAATATGAAAGGAAGGAGGGAGGGACACCGCTCTTAGCAAAATATCCTTCATAGATGTTCAGAGATACTTGTAGCAGATTAAACCCATCCAAAGAAGCATTTTAAAAGAGTGAATGAGTCCTTCAAGGGCCGCGCCTATGCAGTTCCCAAAAAATCCTTCAGAGATACCCTTCTCCTCAATGAATGTTTAAGAGATATTGCATGGACCATCCTCCCAACGAATACTTCTTAAAGGGATTATGAAAACTGACTTCATTGGAGATCCCAAAAGCTCTCCAGGTCAAGGCCAATTCCTTCCCAAATACATTTGTGGATTTCTAAGGGCATACAACAGAGATCTGTATGATCTGCCTCCTCCCTGCTGCGAGGAGTCCCCATTTCCTTCTCCTTCTGGCGTGTGTGTTACGCCCCCTCTCTGCAAAGTGACGCCCGCCCCTTTTTCTCAGTCTCAACCCGTACCCCCTAACCCCCTTCCACCGCTCCACCACTGCGACAGGCAATGGACAACGTGGCCAACCCATTACGACCTGAATTCAAAGTCTGATTCAGATTCAGATTCAGATTCGGCATCGAAAATTAAACATTGCATTTGAATGTGCAATTTCTATATGTTTTCCCTGACAGCTGTGCAACAACATGTGCAACATGCCAGCAAATGTGGCAGGTGGGAGGAGTTAGGATTGGGGAGAAATTCCTTTCTACTTTATTTGTCTTAATTCTCGTGCCAGTTATGGGAACAACAGATCGCGTGTCTATCCACCAAACGCTCCCCCAAATCGCGCTGAGAGCCCGTTGAAGATTGAGTTGTTAGCCACATTCCATCGACCATCCTCCATCCTCCATCGACCACCGATAAAGGACGAATGCAAAGCAGCAACGAGAATCGAATGAGCCACAACGACAACTCCATTCATTTGTTTGTCGACATTTTCTGGTATTTTTGAGGTATTTTTGAAGAATCGGAAATACTCTTTCAGGGAAAATCAAAGGAAAATTCAAGGAAAACGAAGCCACAAGAGAAAGCTTTTAAAGATTTTAAGCTGCAGAAAGCCAACCCTTCAAAGGGGTTCCCCCAAAGATATCCAGATTTAATCGGTTTCGATCCAGATAGAGAAAAGGTTTGAGGATCCAGGAGCTAGGCTCTTTCTGTATACCCCCAATAATTGTATCCCCATTATATCTTAAATCAAATTCAATATTAATACTATTATAATTATTTCCTGTTGGTTAATTCCTCAATCCTAAATCCCAAATCGTTCTTTTTTACAGGGCATCCAAAGGGAAGCTTCGAGCCGCAACATTTCGTCTTCTTGCCCCAAAGATTAGCATCGATTTCTGGCTACTGTTGTTGCTGGCTTCTACTCTTTTCAGCTGATGATTTGCCTGGCAATTGTGGCAGCAGTGGCCGCAGTGGCAGGCGGAAAGCGGCTTCTTATTTTTGGTCTTAAATGCTCTTTTGCGGAATCGCGCAGAAACCAAAAGAAATCGGCCACAGAAACAACAACAACAAAAATAAACACTGTTGCCCCAAAGATTATGACGACTTTTTGGAGAGAGAGAGAGAGAGAGAGAGAGGGTAGGGTAGGGGAGAGGAGAGAAGAAAGAGTGTCGGGGGGGAGAGACAACGAAAACGTTTTTGGGGGATAAATGTTAAACGAATGTTTATGCAAATTAGAAGCGATCGCCGCTTCTGTTTGATGTCCTTTCCGCCAAAAGGAAAAAAAAAAAAAAAAGTTGTTGTTGTGTTTTTTCTGTTGAGGGGCAGAAGAGAGGAGGATCCATCGAACCAAACGAAGCCACGAAGATGATGATGATGATGATGAGATCAAACACTGCCACTGCCACTGCCACTGCTGCGGCTGCGGCTGCGGCTGCTGCCTGCCCCTCGCTCCCTCGCTTGCGTTGCCAAAGCGATTTTGGGCAACACGGGTAGCCGCTGCCGCAGTCGTCGCAGCAGAGAGAGAAAGAGATTAAAAAACGATACCAAAAAAGACACTGAGGCCCCGCGAGAGACTGCATCTACAAGATACTTCTTTTGGCAGCAGCAGCAGCAGGAGCTGTCTGTCTGTCTGTCTGTCGGTCTGTCTGTCGGGACTGTGGCAAAACGGTAGCTGCAATTTGGCATAACATTTGTGCCAACAGTTGGCCAGCCAAAAATCACAGGCAACTGGGGGGCATGCCCCAAAAAACGGCAAAGGAGGAGGCGCCTCCCAAAAGAGAGACATTTGTTGTCTTAAACAAATTGAAAGGTGGCGTTCGAATCGAATCGAATCGAATCGAATCGAATGGGGAATGATTGAGAGAGAAATGCGAGATACATTGTAATTAAGTTAATTGTGGGCTAAAGATACAAAGATACTCGCGCATCCCACAGATACAACTTGCATCTACGCTCTCGGTCTCTGCTGCCAATCATTACTTTTATCTGCACCGCCAACAGACACTCGTATTAGCCAAATTGAACCTTAAAATGTCACAAAAGCATTAACACAGTACGAGAATCCCGCAGATACTATCCCACAGATACACACACACACACACATGCACGTGTATCCCTCGTTCGCAGCAGCAGCAGCAGCAGCTGCCACAAAGAGGTTCGTTCCATTCGAAGGCTTTTAAGGGGCCAGGCCAGCAGAAACCCCCAGATAATTTGCGACCATTCCACATTGATGGCATATCGATGATGAGATGATGCCGCAGATACCGCCGCGCGCACTCTCCCCGGATCGGATCGGATCGGATCGGAACGGATCGTTGCGGCATGCAAATATTGTCACAGCAGCAGCATTGAGCGAGAGATCCCGCAATTGGCAACAAGTTGCGGCAACGTTCTGGGGGCCTCTCTCTCGCTGTCTCTGTCTCTGTCTGTCCCAGAGATCGTGTAGATAGTTAAGATCGCTTATCGGATCGCCTGAATTATGGCAGAGCTAAAAGCCTGCCATCGGAACTCTCTTATTGCCACCACTCTCTTTTCTTCTCTTTCTTCCTTTTTCTTTTCCTTTTCCTTTTTTGATGAGCGAGAAGCCTGGAAGCGAGAAATAAATTAAATTTGTTATGCATTCAATTTTATCGGCGACCTTGGCGATCGGCATTTTTCTCTTGGATCATGGATATATGCTATAAATTGTGTGGATAGTCTCTGGCTTTACTTCGTTTGGAGCGACTTTCAGTAGAGCTCTGCAGGAATCCACTCAGAACGTAGCAAACGCATAAAAATTCGAATTTAGTATTTTTAGTATATTACAGTATTTTATTTTTCCATTTTCTATTATTTTGGGTATTTCGTTTTGTTTTTTTTAATTTTTTTTTTTTTTTTTTTAGTATTTCCCGTGTTTATGGTATTTTTAGTATTTTTTAGTATTTTTAGTATTTCTAGTATTTTTTTTCTGGCTTTCAGCTACCATCTACACTCCTCAGATAGGTCTTTGGTCTGTTCGGAGCTCTCGCTCCTCAGCTGCGAGCTCCTCAGAGCTGCCTCAGCTCTGACGTGCTCCGATCTCCTGGATCTGAGCAGCTGAGTAGAGGAGCCAATATTCAGAGATCTAATTAGTAAAACCATCTGCTGTCTTTCATTTCAGCCGCTCCTTGTGGGGAAAAAGCCACCATGAAAATTAAACGAGGTTGGAGATCAGCAGCAAAAGCCATGAAGAAAGCAGGCTGTAGATCTGACAGAAAGCCACCGATGAAAGAGGCTAAGGATCTAGCAAAGCTCAATGACGAAAAGAGGTTTGCAGATCTGCTGGAAAACTTTCGATTTCACCTGACCGACTGGACGACTGGGCGACTTGGCGACTGGCACTGGCACTGGCTCTAAGGCTGACTTTGTCTGGCTCTGAATCGGTATCTTTCGATGGAGTTTCCATTGGCAATTCAATTAAAAGTCCCAGCTAAATGTCGAAATGTTATCGAAGTCGACAAAAACAAACTCCTTTTTGTTGTTGTTGTTGTTTTGTTGTTGTTGTTGTAGCAATTGCAAAAATTGAAACTCCACAAAACTCTATAGCTGTTTGGGCTTTCTGGTTCGATTTGTGCCTCAATTTCTGCCTCATGCTGAGCTCAAAATGAATGTCGTGGCTAAAAGTGAAGCTGGTCTTGGCCAAAAGCCATAGACTCGTGGTGGTGTTGTTGTTGTGGTTGTTGTTGTTGTTCCTGTGGTTGTTCCGTTGGTGGTTGCCTCTAATATGACATATCTACTAATAACAACGGATTGAGTGTATCTGTATCTGTATCTATAGCTGTGTGGCTCTACCACTAGCTGTGTCTCTGCCCCAGACTTAGACTCCCAATGTAAGGGCTCGTTTTCCATTCACTTATGGATTCGCGAGTCACAGAGAGGCCCCAAAGAGCCAAAAGTGGGGACAAAGCCGAGCCACGAGTCGCGTCGAGTGCATTGGTGAAAAGTCATAAGGCAGCAGAAAAGTACAAATACAAAACTGTTGAAGAAAACCCACTAGGTAACAGGAACAAAAAAACACACGATATAACTATATAGAGGAGTGATTCGACTCTGAAATACCCTGCAAAAGAACTGCCACTGCAAAAAACTTCAAGTCCCAAAGGCTCTACAGCCTAGACGAAACCATTTAAGAGACCAGTAATGTTCTCCACATATTCGGGATATAGAACCCGATCTTTATCTGGAAAGAGATCGAAATTCATTTCCATCTTTAGGTAGAAATTATCTTTCGAGTCTTGTGTCTGCCACAATGGGTTTCCTGCCTGGCATAAACCCCAATCAAGATTTTTTATTCGATACAAAATTATATGATCTTCTGATATCCCCAATCGCTGGCATTTTTTCATGCTTTCGATGAGTTTTGAGCATTTTTTTTTTGGATCTCTTTCCTTTGAATTTCCCATTTCCTTATTTTAAATCTCCTTCAATCAGTTTTCAGCTCCATTCTAGGGGGGGCCCCTCCTTCGAATACCCTGTAATAATATGCTGATAAAAATGGTTTATTTTGGTTCAAATTGTCGTCGGTTAATGGCATGGAAAAATGTCAAGCAAAAACGAGAAAAAAACAAAAAAAAAAGGTTTGCCCAACGATTCATTTTTTGTGTTTCGTTTCCATCTTTTTTTCTATGAGTTTTTTATATGGAATATGAGTTATGTGTGTGTGTGGGAGGGGGTGGTGGCAACATTTGCTAAATGATTCAAAGAACTAATACTCGAATCGAATATATTCCGTCGAGTATTCCCAAATTGAATTAAAAGTCAATGGAGCGTAAAAGATATGTAACGCTAAGGCCTCGAGGGGGATCGAGAATTGAGTTCTCCCTCTCTCTCTCTCTGTGTATAAGTAGCCTCCCCCCCGCCCCCGCCCCATCTATCCATTCATAGGGAGGGGCAATGCCTAAGCATCGATGAGCCGCACATTAATTTTATTATTCCAAAATACAACATGGGGCAGATCTTTTCAATGTGGAATCCGCTCTAATGGGATATTAAAGCCACAAAAGCCTGAAAAGCCTCCTTTGGCTTAAACGCACTATAAAAAAACGAGAAAAAAACGAAACGAAACGAAACGAAACGAAAGAAGAAACAACGGACGGGACGGCAGGAGGCCTCCTCTCAAAGAAGTCCCCAAAGCGAGAAGGGGGAAAGGCACAAACAAGTGCCCATAAAATATAATAAAAGGAAGTGCTTAAAACTTGCAACAACAAGAAGACAAGAACAGAAGGAGCGCAGCAGCAGCGGCAGAGGAAGAAGGCAGAGGGCATGCATCCGAGAAGGCTGTAGGCAGGAGGCGGGAGGCAGGGTGTGCCTGCAGTGTGGCAAGTACATTGCCAGGAGATTCATGAGAAGAGAGAGGAGTCCGATGGCATGGGGGGACAGAGGGACAGAGGACTCTTTTCCTTTTGCATAGTTTGGTGTCTAAATTTATTACCCGCGATCTAACACGATTTCTCGCACTTGTACCTTACAATAATCATTATATGCACAGCATACACACAGATAGAGGAGACACACACACACACACACACACACACACATGCGGGGCATTTGGGGAGCAGAGAAAATTACATGCGCCAAAGCCTTTTTTGCATATTTGGCATCCAGCACAAGAAAAAGAAAAAGAAAAGAAAAAAAGCACCAACAACAATCTAAATTGATGACAAGGGATCGAGAGTCGAAGAGAGAGATACCCTTCAATGAATCCCTTTTTCCCTGTGCTGTATTCTAGGGAGTAATAAATAGGCACTATTTAATTCCTTTAACTGCAACGTAACTGTTGTTTCAGGGAAGCATCGCGTCAGCTGTCACACGATTATCCCAAGAGATGGCCTTCAAAATACCTACGGAACGGTGCCGCCCTCCTTTTCAGGTGCCGATCGTTAATAGATCGGAGATGCAGCAAGCCAGAGGCACAACAGGCCAAATCCAGGGACGCTTGGAACGACCAGGACAACAACCGATGCCGATGCCGATGCCGATGCCGATGCCAAGGCTAACGATTTGCCGATTCGAATAATATTTTGCTATTAGAAACAACAAGTTTTTCCAATTAAAGACAGTCATATTGAAATCCCATCCACTACGGATGTTCTTCATCAAAAACATGGTTTTGTATCTCTACAAATTCTTACCCAGAAATCTTTAAATCTTCGAAATATCGGTTCTCCTATTGGTGCAGATATTCTCGTATTCTCTCATTGCATTCCAAACCACCGGTCAAAACCATCATACCCTTTTTTCTGTTTTTTTTTGAAGGGTATATAGAAAACGTAACAAGTGCAACGACAGCGACAACGAAAGCTTGGGAAACTGGTCTGCTGCTCTGCTGCTCTGTGCCCTGGGATCTGTGTATGGAATCTGGGGATGGGATGTGGATGCCTCATGCCTCATGCTTTACATTGAATTTGCACATATGCATCTCTCTCTCGCTCTCTCTGCTCTCCATCGCCTCTCCATACTCTTTACGAGTATGTGTGTGTAGATATAGTTTATGTATTATATAATTTGGCGGACGCTGTGCTGAGATTCAAAAGCCGAAGCCACCGCCACCGCCACCGCCACCGCCACCGCTGGCGCTGCAGCAGCTCTAATGAGGCAGAGGAGTCGTCTCCAAGTGCAAATATGCAGGGTATTTCAAAGCGATGGGGTATGCCAGATAATGTGCGGTAAGGGGGCCAGAGGCAGAGGCAGAGGCAGCGGCACAGCTGATAATGAGATTAAGGAATGAGGCAATGATTAATTGCCTTGCGGTCCCAGGCAGCATCGTTTGTGTAACATCTTCATGCAGCCTGCCAGCCAAGTGAGTCAATTATAGGGTATCCTACGAGTCGTGAACTTCACTAATCACTTTTTGGGCCTTGGAATTTGGATAATAGCCAAATACTATACCATAATAGTACTCTACATACTATATCAATACTAAATACTAAAACTGGATGCACTAAAATATACTAGAAATACTTAAAATACAAAAAATGCGATAAATAAAAATATACCGAAAAAAATACTAGAAAGATTAAAAACTTTAAAAATACTGGAAACACTATAAATACTAGAAATATTAAAAATCTAAAAATAAAAGATATACTAAGAATAAAATAAATACTAATCATACTAGAAATACTAAAAAAAAAAACCTATAACATACTGACTATATTAAAATTAACTCTATAAACATTAAGTAATTATACAAATACTATAAAATATCTAAAAAAAATATATCACTGGAAAAACCCAAAGTACTATCAATATTAAAAATCCTAAAAATCCTACAAGAAATACAACAATACAACTATAAATACTAGACAGAAATTCTGCTCAAAGAAACCCAAAAAACGATCCAATACGAATTAAGAGGTACAAGGTAGTCGAATAGTACAAATCAGAGAACATTTTGCAATGTCAACTTCTTTTCGGACTGTAATAAATATCGACAAGTTTTTTGGTAGATTAGATCTATATCTATATCTAGCTATAGGGATCTATGTATACCTATATCTACCAATAATATATACACCAAAATTCATATTCTTTTCAAGTTACATGGGGACTACTTGGGTTTTATCCGGAATCAGCTGTGGATCCTGCCAGAAACATCATTATTCTGCCTTGTAGATGCATCTGGAAGAAGTGCATACACCCTGCTACCCTATAACTACCTGATATAGCAATCAACAGAGCCTATAGCAGAAACAACAGCTAGAAAGGCGTCTTGTCTAGAAAATATTTTGCGTTTCTGCGGCTGGGATCTGGCTCTTCTGCTGCTGCCCCAAAAGTACGGGGTACATCGTACTCGCATTTAAATGTTTAGTATAAAGAAAATACAGGCTGGAGATTACAATCGCTTGTAATAAATACCTTAAGTATCGCATATATCAGTAACCCAAGGACGTGGATCGTAAGTCAAGCCCCGGCTTCGAACCCGAACATTATTATTAAGCGGAGAAACCAAGCGGAGCAGTAGCCAGCGCCACAAGATGTGGCAGACGCAGACGCAGACGGAGATGCAGACGTCGACGAAGGCGGGGACTCCACTCACCGAACGACGGACATCCGTCGCAGGGGCAGGCAGAAGGCAGAAGGCAGCAGGCAGCAGGCTCTTGACTTACGTGCAACAATTTAACAACTTAATTATTGCTAAACTACGCGAGCAACAACCAGCAACCTGCAACATCATCAGCAGCAGCAGCAGGAGGAGAGGGAGAGGGAGAGGAAGAGGGATGGGGATAGGGATAGGGAGAGGCACCAAACTCTATCCATAAATAAAACACCAGTGCGTATGAGTAATAAGAGCAGAAATAATAAGGCTGTTGGCTGCCACAAAAGATTGCAAGACTGCGATATGCCCCCAAAAGATGATCATCCCCGGGAACGATGGAGAGAGCGAAAATAGAAACAACAACTAGAGGCGGCTGCTCTTGCTCCTCCTGGAGCTCCAGCCTCCTGCCTCCTGCCTCCTGCCTCCTCCTGGGCTTCCTTGTCATTGAGTAATCTATCGACAGGTTGGCCATTTAGTCGTCGCTGCCGTCCCTCCCCCCTCCCGAAGGAACGTCGCGTCGTACGAGTCGGGGAGTGTGTGTAAATTAGCATAAAAACGCAATTTTTGAATATTAATGTGCAGCGGCAGTGGCGACATCTTCCCATCCCATCCCCCGCCCCGAGTCGCTGTACTCCCGATTGCGTGCCACTTGGCTTACACGATGCTGCTCTCCTGCTGCTGCTCTTATTCTTGCCACACATCTCCAGTTTTCCAGCTGCTGCTGCTGCTGCTGCTGCTGCTGCACTCATTGCCACAGCCGCTAATCAGATTCCCCTGCATTGATAACACCCCCTGCCACTGGTGCCACTGGTGCCACTGGTGCCACTGATGCCACTGCCACTGGGCTACGAGAGTTGCAGGTTGCAGGTTGCACTATCGGTTTCTGGCCGCATCTCTCACTCCGTTTCGAGTGGCACTGCTGGCACGCATATGGCTCTGGTTTTAGTTCTGGCTTCTGGCTCCTGGCTCCTGGCTCCTGGCTCCTGGCTTCTGGAGATGCATGAGAAATGTATCCGTATCTCCGGGAATGCATCAAATATGCCTTTGCCGTTGCGTAATATGGGAAGCTGCCAATGAAATCTCCAAAAGATTGTCAGAAATTGTAACCAAAAATGGTACAAGTGGTGCCAGAGACTAGAGGAAAGGGTATCATGGCATCAGAAGAATATCTCCCATTGGAAGAGGACTGCTACAGAAGATCTTCCATCTGGTAGTGGCTGGGAGAGGAAGGAGGCCCAACAGTAGTCCTGGCACGAAAGGAAGGTGGGGGCTGTGACAGAATTCCTTCAGCGAAAGGGTGAAAGGACAGTAGAAGCACCATTGAAGAAGAGCTACCCAAAGACAATAAAATTCCTGAATTCCTTAAAATCAGGGACATTTTTTCAATCAGAGGAAGCCCTCATATCATATCACATCATAAGATTGATCCTTGATAGGGAATCTGTCAAATCAAGGATGTTTTCCAGCGCACAGGAAGCCCAACAACAATGTGGAGCAATAACAATAGCACAATAACCTCAAGAATCCATGTCACATCCAAAGTCGACGCAGCGCACACTGGGCGCTCCATTTAATTCAAAATTTCATGGCAAAATCTGTTACAAATCGATCCAGCGTGTATCGGGTGTATCGATTTGGAATATCCCACTGGGTATTTCAATAATTACCGTTTTATTACATTACTCTCTCTCTCTTTCTCTCTCACTGACAGCTTTCGCACGGCCGTCAATAGTCAAACCGAACAGCTGTTGCAACAGCTGATTTTGAGCTATTGAGCTATTCTCCAATAGCGTATGTTTAGATCGCGAAATAATTTGAAATGGGTGCACAATTTGTTGGATTATATTATTTATATTATATATGGTTTTGCTTTTATAGGCTTTTATAGGGATGACCCGAATAATCTGGTGTTTAAACCATATTTTGATTGAGTTTTGGGCCGGTTTCTCGACTTCTGGCTTAGGTTTACTATTAAAATGTTTGAGCTACTGGCCTTATAGCATTCGTATGAGATAGTTGACCGATTCTAATGAAATATGTACAGTCGATGTACAATTTAATGCCGGCAGATTGGCCGTTTCGCCCACTGTGCAGCGTCCCGCAGCAGATCTAGGCGCCTACAGAGACAGAATACTATCATATTTAGTATATGGTATGTATCTGGTAAAGGTGTTCTGACATTACACTTAGCTAACTTTTCTGCGAAGAGAGAGGGAGATAGCATGAAGGACTGAGGCACTATTTTTGTCAAAATTGGATCTTAAGAGTATAACAATCGATTATCTCTGTCACAGCGCTGCTTCCGCCTCAAGTGAAAGCAAAGCTCGCTCTCACTACATGCTTTTCCCATAGGGACCCCTCTTTTTCAGTTTTGCAGTTAACCAGTTCCCAAAGTCCAATGTCATATGGCCATAGCTGTAGCAAAACCAAAGGGAACCCCCAACTTCAATATTTTTAAACATAGTAACATATTCGCGACACAAATAACTTTCCAAAAGCTCAGTCACACAACTCAAGTCTGAAGCTAACAGAATTCTGAACGATCTCTTTTAAAGCTTCACTTTCATCAAATACACAAACCCTGTAAAACCGAACATAACTTTAACAGAACTCTAGAAAACAAAAGCTCAATAGAACTTTCACAGTCTGCAGAGGCCTCAGATCAAGAATCTTAAATTCACAGCAGTGTTCAAAGTTAACAGTGCGTTTACATAAAAATGTAACAGTGAGAGCAAAGCCACAGATTCATTGGAAGATTGGAGCGTTCATTTCCCACTTGGCATGCAATGCAATAAATAAATAAAATTAGATATGATATGTGTGCTTTTTTATAATTAACTGAAAGTCTAACTATTTTCTTACATATATTAAATAACATAAAATACTTATTTTGAATCATTTGATTCACTTTCATTTGGGAATGGATCCTCACGATCCTGGGGAAGTAGGTAATTCTCCTAATCATCCAGAGTTGTCCAAACCGGAAAAGATATAACGGAGTTATAGGGGAGTAAAATCAATAACTGCAAATAATATCTTTAATACAAAAAATATCCATATTTTCCCTAATGCCTATATGACTCCCAACAATAGGCACAAGAAGAAGACTCCCGATCACAAGACCTCGTGGCACGTCCAGATCGGACAAGAAATGGCGGTTAAGAAAAACCATTTAATTTAAATTTCCACGCCTTAACATAGGATTAACATAACATGGCCGTTTAGCATTTAAATTAGACATGTAAAAAGTAATGTTCCAACTACCCAACTACATAAAGGAGCGCCACTGCGCCGCCATGTAGATGACTATGACATGTCCATGTAGTTGCAGAGAGCCGCGTCAAGCATTTGGTACATTTTGGAAGTGTTGTGGCAGCCTTTTTTCTGAATATTTTACCTGTAAAATGTAAATGTAAAATTTTAAATGAATATCGATTACTATTCGATTACTAGCCTGATGTGACGTCACTTGCAATACTTTTAGTGGAACAGAATTTTCTAATTAAATTCAGAAAAGTAATTTGAATTATAAAAAAAAACCGCCTATTTGCTGGTGGATAACTTTTCTACGAAAACAATTTACTTAATGTTAATCCGCTTACGTTGAACATCGATGGGTGATCGCCTACACATTCTGAAGAACGATGAAGCTAATAAAAATGTGGATAAGTTTAAATAAAATATTGCATGGCACACGCTATTCCCATCTTCAATAAATAAAACAAAAACTTGCAACTAATTTTACAATCTGATGATTAATTTTTGTAAGTAACATGATAATTTTAACAAATCAAGCGAAAGGCCAAACATCTTTTACATCTCTTTATAATGTGTTTGCTGATGGACTCTTCTTCAGACTGGCGTTGGGATCACCCACGTAAGAGGGATTTGGCACACGGACTGGCTTGCCCTCCGAATACTCTTCGCCCATCGATGGCACGCTGCGCATATAGCCGAGCGAGGCAATATGGAGAGCCTCGAAGGTCTCGGCAGTTGGTAGGCGGTTAGTCTGGGCCGTCAACTCCTGGTAGCACGGGTGGCCGGGACCACGGACCGGCTCTGGCTCGATCCTATACCCGCCGTCATCGGACTCCGCCAAGGAGTGCGAGCTGGGTTGCTCTGGGTCCAATAACTGGTTGTCTTCCTCCATCATCACGGAGTCGCCCGTGGCCCGTGTCGGGCAGGTCTCCTCTACGCAAGAACTTGGCTCGGGCGTGCAGGTCGGCTCTGAACATATCACCGGGCAATCAGGCGACGGGCCAGCGGTACCGAGAAGTATCCTTGTAGTGCACCGAACGCTCGACACAAGGCGCCGCACCTTCTCCTCCACGGACTCGGCGAAGTCTTCATCGTCCGACGAGTCATCAGAGTCCTGCTCCATGCCAAAGCAAGGCGTCGCCATCTGCGAGGTTGCGCGCAGTTTCTTCATCAGTTCAGCGGTATCCAGCTTCTTTGGCAAGTCATCCTCGAACACGAACGGGGTCTTCGGCTCGTCAATGATCATGTGTCCGTAGGTTTTGCCTTCCGGATGGAAGGTCTCCAGCACATTTAGCTCGTCGAACTTGGTCGTCTTCTGGTCTGCTGGTTTCCGCTGTGCCCCGTTGCCGCCCTTCAGTATACCCTTTACGTCGTCAGAGCTCATTGTGGGTTTGTCGAAATTGTTTGTCGTTTGTGAAATAAATTGTTGTTGTGCTATCTGATATTCTGTATTGTTTCGATACGAGAGCTGTTGTACGACTGATTGTTCTATTTGAATAGGTGACCTACTGGAAGGTGACAGGAGAAGCCGTTGCTCCCTTTCTTCCTTTTTTCCTAAATTTCGTTGCAATATCTGTAGCAAAGCAAATCCTGTAGTTTGGACTTTGTTTTTCTAGACTAATTCGCAATATTTCTGACTTAATTTCTGTTTGGAAAGTAATTTTCCCTTAGAATACCTGGGAAATTCCAATTCCAACAAACAACAACTACAGCCGCTGCAAGAGTTCAATAAACCCAGAAAACCAAAGCAAAAACTAGTTTTGTTGCATATTTGGTGCGTATTTACGTACGATCCATTTTGGGGCTACATTTCATCATCACAGTGGAAGACAGCGTCATGGCTTCATTGGGTCACAGGTCACAGGTCACACGTCTGGAGAATGTCTGGGCGGGAGCTCTGGGGTGGGAGGGGAGCAAGTCTGTGGAGGAAGTGCATTCGCATTGGCATTGACACCCACACACACTGCTTCATGGATGCTCGATGGGATGATGAGATTAGCGCAATACTGGACGACCTATTGCACCAGATGAACGAAAAGGGACAAAGGTCGATCAACATGGCCACCAAGAAGATTATGTCGCGCATGAAGGAGCTGCAACTGGAGGTCAGGTCCCAGTTGAAGGCGTCAGCGGAAGAAAAGGCAGCGACGGGGGAATGCCAATGCCACTGGCACACCGCAGAACCCCCACCAAGGCCCCACAAAACCCAGAGGGGCAAAGGAGATTCAGACAACACCAGGAGTCTGCAGGAGGAGGAAGGAGGAGACGTACAAGGAGGAAGGCGTGCACGGTAAGCACAAACTACCGACAAGAGGCGACCAAGAAGCCGTCGACCAGCGCGCGAAGCACTGACCCCCACACAGAAGTCAGAACGACGGGTCAGGACGGCCGCAGGACGACATCCTGGGCGGTGAAGGCGTAAGCTCCAACAGCCAGGTCGGACGGCTGCCTCGCGAGTACAGGATGCAACAACCGTCTGACATCCTGACGAGCAGATGAAGGCAGCACCTACGCTCCAGGGCCTGAAGAGGAGACCAGGTCCAGCCTACATAGCGCCTCGCTTCACGCAGCACGAATATCAGGCGATCATCAGAGACATAGCCAACGACGCCAAACACAAATCCCCGGTCATAATAGCGGGGGACTTCAACGCCTGGGCCACGACTTGGGGCAGGGCCAGAAACACGCCCCGAGGGACAGCGCTCCTGGACGAATTCACAACATACGAAGCACCCCGACGTACAGCAAAGCAGGCCGGGAGTCATCATAGACCTCACCTTAGCAAGCCCGGTGTGTGTACACGCACAACGACCACCTGGCAGTGATGACGGACACCTCCGCCACCAGGAATGCAACAAGGGGGCAACGAAGTGGCATTCAACTCCAACCGGAAAGCCCTAAGAGACGCCATCAGAAGCAAACCTGGCAAGGACCTAAGCGACCCGTCGGCTTTCCGACCGCTATGCATGTTAGATGGTATGGGAAAGATACTCAAGAGGCTGGTATGCAACTGACTCGAGGCCGAGCTGACACAGCGACGAGGCCTCTCTACCCTCCAATTTGGGTTCAGGAAGCAGAGAAGCACCACAGACGCGGCTGAAGCTACCGGAAGCTGGAGCTGCGACAAGCGACAAATGCAACGTAGCAGTTGGAAGTATAACATCCTGGCTCGCAATGAACGGACTGTCCCCGGCGGAGAAAAAGACGGAGGTTGTGCTCAAAAGCAGCAGAAAGCTGGTCGAGCAGGCATGTGTGAGGGCTGGCAAAAACCTAGGGGTAGTGCTAGACCAGACGCTTCCTTACCAGGCACACCTCGAGTACGCAAGCGCGAAGGCAGCCAGAGCAACGGCGGCCATTAGCAGGATGGTGGCCAACACAGGAGGTCCACGACAGCGCAGCAGAAAGCTCATCGCCGGGGTGGTCACTTTCATAATCCTGGCAACGGCGATGGAAGCAAGCCAGGAGTAAACGCAGACACCCTCACCGAACGGATGATAGCCGACGGGCAGACGTGGCACGCGGCTGCCAATATGGCAGCAAGCGTCATCAAGGAGCTGCGTAGCCGAGCAAAGGAGCGAAGCTGGCTAAGACACCAGAAGACCCCACACTCCGCACCGCGAAGTAATGCCCGCGGAGCGCACCCATCCACAACCTTCCCAACAACTTCCCGTTATTTAAATTAGACATGTAAAAAGTAATGTTCCAACTACCCAACTACATAAAGGAGCGCCACTGCGCCGCCATGTAGATGACTATGACATGTCCATGTAGTTGCAGAGAGCCGCGTCAAGCATTTGGTACATTTTGGAAGTGTTGTGGCAGCCTTCTTTCTGAATATTTTACCTGTAAAATGTAAATGTAAAATTTTAAATGAATATCGATTACTATTCGATTACTAGCCTGATGTGACGTCACTTGCAATACTTTTAGTGGAACAGAATTTTCTAATTAAATTCAGAAAAGTAATTTGAATTATAAAAAAAAACCGCCTATTTGCTGGTGGATAACTTTTCTACGAAAACAATTTACTTAATGTTAATCCGCTTACGTTGAACATCGATGGGTGATCGCCTACACATTCTGAAGAACGATGAAGCTAATAAAAATGTGGATAAGTTTAAATAAAATATTGCATGGCACACGCTATTCCCATCTTCAATAAATAAAACAAAAACTTGCAACTAATTTTACAATCTGATGATTAATTTTTGTAAGTAACATGATAATTTTAACAAATCAAGCGAAAGGCCAAACATCTTTAACATCTCTTTATAATGTGTTTGCTGATGGACTCTTCTTCAGACTGGCGTTGGGATCACCCACGTAAGAGGGATTTGGCACACGGACTGGCTTGCCCTCCGAATACTCTTCGCCCATCGATGGCACGCTGCGCATATAGCCGAGCGAGGCAATATGGAGAGCCCTCGAAGGTCTCGGCAGTTGGTAGGCGGTTAGTCTGGGCCGTCAACTCCTGGTAGCACGGGTGGCCGGGACCACGGACCGGCTCTGGCTCGATCCTATACCCGCCGTCATCGGACTCGGCCAAGGAGTGCGAGCTGGGTTGCTCTGGGTCCAATAACTGGTTGTCTTCCTCCATCATCACGGAGTCGCCCGTGGCCCGTGTCGGGCAGGTCTCCTCTACGCAAGAACTTGGCTCGGGCGTGCAGGTCGGCTCTGAGGGGAACATATCACCGAACACAAGGCGCCGCACCTTCTCCTCCACGGACTCGGCGAAGTCTTCATCGTCCGACGAGTCATCAGAGTCCTGCTCCATGCCAAAGCAAGGCGTCGCCATCTGCGAGGTTGCGCGCAGTTTCTTCATCAGTTCAGCGGTATCCAGCTTCTTTGGCAAGTCATCCTCGAACACGAACGGGGTCTTCGGCTCGTCAATGATCATGTGTCCGTAGGTTTTGCCTTCCGGATGGAAGGTCTCCAGCACATTTAGCTCGTCGAACTTGGCCGTCTTCTGGTCTGCTGGTTTCCGCTGTGCCCCGTTGCCGCCCTTCAGTATACCCTTTACGTCGTTAGAGCTCATTGTGGGTTTGTGGAAATTGTTTGTCGTTTGTGAAATAAATTGTTGTTGTGCTATCTGATATTCTGTATTGTTTCGATACGAGAGCTGTTGTACGACTGATTGTTCTATTTGAATAGGTGACCTACTGGAAGGTGACAGGAGAAGCCGTTGCTCCCTTTCTTCCTTTTTTCCTAAATTTCGAGTAATGCAATATCTGTAGCAAAGCAAATCTCTGTAGTTTGGACTTTGTTTTCTAGACTAACTTCACAATTCGCACATATTTCAGCCTCGACTTACAGGTTTCTGCTTTGGAAAGTACTTTTCAGAGTTTTCCCTTAGAATACCTGGGAAATTCCAATTGTAATTCCAACAAACAACAACTACAGCCGCTGCAAGAGTTCAATAAACCCAGAAAACCAAAGCAAAAACTAGTTTTGTTGCATATTTGGTGCGTATTTACGTACGATCCATTTTGGGGCTACATTTCATCATCACAGTGGAAGACAGCGTCATGGCTTCATTGGGTCACAGGTCACAGGTCACACGTCTGGAGAATGTCTGGGCGGGAGCTCTGGGGTGGGGAGGGAGCAAGTCTGTGGAGGAAGTGCATTCGCATTGGCATTGACACCCACACACACTGCTTCATGGATGCTCGATGGGATGATGAGATTAGCGCAATACTGGACGACCTATTGCACCAGATGAACGAAAAGGGACAAAGGTCGATCAACATGGCCACCAAGAAGATTATGTCGCGCATGAAGGAGCTGCAACTGGAGGTCAGGTCCCAGTTGAAGGCGTCAGCGGAAGAAAAGGCAGCGACGGGGGAATGCCAATGCCACTGGCACACCGCAGAACCCCCACCAAGGCCCCACAAAACCCAGAGGGGCAAAGGAGATTCAGACAACACCAGGAGTCTGCAGGAGGAGGAAGGAGGAGACGTACAAGGAGGAAGGCGTGCACGGTAAGCACAAACTACCGACAAGAGGCGACCAAGAAGCCGTCGACCAGCGCGCGAAGCACTGACCCCGCACAGAAGTAGAACGAGGTCAGAGGACGACGGGCGAAGCGTAAGCCAACAGCCCGGACGGCCGCAGTACATACGCTGACATCCTGAAGCTGATGAAGGCAGCACCTACGCTCCAGGGCCTGAAGAGCCAGGTCCAGCCTACATAGCGCCTCGCTTCACGCAGCACGAATATCAGGAGATCATCAGAGACATAGCCAACGACGCCAAACACAAATCCCGGTCATAACAGCGGGGACTTCAACGCCTGGGCCACGACTTGGGGCAGGGCCAGCAACACGCCCCGAGGGACAGCGCTCCTGGACGAATTCACAACATACGAAGCACCCCCGACGTACAGCAAAGCAGGCCGGGAGTCATCATAGACCTCACCTTAGCAAGCCCGGTGTGTGTACACGCACAACGACCACCTGGCAGTGATGACGGACACCTCCGCCACCAGGAATGCAACAAGGGGGCAACGAAGTGGCATTCAACTCCAACCGGAAAGCCCTAAGAGACGCCATCAGAAGCAAACCTGGCAAGGACCTAAGCGACCCGTCGGCTTTCCGACCGCTATGCATGTTAGATGGTATGGGAAAGATACTCAAGAGGCTGGTATGCAACTGACTCGAGGCCGAGCTGACACAGCGACGAGGCCTCTCTACCCTCCAATTTGGGTTCAGGAAGCAGAGAAGCACCACAGACGCGGCTGAAGCTACCGGAAGCTGGAGCTGCGACAAGCGACAAATGCAACGTAGCAGTTGGAAGTATAACATCCTGGCTCGCAATGAACGGACTGTCCCCGGCGGAGAAAAAGACGGAGGTTGTGCTCAAAAGCAGCAAAAGCTGGTCGAGCAGGCATGTGTGAGGGCTGGCAAAACCTAGGGTAGTGCTAGACCAGACGCTTCCTTACCAGGCACACCTCGAGTACGCAAGCGCGAAGGCAGCCAGAGCAACGGCGGCCATTAGCAGGATGGTGGCCAACACAGGAGGTCCACGACAGCGCAGCAGAAAGCTCATCGCCGGGGTGGTCACTTTCATAATCCTGGCAACGGCGATGGAAGCAAGCCGAGAAGGGAAGATGGACGAAAAGAGACGAGCCCAGGAGTAAACGCAGACACCCTCACCGAACGGATGATAGCCGACGGGCAGACGTGGCACGCGGCTGCCAATATGGCAGCAAGCGTCATCAAGGAGCTGCGTAGCCGAGCAAAGGAGCGAAGCTGGCTAAGACACCAGAAGACCCCACACTCCGCACCGCGAAGTAATGCCCGCGGGAGCGCACCCATCCACAACCTTCCCAACAACTTCCCGTTATTTAAATTAGACATGTAAAAAGTAATGTTCCAACTACCCAACTACATAAAGGAGCGCCACTGCGCCGCCATGTAGATGACTATGACATGTCCATGTAGTTGCAGAGAGCCGCGTCAAGCATTTGGTACATTTTGGAAGTGTTGTGGCAGCCTTCTTCTGAATATTTTACCTGTAAAATGTAAATGTAAAATTTTAAATGAATATCGATTACTATTCGATTACTAGCCTGATGTGACGTCACTTGCAATACTTTTTAGTGGAACAGAATTTTCTAATTAAACTCAGAAAAGTAATTTGAATTATAAAAAAAAACCGCCTATTTGCTGGTGGATAACTTTTCTACGAAAACAATTTACTTAATGTTAATCCGCTTACGTTGAACATCGATGGGTGATCGCCTACACATTCTGAAGAACGATGAAGCTAATAAAAATGTGGATAAGTTTAAATAAAATATTGCATGGCACACGCTATTCCCATCTTCAATAAATAAAACAAAAACTTGCAACTAATTTTACAATCTGATGATTAATTTTTGTAAGTAACATGATAATTTTAACAAATCAAGCGAAAGGCCAAACATCTTTAACATCTCTTTATAATGTGTTTGCTGATGGACTCTTCTTCAGACTGGCGTTGGGATCACCCACGTAAGAGGGATTTGGCACACGGACTGGCTTGCCCTCCGAATACTCTTCGCCCATCGATGGCACGCTGCGCATATAGCCGAGCGAGGCAATATGGAGAGCTCGAAGGTCTCGGCAGTTGGTAGGCGGTTAGTCTGGGCCGTCAACTCCTGGTAGCACGGGTGGCCGGGACCACGGACCGGCTCTGGCTCGATCCTATACCCGCCGTCATCGGACTCGGCCAAGGAGTGCGAGCTGGGTTGCTCTGGGTCCAATAACTGGTTGTCTTCCTCCATCATCACGGAGTCGCCCGTGGCCCGTGTCGGGCAGGTCTCCTCTACGCAAGAACTTGGCTCGGGCGTGCAGGTCGGCTCTGAGGGGAACATATCACCGAACACAAGGCGCCGCACCTTCTCCTCCACGGACTCGGCGAAGTCTTCATCGTCCGACGAGTCATCAGAGTCCTGCTCCATGCCAAAGCAAGGCGTCGCCATCTGCGAGGTTGCGCGCAGTTTCTTCATCAGTTCAGCGGTATCCAGCTTCTTTGGCAAGTCATCCTCGAACACGAACGGGGTCTTCGGCTCGTCAATGATCATGTGTCCGTAGGTTTTGCCTTCCGGATGGAAGGTCTCCAGCACATTTAGCTCGTCGAACTTGGTCGTCTTCTGGTCTGCTGGTTTCCGCTGTGCCCCGTTGCCGCCCTTCAGTATACCCTTTACGTCGTCAGAGCTCATTGTGGGTTTGTCGAAATTGTTTGTCGTTTGTGAAATAAATTGTTGTTGTGCTATCTGATATTCTGTATTGTTTCGATACGAGAGCTGTTGTACGACTGATTGTTCTATTTGAATAGGTGACCTACTGGAAGGTGACAGGAGAAGCCGTTGCTCCCTTTCTTCCTTTTTTTTCCTAAATTTCGAGTAATGCAATATCTGTAGCAAAGCAAATCTCTGTAGTTTGGACTTTGTTTTCTAGACTAACTTCACAATTCGCACATATTTCAGCCTCGACTTACAAGTTTCTGCTTTGGAAAGTACTTTTCAGAGTTTTCCCTTAGAATACCTGGGAAATTCCAATTGTAATTCCAACAAACAACAACTACAGCCGCTGCAAGAGTTCAATAAACCCAGAAAACCAAAGCAAAAACTAGTTTTGTTGCATATTTGGTGCGTATTTACGTACGATCCATTTTGGGGCTACATTTCATCATCACAGTGGAAGACAGCGTCATGGCTTCATTGGGTCACAGGTCACAGGTCACACGTCTGGAGAATGTCTGGGCGGGAGCTCTGGGGTGGGGAGGGGAGCAAGTCTGTGGAGGAAGTGCATTCGCATTGGCATTGACACCCACACACACTGCTTCATGGATGCTCGATGGGATGATGAGATTAGCGCAATACTGGACGACCTATTGCACCAGATGAACGAAAAGGGACAAAGGTCGATCAACATGGCCACCAAGAAGATTATGTCGCGCATGAAGGAGCTGCAACTGGAGGTCAGGTCCCAGTTGAAGGCGTCAGCGGAAGAAAAAGGCAGCGACGGGGAATGCCAATGCCACTGGCACACCGCAGAACCCCCACCAAGGCCCCACAAAACCCAGAGGGGCAAAGGAGATTCAGACAACACCAGGAGTCTGCAGGAGGAGGAAGGAGGAGACGTACAAGGAGGAAGGCGTGCACGGTAAGCACAAACTACCGACAAGAGGCGACCAAGAAGCCGTCGACCAGCGCGCGAAGCACTGACCCCGCACAGAAGTAGAACGAGGTCAGAGGACGACGGGCGAAGCGTAAGCCAACAGCCCGGACGGCCGCAGTACATACGCTGACATCCTGAAGCTGATGAAGGCAGCACCTACGCTCCAGGGCCTGAAGAGCCAGGTCCAGCCTACATAGCGCCTCGCTTCACGCAGCACGAATATCAGGAGATCATCAGAGACATAGCCAACGACGCCAAACACAAATCCCCGGTCATAACAGCGGGGGACTTCAACGCCTGGGCCACGACTTGGGGCAGGGCCAGCAACACGCCCCGAGGGACAGCGCTCCTGGACGAATTCACAACATACGAAGCACCCCGACGTACAGCAAAGCAGGCCGGGAGTCATCATAGACCTCACCTTAGCAAGCCCGGTGTGTGTACACGCACAACGACCACCTGGCAGTGATGACGGACACCTCCGCCACCAGGAATGCAACAAGGGGGCAACGAAGTGGCATTCAACTCCAACCGGAAAGCCCTAAGAGACGCCATCAGAAGCAAACCTGGCAAGGACCTAAGCGACCCGTCGGCTTTCCGACCGCTATGCATGTTAGATGGTATGGGAAAGATACTCAAGAGGCTGGTATGCAACTGACTCGAGGCCGAGCTGACACAGCGACGAGGCCTCTCTACCCTCCAATTTGGGTTCAGGAAGCAGAGAAGCACCACAGACGCGGCTGAAGCTACCGGAAGCTGGAGCTGCGACAAGCGACAAATGCAACGTAGCAGTTGGAAGTATAACATCCTGGCTCGCAATGAACGGACTGTCCCCGGCGGAGAAAAAAAAAAAAAAAGACGGAGGTTGTGCTCAAAAGCAGCAGAAAGCTGGTCGAGCAGGCATGTGTGAGGGCTGGCAAAAACCTAGGGGTAGTGCTAGACCAGACGCTTCCTTACCAGGCACACCTCGAGTACGCAAGCGCGAAGGCAGCCAGAGCAACGGCGGCCATTAGCAGGATGGTGGCCAACACAGGAGGTCCACGACAGCGCAGCAGAAAGCTCATCGCCGGGGTGGTCACTTTCATAATCCTGGCAACGGCGATGGAAGCAAGCCGAGAAGGGAAGATGGACGAAAAGAGACGAGCCCAGGAGTAAACGCAGACACCCTCACCGAACGGATGATAGCCGACGGGCAGACGTGGCACGCGGCTGCCAATATGGCAGCAAGCGTCATCAAGGAGCTGCGTAGCCGAGCAAAGGAGCGAAGCTGGCTAAGACACCAGAAGACCCCACACTCCGCACCGCGAAGTAATGCCCGCGGGAGCGCACCCATCCACAACCTTCCCAACAACTTCCCGTTATTTAAATTAGACATGTAAAAAGTAATGTTCCAACTACCCAACTACATAAAGGAGCGCCACTGCGCCGCCATGTAGATGACTATGACATGTCCATGTAGTTGCAGAGAGCCGCGTCAAGCATTTGGTACATTTTGGAAGTGTTGTGGCAGCCTTCTTTCTGAATATTTTACCTGTAAAATGTAAATGTAAAATTTTAAATGAATATCGATTACTATTCGATTACTAGCCTGATGTGACGTCACTTGCAATACTTTTAGTGGAACAGAATTTTCTAATTAAACTCAGAAAAGTAATTTGAATTATAAAAAAAAACCGCCTATTTGCTGGTGGATAACTTTTCTACGAAAACAATTTACTTAATGTTAATCCGCTTACGTTGAACATCGATGGGTGATCGCCTACACATTCTGAAGAACGATGAAGCTAATAAAAATGTGGATAAGTTTAAATAAAATATTGCATGGCACACGCTATTCCCATCTTCAATAAATAAAACAAAAACTTGCAACTAATTTTACAATCTGATGATTCATTTTTGTAAAGGCCAAACATCTTTAACATCTCTTTATAATGTGTCTGCTGATGGACTCTTCTTCAGACTGGCGTTGGGATCACCCACGTAAGAGGGATTTGGCACACGGACTGGCTTGCCCTCCGAATACTCTTCGCCCATCGATGGCACGCTGCGCATATAGCCGAGCGAGGCAATATGGAGAGCCTCGAAGGTCTCGGCAGTTGGTAGGCGGTTAGTCTGGGCCGTCAACTCCTGGTAGCACGGGTGGCCGGGACCACGGACCGGCTCTGGCTCGATCCTATACCCGCCGTCATCGGACTCGGCCAAGGAGTGCGAGCTGGGTTGCTCTGGGTCCAATAACTGGTTGTCTTCCTCCATCATCACGGAGTCGCCCGTGGCCCGTGTCGGGCAGGTCTCCTCTACGCAAGAACTTGGCTCGGGCGTGCAGGTCGGCTCTGAGGGGAACATATCACCGAACTCCTCGGCAATCAGGCGACGGGCCAGCGGTACCGAGAAGTACTCCTTGTAGTGCAGCTTGCGGAGACGCTCGAACACAAGGCGCCGCACCTTCTCCTCCACGGACTCGGCGAGGTTGTCTTCCTCCATCATCACGGAGTCGCCCGTGGCCCGTGTCGGGCAGGTCTCCTCTACGCAAGAACTTGGCTCGGGCGTGCAGGTCGGCTCTGAGGGGAACATATCACCGAACTCCTCGGCAATCAGGCGACGGGCCAGCGGTACCGAGAAGTACTCCTTGTAGTGCAGCTTGCGGAGACGCTCGAACACAAGGCGCCGCACCTTCTCCTCCACGGACTCGGCGAGGTTGTCTTCCTCCATCATCACGGAGTCGCCCGTGGCCCGTGTCGGGCAGGTCTCCTCTACGCAAGAACTTGGCTCGGGCGTGCAGGTCGGCTCTGAGGGGAACATATCACCGAACACAAGGCGCCGCACCTTCTCCTCCACGGACTCGGCGAAGTCTTCATCGTCCGACGAGTCATCAGAGTCCTGCTCCATGCCAAAGCAAGGCGTCGCCGTCTGCGAGGTTGCGCGCAGTTTCTTCATCAGTTCAGCGGTATCCAGCTTCTTTGGCAAGTCATCCTCGAACACGAACGGGGTCTTCGGCTCGTCAATGATCATGTGTCCGTAGGTTTTGCCTTCCGGATGGAAGGTCTCCAGCACATTTAGCTCGTCGAACTTGGCCGTCTTCTGGTCTGCTGGTTTCCGCTGTGCCCCGTTGCCGCCCTTCAGTATACCCTTTACGTCGTTAGAGCTCATTGTGGGTTTGTGGAAATTGTTTGTCGTTTGTGAAATAAATTGTTGTTGTGCTATCTGATATTCTGTATTGTTTCGATACGAGAGCTGTTGTACGACTGATTGTTCTATTTGAATAGGTGACCTACTGGAAGGTGACAGGAGAAGCCGTTGCTCCCTTTCTTCCTTTTTTTTCCTAAATTTCGAGTAATGCAATATCTGTAGCAAAGCAAATCTCTGTAGTTTGGACTTTGTTTTCTAGACTAACTTCACAATTCGCACATATTTCAGCCTCGACTTACAGGTTTCTGCTTTGGAAAGTACTTTTCAGAGTTTTCCCTTAGAATACCTGGGAAATTCCAATTGTAATTCCAACAAACAACAACTACAGCCGCTGCAAGAGTTCAATAAACCCAGAAAACCAAAGCAAAAATTAGTTTTGTTGCATATTTGGTGCGTATTTACGTACGATCCATTTTGGGGCTACATTTCATCATCACAGTGGAAGACAGCGTCATGGCTTCATTGGGTCACAGGTCACAGGTCACACGTCTGGAGAATGTCTGGGCGGGAGCTCTGGGGTGGGGAGGGGAGCAAGTCTGTGGAGGAAGTGCATTCGCATTGGCATTGACACCCACACACACTGCTTCATGGATGCTCGATGGGATGATGAGATTAGCGCAATACTGGACGACCTATTGCACCAGATGAACGAAAAGGGACAAAGGTCGATCAACATGGCCACCAAGAAGATTATGTCGCGCATGAAGGAGCTGCAACTGGAGGTCAGGTCCCAGTTGAAGGCGTCAGCGGAAGAAAAGGCAGCGACGGGGGAATGCCAATGCCACTGGCACACCGCAGAACCCCCACCAAGGCCCCACAAAACCCAGAGGGGCAAAGGAGATTCAGACAACACCAGGAGTCTGCAGGAGGAGGAAGGAGGAGACGTACAAGGAGGAAGGCGTGCACGGTAAGCACAAACTACCGACAAGAGGCGACCAAGAAGCCGTCGACCAGCGCGCGAAGCACTGACCCCGCACAGAAGTAGAACGAGGTCAGAGGACGACGGGCGAAGCGTAAGCCAACAGCCCGGACGGCCGCAGTACATACGCTGACATCCTGAAGCTGATGAAGGCAGCACCTACGCTCCAGGGCCTGAAGAGCCAGGTCCAGCCTACATAGCGCCTCGCTTCACGCAGCACGAATATCAGGAGATCATCAGAGACATAGCCAACGACGCCAAACACAAATCCCCGGTCATAACAGCGGGGGGACTTCAACGCCTGGGCCACGACTTGGGGCAGGGCCAGCAACACGCCCCGAGGGACAGCGCTCCTGGACGAATTCACAACATACGAAGCACCCCGACGTACAGCAAAGCAGGCCGGGAGTCATCATAGACCTCACCTTAGCAAGCCCGGTGTGTGTACACGCACAACGACCACCTGGCAGTGATGACGGACACCTCCGCCACCAGGAATGCAACAAGGGGGCAACGAAGTGGCATTCAACTCCAACCGGAAAGCCCTAAGAGACGCCATCAGAAGCAAACCTGGCAAGGACCTAAGCGACCCGTCGGCTTTCCGACCGCTATGCATGTTAGATGGTATGGGAAAGATACTCAAGAGGCTGGTATGCAACTGACTCGAGGCCGAGCTGACACAGCGACGAGGCCTCTCTACCCTCCAATTTGGGTTCAGGAAGCAGAGAAGCACCACAGACGCGGCTGAAGCTACCGGAAGCTGGAGCTGCGACAAGCGACAAATGCAACGTAGCAGTTGGAAGTATAACATCCTGGCTCGCAATGAACGGACTGTCCCCGGCGGAGAAAAAGACGGAGGTTGTGCTCAAAAGCAGCAGAAAGCTGGTCGAGCAGGCATGTGTGAGGGCTGGCAAAAACCTAGGGGTAGTGCTAGACCAGACGCTTCCTTACCAGGCACACCTCGAGTACGCAAGCGCGAAGGCAGCCAGAGCAACGGCGGCCATTAGCAGGATGGTGGCCAACACAGGAGGTCCACGACAGCGCAGCAGAAAGCTCATCGCCGGGGTGGTCACTTTCATAATCCTGGCAACGGCGATGGAAGCAAGCCGAGAAGGGAAGATGGACGAAAAGAGACGAGCCCAGGAGTAAACGCAGACACCCTCACCGAACGGATGATAGCCGACGGGCAGACGTGGCACGCGGCTGCCAATATGGCAGCAAGCGTCATCAAGGAGCTGCGTAGCCGAGCAAAGGAGCGAAGCTGGCTAAGACACCAGAAGACCCCACACTCCGCACCGCGAAGTAATGCCCGCGGGAGCGCACCCATCCACAACCTTCCCAACAACTTCCCGTTATTTAAATTAGACATGTAAAAGTAATGTTCCAACTACCCAACTACATAAAGGAGCGCCACTGCGCCGCCATGTAGATGACTATGACATGTCCATGTAGTTGCAGAGAGCCGCGTCAAGCATTTGGTACATTTTGGAAGTGTTGTGGCAGCCTTTTTCTGAATATTTTACCTGTAAAATGTAAATGTAAAATTTTAAAATGAATATCGATTACTATTCGATTACTAGCCTGATGTGCCGTCACTTGCAATACTTCTAGTGGAACAGAATTTTCTAATTAAATTCAGAAAAGTAATTTGAACTATAAAAAAAACCGCCTATTTGCTGGTGGATAACTTTTCTACGAAAACAATTTACTTAATGTTAATCCGCTTACGTTGAACATCGATGGGTGATCGCCTACACATTCTGAAGAACGATGAAGCTAATAAAAAATGTGGATAAGTTTAAATAAAATATTGCATGGCACACGCTATTCCCATCTTCAATAAATAAAACAAAACTTGCAACTAATTTTACAATCTGATGATTAATTTTTGTAAGTAACATGATAATTTTAACAAATCAAGCGAAAGGCCAAACATCTTTAACATCTCTTTATAATGTGTTTGCTGATGGACTCTTCTTCAGACTGGCGTTGGGATCACCCACGTAAGAGGGATTTGGCACACGGACTGGCTTGCCCTCCGAATACTCTTCGCCCATCGATGGCACGCTGCGCATATAGCCGAGCGAGGCAATATGGAGAGCCTCGAAGGTCTCGGCAGTTGGTAGGCGGTTAGTCTGGGCCGTCAACTCCTGGTAGCACGGGTGGCCGGGACCACGGACCGGCTCTGGCTCGATCCTATACCCGCCGTCATCGGACTCGGCCAAGGAGTGCGAGCTGGGTTGCTCTGGGTCCAATAACTGGTTGTCTTCCTCCATCATCACGGAGTCGCCCGTGGCCCGTGTCGGGCAGGTCTCCTCTACGCAAGAACTTGGCTCGGGCGTGCAGGTCGGCTCTGAGGGGAACATATCACCGAACTCCTCGGCAATCAGGCGACGGGCCAGCGGTACCGAGAAGTACTCCTTGTAGTGCAGCTTGCGGCGACGCTCGAACACAAGGCGCCGCACCTTCTCCTCCACGGACTCGGCGAAGTCTTCATCGTCCGACGAGTCATCAGAGTCCTGCTCCATGCCAAAGCAAGGCGTCGCCGTCTGCGAGGTTGCGCGCAGTTTCTTCATCAGTTCAGCGGTATCCAGCTTCTTTGGCAAGTCATCCTCGAACACGAACGGGGTCTTCGGCTCGTCAATGATCATGTGTCCGTAGGTTTTGCCTTCCGGATGGAAGGTCTCCAGCACATTTAGCTCGTCGAACTTGGCCGTCTTCTGGTCTGCTGGTTTCCGCTGTGCCCCGTTGCCGCCCTTCAGTATACCCTTTACGTCGTTAGAGCTCATTGTGGGTTTGTGGAAATTGTTTGTCGTTTGTGAAATAAATTGTTGTTGTGCTATCTGATATTCTGTATTGTTTCGATACGAGAGCTGTTGTACGACTGATTGTTCTATTTGAATAGGTGACCTACTGGAAGGTGACAGGAGAAGCCGTTGCTCCCTTTCTTCCTTTTTTTTCCTAAATTTCGAGTAATGCAATATCTGTAGCAAAGCAAATCTCTGTAGTTTGGACTTTGTTTTCTAGACTAACTTCACAATTCGCACATATTTCAGCCTCGACTTACAGGTTTCTGCTTTGGAAAGTACTTTTCAGAGTTTTCCCTTAGAATACCTGGGAAATTCCAATTGTAATTCCAACAAACAACAACTACAGCCGCTGCAAGAGTTCAATAAACCCAGAAAACCAAAGCAAAAACTAGTTTTGTTGCATATTTGGTGCGTATTTACGTACGATCCATTTTGGGGCTACATTTCATCATCACAGTGGAAGACAGCGTCATGGCTTCATTGGGTCACAGGTCACAGGTCACACGTCTGGAGAATGTCTGGGCGGGAGCTCTGGGGTGGGGAGGGGAGCAAGTCTGTGGAGGAAGTGCATTCGCATTGGCATTGACACCCACACACACTGCTTCATGGGAAAGTGGGTCACCGCGAGAGAGAGAGAGAGAGGAAGAGACTTTCGCAAGAATCAAATAAAATTGCAATGTTGCAATGGCATCGAATGGGGTTCATTCGTCAGCTGTTGATGACGTAGTAAATGAGTAAACTCGTGAAATCGAAAAGGGAAAGAGAGCGAGAGAGACCGGTGGAACGGACTGTGGACTGCAGAGTGAGTGCATGAGTGAATCATTAGTGCGTGTCCGTGTGTGTGTATGTGTGTGTGTGTGTGTGTGTGTGTGTGTGTGCTGCTAGTCACGAACGCCGGCAAAAAAGTTGTGCAGCGGGTATTCCCTCACTCTCTTTCTTACTCTCTCTCTCTCTCTTGCCCTCTCCGTTGGCCAACGACCGACGAGGGGCGGGGGAGGGTGCACTTCGAGGCATAGAGAATGATGACGTCGTCGGAGCAATAATTGTGAAATGCATGAGATCCGAATATTATATTGCCTCTAGCTGAGTGTATTTCATAGGTATATGACACGATTTACAGGGTGTTTTCGTAGTCTTTACATGAGGCATAGGCGATGACTTTCGCACATTAAATTAGCAAAAATTTTCGAGGTCTTCAGCGCGTGAGAGATCATGTCATACGTTGGACGATCGATCCATCTTTTTTCTATTCAATGTAATACCCTTTAATTGTGGGATCTTCGTTTTAATACCTCGTCACGTACATTATCATTCGGCAGTGATAAAAGTAGCTTCCATTTTTTAGTTATTCGAGTCCATAAAATACCCTTTACATTGGGTTATCCTCTCTCGTAGGAACACTTATTTATTTATAGGGTATTGAAAGTCTGGGAAATAACATCATTCGCCTCTTATTTATTTATGCTGACTTGTAGGGTATATGCCCGAGTCGCATATAAATCGCGCGTCTGCCTCTGTTGGCTAATTTAGTGCCTGTTTTGCAGCCGCCTGACTGGGCTCTTGGCCAAGAACAATTCTATACCTACTGACTGGATCTCTCTGACGGGGCACGTGCCCTGACAGCTGAGAGCAGAGAGCCCAGAGAGCCCCGAGAGCCCAGCTGTTGTCACAAGGCGACGGACAAAAACAACCACCGGACAAACGATCGTAGGAATAGGAATAGAGATCCAGAGATCCAAGTAATTTATGGCTAAAGGAATGAATAAATGAAGGAATCACTCAAGAAAGAATACGAGACTCCTACGACAACGATATTCTGTGTTCTGATCCACAATCCACCTCTCAAGAGGCGTGGAACTGCTTTAGATATTCAACCAGAAAGCGACTCCACCCTCCGCGGAGCTGCCACAAGCTCCAGGAAAAGCAAAAGAAAAGAAAAACAAATCAAATAAGCCCCAAAAAACGTGAGGCGAGGCGCGTGGCCTATAAATAGCAGCAACAGAGGATGAGCAGCAGCAAAAGGTCACCTTGACTTCGAACATGGCCCAAATGTAGTGGAGCCGAAAATTCTGGAGAGCGACAACAAAACGACAGTCAGAGCCGGAGAGCAACCGAAAAGGGCAATGCTCTCACTTTCACCATGCCACTGAGGCAGTTTCGTCATTTCATCCTGCCCCTGCCCTGCCGCTGCTGCTGCCGCTGCCTCTGCCTCTGCCTACAGCGACTGCAGCTGCGACTGCGAGAGAGCCCACAAAATCCAGTCCCCGGCAGCGGGAAGCTACAAATTCCATCCGCAGCCCGCATTTGTGGAGCAAACAGTTCGCAACGAACCCGCAAAGTGAACGGAACAAACACTGTCGACGACCTCAAAACAGTCCAAAAAGTATTTTCCATTTAAGTGAATCCAAAAAAAACCAAACAAAGCTAAAAGTAAGCTAAAGATACTACAGATAAATATTTGGAGAAATATGGAGAAATCTGAAATCTCAGTTGGCTTTTCCTTTTTTTTTGATAATTTTTAAAAGTGTCTGAAAAAGTATTCCCCGAAAGTGGGAAACGGGGATGCAGTTTCCTGTTCTATAAAGTGTCCAGAAAGTGGGTTTACTTCCCTGTTCCATCAGAGTGCTCAAAAAGGGGATCCATCAAAGTTCAAAAAGTGCATTCAACTTTCGAAACCCTCCACTCCACTGCACTCCACCGAATCCAAGGCTCGCCCTTGGCCTTCCACATTCGCCCGTTCAGTGGGGTATTTAGCATTTCCCGGATTCGATTGGGGAGTGGAGGGCACCCCCTCCCCTACTTTCACTTTCATTTTCATTCAAGAGCATGCGCTGTGTGCCACAAAACAGCTGTTTGGACGGGGGCTTTGACTTTGAAGGAAGGTCGTTCGTTTCGTGTGTATTTCGTGTGTATTCGGTGACAAAATTTTCTTCCTGCTGCTTGCAACAAGTGATTCCCCACCTAAACCGTAGCCGTGGCTCACATTCTGTCTGTGGATGTTTATTGGAAAACTAAAGCAGAAATAAACCCTCCATTTTCTATAAATATTTACGAGTTTCCGACGAAAATAAACAGGGGATGCATGGGGAGGGGGGGTATTGGCCATACATCACAGATCGTTATCGCCCTCAACAACGGAGCTCATTTCTGAGAGGAAATTCCGAGGGGAAAAACACTCTCATTAAAAACGTGTTCGAAATGCATTTACAATCCAGCGAATAATCTTATCGTGCGGGAAAATCTATCTATCTATATATGGCAAATGTTGGCAAAGATAACGGATTTATAGTCCCCTGATCATCACTGACTGGCGCACTATTCCTGTGTCATAGCCTCCTATGCTCTGTCTATAGTAGAACCTCCACATAGAGAACATATATTCCCCATAAAAACTCTTCCCAAAGAACCTCTTCCTATGCATATAAACTCTTCCTAGGGAGTACCTTCCTCCTGTCGAAGAAACTCTTCCTATAAAAAATGATCTTTCCATCGACCCGATCTTTCCATACAACCTCTTTTTGTGGCACATATTCTGCAAATGGAACGTACATATTGCTGTGGAACGTATTCCCAAAGTAGCCAATACCTGTGGAACCTTTTCCCACAGAACCCCATTCTATGGAACCTCTTGAAAATCTCTTCGTATGGAATCTGTTCCTGGGGAACCCATTCCCATGTTGCCTTTCTATAGGGAACCCAGTAATCGTTCCCTAATTTACAATCCATTTTTCACACCAGAATCCATTGATATTCCATTGATAATTGGGATTAACTAAAGTGCTTTAATTGCCTCTCGATTCCTCTGATAAGATAAGCATTTAAGGAAGCAACATCATCATCATTATCATTCCATAATCATTCTCATATCACTAATTAAACGATTATTGGGGAATTTATTTCCATTCCGTAATGGTTTTTCGCAATTTATTTCATTGATAAATCATTCCGTGCTTTTGCGATATCATTTCGGTATCAATTTTCGCTTCATTTGTGAAAATCTGGGCCTCCGATGAACGGGTCGGGGCTTCTAATTGAGTTTCAACGGCACCACTCCCCAGTCTTTGTGCGACTCTCCGGAACGCACCGATCCCCAACGATCAAGTGACTAGAGTTCCCCCCCCCTAATGACTGGATTTCCCCTGCCCAAGCCCCTTCGGTGGTCACAAGTTTTCGGTCTATGAATTTCTATACGAAAAACGAGCCAAAAAACCTAGAAAAAGTTTAATTTTTTTCGGCAATGTGTTCCCGCGCCAGTTGTTGCGTGTGGCTCTGGCGATGTCGCGTTTTTCTCATTAATACGACCTTGGTGGAGGTTAAACAATGCCGCTATGGAAGCGGTACGTGCGTATGTGTGTGAAAGAGAGAGAGAAAGAGTGTGAGAGAGAGAGAGGCTTACACCCAAAAAGCTGGTGAATAATTGGCATTCCAACAGCGAAAAATTCTAAAGAAAATCCTTTACTTTTTCCCCTCCCATCAGCAATGACCGCCATCAAGGATAGCCTCTTGGCCCAAGTAGCCGAAGTTCTGCCCAGCTCGGGTCACAAGGTCACCGTGGTGGGCATCGGCCAAGTGGGCATGGCCAGCGCCTTCAGCATCCTCGCTCAGGGCGTCTCCAAGGAGGTCTGCCTGATCGATGTCTGCGCGGACAAGCTGCAGGGCGAGCTGATGGATCTGCAGCACGGCTCCAACTTCCTCAAGAATCCCCAGATCACGGCCAGCACCGACTTTGCGGCATCCGCCAACTCTCGGCTGTGCATCGTGACGGCTGGAGTGCGCCAAAAGGAGGGCGAGTCCCGTCTGTCGCTGGTGCAACGCAACACCGATATTCTCAAGAACATCATCCCCAAACTGGTGGAGGTAAGTGCCACACGGGGACCCCCACCCTTGCAGAACTTCTCTTTGAATGGGGACATCCCTTCTCTCTTTGCAGTACAGTCCCGATACCATTCTTCTGATGGTCTCCAACCCCGTGGACATCATGACCTACGTGGCCTGGAAGCTGTCGGGTCTGCCCAAGAACCGTGTCATTGGCAGCGGCACCAACCTGGACTCGTCTCGTTTCCGTTTCCTGATGTCGCAGCGTCTGGGCGTGGCCCCCACCTCCTGCCACGGCTGGATCATTGGGGAGCACGGAGACAGCTCGGTGCCCGTGTGGTCGGGCGTCAACATCGCGGGCGTTCGTCTGCGTGAGCTGAATCCCATTCTGGGCACTGGCGAGGATCCAGAGAAGTGGAACGAGCTCCACAAGCAGGTCGTGGACTCGGCCTACGAGGTCATCAAGCTCAAGGGCTACACCTCGTGGGCCATTGGCCTGAGCACGGCCTCCCTGGCCTCGGCCATTCTGAGGAACACCAGCAGCGTGGCGGCTGTCTCCACCTCAGTGTTGGTAAGCCATCATCTGGTCCTCCTGTGAGACATTCATTCAAACAATCGTTCACTTTCTAGGGCGAGCATGGCATCGATAAGGATGTTTTCCTGTCGCTGCCTTGCATCGTGAATGCCAATGGCGTCACCTCTGTCGTCAAGCAGATCCTGACGGCCACCGAAATCGAGCAGCTGCAAAAGTCGGCCAACATCATGGCCGATGTCCAGGCAGGACTCAAGTTCTAAGCAAAAATTAATTTTAGGGGGGAGGGCAGGGAAAATCCAGTGAAAATCCCCAGAAGAAGGCATCAAGTATTTCCCCGTACCAAATGTGTTTTTTTATTTTTATTTTTTATTTTTGAACTTGCTAATGCATTTCTCATTTGTATTTATTATTTTTTAGATGCATAAATATTAAAAAAAAAAAAAAATTTAAGTTTCAATTTCAAAGAATTTTTTTATTTTAAGGAATTGCTACCCTCCCTGCTATACCTCCCTACCTCCCTCCCTCCCACTACTCCCCATCTTCTGTTCTCTAGCTTCTAAGGATCGTATTTTTAAGGCAACTCTCAAGAAACTCTCCTTCTCCCCAGAGACGGGCGGAGGAGGAGAAGAGAGAGAGTCTCGACCGACAACAACCGCCGCTACCTCATTAGCAAAAAATTAGCGTAAATTTGGAAACACACACCAAAAAACTCTGAATAACATTCGAGTTCTAGTCGAAATTTACAGCCCCACATATAAATATGTTACAATTTGTTCACAAATAAAACAAAAAGGACACAAAGTCGAGGCAAGAGCAATTTTCAGGCAGAACTACAGCCCAAAACGATGGGCGCTGCTGCCGGACGCGTGTCTGAAATAAAATCTAGTATAAATTATATATGTATCTTACCCTAGAGCACCCTTAGATATGTTGGTATTTTCAAGCACTCGAAAGCATCTGAAAGAAAGTCGGAAAGAACAAGAACGAATGAGAATCGATTGAGAAAGTGAATGAAAAATGTAATCTTGAATAAAGGAAACTTCTGGCACGAAACAATTTTCAGTTTTTGAGAGCACGATTCGATGGCCAACAAAAAAAAGCAAAAAAACCAAGCGATAATCAATCGGTGGCTTAGCCATAGATTAGGGCCATATATGCACATATGTATGTATCTCCAAGAGATATATCCACTATCTTAAGGGGTGTTTTTTTCGGCAGACGCTGCCCAGACATCTCAGACGTGGCGTGGCTGTGGCTGTGGCACGAACTGCCAGATAAGAGAGAGAGAGACGAGACCCTCAGTTCTAGTCTCGAGTTCCGATCGATAAGACCATAGATCTATAAAAGCTCTGGTTGGAGCACCTTCAACCATGAGAGAAGCCGTGGCCATGGAAACGATCACGTCAAACGCACTGAAGACACTCTTTCTGGCTGTGGTCCTACCCTCGATTATGGCCATTCCGCAGGAGAATAAGCCCAAGATACCCGCAAATATAGAGACCATGCAGAAGCACAACATTCAACTGTTGACAGAGCAACTGAATCGCGGGTGGAGAGCCTTCTGTAAGTGTGGATTCCCTTGCCAACTCCACGGAGCCCATCTCTAACTTGTAGGCTTCCCCACCGATTCTTAGGCGATGCCCCAGTGGACGAGGGCGTCATGTCTCTGTTTCAGGGCATTAATCCCAGCGATGCGACACTCCATGTGATGACCATCACGAATCGGAGCGTGGAGCTGCCCATCAAGTCGATTTCGCAGCTAAAAGACTTTGACATCAGCCCGGAGAGGAAGACCCTGATCTACGTGAATGCCTTCCACACGGCCGACAGCTATTTCAGCGTCCAGGAGCACCTGTCGCTCCTGCAGAACAGCCGGCGGGATCTCAATGTGATTGTCGTGGATTTTGCGAGGGACGTGGCACAGCTCTACTACGCGGTGCGGCATCATCTCTCCGTGCACGGCTATGCCATCTACAATGTGCTGAAGGCCCTCAGGGATGCGGGCATTGCACCGCAGGACATCACGCTCGCCGGACATTCGGTGGGGGCGAATATCGCCGCCCTGGGGGCACAGCTCTTTGCCAGGGGATCCAAACAGCTGGTGGGGCAACTGGTGGCCATTGATCCAGCCACCATGTGCCGCACCACCGATATCCGCGTGAGGCAGGACGTCGCGGAGCGCGTGGTGGTGCTGCACGGGGAGGGCGATGTCTTTGGGGTGCGTGTGCCCCTGGGGCACATCGACATCTATCCGAATGGCATTGGGTACTTCCCGCGAAGGAAACTGCAGCCCGGCTGCGACTCCAAGATCTGCAGCCACATGTATCCGTTCGTTCTCTTCATGGAGGTATGTTCTGTCTCTCTCTCTCTTTCTCTCTGGGGATCCCTGAATGTCTCACTCTTCTTCGCTCTCTCTCTCTCTTTTAGGCCCTCATTGAGGGTGTCATGATCCCCGCCACCAAATGCGAAAGCTGGGCCAAATTCCGGCAGGGCGATTGCCAGTACCAGAATACCCTCAACATTGGTCTCATTTATCCTTCGGCTGCCAGGGGCCTGTACTTTTGCCTCACGCAACCGAACCCCCCCTTCACCTACATGGAGCATGGACTGCGCTACAAGACGTCGACGTCGCGTACACCAGATCCTGAGAAATCCGCAAAGAGCGGAAAGAAGGGAAAGAAGGGAACCAAGGGTTAATCTTGGTTAACAAGGGTTAAGCTTAGCTAATTTGTTTTTTGTTTTCAGTGTTTAGTTTTTGTTTAATAGTTAATTTATTAAAGTATTTTTTAGCTACGAAAACGTTTTCTTGTGAGAAAATTATCCATGCCCAAAAGTATGCTGCACTTTTCGGTGCATGCAATTAGAATGGAATTTGTGCGAGGGCCCAAAAGTAGGCAGTGATTTTTGTTCGCGTATTTCCCCGGCCCAAAAGTATGCTTTGCTTTTTGCAACACGTTTTTCTGCACTGCACTGCCAGATGGTTTAAATTCAATCAAATTTCCATGAAATTTACTCTGAAATATGAAAAACTAGCCATAAAGAAACAAACTCGACTCCAAACTCTCTTAAGCTGCCTCTCTCGCCCATGGTGGAATTATTCGCTTTTCTCTTCTAAATGAATTCTACGCTCTATCGCTCTCTTTCTGTCGTCGCTGATCTAAAGCCGAAACAGCTGATCAAAGCCACATCCAAAAGCCGACTCTCAGAGTCAAAATGCAGCAGAGAGAGCGGCACAGAGTTTGGGAGAGAGAGCGAGGAGAGAGTGTATTGTATCTCCCCTTGAGGAGGCAGTGGCTGAGTGGCCCCAAAAGGGGCTCTCAAGCACATATCCAATAAAAGATCGATTACTTACATTAATTTTGAATTCGTTGAAGGTAAATTTTGTTTTTTCATGAGAAACCCCCCTCTAAAGCTGGACACCCACCCCTGCCTCTAGACCCACATACACACTCAAAAATTTCAATGGAAGCCGACTATCTGCCTGGTCTCTGCCTCTGCCTCTGCTGCCTCTACCTGTTGCCAAGCTGTAGGAAAAAAAAAAGTTAAGTTAAGAGCCGCTTGTGGCCAACGCTGGAGCACAGTTTCGTAGCATTTGGCGAGCCGTTTGGTCGGACATCGGAATCGGCTTCGGCATCGGCATCGGCATCGTCGGACATCGGGAGCTTCAGCGGCTTAGTCCAGCGTTAAACCCGTCGGACAGACGTCGGACATCGTGTCGCTGTGCGGTTGCGGTGCGGTGGTACGTTTTGTTCAGTTTTGAGTTGGGGCTTACAGGCGCCCCAAAGCCCCCAAAGCCAATCGCCAGTTGATCGTGCGGAACCCCTTTCGTTTGGAGACCCCTCTCACCCCCTTCGAGGTCTGTCTTTGGTTCGAAACACTCCAGCACAATACACAATAGAGAGAGAAAAAACAAACACTATAATAAATACATATACGAAAAAACAGACGCATTTTCCACTGCTGTTGCCACTGGCGGCTGTTGCACTGCTGTTTTCTGTGTAGTCATCGGACAAAATGCCTCCAAAATCCAAGAAAAACTTGGAAAATAAAATCAAAAAATTAAAGTGCAAGTGCAAGAACATCAAGTATTTCACAGGGAAATCCAAAGACACAGTATCTTCATCTGTATCTGTATCTGTATCTGTATCTGTTGTATCTGCTGTACCTGTTGTATCTGTATCTCGCGTTGATCTGTAATCGTAAACGCGTCGCAGCAGCACACGCCAGCGCGTGGCCTAGACGGACGGCTCCACGTAAAGCCGCTGTCTATTCAGAGCTTAAGTATTTTTTATTTTTTGGGTGTCGGCGGCTGCATTTGGCTTCAAGCCAAATTCGAATGCAATTTTTCAATTGAATAAAAGGCTAAATGATGCGGCAATTACGAGTAGATATATAGACACAAGTGGAATATACATACGAACATATAGTAGAGTGGGATTAGCTATAAATAGCTGTAGAAGATTGTTGTTAATGAAGTAATTGATGCACTTGTGTAAGCCCCAACGGAATGGAGCGGAATGGAGCGGAGTGGAGCGGAATGGAATGATAAATGAATGGGGAAACATGGGAAAATCCGCGACTAAATTGATTTAAAATCGTTACGAGTATGGAAATATTATAATCCAATAATTAATGTCAGAGAAAACTCATTAGATATCTTATTGGATATATCAGATACATGACTTTAAATATTTTTGGTTATTTCTTGGGATCTACACGAGATATTCATCATTTAAGAGACGCCTCCACATAGGAATTTGCCTTTCCCAAGGGGCATTGATTCCAGGAGGGATATCCTTCGTTTGAATGCGTTCAAGAAGGATATAGTCATTATTTCAATCCTCTCCACAAGGGATATTGATCATTCTCAAGAGATATGCATCATTTAAGAGACTCTCCACAAGAGATATCCTGCATTTAGGAGACTCTCAATGGTTTAAAAGCTTTCCTTACACTCCACAACATATATTCATCAGTTGAATCCTCTCCGCAAGAGATATTCATCGTTTTATTGTGTTAAATCTATAATTACTTAACGAACACGTTAATTTTATACCCAATTTACATGAAAAGGTGCCTACTTTTTCCATATAAATCTCCTCGTTTCAAGTGGCTTCAGATTGGAAGCACCTCAAATGAATTTATGGAAAATGCTAACAATGCTAACAGAAGTCGGCTGTCTCTCTTTTATTGTGTGCTAATGAGGCAAGAAATACTCCCACTCCCACTCCCACTGCCACTCCCACATCCCATCTCAAGGGCCTCAATCTGGAGGCCAGGGCTATTCAAGGGGTGGCGGCGGCAAGGCGGTGGCATTCTCCTCCGCAGAGAACCCACCGTTTAGGCCCACTTCGCCACTTGACTCATTTGTTAAACAAATTGGCTTTGGCCCGTCCAAAATACGTCAGAAGAAAGTGAAATTTATTCGAGTTTGGATTTCGTCACCAATCAATGTCCGTGGGCATTGGCTTTGTTTGTCTTTCTTTGCGTTTGCGTTTGCGTTTACGTTTGCCTGTGGCTTTGCGCCGCAGTGAAGGCTGCCAAGCTTCACTCCGGAGATGTATCTTTTTATCTATGTATCTTTCGGCTCTGTTTGCGTTGATAATATACTACGGGTCAATGGGTGACTGCGACTATTTACAGCTGATGGGCTGAGGGGCTGATGGGCTGGCAGGCGAAAAGAACATGTGGATTTTTGAGCAAATTGCGAAAGAGTTGCAGTTGTTTTTTAGTGGCAGATACGAGGCAGACAGATTAGGCTCCTAGTGGCGGATACAACTACTGTACGGGTAAAACTAATTTTTCATGGAAATCTCTCTATGGTAATTGTGCACTAGGCATCCAATGTAATTATTCTGTATTCTGTAATTCTGTGAAGAAAAACAGCAATACAATCGCTTGAGATATCCATCGGATAGTTCTTGGGAAACACACACACACACACACACACACACAGGTATCTACATGTGTATCTATGTATCTAGCCACTAGATTGAGGGACAAGTGGGTGGTGGATGGCCGCCGGAGGGGCGACGGCTATCGTGACTTGTGACAACAACAACAACAACAACCGGTTATCCATTGGCTGGAGTATTGGGTGGAATCTTACATTCGTACATTCCTGAAGATCACCTGCTATGTTTGTAAACGAAATTAACGCCGCACTAGAGTTAAAATTCTGCCATGCTACTGCCACATCCACCCCCTGCCGCTACAGCGATGGAGAGAACCCGTTCCTGTTAGAACTCCCTCCCCCTCCAGCTCCCCCTCCCCCTCCACGCTGTGCCCACACTCCGCATTTATGCAAATACAAATATTTGCAGCTTTAAAAAATACAAAAAAAATCGTATGCCTGGCGACTAGCCAAAAGCAAACGAAAAGGAGTAAAAATAACATCGAAAACTTCTCTCTCTCTCCTGTCCCTCTCCCTCTCTCTCCGGGCAACACGCAACAGGTTTCTCGGTTTCTTAAAATCAAAGATTTAGCTTCGATTAATCACAATTTTTAGGGAGAGAAACGCAACATAAACGAAATACACAACGGAATAAATCAAAAGACAAAAAAAAAAACAAAAAAGTAAACAGAAAAATGGTTAAACGACAGAAACTTCGACTCCGGGGACTGGAGACCGGGGGAGACTGGGGAGACTGGGGGGGACTGTAAGGCGCTGACGGGGCAACAAATAATCCACGAAATAAAGAGAGAAACAATCAAGGTTTTTCGGGTGAAAAAAAAAAAAAAAACAACAAAAATTAAAAGATGATAAAACAGTTTTTGGCATTGAGCGTGTATCCCCCCTCCATCACCATACCCTCTAGCCCTTCCCTCCTCACCGCTGATCGTAATTTTGGGGAAATCCTGGCAGCAGAAAACAAAAAAAAAACCGCAAAATAATTATGCCTCGAAGGTGAATGAAGATTGTAATAAAAAATAAATAAAAACATAAAAAAAGTGATGTGCGTGAAACTCAAAAAAAAAAGTATATATAAAATATATTTTCTGAGGTATAAAGTGTGCCTCCTCCAAAGCGCAAAAAGAAAAATAACTCCCTTAAAATTACTAAAAATGCAAATACAAAATAGCAAAAAAAACTACTAATTACAGATGATACAAAAAACCTCCCACTTGGCTCCTCCTCCCCATTCGAAAGTGCAGTCGAAATTAAATGTCAAATAAAAACACGAAAAAATATAGAAATGGAAAACGCCACAGAAACAGCGGAAAACAACAAAAAAAACTCTACGAAACGAAACGAAATGAAATGAAACGTGCGGGAATTTCGATTTTAGTTAAAATTTTATATTTGTTATTTGCATGTAACGAAAACATACGATATATACACGAACACGAACACGAGTGTGTGTGTGTGTGTGTGTGTGTATATCTTTGTTTTACAGTTGTGTTTTTTGTACAGTGGGCGCGTGTTACCGTTGATCTCTCTCTCTCTCTTGTTCTCTCTCTTTGCCGCTGCAGCTATTATGGCATTTATTTTCATTGTTTTTTGTTGTTTTGTTTTTGCAGGAGAGAAGCTTACAAAACCAGAGAGGGACTCCGTTTCGCACAGAGAGAGAGAGAGAGAGAGAGAGGACGCCTTTGAAGAGAGGAAGAGGGACTCTCCTCCAAAGAGAGCGGGAGAGAGAGAGAGAGAGCGACATGCGACGACGCCGTCGTGGCCGCTGCTGTCAATGACGCGACGAAACATACAACAAAAACACAAGCAAAAGGCGAAAAACTACAGCAATATTCGCGTACAAAATCAATCAACAAACAATTCGGATACGGCCTTCTCTGGCCACATAACAAACAACAACATTAACAACAAAAATAGAAGTGTATTAGTGTATTTTTTTCAGCAGAAAAACAAGAGCCGCCCCCCCAATGACCGTCTCATACGCGGGTGAAGTGCCAAATGGAAGCAGTTTCGGCTGCTTCTGGAAGATCCTATGGAAGTGAGTATGATTGCACCTCTCCGTGGAGGACTCTGTTGAGGACTCTTAAGTGGGTCACCCAGCCCACCCAGGCGGGGGGTTTTTTCCCCTATTACTCATCTTTCAACTTGTCCCGCTGGCTGTTGGCTGCTGGCTGTTTACCAACGTAATTAACATGGAACTTTTGTGTAAACAATCGCCATGGCGACAGCGACAGCAACAGCGACAGTTCCGCTTTCAACATCTGTTATTCGAGAGCTTTTTTGCATTAATTGTTTCCCCAAAAGTGCACTCACTCGTAACCGTCGGAACGGTAGGGCCATGGGGCCACAACCTCAACAAAAGTCTAGCAAACAGTTTTCATTCGATTTTCTATGAAATGTTGAAGAAATGGTTTTTTTCTACAATTTTCGATATTTTTCTAATGTTAGGAATGTGTGTGTTTAAAACATGTTTTTTTTTTAATAGTTAATCTCTCCTTGTGGGCTTTTAAGCAAAGGTTAATGCCATAGCAACCCAAATTCAGCGAAGAACACCTATCGCAGATCGCAGATCACAGAAGAACCTTGGATCAAAACAAACAGAACAGAACAGACAGAAAAGAACAAAGACCCCGAAAAACCCCCATTGGGGAGGGGGGGAGTTAGACCAGTTTCAAAAGCGTGTTTCGATTCACACAAACACCATCGAAAGGCCATCCCCAACCCCAGCCCAACCACATCCCCATTAGAATTCATTGGAACTGACATGCAAGCTTAGAATATGATCATCCATTAAGCATGGATGGCGGGATGGGGGTCTATATTGAATGAGGAAATCATTAGATAGCAAAACCAAAACAAGTTCAAAGATATTCCATCGAAAAATAAAACCTCCTACCTTCCCCTCTTTGCAGATGGCGCGGCAGTGTTTACAAACTGATCTGGCGCGAATTAGTCGCGTATCTTTGCCTATACTACACCATAAATGTTATCTATAGATTCGCCCTGAATGCCAACCAACAGGCGTGAGTATTGCCCGAGTTCCGGGCGTCTTCCTCTCTACTGATAATCTCTCTCCTTGCTGGGGCAGCATCTTCAACAAAATCCGCCAGTACTTCGGACAGCAGGGCGAGAGCATACCCATGTCCTTCGTCCTGGGCTTCTATGTGAACCTCGTGGTGAAACGCTGGTGGGAACAGTACCGCCTGCTGCCCTGGCCCGATACGTTGGCCCTCTTCATCAGCGCCGCCATTTCCAATGCCAATGGCGGAGTAAATGTAAGAGACAGCGACAGCGACAGCGACAGAGACAACATACGAGTACGAGTATATTAATCCTTTGGTCTTTAGAACGAAACGGGTCGCCTGATGCGCAGGAATATCATGCGCTATATGGTCCTGGCCTACGTCATCACTCTGCAGCGCATCTCCCTGCGTGTGAAGCGCCGCTTTCCCACCACCCAGCACCTGGTGGACGCCGGCCTCATGCACGAGTCCGAAATGAAGATCTTCGAGGCTCTGAACGCCAAGAGCCCCATGTCCAAGTACTGGATGCCGCTCGTCTGGGCCACCAACATCATCAATCGAGCGCGAAAAGACGGCCTCATTGCCTCCGACCACATAGTGCAGACGATTCTGGTGGAACTATCGGACATTCGTAGGCGTTTGGGTGGCCTCATCGGCTACGACACGGTCTGTGTTCCTTTGGTCTATACGCAGGTACGACCTCTCGCTTTTTGTGCATTCAATTTATGTTTGTATCTACAAGATACCTGCCCTTTTTTCATAGGTGGTTACCCTCGTGCTTTATACCTACTTTATTGCCGCTCTTTTGGGGCGACAAATGCTCCCAAATGTCTTGGATCGCAATGGACGCGAGGATCCTGATTTGTATTTCCCGCTTTTCACCGTTTTACAGGTGAGTTTTGCCCAACATTTTCTCACTGAAGCATTTTACGGCAGAACTGCCGTCACCGACCAATGGGCGCTGCTGTGTGACGCGTGACACGCTTAATAGTTTTGAAAACCAACCGATGGGCGCTGCTGCATGACGCGTGATTTGAAATATAGTAGAAAACCAATCGATGGGCACTCCTGCATGACACGTGAGGGCACGAGTAACAGTAGAAAACCAACCGATGGGCGCTGCTGCATGACGCGTGATTTGAAATATAGTAGAAAACCAATCGATGGGCATTCCTGCGTGGCACGTGAGGGCACGAGTAAAAGTAGAAAACCAACCGATGGGCGCTGCTGCATGACGCGTGATAGTAGAAAACCAATCGATGGGCACTGCTGCATGTCGCGTTCAATTATCGAATGATCAGAGAGCATTTAGAAGTTATTTGTGAGTTGTTTTTGCTTATAATTTGCACGTTCCGCTTTATTTAAGCCATAAATCTTTAACAATTTTGCACGTCTCGTTGACGTTTTGTACAAATATTAAAAAACTTGTTGCGGTTTCTCTGTTTCTCTGTTTTCTGTGTTTTTTGTCCCGCTTATTATTGTTATTTTTTTTGTAATTTGTGGCTCATTAACGTAAATGTAACTGAAACTGTGGGCCAGGCCGGGCCAGCCCTGGCTACCGCCAAATGTAATGGCGATACCGTGTTACCGATACGGAGGATACCGATACCTCAGAGAGAGCTCTGAGGAGTGTGCAGTGCAGATATCTATCTGTAGATATCATGATATTCGGCCAGTTACAAAGGCTGTTTCTGCTCTGCGGTTTCTGTGGGTTTTCTGTCTGGACAGATTTCAAGTGCTCGACGCCTGCCTGCTGCCGGCTGCCTTCTTATGTAAACGATTCGCGGTTTTCCCCCAAAGTTGTTTCAGATAGACAGATAGTTAGATAGACAAGTGTTTAACCAACATTGTAGTACACATTTAATGTATATTGTTTTCACGCGAAAAGGTAGGGAGAACGCAGGAAAGTGGTTTCTTGGAGCCACTTAATCGGGTCGGGCTTTATATCTGATTCGATTTAATGATGTTTCCCCTTCTCCTTTGCAGTTCGTCTTTTATGTGGGCTGGCTGAAGGTGGCCGAGGTGCTAATCAATCCCTTTGGCGAAGATGACGATGATATAGAGCTCAATTGGCTGATAGATCGCCATATAAAGGTGAGTCACAGGCACAAGGTGTTTCAGGCCATGAAAAATCTCTAATAAGCAATCATCAATAATCCCCGCGGCGTATACGTGATATTTTCATTAAATTATGAGCAAAAAATTCCCCCCAAACGAAACAGCTGAAAACCTGTCTAACTGCCAGTTAAAATTATTTAACATAAAGTTGAGAGAAATTTAAATTAAATTAAATTCGAAAAAACCGATTTCCAAATTAAATTAAAAGAATTTTCAAATGAAACAGAAACCTCAAGTTCAATTAAGATACAAAGACCTTGGGGGGGACAAGGCACATCCGTGTATCCATCAGATACTTAAAAAACCATTCATTCCGTGTCCGTCCGAGTCTGAGAGTACAATTATATCCATAATTATAAGCGTCTATTCGTTAGGGTAGGTTTCCAAGTATCATGACTGTTGGTCTGTTGAGATCTTGGCCTTTTTCGAGACTCTGCTAATTGGGTTAGCGTGCTAAAAGAGAGCCAACAAAAAGAGAAAAAGAAAGGCGGGTTGGAGCTACATCTCTCGGCGATAATCGTGCCAGAAACTGCCGCCTGCCGCCAGAAGCAGCTCCAGAAACTCCACTACTGTCTCTGCCACGTGGAGATTCTCTTCCGACTTCCCGATTATCGCAAAGCCATGGCGAATGGCGCCATTCGATATCCGATATTAAGTCTCAAACTTGGAATCAAATAGTCATACGATTTATGCATAAATCTATCTTTAGTTCTGGTTCTGTCTGTCTATCTGTTTGTCTTTCTGTCGTGTATAAATCTTTATTAATGTGGAAATCTTTATACATATCTGAGAAATATGTTTGTGTGTCAACTTCAGATCGTAGCCAAAGCAAATATAAATTTCCATTTGATTTAATATCACATTCGATTCGTATACCCTGTGCTCCATGGATTAACAGGGGTGTATTCGATTCATCGCACAGAATAAGTGTCTCCAAACCGATCAATAGCCGATCTCAAGTCTCCGCAGACTCATAAATAATGATCTCCTCTTTCTGGTTGCCAAAAATCATAGCCATCTGATCATTATTATTATTATTATTATTATCATATCGCAATTGACGACTACCAAACCGATTTGGCTTTTTCTGATAGATTTGAGGCTCTACAATTTTGTTTTAAATTTTTTTTAGCAAAATATTCAGCTTTCAAATTGAAAGCTGATCAAAATTTGGACTTTAAAAACTCCGGAAAAGTTGAAAAAAATAATTTCTTATTTTGTAATAAATTTTTTTGTATAAGTGCATTCATTGGGCGTCGTTTAAGGTATCGTTTGTAAAAATCTATGGATAAACGGCTGAGGTGCGCCGAATTATTCCTCCGAAGGATGCTGGGAGTCGCTTCCTCTTCGTGGCATTCCATTTGTGGCATTCGCTACCTTTATCGGTTGTTTTAGATGAATATTCCCTAATATTCGTATCTCTTTCCCTTCTAAAGATCCAGTATTCCATTGGGCCCCCCTCTCTTCGCCTCTCCGCCTCTTCTCGGAGGTATTTTCTGGAACGTTTGACTTCAGTTTAAAGCTCTGTTTTTGCATATCTGTATCTCTGTATCCACGAATGCTGTCTGCAGTGTGCCCCCCCTCCCCTACCACCTGCACCACCTGTATCTGTATCTGTATCTGTGTGTGGGTCTGCCGCTGTTTTGTTGCTTGCAATTATTTACAAAAATCCAGCAGCCGAGCCGAGCCGAGCCACCAGCAGCAGCAAAAAATTGAAAACAGGTTTTTTTTGTAGTATTTTGTTTTTGTTTTTGTTTCGTTTAAAAACTGAAAACATTGAAACCTCTTTTGTAGAGTGCTTTTATCATTGAATTTTGTTGTTGTTGTACGAGTACGACTACTAGTGTGTGTGTGTGTGTGTGTGTGTGTGTGTGTGTCTTTTTATGGCTTAAACTCCGAAATTTCAGTGGAGAATCAAGAGTGTTGGGGGAGAGGGGGATGAAATTAAATGGAATGGAGGGAGAAATGCATTTCCAAGAAAAAAGCTTTAATGCTCCGCTTATCACCCGAGAGAGAGAGAGAGAGAGGTTATTGTTATTGCAAAATACTTCTACCATTCTCCCATCCCATCTATTTCGTGGCCTATTTCGCACCCCCACCCCACCCCACACACACCAAAACGTGACTCTTGACGGTTAACGGTTAACGGGTTGAGGCTTTGACGATTGACGTGTGCCCATAAATGGAAAAAATGAAAAAAAAACAGAGCACCACGAAATGATTAAACAAATGAGTAGTACTCGTATATTTTTATACCCTTACAAATTATGAGGGCATTATGATTTCGGAACAGATGTTTCCCGAAACAGAGAGGCACTTTCGGACCCTATAATCCTACCCTAGTAATCCCACCAACATACAGCCCTTACCAAAGAAAAATCCATCAAAAATCAGTCTTGTTTCTGAACACATTGCAAGGATAGTAAACAAGTCGAGTGTTGTCGGTATTCCTTCGAGAGCTAAGCTTCGAGTCGGAGAGATCTATAGTAGAAACTATGCAAGGACGGGGCCCCCTCAGTGGGGCCACACATAGGCCAATAGGGCCCTCAGTGTTCTGGATAGGGGCTATGAACCGTCGCGGAGGGGCTTATGGGATTCTAAAGGCCAGTAGGTGCTGTGGCGATGCCAGCAGCCCGTAAGAAGGCCGGACAGTTGCAGATGAGATGTTCCAGGGTTTCGATTGCCCCAGGTTCATCTCATTTACTTGAAGCAGCATATAAATAGGAACAAGGACGATCAGTCATTTGAAAATTAACTATTTGGGTGAATAACTTTGGTCTTTCTGAAGATAATTCATGGATACCCCAAACCCTGGGTATCACAGAATCCAGAGTATTTTCCACGGCCCTTGAATGTGCTGGATCAGTAGGGATCCCTCCTTCGGTCATATTCGGATCACATTCGGTCCCTTTTTGCACTGTAACAGGGCTTACAGAGCCTCTGCAGGGCTCTAGTGCAGACATCAAAGAGTATCCATCTCGGAGGAGTACGAGTACCGATAGCTACAGCCAGGAAGGAGGAGGAGAACATACGAGTACATCCCAATGAACATCCAAGCAGTCGTTTTCTGTGTGTTCTACAAATCTCTGCCCAAACAAGGCAGAGCAGCTTGCATTCCTTTCTCTCTCTTTCTCTCTCTCTCTCTCTCTCTCTTTTTTAATGATACAATTTGTAATATCTTTGCAAATAAAAGTATCTGCTGTTGTGGGCTGGGAAGAGCGGAGCACTTGGGTTTTTTTGAAGTGCGGCCTGGAATTATGAAATAAATTAACAAAAAACCATAAAAAAAAAAACTTTTCAACAATTTCACTTTTTCTTTTGTTTCAAAAGTGGAACAACAATAAAAACAACACACAAAACAGTGGATGGGCATTAATATGTATTTTTTTTGTGATGTAATTAGGTCTCAGTGCCGCCTCCTCTCTCTTTCCCACCGCTCCTCCCTCTCCCTCTCCCTCTCCCTCTCTCTCTCTCTCTCTGTGTCTCTCTTTCTCCAGTTGAAATGCCATCAGAAATGGGAAGCACGTGCCCACCCCTGATTTCCATATACCGCTCGACTGATCTGATCCACTTTTGATCGCGAATTGATTGTGATCGATTGTACGATACATTTACGAACCATTTACGAACCATTTACGAACCCTTTACGAACCATTTACGAACCATTTACGAACCATTTACGAACCATTTACGAACCCTTTACGAACCATCGACGAACCATTTACGAACCATTTACGAACCATTTACGAACCATTTACGAACCATTTACGAACCATCGACGAACCCTTTACGAACCATTTACGAATCATTTACGAATCATTTACGAACCATTTACGAACCATTTACGAAACATTTACGAAACATTTACGAACCCTTTACGAACCATTTACGAACCATTTACGAAACATTTACGAACCATTTACGAACCCTTTACGAACCCTTTACGAACCATTTACGAACCATTTACGAACCATTTACGAACCATTTACGATACATTTACGAACCAGTTACGAACCCTTTACGAACCATTTATGATCGTATTTATTCGTAATTTGATGGACTTTTGATTGTATTTTGATTCACTTGTGCAGGCCGCCTACATGATTGTCGATGAGATGCACGAGGAGCATCCGGAGCTGCTGCGCGACCAGTACTGGGAGTGCGTCGTCCCCAAGGACCTGCCCTACACCGTGGCCTCCGAGCACTACCGCAAGGACGAGCCCAAGGGCTCCGCGGAGAAGTACAAAGTGAAGAAGGAGGACGCGATGTACGCGAACATAATGCCCGGCGGCGGCGGCGGAGGCAAGCGAATGCTCAGCGACGATGTCTATGCGGATTACGTGAGTATCGTCGATCGAGATCGAATGGAGATCCATGGATCCATGGCCCTATACAAATACCAAATACCCTGTGCGTTCTGCAGGAGAGTGTCGACACGCCGATGGTGGAGCGCAGGAAGAACAACTGGCTCGTGCGGCAGCTGTCGCGCATGGGCTCGATGAGGAGCCAATCGACGGCCTACTCCTCGGGCGGCATGCCGTTCAATCGGCATCGCCTCAACTCCGTTTACTCCAGCCCCGAGTCGGGCCTGCCCCTGACGATCCTCCAGCAGCAGCAGCTCCAACAGCAGCAGCAGCAGCAGCAGCAGCAGCACCAGTCGATGGGGGGCTCCCAGTCGCAGCAGAAGTCGAGCCTCTACGGGAAGTTTGTGCATCGGAAGTCGATACGCGCCCAAAGGCAGTTGATAAAACAAAGTGAGTATCTAGCCGGTACAGATACAGATACAGATACAAGATCCCAAAAGTATGCTTCACAAATGAATGAAAATTATTCACGTTTATTCATTAGATTCAAAGCTAAATGGCTTGAATGTGAATGTGACCAAGACACGGCCTCGGATCCCCACTCCGGAGGTGGCAAAAGACGGCAGCACGAATCCAGGTAAGTGGCATGCGTCTCTCCCTCTCTCCGTGCACCCCACTCATGCACCGTATTGTGTATCCACTGTAGCCTCTAGTGCCGTTATAATGGCACCATCACAACACCAAAGCGCACCACAGCAGCCCCAGCAACAGCCACAGGGAGGGGCGCACCACATGTATCCCTCCTCCTACACCACAACCAACACAACGAGCACCAGTACGGGAATGGGGGGAATGGGGGGCATGGGCATGGGCATGGGGATGGGCATGGGCATGGGCATGGGCATGGGAGGGGGCATGCATCTGGGGCACGAGGGCGGCGGCCAAGTGCTGGGCACCCTCCTCCTGTCGCCCATCAAAGAGATGGACAGCTCCTCATCGAATAACACTCTGATTCCAGGACACCCAGCCACAGCGGCCCTGGCGCAGGCCATCAACATGAAGGATGGCTTTCCAGCAGTCAGCAGTAAGTACAGAGGCACAGATACTCTCGCAGATGCAGATACAATTTCCCCTCAATTCCCTAGCCCTCTCTGCTGCCACAAACATCACCACGCTGTCGTTTCCCTTCACGATGGCCAACAGCAGCGGCGGCGGTGACACCATTCCCACGGGGACCCTGAGCATCCTTCCCATCACTGCGAACGCCCAGCTGCCAACCATCACGACAACGGCCAGTGGCTACGATCCCAATGACGTCATCACCACGATCCCCGTCTCGCTCTCCATTCAGCGCTCCCCTTCGTCCTTGTCCATCGTGGACCTGGCCCAGGAGCAGGACGGCTACAGCAACAGTGGCTCCAGCAACGGCATGACTGTGGGGCCGGGTGCGGGCGGCGGCGGCGGCGGCATCACCACCACGGCCCTCCTGTCCGTGAAGCCCTTGAACGGCAATGGCAACATTTCGCGGAACAACAGCTTCAGTCTGAGCTTCAACCTGCAGGACCCCACAGTGCGCTCTTCGGTGCGTTCGGCAGGAGCCCCCACGGATACAGTGGACAACTCTTCGTCTGGTGCCACGATCACCCTGCCCCAGAGCGGTGCAACGGCAACGAGTGCTCCCTCAACCCTCGCCAAACACAGTCCCGAGGCCAAGACAGGAGAGGTCTATGTCTGAGAAGAGGAACAGGAACAGGAACAGGAAGAGGAACAGGAGATCTGACCTATCCACTGGATTATAGCTTTCGTTGTAGGTTTAAGCACCCCCTTCCAGAGCCACTAATACGATATTATCATCTAGAAAAGAAAACAAGAACAATCCTCTCTTTGGATTGTACATACATATATATACATATATATACCCCCCTTACATACAGATGGAACGTATCGTATCGTAATGGATGGTCGCACGGCACACACGAGTCTTTCTCGATAGTTAAGCGAATAAAATCTTTACCAAGAGAATCTCCCTTATATAACCCGTGCAAACATTGGACATTGGACCGTGTAAATACTTTGGAACCCACTCCCCCCTGCCCCCTGCCCCCTCCAGCCCAAAAACATAATATGTGATATGCGATTATTGTATGTGTTTTTTTTTATTTTGTTTTTGTTCAAGCTATAAAATTTGTGCATCTTTAGGATTAATGTTCCACTTTATGTAGAGGATGGTAGAAGAACACAGATCTAAGAAGAAGAAGAAGATCTAGGCTCCTTTGTACAGATACAGATACAGATGATCGACGAGGCAGATGAAGAATTTTCATATTTTTTTTTTAATTTTAAACTTTAAACTGAAATAAAATCAAATTTACTTAACAGAAAAACAATGAGTACGTTCAATACTTCTCGATAGTTAAGCGATAGTTAACAAATTGCGAATAAACTGCAAACGTTTGAAGGAATCTACAGATCTATAGATCTACAATCTAATCCCGTTCCACTATATTTGAGTGTTTTATTTCGTACTAAATTGATGAACAAATTAAGAGTTCTGTTCCCTCAAGCTCACACATACCCACGTAGACTCACTGCAGAGTCGCATCGATAGATATCGACAATCGACAATCGATTTGTTTCGATTAATGACTGATTTAATATCAACGAGGAGGAACGTTGTGAGTTGCTGCTGTGACCGCAACTCTACATTTATACCCGATACATAGTCAGTATGGGTTCATTTAACGACAAAGAGTGCGTGCGAGAGAGACAGAAAATCAGTCAGAACGTGTCAACGGGCGCTGCGTAGCCACTGCAAATTGATTTGTTACTTTTGGCTATAATAATAATCCGATCTTATTCGGATTCGGCAAGATTCGGCAATCTGGTAGATATGGCCATTCTCTATGATTGTGCGTTTTTAATTTTCTCCTATCTCCTATCTTCAAAATTGTGGTTGCCACAGATTTTCGTTGTTTATGGCTGCGGAAAGGGGTGGGCCGAAATTTTGAAACACACTTGTAGCAGTAAGCTATCAACAGTGAGTTCTGCAGTGAAAAATTACAAATAGTTTTGTAACAGTGAGAGCTCGACAGTCAGGTCTAATAGTCTCTGAGATCTGTGGATGCTCCAGATTTTCGTCCTTTGCGGGGCCGGAAGGGGGTGTGGCGAAATTTTGAAACAAACTCGTCAAGGTCCGATATTTCAGGAGTGTGGATACCAAATTTGGTTGCTCTAGCTCTTATAGTCTCTGAGATCTTGGAACTCATATTTAGCAATAGGCAAAGCCGGCTATGATACGTGTGTGTTAGAGAGAGACAGGGCGAGAAAAATGAAATTGTTTTCTTCATTCTGGCTATAATAATGATACGATCCAATTCAGATTCTGCAGTCTAGAAGATAAATTCATTCTCTACGATTCTGCGTTTTTAATTTTGTCGTATCTTTAAAATTGTGGATGCCACAGATTTTCGTCCTTTGTGGGGGCGGAAGTGGGCGGGGCGAAGTTTTGAAATACACTTGTAACAGTGACATATTACAGAAGTCTGGATACAAAATGTCGTTGCTCTAGCTCTTATAGTCTTTGAGCACTAGGCGCTAATAGGGACGGACAGACGGACAGACGGACGGACGGACAGACAGACAGGGCTCAATCGACTCGGCTATTGATGCTGATCAAGAATATATATACTTTATGGGGTCGCAAACGGTTCCTTCTAGACGTTACACACATCCATTTTCACCACAAATCTAATATACCCCAATAGTCATTTTGAGTATCGGGTATAAAAACTGGATGGAGTATAGACAGGAAATACTCGTAGTCCGTCCAATAATATAATTATAGCGAAGGCTCTGCAATACCATAACTATCCGTAGCTCTCTCACTTCCAACAGTCTGAACAGTTCTCAACAGTGCCAAGAAAACAGATTTAAGTTCTCATTCTTTTAATAGTTATAGCCAGAATTACATCATACACTTCATACAAGCCATGGAAAGGGAAATGGCGAAGCACTTGGGTTATTTGGCGCGTAGATAGATAGATTTCGAATAGATCTACAGCTCTTACAGACCCTTTGGTCCTGGATACTCCTGGAATGGGGAGAGTTGGTGTACACCTGTAGGCACGAAGGATGTGTCGGGGATCACCTGGGCCCATACCCATGCCAACATACGTTTGGGACAAGCCGGAGCTCCTGTATACATGGCAGGTTATCCTCTTCTCGGCCCTGCTTTGGATGCCGCGTCGGCATGACAACCCCAAAGTCAACAGGCACTAGCCTACTCGATCGTCTTCAGAGATTGCACATACGCACATACAAAAGATACACAGGTATTCGTATTCCCTAACTGGAACGTGGAGCTCTTGGAAAGCTCTTGGAGCTCTTCTACGCTCATGTTTGAGGGTACAAACAAACAGAATATATACATATATAGTCTTTGATAGACTATACAGTACCATACTACAGGATGTTCCATAAAGTGACCCGTAAAGTGTCGGCCCGCTGCCTACTCCGTCGGGTTTGCCCGTTCAGCTCGACTGGGTCCCAGAGTCCTACGAGGCAGAATCCTACGCCTGCGAGGCATATACACTTGGTTTTATTGGTAGTCTCTGATTGTAGACACTCTAAGGATCCGATTGTAATGTTGTCTGGCTATCAAAGGGAGAATATCTTTATTTAGAATTCCACGCTTTCGGATCTTTTAAGTATCTTTTAGATAGTATCGTAGATGCTAGAAGATCGGGATTTCGGGATTTCGGGATTTGAGATCGGCGAAAGAAGGAATTTGTTTCTGAAATTTTGAAATTCTGGAATTGCTCGAAAACGCCTACTGAGAAGAGAGAGATAGACAGCGAGCCATACATCTGTCTCGGGCTGTCTCTGTTTTTTCAGTCAGTCGGGCAAGCAGGCGCTGAAACTATTGCCACAAATAAGTGTGTCGCTCACAGTTGTCTATCGATTCGTTTGCTCAACGGAGAAGTGCGAGAAGTCGGATTCAGGATTGCGAACAAAATCTTACCCAGGAGACAGCAAGAATGCCCGGACAGAAAAAAGTTAAAGGTAAAGGAAGTACTCGGTTCTGCGGCCATCAGACAGTCGTAACTTTGCCATCTTTGACATCCCATTTCAGCCGGGAGTGGGAAGTCGCTGAGTGGGGTCCAGGATATAGGATCTGCATGCAAGCGCAACATCCCGAGCGCTGCCAGTACCAGTCCCAGTGCCAGCCGCCAGCAGCCGATCCGCCAGCAGCCGATCCGCCAGCAGCCGAGCCGCCAGCAGCCGAGCCGCCAGCAGCCGAGCCGCCAGCAGCCGATCCGCCAGCAGCCGAGCCGCCAGCAGCCGAGCCGCCAGCAGCCGAGCCGCCAGCAGCCGAGCAGCCAGCAGCCGATCCGCCAGCAGCCGAGCCGCCAGCAGCCGAGCCGCCAGCAGCCGAGCCGCCAGCAGCCGAGCCGCCAGCAGCCAAGCCGCCAGGAGCCGAGCCGCCAGGAGCCGAGCCGCCAGGAGCCGAGCCGCCAGCAGCCGAGCCGCCAGCAGCCGAGCCGCCAGCAGCCGAGCGGCCAGGAGCCAAGCCGCCAGGAGCCAAGCCGCCAGCAGCCGAGCCGCCAGCAGCCGAGCCGCCAGCAGCCGATCCGCCAGCAGCCGAGCCGCCAGCAGCCAAGCCGCCAGGAGCCGAGCCGCCAGGAGCCGAGCCGCCAGGAGCCGAGCCGCCAGCAGCCGAGCCGCCAGCAGCCCAGTACGAAGAAGCCAACCAAGAAGCCCAGTACGAAGAAGCCAACCAAGAAGCCCAGTACGAAGAAGCGAACCAAGAAGCCTGTTGGTCTGGAGACGATCCTTGAGCGGCCCAGCGATGTGGAGGACGACGACGACGTGGCATTCGGCGAATGCCAGCGACGCGCCCTCGATATATGTACGGGAGAGAAGAGCCGAGTCCTCTCGAAGAAGCGCCGCCTGAAGGTGCGCGAGACCTTGGGCGAACGACCCACCCGGAAGAAGATGACAAAAAGGAAGTTCCGCGTCACTTTCGACAGGGCAATGCTCGGGGGCTCCGACGACGAAGGCGAGTCGGCCGGAGTCGGTCCCGGAGTCGCTCCCGGAGTCGCTCGCATGGTTCGGCGCACGAGCAGGAGGCTCAAGGGTCTGTCTCCACTTTAGATGTACTTATATAAATTTCACAGATGTACACAGATGTATAGTAACACACAGTAACACACAGTAATATCGGTTGTAGCACTTTCAAAATTTTAATAAATGTAGCTCCCGAATGCAAGTCTTTAATAAAAAAATCCACAAAATGAAAGAAAAACGAGGGGGAACGTTGTGAGTTGCTGCTCCGACCGCAACTCTACATTTATACCCGATACATAGTCAGTATTGCTACATTAAACGACAAAGAGTGCGTGCGAGAGAGACAGAAAATCAGTCAGAACGTGTCAACGGGCGCTGCGTAACCACTGCAAATTGATTTGTTACTTTTGGCTATAATAATAATCCGATCTTATTCGGATTCGGCAAGATTCGGCAATCTGGTAGATATGGCCATTCTCTATAATTGTGCGTTTTTAATTTTCTCCTATCTTCAAAATGGTGGTTGTCACAGATTTTCGTTGTTTATGGTTGCGGAACGGGGTGGGGCGAAATTTTTTTAGCAGTGAGCTATCAACAGTGAGTTCTGCAGTGAAAAATTACAAATAGTTGTGTAGCAGTGAGAGCTCGACAGTCAGGTCTAATAGTCTCTGAGATCTGTTGATGCTCCAGATTTTCGTCCTTTGCGGGGCCGGAAGGGGGCGCGGCGAAATTTTGAAACAAACTCGTCAAGGTCCGATATTTCAGGAGTGTGGATACAAATTTGGTTGCTCTAGCTCTTATAGTCTCTGAGATCTAGGCGCTAATGTTTTGCGCTAAGCAAAGCCGGCTATGATACGTGTGTGTTAGAGAGAGACAGGGCGAGAAAAAATGAAATTGTTTTCTTCATACTGGCTATAATAATGATACGATCCAATTCAGATTTAGCAGTCTAAAAGATAGGGTTATTCTCTACAATACTGCGTTTTAGGTTTTCTTGTATCTTTAAAATTGTGGCTGCCACAGATTTTCGTCCTTTGTGGGGGCGGAAGTGGGCGGGGCGAAGTTTTGAAATATAATTGTAGCAGTGACATATCACAGAAGTCTGGATACAAAATGTCGTTGCTCTAGCTCTTATAGTCTTTGAGCACTAGGCGCTAATAGGGACGGACAGACGGACAGACGGACAGACGGACGGACGGACGGACAGACGGACAGACGGACAGACAGACATGGCTCAATCGACTCGGCTATTGATGCTGATCAAGAATATATATACTTTATGGGGTCGGAAACGATTCCTTCTGGACGTTACACACATCCATTTTCACCACAAATCTAATATACCCCAATACTCATTTTGAGTATCGGGTATAACAAGAAGAAAAACCCTCTACAGAATGTCTCTTTTCCTCTCTTTTTAAATTGAAGCGCCTCGTTCGGCGGAACCTACCCCAAGAGCGGAAAGCGGAGATCAATTGGAATTGTGAACCCCAAAGCGAGCGATTGATACGATACACGATACACTCATGAGTACTCATGTCCGAGCCCAAGCCCAAGCCCGAGCCCGAGTACTCCGTCCAGCATCCACATCGGAATAAACATAAATGGGTGGCTCTGCGGACGGTGTTCCAGCAGTCGCGCTTGGGCGGTCCGAGTGAGCGGTAACGGATCTTCTGCAGAAATCAGTGCATAGATACAGTATCTGAAGGATCAAAAAGTGTTGAAAATCAATTAAAAGGTGAACATCCCACGCGGGAGGGATGGAGGGCAGTGGCGAGTGGCAGTGGCAGTGGCAGTGGCGCCAACCACAGATTTTTGTATCGAATCGCTCCAAATTGGCGTTGGAATGTCCAATAATAAACGGTAGATTCTATTACTCGTTAACCCCGCGGGTCAATGAGAGAGAACTATGGCAAAAGATACAAAGTAGCTGCTGTACCCTTGCCACAGCCACAGCCACTGCCACAGATACAGATACAGATACATGCATCTGAGAGTGTGGCAGTAATTGAATTAACCTTTGCGTGCCGTCTGTCTCTGTGTCTGTGAATAAATCGCGGGTCTTGGTGCGAGTAACAGTTATTCCTCTGTACTACCGATAGATGGACGAGGCTTCTGCCACAACAACAACCGATGGCAAGTCCCTGGATGAGGCACCAGTGGCCGCAGGACTGGAGCCCACACAACCGATCGGCTTCCTGCAGCTCTTCCGCTTCTCCACCTGCGGGGAGATCGCGTGGCTCTTCTTTGGGTTCCTCATGTGCTGCGTCAAGGCGTTGACCCTGCCCGCAGTGGTCATCATTTACAGCGAATTCACATCGATGCTGGTCGATCGGGCCATGGAGTTCGGGACGAGTTCAAAGGTCCACGCGTTGCCCCTCTTTGGGGGTGGAAAGTCGCTGTAAGTCGAAGGAGGATCTGCCTACTCTGGGTAGGCCCATCTACAGTGCTCTTTCCGCTCTTTCTCTCCGCTTTCCTCTTTCCTCGGCAGCACAAACGCCACTCTGGCGGTGAGAAATGAGGCCCTGTACGACGACTCCATCTCGTATGGCCTGCTGCTGACCATCGCATCGGTGGTGATGTTCATAGCTGGCATCTTTTCGGTGGACATCTTCAATGTGGTGGCCCTGCGGCAGGTCTCGCGCATGCGGATCATGCTCTTCACCTCAGTGATGCGGCAGGAGATTGGCTGGCACGATCTGGCGAGCAAGCAGAACTTTGTCCAGAGCATGGTCGAGTGAGTCCCCCCCACCACTAAGAGGAGTCCCCACTGTACTCATTGCATTTGCATTTGCATTGGCCCTTCCAGTGACGTGGAAAAGATACGCGACGGCATCTCCGAGAAAGTGGGACACTTCGTCTATCTGATTGTGGGCTTCATCATCACGGTGGCCATATCCTTCAGCTACGGCTGGAAGCTCACGCTCGCCGTCAGCTCCTACATTCCCATCGTGATCCTCGTGAATTATTATGTGGCAAAGGTAAGATCCGAAGCATCCAGCTCCAGCCTTCTCGGCCAACAGATACATTTGTATCTTTTGCTAGTTTCAAGGAAAACTCACGGCCAGAGAGCAGGAATCGTATGCGGGGGCGGGAAATCTCGCCGAGGAGATCCTCAGTGCCATTCGCACGGTCGTGTCCTTTGGCGGGGAGAAGGCGGAGGTGCAGCGCTACGAGAACTTCCTGGTGCCCGCGCGGAAGGCCAGTCAGTGGAAGGGCGCCTTCTCGGGCCTCAGCGATGCCCTGCTCAAGTCCATGCTGTACCTGTCGTGTGCGGGCGCCTTCTGGTACGGCGTCAACCTGATCATCGACGATCGCGGAGTGGAGGACAAGGAGTACACTCCTGCAATCCTGATGATCGCCTTCTTCGGCATCATTGTGGGGGCGGATAACATCGCCCGGACAGCGCCCTTCCTCGAATCCTTTGCCACCGCCCGTGGGTGTGCCACCAACCTCTTCAAGGTCATAGATCTCCAGTCCAAGATCGATCCCCTCTCGACGGATGGAAAACTCCTGAACTACGGCCTGCGGGGCGATGTAGAGTTCCAGGATGTCTTCTTCCGGTATCCCTCCCGCCCCGAAGTCATCGTCCATCGGGGACTGAACATCAGGATCCGCGCGGGTCAAACGGTGGCTCTGGTGGGCTCCTCCGGCTGTGGCAAGTCCACGTGCGTGCAGCTTTTGCAGAGGTTCTACGATCCCGTCTTTGGTTCCGTGATGCTCGACGACCTGGACATCCGCAAGTACAACATCCAGTGGCTGCGCTCCAACATCGCGGTGGTGGGCCAGGAGCCGGTGCTCTTCCTGGGAACCATTGCCCAAAACATCAGCTACGGCAAGCCGGGGGCCACCCAGAAGGAGATCGAGGCAGCTGCCACACAGGCGGGGGCTCACGAATTCATCACGGGACTGCCAGAGGTGAGTGACACCCCATCCACACCCACACCCACACCCACGGCCACGTCCCCATTCTCCCCTCCCACCCATAGAGCTACCGCACAATGATCGGGGAGCGGGGATCCCAACTGTCGGGCGGACAGAAGCAGCGCATTGCCATCGCCCGGGCACTCATCCAAAACCCCAAAATCCTGCTGCTGGACGAAGCAACATCCGCCCTGGACTACCAATCGGAGAAGCAGGTGCAACAGGCACTGGATCTGGCCAGCAAGGGACGCACCACCATTGTGGTGTCGCATCGTCTGTCCGCCATTCGCGGTGCCGACAAGATTGTCTTCATCCAGGATGGCAAGGTCCTGGAGGAGGGTTCACACGATGACCTGATGGCCCTGGAGTCCGCATACTACCGAATGGTGCGTGCCGGGGACATCCACATGCCCGATGAGGTGGAAACGGAGGACGAAGAGACGACCATCGATGATGCCAAACGTAAGTACGGCAGAAAGAGAGACATAGCGAGAGACAGATACAGTAGAGAGCCCCCAGAGAAATTATAGTTGGGAAAATACTACTAGCAGGCGAAAAAAATACCATTCAAATCCGTAAAAAGGAGGAGGAAAAAGCAAGTCTCTCTGAAAAAAAAAAAAAAAAAACTCAGAACTTACTGGCGCGAAAATATTCCACACACACACACACACAGGCATAACGGGGTGTCGTGCAGAGCACGAGACTCGCCAGCGAAGGAAGGCGAAGAGGGACATTGGTTTCCGAATTCAGTTCGGCTGCTGCATGCGTGTGCACAATACACACAAACATCATACTTGATGGGGCTACCGTGGGAGTAGTTATTGTACACAGATGCAGACAAACATCATACTTGATGGGGCTATTCTTTGCCTTGCCAGACGTGGGCGAAGGCAAAGGCGAAGGCGAAGAGGGAAACGATGCAAAATTGTTTTGCAATTAACATGGGCTTCTGCTAATCAACTGATCTGTCGCCAGTGCGTGTGAGCGAATGGCGAGGAGTGGCGGGAGGACGCACACCAATAAATAATTTTAGCAGCAATTGGTTTTCTATAGCTCTCTCTTTCGTTCTGCCGAGACTTTTGTAAATAAAAGGGAAGAAAATGTACCATGTACCTCCCCTAGGGTATAATCGACTGGGCATTCATTTGGGGCTCTGTTCCATGGAATAGTCTTCCAAGCGTAACATTTCAATCCCTTTCCAGGCAAAAGCCTGGCACTCCTAGAGAAGTCCTTCGAGACGAGTCCTTTGAACTTTGAAAAGGGTGCCCACAAGGAGAACAGCGTGCAGTTCGACGAACCCATCGTGAAGCCCCTGCCGAAGGACAGCAATGCCCTCCTCAAGCTGCAGGACGCTGCCACCGCCGCAGAGAAGCCCAATTTCTTCCACACCTTCGCGAGGATCGTGCGGCTCTCCCGCCCCGAATGGTGCTACCTGATCCTGGGGACAATCAGTGCCATTGCCGTCGGCTGCCTGTATCCGGCGTTCTCCATAATTTTCGGTGAATTTTATGCCGCACTCGCGGAACAGGATCCGGAGGACGCCCTCAGTCGCACCGCAGTCCTCTCGTGGGCGTGCCTGGGCCTCGCCTTCGTCACGGGACTCGTGTGCTTCCTGCAGACGTATCTGTTCAACTACGCGGGCATTTGGCTGACGACTCGAATGAGGGCCATGACCTTCAAGGCGATGGTCAGCCAGGAGGTCGGGTGGTTCGACGACGAGGACAACTCCGTGGGCGCCCTGTCCGCCCGTCTCTCGGGGGAGGCAGCGGGGGTGCAGGGTGCCATTGGGTATCCACTGAGTGGCATGATTCAGGCCCTCTCCAACTTCATTTCGAGCGTCACCGTCGCCATGTACTACAACTGGAAGCTGGCGCTCCTCTGCCTCGCCAATTGTCCGATAATCGTCGGTTCTGTCATCCTGGAAGCCAAGTATGTCCCCCGTCCGTGATTCACTTGATTCATGAGCTGTTCATTCCATTCGCTATCCACTCTATTCGCTAGGATGATGTCCACTGCCATCGTGAGGGAGAAACAAGTCATTGAGGAGGCCTGTCGCATTGCCACCGAATCCATCACGAACATCCGCACTGTGGCGGGGCTCCGACGGGAGGCGGATGTCATTCGGGAGTACACGCAGGAGATCCATCGAGTGGAGGGCCTCATCCGCCAGAAGCTGCGTTGGCGGGGCGTCCTCAATTCCACGATGCAGGCGTCCGCGTTCTTTGCCTATGCGGTGGCCCTCTGCTATGGCGGCGTCTTGGTCTCCGAGGGACAGCTGCCCTTCCAGGACATCATCAAGTGAGGGCATCGCTCCGCCCGCTCCTTTGCTCCTTCCTCCTAACGGGATTCTCCCTTCCTTTGGCAGGGTCTCGGAAACCCTTCTCTATGGCTCCATGATGCTCGCCCAATCGCTGGCCTTCACCCCCGCCTTCTCGGCGGCCCTCGTGGCCGGGCATCGCCTCTTCCAGATTCTCGACCGCAGGCCCAGGATCGTCTCGCCCATGGGCACCATCCGGAACACCCTCGCCAAGCAATTGAATCTCTTCGAGGGCGTGCGCTACCGGGGCATTGAGTTCCGGTATCCGACGCGTCCCGATGCCAAGATTCTCCAGGGACTGGATCTGGAGGTGCTCAAGGGTCAAACGGTGGCCCTGGTGGGGCACTCCGGCTGCGGCAAGTCCACCTGCGTGCAGCTGCTGCAACGCTACTACGATCCGGATGAGGGATCCATCGTAAGGGATCCATTCATCGCCATAGGTACTCGTTCTATAGATACTTTCCTCTCTCTCTCTCTCTCCCCTCCCGCCCTTGCACAGCACATCGATCACGATGATATCCAGCACGATCTGACCCTCGAGGGCGTACGCTCCCGCCTTGGCATCGTCTCCCAGGAGCCCACCCTCTTCGAACGCTCCATCGCGGAGAACATCGCCTACGGGGACAATCGTCGCTCTGTCTCGATGGCCGAGGTCATGGCCGCCGCAAAGAGCGCCAATGCCCACAGCTTCATCATCTCCCTGCCGAACGGCTACGACACACGGATGGGGGCACGCGGCACCCAGCTGTCGGGCGGACAGAAGCAGCGCATCGCCATTGCCCGGGCTCTGGTGAGGAATCCCAAGATCCTGCTCTTGGACGAGGCCACCTCGGCCCTGGATTTGCAGAGCGAACAGCTGGTGCAGCAGGCCCTCGACTCCGCGTGCAGCGGACGCACCTGCATTGTCATTGCCCACCGCCTGTCCACCGTCCAGAACGCCGACTGCATTTGTGTGGTGCAAAACGGCCGAGTGGTGGAGCAGGGCACCCACCTGGAGCTCATTTCCCAGCGAGGGATCTACGCGAAGCTCCACAAGACCCAGAAGGATCATTGAGGCGCCTCCCGGAGGAAATGGTCACCGGAGAATATATATTCAATGCAACTTGTATCCCAATATCCAAGAGATTCACAAAACACATTCGCGTACCGCCTACCGCCTACCGCGTACCGCGTACCGCGTATAGCATTTTTTTTTAAGCAGGACTTTTTTTGCATTTTATTAAATAAAGAATATCACAATTAACAAACACGTAACATTGTACGATATAATATACTGTTAGTGCCAGCCAATAGGCCGTAGAGATGAGGAAGAGGAGAAGACGCTGGAGACGCAGCAGTTCTGCTCCTGACCAGCTCTCAGCAGAAGAAGGCTACAACCTTGGGCTCGCCCTTCATCGCCGACATCTTAGAAGTGGCCACAATCTGTCCCAGGAAGATGGCGGATGGGATAGCTGCTGACATCAGGGCTCACGAGGTAGCCAAGGGAAGATCCCAAGCGGTACCACAACGGGCCACAACCGGAACCGGCCTAAGCGAAACAGGCTCCTACCGAGGCCTACAGGCCATGCTCCGCCATTCGCACGAATTGAAATCTGTGTGCTTCGGCTTTCGCAACTTTTGACTATCGGAATTGTTTCAATTTCCCAACTATCTCACGATATTTCACTTGATAGCTTGAAGGCTGTTGGGGAAGCCCTTAAATTTCACCAGCAAAATGGAAACAGTCGAATGTACGGCCTCAAGGATACGGGTATAAGCCAAACAAATATGGCCTGACAGAAAACAGAGATGGTGGCGGTACAAATGGCAGAACTCTGCGGATTGGTTGGGACTATCTGTGACAATACTCGTACTCCGCGGTACGTTCCGCGGAGGCCTCTGACACACGTTCCGTGGTAATAAAAGTTTAATAAATCTACCATTAGCCCATGAATGGGATTTTTTTAGAGACCCTTTGAGGAGAAACTTTTCTCAAGTATCATCTTTCTCATTGGAGAAAAGAGTAAAGGAAAACAGGACTAAATACAGAAAAAGTGGGCCCTGGCTTATTCTAACGGGTTTTCACATCAAATTTAATGAATTTAATCAATTTAATTAACTTTCAATAAAATACAAGGTACAAAAGTATATGGAAATCGGTTTGAATTGACTTTCAATGTTTTCCTTTTGGCAAATTTTGGGAAAATTCGCATATACGAAATAAAATTTCCAATCAGAGAAATATAATAATATTTTGATCCCCTCATACAAATTTATATTTGTGTGCTATGTGCCATTAAGTTTTGAAGTCGCAGCCGGCTTAAAATCGCACGAATCTTACGATTTGCGAAAACCGCAGCACGCACTTTTGCGATTTGCCATAACCGGAGCATGGCTGTACATGTTGCAACTTCTGCAGGGGGCTAGGAACATCTAGGACGACATCTAGGGCTGCATTGAGGGTTAAAGGTTCATCCTAGGTCCTTCTGTTGGCCAGGGGCCAGCGGGATGTTCCACTCCAGAGATCCTGCGAGCGTGTCGCGTACTACCATTTGAAATTTGAATGAAATGGTTTACCTTTTTTCCACACGAAACCCACAAACTGCTTTATCTTTCATTCGGAGCGATAAGGAAGCGAAATCTTTAGAGAGCTCTTTATGGCATGGATATCTGGCATCAAAGGGGAGCGTCGCCACACGAGTGGATGGCACTCTGTGGAGGAGTGTCATGGTGTCATGGTCAATGGCATGTTAATCTTAATTATACGGATATGTAAGACCAATAACGAACGTACGACCGACCGAGCGACGGTCCATAAAACCATTTGATAACAGAACAGATCTTCCTTCATTGACCATAAAAGTACTGTCTCTGGAGACAGTTGAGATCATATTTATAAGACAAAAGAAATCAACAAATTGATGGAATGCAAATTCCGTGACCTATTTCCACCGATATATCTAGGGGAGGGGAGGGGGAGGGGAGAGCACACCTTATGGCACGTGGAATGAGGAAAACCTTGGGCTGCCGGCTGCTAAAATCAATTCAAAATTCAATTGAAATTAATAGAAAGAGACTTTCGTCAGAGAGTCAGAGAACCCACTGCCGATCCGATCCGCAGACGTAGTTCTACGATCTTTTCCGTATTTGAACTGTATTTAATAGAAGAAAAACCTTTGAAACAAAAGTACAACAACTGGCGGCATCGCCTCTGGGGAGGCAACAGTTGTATTCTGCACTTCGAACGGAACGGAGCAGAACGGAGCAGAACAGACGGCCACTCGCGCGCTCTCTCCAAAGATCTGGTCACTGCGGATCTTGGAAATTGGAATATTTTGTTCTGTGTGTGTGTGTGTGTGTGTGTGTGTGTGCTTGGTGTGTGTGTGTGGAATGCAAAACAATTAAAAGCTGTAAGCAGAGATCGGTTCGGGTTCGGGTTCGGGCTCGGATTGCATCTGGCAGTGGAGTTAATTAGCCAAAGCCAAGAACTCATTGAAGTTCCATTAAATAAATTGCGGCAGCCCACCGAAAGGGAGCCGAGCGGAGTGGAGCGGAGCGGAGTGGAGGGTATTTCGATTTTTGGTTTCATTTTGTGACATTCAAACGGTTCTTAACTATTAATTGACCTCTCAGGAGGGGTCAATAGATACAAAGATAGATTCTCTGTCTGTTCATTTGAGAGAGAAAGCAGTCCACAGAGATGCCACAGAACGCTGACGTGGATGAAGCCCACCCGGAGGAGGAGGAAGAGGAATCTTCCTCCGCCACAACGAAGAAAGGAACGGCAACGGGAAGGGGAAAGGGAAAGGCAAAGAAGGCCAAAAAGGAAGCCCATCCGATGGTCAGCTACACGGAACTCTTTCGCTACATCACGCCCTGGGATTATGTCCTGTTCGTGTCCGCACTGATAGCAGCCCTCCTGCAGTCTCTGGTCTATCCGATTGCCATTGTCGTGTACAGCGAACTGGTGGCCATGTTCATCGACCGGACACTGGGGCAGGGCACCAGCTCCATTACCATCGGGCTGTCGCTCTTCGGAGGCGGAAAGGTGCTGTAAGTAGTCCAGAGGAAGGATTCCATCAGGCCATCAGGATTTCCCTTCGTTTTGCAGCACCAATGCCACGTACGAGGAGAACATGGAGGAACTGCGCAGGGATAGCGTGTCCTTTGGCATTCTCATGACCTTGAACACCCTCCTGATGCTCTTCTCTGGCATGTACTATGTGGATGCCTTCAATCGTCTCGCTCTGAGGCTCACAGTGCGTATGCGAAGGGAGTTCTTCAAGGCCACACTCAGGCAGGAGATCGGGTGGCACGACATGGCCAAGGATCAGAACTTTGCCGTCCGCATAACAGAGTAACCGAGGAGTCCTTCGAAGGGATCCCAAGTGCAATTTTGTTGATAATTCCCCTTTGCAGCAACATGGAAAAGATACGCAGCGGCATCGCCGAGAACCTGGGCCACTACATGGAGATCCTGTGCGAGGTGCTCATCAGCGTGGTCCTGTCCTTCGTCTATGGCTGGAAATTGGCTCTGTCGATAGTCTTCTACATACCCCTCACCCTTGCGGTTAATTCTGCGGTGGCACATGTAAGTACTAGTGGCCCGGACCCTGCCTTCAATCATTCATGAACTAGAGCCCCAACTTAATGCACTCGAGTATACTCCCAGTGCCACACGGTGCTCTCTCGGTTCTTTTGAAGTTTCACATTTTTCTCGCTCCTTGCATACGCGAAAGTCTCGGCAGAACGAAAGAGAGAGCTATAGAAAACCAATTGCTGCTAAAATTATTTATTGGTGTGCGTCCTCGCGCCACTCCTCGCCATTCCCTCACACGCACTGGCGACAGATCAGTCGACTAGCAGAAGCCCATATTAATTGCAAAACAATTTTGCATCGTTTCCCTCTTCGCCTTCGCCTTTGCTTTCGCCCACGTCTGGCAAGGCAAAGAATAGTCCCATCAAGTATGATGTTTGTCTGCATCTGTGTATAAGAACTACTCCCACGGTAGCCCCATCAAGTATGATGTTTGTGTGTATTGTGCACACGCATGCAGCAGCCGAACTGAATTCGGAAACCAATGTCCCTCTTTGCCTTCCTTCGATAGGCGAGTCTCGTGCTCTGCACGACACCCCGTTATGCCTGTGTGTGTGTGTGTGTGTGGAATATTTTCGCGCCAGTAAGTTTTGAGTTTTTGGGTTTTTTTTAGAGAGACTTGCGAAGGAGTTTGGCCGATGCTTATTGGGACAGGTCGAGTGCGTACCTACTTTTAGGCGAATAACTGTTGTTTGTGTGGAATAATGGGACTCTCTATGTTTTCCGCTCTCTCGCCCGCTCTCTAGTACCAAGGAAAACTCACAGCGAAAGAGCAGAGCTCGTATGTGCGCGCCAGTTCTGTTGTGGAGGAAGTAATTGGCGCCATTCGCACGGTGGTGGCCTTTGGGGGCGAGAAAACCGAGTCCGAGCGCTATGACACCCTCCTGAAGCCCGCTCTGAAGGCGGGCAAGTGGAAGGGCGCCTTCTCGGGGCTCAGCGACACGGTGATGAAGGCCATGATGTTCATCACGGGGGCGGGGGCCTTCTGGTACGGCGCCAATCTGATTCTCTTCTACAGGGATCCCGCGATTCCCATCGAGGAGCGGGTGTACACTCCTGCGGTGGTCATGATCGTCATTTCGGGGATCATCGTGGCCGCCAATCAGATCTCCCGCACCTCCCCCTTCCTCGAGACGTTCGCGATGGCTCGGGGATCGGCGGCGGCCATCTTCGAGGTCATCGATCGACGATCCCTGATTGATCCGCTCTCCAAGGCGGGGAAGGTCCTCAACTATGGGCTGAAGGGTGCCGTGGAGTTTCGGGATGTGTTCTTTCGGTATCCTGCAAGGGAGGATGTCATCGTCCTTCGAGGACTCAATGTCGTCGTGGAGGAGGGACAGACGGTGGCCCTCGTTGGACCCTCGGGCTGTGGCAAGTCCACCTGCATCCAGCTTTTGCAGCGCTTCTACGATCCCATCTTCGGGCAGGTCCTTCTCGACGGCGAGGATGTCCGCAAGTACAACATCCAGTGGCTGCGCTCCAACATCGCTGTGGTGGGCCAGGAGCCGGTGCTCTTTCAGGGCTCCATCGGGGAGAACATCCGCCACGGGAAGCCAGAGGCCACCCAAAAGGAGGTGGAGGATGCCGCCAAGGCCGCCAATGCCCACGACTTCATTGTGGCCCTCCACAAGGTAGCATTCAATGATTGAATCTCATAGATATAGACATCCTTATATGAAATCCTTAAAATCCTGCTCCCATTCCTTTCGCCTAGGGCTACGACACAAACATCAGCGAAAAGGGAGTCCAGTTGTCGGGCGGACAGCGACAGCGCATTGCCATCGCCCGGGCCCTCATCCAGCAGCCAAAGATCCTGCTCCTGGACGAGGCCACCTCCGCGTTGGACTACCATTCGGAGAAGCTCGTCCAGGAGGCCCTCGACAAGGCCTGCAAGGGACGCACCACCCTGGTGGTCTCCCATCGGCTCTCTGCCATCCGCCACGCCCATCGGATCGTGTACATCGAACAGGGGAAGGCGGTGGAGCAGGGCACACACGAGGAGCTAATGAAAATCGAAGGATTCTATCACAAAATGGTCACCGTTCACTCCTACGACGATTCGGCCGAGGAATTACTGAACGAAATGGAAGAGGAGGCCGCCATCCCGAAGAAGGAGCGAAAGATCTCCGCGTACGATGCGGAGCCGCAAGCGCTGGAGAAGAACGCCTTCCAAATGAAGCATCTGAACGGTGTGGCGCCGCCAAGCACGCCACAGGAGGACGTAGACCCACAGGATCCTGCAACGGGCGGCAATTACATTCGCACCTTCTTCCGCATCGTCGTTTCCGCTCGTCCCGAATGGAGTTTCCTCATCATTGGAGCCATCTGTGCGGGCATCTACGGCGTCACGATGCCCGTCTTCTCCATTGTCCTGGCGGAACTCTATGGTTCGCTGGCGAAACCCACCGACGAGGAGGTCCTCGATCAGAGCTCCTCGATGGCCATCATTTCGCTGGTGATTGGCATCGCCGCTGGCATCGTGTGCTTCATTCAAACGTTTTTCTTCAATCTGGCGGGTGTGTGGCTCACGATGCGAATGCGGTGAGTGTGTCCCTGTCCCTGTCCTTGGGGAGAGTCCTTTCAGCTATATTCTCTCTAGTTGTATTTCTATTTCTATTTCTATTTGATTCTCTTTTATTGCAGCTCCAGAACCTTCAGCAGCATCATGCAGCAGGAGATGGGCTGGTTCGATCGCAAGGACAACAGCATTGGGGCCCTCTCGGCCCGACTTTCGGGCGATGCAGCCAGTGTCCAGGGCGCCATTGGCTTTCCGCTGAGCAACATCATCCAGGCACTGACCAACTTCATCTGCAGCATTGCCATTGCCTTTCCCTACTCCTGGGAGCTGGCCCTGATCTGCCTGAGCACGGCCCCCTTTATGATTGCTTCGATCGTCTTTGAGGCCCGCTTTGGGGAGAAGTCGGCGCTGAAGGAGAAGGATGTCCTGGAGGAAACGAGCCGCATAGCCACGGAGACCATTGCCCAGATCCGCACTGTCGCTGGACTGCGTCGCGAGGCAGAGCTGATTCGGATCTACGACCAGGAGGTGGAACGGTATCGCGTGCAGATCCTCAATCGCTTGAAGTGGCGAGGACTCGTCAACTCCTTGGGCAAATCTCTCATGTTCTTTGGCTACGCGGTGACCCTGACCTACGGCGGACACATGTGCGCCGATGGAAAGATCAAATTCGAGACGATTATGAAGTGAGTTTATCGCGTTACCCCCACGCGTGATCGCATGATCATCTGATGATCTAACGGTATTTTCTCCCGTTTTCTCCCGCTAAAGGATCTCCAATACCATGCTCTATGGACTGTTTATCCTCGCCCAATCGCTGGCCTTCACGCCCGCCTTCAATGCGGCTCTACTCTCCGCCAATCGCATGTACGAGATCATCGATCGCAGGCCGCAGATCCAGTCGCCGGATCCAGGGATCGTGTCCCTGCTGCAGAACGGCAATGGATCTCCGCACAAGACAAATGTCGGGGTGCAGCAGGGCGTCTGCTATCGGGGCCTCCAGTTCGCGTATCCTTCGAGGCCTCATCTCAAGGTCCTGCAGGACTTCAATCTGGAGATACAACAGGGACAAACGGTGGCCCTTGTGGGCGCCTCCGGATCGGGCAAATCCACCTGCGTGCAGCTCCTTTTGCGCTACTACGATCCCGATGAGGGGAAGATTGTACGTATCCATCCGTCAGATGCATCCCACCCCCACCCCCACCCCCTATTCACCGCCTTCCCTGTCCGATTCCCCTCTCTATTCCATAGCTGATCGACCAGGAGAGCATCCATCAGGATATGGAGCTGAAGACCCTGCGTCGCCGCCTGGGTCTCGTCTCGCAGGAGCCCTCGCTCTTCGAGAAGTCCATCGCCGAGAACATTGGCTATGGGGACACCACCCGCAAGATTCCCATGCAGCAGATCATCGATGCCGCCAAGATGGCCAATGCCCACGAGTTTATCATGTCCCTGCCCGCCCAATACGACACTGTTCTGGGGTCAAAGGGCACCCAGCTGTCCGGTGGCCAGAAGCAAAGGATTGCCATTGCCCGGGCGATGGTTAGGAATCCCAAGATCCTTCTCTTGGATGAGGCCACCTCCGCACTGGACTTTCAGAGTGAAAGAGTAAGCGGGGGGGTTACCCTTTGTGCTCCCATCTATGTAATCTATCTATCTCATGGTATCTATCTCGCAGGTGGTCCAACAAGCCCTCGACTCTGCCTGCAGCGGACGCACTAGCATTGTGATTGCCCATCGCCTGTCCACCATTCAGAATGCGAGTGTCATTTGTGTGATTCAAGCGGGACGCATTGCGGAGCAGGGCTCCCACTCGCAGCTGCTGGCCAAGAACGGGATCTACTCGAAGCTGTATCGCAGCCAGACGAAGGCATCTTGAAGATACTTTCTACGCACACAAGTATGCAGCAGTCGGTAGAGAACTCTTCTTCTCTGGAGCGCGCTAGCACGGACTCAAACCACAAAAGCCACAAAACCCATCAAAATATTTTATGTTTTTCCAATAAAGTTCTTTTGTTTTGTCTTTTTATTAAATGAAGTTGCCCTTTTCTGGCAGATCAAGCAATCAATCAATCAGTCTCCATCCGCATCCATCATCTTCCCTCTTCTTTCCCTCTGTTGCAACGTGTAGTATATTCCCGCACAAATCATACTTTTTCTACGGGTCGCTTCCATTCAAGGGAGGCCCACAAATGCATTGCGCGAAGGTCAAAGTGTAGGAGACACTAGGGTCTTACATTAAGGGGCTACCGAATCTATTCGCTGGGATTCGGTATTCGCTTCCTTCGGTTTGTTAGAATCAGCGATTCAGCCCTTTCATTGCATCGAATCGCCCGCCCAAAACGGATTTTTCACTGTGTCCGATCCGAAAATTTCGGTTTTTTCGTGCGAAAATGCAAGAACCGTTGCAGCCGCGGTAATCTCTTTCCGACATGCAGTCGAACTTCTATATAGAAAATCTCAAGGGGAAATAAATTCGTTAGATAGTCCGCACATACGCAAGTAATTCTCTCACTCCCTCTCCCTCGCATTCGCATTCGGCCGCGACTCTTCGGTTCCAATATTTTCCTTCAGGCGGGGACTCGTCTCAATCGAATTCGAGCTCGAAAACACTCATTCGACTGGGTTTCGAGCATGCGATGCCGTCGTTTCGGGTGGATTCATGCAGAGCAGAATGAATATAAATTGTCCATAGATGAATCTCCATGTTTAACAACCTGATAATATTCCTTATCTACTTGATTGTTAAAATAAAGCGCGCGCGTACGAACTGGGTAAACGGTAAACCGTAAACCGTAATCGTAACCGTAGTCTTATCACTTGTTATCTACGTATTTGCTTAATTCAATTGTGGCTATAAATTCGTTGGCGCAGTGCGCTTTCAACTCTTGCCATCGGTGGTTACAACACCGATACACCGTATGTATCCAAAATGAGCTCCACCCTAGTGATGTGTCTCCTCTTTCTGGGTGCGTAATATTTGCCGTATCTCACGGATAAGAGTATCTTTTAGGCTTAATCCAATGCAACCTTTTGCAGTCTGCACATTCCTCTACATTTCCGCATGCATTTCCACCTCCATTCGAGCCCCCTGTCCATTGGAGGTGAGTTGCAATCAAACGGAGGGGGAATCGAGTGCCATTTGTGGCTTGGACGAGGCCGTGAACTGCATACGAAAGTATCCGTCAAAGTGCCTCATGGATATTGCGGCATGTCACGAGGGAAAAAGTAAGTAGAATAGAGTTCTCTTCAAGATCGAATCGAATACCGATGCACATATGTACTCCCGTAGCATTCACGGACTATAGCAGTGTCTATTGCTCCATGGAATCGTTTCTGTGCGAAAAGACATCCACATACGAAAGATGGACAGTTTTCTTTGGCTACGAAAAAGATTAAGCAATAGATGCAACGAAATATATATTATAACATATAATATTTAATTAATAAGCCTTAAGCTATTCCCAATCGACATTCGACCGTAAAGTATTGTTTAAAAATTGAAAATTGATTAAAAATTAACCAGAAAATTCAAATCATTTCCGCCGTTTGATTCCAAAAAAAGAATATTCAAAATATCTCTCGGTGCATGGGAATGGCACACTTTTACAACGAACGAGCGAATGCGCGAATGAAATATCAAATGTGTTAACTAATAAGCCAGCGATTAAATCAATAATTAATCAATCCACGAGCTCGGCTTGGAGCTCACGTGCACCCAACGAAGACGTCAAAGACCGGTAGGTAGACCGGTAGATAGGTGGCAACAACAACGACAACAACAAAGCCAACGGTGGCAACAGCCCGTGCGCCCCCAGGCGTATTTCCCCACATCGAATGGGGAGGGAGATAGACAGAACGCCGCCGCTGCCTCGAGCCTTTTATTCTGTTTTTGTCTTGTCTTTATTTTCGGCAGATACTTTGCATAATCTCCCGCACGACGACACCAGACACCAGGCACCTGGCACCACCCGCCCATCGGTTGGTCTCCTCCTTGAACACCAATCAGCGGAGAGCAGAGAGCATTTCTGTCGTGGTTTCTTCTGGTGTATAAATTGGGGAGGCATCCGTATTTCTTCCATCAGTTAATGCCACAGATCGGACCGATCCACAGATCAATCAAACATCAAATATCGAACATTATGAGGAGTAGCAGCAGTAGCAGCAGCATGTCGTTGAAATTCTACTTCTTCTTCGGAATTATATTTATCTGTGGTTAGTGTTTAGTGTTTGGTGTTTTAGTGTTGTTTACATGGCAATTATCACTGTACGAGTACTTTTGCAGCAATGTGCAGCAGTTTATGTGCGGGACGACACACTGGCAGAGCCGGATCCACGGAAAAACTCGCCCGCCAGCAGCTCGAGGACATCTACTGGAAAACAGCTGCAGTACATGACGAACGATTGGCAGATGCAGAACACGATAATGCCTACGAGCTGTTCAAACTGCAGTCTATACCGACGACCCCAAACCGCATCGCGAATCCATAGACACCTTTGGATATTTTCTTCTTTTTCTGGTTACATAGATTTCGTGTTAATTATGGTTATGGCTATGTGTTTGGATTTAGATATATGAATAATAAAAAGAGACAATATTTCGGTGAAACGTGCGCATTGCTGGCTTTCCATTCCATCACGTAGATCAATCTGGGGCGCTTCTTGGGCGAATCTCTTTATAAAGTTCCACTCTGCTGTGACATTCGATTCATTCTGTTATCAAAATCAAGTGAAAGATCAAGCGAAATGCATTCATCGAAGATCTTAGCGATATTCCTTATCGTCTGTGCCACGATTCTGACGAGTAAGTGCAGAAGAAATACCCTCCAAAGGATACCCTTTTATCGTTTTATCCTCAAATTCCCTCCCCTTTCAAAGGCCATTCCCTTCCCTACCGCGAATTCAGCGACGAGGACGATGATCGCCTCAACGAAATCAGCGGCGAGTGGGGCAACCGAAAGCTAATCTTCCCGCGACTCGAACGTCTCTTCGGCAGCGCCGAAATGCCGTCGGGAAAACTGAAGAAGAGCAAGGTCTCGGTCTCCTCCCCCAAAGTCAAAAGAAATAATGACAGAGGGTCTGGCGCCCCTGCCGACACCACAGAGAGCTCCAAGCACGCCCACTCGATGATCACATCGATGCTGACATTCGTTAGCAGTGTCATGAACTTTGGCAGGTCCTTTATCAAGGACCAGTAATCCCAAGGACCCAACATAGATGCCAAATTTATCTTTAAACTCAAATCTCGTGAATCGTGCCAAAAATTACAAAAAGCTAAATATATCTTCTGTATATATGTAAAAAAAAATAAATAAATAAAATAATATACAATATTGAAGAGTTTTTCCCAGAAAACCTTTTCCACTCGAATCGAAGAGCAACAGAATCCAGCAGGCCAAAAGCCAAGGCCAAGAACAGATACAGAAAATGTATGATTTTTCTTCGTTTCTCTTTAAATTTTTTGGCTTCAACTCCAAGTCTTGTGAATCCAAATGCTAAATAAAATATCTATCTGAACACACACACCTGAACACATACAAATGCAAGTTTTTCCAGAAGAAACCCCCATCAAAATACCAAGACGTGTCCGTTTCTTGATCCAAAAGTCACGTGAATCTTCCAAAGCGAATGTATATCGAAAAGTTCCGCAAATTAAATCTTAATCAAAAATCTATGACGTCTTCATATCATAAAGATATTGTGATATAGAAATATCTGCATGTGTGTTGTAGATACAAGATACATTTATGCATATCAAAAAATCTATGACGTCTTTGCTTCTCGCTTAAATATAAACCTCTTTGCAGTGACGCCTCCGAATGAACATGCGATATTTGACCCATCTTTTGATTGTGTGTGTTTCAGAAATGAAAATACAAATACAAATACAGTTATTAGCAAGAGAATTAGTTAAAATAAAAACAGGCATCAATTATTTTAATGATTAATGAATGAATGAATACCAAGTGTGGGTCGTGGGTCGTGGCGCGTCGCTGTGAATGACGTCTCTATTCTGTCGCGACCAAGCCCCTTTTCTCTGTCTCTCTCTCTCTCGTTTCCTCTTGACATCCAAAAACGGGGATTTTTTGGCTACTTAATTTCATGAAATCCATAGTTTTTGCTGGCTGCTAAGATGCTTATGTGTGACGTCGCAACAGACGACGCGATCGAATGTTAATTTTGCATGATTTCTGTTTTATTTATTTTTCACCTTCTTTATTTTTTTTTGCCATTGTTTTAGCCCGGCTTTAATTGTAAATACTGGTGAATTGTGGGGCTTATTGTCGCTTTACGCTTTTGTTTGTACAATCAGTCATAACGAGATTTGAGAGATCTAGAGAGAGAGAGAGACAGAGAGAGAGAGACCTCGTTATGCATAGACCTGTTTCACGCTGGTAATTTCTGGGGTTTCTTTTTTTTTGGGGGGCTTAGAGGGGAAAATCCAAAGCTCAGGCACTATTTGGTCTATCTCTAGCGTGTAATTCTTCGGAACAGTCTTTCGAGTTCCACTCGAATGCTCTGAAGGTCATCGAATTGCCATTCTACTGCATGACGATACCCCGAAATGAGTTCGAATTTTCAAAGTGTGGGTGGTATTGGTTTTTTTGGTTTTTTATTTGTGGATTCCATAACAAAAGACTTGCTTGAGCCACAAACTGGCTCTCCAAAATAAAAATAAGGAAGGATTTCAACACAATCTACATTTGTATGTCTATGTCCGCTCTCCTGGCGCTAAGAGATCTCCAGCAAATGATATTTAAACATTTTGTTGAGGGAAGTCATGTTCTGGGACAACTCATGGCAGACACGCGCCACGCAGCCTGCACGGAACAGCAGCAACAGCAACAGCAACAGCAACAGGAACAGCAACAGGAGCACAACAGGGGGGCCACATGCAAACAAACAAACAAAAAACACAAGGATGTGGTTGATGATATCTTCATGGCTCATGGCTGGACAACAACAACAACAAAAACTCTCACTAACCCACTAGATACTTGATCACTTTCAGCAGCACCATGGCAGAGAACGGAGGAGAACAGGTGCGCTGCGGCTCCATGCACCACACGCGACGAGATTAAGAACCAAATTGAACGCCAATCCGAACATGCAATCGCGAATAAGTGAAAACGCGTCCGAGTGAACGGCGACGCAGACGGTCGGCGCCAACGCTGGCAGCGCTGCCACAGTGGAGCGAATATGATGGCAAAGGTCAGGCCACTTAACGGCCGTAAACCGTAAATAGGTACAAAAGTTCCCAACTCGAAAAGTTTTCGCAAAGTGAATCAAATCTGGCGCGAATTTTCAAAGAAAGTTATGGGACACTGCGAGGTCAAAGGCTATCCGACAGGGCTCATATCGATGTGTGCATATATGTATCGATAGGGTTTAAGGAAGAGTTATCGATTGAAAAGAATAGGGAATTTTGTCAGCCGTACAGCTGTTAAATAAAAGTCCTGAAATAAAGGCAAAGTGTGTAATAATACAATAAAGATCAATATAATGGAAATATATTTTTGAAAAGATTCACTTGACTTACCACTTACCGCCATGGTATGATGTTTAGCCTCATCTTGTCCCACTGTGCCGTGTGGGTTGTGTGGCTGTGTGGCTGTTTGACTGTGTGGGACAGGCTAAATCAAGAACTTCTTGTTGGATGTTGCAATCGCGGAGGTTTTTTTCCGACCACTAATGTTTTTCATATAACCGAATATTTCCATTTATTTTTTCGACAATGTTCATTTGCGTGCATTGCATAAAGCGCAACAGCAACAGCAAGAACAACAAAAACAACAAAAACAACAGCGGAAAGAGCAAGACAAACGGTAAACGTCGCGGCGAATTACGTCATAAGAACTCGTTTACATCCAGCCGCAGAGACGACGGCGGGCCGGCTGCTCCACGGACCGACGATTGGGGCCAAAAACAACTCGCTCTGACACTCACGGCAGTGGCAGTCTTTATCAATGCAATTATTTTTGTCATTGCGATCCGATCGCCCCGTGGCAAGTCAACCAAGAGGCTAGCTGCCCCCAAAAAAAGAGCCCATGCTGTCAACAAGTGGCAAATGGCGTTTGCTTATTGCCAGCCAACGGCAGCGCTGGCAGCGCTGGCAGCGCTGTCGACGCTTTGGTCATGAATTTCGCGCAATTTTTTGGTTCTGATCGTGATTTTCAAATGCTGGCAGCGCCGCAGCTGCGCGACAACCGCTGCTGGTTGGTTTCCTCTGCATTTGGCTTTTTTTAATCGGTATAGCAATAAACTTCAACATTTTGGTGATGGTGGGCTGCATTTTCTGTTTTTGGACAAGCTTGAACGAGTTTATGTCTGTTTCGACTTCACCTTCGATTTCTTCGCGCACTTTTGTACACACACACACCCACACTGACACAAATGTACATGTTATAACGGTGTCTGAGAATTGCGGTAGCCGAAAATTCAATAAATAACAATTAAAAAAAAAAAGATCTAGCACGTGCAATATTTAGTTTTAATTAGAGATTATTTTTGATGATATATTATCAACAAAATTAGCGACCTTTAAAAGACCTTTAAATTTCACTCGCGCACTTCTTTTACACACACACGCACTGACACCTGTAGAGCCTAACGGGGCCCAATCCGTAGGCTATTTCACAATATTACTGGCGGCTGCTGGCTGCTTTTCCTCTGCATTTCGCTGGTTTTAACGGTAATGCAATAAATTTTCGGATTTTGGCGATGACGGGCTAAACGAACGCGAATTACATTTGCTTTTGGACATGATTGGACATGTTTGGGATGCATTTACACATCACCTTCCTTCACACACAACTCTGACACTTCCACCGGCACCTGAGCATTGCGGGTGGCCATTTTGGTAAATGGTGAGACACAAAAACAAAAAAGGTATAGCACTTCTGGAAAGCAAAAAATAAACTCGACCCGAGTTTACTTTTAATTTTAACTTTCTCGGCATCATTCAATATAAACAAAATATGGGACATTTTGGAAAAAATGGACACCAACACTATAACGGGATCATAGACTAGCGGGGGCCCATTCCCCTAGCCTATTTTACTTTCACTAGATCACTTTTAATTATGAAGAACTTAAGAAAATGTACTTTCATATTAATAAATATTTACGCACATTTTTACGCAACTTTTAAGTCATCTGCGCACTTCTTTTACACAAAACACACACACACACTGACACTGACACTTGTTGCACTGGTATCATAGCCTAGCCGGGGCCCATTCCGCTAGACTATTTCACAGTTACACTTTTCTGGCACAACACAACGATTATGAACGCAACAAAACATAAAACATTTATGAATTATATGCACGCACTTTTCATTTAACGATCGCGAGCCCGCCATCGTCACGTGATTCCCGCCGCGCCGGTGCACTTGCCGCCATTTTTCAGTGAAAGTGATGGACAATCTGTATCGATAAGGCTGATTGAGCAATCGATGCTTGCAAATTTCGGTCAAGGGTGGGGAATCATCGGTAACTTCTATGCGATGCTAATAAGAACTGCTCTCGATATGGTATCGACTTACATGTCTGTTGTTTACAAAAAAAAAATACCGCGAACAAGAAGTTTTCGCGCTAAAATTAGTTAATTCCAGACTAATTAACAATACTTTTGTTTGAAACTAACCAGCATATCTTGTACCATTGGATTAACTAATAGCGGTTGTCTTCAGTCCACTACACTACTACTTTTTGCCATTTTATTGGAAGATGAAGCGCGGTGGGACATTTGCTAACCAAGGCAGAGGTACGCATCCCCCCTTTGGCTGCCGCGGTTTGACGATGGAATGTTGCACATAATTAGTGCAGCTTCTTAAACGTTGTTTTCTTGGTAAAAAATATACTCATAAAGAATCTTTCTAGACATGGTCCTCCCGGTTGCGAGGACGCCATCTATGCGCCTTCAAACTCAGAGAAGAAGCGCCGCAGCCTCTTGCCTGAGGCTCTGCCACTGGTATGGCACAGGATTTGCACCCGGTAGCTGTCACCAGGATGGAATCTAGCATCCCGCATCGATGGATGCCTTATTATATGGCTACAAGTGGCGTGAGTGTCAGATTCTGCCACAAATCATCCCATAAATATAGCTTTAATTGCAGGTAAACATACAGTGTCCACGAATCGCTCAGACAAACAGCTTAAATGTGAGCTCAATGGATTGGAAAGCCGCAATTTGTTGCCGTATCAAACGGCGTCACAAAATCACCGTCCCTTGGCAGGGTATTCAAATGCAGAGAGCAAAAAACTCCAAATAGTAACATCCATTCACCAGCAGACAGAGACGACGCACCAGATCGATTCCATTCCATGCATTTCCTCAGAGCGAAAAACCAGTTTTTTCAATTTTTTTGGCTTCGATTCCGTTTCGTCTCCGAGCAGCCAGCCAGCCGGCCGGCGAAACACGAAGAACGCAGCAAAGAGAGAGAGAAGACAAACAAAAGTAAACAATAAACGGTGAGAGCACAACAAAGGCTGAAAGAACAGATTATTTCATGCTCCAAGGGGGAGCCAGCCGAAGATGAACGAGAGACAATCGGGTCGGATCGGATCGGACACGAAGAGACCCCGCGACTCGTGCGAGAGATTAAGGTTTCTTTTGGGAACGGATCGGATCGGATCGGGGGTCGGTCTCGAGAAAAACTTCTCGCTGCAGTGACATCACTTGCTCGCGAGGAGCCATCCAGTGCGGTTGGATGGGCTCTCTGAAAGAAATACCAAAATAAAACGAACCGAAAACTGAACCAAAAGATAAGAAAGTGAAAACGACAAGAGTGACACCGGAAGCAGGGTCTTTGGAAAGGATTCTCCTTATCGCCAGCCCAAAAATGGGGCTACCAGTGCCTGTGGGTGTGGCCCTGTGCCTCCTGCTAGCAATAGCCCAATGCCAGGCGGAGCTAACGCCTCCGTACTTTAATTTGGCCACAGGCCGCAAGATCTTTGCCACTGCCACATGTGGCGAGGACACCGATGGACCCGAGCTCTACTGCAAGTTGGTGGGCGCCAATACGGAAAATGATCATATTGATTACTCGGTCATCCAAGGACAGGTACGACAAAGGACAACGCCACCAACGCCCCAAAAAAAAAAGAATCTTTTTTTTTTCATGGGTATACATACAAGATCGTGTGTGTGCCCCATGTGTTGCACGTTGGACTCTAAAAATACTCTGGAACTGGAACTCTGTGGATTTTTCTAACATGTGTGTTTTTGATCTTTGCCATTCCTGCAGGTCTGCGATGTGTGTGATCCGAATGTGCCGGACAAGAATCATCCGCCAGAGAATGCCATCGATGGCACCGAGGCCTGGTGGCAGAGTCCGCCCCTGTCCCGAGGCATGAAATACAATGAAGTCGATTTGACCATCAATTTTGAACAGGTAAGGCCAATAGCAGCACCACCAGAAGAAAACGCACAAAAGAAAGGACAGCTAGAGAGAGAGGCAGAGGCAGAGACAGAGAGAGAGCAGAGAGGGAGAATGCAACTTGTTTTTCGGGGTTTCAGGTTCTTCTTTGAAACGTGTTGGCTCTTGTCTCGTAAAATTTCGAAAACAATTTTTAATGGGTTTTCATTTGGACACACGACAGCAGAAATCGCCTAAAAGCAAAAGAGTCCGTCCGAACCCCATTGAAATGTTTTGCTGATGTCTGGATGTTCTGGAACTCGGGAGTTTTTTCGTGGGGTTATCAGCGGAGTATAGTTTTCTATATATATATAGAGCAGAGCAGAGATAGAGATATGTACATACATATGTACTCGTTGTTTGAATGAATGAAGGGAGTCTCGGCTTACATGCTGTTCGCTTCTGTTCGCTTAGAAGAAACCCCAGAGCATTGACTCTTTTTTGTTTTTAGTTTTTTTATTTCTGTGGCGATAAGCACATGGGCATGGAATCCAGAGCCAGAGCCACAGCCACAGCATGCTGCGACACTCGAGAACGAGAATTGGGAGCACCAGAAAGAAGTCTGCTTATCGCCGGGGAGGCAGCCTGCTAGAAGCTACATACAGCGGCTTATCTTCTTGAAAGAAATGTCTGAAATATGCTCGTATATAGTGTTCCCTGAGGTCAAATCCATGTGGCAACGGAAGTGGGATACGATACGCATGTGGGGGCCAGGCAAGGGTTTTCTTCCATCATCTCATAGAATAATTGCTCCAGAACATGATCTCATCTTCCGTTGCGGGGGCAGGCATTCATTTGCGAGAATGCACTTCGCACTTCTGTGCAGTTTTCCCGACCAGAGAATGCCATTTCTGCAGCTGAAACTCGACTATATTGTAGTTTATATTTAGCTGACTATGCTTTTTCGGTTCATTTAGGAGACCTTACAGTGGCGAACATGTGGCGTAAGGCGTTATTATGCTGTGGAGAAGATCTCTCTGTACTCAGGCAAACATTTCAATGAACTGCCAACAGAAAATATCAGAAATCTAAACAAATCAATGAATATATGCACATATGTACATGCCTGCGAGTATATGTATGCACATATGTCTGTCTGTGATCCGTTTGTATGTTTTTCGGTCCCTCTTTTCAATTGAAACCAAATTGAAAAGCAAATAAAAGCCCAAAGAAAACCAAATAAACGGCAGAGAATGAATGTTTGGAGTTCCTCCCCAGTGATCTCATGCTCCCATGCTCCCATGCTCCCAGTGGTCTCTGTCTGTATCTGTGAGATACATACAAATGTATCTGTATAATAAATTTCAATGAATTTGTTTGCTTCCCCTTGCTCGTGCCCGTGCCTGTTCCCGTGCCCGTTCCTTACAGGAATTCCATGTCGCCTACTTATTCATTCGTATGGGAAACTCGCCACGTCCTGGTCTCTGGACGCTGGAGAAGTCGGTGGATTATGGCAAGACCTGGACCCCATGGCAGCACTTCTCGGACACGCCCGCCGATTGTGAGACGTACTTTGGCAAGGACACGTACAAGCCGATCTCACGCGACGATGATGTCATCTGCACCACGGAATACTCGAAGATTGTGCCGCTGGAGAATGGAGAGATACCCGTGATGCTGCTGAACGAGCGTCCGAGCAGCACGAACTACTTTAATTCGTCGGTGCTGCAGGAGTGGACCCGTGCCACGAATGTGAGGATACGTCTGCTGCGCACCAAGAATCTGCTCGGACATTTGATGTCTGTCGCACGGCAGGACCCCACAGTGACGCGTCGCTACTTCTATTCGATCAAGGACATCTCCATCGGCGGGCGCTGCATGTGCAACGGCCATGCAGACACCTGCGATGTGAAGGATCCGAAGAGTGCGGTGAGAATACTCGCCTGCCGCTGCCAGCATCACACGTGCGGCATCCAGTGCAACGAATGTTGTCCCGGCTTCGAGCAGAAGAAGTGGCGCCAGAACACCAATGCGCGACCCTTCAATTGCGAGCGTAAGTACACGATGTCGAGTCTGAATGAATGATGAATGATTCCCCTTTCCCTTTCGTTTGCCTAGCCTGCAATTGCCACGGCCACAGCACGGAATGCAAATACGATGAGGATGTGAATCGCAAGGGCCTGTCGTTGGACATCCATGGCCACTACGATGGCGGTGGCGTGTGCCAGAACTGTCAGCACAATACCGTCGGCATCAACTGCAACAAATGCAAGCCGAAGTACTACCGACCCAAGGGCAAGCACTGGAACGACACGGATGTCTGCAGTCGTAAGTGGAGCGACGACGAAGAATGCAATCCCATGAATGGTCCTTTGATTTTCGTTCTCTCTCGTTCTCCACAGCCTGCCAGTGCGACTTCTTCTATTCGACGGGCCACTGCGAGGAGGAGACCGGAAATTGCGAGTGTCGTGCCGCCTTCCAGCCGCCCAATTGCGATTCCTGTGCCTATGGCTACTACGGCTATCCGAACTGTCGCGAATGCGAGTGCAATCTGAACGGAACGAATGGCTATCACTGCGAGGCGGAGAGCGGACAGCAGTGCCCCTGCAAGATCAACTTCGCGGGCTCCTACTGCAAGCAGTGCGCCGAGGGATACTATGGCTTTCCCGAGTGCAAGGCCTGCGAATGCAATCAGATTGGTTCCATCACGAACGACTGCAATGTGACCACCGGAGAGTGCAAGTGCTTGACCAACTTTGGGGGCGATAATTGCGAGAGATGCAAGCACGGATACTACAATTATCCCGCCTGCTCGTGTGAGTAGGGCTTCTGCGGAAGCGAATCTTCTATCCGTTGCATATCCATGATGAATTGTTCCTTGTTTGTTTCTTCTTCTTTATTCAGACTGCGATTGTGATAATCAGGGAACCGAATCGGAGATCTGCAACAAGCAGTCGGGACAGTGCATCTGTCGCGAAGGCTTTGGCGGTCCCAGGTGCGACCAGTGCCTGCCTGGCTTCTACAATTACCCCGACTGCAAGCCCTGCAACTGCTCGAGCACCGGCAGCTCTGCCATCACCTGCGACAACACGGGCAAATGCAATTGCTTGAATAACTTCGCTGGGAAACAGTGCACCCTCTGCAGTGCCGGATACTACAGCTATCCGGATTGCTTGCGTGAGTTTTGACGAACGAGAAGGTATAGCTAGAGGTGCTTTTAATGTGGAGGGTCTCTGTTTTTAGCCTGCCATTGCGATTCGCATGGCTCCCAGGGCGTCACGTGCAATGCCGATGGCCAGTGCCTCTGTCAGCCCAACTTTGACGGCCGTCAGTGCGATTCGTGCAAGGAGAGCTTCTACAATTTCCCCAGCTGCGAGGACTGCAACTGTGATCCTGCGGGCGTGATAGACAAATTCGCTGGCTGCGGATCGGTGCCCGTGGGTGAGCTCTGCAAGTGCAAGGAGCGCGTCTCCGGACGCATCTGTGACGAGTGCAAGCCCCTGTACTGGAATCTGAACATCAGCAATCCCGATGGCTGCGAGAACTGCGATTGTTGGACGGACGGCACCATCTCTGGATTGGATACGTGTGCCTCAAAGTCCGGCCAATGCCCGTGCAAGCCCCACACCCAGGGACGTCGCTGCAAGGAGTGCCGCGATGGCACCTTCGATCTGGACAGCTCCTCGCTGTTTGGCTGCAAGGACTGCCAGTGCGATGTGGGTGGCTCGTGGGCCAGTGTCTGCGACAAGACGAGCGGCCAGTGCAAGTGCCATCCCCGTGTCACGGGCCGTGCCTGCACCCAGCCCCTGACCACACACTACTTCCCGACGCTCCACCAATTCCAGTACGAGTACGAGGACGGGGCCCTGCCATCGGGCACCCAAGTGCGTTACGATTACGATGAACAGGAGTTCCCAGGATTCAGCAGCAAGGGATACGTGGTGTTCAATACGATCCAGAACGAAGTGCGCAACGAGTTGACGGTGTTCAAGTCCTCTTTGTATCGCATTGTCCTACGCTATGTGAATCCCAATGATGAGAACGTGACAGCCACCATACTCATTCAGTCGGACAATCCCCAGGAAGTGGATCAAAAGTAAGGAATCAGAAGGACCTCTATGAAGAAATATCCGTCTTTAATTTCGCATATTTTCACAGCGTTAAGGTCCTCCTGCAACCGACAAAGGAGCCGCAATTTGTCACCGTATCCGGACCCAAGGGCCTCAAGCCCTCTGCCATTGTTCTGGATCCCGGTCCACGCTACGTCTTTACCACGAAAGCCAGCAAGAATGTGATGCTCGATTACTTTGTGCTCCTGCCCGCTGCCTACTACGAGGCCTCCATTCTCACGCGACAGATTTCGAATCCCTGCGAACTGGGTAACATGGAGCTGTGCCGCCACTACAAGTACGCCTCCGTGGAGGTCTTTGAGCCCGCGAGTGTACCTTTCCTCATTGGATCCAATGGCAAGGCGGCCAAACCCGCCGAAGTGTACAGCGATCCAGAGCATTTGCAGATTGTGAGCCATGTGGGAGATGTGCCAGTGCTCAGCCGATCCCAGCCAGAGCTCAATTACATTGTGGATGTGCCACACAGCGGGCGCTACATCTTCGTGATTGATTATATCAGTCACAGGAACTTCTCGAACACGTACTACGTGAATCTGCGACTGAAGAACGATCCGGACTCGGAGACGTCTGTGCTACTGTATCCCTGCCTGTATTCCACGGTCTGCCGCACTTCTGTGAATGATGACGGCCTGGAGAAGAGTTTCTACATCAGCAAGGAGGATCTACAGCCAGTAACCATCTATGTGAGTGCCACTTAACAGAATCTGTCTGCAGAAATGTACCCATAAATCCCGCGCCCGTTTCAGGCTGATATTTCGGATGAATATCGCGTGCCCATCATTTCGGTTACGGCCATTCCTGTGGAGCAATGGTCAATTGATTACATCAATCCCAGTCCCGTCTGCGTGATCCACAATCAGCAGTGCTCAACGCCCAAATTTGTGTCGGTGCCAGATTCCAAGAAGATTGAATTCGAAACGGACCATGAGGATCGCATTGCCACAAATAAACCCCCGTACGCGGTGCTCGATGAACGCGTTAAACTCGTGCATTTGGACAGCAAACAAGAGGGAACCATTGTGATAGAGTAAGTGCACCACTAATCAACAGATATTCGTCTTTGCGTCTTTGCTTTGCAGGAATATATATATTTAATGGGTATTTTGATGTGGGTTTTTATTGGTACTTGAACTCTTTCTGTTTGAAATCCGCTTTGAAATCGATTGACCCGCCTATCGATCTATGTGGTGTGCGTGCGATAGTGCTCATCGATAGTTGCTTTCAGGTTATGTTTATTAGGGATATTCCATGAATAACTTTAACAAACATATTTCTAGAATCTAGATAAATAATAATAATATTCTAATGATGTTCCCACAGTTCAAAGGTTGCCGAGCCTGACCGATATGTGATTCTGGTGAAGTATTACCAACCGGATAATCCCAAATATCAGGTTTACTTCACTTTAACGGCAGCCAAGAACCAATACGATGGACACTTCGACATCCAGCATTGTCCCTCGAGCTCCGGCTGCCGTGGCGTGATCCGCCCTGGCGGGGAATACGACTGGTTCGACATTGACGATGAGTTCCATTTCACAATTACGGTAAGAAGGGCTCTTCTTCCTCGCTGGAAAGTGCTTTTATTTCAACGCAACTGAAACTCGTTACAGAATGATCGTCCGCAAGGCGTTTGGTTGGACTATCTGGTCGTGGTGCCGCTCAAGCAATACAACGAGGATCTGTTGGTGGAGGAAACCTTCGATCAGACAAAGGAATTCATCAAGAACTGTGGCCACGACGACTTCCACATCACGCACAATGCCAGCGAATTCTGCAAGAAGGCCGTGTTCTCTGTGACGGCGGACTACAACAGCGGGGCATTGGCCTGCAACTGCGATTATGCGGGATCCACGAGCTTCGAGTGTCGTCCGTTTGGGGGGCAGTGCCAGTGCAAACCGAATGTGATTGAGAGGCAGTGCGGCACCTGCCGCAGCCGCTACTACGGTTTCCCCGACTGCAAGCCCTGCGAGTGTCCCACCAGTGCCATGTGCGAACCGACCACAGGAGAGTGCATGTGCCCCCCGAATGTCATTGGGGATCTGTGCGAGAAGTGCGCCCCGAACACGTACGGCTTCCATCAGGTCATCGGTTGCGAGGAGTGCAATTGCAACTATCTGGGCATTGCCAATGGCAATACGCAGTGCGACATGTTCAACGGCACCTGCGAGTGTCGCGACAACATTGAGGGACGGGCCTGCGATGTGTGCGCCCATGGCTACTACCAGTTCCCGCGCTGCGAGCAGTGCTCGTGCCACACGTCGGGCACAGAGCTGGAGGTCTGCGACAAGATCGACGGCAGCTGCTTCTGCAAGAAGAATGTCGTGGGACGCGACTGCGATCAGTGTGTGGATGGGACGTACAATCTGCAGGACAGCAATCCCGATGGCTGCACCACGTGCTTCTGCTTTGGCAAGACCTCGCGCTGCGACAGCGCCTATCTGAGGGTCTATAATGTCAGTCTCCTGCGTCAGGTGTCCATCAGTACGGCGGAGTTCAACAGCAACAACAAGACAATCGAATTTGAGCTCTGGGCCGTGGCCCCCGAGGAGCTGCAGCTGAACGAGACGACGCTCCAGGCGGACTTTACCTCTCGCGAGGTGAGCGACGAGCGTCCCGCGTACTTCGGGGTCCTCGATTACCTCCTCAACCAGAACAGTCACATCTCCTCTTATGGCGGGGATCTGGCGTACACGCTTCACTTTACCTCCGGCTTTGATGGCAAATCGATCGTTGCACCCGATGTGATCCTGATGGGAAAGGATAAGGTCTTGGTGCACCAAAGCTACGAGCAGCCGAGCAGGAACATGCCCTTCACCAATCGCCTGCAGATGGTCGAATCGAACTTCCAGACGCATGCCGGAAAGACCGTCTCTCGGGCGGACTTTATGATGGTTCTGCGCGACCTGAAGGCCATCTACATTCGGGCCAACTACTGGGAACAGACGCTCGTCACACACATATCGGATGTGTATCTGTCGCTGGCGGATGAGGATGCCGATGGCACAGCGGAATATCAGTTCCTGGCCGTCGAACGATGCTCCTGTCCGCCGGGATATGTGGGCCATTCGTGCGAGGACTGTGCCCCCGGCTATTATCGTGACCCGAATGGACCCTATGGCGGCTACTGCATCCCCTGCGAGTGCAACGGCCACTCGGAGACTTGCGACTGTGCCACGGGCATCTGCACGGGCTGCCAGCACGGCACCCAGGGCGAACACTGCGAGGATTGCGTGTCTGGATACTATGGGAACGCCACCAATGGCACGCCCATCGACTGCATGATCTGCGCCTGTCCCCTGCCCTTCGATTCGAACAATTTTGCCACCAGCTGCGAGATCTCCGAGTCGGGCAATGAGATCCATTGCGAGTGCCGTCCCGGCTACACGGGACCCCGCTGCGAGTCCTGTGCGAATGGCTTCTACGGGAATCCCGAGAACGTGGGCGATGTGTGCAAACCCTGCGATTGCTCTGGCAACATCAATCCCGAGGATCAGGGCTCCTGTGACACGCGCACGGGCGAGTGCCTGCGCTGCCTGAACAATACGTTTGGGGCCGCTTGCAATCTGTGTGCGCCCGGCTTCTACGGGGATGCCGTGAAGCTGAAGAACTGCCAGAGCTGCGACTGCGACGATCTGGGCACCCTCGAGTGCGATCCCTTCGTGGGTAAGTGCACCTGCCACGAGAACGTCATCGGCGAGCGCTGCGATCGCTGCAAGGCCGATCACTATGGCTTCGAGTCGGGCTTGGGATGCCGCGCCTGCGACTGCGGCGCTGCCTCGAACTCCACCCAATGCGATGCCCACACGGGACACTGTGCCTGCAAGCCGGGCGTGACGGGTCGCCAGTGCGATCGGTGTGCAGTGGATCACTGGAAGTACCAGAAAGAGGGCTGCACCCCATGCAACTGCAATCAGGGATATTCGCGGGGCTTTGGCTGCAATCCGAACACGGGCAAGTGCCAGTGCCTCCCAGGAGTGATTGGCGATCGGTGCGATGCGTGTCCCAATCGATGGGTACTCATCAAGGACGAGGGCTGCCAGGAGTGCAACAATTGCCATCATGCGCTCCTCGATGTCACCGACAAAATGCGCTACCAGATCGACAGTGTCCTGGCGGACTTTGGCAGCGTGACGCTCGCTTTCTTCACCAGCCAAAAGCTCAATTACTACGACAATCTGGCGGATGAGCTGGCACCGAAAATCAAGGCCCTGGATCCCACCAGCGTGGACCTGAATCCATCGAAGAAATCGAACAGCGATCTGGAGGCAGATGCCAAGGCCTATGCAAAGCAAGTGAATCAAACGCTTGCGAATGCCTTGGACATACGCGATAGGTCGAGCAGCACTTTGGGGAATATAACCAGCGCCTACGACGAGGCACTGAAGAGTGCGGATCAGGCCAGAGAGGCCATTGCTGCCGTGGAGGCGCTGTCCAAGAATCTCGAGACAGCGGCCAGCACAAAGATCGATGCGGCCCTGGAGCAAGCACAGCATATCCTGGGACAGATAAACGACACCCAGATCCAGTTGGTGGCCAACGAACAGGTGCTGGAGAAGGCGCGTCTGCTGTACGATGAGGTGGACACACTAGTGCAACCGATCAAGGAGCAGAACAGGAGCTTGAATGCCCTGAAGAACGACATTGGGGAGTTTAGCGACAAGCTCGAGGATCTGTTCAACTGGAGCGATCAATCGGAGACGCAGTCCGCGGAAGTGGAGCGCCTGAATGTCGTCAATAAGCAGTCGTTCGACAACTCCAAATTCGCCACCGTCTCGGAGCAGCAGCAGGAGGCGGAAACGAACATCCAGGATGCCGGGAATTACCTCATCAACGGGGATCTCACACTCAATCAGATTGGCCAGAAGCTGGACAACCTGCGCGATGCCCTCGAGGAGCTGAAGTCCGTCAACAAGAACGTGGACGAGGATCTACCCTTGCGCGACGATCAGCACCAGGAGGCGGAGCAGCTGACGGCCCAGGCGGAGATAAGGGCCGCAGAGCTGGCCATCAAGGCCCAGGATCTGGCTGAACAGTACACGGACATGACGGCCCATGCTGAGCCCGCCATCAAGGCAGCCACCGCCTACTCGGGCATTGTGGAGGCCGTGGATGCGGGCCAGCAGTTCAGCCAGGATGCCATCACCGCTGCGGGGAATGCCACACAGATCACCGATGGCATCGAAGAGCGGGCAGGCCAGGCGTACTCCGAGTCGGCGGATCTCCTGCAGAAGGCACGCCAATCCCTGCAGAAGGTGCAGGACGATTTAGAGCCGCGACTGAACAGCTCTGGGGGCAAGGTGCAGCAGATCTCGCAGCGGAACAATGCGACGGAGCAGCAGCTGAAGGACATCAACATATTGATTGCCCAGCTGCCGGCGGCGGCACAGCGGGACATGTGGAAGAGCTCGAATGCGAATGCCAGTGATGCCCTGGAGATACTCAAGAATGTCCTCGAAATCCTAGAGCCTGTGAGCGCACAGACGCCCAAGGAGCTGGAGAAGGCGCACAACATCAATCGGGATCTGGATTTGACCAACAAGGACATCTCTCAGGCCAACAATCAGCTGGATAATGTCGAAGGCTCCGTCTCGAAGCTCGTGGAACTGGCGGAGGATGTTGAGGATCAGCAGCAGCGCGTGGCCGCCCAAACGCTGCAACTCGGCCAAGACATTGAGAACCTCAAGCGGCAGGTGGAGACGGCCCGCCAGATGGCCAACAACATCAAGGTGGGCGTCAAGTTCCGCCCGAGCACCGTCCTAGAGCTGAAGACCCCCGAAAAGGCCAAGCTCCTGGCCACACGCACGAATCTGTCGACCTTCTTCCGCACCAACGAAAAGTCGGGCTTCCTGTTCTTCCTGGGCAACGACAATGCCACGGCGCAGAAGAACAAGGACTTTGTGGCCGTGGAGATTGTCAATGGCTATCCGATACTCACCATCGATCTGGGCAATGGACCGCAGCGCATCACCAACGACAAGTACGTGTCGGATGGGAAGTGGTACCAGGCCGTGGTCGATCGCGTGGGCTCCGTGGCGAAGCTAACGATTCGCGAACAGCTGCCGAACGGAGAGGTTGTGGAGCACCAGAGCGAGCCCAAGCAGCTGGAGGGATCCCAGAACATACTCCATGTGGATCGCAATAGTCGCCTGTTCGTGGGCGGCTATCCGGCTGCCCCAGACTTTGCGGCGCCCGAGGATATCACCGCCAACTACTTCAATGGCGACATTGAGGATCTGCGCATCGGTGACGAGAATGTGGGCCTCTGGAACTTTGTCTACGGCGAGGATAATGCCGAAGGTGTACGCGAACGGGATGTCCTGCTCGAGAAGAAGAAACCGGTGACGGGGCTGCGCTTCAAGGGCAAGGGATTCGTTCAACTGAATGCCACGTACAACTTCAAGAGCCGATCGACCATCAAATTCAACTTCAAGGCCGACAAGGACAGCAGCAACGGGCTGCTCTTCTTCTACGGCCGCGACAAGCACTACATGTCCATTGAGCTGGTGGATGGGGCCGTCTTCTTCAACATTAAACTCGGCAACGGTGGCGTCTCCTCGGGCAGCAGCAATCGCTACAACGACAACAAGTGGCACACCGTGGAGGCTGGGCGGGACGGACGCACGGGCCTGCTGAAAGTCGACGATATCCTGCTCTTCCATGAGACAGCACCCGCGGAGGCCGACGAGGAACTGCCGAAGCTGCGACGCATGTATTTCGGTGGATATCCGCGACGATTCAACAACTCGGACATTGTCCGGCAAAACTTTGATGGCTGCATCGACGATGTGATCATCTCCGGCATTGTGGTGGATCTCACGGAGTATGTGAATGGCACGGGCGTGGAGGAGGGCTGTCCCGAGCGGTTCTCCACTGTTCTGTCCTTTGCCCCGAACGAATACGGGTTCCTGCGCTCCCACAACATCTCCTCCGACAATAATCTGCATTTGAATCTGCGCTTCAAAACCCTCCAGCCGAAGGGCATTCTCTTCTACGGCACAAACAATGATCAGAGCTCTGCCATTGGCCTCACGCTGGACGATGGCTATCTGAAGCTGAGGAGCCAAGGCAGCGAACTGGTCATCGATCAGCGATCCTTCAACGACGGCGAAGATCACGTGGTCACAGTGCAGCATAATGCCGGAGAGCTGCGTCTCTCAGTGGACGATCAAGAGGAGGAACGGTAGGTTATTCCAGAGGAATCTCTGCTTACTTGAAATCTAATCTGTGTTTTTTTCCCTCAGATTGGGTTCTCCAGAGCCCCTGCAGATCGAGGCAGGTGATATATTCTTCGGGGGTCTCCCCGACAACTACCAAACACCGAGGGGTGCCCTCTCGACACTGGCGTACTTCGTGGGCTGCATCAGCGATGTCACCGTCAACGACGAGATCATTAATTTTGCCAACAGTGCGGAGAAGAAGAATGGCAACATCAATGGCTGTCCACCGGATATACTAGGTAAGCGCTTAAGCTGATTGAAGCTGATCCCTTACGATATTCATGTGTGTTGTTGTGTATCTTTCCTGGCAGCCTACGAGCCGGATCTGCTGCCCAACTACTATCCAAGTGGCGGCAATGAGCTGGAACCGCCATCGCCGGGCAGGATAACGACACACAAGCCCCTGGCCACAGCGGCTCCAACCACAACGAGCACTACCACGACCACCACCACCACAACAACTACTACTCCTGCCACAATCACTAGCACAACGATCCGGACGACACCAACAGAACCAGCAGACGTTTTCGGAGCAGACATAGTGCCACAGAAAACACTGACCACTCGACCCACACCGAAGATGAATCAACCGAGCGACAAGCGTTGCAAACTCCCAGTGGATCCCAACTATGATGTGGACTTCGAGACGGCTGGCTATCGCTTCTACTCGCTAAGGGAACAGCGGCTGGAGATCAACTCCCTGCCGGTGAAACTGAAGAGCCATCACGATGTGAGCATCTCCTTCCGCACAGAGCATCCGAATGGACTCCTTTTCTATGCGAGCAGCAAGCAGAAGGATGACTTTATAGCAGTGTATCTGCTGGATGGGCGGGTGACCCATCAGCTGAGAGTGGGCGCTGGCTTGACGGCGAACATTACCAGTGAGGCGGAGCTGAACGACGGCAAGTGGCACACGGTGGAGATTGTGCGCACTTCTCCACGGGTTAGCCTGATCATCGATCACACGGAACAATCGGGTTCGGTGGAGGTTAGCCAGGAGCGCAGCCCCCCTGTGTTCTCCGTCGAGATGCCCATCTTTGTGGGCGGCATAACGAAGTTTGTGGAGTCGGAGCTAAAGAGACACACGTACTTTGGGGGCAACACTTCGTACTTCAATGGCTGCCTGAAGGACATCAAGTTCGATGGCGTGGCCCTGGAGACGGAGCCCACAAAGTACTCGGTGGTGCCATGCTCCGAGCAGGTGGAGCGGGGAGTCTTCTTCCACAGCAGCTCCAACCACACAACGCCGCCGTACGTGAAGCTCTTCGAGCGCTTCACCGTGGGCGCCGAGATGGCCATCAGCTTTGATTTCCGTCCCCGAGAGCCGAACGGTCTGATCTTTTCGGTGCATGGCAGGAACTCCTATGCCATTCTTGAGTTGGTGGACAACGAACTCTTCTTCACCGTCAAATCGGATGCAAAGAGCACTCTCGTGACCAATTTCACACTGCCCGCCAACGAGAGCTTCTGCGATGGCAAGACACGCCATGTGCAGGCCATCAAATCGAAGTTTGTCATCAACATAGCCGTGGACTTTGTCAGCTCCAATCCGGCAGTGGGCAACGAGTCCTCTGCCCTGACCAAGACGAATCGTCCTTTGTTCATGGGCGGACACCATGCCTTCCAGAAGGCCCCGGGCATCAAGACGAAGAAGACCTTCCAGGGATGCATCAGCAACGTGGAAATCAACAAGAAAGCGATTCGAATTACGCCGAATATGATCACCGGCGACATTTGGCAGGGCTACTGTCCTCTCAACTAGGGAGACAAAGAGAGTGAGCTATGGAAGAGACCCCAGAGAAGGATCCTCGCAAATTTTAAAAGGACAAATGATTTTGGATTTTATAAACTAAGGAACTATGCCCAATGGACAATGGAATGAAAGTTGACGAAACTCGCAATCGATGGACAACGAAACGAACAAATTACCAAAACGAACAATACACAATCGACAGGCAAAAGTAGAGTCTGGGGTTCCTGCAGTTACGTGGAACCTTAGCACATCTGCCAGTCGTATAAGCAATGTAGATTCTAAGCTCTTTCTTTGTGCCAATTTTTATCAGAACTCATATATTTTAATTCCTTTGTAGTTTTCAATTCTTTGAGAGAGCATAACCAAAGATTGTAGAATGCATACAGAGCCGAATGAACAGCTTACGCTCTCATTCTCTTCGTTAGCCTTCTACAATCTTCGCCATAGCTCTCTCTCTCTCTCTCTTTTGCATTTGTATTTTGTCTTTGAAATCAAATAAATAAATATTAGAATCATTAAATATCCAAATAAAACAGCAACGGGGCATGCTTTTTGAATTTGGGAGCAGAAAAACGAGCTGCACCGAGCGTTGTGAGACGCGGCAAGGGCCTACACTTGACACTTGAGGCTATATTGACTCGGCTATTGATGCTGATCAAAAATGTATGTGCTCAATGGGGTGGTAAACGCTTGCTCCTGGGTATGCCACACACCCACATTCACCACAGAACTAATATACCCCTACACGCTTTGAGTATCTGGTATAACAGAGAAAAAAAACAGAGACACGTGAGGGGTACGGTAATCAGTAGGTATGGTCGTAACACAAATATCGCCGATATGCCGTCCAAATTAAAAGGCCCCTAAAAAGGTACATATCTTTCAATTCAGACTGCATGCAGATAAATATAAATGGTGTTTGAAAAGTTTCATCCCGATTCATCCATCATATTTTATTCGAATTTTAAGAATATTTTACGTTTTCATTTTTCACTACATCTGTCTCTCTCTCTTTCATTTCTCACACCAACACCAGCCGTTTTGTCTCGCTCCCCTACGCCAGACCGCGCACACTGCACGAGGAAGAGTGTGTGTGAGAGAGAGAGAGAGAGATATTGAGTAAGCGGGTGGATGGCGTAGCGTAGCCACTACAATTTCATTTGTTCCTGGCTTCTGGCTATACAATTTATCCGATCTGATCCATCGATTCGGCATCTTCTTGTATCTTTAAAATTGTGAATAGCATAGATTTCCGTCCTTTGTGGTCGTGTGTTTTTTTTAGCAATCTCGGAGAATAAATCTCCGAGAAATGGGAGCAATTGGAAGCAGGGCACGCGCTCGGAGTAAAACATTGTATCTTTTTGTTGATGGTAATGTTATACATACATATTTATTCAGATATAGTATATATAGTTTCTCAATTATCGAATCATTAAATGGAGTTTACAGTATAACAAATATTTTGAAACACCAGAAAGAGGATTTCTTTCCAGTTTTTCCGAATATTTGCAACATGTGCATAGAGGGGATCGGATCGGATCATATATCTCGTATATATGTATATTTATGTGTACTTTAATTTGCTTAGAAACGTTGCAGATCAGATCTATTGTTAGAGAGGTGGGGGAAATAGAATAAAAAAAGAACTATTTAAGTCTTCCGACTTCCAATTTTTTTCTTATCCGGAGTTGAATGTTGTAATACACGTAAATTTTGTAATTGAGAAAAAAACCATGCGATTTATGACGCTTTTAGGGATCTGCAAAAATTATCCTTTCCTTTGATTCTGAACTCCATTTTCTGTTCTTTAGTTCTTCTTTGTAGTTGTTGAATTTTCTTGTCCTAATTTTTGACCTAACACATTTCGTAGTGAAAAATCATAGAACAAAATCCTATGCTGCATATTTTTCTTTATAAATATATTATATTCATATGTATATATATGTTTATGAATGTGTGTGTGTTTGTGTGTGTGTGTGTGTGTGTGTTTTTCAATGTGTGTGTGTGTGTTGTTTTGATTCCTATTTTGTTTTTGTTTTTGTTTTATTTTAGTTACTGCTTAAACGCTAATCACTAAGATCACCCGAGAGAGATACAAACGCACGCGAACGCGACCGGATTCCGCGATGAATCCGGTTTAAGGTACAACGAAATCACGATTTTTAGTTTCATTTAGTTTTGCAATTGGTTTATTTTGTATTATTATTAATAGTTTTCAAGTATTTTTTCATTATTATTTGGGACTCGGGGGCGAAAGTCCCTTATTTTTTAGAGTTTTTTTGCTGTTTAGTTTTAGTTTGAGTTTAACGCGACGCGAACGAACGACCCGAAGTTACATTATTATCACACGTTCCCCCTGGTTTTTGTTTTTTTTTTCTCGAAACGAAATAAAAAATTAACACAAACTTAAACGAAGTTTGCATTTAATTACATAATACTATTACTTAGATTTACTTGGTTTACTCATCATCTATCTCCTTAATCTTTTTTTTTTTAATCTGACTGAGTTTTGGTTTTAGTTTCTCTATTCTCCTCTTTTTTTTTTTTTTTCATTTGTTCCGCGACAATTTCAAAGACTTTTGTTTCCATTTAGTAGTACATTGTTTTTACACCCTAATCATCGAATAATTGTAAAAAAAATACAAATTTCTGTACAATATAAATGATTATTTGGGAAAAAGGATCTTACGCAAATGACGAAAGCCTATACAGTACAAAATGAAAGCAAAAGTTTTCGATGAAAATTATATGTAGTACTCGTATAATGATAATTTTAATTACACTTGTCCCTATACAACGCAAAAAAATTATATAATAATACTTTAAAAAGTGATCAGTCAATTGTTTTGTATTCAGTTATTCAGATCGCACAAAAACAACAAATTATTATACTCAACGAAATCCTAATCTCAATTTTCTTCCTTTTTTTTCTCTCTTTAAAATAAACGAACATCTATAATTTTGTATATGAATATCATCCGTAGTAATGTTTGTGAGTGTGTGTGTGTGTGTGTAGTGTGTGTGTGTGTAGTGTATAAGTAAATTTTTGTATCTGTAACAGTTGCATTTTGTATTGTATTATTGTAATCCTTGTATTATTTTTTGTTTTTCCTTTTTGGTTTACCCGACGAGATACGATACCACGCACGTGACGATTGACGATTGACCGATTACCGATTACCGAATACCGATTACGATTTTACGAACGAACGGACGAGAGCGACGAGAATACGCGAACGCGAAGAACCCGAAACGCGACGATTTTTTGGTTTTTATTATTATTATAATCCATGAAAGTGTTGGGTTTCAATTGTGAAATATAAATCGTTTGTTGATGAATGCTGTTTTTCTTTGAACGGAGTTGTTTTTCTTTATCTTTTTTGTTTTGTTTCGTTTGAACATCAGTCTTTATTTTGATTTGTAAGAGTTTTGGTTTAGCTGAATCTTTTCCACATATATTCATTTGCAATTTCTATTCACTTTGATTTCACAATTAGCCCAACGCTTTCAGTTAACGTTTATAGTTTAACGCGACACGAGATACGACGATCGATTTGATTTTTGTTTGTATTATTATTATATTCATGAATTACCGAATGGGGAAACACCCGTGTGTTTACCCATTATTAATTTCCCTATTTCGCTTGGGGCTGAGTCTGAGTCTGAGTGTATTGTTGGATTGTTGGGTTGAATATGTTCTATAGCACTTGAATCCGGTTAAGTACGCCCGGAACACATCATTTCATCTATGGATATACTTTTTTGTTTTCTATTGATACTTGAGCTGCACAGACGGACAGGACAGGACAGGACAGACTGCCTAAAGAAGCTCTTGGCCAGATCTAAGACCTGCTAATCTTTTTTTCTTTCTTTCTTTCTTTCTTTAGTTTTTTTTTTGTTTTTTTTTTATATATGCATGCATGCTGGATATCTAGCTCAATCTCTATAAGATATATCGATATAGTATATGTGGTATGTGGTTATGCATATGGTTATGTGGTTTTATGTGTGTTTTTTCTTTTCTTTTGCTGTTTTCAATTTCAATTAATTAACGTAACATTCGAACAGCATCGAATCGGATAACTTAGGGCTGTGTTAAAGATTAAGACGAAGCCACGAACGTTGCTACGACGCATGCTTGTACATAATTGTCTAGTTTTAGAACTCTGTCTCCTGTCTGCTCCGCGCTGCTCTGCTCTGCTCTGCATTTCGCTGGCTGGTGTGGGCTGCTTAGATGTTGTACATGGTGACCAGGCGCTCGGCCAGTGTTGGCGGGAATTGTTCCACAAATCGACGCCAATTTTCCTCACCCACCTGTGTCTTGAAGCCATGGAGAATCTATGGAACACGTTTACTCCATTAGCATAAGTTCTAGAGTTGTGTTTATTTTAAGGGAGCGCTCCTTACCTTCTGTATCATCTGATGCAGATCTTGTGGTGGATTCACCCACGAGGCAATGGCATCGCAAAAGAATATGAAATCGGGCACCACGCCAGCTGGATTCACCGTGATCATATTACACATGCCACGAAAGGCCGAGTCCTTCTCATCATTGTCCCTGATGTGACGCAACGATGTGCACCTGTATTCCGAATGGTTTCGAGTGGAAAGATCAATGTGAAATCAAGAGATTTAGTAATTTTAGAACGGGCATTGGCGTTGGTATTTGGGGGAGCGACCCGCAGGCGAAAGTTCAAATGTAAACGTTTGAAATTCCAGTCAATTTGTGAGGCGAGAGACGAGAGGCGAGTGGGAGAGTACAAATGATAGATGAAGTCTGTTTACTGGTGGGATTGTTTGATTGATTGATTGATTGATTGTTTCAGTGTTAAGCATAATTTACGGTAAGGCGATAGATAGAGGAAAATAAAGCATAATCTAGTTGAATTGAATAAAACGTGTTACACACCACTGTCGCACAAATTCGGGCAAATAAGGAGCCACTTCAACCGGGCACACATAACCTAGACGACCGATTGTTATTGCTAAAATGAACAGAAAACAAAAGTTGAAATCAGAAAATCATATATTAAATATAAATAAATCAATAAATAACACAGATATTTAGATTCGATTCGATTGATAAGACACACTCAAATTGATATATAAATTATCGTATTTCTTAGAATATCTATATCTATGCATGTGGTACGGGTATGTGAATGGATTTCGATTCGTTTTGATTGTTCGTTTTGAAACAGAAAATAAGACGGAAACAAATGTTCAGATATTCCACATACACACATACATACAGAGATATATGTTAAATTAATATTATTGATATGCATATACATATACATATATATATATGAATATATATATATACATCTATTTAGACAGTAGCTTCTCTTTTTTTTTTTAATCAATGGCGAGCCTCCTCGAACCACTTACCTGTGTTCTCCAGCAGTGTCTTGGGCGTATTCGGGCGATTGATTATAACGAACAGATCGCTGAGTACAAGATGTATGTACTGCTTTGTTTCCTCACCTGGAAATCGAAACGAAAATCGATCAAATATTAATCTTCGTTTACTTCGTGCTCTACTCGACGATCTCTCTTCGCTGCTTCGCCTAGATTGGGCCATCGCAACCTAAATTGAATTATAGAAACCCCCCGAAACTCACCCAATTTCATGCATATCTCTCCTATGGCCCAAGTGGCATTATTGCACACCGAAATAAAATCGGGATTCAGATTTTGGCCCAAAATGGGAAAGAATTCGGCCATAAAGGGATGCACGTGAGGGAAACAGGCCTTGGTTAGATCCCCCAGCAGTGCAAACGACGATTGACGCACCTTAAAGAACGTTTTGCTAATGAGATACAATCCAAGAAAAGGCTTTCACTGACCCACCTCTGGGAGGACATCTTGCATGCACTGATAGAGCAGATGCATGATGTTGCTGTTTGCCACCAGTGTCTCAATGTGACGGTCCAGGCCCTCGGCGAGGCCCGACAGCAGATCCAATGCCACAATCATGCGCTCCTTGTCCGGATGATCGAATGTCTGGTTCTGTTTGCAAAGCTACAAGTACAGGCTAAAGTAAAATCAGATATTTTGGCAATACAAACACACGTACCATTTCCTGGTTAATTGTCTGCTCAATCAGGGATATGCAGCGTCTATACACCGGATCGCAGTAGGGTAGAAAGCCGGATTGCAGGGCTGTGGCAATGCTCGAGAGGCATTCTAGGAGTGGGAACAGGTCCTTGTCGTCGTCCTTCAGCAGATTCCACTTGTCGATCAGAGGCGGCATCAGAATGTCAATGTACTGCGACTTATTTAGATGATGGCCCACCGAGTCGGCCAGGGTGCCAACGGCATCGTACAGGATCAGCAGATTCTTGTGCTGGTACTTGGAGAAGGCAAAGACGAGCGTCTTGAGGATGTACTCCAGATAGGGCACCAGCTCCGTGCAGGCCTCCTCTTCGAGGGTAGCAAAGGCCGAACAGGCGGCCTCCTGCACGCGCTTGTTCGAGTCGAGGATGCGCTTGAGCAGCTCCTCCATCAGGGGCTTCAAGTATTGATCGTGCGGCTGGTTGACCACCCAATTGGCGTAGCGCGAGAGCGTCCAGCAGGTGATGGAGCGCACCAGGGCCTTCTTGTCGGACAGACAGCTGATGAGGTACGGAATCAGTTCCGGCAAATGTTGAATCATTCCCTGCATGCAGCCCTCGGCAATGGCGCCTAGGGCCAGGACGCCACTCTCCTTGATTACCCACTCCTGGTGGAAGAGCGTCTCCTTCAGGATGGGCAGCACAATGGGCAGACAATCCTCCCGGAACACATTCGCCAGGACGTCCAGAGCGGCCGCACTGCACTTGCGCAGATTCCACTCCGATAGAGAGCTGTCATCGTCCAGGCCATCATCGTAATCATCGTCGTCATCCTCGCCGGCGGCACCGGCCTGGCCGCCGCCCGCCTCCTGTCCACTCTTGATTGTGTGTGTGCGGGACTTGTGGAATCGTGGCCGTATATCCTCCTCGCGATCCGGCACCATATCATCCTCCTCTACATTTCCCTTGAGCAGGATAATATCAATCTCCGAGTACCTCATGCCGCGCACCAGTATGGGCGCCAGCTGGGCCAGATAGGGCGCCAAAACATCCTTGCAGATACTCTGTTCGGCGAGCGACAACCAAAACTCAGATGCCTCCAGGGCCACACCTTCATCGGAGTCTTGGGTGCGCAGCAGCATGTACTAAAACGGAGATGGGAAGACGTTAAAGGTGGCCAAACGATTGCCTGTATTGTTGGGGAACTCACCTCGATTATCTGCGACATGTGCGGCATCAATCGATCCATGCGCACCTCGAGCAGCATGACGAGTCCGTGGCAAACGTTCTTGCGCACCTCGTGATCCTCATCGGACGACAAGTGAAACAGATTCTCAATGAAGGAGTCGATGTTGATCATCAGCGCCTGGGAGCGATTAATGATGAATTGATTGATGCAAGCAATGGCATGGGAACGGATCTTAGGGCTGGTGTGCTTGAAGTACTGCAAGAACTTGGGAATCATCACGTTCAGGGGTCTGTTCAGGGCGGCCGAGTCCAGGATCTCGGCGGAATCTTCGCAAATCTTCTGCAGAGCACTAAATGCACCCTCGCACACATTGAAGTCCGGATTGTCGAGCATCTCACACAGCGACGGCAGCAGCTGGGGCCAGTTGTGCAAGCCTCCATTGCTGGCAATCGTCGTGATCAGTATGCCAACTGTGGCCCGAATCAGGGGCGAGGTATCACCCACCGCCTGCAGGCATTCGTGTTTGATATACTCAACGATCTCCGGCTGCAGAGTACTGCCATGCATGCGGATGTTGTTCTTTAGGATGAGGCCGCTCAGCGAGCGTGTCGGCTCGTCTTCTGTTTTTAGTTTTGTCAGCACGTAGATGAGATAATTGTTGAAGTCTGGATACCGATTGAATTCCTCCAGTTTCTGCAACACGAAATACAACGCACAGAAATTAATAATCAGAAGGTTCCTCCCTTCCTCTGTTGCATTTGCGGAGAGCTCTCACCATTTGTACGGCCATTTGGGTCGCTGTGTCCGGGGATTGAGATTCTTTCAAGATCGCAATGATCTGCTGCAGACCGTCTCCTTGTGGTTCCCACGTCATTGTGTAGCTCTTCTAAAAATGCACACAAACTTGAATTTTCGAATTTTAATTCTAATTCGGCGGCAAGTTGAATGCCCTCTCGAAAGGGTAGGACGGACGGACGGACGGACGCACAGACGGATGGATGGACAGAGAGACACTTTGTTCGAGGCCACACTCCCCTACACATCCGCACATTCACACACACACGCACCCTCGCGCTCACAGACACTGTGTGCAGACTCGCGCAGATGCACATGTATTTTGCAGTACATATGTGCATATAATATTTACATCATCTGCAAATTGCCCTAATCGCATTTATTTTAAGTATCTCGCCCGATTGTTGCCTCCCTGCGGTGGTTTTTTATATGCGTGCGAGCGAAAGAAATACTTTTGGGGGCGCACAAGCCACACAAAAATTTCCTTCGGGAGCACCCGCCTACCACCGCCATGTTCTATCACGGTATTTCGCAACGGAAAAACACTATACAGGACATTAGAAGTGGTTTAATAACTCACCGTTCCACTTACTGTTTGTAATTGGGGTGTGCGCTAAAACCAATTCACTCGAAAATTACTTGAACTTTTCTATTTTCTCTTTTTTCGCCTTTTCTTTGCACAATTATCAGGGTTGTGTGGGATATCGATTGGTTTTCTACGGAATATTCTTGGCGCGAATATATATATTTTTAAGTGTGTATTGAGAATGTAATATTATAATGTAATGTTTATCAAGGAATACTTGATACCTGTCCTGTCGATGTCAAAAGGATTTATTTATTGTATAAATTGTTGCTGCCAATATGGTCACACTTAGTGGTGGCATCGGTCTCTATCGAATAATCGCAGTTTCAACCCTAATTATAGGCTATTCACACTGACGACCATCCACCATCCATTTCGGGGATGGTCCGTAAGGTTTTGCCGTTCCGAAAATTTCCCAGTTAGTTCATCATCCATTTTGGATGTTCTTAAACCGCACGTTTCTATGCGATAGTTAGCCGATGGTTTTCAAATGCAACCCTAAAAAGCAATGAATGGCAATAAAAAATAGTTCGCGCCTAGACATATTTCAAATCTTAATTCGAATTTTAAATCGTTGAAAACAAAAAAAAGAAAAAAAACAACAGACACAATACAAAATGGAGAGACCTGAAATTGGTGGTAGTAAGGTATATATGTACCTTATTGGTACATAGGTGGTACATATCTACATATGTATTTGCTTTCTTTTTTTATGAGTATTTTGCAGCCATTAAATAAACAAACAATACACGTAAGTCGAAATAGACTGCATATATTGATAATCTCGCTACAAACATTTGACGGATTCGCGGGTGTCCCGAAATAATTCCGTTTATGTCGACCGGGACAGATCCAACTACGGCTCTAGTATTATTTCTGCAACCAAGGCGCCGCACCAAAGCGGATTAAACTGGAAAACCTGGAGGAGATTGTGCGGAAAATGCTTGAAGTCCAGAAGGACCAGCAGAAATTACAGAATGAGCACCAGGAAACAAAGCGAGAGATACTCCAGCAAATTACGAGCAGCCGGGGCCAAACCAACTTCCAAACAAAGCTACTGCAATTTTTAATGGAGTCCAAATAGTAACGTATATTGTACATATATGGATTGTTTTATTATAGTCAAAAATATAGCCAATTTACTAATTTAAAGTTGTTAAAATTTCACAATTCAGACGCTGCCAATTATTAGCATTATTATTATTAGCAATCAAACAACTGAACAGAGAATAAAAACGATTACTTCACGACTAAGCCTCATTTCCTTGTTCATTGCCACGCTTAAATTGCATTCCTTAGTATTTTTCGTGACATTCTCGTCCTAAAAAAGTCGTATAATAGGCACGGGATTCGAAAGCAACGCGCCAAATCAAAATTCAAGCCTTCACTAGTTGTGCTCTTCTAACACACGGCACCAAGTTCGAAAATTCTACACACATTTTTAGTGTATCGATATTAAAGTGCGATAAGTTGTATCGAGCCTGAGTTGTATCGGCAGATTTGAAAGTCTTGCCTCCCCATTTTACAGTTTAATCGGGCCCGCGGGCAAGTAAACAACGAAGTAATGTGGAGTCTAACTTCAGAAAAGTAGTTCCGTTGATATCGACAAACAAATCCCATATTGATATTACCTACCTAAACAAAATGTTCAACAAAATAATAGTCGCAGTGTTGTCACGTCAATGTTGCTGGTATTTGAAGACCTGTTGCTTGTCAACCGGAGTATGGACATTTGTATACCCTATTTCGGTAATTTTATATAAAGATCCTGTATTCCAAACTGTTTTAAAACTTAATTAATAAATAAATTTTCTCAAATTGATATGTTTTAGACATATTCATGAATTTGATTAGTTTCTTGTATATATATCCTGATCCCGATGCTGCTTGTTTTCTAGGCACATGAGTCTGGCCGCATTTTTGCAATGCATATTTGACGATTTTCATTGGCCGAAAGCAAAAATCGCGTCGTCCCGTTTCTAAACCTTTTCAGTTACCAAAACCGTTAATGTGCGATATATTTAAACCTGTGGAAAAGGGTACCCAACCATTAAAAGTAACTTATCAATACCAAGTCTAATACCAGTCCGTCCTAGGTCCGTTAAACTGACCAACATGGCAGTACCGAATGGCAAGAAGGCAGAAGCGGGACAGCATGTTTGGATATGTCGTGTTAATATTCCCCAATAATTGCGGCATATTCACCCTTAGCCAATGTCCAAAGGCCTCCAGCTTTCGGCTATTAAAGTGGCTCAGCCTGAATGGTATACCATCCAGGGCCGCCAATTTTCGCCTTTTCACCTCCTGAATATGAACATTACGTACATTTCCCGGTGGGTTCACCTTTTCAATGGTTGGGAAATGCAGTTCCAATCATCACCATATGTCGACCCAAGTACAGTAATTAAAGTACATAATTTAAAAGTATGGAATGAGACTCATTGTTGTCTACCGGTTAAAAGAGAGCCTTAACCGATTTGAAGAGAGCGCCAAATAGAAATTGTTTGAAAGTGAATGCGCGACAAGGATTTAAATGCAATCCATTGGAACAAATGATGCACGGAAGCACGATTTCGAAATTGAAGCGGCGCAGCGCTGCTCCAGCCCATGATGCAATTATTCAAGGTGGCGAGTGTCCTTTCAAGTGCTTGATTTGCGAGAAGAAATTTAATAGCAAGATGCACCTAGATGAGCACACTCGTATTCACACTGGCGAGCGTCCTTTCAAGTGCTTGTTTTGCGACAAGACATTTCACATGGCGTATGCAAGCAGCAAAGCAGGAAAGACGAATATATGTTTTGGTCGCTTTTTTTTTTTTTAATTCATTTATTTATTAGTTTTTTACAATAGCCACCGCAAGCGCGAGCCGCTGCCGAATTGATAATGATCGGAGCCGGAGGAGGCGGGACGGCCTGCTGGGACGGCAATATTACAATGCAGTCGAGGAAGGGAGAATTTCGACCGCTTCCTGTCGTACAATAGCCAACAGATTCGCGAGCCGCTGCCGCAAATCCAATCCAAATTGATAAATATGCATATGGTACTTCTAATCGCAGAAGTTCGCGCACGGGCCAGGATAGCGGTCGAAATGGTAAAAGGTATGTTGAGAGCGGGCAACATATTGACGAAATGGATTCTCTGGAACAAGACTTTGAGCAGAATATGGTACAGTTGAAGAATACGGTAATGGTGGGGATCTTATACCGCACACATGCATATGTTTAATCTTGATCTATAGTCCTGAATCGTTTTGTGGCCCATATCAAAGGAAGATGCCAAGCGTTTGGCACCACCCAGCGATAGCGCACACATTGCAGATTTATTCGGTGATTTCCTATAGCTGCCGCCAGTGCCACGCGATAGGGTATTCGTTATATTTCACATGCGCCCAAATCTATGAAAAATTCACCATTCTGCAAGGAAAACCAGATTCTAAATTTTAAATTTAAATAAACGTCTTTAATCCTCTAACTGTATGTAGCGGCCATACGTTTTAGGCACAAAAAGAAATACCATTAAAGAATACTTATAATTTAATTTAACAATTTTAACTTTTTGTTGGAACTGGTGGGATTCGGGAGCGGCTGGTGCTTGAGAGCCAGAAAGCGGGAGGAGCGGCAGCGGCCAAATTAATTCATATGGAAATATTAAATATTCAGTTTTTGTCGGTGTCGACGGTCGATAGTTGACCGCGATAGGCGAGATAGTATTAGATCTAGGATTTAATGTATATCGATAAAAGGTGAATTTCTAGCCACGAATGAACTTCGGCTACCATGAGGTGCCGCCATAATAAGACGCAGAGCGCTGCTTCTTCGAATGTCCAAGATTTCGGCAAGATCGAGAGGATCTAAGCAACAAGCTTGGAAGAATGCCAGCGGTGGCAAACCTGGCAGAATGCCTGCTGGAGTCGGAAGAAAACTGGGCCGCGATTAGATTCATGGCCGCAACTATGGCTACCAAACTGCGTCGTGAAGAAAGAGCACGCAATGCAAGGCGATAAAGGATAATGGAGATTATTAAGAGAAGAGCCCTACGGGCATCTCCCCCCGGCGAAGTAATATCTCGCGACAGTACCGCCGGGATCCGGGATAGGTGTTGTTGGTTTTAGAGGGGTTAGAGTCCCTCACTTCGGCTTCGGCTGAGTCGGCATGAAGCTTTCCTGTAGTCACACAAAAAAAACAACATGTGTATCAATGTGCAGGAAGAGGCTCCCAATTTTGACATTGACATTAAGGAAGGCTCTTACACAGTAAGGAACCCTCTAAGGGACTACGCTGATGAACAGGCTGGCCTGAAGATGAGTGTTTCAATACATCAACCTGAGATTCTGAAAATAGAGCATGTGCCCGAGCTGGCTCAGGTGACAGAATCGAAACTTAACAATCTGAAATTAGAGCACGTTTTGACAGAAAAGAAGGTTCACATCATGATGCAATTATACATACATGATGCAATTATATACATTTCCACCGTTGTAGAAAAGCCACCCCCTGCGGAGGGCGTCTTGGAGACTGAAGATGAAATGGAAAAACGTCACATATTCCAGACCTATCGTAACATCATCAAGAGTAACGACAAAGAAACTAAGCCCGTCCGACTATGCGATCGTGACGACTACTTCAAGAACTTTCCCGAGGACCTCAAGAAGGAAGGCTTTAAAGTCATTAATTCCAACGAATTTAAGACTGTGAGGGAGAAGGCAATCAGACTTCTGTACGCTTTGGGGTTGCCTCATACCATCAGCACAGTAAAATCCATTTCCGGTAGGACAATGATTAAAGTCGAACTCGACTGCAGCTACGATGGCATTTGGATTGACTATGAGAGCGATATTTATAGCCACATCATTGAGTTTATGGTGGATATGCTTGATTAGGGTTACTTATTGAATAGAACCTGCAACCTGCTCCTGAAGACGAACTCGAAGCTGAGCGGCATCCTCCAAACGCTGAAGACTGATACGCTCATTATGGCGAAGAACCGAAATGATAATATATGTTTTGGTCCCTCTTTTTTTTTTAATTCATTTATTTATTAGTTTTTTACAATAGCCACCGCAAGCGCGAGCCGCTGCCGAATTGATAATGATCGGAGCCGGAGGAGGCGGGACGGCCTGCTGGGACGGCAATATTACAATGCAGTCGAGGAAGGGAGAATTTCGACCGCTTCCTGTCGTACAATAGCCAACAGATTCGCCAGCCGCTGCCGCAACTCCAATCAAAATTAATGTAGCGGCAATACGTTTTAGGCACAAAGAAATTGAAGCAGCGCAGCTCACCGTTCCTTTGAATATGTGTGCGTGTTATGTTAGGTTTCCTAGCCGTTGCTGCCTGGGCCTGGGTAAATCTAGTGATGACAGCAGTGCCTAGTGATGGACTTTTTCGTGCAATATCTGTCTATTAGCCCAAATAGATAATTATTGTAATGTGAAGTCATGATTGAAATATATTATGTATTTTAACATGTGTTGTTTATCCGCTCATTATATTCGTATAGTCTATATTAAAAAACACTTGCCAGCAATTCTAAGCCCTATACATGCAGCATATAAGAATACGTGTGCATCCATACATTAAAATACGCTCGAGCCACAAGAGAAAACGCAAACCAAACAACACATTAGCGCTGAAAACTAAAAAAAAAACATACTATCACATATTTTGGGTGTTGCTGCTGGGTTGCTGTGACGCGCCGCGTCATGAACAGAACGTGACGCCACCAGAGGCGAATTTATTAAACTGGGGCCGCTTGCTAAAGTTCGTTTGCCAGCATATCCTGTATGGTTAGTGGCTCCGGCTAACTTTGGATGACATATTTAAATATTTTTGCTTGAAACATTGTGACCAACGTTGCCCCCAAGTTATATCATTTGATTGGTATTTTTATTTTGTTTCGGTATTATTGCATTATTGGCATTTCTGCGTAAAACGGTTACCGGTCACACTGTAAGCAATTAAACTTGTAAACAAATTCGCGAATTTCGCTTACATTTCGTTTAAAACACACAAAATAACCCGAAAATGTTGGCCCTGCCTGATCCTGCTGCTGGAACCATACCCGACAAGGCGTGGCAGCCACATTTTGTGACCCTTGAAACGAGGCAAGCCCCGGGTACAACATTTCAATGTTAAAATATAATAATTTCCTTTGCGTTTTTCCCGCTTTTCCGAACAGCATGGGCGAAATTACTGTAGAACTGTACTGGAAGCATGCCCCCAACACGTGCCGCAACTTTGCAGAGCTCTCCCGCCGGGGATACTACAACAATGTGGTTTTCCATCGCATCATTCGCGATTTCATGATTCAGGGCGGCGATCCCACGGGTACTGGACGCGGCGGCACCTCCATCTATGGCTCGGAATTCGGAGACGAGCTCCATGGCGATCTCAAGCACACGGGCGCTGGGATCCTATCGATGGCGAACAGCGGCCCGGATACGAATGGATCCCAGTTTTTCATCACTTTGGCGCCCACGCAGTGGCTGGATGGAAAGCACACGATCTTCGGCAGGGTCTACACGGGCATGGAGGTGGTGAAGCGCATCGGAATGGTGGAGACGGACAAGAACGACAGGCCGGTGGATCCGTTGAGGATCGTCAAGGCAAAGGTCGAGAAGCTCTGATGATCGGATGCTCCCAAAGGACTGTTCTTTTTTTTTGTAATGTTACTTTATGATTGGAATGGAATGTAATGACTAGAAAACACACACAAATCCATGTTCGTTTTGCTTCGATCCTACATAATGCTGTCCAGCGTGTCCACCAGTCGCTTGATCTCCCTGCTGAAGGGAGGAAAAGGAAAAGGCGTTGTGGGACATACAACCTTTAACGAACTTCAGATGGACGACTCACATTCTTTGGCCCAATCGCTCTGTGGGCTTCATGGACTTGGTGATTTCCTCCGTTTTGGCCAGCAGCTGGTACTGGCATTTGATGTTCGCATCCAGCGTATCCGTCAGCTTGTTCACCGCATTCTTGTGCACCTCCACATTGTCGGCCGTGATCGAGGAGATGGAGTGCAGCAGATTGCCCAGATTCTCCAGCAGATTGTCCACCGAGGTGGCCAGATACTGGGCCTCCAGCTCAATATCGCTGAGCACGTTGCCATCCACCTCGGGGATATTCCGCGACTGGAGAAAGCGGCGCGTGAGGATACCTTCCCCTCCACCAGGGCCCATTGATGTGGAGGGCGTCGTATGCTCCGAAGAGTAGTCCAAAGGCGTGGCAGCGCCAGCTCCCTCGCGCAGCTTTTCCTCCAGATTGTGGGCCACAAAATGTCGCATTTCACCGGACTCCCCATACGGAGGATCTGCTTGGGGCGGCGAATCTATAGAAAACGTTGCTAGAGGAGATTAAGAGTATCACTCACTGGTCTCCGACTTGCCCCGCATCTGGAGGGGCTCCCCGGAGCTGTCTTTGGAATTGCTGTCGTCATCGTCGCCCTCTGGCTGATCCTCCTCCTCGCCAGAGTCCAGATTCACATAGCTGTCGCCCCCACCCTGACCGGGAAGGCTGTTCGTATTACCCGCCGTTGGGGTGATGTCCTGCAGGACGTGCTCGGGCACTGCCCCCGGATATTGCGCCAGAAAGGGGATCTCTGTGTACGATGAGGCGGGTGTGCTCGTCCGCTGCGTGTGCTCCCCCTGCTCGTTCTCCTCCTCCGTGTAGCCATAACGCGGGCGGATGGGTATGTCCTGGCTGCGGTGTGTCATGGTGCTTGGCCCAGGGGTCTACCAGATGCGAAAAAACGGTTGGAACAAAGAAAAAGCGAAGATTTTTTGGAATAAAAACAAACTATTCGGCGGAGTGTGACCACAGTCGGCGAGGGCAAAAATGCAGCAACATGCGGAATAGCGCTAATTTGAATATTGCGCGAACGAAAGTATCACTTGTCACTTGAACTTATTTTCTTGGTCTGGCTCTTCTTTCAGGCGTTTTCCCTGGGTCTAGATTCGTGGATTAAAAATCTTTAAAAACTGCATTTCAATTGCAGATTCGGTGTTATATATAGATATTATTTTTAAAATAAATGAACGCAAAGGAACGATAAGTTTGATTGATTGATTCTGCTGCTGCAAACGCCTCCGAAGATATGAGAAATCGCGTTCAAAATTATTATTATATGAGTGTAGGGTATTAAAAGAGTCGAGCACTTCCAAGAACCAAATTAGCAAGGCGAAGGTTCAGCCGACGTCGACTGAGGCTACGACTGCGCGGCTGTCATTTCGCCATTTCGACACACCCGTCAGCCGATTTATGTATGTATGTAACTCTCTTACTCTTGTATACATATGTATATGTATGGACCCATAGGCCATATCAATCTCTGTGGGCACAAGCCCACAGATGATTTTACAGAGTGTGACCATAACCAAAGCACCAACGGGCACATTATCAACAAAACGCGTTAGGAACACGCAAGTACGGAACAGCTGCTTATCGGAAATAAAAGGGGCTCCGCCAGGGCAATCGTTATCAGTTCGGCTCCGGCCAAGGGGAGGTAAGCATCGGCAGCAACCACCAACAGCTCCAGCAAACCTTCCGTCCCTCTTGGAGTGTACTCCATCCTCCGCAACCCATTCCTCTCGGGGCGCACTTAAACCTCCGCAACCAATCTTCTCCTCGGAGCGCACCTTAGCTTCCGCAACAAATCTCGGAGCGCACTAAGCCTCCGCAACGCATCTTCTCCCCGGAGCGCACTTAAACCTCCGCAACGTTCTTCTCCTCGGAGCCCATTAAACCTCCGCAAACAATCTTCTCCTCGGAGCGCACCTTAGCCTCCGCAACGCATCTTCTCCCCGGAGCGCACTTAAACCTCCGCAACGCATCTTCTCCCCGGAGCGCACTTAAACCTCCGCAACCTTTCTTCTCATCGAGGCGCATTAAGCCTCCGCAACGCATCTTCTCCCCGGAGCGCACTTAAACCTCCGCAACGTTCTTCTTTTCCTCGGAGCCCATTAAACCTCCGCAACCTTTCTTCTCATCGAGGCGCATTAAGCCTCCGCAACGCATCTTCTCCCCGGAGCGCACTCAAACCTCCGCAACCAACGCATCTTCTCCCCGGAGCGCACTTAAACCTCCGCAACGCATCTTCTCCCCGGAGCGCACTTAAACCTCCGCAACGTTCTTCTCCTCGGAGCCCATTAAACCTCCGCAACCTTTCTTCTCATCGAGGCGCATTAAGCCTCCGCAACGCATCTTCCCCCGGAGCGCACTTAAACCTCCGCAACGTTCTTCTCCTCGGAGCCCATTAAACCTCCGCAACCTTTCTTCTCATCGAGGCGCACTAAGCCTCCGCAACGCATCTTCTCCCCGGAGCGCACTTAAACCTCCGCAACGTTCTTGCACTCCTCGGAGCCCATTAAACCTCCGCAACACCGACCCGACGACCCCCAGGACCATATGTGAACATATTGTTCGGGCCAGCCTCCGAAGAATAACCGTAATATTAAGCATTATTATTGTATGAGCAGAGAGCCGCCTATGTTGTAAAACGTTGACTTTCTGCAGAGCTGCTGCGCTCTCCCGCTAAAGGGGGGGCTGGGCTTTTTTGATCGCCGCCGCCACTTCGGCAATTACTTTGATCTGCTGCCGCCACTTCGGCAATCACTTTGATCTAACGCCGTCGTCTATTTTAGTTCTATGCTAACCCCTCTGCGCATTGGTTGCATATCGATCTCGCATAAACTTTATCTGGCCATAGTTTTCAAGGACGCAATCGGCTTCCGCTAAGCCACCAAGATTAAAAACGAATTATAAAGTTTAACCCAAACTCTTTTTTCATTTGAAATAAAATAGGTGCCAAAAAATCTTGGCATCTCAAACAATTATTATACAATATATGTAGCATATGTACATAATATACATATGTGCATATATAAATAAGTATACAATAATTAAATAATACAAAACCCACCCTTTTCTGCTACCTAGCAAAAGCAGAGACAGAGAGACGTCAGCCGACGCCGACTGAGGTGGCGGCTGCTGTACGCAGAAGCAAGCACATACAAAATCACACACATACAGCGACAGCCGATATATCTCTCTCACTCTTGCAAGGCAGACCTCCGGCGGCGCGACTGCGCTGCTTCGAACTCATTTTTGCAAATGGCGGCGCTGCCGATTGCTATAAAAAGGCGAGCACAGTCGGAGCCAGGCGACTTTATTTTTTTTTTTTTTTTACTGTTAACATCTATTCTACTAAGAAGTACCTATCCAAATACTATAAATAATTATTATTTCCACCATAAGCATTCCTTTCTGTCTCGCTGCAATTGAAGTGCGCAGGGAGTCAGCACCATGTGCACCATGCGCACCCTCCCCGTGGATCCCGCGTGGCTTCACGTTGCTTCGACAAACGGGGAGTAGGGCCCGGAATCGCGTGTCGCCCCAGAGAGTCCTGGTACCCGCAGGTTCCCATGAATATTGTGATGAGGCTGCACAAGCGCATGCTGGCTGTTCGGATTCCCTGGTCGAAAGCCCATGCTTCCTAGCTCTTGGATGGGATTCCATTTGCAGGAGGCCTCCCAACCAGAGCTTGCATGCTTGAATGCGACAGGCGGCTACAGCTGTCAGTGCAACGTGGCATACAGACTTCCTCGGAACTCTCTCTATCAATAGTCGTGCTCTTGATAACAGGCTTCTATCGAAATACATTTTAAATTAATGAAGAATTCAGCAGTTTCCACCTTATACTTACAAATCCAATGCTGGTCTCATCGTTCTGAAAAAAGGCATAACTTGCCTCTGAATAACGGGCCGACTGTGTCTGCTGGTAGCGACTACATAGGGCACGATTGCACTGTGCACTACAGGGTTTCCGAGAATTTATAGGACCCAGCATCATGCTACTGAGATCGCGTTCCTATCGGAATAAAATTATATAATTCACCAATAGTTATGCAATAGTTGCCGCAATTCACACTCACAGATCTGTCGATGGTCTCATTGTTGCCCAACAATTCATAAACTGACTGCTGCTGACTTTGCGGCTGCTGCGGGATACCTAAAGACTGTGCATGCCGGGCCGACTGTGCCTGCTGGGAGCACCTGCATAGGGCACGATTGCACTGTGCCTCACAGTGATTCTGAGAATTCCCGAGACCCATCTGCGTGCTATTGAGTGTGTAAATGTAGAATTAAATTTAGAATTTTGTAAATTTTATGTGTGCTGTTTTGAATAGAGACATAAAAATACAGTTTTGCGTGAATATGTGCTTTTGAATATTTTTATATTGTGACGACGCTGTGGCCGGGGTATGCTCGCTGCGCCGGGGTTCACAGTGATTTGTTTGATCTCTGGATGTTGTAGCTGAAAAAGAGTCTCGTAGTTCAAGTATAAGGCGTGGATTAAGCGGTACAAAGAAATAGGGTTGTTTTATTGGTTTTAAAAGGGCTGCCGCAAGGGTTCGAGCCAGACGCACTGAGCAGCGGTACCACCTTTACGAAGAGGTGGCAACTACTCTCAGAGCTCCAACGGCGGTTCTGGCAGGCCTGGTCGAAGGACTACGTCCACAGCCTCCAGCGTCGCAGCAAGTGGCAAACGCCAGAGCCCAACATAGAGGTGGGGGCCATTGTGGTAGTCCACGAAGACCACACGCAGCCGCAGCGGTGGATCACCAACAGGGTGATCAGCGTCGTCGAAGGAGCGGATTGAAGGGTCAGGGTGGTCGAGGTGCGGACAGGAGGGGGCGCCATTAAGCGCCCAATTCACAAATTGGCCCAGCTCCCGGCAGATTGAAGACCGACGTGCGGTCGATCAAGGCTGCCGGAATGTCGGTACAGCGGTCGATGCAGTTTTAAATAAGTTAGATTTAAATTGGAAATGAAATTAATGAAGTCGCTACCGCCTAAGATCTGCCGCCTAACATAGTTACATGCACTCAAACTAATGAAGCAACGTAACGATGTTGATCAACATTCGCTGCAGCCTAGCCTATTGTAATAAACTGAGAGGGAGTCGCAATCTCGAATTGATAGAAAACGTTCGTGTTTTTTGATTTACCCCGCTAGACCCACATGTCCGAAGCCTGAGTAAAGGCAGTTAAAATAAATTATCGCAAAACTCGGGCACACAGTCCCAGTGTAGACAAAAAGCTAACTGCTATGGAGGATTAAAGACGATTATTTAAATTTAAAATTTAGAATCTGGTTTTTCCTTGCAGAATGGTGAGTTTTTCATAGATTTGGGCGCATGTGAAATATAACGAATACCCTATCGCGTGGCACTGGCGGCAGCGATAGGAAATCACCGAATAAATCTGCAATGTATTTTCTTTCTACGCTATCGCTGGGTGGTGCCAAACGCTTGGCGTCTTCCTTTGATATGGGCCACAAAACGATTCAGGACTATAGATCAAGATTAAACATATGCATGTGTGTGGTATAACATCCCCACCATTACCGTATTCTTCAACTGTACCATATTCTGCTCAAAGTCTTGTTCCAGAGAATCCATTTCGTCAATATGTTGCCCGCTCTCAACATACCTTTTACCATTTCGAGCGCACCTTAGCCTCCGCAACGCATCTTCTCCCCGGAGCGCACTTAAACCTCCGCAACGCATCTTCTCCCCGGAGCGCACTTAAACCTCCGCAACCTTTCTTCTCATCGAGGCGCATTAAGCCTCCGCAACGCATCTTCTCCCCGGAGCGCACTTAAACCTCCGCAACGTTCTTCTCCTCGGAGCCCATTAAACCTCCGCAACCTTTCTTCTCATCGAGGCGCATTAAGCCTCCGCAACGCATCTTCTCCCCACAGCGCACTTAAACCTCCGCAACGTTCTTCTCCTCGGAGCCCATTAAACCTCCGCAACCTTTCTTCTCATCGAGGCGCACTAAGCCTCCGCAACGCATCTTCTCCCCGGAGCGCACTTAAACCTCCGCAACGTTCTTCTCCTCGGAGCCCATTAAACCTCCGCAACACCGACCCGACGACCCCCAGGACCATATGTGAACATATTGTTCGGGCCAGCCTCCGAAGAATAACCGTAATATTAAGCATTATTATTGTATGAGCAGAGAGAGCCGCCTATGTTGTAAAACGTTGACTTTCTGCAGAGCTGCTGCGCTCTCCCGCTAAAGGGGCTCTCTGCCGCCGCCACTTCGGCAATTACTTTGATCTGCTGCCGCCACTTCGGCAATCACTTTGATCTAACGCCGTCGTCTATTTTTAGTTCTATGCTAACCCCTCTGCGCATTGGTTGCATATCGATCTCGCATAAACTTTATCTGGCCATAGCAAGCAATCGGCTTCCGCTAAGCCACCAAGATTAAAAACGAATTATAAAGTTTAACCCAAACTCTCTTTTCATTTGAAACAAATAGGTGCCAAAAAAGCTTGGCATCTCAAACACATATGTTCACGCATATATGTATGTATGAAAACCCACCCTTTACTGCTACGTACCAAAAGGAGAGAAAGAGAATGAGAGAGATGTTCTAGCGTCAATACTAGAGATGGGCATGCACTGAAATTTTTCGGCAGGACCACGCACGGCAGGCACGTACGGTCTAGCACAATATATATAAATAATAAAAAAAAAAAACCTTTCTTAATATTAAACCTCAACGCATTACATATTCAATAAAAGTCATAGGGTTATCGACTTGATGTGATAGTTTTGTCGTAAGCCTTAAACACAAGTTACGATTAGTGAGGATGGAAAATCAGATCTGATCTTTTCTTGGCAAATGGTTCATCGTATTTTTTCGTGCCCCTGGACAATATTTAGTTTTCCAGGACGCGCCATCGTGTTGCGATGTGACACGAAGAAAACACGGTCCGTGCCCACCTCTAATTCTGACAAAAGTCGCACAATTCATACACATATGTATGTGTGATATACATATGTATATAATTTTTCACCGCAAATCTTTTATAAATATATATAATATATAAATTATAATTATAAATATGATGAATAATATTATTGTTCGGGCCAGCCGCCGAAGAATAACCGTAATATTAAGCATTATTATTGTATGAGCAGAGAGAGCCGCCTATGTTGTACAACGTTGACTTTCTGCAGAGCTGCTGCGCTCTCCCGCTAAAGGGGCTCTCTGCCGCCGCCACTTCGGCAATTACTTTGATCTGCTGCCGCCACTTCGGCAATCATTTTGATCTATCGCCGTCGTCTATTTTTAGTTCTATGCTAACCCCTCTGCGCATTGGTTGCATATCGATCTCGCATAAATTTTATCTGGCCATAGCAAGCAATCGGCTTCCGCTAAGCCACCAAGATTAAAAACGAATTATAAAGTTTAACCCAAACTCTCTTTTCATTTGAAACAAATAGGTGCCAAAAAAGCTTGGCATCTCAAACAATTATTATACAATATATGTAGCATATGTACATAATATACATATGTGCATATATAAATAAGTATACAATAATTAAATAATACAAAACCCACCCTTTTCTGCTACCTAGCAAAAGCAGAGACAGAGAGACGTCAGCCGACGCCGACTGAGGTGGCGGCTGCTGTACGCAGAAGCAAGCACATACAAAATCACACACATACAGCGACAGCCGATATATCTCTCTCACTCTTGCAAGGCAGACCTCCGGCGGCGCGACTGCGCTGCTTCGAACTCATTTTTGCAAATGGCGGCGCTGCCGATTGCTATAAAAAGGCGAGCACAGTCGGAGCCAGGCGACTTTATTTTTTTTTTTACTGTTAACATCTATTCTACTAAGAAGTACCTATCCAAATACTATAAATAATTATTATTTCCACCATAAGCATTCCTTTCTGTCTCGCTGCAATTGAAGTGCGCAGGGAGTCAGCACCATGTGCACCATGCGCACCCTCCCCGTGGATCCCGTGTGGCTTCACGTTGCTTCGACAAACGGGGAGTAGGGCCCGGAATCGCGTGTCGCCCCAGAGAGTCCTGGTACCCGCAGGTTCCCATGAATATTGTGATGAGGCTGCACAAGCGCATGCTGGCTGTTCGGATTCCTGGTCGAAAGCCCATGCTTCCTAGCTCTTGGATGGGATTCCATTTGCAGGAGGCCTCCCAACCAGAGCTTGCATGCTTGAATGCGACAGGCGGCTACAGCTGTCAGTGCAACGTGGCATACAGACTTCCTCGGAACTCTCTCTATCAATAGTCGTGCTCTTGATAACAGGCTTCTATCGAAATACATTTTAAATTAATGAAGAATTCAGCAGTTTCCACCTTATACTTACAAATCCAATGCTGGTCTCATCGTTCTGAAAAAGGCATAACTTGCCTCTGAATAACGGGCCGACTGTGTCTGCTGGTAGCGACTACATAGGGCACGATTGCACTGTGCACTACAGGGTTTCCGAGAATTTATAGGACCCAGCATCATGCTACTGAGATCGCGTTCCTATCGGAATAAAATTATATAATTCACCAATAGTTATGCAATAGTTGCCGCAATTCACACTCACAGATCTGTCGATGGTCTCATTGTTGCCCAACAATTCATAAACCGACTGCTGCTGACTTTGCGGCTGCTGCGGGATACCTAAAGACTGTGCATGCCGGGCCGACTGTGCCTGCTGGGAGCACCTGCATAGGGCACGATTGCACTGTGCCTCACAGTGATTCTGAGAATTCCTGACCCATCTGCGTGCTATTGAGTGTGTAAATGTAGAATTAAATTTAGAATTTTGTAAATTTTATGTGTGCTGTTTTGAATAGAGACATAAAAATACAGGTTTGCGTGAATATGTGCTTTTGAATATTTTTATATTGTGACGACGCTGTGGCCAGGGTATGCTCGCTGCGCCGGGGTTCACAGATATTTGTTTGATCTCTGGATGTTGTAGCTGAAAAGAGTCTCGTAGTTCAAGCATAAGGCGTGGATTAAGCGGTACAAAGAAGGTGTTCGGGCCAGCCGCCGAAGAATAACCGTAATATTAAGCATTATTATTGTATGAGCAGAGAGAGCCGCCTATGTTGTACAACGTTGACTTTCTGCAGAGCTGCTGCGCTCTCCCGCTAAAGGGGCTCTCTGCCGCCGCCACTTCGGCAATTACTTTGATCTGCTGCAGCCACTTCGGCAATCACTTTGATCTAACGCCGTCGTCTATTTTTTCAGTTCTATGCTAACCCCTCTGCGCATTGGTTGCATATCGATCTCGCATAAATTTTATCTGGCCATAGCAAGCAATCGGCTTCCGCTAAGCCACCAAGATTAAAAACGAATTATAAAGTTTAACCCAAACTCTCTTTTCATTTGAAACAAATAGGTGCCAAAAAAGCTTGGCATCTCAAACACTTAATATTAAACCTCAACGCATTACATATTCAATAAAAGTCATAGGGTTATCGACTTGATGTGATAGTTTTGTCGTAAGCCTTAAACACAAGTTACGATTAGTGAGGATGGAAAATCAGATCTGATCTTTTCTTGGCAAATGGTTCATCGTATTTTTTCGTGCCCCTGGACAATATTTAGTTTTCCAGGACGCGCCATCGTGTTGCGATGTGACACGAAGAAAACACGGTCCGTGCCCACCTCTAATTCTGACAAAAGTCGCACAATTCATACACATATGTATGTGTGATATACATATGTATATAATTTTTCACCGCAAATCTTTTATAAATATATATAATATATAAATTATAATTATAAATATGATGAATAATATTATTATACAATATATGTAGCATATGTACATAATATACATATGTGCATATATAAATAAGTATACAATAATTAAATAATACAAAACCCACCCTTTTCTGCTACCTAGCAAAAGCAGAGACAGAGAGACGTCAGCCGACGCCGACTGAGGTGGCGGCTGCTGTACGCAGAAGCAAGCACATACAAAATCACACACATACAGCGACAGCCGATATATCTCTCTCACTCTTGCAAGGCAGACCTCCGGCGGCGCGACTGCGCTGCTTCGAACTCATTTTTGCAAATGGCGGCGCTGCCGATTGCTATAAAAGGCGAGAGCACAGTCGGGGCCAGGCGACTTTATTTTTTTTTTTTTACTGTTAACATCTATTCTACTAAGAAGTACCTATCCAAATACTATAAATAATTATTATTTCCACCATAAGCATTCCCTTCTGTCTCGCTGCAATTGAAGTGCGCAGGGAGTCAGCACCATGTGCACCATGCGCACCCTCCCCGTGGATCCCGTGTGGCTTCACGTTGCTTCGACAAACGGGGAGTAGGGCCCGGAATCGCGTGTCGCCCCAGAGAGTCCTGGTAGCCGCAGGTTCCCATGAATATTGTGATGAGGCTGCACAAGCGCATGCTGGCTGTTCGGATTCCCTGGTCGAAAGCCCATGCTTCCTAGCTCTTGGATGGGATTCCATTTGCAGGAGGCCTCCCAACCAGAGCTTGCATGCTTGAATGCGACAGGCGGCTACAGCTGTCAGTGCAACGTGGCATACAGACTTCCTCGGAACTCTCTCTATCAATAGTCGTGCTCTTGATAACAGGCTTCTATCGAAATACATTTTAAATTAATGAAGAATTCAGCAGTTTCCACCTTATACTTACAAATCCAATGCTGGTCTCATCGTTCTGAAAAAAGGCATAACTTGCCTCTGAATAACGGGCCGACTGTGTCTGCTGGTAGCGACTACATAGGGCACGATTGCACTGTGCACTACAGGGTTTCCGAGAATTTATAGGACCCAGCATCATGCTACTGAGATCGCGTTCCTATCGGAATAAAATTATATAATTCACCAATAGTCATGCAATAGTTGCCGCAATTCACACTCACAGATCTGTCGATGGTCTCATTGTTGCCCAACAATTCATAAACCGACTGCTGCTGACTTTGCGGCTGCTGCGGGATACCTAAAGACTGTGCATGCCGGGCCGACTGTGCCTGCTGGGAGCACCTGCATAGGGCACGATTGCACTGTGCCTCACAGTGATTCTGAGAATTCCCGGGACCCATCTGCGTGCTATTGAGTGTGTAAATGTAGAATTAAATTTAGAATTTTGTAAATTTTATGTGTGCTGTTTTGAATAGAGACATAAAAATACAGGTTTGCGTGAATATGTGCTTTTGAATATTTTTATATTGTGACGACGCTGTGGCCGGGGTATGCTCGCTGCGCCGGGGTTCACAGATATTTGTTTGATCTCTGGATGTTGTAGCTGAAAAAGAGTCTCGTAGTTCAAGTATAAGGCGTGGATTAAGCGGTACAAAGAAGGTGTTCGGGCCAGCCGCCGAAGAATAACCGTAATATTAAGCATTATTATTGTATGAGCAGAGAGCCGCCTATGTTGTACAACGTTGACTTTCTGCAGAGCTGCTGCGCTCTCCCGCTAAAGGGGCTCTCTGCCGCCGCCACTTCGGCAATTACTTTGATCTGCTGCAGCCACTTCGGCAATCACTTTGATCTAACGCCGTCGTCTATTTTTAGTTCTATGCTAACCCCTCTGCGCATTGGTTGCATATCGATCTCGCATAAATTTTATCTGGCCATAGCAAGCAATCGGCTTCCGCTAAGCCACCAAGATTAAAAACGAATTATAAAGTTTAACCCAAACTCTTTTTCATTTGAAACAAATAGGTGCCAAAAAGCTTGGCATCTCAAACACTTAATATTAAACCTCAACGCATTACATATTCAATAAAAGTCATAGGGTTATCGACTTGATGTGATAGTTTTGTCGTAAGCCTTAAACACAAGTTACGATTAGTGAGGATGGAAAATCAGATCTGATCTTTTCTTGGCAAATGGTTCATCGTATTTTTTCGTGCCCCTGGACAATATTTAGTTTTCCAGGACGCGCCATCGTGTTGCGATGTGACACGAAGAAAACACGGTCCGTGCCCACCTCTAATTCTGACAAAAGTCGCATTAATTCATACACATATGTATGTGTGATATACATATGTATATAATTTTTCACCGCAAATCTTTTATAAATATATATAATATATAAATTATAATTATAAATATGATGAATAATATTATTATACAATATATGTAGCATATGTACATAATATACATATGTGCATATATAAATAAGTATACAATAATTAAATAATACAAAACCCACCCTTTTCTGCTACCTAGCAAAAGCAGAGACAGAGAGACGTCAGCCGACGCCGACTGAGGTGGCGGCTGCTGTACGCAGAAGCAAGCACATACAAAATCACACACATACAGCGACAGCCGATATATCTCTCACTCTTTGCAAGGCAGACCTCCGGCGGCGCGACTGCGCTGCTTCGAACTCATTTTTGCAAATGGCGGCGCTGCCGATTGCTATAAAAAGGCGAGCACAGTCGGAGCCAGGCGACTTTATTTTTTTTTTTTACTGTTAACATCTATTCTACTAAGAAGTACCTATCCAAATACTATAAATAATTATTATTTCCACCATAAGCATTCCCTTCTGTCTCGCTGCAATTGAAGTGCGCAGGGAGTCAGCACCATGTGCACCATGCGCACCCTCCCGTGGATCCCGTGTGGCTTCACGTTGCTTCGACAAACGGGGAGTAGGGCCCGGAATCGCGTGTCGCCCCAGAGAGTCCTGGTAGCCGCAGGTTCCCATGAATATTGTGATGAGGCTGCACAAGCGCATGCTGGCTGTTCGGATTCCCTGGTCGAAAGCCCATGCTTCCTAGCTCTTGGATGGGATTCCATTTGCAGGAGGCCTCCCAACCAGAGCTTGCATGCTTGAATGCGACAGGCGGCTACAGCTGTCAGTGCAACGTGGCATACAGACTTCCTCGGAACTCTCTCTATCAATAGTCGTGCTCTTGATAACAGGCTTCTATCGAAATACATTTTAAATTAATGAAGAATTCAGCAGTTTCCACCTTATACTTACAAATCCAATGCTGGTCTCATCGTTCTGAAAAAGGCATAACTTGCCTCTGAATAACGGGCCGACTGTGTCTGCTGGTAGCGACTACATAGGGCACGATTGCACTGTGCACTACAGGGTTTCCGAGAATTTATAGGACCCAGCATCATGCTACTGAGATCGCGTTCCTATCGGAATAAAATTATATAATTCACCAATAGTCATGCAATAGTTGCCGCAATTCACACTCACAGATCTGTCGATGGTCTCATTGTTGCCCAAAAATTCATAAACCGACTGCTGCTGACTTTGCGGCTGCTGCGGGATACCTAAAGACTGTGCATGCCGGGCCGACTGTGCCTGCTGGGAGCACCTGCATAGGGCACGATTGCACTGTGCCTCACAGTGATTCTGAGAATTCCCGGGACCCATCTGCGTGCTATTGAGTGTGTAAATGTAGAATTAAATTTAGAATTTTGTAAATTTTATGTGTGTGCTGTTTTGAATAGAGACATAAAAATACAGGTTTGCGTGAATATGTGCTTTTGAATATTTTTATATTGTGACGACGCTGTGGCCGGGGTATGCTCGCTGCGCCGGGGTTCACAGATATTTGTTTGATCTCTGGATGTTGTAGCTGAAAAAGAGTCTCGTAGTTCAAGTATAAGGCGTGGATTAAGCGGTACAAAGAAGGTGTTCGGGCCAGCCGCCGAAGAATAACCGTAATATTAAGCATTATTATTGTATGAGCAGAGAGAGCCGCCTATGTTGTACAACGTTGACTTTCTGCAGAGCTGCTGCGCTCTCCCGCTAAAGGGGCTCTGCCGCCGCCACTTCGGCAATTACTTTGATCTGCTGCAGCCACTTCGGCAATCACTTTGATCTAACGCCGTCGTCTATTTTTAGTTCTATGCTAACCCCTCTGCGCATTGGTTGCATATCGATCTCGCATAAATTTTATCTGGCCATAGCAAGCAATCGGCTTCCGCTAAGCCACCAAGATTAAAAACGAATTATAAAGTTTAACCCAAACTCTCTTTTCATTTGAAACAAATAGGTGCCAAAAAAGCTTGGCATCTCAAACACTTAATATTAAACCTCAACGCATTACATATTCAATAAAAGTCATAGGGTTATCGACTTGATGTGATAGTTTTGTCGTAAGCCTTAAACACAAGTTACGATTAGTGAGGATGGAAAATCAGATCTGATCTTTTCTTGGCAAATGGTTCATCGTATTTTTTCGTGCCCCTGGACAATATTTAGTTTTCCAGGACGCGCCATCGTGTTGCGATGTGACACGAAGAAAACACGGTCCGTGCCCACCTCTAATTCTGACAAAGTCGCACAATTCATACACATATGTATGTGTGTGATATACATATGTATATAATTTTTCACCGCAAATCTTTTATAAATATATATAATATATAAATTATAATTATAAATATGATGAATAATATTATTATACAATATATGTAGCATATGTACATAATATACATATGTGCATATATAAATAAGTATACAATAATTAAATAATACAAAACCCACCCTTTTCTGCTACCTAGCAAAAGCAGAGACAGAGAGACGTCAGCCGACGCCGACTGAGGTGGCGGCTGCTGTACGCAGAAGCAAGCACATACAAAATCACACACATACAGCGACAGCCGATATATCTCTCTCACTCTTGCAAGGCAGACCTCCGGCGGCGCGACTGCGCTGCTTCGAACTCATTTTTGCAAATGGCGGCGCTGCCGATTGCTATAAAAAGGCGAGCACAGTCGGAGCCAGGCGACTTTATTTTTTTTTTTTCTGTTAACATCTATTCTACTAAAAGTACCTATCCAAATACTATAAATAATTATTATTTCCACCATAAGCATTCCCTTCTGTCTCGCTGCAATTGAAGTGCGCAGGGAGTCAGCACCATGTGCACCATGCGCACCCTCCCCGTGGATCCCGTGTGGCTTCACGTTGCTTCGACAAACGGGGAGTAGGGCCCGGAATCGCGTGTCGCCCCAGAGAGTCCTGGTAGCCGCAGGTTCCCATGAATATTGTGATGAGGCTGCACAAGCGCATGCTGGCTGTTCGGATTCCTGGTCGAAAGCCCATGCTTCCTAGCTCTTGGATGGGATTCCATTTGCAGGAGGCCTCCCAACCAGAGCTTGCATGCTTGAATGCGACAGGCGGCTACAGCTGTCAGTGCAACGTGGCATACAGACTTCCTCGGAACTCTCTCTATCAATAGTCGTGCTCTTGATAACAGGCTTCTATCGAAATACATTTTAAATTAATGAAGAATTCAGCAGTTTCCACCTTATACTTACAAATCCAATGCTGGTCTCATCGTTCTGAAAAAAGGCATAACTTGCCTCTGAATAACGGGCCGACTGTGTCTGCTGGTAGCGACTACATAGGGCACGATTGCACTGTGCACTACAGGGTTTCCGAGAATTTATAGGACCCAGCATCATGCTACTGAGATCGCGTTCCTATCGGAATAAAATTATATAATTCACCAATAGTCATGCAATAGTTGCCGCAATTCACACTCACAGATCTGTCGATGGTCTCATTGTTGCCCAACAATTCATAAACCGACTGCTGCTGACTTTGCGGCTGCTGCGGGATACCTAAAGACTGTGCATGCCGGGCCGACTGTGCCTGCTGGGAGCACCTGCATAGGGGCACGATTGCACTGTGCCTCACAGTGATTCTGAGAATTCCCGGACCCATCTGCGTGCTATTGAGTGTGTAAATGTAGAATTAAATTTAGAATTTTGTAAATTTTATGTGTGCTGTTTTGAATAGAGACATAAAAATACAGGTTTGCGTGAATATGTGCTTTTGAATATTTTTATATTGTGACGACGCTGTGGCTGGGTATGCTCGCTGCGCCGGGGTTCACAGATATTTGTTTGATCTCTGGATGTTGTAGCTGAAAAAAGAGTCTCGTAGTTCAAGTATAAGGCGTGGATTAAGCGGTACAAAGAAGGTGTTCGGGCCAGCCGCCGAAGAATAACCGTAATATTAAGCATTATTATTGTATGAGCAGAGAGCCGCCTATGTTGTACAACGTTGACTTTCTGCAGAGCTGCTGCGCTCTCCCGCTAAAGGGGCTCTCTGCCGCCGCCACTTCGGCAATTACTTTGATCTGCTGCAGCCACTTCGGCAATCACTTTGATCTAACGCCGTCGTCTATTTTTAGTTCTATGCTAACCCTCTGCGCATTGGTTGCATATCGATCTCGCATAAATTTTATCTGGCCATAGCAAGCAATCGGCTTCCGCTAAGCCACCAAGATTAAAAACGAATTATAAAGTTTAACCCAAACTCTCTTTTCATTTGAAACAAATAGGTGCCAAAAAAGCTTGGCATCTCAAACACTTAATATTAAACCTCAACGCATTACATATTCAATAAAAGTCATAGGGTTATCGACTTGATGTGATAGTTTTGTCGTAAGCCTTAAACACAAGTTACGATTAGTGAGGATGGAAAATCAGATCTGATCTTTTCTTGGCAAATGGTTCATCGTATTTTTTCGTGCCCCTGGACAATATTTAGTTTTCCAGGACGCGCCATCGTGTTGCGATGTGACACGAAGAAAACACGGTCCGTGCCCACCTCTAATTCTGACAAAAGTCGCACAATTCATACACATATGTATGTGTGATATACATATGTATATAATTTTTCACCGCAAATCTTTTATAAATATATATATAATATATAAATTATAATTATAAATATGATGAATAATATTATTATACAATATATGTAGCATATGTACATAATATACATATGTGCATATATAAATAAGTATACAATAATTAAATAATACAAAACCCACCCTTTCTGCTACCTAGCAAAAGCAGAGACAGAGAGACGTCAGCCGACGCCGACTGAGGTGGCGGCTGCTGTACGCAGAAGCAAGCACATACAAAATCACACACATACAGCGACAGCCGATATATCTCTCTCACTCTTGCAAGGCAGACCTCCGGCGGCGCGACTGCGCTGCTTCGAACTCATTTTTGCAAATGGCGGCGCTGCCAGATTGCTAAAAAAGGCGAGCACAGTCGGAGCCAGGCGACTTTATTTTTTTTTTTTACTGTTAACATCTATTCTACTAAAGAAGTACCTATCCAAATACTATAAATAATTATTATTTCCACCATAAGCATTCCCTTCTGTCTCGCTGCAATTGAAGTGCGCCCTGGGAGTCAGCACCATGTGCACCATGCGCACCCTCCCGTGGATCCCGTGTGGCTTCACGTTGCTTCGACAAACGGGGAGTAGGGCCCGGAATCGCGTGTCGCCCCAGAGAGTCCTGGTAGCCGCAGGTTCCCATGAATATTGTGATGAGGCTGCACAAGCGCATGCTGGCTGTTCGGATTCCCTGGTCGAAAGCCCATGCTTCCTAGCTCTTGGATGGGATTCCATTTGCAGGAGGCCTCCCAACCAGAGCTTGCATGCTTGAATGCGACAGGCGGCTACAGCTGTCAGTGCAACGTGGCATACAGACTTCCTCGGAACTCTCTCTATCAATAGTCGTGCTCTTGATAACAGGCTTCTATCGAAATACATTTTAAATTAATGAAGAATTCAGCAGTTTCCACCTTATACTTACAAATCCAATGCTGGTCTCATCGTTCTGAAAAAGGCATAACTTGCCTCTGAATAACGGGCCGACTGTGTCTGCTGGTAGCGACTACATAGGGCACGATTGCACTGTGCACTACAGGGTTTCCGAGAATTTATAGGACCCAGCATCATGCTACTGAGATCGCGTTCCTATCGGAATAAAATTATATAATTCACCAATAGTCATGCAATAGTTGCCGCAATTCACACTCACAGATCTGTCGATGGTCTCATTGTTGCCCAACAATTCATAAACCGACTGCTGCTGACTTTGCGGCTGCTGCGGGATACCTAAAGACTGTGCATGCCGGGCCGACTGTGCCTGCTGGGAGCACCTGCATAAGTGGCACGATTGCACTGTGCCTCACAGTGATTCTGAGAATTCCCGGGACCCATCTGCGTGCTATTGAGTGTGTAAATGTAGAATTAAATTTAGAATTTTGTAAATTTTATGTGTGCTGTTTTGAATAGAGACATAAAAAATACAGGTTTGCGTGAATATGTGCTTTTGAATATTTTTATATTGTGACGACGCTGTGGCCGGGGTATGCTCGCTGCGCCGGGGTTCACAGATATTTGTTTGATCTCTGGATGTTGTAGCTGAAAAAGAGTCTCGTAGTTCAAGTATAAGGCGTGGATTAAGCGGTACAAAGAAGGTGTTCGGGCCAGCCGCCGAAGAATAACCGTAATATTAAGCATTATTATTGTATGAGCAGAGAGAGCCGCCTATGTTGTACAACGTTGACTTTCTGCAGAGCTGCTGCGCTCTCCCGCTAAAGGGGCTCTCTGCCGCCGCCACTTCGGCAATTACTTTGATCTGCTGCAGCCACTTCGGCAATCACTTTGATCTAACGCCGTCGTCTATTTTTAGTTCTATGCTAACCCCTCTGCGCATTGGTTGCATATCGATCTCGCATAAATTTTATCTGGCCATAGCAAGCAATCGGCTTCCGCTAAGCCACCAAGATTAAAAACGAATTATAAAGTTTAACCCAAACTCTCTTTTCATTTGAAACAAATAGGTGCCAAAAAAGCTTGGCATCTCAAACAGAAGGCATTTAAAATAAATTATCGCAAAACTCGGGCACACAGTCCCAGTGTAGACAAAAAGCTAACTGCTATGGAGGATTAAAGACGTTTATTTAAATTTAAAATTTAGAATCTGGTTTTTCCTTGCAGAATGGTGAGTTTTTCATAGATTTGGGCGCATGTGAAATATAACGAATACCCTATCGCGTGGCACTGGCGGCAGCGATAGGAAATCACCGAATAAATCTGCAATGTATTTTCTTTCTACGCTATCGCTGGGTGGTGCCAAACGCTTGGCGTCTTCCTTTGATATGGGCCACAAAACGATTCAGGACTATAGATCAAGATTAAACATATGCATGTGTGTGGTATAACATCCCCACCATTACCGTATTCTTCAACTGTACCATATTCTGCTCAAAGTCTTGTTCCAGAGAATCCATTTCGTCAATATGTTGCCCGCTCTCAACATACCTTTTACCATTTCGACCGCTATCCTGGCCCGTGCGCGAACTTCTGCGATTCTGGTCCCAGACCCAGTCCCAGTGCTGGTCCGATTTTTCATCTCTACTGCGAATGATGGGAATGAGCAAGCGGCCGAAAATATATTGCGAAACTTTGTATTTACTTATCCGCGAATTCTATTTTACCCATTTTCTGTAAAAATACCATACAAAAAAGTACCACCACCCGGACTACGTCTCATTTTGACAACATTTAGACACTATACTGAGTTTTAAAAATGTTTTGCTTTCCGTATTTGCTTTGACAGGTGAATCACGATTCTGGTTGCTGCAATTTCTAAATGCCATTTATATTTGTTGTAGGAAACTGCTGCATCAGATCGAGCGGTAAGTTACGAAAATGTTGGTGATGCGTGTGATGGTCGACCTGGTCATAATCTACGATCATGTGTGTCCAGTTGGGGCATCCAACGTGCACAGTGGATTACGTCACCTTGTAAGTCTTAATTTCCCGTGTATGTCTCTTTTGCAAATAGCGATAATGAAAAGAGAGAGGGAGAGCTCGAATTCAAATGTTCGTCGGGTGGCAGACGTTTATTTAAATTTAAAATTTAGAATCTGGTTTTTCCTTGCAGAATGGTGAATTTTTCATAGATTTGGGCGCATGTGAAATATAACGAATACCCTATCGCGTGGCACTGGCGGCAGCGATAGGAAATCACCGAATAAATCTGCAATGTATTTTCTTTCTACGCTATCGCTGGGTGGTGCCAAACGCTTGGCGTCTTCCTTTGATATGGGCCACAAAACGATTCAGGACTATAGATCAAGATTAAACATATGCATGTGTGTGGTATAACATCCCCACCATTACCGTATTCTTCAACTGTACCATATTCTGCTCAAAGTCTTGTTCCAGAGAATCCATTTCGTCAATATGTTGCCCGCTCTCAACATACCTTTTACCATTTCGACCGCTATCCTGGCCCGTGCGCGAACTTCTGCGATTCTGGTCCCAGACCCAGTCCCAGTGCTTGTCCGATTTTTCATCTCTACTGCGAATGATGGGAATGAGCAAGCGGCCGAAAATATATTGCGAAACTTTGTATTTACTTATCCGCGAATTCTATTTTACCCATTTTCTGTAAAAATACCATACAAAAGTACCACCACCCGGACTACGTCTCATTTTGACAACATTTAGACACTATACTGAGTTTTAAAAATGTTTTGCTTTCCGTATTTGCTTTGACAGGTGAATCACGATTCTGGTTGCTGCAATTTCTAAATGCCATTTATATTTGTTGTAGGAAACTGCTGCATCAGATCGAGCGGTAAGTTACGAAAATGTTGGTGATGCGTGTGATGGTCGACCTGGTCATAATCTACGATCATGTGTGTCCAGTTGGGGCATCCAACGTGCACAGTGGATTACGTCACCTTGTAAGTCTTAATTTCCCGTGTATGTCTCTTTTGCAAATAGCGATAATGAAAAGAGAGAGGGAGAGCTCGAATTCAAATGTTCGTCGGGTGGCAGACGTTTATTTAAATTTAAAATTTAGAATCTGGTTTTTCCTTGCAGAATGGTGAATTTTTCATAGATTTGGGCGCATGTGAAATATAACGAATACCCTATCGCGTGGCACTGGCGGCAGCGATAGGAAATCACCGAATAAATCTGCAATGTATTTTCTTTCTACGCTATCGCTGGGTGGTGCCAAACGCTTGGCGTCTTCCTTTGATATGGGCCACAAAACGATTCAGGACTATAGATCAAGATTAAACATATGCATGTGTGTGGTATAACATCCCCACCATTACCGTATTCTTCAACTGTACCATATTCTGCTCAAAGTCTTGTTCCAGAGAATCCATTTCGTCAATATGTTGCCCGCTCTCAACATACCTTTTACCATTTCGACCGCTATCCTGGCCCGTGCGCGAACTTCTGCGATTCTGGTCCCAGACCCAGTCCCAGTGCTGGTCCGATTTTTCATCTCTACTGCGAATGATGGGAATGAGCAAGCGGCCGAAAATATATTGCGAAACTTTGTATTTACTTATCCGCGAATTCTATTTTACCCATTTTCTGTAAAAATACCATACAAAAGTACCACCACCCGGACTACGTCTCATTTTGACAACATTTAGACACTATACTGAGTTTTAAAAATGTTTTGCTTTCCGTATTTGCTTTGACAGGTGAATCACGATTCTGGTTGCTGCAATTTCTAAATGCCATTTATATTTGTTGTAGGAAACTGCTGCATCAGATCGAGCGGTAAGTTACGAAAATGTTGGTGATGCGTGTGATGGTCGACCTGGTCATAATCTACGATCATGTGTGTCCAGTTGGGGCATCCAACGTGCACAGTGGATTACGTCACCTTGTTAGTCTTAATTTCCCGTGTATGTCTCTTTTGCAAATAGCGATAATGAAAAAGAGAGAGGGAGAGCTCGAATTCAAATGTTCGTCGGGTGGCAGACGTTTATTTAAATTTAAAATTTAGAATCTGGTTTTTCTTGCAGAATGGTGAATTTTTCATAGATTTGGGCGCATGTGAAATATAACGAATACCCTATCGCGTGGCACTGGCGGCAGCGATAGGAAATCACCGAATAAATCTGCAATGTATTTTTCTTTCTACGCTATCGCTGGGTGGTGCCAAACGCTTGGCGTCTTCCTTTGATATGGGCCACAAAACGATTCAGGACTATAGATCAAGATTAAACATATGCATGTGTGTGGTATAACATCCCCACCATTACCGTATTCTTCAACTGTACCATATTCTGCTCAAAGTCTTGTTCCAGAGAATCCATTTCGTCAATATGTTGCCCGCTCTCAACATACCTTTTACCATTTCGACCGCTATCCTGGCCCGTGCGCGAACTTCTGCGATTCTGGTCCCAGACCCAGTCCCAGTGCTGGTCCGATTTTTCATCTCTACTGCGAATGATGGGAATGAGCAAGCGGCCGAAAATATATTGCGAAACTTTGTATTTACTTATCCGCGAATTCTATTTTACCCATTTTCTGTAAAAATACCATACAAAAGTACCACCACCCGGACTACGTCTCATTTTGACAACATTTAGACACTATACTGAGTTTTAAAAAATGTTTTGCTTTCCGTATTTGCTTTGACAGGTGAATCACGATTCTGGTTGCTGCAATTTCTAAATGCCATTTATATTTGTTGTAGGAAACTGCTGCATCAGATCGAGCGGTAAGTTACGAAAATGTTGGTGATGCGTGTGATGGTCGACCTGGTCATAATCTACGATCATGTGTGTCCAGTTGGGGCATCCAACGTGCACAGTGGATTACGTCACCTTGTTAGTCTTAATTTCCCGTGTATGTCTCTTTTGCAAATAGCGATAATGAAAAGAGAGAGGGAGAGCTCGAATTCAAATGTTCGTCGGGTGGCAGACGTTTATTTAAATTTAAAATTTAGAATCTGGTTTTTCCTTGCAGAATGGTGAATTTTTCATAGATTTGGGCGCATGTGAAATATAACGAATACCCTATCGCGTGGCACTGGCGGCAGCTATAGGAAATCACCGAATAAATCTGCAATGTGTGCGCTATCGCTGGGTGGTGCCAAACGCTTGGCATCTTCCTTTGATATGGGCCACAAAACGATTCAGGACTATAGATCAAGATTAAACATATGCATGTGTGCGGTATAAGATCCCCACCATTACCGTATTCTTCAACTGTACCATATTCTGCTCAAAGTCTTGTTCCAGAGAATCCATTTCGTCAATATGTTGCCCGCTCTCAACATACCTTTTACCATTTCGACCGCTATCCTGGCCCGTGCGCGAACTTCTGCGATTAGAAGTACCATATGCATATTTATCAATTTGGATTGGATTTGCGGCAGCGGCTCGCGAATCTGTTGGCTATTGTACGACAGGAAGCGGTCGAAATTCTCCCTTCCTCGACTGCATTGTAATATTGCCGTCCCAGCAGGCCGTCCCGCCTCCTCCGGCTCCGATCATTATCAATTCGGCAGCGGCTCGCGCTTGCGGTGGCTATTGTAAAAACTAATAAATAAATGAATTAAAAAAAGGGACCAAAACATATATTATCATTTCGGTTCTTCGCCATAATGAGCGTATCAGTCTTCAGCGTTTGGAGGATGCCGCTCAGCTTCGAGTTCGTCTTCAGGAGCAGGTTGCAGGTTCTATTCAATAAGTAACCCTAATCAAGCATATCCACCATAAACTCAATGATGTGGCTATAAATATCGCTCTCATAGTCAATCCAAATGCCATCGTAGCTGCAGTCGAGTTCGACTTTAAGCATTGTCCTACCGGAAATGGATTTTACTGTGCTGATGGTATGAGGCAACCCCAAAGCGTACAGAAGTCTGATTGCCTTCTCCCTCACAGTCTTAAATTCGTTGGAATTAATGACTTTAAAGCCTTCCTTCTTGAGGTCCTCGGAAAGTTCTTGAAGTAGTCGTCACGATCGCATAGTCGGACGGGCTTAGTTTCTTTGTCGTTACTCTTGATGATGTTACGATAGGTCTGGAATATGTGACGTTTTTCCATTTCATCTTCAGTCTCCAAGACGCCCTCCGCAGGGGGTGGCTTTTCTACAACGGTGGAAATGTATATAATTGCATCATGTATGTATAATTGCATCATGATGTGAACCTTCTTTCTGTCAAAACGTGCTCTAATTTCAGATTGTTAAGTTTCGATTCTGTCACCTGAGCCAGCTCGGGCACATGCTCTATTTTCAGAATCTCAGGTTGATGTATTGAAACACTCATCTTCAGGCCAGCCTGTTCATCAGCGTAGTCCCTTAGAGGGTTCCTTACTGTGTAAGAGCCTTCCTTAATGTCAATGTCAAAATTGGGAGCCTCTTCCTGCACATTGATACACATGTTGTTTTTTTTGTGTGACTACAGGAAAGCTTCATGCCGACTCAGCCGAAGCCGAAGTGAGGGACTCTAACCCCTCTAAAACCAATAACACCTATCCCGGATCCCGGCGGTACTGTCGCGAGATATTACTTCGCCGGGGGGGGAGATGCCCGTAGGGCTCTTCTCTTAATAATCTCCATTATCCTTTATCGCCTTGCATTGCGTGCTCTTTCTTCACGACGCAGTTTGGTAGCCATAGTTGCGGCCATGAATCTAATCGCGGCCCAGTTTTCTTCCGACTCCAGCAGGCATTCTGCCAGGTTTGCCACCGCTGGCATTCTTCCAAGCTTGTTGCTTAGATCCTCTCGATCTTGCCGAAATCTTGGACATTCGAAGAAGCAGCGCTCTGCGTCTTATTATGGCGGCACCTCATGGTAGCCGAAGTTCATTCGTGGCTAGAAATTCACCTTTTATCGATATACATTAAATCCTAGATCTAATACTATCTCGCCTATCGCGGTCAACTATCGACCGTCGACACCGACAAAAACTGAATATTTAATATTTCCATATGAATTAATTTGGCCGCTGCCGCTCCCACTCCCGCTTTCTGGCTCTCAAGCACCAGCCGCTCCCGAATCCCACCAGTTCCAACAAAAAGTTAAAATTGTTAAATTAAATTATAAGTATTCTTTAATGGTATTTCTTTGTGCCTAAAACGTATGGCCGCTACATACAGTTAGAGGATTAAAGACGTTTATTTAAATTTAAAATTTAGAATCTGGTTTTTCCTTGCAGAATGGTGAATTTTTCATAGATTTGGGCGCATGTGAAATATAACGAATACCCTATCGCGTGGCACTGGCGGCAGCTATAGGAAATCACCGAATAAATCTGCAATGTGTGCGCTATCGCTGGGTGGTGCCAAACGCTTGGCATCTTCCTTTGATATGGGCCACAAAACGATTCAGGACTATAGATCAAGATTAAACATATGCATGTGTGCGGTATAAGATCCCCACCATTACCGTATTCTTCAACTGTACCATATTCTGCTCAAAGTCTTGTTCCAGAGAATCCATTTCGTCAATATGTTGCCCGCTCTCAACATACCTTTTACCATTTCGACCGCTATCCTGGCCCGTGCGCGAACTTCTGCGATTAGAAGTACCATATGCATATTTATCAATTTGATTGGATTTGCGGCAGCGGCTCGCGAATCTGTTGGCTATTGTACGACAGGAAGCGGTCGAAATTCTCCCTTCCTCGACTGCATTGTAATATTGCCGTCCCAGCAGGCCGTCCCGCCTCCTCCGGCTCCGATCATTATCAATTCGGCAGCGGCTCGCGCTTGCGGTGGCTATTGTAAAAAACTAATAAATAAATGAATTAAAAAAAAAAAAAGCGACCAAAACATATATTCGTCTTTCCTGCTTTGCTGCTTGCATACGCCATGTGAAATGTCTTGTCGCAAAACAAGCACTTGAAAGGACGCTCGCCAGTGTGAATACGAGTGTGCTCATCTAGGTGCATCTTGCTATTAAATTTCTTCTCGCAAATCAAGCACTTGAAAGGACACTCGCCACCTTGAATAATTGCATCATGGGCTGGAGCAGCGCTGCGCCGCTTCAATTTCGAAATCGTGCTTCCGTGCATCATTTGTTCCAATGGATTGCATTTTAATCCTTGTCGCGCATTCACTTTCAAACAATTTCTATTTGGCGCTCTCTTCAAATCGGTTAAGGCTCTCTTTTAACCGGTAGACAACAATGAGTCTCATTCCATACTTTTAAATTATGTACTTTAATTACTGTACTTGGGTCGACATATGGTGATGATTGGAACTGCATTTCCCAACCATTGAAAAGGTGAACCCACCGGGAAATGTACGTAATGTTCATATTCAGGAGGTGAAAAGGCGAAAATTGGCGGCCCTGGATGGTATACCATTCAGGCTGAGCCACTTTAATAGCCGAAAGCTGGAGGCCTTTGGACATTGGCTAAGGGTGAATATGCCGCAATTATTGGGGAATATTAACACGACATATCCAAACATGCTGTCCCGCTTCTGCCTTCTTGCCATTCGGTACTGCCATGTTGGTCAGTTTAACGGACCCAGGACGGACTGGCATTAAGACTTGGTATTGATAAGTTACTTTTAATGGTTGGGTACCCTTTTCCACAGGTTTAAATATATCGCACATTAACGGTTTTGGTAACTGAAAAGGTTTAGAAACGGGACGACGCGATTTTTGCTTTCGGCCAATGAAAATCGTCAAATATGCATTGCAAAAAGGCGGCCAGACTCATGTGCCTAGAAAAGGAGCAGCATGTCCCACAACATGGACAACATTCTGCATACCCTAGGGAAAAGGATATTATAAAATTGCGGAAATATCTGTCATCCCAGGCTCTCATGAAGTCAGAAACTTGTTAGTCTCTGTTTAAAAGGTATTTCAACGATATTTTGAAGGGATCGGGATCTATATACAAGACACTGATTATATGCATGAATACGTCTAAAACATATCAATTTGAGAAGATGTATTTATTAATTACGTTTTGAAACAGTATCCTCATATTATATTAACGAAATAGGGTATACAATAGCCTATACACCTAATTCTGTTTTTACACGGTTTTGAAATAACACGGTTTGAAAATCAAATATTTTAAATTTTTTACATTTAACACGGTTTAAAATAACAACACAAATATATAAAAACACACACAGCTCACAAACAACTAGAAACCAAAAGAAAACAAGAACGAGCATAAAGAAAATATGTACATATTTGTTTCTCTTTCGTTTTTTTGCGTATACGATCAATGTCTTTTCTTACACGGTTTTTTTTATACGGTTTTTTCAGGAACCAATTTACCGTGTAAAAACAGAATTAGGTGTACTCCGGTTGATAAGCAACACTGCGACTGTTTTTTTGTTGAACATTTTTGTTTAAGCCTTGTTTAAGTCAAAATACAATAAATGGGAGTACTTAAAAGTAGTTAATCTTGTAGTCAATTTATTCATCAAAAGGATAAAATTATGTGGGCAGGGCTGAGAGATCTATCCAGCGAGTAATATTGGAGGGAATATCAAAAACGAGGAATATGTATAATAGAACTTGAATTCGTCAGTATATTCTCGGTATATTTTAAAATTAGATGGTATATTTTAGCGATAAATCCGCGGTCACACTGATTTTCTTGCCACCACGTCTAGCTCACACACCTTGTAAATTTTATACTTTTCATAGTATTTTCCAGTATATTTTAAGACGCGTTATTGACTCACCCTCTTGTCCAATGCACCAATGTAGAAATCGTGTAGAAATGCCATCTAGAGCCATGTCTCAGGCCACATCGAATGCTAGTCCGTGATCAGCATCGAATTTCTGATTGTTTGCCATCAAAATCTCAATTTTTTCAAAAATGTCGGAAAAAAAGGCATGTCAAAAAATGGATAACGGCGGTTTTTCACAATGGCGCTTCCATGGGGCTTATATGAAAAAAAACGGCCAACAATTTTTGAAACATACACATTTCCCCTTCAGGTGTCGCCTTTGGTAATTACATGAAGATGTAGTTAACATGTAGCAAATATGTAGTTATTGTGTAGTTACCATGTAAAGAAATGAATTTAGTGGAAAAAGGTTGTCGACTGTTTTTGCTTAAACCTTATTTTATACAAAATCCAGCACAGATGCGAACTTGAAACAAGCGAGTCCTGTAGGAAAGTGATTCATCAATCGGGTTAAATTATGTGTTCAAGGTTGAGGGTCCTAGCTAGCTAGTAATATTCAACCGAATATCAAAAACGAGGAATGTGATGGAACTTGAATACAAATACTTCGTCAGTATATTTACGGTATATCGTGAAATTTGTGACGTAGTCGGTATACTTCTGAGGGTCGGCCGGTTTCAACCCTAATACCAACTTTGTTTAGGTTTGGGGCCAGACAGACAGACATTAACTTTAAACAAAGGACCCAGACCACGCTCTTCAGGACATTCATCCCGGGGTCAAACAAAGCCGCCTAGCTTACCAGACAGCCGAGTGAAAGTTTCTTAACTTGTCGCGTTTCAACATCCGTCGCGACCAGACGCGCCATGAATAAGCGCAACCATGTGAGTGCTGCCGCTAGTGAAAGGAAAACTCCAGACAGAAAGTAAATTAAATATTTGGTGCATTTTTCTTGCAGATCCGCCTGCCGCCAGAGGTGAATCGGCTGCTTTATGTGCGAAACCTGCCGTACAAAATAACATCGGATGAAATGTATGATATATTCGGCAAATTCGGTGCTATACGTCAGATACGCGTGTAAGTTGGCCCATTGTGTCTCGTCTGCAGCATCATTAATGGTTCTTTCTCTGCTCTCTCCACAGGGGCAACACACCAGAGACGCGCGGCACAGCCTTTGTTGTGTACGAGGACATATTTGATGCGAAAAACGCCTGCGACCATTTATCCGGCTTCAATGTGTGCAATCGCTATCTGGTGGTCCTCTATTACCAGTCGAACAAGGCCTTCAAGCGTGTCGACATGGACAAGAAGCAGGAGGAGCTGAACAACATCAAGGCCAAGTACAATTTGAAGACGCCAGAGGCTCCATAGAAGACAGGCACAGGCGTGGTTCACATTTTCCACAGTTTAGAACACTTCTTGCTTTACTCAATGTATACAAAATTTTTGCTATCTACTTGTAGATTTGTTTGATCACAATTTTGTATCATTTTAATCTAATCTCATTATCATCCATCCATCCATCCATCACTCCATCTATCATATGAACTGGCGGACACCTCGGATGGCTTTTCGACGGTGTCCTCACGGTTTGCAATCATTTGACGACATTCAACCACTCTCTCATAAAATAACAAGCAAGTGAAAGTAAAAAATACAAAAAAATCGGAAAAACTTTAATCCTGCGTTTGCTTAAACTAAACCCTCGACCCGACACCTATTAAACCGAACTTAAAGTTGCTTTAAGTCTTAACAATGGGTTAAATATTAACCAACAATACTTTCTTCTCAGTCTGGAACCAAAAAGCCTTAACTATGCTCCTCTGGGAGGGCAACCTCAACTTCCAGTTGGGGTGGTGGCCACCGCCTCGGCAGCTGCCTGATACTTTTCATAGGTATTCTGCTCCTTCTCCAAGGCTCGCTGCTTTTCCAAGTCCTTCAGCTCCTCCTTGGCGGCCTGAGCTATCTCCTGACGCAGTGCCTCCACCTTGCGCTTGCGCTCGCACCTCTGCAGCAGCTTCTGGCGTGCCTTGTCTGTGATCTCCTTAGGGGGTTTCGCCGGCCTGGGTGGCTTTTCGTCGTGCACCTTTTGGTGGCGGATGAGAGCCGCCTCCTGGCGGAAGTGGGTGCCACAGGTCTTGCAGGCGTAGGGCTTCTCCCCCGTGTGTATCCACTCGTGCTGCTTGAGCGACTGCGAGTTGGCGAAGCGACGCGAACAGAAGCGACACTCAAAGTCTTTGACCTTCTCGTGGATGCTCTTGTAGTGTCGCTTCATGTTCCCCAGATTATTGAATCCCTGATTACACCCCGGGCACAGATGCATGCCCTCCTTCTGGACAAACTTTGCCTGGGGCGGCGAGCTGGCGGGCAGCGATACACTGGAAATGGGATTAACCACTGTGCCCGCTAATTGGGCCATATCAACACGTTCAACGCGTCGCGGATCCCGAGGGATTGTGGCCACCGACTCGGCGCAGACTTTCATCAGGTGATTGGCATCCACTTGGGCCTGGTCCTGGTCGGCGGTGGTCTCTCCCTGCCGCTGACGATACGTCTCCAAGGCTCGCTCCACGCTCTTCTCGTGTATCTTCAGGTGCTTTGTGAGGCTCTCGGTGTACAGGAACTTCTTTCCGCAGACCTGAAATAAAGAAAACTGTTGTTTGAAGGAGACTCCTTTCATTTGGAGGATTTCATCTCTCTCTCTCTCTATTACCTTGCACTCACACCGCTTCTCCCCCGTGTGTGTCATCTCATGGATTTTGCAGGCATGCGACTTGCCGAACGTCTTCCCGCAGTACTGGCAGGCAAAGTTTCGGACCTTCTCGTGGACGATCTTCACATGATTGTCGAGCGCACGCTTTGTGTGCGTGGCATGGTCGCAGGTGGCACACTTGAACTGCTTTTCCTGGGTGTGGGTCAGCATGTGCTTGCTCCACTCCTGTCGTGTCGTCTTGCCCACGCCGCAGTACGGACAGACGTAGTTCTTGATGCCCGCATGCCGCAGCAGATGGTTCTTGAGGGCGCTGTTGATGTGGAATCCCTTGCCGCAGATGTTGCAAGGGTAGGGCAACTCCTCGCCGGTGTGCTTGTACATGTGCTTCTTGAGGGCCACCTGACAGCGGAAGACCATGCCACACTCGCCGCACGGCTGCTCCGCTCGCGGAGCACTCACCCGCGTCTGGTTGTGGACTTTCTTCAAGTGAATGGTGAGCAGCCGCAGCCGGGGAAACAGAAACTTGCACCCTTCCACGGTGCAGGGTATCTCATCCGCTTTCCTGGTGTGCGCATAGTCTACATGGAGACGCAGTGCGCCGGCTGTGGTGAATCCTTTTCGGCAGGTCTCCTCTGTGCACTGGAAGGGCAGGAGGTCGTTGTGATACTTCATGTGCTCGTCGAATTTCGATTGCTTCTTGAACTTTTGCTGGCAAATGGTGCAGGGGATGATACGACGGAGGCGACGCTCGGCAGGTGGAATCTTTTTTCGCTTTGCCCGTTCCTTGGCCGTCTCCTCTCTTTCTCCCTCTCCCAGCAAACGACGGGCCAATGGAAGCTCGTCATCAGTGGAGCTCTTCTCTTCGCCATCCTCCTCCTCCTCCTCCTCCTCCTCCTCATCGGATGTGTAGTCGGAGAAAACGCTCTTGTCCACAGTCACCAGCATCTTGAAAACCTCCTCCTCGTTCTCAATCATCTCCAGCTTATGATTTAGCAGTGGGTCATAGCTAGCCTGCTCCTCCGGCCCTACAATCACTTCCGCTGCCTGTTCCGCCACCGGCTCCAACAATTCGATGGGGATGATTCTGTTGGCGGCCACCATTTCCTTGAATCGCTGCACAGAGTCCAGGCATAGTTTTTTAAACTCTTGCAACTCGTTCAATTTCCCAAAGCATCCATTGCAGATGCTCCGGGGAAAGCCATCCTGCTGGTCCACATCGAGGGTGGTGCAGAGGGTTAGCTTTTTGGCCAGATCTGGCTCCAGATAGAGATCGTGGGCGGCGCTCTGGTCCAGGTACATCAGACAAAGGCGGCATATTGAGTTGGCGGGATATGGTTCGCTTGCAACCATATCCATGGAGGGAAACCCGAGCTGCGACTGAAGTTGCTGATTGCAACAAAAATGTACGCGTTTTTAGAGATGTATAGCTTGAAGCAGTTTTGGCAGCTCAGCGGTTTAGTCTGTACCAGCGAGAGCTGGTTAGCTAGCTAGAGCTAGGGGCTAGTGCATCCGATGCTGTCTGATGTTTAGCTATAACTGTAAGTGTGGAATGTGTGAATGTTATAGGTGCTTCAATACGAGCCACGATGCTCAGGAAACTGATTATTAAATTATTTGTATCCATAACTACTTCAAATTCTAATTATATCATCTAGCTTTTTTCTGGCCCATGTGCCATCACTGACACCGAACCGAGTACGAGTACGAGTACATTTCTCTTATTGCCACTCGCCCATTTTTCGCTGACGACGAGTATACGTTTTTTTCTGTGTCAATATTATTTTTATTGCTGGCTGGCTGGAAAAACGCAAAAGCAAATCCAAATTGTTGAAAACGCTGCCGCAAAACACAAACCTCAACATGGATATGGCCAGGACATATTCGATACACACCTTGTGTCGCATTTGCCTGAACCACTTGCAAAACGATGCCGCATACGATTTGTATCTGGTGCCAGGCCTGTCGAAAAAACTGTGTCTGTGTACGTCCCTCTCCGTCGAGCAGAACGATGGCTTTCCCAAGAATCTGTGCAGCAATTGCTACACCAGGCTGAACGACCTGCACGAGTTCCAGAAACTATGCGTCGACTCGGTCCAGAAGTTCCAGGACCTTGTCGCCAGCAACGTTTTCACCTGCCAGACGAACTTCGATGTCTTGGATCCCAGTTCGACGGCCCACGATCTGCCTGGAGAGGATGAGGATCACATCAACTTTGATCCCCTGTTAAACCACAAAATGGAGCTGATTGAGAACGAGGAGGATGTGTTCAAGATGCTGGAGCATGTGGACAAGGAGGCCGAAGAGTGTGAGAACGAGAGCGTCAAGCAGGATAAGGTGAAGGCTTCGCCCAGCAACGTACTGAAAATGTTCGACGACGACTCTTCTATTGAGAGCGGCAATGACAACGACAGAGATCTGGACTTTGAGCCCAACAGCAGCGACGACGACATTCCTTTGGCCCAACGCATGAGGGGATCCACCCAGTCCCAGTCCACCCGTACACCAGCCAAGTCGAAGCCCAAGCCCAAGAAGAAGAAGGTGGAGGACTACGACGACTTCAGCAGCTCCACCTCCGACTCGGACGACGACGATGACAACGATGGCTCGAACAGGGAGAAGCCCAAACGCAAGAGGATTCCAGCCGATGAGCGACACCTTCATCGCATCATCGACTGCCACATTTGTCATCAGAAGTTCAAGAAGGCCATCCGCTACGAGGAGCACATGAAGTACCACAACGATCTGCTCCCCTTCCAGTGCAAAGTGGAGACCTGCCGGAAAGGATTCACCACAGCGAATGGCCTGCGCATCCATGTGGACCATGCCCACACCGAACTGTCCGAGGTGCACCACTGTCCCGCGGAGGGATGCGAGAAGACGTTCCCCCGTATCAGGCTGCTCACGTTCCACATGAAGAAGGTGCACAACATAACCAAGGCAGCCGCACCGCTGCGCGACTTCCCCTGCCCGGAGTGCGATACCGTCTTCCGCTGCCCCACGGCCCTCAAGAAGCACATGTACAAGCACACGGGCGAGGAGTTGCCCTACCCTTGCAACATCTGCGGCAAGCGGTTCGTGATCAACAGCGCCCTCAGGGATCACTTGATGCGACATGCGGGCATCAAGAACCACGTCTGTCCCTACTGTGGCGTGGGCAAGACCACGCGCCAGGAGTGGAACGCCCACATTCTCACCCACACCAAGGAGAAGAAGTTCAAGTGCCGGCAGTGCGACCACGCCTCGCACAACAAGCAGGCCCTGTCGAACCACATCAAGGTGGTGCACGAGAAGCGGAAGGATTTCGCCTGCCAGTACTGTGGCAAGACGTTTGGCAAGTCGCATGCCTGCAAGGTGCATGAGCGGAGCCACACCGGAGAAAAGTGCTGCGAGTGCAAGATCTGCGGCAAGATCTTCCTCTGCGAGAAGAGCCTCACGAAGCATCTGAAGACGCACGAGAAGCGGGATCTGCCACCTTCAGAGCCGCAACGGCAACAACAGCTTAACATTCCCATTCCAATACCAGGCCAAATGCAAGGCGATGGCCTGGGGAATCCCAATACCAATACCAATATCAATCCCAATCCAAACGACGACATGCTCAAGGCTTGCGCTAGCAGTGGCGGGCCCGCTGCACCGTTGGCCAAACAGAAGAACTCCAGACGCGTCCAACGGGTGGACATTTCACAGCTGGCGGGCACCGCCGTCAATCCCATACCTTCTGTATCGGTGCCCTCGTGGTCGCCGCAGGTGAACTTCACCAAGAAGGAGGGCCAGCATATCTGCCCCGGCTGTGGACGAGGCTTCAACAACATTGGCAACATGAAGCTCCACTACAAGATCATCCACGAGAAGGTGAAGGACTTTGCCTGTCGGTTCTGCCCCAAGCGCTTCTCCAAGGCCCAGATCCTGCGGCACCACGAGTGGATCCACACGGGAGAGAAGCCCTTCGAGTGCAAGATCTGCAACAAGCATTTCCGCCAGGAGACGGCCCTCAAGAAGCACATCAAGACGCACGAGAAGCCCGGCCGCCGACATGTGCCGGAGAGGAGTGCTCCGACTGTACCCACCTTCATGAAACTGGATCCTGAGGCCGAGCCGAGGAACTACGATCTGTATCAGGATCCAGCTGCCGAGAGGGCGGCGGCCACCGCTGAGCTGCTCGCCCACCAGATGGAGGAGAACGAGGCCAAGCGAAAGGCGGACATCGAGCGCCAGAAGATCGCTGCGGCTGCCTGCGAGCAGCTAACAAAGCTGCAGAAGCAGCAGGAGATTATGAAGGCCACCACATCCTACGACGGCTACTATCAGCAGAAGGCCGAGGCCGATGGCACCAGTCTGGATTCCCTAAAGATCGATCATGTGTAGAGTGTCGGATGGATTCGTAATATATCGTAAGATTTATATTGTATTAACTTTTACAGCGCAAATTGTCCCGGAACATTTGTCTTCTGCCTCGAATTGCTCTCTCTAGTTGAAACGGAATAGAAAACTTCATTTATTCGAGTACATTTATACAAAATTACGCGATTTTTTTACATACATGCAGTTGTGTATCTCTGTGTTTTTTTTTTATCATGTACTACATAAACAACAACAATCTCCTGTGCTTACTTAGAGTAAATGGATTAAATATTACCTACATTACATACAAACATGCCTATGCTCTGCTCCACTTATTTCATGCACCATACATACGCTGTACAGTGGGATACATACACATCCATCTGGTGTGGGGTTCGTGTTTCAGTGGATTAGCACACGTACAGTCGCACGGTCTAATACGCCCATCGTACCCTCTTTGCATGTGTGTATGTGAAAGCAAAACGTCTTCGTTGCAGATCGATCATCTTTATCAATGCTATATCGAAACGAAGCATAAAATACCCTTGAAAAATGCCAATGGGGCATGTATGCTGCTGTTGCAAACAACTGGGCGTAATCATAATACCCCCATTAAAAAAGGTATAACAAAACATCCATCCCTATGCATGTGTGCGAGTAATTTCAAACGAGTACTCGTTAGCAACGAGCATTGCTCACGATTCGTTCATGATGATTGAACGAACTTAACCAACTTAACCCCCCTCTTTTTAAGCAGGTTAACCACCTTGTAAATTATTCTTGTAGATCCATCCTATCCTTCCTCTTCACCAATAAGATGTCTTTCACCTGGAATAATATTCTGCAAGTTTCATAATATTCGTCTGTGTTTTAAATACCCACTGGTCTACAATGGGTTAATCGTTTGCTGAAATCATATTCCTTTATTTTGTTATTCCGTTTAATATTACCAACTAGATAGGACCCTCAGCACTGAACACATAATTTTACCCGATTAATGAATCAATTTTTTACTAAGTTGTTTATCAAATAAGCTTTAAGCCTAGTTTTTGGATCCGAAAAAAGGGTACGCGAGCAAAATCAGGGTTGATTTCGAACTCAGCTTCGCTCTCCCTTGGAAAATGCCAGGGACTCTGGTGTTTGGTAGCGACATGATTGTGTTCCCTTCATCACTACCCTTTTATTAACGATCGGTGCACGTTATGTATTGACCATGCTGATGTCTTTTACATTTGTTTTTTCCTGATAAAATGAATAAATAAGCTAAAATTAATAAAGGAAGTCGAGCAGAGGGAATTTTTTTGGAATTTAGGGGATACAAAACTTGTTGATTGCGTTTTACTTCCTCAAGAACGGATTTATCCAATATTGTGGTGCTTTATCCGTGCATTGTCGTCCTCCAGCGCCACAGCGCCCACAAATAATACATTCTGGCTTGCTTTCATAATTTCATTCGCAATACATAATTTGAATTTTCAACTGGTTTTATTTGTAAACAAACACATAACAGTGTAACCGTAGGGCATGCAAGCCTGGTCACACTCGACCACTAGCAAAATATATGGCACGTTTGCCAGCAAGTTAAAAAATATGTAAATTTTTGTAAATGGGAACTGCACGCCAAAGTTAAATTGTTTGAAAGTGCATTCAATTCAAGATTATCAATGCAATCAAGTGGCATAAGTGATTCGATTTGAAAGAGCTCGAACCCTATTGATGTAATTGAAAATATGTTTGATATTTTTTTCATAGTATTTTTGAGTATTTTCAAATAATTTCTTGTATTTTCCAGTATTTTTCAATGATTCCAATGGATAATGTTATACTTTTTATGGTATTTTTGAGCTTGTTGAATATTTTCTAGTATTTTTAGTATATTTACACATATCCCCCTTAGAGGTCGCTGTTGATAAGTACATAAATATGTAGCAAATGTGTAGCGTGTCGTTAACATGTACAAAATGTAGTGGAAATTGTTGTTGACCATTTTTGTTTAAACCTTATTTTATAAGCAATGCAATAACGATGAGATCTTAAAGTTAACCAGTCTTATAGGAAATTGATGTTATAATCGGATAAAATTATGAGTTCAGAGCTGAGGGTATTAGCTAGCCAGTTATATTCTACGGAATATCCAAAACGAGGAATTCAGTTGAACTTGAATACAAATAATTCGTCAGTATATTTACGGTATATTTTGAAATATGTGACGTAGTTTAGGAATATTTCAGACGAGTTAGACCGTATACTTTATTAATAAATCCGCGGTCACACTGGCTGTCGTTTGTCAGTTTTGTTGTCAAAATAAAATTGTAAGCAATGCTGCCACCATTTTGCAAATTCCTGGCCATTTTCTGCATATTTGCTAAACAGACATATGCGACGACCAACCTGAGTCCAGGGGCCGTTGGCGTGCACCGTCGATTCGAGTACAAGTACTCGTTTAAGCCGCCGTATTTGGCCCAAAAAGACGGCACCGTACCCTTCTGGGAGTACGGGGGAAGTAAGTAGAAGAGCTCCACGTCAGTTGTTTTGGCCCATTCGCCGCTGCCAGCGAGTGCGAGCGGGACGGCGATGGCCCGAACTGGCTGCTGCCAAGCGGCAAAGTGGACACGCAGGCACTTTGATTTAATTTAAATTTAGCCCCGATTAGCCCCGATTTAGCCGATTACAACTTGTTGCTTTAATTTTCAGATGCCATTGCCAGCTCCGAGAGTGTGCGTGTGGCTCCGTCGCTGCGTTCGCAGAAGGGCGCCATCTGGACCAAAACGCAGACCAACTTCGACTGGTGGGATGTGGAGATTGTGTTCCGCGTGACGGGACGTGGCCGTATCGGAGCCGATGGTCTGGCCTTCTGGTACACTACCGAAAAGGGAGACTACAATGGGCCCGTGTTCGGCTCCTCGGACCGCTGGAATGGTCTGGGCATTATCTTTGATTCCTTCGACAACGACAACAAGCACAACAATCCCTACATCAGTGCGGTAGTCAACGACGGTACCAAGCAGTACGATCATACCAATGATGGAACGACGCAGTTGCTGAGCGGTTGCCTCAGGGATTTCCGTAACAAGCCCTTCCCCACCCGTGCGCGCATCGAATACTACAACAACGTGCTCACCGTTCTTATCCACAACGGCATGACCAACAACAACGACGACTACGAGCTGTGTATGCGTTCCGATGGCGTGAATCTGCCCAAGAACGGCTACTTTGGTGTCTCGGCTGCCACCGGCGGCCTGGCCGATGATCACGATGTGTTCCACTTCCTCACCACATCCCTGCACGCTGCTGGCCAGGTCCAGGAGCCCCAGAAGGTGGACAACCAGAAGCTGACTGCGGAATACAACGAGTATCAGGATAAGCTGGAGAAGCAAAAGCTAGAATACAAAAAGGAGCATCCGAACGAGGTTCGTGCCACGACGACAACAGATAAAGCCATCCGCCGTCGGCCAGCGGCTTATCTGTTCCATTGATACGCCATAATCTGTTTGTGATTTAATCGCTTTCGTTTGCCTCTCTTCTAGCACAAAGAGGAGGAGGATTGGGAGGAGTTCTACGAGTCGGAGAACCAGCGCGAGCTGCGTCAAATCTGGCAGGGACAGAGCCAAATCGCCGAACACCTGCGCGAGCTGTCCCGCAAAGTGGACGAGATCATTGGACGCCAGGAGAACACGTTAACGCTGGTCTCTCGCGGCCTGGCTGCCAACGCCGGACAGGCCCTGCCACCAGCAGCCGCAGGCAGTGTGCCCCAGCAGCCGCAATTGTCTGGCGGCGGTGTGGTCAGCAGAACCGATGTGGACTTGCTTCTAACCAATCAAAATGTTCTGCTCAGCTCCATACGGGAGATCCGGCAACTGGTGGGCGATATCAATGTGCGCACTGATAACATTCAGACAAATCAGAAGCACGCTCCCACAGCCCAGATCCAGTCCACCGGCTACGATGTGCAAACGCTCATAGCCGAGATGCGTGATGGCATGAATCAGGTCAAGCAGGGCATCTCCCATGTGGGACAAAAGTGAGTTGTTTAGCTACGCATAGAGAATGTGCTGTGATTCTCAACTTCCGTTTACTTCCGTTGCTTTACAGATTGGCATCTGCGCCACAGGGCGCAGCGCAGGTGGCCAACTGCCCCACCGGCAGTTGCGTGGGCGTCACACTGTTTCTAAGTGTAACCGTTGTGCAATTGCTGCTAGTATTTATCTATAATATATTCAAGTGAGTAACAGATCCCTAGCATAGAATCTAGCATCTACTTTATTTACTTACTGTCTCTTCGTTTCCTTCATTTGCAGGAACCGCAGTGAGGCGCAGGCGAAAAAGTTCTACTAGGCCAAAATGCTAGCAACTACCACACGGAACACGCAGAACACAAGGAACAGAAGGAACACATGGAACACAGACACAACTAACAACCACACACACACACACACACACACACACACACACACACACACACACACCTGACTAGGCGCAACTAAATTTAGTGAAATGATTTACTTAAGACTACAGCGTAGAGTGCTCTACAATTATGCATGTGTAATTGTTTCGTTTGTATTGTATTTGACGAATATTGATTGATTGATTAGTCAGGTGCCGGATCGAAATTGAAGCCATTAATTACTTAAACTGAAGAATGAACAAGAAATCTGAACAATGCAGTCGCCTCATGACAATGCCAAGCAATACAAACAATCGATCGAAGAAGCCACAAGACAAACCTTATACCCCTTTCCCCCGGCCGGCTCCCCCTCTCCAACTAGAACTGATGAAGAGTCTGATGAAGATGTTTTCTATTTGTTTTCTAGCAGGGCGAGTCGAAAGTCACTATTCTCAACGCTGCATATCACGCGCGTGCAGGCATTTCTTAAAAAACACAAAAAAACAAACAAAAAAACTACATAAAAATTGAAAAAAATCTATATAAATATATGTATGAGATGATTCCGTAAATGTAGCAAATTTTCCATAGTATCGTTTATTTAATTGAATGTGCGTTGAACTGATGAATGGGCAACAGAAATCTTTCCATTTTCAAAAGGATAGCCAGCTTTTTGTTGTTATTTAGCCTGAAAGTGAATTTATGTAAGAATTATAATGACATATGACGGTTGATGGATGATGGATGATGGAACTTCTCTCTCACTAAGTTTTTTTTTGTTTTTTCATGAAAGTTTTATACTGAATAATATTAATATATATACGATACTGATAAATTATGATTACAAATGGAAGTCAAGTGTGTTTTTTATAAACGAATTAGAGTACGAGTACGAGTATGAGTACGAGTATAGTCTGTTGTCCATTCCACTCTCGATAGAAATGTTTAAACTGGAAAAAAATAAAAAAAATCCTTTGATAGAAAAAAAATCATCAGAAAAACATTTCCTCCAAAACATTAACGTCATTTCTTATAGTTTTTCTGCTTTGTTTTTATATTCCTGCGAATGTTTTATTTTTGCAAAAACTCTGCGCTAGCATAAACTGGAATTGCCGTCCTGTCTGTCCCCCCTCCCCACCCAACATCGATGAGAATGCGGCAAAAATGGCGCCACTTGGTCGCCAAAGGCGTGGGGCTTTGAGTGGGGCACGGAGGGCGGGTTGAGGCTTCTGGTGAACTTTGGCCATAAAATGTAACTGCCATTGGTGGCATTGTGGTGCCACTCTCCTTCTCCTGGTTAAAAAAAAAACAGCCAGGAATACATCCAGCCAAAGATAAATGGACAGAAGCCAACGGCAGTCCTGGGCCATGCTATAAATTCCGTCCAAGAGTGGGGCTTGGGTCTGGGGTTGGGCTCCGTAGCTGAAGAGGGAGATGTAGTCGATTGTGTGGTTGGATGGATGGCACATGGCCCACGGCCCAACCGTTTATGTAAACCAAAGGCTTCTTATGTACTGGCCAGAGTTGCCAGTGCGCAGGATCAGGACCAGTCCACACATCGCACACCAGTCGCACATCATGGCTGGTGCCAGGGTAGGAGGCGCTGATGGAACTGGGGGGAGTTGCACGGCTATTAACATTTTATAACAGCCAATCGGAGCGAGGCTCACAGGGATAGAAAATGGCTTCGTTCTGCTTTGGGGACTGAATGGGTAGGGATACACTGAGAGAATATTCTTACGCACTAGATGTGTGATAAGGAGATAGATACAGTTTAAAGATAGGTAGATACAGAGATAAAAACAAACATTAAATACTAATTATTGTGGAAAAGACCTACAAAGAAGAAAAGATTTTTATAAAGTGATTCTAAAATATCTTTTAAAAATCTTTAAAGCCAATTAAAACAGATTTACATATACTTTTGTACATATATTATTTTCAAATCTATTCAAATAAGCCAGAGCTCATTTTGTTTGTATTTAGTCCTGTTTTCCTTTGCTATTATCTCCCATACGAAAGATGATACTTGAGAAAAGTTTCTCCTTAACGTCTCTCTAACATATTGAACTATCTAAAAAAAAACCCAAAAAATTGGGCCAATCTCGGCTAATGGTATATTTTTTAAAACTTTATTACCCTGGAATTCGGTAACGTAACGCCAGTAACGAACGTCAGATGCCTCCGCGGATCTATAACAAAAAAACAGGAAAGGTTTTGATATTTTATAACTTGGAAATTAACACTCAATATTTAATGTATTAGTATGAAAAGTGTTATACAGATAGTCCCCCCCAAATTCGCAGAGTTTTGCGACCTCAAAAAGCTTCTGTTTTTGGTCAGGTCATATTTTGGTTAAAATCTTTAAGCCGTTCATTCGATTGTTGTCAGTTCGTTGGTGAATATAAGGCTACCCAATTAATATTCAATTGGTATACTTTTTGTATTCAAAATTGGACCCATTCATTATTTTGTTAACAGTCTGTCGCACTTCAATCGATATGATATCATTAAAGACATATATTCATTAAACAAACAAAGTAAACTGATTTCCTAGTCGCTTCCCTCCCAACAAAGTAGATATTCTATACAAATATTGATATTCCTGGTCCCTTTCAGACCTCACGCCAAACTACTAAATAATTGTTTACGATTTTTTGAATACATGGTGTTTTAATTTAAATATTCTTCATGTGCTTTCAGGGCACGCCCAAATGTATTCGAAGGCTATATGAGTCTATTTCACTTGGTTTTAACTATAAATATTTTTTGAGTTAAAGAAACAAATTACTTTTGAGACTAATTTTGACAAAACGATAAAGCGCACAACGAAACAATGTGAGATACATAAGTAAACAATAGCAAGCACAATCGACAGACATCGGATCTTATTTAAATTCGTTGAAGAGCAGGTAAATTCTGAGCACAGAACCCACCCGCACAATCGATGCATCTGCATCGGTCTGAAAGGGTCTGTGCAAAGGTATACAAAATGTTCGAGCTCGGGGTCACCAAAATAATAATTTCGAATGGAAGATGGTAAATCTCGACTCTACACACATATGTATGTACATATATACTCGTATATGCCTTAAGGTAGGCAAAATCTGGTAGACTAGAACCATTTCTTAATCGTACAAGTACTCTTGATTAATGATTAATAATAATTTGTACGTTTAATGATATTTTTTAAAAGGCACAGATAAAATGGAGCCTATATCTAACAGTTTTTGAGCATTAATGTTTTTAAATATTTTCTACGTCCGAGAGGCTTTTTCCACCAACAAAAACTTGTCTAATTCTGTTCCAACTCATTAAATCAGTCCCTTGAAACTTTTCCGATTCGCCAGTCATTTATCTATTGAAATATATGAATCGATAAGTTTTTAAATCCATTTCCAATCCATTTAAGTATCAACCAGATCAATTACGAGTGCCTGCCCCCCCGAAACAGATCGAAAATATTTTTAAAAATAATCCATATTGCATATTTACACATCTGTGGAGTATCAGAGTTCGCCACAATCCAATCCATTAGTAAATGAAATTCATAAATCGCTACCGGAATCGCTACCACGCGCTGCCCTCCTTCTCCCTCGAATCCATAAACCAACAAAACCGACGACAGTTTGCAACATTTGCCAAACATTTGCGAAAAGCAAAAAAAAAAGGGGAATTGAAATCAAAGTCAAAGTGGTTACGATATAGCGGGGTGGCTGTGGATCGTACGAGTACATACTATATATGCGTTGTAGCTGTAGCTGTTGACATATCCCTGGCCCATGTCCTGCCACATCCCTTCCTCCTATTCAAAGAGGAGGAGCAGAGCTCTACTCTACTGGCAGCGTGACAAATGTTGCGCAAACAAATGGATTACATTGCAATGGGCAATCCGCATCCCATCCCATCCCATCACATCACATCCCATCCCATCCCGGGCTGTCGCCAGACAATGAATCATAAATTTCCATAACTGTCATCCGATCTGGGCAGATTTCTTCTGTATTTCTGCTCCTCAATAAGAAGGCAAATTAGCCATCAAGGGACTACTCAGCTCAGAACGACACAGTACGACACAACTTTTGTTGCGAGTCCCAAAATTGAATTCTGCCTCGTAATTTGCTAATGACCCGAACAGAGCTTACGGAGGGGAGTTCCTTCGTGGTGGAGTTTTATAATCAGTACAGATTAAGAGGTATTTCGAGGTAGGGTAGAGGTTTTTAATCAGCAGCGGGACATGGCCTCTTAGAGCTGATTCAATTCATTGAAAGGAAAGGAATCGAATAAGCATAGCTGCCGCAGAGTACCAGGATGCTTCCTGCTCCAGAGCTCCTTGTCGTTTCCTTGGTTATGGTCCAGTCTGTCTGCCGCCTCCATAAACATAAATATACCATCAATTATATTTACATATATATCTCTAGTAATTTGCACTATACTTTTGAGGTATGTATCTCCCAGAATAGCATCTAAAATATATGTACGAGTATATGTACATGTTCATTATTTTTATGGGCGACACAAAATGTATCGGAATCAAAGGTCTATAAAGTTATAGCCTGATTCGACAACGTTTGGGGGTGCAGACTTGAAAAAAGTTGAAAATAAGATATGGCATGCCGTTGGATCCTATGGCAGCTACACTACGAGTATATATCGCTTTAAAATATTAAAAAATACAGTAGATCTCTTTTCCTCTATTCGTCCGTTGTGGGGGCGGAAGGAGGCGTGGCTAAGTTTGGAAACAAACTTGATTCAGTGTGCTATCACAGGAGTCTGTACACAAAATTTGATTGCTCCAACTCCGATAGTCTCAGAGATCTAGGCGCTTATCGGGACGGACGGACTGACAGACATGGCTATATCGACTCGGCTATTGATGCTGGTTAAGAATGTATATGCTTTATGGGGTCGGAAACGCTTCCCTCTGGGTCTTACACCACAAATCTAATATACCCCTATACTCTTTGAGTGTCGAGTATCAAAGATGTGCCTACGTTTGTTAAGAAGGGATTATCTGATTTTGTAGCACTCATGTTAATTCAGCTAGATTCCAAGGACTATCAAAATGCTTTGAAGATATTTAAATGTAAAAGTGTTTAATGATGATAATAATGACTAGAATATTCCTTATTGTATACATATCTTTATTTCTAGGAACCATTTGGGTATACTTTTAAGGATGTTTTCCGGGATATCAGCCCCCAGCAAGGAGGCAATGTTCCCGACTATAAGCCTAAGGGGATACAATCCCAAAGTTGTAGTAAATCCAAAGCAATGATTGCAAATTCATGTTAGCTGGCTTATAAGTGGGATTGACTCTTAGAGCTTTAACCGAATGGATTACAATAATTATATTAACTTTAAAGATGGCTCACACGCACTTTAGTTGAAACCCAGAGAATCCTGCCCTGCCATTAGGCCTCGATTTCTCTAGCTAAGCAGATTAGGACTTAAAGACATAATTAAAACTAAATTCCCGAATGTTACCCCCTTTTAGAGGTAATCAAAACCGAAATCGTTACAGCTGCCGAACAGATTCCCGAAAATTTCCCCCCAGACTTCCAGTTCTCCATCTCCATTCGAATGTGTGTGTGTTTGTGCAACTGCTTTAGTTTCTGCGGCGGTGCCCATTAGGTCGCTGGCCAGAGGATGACAATGGATAGTCCATTAGACACAAGTCACAATTCCATTGAACCATGAGCAGAGGCCCGGAGTCCTGTGTGCATGCTGCATCCTCCAGTGCACCCTTTGGATGTGGATGTTTTTGTGAGCGAGAAAACCAGAACAAAAGTCGCGACTGGGATAATAGTTTGCGCTTTTTGGTATGACGAATCCACATGTCATACACGAATCGAATGGCCATGTAACCTCCCTCTCCTCCCTCCCCTGGCACATCCGTTTAGCGGGCAATCAAGCGTGTAGGGCAATTCAATAAGGAGAGGAGGATGGATGGGAATGGGAACGGGAATGGGAATGGTATTGATAGGGGGAGAACTTGGAGAACTTTATCAACACCCATGTCGGCATTAGTTTTGTTTACAAACTTTGCCCGTTGCCTTTTTGACAGTTTCTGCTTTTTGGGGTGGACATGGCACCCCATCCACTCCCATCCCATCCATTTTCCCCTTCCCATCCCTCACCAAGTTCGATCCCTTCAAGGGGTGGATTTTAGCTTGGATTTTTATTTATGAGCACTTAAATCGAAGCGCAAACTAAAATTGCACATTGCATCTACATAAATATGCAATTGCGGGCATGTGAAAATGTTTCCCGCTGATAAATGATGACTAAAAATTATATATAAATACTGGGAAACATCTCCGGGACGAACGGGATGCTCTCACTCTCACTCTCGCTCTCTGTTGTCCCATCCCACATCCCATCCCTCATTGTGGCGTCACCCCATCACGCTGCTGAGATGACAGCTCCCGATAATGGTGACATCAATTTGAAACTCAATTGAGCTCGAGCTCTGGCTCTGTCTCTGTCTCCGGCCCTGTCTCTGGCTCTGTCTCTGGGCTGCTCTTCCCTTTCCTTCCCTTCCCCTCCCCTCACTCTTGATAAATGCTGCGCGCTATCAGTGCCGTTTATCGTCGAGCACTCTCTGACTGGGTGCGACAAGTCAGCGAATTGGAAAACGGACGAGGAATGGACTTTTTCCACCATCCACCATCCTCCATCCTTCAGCTCTAGACTGTAGACTCTCCTTCTATCCTCTGTGGTGGACCCATCTACAGGCCTCATCTCTGGGGCGTTGCGAGCTGTTTACATGTTTAATGTTTGCTTAATTGCTGGCCGTGGCCCTGGCCCTGGCCCTGGCCCTGGCCCTCTGCAGATGACAGAGCTCGGATAAGGGAAAATCGTCTCCTAAATCTTGGCATGTAAGTGCTTCCAAAAAACATTCATGCAACATTGTTTTAGACGGCGGCAATTCTAGGGGGAGCAAGTAGTACATGTTTTCGGTAGAGAAATCTCAGAGAAGTCAATTTGAGGTTGAGTAAAACCATTTGTTATAGCATATGTAGCATATCTTATAAGGGGATACATAAATCGATAGAGATGTTTATAGAACGTTTACAATTTCTTCAAAATTCACAAAGATCTGCGCTCAAGATTTCAGAAATATCATGGAGCTTCTGTAGATCAAAAGATTCTTCTTTTTCCAATCTTTTTTTGCATAGAAATGGATTGAATTTCAGGATTTTCCTTTAATATATTGTATATATGGAGATTGTAGAGATCTCTAAGGGAGCTATTCTAAATGAAAAGAAAAAAAAAAAATTTGGTTGTAGCCTTGGATGAGTAGATCCCTTCCTCATATCTAAATTTGGTAATATACACCAAAAATTTTTTTTTAACATTCTAAAAACCTCGATTTTGTGACATTGCGCACTTACATAAGTGGATATCCGCCGATATCCACAAAAACTAATGCATTGAAAAGAGAATTGAGCGAATTTTCATTGGATTTTCGATTCATGTCGATAAAGTGGATATGCCTGAAGATAAAGCGACCCAAAATTCCAGTTTTCTACCATTTTTATGTTTTTCCAACTTTTTTTTAATGATTGCTCCTTTTTTTAGAGGTTAGTTCTTTAGTGGCATTAATTCTCAACAATATAAGGTACTAATCGTTAAGATCGTCTAAAGAATTTGAAATGTACGAATTATTTAGTAAATCAGCTCTCTTCTATAATAAACTGAAAAAATGAATAAATATTATTATAAACATTATAATAACTCTTCTGTAAGATTTCCAACTCTGATTGGTAAAGCTTTCCACCATTATAATTATGATGAATAATATAATGAATAAAGAATGATATATTTTCGAATTTCTGAAGAGAAAATTTTTTTTTTAAGTTCTCTGTATATAATAAATTTTAAAGACCTTACAGGATTAATAGTCATTTAATATTTTGAAGATTGCCAGTCCAGAACATGGAAATCTATAGTTTGATGTAACTTCTTCAGTAAAATAGGATTTATTCACTTGTTCTTTGCATTCCATATATTTAAAAGTCCTTTTCTTCAATTTATTGTCATTCTCATATCTTAAAACATGTATACATTTCTTATATATTCTCGTTGGCTTAACGGATAATTAAAATATTTAAAGCGAGAATCCACCACGGAGCTCAACCTCTCCGGGCGCTGGATCCCACGTCTCCCTACTTGTCCCGCTGGGCGGGACGTTGGCGCGTCTGTAAGCCGAGCGATCCTCGCCAGGGCGCTTCAGGGTCGAGGGCACCATCTCTGAGGCAACTCCAGGTAACTGCGGAGCTCCTCAAGGCCCTCGTTGGTCAAATGCCATCAGTAGTGTGTCCAAGTAAACTGCTCCTTGACAAGGCCGCCAGAATGCAGCGACTGCAGTGCTGTTCCTGAGCTGATATTTTTAACCATTGAAAAACAAGTCTAGTGTGAGCATAAGCCAACATAAAGTATCCAGAAACCAGCTGGAAACTCAAACGACTGCTGGAGAATGCTCAGAGGGATAAATGCACTGCAACAATTAAACAAATTCGATGCCATTAAGGACATAAATAAGTTAGTGCTGCAGTTCGATATAGAATCTATAGCTATAAAATCTATCAATAAATGAGCAACATAAATGAGAAGTTTCAACTTGTTTATGTCGGAAACCCAAGCGTCAACCCTGGGCACCGCCTTGACACCACTTGACGGCCTCCTGGACTCCAAAGTGAATCAACCTCAACCTCAAACATGGCCATTAGGACACACGGCCATGTCCATGTCCATGTCCATGTCGGTGCATGCCCTGGCCGGGATAAATACTCCATGGACTGTTGAGTCATTAAACAATTTACACAGCCATAAATTTACGCAATTTACTTAGCGAGCAAACACACAGGATGCAGGATACCCCTGTCGTACGGGGGGCAATAAAAAATACCCCTGCACGGGGCAGCGAACGGAGAATCGAGACGAGAGAGAGAGAAGCATTAACACATCTGTCCAGATACAAAGTGCCTCGTGGATGGACCCATCCGCCTGAGCGATTAACTTTTTGCATCCTTCATGCTTCGCTAACTCCTGCCTCAGAGCCACTCCCACTCCCACCCCCCCCAATCGCACTCCCACTCCCACTCGCAGTCTCCTCATGATTATCATCTTCATCTGGAGCAAGAACATCGCTACAGCACCACCCCCACCTCCCCCACCTCCCCTTGCTGTGACTGCAGGATGTAGATTTTCAGGATTGCCGCTGCTGCCTGTTCAAAATTTTAATGAAATTGTCATCAATTAAAATTTGCTCTCTTCCATGACCATGCCCCAGACGACAATGACAACGGCACATGACCCGGCCCCCTGAAATGTCTGCTCCTTTTTTACGAGCGAAACGTCCATGCGGACACTTCTTTGGGCTTAGATCGGTTATGACTTGGTCGTGGCTCGTGCCTGGGATAGGTCGCAGCTATAAAAATAATTTGTGGCCAAAAATTCTCAACCCCCCCTCCCTCCACCCCCTCTGTTCAATGTTCAAGGGGTAAGAGCGTGCCAGGGACTGGGACTGGGACTGGGATTCTGCGACTCTGACGGCTGCCGGCAATTTGTAGTCGTTTGCTTGTTTTTCCAGCCGCCTCTTAATGGGTTTTCATAAATTTTTATTGTTCTCAATATAAGTTTTATTCTCCCTTTTTTTGTGTGTGTATGTGTGTGTGTGTGGCATGCAAATGCCTTTTTGTAGTGCCTTTGAATTTGTCGGGGACTTTTTTTGGGGGAGGCATTCCAAGGAGTGTTTTTTTCGCACTTTGGGAAAGTACTTATTTATGCTGAAGAACTATCTCTTTTTGTTGACTTCAAAGCTCGGTATGTGTATATTTAATTATATTATATTATATTTGTTTCTCTTTCAAGTCTCTTTCAAATAAAATTTAAAATATTCCCTGCTGCCAAATGCATATTTTTCACAATTAAAACTTAATTATTATAGTAAATATTTTATTTAATTTACGACTTTTGAGAACTTTTTATAGTATGCCTCGAAAAAAACGTTTCGACTGTTTTTTTCTCCATTTTTTGCCCTCTTACATATATATCGCTTATTTCCGGTTCTCTTTAAAAAGTTTCAATCGGTTATTGGTCTATTTTTGAGATGGAAAACCTATTTCGAAATCAAATATGAAATCTAATGCGATTGACGGGAAGAATTTGCTGAAAATGATTTATTTTAACACCATATTGGACCCCAAAGCCATGCTTTTTATCGCCAGAAGACAGATAGGTATACGAATATCTGTATTTTCCGTAGATAGATAGACAAAATCTTCCCTAATTTTGGCCTTGCATTGCACACATTTTAAATCAAGTTTTCGTCTATTTTCCCTCATTAAAACTCCCAACAAAAACCACTTGAATACGATCTCCACGCATCTCATAAATATTCCCCTTTTCCTTATCAAAATTCTGAAGTTCTAGTTTTACCCGTTTTCCACTGCACATAAATGTATAATGGGTAAATTATTAATTATAAATCCCTGATTTTTATGGGTTTGCATCAGAGCTTTGCATCCGCAAGAGGGAGAGATAGAGAGAGAATACCCAGAGAAATAGGAAAACTATCAACCAAATTAGAGGGCAATAAATCGTAGAAAAGAGTCGAGCATCTACATTTTGGTTGGTAAAATGCCGAAATTATCACAGCCCCGGGGCGGAAGATATATGACATGACGACCCAAAAAGCAGGCACTCACAGAGTTAACCCATTAGCCAACCGGAAGATCGTTCAATTAGTGTCCCCCGGGCCAATGCTATGCCTGCAGCATCTCCTTCTGCTGGTCAGTCCCAAGTGGGTCACTCGAAAGGATTCGAAAAGGACTCTCTCTCGCGGGTTTTGTGTGTCCATTGTGACGACATAAATCTTGGCTTGGCACCGGAACTAAAGCAATGACGCAGCAGGAGCTGCGACACAGGGACACACACATGTCGATGGCTTTTCTGGCCAACAGCCAGTCATAACATCGGCGGCGTGTGTCGTGTGTGTCCCATACCCATGCCCTCCCCATCCCCATCCCCATCGCCATCCCATTCCGAGATTTATCGAGCCAAGGGGTGACTGCATACATATATCGCTCTCTGTTGTAGTCTCTATTTGTTGTCCTATAGATCGCGGGGTATCGAATGCCGGATGGGCAAAACGACAGGCGTTCGATTGAAATTAATTGAATTTGCGCCCGGCCCAAGCCCAGCCCAAGCCCAGCCCAGGCCCAGGACTCACTCGTCTTGACTTGAAGGAAGGAAGGAGGAGCGTAGCGTGGACGCTTGTTTCCTGTTTATGCTCGAGATGTTTTCCAGCATAAATTACGCGCATACACATATCTGTATCTGTATCTGTATCTGGATATCTATGATATGCTTGACAAGAAAGGAATGCTGGGGGAAAGGGAAGGGAAGGATGTTTCTAACAGAAACATTAAATTTATTTTTATTTCGCCCAAAAACAACCCCAAACGAAAGGCCAAGACGGCCCCCAAATACGAGCGCTATATGCGGTCCGTTGGTTTCTCCAAAGTCATGAATTTTTCTTGGTTATTTTTATGATTTTATGTATTACCATTACCAAGTTGTTTTTGCAGTCGGTAGTTTTTGTTTTTGCCATCTTTTGCCGCCGGGGGGTTGTAACTTATGGTCGTCCGGTCTCTTCAATCGCCCAGAATCATGCCGGAAATGATGATCGTACGGAAAGGCAGACAAATTTATCAAAATGTTCGCATGAGGGCGGGGCGCCCTTAAGCCCGGGCCATCATTAATCACGCTTAGTCTTTTGATTTGCCGCTTAAAAATACAAATCGCTGCCTCTTTAAGTTGTTTTAAATTGTTCGGTGGCTTGCAGTAGATTTTGAATATGGCGCTCGCCCTCTCTCCACCCACGACTAGGGTTGCCAGAGCATGAGTGCGCACTTAACATAACAGCGCCCTGTTGCGCTTAACAGTGGGATGTCGTCTATCGCAACGCATCTTCGATAACATGGGTGACCATTTACGGTATACTATATACTTTTCTGAATAATGGGATATTTCATCAATCTATTGAATTTAATTTTTAAAGGTATATTAAAGAACATAGGGCATAGAAAGTTCCATGCTCTCTCAAATCGTGCTGTCCTGCATCATTCTTCCACTGAATTGCATTCATATATATGTCATTCATTCACTTTAAAACAATTCCACTTTGGCGCGCAGCTCCAGCGATAATCCAGTCGACTGGATCCCCAGAGTTACCACGTAGTTGCCATATAGAAAACGGACATTTTTGTTGACCTTTTTGTTTAAACCTTATTTTAAACACAATCAAATAAAAAAGAGTACTTAAAATTAGCCAGTTATGTAGGAAATTGATTCATCAATCGGATGAAATGATGTGTTCAGCGCTGAGGGTTCATGCTAGCTGGTAATATTAAATCGAATATCAAAAGGGAGAAATATAAATCAAGTTGTTCACCTGTATAAATAGAGGGGGCTAAGTGGACCATGTTCGTTCCTAACATCGGTATATTCACGGTATATTTTGAAAATGAGACAGTATATTTCGGTATATTTCTGAGGGTCAGACGCTCTTCAAGGTATATTAGGCAACGGGGGTGGATTTTACTTTGCATGCGTTGCATTTTCTGGGCCGTTTTGCCTGTTGGCCATACCCTCTTTTTCCTCCACAGCACAGCTGTTGTTCTTTATTTTCGTTTTGTTCGCTGACCAATGTCATTTTTTTCGATAAATCCGCGACGAATTTTTTCTCAAGTGTTGGTTTTATTTACAATTTTAGCACTCTTTCAACTTGCTTTTTCCTGTTTTTCTGTAAGTTATCAACAATTAAGTGGTGCTACTGTGATATGCAATTGTGGAGGGCCCAGTGCTAGTGCGGGGGGCGGTCAAAAAAGCGTGTGTAAATTCAGCTGCGGCGGCGGCCCCTACCAGAATCGTATCTTTGTGGCGCTTGTTGTTGTTGTTTCTGTTGTTGTTTCTGTTGCTGCCTGGCTGGTTGGGTGGGACTGCTCCTCTTGGGTGGAGCCACCCCCAGAGGCTGCTCCCAAATGCCGCCTGTTTATGATGGTCACGCGAACTTTTAAATACAACAAACATTTGGTCACCCTTCAAACGCCTGGGACGCCTACGCCCGCAGCTGGAACGTGGGCCTGTGTGTGTGTGTGTGTGTGCGTAAGCGTTTATGCTAATTAAATGCAACTTCCAGTCCTGGAAGAAGCAAAAACAAAATATAATTCAATTAAGGCTTAAGTTCTCCCCTTGAAAGACTATTCCCAGTGGACGGCCTGGAGGGGCGCACTTATCAATCCAACTTCTTTATCGCCTTTGATTGAAAAACCAGTTGGCCAGAGAGAGATAGCATGAGAGGGAGAGCATTCCAGACGATAAGATTAGTGCGACAATGCGGCAGGGAACTTCTTGACTCGAAGAATTCACTGATTGACACAGCTGCAGGCCCTACCCTACCCACCAGACAGTGTTTGCAAATTGTTTTCAAGTTAATTATGAAATTTAACCCTCACTCTATGGTACACTCTCTGTCTGCTGTCTGTCGGTCCAACCCCCGGCTCGTGCGAGCCTCCTGCTGTTCAAAAAGATTTCACTTTTTAACACAATTGTTTCAACCGCCGGCTGGCTGGCTGGCTGTCTGGCTGGGAGATCAATTGTGTCCTATAATTGGGCCTAATTGAGAGAGAGGGAGATGGAGAAGCGAATACCCCGTTTGTTCCGCTTCATTTGTTTACGCACTTTTCACTCGAGTCATTCATTCTGTTTTCATGGCTGCCATCATTGGCGCCAAATTGCTTAACTAATACTTTTTCTGGGAAACTTCCAATGAGTAAGCTTCCACTTCCACTTTCCCGCTTCCGCTGGCTCTTGGCCGGAGGTTGTGTAAAACAAAAGTGAGAGAGAGACATAAGAGGAAAGAAACAGCCATTGAAAGAAGATTAGTCATCGAGTGGTAGGGAGGAGGCAGGCAAACCCACTGGCACGGGTCCATCACCTTGTTCCTCTCTTTCTCTCCGCCCCAGTCATCGACTTCTTCCACCTTCCTTTTCTTGTCTTGGTTTGTTTTGTTTACATTTGTCTGCCCCGTCTCTCTCTCCCGCTCTCTTCTAGCGACGATCACCGAAGAGCAACAGGCGGAGTGAGAGTGAGAGAGAGAGAGCCACGGCAGGTGCGCTCTCTGCTTGTGCTAGTGGGCTCTCTCTGATTAGAAGCACGCTGCTTAGGCCCTCTGTAGTTACGCTCTCTCTGCCTCCCCCACTGCTTAGGCGCTCTCAGGCCGTTGCTGTGTAGGCACCATAGGCTCTCTCTCGCTTTTCTGTGGCGCTCTCCAACTGTTGCTCCCACTTCTTTGTGGCTTTTGCTCCCTCCAACTGTTGCTTCTCTCTTGAGCCGCCTGCGTTCGGCGCACGGTAGGGGCCTCAGTTGAGTTGAGTTTTACCCGTCGTCGCTGCCGGATCGTTGTCGACAAGTGCCGTGGCCGATATCGCTATATGTACAAATACATATATATCCAATAAGAAATACATACATATATGCATATATCGCATTGCGTATCTCCCATTTACGTTTCTTTTTTTTTATACAAAAAGTTTAAAGCTTAATTGTGAAAAATAGCGGATAATAAAAGCAAATAAAAAAGGTATAAAAAGAATCGCCAAAATGTTCGATAAGTGTATATGAGAGTGTGTGTGTCTGTGTTTGTGTGCTAGTGCGGCGTGACATATGGTGTTATTTTTACGCTAGCCACAGGAATATAAATATATATTTGTATATACCCTTGTATATATATGCCATAAATAAGCAAAAAATTGTGAAATTAGCCAACGACCTTTCCAATCAATCTGGGTACACCTGTCCTACGCCTGCGCAGCGCCTAGAAGAACCCTTCTTCTCATTGAAAGCATCATCTGGACATAATACATATCTCTGAATACTCGCATGTGTGTGTGTGCTTCCAAAAGTTTTAAAAACAACCAGAAAATTACCTCATCGCTCTGCCCAAAACGTCGACGTCGACGACGACGACGTCTGACGCTGTCTGCCCCTGACTTTATGCTTATACTCGTATATGTACACATATCTACATGTGTATATGTATATTTGATTCTATATTTCTTGTTTGCCTAGCAGCAGCAGCTGGCTGCCTCCTACTTCCCTCCCTCGCAATACCCCTCCACTATGAGTCCAGTATGCTTAAATAAATACTATCTTCAAGATACATACTCTCAGATTTGTTTTGCATTTGTAAGTAGATTTATTGTTTTCATACCCTGGAAATGTAGGAGGATGGTAAGGGTATAAGAGGGAGACAGATGTAACAGCTGAAGGAAAATATGCAAAGAGATATAGATATATATTACATACAAAGAAAAGAGAACCTACAAGGGATATGTCTTGCCATTCAATTGAAGAATTGTGGTTTGTTCTATTTCATTATTCCATTAGAAAATCGAATTATCAGGTATCCCGCAGTCGGTATCCCTCATACGGGGTATTCTTACTTATTTCTCCCTCCTCTGCTGTGTTCTCTCTTCTTCGTATGTTTGATTACCTTTTCAATTTCTCGCGTTTGCCTTCGGTGTTTTGCTGCTGTTGTTTTGTTGTCATAAGTCATTGCCAGCGCGATCGTGAGGTTTCTCTTCTTAACTCCCTCATTGATTGTGCTTTTGCTTTTGATTTTGCCTTTGCCTTTGCCTTTGCTTTTGTGTGGTTTTCCTCACATTTTCTGTACCGTTTGTTTGGCAAATTTCGCCCGTCGCTCCATTTTTTGGGGGCGTATTCTTTATTGTTTATCCATTATCTAAAAATGTCAATGCTCGTTTACAAAATTGTTATTGCCGTCCGTCCATATCCCCCTCTCTAGCTGTATCTGTATCTGTATCTCTATCTTTCTTTCATTCGTTCGTTGGTTTGGGTCTCCGGCAAAGCTTTTGACCTTATTAGCGGTTTCGTTTTTGGAATGTCCGCCACATAAACACGCTTCGGAAACATAAAGAAATCGAAATCCAAGCTCATTTTCACTCCATGCTGTCTCTGTCTCTGCTGTCTGCTGTCTGTGTGGGCAGTGCATCAGTGTCCCACGAATATGTGTAATATTGAATGTGGATGTGGATGGGGATTGGTGGACGTGTGGATGGTTTTGCATCCGCCATGCCCCAAAGTGGTGCCTGCTGCCCCTGATCCGGCACTGGCACTGGCTCTGATCACTGCGTGTACGTATGTACATTCGGTTGTCGATATATGTATAAGCAACAATCCCCCCATTGAGCAAGCGCCAATCTATCCGTAACTCGGTCACTTGGAAACGTTTGTGGGCAGTCCCCAGTCCCCAGTAGTCCCCCGATCCATTGCCCATTTGTGGGCAATCCAGCCGCCAGACAAGTGACTGCATTTTCCACTTGTACGAGTATTTTGTAGCCTCCGTTTTTTTTGTTTTTTGTTTGTTTCTTTTTGGTTTTTTGCATATTTGTGGTTGCCTTTTTATTAATTGAGCTGTATTCGTTAATTGGTTTTTGTGCTCTCTGGTTGGAGGAGGTAGTAGGGGAAAAGGTCTCTCAATGAGTGCTGGACAGACAACTTTCGAAAGAGCACGGGATGGATGTCCCAGGGATATGTTTTCGTGGATTGAAGATTATTCCATAATTTCGAAACTTAATTTTTGTCTTTGTTTTTTGTTGAATCTTTTGATTGATTTTGATCGGGTTTTAATGAGAAATGTCAGTTAATTCGTTTTATGTCGGCTTACAGTAGGCATTTGGCATTGCAAAGATCAAAATATAGCTCTCGAGGTAATCAAAAAAGTACTTGGGATACGGCAGTAAAGGGAAAGATCCGCTCCGATGTTCTGTGACTGAATCCCATTAAGCACACAAATTTATCTTTGATTCTCCATCATTTTCAAACCAATTGCCACAATTTTCCCCCCCCCAATGAAAAATGTTCTATGTTCGTATTTCAAGCTCAATTAAAGCAAATTAAACAACAATATTCGAATTGAATGCAGAACAGTAGAGCCAACAACAACTACAGCTACAAATTTTCTGTGCGGCGGCAACTAAAAAAGAATAACAATAAATACTCGGAATAATAATAATAATATAATGTCGAGCAGACGCGAACAGTGTAATAACAATTAAAAAAGCAAAAATACCAACTGCTGCCGCTCTATTTTTTCAACGCCTCAGCATTTTTCAATGGTTTTGTATTGCATTTTGGACTGAACTGGGGCTCCATACACAGATGTGTACAGTAGTCTCTCTGCTAACAACGCAATTGACATTTACTTGCAAACAAAAGTACAAAAGAATAGTTTTGGCCAGTTCGGAGCAGTTACTCTAGAGTGTTGAATAATAATCAGACGAAGAATTGTATTTCGAAATAAATATTGTATGGAATTCCTCTCTTCAGAAATGCAAATCAGTGTAAAAGGCTTACAGGCATTGTTTTAATTCGAGAAAACAGTTGTTCTTTAATATGCTTTCCGTCTCCCATCTCCCATTTCATATTTACATATTTATTTTTGGAAAGTTCTAATTGTTGAGTGACCACTGTACATATGTACATCGGTACACCCAAACATATATGTATGTAGATATAGACACTCGTATGCCGAGGTATGTAGGCTTTTAATGCCGCTTTCAAACTGCTGCTGCCGCACACATGTTTCATCATCATCATCTCTCATCTCCCGTCTGTTCTCTCTTTAGCACCGCAGAACGAAGAAACAACAAAAATGCTAAGTAAACAAAGCGAGACAACACATGAGCGAAGCCGAAGCGCAATAGTGGGAGGGGGGAGTCGGAAGCAGATCAGTTCGGCAGCAGAGCACTATTCCATATTGAGTTCGATTGGATTGGGGGGGGGGTCCGTTTCGATTCGTTCTATCGTATATTATGGAATAGTTTATTGTTTTGGAATGTTTCTTAATTACGCGGAACTCAAGTGGTGGCGGAGGAGGTAGTGCTTGCTGGAGGTGGAGGCTGGAAGTGGAAGTGGAAGCCGAAAGCTGACTGGAAGTAATATCTGAAGCAGAAGCAGAAGCAGAACCCGACACACATCTGTGTGGTGGTGGTTGGACGATCGGAATTTTTGAGCATTTCCTTTTCGATTCGCATTCCCATTACCCGTTTTCGCACGCACACTCATCGCGTTGACTCATCCACACACACACAGACACACAAACACACAACCAACACCCATTAAGACTGAGTGGGAGGGGTATAGGGAGGATAGTGCGAGGACCCTTCTTGTTTACTATTAATGCTGATAAAGAATATGCATGCCTGCTGCCTGCTGCCTGTTGCCTGCACATTCAGTTCTAAAAATAACCTCCGGCAGTACGAAGCGAGTATTGTCATCGTCATCGTCATCGTCACCATATCTCCATATTTGAATGCGAATGTGCACACAAGATTTATACAAAAATTAATTTCCAGTATCGACTACCGAAAGCAGTACGAGTGGGACAGAGAGAGATAGAGGGGGAGGGAGGGAATGGCTGAGACAGAGAATGTGTGTTTTTTTTACTCTTTGGAAAGGATATTTATAACTTTGGCAACCCTTTAAGATATACAATTTCTGATGAATATGAACCGTATATACATATGTATAGGGATACTTGATTCTATTCTCTTAGTTGTGAAGATATTTTGATAACAAAATTTGCACAGAGACACTCCTTATTGTTGCAGAGATCACACAAAGCGGAACCGCAGAGATCGCACTGCTATGGTAGTATAGCTTCCCCAGAAACAATCGAAATTAGGAAACATATAGATTGAAGTTGAAGTAGAATACCTGTGACTACTACGAATTGTATAACGATTGCAGCATATAAATAACTCAGCAAAATCATATGACATCGAGTTGGAATATCTGCCAACGAGGTTTATATATGTATTAATTAAATTATTTTTATTCATTTTATACAATAATCAGGCAGGCTCCGGTTTTTATTTACTTTTTTACTTTGCGTTTTCAGCCAAAACGTTTCGTTTTTGGGTGCTGCCGCTTCCGCAAAATATTTTGTCACATTTTCTCATGTCCTGTTAAAGGCACAATTTACCATCCGATATATCGATAACCCAATTGTGCTGCGTCAGCTGTTCGCACGAAAACGTAAAGTGTTGCTGCATTGGACCAATTATTTCAAAGCCAAATTTGAGGTTGGATTAAAAAAAAATGTATTTATAAAGAAGGCATAAGCTGAATTTCCCTGGTAATGGTGTCAAATTGACGTTAATGCATCAATAAGTCATCTATTTGTTCCATTTTGCAATTATGATACTATTTGTTGTGTAAAAGGCCGTTTACTTTTCATTTCGGCGAGGAAAATGTTTCCGTTTTCCGATAGCCTGCCTGAAGATGTGCTACCTCTTCCGTAGAAACGATCGATCTGCAAGGGTGTGCCATGTTTCGAACCTTTTTCCTTTCTGCTTATTTAGTTTATCTCCAGTGGAGTTGGGTGGGGTTTTGGGCTTGGATTGGGGCTGGGGCTGGGGCTGGGGTTGGGTCGCCAGCTCCCCCCGATCGGGTTGTCACGTCTCTCCCTCTGTCTCTGTCTCTGTCTCTGTGGGTGTCGTAAATCCCTGCTTGATTACGTCAGTAATTCATCGGTTTTCTTGGTTTTATTTGTGTATTCTTTTTGTATTGTTTTTGGGAGGGGGCTTGAGGGCCGCGCGAACACGCAGATAGGCACTTCATCAATCTGTGTGTCAGTCAGTCGGTCCGAGAGTCAGCCAGTCGATTCGATGCGGTCAGTCGACATTTGTTAACCGATTTCCAACGCTTTTGGGCTTGCGGTTTGCATCCCCCGCACAGTGGGTGGAAGTGGAACCCCTGAAAAGTGGAAAAGTGAGGGGTTAATGGGTACAAATCACAGGAAATCTATCATTGAATTTGGTTAAAAGTTGGCAGCATTACTGGCAGATATATGTAATACCCCAGAAGTTTCTGTAGATGTTCGTATGCTTCATAAATAGATTATTATTTAGAGAAATTCCTGGAAATCTCTTACAAATTTATTTATAGCATTGTGATATTTTGCTGACCCCCACATTTAATGCATTCGCATTCGCATTTCCATTGAAAATTTGATTATCTGTGTGTGGACTTTTCCCCTTTTTCTGTTTTTTTGTTTTTGTTTTCTTGCCATGCCTTTCCCTCGGAGAAGAGGAGGGAGATTGGCGTGTCCATTGGCAGTTATCTCTGGGCGCTTGGCCTTGCCTTGCATTGCCTTGCCCTGCCCTGCAATTTATTTCCATCTATATTTGCTATAGGGAAGGGAAGAATAGATGGGAGACCTCTCTTAATCAATGGAACTGCTTTGTATCTGTATCTGTATCTGTATCTGTATCTGTGTTCTGTTCTTATTTGGTTTATGGATGCATTGGCATTCAAGTAGCAGTGGCAGTAGGCTTTCCCCTCTCCCAGTCTCAAAGTCAGCTCAGCTGCAAGTATCCCGCCTCTCGGGGATGCCCCTGACTATACGATATATACGGTATATACATGTATACAAATATATATGTATGTATAAACTATATATGTGTGTATTTGTTGTTGTGGCACTGTCGCTGCTTTTGGCACTCACTTGTGCGAAAATCCATTGGAGCCCGACTGGCGGGAGCCTAATTTTTTGCCGTCTACGATTGACGCCGTCCGAGGAGGAGCAGCACCAGCAGCACCAGCAGCAGCAGAGGGAGCAGAGGGAGCAGAACTGTGCGTGGAGGGGGTCCTTAAGTGGGCTGTGGAAACGGGGAGTGGAATGGAATGGAATGGGAATAAGAGTCTTGGCATCCAATCATAAAATTGCTTGGCAATGTCTTTCGTATGTAGATGGAACGAAACGACGAACAAAGAAAGGAAGAACGGACAGACGGACGGACGGACGGACGGAAGGAAGGAAGCAAAGTCTATGGATGTGTTGTGCTTGCAGGAAATGATGTGAAACTTCTAGAGGGTGAACATACACTGCCTGCAATAAATATATGCTGACAGGCAAATGTTTAAAAGAATATAGCAAAGAAATGAGGGAAATAGGCTCATATCCATATCCATATCCAGATGCACAGATGTGTGTGCATATATTTTCATCCTTTCTATTCCAGCTGAAAGATGATTTTTAACAGATCTACAAATATTAGTATCCTTGAAATTGTGGCTACCACAGAGAATCGAAGGCATCCTCTTAGAGGCAGAAATTCTATGAAAAAAGTCGGGAATTACGAGTAGTACAAGGGTTTTCTGTTTTCTGTTTTCTGATCTACAATTACAGCGAATGAATGAAAGACGAAATGAATATCCCTACTCATCATTATCTCTGCCATTAGTTGGCTTTTCTCTGTTGTCGCCAAGGTATTGTTCCATCTGATGGTGCAGCGTTAGCTAATTAGCTCACGATTCAAGGACACACACACACACACGCTCCTTGATAAAGGACTTTAATTAGAACATTGATACGTATCAGTCGGTTGACATAATTTGGCCACATTATGAGATATGCCACCACCTTGAGGGCTTTGAGGGCCTTGAGGCTAATTGAAAATTACAGACCATCCCATCCATCCATCCATCCATCCATTCAGAGAACAGAGAACCCTTCTTCTTTCTCTCAGGGGTTTCTCCCACGCGCGCACTTGATGCCGCCTGCCTGCCTCCCTTCCTCCCCCTTTCTTTTGACGTCACTTGTGTCGCTGTCACTGTCGCTGTCGATGTCGATGTTCATTCGATTTGATTTGTTTGTTTGCCTTTTTCCAACCCATGGAACCCATGGAACCCCATCCTTCTTCTTCGTTTGTTCGTTTGTTTATTTATTGTGTATTTTGTTACTTTTAATGCATCTTTTATCTGGGATTTTGCCATCCTCATGAACATCATTGGCTGGGCTGCCTTTCTTCCATTGTTGCTCTTGTGGATTCGATGATGCTGATGCTGCTGCTGATGCAGAGATGATATGATGATGATGATGATGATAGCGATACACAAATTTGTGTCCCATTGTTGGCCACCGACCACACGGGACCGATGATGATAGACGGCAGATGGAAGAGGTTCCCCTGGCGACGAACGGGATGTCTTGTTTACTCAAATTACAGCCGTACAGCCACAGACAATGGACGGGGAATTATCTCTGAGGTGGGATATTCGTACAGAGACAGAGAAAGGGACTTCCCACAAGTCAAATCTGTGACCACTTGACCCCCACAAATGCAGAGAGAGAGAGAGGGAGCGAGTTAGAGCGTGCCTTGGATCTACTCTAACGCTCTACAAAGTCCTTTGTTTTTCCGTAGAAAAATTGTTGTTTATTGACGATCGATCGATCGTTTCAAAGCGGCAGTTGAACGCCCTCCAAAGCGAGTGGCGGGAGAAACAACCCAAGGAACGTGACTGTTGTCTATATGAGGTGCAAATGTACAAGAAAACAAGCAAAATCGCCAAATAAACATTATTTGTTTATTCGTTGTCCCTCTGGTTCGTTGTACATATATATATATATATATATATATATGACTTTTGAAAAAAGAGTACGAGACTTCTGCAATAAGAAATTGCAGTTGAAAGCCAAGAAGCTACGCAGCTACGGCCGCGACTCTACACTTACACCCGATACTAGTATGGCTCCCCTCCGCCAGAGGGCGCACACATTGAACGACAAAGAGTGTGTGAGAGAGAGCGAGAAAATGAGTTAGCACGTGGACGGCGTTCTGTAATAATCCGATCTGATCCAGATTCGGCAATCTGGTAGATATAGTCATCCTCTATGATTCTGCGCTTTTGGATTTCTCGTATCTTTGAAATTGTGGATGCCACAGATTTTCGTCTTTTGTGGGGGCGGAAGGGGGTGGGGTCAGCATAGCATAATCAATGATCAATGACAACAAAAATGATATTCATTGAAACATTCGTGTGAGCGCTGTAATGCCTTTTTTTTTACTTTGGACTTTCTTGGAATAATCATTTTTTCATTTTAAAGCTCACTTTTGCATTAAATTTTTAAATAAATCTCTTGGATCTATTGACATTCGATTAGATGTTTTTGTGGAGATCAAATGAGCAATAAAGTAACATGATGCATGACATTTTCTGTCATGATTCCATACGATGAAAAGCATTAAACTTATGCCACGATTTAGAGAATCCATAGATGTTTCTACTGTCTTAAATTCACTAAATCAGAGTTATAATATGGTACCAAAGGCTGTCAATTAATCAAAATATGTTGATTTGTGCGAGTCCTCCAGCATCTAGGTAATGTTATGGTCTTTGATGATCTTCCAAAAGATTTCACCTCATATGTCGCATGATTCAAGCTAAAAATCTCATAATTGTTTCCCCCAAAACCTGTTTCAAATGAATTCATAAGAAAACCCTGCCAAAAAACCGAAAGCTCTTTTTAGATAGAAATCATTAAACATAATAGCAATAATTAAACCACTTTTCGAGAACATATTCGTACTGGATCGTGACACATTTGCCCAACGACAAACAGCCTTTTCTCTGCTCTTTCTGTTGACCATTCCGATCGTCATTTTCCGCTGACATCAAATGTAAAATGATTCGCTCAGGCGGGACGGACGACTAATCATTCGCTGGGGTCTGGTCTCTGGTCTGGCCATCTGTTGGACCTCTAAATACAGTACATAGAATACTCGAACAAATTGAAATTTCTATAAATTCAGCGATGACTCACAGAGAAATGGGCAACACCAAAATAATAAAATAAATGAGAAGCCACGAACGAGAGTCATCATTATCATCATCATCACAGATACAGTGAAAGCCAGGCGAAGGGACCAGTTAATAAATAGTAAAAAGGTTTAGTGGGTGTCTGACTAGAGAAGATTCTGTTGTACAAGAAATGATCATTAAAGAACAGAATCATGCTGAAGATCGCCTCCAGCTACAACTACAGTGAAAGGTCCTTTGCTGTGGTATCGTTCTGAAATATCATATATGTAGTAGCGATCCTAGAGTGCCTCGTTACGCACACGACATGTATTTTGTTTGCCGCAATGGGAGCGGCTGAGAGCAAGGACGTGTCATCTAGTAATGATGGGACACACCGTCCGTCTGGCGGAGCATCTGCTGTAAAAGATTTCGGTTTTTTATGATTCTGCCGGCTTTTTCGGGGGACCTCAAATGTGCTGCTCCTCCGCTCGGTTCTCCTCCGTTCTGATCCGATCTGCTGCTCTGCCAAGTTCTATTTCCAGTGTAGCGTGAAAACCGTGTCAGAGATCGAAAGGAAAGAAAGGGAAAGGAAAGGAAAGGAGGAGGGTGGCACACACTCTTGCTTTCTGTTCATTGATTTTTTGGTTCAGGGCAAAAGGAAAATCCAAAAGATTTCAGATGCTCTTCAAATGCGAGTAATGCTAATGCTTTGTTTACCTTGAAAAAAATCATACATATGTGTGTACATAATTCTCTCGCCGATGTTGTGTATTTATAGCGCCCCGTATATATAGAATGGACAGATCTCATAAAGATACTGCCATATGTATATGTATCTATAGGTACGATATAGGACTGGGGCACAGATCCACATGAGAATGAAACGCGTATGAGGGAAGGTGTTTTTGGAGGTCTGAAATGTTGTTTTGGTTTAATTAAAATGTGAAAATCCTAAGATCTGAAATCTGCTTTTGCTTTTGCTTTTGGTTTTGCTTTTGCTTTTATCGTAGAGCGAACTAATTTTACGCTTTGTGGGGCTTTTTTCACGCTGTGCTGTATTTTTTTCAACAGTTTATTTAAATTTTCTTTTTGTTGATTTTCTTTTTCGTTGTTTTTGTTGTTTTTGTTTGGTTGTGATGTGATTTATGGCATGTGAAAGCTGATTTAAGCACTTGCATGTGTAGTATAGTCATCGTCATCTGAATATATGATGTATTTCTGTGTGGAATATACGGCCTGTGAGGTGTTGTATGAATTTGAAAGCAAGGCATCAACATTTTGTATGCGTTTTTGGGGGCAGTATTTGCAATAGGCATTCATTTTGCCGCTGATCAATGATGTCTGTTGATGATATTTTTTTTTTATTAAATTCTAAGGCATTATGTCATTTGATGAGGTAATTTTTTATGAAATTAAAGGAATATTTTTTGTCAGTTGGTCGGAATTTATTGAAGATGACATTTATTCTCTATTTAGATTCTATTTGTACCCAAACGTGCGGCGCGTCATGCGGCAGCGCTCCTCTGTCTGTTGGGTTGCATTTCTGGCCGGGACACGCGCGTTACAGGCCTCGTCTTGGTGTGGCTTGGCCCCCCCGTTTATTGATGCTTTCCTAAGAACCTCCAAAGGGGGAAGAATGCCAAACATACCCTGTACAGGGCCTTTGAAAGTAATACAAAGTTGGAGTTTTGGAGTTGGTAAACGATTTTAAGCCGAATCATAAGTATATAGTTTTAGATAGGATATATTTATAAAATATCTTAAGCAGAATCATACATTATGAGGATTATATCTGAGGCTCTTTTACCTTCTGTTAGTCTCGTACTCTCAAATAAATACATCTTTCCACAAAATTCCTCGTGAGATGTGATCTCTCCCTCTTTAGTTCAGTGAACTCTCCTCTTTGTCGTCTGTTTTAGCCGTAAACCACACCTCCGGGAACTCGGGGAGCTCCGGGAACTCCGGTAGCCCTTCACCATCCAGTCCAGGCTGCTCCCATTTATGGGCGAGTGGAAACGAGTGGAACGTGCCGGGAGACCGGGCGAGCACCTCTGAGCGAGTGGCTCTGTGTGTCAGAGCCACGACATCTGGCCACATGTCAGAATCGTGCCAAGGTCTCCGATTGTGTTCTCTATAACTACGTGACGTTATCGTTTTGTAATTTTGATTGCTACGCGAAAGAACACACACACAATGGAACATGGGAGTATTTATACGACGATCCAATCAGCCGTCGACCTACTAAGGCAGAAACTTGTTCAACGACGACGCCCGCACGCCCCCACGCCCCCACATCCCCCACGAAACACGCCTACAACTATCGCAGTTTCGCTTTCATTGGGAGAACGAGACAGAGACAGAGAGAGAGGGGGAGAGGGAGAGGGTCAGAACAGAGGATCGAACACCCACGCTTTCCTCTACAGAGGGCCTCCAAAGGCAGGCAAAGGCAGGCACCTGCAAAATGAGAGAACGGAGAAGAGAGAGAGAGACAACTGGAGAGCCGCATTCCATGCATTTTACTCTCCACTGCAGCAACTCTTTCGCTCTCATTTGTTCTTATAATCTCTCCAGCAGAAATCTCTCCCGATTGATGGTCTGCTGCACTGCTGCACGCTTTGGGGGCAGTCGGCAGTCGGCAGTCAGCACTTTGGGTGTTGATTGATCTTTTTGTTGTTCCTTTAAACAAAAGTCTGCTAATGGAAAAGTCTGGTGGCAGGCAGCATTCTTTGCGATTGGATCGCAGTATGGTATTCTATGGGTTGATGCTCCGTCTGCCTGCTGTGGCCGCTGCGACTGCTGCCTTGGTGGCATTAACCGCAATGCCAGCAACATGCAGCATCCAAGAGCCATATATGTGCAATGCATGCCCCATGTTCAGCAGTCTCCACTTGCCGCTTGCCGCTTGCCGCTTGCCGCTCGCCTCTCGCCTCTCGCCACCTCCTTTGAGGTCGAGTCGTGGCTAATATGGAAAATGAAAACAGGAAAAATGCTTAGTGCGTTTTCAGTTTTCTGTGTGGATTGTAATCGTATCCTCCATCCATCTCTCTAACAATCTATGTTTCTGCCTCTTCTTTCTGTTGCATTTGCTAAGCAGAGATGCTTTAACCGTTTTCTCTCTCTCTCCGATCTTTTATTTACAGATTTTTCTACACACAAATCAAACAAACGACAACCGCAACAGCCGCAACAACTGCAACGAAGTAACAAACAAACAAACAAACAAACAAACAACGACAAGAGCAACACTTAACAAACGCACATACTACCACGTTCCACATACTGTACTGTACTATATAGAAAACCGACCAACTTTCGTCAGATATTATTTCCTCCATCAAGATCAACCCTTCAACTGAATCGGATCAATCGAATCGAAGATCATAGCAGATCCAAGATCCCCAGCAGCGGCTAGGAACGAGATCGATAACGAAAGAAAGGTGAGTGCCAAAACGTGTTAAAAGTGTTTTATATACTCGGGCTCCAGGGCTCCATTGGGCTGCGGAACTCCAACTGGTTTTTAGATGCGAGAGGGGATTCATCAAGCGTCGCTCCTCCCATGTGAACAGACTCCCATAACTATCTTTAAAATTGGTCTAGCTCTGGGCTATAACAGGGGATTGTCTACATATTCCATGTATTTAAAGGATGATCTACCAACCATCATCTATCTAGGGGTTCAATCGGTTCCATCTAAGGGCTGCAACAGAAATGATTCCCGGGAATACTCTGCTCGTATATTTGAATAATTCTAAGAAATGCTGTAGATTGCAGTCTGTTTTTGAGTCCAGTAGGGCTTTTCTGTCATTCACTGCACTGCGGTCATAGATTCCATGAGGAAGTAAATTTCGTTGAGAGCTTGCAATGGGATTGGCGGATTTTTCAAAGAGTCTGATTCATCATTGAACAGAATTTGATTGATAAGATTGCCGCAAAGCATTCTGGCTTCTCAGAACAATATTCCTACTATATGTAGTCGATGTAATTGAAAGGGAAATGGAACAACTTTCTGCAAGAAATGGTGTACAGAAAGATAGATTTTCGTGAAAAATGCGAGTAGGAAGTACTAGTTTGAACAATAAAATGTGAGAAATACTTGTAATTGTATCGTTTAATAGTAAAAGAATAATATTTCTTGGTTTGATTTCCCAATCGTGATAAAGGAAACTCCATGAAACTATCAACTTTATCTTTAGCAATGGGTCTCTTTGTCTTTGAGAACCAATCGTAAGTGCTGATATCGAAGTGTTATCATTTTTATAGGGCAAAAACACTATAACTGGGATTGCTGAAACCGTAGTTCTCTTGAGTATTTATCACGAATATATCCAGTACTAATTCCATTAGAGACGTGGCTGTGAAAATGTTCCCATAAGCGAATAACACCTACAAAAAACAAGAAACCATTCGCCCCGATCGATTTGCGATCTATTGGCTATTATTTTCAAATAAGGTTTCAGCTTTCTAAAATTTTTCGTTTTGTTTTGTGTGTTTTAATTGAATATAGATCTTAAATTAGCAAACTATTTTCTGCTGCTCTCAAAATTTGAATGACTTTCCCTGAGCTGCCACGAGAATCGAATCCCTGGTATCTGGGCGATTCCCACAATATTTTCCCCCACTTAACAAATAGAAATAAAAACTGTGCAAATTACATAAAAAGGCGGCTCCACATTGGCGGCCAGAACCAGAACCAGAACCCTGGCATTCTGTTATTCTTGCCAGAGAGGGGCGGCGGGGCAGAAGGCAGGGGGCAGGGGGCAAAGCAATCAGGGGAGGGAAACATGGCTCTCGTCTCGTCGCGTCTCGTCTCGGCTCGCATCGAATGTGTGGCAGTGGCAACCTCTGCGAAGGAGTAAACGTGTCCCGAGGCGCCGAGACAAGTGAAAACTGTGCAGATTCCTTGGGTGCTGCTGCTGCTGCTGCTGTTGTTGCTGGCGCAACGGGACTCCTACGCAGGACCCCACACGCGCCACAAGCCACACGCGCCTCACAGACATGCCACAAACACCGTTATATGGCCCCCAGACAAAATGGAGGCTTTGGCGCCAGAATGTCGCGCCAGTGGAGCTTACTTTTGGTGTTGTTTCTTCTTCATTTTATACACCAGTGTATGCGATTGCACAGATAACTGAATAGGGCACAAGAGGGGCGGGGGCGGGGGGGGACAGAGTGGGAGTCGTCTCTGTACAGTCCCTGGCATTTGTATGTTTACCCACCGATTTGTTGCATACTTTCCAGGGCCTGTGGCACATGACAAGACAATTAATCACAGAGAGAAATCAACTAATTAAAAGAAAACCAATAGAAAATTCAGAAATAAAACGAGGGATCTCCCGCTGCTGCTGCTGTCAGATTTCCCCCAGTTTGATCCAGATATCTCCCCGCCAATATCCCCTGACCATTATTCATTTTGCATGTCCCCCCACCGGATTGAAGGGGGGCACAAAAAACACGTTAGTAAATGGAAAACAACAGCAAGGCAGTGTTTTTTTTTTTTTTGGGCAATGTACATATTATGTACATAAGGCGAAGAAAGCCAAGTTCAGCCATTGGTGGTCCACCGGGCCACCCATTGGGCGAACGGCAGATATGGGATTGGAGGGCGGACAGAGCGGACAGAGCGGACAGAGACGTTGCTCTGCTCTGCTCTGCTCTGTTGGTGGTGGTGGTGGTTGGTCCAAAAAACCCAAAAACTAAAGTGAAAATAAAAAGCCAAAATGCTGAGCCACCACCCAACCAACTGCCCGCCTGCCCGCCTGCCTTTCTTCTCCTGCCTTCCTGCTGCCTCCCTTTTAGGACATTTTTACGATCTCATCGATGTGCGCACTCTCACTCACACACATGGCATGGATACAGAGACATCCTTTTCCAGCGCCCACAGCGGACACATGCCATTTCACACAGCATCATCCAACAGCGGCAGCAGCAGAGGCAGCAGCAGCAGCAGAGGCAGCAGCGACAGCAGCCGAGGCTTCTGGTCCTTCTGGACTCCTGGAGCATGCGCTTCTCTCATCCGTCGCTGCGACGCTGCGACGCCACTCTGGCGGAGGATTCACACAATGCTTACGACTTGTGGAATGAATGATATCAGAATCAGAAGCTCACGATGTGTCGTCGGCATAGCACATCATTCTAGGCCTAGCCGCCTGATCGGGCTGCCATACACACTGCCACGACACAGTCACAGTCACCGTCACAGTCACTGTCACAGTCACTGCAGACTTTGTAAAAAAAAAGTTAAAGTTCCGCGTTTTTGAAACCGTTTAGTGCCTGGATCTGATCTGAGTTGTTAAATTCGTTAAGTTTGTTCCCTCCAGCGGACAAGTGCCTTTTTTTTACTGTTTACTGTTGCAGTACTTTTTTTTCCCATCATAGAAGATGTTGTGCCTTAAATATAATATTAATACTTATACGTTGTCGTTGTTTGTCGTCGAGTGCCTTTTTAACCAAGAGATGAATAATTTTTTTTAATAGACCCTAAGTGCATTTTTTTTTGTATATACACCCTAAGTGGGCCATAGGCCCAACAGAACAACACGAAAAATCTGCCACTAGTTTGCCTTAGAGAACAGATAAAGAACCACAAAAAAACATACAAAAAAAAGAAACGAAATTTGTTATAAAATCTTACACGTTTTTAACGATTTATACACAAAATACACACACAAACAGACACAAATCTATTATTATATATACACGATATACACGAAGGAAAAATACCTTTAGGAAGGTACATTTTAAACGTTATTTGTTAAAGAAGATTCAAGAAATGATTAAGAGATCCCCCCCGCCCCCAAATTGTTAGCAGTTTTTGCCATATTTTTGTTGTTGAGTATTTTTAAAATGATTCAGTTTTCGGTTCCGTACAATTTCTTGTACAAAAAACGGGAGAGGACGCGCTCCTCCGTGCCGCCGCTCCGTTTCCAACACCACAAACGTGCCTCAGCTCGTCGAGCAGCTCGTGCCCCCGTAGGAGTCGCAGGACTCTTGTCGTCGGCCGTCAGAACTGCCGTCGCAGTCAACGATTTTTAAAATCTCCCCGATCCCCTTAAAAAAAAAAAAACCAAAAAAACCAAAACCAAAACAAAAAACACCACTCACCATTACGCCTTTCGATGAAAACGTCAAAATAGATCAAAGAAGATCTTTTAACACCAAAAAAACACCTTAAAACACACACACACAGACACACAATACAACATACAACATACAACATACAACATACAACATACAACACAAACAAACATACACCTAACGCCCGTGCGTGCCTTTATATAAGAACTAAGCCCCTAACCGTAAACGTAACTTTAAGACCTGCTGTGCCTTAACGGAAGAGAACGTCTCGTCTTTGTTAACACACTGTATAACACTGTATACCACGATGAGGTTTACAAGGTGTACGAAACGTAAGTACAGAACTCGGAAGATGAAAGAATTAAGATTTGGTTATGATTTGGGGACATTCTTGGAGGTTCTTGGTTTCACTTTTAAATCTCTTTGAATCAATGTCTAAGCTCCGATAGATATAGAGATACCTTTTTCTTCTTCCATTTGGGGTATGAATAGGGGTGAAGCGGCGGGTACGCACCCTGTATGTATTTTGTTATTGCATTCTCGGTCCCAGTCATGGTTCCATAAAACACATCCATTTGCAGAACAGCGTCCCAGATGATGTTTGCTACTTTCGATGATCATTCGTTGATTCGAACGAATGTATCTGTTCGTTTATGGGAAATTTTGTACAGCGAATCAATTTAAAGTTTCGACGAATATGTCCTAGTGGAACAGTGGATCAAAAGCCTTAACAGAAATCTGTAATATCCCCCGATTTCGATAGACCAGAAGGCATGAACAATTTCGTTTTGGATCCCCACTCTCCACTCTCCACTCTCCCCTCTCCCACATCCCGCATCCAATTAATTAGTGGGGATATCGTAGGAAAAACGTAGCTGGCAGTAAATTACATCCATTAGCAGCACAGTGTGACTTCTGGGTGGAAAGTGGCTGCCAATTAGTGGCTCCGCTTCGACTCCACCTCCGACTCCACCTCTGACTCCTGGCATGGGGGTACCATTTGCATTTGGATGTCGGATGGTGTCGGTTGGGGGGCTAACTGTGGCCAAGGAGGAGGCGTGCAGTATCAGATAAAGGCGGAGTCTGTGGCACACTGTGGCGCCCACTGTGAAAATTCGTGTGTGCCGCGGGGAAAATACGCTTGGTCCCCCCCCACCCCCTCTCCACGCTCTGCTTTCTGCCAGAGTTTGCACTAAAATTAACGAATACTTTCTTGTTTATTATGTTTTATTAGTCGTCTATAATTTCGGTTCCGGCTTGGCCCTTGGGGAGGAATCAGGAATCAGGAAAAGTACATGGGCAACGCGATACCCTCTATATTTCTTGAAGAGATCTTTTGTGCCACTAAATGATGGTTTCTATTGTGCTTCAACCGATTGTTTGTCTTTGAGCTCTGGTGAAATCCATCCATGCAAAGTCCACACAATTGTCGTGCATCCATTTTCCTGAATGGCACACTGACAGTTTTCCTCCTCCTTCTCCTCCTCCTCCGCCTCCGCCTCCTCCACTCGACTTTATCTGAAGCTTTTTTTCTTTGGGGAGGATGATGTTTTGTTAGTGCACGCCAGGACATGCCGTTAATTGAATTCATGGACTCGAAGTATCGGATTACGCTATCCTCCGTTTTGTTTTGACAAGTTTTCTTCGATAAAAATACATTAATATGAAATTTCCAATTGATTTCTTTTCTTGTGGTAGATTTAATTTATTTTCTTCTGAGATTTTCCGATACTATGCTAAATACTAGAAAATACTTAGAAAAATACCAGAAAATATTGAAATCACACAAAATCAATCGGAAATGGATTCCGCTTGAATTGGGAATTTTCTATTTTCTGCGCTTAACGTCTTAACATTTTCCTTCATCAAATGAGTTTTCCTTGGCATGAAAAGGATTTCCCTAACGAATATTTGCAAGTCCTGCGCACAAACCTTCCCCTGGAACCTGTCGTCCTGTCGCGCAACGCAGTCCAGCTCCAGAGCCGCCGGCGGATCAGATTACGCAGTGGCTGACAGTGGCCTCCCCTTGTGCCTCCTTCCGCCGAGGCCGAATCCGTTTAGGCTGCGCAAAACGCTGGACACTTTGCCGGCTGGCGCCACTCAGGCGCTTTGCCAGGCAGACACACGGTGAGAGAGAGAAACGAGAGGCGAGAGCGTAAGAGATAGCTCTCCACTCGGGGTGGAAGAGAGGGTGACTTATGCCGTAACGGCTGCACCCTTTGAGCTGGCTCAGCTTTTGCTCTGGAGCTCTCTTACTCTCTTACTCTTTCGCTCTGGAAAGCACTGCGCAGGCGTCGTGCTCTCTCCCGCTCTCTCCCTCTCTCACTCACTACCTTGCTGGCTCTCTGCGTCTGACATGCCACCCTCCACCAGACCCCAGACAGACAAGAAATACGGTTAACGCTTGACGCTTAACGGGATGCTGACGTTGCCATTACACACAGCATCCCATCCCCCAGGCGGCACGGCTGGTCCATAGCGTGGCAAAGGCTGGATGATGATTCAGTTACGAGCCACATTTTGTGGCCAGCAGACGTGCATCGCTCCCGAGGAGCTCTACAGCTACAGTTACAGTTACAGCTACTTCTCTACCGGAAAGCCAAGCAGCAGCAGCCGCCATATGGAACAGGCGTCGTCCTTTGCCGTTATAAAAAGTAAACTTTCAAGTGTGTGTGTCTATCAGTGCCTCTCTGTGTGTCCGTTCCTCTGTGTGTTCTTGTCGTCTGCCGGATATTTCAAGTGCTTCCGGAAAACGGGTTTCCTTCTCCTTCTCCTTATCCGTTGGCGAAAAAACAAAGCAAAGAAAACAAGCAGCAAAATATTGTGTAAATTATTGATTATTTCGCATAAGAAAAAAAAGAGAAGCAAAGAAAAAAAAACACCATCCCAAAGAGTGACACAGTTTGAGAGCAGCAGCGGCAGCGGCGGCAGCAGCAGCGGCAGAAGCAGCAGGATCGAAAAGCGGGCGGCAGAAAATCAATTACGGCAATAGGCGTAGGAGGGATGCAGAAGGAGGAGAATGGAGGATGAGACAAACTTAGCTCAAAAAAAATCCAAAAGCGACAAACGTCGGCAGCGGCGTTGGCGTTTGGGCATAATGAAGGGAACAAGAAGGCAGCAAAAGAGAAGAGAGCGAAGGAGAGGAAGCAGTGGCGTAGTCAGGGCCGGACTGGGGTAGCGGTGGGGTCTACATAGCCGCAGAACTACATTTCACAATAGGCCTGCGACCCGGGGCTTTGATTTGGCAAACAGAAGTGTCCTGTGTGTCCTCCCTCTTGATGCCACTGCCCCTGCCCCTGCCTCTCTCTCTCTCTCTCTCTTCCTCTTTTTTTGTAAGAGCGAGTTTGTGTGTGTGCGTGCGTGTGTGTGTGTGTTTGGGCAGAAGATTTTCATCAGCAATTTTATCGGTCGTCTGCGTTTTCGGGTGGTGGCTGCCAGTGCCCTCATCCGGCACAAACACAGCCCCTGCCACTGCCAGAGCCTCATCAGGAACTGCCCCTGCCCCCCACCCGCCCTGCCTGGGTGTCTCTTTGTTGCCTTTGGGGGTGGTTTCGGTTTCGGTTTCGGTTTCCAGTTTTTGGGCTTTCCTTCTGGTTCCTCTGGTTGCTGATTTCCACTTTCGGCTTTCACTGATTTTCTTCTTATTTGTTGTTGTGCCACTTATCATAATTCTAATGCTCTTTCCCCTCTCTCCTTTTTTCTGCAGTGCCTTTTGCATTTTCCACATCCCACAACAAACTAAGCCTAAGAAAGAGACGACGACGACGAGGAGAAGGAGAACGAACAGAAGAAGAAGAACGACGACGACGACGAAGACGACGAGGAAGAAGTCGCCAGAAGAATGTCCACACTATCGCTGCGCATACAGCTGGAAGGGGGTCGTGTGACCAAGACGATCCAATTCCAACCAAATACCACAGTCTTCGATGCCTGCAAGATCATCCGTGACAAGTTTGCCGAGGCAGTGCAAGGACAACGTAAGCGCTAACCCCCTCTCCGAATACACTTCCCCCGAATCTCCGCTTAATGTGGGAAACTAAATTTGGAAATCCTCTCTTTTTGCAGCCAGCGAATATGGCCTGTTCATATCGGACGAGCAGAACCAGCAGGGCGTGTGGCTGGAAGCGGGCCGCACCCTCGGCTACTACATCCTGCACAACCAGGACACTCTGGAGTACCGCCGCAAGCTGCGCACCCTGCGCGTCCGTATGCTGGATGGGGCCGTAAAGACCATTCTCGTGGACGACTCCCAGCCGGTGTCGCAGCTGATGGTCGTGATCTGCACGAAGATTGGGATCACCAATCACGAGGAGTACGGCCTGGTGCGCGAGGACAATGAGGCGCAGAACGAGAATCTGCCGGACAACAAGTTTGGAACGCTGACCCTCAAGCGCAAGATCATGGAGAAGGATCGCGATGCCAAAATGGAAAGTCTCCGCAAGAAGCTCAAGACGGATGATGAGAGTGAGTCCTCCGCCCCAAAAACAGTCCCTGCATCTGCCACTGGAGATACTTATGTGATTGATTCTCTCTTTCAGTGAACTGGGTGGATGTGAGCCGTACCTTGAGGGAGCAGGGCATTGATGAGGCCGAAACGGTTCTGCTGCGTCGTCGGTTCTTCTTCTCCGATCAGAACATCGATTCGCGGGATCCCGTGCAGCTGAATCTTCTGTATGTGCAGGCCAGAGATGCCATTCTAGATGGCACGCATCCAGTCACCCAGGAGAAGGGTATGTTTATAGCTCTCTGGCTACCCAAAGAACCCTTGTTAACACCCAATTTCCTTTCCTTAGCTTGCGAATTCGCTGGCATCCAAGTGCACATACAATTCGGACCGCACAACGAGGCCAAGCACAAGCCCGGATTCCTAGAGTGAGTCCCGTCAATCGTTTGGCCATTATGAACCATCCATTAAGCCCGTATTGTAATCCACAGCTTGAAGGACTTCCTGCCTCAGTCGTATGTGCGCGTCAAGGGCATCGAAAAGAAAGTGTTTGTGGAGCATAAAAAGCATTCGGACCTCTCCGAAATCGATGCCAAAGTCCTGTACACGAAGACCGCCCGAGAGTTGCCTACGTACGGCACGACCTTCTTTCTGGTCAAGGAAAAGATGAACGGCAAGAACAAGCTGGTGCCCCGCCTGCTGGGCGTCACCAAGGACTCAGTGTTGCGGCTGGACGAGCGCACCAAGGAGATTCTCATCTCGTGGCCCCTCACCACAGTCCGTCGCTGGGGCGCCTCGCCGAACACCTTCACGCTGGACTTTGGCGACTATGCCAATCAGTACTACTCCGTGCAGACCACGGAGGCCGAGCAGATTGTCCAACTGATTGCTGGCTACATTGACATTATCCTGAAGAAGAAACAGACCAAGGATCACTTTGGCATCGAGGGTGACGAGGGCTCCACCATGGTGGAGGAGTCTGTAGCCCCATCCAAGTATGTTCTTTGATCGGAAGATTGAAAGTTCCATCTCTCTAAATGCGGCCTTACTTTTTCTCCAGGGCCACCTTCTTGCAACACGAAACGAACCGCGTGGAGCAGCTCAATGTCGAGAGCTTGGCCCATCCGGGAATTATGCGTCCCTACGACGGTAAGTGCTCTTGACCTCTACTTGACTTTGCACTCAAGCTTGTGCTTTTTATCGTTTAAATATTGTTGCTGTCTATAGCATCTGTATTCGATCTGATACTCTGACTATTCAGACTACAATTTTTGCTTGATTTTTTGAGGAGTGCGCAGAGAGTTTCATAGCAGATGGTCAAATAGAATAGAACAATAAGATGGTAAACGTATTGAGAATAAACTTCCAAACTAGTAAAATTAGTGAAAAGTAGTAAAAACGTAGAATTTTATAGGGTTTTGCAACACAATATTCGTATAGATTCGTCAGATCTTAAAGATTTACAAATGAAACAGTACAGAACCTATAAAATATACAATTTTTGTTGTTAATCGTTCGATTATTCAGCCAGATCTGAATGTTAAATAGATGCAAATTTATTGAAATCAATATACTCGTAAAAAAGACGACTTTTCCGCATAAGTTGATGAGAAAACAACGATTGTAGAACGATTGTAGTGATGGATTTGATGTGATAAGTTTTCGATAAGTATCTATAGTAGAACAGTGATTGATTTGATATGATAGCTTCTCGATAATTAATCTATAGTAAGGCATTCCTGCTTTTATTTGCGTTTTCTTTGTGTATGCTAAATTTTAATTTGTGATTTTTTTGTACTACCCCCCGGAATCCCCCGCACGATTCGATTTGTAGGCGAGCGTTCGTTTACGCAGAACGAGGTGCAGACCGTACAGTATGGCGCCTTCGTTGGCCAGGTGAACCATGCCCACCAGCCCCCGACGGTAAGTAGGAGTACCCTGTCCCCCAGTCCACCCAGTGTACCGTCCATTCACTCTCAGTTACTGCTTTTGGTTTTCACTGCGCTTTCCACTTGAGTTGCCACTGCACATACGACATATAACATACAATCCATATAATCCAAGTCTCAATAATCAAGACCCACCCCATAGATAATACATAAAACATAATAAAAACTAACCTTAAACATTAAACATTAAACATTTCTCCGACATGCTGCAAAATCTCTGAATCTAAATTTGAATCTCAAAGAAAGCGGCGATCCAAAGTTTCACAAAGTATGGAATCTCGTGAAAGAGTTCTTTCAGCTCCGAATACTAATCGATCCTTTCCTTTCCGATCCCTATTCCGATTTCGATCTCCTTCTCTAGACTAAGGAAGTTCGGATTAGTTCTGTGAATCTAACGGAGCCGCAGAGGGCGCTGCTGGGCTACATATCCGCTGGCCAGGATGTCTTGATACGCGCCGACGAAGAGCTGCGCACAAAGGTGAGCGAACAGTCGATGCCAAAAGGAAGTCCCTTTCTTACCATTCCTTCTCCTGCAGGCACCCATCCAGGAGCTGGGCAACGATCTGCGCTCCATTGAGTGGCGCGAGAATACGTTGGACACCTCCAAGCAGGCCGTCAGCAGCCATGTGGCCACGATGAGTGCAGCCACCGCACAGATCATCACCGCCTCCCAGCCGGACGAGGTGGACACCGAAGCCATCTCCGCTTCGGTTTCGCAGATAGCCCAAACCATACCGGAGGTCACGCGGGAGGTGCGTCTGATTGCCGCCCTCATGGAGAACGACACGAACGGGGACCAGCTGCTGGAGGCAGCGCGCAATCTGTGCAACGCCTTCAGCGATCTGCTGAAGGCAGCCGAGCCGGAGAGCAAGGAGCCGCCACAGAATCTGATCAATGCGGCCAGCCGTGTGGGCGAGGCCACCACTCATGTCCTCAGCTCCATTGCCGAGGAAGAGGTGCCCGAGAATCGGGACCTGCACGACATGCTCCTGGCCCTGGCCAAGGCGGTGGCCAACACCACGGCCGCCCTCGTCCTGCGGGCCAAGAACATAGCCGCCAGCTGCGAGGATGAGCAGGCGCGTAACCGCGTCATCGGAGCGGCCAGCCAGTGCGCCCTGGCCACCAGCCAACTGGTGGCCTGTGCCAAGGTTGTGGCCCCCACCCTGCACAACGCCGCCTGTCGCGAACAACTCGAGGCGGCGGCCAGGAATGTGGCTCGGGCTGTCAACTCCTTGTGTGAGGTGTGCAACGAGGCCAGCAACGACCCCAAGCTGAAGGCCGACCTCCTGGCCGCAGCCAGAGACGTCTCCAAGAGTCTAACGGACATGCTGGAGCACGTGAAGCTAAGCTCCCGGGAGAACGCCAGCCGCACCAGCACCGAGCTGAGTCCCGTCGAGAACGTGATCATCGGCACCGACATCTTGGTGTCCACCCACGATCCCCAGGAGATGGTGCGCCATGCCCGCACCCTGGGCCAGACCACGGCCCAGCTGATTCAGAGCATCAAGGGCGAGGCGGAACAGCAGCAGGACATGGACATGCAGCGTCGCCTGCTGTCCGCTGCCAAGCAGTTGGCCGATGCCACCGCCAAGCTAGTGGAGGCGGCCCGTCTGTGCTCCTCCAATCCCCATGATACGGACAACCAGAACGCCTTGCGTCGTGCCGCCGAGGAGCTACGGAAATCACCACGACGGCGGCCAATACGCCAGCCATGAAGCGGAGCCTCATCCAGCGACTGGAGTACTGCTCGAAGCAGGCGGCCACAGCGGCCACCCAATGCATCTCGGCCGCCCAGAACGCGGTACAGCACAGCCAGGACCATCAGACGAAGGAGTCGCTGCTGCAAGACTGCAAGCGGGTGGCGGACACCATCCCCAGATTGGTGACTTCCCTGAAGACAACGCGAGCACAGCCAGACGAACCGCATGCCCAGTTGAATCTCATCGAGGCAGCAGAGCAGTTCATCGAGCCGGCCCTCCAGGTGTCCAAGTCCTCGCGGGCCCTGCAGCCCACCGTCACGGATATACCCTCGGCCACGCAGCTCTCGAAGAGTGCCCTCCATCTGGGCCAGAGTGTGTCCGAGCTGCACTCGGTGGCACAGCGTGCACGGGATGCGTGCGGCGGACAGGAGCTGGAGTCGGCCCTGGAGGCAGTACGAAAGCTGCACGATGTGCTGGACGATACGCGTCAGGCGGCCCTCGCCGGACAGCTGCGTCCCCTGCCCGGAGAGACGGTGGAGAACACCGCCGACGAGCTGCGGAAGTCGGCCAAGAATGTGGGCATCGCCCTGAGCCAACTGTTGTCCTCGGTGCTGCAGAACCAGCGCAGCTATGCGGGAGCAGCAGGCAGGGACACGGCCCTGGCATTGGGAGACTTTACCAAGAGTGTGCACGGAGTGGCGGCCACCACCCAGAACCCGGCCATCATTGACTGCGCCGACGATGTGGTCACCAGCTCGACGCGCCTCATTGAGCAGGCACAGCGCACGCTCCAGGGCATATCCGATCCGCAGGCCCTCACCCAGGCTGGACGAGATGTAACGGGAGCCCTTTCGGCCACCGTGGACTGTATTCCCGGACAGCGGGAGGTCGATGTCGCCCTGAGGAATGTGAGCGATCTCAGCGAGATCCTGTCGATGAGCGAGTTCCCGCCTTCGGGCAGGCCCTATGCCACCCTCCAGTCGGAGCTAAAGCAGGTGGCCGAGCATCTGAGCAGCTCTGGGGGCCAGATTGTGGTCTCGTATGCCTCGCCAGCATTGCTGGCCGAGACCAGCCAGAACTTTGCGGCCAACTATCGGGATCTGCTGTCCGTCAGCATGGAAATGGCCGGCCAGACACAGGAGGATTCGGTGCGCTCGCAAATCATCGAGTGCCTGCGGCATGTGTCCACTCAGTCGTGCTCGCTGCTGTCGACGGCCAAGTCGATTGCCGCCGATCCCGGCCAGCCGAATGCCAAGAATCTGCTGCATGCCGCTGCCCGCGGCGTCACCGAGAGCATCAATCAGCTGGTGGATGCCAGCATACAGTCCGCTCCGGGTCAAAAGGAGTGCGACAATGCCATGCGGAATATAGAGGCCCTGCGGAGGATGCTGGACTATCCCCACGAGCCGATCAACGAGCAGGGGTACTTTGACTGCGTGGAGCAGGCAACGGGCAAGTCGCGGAACCTCGGCTACGCCATCTCCGAGATGATCAACAACGCCAAGCAGTCGCAGCACGTGGAGTTCAGTCAGTCGGTGAACAACGTCAACGACTCGATCCAGGGCCTCATCGAGAGCTCCTCCCAGGCCGCATATTTGATTGGAGTGTCGCATCCCTCGAGCGTGGCCGGTCGGCCGGGCATCATCGATCAGGCGCAGCTGACGTGGGCTTACCAGGGCATCCGCCAGCACTGCGACATCGTGAGCAGCCAGCAGTCGGCGAAGCCCCAGATGATCTCCGCTTTGACGGTCATTGCCAAGCACACCAGCTACCTGTGCTCCATCTGCCGCCAGGCGTCGATGAACACCTCCAATCCGGTGGCCAAGAACGAGTTCATTGTGTTGGCCAAGCAGGTGGCCACCGCCACGTCGGATTTGGTGCAGGCTATCAAGGCCATTGAGGAGCAGCCGCAGGGAGGAAGCCGCGAGCGTTTAGTGGAGCCCCTACTGGAGGCCGTGAAAGCCGTCCGACAGTACGCCTCCAGTCCGGAGTTTATATCGATTCCAGCCAAGATATCGGCTGAGGGCAGGAAGGCCCAAGAGCCCGTCATCCAGGCGGGACGTGGGGTGATCGATGGCGTTGTGGAGATGGTCAAGGCAGCCAAATCGCTGGCCCTCTCTCCGGATAATCCACCTGTTTGGCAGCAGCTCTCCATGCACTCGACGCCCGTGTCCGAGTCGGTGAAGCGGCTGGTGGACAACATCAGGGACAAGGCGCCCGGCCAGGCCCAGTGCGAGCAGGTGCTCCACACCCTGGGGACCTGTACCCGAGAGCTGGACAGCTGTGCGCTGGCCGTCAATGCCCAGGGCCTGAGCCAGCGACGGGACAACAATCTGCACGGCTTCAGCGGCCAGACCCTGAACTCTGCCGCCGAGCTGGTGGACAAACTGGAGCCCATACGAGTGGCGGGCAAGAACAATGCCGAGCAGCTGGGCCATGCCGTCGGCGAGATATCGCGGTATGTGGTGCCCATGGTGAATGGGGCCATCGGTGCCTGCACCCACATCGTGCACAGCCAGCAGCAGATGTCGCTGATCAACCAGACGCGCTCCGTCGTGGAGAGTGCCATCACACTCGTGCAGTCGGCCAAGGACTCGGCCGGCAATCCCCGAGCCACCCATGCCCATCCGCGGCTGGACGAGGCCATCGATGGGACGCGGGAAGCCATCCAGGAACTGCAGCAGACCGTGGAGAAGATCAACGCGGAGACGGGCATCGTCACGGGCCTCATGGAGCAGATCAACCGATCGATCACACGGCTCACCGACAAGCGGCAGTCGCTGCTGAATGCCTCCTACTCGGACACCTTTGTCGACTACCAGACACGCATGGTGGCGCGGGCCAAGGAGATCGCCAGCCTTGCCAACGAGATGAATGCCAAGAGCAGCGTGGAGCCGGCGGCCCTGCCCCAGCTGGCCATCGACATGACCCAGCACTATCAGCAGCTTACCCAGGACTCGGTGGGAGCGAGCACCACCACCAGTTCCCAGGACGTGGGCATGCGCATCCGCACCACTGTCATCGATCTGGGACGCTCTGTCACCTCCATGATCCAGTCATCGGCGGGCGGAGCACGTCCCAACGATGTGAGCGCCCAGAAGGACATTGCGCGCAACGCCCGCGAGGTCTCCGAGAAGGTGGCCCAGGTCCTGGCAGCCCTGCAGGCTGGCTCCCGCGGCACTCAGGCCTGCATCAATGCGGCCCACACCGTTTCGGGCATCATCGGGGATCTGGACACGACGATTATGTTCGCCACAGCGGGCACCCTGCACTCCGAGGGCGATGGCAGCTTCGCCGATCATCGGGAGCACATTCTGCAGACGGCCAAGGCTCTTGTCGAGGACACCAAGGTTCTAGTAACCGGCGCCGCTGGCAGTCAGGATCAGCTGGCCAGTGCCGCCCAGAATGCTGTGTCCACCATAAGTGAGTGTGACCTTTGACGGAGCATCCACTGCATACGATATCCACTAACTCTTCCTTTCTCTCTCTCTTTCATTCTGTCTCTGTCTCTATCTCTATCTCTATCTCTCTGACCTGTGCAGCCCAACTGGCGGAAGCCGTGAAGCGTGGCGCCTGCTCCTTGGGCTCTTCCCAGCCCGATTCCCAGGTAATGGTAATCAATGCCGTCAAAGATGTGGCCTCTGCCCTCGGGGATTTGATCAACTGCACCAAACTGGCATCGGGCAAGTCCATCAGCGATCCCTCCATGCAGGATCTCAAGGAGAGCGCTAGGGTAAGTCCATCCAGCTTGTACTATCCTATCCCTGTCTCTCTCTCTCTCTCTCTCTCTCTTTTACTCACTTACTCTTATTACCGTAGTCTTTACTTTAATCTCTTGCTAAAAAGCTTTCGTTGTTGTGGCTTTTAGTACATTTTAGTATGTATTGTTTTTTGGTACTCGTTTCGTACTCTCCCCCACTCACCACCCGACAAGCAAGTTGTAACTGACCCAAAATGAGGTTATGGTCTGTGTTTCTGTTACTTTTGGGTGGAGGGGTCAGACTGTTAGTGTTTAGGTAGTTTTTCTTGTGCCTTTAGAGAGTCGTAAACACTGTTGGGAGTGTACGTACCTGTTTTTGTAATACTGTAAATACTGTTAGGACTAGTTCTACTTTTATTTATATATAAATGGAGGTCCACACCAAGGGCGCACCCAGGGGTCCACACTGTAAGGAGTGTTTATAATTTATTTAAAAAAGGATAGCTAATACTATTCCAATTGTTTCCACATCATTTAAAAAGAGACTCAATACTGTTAAGAGGTGGAAACACTTCAGTGTATGAGAATTATTACTGTGGCGAGTGTTTGTACATCTCTTCCCATAAGGGTCACACTGCTTAAAGTGCTTCTACTTCTTTTTTGAATAGGGGTCACACTGCTAGGAAAAGATTGTGCTCTTCTAACTAGCTGAACGATTATCAGAAACATATCAAAAGGGAGTCCCCGAATTCCTCACAGAAAATATAGACCATCTTTTAGACCATCTGTTATACAAATATTCCTATATATTTCTTCTATGCAAAATATGTAATTTAATTTATTTAAACAAAAGCTCACACCACACACATACATAAATGTTGTTTTGTGGCATATTTAAATTTCAACATCAAAATGGCTTTGGCACTCATATATCTTTCTGTATACCATAGAAAATACCAATATACTTGTACTTAATTGAGTAAATCCCGCTCTGCTGCTTCCTGCTGCCTCACCATCAGTCCCGTGTATAATCCCCCCCCACCCCTGACCATAAATAAGTGTGTACACATCGTATAAATTATATTTCATATATTAAAAACCGTTCCTCTCGCTGTTGCTGTTGCCTGCCGCTGCTGTGACTGACCAGAAAAGAACGGCACACAAACGGGTGGATCTGTCGCCTGCAGTTGTTTCCTGTTTCCTGTCCTCCCACTGCCTTCCACTTCCACATTTACTGTTACTTTTGCTACTGTATTGCTGCTGCTACCGTGCCTACCCATTTAACCCTGCTAGATGCTAGATGCTATACGCTAGATGGTCTCAGCTATGGTCGATTCCGATAGCCTTACCTTCCAGGGCTAAAGCCTTTGCTGATCTCTGTCGTTGTTTCTTGAATGTTATTAATGTTTTATCAATGTTTAACACACACACACACGAACACAAACGCATTGCCTCTCTTGTCTAACTACAGCATGAGGCAGATGCAACAAAAGCAGCGGGCGGCACGGAATCCTTGTGTCTCACCCTTGTGCCTCACTCCTGTCGGCCCTAACACTTGCAACCCTGGTCTGCTCTGCTCTACTCTACTCTGTGCTCTTTGCAACCGGCTCTTCTGCATGGATACGCTGCGCTCTCCCAACCACCAACCCCACAACCCACAATCCACAACCCAAACCCAACCACCCCCCACAATCCAATCCAATTCAATACCACCCACTCTTTCCTGGACACCTCCCACCTCTCACAATTTCCCACACTTCCCACATTCTGTACAAAACGAACATCCATAAATTGTTGTATTTTGTTTCATTTTGCTAATTCGTTGTGCCTTCGACGTCTCTGCTCTTCTTTTTTCCCCACAAAAACAAAAAAAACCAAACAAAACCAAACAAATCTCATGATCTGTACAAAAATGCAAATGCAAATCGAATTCAAAACCGCTCCACACGCTCCTCCTTCTCTTCATGCGCTGCGCTCGCTGTGGAAACAAAAAAAATCTGCTATCAAATCCGATATCAAACAAAACCAAACCAAACCAAACACAACAAAAATCGCCCATCCATATCCATATACTCGTTATATGCATCTGTATATGTACAATCACGCACTCCGAGCAGACGCTTCAAGATGTTTGCCAGTCAGCCGCTGCCCCCACGAGTCATTCAGACACTAACCCATCCACATGCGACATGCGACCCCCCCATCATCAGCAGCAGGCGCAGCAGCAGCAGCAGTCCCAACATCAGCAGGCGGCAATGGAGGTCATTTAGAGACACACGGGACGGGACGGGACGGGGGTCGCTTCGTCTGAAAATGCGGGAAATATAACATTAATCCTTAATCCATTGCACAAATGAAACATTATTTTCACACACGAGAAACACACTTCAAATTGTAAGAGAACTTTTAAGTGCTAGGCAGGAGTATTGTACTCCGACGTTGTACAACACTTCAAAAGGGTACAGTGCATTAGATGAAAGAGGTACAGTTGCCTCCAGTACATAGCGGAGTAGAATCGAGTGCAAAAGTTCTGCCCCTGGCCTGGCCTGGCCTGGCCTGACCTGACCTGGCCCTATCTAGCGCCTAAAAGTTCCCATTTACCCTAATCAAATGTCAAATAATTCTTACTTCTTATTCGAATTCAAATAAAACAACTATTGGAACATCATTTAAACATACTATTACTCGTATACTCGTATATTTTAATTTGTATTTCTATTGATTGATTGATTAATTGATTTGTAATAGTGCCAAAGCCATCGTAGTAGTTTATTGTAGTATTGTACTGTAGTAGATCATTGTTAGAGAGTAGCTCGTAGTCCTGCCATATTTATAAGTAGAACAACTATCTCTATCTCTCTTGACCACTTCCCCCATCTGTTAATTAACCAAAAACATTAATCATAAACATTTTACTCGAACTTACACTCGAAATCCAACCAGGTGATGGTGCTGAACGTTTCCTCGCTGCTGAAGACCGTCAAGGCTGTGGAGGATGAGCACACGCGCGGCACACGTGCCATGGAGGCCACCGTCGAGGCCATTTCCCAGGAGATACGCGTAAGTTTTGCGGCGAATTTCGCATTCTCCCATGAAACAGCTTCTCACTTTTCTCTGTCTCTGTCTCTGTCTTCTGTCCTGTCTGCAGGCCATGCAAGCACCCCCGCCAGTGGGCAGCACCCAGGTGGGACCCGAGGATCTAATTCGTGTGACCATGAACGTGACGGCCGCCACTGCCAAGGCTGTGGCTGCTGGAGCCTCCAATCTGCAGGCGGACATTGTGTCCGCAGCCAATCTGGGCAGACGAGCCATCTCCGACATGCTGATTGTATGTCGCTCCGTGGCCTGGAACTGTGCCGAGACGGAGGAGTTGCGTGTCCGCACGCTCGAGGCGGGCACATCTGTGGGCGAGTCGTACAGGGATCTGCTGAATGGCATCCTCCACAATTGCAGTGCCGACGATCGCATGCACTTATCGCGACGCGTGGCTAAGTGTGTCACAGATCTGGTGGCCATGGCCAGGCTGTTGAAGGGCTCCGACTGGATCGATCCCGAAGATCCCACGGTCATAGCGGAGAACGAGCTGTTGGGTGCCGCTGCCTCCATCGATGCTGCGGCCAAGAAGTTGGCCTCGCTGCGACCACGTCGACAGGCCGATGTCAAGGTGGGTGGTTCTCCCTAAATGGAATACCAATTCTCAATATAATAATATAATTTGTATTAATGTTAATGCTCATGTTAACGTACGGTGAATGTGAAAAACTAACGATCGAAACTCATTCTAGTGTTTAAGCGGTGCTTGGTTTATCCCGAAACGTAACTCTTAACTAGCCCTAACTCTCATCTGCCCACAAACCAACTCAACGAACTAATTGGGGATTCCAGTGAGATATGTTTGATATTCTTGGTTGTTACATTCAAGAGTTCACCCAGGAATCAAACATATTATTACTGTGATACCCGGAAATCTACTAAACCCCCAAACCCCCAAACCCACAAGCCCCCGAGGCCTGAACTAAACCCCCAACTAAAAGAAATGGTGTTTGATATATGTATACCTTATACTTTCTTACCCTTCGTCATGAAAGCACAAACATTAATCTTCCCATCGTTTTCTTCTCTTCTACCCCGACAGATCGAACTGGATGAGAACATGAAGTTCGATGAGATGATCCTGAGGCTGCCAAGGGCATCATGGCTGCTTCCGCGGCCTTGGTGCGTGCTGCGAATGCTGCCCAGCGTGAGCTGATTGACCAGGGCAAAGTGGCACGCCGTCCACTCACCAGCTCCGACGATGGCCAGTGGTCGGAGGGCCTCATCTCGGCCGCTCGTCTGGTGGCTGCTGCCACACACAGTTTGGTAGAGGCCGCCCAAAATCTGGTGCGCGGTGTGGGCACCGAGGAGATGCTCATATCCACGGCAAAGCAGGTGGCTGCCTCCACGGCCCAACTGTTGATTGCCTGCAAGGTGAAGTCCAATCCCAATTCGGAGGCCGGACGCCGTCTGCAGGCGGCTGGAAATGCGGTCATCAAGTCCACCGACAACCTGGTGCATGCCGCCCAACAGGGCCTGGAGGCGGAGGAGGAGCACTCGCTGAAGATCAACACATCGATGGTGGATGGCATGGCGCAGGAGATCAACGCCCGCTCCGCCGTTCTGCGCAAGGAGAAGGAGCTGGAGGAGGCGCGCCAGCGGCTGAAGCATGTCCGACAGGCGCAACGATACGCCAAGAATCCCCAAGGCTTCACCACCGACGAGAGTGACACGGAGTACGCCTACGGGACGCTCAACAAGAGCCAGAACAATGTATGACAAATGCTCCATTACCCACATCCATTTTAGACTTTGTTTTTAGTTGATTGATGACTGCACCAGTGATTAAGATTGGCATTGAGATTGATGACGAAATTGGGGCACTATTTATGTTTATTTTTAATTAGTAGTCGGTGATGTGGGGCTCTAGTTGGTCGCAAATCTAACACGTAACCTGTCTAACCAACCGTATTTCTCTCTTTCTCTCTCTCCTCTAACCCGTAACCCTAACAGACTCTGGGTCGCAGCGGCTACTATGCGTCTGGGGAGCTGCCCAGTTCGCCGAGCTACTTCTCGGGCGGCGGCGGAAGCAGCAGTCAGCAGAAGCATCATTACAACTATGCCAGTCCGCAGCCACAGCACTTCCACCATCCGGGAGCCGTGTCTCCGCCGCCCGCCAACTATCCGGGAATGGACGATCACGATACCATTGGAGACTTTCCACCACCACCGCCGCCGCTGTCGACGACCATTTCTAACATGCAAACCGCCACTTCGGGTCACAGCTTCCGCCCTAATCCCAAGCTAACAGCCAATGCCGTGCCGCGCCCCTACCCAGGCAGTCCTGGCGGCAGCAACGGCCTAACATCCGCACCCACTGGCGGCGGCCTCACACCCACTAATGCCAACTACCAGCATAGCTTTGAATCGTCCAGCACTAAAACGCAAAACTCATCCTCCTCCGCTGCTGCTCCTGCTCCGGCTCCTCCGGCTGTGCCACAGAAACCGCAAGTGAATCGCAATCTGGAGGCATGCGTGCAGGATCTGCATGACAAGACCTTTGGCCAGGGCGGCGTGGTACAGCTAACGGGCGGAAATGGCTATCCCGGTCAGAGCTACGAGGGTTACACGTCAAGGTAGGTCCTAAGCGGGACAATATCCTCAATACCTATACTAACCCTGGTTTATATCACTGCTAGATACGAGACGCGCAACTTTGATAAGTCGGCCAACAGCAACAACACCAGCAGCAACGAACAACAACAACATCAGGCGCTGGTGAAGCCCCTAGAATCGAGCTTTTCCCAGATGACGCTCAACACAGATGGCGGCAAGATCAGCATTGTCGACCAAGGCTCGGAGCGACTCACCTCGATGACACAGCGCGTGATGGAGCGCAAATCGTTCACAACAACAACGGAATCCCGCTCTGAGACGAAGACGGAGAAGCACAGTTTTCGATTGGAATGAGTTGCCAGGGCCCGTGTTCCGTGCCGTGTTCTAGTAGTTGCTTAAGTAAATGTTTTCTCGCCTGGCGCCATGTCATTGTTTGCCAAAAGTGCTTTTAACATTTACACCCACATACACATACTAATAGGAATAATGTAATTTTAATTGTATTTAGCCACTAGCGAAACTACATCTATGCACTATCTACCCATACCATATGTAATCGGCCTAATATTAACACTTTAATATCGCTATCCGACTATTTGACTTTCTATGTATACCTTCGTGCATCTGTTGTCCGTGTTTATCTGCCAATTAATTGCCAATATATACGATAATGCAAACGAAATTAGTTGAGTTCAAATGAGTTCAGGCAAAACATGTTCAAAATTCAAAACGAAACCACATCTAACCCTTAATCGTAATATTTACAACTTTGGTTCTGTTCTACACTTTGTTGTTATTTCAATGCAATTTATTACTGTGCACTAAACATGGTTTCTTTTACTGCCTGACGTAGGGAAAAGCCCCGTGTTCTTCAACCCAATGGAGCACTAAAAATACAATATGTAGTCGTGAAAGATACATGTAAGCCACTTTCTGTGTTCTGCAGTTGTGAATTCTATTCGTTGTAATCATATTTTTTTGATTTCCCCTTGTATATACGTACATGTGCGAGTCGTGTATGCAGTGGCATAAAATATGTGTATTTTTTTATTGTGTATTTTTTTTGTAAATTAATAAAATAAAAATCATTATCTTAACAATATCAACAATTTTTTGCCTTTTTTCGGGTGCCAATCGTTAGTGAGGACTCTCTGGAGTCTGACTCTGGACTCTCTGTGTATCCGAGATGTAACGTAAAGAAAACAATGCACTTTAATTATCCTTGATCCTTGAGAAGGACTCTATCAAAACAAGGATTTTATTCCGGTCACAAGAAGCCGTGGGGCGCCAGGATCGGCAAAAAAAACACGGAGTTCCGGGTTCTTCAAACACAAAAATTGTTGTACAACAGCAACCCTCAACTTGCAACCGCTCAAACAGCATAAAACGGGATTTTCAGACCTGGGATACCAGGCAAACAGAAATCAGCAGTAAGCACCTTAAGCGAAAGCAAACAAATTTGTTGCATACTTTTGGGGGCCCAAAACGGAAAATAAAATACAAAAATTTGAAAACCAGCGACCTTCTGCTGATTTCTGTTCGCCTGGTATCCCAGCTCTGAAAATCGAACAACCTCGGTTTTGAGTGCCACCAAATTGAAAGTGGTTGTTGTTCCTGTGATCGGAATAACATCCTTGATCAGATGAAGTTCTTATCAAGGACCAAGGATTTTTCAATAGTTTTATTCATCAAAATTAAACTAAGTATAAACTAATAAACATGTGGAAAACATTTGTATCTATGTATCTTAAACCTAACAACAACGAGATCTATCTAGTCTAGTAGCCCGCGTAGCCCCTCCCATGGTTGCCATAGTCGAAGTCCTTGTTGTCGATGGCCAGGTCGAAGAATGTCGATGGCTTGTTAGGTTCGGATCTTGCAAAGGGTGCGCTTCTGTCCTGCTGGGATACGATTCTGTCTGGCTGGGATAGGACTCAGTTTTTCTCGAAAGCGCCTCGGTAATGCTTGAATAGGACTCGAAGCGGCAACATTCATGTTGTATAGACCGTGGACTTAATGTTGACACCGTGGACTTAATGTTATACGCTGATGAAGGGATTGCGTGTCGCGTACGTGAAATATTTTCCCTATCCCTATCCCTATATTTTTGGAACAAATGAAATTGCAGTGGCTACGCAACGTCTTCCACGCGCTTACTCTCTCTCTCTCTCTCTCTCTTTTCCTCGTGCAGTGTGTGAATAATTATTGGCGAAAAGCAAAAAGTATTTCTACATATTTAAGTTTATTTGAACAGATTTAAAAAAATTCCGCTTAGCTACACAGAAACAGGATCAACCATATGCAGCTATTCTTAAAAGGAACAAAGATCTGCTTCGGCGCCGACAATGGCAATTTTGACTCAAGTCCGCCGTTTGATAATCTCTTGATTGGCCAACTGGAGAATACGATTGAAGTCGACTTTCATGTGGGCGCGCCAGAACTTGCAACGTCCCCACATGACGGCCGGGTAATTTGGACTGGTGATGCCATGGAATATGCGAGCAATGTTTCGTCCAGTGAATGTGTTGTCGGGGTACATGTTGATCAGGGAATGAACATCATCAACGATGCTTTCATCCGGCACATTGCTGGGCTGTAATGAATGAATATATTTCAAGAATTTGCCCTAAGAAGATATGCATTTTCCTTACCTCGATTTCCAGTTCAAGATCCTGCGGATAGTCGTTGAGGAAGTAATTCCTCACAATGGCCTTCAGTTGTGTGCATCGGTCCTGGGGAAAGTCAGCACTACAGCAGTGGTGACACGAACTGTAGGCCACGGCTGCCAGGCCATGGGCTACGTACTGCAGCTGAATCAGCTGTGTCTTTTCCTGCTTGACGGAGCGCGTGTAGAGCGTATCCAGGGCATTATCAATCTCCGTTTCGCTGAAGTCACCGGGCACCTTAATGCGGAAACCCAAATCATAGAAACTGACAGTGATGGGCGAACGCTTTGGATATCCACCAACTGCCAAAAGGGATGGGAGAGAATGATAGAAAGCTTTCACATTTAATCCTCACTGTTATTCTTACCTTTTATCCATTCCAGGTCCTTCAGCTGGTACTTGACCACACCGCTGTTCCACCCAATGCCAGCGGCAATATCCGTCACCGAAAACTCGATGATATTCGAGTCATCATTGAAGGTCTTGCCCTTAATCTGCAGGGCAATGGCCATGGCCAGTGGCGGACACTCTTTGGCAGCATGCCTGCCAAAGGAGAGAATATAGAGGATTTCTTTCACTTAAAGATTGTCACACACTTACTTTAAATACTTTGGGCCGCCGTAGGAGATCACCTTGGCCATGATATACGCTGAGCTGAGGACATTTATGCACCAGCGCGGCTCGAGTTCCATGTAGCAGAGCAGCGTTGATATATTCTCGGCGGGAATGTCCAGAGCTTCAACGGTCTGCTCCACAGAGAAGCCAATCTCATGCCCAGGACAGATGTGGTGCCGTGTTCCGTCTGCCTCTATAGCTGCGGCTGGCGGTTCTGTTCCCTTCGGCAATTGCTTCTCACAGCTGCAGGGCACAAAGATCTTTTGCAGCAGCTTCCTTATCACATGACGATCAATGGAATTGGCGTACACATGACGCCGCAGTTCGCCCTGGTCGCCGCCTCTCGCGTCCAGAAAGAGATGGCAGTGGGCATGCAAGCCATCGCGACCAGCGCGTCCGATCTCCTGCACATAGCTCTCAAAATTGCGCGGCATATTGTAGTGGATAACAGCCCGAATGTCCGGTTTATTGATGCCCATGCCAAAGGCAATGGTGGCCACCACAATGCGCAGCTCATTCCCCATAAAGGCCTTCTGGATGGTGCGCCGCCGCGAGGCGGGCATTCCCGCATGGTACGGCTCGGCCTGCCAGTTCACACGCTTGCGCTTCTTCCCCTGTTCCTGGGCTCCACCTGGTTTCCTGCGATCCTGCACACAGGTGCGTATGAAACCGGCAATCCGCTCACACTCATCGCGACGCGTGCAGTAGATGATGATCGACTGGCAGGACTCGAATCTGAAAGGATGTCCAAAGGATGGTTCGTAATGTTTGGATAATGGACAATCGATTGAATACCTCTCACTGTTGAGCAGCTGCAGCAGTGCCGCATCGCGATTTTCATCCTTGGACACGGACAGGACCAGATTATCTGGCAAGGGAGTGTCACTAATGATGCCCCGCTCCCCATCCGTGATGCCCAAGTGATTGATGATGCTCACCCTCGTGGGCAGCGTGGCCGTCGCTGTGAGACCCAACACTGTCTGCACGCCAAGATTCTTCTTCAGGACCTTGCAGATCATCAGGTAGCTGGGTCGAAAATTATGGCTCCACTGGGACACGCAATGGGCCTCGTCGATGCACGCAAAGGCAATGGGCGGCAGCTTACGCAGAATGGCCCCAAACCCTGTGGCACGCTCCCCCGACACAACGGCCTCGGGCGACACCAGGAGAATGTCAATCTCCCCGTTGGCAATCATCTCCTGCACCTTGATGCGCTGCTGGGGCGTCTGGTTGGTGTGCAGGCAGTGGGCGCGAAGAAACTGCGGCACCCCCGTCACCTGATCCTCCATCAGCGACACCAGTGGCGAGATGACCAGCGTGATTGCACCCCTCTGCCGATTGTATAGATACGCGGGCAATTGGTAGCACAACGACTTGCCACTGCCAGTGCTTAGGGTGACCAAAGAGGAGAGTCCAGAGAGTGTGCGCATAACGGCACGATCCTGACCTAAGAATCATGATCAATCAAATAGGCATGAAATGTTTGCTGATTGCTCCACCATAGCTTACCTTTACGAAAGTTGCTGTGGCCAAACATGTGTAGGGCTTCCAGTACCTCTGGTGTTGCAGCCTGAACACTGCCGTCGGGCAGAAGATCGTACAGTGGCTGCACTCCGCCATGCTGGCTGCGACTGGAGCCCCCAGTCGTCGAAGTGGAGGCGGCATCCAGGCCAGCCTGTTTGAGGAACTCTTCGGGTATCTTGTGCCCCACGTAGGTCTTAATAGGTGATGTCGGAGCCTCAGCTTGCGAAGCTTCCACAGCAGCATCTAAGGCCTCAAAATCAATATCCGGATCATCGCTAGACCAGTCTGGCTCTGGTCGAGGCTGCCTCTCCCCATCGCTGTGGCTCTCCTCACTCTCATCCGAATCCTCCACCTCGTCTATTTGTAGAATGGCCGCATTGGCCGCGTGGGGCAGACGCTCAATGTTGCGACTGTGGGCCACCAGGGCGCCCTGCGAGGCCATTTCCTGGGCCTCGGCCAGCGTGGGAAACGGCGAGGGATCCTCTTCCAACTGAGCGGAAAGCGGTAGCAGACTGTCGCCCTTCATCTTGCACTGCTGGGCAAAGTGTCCGACGCCACCGCACTGGAAGCAGGTGAGCACTCCACCATCACAGCCGCCCATGTCCATGTCCGGGCCAGTCAATGCTGCAATGTGCTTCTTGTGCCTCCATTGCTGCTTCTTGTATTTGGTAAAATTCACCGATTTTTTACCCCTCACAAATTTCTTCTTCTGTATGTTGATGGTCACAAAGTTCTCGTTCAGTTTGCCCGAGGCTACACGCTCCTCTAGCTTCTTTCTGGCTGCAGCTCGCTTCTCATTCACTGGGAAGTTGCCTCCTCCTCCGGCCATTGTGGGCGTGGCAAAGGTGCTTATATAGCGCTGGGCTGTTTCGTCTACCAGTTCCAGTTCCCGGGGATTGATGCGTGGCACGGAGGTAACATCGCCCGCCTCCAGGGCAAGCATATATTTGAGATCTTCTGGATTCAGGGGCTGGCTCTGTTCTTCCCCCTCTTGTTCGGGCACTGACTCTGCAGCTGTAGGAGCTTTCTTTGACTTGGTCTTCTTCTCAGCCATTGGCTTTTTCTCTGCCTTCGGCTTCTTCTCTGCTTTTGGCTTCTTCTCTGCTTTTGGCTGCTTCTCTGCCTTTGGCTTCTTTTCTGCTTTGGGTTTCTGGGTGGTTTGTCTTTTGCCAGCTGCTTGCTTACGCTTTGTGTTGCCTTTCTTTACTTCATCCGGCTCATAGGTGGCATCTTGTTCTTCGTCATCCGCAGAGAAGTCATTGAGCATGGTCTCTTCTTGGGGGTCCGGTAAGGACATTTCCATCGGTTCCGAGCTTGCTTCTGCTTCGTGTACCTCTGGCTCTACCTCTGGGGCAACCTTTCGTCGCTTAGCTAATTGTCGATACTCCTGCTGTTCCGGCTCCTCGTCACTTTCGGCCACAACAGAGTCGGAATCGCTGTCCGCCTCCTGCTCAACAGAGGGTTTCGGTAACGCCACCACGTCAGTGTCTGCCACTTGCTTTGGCTCTGCCCTCACTTCAGGCTGCTGCTGGTGCTCTTCCAGACTTTTGCTTTGACTCAGCTTGCTCAGATCGATGTTCGCCAGGCCGTAGTTGACTTTCGTGGGCAGATGATCGGCATTGTTATTGGGCTCTAGCTCTGGGCTGTGCATATCTGCGTCGAGAGTGTTCTCCTTAGTGTTCCTCTGCAGCCAGCCTTCGTCCACCTGTGTCTTGATGGCATCTTTGGTCTGATCCGTGGCTAGATGTGGATTGGCAGTCATGGCCAACTCTTTCTCCTTGTATTCCTGCGCCTTGCGTATGAGAATCGTCTCAAAGTCGGGCAGCTCCTCGGCGAGATCGTCGTGCCCTGGCCGACTACCAGATGAGACAGAGGCGCCCACATTGGAGGAACAGCGCGAGAGTGGCTTGCGGGGATTGCGCTTGGCAAAGCCGCGTGTGGATTGAAATAGTTTGGCACTAAGGCTGGGCTTTAAGCTGGCCGCCTGCTGTTTTGGCTGAGCAGAACCGTGTGGCATTGAAGGGCCCAATGGCTCTGGCTGCTGCTTCTTGCTGACATCTGTGCCCCAGGCATTTTGATTGAGCTGCAGCTCTTCCACGGCTTCGAATTTCCTTATTACATGATTTTCATCACGATTTACGAGGTTGGTTAGGGCCTGCGGATTTGGTAACTCCTCAAGATTGGAGAATCCTCCACTCTGCGCTTGCTGATCCACAATCGATGATATATCCATCGGTAGTTGCGGTGCATTCTGCATGCTGATATCGCTGTCCAGCAGGGTGACACCCAGATCGCTCGCCTGAGACATTTCCAGTACGTCGAACCCATCCTCGCTGAGCACGTCGTTGAGGGTCTCCTCCAGAAATGAAGTCTTCAGCTTGTAATACATCTTGTAGGAGTCGCGGATGTCCTGGCCGGCCTCGCGTATGTCGTACTGTCCGCAAACAAATAAACGAAGTGCAGATTCTATGCGTGCTGCACTCAAATTTCAATCTCACCTTGGAGGGCACACGGCCATGCTTCTTCTTGAAGTCCCTCTCCCACACCTTGACGCGCAGCTTGTACTTTTCATATTTTTGCTTGAAGATTGGGTCGTCCATGGTTAACAATACAAATTAAAACATAAACAAATGCTGCGGCAGCAACACGTCCAGAACGAATACATCTACAAAAGGCGTATATACAATGAGAGCGAGTAAGATGCGAGATGCCTGCCACTGCAGCTAGAGCAGTAAGCACGGTCAGTTTACAGTTTACAGTTAAAGCCAGTACTTACTAATTGCGAAGAAAACGTGTGAAGTGTGGGAAAGTGAGGAGAGCGAGGAGCGAGGAGCGAAGGTGAGCGCGCGAGAATTTTGGGGCCGATAAAATATACCGTCCGACCCTCAGAAATATACCAAAATATAGCGTCTCATTTTAAAAATATACCGTAAGTATACTGACGAATATTACTAGCCTAGCTAGCTAGATAGATCTCTCAGCCCTGCCCACATAATTGTATCCCCTTGATGAATAAATTGACTACAAGATTACTACTTTTACGTACTCCCATTTATTGTATTTTGGCTAAAACAAGGTTTAAACAAAAATGTTCAACAAAAAAACAGTCGCAATGTTGCTTGTCAACCGGAGTATAGGCTATTGTATACCCTATTTCGTTAATTTAATATGAGGATACTGATTTAGAACGTAATTAATAAATACATCTTCTCAAATTGATATGTTTTAGACGTATTCATGCATTTAATCAGTGTCTTGTATATAGATCCCGATCCCGATCCCGATACCTATTCTAGGTCTCTGTAAGAAGACCACTAACTTCAACATATCGTTGAAATACCTTTTAAACAGAGACTAACAAGTTTCTGACTTCATGAGAGCCTGGGATGACAAATATTTCTGGAATTCTATAATATCCTTTTCCCTAGGGTATGCAGAATGTTGTCCATGTTGCGGGACATGCTGCTCGTTTTCTAGGCACATGAGTCTGGCCAATAAAAATTAATGTTAAACCAAATTTTGTGCATGGAATCGTCAACACGGAATGGGACTCATTGTTGCTACCGATTCATAACCGATTCAAAGAGAGCGAAAAAGAGAGCCTTAGCATATTTGAAGAGAGCGAGAGAGCCAAAAACTCAAAACAACTCAATTAGGCCCCCATTGAGCGCGCCAATAGAAATGGTTGGAAAGGGAATGAGCGACAAGGATTTGAGAAAGCGAAAATAAAAAAAACCGGCGTATGGAAGTTTTTTATACCCTTTGCATTCCATAATTCAAATTTTTACTACAGCGCATATTATTCTTGTGTTTTTATTCGTACAAAATATTCAAGCCTGGCAATTGCCAAATGCATTTTTCATAAACAAATTTTTGTAAAGAACTTTTCGTCTTGGAAAATCGCCTGTGTAGAGAAAAGCTAAGCAAAGAAGCGCCCGCCCGCACGTGAATAAAGAAAAGTTAGACTTTCAACACAGCTGGCGGGATGTGGGGAATTTGGTCAACGTGATTCGAACGGGGCGAGAATGTAGAAAAAACTGGTCTGGTGTGAGAAAGTGCGAGTGGTAGAGTCTTCTTACATGAGAATCAGGGCAATTTCCTCCGGCTGCATGGCCGGGCAACGCCAGTTATACAAATAGTATTGCAGGTTTCCGTCGCCGGCCCCGAACTTCAATGGTGTAAAGTACTTTTTGTTCTCCATCAGATCAAGGGCGTTGTAGACATCCATTTGAACATTACGGGCCGATATCAATGCATCGTTCATCAGGTCCAGCCAAGGGGTTTTGGTCGAGACGTTGTAGAAGGAATATGCGGCCCGGACAGCCTTGTGCACCGGATGGTGCATCACAGAGGATGGCAGACAATAGTAGCTGGTCAGATCGGTGATGTTTCCCTTCTCATCCGCCACCACAAAGCAATCGATGATGCCCTCCCGGGGGGTGAACCAGTGACGGAACTCCTCTTTGCTGAATACTGGGGAGAGTGAGAATTTCTTCAGATAGTCCTCGAGCAGCTTATGGGCCTTGTCCATATCCTTGGCCGTGATGCGACGATATCCCTTGGTCTTAGTTTGATCTGGCAGTTTATAGAGCTTCACAGTGCGCTGCATGGTCATGTTGCGGGCCAAGTGCGAGAAGCGCACATCCACCAGTTTCTTGGGATTCAGCGAACGGTGCCAGTACCGACAGGTGGCCACCGGAGTAGGTAAGACCACTCCAGCAGTATAGGCAGCTTGGAAAATACCCGTAATGTTGACGCGTCGCGTTATCTCACGTATCAAGACCGGGGCGACACGCTTGCTTCGCAACTTCTTGTGCACGCACAAGAAGTTAATGTCGACGACTTTTAAGACTTTGTCGTAGGCCTTGAGTTTGCTCGGAATGGCTGAGATGAAGCCCACAAGCTTGCCGGATTTCTCAACGCGCACACCGACATGCCATTCTCTTTTCCAGCCAGGTGGCTGCAGCGACCATTTGAGGAACTCCGGTTGATAGTCGAATCGGAACATGGCGTCATCGTCCTCAACATAGTTCTCGTTCAACAGAGTATACAGTTCCTTCAGGTCATTGGTGTCGTTGAGATCCAATGTTACCCACTTGAAGCCGCCGGGCAAAGTGTACGGTTCGGCTCGAATTGTGGCGACCTCCTTGTTCGGCTCAATACACTCATTGGTGGTCACCTGCTCATCCAGCTTTGTCACTGGCTGTGTGGACCAAAAGGCAAACTTTTTCGCCTGCCGGCTAGCCACCACATCGGAGACGGCCTGGAGTAAGGCCTGCTGCTTGCCTGAAAGGAAATCGGATGTATTGATTTTAATCTATCATAGGCATGCTATGCTTCTCCCACCGCGGAAAATGATTCCTGACCAAACCTAACCTCATTTTTGTAATTTTAAGGATGGTTTGTGTTTTGGGTGTGGGAGTGAGAGTGGGAGTGGTAAAGCTTACTTGCAGCAGCCGCAGAGGTACCGCCATTTGTGGTCTCCTGCGCCAAAGCCTCATTCTCGTTCTCAGAGTCGTGCATTTTTAAGCCGGCAATGACTTTTTCCAGCATTTCCTCCGATGCCGCCGTCACTTCTTTGACCGCCTGCGTAAGGTCCTGTGCAGCATTTTCGTCCACATCGGAAGAGCCTGGCTTGTTGTTCGGCATGTTCTGTGCAAATATTTTAACAAAATATAAAATTGCAATGAATCGCAAAAACTACAAGCAGCTGACTGGATATATTCAGTTGGTATTTGTTTTGGGGCTGAAAGTCATTTCCCAGCACTGCAAATACTTTCAGTATATCGGTATATAATGGAATATTTTGTCAATTTTATCAATCTATTAAATTTCATTTTCAACGGTATATAGAAATCCAATGAAAGCAAGTATTAAGAATTAGCCAGTCAAGTAGAAAATTGATTCATTAATTGGATAAAATTATGTGGGCAGGGCTGAGGGTTCTATCTAGCTAGTAATATTCCACGGAATATCAATATCGAGGAATATATAATATAGAACTTGAATTCGTCAGTATATTTACGGTATATTTTGAAAATGAGGCGGTATGTTTCGGTATATTTCTGAGGGTCGGTCACACTGATTTTCTTGCCACCACGTCTAGCTCACACACCTCGCAATTTTTATACTTTTCATAGTATTTTCTAGTATTTTCCAGTATATTTTAAGACGCGTTATGGACTCACCCTCTTGTCCAATGCACCAATGTAGAAACCGTGTAGAAATGCCACTTAGAGCCATGTCCCAGGCCACATCGAGTACCAATTCGTGATTAGAATCGAATTCCTGATCGTTTGCCATCAAAATCTCAATTTTTTCAAAAATGTCGGAAAAAAAGGCATGTCAAAAAGTGGATAACGGAGGTTTTTCACACTGGCGCTTCCATGGGGCTTATATGAAAAAAAAAACGGGCAAAAATTTTTGAAACGTACACGTTTCCCCTTCAGGTGTCGCCTTTGGTAATTACATAAAAATGTAGTTAATACGTAGCAAATGTGTAGTTGGCGTGTAATTACAATGTAAAGAAGTTGATTTTGTGGACATTTTTGTTGACCGGTTTTGCTTAAACCTTATTTCATAAACAAAACAATAAAGATGAGAACTTAAAGTTAGCCAGTCTTGTAGGAAATTGATGTTATAATCGGATAAAATTATCAGTTTAGACCTGAGGGTCTTAGCTGGCTAGTTATATTCCACGGAATATCCAAAACGAGGAATGTGATGCAACTTAAATACAAATAATTCGCCAGTGTATTTACGGTATATTTTGAAATTTGTGACGTACTTTCGGTATGTTTCTGACTCTGAAAATCTGGCTGTTCTAACACGCAGTAGTCGTGTCCGTGTGTTTTCGAATTTCATTTTCAACGTTATATTGAAATCCAATAAAAGCAAGTATTTAGAATAGGCCAATCAAGTAGGAAATTGATTCATCATGTTCCATGTTCCATCAGTGTTCCACTATGAGGCTATTAGTTCTTTACGGCAGCCAAACCGGTACTGCCCAGGACGTGGCTGAGCAAATATGGCGGGAATCGCGTCCACTGGGATTCCATGGCCCCGTTCTTTCCTTCGAGAACTACGACATGCAGCAGCTCATCGAAGAGCGGCTGGTTGTGTTTGTGGTGGCCACCACTGGGGACGGTATAGAGCCGGATAACATGAAGCAGGCCTGGCGATTCTTGCTGAAACGGAGTTTACAGGCCCAATCATTGCAGGGACTACAATTCGCGTGCCTGGGCCTCGGGGACTCCAGCTATCCAAAGTTCAATTACGCTGCCAAGAAGCTAAGCAAGCGGTTGCTGAACTTAGGAGCCACCTCTGTATGTCCGCTGGGGTTGTGTGACGATCAGCACGACTATGGCCATTTGGGTGTGTCCCTCACCTGGACAAGGGGCCTCTGGACGTCACTAAAGTCTATTCTTGGCATAGACGAAAGCAAACAGAACGGGGCTAACAAGACTGTGAGCAAGTGGCTTGTTAAAGAGCTTCCTGGCTTTGTGCCCTTGACTGTGAGGCTGGAGAACCTTGCCTGGACGCAGAAACAAAAGTGTCACAGCTTCAAACTGAAAGACAACATGAGGACAACAGCAGAGAGTCACTTTCAGGATGTGCGCTTGAGGCTGGAATCTTTGAGTGAATGTCTCAGCTGGGAGCCTGGCGATGTACTTGACTTGCAGCCCCAAAAGAGCGATGAAGCGGTGAATACATTCTTCGAGCTGCTAAGCGAACACAAACTGAACTTCGATGAGACCACTGCAGTGGAGGTGCTGGCTACTTATTCGGACATGCCATTGCCCAGGGCTTTTGCCGCGCCCATAACCCTCGTCCAGGCAGCCAAATATGGCTGGGACTTGAGCGCCAAGCCGAGACAACGATTTTTCGAAGTGTTGGGCTACAATTGCAGCGATGAGATGGAGAGCGAGAAACTCGCCGAGTTCTGCTCCGCCGAAGCCATTGATGATCTGGTGGCCTATGTGAATCGTCCACGGCGCAATCTAATTGAGGTTTTGCAGGATTTCCGGCATGCCACTTCCACGCTGACGCTATCGCAGCTCTTTGAGATGATGCCACTGATTCAACCGCGCAGTTTCTCAATAGCTTCGGATGCATCCTCTTCCACGCTGGACTTGCTCGTGGCCGTCGTCCAGTACAAGACTATCTTGCACACGCCGCGTCTGGGCCTGTGCTCCAACTGGCTGAAACACTTAAGGCCGGGAGTGGAGGTCTGTGGCATTGTCAAGAAAGGCACAATGGTGTGGCCCCAGGATCTGGCGATTCCCCTGATTATGGTTGGACCAGGCACCGGCATTGCTCCCTTCCGCAGCATCATTCAGAACCGATTGCATGCCCAGTCGATAGGATCCCGTATTGGTCCACTTGTTGTATTCTTTGGCTGCCGCAATAAGGCTGCAGATTTTCACTTTCAGGAAGACTTCGAAGCCTGGAGTAAAGACAAACTGGTGGAGGTTCATTATGCCTTCTCTCGGGACGAGGATAGGAAGGTCTATGTCCAGCATCAGATTCTGAAAAATGGCCATCACTTGGCGCAACTAATCAAGGAGCAGAACGCATATATCTATGTGGCGGGCAATTCCAATAACATGCCCAAGGCAGTTCGAGAGGCATTTATCGAGATCCTTGACGGCCAGGGCGATTATGTGGATCTGATGCTGTAGCAGCGACGGTATCAGGAAGAAACGTGGGCGTAAGGTCAATTGAAATTGCTTGTACTCGTATGTGTTCCTATTTGTACAATTTTGGACGGAAATTATATCTTATATCTATGATCGAGCGTGTAGTACATTCTCAAAAGTCTTCCTTCAGCTTATCCGAGGATGTGTGACAAAACGGACAGTATCCCTTTTGTAGCACCTGCAGTTCAAAGTCCTCGGCATAGAAGAGCTGCAAATGAATCAGTTTTATTTCACCATATATTTACCACAGATAATATAGATAATTACCAGCAGACACTGTGGGCAATAGGTGACTTGTAGATCGGGCAAAATATTGCGATAGTAGACATTTCGTACGTTCTTGCCCTGCCGCTTGAGTATCAACACATGATTTGGATCTATGGCACGCAGGCCATTCCGATCCAAGCTCAAGGGCAAAGCACTGGCCACATCCTCGTTGAAGGGATCTGAGTCCTCCACATGCTTGGCCGGGGCCAGTAGCAAACGCTCGGCCTCGGCATCCAATTGACCACTTCGGGATAGAATTGTACTAGGGGTAGGATTTCTACGGGGCAAAGAGTTCAATTAGTAAAGACCATGCCTTAAAGACCTTACCGGAATGCAGAAACACATACCAAATGAAACAAATGAGAAGATGTAGTCCTGCCTGCAGGTCGGGCAGCAATTGCTGTTCAGATGTTGACTGTAGCTGGAGCACTTGTAGCACAGAGGCAGCAGCTCCTCGGGATCATTGAAGCTGCTTTTGCATGCCTTGCTGTTTAGGAAATTTAGCTGCAAATTAAAATTTGAGTTTTATTCATATTTGAAATCGATTTTCTGGGTTTCGCAGCTTACATCAATCTGCTCTTGTACTCCGGCCGGTGGTTTGAGTGACTGCAGTCGCTTGTTGATCAGCAAACACAATTTGTTGGCCTGCAGGAACTTCGCCTGCTTGGCCAAGGTAAACAGCACAGAGCTGGAAAAGGGTATAACAGATGAGCCTGCGGCCTCAATCAATGGGGATCAATGCTATGGCTTACAACATGCTCACACCCTTGGGCACGCCCTTGTGCTCCACCTCATTAAGTATGAAGCGGCTGACGTTAAACAGACTGGCGGGCGAGTGAGTGGTGAAGGGTTCCTTCATGTAGCTGTAGATCACGGCATAGGCATAGTACACCTTGGCAATGCGCAAATGATTTCCGTATTCGGCCAGATTATGATCGATTGGATTCTGTTCACTGTTCACAAAAAATAGAAATTAACAGTCGTTGTTCGTAGTACAGCAATAGTAATAATAATAGTAACCTACTCCTTTGCATGGTAAATGTCCAGAGATTGCTTGGCCAGTAGCCAGTAAAAGTAGCTCGCATCTAGATAACGCTCCTCCACGATGGCCGTGATGCTCAACTGCTTCAGCAAAGTGGGCACTTCGATTAATTGCTGCTACATGGAGGTGATGCGGGTCAATGAGACGGAAGTGGCATATTCCAAGTGCCACCGCTTCATATTCAAGATAGTGCTGCCCAACACGGTGGAGGCGATCATTGTGAAGTGCACTTCGGATGGAGAGCAGATCTATATCAATGAACATGCCACGATACCCATTAAGGAGGCCGTGCAGCAGCGGCTGAGAGACCGGGTGGATAAGAAGGAGAAACTGCGGCCGCTCAGTGTGCTGATGCTAGGCATCGACAGCATCTCTCGGGCTAATCTTATCCGGGCCATGCCCAAGACTGCGCAGTATTTATATGACAACAAATGGTTTGAGCTGGCGGGCTACAACAAGGTAATATCTACTACTTAGCTGTCGTTCCACTCTGTATACAGGACTCCCTCTCCTTGTCTCTCCTTCCCGGTAGGTGGACGACAACACTTTTCCAAACATCATGGCCCTTGCCACCGGCTACGATCTTCAGAGTGCGAAAAAGGCCTGCTCTCCGTATGAGGTGGGTGGCCAGGAAAAGTGCAGCTTCATCTGGAACCTGTACGAGCAGCACGGCTATGTAACTGCCTACGGGGAGGACGCCACAAAGATCAACACATTCAACTATCTCAAAAAGGGTTTCGTGAAGCCCCCAGTGGACTACTATCTACGTCCATATCTGTCCGCTGCAGAGGACAAGCTGGACCGAACCATAGTCATGGGCCTTCCTCATTGTCTGGGCTATGAGACGGCCGCGGAGCATGTGTATGACTACGCCATGGAGTTCACGCGTCGCTTCCTCAACGACACCTACTTCGGCTTCTTTTGGACCAACACGCACAGCCACAGCGACATCTCGCAGACCAGCAGCATGGATGCGTACATGGTACGCTATCTGGAGCGTCTGGTGCACCAGGGGACGATGGACAACAGTGTGGTGGTGTTCTTCAGCAATCATGGCGTGCGTTTCGGACCCACACGGACCACCTGGTCGGGGCATCTGGAGGAGCGACTGCCCGCGATATTCATATTCTAAGGCAGGCACATCCAAAGATTGCTGAAGCTCTGCGCCTAAATCGCAATCGTCTGACTACTCCCTACGATCTGCATATGACACTGAAGCACATACTCACCCTGTCTGGGCGAACGAATGGTCTGGAGTCGTTAGGATCAGCCCCTTCCTGCCCACAGTGCCAGAGCGTGCTGTGGCCCGTCCCGGAGCAACGCTCCTGTGCGGATGTGGGCATTGAGGATCACTGGTGCACATGCTGGTCGTATTACAAAATATCGACCAACTCCAAGCAGACGCGACACATGGCGCTACGCGTTGTCGCCCAAATCAATGCGTTTGTATACGGGTTCCGAAATGGATCGGTTTCCAAGCTCTGTGTGGCGCTCTCCCTGGCCTCCATCCAGTCGGCGTATCAGGCACACCGGAATGCCCTTGATCCGGAGAATTCGCGAAAGGTTCGCCTGACCTTTGTCACAACGCCCAGCAATGCCTTGTTCGAGGCCACGGTGCGGCACAATCAGACAGACGACAGCATGACGGTGACTGGGTCCGTTAGTCGCCTCAACGCGTACATTGGCGAGTCGGACTGCATTATGGATTCGGCTGCCAAAAAGTATTGCTTTTGCCGGAAAAAGAAAACAGGATAGGATAGGAAAAGAGGTTAGCCAAGATAGCCCCAAGTGCCGTTAAACAGATTTGAATCTGGTATTACAATAAACCTGTACATAGATGCTTAAGCTAGTCCTAGTTCCCCTTGGTTCCCATTGTACATACATATATATGAGAGTCTCCTGTATTATGCTCTAAGAGAACTTTTGCCAAACTTTATTTGTAAGTAGCTATGAATACTCGTATAATGTTAATGTCTTGCTAGGTCTAGTGGCTTTACTCTTGTTACTCTTTGTTAATAGTCGAATTTCCTTTATTAAAGGCGAGTGTCAAATGTATCATACACATCTGTATGTATGTATATTGGAGGTAAATTGTTTCATTTGGTACTAGTGTGCATATTCTCATGTGGGCACTGATCCCACACTGTTAATGTCCCATTTGAGCAGCTTTTCCTGGAAAGTGTACCTCGACAAGAGATCCTTAAGCGCCTTGAAGAGCTTTGTGATAGATCCAAGGCGCTGCATTTCATTGTAATGCCCAGGGCACGCTTCCACACACAATTCCAATTTCTTGTAGTCTTCGGTGGCTCGCATAGCAAAGTAGCCCATTAAACTGACCGATTGCTGTGGATTTCCGCTTCTCGTCTTTAGCATCTCCTCAGTCTGCTGCTTGTGAATATCGAAGTACTGGCCAGGCTGACCTGGCAGTAGCTTACCGACGCGACCTGTCCAGGTGTCCACGGTGCCCCTGATCAGCCACTTGTTGTAGCAGGGCTCATTTGATTCCTCTAGCTCCAGGTCAAGAGCAAAGATCTCCGTCAAGACATTCTTTATGGTATCCACATAGCAGAGCAGCCAGTAGTAATATATTGTTCGGTTGTGTTCAATGTTTTCGCTTAGAACTACAGAGCGCAAGCTCTTGAGGTCATTCTTGCTGGGAAAGATCAAATGCGTGCGCTTTGTTTCAGGGAGGCACGTCGGGACATCCCAACTGACCTTTGACAGATCCTTGACGTTTTCTGTTTCAGTAGTTTCTGGGTGCTGTTCTTTCGGAGTTAGTACTTTTTCTATCTGCTGTTCGGTTGGAATTGCAATACCCTTGGGCTTCTTGGCTGGCGTTGGCCGATTCAATGACATATCCGCCACAAATTTTTCTGCCAGGCCGAATAGAAGGTAATCATAAAGTTTCTTTGGCGCTGCCAGCAGCTCTCGATTTTTAAATGCCTGTGCGGCCATAACCATGCATTGTCTTATGCAGAGGAAATTTGTCTGAGATATATTCCTTGCGACATTACGCTGCAACTCAAAGGGACCTTGAACGCAAACTGTGCAATCCACATGAAATTTATCAGGTGCTTCGCCGACCGCTTCCTCAATTGCAGCTAATTGTTCCTCGTACTGGGGATAGCCGCCCGGTGTGGCCAACGTAGCGACCTTGTCTACGGCGCAGCCTAGAAACGGTGACAAAAGGGTCGTCTCGAAGTCTATGCTAGTACAGAATGCAAAGAAGTCGCCGATTAACTCGAGCGTGGACATCTGGGCAGGTAGTGTCGGCACCAGCTCAAGGCTGTACGCGTAGTTAACTCCGTTTACATTGGTGGGTTCGGTACGAGTCTGCAGCTCCATGATGGACGGCAGCAAGTGGCGCACTTGAAGGTTAACCAGGAGTACGCTGAGCAGACAGTAGCTATTCATGCCGCCCATTCGAACGACTTTAAGTTTTTTTCCCCAGATTTTCAGGAACAGAGCGAGCTGGCGCAATTTGTCGTCGCGTTTCATCAGCTCGCTGATAAAGCGAGAATTGTATGTGCCGTTCGGATTGGACATATTGATGTCGATGTGGAGGCCTGTCAATTGATGCTTGCAGCGGATAATGGGCACCCGGGCATGTGGAATGCTTCTGATATCGGTAAAGCATACCGAACGTTGCAGAAGTTGCAGTACTTCGTTGAAGAGCCGTTTTGGGCAAGATAACTGATCATCCGTAGACTCTAGATATAAGTCAATGGCGCTGTCTAGACAGAGGAATAATTATTCTAGCAGGCGAAACATCCTGCAAATGTACACCTCCACTCACCATCTAAAGCCAATCCGGTAACCAGCGAGCCAAAGGGAAACACTTTCACTTTTAGAGCCTCTTCCTTTTCAAAGCAGTTGCGCACGTGGTTGAAAGTACAATTCAGGCGTGTCGAGTCCGCCCCATAAAGATCCAATATTGTCTCCAGGTACTGGCCGTCCATGGTCTTGTCAAGAGCCTCCTGCAGCTTTCCGCGCTCGCTTTGGGTTTGATCGCTGGTTAACTGCTTGGTTAGGGCGTTGAGTTTTTTGCGAAATTTTTTTTGCCGCTTTTCTGTGTTCTTGTGCAGAAGCAACTCGTGGGCCAAGCGATCCGTCACATTCTGGAAGGGGGCAGCACACACCGTGCAGAAAACCATGTCGGCGGCACTGTCCCCTGGCGACCGTGCCTCTTCTGCAGAGACCTCATCTGGAGACAGCATTTTTTCTGGAAAGAAGTCGAAATAAACGTGTTTTCGTATAATTCAATAATACTATAATAGTAATAATTTCGCTCGCTGCGTGTTTGGCTTGGTAAAGTTTTTGCAATTTACTTTATATTATTTACTATTTTCACTTTCGTTCGTTTTTGAAACCAACAAACGTTGTGTTTTGATTTGTTTTCCTATCGTCTTCCTATCGAACGATTACTCTACGTTTTTTTTGTTTCGTCAGTATATTTACGGTATATTTTTAAAATGAGACGGTATATTTTGGTATATTTCTGAGGGTCGGATATTTTAAGACGCGTTATGGACTCACCCTCTTGTGCAATGCACCAATGTAGAAACCGTGTAGAAATGCCACTTAGAGCCATGTCCCAGGCCACATCGAGTACCAATTCGTGATTAGAATCGAATTCCTGATCGTTTGCCATCAAAATCTCAATTTTTTCAAAAATGTCGGAAAAAAAGGCATGTCAAAAAGTGGATAACGGAGGTTTTTCACACTGGCGCTTCCATGGGGCTTATATGAAAAAAAAACGGGCAAAATTTTTTGAAACGTACACATTTCCCCTTCAGGTGTCGCCTTTGATAATTACATGAAAATGTAGTTAATATGTAGCAAATGTGTAGTTAGCGCGTAGTTACCATGTAAGGAAATTAATTTAGTGGACATTTTTGTTGACCGGTTTTGCTTAAACCTTATTTCATAAACAAACCAATAAAGATGAGAACTTAAAGTTAGCCAGTCTTGTAGGAAATTGATGTTATAATCAGATTAAATTATCAGTTTAGACCCTCAGGTCTTAGCTAGCTAGTTATATTCCACGGAATATCCAAAACGAGGAATGTGATGCAACTTGAATACAAATAATTCGCCAGTATATTTACGGTATATTTTGAAATTTGTGTCGTACTTTCGGTATGTTTCTGACTCTGAAAATCTGGCTGTTCTAACACGCAGTAGTCGTGTCCGTGTGTTTTCGAATTTCATTTTCAACGTTATATAGAAATCCGATAAAAGCAAGTATTTAGAATAGGCCAGTCAAGTAGAAAATTGATTCATTAATTGGATAAAATTATGTGGGCAGGGCTGAGGGTTTTATCTAGCTAGTAATATTCCACGGAATATCAATATCGAGGAATATGTAAAATAGAACTCTAATTCGTCAGTATATTTACGGTATATTTTTAAAATGAGACGGTGTATATCTGAGGGTCGGACAGTATATCTTAACGATAAATCCGCAGTCACACTGCTGATAACATTGTCTAAATTGTTAATAATTTTTATAGTTTTTTTTATAGTTTAAGAATGCAATGTGGCGATTTCACTCGTTGATAAGCACTGGGAAGCATTCTAGTTCTCACAAAGCAAGCCAAACGTCATCGTCACGATGATGACGGCAACAAAGAAGCGCCTAAAAATAGTCGCCGCAGCATCGTTCTCTTTGCTGCTGGTCGTCTACTTGTACAGAGCGATCAGTGCCTCCACCGTGGGAATGCCTGCTGGTGTGGGGGTGGTGGGACGGCTTTCTGGACCCATTGAGGAGGAGCAGCAGGGCCAGTGGCCCCCCACGGAAGATGCTGTACAAAGAAGCCTGCAGAACGCCTACGATGCACACACTTCCCTTATCAAAGAGCAGCGTGCGGAGCTGCAGCGCACCAAAGAACAATTGGCCCAGTTAGAGGAGCAAATCCGGTCGCTCCAGACCAGCACGCCTCGCAAATATCCCAAAGTCAAATACCTAAACTACAAGAATCGCAAAAGAATCCTCATCACCGGAGGTGCAGGCTTTGTGGGCTCCCATCTCGTTGATGATCTGATGATCCAGGGCCACGAAGTAATTGTGGTGGACAATTTTTTCACCGGTCGCAAGCGCAATGTGGCCCACTGGCTGGGACACGAGAACTTTGAGCTCATCCACCATGACATTGTTAATCCGCTGTTCATTGAAATTGACGAGATCTATCACCTGGCCTCGCCGGCCTCCCCACCGCACTACATGTATAATCCGGTGAAAACCATCAAGACAAACACCATGGGCACCATTAACGTACTGGGCCTAGCGAAGCGGGTGATGGCCAAGGTTCTGATTGCCAGCACCTCGGAAGTGTACGGCGATCCGACAGTTCATCCGCAGCCTGAGACCTATTGGGGCCACGTGAATCCAATTGGACCACGCGCCTGCTATGACGAGGGAAAGCGTGTCTCCGAGACCCTGAGCTATGCGTATGCCAAACAGGTACGTCACTTGCATTTCTGGCTCGCATCCAGAAATTAAGCAGTATTTTCCTGATTTGATCTGCACTCAAGCATTAAACGATTTCAATTGGAATGCTGTGAATGCTGAATCAGCCAGCGGCCAGCCACTAATTGGCGTGCAAAGTTTCACGTTCCGCATGGGGGCAGTTCGTCATGATATAAGATTTCTATACCCATCGCTCACCAATCTGTTGTTTCTGTTTACCCGCAGGAAAAAGTCCAAGTTCGCGTGGCCCGCATCTTCAATACGTACGGACCGAGGATGCACATGAACGATGGCCGTGTGGTGTCCAATTTCATCCTACAGGCTCTGCGCAACGAGACCATCACTGTCTATGGCAATGGCCGACAGACGCGCTCCTTCCAGTACGTTTCGGATCTGGTTGATGGGATGATAGCACTAATGGCATCCAACTACACGCAGCCGGTGAACCTGGGCAATCCCGTGGAGCAGAGCATCGAGGAGTTTGCCCAAATCATCAAGCAATTGGTGGGCGGACCGAGTCCGATTAAGCAGACCAAAGCCGTGGAGGATGATCCCCAGCGTCGCAAGCCAGACATTACGCGGGCCAGGCACTATCTGAAGTGGGAGCCAAAGGTTCCGCTCGAAAGGGGTCTGCGGCAGACAATCTCCTACTTTCGCAACGAACTGGCGCGCAGCGATCGGTTCCAAGAGAGCTCCAACAAGTACTTTGATTCGCCCGACTTGCAGCGAAGTCGCCCCTGAATATAGATCTATATGTAGTGTAAATTCGTGTGTGCCTGTATGCCAAACCCAAAATACCATTGGAGTTGGTAACGCAACGTCTCTAGTCTGCAAAAATATGTAAATATGACCATCGATATAGCACTAATTGTAAGCCTCGTAAGCCATAAGCTCATGGATTGGATCAAATTGGTGGGGGAATGGGGATCCAAAATCCATACATAACAAAAGGGAATAGATCTAAAAAGCAACTGGAACGGAAGCAACGTAATCCTTGGCTTTCTAAATCCTATCCTTTGCCCTGTATGCATTCCTTTTTGGAAGGTATTTGCATCGTTCTAGAAATTCTAGTGTAAAACCACACCACAATTCTAGGTTTAAGTAGGGTGTTGTAAACCATTAAAAAAAGAGCGTTTTTCTTTTCAATCTAATCATACCCGGACAAGTATTTTACTAACTATTGTATGTACAATTACAATGCTTACTCTAGGGCTTAAACACACACTAGGCACACTAGTATACAAGGAGTAAGTCCAATCTTATGACTATATTTGCACCCAGACTTATCAACTAGATCAACTAGACTTCTCTTTTTGTTTTTTTCACCTGGCCAGCGGTTCAAGCATTTCCAGAAACAGCTTCTTTATCGTAATTACCTCATCGCGTGCCACGCCGCGCCAAAAGCGTCGCAAAATATCGTCTGCTTGCCGCAGCGAGGGCAGGATGAGCAGCAGCTGCTGTTGATGGGACACCGCGGAGGAGTGGCGCAGCAGGTAGACAACATCGTTCAGTGAATTTAGTATGGTGTCGCGAAAGGCGCGCAGGGAACTCTGATCGTCGAGCAAGATGTCACAGTTGGACAGGAGAAGAGCCTTCAGTAAATAGTACTCCTCCCGACGGGGCGATATCCTCTCCATGCGTTGGGCAATCTGAACACAGTGATAGTAGAACTCCGTATAGCCGCACTCTTTGGCCAACAGCTCGTCCATCCAGACGTCGGTGGCGAAGCATAGTTTCCCATTGAAAGGCAACGATCGGAACGTCAGTTGGAGTGTTAAGATCTCCGCCCACGAAACCTGCAGCAGCTTCATCTGATCGTTGAGGGGGAGCTCTATGAAGCCAGGAATCTGCTTGGCCCAGCCAATCACACTGACCAGCTCCTTGTCGTAGATATCGCTCAGCACGCTGAGTATCTCATTGGGATCGTTGTTGTTGTTTTGGAAAATGCATGTTCCATTTGACGTGACGCCCACACTGCTACTGCCGCCGCCGCCGCCACTGCTCTCTAGCTTAATGCTACCCGACGAGGAGGAGGCCTCATCATTGCAGCCACTGGTCGTGTGCGGCTGCTGTGATGGCGTCTGCACGCTCAGGGCATCCGGCTCGTAGGAGTTGAGCACTTCAAGTATCTTCACATCACACAGCGACGTGGTGTTGGACTGGTAGAGCAGCTGCATGGTCTGATACGAGTTCGTCACGGGATTCCGTCGATACTTTTGCCGGCCTCCACGCACCCGATCCAAACGCACGCCCTCCTGCGATAGCACAAATTGGTGAATAATTAATAACGAAGAATGATTAGAAATTGGATCGTCAAGGTTACCTTGAGCATGCCCATGAGAAGGCACTTCTGGAAGCGGCAGGCCTGGCAAGCCTTCCGTCGCCGCTTGTTTATCTCGCACTCGTTGTTCGCTGGACACGTGTACTCGATGTTACCCTGAATGGTGCGCTTGAAGAAGGCCTTGCAGGCCTCGCAGCTGGCGACGCCATAGTGGAATCCAGACGCCACATCCCCGCACACCAGGCACAGGCGACGCAGCTCATCACGAACGGATCCAGCATTTGCACTGGCATTGATAGCCGATCCTCCGCCGCCGCTACCACTGCCCGCTCCGCCGCCCTTGATGCTGTCGCCGTCGTTACTCAGCGAAACGTTGTGGAGATCGCAGGATAGGGAAGTCGTTGAGCTGCACAGCTGACGCTCTGGTGACACGGACGGGGAGGACTTCATTCCGCTATTGCTGTTGCAGGAGTTGCTTTGCGCTGTCGTTGCCTTTGAGGTGGGACTGTAGCAGGCTGCTCCGGCCGAGGATGTGTCTACCTCCTGCTTGATGTGTAAGATGCTCACTCCGTCGGACATATTCGAGAATTGGAGCTGGAGGATAAGGAGGGTAATAGTTTAGTTTATCGCGCTACAAAATGAATGAACAAAACGCGCCGCACTGTGGTTCAGTTACACTGATACTCGAAATGCCGAGATTATATTCTTTTTTATTGGTGTTTCGCGTGACTTGCAACCACTGTGCAGCACCAATGCCTAATCAGAATGAGGGGAAGGTGCACACACACATACGAATACAAACATACATATGCAAAATGCAATTAAGAGTGCAATGGGTTGCGAACCTACTTGGTCTCTGTTTCTCTTCCGCGGACTGTGGGCAGACTGAACGGAACGGAACATCCAACGAACGCTGGAAAAGTACAAACACGGCCCACGCTCGCCGAGACCGAGATAACGGTAACGTGCGTGGAGTACCAAAACTCAAAGCTAACGGTACTACAAATCACGACGCACAGCGCTGACCTGACGCTGATTAGAAAAAGTAGAAAAAAAGCGCGCAAGCAAAGACAATGGGGGGTAGGAGGTGGCGATATGGGGGCCAGCAGCAGCCAGGTTGGAGATGAAAGATAAGCCAACCATTTCCTTATCACGCTTAGCAAACGTCACAATTAAAAGCCCGCAAGGTGTCTGTTTACATACTTACATAAAGTATTTGTTGAGGATCTCTTTTGTGTAATCAGCAGAGGTAGAGTTTTTAAAGTACACACGAATATGGCTAATAAACGAAAAAAATCAACAGCAATACATATCGCTTTGTATGTACATATGCATATGTATATGTATATGTATTTATTTTGGTTCGAGCACTTTGTTATTGCTTTTGGTATCTGTCTGTCTGCATCTTTGGCAATTCGAAATGGTTAAGTAGCTTTCCGTTCATCACACGCGGCTTAAAATTTCGTGTTAATGCCTCTACTACTAGAAATTTTTATGTTATTGCTTATGTAGAACTATATTGCACATGCACTTCCCCATAAGATGTGCGCTGCAGACAGCATCAAGCATCGATTTTATTCGTATGCTAGGTTATTACACTCTCGAACAAGGCACGATATCTTCTCTTGCTTCTGCAAGAACCACACGTCACACTATTTCCAAATTCTGGTTTGTCTGCTGCTCATTTTTGCTTTATTTCAGACAAAAATCTGCATATTAAAGAGATAAAAAAATTGTATGCAGTGAGAAGAAGAAACACTCCTAGGGATGGCAGAAAACTCTCGCCACCGCACTTTACAGCACTGTCGGTGGCTAGTTATAAAATACAACCATGGGTTCTCTTTAATTTGCCCGCCCTGGTTTCTCTGTTGCTGTCCAAGCTGCATATGTGTGGATGTTTGTGTGTGTGTGTGTGTGTGCAAAACAGAGCAAAAACAATTGCGCGACAAAAAAATCCAAATATCATTAAATATTACGTAGCTTCAGTAAAATATTCAACTTGCAACTCGTAAGTGTGGTCCTGCAAATATTAATTTAAGCGAACAGCAAACGTTTCCTACACAAAGAGGTAAAAAAACGCCCATAGTCACGTAGATTTTGTGTTTTGTTTGTTGTTGCTGCTTTTATCAGCAGCCCCTATCCCCAACGTGTACATTCGGACATATGTACATGTATGTACGTGCATGTTGATGTATTTATTAACATATTTATTGCGCTGCCCGCTTTGATATTAGCCACCGAACTAAAACAGTGGCTAAAACCTATGTTGAAATGGGGAATGGCTTCCACAACTCAAGTTTTTGTTTTGTTGCTAAATCTTTTATTGCAGCTCCTTAGTCCCGTTGTACACAGCACAACGATGATGAGCCTGCTGGGCCGACCCGACGTGGATGCGGGCGAAGTGTTTGTGAACTTCAATCAAAACATAACGTAAGGCAGCAGCCTCTGACAAAGGAAGTGTTATCGCAGATCTTAGTCATTCTTATGCTTATTTTTCTGCCCCTCTAGATCACTTGCAGTCGCCACCAGCGGGGGCTACAGCCTGTACAGCCTGGGATCTGTGGACTCGACACTGGACAAGATATATCACACGAAGAGCGATGAGCTGTTCCTTATCGAGCGCCTGTTCGAGAGCTCCTTGGTGGCCATTGTGTCGCAGCGGGCGCCGCGCAAGCTGAAGGTGTGCCACTTCAAGAAGCAGAGCGAGATCTGCAACTACTCGTATGCAAACACAATTCTGGCGGTGAAGCTGAATCGAGAGCGCCTGATCGTTTGCCTGGAGGAGTCGCTCTACATTCACAACATACAGGACATGAAGGTGGTGCACACCATCCGGGACACACCCTGCAATCCGTTGGGTCTCTGCGCCCTATCGTCATCCTCGGAGCACTGCTATCTAGCCTATCCGGGCAGCGTCACCTCCGGCGAAGTGCAGATCTTTGATGCCATCAATTTGCACGCCAAAACTATGATACCCGCCCACGACACACCACTGGCGGCCATAGCGTTCAGCCCCTCGGGCACGGAAATAGCCACGGCCAGCGAACGCGGCACGGTCATACGCGTCTTCAGCTCACAGGATGGCAGTCGACTGTTTGAGCTGCGGCGTGGGCTCAAACGTTGCGTCTCCATTGTATCACTCTCGTTCAGCAACTGTTCGGAATACTTGGTATCCAGCTCCAACACGGAGACTGTGCACATCTTTCGCTTGGATCGCAGCGCCGCCGAGACAGCCGATCATGGGAAGCAATCGACCGATGACTGGATGGGGTAAGCGGTGTTGGATTCACCAGTTGGTCCTGTTTTCTAGCTAGATGTTTGTATTTGTACGTTTTATGGGCAAAAAATAGGTCATGGGAGGGTTGGCGTTATGTACACAATCTACTATAAACATATGTCCTCCACTTACTTCATTTCATTCCACTCCAGACTCCACACACTCGACTTCTATCCAATCTTTCATTTATTTGTGTGTGTGTGTGTTGCGTAGGGCCCCCAAACATATTCCTTTCTTGCTTTTAGTTGTGTTTTTGTTTTTCTTCTCTGTCGTGTGGCGCTTGACATTTATCTATTTTTCTTTTCTTTCATTTTCTCGAATACCACCAAAAAAACCAACAACAACAACCAAACCACCAACCAACCAACCACTCAACTCACCAAAATCTACTCTCTCATGCAAGTTACTCGTTTTTTAGATTCTTAAGCAAAACGGTCACCAGCTACCTGCCAACGCAGGTGACCGATGTGTTCAGCCAAGGACGAGCTTTTGCTTCGGTGTCACTGCCCGAGGCAGGAGTGCGTCGCATGTGCGCCATTACCACGATACAAAACAGCTCAGGTGAAAGAAAAGAATGGCCTATCATGGTTTTGCATTATCAAATCAATTGTTTACGACTTTTGCAGACTCTTGATTGCCTCGCAGGATGGTTATCTGTATGTATATTCCATACCATCGATCGAGGGTGCCGAGTGCCAGTTGATCAAGCGACACGATCTACGTTTGGAAGATCATTATGCCATGGATATTAAAGGTGCTTAAAACAGTTTGCAATTTGCACACAAATCCACAAAAACCCACACATCCTAACCGACACAAACAATCGAAACAAATTCTCTAGTTGATTCACCTCAAACTCTAGGCCTGAACAGTGGCGTAAGCATCGGCGGTGCTGCTGGCGTTCCCCCCAGTGGTGCTGGTGCTGGTGCTAGCGGAAGTGCTGATGGAAAATCTACTGCCACTGACAAGCCAGGGGGCAGCAGCTCCACAAGTGGCGGTGGCGGTGGCGGTGGTGGTGGTGGTGGCGGTGCCAGCGGAAGTGGAAGCGCTGGGGCCAGCTACGCCTCGGCCGTAAAGGGTGACGAACCAGTGGGTGGAGGCCCTTCATCCACCTAGATGCAAATTCAATTCGCGAACAACCAGAGAAATAGATCAGAAACCATAACAACAAACTCACTCCTCAAAGTACTACGGACGATGATGCTAAAGTGATTGCAATTTGGAGCTCATGCAGCTGGCGACGATGAAGATTGGGCGACGGTAGTAGCCTCTGTGTGGCGTCAAGCATATTTAAGTAAAGAAATAAATAGGTCATAGACTTAATTTAGCTTTTAATGTTATCAATGGCGACCGCTTCCTTGTTTTGTACCAGCAAAAAGGGACACCACTCGCGTGTCGCGTTTCTCCTTTTTCCTTTATACCCATTATAAATACAAGCAATGCTTAGTTGTTAAGCCCCCGTCCCGTTCGTGGCGCTGCCTTTGGAATAGGAAAATGCTTTTTGTCATACACTCTTAAGTTAGTTGTTAATTAATAATTTAAAACGATTTATAGATTTGCTTTCATAATTGAATTGATTTGCCCTGCTTTTTACAAATAAACGGCCTTTGCAAATTAGTTTTATTTTGCTACCCAGCTTTAATCCCCTCCCCTAAAAAATCCACCGAAATCCATATAAATTTAAACTTATGGCCTAGCTACTGTTTAGTCGAATCAAAAAAAAATCTTACACTAAGCGCACGTCGTCACTACACACATTCAATAATACATTTTCAATTTAAATCAAACATTTGCAAAACAAAAAACAAAAACAAAAGGAGTGAAAAAATTCGAGTGTGGAATGGAGGAACAATTTTCGGCATATATAAATAGTATTTTGTACAAAGTCAAATATTTTAGAAAATAATATTTAAAAACTGTTTACAAAAGAAACTCATATGCAACTTTTTGTATTCAATAAATTATTTAAATTAATGCTTATCGAATTTTAATTCACTTTATGGCGCCAAAGAACCCTGGCCATTTTCCAGCACTGTGCTATACAATGGTATATTTGATGAATTTATTGGCATATTACGGTATATTTCAATAGCAGGCTAAATTTAATGGTATTCAAATTAGCTCAGACAATGCTCAGACCCATCTATCCATTGCCAGTTTCCAAATGAATATTAAATCAAATCATCGGTCCTCTTAGGGACTGATTTTCTTTCCACCACGTCTAGCTCACACAGCTTGCAAATTTAATACTTTTCATAGTATTTTCTAGTATTTTCCAGTATATTTTAAGACGCGTTATGGACTCACCCTCTTGTCCAATGCACCAATGTAGAAACCGTGTAGAAATGCCACTTAGAGCCATGTCCCAGGCCACATCGAGTACCAATTCGTGATTAGAATCGAATTCCTGATCGTTTGCAAGGCATGTCAAAAAGTGGATAACGGAGGTTTTTCACACTGGCGCTTCCATGGGGCTTATATGAAAAAAACGGGCAAAAATTTTTGAAACGTTCACGTTTCCCCTTCAGGTGTCGCCTTTGGTAATTACATACAAATGTAGTTAATATGTATCAAATGTGTAGTTGGCGTGTAATTACAATGTAAAGAAGTGGATTTTGTGGAAATTGTTGTTGAGCATTTTTGTTTAAGCCTTATTTTATAAGCAATTCAATAAAGATGAGAGCTGAAAGTGAACCAGTCTTGTAGGAAATCGATTAAATAGACGGATAAAATTATGAGTTTGGAACTGAGGGTCTTCGCTAGCTAGTAATATTCAACCGAATATCAAAAACGAGAAATATGATGCAACTTGATTGCAAATAATTCGTCAGTATATTTACGGTATATTTGAAATAGATAATAATATGACAAAACAACAACAAACAAAAATAACAAACAACAACAAACTTAGGGTAAGAGAAAAAAAGGATGTTACTTTTACTCGAGTTCCTTAGTAATTTGTTTTCTTTATAGCCTTTGGATGCTGCTACTGCTGCTCTCCATATCCATTGCTTCGTTTATAAATTGCATGCGTCGACGTCAGATAGTGTTTATGTTTTGAATTAAATTGATACCAATTTCCAAAATAATATGATTGGAGGAAAATTCTCGGTGTGCGTAAACTGTGGACACAGAGTGCGGGAGCTATACAAAAAATATAGCAACACTCTAAAAACTACGAATTGCGTAAGAAAAATAATCTAATCGAGCATGCTTACTCGTAGAGTAGTACATATTAACAAGCAAGAGGAAAGCTTAAACTGCATATATTTTGTTTTGCTCAACTGTCATGAGCAGCGGTTTCATAGTCTCCGAGGTCAAGAATCAGACTAGTGTCTTTTGAAATTAAGGAAGCTTTCTTCTTGTTGCATCGGTAAATTTAATTTTTGTGATCACTTTCACAGGAGAAATGCCATCAGGTCACAGACAAATACATCGAGTTTGAGGAATTTATCATCCTAATAGATGCACTTCTTTTGGATTCGTCTGCATTCCGCCATATAATATATAATGGCGACTTTAAGGTGAGGTTCTACGAAGCTAAAAGAATTTGATCTTTTATTTAACATTTCCCAATCTTTGCGGTCGTAGTTATATTGGAAAGTTTCTCTGGTGGTGTTGCTCTTGGAGTCGTTTGCACTTTGCCGGCAGAAGCTTAGCGATCCCGCCAATGATGCTTTAAACGTCCACGAAAAAGGTTTCTACACATACACATTGCATCACATAGGTGGTAAGAAATCGAAAATGGTTTAAATATTCAAGACTCTACATAGTTTAATCAAAATATATATTTTACAGACTACTTGCTTATAACCCTCTTTCTACTGCTAATTACGGCAGCACTTGGCAATGATCAGATAAAGAAAGTGGGTGTTCGCAGTTTTACCTTAACAATTATCAAGGTTGTTGTAATTTCCAACTTATCCAAGTTTTTCCTGCTCCCCATATTGGTTTGGCGCAATAACACGACAGTGTTTGGACGTAGCATACACTATGCGTTGGTCATGAGCCATCACATCTGTTCGCTGGTCCTTGCGTACGAGGCAGTCGGATCTATCAAGAGTCGGCTTCGATGGCTGGCCATTACATTAGTAGTCCTTGCATTTGTCCTAAAGGAATACATCAGACATTATGCCGCATTCCAACTGGAGTTACATTAACGTAAACATTAGCTACATATTAGTCTCTGTTATTTATTTGTAGTACAAATGTTAACCAAAAAACACTAAACCTTCCCGAGGAGCTCTTACATTTGTGCCTCAAGAATTTTGTCGCAAGTTTTGGGGCGCATACATCCGTGTATGATAATAAATAGCTAAGTGGGGTATTCATTTATGATTATTCATAAGTTAGTGTTTTTCCAACCTTAATAGGCCATGTGTCGGAAGTTCCTCGACTCGAGTTGGAAAATATTCATAAGGTGTTTCTCTGCATGCAACCATAATGGGAGATAACATTTAGTAATCTTAGACACGAAGCTTCTTCTTCTGGGGAACTGAAGATCAAATTGCTGTCTCTAGACCACGTCCATGCTCCCACATGATGCACATTGATGCTCAAAAGACTTCTCGACTGCCCGAGAAGAGTAGAAAAAAAATTGTTAAAAGCCCACCGCTAACCTAACCCCGCTAACCCAATGAAAATATTACCTTGTGGCCAGTCTTTTACGCAAAGCCCTGAAACTGTCGAAGCAAATCGAATAGAATAAGACGAAAATGTCTTTTTGGGGTACGTTACCCTCTGAATGGACATACGACACAGTTGTTAGTTGGACGAAAAGAAAGCAAGGGGTATATCATTGTATTATAAGTGTTGCAAGTAAAATTCCACTATTAAAAACATATATAGAACTATTTTTATTGTTTTGGGGGAGGGTATGTATGTTATTTCAAATACGTCAAATCGTTTTACATACTAAATGTTGGAGAAACTGCGTTAAAATATTATATCAATCAAGTGACGAATGAAGATAAAACAGAGGGGAGGTTGACCACTTTCATGAGTTAAATTAAGAAGCTAAAGTACAATTGATAATAAAAGTCAGAAAAAGAATAATTTGCATTTGTTAATATCGGTATAAAAGACGCATCCGAGAACGAATTGTTGATTGGTTTTGTTGTTTGTTTATACGGAGAGAGTTTCTCCTTTCGTATGAATGTACTTAAGTAAGTCATTAATGCTAATCGTAAGTCATGCTGCTCATACATTTTTTGTAATGGCAGTTTGTAGCAACGACGACACTGACGCGCAATTGGGGGGCAGGACAAACTTTGCATTTATATCGAAATTAGAGCGTAATATTACTAGGTCAGCATCCAATATCTAATCATCTCTAACCATATATCTCCTAAGTCATATTCCACGATGACGAGGACGAGCTTGAGGAGCAATCGTCGCTCTCTGTCGTGGCGTTGCTTCCATTCGGCTTTGGTCCCCAAATGCGAACGGTGGCATCGTCACTGGCACTAGCCAGCAATGACGGATAAACGGGGTTCCACGACACACAGTTCACCGTCTTCGTGTGGCCAGCCAGCTTGGCCAGAGGCTCTTCGCGCTTAATGTGCCAAATATATACGACCTTATCCTCACTACCGCTGGCCACAAAGCTCTCATTAATACCGCCGAAACACGAATGGATGGCAAAATTACTCTGGCGTATCCCCTGGAATCGTCGCACGAGACATTTGTCCTCAATGTCCCAAAGATGAAGGCCTTGATTGGAGACATTCAACAACGCCAAGCGATCGGCAGAGTTGATGCTAAAAGTCATAATTGGATGCGGCTCTCTCAGTATATCAAAGTCTGAGCGTGGGCTATCAAAGTTGTAGCTAAAATGAAAAATCATTGATGTTAATTCGTTTATGGAAAATGCTCTTGGGACTCACCCTCTGATGCGATAATGATTATCGGCCGCCAATATTGTTTTATTGTCAGCTCGAAAGGCAATGCTGTTGACCCGAACTCCCTCCCAGGAGTCGACAATGGTGCCATTTAGATCGCATAGGTAGAGCTGACCCTTTTGGCCGCCACAAACGAAGCGGGTGCCATCGCGACTGAAGGCACCGCAGGCGAGGCTGTCCTCCAGTGATTGGGAGAACTTAACAAACAGCTTGCCGTCCTCCACGTTCCAGATGTAAAGCTCATGGGAGTCCTCGGTGCCACCCACCAGAATGAGCTTGGAGTCGGGACTCCAGCTGACAAAGCTGACGCTCAGCTGCGCCTGCCCGTCCAGGACGCGACGATGCTTGAGCGTGAGTTTGTACGGGTCTACGTCCCAAATAATCACAGTGGAGTCCTTGCTGCCTGTAGCTAATTTAAGGCCATCGGGAGAGAATTTACAGAACCAAACTTCGTCGCAATGGTCAGTCAGAATTTGTATTGTCTGCATGGGGAATCCATCTGTGGTGCAACAGTGGTCGGTGAGCAACGAAACCGTTTGCAAATTAGTCTCCCACGCCATGTCGTGACAGGGGCAGTGTTGGCTTTGTAATTCTATTGCCTGCTGAAGTAGGGTGCGCAGACGGCGCGGCGACATCATCACCGAAGGCGGCATGAACGTTTGCAGGCGCTCCATGACAAGCGCCCGAGACAAGATACCCTTGCCCTCCCACTTGGCTCGCTGATAGAGGTCCTGATTGGTGGAGCACATCATATACGAAGATAGCTGATGCACACGCGATATGTTGTGCTGCAATGGGGTCAACTCGCTGCGCAGCACGTGCAGTGCGTCCAGCGGATTGGCATCATCCAAATGCTCTAAATACTTTTGCTCTAGTAATATGAATTTCATTTCAGTTATCGTTGATAGTTTCCCATTATCAATCAGTGGCTCCAAGTCCTGCAAAAGAGTATACAAAAGAAATAAATAAACAAAGCACTTTGAAGCCCACGTTTCAGATCGTTCGTTACCTTGAGGTCTAGATCTGCTTTGACCCAATCCCCCATTAACACATGCTCCCGGAACTTGGTCGCCGATGGGTGCTCCAAGTAACAGCCAGACTCTACCATCAGTGTCTTGACGGACTTATCGAGACCCACGTCGTGCAGGTACTGGCCAATCAGGCGTATGATCTCCTGATTTGACTTGTCCAACTGAACAGCCCGGTAGCTGGTGTTGTTATCCCGATTGTTCTCCCCATCTACGATGCAGCTGCCATTGTTATTGACAGCAAAACCGTTTTGTTTGGCATCATGACCGTTTCTGGTGCTGCTGCCGGATGGATGCTCGTCAGCAGGTGCGGGATTATCATCGCCACCTCCACCACCGCCAGTCGCATCACGGCTAACATTCTCTGCACTGCCGCCGCCGGAATTTAGCGTCGAAACATCTGCTGTAGCCCTTGTACTGGAGCCGGTCACTGTAGAAGATGTGTTCTGCATAATCGATCCAGAATTGTTGCACTCGTTGCTGTGCGATTTGCTTGTGTTGCTCCCGCTGCTGCTGCTGGTACTGGTACTGGCTTTTGTTTTCTTGCTGCTACCGCTGCTGCTGGTGTTAACGACTGGGGGCGTTAGGGATGAAGATTGTTGCACTCTGCTTGCCGATGTTGATGTCTCCGAGCTGTTATCACTGATCTGTGGTGAGTCGTTGTTGCCCGTGATTGATGTGCTTGAACCTGCCAAATTCGAGTTTAATTGTGTTTGTGGTTGTTGTTGCTGTTGTAACAGAAGGGCCGCTCTCGATGTGGATGCCGCATCTATTGGCGGCACTGTAGCTGTAGTGGTGGTGTCCAAAACGACAGAAACTGATGTTGAAGCTGATGAGGCTCCTGAACGACGACCCTTTTTGCGCGGCGGCTGGTCCTCGGATGAGGCACCAGTTGCAGCAACCTTTTTGGTGTTTCTATCAATTTTGAGTACTTTTAGGAACCGCACAGCAACAAGAGAAACTTGTCGCCTTCTGGCGGATCTCAGATTTTCCAGCCGTAACACGTCTGTCTGTTACTCTCTTTCCCCGATTTGAGGGCGCTGACTGATATGCCCTGCCGAAGGCCTTTGTTTATTTAATTTCGTGCAGTAGTAGTATATCTGCCTCGATTACGGTTCTGTTCCTGGCAATTGATTGCACTTGCTGATAACAGTTTCAAGTTGTTCAACTGCAATCGACATACTGCGAAGGGAAAGCGCAAAAAGAAATCAAAAATCAAAAATGAGAGAGACAATTCATGAATTAGAGAATATTTTACGATCTATAAATGAAGCAATTCATCACATCAAAAATATATAATATTGGATAGTAGGTAACTTTACGATCTGATGAAAAGGTACATTTTCACTTTATCACTTCCATATTCGGGATAATTACTCGTCGCGTCGCACATTGCTCTCTGCTAGAGGCATCACTGGAATATACACGAATCTATATTTTCTGCAGTGGGATTCGACTTGGGAGTAACTTTGTTTGAGTTACGTAAAGTTTTGAAACGTTTTCTTAAATTATCTGTTGTTTTTCGCACAAAGACTTCACTTCTTTCATATTATAGCTAAACGTAAACGTAAACGTAAACGTACCCCGCCGATCCGATTCTACCCAGATAGGAACGAAGACTAGATATGGCCAGTCTTTGTTTATACTCGCGTATAGCTTTTAATCAGACAAAAGTATTGGTTATACGATGAACATCCCGTATAGTATGAAAGTAATAATTAATTGCGAGATGTCATGACTTTATATACAAGTTTGATACATTTACATATACCGCAGTTAGAATACACTCTCCAAAACTCAAACGAATTTACCATTGTCAGATTTTCATGTATGTATGTATGTACGTAGAGATGTACATAACACTGCATATTATTTTTTTACACACAGCTGTATTCATTCATGTATGTATGTACTTACATATGTAGGTTCCTAAAGTTATAGGTGCATGTACATATTTATAGGGCCAGATGCCAGATTAAGACTCGTGGAATTGAATCTTACAGAGTACTTACACTCTTCTATTTTCTTTTATTTTCACTACATTAAACTATGCGTACAGATGTACAGACATACATACATCCATACGTACGAATTCATGTGAATATGTACGCATTTACATCCCCAGAAATGCACTTGCGTGTGTATATGTTTATATGCCCATATGTATGCATGGGCTTCTATTAATCAACTCTGCTTTGTTTTCCTTACATCTATATGTATTTATATACATTCAAGTGTTAGTGTTCATAGTCAAAATGAACCTATTATCAAAAAAAAAAAACAAAAAAACCCCCACGAGCATGTTGGTGTCTGCTTTGTTATGGGTTTTCCTACACATTTTCACTTGCATTTCTCTTTTGGACAAAGTGCATCGTAATATATAGGCATACACATACATACATACACACATTGTTTATGGTCCTTTGAGAGGATATTAAATAGGCTACATAGGCTCTATTAAACTATTTGGCATGATAGCCCAAAACTATTTATGAACGTATGAGCTCTCAATTAAAAAACTAAGACGAATTGACACAAAATACATACAAATTTGATGATGAAACGCACTTAGCTGCTTATATATTTCGACCAGTGTGAGCGCGGACTTATCGTTAACATTTACCGTCCGACCCTCAGAAATATACCGAAATATACCGTCTCATTTCTAAAATATACCGTAAATATACTGACGAATTCAAGTCCTCTTATACATATTCCTCGATTTTGATATTCCGTGGAATATTACTAGCTAGATAGAACCCTCAGCCCTGCCCAAATAATTTTATGCGATTTATGAATCAAGTTTTTACTTAACTGGCTTATTTTAAACACTTGCTTTTATTGGATTTTCATATACCGTTGAAAATGAAATTTAATAGATTGATGAAATTGACAAAATATACCATTATATACCATAAATATACCATCGGTTATATTTTGACCTCAGAAAATACCGAAAATTTGTAAATAGAGACATTAGCGTTATCACTGTAAATGTGCTTGATTTGCTTTTTCTGAAGAATTTAATTCTACAACAAATAAACAATTTCATTTATTAGGCTCGAGTCATATAATTGCATTCATGAACAACTCAGCTGAGCTACTTTGGTGGCCATCAGGTCCCCCTGATGTGATTCGGCGATTAAAAATAGGCCGCTTAAGCTGATATTGAGGACACACTAACGATCATTTTCGATTAAGTTAAGATATTCCAAGCTTTAAGGTGAGCGAGATTTTAGACTATTGAGCATCTCAGAAGAACGAGTGGAAAATACATAAATATTTGGATATGCTGAAGCTGACTCCAGATTATAAAGATTTGATGCACTAATTTTACTTAATGGTGGAAATGTTGGAGTTACTATGGGAAATTGACACCAAAGGTGGGTCTTTCCGCCAACAACAGTGGTAAAGTGGTATCTTAAACAAGGCTGAAACTATTTGGCCACCAACCCATTCGATGCAGACTGATATATTTACGCAAATTAGATCTGTCAGAGTTAAATCACGAATAGACCTGAAATAATAAAAAATTGTTGTAGTTTTTTGGCCGTTAAACAATTTGTTTTCTTAAACCATGCAGTTTATTTCATCTTTATTGTTGCTATCTGCAGATGTTCCGAAAATCAATTTAGTGGATTTCACCCGGTACTCAATGAGTAAGGGGGTATAGTATATTATATTCGTTTGATTATCATTTTGAGATATTACTCAATAATATTGTAGAAATGTTTTTCAACCTGTACACACACACATGTAATTTGGATTGAATAGTTTCAGTCTGACGCACATCTTGCATGTTGTTGTATCTTGTATAATACGGGTATATGTATGTACATACGGCTTGCTTTTAAACAGTTTTTGTATATTAAAATATAAACTTTTCAAATACCTGGGAAATAGGTAAATAGTAGTAAATACTCGTATTGTATTTACTTGACAAATTCATTTATAATTTACATTTGACTTAAATACTTAGCAATAGAGGCTAAACTTATTAATACAACTATCTCTAGCCTATTTATTAATATATAACAATTTATAAAAATTAAAATGCTAATCTTTAACTTCTTCACTATATACGCTTACTTCGTAGCAAATACAAACTGCGTTCACAGCACGTTTGAATTAGCGATGCGATCCATAATATACGTACTGTGCTGTGCTACTAGCTTTTACATATTTCTTTTGTGAACTATTTGAATTACATATTGCATTCCCGTTCATTCAGGATCTCTTTTTGATTACCAATTTCAGCTTCAAATCAGATACAAATAAGAACCGAAAACGAAAATTTAAAAAAATTTTTCAAAACATCTTTCTGAAAAAAAATTAAACTCTGCAATTGTATATATTACACGATTCTTTTATACAGTACAGCTATTGATTTAAAATGCTCCAAAAGTTAAATAATTGTTAGCCATGTTTTTATTGAAGCTGTCTAAAATTACACAGTGCCTAGGGAAAGTCAATGTCAACCTATTTTGGCCCTGTCTCTATCCATCCCTTTTGTTTCTAAAGCAGCTGAAGCTGCTGGATACTACTAATGCCACCAGGCGGCACACTCGGATTCGCTCTGACCACAGCTGTCCTTCAAATTGAAATGAATTGAAGCATACATTAAATGCTAAGCATCTCCCACCATTGCTGCTCCGTGTGGGTGGTATTTGGTCGAGGATATTACCGATGGTGGCAGCGACTCTTGTTGTTCCCGCAGCTGACGGCGTCGCTTCTTGCTCCAAAGCTCATGACAGTCCTGCCATGTAGGCAATTGTGGTGTTGGCATTCTGTAAATCATAACAGAAGAATGAGAATGATACTCATGCAAACATAAGGTTCAGGCATACTCACTCATCTGGATTGATTTTCTTTAGCCACGGGGACTTGAGCGCATCTTCTGCAGTTATGCGCTTGTCTGGATCCAGGTCTAACATTTTGTCGAGCAAATCAAGTGATGCTGCTGGCATAAACTCAAAATCTTCACGCAAGCGACGGCGATGCGTTTTCTTTTGCTTAAGAGTATGAAACAGTGGTAGCTTAATTACGTTCGGCCACACAGCGGGAATGGGCGACCCGCAGATCTTAGATATAGTCTCCAATTGAGCCATCTCCGCATTGGCCTGAAACAGTGGCCGCTTCAGGAAGAGCTCACCAAGTATGCAGCCGCACGACCACACATCTATGGAAGGACCATACCGTTCCTCGCCCAGCAACAGCTCTGGGGGCCGATACCACAGCGTTATCACTTTGTTCGTGTACGGACGTTCCCGATCATCGGCATTATACAGACGGGCCAATCCAAAATCTGCCAGTTTCACTTTTCCTCTGCAAAATGACAGTCGTCGTACATTTTTCAAGCAAAAAGAAGAACACTAAAACTATGATAAATACCTGTTGTTCATTAATATATTCGAACACTTGATATCCCGATGCAAAAAGTTCTTTTTATGGCAGTAATTGAGGCCGTCTAATAGCTGCTTCATAATGCTAGCATTGTTCTCTTCATTAAAGTCGACCATGCCAGATTCAAGCAGGCCCATGAGATCGTGGTCCATATACTCAAATACGAGATAGAATGAGCCCTTGTCTTTACGAAACTCTACGGCATCCTGCTTGTCTGTGACAATTTCATGCAAGTTGACAATGTTACGATGGTTGAGTTGCCTAAGTATTTTGATTTCACGCACAGCCGTAATGGGAAAGCCTTCCTTTTCGTGTTCTAGACGCACTTTTTTCAGTGCTACCATATCGTTCGTATGATGATCCCGAGCCTTATACACCTTTCAATGAGTACACAATAGAATTCAAGTTAAAAATTTATAGAATATAGAATCGTGCCACAGCGTACCTGTCCATATGTGCCTTCACCGATTTGTGCAATCATTTCGAATACGTCCACACATCGCTCGCCCCAGTCACGCACATTATTACGCGAATCCCGACGATTCAGTATCACTGGACGACGACGCGAGGCCCCCTGTCCACTGCTGTGGCCATGCATATTGCCACTGCCGCCGGTTGCATCAAAATCTTCGGGACTATCGATGACATCATCGTCGCCGCTAAGCTCCTCGCTGCCTGGTATTACTGGAGGCATCGGTAGGTTCAGGAGACTTTTATTGGCGCTGGAATTGGAAACTGTTTTCTCATCGTACTCCTTTTTGAGTGTCAAATGCGGGGGCGATGGACTGGGTGCATTCACAAGGTCCAACGCATTCATGCCGGGTGGCATGGGCAACGATGTCAGACTCTTCGGTTTGTGGTTATTCCTATTCGCTGAGATTGCTGCCGACAGTGTGGTTGTTGGTATTAGTGCAGTTGAGGAGCTATCTGGGACATCGGAACTGGGGCCAGGATTATGCACAAGCAGATCGTGCTCTTTGTTTGGCATGGGAATGTTGTTGATATCCAAATCCGGTTTGCTGCCACCGCCACAGCTGCTAGGAATTTCCAGTCCATTTGAAGTCATGCCGCCGCCTAAGGTTGGTGTTGGCGTTGCACCTACACCTACGGTGGCCACAGCAGATCTACAATCGGTCACATTCGGCGTATTGCCATCTATCGAGGAACTGTTATCGTTTATTGTCAAGGCGCCGTTACTGTTGCTGTTACTATTTTCCTCTTGACGCTCGATAATCTCCTTCAAGGCCTTTTGTCTTTTATGACGATCCTTTACCAACTCGGCAAACAGACTCGTTTCACTAATCTTTTTAATGTATTCCTCGCGCTTGTGCTTCAGATCTCGCGAGGCTGGCGATCGACTGCGTGAAGCTGAACTGCCGCTGCTGGCCGAGCTGGGCGAGCGTTTGCGACTGCTGGTCCTTCTGAGACGCGACTTCGGCGAGCGACGATGATGATGGTAATGGGAGCTTGAAGCACCAGCTGATGATGGCGGCGAAGTCTCAAAGTAGCGCGAGCTTGCCCTCGGGGATCGCGAATACCGATCGGTGGAGGTGCCAGTACCAGAGGCGCGTTTCGAGGACCGCGTCGGCACGGACGTGGGTGAGTTTGGTGTCGTGTACTTGTGTTTGTGACTATTACCATGCCTAAACATATTTGAAATGCTTCCACTGGAGGTCATGCCGCCAACAGGCGATTGCCGACCGCGTGAATGCTGTACACTAGGACTCCTTAAAGATTGAAAATATAGATATGATTACTGTTCAAAAAATATAAGCAAATTCAAATCCATACCTGGATCCACGCCTTGAATATCGCTCTCTGCTATAACGATCATATTTAGCAGAATGGTGCCTGCTATGCTCGAAGCCTGCCATACTCATATCCCTGCCATCGCTGAACTTTCGTCGCTTGTGGGGCGGTGTACTCGGCTGATGATTATAGCGGTCTATCTCTGAAAATATTTGTAACAATTAGCTCTCTTATCGCTCATCGGCCATCTTATCGCTTCAGTGCACCTGAACACTGAATAGAACAGCTACACCTACCCGGAGACAAACGTTTAACTTTTCTCGCATCGAGACTGCCGCTTGGTCCCGTGCCCGAAGAATATCGTGGCTGATATCCATGATCATGGCCAGACCGATGGTGCGCATTTAGATCGTCTTTGAGTGGACTCTGTACATATCGGGAGCTTCGTGAATCACGTCCATGAATTACCGCTCCACCACTGCTACCACCCGAGGTGGTGTAGAGAACTTGTGGCGGAGTTCGAGGAGAGGTCCCATAGCGTGGTCCATTGCCTCCAACGCGTGGGGGAGAACGCAGGCGATTGCTTGTCTTATTGGTAACAGTCACCTGGAGATTGGTTCCCAGCGAAGTGTTGGGCGCATCACCAATAGACTCGCCATAATAGGCGTTATTACTGTTTGGACGCCGTGTGGGAGGCGGAGTGCCCGGGGATATGGGGCTGCTTTCCTTATGCGTGTGAGGTGTGTAGGAAGTTCCGGTGCTGACTGTTCGCTCGTTGATCTTATTCGGAACATTTGGCGGCGTGTATCGTCGATCCAGTAGGGCGTTTATGTCATCCGACATTGACTCAATGCTGGAATACGATTTGGTCCTCTTTTTCTTACGCTTCTTCGACTTCTTCTTTGATTTATGTTTATGCTTGTCCTTCTTCAGCTTCTTGCGTTTCTGTCGCTTCATTTCCGCCTCCAGTTCATCCGTGTCAATGGAATCGCTAGACATGTAGATCTGTCTACTCCAAAGTTCGTCCTTTGATGTTTTAGAAGCTTGTGCCTCCTCTCGATTATTCAAGGTGTCGCCTCCACCAATTGGTCTCGATCCAGACACCTCAGGATCGTCAGTTTCTTCAGTCCGCCTTTTTCTAACAGAAAAAAAAGTTTCACTTGAAAAAATATGTATGGTATGCACATATATTACCTATAATTATCATAGCCTTCCTTTTCAGGCTTTGTAGCTCGACTACTCTTTGCGAACTGATTATCCGACGGTGGCTTTGGTTTCTTTGCATTTGTGGTGTCACATCTGCTTGTCAGCACTGCGTCTGAGTCAATTTCTCCTGCTTCGGGATCGGAAAAGTCCTCTGAGCTGACATCCGAGTACTCCACCAGTGCTGTCGCAGCTGCAGACGATGCATGCATTTTTGCGTCCTTCGCCTAAGAACTCAAAAGGGCCGTAGGCACACCACCTCGGGTGTCTTCCCGCTGCTTATTTATTATATTGTCAATATTCGTTGAAGGTATTCGTTATCCACTGCAGCTCTTTGGCTGTTTTTTCTTTTTGTCACACTCGAATGTTTCGTGAAAACACCTAAACACATCTAAATATCCGCCCTGTCTTTTATTTACAATGCTGCTTTGAATAACCACCACATATCACTTTGACTTTGGTTTTCACATGATTGTGATATGTGCCATTGCATGAAAATCTATAAAAGTCGGCTGGAAAATATGCCACTCTGCATTGATCTTTGCGGACATCTAAAGCTTCGAGTCTGAGTCCCCTAAATATAAAATCGAAAAAAATAATCACTTGTCATTTTAAGGTTATAAAGAATGGCCGAGTGTGACCAAACATTGAATATACAAAATTAAATCGTCTACAGGAAAAATAACGATAGAAATATTTCAGCGATAAATAATGTTGGTCATCGTCACAAAAAAAATAATTTCATATGAATTTAGAATCACTTTGAATATCAATTTTAATTTATTATATAAGAAAATCAAGAACATTTTCATATTTACTGCCTTCTACTGTGGCACTACAACATGTCTCTATCTAATTTTTACAGAATTTACTCTATTTGAACACAGTTTAAAGTTAACAAGTTTTCCGGCGTCGATATTGGTCAACCCAACGAGGAACAACAACAAAAGGCACTAAAGACCAAAATATATTAAATATTTTTTATAAAACGAACACACATTTTATAGCACTGTTTTAACACTGTTGCGCGTCGGTGACGTATGTAGACGGGACCTATAGTTGTGTGTGTAAAAACACATAGAATGTCCGAACACTTGCACACAAGGAAACTTGCATGCATACACACGTCTTATACAGATGTAATAACGGATATATGGGTCATTTTATTGTTCTACGATGTGTATGACTTACTTACCAGTTTATATGCGTTAATTATGCAAACGCCACTCTGTGAATCTCGCACTAGTACTTTCAAACCCAACTTCTATTTACTCGGCATTGTGGGGAGCGAACCGCACTCGTTTCTCTTGTGAATTATTAAATAACACGATTATCGGTAAGCCGAGTCGTACTTGTTCGCTGTTTATGCTTTCAAAGTACGTCTTGTCTTCTTACATCGCGACTATTTCAATTAAGCAATTTCAATATATTGCATAAAAATGTATACGAAAATTATTCGCAATGCAAATTGCATGGAGACATGAGAGAATTAGGCATTTTTCGGCATTATCAACATAAGAAAAAAAAAACAATGCCATCAGTGTGATGGCGGATGTATGGATAGAATATACGGTCCGACCCTCAGAAATATACCAAAATATACCGTCTTGTTTTAAATATATACCGTAAATATACTGACAAATTCAGATTCTATTATACACATTCCTTGATTTTGATATTCCGTGGAATATTACTAGCTAGATAGAACATTTAGCCATGCCCACATAATTTTAGGCCCTTGATGAATAAATTTTCTACGCGATTGGCTAGTTTTTGGTCCTTGCTTTTATTGTTTTTTGACTTAAACAAGGCTTAAACAAAAAAGATAAAAAAAAAAAGACAGTGGATAAGCAACATTTGTGTATGGAATGTCGTCAACCGGTTATTACCAATAAATACTCGTTTTTGATCTTCCGTCGAATATTACTAGCTATATAGATCTCTCAGTTTTGCCCAGGTAATTTTATATGATTAATAAATCAATTTTGATCAAGATTAGCTGTTTGTAAGTACTTGCATGTGTTGTATTTTGACTAAAACAAGGCTTAAGCAAAAATGTTCAAAAACAAAACAGTCGCAAAGTTGTGACGTCAGTGTTGCAGACTCAATTCTTGTTAACCAGAGTGTGGGCATTTGTATACCCTATTTCGTTATTATTATATGAAGATACTGTTTTCCAACCTGCTTTCAAACGTAATTAATAAAGTCCTTGTCTTAGATTGCATTTTGTTGGACTATTTATGCATTCGATTAGTTTCTCGTATATAAATCCCGAGCCCTGTACCAATTCTTGGTCTCTGTAAGAAGACCACTAATTGCAAAATATCGTTTAAAACAGAGACTGAATAGTTTTTGCATTAATTAGAGCCGGGGATGACAGATATTTTCTCAGTTCTATAACATCCATTTCCCCCAGGGTATGTGTGCATGGAATTAGCAACATGTTTGCGTATGGAATGGGACTCATTGCTGTGAACCGGGTATTGCCAAAAATATCTTCCGTCGAATATTACAAGCTATACAGATATCTCAGCTTTGCCCACTTAATTTTATCCCATTTATGAATACATTTTCTACAAGATTACTGCTTTTAATTACTTTTATTTATTGTATTTTGACTGAAACACGGTTTCCAAGAAAATGTGGCCCGCAACAGTGTGTATGGAATGCGCAACATTTGTGTATGGAATGGGACTCATTGCTGTCAACCGGACCATAACCGATTCAAAAAATACGACGAATTCCTCAATTTTGATCTTCCGTCGAATATTCCCAACTACATAGAACATTTAGCCATGCCCACATTATTTTATACGATTGATGAATAAATTCTCTATTTGACTGGCCTATTCTAAATACTTGCTTTTGTTGGATTTCTATATACCGTTGAAAATGAAATTTAATAGGGCTGAATAAGCTGTAATGCAGTGTGATGGCGGATGTATGGATAGAATATACGGTCCGACCCTCAGAAATATACCAAAATATACCGTCTTATTTTATAAATATACCGTAAATATACTGACGAATACAAGTTCTATTATACATATTCCTCGATATTGATATTCCGTGGAATATTACTAGCTATCTAGATCTTTTAGCCCTGCCCACATAATTTTATGCGATTTATGAATCAATTTTTTACTTAACTGGCTTATTCTAAATACTTGCTTTTATTGGATTTCTATATAACGTTGAAAATGAAATTCGAAAACACACGGACACGACTACTGCGTGTTAGAACAGCCAGACTTTCAGAGTCAGAAACATACCGAAATACGTCACAAATTTCAAAAATATACCGTAAATATACTGGCGAATTATTTGTATTCAAGTTGCATCACATTCCTCGTTTTGATATTCCGTGGAATATAACTAGCTAGCTAAGACCTGAGGGTCTAAACTGATAATTTAATCCGATTAAAACATCAATTTCCTACAAGACTGGTTAACTTTAAGTTCTCATCTTTATTGGTTTGTTTATGAAATAAGGTTTAAGCAAAACCGGTCAACAAAAATGTCCACTAAATTAATTTCCTTACATGGTAACTACGCGCTAACTACACATTTGCTACATATTAACTACATTTTCATGTAATTATCAAAGGCGACACCTGAAGGGGAAATGTGTACGTTTCAAAAAATTTTGCCCGTTTTTTCATATAAGCCCCATGGAAGCGCCAGTGTGAAAACCTCCGTTATCCACTTTTTGACATGCCTTTTTTCCGACATTTTTGAAAAATTGAGATTTTGATGGCAAACGATCAGGAATCCGATTCTGATCACGAATTAGTATTCGATGTGGCCTGGGACATGGCTCTAAGTGGCATTTCTACACGGTTTCTACATTGGTGCATTGGACAAGAGGGTGAGTCCATAACGCGTCTTAAAATATACTGGAAAATACTAGAAAATACTATGAAAAGTATAAAAATTGCGTGGTGTGTGAGCTAGACGTGGTGGCAAGAAAATCAGTGTGACCGACCCTCAGAAATATACCGTCTCATTTTAAAAATTTACCGTAAATATACTGACGAATTCAAGTTCTATTTTACATATTCCTCGATTTTGATATTCCGTGGAATATTACTAGCTATCTAGATCTTTTAGCCCTGCCCACATAATTTTATGCGATTTATGAATCAATTTTTTACTTAACTGGCTTATTCTAAAAAACCTATTTTATAGGTTCTTGTCAAAAAAAAGGTTTTAACGAAAGAGGTCAAACAAAAAAAGGTTTTAGCGAAATAGGTCAAAACAAAAAAACGAAAAAGGATAGTCCTTCATATTGCTCAATTAAGAGATTCCGTGGAATAATTCTGGCTAACTAAAACTCTTAGTTCTGCCCACATAATGTTAAGCCATTGATGAGTACTGAGTACATTTTCTACAAGATTGGCTACTTTTTAGTTCTGGCTTTTATTGTATTTTGACTAAAACAAGGCTTAAACAAAATGTTCAAGCATTAAACGTAAGTGTGTATGGAATGTTACGCCATTGTTGCTGGTGAACCGGTTTCATCTAAGAATATGGAAATTTGAATACCCTTTTTACTTTTGATAATGTCAAAATTCTGTTTTCCAAACTGCTTTAAAGAGTAATTACTTGTTGACTTGTTATCAGATAAACATTTTTTGACCTTTTCATGCAATAAACAAGGTTCCTGTATATACTTAATCTCGGTATCTGTAAGAAAACCATAAACTGAAAAAATTTGTTGAAATAGCTTTAAAACATTTATAATTAATTGGAGCAACCTCATTTGACAAACATTTAAATATGTCTCGGTCAAAGCCGGTTCATGAACTACCACCATTTAAGAGAGGGAAAATTCAAAAACCTGCGAATGGAAGTTTCTATACCGAATGTTCGTTGATATAATATGAAATCAAATTAAATAGATTGATGAAATTAATAAAATATATTATTATATACCGATATACCACTCAATTTCGACGTCAAAATGGTCACGGTATATTTATGAATTAGCGTCACGGCATTGAATGCCATGATAGTATGGCTAGCGATAGTATTATCGCTGTAAAATATTATGTAAAATATGTTAAGAAATATATTATGTTGAGAAAAATTATACTGCTCGGAACCATATATCAATACAAATAAAACAATTAGCTGATCGTCAAATAAAATACTCGTCAAAAAACAAAGAAAAATATAGCAGTATTTTATACAACTTTTTATCGGCGCATAGTGTTGACAAGTGAACGTAGGTCACTTTTTTCAACACTACTGCTGGCGTTCTCTTTCAAAATTTTCGGCTTGTTTATTTTTTTATGTAGCATTTGTGGGAATTTATTTCAAAAAGTGGTCAATCTGAGTACTTAGCAAAGTAAACTATGATGTCCACTCGAACTTTCGGAGAAACAATTGAGGTGAGCAGACGAAAGCCATGCAATGTGACTATCAAATGAATTTTCAATTGTTGTTTGCTTTTGTAGGAGTACGAGGTACAGCACTTGTTGGGCAAAGGAGGCTTTGCTAGCGTTTACAAGGCAAGATGCCTGCACTCCCATCAAGATGTGGCAATCAAAATGGTAAGAGATACGTGTATGTGTCTGAGGAATATCTTTTAATTTGTGTACCCATAGATCGATAAGAAACTAATCCAGGGGACAGGACTCACGAGCCGTGTTCGACAGGAGGTTGAAATTCACTCTCGCCTTAAGCATCCTTCTGTGCTGCAGCTGTACACATTCTTTCAAGATGTGAATTATGTGTATTTGGTTTTGGAGTTGGCCCACAACGGCGAACTGCAGCGCTATATGAAGCAGCACCTTTCGCGTCCTTTTACCGAATCCGAGGGGGCCACTATATTGAGGCAGGTGGTGGCTGGCCTCCTGTATTTGCATTCCCACAACATCATGCACCGTGACATTTCGCTATCCAACCTGCTGCTGAGCAAGGAAATGCACATCAAAATCGCCGATTTCGGCCTCGCAACTCAACTGAAACGACCAGACGAAAGGCACATGACGATGTGCGGCACTCCCAACTATATTTCCCCCGAGGTAGTTTCCCGATTGTCGCACGGCCTGCCAGCGGATGTTTGGAGTGTTGGGTGTATGCTCTATACGTTGCTGGTGGGGCGACCGCCGTTTGAAACCGAAGGTGTGGAATCTACGCTCAACAAAGTCGTGATGTCTGAATTTATGATGCCATCACATTTGTCCTTCGAAGCCCAAGACCTAATCCATAAGCTGCTCAAGAAAAGCCCACACGAACGCATTACTCTTGAGCAGGTCCTCCGGCATCCATTTCTGAAAAGAACGGTTGGTGGTTCATCGTATAGTACAACGCCTGGCGCGTTAAATGAATTCAGTCAAAGTCTTGCCAGTAGCGATAGCGGAATCGTAACATTTGCCAGCAGTAAGTAATGCAAACTATAGATCACTGTCCGCAGAAATTGAAAAACAATTCTAAATCATTTTGAAGGTGACTCTAGGAAATCGCACCGGCTTCGGTCTGTCGACAATTCTTCAGGACAATCGATGCCACAGATAATGGAAGAATATTTGCCGTCGTCTAATCTGGGCTACGAATCGAAGGAGCATCGACCTATTTACAAACAGCATGGCTTATATCTACCAACACCAGCCGACCAGTTGGAAAATAGAGACGCCAAATGGCCAGGAACAAACAACTTGGCACCGTTCACATCGGATAGCGACATGATACCGTCACCTGTGGGTGAGAAACGCCTCTTAATGCCGCCATTAGAAACGAAAAGATTGCAACCGACGCGTTATAAAACGAAAAATGCTATAATGAGTATTTTGCGGACTGGTGAGGTTGTCTTGGAGTTTGTCAAGTTTAAGGCCAAGTGCAATGAAGATCGTATTACTGATATTTGTCGCATATCTGAAGATGGACGCCGTATTATAATCTATCAGCCGGATCCAGGACGGTGAGTACAAATACAAAAATAAAGCCTTTTATTGTGGTTTCAGCTAACATTGTTGTTTCAGAGGCTTACCAATAAGAGAACACCCACCAGATCCGCTGATACCAAGCGAGAACTGCGTGTATAACTACGAGAATTTGCCGAATAAACACTGGAAGAAATATGTGTACGCTGCCCGATTTGTGGGCCTGGTGAAGAGCAAAACACCGAAAATCACCTTTTTCAGTAGCCTTGGGAAATGCCAGCTTATGGAGACGATGACGGACTTTGAGGTTCGCTTCTATTCCGGAGCTAAGCTATTAAAATCCTCCACGGAAGGGGTCAAGGTGTTCAATGCGAATGGAGCAGTGCTATCGGAAAATGGCTGTGCGGAGGCACGCACTTTAATTGACCACGGAAATGAATGTTTCTCCCATTGCGTCAATATCAGTAATGCTCTAGAGCTCGCCCAGACTAAAGAGAATACGTGTTTTCCTGTCACAATTGGGCGACGGCCTGCCGCAGACATGCACGCGGGTCAACGTTTCGATGGTCTTAGGGACACAACAAACTTTGCATACTCCACTCCGAAATCAAATCAGGTAAATCGCTATATTTAATGCAATTTTTAGAGATATTACTCAAACGTTCTATTCCTATAGGGCTCAATTAACTTTTCCGTGAGCACCATGTCGACGACTCGAAGTGCCTCGGACTACAATTCAAATACACCGCGGCTCAACATGTTGGCTGCGCACCAAAATGTTCCAATCAAACGTATCACCGTTCCCGAAATTGGAATTGTTACAGAGGTACGATTTTTCACATTTTATTTTGCACCAAACGCTAATTTTGGAACCATTTCAGCTGTCCCATGGAGTTGTGCAAGTGCAATTCTATGATGGATCTATGGTCTCAGTAATACCAAAGGTGCAAGGAGGAGGCATAACTTATACACAGGCCAACGGTCTGTCTACCCATTTTGGCAACAACGACGATTTGCCATTTGCGGTCAGAGATCGAATCAATCAAATGCCACAGTTGCAAATGAAGTTAAAGTGCGCTCCATTGTTGGGGAACGCCAGAAGTGTAGACTGCCATTTAATGACGCCCAAAACGACAACGCCTTTTTACAATCGCATGATTATTTGACAATTTGTGCATCTGATATTGATATTTTATGTTAAAAACACTCTTCGATTAATATTGTATTATAAAATAAAATTAAATATATTTTGTAATATCTTCAACTTTCATGAATTTAAAACTGAATTTTTAATCGTAGTCTTAGCATAACCACGCAGAGGCTATTCTAAATTATCTATAAAACCACAGACGGAGATTCTGTACACCTCTATAATGTTACATTTAAAACCGTTAATTAATTTTCAAAAAGTTGACAGATTTAAATTTTAAAAATTCAATTTTCATGATGGGAGAGCGGCTAAGAAATCTTGTTTTATTTTATATGCTGCAGCCATTACTAAAATCAAATTACAAGACGTTCAGATTTAAAAACAAATCATTTATTGAAGTGCTTAGTGTTTCAAAATCTAGTTGTAAAGTTTCGGGGTTAGCATTGTACGTGTTTTGTATACATATTACTATAAGAAAAGTATAAAATATTTTATTGTATATACTCGTATGTATAATAAATGTAAGGTTAATGTGTGTTCTTTCATTGTCAGATATCAACAGTGATAGATATATGTTGTACGTATTTTATGAATATACATATAACTGCGGCAACCACAAGATAATGCCTCAGATGGATAGATGCACGGATGGATTTCATTACACTAATGTACTGGGTAAATTGCCTTTTTAATCAAATGTATTCAGCAATTCAGAAGAATCAATTTGAGCATAAAGTATTTATCAATTTATTTTGTAAGTCATTTGAATGTAAAACATAAAAATATATATTTGATTATAAAAATAATAGATGTACGAAGCTTAATTTAATGGACGGTATAAATAAACATTTGAACGGAAAGCATAGGCAATGATAAAAATTAATGATAAAGGCGACAATGGATCAAATTTGAAGAAAACTCAACTATATTTTAGTTATATTTCGAATTAATTGCTTGGCCATACAACTATTGTCGAACCAAATCAAAATGATTGCCAATAACTCGTCAAATTAATATTAAAAAAAATGTATACATCAAAATGTGTAGTCTTAATATTAGGTCTAAAAAAAATCTTAATTGTATTGTGTTGGCAGCATTGCACTAGTGCTGGGTTCGTTGTAACGTTTGCCAAAATGTCGCTCTCAAATGTCGCTTGTCTTCTCTTTAAGCTCAAATTGAATCTTCTGAAATATGTCCTAGAAACGATCCTTGGACGTAGCACTGTACTCCAGCTCGTTGAGGTTTTGCATTTCCTGCAGCTCTTGGAACTTTTCGTGATCACGTATGTGCGCATAGTTGGCCGAGAGGCACATCAGATAATGAACCAGGCTAAGAATGACTAAAAGGGTGGACAGCGTGGCCAGTATGAACATAACCTCAGCGTTCTCAACACCATCTTTACAGAAAGCCTTGATCTCATACTTTTCGCACACCTTCATGTCCTCAAGTTTGGTGTTTGGTGGGAACATAAAATCTGAAAAAATCATTCGAGGAATTAGGGAATTTACTTCGACTTTTGGTTGTGGCCAAAAATATTTACTTACGGAATTGTGTCAAATCTATGCAGCTCTGTGAGTGCTCGACACTGGAACACATGTTCCAGAACATGGTATATATGAAGGTGACAACAACCAGGAAACAAAGAATAAGACTCCACACGAAATTGAGCAGGTACGTGATGCCCATAAGTACGGCGCAGGAGATCCGGCCTCCAACCCGGGACCGCCAGGCTCTATATACCTTATAGCGCGTGGCGCCAGTTGCCAGAAAGCCAACGAAAAGTATCATAAATCCAAGGGCTGCCATGCCAGCTCCAATTATTACAAATATCATCTGCACAGCTTCGATCCTGAAATATTATTAATGCTTAAACATGCTGCGGCTAGTTGGAATAATGGGTTAGGCTTACCATATTAATCGCAAGTGAAATACTTGGTCTACCATTATGACAGTGAGCGATGCCCCTCGGTACATGGTGAAACAGAAGATACCCACTCCCAGAAGACACATGAGAGTGGCTATCATCGTGGCGTAGGGGATACGTGCCATGCATGATTGGCAGCAGTCACCTAAAAGGAATTTCAATATATTTTTATAAAATTTAAGCAAAAAAGGTATATTCCATTGGTAAAGGTACATACATACAGAATATGTGTACGATGAAAGTGAAAGATAGAGTTTAAAAAGGGCTAACGATTTTAGTGGACTCAATTTATAAACTCGCATGAAAAATTCTTGCAACTCTACTGATTGGAATGATTAGCTTTTTGAATTTGGGAGCAGTCCAACAACCACAAAAAAACCCCATCTCAGTGAAACACGAGTCGAGTGCTGGGTTTTGCACACGACATGTAATTTGTTTTTTGTAATATTAACGGGCATTGTCTTTTGCAGCATTCGCTTGTGTGTCTCGAGTCGAGCATTAATCTGCCGCATCATGTGGGAGTGATGGGACAGTTGGGAGCATCTATAAGATTCTGCAGTAGGACTATACTTTCAACGGATTCTTTAATTTGTTTGAAAAGAAAATATTTTTGAATAGAAACATACCGACAGACTCGGCCAATTGTTCAGACAAGAATAGTTATACAGGCGTCAAAACAATAAACAAAACAAAAACCCATACAAAATGTTTGATAAGTAAAAAGCATTATTTCATATATTGACTTTACTCAGTGCTCGTGCTGTGGTACATCTTAGAATTTTAGCTTTAAGTTGTTCACTTAGGTATACAATATATGGTGTATAAAGGTGCCATACGGAGGAAAAAGGTTTATCTTAAGGGAATATATATGTATATATGTATGTAGGTACTAGAAATGGATAAGATAACAAAATGTAGCACGGGCAGAGGTGATAGCCTACAACAGAGTGATTCACGTAAAGCTAAATAGTACTGGTATGCGATAGAGTGCAGCAGTTTCTTGGTGACGTATTGCCACAGTAAAACAATGAAAATTTGCGCAAGTGAAATATACAATTGATTTGTGAAACAAAACCAATATACATATCCATTGACTTTGTCGTACCTTCGCCGCCACGCTCTGTGTACCTATCCAAGGAGTGTTCCGATCGGTACGAGGGGCGTCGTCGATTTTGTATGTTGCCCCCATTGTAGGGATTGTTATTATAGGCACGTGTAAGCACACCACCGTCATCTTCAAAGTTCGTCTCGAGTAGGATCTCCTCTCGGGGATCTCGTATGCGATCGCGATCGTTCATTTTGCCAGGCATATTGCACAACGGAATCTTAATTTGATCAGGCGCTTGTAAAATTCAGAAGTTACGGAATCGTTTTAGCTATTGTCAATAAAATGTATAAGTTTAAGCTGCCCTGCCTGCGCATGAATCACACAATCACAAAATCCGACGTCATCAGAGACATTCGCTTTCGCTGCCTTCCGGATCAGCAGATTCACGAATATTAAAACAGATATGTATACTGCGCGAGCTTCCCGATTCCGATATAATGAATAATACTTCGAGTGAACATGGAACGACAACCACCTGTCGTCGCCGTAGCAAAGAGCAAACTCGGAATGGGCGTTCGTTCAGTTCAACTCCGAAATGTTTCTCAGTCGACCGCGACTGATAACTTTGCTCTGTTAACTTTTTTTACTCGGAACAGAATGTGACGCTTTTCCCGTCAGTTTCTCTCTATCAACGATAAGTAGTTACGGGTATATGTATAAATATACATACATACATATTTGTGTTGTGTGGGTATATGTACATGGATGCGTACGTCGCTGCAAATTGGAAAACATTGCTCCCAGGCACAGGCACAGGCCCGGCCCTCAATTGAATGAAACAGACAATTAATACAGTCTCCAAGATTGCTTGGATAAGTTCTTTTCTTTGCTCTGCATAGGGTCAATTAGTGTCAACATTAAGGGGAAATACCATTATACTATTTTATGTTCATGAAATTCAAAGGGAACATACATATGAACATATAGAGCATAAAAGTAGCTAGAAGGAGCGATCGTGACTAATTTACGCACTGCTCTGCACCTATTGAAAACAGCAGCTTTAATGTTGTAAGCATGATTTATATAATCACAGCTGCTTTGGTCTATTTTGAAGCAAGTGCGAAAATTAGACTCAACATTTTCAACAAACAGGAAAGGATTTAGCTGGAGTTTCTTGTTCGGATTCCGATAAAGCAGACAAACGACAATGCAACGTTTTGTTGAGGTAGCTTTAAAACTTAGACGCCTAAGAATCAACGTGATCAAGATGGAGATGCTTATATTATTATAATTATTCATTTATTTGATTTTTAGTTTAATTGAATCCAACGCATAATTTACGAGTCAACGCTCAATAGCTGCGAAAGTGTTACATATGCAAAAATACATACATATGCATCCAAAAGTCCCAAAAAGCTATGTTTTTTGTTAGCCAGAATCGTATTAATGGTTAAAATAATATTTTTGTGTTTTAAGATATTTGTTTACTTACCCATTTTAAACGGCGCTTGTTAGGAGCTTTGAAAGTAAATTTAGAGCATTTAAACAGTCCACTCTAATAGTCCAAGTGCATACATGTATGTATGTATGTATCGCAATTTGTAAGTTGCATCTACGGAGACGCCTTCTGCGTATGTATCGCTTCAGTTGGTGGTATGAAACAAGTTTTTAAGGCGTGAGCCTAGGTGGCAGTGAGAGCAACCTGCGCCTTACTGAGGTAAAATTCACTCCAAATGCTTATCACACACTTATTAAAACCGTATATTATTCAGGTTTCATATTGCTTTGTCACGTTTCTGCCGAAACATAAATTTAAAGTCCTGAGATTCCGATTCTATTTTCAAAACAAAGAGCAAAAATAAATAAAGTGTATCTACTCTTTACGCGTTTGAGCGGGGCAGTGCTGTAAAACGAATTAATACTCTTTCTCACCTAAATCGTTCTTTTTGGTTCATTGTCGGAAATAATATTTCTCGATTGTGATATTCGGTTTACTATTAGTGGCTAGCTAGGATCTTTAGTGCTGAAAATATAATTTTATCCGATAAACTAATCAATTTTCTACAAGATTCGTTTATTTTAAGTACTCTTGTACTCTTGGATTGTTTATAAAATAGGACTTAAACAAAAAAGGTCAACAAAATGTCAATTTTTAACATGTTGCTGGTTCAGCTAGGAATGATTTAAAACCAATTTTAACAATGACGTTTTCTCGGATCGACATGATTCTTACCTATGCATGAACATTTAATAAGTTTTCGCTATATATACCTAGATCCTGATACCTACTTGGTCTCTTCAAGAATGTAATGAATATGTTGATATTGAGATTTTCAAAAAACTAACAACTCTAACCACAGAACGTATTAGCCAGCACTAGCTGTAGTGCACTTCTACATGGTTTCTACATTTTAAGAATCTTTTCAGTATCTAAAAAAGTTGCAAGGTGTGCGACAAATCAGGGTGACCGATTACGGTATTTTCTGAGGTCAAAATTGAACCGACGTATTTAGCCAATTTCATCATTCTATTAAATTTAATTTTCATCGGTATATAAAAATCCAATAAAAGCAAGTATTTAGAATAGGCCAATCAAGTAGGAAATGGATTCACCAATCGTATAAAATTATGTGGGCATGGCAAAATGTTCTATCTAGCTAGTAATATTCCACGGAATATCAAAATTGAACAAGAGGAACTACTATCCTCTTGTGTTTTTTGTTTGACCATTTTCGCTAAAACCTCTTTTTACGCCAATTGCAATAAAAGCAAGTGCTCAAAATAAGCCAGTCAATTAGAAAATAGGTTCATTCTTTGATAAAATAATGTGGGCAGGGCTAAAAGATCTAGATAGTTAGTAATATTCCACGGAATATCAAAATCGAGGAATATGTATAAGAGGACTTGAATTCGTCAGTATATTTACGGTATATTTTTAAAATGAGACGGTATATTTTGGTATAACGATAAATCCGCGGTCACACTGCACAGAATACAAATGATTGGTCACACTATTCATTTCGTAAGATTCTCCAAAACAAAACAGAAATTTTTATTCATATTTTTTAAATATGCTGACGGCGTTTAGACCTAATTCGCCAACAGCAATTGTCGTTGTAAGTCATAGAATAAATAGAGGTTTATATTTTAGACACAAAGAAACAATTTATTGTCAATCATTTTGCAGCGTGCGGCATCTACAAATGCAAAAAAACTCGAGGAGATTCGAGAACGTTTGGCTAAAGGGCCAAACTTTCAGGACTTTGTCCAAAATCCGGATAATTCAAAGAGTGTGGGCGAAAACTATGATGGGAAATTGCGTCGTGAGAAGGGAGAGGAGCAACGCTTGCGTCTGCCGCCATGGCTGAAGACCACAATACCAATGGGCAAGAACTACACAAAGATAAAAGAGCAACTGCGAGAACTAAAGCTATCCACCGTGTGTGAGGAGGCTCGTTGCCCCAACATCGGAGAGTGCTGGGGCGGCGGTGAAAATGGAACTCAGACCGCCACGATTATGGTGAGGCTGCTTGACCCTTACTGATAACATAACTAAGCGTACTTATTATGTACATATTTCGTTGTAGCTTATGGGAGACACTTGCACACGCGGCTGTCGCTTCTGTTCCGTAAAAACAGCACGCATACCGCCGCCTCTTGACGAAAATGAGCCCGTGAACACCGCCAAGGCAATCGCGTCTTGGGGCTTGGATTACATTGTGCTGACATCAGTCGATCGTGATGGTTCGTATTCGTATTTCTAATGTGCAATACCTAATAGTTAATTGTTATTCTTCATGTGCCATAGATTTGCCAGATGGTGGATCGAAACATATTGCTCAAACGGTACGAGAAATCAAAACTCGGTAAGAACTTAAATTTGTTCCATAAACCCCGCTAACGATGCCATTATTTTCATAGTAATTCTAATATATTTGTCGAATGCCTGGTGCCGGACTTTCGTGGGGATCTGGATTGTGTGGAAACGATCGCAAACTGCGGTCTGGACGTCTATGCGCACAACATTGAAACCGTAGAGAAGCTAACGCCCTACGTTCGAGACAGACGTGCCCATTATAGGCAAACGCTTCGGGTGCTTACCGAAGCAAAGCGTTTTAATCCCAATCTCATCACAAAAAGCTCCATTATGCTTGGTCTTGGCGAAACTGATGAAGAGATTGAAAGAACTATGACAGATTTGCGAGAGGCTGGCGTCGAGTGCTTGACCTTGGGTCAGTACATGCAGCCCACAAACAAGCATCTCAAAGTCATTGAGTATGTAACGCCTGAAAAGTTTAAGCATTGGGAAGAGCGTGGAAACGATTTGGGATTCCTCTACACAGCTAGTGGCCCTCTTGTCCGCAGCTCGTACAAAGCTGGCGAGTTCTTTATATCGAGTATATTGGCAAACCGGAAAGCAAACCAATCGAAACTTGACAGTGCAACAGAAAACTAGATTAATTCGTGATATGTAGAATTTTTGATTTATCCGAATAAGGCCTAGTCTTTTGTTAGATTTGTTATAAGTGTCGCCTTCTGCGTATGCATCGCTTCAGTTGGTGATATATGTATGTATATGTATGTATGTACACATATGCGAATATATTTATAAAGAGAAATTCTAACAAACGTTGTTTATGTGTATAAGAAATCTACTCGCAAAATTATGTAGTATGCTGCCTATATCTTAGGATCCAATAAAAGGAATCTATTAAAATACATTCTCAAATGGAAACATATTCGTTAATATTTCATAGATATATAGATATCTATGTTCCGAATTGTTACAGTTGTACCATACAATTGTAGAGTAAAGTTTACTGCGAGTTGGGCTATGGTACACATATACTAATTTTTGTGGTGAATAGAAGGAAGCATTTCCGACCGCATAAAGTTCATATTCTTGATCAGCATCAAAATCAGGTTCGATATAGCCATGTCTGTCTGTGTCGTCCATCTGTCCGTTTATTTTGATGAGCGCCTAGATCTTAGAGACTATAAGAGCTATAGGCCCCGGTGGCATCCACAATATTGAAGATACGAAACCCATATCTAGCAGATTGCCAAATCTGGATCAGATCGAATCATTATTATAGCCAGAAGGAACAAATGAAATTGCAGTAGCTACGCTGCGCCTTCCAGGCGCTTACTCGTTCTTACTCTCTCTCTCTCTCTCTCTCTCTCTCTCTAAATTGTGCAGTGTTTGCCCCCAGTCGGACGGGAGCGAGATATAACGGTTGGTGTTGTTGTGGGAGATATAGATCAAATATTTTAATGTTATAATCAAATAGTTCATTAGGTGGCAAGAATAAACATTAGAACATAACTAGCGGTCGTAGTTCCTCTCTTTCTGTCGTATGTTTTTCCCCATCTCTCATGACAAGTGCGAGCAAAATGGAGAGAGATAGCGAAGAGATCCACCCTTTTGCGAACAGACATTCCAAATCTATGATATCTAAGACAAATTCTAAGAGACAAAAAAAGGTTGGGAAATTTTGAACCGGTAAAAGAAATGCTTTTACAAAATTTCAAGGAAAATGGCAGTGACTGCGATGAATATAGTGGTTAGTTTTTCTCAAACATCGATGTTTTTCTGACACCAGCAGAAGGCTGGTGTTACGCACGCATCTCAGGCAAAAACGCAGCCCTCCTCCCGCCAAGGGGCGTTGCTGCATGACGCGCGGCGCGTTAACCGAACCAAACAGGAACATGCAGGAAAGATAGCTGTTAGACTAATATTCGAGGAATATTAGAGCTAAACTTACTAAAAAAACTAAGCATGCATTCAAAATACATGTACAAATACAATTATTAAATACGGGAAAGGTACTTATTATTAGGAGTATTAGTAATTGAATAAGTGAAAGGGAATTAGTGGTAGAGGGAATCAAAAACCGAGCGTAAGACCCTAAAAGGTTTATCCAGGAACAACGGTACATAGTTTCTAGTCGGTATATAAAATAAGTATACACCTAATTCTGTTTTTACACGGTCTTTTTTTACACGATTTTGAAATAACACGGTTTGAAAATCAACAATTTTACATTTTTTACACGGTTTTATTCCATTTAACACGGTTCAAAATAACAACACAAATATATAAAATCACACACAGCTCAAAAAAAAGCTAGAAACCAAACGAAAACAAGAAAGAGCATTAAGAGAATATGTAAATATTTGTTTCTCTTTCGTTATTTTGCGTATACGATCAATGTCTTTTTTTACACGGTTTTTTCAGGAACCAATCTACCGTGTAAAAACAGAATTAGGTGTATATGTACTTATTTTATATACCGCCTAGAAACTATGTACCGTTGTCCCTGCATTTAGGGTCTTACGCTCGGTTTTTGATTCCCTATACCACAATATATCCACCACTTCTCTTCCCCTATTTCTTCCCATATTTAGTAATTGTATTTGTACTTGTATTTTGAATGCATGCTTAGTTCTTTTAGTAAGTTTAGTTCTAATTTCCTCGAATATTAGTCTAACAGCTATCATTCCTGCATGTTCCTGTTTGGTTCGGTTAACGCGCCGCGCGTCATGCAGCATCACCCCTTGGTCGGTTGGGCGGGAGTAGGGCAGCGTTTTTGCCTGAAATGCGCGCGTAACAGCCATCTGCTGGTGTCGTAATTACAGCCAGAGGGGGGTGCTCTCTGAAGAAATGAACGAAACGAAGGTTACATTTTTCAAATCAATGTTCTCTAAATAGTACACAAAAACAGAAATACGACAGCTTGCGAAAATGGTTTTTCTAGTTTCACGCATAACTTAACATAAAGCAACAAAATAAATGGACGATAAGAAAGCAAAATACTTATAAATGAATGTATAATAAAAGTGCATAATACAAATAAATGAAATATTTATAATTAGTAGAAAATAATATTCGGAAATTCAAATTCAACGGCGGGTTGTTCCACAACTTTAGTTAACTTTCAAATTTAGCTCAGTAATTCACAGGGTGACCGTTTACAAAATTGAACCGACGTATATTTTCGGTATTTTTAAAATATATTTTATCGATAAGAGGTAAAAATTTTATTTTGAAATCGATAAAATGAAAAAGTTGTATCGATAAGAAAATTTAAAATTTCTTGAAATTTTCACGTTTTGCTTTGTACTTGTCCTTACTTACTCATACATACACATATGAGCTCATATGTGGCGGCCCTCCGTGGACATCCGTACTCAATACATACACATATGAGCTTGAGCAAGACAAACGGAATAAGTTTGTTTACGTTTGAAGGAAGAATGGAAAAGAAAAGGAAATAATGCTAAAATATTTGTATTATTAATTGTAATAATTATTATTATTATTATTTCTTGAAATTTTACGTTTTGCTTTGTACTTTGTATGTCATACATACACATACATATGTACACAAACAACAATATACACAAACAAACGGAATAAGTTTGTTTACGTTTGAAGGAAGAATGGAAAAGAAAAGGAAAAAATGCTAAAATATTTTTATTATTAATTGTATTGTATTTTTATTTTTTACTGTTCCCAATTACAAATATAAATAAAATACAAGGAATTTAATTTTTGTTCTACATGTTTATTAAGTCCGCCGTACAATAGTCTGTACGAATAGTATCGTATTGTATAGTCTGTATACAATATTCAACCCAAACATCGATAAGCATCGATGCAATTGTAGCCCAACACTTCGAAAAATCGTTGTCTCAAATAAACGAAAATACGGTACATTTACGGCCATTTAGAAAATGAGACGGTATATTTCGGCATATTTCTGAGGGTAGGACCGTATACTTTATCTATAAATCCACGGTCACACTACGGCTAGCTAGACAATTGTTTTGTTTTGTTTTTTTTGTGTGTAAAAAACAAAGAAACTGCATTGCAAGATGCCGCGCCTTATAAGCAGACCTGAGCCTGCACCCACCTATTCGAATTTGGTAAGCACCTGAGCAAATAAATGGTTAAATTGAATTTTAAACTTAAATGCCATTATCAGAGCATTCGAACGCATTGAGCGTTCGACCATTGAGAACATAATATGTACATATTACTTATCTTATGTATGTACATATTTATGGGCCAGTATGTGTTGCTACAACCACAGTACTAGAGATAACGTCGATTGATCATAGCATAGTGAATATACATATATGTACCATTTGTCTGCGAATTGTAATGTTATTTTTACCAACAGGTTGGATTTATATTCATTTTTAATCTAATTGTTGGAACGGGCGCATTAACTTTACCTGGAGTGTTTGCCAAAGCAGGATGGGTGTTAAGTCTTATAGTAATTATATTATTAGCCACAATAAGCTACATGACAGTTACCTTTATTATTGAAGCAATGGCTTGCGCGAATGCTATCAAGAATTGGCAAACTCTTCAGGCCCTTCGTCATCATAGTCGAAGCTCTGCAGAAAGCAGTGAAAATGATGATGCCTCTGCAGACGACCAAGGATCAGATCTTAGAGATCTCGAGCGAGTTCCATTGACCATTCAAAATGCTGAAAACCATTATTATCAGCTGTCACATAAATTCGAATTGGGCGAAATGGCGACAATTTTTTTCAACGAATTCGGCCGCATCATGTTTTTCTTGTGCCTCATTGTTTATCTCTATGGAGACTTGAGTATCTATTCTGCTGCAGTATCAAGGAGCCTCCGGGACGTTATATGGTAAGATCTAATGTAAATCTCAATTACCAAGAGAGCGTTAAACACTCATCATTTTAGTGACCAGACAAATGCTACAGATTCGCCAAGCTCGAGACTGATGTTTTGGCCTGGAGACTTCAGGAATAACACAGCCCACGCGTGCTGGAAAGAACACACAATATCGCGATTAAGCGTGTATAGAGTGATTTTAATCGGATTCACTCTCATATTCGGTCCATTTGCTGCATTCAGTATTCAGAAAACCAAATATTTGCAAATTCTCACAGCTATTTTCCGTTGGATGGGTAAGAAAGAAGTTTATTTATTAAATTATTAACTTGAAAAGCATTAAAACTTATTCACAGCGTTTACTCTGATGATCTGTATATCGTTAAAACTGTTAATCTCAAGAGGACCCAGAGGGCACCCAGTAAGCTTTAATGTATATGGTATTCCGTCGCTGTTTGGCGCTTGTGTATATTCTTTCATGTGCCATCATTCACTTCCTAGCCTATTAGCGCCACTTAAGCATAAGTTGATGGTATCGAAAATACTTTCATTTGATTATACTATCATTTGTGCTTTTTATATATTACTAGCCATGACAGGCATATTTGCTTTTGATCGGATTGAAGACCTTTACACACTAAACTTCCTTCCTTACGATGTAGACTACACAGACTTTGCATCAGGTCTGCTAATAGGCATTGACTATTTTTTGGCACTTTTCCCTATTTTCACTTTGTCCACCAGTTTTCCAATTATTGCGGTAACGCTGAAAAACAATCTTCAAACTCTTTTTCTAGACATGTCTCGCTATGACACGTATAGTCCGTTCGTGCGTATACTCTTCCCTTTATGTGCAATTATTCCACCGTTTTGTGTCACATATTTTACGGAAAGTTTGGCAAGTCTTGTGGCATTCACAGGGAGCTATGCCGGGACTGGAATACAATACATTATCCCTGTCTTTTTGGTTTATTTCGCTCGACGCACTTGTTCAGAACTTCTGGGAAGTGGTATAGTTAATAGTTTCGAAAGCCCTTTCAAATCAAGTGCTTGGTTGATTTTTGTTATCGTTTGGTCTATTTTATGCGTCTGTTTGGTAACCGTTAATATGGTCAGTTAAACGGGAATCTTTCCGGTCGACCAATTGGTTAAGAAATTTAAATTTCGCCGCTAGAAGTTTTAAGAAACTACATTTAAGGGAAACAAATTTCTTAAGCAAAATTGTACACAATCTTTCTATGTAGATTTGTATTTAACATTTATTTATGTAAGTCAGTATTGAAATTGGCTGTGAAATAATCGATTTTCGGTTATATTATCCATATTATTCATATATTGTACGGTTTGACTTTATATAAAATTAAATATTGTAACTAATATATTTGACTTGACTTCATATACAATTATATATTGTAAAGAAATAATTAACTTGAATTTATATAAAATTAAATATTATATATAATGTACTATTGAAAATTATCAAAATAAACAAAAGCTCGTTTTCGCTTCAAAGCAGGTCTAAATCATTTTCAGGAATCCCCTATTTGTATTGGCCAGCAAAATTGATCGAGACATGAGCAACATTGTCCCGCAACATGGAACGGAATGAGCAACATTCTGCATACATCCTTGGGGGAAATGTTGGTCATCTCAGGCTCCAAGAATGCAGAAAGTCTCTTATCTCTTATTTAACTCGTCTCAACGAAATTTTTCAGTTTATCGTCTTCTTAAAGAGCCCAAGAATAGGTATCGGGATCGAGATACATATACAGAAAACCAATTGAATGCATGACAAGGTAAAAAAGAATATCAATCTGGGAAAAAGACATTATTAATTACGCTTCAAAGCAGTTTGGAAAACCGAATTTGAACATTATTAAAAGTAAATAGGGTATACAAATGTCTATATTCATAGGTGAAACCGGTTAGCCAGCAACAATGACGTAACATTCCGAGCACACTTACGTTTCATTCCGTACACACTTACGTTTTTGCTCTGACCTTTTTTGTTTAAACCTTACTTTATAAACAATCCGATAAAAGAGAATCCTTAAAATTACCCAATCTTCTAGAAAATTGATTCATAAATCAATCAAAATTATGTGTTCAGTGCTGGGGGTCCTAGCTAGCTAGTAATATTAGCACGAATATCAAAATCGAGGAATATCAACGCAATCACGGATGGCAGCGCTGCCGGTCACAGCCGGTGACCACCAAACAACACTATTTTCGGTACGGGTAGGCTGTAGGATTGCATGCAATTACTGTTTTTATTCATTTTAAGAACAAACGATATTGTTTAAGATGTCTTCGTCAGTAGAGAGCGGCAAGGGCTCTCATAGGAAACTAGACCTGAAAGTGGAAAACTATCCAACATGTGCCGTGGAGGCACTTACTCGCCTAGGTAAGTTGATCAAGTTCGATTCTTTTATTGTCTGTCTAATACTTTTTGCTTTGCAGAAACTCTTATTGCTAGCCGAAATAAACAAAATTTAGTAATGCAAATTATATCTGAATATATTTTCTTGGAGCGGAACAAGGATGGAGACGGGCGAAAGTCGCAGTCGTTGCCGACTAGCCAGATGACATTGTTTCAAGAGTTTCAATTGATAATTGCGCTCATTGAATACTTTTCGAGGCCAGGACGGGATGCAACGCGCAATGCTATATTTCTATCCCTGTTTGGCAGCCACCTTACACCGCAACGTTCCAAGTTGTTGTCCAGACTAATAAGCACTGCAGTTTCTGGATCAGTGGCACCACTGCTTTCCTCGGCCGGTACGTGGATGCAACAAGTTGGCTGCAAGACCCCACTGAGTCTGGAAGTTGCGCAAAACATTGTGAGTGATTTTATATTGTACTCTCGTAAGACACCCGAGCAACTGAAGCAATTGCCTATGGTTGGCCCGCACTTTGCGGCAAACTTTATGGTTGCTGTGGCCGATCTCTACCTTAATGAGCAGCGATCAGCCACACTAACACCGCCCCCGGATGCTCTTTTGGATGCGATTACTGAATGGATGACTGAGAATCCCACCTTATGTCAAGCATCTCAACAGCCACTGGTTCTGCCAGCTGGTGCTATTGCAATGCCGTTCGCTACCCCGTTGGCTGGTCTCTTGCGATGGGTAGTACTTGCGCCATTGGTTTCAAACAGACCCACATATAGCAACCTACATTTATCTGTCATGCGAACGCTCCAACAACTTGTAACCAGTGGAGAGTCGACCGCTCTACCCTTCCAGGACTTGATGCAGATTATTAAGTCTTTGCAGAACTACTGCGCTCGGTTAAGTGAATCTAGTGTGGATCCACATTCGGATGCTGCGTATCAAAAGTGCATGGAACGGTTCGCGCAAGCTGTGCAGATCGCCCTTTGCTCCAACTGCATAACAAATCAGATTCAGCTCCTATGCGTATTAGAGTCATTGCCGACCCACAAGCTCATGGACATCGTTATAGCTTCTCATAAAAAGCTGTAGTTTTTTATTCTTTTAGGAATACAAAATGCCTCATTAATCGACATTTTTGGCAATAGGTAAATTTATAAATTTTTTAAAATAAATATAAACAATTTTTGAAAAGGTTGAGTATGTATGTTATTATTAAGTTAATTCTTCATCGATTTCGGGTGTTGCCACACTGTAAAAAGTATCATCATAGCGCGCATGACTAGGTTGTAACAAGGTGCAGGATACGCCAAGGAATTGTTCAGAAATCAATAATCATTTCAGTTTCAAACTTTCTTCTTAACGTGTGTTGTTTTTTGTTAATAACAAAGCTATCGCATCTCTCTGTTAGTGTAAACAAGATATACAGATATTATATGATGCAATGAATCCAGTACCGAGTCGCGAATTTTTGGAAGTGCATCCGCTTCACCAGCATCAACCACATTGCAAGCAGCAATGTTTTGTCTTTACAGAAATATCAGATATTGAGCTTCCCGCGGAAATAACCAAGTTCGGTGGTGGCAACGAGAAGATTAGATGCAGCAATGGCGGCATTCCGTCTTACACCTCCAAAAAGGATTCCAGCAGTGAGCTATCTGGGGAGCGCCCAGAAAGGTCCCGTGGCCGAAAGATTCTGCTGGGCGTGGGCCTGGTACTCTTATGCATCGGCATGGCTGGTGGCATTCCATTGGCCTTACAGCTTCGCTCCTCTTCTCTGCTAGAGGCCCGCCTGTCATTCATTCGACGCTTGCTGACAGAATCGCCGCTCATTGAGGGATCCTGGAAGCCACCAACTACGACAAACTTGAACAGCAGCAACTTGTTCGAGGTGCGCCAAAATCACATAGGCGCAGTCCTGTGGCCCATTGCTGTGCCTTGTGGTGCGCAATACCTAGACGCGGTTCAGCTAGCTCTGGAGGGCATCGATAAGGCAAAACGGATTACTGCCGCTAGCGACCTAATGCATATTGTGGAGTCGGCCGATGAAATGGAGCAAACTCATATCAGGGGCGAAGTGGCTGTTCTGATGGGCATCAGTGGGGGCCATGCTCTGGGCACAAGTCTGGCAGTTTTGCGCTCTATTTATTTGCTGGGAGCCCGATTTGTCGCCATAACTAGCTTAGAGTGCACCACACCATGGGCAGCAGCTGCTATACGAAGGCGAGATCATCTCATAGAGGAGAATGTAACGAATTCATTCAACGAATTCGGAGAGGTCGGTACCAATCAGCAGATGAATCAGAGGAAGCCTTGCTTATCCCATTTATTTCAGAAAATGCTTCTTGAAATGAATCGCTTGGGAATGTTAGTGGAGATATCTCAACTTAGCGAGTCAGCGATGCTTGCCGTCTTGCAATCCGCAAAGGCTCCGGTTCTTTTAACAAACGCTACACCACTTTCTATCTGCAACAGCACAAGTATTGCTTCCATACCGGACCACGTGCTCAGGTGGGTGTGTCTACATCATGATTTTACTTGAGGAGTTCAGCAACAAGTACAAAATGTTGGTTTATTTATTACAGCCTTTTGCCAGAGAATGGAGGAGTCGTTTTGCTCAACTTAGAACGGTGTGGAGATCGAACATTAAGCGTTCGAGAGGCAATTAATGCCATTAACTATGTGCGGAAAGTATCCGGAGTAGATCATATTGGACTTGGCGGAGCACCCAAGAGCTATGCTCTCTTGCTGGCAGAGTTGGCGCGGGATAGGGTGTGGGGTAATGCTGCTATAAAAAAGCTGGTTGGTGGAAATGTCATGAGGATTTTGCGCGAAATTGAGACCTTGAAGAGCCGCTTACCATTATATGAGGAGTGGATTCCACATGAGTCAATTGAAAGCAATTCATATTGTCGCTACCCAGAGTCTTGAAGAGCCCAAATAAGAGTAAAGATTTGTTCTCAAATATTACCTAAAATATATTTAATTACTTTATCGAAACACCACACCCGGAATTTTATAAATTTCGTAAATAATTTAGCCAGAGCAGGGCAGAGAATTTGCCTTTATCATGAGAAGCTGATTTACAAGCGTTTCGCTTCAATAATGGTTACAAAAGTATTATAACATTAAAAATGGTTTTATTGTTTATTAAATAGTCTCAAACATCTTAACCAATTTCCCAAGCAAGCATATGGGGAAACCCCAAACGATTGCACCCTGTTCCTGTACTTTCTGTTCACAACAGACACTCAAACAAACTTCCAACTCAACTCTCAATATTAAGATGTGCAAACTTATTCGGGGTATTAAACAAATTCAATGAATAAAAATTAAATATTAAAAAATAATAGCCCAATGTTTATAGCCTTTACATTACTTTCTATCCAAGTAGTGAGTTAGAGGTCAGTCGGTCGGTTGCGCCAGCAGGCTATATATGGCAGTCCGTGAAGTGTGCAAAGCTGAAGGAGTGAGTGCGGCCCGGGTGGAGCTGAGAGAGCAGAGCGTAACCCGAGTCACGAGTCGTATCAAGGTGAAGGTAGTGGAACTAGCAACCAGGAACTAGTACCAGGCGGCAGCAGTTATGGACCGAAGCTCGGAGTGTCTGGCGGGTTGTAGTGCCGACGCGCTGTATTTCCGGGGAAGCGTTGTAAACGGGACCCAGGGCGTTAGCTTGAAGTTCTAAAGGCGTGGAATTCTCATTCACGAGGTTAGGAAAAGAGAGCAGAAGCCGAAAGTCGTCGCTCAGCCAACTTTAGGCCGTTCGATGAGACTAAATTAAAGAAAATTAAAACGCACAAAAACGGTTCGTTACAATTTGTACAAAGATTTATATTTAATGAATATCTGGCTAAGTAAAATACATATCGGTGTAAGATGGGTATTATAATAGTATTGCTAGTGCTAGGTATTTAACTTCCATGACTAATTAACATTGATCCCCGTTCGAATACCAAGTGTCAGAGAAATCACTTCCCTCTCTGATGGCCGTTCACTGAACTCACGCTTAACAATTCTTCTCGATAATAGGTCTTCCTCTTGAGAAATGATTAATGAATTGTCGTCGGCAGCCTTTAACTCCCGTTTAACTCTAGTTGATTCGCTTTCGTCCTCATCAATCTCAAAAATGTTATTATCGGTGAATGCCAATTGGTTAATTTCCTTAAAGAAAGAGCTCTTAGCATTACGAATAGTCCTGTCGTAGCCCGGGTCACTCAAGGGCGGTAGATATGTAGCAGGAATACGACTCGTACCTTTGTATCCGCTGTTGGGGCAACGTGGATCAATAGATCCAGGATAACAATAAGTAGGCGTTGTTGCGGGTGGCTGAGTGGAAGTAATCAAGTTAAAGGAGGGTATCACAGTACTGTCCTGCTTGCAACGGGGGTCTGGCGAATCAGAGTAGCACCTGAACTTTTCTCCATCTTTTGTTACGGGCTTAGGTGTGATTGTATTAGAGGTTGGAATCTGTTTCGTTGTTGGTGGCAGACAGTCTGGAGCGGTTGATCCCGGATAGCATCTCGGTTTTGTTGTCGAAGGTAGCTCTTGAGGGCACCGAGGGTCAGTAGAACCAGGGTAACATCTTGGCTTAGGCCTCTCCGTTAGTGTTTCTATAGTTGTTGGTGGCTGGTAGGTTGCTGGTCGGCACTCAGGGTCTCTTGATCCAGGATAGCACCTCGGTTTAGGTGAAAGTGTTGGAGTGCGATAAGTAGAAGGGGGTAAATAGGTGGCAGGTTGACATCTGGGGTCATCTGGGTTCTCCTCACAACCTGCCTTTTTAGTTGTTGGCACTTTAGGACATCTTGGATCTGGAGAGCCTGGGAAGCAGTTGAGGCAGTCTGGATCTGATGAGCCAGGATAACATCTTGGCTTTGTTGTAGTTGCCGGCCTCTGAGGGCATCGAGGATCGGTCGATCCTGGATAGCATTTCGGTGTTTCTATAGTTATAGGAGCTCTAGTCGTCGTTGGAGCCGAGTAAGTTGGGGTTTTTCTAGTTGTAGGTGGCGAGTATGTCGATGAAGGACACTCAGGATCGGATGACCCGGGATAGCAACGTGGCTTCAGTGTCGATGCGGGTTCTTGAGGGCATCGAGGATCGGTTGAACCTGGGAAGCACCGTGGTTTGGGTCTATCAACTGGTGTTTTGATCGTTGTTGGAGGCAGGTAAGTGGCGGGCTGACACTCAGGATCTGATGATCCAGGGTAACATCTCGGCTTTAATGTCGTCGCGGGCCTCTGAGGGCATCGAGGATCGGTCGATCCTGGATAGCATTTCGGTGTTTCTATAGTTATAGGAGCTCTAGTCGTCGTTGGAGCCGAGTAAGTTGGGGTTTTTCTAGTTGTAGGTGGCGAGTATGTCGATGAAGGACACTCAGGATCGGATGACCCGGGATAGCAACGTGGCTTCAGTGTCGATGCGGGTTCTTGAGGGCATCGAGGATCGGTTGAACCTGGGTAACACCGTGGTTTGGGTCTATCAACTGGTGTTTTGATCGTTGTTGGAGGCAGGTAAGTTGCGGGCTGACACTCAGGATCTGATGATCCAGGGTAACATCTCGGCTTTAATGTCGTCGCGGGCCTCTGAGGGCATCGAGGATCGGTCGATCCTGGATAGCATTTCGGTGTTTCTATAGTTATAGGAGCTCTAGTCGTCGTTGGAGCCGAGTAAGTTGGGGTTCTTCTAGTTGTAGGTGGTGCGTATGTCGATGGAAGACACTCGGAATCGGATGAGCCGGGATAGCAACGTGGCTTCGGTGTCGACGCTGGTTCCTGAGGGCATCGGGGATCGGTAGAACCTGGGTAACACCGTGGTTTGGGTGTATCTTCTGGTGTTTTAATCGTTGTTGGTGGCAGGTAAGTTGCGGGCTGACACTCTGGATCTGATGAGCCAGGATAACATCTCGGCTTTGTTGTCGTTGCGGGCCTCTGAGGACATCGCGGATCGGTAGACCCTGGGAAGCACTGTGGTTTGGGTGTGACTGTTGTTCTGATCGTTGTTGGCGGCTGGTAAGTTGCTGGTAGACACTCGGGATCTCTCGATCCAGGATAGCACCTCGGTTTAGGTGAAAGTGTTGGAGTGCGATAAGTGGAAGGCGGTAAATAGGTGGCAGGTTGACATCTGGGGTCATCTGGGTTCTCCTCACAACCTGCCTTTTTAGTTGTTGGCACTTTAGGACATCTTGGATCTGGAGAGCCTGGGAAGCAGTTGAGGCAGTCTGGATCTGATGAGCCAGGATAACATCTCGGCTTTGTTGTCGTCGCTGGCCTCTGAGGACATCGAGGATCGGTCGATCCTGGATAGCATTTCGGTGTTTCTATAGTTATAGGAGCTCTAGTCGTCGTCGGAGCCGAGTAAGTTGGGGTTCTTCTAGTTGTAGATGGTGCGTATGTCGATGGAAGACACTCAGCATCGGATGAGCCGGGATAGCAACGTGGCTTCGGTGTCGACGCTGGTTCTTGAGGGCATCGGGGATCGGTAGAACCTGGAAAGCACCGTTGTTTGGGTCTATCTATTGGTGTTTTGATCGTTGTTGGAGGCAGGTAAGTTGCGGGCTGACACTCTGGATCTGATGATCCAGGGTAACATCTCGGCTTTAATGTCGTCGCGGGCCTCTGAGGACATCGAGGATCGGTCGATCCTGGATAGCATTTCGGTGTTTCTATAGTTATAGGAGCTCTAGTCGTCGTTGGAGCCGAGTAAGTTGGGGTTCTTCTGGTTGTAGGTGGCGAATATGTCGATGAAGGACACTCAGGATCGGATGAGCCGGGATAGCAACGTGGCTTCGGTGTCGACGCTGGTTCCTGAGGGCATCGGGGATCGGTAGAACCTGGGTAACACCTTGGTTTGGGTCTATCTACTGGTGTTTTGATCGTTGTTGGTGGCAGGTAAGTTGCGGGCTGACACTCTGGATCCGATGATCCAGGATAACATCTCGGCTTTGTTGTCGTCGCGGGCCTCTGAGGACATCGAGGATCGGTCGATCCTGGATAGCATTTCGGTGTTTCTATAGTTATAGGAGCTCTAGTCGTCGTCGGAGCAGAGTAAGTTGGGGTTCTTCTGGTTGTAGGTGGCGAATATGTCGATGAAGGACACTCAGGATCGGATGAGCCGGGATAGCAACGTGGCTTCGGTGTCGACGCTGGTTCTTGAGGGCATCGGGGATCGGTAGAACCTGGGTAACACCTTGGTTTGGGTCTATCTACTGGTGTTTTGATTTGTTGGTGGCAGGTATTGCGGGCTGGCATTGGATCTGATTTCTCGGCTTTGTTGTCGTTGGGCCTTGAGGACATCGCGGATCGGTAGACCCTGGAAAGCACTGTGGTTTGGGTGTGACTGTTGTTTTGATCGTTGTTGAGGCAGGTAAGCTGACACTCTGACATCTGATCTGATCCAGGGTAACATCTCGGCTTTGTTGTCGTCGCGGGCCTCTGAGGACATCGCGGATCGGTAGACCCTGGGAAGCACTGTGGTTTGGGTGTGACTGTTGTTCTGATCGTTGTTGGCGGCTGGTAAGTTGCTGGTAGACACTCGGGATCTCTCGATCCAGGATAGCACCTCGGTTTAGGTGAAAGTGTTGGAGTGCGATAAGTGGAAGGCGGTAAATAGGTGGCAGGTTGACATCTGGGGTCATCTGGGTTCTCCTCACAACCTGCCTTTTTAGTTGTTGGCACTTTAGGACATCTTGGATCTGGAGAGCCTGGGAAGCAGTTGAGGCAGTCTGGATCTGATGAGCCAGGATAACATCTCGGCTTTGTTGTCGTCGCGGGCCTCTGAGGACAGCGAGGATCGGTCGATCCTGGATAGCATTTCGGTGTTTCTATGGTTATAGGAGCTCTAGTCGTCGTCGGAGCAGAGTAAGTTGGGGTTCTTCTAGTTGTAGATGGTGCGTATGTCGATGGAAGACACTCAGGATCGGATGAGCCGGGATAGCAACGTGGCTTCAGTGTCGATGCGGGTTCTTGAGGGCATCGAGGATCGGTTGAACCTGGGTAACACCGTGGTTTGGGTCTATCAACTGGTGTTTTGATCGTTGTTGGTGGCAGGTAAGTTGCGGGCTGACACTCAGGATCTGATGATCCAGGGTAACATCTCGGCTTTAATGTCGTCGCGGGCCTCTGAGGGCATCGAGGATCGGTCGATCCTGGATAGCATTTCGGTGTTTCTATAGTTATAGGAGCTCTTGTCGTCGTCGGAGCCGAGTAAGTTGGGGTTCTTCTAGTTGTAGGTGGTGCGTATGTCGATGGAAGACACTCAGGATCGGATGAGCCGGGATAGCAACGTGGTTTCAGTGTCGACGCTGGTTCTTGAGGGCATCGAGGATCGGTAGAACCCTGATAGCACCGTGGTTTAGGTCTATCAACTGGTGTTTTGATCGTTGTTGGAGGCAGGTAAGTGGCGGGCTGACACTCTGGATCTGATGATCCAGGGTAACATCTCGGCTTTGTTGTCGTCGCGGGCCTCTGAGGACATCGCGGATCGGTAGACCCTGGGAAGCACTGTGGTTTGGGTGTGACTGTTGTTCTGATCGTTATTGGCGGCTGGTAAGTAACTGGTAGACACTCGGGATCTCTCGATCCAGGATAGCACCTCGGTTTAGGTGAAAGTGTTGGAGTGCGATAAGTGGAAGGCGGTAAATAGGTGGCAGGTTGACATCTGGGGTCATCTGGGTTCTCCTCACAACCTGCCTTTTTAGTTGTTGGCACTTTAGGACATCTTGGATCTGGAGAGCCTGGGAAGCAGTTGAGGCAGTCTGGATCTGATGAGCCAGGATAACATCTCGGCTTTGTTGTCGTCGCTGGCCTCTGAGGACATCGAGGATCGGTCGATCCTGGATAGCATTTCGGTGTTTCTATAGTTATAGGAGATCTAGTCGTCGTCGGAGCAGAGTAAGTTGGGGTTCTTCTAGTTGTAGATGGTGCGTATGTCGATGGAAGACACTCAGGATCGGATGAGCCGGGATAGCAACGTGGCTTCAGTGTCGATGCGGGTTCTTGAGGGCATCGAGGATCGGTTGAACCTGGGTAACACCGTGGTTTGGGTCTATCAACTGGTGTTTTGATCGTTGTTGGTGGCAGGTAAGTTGCGGGCTGACACTCAGGATCTGATGATCCAGGGTAACATCTCGGCTTTAATGTCGTCGCGGGCCTCTGAGGGCATCGAGGATCGGTCGATCCTGGATAGCATTTCGGTGTTTCTATAGTTATAGGAGCTCTTGTCGTCGTCGGAGCCGAGTAAGTTGGGGTTCTTCTAGTTGTAGGTGGTGCGTATGTCGATGGAAGACACTCAGGATCGGATGAGCCGGGATAGCAACGTGGCTTCAGTGTCGATGCGGGTTCTTGAGGGCATCGAGGATCGGTTGAACCTGGGAAGCACCGTGGTTTGGGTCTATCAGCTGGCGTTTTGATCGTTGTTGGAGGCAGGTAAGTTGCGGGCTGACACTCTGGATCCGATGATCCAGGATAACATCTCGGCTTTGTTGTCGTTGCGGGCCTCTTAGGACATCGAGGATCGGTCGATCCTGGATAACATTCTGGTTTTTCTATGGCTATTGGAGCTTCAGTCGTTGTCTGTGGGAAGTAGGTTGTTTTTTGGCATTCTGGATCTCTAGATCCAGGGTAGCAGCGTGATTTGGCTGTCGTTATGGCTATTTTTGGCCTTGTCGGTGGCGAGAAAGTGGTTGAAAGACAGGCAGGATCTGCTGAGCCGGGGTAACACCTAAGCTTAGGCCCATCTGTAGGTGTTTTGGTCTTTAAACTGCTACATGAGTATTCTCTTTGACATGTTCCCTTGCACAATTCAATATCACATTTTAGATACACTTGGGATCGGTCGGGGAATTTAAATGCTTTGAGCGTATTATAATATGTGGAGGTAAGACTGGACCTGGACTGAGATTCCAACTTTTTCCACTCCCCAAATATTTTTTCCTTTATAGTGCAGCCTCTTTTATCGGAGAGCTGTAACGTCTTGGTGGTTTTTGCTTCAAAGTTCATGTCATCTGAGGCATAGCACTTCAGTATGTTTACATCCCATGCTTGAGTCGAATGCTTTACATTTATGGTAAACGTTACATCGGTGCCAAGCTTCAAGGTTGTACTAATGGGCTTTATATTCGGTGGTATTCCAGTGCCAATTTCCATCCAGCATTCCACTGGGCCGCTTGGGGTATCAACGGAAACTACTTCAAGCATATCAACGACAAACGGCTTGAAGTAAACCGTTTTCTCCTGCTCTTCGCTGCGGCTGCATGATACTTTTCGCGCTATATCCCAACTGTTCTGAATATCTTTGTCATTTTGTATAATTAGGACGTTCTCAATTGAAGAGCATATCGAGCAGGACGGCTTGCTACCGCAACCGTCATAAGGCACATTGAATATAAATTTTCTGTCTCCATTATTGGCAGCCACATAGCTAATGAAATGAAATATAATACATTAGATAATAGGTAGATCTGCAGCCCTAAGACTTTACATACGTGCATTTGGGATCATTGTAGTATCCCTGACTGTAAATAATTCCGTTAAAGTTTTCTAAAAAGTCTACTTCCACCGTCATGCCATTTCCTTGGTCGCATTTAACATCAATCTTTTCAATATTTTGAACCGACAAAGATGTCTCACTGTTGAATGTGGGCGTAGAGTAGCTTAAGACATCATTAAGAGAATCATCATTGTTTAGATCCGTCCCTGAAGTAATGACCTTCAAAATAAAAAAGAATGGTAATATCCATTTGGAAAATAGTATTACTTTTTATTAATATACATACCACTATTAGCGTCCATATAAAAACGTAGCCAATGTTGGCCATATTCGATGTGTTTGCTTTAACTTCAACCTGTAAGTCGCATATTTTTTGAGCCAAAATGAATCAAAATAGCACTACTAACTGATAGGTCCCTAAAAAAAGAAACTTTTGCTTACAAATTCAAGTGTTCATTCATTCAGACTGCAAAGATTTTTGATTCTTTGTCCTTCGAAGCTGAGCCTTTTCTTTGTCCTAAAAAATTGTCCTAGTCTATTCAAATTTCGTTGTATTGTACTCAGTTCTTCTTGAAGTCTGAAAAGTGTTGTTCAAGAGTCAAGACCCTACCTTTCAAACAAAGACGAAAAATCAGTTAAAAACTCAAAGAAATAGCCATAAATAATTTGCTCACATTATTTTCTTTGACATGGGTCTATGTCTATCCGTGCACGTCAAACTTTGTATAATTTCAGCTTGACGGCAGAAAAAATAAAATTTTGTTTCATCGCGTAATTATAATTAAGTGTGTCACTGTGCAAATATTGGAGAATATTTGGTACTGGGTGAGGTAAGATCTACTATATCGTAAATTAGGTAAATTGAGTACATGCTAAAGCGTACAATATTTACAAACGCTTCATTGGGCCGGACGCCGCCGGACCTCTTTTGCTGATGTGATGCATCTGCTTCGCAAAAACTGGTTTGCTTTTTGAATAATACAACTAACCTTTAAAAAGAAAAAAGCTGCAGATTTCAAAATCCATACACATAAAACACAAACCAAACGAAGCAAAGGGAGACGAGAAGCAAATATTGTACGAGTAGTAGCCAGTGCCTACTATTTGGTTACCCACTTGATAAAGGGGTTCCAATTTGAGGCCTTTTGTGTGGCATTGGCTTCTGCAATTTGATGGCTATCTGCCGCTGGTGCTGGCTAGCTGACGCTGGTGCTGGCTAGTGTTTTTTCCATGGACTGTATTATTAATGTATTAGGTACTTTTTCCACAAAAAGATCCATTTGCTTGGCTTGGGAGATTGCCAGCATTAAGATAACTAGATTTATACAATGCAATGTGATCATGGATAATTAACGGTCGTAAACACAGGAAATCAAAGACCCCCGAATAATAGTGTGTGTGTGCCAGCACAAACTCGTACTCGTACTCTTTGTTTTTCTAATCGAAATTACGTCAAAAATAAAGTAGAGCCTAGGTAGAACCTGACATGTCCTGTAGACTTTTTCTGATTTACAGATACTTATGAAAGCATGCGAATATATATAATTTATAGACAATAAAGTTCATTTAGATGGATTGTTAGTTTTCTTGGTCCCTTCTGCTGCTGTTCCCATTTCTCGCTGCATACGCGCATGACCTAGTTTTTTAATTTTATTTTTTGTATTTTGTTACTCGCAGTATTCACGAGTCAACTCAAACATGCCAATTTTATAATATTAGCCCATAATTATATACAAATTTAATCGAAATTAGTTAATTGGGTCATTTGTTTTTGTTTTCCCTTTAATACACTTTTTAAGCTGGGCGATAGTTATTAATGTTCATTCGTGTCTTATGGGTCACAAATTGATCGTTATTTTGGCAGCAATTCGATACACCATAACGATGAATGAGAAAAAGAAGCTACATTTCATGGAGAACCATCCTTCCTATGACAGTTGAAGGATATTATAATACCACGTAATATTTTTTCAACAATTTTTATTTAGCCATTAAAGTGCTCGATCTCAAAATGGATATAGGTGTATATACTGTCTATATATGGAAGATCACTTTATGCAAAAACAAATCAAATATTGGGAATTTCGGTGCAAGTTACGCAATGAATTAAACAAGTGTGAGAGGCGTCGGTATGTTACGGAGCCTTGATTGCCTTGGAATGTAAAATAGTACATATTTGCCATTGAACCATTATAATACCTGTATCTTCCGTCCCGGATTAAGCAAATCAATACAAATTTGCATTTATAATTCATCTTTCTCATTAAAGACGATAAAAACGATAAGAACGTGCGAATTGCGATACTTAAAAAAAAACAAGACAAAATCTGTGCATTTTTATTATGCCTCAAAGGCAAATGCGCAAAAATTAAAATTATTGCGCATTGTAAGAACTGTGGATTGGATCGGATCGGATCTGTAAAACTTGTTTCGTATTTAAAACTGTATTTGAACAGAACAGAAGAGTAAATTAAAAATACCCGTTAGTATGCTTTTTAAGTATCGCCGCAAAGGCTTCAATTCATAAATCTTCTCCCAATCTGGGAATTATATTGTATGTACATACATGTATGTATGCACATTTTGAGAGTTCCTATAAATTCGGCAATTTATTTCATTCCTTTATGGCAGTGTGGGGTTTTTACACTTGCCTGCAATTATCGGTTCACTGACAAAAAAACATTCGACTTCGTTCGTTCTCACACTTTCGTAGGAGGATTCACCTGTTCTTAGTTCACTTTGTTTATATGTATTCTTTTGGGTAGGGTAGGTATAATTAATAGCCTATTGTGCGGCGCTTGTACATTCACTTGAACACTGGTTTTAGATTAAAATAATACAAAAAACACTCGCTGAATCGACTAATTTATTGGTCCATCATCTTTTGGATGGGATGGAATGGGATGGAATGGGATGGGATGCGGCTCTGACTTACTGCACTTGTTTGTTGAGACCTACTGGGGGTATGCGATTTGTTGTCGCTGGTTAAGTGGACGTTGCCGCACTAAGCCTCGAAGAGGTTCGTCTTCGTTTATATACACACGAGGTATGATTTAACAAAATCCGTTTTGGATATTGCTATAAAAATGCAAAGCCCCAGCAAGTAAAACAACAGCAACAAAAAACACCCATGCTAGTAGCCCATACATATATTGTTGTTTATTTTACGTTGATTGTGGTGTTTTTACACGCACACTGATCACCTCAGGGTATTGCCACTTCTTCACCAGCCGAAGATCGATCTATGTATGACGGCTACGTAAGCTGCGTGGGGAGAATATATTTTTGGAGCAGTAGATTTTTTTGTAGTCCTTAATGAGAAAAGGTTGATTTTTTCTACACATGTAGGACTGCTTAAGTACCATTTAACAGGTCTATAGAGCATTGGATAGTCGCCAACGTTAATGGGGATAGGTCTTGCGATTTTTTCCATTCATGTTGATTTCGTGGGCAGCGAAGACGCGTGAGCAGCATCCACACGCCGACATCGCGTCCGCTGTCTTGACTTGACCCAAGCGCGCGACTGGAACATTTTCAGCTGAAAAACTGCGCTGCGCTGCGCCTTCGCCTGTATGCTTTTAGGGCCAAAGAGTCAAAATCCGTCATTGTACTAGCTACATATATGTATACTCGTGGCCGACTGTCACTGCTGCTTCAATGTTGTCATGCAACTCCAACCGGCGACGAGTGGTGTGGTGTGGAGTGGTGTTGCCGTGGCCAAGTTGATGCGCCTGGTCATCCCTAACAGGTATTGGGATCCCAAACTTTGGAAGCCCAACGTCCGCTTCGTGATGCTGATAGATTTTAACCAAATGGCATCGGTCATGGCGATGCTATTGCCGTTCGTCGGTTTGTCGCCATGGGAACTTGGCGCGAAGGTAAGAAGAATACGGATAAGCGCTTTCAGCCACCGTTGTCTCCCTAGCCTAGCTCTATACCTACATACCTACCTGTGCATATTCGTACGATGAAATCACGACACCAACGCCGATGAAGATGCCTAAGTGTTAGGGCTTTTGACGAAACCTCACGTAACCTAGACGGCAATTAAAATTTCCAACTTTTAGTGATCTTTCGTATAGAAATATGTGCACAGGACAACTTGAAATACTTTTATTTATATTATTTGATTCGAGTAATAGGCTTTGGGTTAATTATGGTGTTTAAACACACGCCGCATGAGTAACAGAGTTCAATAAACGTTCAATAAAAGTCAATGCCAGTACCAACCAGTGAATCGCAAAACAAGTAAGTTCCTCTCAAGGATAACTTGCGATCTTACGAATTGACGAGAGATTACAAATATTCATACATATTTTAATGTTAATGTTCTTTGACAAAATTGTATAGTCTATCAGCGTTTAGACATGCTCGACTTGCGGAATAAAATATACATACGAGTACCCATAATCGTAATCCTTAGTAAGAATATTTATACATATGTACATAAATGGGCATTTCCGACAAAAAGTTCACCATTCCAAATAGCATTTAAAGCCTATAAAAACAGATTTCCATATACTTTGGTTTTTATACAACAAAAAAACCGGAAAGGTTTTTACATTTAATAACTTGGAAAATGAGCTCCCAATATTTTATTTATTAGTACGAAAAAAATGTTCTACAATTCGCAGCTTTTTACAATTTTAGTACCCCAACCTTAAAAACCTCTTTTGTTATTGGTAACGTAACGTCAGGTCATAGTTTGGCTTATATCTTTATAGCCGTACATTCGATTATTGTAATTCTTATACCCGATACTCAGAAAGAGTATAGGGGTATACTAGATTTGTGCGGAAAATGGATGTGTGTAACGCCCAGAAGAAAGCGCTTCTGACCCCATAAAGTATATATTCTTGATCAGCATCAATAGCCGAGTCGATAAAGCCATGTCTGTCTTCCCGTCTTGTTTGACGCCTAGTTCTATAGAGAGACTATAAAGCTAGAGCAACCAAATTTTGTAGCCAGACTCTTGTGATATCACACACAAAACTTTGCCACGCCCCCACAAAGGACGAAAATCTGTGGCATCCACAATTATGAAGATACGAGAAACCCGAAACCGCAGGATCATAGAGAATAACCATATATACCAGATTGCCGAATCTGTTTAAGATTACAATTACAATTCAAATATAATTCCTTCTTTCAAAATTTGACTTCTTCTTTGTATAATATTCTGAATCTGAAACGTGATTATAACGATTGACTTGAGCTTCAGTAGCTAGACTGATTTGGTGCCTTTTATTAACATTTACATATTATAGTATCTACCAGTCGTTAAAGATTTCCCATTGATGTTTAATTCCTAAAGAAATTTTACGATTTCGATTTTGATTTTCAGCGTTTGAGAGATGTGAAAACTAAAAAGGAACTAACTTAATATTATTCGAACCCTTTAAACCCCATTATGTGATAAGCAATACCATTCAAATGTCAACTGTTGTAGTGGCGCCCCCCCAGATATCCGCGATTTAATTGCATACATTCAAAAGCTGGGCAATTTCTGTGTAGAAAATGTGTAGAATGTAGATATCATGTAGAAAGTAAACAAGGTGGTATGTATAAAACGGTTCGGGTTTGATTTCATATTTTTTCGTGAAAAAAGAATCATAAACGAACCATTTTTTTAAGAAACGGTTACACCACCTTGTATAATTTCATCATGTGTAAAATTCATGTAGAAATAATGTAGAATTTGATTAATTTATCGGATAACATAACGGATATCGGGTTGTTTGTTTTTAAAATTATTCCTTATCAAGATCAGGTTGATGAATGTTTCTCGGCTACTTTGCGATATAAGGCCGCTATAACTTGGAATATTGTAGAGACACTTATTCCAATGCTGAATCACAGGAATAACCCGAAGAAGCTCATTCCGTTTCATCAGTCTGAACGATAGAACATTGGTATGGTAATGAAATATTTACTGAAGGACTTTACTGATTGAAAATGAACGTAACTAATATTATATTTGATTTGGCGCTCATCAAAAATGTAATTAATACTCAAAGTACGAGTACCTGTTAATAAAAGAACCTGAACCACTAGTATTAGTGGGAGTACTTGACCAACAATTAATTTTAGAGCTAAAATTAAAATTTGTTTCCTCCGAGAATCCTTTTGATTTACATCGGGATATGATAAACGATAATTCAGAGAAAAGCTCACTCCCAAAAGCTGATATTTCCCCTTGTGACTACGCTGCACATAGAACGTGGTGGAGTGGAGCTTTAATAAAAATCAATACAGTCACAGCTGCTTGTGTACAACAAGTGAGAAGGTAATCCGAATGCCGCAGAATACGAAATAAAATAAACAGCATCTCGGTACCTCAGTTCGATCAATAATCTAATTCCCTTTTATATTCGAGTCCAGAAAAAGAAGGAACGCATTTGAGAGTTTGGGTTGAAATCAAAATCATCAATATGCCAAGCTCAAGACGTGCCATAATGAAACACATATTGTCCGGAATGTGCAGCAAAATGAATCGCACTAAAGTGGTGCCCACTGACGTAATGGAGACACCGCTGAATCGGTGCCTCACCACCTTTGACATCGCTCTACTTGGTACTCGACTAATCCAATCCCAGCCCACTTGTCCCACCATTGCTAATGAATGATATTTCCTTGCAGGCATCGGACATATGGTTGGGGCTGGCATCTATGTGTTGACTGGAACGGTGGCCAAGGAAATGGCAGGACCTGGCATTATCCTGTCGTTTGTTCTGGCTGGCTTCATCTCAATGCTGGCAGCCCTCTGCTATGCGGAATTTGGAACGCGGGTGCCAAAGGCTGGCTCCGCATACGTGTACACCTACATATCAATGGGTGAGTTCTGGGCGTTTGTCATTGGCTGGAACATACTGCTGGAGCACATGCTGGGAGCAGCGTCGGTGGCGCGGGCCTGGAGCGGCTACGTAGACTCCATGCTGGGTGGATGGATTGGCAATACTACCCTGGCGTTGACGGGCGGCATGCATGAGCCGGGGCTGGCCCAGTATCCGGACATACTAGCCTTCATGGTCTGCATCGTGTACGCAGCTGCACTGGCCATCGGAGTGAAAGCAACGGCGATGTTCAATAGCTTACTTACCCTAGTCAACATAGCTGTCATGGTGCTGGTCATAAGTGTGGGCTTCTGGTATGCGGACACCAAGAACTGGTCAGAGGCTGAAGGGGGCTTCTTGCCCTACGGCGTGGGGGGCGTCATTGCGGGCGCAGCGACCTGCTTCTACGCGTTTGTGGGTTTCGACTCGATTGCCACTTCGGGGGAGGAAGCCAAGAGTCCCGCCACATCCATACCCATAGCCACGATAATCTCGCTGTGTGTCGTCACGGTCGGATATATTCTGGTAAGCGCGGCTCTGACACTCATGATCCCGATTAGCGATATTAATCCGGCGGCCTCTTTGCCGGAGGCATTCGGCCAACTGAATCTTTCCTGGGCAAAGTACATCATCTCAATCGGAGCTCTGTGCGGCATGACGACCACATTATTGGGCTCGCTATTTGCACTGCCCCGCTGTATGTACGCTATGGCCTCCGACGGTTTGCTCTTTAGCTGTTTCGGCAAAGTGAACGCCAAGACCCAAATTCCGTTGCTGAATCTGGCTGTTGCCGGGGTTCTGAGTGCCACTCTGGCACTGGTGTTCGATCTGGCCAAGCTGGTGGAGTTCATGTCCATTGGGACACTTCTGGCCTATACGATCGTCTCGGCCAGCGTGATCATACTGCGCTATAGACCCATGTCACAACTCCACAATCCCATACGGGCACCCGACACCCCAGGCAGTCCTGATGATGTCTCCGACGAAGACTCGATGTCGCAGTCGAGCCTGGACACCGCATCTTCGCCCACGAATTTCTTGATCGAGGAAGGACTGGCCGGACGACTAAAGACACAGTTCCGCTACCTGGAGCCATTGCTGGGACGTTTCGAGCCTGGTTCAGTGGTATCTGTTGCTGTAATGCTGTTCATCGGTCTGTGCTTCGCCATCTGCGTGGAGCTCAAGGTTTCCTGGACGGAGCTGTACTCGGGCACTTGGTGGGCCCTGCTCATCTATGGATTTATCATATTTTCCGCCTGCCTCTGTGTCGCCGTTATGGCGGTGCACAATCAAAACACACGCGGCTTGGTGTTTAAGGTGCCGCTGGTGCCATTCGTGCCGGCTCTTGGTATCTTTTGCAACATTCTGCTGATGGTTCACCTGGACGCTGTGACCTGGACACGCTTTTTCGTTTGGGTATGCATTGGGATGGTAGTCTACTTTCTGTACGGAATTCATCACAGCAAGGAGGGTGAAACGTGCACCTCTTATTCCATATTAATGACATCCTCCGAGGCTGGCAAATTGCCGTGGGGTTCGGTCAAAGGTTTTGCATCTGGGAAAGTTGGAAGGCATACTGCCATAGAGAGATTCACGGGCCGCACTAAGACAGAAGACAAAAAATCTATTGCGGAAGAGAGCGATCATGAAACTCCTGGGTTTTCCTAAACCAAACGCACTATACTCCGACAGCACTCCGAAAGTCTCTATAAGTACTCGTACATACATACATAACCCATCCGAACTCGATGCATTCTTTAATGGCCCGATATATAAGGTGATATTCTGAGAAATGTGCTCGAGGGAAATCGAATCAAAATTGATCAATAGCGAAGTACCTTTGCCACAAAATTATATATTTAGCCCGTGTCTACTGAGAATTATTTATACCAACCTTAAAATTATAAAAAATCATTGTTTATAATACACGAGTCTATACCTATTTATTATATTATATGCATATGTATATTGAAAACGTACAAATATATTTATTAAACGGTATGCACACAGCGCATTTGTTAAACGATAGTAAATGTCTAAATAAATATAAATTACTTTGTAAATAATTACATACATATATCAAATATTATACATTTTAGACTATTTAAATAAAAACATATATATACATATTTAAGATTTACTGTTTGCTTCATTAAAACTAATCGGATTGATCAGTGTATACGAGGATTATCCAAGTAGAATTACTCCTCCTCCCCGAAAAGGAGATCCGAGCCTCAATTGGATTTTAAAACTAATAATGGGGCACTGACCTTCGGAGTCGGAGGGCCCCATTCGAGTGGGTCATTGCACTGATGAAATCTCACCCGACTGGCTGATGGCTGATGGCGAGTCGCAGCACCAGTGTGAAAGTTTACAACCAAAATCGTGTATCGAGAAAGTAATTTCTCAGCCACCAGCTTAGCGACATGTTAATCTTTTTGGATAGCTTATCGGGGATACTCGTATTTTTCGAACTGAAAAATATTTGCAATTCCGACTGCAAGCCTACAAACCTATCAGCGTTGAAATCTGTCGATGCCAATGCCAATACCAGTATCTATTTAGTGGCTTTAGCGTTCTTAAATCTCTCTGTGTGTGTGCGTGTATGAGAAGAATGTCGTCAGGATCATGATTCAGACAGACAAGAAAGTGAGGGGAAAGGCAAAAGCAAAAGCAAAAACTTAACTTGATGACGCCACGATGACGCAGCCATGGTGACGCATGGGGCTAACATAATGGCGTATATGGTGCATTGCCGTCCGTATACGCTATCAATTTCGACAACAAGTGAAATGGTATTTGTCTATTCAAATGTTTATACTTAATCACTATCTTCTTCTCAACATCTTATCTTTCTTCTATAATCTTTATACACAACAATGATGTTCGATTTGTATAGCGGAGGAGAAGTCTTGCTTCTATACGTCTCTCCTAAACTGGTGGACGGACGAGTTTTGATAGATCGCCTATCAAGATTTTGAAGACTCACTGAAAGGGTGTACAATTTTAATACCTTCTCTTAAGCAAAGCAACATGGATATTATACATACAACATACTAAAAACGGGTAGAGTAGATGCTGAAATCCCAGTCCTCTCAGCTAATCGAAATTATTAAAGAAAAGAGCAGCTTTGTTTCGCCGCAGTATGAAATACAACTACCGGCAGGAAGATGTGATGAAACTCGATTATTTCAATGCATACTTTTATTGTTCTTGATATCATTTCTGTATCATTTTGGTTTGGTGTGGTGACACGGTAACGAGCTTTGCACATACATACACACATACTTTCCATGCTTACATACACATATGAGAAAACAGATGCCAAAACAACAAAAAAGAAACTGCGGAGAAAGAGTGCGAGCGAATGAGGTTGTTTCGGCTTGGATACCCTTGCAGACAGTATTATACGTTCGACAGATGTTTGACAATGCAGAGAAGAAAATATTTTATTACTTTATGGGTTTTATTGCTGTATGCAGAATATAATATCTGATCATTTCACTGCCACCCCACCATTCGCTCAAAATCAAATCAGTGTAGTATAACCTGTCGAAGAACTATGGGATCTGGCAAGGGCATCAGAAGCTTCGGCACCAAAACTTTGTCTTATTTCCACCACACACACACATGCAGATCTCAGTCCCGTATTTATCGGCGACTTTGTGTGGATATTGAACTAAAAAGAAGAAGAGAAGGCGAAACAGACGTTTCTTTTTAAAACGCGCGATCGTTACTTTTTGAAAAACGTGCTTCAGCCAAGCGCCAAAAATGCGTGCGTGCGTACAACTGCTTATGTACATATGTATGGATATATTTTCTGCACTGCATACGTTTTGTGCATTTGTTCACACAGTGGACGACAAAAGTCTATAAAAAAATTGCATTTTACTTAACATTTATATTTTTAACTATGAAACTTAACATATTACTTCTAAATAAAATATCTATATAAATATATATGGCTATTAACGTGTCATTTCAACATGAAATAATGGTCTGGATGAAGACATTTGCAAGGCCTTTTTTATGTCAATATTTTTTAATGTATAGATGTGCATATATGTACATGCATAAATACATATGTACATAATAAAACTAGATCATTACTTTTTTTTAAATGCTTTTGCTACGCCAGAGGAGAGGTAGCAAAGATAGGGGTCGGGTCGTATGACTTTTGTCGACCACTGTACATGCTCGGGTGGTTGGGAATCACCTTGCGCCAGCTGAATATGCGACTGCACCGAACATTCAAATGTACAGCCGTGCCCCACAGCACTATGTTGATACTTAGGGGATGAAGTAGTGGTACAGCTGGCTTCTCTTCTTGGGCAATAGAAATCTACCTGCGACCTGCGTAGCGCAGTGGTGATCCTCTTCCTTTCGGTGTTCGGGATCCTTCCCACCGATCGACAGCTGCAAACAACAATCGTAAATCGCTTCCACAACACCGTGCGCGATACATACAGGCACGCATACACACATACATATGAGTAATTTAAAATCTCTGAATGTAAGATCGCAGATGTTTTTTGACATACATATGTATGTATGTATGCACATACATACAATGAGGGGCTGAATTATAGTGCGTAGATCAATTCCTTCTGGACTGTACATACAGGTATTGCGAAATGAATATAACGATATTACAAATAAATATGGTTAATTTGGCATTCAAATTTAACGTATTATCGCTTCTTTTCGAAATAACTACATGTGTACATACAGACATACTTTGTAGTTTATTGTATGTGTGTTTTACAATGACGTTTTTAGACATTCAGAGAGACAAGCAAAGCCAGGAATTTCAGCGTTCCACGCAATTGTTTTCAAAAATAACGATGGATGACGTTGCTTTCGCTCCCATACAAACTCACACACACAAACGAGAACAACCTTGTGTGACAAGAGAGCGAGAGAGACAAGAGAGAGAGAGAGAACGAGCATCTGGAAATTTGCTCTCTTTTCGTGGTGTGTCAGCAACATGCGCCGCGGAATGAGCAACATTCTGCATACCCTTTGGAAGAGGATATTATATGATTGACGTAGTGTTTGTCCTCTCAGGCTCCATGAATGCAGAAAGTCTCTAAGGTTTAAGCTTTTCTCAACGTATTTTTCCAGTTTATGGTATTCGTACAAAGACCATGAATAGGTACATATATATATACAGAAACCAATCAAATGCATAAATAGGTCAGCAAATATCAATCTAATAAAAAGTCAAGTCAATAACTGCTTGGAAAAACGCATTTTAACATTAATCAAAGGAAATACGGTATACAAATGCCCATACCATTGCCCATTGCTGAAACCTGTTGACCAGCAACAATTGCGTAGCATTTCGAAACCACTTACATTTTATGCTTTAACCTTTTTTGTTTAAACCTTATTTTGGAAAAAATTCAATGAGAAGGAGTACTAAAAACTAGCCAATCTTGTAGAACATTGATGTATCATTCGGATAAAATTATGTGTTCATGAATGGAATTCGAAGCTAGCTAGTAATATAAAACCGAATATCAAAATCGAGGAATATGAAACAAAGAACGTTAACCCATTGTAGACCAAGGGGGTACTTTAATATTCCACCGAACATAATGAAAATTGAATAATATTAGCGCAGTTAAGGTGAAAAATATCGTGTTTTTTTGTAAGTCCAGGCGAAAGATGGCATGGATCTACAAGAAGAATTTACAATCAGTAACATTTTTCGCCGTTTACCTCAAGTCGTTGAACCGTTTAAATAGAGGGGGCCTAAGTGGGCTAAGTTCGTTGTAGTCATTGGTATATTTACGTAGTTTTTTGACGTATATTTCGGTATATTTCTTATCGGTAAGTGCTCTCTTCTGCGACGAAAAATTGAGTAGTAATTTTGAATGGGCAATAAAAAGGGGTATGGACAACAGGCAAAAACAGTCAAGGCAAATTGCAAGGTTCGTACAAACCTCACCTCGCGTGTGAAGACAATATACCTTACAGACAAAATCAACAAGGTACATTCCATGCACACTGTTGCGGCAACATTTACTTGAAAACCGTATTTTAGTCAAAATAAATTACGTAAAGGTAATTAAAAGAAGCAATCTTGTAGAAAATGCATTTATCTATGGGATAAAGATAAGTGGGCATCTATAGCTTGAAATGTAGGCAATACCCGATTCGCCGCAGTTTCGCTATTGCAACAATGAGTCCCATTCCATACACAAACATGTTGCTAATTCCATGCACACATACCCTGGGGGAAGTGGATGTTATAGAACTGAGAAAATGTTTGTCATCCCAGGCTCTAATTAATGCAGAAACTAGTCAGTCTCTGTTTCAAACGATATTTTGCAGCTCATCGTCTTTCTACAGAGACCAAGAATTGGTATAGGGATCAGGATATTATATATTATATATATACAAGAACCTAATCGAATGCATGAATAGGCCTTAAAAATGCAATCTAAGACAAGGTCCTTATCAATTACGTTTGAAAGCAGGTTGGAAAACAGTATCTTTATATAATATTAACGAAATAGGGTATACAAATGCCCACACTCTGGTTGACAAGAAATGAGTCTGCAAATGCCAGCAACATTGACGTCACAACATTGTTGAAATCGTGTTTTTGAATTTTGAATTTTGAACCGAGCGGTTGCTACGCGCTTCGTTGGTTTTGTCATCGAATTGAAAACTATATTTTTTGCTGTATAATAAAAGTGTACAATACTCAATTTGTGCGGCAGTTTAGATAAGGTCGTGTCGCGGAATGTGCGTTTAAATACAATAAACAACAATAAAACGTTATTGTGTTTCATCCGCACACGGAGTAGCGAGTGTGAAGCGATTCGATTTGTTTTAAAATCGGAAAAAAAAACCAACGCGCGTTTCGTTTATATTATTCAGCTCGGCGCGAGAATTTCGTCAGAATTTTTTTTGTTGCGAAATACATGCAGAGATCGAAATATTCCGCCTAGTAAAACGTGCCGAAAGATGCGTCGTTAAATGTCAAAATAGTTAACTAACCCTGCAGGCTGCAATAAATGCCAATCGCGCGGTAGAGCGACAGCAACCACGGTCCCACCGAAGAGTACCCCCCAATCCGAGCGAAAATTGTGATAAACGCCGCCAGTGTAAAGCAACAACAATGAACCCCGAACCCCGCAATACATGCAACATGGATAACAGTGGAGTGCAGAATAACACTACATCGGCCGAGGCCGACAAAATAGTCATCTACTCCCAGCCCGCCTCGCCAGCAGCCGCATCCACGGCCAGCCCTGCCAGAAGTAGCGGAAGCAGCATAAATCATTCCCCAGCATCTGGCAGCAGCGGCATCGATGAACGCCTGTCACCCACGATGAATGCGGGGTCACTCTTCACGCCTAAGAAGGAATTTCCCAGCGCCAAGATGCTGCAGACGATCCGCGAGAAGCTGCTCACGCCGGGTGGGGCCTGCGAGCTGCTGGCCCTGGGCATCGCCGCCGAGCCAACTGACCGTGGGTTGGCCGGGGAGCAGCCGGTGAAGCTGATCAAGAACCGCTACCTGATCAGTGCCCAACCTAGTCACATTTCAGCCGCTGCGGCGGCCAAAACACCCGCCTCGTATCGCCATCTCATCGATCTCACGTCCTCGAACCTCAAATGCGTGGATGTCTTCAGCGGGGAGCAGTTCCTCTGCCGAATCATCAACGAGCCGCTGGACAAGGTGCAGCGGGCCTACTTCCAGCTGCAACAGGACGAGCTGCTGTGCCGCAGCACCATCTACGGCCACTCGCTCATCCGACCCGTGCACGACATTGTGCCGTTGTCCAAAGACCGCACCTACATCATCATTGCGCAAGCGCAGCCGGGACGCGACTCTGTCGGCTGCCACACGGGCGTCTACGAGAACCTGCACACCTACATCAGGCACGAGAAGCGACTGTGCGAGGCGGAGGCGCGTGCCATCTTCCACCAGATATGCCAGACGGTACAGGTGTGTCACCGCAACGGTATCATCCTGCGGGACCTTAAGCTGAAGCGTTTCTATTTCATCGACGAAGCCAGGTGAGTGGTTCCCCTTCCCCCCCTTTGCCCAATGTCGTGTTGCTCCAACGCTATTATCTCTCTGGCAAGACACCTTCAAATTTAAGCGCCACCATTTGCTGGCTGTGTATGGATGGGATGGGGGGCTGCATGTGCTGCTCGGCGGCGGCAGCGGCTTATTTTGCAATTCGATGAAAACTCGTTATGCGCCGCGAGAGCTTGTTGGTGTTGGTTGTGGTGCCACAATTGTTGCTCTCGTTATTGGCCCATGTTTTTGTTGCTGCTGTCGTCGTCGACGGCGGCGGCGTTGTGGGTAACATTGAACATTTAACAAGTGTTGCAATCGAATCACCAATAGGCCAACAAAAACAATTATACCCACGAACTGAGCATACACACACACCTATAGATATGTACATATGGATGTATACATACTGAGCGCAGTCTGCTACAGTCGTGGCGAAAATGTTGCCATCAGTTCATATCATGGAGTACATGGAGTACGTTTAAAACAATCTACTTGCTTATTTTAAGAATAATAGCACCACCACAGTGCCTTTGACTTTGTTCGCATTAGCTGACTGTGTGTATGTATGAGTGTGTCTAAATGAATGCATTTCAATTTATACATATGTATGTATGTATGTACATCCATATGTATACAGTCGCTGATGCAATATTGGGTAGACCCGAATAAGCAATATTTAGTAAGAGAATATTTGTACATAAATACATACAAATATATACATACATACATGTAGATATCTAGCCTTATATCTATTAACATATAAATTTGCCGAGGCAGAGGTAATGGAATTTTGTTTTCTTCGCTTGAGATAACAATTTCGCCCTAATTAATGGCGAAAATAACAGATTTCGATGACGTGTTTCATTGTAAATTCTAACAGTATTGCAAGTCAGAGGTGTGATTGTACTATATGGTGATGTATGTATTGTATGCATAGTTAACTCCATTGAAACAGACTGCGTATTATTTGGGTTGATTCATACATACATACATGCTTATGTACGAGTATGTATGCATGTTTCTCTCTAACGCCACACGCACACAAACGAATTGATATTTTAAGGTCACAATGCGGCGAGTGGCCCTGACTCTGATCTTCTGTATTTCTATACACGTAAGCACGTATGTATGTGTGTGCATGTGCTCACGCGAAGACGCAGTTATTAGTATTTTACTCTGTATGCAGAAAACATATCCAAACATGCTTTGCTTATACATACATACATATGCTGATATATATTTATGTATTCTTTTACACGGCAACATATAAGTACTTTTGTAATGTAAATATGTATACGTATGAGCACCTTGAAAAATATATACCCACATGTGTGGGTATTTTTCAAGGTGTTTCAATAATTATCTGTCGCCCGTTTTCCGTATTTTTTCGTTTGTAAATAAATTCACATCGAACCGAGAGTGAGAGAGAGAGAGAGAGAGAGAGCAAATACTTATTCGCTCGCTCGCTCGCTTCCCTCTCTCTCTCTTTGGCGTTGACTCTCTTCTCCGAAGACGCTCTCTGTCCGCTCACGGCACGAAAACCTTTTCCAGGCGGACGAGGTCATTTGTTGTAACTTCGAGCACTGTAAGTGGGGGGAGAGAAGAGCTAGTTTTTGAAGCTAGTTTTTGCTCAGGGTCAGCCTCGAGGTTTTCAAAATGTGCTCTTTTCTTTCTATGCTTGATACTGGATACCCATACACAGGTACAGGCACAGATGTGAATGTATGTATGTATGTGGCTTCGCTGATCAATAGAGGCCTTCCGAACCAGCTGTCACATCCCTCTCTCGTAGAGTCACTTTCAGGGGGTGTTATGATGTTCGCCAAGAGATTGCAACACAGGAAACATTTACCAATCACTTAAAGAATCAACCGCTTAGTCCAGCGATTTTCATATAATTAAAATATACAAATCCTTGTTTTTGTTGCACGCAGTATATAACACGGAACCGAAAAGATCGGGTTACTATATATTGGGGAGTAAATCCTTACGTATTTCAGTTTCACATTAATTTGACAAAAAAGATCGCAATCGGATAACTAAATCATAATATGAACGATCGATTTTCAAGGGTATCAAGAGCTTCGGCCCCCGAGCTAGTCTTTCCTCTTTTTTTTTTTTTTGCATTCAAAAGTGGGCCAATGTCAATGATGACCGAGCCGAGGCAGTCGTTCATGGGTGTCTGGGGTCGCGAGCTTCGCTTTCGTCATCGACTGCGCTCTTGGCCAAATTCGACTCGACTTGACTCGACTCGGGGACTGGCTGCCTTTCGACTTGTCAACGGCGTCGGCGTCGCCGATCGATTTGAGTCTTTTTCGGCATTGCGCTGGCCCCACAAAACCCAAAATCAAATCGAAGTTATGCAACGTAATGAGATTGCACATAATGTAGTGTAGAGACCGAAGATTACGTTACGGAAGAATGTAGAGATATTGGGTTTTAGTTAAAGCGTATATTGCGTTATGTTCAGTTAAGTAAAACGGCAATTTTTCTCTCCTTACAGAACAAAACTGCAGTACGAATCGTTGGAGGGCTCTATGATTCTTGATGGCGAAGACGACACACTGAGTGATAAGATCGGCTGTCCTTTATATACAGCGCCGGAGCTACTGTGTCCCCAGCCGACGTATAAGGGAAAACCAGCGGACATGTGGTCACTTGGCGTGATTCTGTACACGATGCTCGTCGGACAGTATCCATTCTACGAGAAGGCCAACTGCAACCTCATCACTGTAATCCGTCACGGCAACGTCCAGATACCCACTTCGCTCTCAAAGTCGGTGCGGTGGCTCCTGTTGTCTCTGCTACGCAAGGACTACATGGAACGCATGACCGCCACCCACATCTTCCTGACGCCGTGGCTGCGGGAGCAGCGTGCGTTCCATCTCTATCTGCCCGTTAATGTGGAAGTGGCCGAGGATTGGGACGAAACGGGGGACAGCGACGATGGCGCTGCAGTCATCGACGAAGATGAAGGCGGGCTCTGTCCCCTGGGGGATAAGAACGAGTATGCGGATATCGGCGTAGAGCCACTCGACTATACGCGCAGTACACTGCAAATGGCCCAAGCCAATGCATTGAGTGCGGACGTGGAAATGGGCTGATCGACGCACCGGAAGTCCCCGACGGGTTGCTTTTATGGTAACGCTTGGAAGCAGCGTTAGCTGCTTCTTCATTCAGTTGCAGCTGAGGAAACAAAAAAGCACAAGGCCTCGCCGGGTGGTGTCATGGCTATGCAATTGTGGCTATGGCTTGCTGCTCCCACACTATTCCGGTCCGATCCGATCCGGTTCGGGGCGCGCTTAAACTGAATGCGTTCCACATCTTCCTGCAGGTGGTACTGCCAACAAAGACTTAAAGCCTCGCTTAAACTCTCTCAGACACAAGAACTCACTGCCTTCCAATAAACACGAGGACGGAGATTCGTTTATGAATTCGTTCTTCGTACTCTCTCACCTTCGCAACCGATTCTTCCTAAAACAAAAACCAACTTATGTACAATATAAACATTATAATTTTTTGTAAACTGTTGATCTTATCAAAAGACAGTCGCCCTGATTTTTTTTTTTTTTTTTTTTTTTTTTTTTTTTGGGCTCTAAAAACTTTAGTTTTCCTGTTAAAAGTGCAACGAATGCAAATTGTTATTTATTATATAATATACTTTTTTTTTGTATTTCGCTTGGTCTGCCTACTATTAGAAATCTTGTAAGAGAAAATCGTGAAACCTAATAATAATACATTAAAATTTGATCTCACCAAGAACCAAACTGACTACAAATCTATCTATATTTCTATATTTTACTTGGAGACAGCCAACTTATGAGCCTTGTGGAGTTATCTCAACGAAAGTATACTTCGCTTGAACCTCTTTCATTTGGTATGAACATGTGGCTCCTGGAGGCTAACCTAACTATAGTTGGCCAGTTAGATGTAGAACTTTCTAAATTTAAGTTTAATACAAAATAACTTTATAGTTGATTTCCGCCAGATCGGATAAGATGTAGTACTATTACCTATTGGGAGACTTTGTTTAGTTTAGGAAGATCTCGTAAATTGGCGGGGATGGAATACCGAAGGGAATACCAAGAGCTTTCACTAGCTAAAGGTAATAGCTTGGAATAGTTATAGAAATATCGGAAGACTTCATTATGACATTATCTTTACTGGATTTTCATTCATTATTATTTAAAAAAGTTGAATTTTGAGATCTTGGAATTCTAACTGAACAGGCTATACAGTTAAAATTAATTTCTCGAAGATCAATCAAGACTTTTCAGTTAAAGGTTAAAGAAATTCATGCTAAAGCTCGGGCTAGTTGAAGGGGGAAGAATAGTATTTATCATGATGGCGAACGTGACTGCCAGAGCACCATCATTACTTTTTGCCATGCAATATCAATAAACTGACTACACTGGGGCCAACTGATATTATGAACGGCAGGGTATTTTCCTATCAACAAGATTCCTCAACACCACTGTCTTCCGACATGCCGACGTGACGAGGGGCTGCACATGTGTGCATACTTACGGATTGTATATGTACATCGCATGCACATGTGTGTGTGAGTGTGTGCCGACCTACCTGTGATCGAGCAAAACACTTCCATTCGTCGTCAGATTATGAAATTGCCGACTGAATGAGAACTGCGAGCGAGCTTACTGCGCAAAACGCAAAAACTGCTGACAGCGACGTCACCTTCGCACATTGTGACTCTCGAATTTCAGAGCTCAATGCCTATTCTAAGATATCAGTTATAGGTTCCAGAATGTTCAGATAATGTTAGGAAACGTAAGAAAACGTAAGCAACGAACGTATCGTGGTGGAAGTTGGCTAGCAATTAAAAGAACGTTATGAAAGCATCTGCATTGCATCTGCAGCATACATTTATCGAAATTTAATTTCTTCATTCTGGATTCCGGCTGTCCCAAATTTGCAATCGTGACCATTTTCAGTAGATAGGTAGATAAAGGCCATGGCGATTCGGATTGCCATAACTTGGAACAGCAGGAACAGTATCACATTTTCCCTCCTCATACGCACTATTATAGCTGGCTAAACTAATGTGAAACTCAAATTGAATTGAAACACTTATGGGCCATAGTCTGATGTCTGTGAAATTAAAACCAGTATAACAAACCAACAAAATTCACTTTCAAAGTTCTAACATGTAAGTGCCCTTAAAACTATAAAGTAGACTAGAACCATGTCAACTACTTTCCACGACCCCAACCTTTCAAAGCCGTTCCACTTATTTAGTTTCTCTCGTTAACGTTCTGCAGCTTTCCAATTTCTACACTATTCCGATTCGATTTGACCATCGCTATTGCTTCCTTCTTCATCCAAGTACACTTTCATTCGTACGGTATAAAAACCAACCAATTACGTGAGATTGATTTATTCGTAATTAAAGTAAAAATCTCGAACGAGATGCGATATACTTTCTAGACAGATCAAACATTTTCCACGACATTTTTTGTCAATCAAATGTTTTCTTCAGGTATTTAGCACAAGTATTTCGGCGGAGACTCGTGACTAATTGCGGAAACTGTGTACTAAATAACTGCAAACTTTTATAGTATAGGTGCACTGTACGCACAGACGCAATTATACATACTGTATATACAATATATATATTCGGGACCACTGTCCCCAAAATTTTCAGTTCCTCATTATTTATTTATACAGCAGGCTTACATCGACAGATGCAAATCTCTTGCGTGACGTTCTGAATTTAGTTTTTATAATTAATAAAGGTGGTCACGCCACTCGTACATTTGAATTTCCATTTTTATTCAGACAGGATGTATCTCTACAGAAGGCCAATCAAGCAGAAGGACTCTTGTTTCAACGACAGTCTGAATCACAAGAGTCTGCTTACAAAATCCGGTTGCTCCTGCTCTTACAGTCCCTTAGAATTAAGCGTACTTGTAATCTTTAAGTACAGGGTATACAAAAATGGACTCCATTTTTAATAGGATCCACAATTCAGTAAGTAACGGAATACCCTCAGTGCAATTATAAAAATTTCAAGCAAAAACTCGCAAATAAAATACTATCTCTTCTTTTCAACTTTTGGTATTTTTCAAGAGATTTTTTGCTTTTAGGATTCAGTCACACTGCAAACTTTATTTTTACCAAAAAATGTAAATAAACCATATTTTTGCGAAATTCCATTGAAATTAATAATGAAGATCACAGATCTGAACGTTGACTGTCTTCTGGTGATTTTCAAGTATTGCTCCGAGAGCGAGTTGATGTCCCTAGGCAAGGCTAACCAGTACCTAGGAAGGATTATAGATGCTCACATTTTTTACCCACTTACGAGGGACCTTCTCTTGTGCGGCCATAGAAATGAACCTTGTGTGGAAAAAAGGTCTGAATGGTTGAATAGGATGTGGAAGCGAAGGCAGTGTCTGTTAACAGCATATTTTATCATCGTTCAGAAACAAAACGCGTCTTACTTATCATGAGAGACTTCAAGTATCGCGAAATTGGCTGAGCGGAACATACCGCGAACGTCCCTACTATCACCATGCGCATCTGTTCCCAACGAAGTTGTGCCTCGAAAAAGACGCCTTGTACGTCACGCATGACAGTTATTTACGCAAATACCGGCGACCGACTACCGAAGCCCTGCCCCGATTGTTTGACGAAGAGATCACCACTCCCACGAGAAGCGACATATCGGACTTTGTAAAGAGGCAAGACACACTCTTTGCGGGTCGCGTCTGTGGCGCGTGCTTTCTATGCGATGCAAATGGTATCACCGAACAGCAAATGCACCAGCCCAACGAGTACCTATACTGCGTCGACTTCATAAATGACGTATATGTCACCAGCACCGATACATGCTGCAAGGTGTGGCAGCGTTCCCAAGAGTTTGGACTGACGCACTTTGATCTGGCCATGAAACTGCAGCATTCATTCAAGTCTCTGAAATTGAGTGCTAATGGTGAATGGCTCTATGGGGGTCTCTACACAGACAAAGGTCGGCGTGCCTTGCGGGCCATCCACGTGGACAGGTAGCTATATATTTACAGATCGCTAATTTTTCAATAATGCTGACCCGATTTGTTTCCACAGTGGCGAGGAGGTTGTTCACAGCTCAAACACCATTTCCATATATGATCTGAAAATAAAGGATGAGCACGTTCTTTTCACGGCCAATTTCGATACAACATTCAGAATGTTTGACCGACGCATCGATCGAGATGTTGCCATTTGGGAGGATCCGTTCGACTCGTCTTTTTACTGCCTTGAGTACGATGGCCTGTATGCGGTGCTCTGCGGCACCAATCGACATGCCCGCGTCAATCTCTACGACATTCGAATGCCCAAATACGTGCAGTTATTCTTTCCCGGCCGTACGCGTCAGCGGAACTGCCAGTCGCCCGTTTACAGTCTAGCCTGTGATAGCCAATATTTGTTTGTGGCCACGGACCACAATCTGCGGGTGTTCGATTTCAAAGCCAACTGCGGTGTTCGCAGGGACTATAGCCACATCTATGATTTTAATGGCTAACAAAGAACCTTGTTTTTCAATTGTCAATGGCCAAAAAATGTATAGCAGACTACCCGCAGACTTATGCACTAGATATTCACATAAAAAAAAATCGGTTAAGCAATCCTTTTTAGTTCAAAGAATGCCAGCCAAGTAAAAGCGAATAAGGCTATATATACGATAAAAAATATAACATACAGACGGATCACTACAGATGTCTATTATTCTAAAAAAGGCCTCGTTGCACTTTGACCATTTATGTATATATATATTTTAATTGCTAACGTAGTAGAACAACAATAACACTGCTGGGGAAAGTTGAAAACAACCCGGCGTCAGAATTTTAGTTATAATTTTGTATCGGCCAGTAGGATTATGTGGAAGATTCCTGTAGTTGAGGCTTTCAATGAAGCGACGAATTTTGTCGGGTTCTTTTTCCCAAATCTGGTTGAGATCTCCTTCTGCTCCATCGACAGGATTCTATTTCTACTAGCTTCAAATTTTTAAGCTGATATCTAAGCTTACAGATCAGGTCTTACTAAAGCAGAGGTGGCAAACACATAATGCGAATATGTAGAATAAAGTGAGCCGAAACACGAAATTTAGGTTAAAATCCCTCTACTTTCATCAACAAATTGTGAAAATATTTAATGTTAGATTGTTTAAAAAAAAACTATATTTTTTTAAAACATATTTTATTGACCTGCCGACAAATTGGAACCACAAAACTTATTTGCTAAATTAGAAACTTTAAAACATCCACTTAAAAATCATGTACACAAACGTTATGATAGAAACTTATAAGTATGCATGAATATCGTATCGTATCGTAAAGCTACATATGGACATATGTACCTTGATGCATGTATGTAATACGTGATGTACATGGACTGTACGTTGCGCGCGAGACTTTACTTTGACTTTCAAATTGCAATTTCCTGGTCTAGTTGTATTTGTAATACGTTTCCGTGAGCTATAATCTATCACTGTAGAAAATTAAACTAAAACTACCAGAAATCGTTGTAACATATGTATACTCGTATCTTACAACGTTATGCTAGTAAAATTCACTTATGAAAGTACACAGACACGTGCATATGTTCGTCAAATCGGTAAGGAAAGGAAAGGAAAGCGGAAGTTCGGCTCAGGTTGGGGGCCAAAATTCGTCGTGATTTTTTTAGCAGGCACTTTTATCTATTCTGTAATTTCATGCATTTACAACTGGCGGCAACCTTGCGATGTATAAAAACGTGTATAAACTTAAGCCGAAAAAAAATTATGTTGAATACCGAGATAATAGTCTGCAAAGGATCGATCCATTTTTCATATTTCCATTGCCCAAGTAATCTTAGGTCTACTGTACACGGAGGAACATGGTGCTACAGCGACTACCTAGAGTGTTTGCTTGCTGGCGAAAGCGGCGGTGATTTCTCTGAAGGCTTATCAGCTGTGGAAGGGATCGGCGGTTCTGCCGCACACGCACTCGCATCCGTGACTATGTGCTCAGCGCACTGCGGATGGTCAAGGCCTTCATTTAGAGCGGCTGCAAGCTCGCCATTGAACTGCAGTAGACATCCCAGGGCACCAAAATATCCCTCATGCTCCAGGAAGAGTCCCTTCATTGTGCCATTCGACCAGAACTCCATAGCGTACGCCAGCAGCTTCATGGATATGGGGTTTACACGTAGAAAGTTTCCCACAAAGACCACCTAAAAGATTTATCAAGTTAGTCTGTGATTCCAACCGATCTTGTGATCTTGTGGGTAATATCTTACCCTGTCAATCTTCTCATTCAGTGCACACATCCGTGCTATGGAGCCAATATTGTTGGTTATAGTGACTAGTGTGGCATTGGCCAGGTCTTCGCGGGACACTGAAACACGCTTGTCATCGATGTGCATTTGGCCAAAGCTGAAAATAAACGGATCGGAATATGTACAAAAACTGGCTTTAAAGGGAAGCTCGGCTTTTATCGTGTGTTACCTGGATGCCACCAAATCTCCGGGCAGACCAAAGCGATTGTAATCGCCGCCATAAATGTCCTTTACCAACTTGTCCACCTTCCTGTTGTCGCCCTTGGTAGCTAGCTGTATAGCTTCCTCAAAGGTTGTGCAGCCCGTAAGCAAACAGCATAGTCCGAGGAATGTACCGCCGCCCAAGCTAGACAAAACGAAAAGCGAAGCCAAGGAATTAGGGAGGAGAATTCTTTACTCTATTAGGAAATGTACCAACCTTGTGCCTGAGATACGCTTGTAGTTGTCGGGTCCGTAGACAGCCAGAATGGACACACCGGAGCCAACATTCACCAATATGAATGGAAATGGTTGCGAAAAATTGAATGCACGCTTCTCGCTTTTGCTGCAAGAAAGAGAATCATCGAAGCTACATTAATAGTATAATATAAATGTGTCTGATGTGGTGTGGCCTTTACTTACATGATGTCTCGTGCGTTTTCATAGTAGTAGCATTCGGTGCGATTGTGAAGATCGGCAAAGAGTATACCCTTTATTAGCGTATCGAGCTCGTCGAATTTGGCCAGCTTCATGTTAACCTGATCGCGAAAATCCTTCTCGAATTTGAACGCTCCTCCCCCCGTGGCGCACACAGTGGTCACCAGTTCGGCCATGCCTTTTTGCTTGGCCAGGGACAGAAAGTTGCCCATATCTGTGGTCTGAAACCTAATGAAATGCAGGGACCCACGTCTTTTACGTATCTCCACATTGTCCATCTGCAAGAGAGATGATTAAAGAAAGGGTTAATCATTTATAAGAAGTTATTTATAACTCAAAGAATCTTTGTACTTCGAGTATTTGTTCTTTTTGCATTGCGTTGTGCGTCACAGTGCGTTGTGCAAGATGCTTTGAAATGGAACATTCCAAGTACTATTTCGTATATATTAGAGGCCAGTTTTTTTGGCCAGGAACACGAGTGCACTAAGCTTCATAAATATGCCAATAGACTGACGACTCGACGCGCCCCATTAAAAAAACAACAGCCACAAGTGCAAAAGTCAACGATCGCGCCATGTAAGCTTTTGTCGTCAAAGCCTTCCCTTCCTACAGTGCGAGTACGTATACATTTATATGTATGTATCCGTAGTTTTGCTATTTATTCAATCTACCTTTTGGCACTGCCCTATTAGGTAGTAGTTTGTATTTCCAAGTGCCAGCCACCCAACCAGCGAGCGTGCGCATCTCTGATTTGACATACATATGTACAGTTGAAATACAGTAGAAGGGTTGCTCTTTTGAGCTAAAATCTCTATCATCAGCTATTCATTCAGGGATTCACCCGAATCTTTGTGAATCTTTGTGAAACGATGCACAGCCCTAAACTAAGCACTCCAGTGCGGTGATGTACAAACGGAAAGCTTAGACACACAGAGTAACAAGCGTGCATATGAAATCATCAGACGACGACCCATTCCGACCTGCACAAGGTGACTTGTTGACTCTCGACGCGCAAATATCGCCTCTTGATCATATTTTAGATGATAATGATGATGATGGAATAATGGCCCTCAAAAGTGCTTCTTCCACATTTTGTTACAAAAGGCACACCACACCTATTCCATCCAGTATTCATGATTAAAAGCAACGAATGTCATCAACCAAAAGTGCTTGGCTCTAGAGGTGATAATAGTATGGTATTTGAGTGCCTTTAAATCATTGATCGAACTCTGCCTCTGTCTGCCTGTGTGCTCGTGTGAGCGGAGCGGGATCACCTTACCTGTAAGTGCGTATCGCGGTGTCCGGTTTTGCCATATGCAGAGTTTTTGGTTAGATAACGCCGTATATTCCGTAAAATGCCCGCCTCGCGATCCTGTTCGTCTGGCGTTATATCCTTGGGTTCGAAGTACACCAATTTTGTGAGGGTGCCGCCAATGTCCATGCCAAACCATGGCATTGCTGAAAATATGGGGAGAAACCAGTCAATATTTAGTGATGATGGCATTTCATATTGGGTAACACTTCAGTCGACCTTCAGCTACGTTCGCCCTATAAATCTGAGAAATCCGAGAAATCTGTGATGTGCTGTGCGTTTACCTATCAGGAGTTTTCGTCTCCCAACTGCCCCACTATGAACTTGACAGAGGATACCGCTGCGTTGTAGCACCTTCATATGTCTCAGAAGGAAATCCCATTCCAGTTGTCACTGTTTGTGTTTGTTCACTATATCTTTTATCTGAATGTATATTAACGGAAACCGTGCCACCCTACAGTTTACACAATTATCATTGCTGATATTTGAAATTGATTAAATTTTAACTGTCAAATTTGTTATATGTATTTTTCTAGGGTTGCAATCATTCCAATCACCTCGAAACAGGAAATTTCAACACTAAAAAATGTATACAATACAATATAAAACTAAATATATATGTATACACATATTTAAGCTATAGATATAACTAGAGCACCTAAATGATACATAACATTGATGCTTGACTCGGGACGCACAAGTGAACACCGCAAATCACAACAAATTACATGTCTTGTGCAAGAATTTTTTGTTTTTATTGTTGCACACCGCTGGTGTTGGCCGCACTTTTAGCATATCGTTTTGCAGCAACCAATTTGTGTGAAATGGAACTAGACTGCATAAACTTGTAATATCGAACCAAATTCAAGTCTCGGGCCAAGTTGGCGCCGCAAAGCCAAGCAACTAGTTTCCAAAACATTACAAGAGCAAAAATGAAAAGAAATCGAACTTCAAACTGCTGGCCGAATGAATGTTTGAAAGCGTTTCGGTTCATGTTCATTGTGTCAAGATCGAAATGGCCGCGAAACTATGTCACACACAAGCATATGAATGCACATATATGTATGATGTATGTACGATGTCTGTATGGGTGTATCTTTGAGTTGCACGCACCGCTTTGGATGATAAGATCAAAGATCGATGTAAAATGTAGCGCCTCCGGCATGATGTAACCGCCGTATTGTTTATATGAACGGAATGCGCGTGTATGCAAATAGCGCGACTTTATTCCGCAGTTGAGGTACGCGAGTGAGAGGCGTAGAACGCGCCGCACATAACACGGAACTTGTAATCTAACTAACACGCTTTTCGTTTACGTTTATTCGGTTCCACCCAATCCCATATGCACACACAGGCAAGTGCGTATTTGAGGTACATATATGTACGTATGTATGAATGTGCAGTTGATTATAACTTTTTCTACACTTTATGTACAGATATAGTATGGTATGTAATCGTATAGGTAGAGCGATTAGAGCGGGCGACCATAAACCGGAAACATTTTACTCTCACACAACCGAAGGCACGACGCGTCGATGGCTTCCAACTGACGACTGAGACTGACGGATTATATATTAGCCGTCAAAAGCTAGTGAATATTGGCAACAATAGGGTAAATCGAATCGAATCGAAACATGTGCGCCCCCGAAAGGGCGTGTCAGCGAGTAAATACACCGTTTCTTATCTGCACTTTGCTCGCGTCGGTTATCGCAGGTTGAATAAATGTCTAAAATGACCAAGTACAAGTACCAAGTATTTGACCACTCAATGAGACAGTGATGTTATGTACGCGCCAGTACGAGACGACTGTTTTATTTGACTACTATAGCACTAGGGTCGTGCCTCGATCATTACGTTTCGATCATAGTTCCAGCGATGGCATGTATTAAAACTATATCTTTGCCAATCTACTATACAGAAAATACATAAATACACACATATGTACATATATACAGAAGTTGGTTCCAGGAGAGAAGTGAGAATAAAGTTTAGCCAAAGTTTCCAAACTACTTCTATTCCATTCATTATCCACCATACTATTAGGTGTGGAATCTCCCACTTCAATCTGCCACTTGAACAGTCTACAGAATCTATCAATCAAATGTTTGTCCAATTATTCCGCAGCAAAGACACATACTACATAAGCACATATGTTTAGTGATTATTCAGTATCTCGATCAGACCGAGACATATTCAATCTCTCTGTCTGTATAAGTCTGACGGAATTTCCTCGTATTATTCCTAGTGGAAACTTACACATCAGCTCATCTACAGGCGAAGCGGCAGGGCTTGGGCTGGGGCTTTGGCTGGCGGCAGTAGACAACATGTAATCGGAGGAACTGTGACGCTTGTTTTGTTGTTGTTGTTGTTGTTGTTCAAACAATGGAGGAGAGCTCGCATCCATCTCCTTCGTCGACGACTCATTCTTCAAACTGGAGGAGTCCTTGGAGCCGCTTCCCATAGCCTCACGCCATGCAGTGCGCCAAGAGTTTCGTTTTGTTGAGATCACAGGTGAAGTACTACTAGGTGGAGGTGAGGCGGTGGGTGCCAGCGAGGCGCTTGTGGATTTCTTATCGTTATGCAATTTGAATATTTTCAAATTAAATGAATATTTTGAGTCGCGCGTCGGAACTTTCATTTTGGCTGATTTTCTCAAAAAAAAAAAAAGTAGTACACACAACTACATATATCACAGGCTTTGCTTAAAGCAAACAATTGCCGCTTATTTACAACGAGCGTAATGTAGCTTCAGATTTAAACAAAATTTAATTTAAATTTCCTATGGCTCTGTGGAGAGACTCGGCTCGAGACTCGTCTCTATTTGGGTTTTTGCTTTGAGAAGACGAACAGCACAGCCAACGACGTGCGATCGCGCGATCCGATCCGTAGACCGTTCGAAAACAGGCATGAAACGCGTTTGAATGAAATTTTATTGCCACTTCGTACGATCCGAACACCAACGACGAAAACAGCGGCAACGGCAACGCCGAAAGTAAATCAGCGCCAGGCAGGCCAGCGCTTGTGTCGACGTCACCATTGCTTTCGCATATGTATAAGCTCTTCTTGTACATACATATATGCATATGTATGTACATATAGACATATACGTATAACCGTATTAATGAGCGGAGACATCGTCGAGTCGAAATGAACTTAAACATTACGAAAATACATTTAAAACAAATCCAAAGCAACAACGACCTAGTATGAACCCTCGCGAGGAGACGGGAAGAGACGTAATCGAGTTTAGCATTTTAGTGTGCGTATAAGAGAAGGGAACCCAAAGTCGTTCATCTCTCCGATGCTAGATGCAAGTCTTCTTCATCCATTCATGGTCAGACCTCAGACGCTCTTTTCGCAGAGGCCACATCATGATAAGAGAAACTGGGACGGTACAAAAAAGCATTCGCAGAGTGATGAAAGTCCATGGGACAGTTCATATGTTCATAGTCTCAATATCAGTCACTGTAACTACACATACATATAATTATCATAGATCTGACCTTCGCATGCTGCCACACATCAAGTACATTGATCACTTTCGATAATGCCACCCCGTACATACATACATGCAGAACATGAAACAAGACAGTTTGTGTAGAAAAAACTTACCTTTCGCCAACTGGTAGCTTAGGGATATCGGATCATCCTCTATCATGCTGATATTCAATATTCAATTGGCCACTCTGCCACCGAACAATAGGATAGAAAGCCAACGGGGGGGTCGCACACAAACAAATGCTTACAATTTTCGCAAAGGTTTGCAGTAATTGCAGATACGGGCGATGACTTTCGCGGGGATCTGGGTTTGTGGCAAAAACAAACTTAGAACGGCAAATGATGGGCTAGGCGGCGCTGGCTGGGACCGTGCAGTTCTACATAAGTATGTGTATGTATGTGGCACGGTTGGAGCTGGAATTGATGCCCTCGAATCCTTGTGCAAAATATGATGTATTATTCTTTTCCAAGGCGTTCGGAAAGATGATATAAGTGCTGATCTATTGAACCGACAGCATTATTGTTTGTTTATGCCACGATCTCACAATAAAAGCTTCAAAACATTGACGATTATTTATTAATTTTCAGATCAGATCAGCTGTTATAGCCAGTGTGACCGCGGAGTTATCGATAAGATATACGGTCTGACCCTCAGAAATATACCAAAATATACCGTCTTGTTTTAAAAATATACCGTAAATATACTAACGAATTCAAGTTCTATTTTACATATTCCTCGATTTTGATATTCCGTGGAATATTACTAGCTAGATAGAACATTTAGCCATGCCCACATATTTTTATCCAATTAATGATCCTATTTTCTACTTGACTGGCATATTCTAAATACTTGCTTTTGTTGGATTTCTATATAACGTTGAAAATGAAATTCGAAAACACACGGACACGACTACTGCGTGTTAGAACAGCCAGATTTTCAGAGTCAGAAACATACCGAAATACGTCACAAATTTCAAAATATACCGTAAATATACTGGCGAATTATTTGTATTCAAGTTGCATCACATTCCTCGTTTTGGATATTCCGTGGAATATAACTAGCTAGCTAAGACCCTCAGGTCTAAACTGATAATTTTATCCGATTATAACATCAATTTCCTACAAGACTGGCTAACTTTAAGTTCTCATCTTTATTGGTTTGTTTATGAAATAAGGTTTAAAAAAACCGGTCAACAAAAATGTCCACTAAATTAATTTCCTTACATGGTAACTACGCGCTAACTACACATTTGCTACATATTAACTACATTTTCATGTAATTATCAAAGGCGACACCTGAAGGGGAAATGTGTACGTTTCAAAAAATTTTGCCCGTTTTTTTTTATAAAGCCCCATGGAAGCGCCAGTGTGAAAAACCTCCGTTATCCACTTTTTGACATGCCTTTTTTTCCGACATTTTTGAAAAAATTGAGATTTTGATGGCAAACGATCAGGAATCCGATTCTGATCACGAATTAGTATTCGATGTGGCCTGGGACATGGCTCTAAGTGGCATTTCTACACGGTTTCTACATTGGTGCATTGGACAAGAGGGTGAGTCCATAACGCGTCTTAAAATATACTGGAAAATACTAGAAAATACTATGAAAAGTATAAAAATTGCGTGGTGTGTGAGCTAGACGTGGTGGCAAGAAAATCAGTGTGACCGACCCTCAGAAATATACCGTCTTGTTTTAAAAATATACCGTAAATATACTAACGAATTCAAGTTCTATTTTACATATTCCTCGATTTTGATATTCCGTCGAATATTACTAGCTAGATAGAACATTTAGCCACGCCCACATAATTTTAGGCCCTTGATGAATAAATTTTCTACGCGATTGGCTAGTTTTTGGTCCTTGCTTTTATTGTTTTTTGACTTAAACAAGGCTTAAACAAAAAGATCAAAAAAAAAAGACAGTGGATAAGCAACATTTGTGTATGGAATGTCGTCAACCGGTTATTACCAATAAATACTCGTTTTTGATCTTCCATCGAATATTACTAGCTATATAGATTTCTCAGTTTTGCCCAGGTAATTTTATATGATTAATAAATCAATTTTGATCAAGATAAACTATTTTTAAGTACTTGCATGTCAATACATGCAAAATACAATTATTTTGACTAAAACACGGTTTACAAGTTAATGTAGCCAGCAACACTGCGTACCGAAAAGAAAGTGCTGGTACCAGTGCTGGTAAGTGTTTAATAGATACAAAAATATATACTCCATAACGGCTAAACAGCTTGTTAACATTTCAAAATATTTAATTATGTACAATGTATTGCCATGATGAAAAAATGTATGTAAGTGTATTCATTTTATTAAAATTTCTTTCACACTAATTATAATTATATATATAAATAATTAGTTATAGCTAAAATTTGTTTTGACAAAATAATATTAATACAAATTGAAATGGACTGAATAACTGAACCCACTAAACAAGTGCAAGTGGAGGTGCAAGTTCGTTCATACACCGAACATGTAGCAAACGAACTTTCTGGATTAGATTAGATCCCAGGGTCTTCGGCTCTTGCGTATGTAAATATATGTATATACATACATTATATACTGTATGGTTAGTGCTGAAACCCAGACCAGGGCCGATATATTACGGGCTCATTTTGAAGTTAGTTTGAATTTTTTCTAGTTTTGACAAGAGAACTCTTGTCATTTAATTTATTTAGTCTGGAACTTTCCACTTGGATTAACAAACTGAGCGCAATGATGGCTCGTGATACTGAGAAATCGAAATTTAGTTTCCCTGCATGCTGGGAAGACGGACAAATTATGCAAATTCGTTTCTCAACGTTTCGCCCGCGTCATTTAAACATTAAAGATCATGAGACAAAGATGAAATTCTGGAAAAATCTTGTAACGCAATACCTCAAGTTTTCGGGCCAAGTCACGTTCAGTTTGCGGGATCTGCAACTAAAGTTCAGGAGAGGCGACCAACTGCCTGCCTGTCTGGATACAGTGATATCGGAGATGCACCAGCAGAAACAGATCCGACCGCGCACCGAATACGATCATGATCCAGGAAATAGCTGGACTGGATGGCTGATAAATGGCCTGGTAAAACGTCCTTTATCCTGGAGCTGGCTCAAGTTAAAGCACAGCGTTGTGGGCGAGGATGTGGAGGCGACGGCACTAGTGGAATGGATACATCTGGAAGTTTTAAATGTAAGGAGAACACACAATAACTTTAACTGCTTGCAATCGTTGACTCATTCGCACCCAGGACATTTGCGGCCTTATGATTAAGAAGTTATTGCCCGAGAACCGAGGAAAACTGTTCCATTTTGATGCGTTCAAGTCCCTTTGCGACGTCCATCACATTCGCATCCACACGGAGAAGGACATCTTTGCTTGCCTGATCACCCTGCATGCTCGTCATCTGGTTGGGTTGGAGTTCAAAACCGAAAAGCATGCGCGCAGCATTCATTTAATAAAAATACCACGTAAGTGCTGAGTCACTGACTATAACGGAGAGCCAATACTGATCCCTAACTTTATTCAATGTAGTTAAGGAAACAGACGATCTTAGCATTAATGAAGCAGATCATGCCGTTCACAGTCTACGGATCACACAAGCAGATCTACTTAAGCAGCTGGAGAACCTTGAGGAGGAAATCAAGGCAAACGACGAGAAGGCGCGTCAGTACATAAAGGAGAATAAGCGGCAAAAGGCCAAGACGTACCTTCGCATAAGGCATCTGGTTAAAAAGAATCATGGTAGTGTAAATGATCCCTCTTAGCCTTGGTTTGTTTTTTAACTCTTTCAATTGGAATTTTTCAGAGCGACGCAGCGTTGCACTGCACAACATTGAATCTCTCCTTTCTAGCGTGGATGAGGCCCAAAACAGTCGCGTAGTTCTCGATGCATATAAAATTGGCTCCAGCACATTGCAAAAAATTCTCTCCACCTCTGGCCTCAAGTACGACAGTGTCGATGAAGTTCTGGCCGATGTGCGAGAAACTCTGGAACAGCACAGAGACGTTGAAGATGTCCTGTCCAATGGCGTGGTAGATACTGCTGCCACCCAGGAAGATGATCAGCTCGAAAATGAACTGCGCGCTCTGTGTGGGGAAACTAATTCAGTATCGAATGTAGCCGTACTTAGTGATCAAGAGATGATCGAAATGTTGGCAAACCTTGAAGTTGAGGTTCCTTCAAGAGTCTTAAGAGAGTCGCAAGGGTTTTAGCAGCGCCTGGTTAAGTCTTTGTATTTGAGTTTTTTTGTATAATTTGTATTTAAGCTATGCCAAAAATCCCTTTGGTGTTTGATTTGTGCATTAAAGAGATTCCGCACGAAAAGTACGTTTATAATTTGCTTTATTCTATTTTCATTCTGTACAAAATGCATCCTTATAATAAACTATGGCTTATGGCTATGGCTAGACAAATGTTTCCATAAGTAGGAATTCGAAAATACACGAGACATACATGCTTTAGGCAGATACCTAATCGTATGTTTTGTTGTTTGTTTTCCTATCCATTATAGTATCATATACAGAACGAGAAAAGTGTACATCCAATATATTGTAAGGCAATACAGCGAAATGCTTCGCATCGCCCGAGGTGCATGTGCCGCTCCAATACTCCAGTACTCGTACCATGCTTTGCATAATATATACATATATGTATAGGCGTATAAATATAAGAAATCCGAAGCACTTTTCGAAATGCTTCTTTGTTCAGGTTCGGCCTTTATATATATATATATACATATATGTACTTATATATGTATAAATCTAATAATCACTAAGGCAAATTTGCGCTCCTATGTATTGCAGACACGCCACTCCCAGTCCAGTCCCATAGGGTTTGTTATGTGTGGATTTGGAAAAGTATCAAAATACTTAAAATCGTACAGATAAAGCAGATCAGTACCGGCAGGATGACAATAAAACGCAGTGATCTGCAAATAAACAAAAGCTATTAGAGGAATTATGATTCTTTCGTTATGTTTTACGAACCTTCCTTGCCCTAGGGCCGGGTGTCAGAGATTCAGATCCATGTCAGCCTCAAGATCAATATGGTTTATCGAGTTGGCCGTGCTATTGAAGATTTGATTATCGGATGTGCTGTTGTTGCCCGTTGGCCCCGCTGTGGTCCCGCTGTTGTCTCCGCCCGTACCTCGCTTCGATTTACCTAGCAGCCAGCAAGAGAACACTTTTTCCCAATTTTGCTCATTAATTATCGCGAAGATGGATTTGAGTTTTTACATGAGAGAGCAAGGAAATTATAAGAAAAGGAAAATCATAACGAGGCCTCAGAGAACCGTTGAAACTATATAAATAAGTACAAACCGTCATCGTCGACTGGCAGAAGCCACACATCCTTTTTTCGAACACAAAAGTACTTTTAAGTATGTTAAAAACATCAAAAATTGTGTGTGAAAACTAGTCCGATTGGAGCCTTAACTTGCCTGAACTTTTGGAGGTGTCTGGGTACACATGTTGGGATGTGGGATGTGGGAGAGATAGAATGAAGAGTGTGTGACCACTTACCTCCTGTAAAGCACAAACAGCCCTCGTCATCGCTGGGCGAGTCTCGACGCGAGCTCTTTAGCTTTACTTCCTTGCTCAGCTCGTTTAAACAGCGCTGATAGTAGTCGTAGTCCTTCAGATACCACACGGGTGGCCAGCGATGTTCCCGCAAATATTCTTGATTATCCTGGTGCAGCGCCTTTAGGCCCTTGAGTGAGAACTTACAAATAATGTTGTAATTGACGCACAGATACGACATGCACCATTCGGCCAACTGATGTGCGTTGTGCAGCTGCGAGGGAAAACACGATTAGTAATGGAAATACTTCACAATTGACAATAACTAACCTTTACTGGCTCCAGCAACTTTAAGCAATGATCCACTGTTTCATTGGTTTCGTTCTGTGAAATTAGTGTGAGATCCTCGATGACTCGGCACTCAACTAGATTGAGCAGACGCGGCAGGCATAATCGATTGGCTAGCTCTAGCAGATTGAGACATTTGACGGCCGAAATAGGTGGAATCTGGTCAGTGTACAGATAGCACAGTAGCTTATGGAATGTGTAGATTGTAACGCCAGGGAATACGATCTAACACACAAAGAAACTTGAGCTTGTTAATACACACACACATATATTATCAAATACTACTACTGCATCCTCATCTAAGACTCTTACCACATTGGAATGGGCTTCGCGAAAGTCGCCTAGCAGCATGGCGCGCATCACGTCGCACCGTCCCACCAGTACAGCCCGGTGTGCCTGTTAAATTACAAAAAAATTTAACGTAGAAATGCTTGAAATATTTTAAAGTAGACGTGGGCAGGGTTTTTATACCCGATATCCAAAGAGTATAGGGGTATATTCGATTTGTGGTGCAAGTGGATGTGTAACACCCAAAAGGAAGCGTTTCCGACACCATAAAGTATATATATATTCCTGTAAGCATCGATAGCCGGGTCGATATAGCTTTATCGGTCTGTCCGTCTTGTTTGACGCCTAGTTCTTAGAGCTCTAGAGCAACCAAATTTGTTTTCAAAATGTTTGCCCCGCCACCTTCCTTGCAGAATCATAGAGAATGAGCATATCCACCAGATTGCCGAATCTGGATCAGATTGGATCATTTTTATAGCCAGAAGGAACAAATGAAAGTGCAGTGGCAACGCTACGCCTTACTACTACGCTACGTTTACTAATTTTCTCTCTCTCTCTCTCTCTTTCTTTCTGTCTGTCACTCTCTTCCTCATGCAGTGTGCGAGCTCTGGCGGAGGGGAGCGAGATAAAACGGCTGGTGTTGTTGTGAGAATAGAGAAAAAAGAGGCAGATATAAAAAAAAGCTAACATGTACATATACTAACTGATGATCGGGTTTAAACGTTCCCGCTCGTTATTTTAAAAAATTAAAAAAAAAGAATACATAAAACCTTTATAATATTTCGGTTGTGCGTCTGGTAGACGGCGGTTGTCGAACAATTAATAAATCTCAGAGCAAGGACGTACCTAGCGCTCCTCTAAATATATATCATCTCACCTTCATTAAACCGTCATCCAACTCAAAGGTGACATCGCTGAAGCAGCCGTCCCCAATGCAATGACGCTCCAGACTTTCTTTGATGCGCTGAAATGGCAAGGAGAGAGCGAGTTAAATCGGAATAGACATAATCAGAAGGCATGACTTACAAGACAAATGTGCGGATTTGGTTCATCACTGGCGGAGCTGTCCATAACAGTTTGTGGCTTGGACAGAAGCTGTGTCAGTTGCGGAAGTTCTAACAAATCGGCGGCATCTCTGATTTCCTGTGAGTAAGCATAATCGATTGAAAATGTAAGAAGCATAATGGTTGGCTTTCTTTACCTGCAGATTGTTGCAGCTTTTGTCAATGGTGCCCGTATAAATAAACCTGAGGCATTGGTGCAGGGCCTGGGGCGAGATGAGCTTGCTGAGTGTCACAATTGTTTGCAGTCCGTTCACGCCACGCTGGTTCTCCACCTGCATTAGGCGTATGCTCTGTAGAACAGGATGATGTAGCTCTCTGTACAGATCGTTGGAATGCTTTGACTCTAGAGGCAGGGCCTGATAGCTAGAGCGTCGCTTCAAATGTTCCCACATCCTGTGACCATACAAAAATAAAGGTTGTTAGCCCAGGCTCCAGATTCAAAGACAACTGTCATCACATACCGCTGTGTTCGGGATTCGTAGCGAATAAGAGATTCAGTGTCGTCGTTGAAGTCCGCAATGGTCGCCTCTCCGAACGTTGAGCTGACCATACTGGACTCGCTGCTGCTGCGACCTCCCATGTCGCTCAGCTCTGTGCTCAGGAGACGCTGGAATGTACTGGATGCGGCAGATAGCATAAATCTATGCACGGCAAACTTGGTTCCCCCTGCCCCCACCAGGATGAGGTCTGTGTAGGCTTGCGACAGGAACATGTTGTAGATATCCTGCCGGTAGTGACCCACCATCACGGTGACCTCTGGTGGCGGCGGTTTTGGCGGCCGGAACGGTGCCTGCAGCAACGGTTTCTGCACCTTCTTCAGGTTTGTCATCCAGAACCGCTGCTGACGCCGGGCAATTAACGCCGAACGGATGGCGTTCTCAAACACTTCATTCACGCCAAAGTACGTAAAGACACTGGTCTCGTAGTAGGCAACGCCCAGCTCCTTGGCCACAGCTCGTGCCTCGTCCGGCATGACCAGGTCGCTCTTTAGGGCGGCCCTAAAAAAAACAAAAAGAGGCAGAAAGGGTAAACGACGGGACTTGTGCTTGGGGTGTGTAAAATAGCATACCGCACAAAAGTACCCTTTTCACCAAAATATGAGAGATAATTCTCATCGCGGTACATGTAACGCAGATCGTTTTTGCAGCCCACGAGTATCACGGGAACATCGGGACAGAAGCGTCGAATTTCGGGATACCACATAACCTTGCAGTTTCGCAATGAAATGGGGCTCGCAATGGAGAAGCACAGCAGCACCACATCGGATCTGCCAAAGAGAAGCGCGAAAGATTAGATACGCTCTAAAAAGGCAATCATTCTATATAATCGTTGACCAACCGTCCGTAAGCAAACCGTCGGTCTTTGTCATGATCGCCAAATGTGTCCCACAGCCGCAGCGAGACATTCACTCCATCGACCACCTCCCATGACCTTTCAAGTACCTTGAAGACAATAAAGGAATTATAAGGAATGAATACATGTAGGAACGATTGCAGCTTACGTCTTTGTATATGCGATACTGATCGATCGCCCACACGGTTGGTACATGCGTGGAAAGCAGCTGCGAGAGCGAAACATGCTTGTTGCAGGCTCGTGCACAGATAAGTCGCGTCTTACCCACTGCTGTGTCTCCCACCAGTACGCACTTAACCAGCTCTTGATGAGGCTGTTCGTTATCCATGTTCGACAGGAAGGCAACTGAAAGGGTTCGGGTTCGGGTACGGGTTCCCAAGGGTACTCCCACAACTGGATTCTGCACTATAAAAAGAAAAACGAAAAACAAATGAACTGTTATTTCTCTATGTAAATATGGTATATGTACATAGATCGGTAGATTAGGTAGGTTATAGATTGCTTTCGAAGATCGTATACTTATTACCCGCGGAACGCACAAAGCAATTAGTTATAGATATTTCCTTCTGCCCTTATGAACATTTTGTATTTTTGTATTGCGGAATAGACGTTCGACTAAAGCTTGTCTTCTTATTTTTTGGTTTAACGATATTAAGAGTAGAAAATCCATTTTCGGCATATGCTAATCAAGTGAAACCCTGTCAGCCATACGGTTACCTTACGGTAGGGTGTGCTTTCGTCACTAGAGTAATAATTGTACCTGTTCTGCTATGTTTACGTTTTTCAATGGAAACCAGTAAAAGGCGTAAAGCAAGCCACAATTAAGAATCTTTCCATACAGTGGGATATTGCTGTTGCTTTAAAAATCGATTCAGATTGGATAAGTTCGAGGGCACATGCTAAGTTTTTATTCAACAATCTCGTGAAGTCGAGATATGATAATTAATTAATAATACACAGACGCAAGCAAGAACTCTGAAGTCGATATGCTCGACTGGAGAACTATCAAGCCACTTTTTTTTGTGAAAAAAAACTTTGAATATTATCTACCTGCATTTGTTAGCAAAAATTACCTATAAACTTTAGGTCAGTCATTTATTGTTAGGTTACTGCAGAAGAGACACGCATTTTTGAATGATCTTTTTTAAAGCTACTCGTGGCACGATCCTCTCCTACAAAATGACAATGCATTGACCCCTGCCGAGGCACGCTCTGGCTGCCGTCCAAGCAGCTCTTTTGGTCTCGTCTCTAATTGAATTTAATTGGAGCTGCAATAACAATATCCGCGATCAAACCTCAGCGACAAAGAGACCACACACACCAGACACTGCATGTGTAAGATCTCCATTCTCGGGCGATCCTGGGCGATCTTGAGATTGAGAGTTTCAGTCTATTTTTGGAATTGGAACAATTAAAATTAAATCAAACATAGGAAGACGCAATCGATCCCCACGCCAGCAAGCAACGATTTAACATTTTACGATCGAGCACAAAAGTACTAGAAGTTCTGTAGTTGGAGTTTAAACAACAGAATTATAATTCGAGACTTTCAACAATGAATTGATAATGGAAAGAAAACAAGAACAAGCGCTGAGGCTTCGTTTGATTTGCTTTTGTTTTTGTTTTTTGGCACAATCTTGACTTGTAATTGTATTTATGAAGGGGGAGGCTCAAGTCAAGTCAAGTAAATAATATTATCGCAAATTACGCCAAAGGAGATAGCAATTAAAGAGGTCGGTCGCTTGCATTGTCAACAAAGATAGAAAAAAAGCTTAATTATGGGTAATCTAGGTTTAATTCAGTTGAAATTCCAGAGGCGATTCTGTTTTTAGATCAAAAGATAGGGTATCATAAGGGTCTTAGTCATGCATCATGCTCTGATTGCCATCTTTTCGTGAATGCCGAAATGTCTCCTTTTTATTTTGCTTGCCTATTGATTTTCTCTTACCCCCCCAACACACACACGCACACATAGCACGAGCACGAACGCACACAGACACGGCGCACCTACACTAATACAATTGTATGTGGATCTTAAAGCTCCCTCACACTCACGCTCTGCTCTGAGGTTTTCTTAGGAAAATCTTAGGAAACCGTTTAAACAGCCATCCATCCCCGGACACGACCATCGTACATGCCATGTATTAAATAAATTACAACTTTTATACCGAAGCAAACATCAATGTGACATTCACTTGCACTTTTTAGCACGCATTACCTCTGTGTGGGTGCACACGGTGAATAAACAATTTGTATTGGCAATTGATTTGATTGTCGGTCCAGCTGGATGATTAGCAACTAAATAAATGAGATACAGTGAACACATACCTTGTGCTATCTGCCTCACAAGCTCAAATTTTACGCGTTTCGCCCAATGTTCTTACTTTTGCGTATTGCACTTATCATCAACACACACACTAAAGCACAACATTTTTACAATAAATTGCCATTTATTTTTGTACCAACACATAAACCACAACACAGGTCCTGGTTAAACGCGCTTCACGGTAAGAAAAATGCCATCGTTGCGTTTCCGCTGCACTGTAGTTGACTCATTAGCTTTTATTTCATGCGGAGTACCAGAATAAACGGATAAAATGCAGTTTCATTTTCAAAATATACATATACCGATGAAAAACCGAACTTAGCCCACTTAAACCCCCTTTATTTAAACAGGATAACAACTTGAGTTAATAATACTAATAATAATTACTCTTGTTGGTCCATCTTATCCTTTATCTTTGCTTAAACAAAAACCACGATATCATTTACCTAAACTGCGCTAAAATTCTTTAAGTTTCATCATTTTCGAGGAGAGTATTTTCATACCCACTGGTCTACAATGGGTTAATCGTTCCTGTCCATGATCAGGTATCATATTCCTCGATTTTGATATTTGGTTGAATATTACTCGCTAGAAAGGACCCTCAGTCCTCAACATATAAATTTATCACATTGATCAATAAATTTTCTACAAGATTAATTACTTTAAAGTACTCCTTTTTATTGGATTGTGCCTAAAATAAGGTTTAAGCCAAAATGGTCAAAGCATAAAACGTAAGTGTGTTCGGAATTCTACGTAATTGTTGCTGGTCAACAGGTATCCGCTATGAGTATGGACATCGTTATACCCTATTTAATTTAATTAATTTAAAAAAATTGGTTTTCCAAGCTGATTTGAAACACTACTAATGACCTTTTTTTAGATTTACATATTTTAGACCTATTTGTGCATATGATTAGTTTCCTGTATATATATCTCGATCCCGATACATATTCTTGGTCTCTGTAAGAAGACCATAAACTGCAAAATTTCCGTTGAGATAGCTTTAAACAGGGACTTACTTACTAGTATCTGCATTCATTGGAGCCTGAGATGACAAACATTTCCTCAACCCTATAATATCCTTTTCCCTAGGATATATGCAGACCGCACAACGAGGTGTTTTATAAAATACTGTAAAAACTCAAAAATACTATGAAAAGTATAAAAATATGCAAAGAAGTGTATGTATGAGCTAAACACTGTGTCCTAAACTGGCAATATTTAAATGCATATTGCACCGCACTAAACGAAATTTTCTAGTTTTAAGGCAGATTTTCTTGCCCAGCCAGTCGACAGCGAGTCCTCGATCCGCTACACATAGGAGCCATTGAGGAAGGCCCGGACGATGTACTTGGTCTTCTGGTCCGTCCACTATATGCGCCTCCCGCGACCGTCTCTCCCTTTTTCCGTTTCTTTTCCATGCATCAATGTGCTCTATATGCATGGGTGAGTGAGCGAGTAGAAATTGATGGTGCTACGGATGGTGACTCTGGGCAGAAGAGATCTGAGCTTTATTTTTTAGACTTCGTAATTGGTAATTATTGGATACTTTTCCTACATTTCCCGCGGATTCATTCATCTGATAAATATACCGTCTGACCCTCAGAAATATACCGTTTTATTTTCAAAATATCAAGTCAAAATATACCGATAAAAAAAATTTTTTATTATTAAAAAAAAATAAAAAAATGCGGCGAATATTACTGTGCTGTGCGATAGATCGATTACTTAAAAAAATATTTTTCTGTATTATATATCGATCCAATATGAATATTTCACAGAATTTGTTCACGATGTGGCAACTCTTGACGTACATATGTTAATGGTTATTGTTGTTGCAAAACGAATAGTGTAATTAAAAATTTTGCAAAAAATTCTATTTTATTAATTTACCGGAGGAGAATCCTTCTCGTGGGCACTAGTTTAGGCCGGCAACAATTTGATAGATACTCCACTCAATGTATTTTTCTTGTAGAAAATCGATATTCACCATAACAGCTCTTCTAAGTCGACGGTTCGTTTCGTGCATTACATCAAAGACATCACAGTTTAAAAATAATTTCATTTGGCAGGTTGAATACACAAAAAACACAGTTTGTAGTTGCTCAGCGATCATTTGGCTCATTTCCTAAATCCAAGATGACTCTGAGCGAGACAAATTCCCAAAAAATATTACCGAAAAAGCTAGAGCAAATGGAGCCAATTCTGCGGTAAAGTAACAACTATTCGCTTTTTCTGGTGATCTCACAAACATATAGTATGTATCCTGCAGGTTAAACAACATCGAGAAATCGCAGCAGGACACCCGCGACTACCGAGGCCTTCAATTGGAAAATGGCCTTAAAGTACTGCTCATCAGCGATCCAAACACCGATGTGTCAGCAGCTGCACTCTCCGTTCAAGTGGGGTAAGTATGATGCCCGAGGTGGATGGGATTTGTTAATTAATTCTTATCGGGTCAATTGCAGCCACATGTCTGACCCACAAAATCTTCCCGGACTGGCTCACTTCTGCGAGCACATGCTGTTCTTGGGCACGGAGAAGTATCCGCATGAGAATGGCTACACGACATACCTCTCGCAGAGCGGTGGCAGCAGCAACGCCGCCACCTATCCCCTCATGACAAAGTACCACTTCCACGTGGCACCTGACAAGCTTGACGGAGCCTTGGATCGCTTTGCCCAGTTCTTTATTGCTCCATTGTTCACGCCCAGTGCCACAGAGAGGGAGATTAATGCAGTAAATACCCAACTCCATGCTCGATTCACCCAGATATGGACACTAACAAAAAACTCGTTGCAGGTCAACTCGGAGCATGAGAAGAATTTGCCCAGCGATCTGTGGCGCATCAAACAGGTGCATCGGCACTTGGCCAAGCCAGATCATGCGTATAGTAAATTTGGTAGCGGCAACAAGACTACGCTCTCCGAAATACCCAAGTCCCTGAACATTGATGTGCGCGAGGAACTACTTAAATTCCACAAAGAGTGGTACTCGGCCAACATAATGTGCCTGGCTGTCATTGGAAAAGGTATTCTTGGTTATCCTTGGGCTATTTAGAAATAAAAAATGAATATTTACAGAATCCCTGAACGAACTGGAGAGCATGGTCATGGAGAAGTTCTCTGAAATTGAGAATAAAAGCGTGGCGGTGCCAGAATGGCCACGTCACCCGTATGGGGAGGATCGTTACGGACAGAAGGTGAAAATAGTCCCCATCAAAGATGTCCGCTCGTTGACAATCAGCTTTACCACAGACGATTTAACAAAGTTCTACAAATCGGGCGTAAGTTCAAGGTACCACAAGCGTGTGGCTTTTTTATATCCATTTGAATAAAATATGGAAAGATTTTGCTATAATTGTGGTTTCTTACAGCCCGACAACTATTTGACACACCTTATCGGCCACGAGGGAAAGGGAAGCATATTGTCTGAGCTGCGACGTCTCGGCTGGTGCAATGAGTAAGTGTTCTACACAATGCACTTCCATGGAGTTGCACTCAACTAAATATTGATTCTGGTTTCTTGCAGTCTAATGGCCGGACATCAGAACACACAAAACGGCTTTGGGTTCTTTGACATTGTGGTGGACCTAACACAGGAGGGCCTGGAGCATGTGGATGATATTGTGAATATTATATTTCAGTATTTGCGCATGCTGCGCGAAGAGGGTCCCAAGAAGTGGATATTTGACGAATGCGTTAAGCTAAATGAAATGAGGTTTCGGTTCAAGGAAAAGGAACAGCCGGAGAATTTGGTTACGCATGCCGTCTCCTCCATGCAGATATTTCCCCTGGAAGAAGTCCTCATTGCACCATATTTGAGCAACGAATGGCGGCCAGATTTGATTAGCGGCCTACTGGATGAGTTGAGGCCCTCCAAAAGTCGAATTGTAATTGTTAGCCAAAGCTTTGAGCCGGCCTGTGACCAGGCAGAGCCCTACTACAAAACCAAGTACGGATTGGAGCGCATACCCACGGATATTGTGCAAGTATGTTGTGGCCCCCCTACTCCTATCTATCTATAGCACAAGAGCGAAGCGAGTGTGCAGCGGGCTAGCTCCCTAGTCCATAATATTATTATAATATCTGATATTCTTGCAGAGCTGGGAAAAGTGTGATCTGAATGAGAACCTCAAACTGTCACTGCCAAACAGCTTTATACCAACCAATTTCGACATTGCCGATGTTCCAAGCGACGGACCCAAGCATCCGACCATTATCCTGGACACGCCCATTTTGAGGGTGTGGCACAAGCAGGACAATCAGTTTAACAAGCCCAAGGCGTGCATGCGGTTCGATATGTCCAATCCGCTTGCCTCCCTGGACCCACTCAATTGCAATTTAAATCATATGATGGTTATGCTCTTGAAGGATCAGCTCAACGAGTATCTGTACGATGCGGAATTGGCAAACTTAAAACTGAATGTTGTGGGAAAATCAGGTGGCATTGATGTACGTTCATTTACTTTATTGACCGTTGATTTAACAATTATTTAATTATGAGAAATGCTTTTGGTAGTTTACGATTCATGGCTTCAGTGACAAGCAAGTGGTGTTGCTGGAGAAACTGTTGGATCACTTATTTGACTTTCGCGTGGATGAGAAACGATTCGATATATTGAAGGAGGAATATGTGCGTTCACTGAAAAACTTTAAGGCCGAACAACCGTATCAGCATTCCATCTACTATTTGGCTTTGTTATTGACAGAAAATGCCTGGGCAAATGTTGAGCTACTGGACGCTATGGAACGTAAGTATCCCATACGCTTTTAACTTCCTTTTCTAACCTTATTTTCATTCTTTTAGTTGTCACCTACGATAGAGTCAATAACTTTGCCAAAGAGTTCTTCCAACGCCTGCACACAGAGTGCTTTATTTTCGGTAATGTGACCAAGCAGCATGCCACTGAAGTAGCTGGTCGCGTCAACACACGCTTGGAGGCCACCAATGCCTCTAAACTACCCATTCTTGCCCGTCAGATGCTCAAGAAGCGCGAATATAAGCTTTTAGCTGGTATGCCACTTAGATAAAAAGTTTTAAACATAACTCTGAAACGAGTTTTTACTTTGAATAGGCGACAGCTATCTTTTTGAAAAGGAGAACGAGTACCACAAGAGCTCCTGCACGCAGCTGTATCTGCAATGTGGCGCACAAACGGATCACACAAACATTATGGTCAATCTAGTGTCCCAGGTGCTGTCCGAGCCCTGCTACGATTGTCTGCGGACCAAGGAACAGCTCGGGTATATTGTCTTTAGTGGCGTCCGTAAGGTAAACGGTGCCAATGGTATACGCATCATTGTGCAGTCGGCAAAGCATCCGACATTTGTCGAAGATCGTATCGAGAACTTCCTACAGACGTATCTGGTAAGCAATCTACGATATTATTTATATGCTAAATAAATGTTAAATGTGAATGTAATTGTTTCCCATAGCAAGCCATTGAGGACATGCCTTTGGATGAATTCGAGCGTCACAAAGAAGCGCTGGCCGTTAAGAAGCTTGAGAAACCGAAGACCATATTCCAGCAATTCATCCAGTTTTATGGCGAAATAGCCATGCAAACGTATCACTTTGAGCGAGAGGAAGCCGAGGTCGCTATACTCCGCAAGATAACAAAGTCAGACTTTGTGGATTATTTCAAGGTGCCATCCAAGTATTTATAAATTTGATTCAACAGCTAAAACAAACATTTAATTGTTGCAGAAATTCATAGCAAAAGACGGGGGTGAGCGTCGCGTTCTGTCCGTGCACATTGTGTCCAAGCAAACGGACGAGAATGTGTCTGAGTCCAAGGAGGAAGAGCCACTGGAAATCACAAATATGGAGCGGCACAAGTGCATCAGCGACATTGTGGCCTTCAAGTCGTGCAAGGAGCTATATCCGATCGCATTGCCATTCCTCGACATCAAGGCCAAGGGTGCACGCAGTAAACTGTGAGCGACCCCCCAGTTTCTTCAATATAAACATATAGTACGTGGTTTTGGTCTCTCTTTGATTTAATATCTGAACCGAATAAAATTTTGTTTCTGTCATTCATAAATACAATATGATCTGTATCAACAGCGAGTTCTGCTTGATGTACGTGCTGCCCAAAAGTGCACTGTGCGGTATGGAAAAGCCCGTCTCCAGTTTGGTCAGCTCCTGTGAGCCGAGGTCCTTTGCCTTCCGGTGGCTGTAATTCTGATCCAGTATAGAGATTTTGTGCTTAAATGGCGTGCCGTCCGTCCAATGTTTCATCGTCTTGAATATTCCGCCCATATCTAAAACAATGTTCTTCTGATCGCCTGGTAGAACATGGGCATAACCCAGCTGTAGGTTCAGTAGCTCGCGATTCAAATGATGAAAGGTGCACCTCAGCTGAAGGGATTTGCCTGTAATCAAATTAACTAAGTCTTACTCATGGAATAATGGGGTTGTTAATGCAAAGCACTCGCCTCTGATGCTAAATATAGGACTATTGACACTGCTCGTCGAAATGTCTTCAATTCTGTTCGTGAAATTTTCCAACTTCCAGTAGTATGTAAACAATTTAAAGTCCTGGTCAGCCAGCATGGTGTTATTGAACTTATTGACCTCCTCATCTCGCACTCCCTGCAAGGCGTTATGGTTCGTCGCCAGCTCCTTCAGTATGGGCATCTTTTTTGTGCTAGCCTTTGTCTCCATCGCCTTTAGGATTTCATCTAGTTTGACATTATTGGGATGGGCATTCCTTTGCGTCACTGGTGGTGGAGGAGGGGCAGCGCTTATTTCCACCGAATTGGCCATTGCCACTTGCTCCAATAGCCATTTTATTTCACGAAGCTCCGCGTAAAGTTTGGTCTCTAGGTTTTTGAAGGCCAAGTTCATTTCGTCTAGATCAAGAACAAAAATGTTAAATGCCATCTGATTGATTCGGTTTGCATAACCTACCCGATCCACAGACTCCCTTTAGGGTCTTTGTAGTAACAGCTTCGGCAGACGCTTTGATCTCACCAGCAGTCACAGTGCAAACCGCTTTTTGGACTTCACTGGGATGTTCTTGGATGGGCTCTGTATCGCTGATGGTGCTGTTGACGGCATTGTCAATGTCGTCCACCTGGGCCAAACCTGTGGAAAACAGCGTGGCACATGCCACACACAAGATCCAACCCAATGCGAGACCTTTCGAAGGTAACGAATCGGCTTTAGGCATCACTAGTCAGTCCGTTGAGGCGGAGGCCTTAGCCAGAACTGTAGAAGAGATGACGGAAAACGATGACCAGGGCAAAGAGAGCACTCTACCTTGAGCCACTCGTTAGAACGATGACAGATGTTCCACATGGAATTATTGCTGTATGCGTGTCATACATTCTTGAACGTAGGTACTACTTTTAGAATGGGACCCTCCCACCGAGCTCTAAAAATAGTGCTAATATTTACACACAACAAACAAAAATGAAAAGAAATATGAATGAATGGAACACTTTTGCAGACAACCCCTGATATACGACTCTGTTCTATGTTCTACTGAACCCAGGACGACTTTGTTCGCGTGCAATTTTTCAAGTGGTTTTATGGCATGACCGAAAATAGAATCATTTCCCTTCCTGATCTGATCCAATTGATGCACGAATTTGTTTAAATATTTTCTAAGTAGTCCATATTTCCAAATATCTTATAAAATATAGTAAGGAGTCAGGATTTGTGTTTGGAGATATTTTTCTACTCTGCTAATCCTTCCATTATATAGTAGTGTAGCAGTTCGACCCAAAAAGAGAAGATTTCCGACTTGAATCACTTAACTTGAAACTATTTTTGTAGTTTTTTTTTTATTTGTATTCAGTATTCACTCTTTCTCTGACTGTGAGGTTCTCCAGTCCATGCATTTTATACCATAATTTGACTTTAAAATTTAATTTTGATAGACTTCTGGTACTTTGAATAATCATATTATCATTGAGGCGGCCCCCCTTCCCGCGGGGGATACTCTTTCGCAATAAACATTTGGAATGTGTGTGTGTGTGTGTGTGTGTGTGTGTGGGGGGTAGGGTGTAAATACTCGTAATTAACATTTTTTTTTTACAATATAAATCGGATTAAATTGTTTGTTTTCATTTTTCCGTCATTTTCTTTCTTCTTTTTTTATAGCTGTTTTTGTATATATATTTTATGTTTTGTCTTTTTATTTAATAGTAAAGAGGGTGATTGGGGGGAGGGACACTTATACAGACTAACATTATTGTTATTTTGAATACACACATAATTATACAGAATACAAAATTTAATTATTTCTTTAAAAATATGTGTCCATCCGAGTACAATTTTATGCATAACTTGCGATTACTTTTTATTGTTTAAATCCCATCGCCTTTAGGCATTTGCTTTTGGGAGGGGCGATGCACAGAGGAATATCGCATAAAAATAACAATTATAAAAAGGTTCTCTCTCATATACATAATAGATATACTTTTTGACTTTATAGGTATCAGTATATGGTGTACATATATATATATATATTCCAAGCATTTAATAGTTATAGTAGGGGGAGGGGGGTATCTCTCCCTTTCTTATAGTTTGTAAAACGTTCACAACTTTTTACAATTGTCGGCAATGTGTAATAAATATATATATATATATATATGCATATGCAGTTTGGACTCTTTGTTAGGATTTTATTTGGATTCTGTGTCGCTATCTGTCTCTATCTCTGTCTCTGCGTGTCTCTGTGTGTGGTTGTGTTGGCGCCTAGTTAAAAGTACATACGAAATAACACTAAACTAGCAAAAATGATTATAATACAAAAGCAAACGAACAAATAAGTACACGATCTGCTGGCGGTGCTGTTCCACGTGAATGCAATGAGGTTGCTGTTGCGGTTGTTCTGCTGTCGTTGTTGTTGTAGATGTTGTTGTTCTTGTGATGTAGTGTGAAATCGTTGTTCCTGCTGCTGTTGCTCTTCTTCCTGGCGCTGCTGAAACTGCTGCTGCACCTCCTGCCAAAGCCACTCGCCATCATCCCCGTTTCCGGTGTTATTAATCAACACCCGCGAAGCCTTGGCTGCCCTCAATGGCCTTGATCAGCTTGTCCTTCAGCTGCAGGTAGCCCTCGTAGGGCGGCAGGTCCAGGCGATTAAAGCTGCAAAGGTAAGGGAATGAATTACTTCTTCGAGAAAGGAATAAATGCATTCATATCTCACCAAGTGTGTGCCCGTGGAAAGTTGTTGGGTGTGCCCCACTTTTCGATGGTGAACATCTGCGGGCCATTCGAGCCGTACAGCTCTTTGAAACCGTTCATGGGCACGCGCGAGGTGCCGGTCACGAACTGTAGGAGGCGAGAGCGCATCTCGTTGGAAAAGGAGAGAACGGCGCGCCAGAACCATTGGATAATAATGTGATTCATGTGATAGTCGCCCTTGTATAGCGTATTCTCGCGCCAGTCCTTGACATCGATGTTCTGGATGCCGCACATCAGCAGCTCCAGCTCGTGCTCATCGAAGATCTTTATCAGATTCAGGGGAATAATCGAGCCAAAGCCGTCGAGGAAGGACGACATTTGTTCCTTGACGCGCGCGACAAAGCGCCATTCAATGACGAGCCTGAAAGGATCACAAGGAATAACAAGGTACAAGAATAACAAACGGTTCTGTGTCACTCACTTGATGTACTCGTCTTTGTTCTCATTGGTCACGTCTATGTTGGCGCCACCAGGCTTCAGATCGTGCTGGCTCTTCTGGCCCAGCACATCATCGTCCAGGCAGAATGTCAGCTCCAGAATGCGCGGATCGTTCTCCTTGATCCACATCAAAGAGTTGTAGTACTCCGTGTCCACAGACTCCATGTCTTTCAGGTCGATGGGCTTTTGCAGCATCATCTTGTAGAAAGGACGAATAAAGAAGGCATCCAGCAACTTGCCATGATATACAGCCATGCCAGCAATCCGTCCAATGAATCTAAGGGTTTGTTTAAAAAGTTATTATGAAAAGCTCAAGACTCGATTCGAAATGCTCTCACTTGAAGTAACTTAAATGCTCCTCGTTGCACAAACCACTGCCGTTGTTGATTTGCAATGTGTAGTTATCCATCGCCGAGTACTCAAATAGTCCGTAGTATGGATTAAACATTTCTTTGGATAGTAAATAGAACCACTCCCTAGCAAGGCCACCGTAATCTGTCGAAGATCATTCGTTAGAATACGCCAGAACATGGCAATTGGAGGTAATGGAGGAATTACTCACCTAAACCAGTCTCTCCCTCAAATTCCACCCACAACTTAGTCTTCAGTAGATCGGTTTTTGTCACCGAACTGATGATTCGGTACGAGTCCTCCAATATGGATGTACGGCGAATGCGTATTTCCAGTTTATTTGGTACGTTTGTCTGTCCAAAAAGAAAAATATCGAAAGTAGTTTCATTTTCTGCCATTGATGGAACACTCAAGGTGTTAAGATGCTTCGTTTCAAATGCTTACAGGCTTTCTAATGTGACTCTTGAAATACTCGTATTTCTGTTTGTAATCCCTCGAATAGGGCACCGCCTGTCCGGCAATGTTTGGATTGGACAAACGTGGATCCTCCCACTGTGTGGTGCGTGTATCTATCAGGAGATGGAAACGACAGATGGGTTTAAGGAGCAATCCTAGCCTGGTGATTACAGGGAACTCTTACTGTGATCTATGTAGAATACACGCCCATCCGTATGCACACGCTCCTCCCAGCCCTCCGGCAAGGGTCCCAGGTCGTCCTCGACGCGTCGTGTCTGGTTTGGCATGGGACTGGCCCGTCCATTGCGTGGATCTATCCAGGTGGTGCGACGCGAGGCATGGTCAATGAAGAAAGTGCGGCCGTTGGGCGCCACTTGCATGGACCAGCGCGGTGGCAGTGCCTCCTCCTCGCCGCCAGCATTCTGCAAGACAGAAAAAGGTTCACAGCGAGAGACATTAGTCGGCTATGCTATACATCGGCTATGCTATGCTATCCAGGGCAGGATGTTTGTTACGAAATAATTTTCGAGTGCATTTGAGGGTTGAGAAAAGAGCATTGAACTTTACTTGATCCTGTGGTGGCACAGCCGCATTGTCTTCCTCGGAATTGCGTCGGGTGGGCGGAGCTGAGATCTCTGAGGAATTGTGGCTGTCTGTGTGATCGGTGTCTTCGTTCTAGTCATTGATTATTTTATATAATATATAATGTTGATATATATATATATATATATGGATGCATTGCAGTTGCAGTTGCAGTTGCAGTTGATTATGTTCAGTTTTTATTTTGGAAGAAACAGAAGAGAAAAAAGTGTTTGGTCAAATTAAAAACAAATTCCTCAAATTGCAATCGTTTTTGGTTCGTGGGAAAACACCAAGCAGAAACACAGCAAAAAGCACATTAAATTAAGTTAAACATTGAGCAAAGTGTTAAGCAAATTAAATGCAAACCAAAGTAGAAAAGAAGCTGCAAATAAAAGCGCCATGAGGTTTAGTATTCTATTCGTTACTTGAGTGTAAGGGATGCAGCATGCAGCATGCAACATGCAACCAACACTGAGATGATACGAGTACATACAAGACACAAAACAGGTGTACAGCTACAGGCGGCCCATTGCTCATCCCTTCCTCGAGAGAACCCATGCCCCATGTGGCTTCTAGAGAAACGTGAAGTTTTCGACCCAATAAAATTAAACTTGACAAATTTTGCGGCGCTATAATGGTTTTTAGTTGATCTATAACAAACAATCGAACAGTCACGACAGATCGAACTACAAGTGGAGTGGAGTGGAGTGAAGTGGCGGGGATGCTATGTGCTGACCAGATGCGGATGTGGCTGCAAGTGCAACTGGAGCTGGAGCTGGAGCTGCTGCTGTTGCTGTTGCTGGCGGCGTCGTTGCTGGCGAAGATCTACTTCAGGCTACAAGTGAAATAAATGTGGATGATCGTATGGAGATGATGGTGGATGAATATGGGAGTGTGGCGGCTGGTGCCTGGAGCGCATGCTAACCAATTGTCTGTTCTGCTGCTGTTGCCGCTGCTGGTGCTGCTGTATATGCAGCTGCATTTGCTGGCGCCGCTGCTGCTGCTGCTGTTGGTTATGCTCCTGCTCGTGCCGTCCCAGATTGTAGGCCATGTTGTCGATGGCCCGCCGTGTCAGGATCGTGGTCATGGCAATGTCTGGTAGATCGGGCGCCTGGCGCACCGGACGCAAATCGGTTTGCAAGCTGGTGGCTGAGATTTCGGGTGGCCTAGCGGCAACAGGATGTCGCAGGGAATTGTAAACAAAACTGAATACATAAAAGACAGATCAGTGAGAGGAATGTGGACAAGTGGAGCAGCTGCTGATCGGAGGGGGAGTACGAAGGTTCGGACAACATCAACAGAGGGATTGGATGGATGCTACCACGCAGCCCACAGCCCACAGCCTGCAGCCGATGGCCAATAATATTAACCTGGTTGTATCCTGTGTCGGATCGTTCAAAATATTTCCACTGCCATTGCCATTGTTCTCGTTGTGGATCGTTGGTGTGGTGTTTGGTGGTGAGATTGTGGTTGGTGTGATTGCTTCTGGTGTGTTTACTGGTGTGCTTTCATCCTCTAAACTATTGCGACTGACGGCATCCTGGGTATTCATACAATACATACAGTTACAGGATATAATCACGAGAAATCAATGGAGTGGATGCAGAGGAATAAGAGATATAATGATTATCAAATGGATGAAGGGATGAGCCGGGCTGATATCTGGCTTTCTAGCATTTTACCAGCTAATTTGACAAAAATCTATGGATCTTTTTTAGCGGGATATTGTCTACGAAATCTTTTGTGAAAAAAACAAATTACAAATATGCGTCTCAGGTACAAGTTCCTATCGAGTATATCACAGATTTGCACAGCATTAGAAATGGGTTGCTCCTCCGCATCGGCATCGGCACTGGCACTGGCACTGGCACTGGCATCGGCATTGGCATCGGAATCCCCATTCGCATCCACATTCTCCTCATCCTCAACATGTGCCTCGCCACAATGCAGACAATTCGATTGATTATTCTGTAGATCGACAACCGGCACAAGCTCAGACTCGGACTCGGACTCTGGCTCAATTACTTCATCGTCGGCCCGATCCCGATTCCGATCCTCTTCTTCACTGGCCAGAGTCTCCATCTGGGCTGCAGGGCCGTTCCTGGATCTCTATTTTGTGTTTGTTTCGTGTGTGTGTGTGTGTGTGTGTGTATATGTTATAGAGTTAGTTTCGAGTGCGGTTTGAATGTGTGGGATTCATGCATGAAAATCATATAAATCACACATGCAGTTGTGTATATATATATGTAGATATAGTTACAGATTATAGTGGATAGTGGATATATGTATATACAATTCTTAGACTGTTTCTTAAGACAGTAACTGTCTCTGGCTCTGTGGGGGTAGTGCCAGGGTAGCGTTGCACTTACCGCCGAACGTCCAGTCTCCGTTTCGTCCACGCTGATGTGAAAACGTCGCTGGAAATCCGAGGCCAGTTGATCAGCGGACTGGCCGCTGTTGCTATTCAAACTGTCAGAAGGTTAAAGGTCAATAAAGGTAAATCAATCTTTAAATTGATTATTCTATCCACTTACACAGTGGGTCTCTCCCATTGCGTCGTCCTTGCCGTATGATTCACATAATATGTGCGCCCATTGGCATCCTGTCGCTCCTCCCAGCCAGCGGGCAAGGCATCATTGCCGCCAGTAGGAAACGGATGCTGCAAAAGTGAATATTCAGTTGGATTTCCATCAAAAGGAAGCCTCAAGACTCTTACCGGCTGCGCTGACGTGTCGCTGGCATTGGTGGCCTCCACATGCTCCCATTCCCCATCGCTGTTGCTGCTCGAGGGCTCGCTCTGTTCGCGCGTCTCACGGATGAAGGCATGATAGATCTTTAGATTGCCCTTGATGCGGGATTTGGCGCTGCTTTTTTTTTTACATTCGGGGAGATACACACGATAGCATTAAAATTTTAAGAATTTACAAATCAAATGGACACCGTCACCCCCGCCAATGCTACAGATACACGCGCAGACACACACGGATACAGGTGCACACAGATACATACATATACATATGTAAGTAGATACAGATACATTAGACATACACAGGTCGAAAAACAATATCAATTATACAAAGCATTAACTAAAAATAAACTCAAAAGCACAAATAGTACACAAATACCAGTTAGAGGGGGGGAGGGGGGATATACTAGTTATACAGTAACACAGTAACACAGAGAGTACAGTGCGTTTCGAAGCTGTTGGGCGATCGTCATTCGCCCGATCTTTTCAATTGATATTTGAGCAATACTTAAGAGAACCATTAAAATCATCGTCAACGAAATCAACGAAAAACTATCCTTATCAGCGACACTAGAATCGAGCAGCGATCCGTCTGAGTCACGCACACTGCATGTATTTTGTTTTTGCTGCTTGGGGGGCATTATTCTTGGGTCAGAGAGCAATCAAATTTGAAAAGATTGGCTGCGTTCTCGGGCGTGCTCTTTGAAACTTTTCGCTTGTGCGTCTACTACCAACGAAAACATCTCGGAGCAATTGGAAGCAGTGCCCAATGCGTCATTGAACAATATTTATGGCAAATTCCAGTTAACGCAATCAGTCATCGGTCATTGGATAAGCTTTTTTCTGTTCTTCCAACGAAAACAATATCGTGATACGTGATACGACGGGAAATAAACAATCAGATCAATCCATTCAGAATCGCATAGAAATTTGATTTAATTTGGAATATTTGGATTTATTCTATCCCATAAATGGCAGTTTTAATCGGAACGAACCAATGAAAATCGTGTCCCTCTGTATGAGAGTGTCTTATAGTTTCGAACTGCACTGCACACTAGCGCAGAGACTGAGACGGCCTTCTAGTCTAATCTAAAGGGTGGGTGAGGGAGAGGTTGTTCGGCTGCAACGACGACAGCGACTACGTGGAAATGTTTGCAAAATGACTTTTTGAATTTGCAATCGAAAAGTGCTATGCCGCCAACCCGCACAGCACAGCCCAGGGAGCGGAAGAGCGGAAGAGTGGGAGAGTGGAAATGGTGAAAATGGTGGAAGCGTGAGGTTGGAATGGCCGGGATATTAAACAATAAACAAGGCGGAGACGACAGGCGACAGGCGACTACTACGTAAACTCTGGCACAACACTACAAACGGAATTTCTACGGACTACGACTTGGAATAGAGAGAGTTTTATTTCCTCCACCGGTCGATCGATCAATCGATCAATCAATTATACAATTTGTGTCTTAGTCTTATGATCTTTCATTCTGGACTGTTAGTCTCGAACATTCTTGGACTGGACTATTTATTGGCTACGGCTATATACTATACTATATTATATATGGTATATTTTGTAGTTGTGTGTAAATCAACTGAAATTAAAGGAACAAAATCAAACGGCAAATGAAATAAACATACCCTACTGACCTGCGCGGACGCAGAGTGTAGCCTTGGTCGCCGATGGTGCGACCCTCCTGCTCTGTGGGCAGATTGACCAGCGTTAGTTCGACCATGCCCAGAAAGTCGTCGCGAGTCAGGCGATTCTCGTCGAATACTTGAAAGACAAGCTTATGCTCAGAGGGTTTCACCTGGTGTCAAAAACAAGAGTTAATTAATCTGTGAATCATTAATAAGGGGGAGTAGCCGCAAGCCACAGGCCGCAAGCCACAACTTACTCTGAATATGAACTCTTCGTTCCAGGATGGATTCAGTGTCTGTTTATGGAAAAAGAGAAGAGAAGGGAATGAGAGAGGTTAAAGGGAAAATAAAGAACAAAAACAACCTATGCAGAGCCAGTTATTGATATTTACATCGGGATATTTGGCATACGAAAGCGGTAGACGCGATTTTTGTATCGAGAGTGCCACGACATGTATTTTGTTTTTGCATTCGCGGGACCAAGCCTGGATTCCAGTCTCAAGTCGAATAGCATTGTGCCTAATCATGCACACGCCTAATTTTATTCTTGGGCATTCCCTTTTGCACTTTTGCAACTTTTCGCTTGTGCGTCCGAGGGATGACCAAATGAAGTATTGCATAGCTTGGAACAAGTTAGAACCATTTAAACCTATAAAAGCGATCTCAAGTCTGTTCTAAATCGAATATTCATATCTAAATCGAATGCTCTGATGTGGAAATACTGCGTCTAGACCCCATGCGCTATAAACAATCTACAAATTAGTTATCTCAAGAGGTTTGCTCGCTCTTTGGAAGAACACACAATATACGAGTATGTACATATATAGAAGTACACACATTTGAATGATAAGAGATATGTGTACGCCCTCTGCATGACTAATGGAGAGACACACAGAGATAGATAAGGGGGGACTGGCGTGGGCTTTACATTTCTAATCGGGCAATCAAGGCCTACGAATTCCACCCTTGGATATCGCGTTGCACCTTTCCTGAATGGCAAATGAGGAAAGTGCTGGCCGGGACTCTGATTAGATAAGCATCTCTTCGCTCTTCGCTCTTCGCTCTTGGCTCTCCTCTCTTGTGGCTCGTTTTTGGCCATGTCACGTGGGGGGTTCACGTTAATCGTTAATCGTTAATCGGTAATCGTTAATGGCAAATGGAAAATGGCTAAATGGATTAACTCTAATTTGATTTACCTTCTTTTTTGTTTTTGTCAAAACCGAGTCAATATTAATATCACCATTGATTGTGTTCAAATCGATTCGGACATATGGATCGCTGCGGATATGGAAAGGAAAGGTTACAAAAATAGTGGAACAGTTGCCAGCGGCAAACGATTCTGTCGCTCACCTAGCGCCGAATATGTCCTTCTTGGCCAGGGACTGGCCGCTGAGCACCACAATCCGCAGATGACACGAGTCGCCAGAGTCGTTCTGTGGGTAAAGAAAGTGTACAAAAATGAAATGAAAAACCGGAGAACAAGGCAGGAAAATTAGCGTATATGTTGGCGTCCTCTCATCATCACAGGAGCGAAAGCAAATGAGATACTTGTGCACGCACTGCCAGTGTCACAAAATTCAATGCCACAAAGGTGGCTAGCACCTGTCGGGAGGGGTCTGGTTAAAATTCGTAAGTAAATAAGCCACAGGGCCCAACAGCAGCCCTGGCTTATGCGGCGTATGCTTAATGCCCCGTGATTACGCATACGCCGCGCAGGCCTCAGTCCAGAGCCCAACGGACAGCATTTTGCATATTTATGACAGTAAGAGGGGGGTGGTTAAAGAGAGAGAGACAGCAGTTTGGAGTGTGTTTTTTCTTTTGCTTTAATTTCTCTCTCCTTTATGGCAACTTTTGACCAAACTTCAAGGCTGAACAGCCAAAAACAGACGGAAAGAGTACCGGGTCGCACAGTGTCCCGTCACGTGTGCCGCGATTCCCACCAACAAGACTGTTTTCCCTTTCATCTGTGAGTCCTTTCGCATTATGAACGCTCCCTCTGAAGGAGTACATAATTGTTCTCGCATTCGTAGCTAGATAATTTTCACGACCTTGACACATTCAACTGCAGACCAGCGGAAGGGGCAGAAGAGGCAGGGCCTGTGCTTCAAGAAGTTCAAGAGAGTCGTCAAGCAATTATAGTCTAGAGTGCTGCAGAATGTGGCCCAAAACATGCAAATTGTGTGCTGTGTGCTGTGTGCTGTGTGTGCCCCTGATTCATTTCGGGCTTGTCGAATGCGGTTTCTTCGTGTGGCAGCTGACATTTTCCTTTCCAGAGGAGTTGTCTCTGCCTTTCCGAAGGTCTCTCTGTCTGTTGCTGTGCAGAATGTTGCCTCCCCTTCTGTTGGCATTGCTTTTATTTCAAATGAAATCTGCTTTATTTGCAGATGGTAAAAACTTTTAATGTGACGATTCCATTGAGCGTGAGGCAGACAGATTTGAATTCCTTGAAGCTTCCTTCTCTTCGGTAGAGTACCTATATATTCCTTTGGAATCTCTTTATTTCCATCTCTACTTCTATTTGGATTCATTTTTGCAATTCCCAAAAGGCACACCAATTTGTGGCCCCAATCGGCACTGCAAAACTCTCTGCATTCCTTAGAGCTGGGAGCTATAGAACAAAGCCTGTTTTAGCCAATGCTCCAATACCCCCAGCACTGTCTGCTGAAGAGCCCAACACTTGTATCCATTAAAAGGCTTTTACCCCGTGGAATATTCAATTTGGCCGACATTGTTTATAAAGTGAAGAGCAAACTCACTCTATTTGGTCCCCCCTATTCCCCTTTTCGGTTCGGTATTGTTCGTTTCGGTTCGTTCAGGGGCTGTGACTGACCAGACGGCGCCATATCCCCGCAAGCCCCATGCCCCATGCCCCATCCCATATCACATATCAGAGGCACTCGCATGTTGCGGCTGGCTCTGGGCTCTGTGACCCTGACGGAGGGTTTTTCATTTTCTCTCGCTTTTTCCCTCTCTCCCTCTCTCTGTCTCTCGCGCTCTCTCTGGGGAAGGGGACTATGTATATTTTTTGTGGTTCTATTCTTTGCTGTTTCGGTTTGTACTTTTTAGTTTCTGTTCTGTTCCGCGTTTCCCATGAACTTGTGGCACTACGTAGCACTATATTGATTTTCAGCGACGACCCCCCGGTCGCTTGTCTCTCTTTAAAATATCGAAATATCTGCGGCTTTTCCCACTAGTGCGATAATTAAATATGCGGATAAAAGTGGAGGTGGTAAAGAGCTGTCCTCAGTGGCGCATATATAATGTGTTTAGTAATCATTTTAATGGGGCTACTCCGCGAATGCCAGTTCCCGTTCTAGTCGCTCTAGTCTGTGTGTCCTCTAGGGCACATTTATCAAAGTTCCCATAAACAAACGGCCACATTGGAACTGTAGTTGAAGTCCCAGTGCTAGCTCCGATGCCCAGTCGCGGGTCTCGTTTATCTACCCATTGGCTGGACAAGTGTCCAATCAATCAGCCCGAACGCTCTGGCCCTGGACTTGAGTAATCTCTTAAGCAGCCAGCCACCCTTGTTCCCCGATTCTATAGCTTTTCCCACAGCTGTCAGCGTTCCCAAAATGGCAGGAGGGGCTTAAACTTGGATACAAGTATCGTTGGCTGGCATTAAATTGATTTTTAGCCATTAAATCTGGCACTGAGGGGAAATTAGCTGAAAATGTTCTTGCGGTTAAGACCCACCACCCTGTTGGACCTGGTATTTGCCGAACAAGCACTAAAGGGTTAAAGAGACTAGCTGGAGACCCAGGGTTGCCTGGAAAGAGCAATAATGTTGAAGAGGAATGGATCCCGTTATCGGGTAGAGAGCGAATCGGGTGCGAATCGGGTGCGAATCGGGTGCGAATCTGGAAAAGGGAAGATCAATGCAACGGTGCTGATCGGTTGGCTATTAAGAGGCAAAAGACATACAGGAATGGCATTTGGATCGGCGACACCTGTTGGACTCTAATTTTATCTAACCTTTCACTTCATGAAGACGCGTATAAATGTATGCAGTGTAGTGGGTATCGTATAGTCGAAACAAAGCCCACAGCTTTATTTGATGTTTTAATTGGGATTTGAAAGGGAAATTTTGATTAATTTTGATACAGATTTAATGAAAATTGCTCTGATTGACAGGTGTATTCATTAAAATATAAATACTCTGTGGGAAGACAACGTCTTTAGAGGGAAATGCATCTTTGAAACAAAGAAAGCATTAGCCTGTAATTAGGGAGTGTTCAAACTAAGGTTTCTACTATCTAAGCTACTGCAAACAGTTGATTAACAAGCAATAGGTAGTGGGTCGTCGTACCCTTATTGTGTTATCAGTCACATGGGACAAGCGCTGGGGTAAGAAAATCTCAAGTCTAAATCGTGTTTTTATCTTTCTTTCTTTCAATCATTTCCAGGAACTTTTATGTGGCACTCCTACTCCTACTCCTATTTCTCCTTCTACTCTGCTCTTCATTAGCCATCAGCCGTCAGCGGTAGCCGTATTTCGATTATCAATAAATGCCAGAACACAACCAAATGTGCCTCGTTATCAGGGCCAAAGCGTTGACTTTTAGCATTTTGGATGACCATGTGACACCCGTGTGTGCCGTGGGTACCGTGTGCCCAAACCCTCGCCTCCCCCATCAATCCTCTATCCTGTCCTTCGTTCTGCTTGACTTTTCCACACAGTTTTCGTGGAAGTTTCTTTTGGCGAAAACTGAATTAACAACGAATTGTAAAAATGTATATATGAATAATCATTCTGCGGGTTTTTAAGCTGATAAGCGCACTCAAGAGTGAGAGTGAGAGTGAGAGTGAGAGTGAGAGCGGAAGTGGAACGAGCGGCACGAGTGGTGGAGTCAAAGTGCTGCTGCTCTCAACGGAAGCACATTTCTTGGTGGGTTCTCGCTCTTTGCTTTTTGATTGCCTTCTATCCAAATAGATTTCACACGAAAAAGGCATGCAGATGGAAATGGGAATGCCAAACAAAAGATTAAAACAACATTTAATATCAATTGTAATTTTAATGCGCACTCAATGTGGCGGGGGAGAGCTCTTGCCACGGTCTTTGAATGGGGTACAAAAAACAACCTCAGGCCCAGAGGCCACCATTAACCTAATTGATTGGCTGTTGGCTGTTGGCTGCTCTGCCTGCCTGCCTGCCCCTCACTTGTCACATTGTCCAGGGGTCGGAGGTCAATGCAAATTCATTACACAAATTGAACCGTTGCCATCCATTTCGATTAGATGCGAATGGAATGAAATCTATCAATCCACTCAAATTGAGACTCGAACGAATCAATTTTCACTCATCCTAGGAACCCACACACACACCCACACAAACACCCACACCCACACACACACACGATATAGCAACAATTAAAGCATATATGTACGTATGCATGTACATATACAAAATATTTCTATATATTTTTGGATATATTTGGCTATTATAAGAGCAGGGTTACTGGCCAATAATTGGATGGGAATGTGGGCAAAACAAATATCTATGATATGTCAATAAATTATTTAGACACAAAAAAGAGCACTTGTCCCCAAGGACAATCGTTTGAAGAAAAAAAAACTGAAAGATCTAAGAGAGAACTCTATTAAAAACTTCATTCCAGCACATTCTGGTCTGAAACGCACAACTATATAGCAGGGCATAATATCGGAGATATCCGGATACGAGTATTCATTATTTTCCAATATTAAATGAAAAATATGTGCATATGTTCAGATTGTTATCGTACATTTTTCCACAGACCCCAGTACAAAAACTGACCCTGAGCTGGAAAACTTTTCAAGTGATTTTCCAACAACAACAACAACAACAACAACAACAATAAGAAGAAGAAGATCTTGAAGAGCCAACAGATGAGTGGGAGGGTAGGGGGGTTGGGTATGAGGAGAAGGCACGTGAGCCGCATCAAAGGCGGCTCAATTAGCGGCTCAAGAAAATGAGCTCAAACGCACACACACACACACACACAGACACACCTATATGCATCATAAGTATGTGAGATATGTGTGAGAGGGAGAGAAGGAAGAGCGCAGCAAATCCCCCCTCCCACCTCTTTGCTGTGCTACTTACATCACTGTTGTTATAGCCATGGATCTGGCCATCTTCACTCGTCCCCGACGGCGATGTGGTTGTTGATTCAGCCATTTTTGATTTTTTTGATTTAAACTTTTAATTATTTGTTTTTTTTCTCCTCTTTTGCTGCTGCTTCTCCTGCTGATTGTTCTTCCTCTTTCTGCTCTTGTTTACGTTGGCTTCGGTTTTTTTTCTGTTTTTCTTATTGTTGTAGTATTTTGCGTTTGTGTTAATTTATTTGCACGCCTCGCCTCTCCACAAAACTACAAATCAAACAATAAACCGTATAAAGGTGGGGCGGTGGGGGGTGTGGGGCCATCACCAAAAAAAAATATATGGTAAAATTCCTCTGGGGCGGTTTTAACTGCACAAAACAAGTTGGGGCCGTAAGGAATTTCATATACTCCTATTTTGGGTTTCTTTCATTTGCTTCTTCCGTTTCTTTACACATTCTTTTTGTTTTGTTTTTGGCGCACTCGAGATTTATTTTAGTCTCCCGCCGCGAGCTTTTTTTATGCAGAATGCTAACGCGACTGCGACGCTGGCTGCAATCTGCAGCGGCTACTGCGACGGAGCAGAGGAGAGGAACAGGTTTCCCAACAATTCGCCGTTTTGTTTTTATTACGTTTATTGCGTATACGTAAGGCCACAACGCTCCGCTTTCGCTGGTACGCGGGGCACGGGTAAAGGTAAGGGCCTGGGCCTGGGCCTGGTCAGAATTAGGTTTTCCTTGGCCCTATCGCAGTACTCAAATTCACACACACTCACACATATTCACACACTCGCGCCTTCACCAGTCTTTTTGGTATGCATGACTAATAGAGGGCCCAAAAAAAAGAGCAAAAAGCGAATCTTTGATTTAGTCGAATGCGCCCCCACTCGGAGGAGGGGATGGGAACCTCTCTCTCAGCGACAACGGCTTTGACTCCCGTTGATTCTTATTTCACGACGAAGCTGTTGCTTTTGCCAACAAACGTATGTATATTTATTTATTTCTTTATATAATTAACACTTTTTAGCAATCATTAATATGCATTCACACGTAGATATCGCTTGTCCATGTAGACGAACACTTCATATATATATTTATTATTCAATTATTCACTATTTATCTTCTATTAACGGGAAAAAAACAGCAGCAACAATAACAAAAAATCACCAACACTATTGCAAAAACATGTTCTGCGTGAATTTCTCCCTCCCTCACGGGGTGTTCGCTTGTGTGTGTGCTAGTGTAAGTGCAAACACAACAACAACTAGGTGACGTCGGTCTCCCCCGACTTGTCGTCAGCCGTTGCACGTAATTGGCGCTTTCGCGTTCTAGCTAAAATAAAAATTTAGCTCCCCAGCTCCCCACAAGCAGTGTGACCAAGGTCCGTGGAGTAGAAAAATGTATACAACGCTTTGGTAAGACGTCAAACGCATTTGCTAGCTAAAACGTCAGTTGAACAGAAAGTAATGGCGCAAGTGGTTCAAAAGTAGCAGGTATACAGAGGGTAATAGGAATACCAATTGCTAAAAATTGTTTTAATCACTAACAACACGAAACAGGTGTAGTTCTTGAATATTTCACAACCTAAAAATACCTAATTCGACGTAAAATACCATTTTACAACACTGAACCGAGTAAAGCTTTTTAAAAGCTTGTCAAAGTGACAGTTGCTGGTGTTGCTCCGTCTGCGAACAAGTGTCCAAAGCAAAACAAAACAAAAACAGCTGTTCAGTATACGTTTGCTGGTGTGTGTGTTTGTTGGGTGCAGAGAGCATTGCTGCCGCTGCATTTCTGATCTTTTGAGTAGCATGGGGCAGAGGTATCCCCCCTTTTACTAACAATCATTTTGAAGCCATCAATTAAAATTGACATTTGACTTCTGCCAGCAGGGCTGACGCAACGGATAAAAATAAATACTCGACTGTTGACTGATAAGCGTCCCCATTAGTGCCACTTTATCGTCTGCGGGGGTGCCGCTACACAGTGACGTAGGCAAGTGCCCCAAGCGACGTTACCATTTGACGCGTCTCAATTAGCAAGCAAGTGTGAGGAAGCAGGCCAGCAACAGCCCCATGAACCGTTGGGATGAGCCCACTAATGACGATAAGCAGCCTACCTACCCGTCTGTCTATCCCACTCTAGCCTGAAACTAAGTTGCTCAAACATAAACGATGCTAATCGATCTTCCACAAGAAGTGCCTTGCAGCATTAGTTTTCATTGATTGTTGAAGGGTAAGGTATGTATGCATGTATGTATGTACATTCCACACGTGCACATGCCGCAGAGAAGTTACTACCACGTTCAGCCAGTACTCGAGTTGGAGGAGTGCAACAAGAGCAGGCCAAAAGTTTTGTTGATATATTCAATTGTATTTCAAGATGTTGATGACTGCTCCCGAGTGCCATTCATTTCTCTTTCCCTTCGCCAAAATAAAGCAAATAAACAAACGAATTTTCTGTTTAATTGTGTCTGCGGCTGAGATCACGAGCAAGGCAAGTGCGTATTTGCTCGTTTACACAAGTGGGAGAGAAAACTAAATAAAAGAAAAGCCATTACGGATTCCATGGAATGATGTGATGCCCTAAAACAATTGTTTTAAGAAGGGTTTTCATCAACATTTCCGAAAGGAGGGGCCTGCAACAGGTGGCTCTACTCCACGCACGGACAGGGCCTATCCACACGACATAGCTGTTTGGCAAGTTCCAGCTCCAGATTAGATTAGCAGTGAAAATAGCACCATAAATAGAGAAACACCCATTCAGGCACAAGTCTGATAAGCCCATCCAAAATCCCCCTTCAAGGCGTTCTTCTGCCTCCACTTCTCCTCCCGCCAGTTGGTACTTACCACTGCAGCCAACGATCGACGTGGCGTGTGTCCATTGCCGAACTCCTGACGCGTCTGCTGTTGTCCCGCAACAGAGGCGGCCCGGCGGCGCGGCGGTGGGCGCGGCACATCGCCCCCGGATGCTGCGGCCGATGATGATGAGGCGGCGGCGGACATTGCGGCCTCGGCAGCCACAGAACCGCTGGAACGTGCCGACATGGCTCACAAAAGCAACTGCAATGGGAGGAAGAGAGCAAGAGAGAGTGGGTGAGAGTGAGTAAGTGAGGAGTGACGGAAGTGCAAATTAAGCGAAAAAAGGCACGAAAGTGACCGACAAGGGGGACGGGGTGATGGATGGGTGACAATAACTTGGAGGCTGAGACGCGCCGGCAAGGCCAAAGTGAGAGCGCAGCAAAGCTGAGCAGACAACAAAGACGACACCACACACAAAGTGCACAATGGAGGAACGGTACTTGTGCTAGATGCCTTCTCTGTCTGTCCGACAGCATTGTGTGTGCGGGTGCATATGAAAGAGGAGAGGAGAGGAGAGGAGGAAAGAAAAGGCAGGCAGAGCATAAAAGCCAAGCTCCGGGCGTAATTAGCCAAGCGCGAAGGGTTCAACGCCATGTCGGACCTGGCCGGCGCGCTCTGGCCTTCGTTTATGGTCAGAATAAAACTATTTTCTAAGTTTTCCACTTACGTTTATCTTTTGCTTTAACACTCACACACAAACACACACAAACAGTTACCGCCGCCTTGTCTGTGGTGACAGCTCTGCACTGCTCTAATATCGCTTGATTTATGCTGTAAATATGCCCTTGTGTGTGTGTGTCAGTATGCTCGTTTTAAGTCCACTATGTGCGGAAAATCCTCACGTACGTACACTTTTCACACGGCACAATTCGATGTTCGTCGGCACACCTCACACGGCCCGTTTTGCACTGCGTTCTAATTCGCGTGCTGTTTGGTACAGCTCACATGCTTTGATCCGATCAAGGGCGTTGTTTCTCGTAGCTATTCTGCTGCTCAGTATTTTAATCACAATTAAAACATTAAAAAACAAGAATTTAGCACGGCGACGAAATTAACTGTGTGCCAGTGTGACTGCGTATTACTGGCATGATAAGACCATAATCGCGTGGCTAAAAATAAAATACCGAAATGCCTTTTCCGTGTATCACTGTAGTATTATTTCGTAGGCGGCGAAATTACTACCCACTGACAGACCACCAGTACTTACAGGACGATCCCTAGTAAATGAAGTTCAGCATTTCCATTTTTAACCGCAATATAATAGGATACATAATTTTTTAGTGACTACATAATTATTTATTATTTTCGGTGTACCATAATATATTTCCACACTTATCGTATGTGCTTTATTTTGCACTCAGAGCTTCGGAACTTTTAAGTATTAACTTTTTCACACGCCACGTGCAACCGCGTGCAAGTAAAAGAATATTCCAGAATATTACACCACACGTCAGTGAAGTCAAACTATGCGGTTGGTGAGATCAGGTATACAGACCTTATGGGAAAAGCAGGGAGTGTGAGCGAGAGATATATTGTGATGAAACCGCTGCGATTCCACCGGTAAGAAAAAAAAAAATCTGAAAAAATTGATTTGGTATATTCGCAAGTTGGTATTTCTACCACTTCCGCAAAACAGCCACACCAAAGTAGTGAAAATCTAAAAGAAACAAAATCTAATAAGTTTAGCGAGAGTGGGGTGCATTTAAAGAAAACCGAATAAAAATATCGAGGTCATCGTACACGCAGGAAGCAGCGCAACAACCAGAAGAAACATTTGCCAATTTCTTTTTGTGTGCTCCCGCAAGGACTTGAAAAGCAACGGCCCGTTCACGAGAAGAAGAAGCGCAGGGTCGGTCGGTCGGCGTGGTGCGTAGTTAGTTAGTGTTCGTGTGTGTGTGAGTGAGTGAGTGCGAGCGAAATTGCGTATTAAGAAACGAAACAACAACAACTACGGCTCGAAAAAGAAAGCCTCGAAAAACAATACATATATAAAACTGCAGACGCAGACAGCAGAAATTTCCAAAACCCAAAAGCTTTACCGAGTGGTCGCGATTGCTTTACAACAGGAACTACAACAAAAACAGCTAATTTCATGGGTCTGACAGATCAAGATTGGATCGGCTGTGCGGTGTCCATTACGTGCGACGAAGTCTTGGGCGTCTTCCAGGGTCTGATCAAGCAAATCTCTGCGGAGGAAATAACCATCGTACGCGCTTTTCGCAATGGCGTCCCGTTGCGCAAGCAGAACGCCGAGGTGGTGCTCAAGTGCACGGACATACGGAGCATTAACCTCATCGAGCCGGTCAATCAGGATGTGGAGACGCACACGACGCCCACGGTGATGAACAAGCCCACGCCCGTCAAGTTGCCGCACTTTTCTAACATTCTCGGCAAGCAGCAGCAGTTGCAGCAGCAGCAACAACAACAGCAACTCCAATTGCAGCAGCAACAGCAACAGCAGCAGCAGCAGCCAGAACAGGATCTGCCACTGACATCCAGGGGCAAGGCGAACGGCTATGGGCGAGGAGAAGGAAGTGGAAGTGGTGGTAGCAGTGCAGCTACCTCGGCGCTTAGCGATAAAATGCACCAGCTAAAGCTCATGGAGGCGAATGGACTGAATGGCACAAGGAGGTACGATTTACTCCCTTTTTAGTTTCCTCATTTGTAGGGACACAGCCCTTTTTTTCCCCCCCCAAGAACTCTATTTTTTTTAAGATCCGAGGCATATTACTTCTAAACGTCAATTGTCGACTGTCAATCGATTGTAGAAGTCTATATACCCCTTTGAGGTCAACAATTAAAGTGTAGTGGAGAAGATAAGCCTAGGCTCTGAATGCTCCACTTTAATCTTTAAATTCTCTTGGCAAATCCCCACAGAACGCCGCAGAACTCGCGAGCGCCCAGCGCTCAGCAGCAGCAACAGCAGCAGATGTCGACGACTCCGAACAGTGTGGCGGCATTCTTTGGCAACATGATACCGCCCAAGGTAGAGGTGAAGCTGGGGGTTGCTGTTGCAGCCGGCTACATTGGAAACAATCGGGAGAGCTACTGCAGCAGCAGTGCGGAGGGCAGCAGTGGAAGTGGCGAGGCAGCAGCGGTGGCAGTCAGCAGCAGGCCCATCGATATCATAAGCAACGGCGATGGGTACTACAAGCAGCCGCAGTCAGCTTCAAGCTACGGCAACGGCAGAAGGAATGGAAATGGAAACGGCTCTTACACCAATGGCAATGGCAACGGGAATGGAAATGGAAATGGGAACGGCAACGGCAACGGCAACGGCAAGAATAAACGTAATAGGGTGCGACGAGAGAGTAGCATGCGGCAGACATTTGGCAGCGAGGCAGATGATCCACTGCTCCAGGAAGAGTTTGATTTCGAGGGGAATCTGGCGTTGTTCGACAAGCAGGCCATTTGGGAGAACATCGAGTCGACGCGACCCGATGCAGCGCGGCAAACCGTGAAGCATCATCATCAGCATCAGCCAGAGCAGAAGTATCGTCACGACGAGAACATCCTGGCCAGCAAGCCGCTTCAGTTGCGCCAAATAGAGAGCATTTTTGATGGCAGCAAGGACTTTGTGACTGACGATGGGCTGATTATACCAACCATACCGGCATTTGTGCGCAGCAAGATTGAGCTGTGTGCCGAGAAGGCGGGCCTGTCGCTGCAGCGGCAGATTGACATATTGGCGCGCGGGGCCAGCGACCTGGCCATCACACTGCTGGGCGGTGCTAGACGCCTGACGCCGGCCAACAATCATCAGTGGCCCAAGATAGCCATCATTTGTGATGGCGTCAAGAACATGAGGTGAGCAGAGAGCCCCTTTTGCTTGCTGACCAATATCGTATTAATCGAATTTCTTGCAGAACAATTAGCATTGGAGCCGCTACGGGTCGACAGCTGGCCTCCCACGGCCTGACCGTTTTGCTGTATGTGGAGCAGGCGCAGCTGGTTGGCCAGAGCGTGGAGATTTCCCTGTTCAAGGCAACAGACAATGTCATAGTCCATGCCGTGGATGGTAAGTGCTTGGAATTAATGAAATCTTTGATTAACCATATTCCCTTCTGTGTTCGATTGCAGCCTTACCCACGCCAGATCTTGTGATATTATCGACTAACACCGCTACTCTATCGGATGCAATCAAAAATTGGCTGAGGCTAAATCGGTAAGTAGTCTTGCAGGTGGGAGGATTGATCCCCAATCTAAATGGAAACTCTCTCTTTTTTGCTTTACAGCGCCTCGGTGCTTGCCATAGATCCGCCACCGTGTGGTATTAACGATGTGGCAATCAAATACTCTATATTACCTATACTACCATTGAATGGCATATCAACAGCAGCAGCAGCATCATCATCATCTTCGGCTGCAGCAACACCAACGCCCCTACCGAGCACATCTTCGGCTGCAGCAGCAGCAGCAGCAGTGGCAGCAGCAGCGGCTGTTGCAAAACCAGCAACCCTTCATCAACGAACAATTGTGGCAAATTGTATTTATGTAACTTAGGTATACCGGATAAATTCTATCGTGATTGTGGCATTAAGTACAAAAGTCCGTATGGACATAAATATGTGATACCGATTCACTCAAAGGACTGAAACAACAACAACAACAAACAACAACAACAACAAACAACAACAACAACAACATAACCGACAGCAAACATCTACAACAGCAATCAAATCAATCAATCAATCAACAAGAAAAACAACACCAATACAACTACACTACACACCCATCCTCACACACACTCACACCCACACCCACACCCACACACACTTGTGATGAGATGATCCATCAGTCCATCAATTTCCTGTGAATCTAGCTCTTAGAAGTCCTCTCCTTCTCTCTATCTCTCATATCTAACTCGATTTCAACATTTTTTTCAACGACGCGTATACATTTAGATACTTAAGATAGTTTACACGCACCCGCCCCCTCCCCCCCTCTATATTATATATGTATATTTTAGTAATTATTATATTTTTGCTTTACTCTCTCTTACAACTCGTAATCCTTAAAAAATGCTGCCAACCTATAATTTTATCAATAATTTTTTTGCACTTTCTTTTTTTTGAAACAATTTTTCTTAAAATTTTGATTTCCCCGTCGTTCTGAAAAGCTAGTCCAGCATTTAAAACAATTTTCGAAAGCTTTAGGAACTAATTTTAAAATATATTTCAATACCCTTTAATTTTATTTGCATTCCCATTGCCTCCCACCATACATCCAGCCTTTAAAACCGTGGTCTTCAAACGTTAATATTCATCAGTAAAATCTTAAAATCAGGCATAACAAATCGTTTGTATATAACAATTCTATGGAAAAGATCATGTTAATTATTGTGGAGACAAAAAGCCAGTACTTGGAGGAGAATGCGCAATAAATGCCAAATTCAATGTCTAATTTTAAGCATTAAATCAACAACTAAATGTACTATACAAAAGCAGAATACAAATCCAAGTATAAAATCAAATCAGTATATAAGTTAGTTTTTAAGAGATTCCGTAAGAGTTTAAATATGTTTAACAAACAACCAGCAAAAGCAACAGCAAACAACAAACCACAAACCATACCACACACAGAGACAGAGGATACACTTTCTATATTGTCTAGTAGATCTATTATGTAAGAGATAATGTGTCGTCGAGAGAGGAGCACACCTTTTTACCCATCGAATACTGGAGAGAGTAAACCACAAAAAACACAACAGAACAGCAATATTTAAATGTAAATTCCAAACTGTAGATCGAGGAATTTTATATCAAGTTAAATCCAATCAAATAGTTCAAAATTTTTAACCAACAAAAACAATTTAAACTTAATATCTAAATGAAATGAAATTGTTGTATAAATAATAATTAAAGTAAATTAGATTCTAAAGCTCATTCATGTTGATGATCATCAAAGCAAATTCGATTTCCTAGATTTCCATTCATTATAGAGATAGTGTGTAACTGAGAGTTATAGCCGGGCCCCTCCCACCCCCCGTCCGCAGCGACTGTTTTGAGTTAGGAGTAGGAGAGTCAAGACAAGAGACAAGATCTTGAACTAAGGATGTACTAAGTGGAGAAGCGTTGGAGCAGTTGAGAAGGTTTTCCAATCCACAAAACAACAACAAGAACAACAGTACAGAAACACGCCAGAAACCTCCCAAAAGTCGAGAAACAATCCACACATTTTTGGGTACTCGAAATCGCTTTAAAATTGTAAAAATATTTATCTATTATTCGGGCCAATTGAAATTGTTAAACATAAAAGAATGAAGACCTAATTTTAAATACGTATCGTATATATATATACATACATATATAGATATAAAGGAAAAGACAAACAAATTGTACAGAAATTCTCTTTTGGAACAAAAACAACGTGTAAAACTCAAAATTAAGGAGAAACAAGAAAAGAAAACAAATCAAAAAACGTAAAATATATACAAAACAACACTAACCGGAAAGCAAAGCCCTTTCAAAACGAAACAGCAATATTTAAAATACAAACAACACCGAGAAGCCTTCTCATGGAAGAAACAAAACTCTGCCCCATACATTTGTTTTTTCTTGGGGGAAATATGCTTAACACTTAACAGATATTGGATTCAACAGACCTATCTAGGGTCTGGATGGAACAGGCTCAGAGGCGTGATTCGTTGTGGGAATTAAAATGAAAAACGTGGGAACAGAATAAAATAATCATATAATGGGATATCTGAGACTGCAAGAAAATTCGTATTAAAATTATTAATATTCTCATTAAAAAAAAAAGTTTAATTTATACAATAATGATTTATTTTTACTTTTACTTACTTTCACAACATTGTTCCATAAGTCCCTCCCGCAACTAACTTCCAAGTAGAGCTGATTCGAAATATACTTTTTCTTTTCATAGAAATAACAATCTTTACTTAGACTTTGCAAAGATTTATCTCATTTGACCTCATTCTCTAGTTTTGTTTCTAATAGTGGTTTCTGCGAGACTCCTATTACTCGTATACGGACCGGCTTGGTCTTAATCTTCTCAAATTTTAGAGCTCAACACACCCTTGAAACTGATATTTGCTACCTGATCAGTGATCAGTTATGCGCATATGTTATATATGCCAAAAGTGAGCAGGTAAGCACAAAAAAGAGGGTAGAGAACCCCACAAATCCCTCGGATAAGTCTCGTCTGGCCTTTCGCTATCCGTCTCTCTTGTTCTCTGGCAGGTTTCTCAAAAGGAAGGTATAAAGGTATTTTAAACCTTTTCAACCATGATATCATATGTACATAAGTAAACTTTTCTTGGGGAAACCCTCCCTCTGCAGTTCCAAACTAAAATAAACGACAGCTCATTATAATTCAAGTGCAATTTTATTACAATCCACTTAGATCAATAAAGATAAAAGTTAATATAGATTTTGTGTGTGTGTGTGTGTTTTGCTTGTGTGTGTTTCTGTGTGAATAACTTGAGACTGTGTGTGGTGTAATCGTGTATGTTGACTTAAGAGTAGATAAAAAAAAAAAAAATAATAGCCATTTCATTGGATAATAGGTAGTAGACATATAAGACAGATCAGATAGAAAATTGAGTTAGAGTTTTTATTTGTTTGTATTGATAATTCTTACCCACTGTTAAACTAGGCCAAACACAAACAATCTCTTTTTATACATACATATTGAAGCTCTTTCTCTTTTTCACACTTATCCCACTACAATCCTTGGCTGTCGAAAGAAACGAACGAACGAAAACGTTAGCAGAAAGCCCAGGCCCAGGCCAACAATAATTGGTTTGTATATTGATTATAATGATTGCTATATTGTAATAGTTATAGTAGTTTTGTTTTGTTTTGTTTTATTTTTTTAGTTGACGACCCGAATACTCACAGATGGGCATGAAGTATGTACTTGATCTGTGTGGCCCCCAGAGGCTGCATCGATTCTGTGGCATTTGCAGAGCAGAGAGCACCACCAATTGGCATGAGAAATACGAGATTATTGTATGTTAAAAACTCCTTTAAACCGCTACGAGAGTTTATAGTAAAAAGAATACATATTTTCATTTTGGTTTTCTTTGTGTTTTGGTTTTTGGTTCAGAGAATGAGAGTAGATTGGAGGAATACGTACGTTGGGATCTGCATCTCCGACAACCCCTATAAAAGCCTTCTGTCTGTCTGTCTGCTTACGGTTGAGTATTGTATATATATTACAGTATACATACGTACCACACTGCGATCTGCGATCTCTAGATCATTACATCATTACCATATCATATCGTACATATGTATATCATTTCTTCTCTAACGTTAATACGTACCCAACACAAAACGAAACGAAATACAGAACACTCTCTTTTTCTCTCTCTCTCTTAACGGCCGGAGTAGATACGTACCCAAAGCTATCGTGTATCATATTGGATTATCTGGATTGGATATTATCTATGTCAAATGCATGTACGAACGAAGGAACGAACGAATGAGTATATAGTATCTGCCAAGACAACACTAACGTTAATGCTAGAGTAGGACGTACGTACGTCTTCTGGTGTTTATATGGATATTTATTTACTCAATACGTACCAAAAAAAGCTGAGTGTGGGCTGCAAAATTGTGGAACTTCAAGTAGAGAAGATTACAGATAGAGAAAGAGTTTTTATATATGGTTGAGGCTTACCCCAAAAGCTCGTACAGCGATTCGCCTCGGTTGGAATCAATAAAGAGAGATAATAGAGCTAAGAGCTGGGAATATTACGAGTATATTACGAGTCGAATGGGTTTGTACAGTGTTACCAACTAGTATAAAAAGGTCCCTCCTTCACAGCTACATATATACGTGCTAAATAAATATAGCTCCTTCATGCCCGATATTCATAGTACAGTGTACATTCATATAGTACAGTGGTACTATATCATTCTGTTGAAGTAAATGGCTCTCTAGGTTGTAGGAGGACTGTACTGTCAGTTTGAGGAGGTCTTCTCCTAGTTCTATATATGTATGTATGTATATTCTACAATATCAAATATCTATACTAAAATTGGCAACACTGTGATGTGATGTCGTTCGGGGACTGGGGGGTGGGTTCTTCTACATTCGGGTGTGTCTCTACATACCAAAAAACCCCGCTCAACGAGGATCGAGGGACTATCAAATCATTATTATATGCACTCTCATATATGTATGCTTCGGTAAGGCCATTTCTCTCTCTCTCTCGCTTTCGGTCGGGTTTAGTTTTAATTTTTGTTGGATTGGATTGGATTGGGTTTTTCGGTTTGGTTAACAGAGCTTAGGCTTTATTCGGTCTTAAGAGGTTGGGAGAGTAAGATCAAAAATAAGAGATTATTAACAATTTACAAATGTTCATCTCTACATCGGAGTGTCTGTCTGAAGGAGCGGCTATATTAATTTATTATTCCAGGGTTTCTTCTTTTTAATTTCTGAGTGCTTCATTAGTGTTCTCTTAGTTTCAGATTGTAGTGCCTGTTTTTCTGTTTCTGATTCGGATTATTTCTACGTACGTGCGCAGGGGGCCTCTCCTAACGGCGGTAGCGCTCGCGGGAGTAGGAGCGCCGTCGGTTGTTGTTGTTGTGGTGATTGTTGTTGCTGCTATGATTGTTGTTGTGATTACCAGCGAAATGATTGTAGTTTCGCCTCTCGCCACGTGGCGATCGGTCTCTGGAACGAGAGCGACGTCTGTCATCCCGGCGATCGCCGCCACCGCTGCCTCCTCCTCCTCCACCGCCGCCACCAAAGCGTCCTCTGTCGTTACGCATATGACGATCCCTGTCCCGTCGTCCATCGCGCTCTCGGTCGCGATGATCCCGGCCGTCATTGTTGCGATTGATGCGATCATTATCGCGTCCACCGCGCTGCCCACCGCCACCGCTGCCACGGTCTGGTCCCTCTGGTGCGTCCTTGGACGAACGCTCAGTGCTGCCTTCGGCCTTTCCATTGCTGCTGCTGTTTCCGCGCTCCCGGTCCCGGTCGCCGCGCTCCGATTCCCGTTGACGCTGGCGCTCCCTGGAACGCGAGCGATGCACCCGGGATCGTCGGTCCAGCTCACGGCCACCTACAAAGTAGCGATTTCTGCCGCCTCGGCCCTCCTCGTCACGATCTGGTATCTTACCCGTGCGCTTCAGCTCGACCTTGCGCGGGGCAGCGGTCTTCTCCAGTTCGATCAGCTTCTCCCGAATGGTGAGGAAGCCGAGATGCAACTTACCACCAAAGTGGTCCGCCAAACGGATGTCGTTGTCGTGGATCCCCAGGTAGGCGGAACAGACCTCGCAGACGCGCAGCTTCTGCTGCTGGTAGGTAGAGGCGGGCATCGAGGTGCGGTACTCGTGCTCGGCCTTGATCTTCTTGCTGCGCAGCTCGTCGATCTCCTTCATCAGCTCCATGCTGTCCTCCACCTCACCGGCCTCGCCCAGGGCCTCGGCTTTGGCCAGCTTCTTGCCGATCTCCTCGGCGAGGGCGTGGACGGCATTGGCCTTCTCGGCCACCTCGGCGGTCAGCTCCTCCTGCGTCTCCTTCAGCCGCTGCTTGGCCGAGTCTGTGCGTCGGTCGCAGTCCGCAATGAAGGCCTGCAGGTGCTCCATGGCCTCGATGTCGTAGTAGAAGTCTCGCGACTTGGCCGCACTCTCGTAATCTGCACGAAAAGCCAGATCATGCACTTTGGGACACTCACCGAGATCCATGCGTGTGGATGCCAGTATGTCGTGGGGGCAGCAGTCCAGCAGGAACGACTTGCAGACGCGTGTATCCGAAAACTTCAGCTGTCGCTCGTCCCCGTTACGGGTGGTGCCCATTAACTGGTCCAGCATAGCCCGCATCTGATCTGTTGCCGACATTTTGTTGCTCGGTGCGCTCATCCTAAATGTTAAACTTCGAATTCAAAGGGAGCGTGATGCAAATTATAAGCCCTGAAAATTTTTTCTGTAAGTGTTACTGATTTATAGATAAAATATACGGTCTGACCCTCAAAAACATACCGAAATATACCGACAAGTTATTTGGCCTAATATTCCATCATATTCCTCGATTTTGATATTCGGTAGAATATTACTAGCTAGCTAGAACCCTCAGCCCTTAACAAAAAAAATTTATCTGATAATCTAATCAATTTTGTACAAGATTGGCGAATTTTAGGTACTCATCTTTATTGGATTGTTTATAAAATAAGGTTTTAATAAAAAAGTCAACCAAAATGTCCACTAAATTAATGTTGTTGCATGGTAACTACACGCTAACTACACAATTTCTACATGTTAACTACACTGGTATGTAGTTATCAAAAGCGACACCTGATGGGGAAGTGTGTAGGTTTCTAAAATTGTTGGCCGTCTTTGTTCCATATAATCCCCATGGAACCGCCAGTTATCCACTTTTTGACATGCCTTTTTTGAAACGATCAGAAATTCGATGCTGGTCACGAATACTAATTCGATGTGGCCTGGGACATGGCTCTAAATGGTATTTCTACATTGGTGCATTGGACAAGAGGGCGAGTCCATAACTCGTCTTAAAATATACTGGAAAATACTAGAAAATACTATGAAAAGTATACAATTTGCAAGGTGTGTGAGCTAGACATGGTGTCTAAAATACGGCCAGACCCTCAGATATACCGTACATATACTGATAACTATTTGAGTTCAGTTCAGTATTTGGTTGAATATTACTTGCTAGCTAGGGTCCTCAGCCCTTGAAACCTAAGTAATAATGACTTTTTCTCGTATTGATATGTTTTTGACCCATTCAAGCACTTAATTATATTCCTGTATACATATCTCAATCGCGATACATATTCTTAATTGGCGGTTACTTTGAAAATAACCCATGTTTTTTGTTTGACCATTTTCGCTAAAACCTCTTTTTACGCAAAATGCAATAAAAGCAAGTTTTTGAAATAAACCAGTCAATTAGAAAATAGGTTCATTAATTTGATCAAATTATGTGGGAAGGGCTAAAAGATCTAGATAGCTAGTAATATTCCACGGAATATCAAAATCGAGGAATATATAAAATAGAACTTGAATTCGTCAGTATATTTACGGTATATTTTTAAAATAAGACGGTATATTTTGGTAAATTTCTGAGGGTTTGGTGGGACTTTCTTGGGACTTTTTTCCCCGCCACAATGTCCTTTTCAGCTCAACAATGTCCCTTACATTCCACTCTCACTTACGGCGCATTCCACTCTCACTTACGTTTTATTACGTTTTATGTTGCTGGCAACATTAATTTGTATGGGCCAGACTCATGTGCCGTGAAATCGAGCAGCACTGTTCCTCAACATGGCGCGGACGAGCAACATTTTGCATACCCTGGGGAAATGGATACTATAGAATTGAGAAAATGTTTGTCATCTAACGCACCAATAAAGACCAAAACTAGTCGGTCTCTGTTTTAAAACTATTTCAACGATATTTTGTAGCTTATTGTCTACTTGCAGAGACCAAGAATGGGTATCGGGATCGAGATATATTCACAAGACCTTAATCATATGCATTAATATGTCTAAAACTTAACAATCTGAGATAATTTCTATATTAATAAAGTTTTAAAACAGCTTGGAAAAACAGTTTCATTATATATATTGACGAAATAGGGTATACCTGTGCCCAAACTCCGGTTGACGTGACATTTCATACTCACTTACGGCGCATTCCATACTCACTTACGTTGCCAAGTTTTTGTTGACCTTTTTGTTTAAACCTTGTTTTAGACACAATACAATAAAACCAGTACTGAAAAGTAGCTAATCGTGTAGAAATTTTATTCATCAATGGCCTAAAATTATATGGGCAGAGCTAAAAGTTTTAGTTAGTCAGCATTATTCAACGGAATATCAAAATTGAGCAATAGTAACGATTTTTCTTTACGTTGTATTACGTTTTTATTTGTTTGACGTTTTTCGCAAAAAAAACTTTTTAGGCAAAAATCAAGTAAAAGCAAGTATTTAAACTAAGCCAGTAAAGTAGGAAATGGATTAATTAATCGGATCAAATTATGTGGGCAGAGCTGAGAGTCTTAGTTACTCAGCATTATTCAACGGAATATCAAAATTGAGCAATAGGAACGATTTTTCTTACGTCTTATTAAGTTTTTTTATTTGACCTTCTTCGCTAAAACCTTTTTAGACTAAATCCAACAAAAGCAAGAGTTTAAATTCGTCCAGTCAAATGGAAAATATGTTTATTAATTGATAAAACTATGTGGGCATGGCTGAAGGTTCTATCTGGATAGTAATATTCGACGGAATATCAAAATCGAGGAATATGTATAATAGAACATAAATTAGTCAGTATATTTACGGTATATTTTTAAAATAAGACGGTATATTTTGGTAAATTTCTGAGGGTCGGACGGTATGTTTTATCAATAAATCCGTCACACTGCTTCCAAATTTTTTGAACGAGCGGGTCGCCGTACGCCTTGCGTCGCGTTAATCTTTAATAAATTGAGCAAATCGTTGTGCTGATGTACACTTGTATGCGTATGCGTACATAAATAAAATAAATAGAAATTGCCGCATTTGCGAATCGCTGGGCTGTGAACAAGCTTGAATTAAGCGACAAAATTAAAGTGCATTTCGGGTTCGTTCCGAGACACGGTTCAAGAACTGCGTCGTGTTGTGCGTGTTGTTGTTATTCTTTGGGTTGGGTTTATAAGTAGAAATACTTATTTTTAAACAAACTCGTGGTGGGTACGATCGGGTGGCGATCACGTAAATGAATAGTACATAATACATAGTTGCAGCATTCAGCAATTTTGGTGTAGCAGAAAGTTTCGTGCCAAAATAAATGATCAAAAACGAGTTTTTGTTTGAGTGCGAATCTGTGTTAGTGGAGAAAAGAAAACAATTCGCACAGATTGACGAGATGGTGTAAGCATTTAAAAATATATGAATATATATATGGCGAATGAAAGGTGCCAGTGCCATCCGAAATAAATCAGCCAGGGCAGGGTGCTGGAAACCACGAAAGCAAAACGTGTAAACTAATTGAGTGTAAATTGAGTGCATTCCTTACTGCAGTTGATTTGAGTGGAGGTACAAAGGCAGATAGGCCCCAGGCCACTCAATTGCGGTTGAGAATAAAGTAAGTTTTCACTAAAATGAGTTAATTTTAATGCCTTTTGGTTAAACAAATAAATGAAGCTCTTGAAATGTGACACATTATTCGCCATTTATGGGGTTTACGAAAGTTCTACTTGGCTTTTGAGTGTGTTTATGGCCCTTCTGATTGTGTGTGTGTGTGGCGTGTGTGCCTGTGTGCGTGTCAATTAGCGTTTTTAAGCGAGCACTCCAAGAACAGTTAAACCTGTTCTGGTTTCTCTTTCTTGCGTGCCTTCTTCTTTTGGTTTACGGCCTTTCTTTCTTCTGCCTTTGGTTTCGCCCACTCCACTCTCTTTATTTTTCTTGCATTAAATTGGCAATAATATGAATTCGCCTTCTCTTTCTGCTTAGTAGTATTCCTCTGTCGCCGATAGCCCGCATCCTCTGCGTTCCAGAATCTGCGGAAGTTTCCAGCGGGGGCTACTGGCGTGCATCAGCCGTCGAGTAGATTGAATGTGAACGCTGCCAGCATATATATACTATGTACTCTGTGTGTGTGTGCGTTTATATCTGCAGCCCAACTAACGCAGACAACTGCGGTCTAGAATGAAATATTAATTCATTGGATACGCACACACAGATCCCTCTTCATCCCTCTTTCCCTCTCGGAGGGTGGCAGGGTACTGGGTGTCTACGCTATGCACTGCCCGGTGCTGGCCGGTATCTAATCGCGACTGCCTTTCTGTTAAATATACATAGAGAGTACATATGTACATGCATACATAGAAAATAGATTGTGTACCCAATGTAGATGCATATGTACATATATATATGAATGACCGTTGATTGTCGTATCGTTCCTTGGCTTTTTTTTTCAGCACAGGGGAATCCCCCTTTAAAGATAACATTAAAGCTATGCCAGAGCAGAACGCAATACTTTTCATGTCCCACCTTGGTTTTCCTTAACCAATCCCATAATTTTCGACATTGACAATGAGGCTTCATCAGCATTCATTCGTTCAGAATCATTATCATAATGATGATGATAATGATAATAATGTGCATGTGTGTATGACTCTCGTTTAGGACTTGAGCTCAAAAGTGCAATGCACGGCAGAAAAATCAACACGAGCTGATTCAAGGGGGAAAGATATCTTTGGCACACCGAAGTGCCGATACTCTTTTAATAAACTACAGGCTAACAATCTGCGGATGATGGGAAAGGTACAGAGAATAAAGAATATACGGATGCAATAGGGATATCATATGCGATTATGCGATTAAAAATGCTTCCTTCTCCGTGTAATGTAACAAACAGCAGAACAAAACTATAATATCCTCTGGTTGGGCATAAACGTATAAAATGTGCTGAAACGGCACTAAAGAGAGCACACTCCATACTCGGGTGTGTCGTCTGGCATCCACCAGAACAAACCCTTGTAGAGAGGGCGGGGTAAACAACGTACTTCTTCAATACGTTGTTGTCATCATAATTACACAGCTCTATTCGATTATGCCCTGGGGCACTGAGGTACTGAGGCAGGCTGCGGCTGTAGTGTTCCAAGAGATGAGACAAGAGTCTCCTCCATTATCCATTACGTGTTACCATGGACGCTCTAAAAGTTACCGAAGGACTCGGAGGATGGAGCTTCCATTGTCAGTTTTCTTTCTTTTTTTCTTTCCTTTTTTCCTGATGGATTATCCAACATGGCTGCGCTCTCGCCGTATTGCTGCAGTTGCAGTTGCGGGTTTCGGCGTTGCAGTGCACTGATTATGCAAAATGCAATTCTTGATGGCTGTCTGGTGGGGTGTATCTTCTGTCATGGCATGCCGCAGCGTGGGTTCCACCTAGTTCTAGCGTCTCTGTGGGGCGTTCGTTCTGCTGAAAAGCGGTTGCACACACTTGCGAAGGGGAATCTAGGAAAGTTTCGGGCTCGAAATATGAGAACCGATTGCTAATTGGCCAACACAACGGGCACATTTATGGGTAAAGAGGTGTTGTCTGTGTGCGAAATGAATTTGGAAAGCTGGCGAAGCAGCTACAAATGATTGTTGGCTGTCACTGTCGCTGTGGCTGTTGCTGTCGCTGTCGCTGACGTGGCTGTACATCTGTTTTCCTATTGTACTTTGGATCTAAAATTGAAGTTTTGATGTCATCGCTTCACAAACTTTGAATAATTGTCAAGTACTGGTGGCTCCGTTAATGCTTCCATTAGGCGGGACTTAATTATAATATCAGTTCGGAGTATCTTGTTAGCAAAGTCCATATTACGGAACCCTCTGTAATGAAATTCCATCGGTTTTATGGCAGCCTTTAGCTCACGTTCTGCGGCCAAAACATTTGTTGTTTTTATTATTATTATTATTGTTTTTGCATTTGCTTGTGTGTGCTTCCAAATGTGTTTTATCAGCGTCTTGCCTCTTGGCTTGGCGTTAAATTACCAGCAACTGTGGATATGAAACATTTGCACTGCCTGTGCGGATCTACATATGAGATTGGGTTTGGGTTTGGTTTTGGGACTGGGACTGGGCTGTGTTTTGCCATGAGACTTTGATTTCCATATCCAAAGTACAGCTTGAAGCTGGAGTACATAGAGAAGTCTCTTATGTGCAGAATACATATGTATGTGCAGTACATAGTTATATTAAATAAAGTACGATGTTCTTTGCTTGAGCTTTAATCAACTGCGCAATATTGAGGGAGTGTGCTATATATCCCAGAGTTGGCTACGATACCCCCCTCCATGTACAACCCACACACAACCAGATTGTGACTGCGAGCAAGCAAATACATGTCTGAGATATATGTGCATATATGTACATATGTGTGTGTTTGTATGAAAGCTTTAAAGGAGTAAACGAACTCTGCAAAAGACAGTACTTTTCCAAAGGTTATGCGTCCGTTAATCATCATTTGGAATGGAGAAAAAAGGAGAAGAATAAGCTTCTGATCTTGTCAAACACTGGAACCACTCAAGTGCCTTTCCGAAGAAGGGGTGGAGTCCTCCGCCTCAAGGGGATTAGTCATACCTTTAGAAGTACTTAAGTATTGTAGAAAGTAGGAAAGACAAGGAACAGACACGTTGGCAACGTTAGCAGATGTTCACCCGCGATTAGCTTTTAATGGACGTATAAAAAACTTATCAATTACCTACCTATCTATCGCTTATGCAGTACCCGATTAGAAATCATTCACAGTGAAGTGATTCATTCATTTGTGGACTCGCACTGTCGGTGTTTGTGCAACGGAAAGGAGGGACGACACTGGGGCGATTGCGAGTAAACAGGAGTGGAATGTGGAATGTTGCCCCTCAAGATCTGTCCGGCTGGGAAAACCACTCCTGCCACAGTTCATACCGCACAGCAGAACAATTGAATGAGTTGAAACGAGTCCAGATACTAACTAGTAGGAGTGCGTAATGAATCATAGAAACCAGATGCTGTCCATAATGAATTGAATCGATGAATGAACGGAATAGTCAATGTAGCAGATATTAACATGCACGTTTTTCCATAGAAAAGATCTCTCTCTCTCTCCCCCTCTCTATCTGTCTGTGTGTCAGATACAGATACGCACATATGTATGCACACAGATAGTTTTTCTCTAAGCGTCTAGCCGCCGAGATTCGCGTGAGTCATTCACGACATTTCCATTTGCCTCGCAGCATCAGCAGAATGTTTAAACAAATAAGTAAATGGCAAATGAACTTGTTATTTTTTCCTTTTCTGTTCCCAGTGAAGAAAGAACTTTTCTCTCATTTTCATAATGCAGGGGATTGTATTAGGGATTGTTATTCTTATCTTCTAGGAGATAGAAGTGATCTCGTATCTGTGCACTCGAGAGTACAGAAGCTACCACCCCAGCAGAGTCATCTGTAAATCCTAATGCACTTCCCCTCCGTGTGCTGTTCGGCTGAATCCAATTACAGTACTCGTATTTACCCGGAGAGAAGCTCTACTATTATTATTATATATTCCATTACACTCTCGAGCCCATGACCGGATTACGCATCCTCCCATCTCCCAGCTCCCGTCCAACGATTTGCCCACTTATTTGTTTACACTCGCATGTGAGGGGGAGACTCGAATTGGTCATCCCCTCAGGAATCTACATGCGAACACATGTTCAGTATGTCTGCGCCTACTATGAGGATTATAAAACGACTAGCAGCTGCTGCATCCATCGATGGTCTGTTGTTCTGCCCTTTGCCATAATTGAATTTTTTATAGTATTTTGGCCCGTGCTCGTACTTCTCCACCACAGGTGGCCCCTTTGTTTGTGGCGCCACTTGGCAGTAGCAGTGGCAGTGGCAGTGGCAGGGGCACACGCGATTTCTGGGCTAATGACAGCCTTGGCAGTGAACTGATGTTTGCTGATGCTTCAGCCACACCCAGAGAAAAAAGCCCTGATTGCTCCGATATGCAAATGTATACCGATATATCTGCACCGGGAGTGGAAATTCTAAAAAGACAGTGTTACATTTTACCATTAATACCATTAAACATTTTCATATTAAAATATTCTGTTTATTTAAATGTGCTTTATATTTCGATTCAAATTCAAATTCAATATCAAATACAAATATTTATTTTTAAATCCAAGTTCACTCTCTTTGTACTTTAGAAGCGAACATTTCATTTAATTATGCCATTTTTCTCTGAGTGTACGAGTATGGGATTGGCCAGAAGAGGGGAGGGAGCAGTGGAAGGTCCCTACCTGGCGATTAATCAGATTTGCAGTGCATGCCCCCCGCATGCCCCCCGCATGCCCCCGCATGCCCCCGTGTGCCCCCGCATGCCCCCGCATGCCCCCCGCATGCCCCCCGCATTCCCCCGCTGCTGCCACAAGCCAACAATTAGCGGTAGAGGCTTTTTGTATAAAATGGAGTTATGGGAGCACGATGGGAGGGAGAGCTCTAATTGCTGGTATTTTCCACAAATCCACAGACTACATTGTTGGGGCATGCTTCACGTCACTACGGACTGTAATCACAAATGGGAATATCCATAGCTGGGCGAAAGGGCTGGCTCCCTCTCTATACATACGAGCATGTCCATTTCCGGATCGAGTCTTATGCAATCTGTTCGGTAATCGGATCCCAAGAAGAGCCAGCACCTCCCTTGGCCCCCTTCGCACAGGTAGACTTGACCCTGTTTACATATCGGGGCATGCTCGGGTTGCTCGTGTGGCAAGGGACTGAAATCGGAGGCATACCCCAACCAGCGAAGAACCCTGGAGCCCTGAAAATGAATGCTTCTCTGGACTCTGGATCAGGGACCATGGATCGTGGATCGTGGATCGTGGATGATGCGGCTTTTGTTCTGTGTTGTTTTGATCACTGATCACTGAGTCAACATAAGCACAGTGAATATTTAATGATTCATTTGCTGCCGCTTCTGGTGGATCCCATGCCTCCGAAGTGCGTATGCGGGGGCCTGCAATTGGGGGCAACAAAGGCCCCATGGCTGCCACAATCGCTGCTGCAGCGGAAATGTTCTCCTCCATTTATCATTGAATAAACTGCATATCAAATATACAACGAAATATAAATAATAATAATAATAAATGCAATCACAGGCCGAGGGATGAGCAAGTGGCCTCCCGCCCAAACGGAATGGCTCGTAATAAAAAATATATTATATATACACGATATATCAGATCGATTGGAAACTCTTGTGTTTGTCTTCTCGTGTACTAATGGAGGAGGTTCTCATTTCCCTCTCTCTCTCTCTCTCTTTCTTTTCTCTGTCTCTGTCTCGCTCTCTCTCGTGGGAATTGACTTTGAATTTCGAAAATTTCGGCATTTATTTTCATTGCGGCCAAAAACGGAGAGAAGATTCCGTGCGTTGAGATTTTGGCATCAACGAAAATAGATGCCCAAATGGAAGTGCAAATATCTCTGAGGGGTGGAGTGTCGGGAGTGTCGGGTGTGTCTTTGTGTCTTCTGTCAGTGTATGATTAGATATTGCTTTCTTCTGCGATGCCTCTCCTCTAGAGCACGAGGCGCAGGCGTATCTGAAACACCAGCTCCTCCACGGCTTTCTTCAGGAGCACCGCCATGGACAGGATGAATCCCAGGAGGCTGAGGGAGAACAGCCAGGGCGTGGCCATGAGCACGGCAAGAAAGACGAGCGTCTCGTCGCCCCGGGCATTGGCCATGCGCCACAGCAACTGGCGCTGGATGGTGCGCAGCTTAAACTTGCTGTTCCACAAACGGATGCGCACCGAACCGACGACTTCGTTGAGGCCCACGGTCTTCCCGACCAGCCAGAACACCGCCTGGCACAGCAGCTGCAGCACCAGCAGCACGGCCTTGACCACAGCGGTCTCCGAGAAGCTGTGGTACAATGCCACCATGCGCTGACGATGCTCCGGTTGTATTGTGGAAAGCACAACTGCGCCCAGAGACTCCAGCCGGGAGACTCTGGGGGAAGGGCTGCTAGAGTGCTCCTCCGATTCCGAGTCCGTTTCGGTGCGCTCTACCGAACTGAACTCGCTGTGGCTCTGACAGGTCGGGCTCTGACAGGAGCACGACTCTTGCTCTTCCTCGGTGGGCATCGAGTAGTCGCCCTCGTAGTCGCCCTCGTAGTCGCCCTCGTAGTCGCCCTCGTAGCGGCCGGAGTGGTCGGAGTGGTCCTCGAAGCGGCCATCGTTGTAAGTTACGGGCATGGTTCTGCGGCGGCCCGGAGAAGTGCCTCCTGTCCAGAGGGAGCTCACCATGGGCTGTGATCCATGTCCCATCGAAGCCATCTGTGGCACAGCATTGAATCTGCAGGGGAGCCCGGGGAGTAGTGTTATGTCTGGGGGAAAGGGGAGTCTGGGCTCCTGCCGCTCACCCATCTGAATCCCCCATCGGAGGGAAGTGGGTGTGGGCGCGACCCATTGGGCGGGACAGCAGAGGACTGGTGTGGATTTTGCTTACGAAGGGCATCGCATTGAGTCCATTCTTGTCGGCGGAACCTTCGGGGGGTACCTGCTGCTGCGGCTGCTGCTGCTGGTCATTAAAGTCAAAGGATCCCAGGGATCCGAATATACCCTGGGAGCGGGTGAATGGGGAACGTGGATTGTTCATAGCTGGATTCTTCTTATTCTGGCACCTGTGGGGAAATATCCTTTCATGGATTATTTTCTTACCGTCTTTTGCTGCCAAGAATTTGTATTATTTATAGTTTTATTTACTTTATGTTCCCGGTGCTTTCGAAATTTGCTGCAGCTCTCTGTGTTGTGCCGCTCTCTCCAGATATTCGTACTGAATGATTCTCAGACACAGAGCTGAATGGCTCCAAATGATAATTCAGAGCCTACTTCGATGCTGTGTTTCTAACAGATTCTCTCATCTTTTCAGTTCTCTCCACCCCACCCCGTCATGTTGCGAATAATCCTATTTGGGTGGCTGTTTGCCTGCACGGCACTCCTGGTCCACTCGGAGCTCACAGAACTAGATGGCCCCAATATATGCAAGAGGCGAGAGAGGTAAGTACTCATCGGGGAGACTAATCACAGGCCAACGATGAGCACTCATCCATCTCCATCCATCCATCCATCCATCCATAGCTACCCCGTGGAAGTGGTCTACACGGAGCTGCAGTCATACCAGGAGCGTGGCTCCAATTGGTGCCTCACCATCCCGCCACGCTGCTCCACGTATCGCATCAAGAATCGTGTGGTAAACAAGACCAAGACAATCATGAAGAATCGCATTGTGCGCGACTGTTGTGGTGAGTCCCTACTTTCGAGTCCCTACTAGCCCCCGAGTCTTCATTATTACGATCTACGATATTTCAGATGGCTATGTGTCCAGCGGCGGGGAGTGCGTGCCCCATTGTACGGACCACTGCGAGCACGGCAGATGCATTGCCCCGGAGAAGTGCAAGTGCGATCATGGCTATGGAGGCCCTGCCTGTGATATAAGTTCGTTTAACCTTTGCTTATTCTCTTCCCCGATTAACCTTTTCGTATTTGTATTCGTATTTGTATTCGTATTTGTGTTTTTTGTGTAAAAATCTGTACAATGAAACGCCTTGGGGGGAGGGGTGCATGTGGGGCTACCTCTGGTTCCCTTTGCTTAGTCCTTTAAATGAAAGCCCTTGCAGAGTGCCCTGACAGATGCAGGGGTCTCAGAATCAGATTCAGCTTCAGATTCAGGGCTAGCCATGAGATATACGATATATTCCGAACACAAATGCCACAACAGGGGGACAAAACGTAGGACAATTTGGGAGTACAGCATACAGAATACCAAGAAGGGACAGGACACACAACATGGAGACTGAGGAGGATCTGGACGGCATGCCACCCATCAGCATCGGCACATTCGGGATACCCAATGACCCGGAACTGCTGGACGAGTACGCGCTGTACCGACCATCGATGGGCACCCGGCGGCTGCTCAGCGAGAGGCATCGGGAGATCTACGCAGAGGCCTTCATCGAGCACGAGCGCCTGGGCACTTTGGCCGATCTGTGCGTGCGGGCACTGGCCAAGAGTCAGGGCACTGTACACATTGCAGTGCCCGTGCGGGAGGATCCGTTGAAGCTGCGCATCCACTACGACTCCATCGACGTGGATCTGCCGCTGCGGGAGTGCTATTTCGTGGAGGATGTGCGCTACTGGCGGCGCGTGGTGCTGGCCAAGAGCACGGACAAGTCGCTGGCGCAAAAGAAGCTCTCGGAGTACGACTGGCGGGGCAAGGGCATCAGCCTCAAGTACGTGGAGATAGTCGAGGCCTGTCCGGCGGCCTTCTGGCCGGAGAGCGAGATGGCCGAGCTGGCGGCACTCGTGCGGGAACATGTTCGCACCATGGACATCCGCCATCTGCAGTCCCGTTCGGAGGAGAGCTTCCAGCACCACATAGGAAGCAGCGACTCAGAGCCGGACGTCACGTCGGAGGAGTCTGAGGCCCTGTTCATTTCTAGCGATGAGCGCAACACCTCATGCGAGTTGACAGTTGAGCAAGAGGAGGAGTGCTCCGAAGAGCAATCCGCAGAGGAGCAGGTGCCGCCGCAGCCGCCGCAGAGCAAGCCCGAGCCGAAGCATGCAAATATCAACTTTAATGAAATAGAAACGGATCAGGAGCAGTCGGCAGCGGCAGTAGTACCGGCAGTGGTACAGGTTGAAGGAGTCCAATACCTTCTGGATGACATCCACAAAGCCAAACACGTGGCGCGTAGTGCCCGCAACGCCATGCGCCAGCAGCTGCGGGACATGCAGGCCGCCAGGATGGAGGAGCACGAGCAGCGGGTGCACCGTCGCACCATTATGCGGCAGAAACCCGTTAAGGAGCCTGAGAAGAAGCGCCGCAAGAGCAAGAAGACAGTGATGGACATCTTCAATATGAAGGTGGAGCCCGAGCCAGAGGACGACGAAGAGAAGATCGTGGACAGGCGAAACAAGCAGAAGGTACTGGAGCGCCTCCGTCGCTACGACTTCCCCTCGGAGCACTGCCATCACATCGACCTGGGCTTTGTGCGCTTCTTCGATAATCTCGTCTCGTTCACCCTCGAGTTCCTGGGGCCACACATGGGGCGCGACTTCCACAAGCGGCACCTGCGGTTCTCCACCGAGGATATGGTGCGGCTGGCCAGGGGCCTCCAGGAACTCGACAAGCTGCAGATCTTCCGCCTGCGCAACAGCCGCATGGACCATCTCAAGTTGCACGTGCTCTGCCGTGTCCTCAAGAACATGAAGGCTTTGGAAGTGATTGACTTTGGCTACGACCAGATGTCCGACGACTGCGGGGCCACTTTGGGGTCCCTGCTGCAGGGCGAGAACATGCTGAAGGCCCTGGAGCTGGAGTACAATCAACTGGACCAGAATGCGGCCTCGGCCATTGGCGCCGCCCTGCAGCAGCGCCACCAGAATGGCGCCAGCGGGGATGCAGGGGGGACGCACCTGCAGTACCTTGGTCTGGCCCACAACCGAATAAGTGACCAGGCGCTGTCGACGCTCATCCACTACATTGCCGGCACCGAGCATGTGGAGGAGCTCAACGTGTCGGCCATTACGGCGCGCAAGGAGGCGGTGTCGGAGAGTCTTGGCTTTTTGCTGCGCAACCATCCGCCTCTGCGGCGACTGGACATGACGGCTATTCCGCTGAACAGCATCACGGGTCGGAGACTCATCTGCGCCTTGGAAAGCAACCAAAAGGTCACGCACTTTGACTGCCGCGGCTGCGACCTGGACAGCGACGAGGAGTTCGAGGCAGATATCATAGTGAGGCGCAACGGCTTCCAGAGGGACCACTCCTACATCGGGGACGAGACCCAAACGGAGCAGGACATAAAGGAGCACTTCAAGAGCATCAAACACCCGCTGGTGCAGAAGCTGGAGGACGAGCGCGCCCGCCAGGCGGAGTGCGTCAAGGTGCGTCCCCCTCTGATCAGCACGCCCAGCGATACCACCATCGAGTCCCAGGTGTCGGAAAAGGAGGAGGTCGCCGAGTACGACATTTGGGCGGAGCTGGGGATCAAAACGATTACAACCTCTGTCTCCCAAGAGATAGTGGAGTCGGTGTCCAGCCACAGCACAGTAATCGAACTGGGTCCCTTTCACTTCGATCCGAATAGCTTCGATTTGGAGCAGTTCCGGGAGCACGTCCAACAACCGGGAATGGGCAATCGCTACTACTACTTCAAGAGCCGCAGGGAACTGCGCTGATACAATCCTGTATCCTATATCCATTATCCATTTTCCATCTAGAGAATATTTCTTATTTTTCTTGGTTCGATTTGAAGTCGCTTGAAGTTTTTCATTAAAATCTAAAGTCGTTAGAAGACCGAAACAAAACGAAACATTTGTCAGACAATTCACGATTCATTGTGGGATTATTAAAGGATATTCCAATTCGGAGATATGTACGTTCGTTTGGAATGACACAAAAGAGACCATTAGCCAAGAGGCCTCTAAAGTTGGAGGCATTATCTCTGTAAAACCTCTGCAAGGGTATGCCATCTTCGGCCTGCCGATGATATGCACCTCTGTATAACTGTAGCCTATCTGTTCCTGCCATACTGCTATACTGTATATGCGATATTGTATGCGCTTTGTAGCTTGTAGCTTCTAGCTTTATTTGGACTATCTCTTTTTGTTTTTTGAATTGCAATCTTTAGTCTAACCAAGAGCACACTTGCACACACACACACACACACACACACCCACCCTCTGTCACACCTACCCACACACACACACACACACACGCGCAGTCCCCCCCGCAGGATCCAGAGAATCTATATTCACACACGACACGCTCCGGGAGGAGTACTCCTGTGCGTGGCGTGGCTTAGTCCCCAGCAAAGCAAAGCAATACCAATGCATTGGCATAGCAATAGCAAGAGAAAACAGCAAATAACTGTCGCAACATCCCGTCTAACGTCTAGTCCTGCACTAAGAAAGAGAGAGAGAGAGAGATGCGAGAGGAGCGGATCCTAATTTAGATTATTTATGTAACTTTTTGCACGCCAGATTGCCCACCTGGCTGGTACGGACGGAACTGCTCGATGCAGTGCGACTGCCTGAACAACGCCCTCTGCGAGCCCTTCAGCGGGGAGTGCGAGTGCGCCAAGGGCTATACGGGCGCCAGGTGTGCCGATGTCTGTCCGGAGGGGCGCTTCGGCGCCAACTGTTTGGAGGAGTGCCGCTGTGAGAACGGTGGCAAGTGCCATCACGTCTCGGGCGAGTGCTCCTGTGCGCCCGGGTTCACGGGTCCCCTGTAAGTGTCCGCCAGATCGTGGCAAGAGAAACCGAGATCCTCATACTAATCTCCCCTTCGCCCCCTCCCAATCAGATGCGATATGCGCTGTCCGGACGGAAAGCACGGGGCACAGTGCCAGCAGGACTGTCCCTGCCAGAACGACGGCAAGTGCGAGCCCGAGAGCGGGGCCTGCATCTGCAATCCGGGCTGGACGGGCGACGTGTGCGCCAACAAGTGTCCCGTGGGCAGCTACGGCCCCGGCTGCGAGCTCTCCTGCGAGTGCTACAAAGGAGCACCCTGCCACCACATCAGCGGAAAGTGCGAGTGTCCGCCGGGCTACCTGGGGGAGCGCTGCTTCGACGAGTGCCCCCTGAACACCTTCGGCCTGAACTGCACCCAGAACTGCAGCTGCGAGAACGACGCCACCTGTGACCGGGCCACCGGCGCCTGCATCTGCAACGCGGGCTGGCGCGGGGATCGCTGCGAGGAGCGGATCTGCGAGACGGACAAGTACGGGCCGGACTGCAATCAGACGTGCGAGTGCGACATGGAGCACACGGAGCTGTGCCACCCGGAGACGGGACGCTGTCAGTGCAGCATTGGCTGGAGCAGTGCCCAGTGCACGCGCCCCTGCACCTTCCTGCGCTACGGCCTCAACTGCGAGCAGACCTGCAACTGCAAGAACGGGGCCAAGTGCTCCCCCGTCAATGGGACGTGCCAGTGTGCTGCCGGCTTTCAGGGATCCACCTGCGAGGAGAGCTGCCCCCCAGGGACCTTCGGCCAGGACTGCGCCCTGCGCTGCGACTGCCAGAACGGAGCCAAGTGTATGCCGGAGACGGGTCAATGCCTCTGCACCGCCGGCTGGAAGAACATTAAGTGCGACAGGCCCTGCGACCTGAATCACTTTGGGCAAGACTGTCGCAACGTGTGCGACTGCCACAACAATGCCGCGTGCAATCCCCAGAACGGCAGCTGCACCTGTGCCGCTGGCTGGACAGGCGAACACTGCGACCGGAAGTGCGATGCGGGCAAGTTCGGCCACGACTGCAGTCAGAAGTGCCAGTGCGATCAGCACAACAGCCTGGCCTGTGACGCCACCAACGGGCGTTGCGTCTGCAAGCAGGATTGGGGAGGTACTATCTGGGATACCATTTACCTTTCCACGCCCTTACGTCCTCTCACCCCAGATCATTAGTCTCATCCGTTCATGATTCAATAAAGAACAGCTGGATCAGCTGTAGCAGCTGGAACAGCTCCCAATTTAATCCCTGCAGGATTGCCCCTTCTAACAGACAGATCATAGCACTAACCGATAGCACTCATCCGTCGCATCCCATTGCCCCTCCTCTATCCATCTATCCATCTATCTATCCATCATTTTTGCATGCATGTCGTTTGGTTTTACAAATTTTAATTAGCTTTTTCTGGTTTTGCACTGTGTTTCTGTTTCTGGTTTTTTTTTTGTTTTGTCGTCCTGTTGTCCTTGTCTTCTGATGCCCAACACCCAACACCCAAGGCGTTCATTGCGAGACCAACTGTCGGACTGGTTACTATGGTGAAAATTGTGATAAAGTTTGCAGATGCCTGAACAACTCATCCTGCGACCCGGACAATGGCAACTGCATCTGCTCGCCCGGCTGGACCGGGGTCGACTGCAACGAGCCCTGTCCGACTGGCTTCTATGGGATGGAGTGCAAGGAGCGTTGTCCGGAGATATTGCATGGTAAGTCGGAGCCGCGCAGGAATAAATCATCCGTCCACTAATAATACACGTGCTCCCCTTGCTTGGTAGGTAACAAGAGCTGTGACCACATCACGGGTGAGATCCTCTGCCGCACCGGATATCTAGGCCTCACCTGCGAGCATCCGTGTCCCGCTGGACTCTATGGCCCCGGTTGCAAGCTCAAGTGCAACTGCGAGCACGGAGGCGAGTGTAACCATGTGAGTGGCCAGTGCCAGTGCCTGCCCGGCTGGACGGGGGCCAACTGCAACGAGTCCTGCCCCACAGACACGTACGGCCAGGGATGTGCCCAGCGGTGCCGCTGTCTGCACCACAAGGTCTGTCGCAAGAACGACGGCATGTGCATCTGCGAGACCGGCTGGACCGGCACCCGCTGCGATGAGGTGTGCCCAGAGGGCTTCTACGGCGAGCACTGCATGAATGCCTGCGCGTGTCCGTCGGCCAATTTCCAGTGCCATGCGGCGAATGGGTGTGTCTGCCGCAGCGGCTACACGGGCGAGAACTGCGACGAGCTGATTGCATCCCAGCGCATCGCCGAGGCCAGCGATGAATGTGAGTCCTACCTCAATCGTTTGGATATGCCCCTGGAATTCCCCTTATTAATCCCCTCTATACCCTTACTTCCATGTGTTCCAGCAGCGGGACGGGCGAGCGTTGCACTCACGATAGTGCTACTCACTCTCTGCGCCTTCATTATTTTCGCCGTATTCTTCTACTACAGACGCAGGGTGTCCAATTTGAAAACGGAGATCGCCCACGTTCACTACACGCACGAGACAGGAACCACCTGGCCGCCTAGCAACCACAACTTTGATAATCCCGTGTACGGGATGCAGGCAGAGACGCGCCTACTGCAGAACAATGCGCGGAAGATGAACAACTTCGACCAGAGGAGCACGCTGAGCACCGAATACGGAGGCGACGACTCCAATGCCAGTGGCAGAGGTAAGTGCGATCAGATCGATGGATGTCTATGGTTGGTGGCTAACGATTAGATGTGTCCATTCACAGTGGGAAGCTACTCGATCAACTATAACCACGATCTGCTGAACAAGAACCTGAACGCGGACCTAACGAATCCGAATGTGTACAATGATTCCCTGAAGGAGGAGCATGTTTACGATGAGATCAAGCACAAGGAGGGCTACAAGGATCCCGGTACGTTTTCAGACTTTTTATTTCAGACTTTTCTCGACGCTTTTGCAACTAATCATGTATTCCACATTTGCATACATTTTGGCCAAAATCAGTGAAAATTTATAGCAAGATTTTGTTTCCGGAGGGTAAGCAATAGTTGGGCATCGATCCTGTGTATTTTAGTGCTTTGTCTGACCCGTTTTCACTCCTGTCCATTGTCTAATGGGAACGAAAGCTTGTTATTACTAAAACGATTCCTTTTCTTATACTTTTCATAGGGGAATACGATCATCTGGACTACTCGCGACCAAGCACTTCGCAGAAGCCCCACTATCATCGCATGAACGACACCATGCTCAACATCAACCACGATGAGGAGAAACCCAACAATCTGAAGAACATGACCGTGCTGCTGACAAAGCCAGAGCCACCCACAGAGCCAGAACCGCAGCACGAGAGCTTCGACAACACCAACATCGACAATGTGTCGACTGCTTCGCCCAGCTCCAGTCCGGAGTTCCGCAAATAAGCACCACACCACTTCTTCACTCTACAGTCACTCCACCATCCACGTGGAATAGATTTTTTTTAAGTTGCAACTAATGCGAACCATGATATTTTAAAGCGTCTGCATTTTAGCCTAATTTATTCGATAGCATTTTAGTTGTGTATTGTGTCTGTCTTTTTGTAGAATGAGCGTCTTGCATTCGATTTGTAATTGTTTAATAGTTGGTCAGTTCGTTCAGAATATGTCAGGAGTACGATGTAAGATGTGTATGCTCAATTGTATTTGTAAATTTTTATTTAGCGGGCCCTATACAACCCAGAGTGTCGGCCTCACTTTTGTAAATGTCTTTCGTTTTATACATACACTTATGCTCATTCGATTCATTATCTAAACGAATAATACCCTAAGCGAATACGTATTCAAAATAGTACCTATACACCTCTTCCTGTTAAGAAAAGATTGTGCTGTCATTGTGCACTGTACACTGTCTGCAGTAGAGCGTCTCCAAGAGAAGGTTCCCCATATCGAAGGTTGCAATAATTTTAAATACGAGTAATATACTGCATATACAAATTGATATCAATAGCATGTTAAGCATATTTGTAAAACTGAATTCGAAGCGAAGTGTTGAAAACATTGGGAGAAACTATTTTGATTACCACGATATATTCAACATACTAAATGTCGATTTAAAGTGTTCCCAAATTGTATTTTGATTGTCTGTAATATAAAAACGATTGGCCAAAATTGTAATTAGCTCCGATTGGTAGATTTTTTAGATCGAATATTTACAAGTAGTTTAAATATTGGTATTTTTTGAATACATCAAATTGTTTTCAATGTGTAAGCCCAATCCCAATGCATCTTTTTATTCAAAATAGTTAAAAGATTATTGTTCATATACATAATCAGTCTTAGGAAGGCGAAGATATAAAATAAATGAATTATGAATATTTTAACAGAGCGTCAATTTCGATTCATTAAAATTTTTTTTTTTTTTTTTTTTTTTTTTACCGTGTCTTTTTGTCAGATAGGAAGAGGATTAGTCATTAAAATACTGTTTTTTTTTCTGAACGCTATATCCTGCTAAACGGCAAAAATCGGATATGCAGTTTTTTTTTACCGATTTTTGCTCTATTTGTCTCATTTTCGAAGTCGAGATATAGCCTGGATCCCCACGATCCAGGATTCCTTGGCCGATTGGCTCTATTTTCAGATATCATTAAAAAAATACTGTTTTATTCTGAACGCTATATCTCGACTATTTATGGACCGATCAGGGTGCGGCATGTCTTTTCGTGATCGGGCGAGTCCTGCCAATCGACTGTCATCGGAAAAAGGACATTCATTTTTCACGATTTTCGCAAAAATCATGATGGTTTACATCATTAAATTTGCCAAAAATCGGCCTCATTTTCGAAGTCGAGATTTTGATGCCGTTCGACAGTCTGGATCCTTGCGATCCTGGGAGCGTTGGTCCTTCGCCGATCTGGCCCTTTTTTGTCTGAGATATAGCTTTCCGAAGATTTGGACTTGCATATCATTAAAATACTGGTTTTTTCTGAACGCTATATCTCAGCTATAAGGCCTCCGATCAAGGTGCGGCATGTCTTTTTGTGATCGGGAGAGTCCTGCCAATCGACTGCTATCGGAAAAAAGGACATCCATTTTTCACGATTTTCGCAAAAATCATGATGGTTACATCATTAAATTTGCCAAAAATCGGCCTCATTTTCGAAGTCGAGATTTTGATGCCGTTCGACAGTCTGGATCCCCACGATCCTGGGAGAGTAGGTCCTTCACCGATCTGGCTCTATTTTCCTGAGATACAACCTTCCGAAGATTTGGATTATCATATCATTAAAATACTGGTTTATTCTGAACGCTATATCTCGAATATTTATGGACCGATCAGGGTGCGGCATGTCTTTTCGTGATCGGGCGAGTCCTGCCAATCGACTGCTATCGGAAAAAAGGACATTCATTTTTTCACGATTTTCGCAAAAAATCATGATGGTTACATCATTAAATTTGCCAAAAATCGGCCTCATTTTCGAAGTCGAGATTTTGATGCCGTTCGACAGTCTGGATCCTTGCGATCCTGGGAGCGTTGGTCCTTCGCCGATCTGGCCCTTTTTGTCTGAGATATAGCTTTCCGAAGATTTGGACTTGCATATCATTAAAATACTGGTTTTTTCTGAACGCTATATCTCTGCTAAACGGACCGATCAGGGTGCGGCATGTCTTTTCGTGATCGGGCGAGTCCTGCCAATCGACTGTCATCGGAAAAAAGGACATTCATTTTTTCCCGATTTTCGCAAGAAATCATGATGGTTACATCATTAAATTTGCCAAAAATCGGCCTCATTTTCGAAGTCGAGATTTTGATGCCGTTCGACAGTCTGGATCCCCACGATCCTGGGAGAGTAGGTCCTTCGCCGATCTGGCTCTATTTTCCTGAGATACAACCTTCCGAAGATTTGGATTATCATATCATTAAAATACTGGTTTATTCTGAACGCTATATCTCGACTATTTATGGACCGATCAGGGTGCGGCATGTCTTTTCGTGATCGGGCGAGAGTCCTGCCAATCGACTGCTATCGGAAAAAGGACATTCATTTTTCACGATTTTCGCAAAAAATCATGATGGTTACATCATTAAATTTGCCAAAAATCGGCCTCATTTTTGAAGTCGAGATTTTGATGCCGTTCGACAGTCTGGATCCTTGCGATCCTGGGGCGTTGGTCCTTCGCCGATCTGGCCCTTTTTGTCTGAGATATAGCTTTCCGAAGATTTGGACTTGCATATCATTAAAATACTGGTTTTTTCTGAACGCTATATCTCAGCTATAAGGCCTCCGATCAAGGTGCGGCATGTCTTTTTGTGATCGGGAGAGTCCTGCCAATCGACTGCTATCGGAAAAAAGGACTTCCATTTTTTCACGATTTTCGCAAAAAATCATGATGGTTACATCATTAAATTTGCCAAAAATCGGCCTCATTTTCGAAGTCGAGATTTTGATGCCGTTCGACAGTCTGGATCCCCACGATCCTGGGAGAGTAGGTCCTTCGCCGATCTGGCTCTATTTTCCTGAGATATAGCTTTCCGAAGATTTGGATTTGCATATCATTAAAATACTGGTTTTTTCTGAACGCTATATCTCGACTATTTATGGACCGATCAGGGTGCGGCATGTCTTTTCGTGATCGGGCGAGTCCTGCCAATCGACTGTCATCGGAAAAAAGGACATTCATTTTTTCACGATTTTCGCAAAAAATCATGATGGTTACATCATTAAATTTGCCAAAAATCGGCCTCATTTTCGAAGTCGAGATTTTGATGCCGTTCGACAGTCTGGATCCTTGCGATCCTGGGAGCGTTGGTCCTTCGCCGATCTGGCCCTTTTGTCTGAGATATAGCTTTCCGTAGATTTGGACTTTGCATATCATTAAAATTCTGGTTTTTTCTGAACGCTATATCTCAGCTATAAGGCCTCCGATCAAGGTGCGGCATGTCTTTTCGTGATCGGGAGAGTCCTGCCAATCGACTGCTATCGGAAAAAAGGACATCCATTTTTTCACGATTTTCGCAAAAAATCATGATGGTTACATCATTAAATTTGCCAAAAATCGGCCTCATTTTCGAAGTCAAGATTTTGACGCCGTTCGACAGTCTGGATCCTTGCGATCCTGGGAGCGTTGGTCCTTCGCCGATCTGGCCCTTTTTTCCTGAGATATAGCCTTCCGAAGATTTGGACTTGCATATCATTAAAATACTGGTTTTTTGAAACGCTATATCTCAGCTATAAGGCCTCCGATCAAGGTGCGGCATGTCTTTTTGTGATCGGGAGAGTCCTGCCAATCGACTGCTATCGGAAAAAAGGACTTCCATTTTTTCACGATTTTCGCAAAAATCATGATGGTTACATCATTAAATTTGCCAAAAATCGGCCTCATTTTCGAAGTCGAGATTTTGATGCCGTTCGACAGTCTGGATCCCCACGATCCTGGGAGAGTAGGTCCTTCACCGATCTGGCTCTATTTTCCAGAGATAGCCTCCCGAAGATTTGCATATCATTAAATTACTGTTACTTTATTTAACTCTTCCTTTCGTTTTAGCAGGTCGCACCCGTCGGTGGCTAGGAATACCTCTTGCATGCTCGCGGTCACCGATATGCCTACCATCGTTTACCAGGGACTTCACCCTTCTGGTCTTCCGGTTCATATGAGCTTGAACGCTGTATAAATTTATCGATGACGGCTCATCCATAGTCCAGGCGCCTGACCGGCTGACATCGCGAACTCCCTGCCGGCTCTTTTGCACGGGGCCACGATGCCGTGCGCCCCTGGGGACATGATTCTTCCTTCACAGAGGACTTATGTACCCTACGCTTTGCCACTCTTTGCCTCCCGCCAGACGGAGTCCTATCAAAGTATCCCAGCCGGACAGCATCGTATCCCAGCAGGACAGAAGCGCACCCCTTCAAAGATCCGACAACAAGGACTTTGACCATGGCAGCTAAGGAGAGGACATCGGGCTATTTTCGTGTTAGGTTTAAGACAGATACAAATGTTTTCCACTTGTTTATTTATTTATACTTAGCTAAATTATGATGAAATAAAGGATTGAAAAATCATTGTTGCTGTATCCTTTGGGGAAACTATGCCGATTACAAAATGGCGTGGCACGCCCTGATCGGTTCACAAATAGCGGAAAAAACAATATTTTTGATTGGGGAAAAGGTCTTTGATCCTTGGTAAGGACTCCATCAAATAAAGGACCTTTTTCCGATCACAGGAAGCCATCACACGCTCAGATCGGCCCATAAAGAGCGAAGAAAATGAATATTTTTGATCCTTGATATCCTTTGTCCTTGAAAAGGACTTTATAAAATCAGGGACATTTTGCCGATCACAGGAAGCCGTCGCACGCTCAGATCGGCCGACAAATAACGGAGAAAACAAAACTGGTTTGTAATTTGTTATTTTTGAAAATGTAGTTCAAGAAACCAACGATAGGGGCGCCACCGTACAAAATACCAGGCAAACAGAAATCAGCAGAAGGTCGATGATTTTTTTAAATTTTGAGCCCCCTAAAATATGCTACAAATTTTTGTTCAATCGCTACAGTTGCTTGCTGCTGATTTCTGTTCGCCTGGTATCCCAGATTTGAAATGCTCGATTTTGGCCATTTGAGCGGTCGCAGATTGAGGGTTGTTGTTCTACAACAACAAAAATTTGTTGTACAACAATTGACAACAACAACTTTTGTTGTTGTAGAACAACAACTTTTGTTGTTTTCTCCGGTATTTGTGGCCTGATCTAGGCGTGCGACGGTTTCCTTGTGCTCGGAATAATTTCCTTGATCTAATGCATTCCTTATCAAATTTCCCAAAATCAAGGATATTTTTTCCAGACATGTATATCTTGCTTTCTCCCTTACTTGTCACCCGATCGGGACGTGCGACGGCTTCCTTGTGTTGGTGGAGTCCTTATCAATGACCAAGGATAAAGGATATTTTCTCCAGTCATATATATCTTGTTTTCTCCCTTATTTGTGGCCCGATCGGACATCTTTGATCAGATGAATTCCTTATCAAGGACCAAGGATCAAGGATATTTCCTCCAGACATATATATCTTATGTTCTCTCTTATTTGGGACTCGATCAGGGCCTGACATGGCCCGCCGTGATCAGAAAAATGTCCTTGATCCTTTGGTAAGGTCTCCAACAACCCCAACCATACATATTTAGTTTTCTCGGATATTTTTTCACCGATCTGGGCTTGCGATGACTTCTTGTGATCGAAAAAGGTCCCTGATTTGATGGAGTCCTTATCAAGGACCAATGATCAAGGATATTTTCTCCAGGCATATATATCTTATGTTCTCCCTTATTTGGGACTCGATCAGGGCCTGACATGGCCCGCCGTGATCAGAAAAATGTCCTTGATCCTTTGGTAAGGTCTCCAACAACCCCAACCATACATATTTAGTTTTCTCGGCTATTTGTGGGCCGATCTGGGCTCGCGATGACTTCTTGTGATCGAAAAAATGTCCCTGATTTGATGGAGTCCCTATCAAGGATCAAGGACATTTTCCCCAATTAAAAATATTTAGTTTTCTCTGCTATTTGTGAACCGATCTGGGCGTGCCACGCCTTTTTGTAATCGGGATAGTTTCCCCAATAAAGGATACACCAAGAATGATTTTTCAATAGTTTTATTCATCAAAATTTAGGTTAGTATAAATAAATAAACAAGTGGAAAACATTTGTATCTGTCTTAAACCTATAACTTATAGAAGCCCGCGTACCGCCTCCCTTGGTTGCCATAGTCAAAGTCCTTGTTGTCGATGGCCAGGTCGAAGGATGACGATGGCTTATTAGGCTCGGCTCTTGCAAGGAGTGCGCTTCTGTCCTGCTGGGATAAGACTCGGTCTGTCTCGATTGCGCCTCGCTAATGCTTGCTAATAGGACTCCGTCTGGCGGGGAAATCGGATAAGACTCGGTTTGAAAATAAGCGTAGGGTACATAAGTCCTCTGTGAAAGAAGATATATTTTAAAATATGTCGACAATTATATACTGATTCATTTTGCGCGTTTGAAGCTGTAGCCCATCCTGGCATCCAGAAAGTTCGCAGACTTCGCCTCGTGCATCTCTCCTCCCTCCTAGGTGGAAGGACCATTGCTGCTCCGATCTTTATCCATAATCTCTTAGCGGGTAACATCGGTACGCCTGCCAGGAGCCTAGGGACCCATGCAGCCTTAGTGTTTGATCTGCACCGGACCAGCTATCTCGATATGGCCCATCTGTAGGGCTCTTCGCCAGCACAATCGCTGCCAGCTGGGATGCGATTTGACTTTGCCAGGGGAAAGGAGCCATCAGACGGTTGATTATAGATTTTGTTATTATGTAAGATAGAGATAAGTTATTTAAGGATTATTTTGATTTCGTTGTCGAATAATAAAATAAATAAATGAATAAACACATATCTATGTATGTTTTACTGGGAAAAATATTCTTGATCCTTGATTCGGACACAGTAAGTCGGGGACATTTTGCCGATCGCAGGAAGCCAGGAAGATCACACTGCCAGATCGGGCCAAAAAATAGCGGAGAAAACAATAAAACAAAACAGGCTTGCTGTAATTTGTGGTTGTTGGCAATTGTTCTACAACAGAAATTAGAGAAAACTAGTTTTCTCCAACAATTTTTGTTGTTGTACAACACTCGACTTGAGACCGCCAAATGGCAAAAACGAAGAAATTTCAGGCCGAGGTCCCAGGCGAACAGAAATCAACAGAAGGCAACTCTAGCGAATGCAGAATTCAGTGTTGCATACTTTTTAGTCACAGAGAAAACTCGAATTGCCGCGTAGCATACTTTGGGGCTGACAAAAAAACAAAGTTTTTGCTATTCTCTGTTCGCCTGGTACAGAGATTTGAATTTCCTTGTTCGCCGTTTGACGTCGGACTTCATTTTAATTTTTTCTTTGGCTATATCTCGACTATTTATGGACCGATCAGGGTGCGGCATGTCTTTTCGTGATCGGGCGAGTCCTGCCAATCGACTGCCATCGGAAAAAGGACATCAATTTTTTCACGATTTTCGCAAAAAATCATGATGGTTACATCATTAAATTTGCCAAAAATCGGCCTCATTTTCGAAGTCGAGATTTTGATGCCGTTCGACAGTCTGGATCCTTGCGATCCTGGGAGCGTTGGTCCTTCGCCGATCTGGCCCTTTTTGTCTGAGATATAGCTTTCCGAAGATTTGGACTTGCATATCATTAAAATACTGGTTTTTTCTGAACGCTATATCTCTGCTAAACGGCAGCCGATCAGGGCGCGGCATGTCTTTTCGTGATCGGGCGAGTCCTGCCAATCGACTGTCATCGGAAAAAGGACATTCATTTTTCACGATTTTCGCAAAAAATCATGATGGTTACATCATTAAATTTGCCAAAAATCGGCCTCATTTTCGAAGTCGAGATTTTGATGCCGTTCGACAGTCTGGATCCCCACGATCCTGGGAGAGTAGGTCCTTCGCCGATCTGGCTCTATTTTCCTGAGATACAACCTTCCGAAGATTATCATATCATTAAAATACTTGTTTTTTCTGAACGCTATATCTCGACTATTTATGGACCGATCAGGGTGCGGCATGTCTTTTCGTGATCGGGAGAGTCCTGCCAATCGACTGTCATCAGAAAAAAGGACATTCATTTTTTCCCGATTTTCGCAAAAAATCATGATGGTTACATCATTAAATTTGCCAAAAATCGGCCTCATTTTCGAAGTCGAGATTTTGATGCCGTTCGACAGTCTGGATCCCCACGATCCTGGGAGCGTTGGTCCTTCGCCGATCTGGCCCTTTTTGTCTGAGATATAGCTTTCCGAAGATTTGGACTTGCATATCATTAAAATACTGGTTTTTTCTGAACGCTATATCTCAGCTATAAGGCCTCCGATCAAGGTGCGGCATGTCTTTTCGTGATCGGGCGAGTCCTGCCAATCGACTGTCATCGGAAAAAGGACATTCATTTTTTCACGATTTTCGCAAAAATCATGATGGTTACATCATTAAATTTGCCAAAAATCGGCCTCATTTTCGAAGTCGAGATTTTGATGCCGTTCGACAGTCTGGATCCCCACGATCCTGGGAGAGTAGGTCCTTCGCCGATCTGGCTCTATTTTCCTGAGATACAACCTTCCGAAGATTTGGATTTGCATATCATTAAAATACTGGTTTTTTCTGAACGCTATATCTCGACTATTTATGGACCGATCAGGGTGCGGCATGTCTTTTCGTGATCGGGCGAGTCCTGCCAATCGACTGTCATCGGAAAAAAGGACATCAATTTATTCACGATTTTTGCAAAATATCATGATGGTTACATCATTAAATTTGCCAAAAATCGGCCTCATTTTCGAAGTCGAGATTTTGATGCCGTTCGACAGTCTGGATCCCCACGATCCTGGGAGAGTAGGTCCTTCGCCGATCTGGCTCTATTTTCCTGAGATACAACCTTCCGAAGATTATTTGCATCATTAAAATACTTGTTTTTCTGAACGCTATATCTCTGACTATTTATGGACCGATCAGGGTGCGGCATGTCTTTTCGTGATCGGGAGAGTCCTGCCAATCGACTGTCATCAGAAAAAGGACATTCATTTTTTCCCGATTTTCGCAAAAATCATGATGGTTACATCATTAAATTTGCCAAAAATCGGCCTCATTTTCGAAGTCGAGATTTTGATGCCGTTCGACAGTCTGGATCCCCACGATCCTGGGAGAGTAGGTCCTTCGCACATCTGGCTCTATTTTCCTGAGATACAACCTTCCGAAGATTTGGATTTGCATATCATTAAAATACTGGTTTTTTCTGAACGCTATATCTCGACTATTTATGGACCGATCAGGGTGCGGCATGTCTTTTCGTGATCGGGAGAGTCCTGCCAATCGACTGTCATCAGAAAAAAGGACATTCATTTTTTCCCGATTTTCGCAAAAAATCATGATGGTTACATCATTAAATTTGCCAAAAATCGGCCTCATTTTCGAAGTCAAGATTTTGACGCCGTTCGACAGTCTGGATCCTTGCGATCCTGGGAGCGTTGGTCCTTCGCCGATCTGGCCCTTTTTGTCTGAGATATAGCTTTCCGTAGATTTGGACTTGCATATCATTAAAATTCTGGTTTTTTCTGAACGCTATATCTCAGCTATAAGGCCTCCGATCAAGGTGCGGCATGTCTTTTCGTGATCGGGAGAGTCCTGCCAATCGACTGCCATCGGAAAAAGGACATTCATTTTTTTCACGATTTTCGCAAAAATCATGATGGTTACATCATTAAATTTGCCAAAAATCGGCCTCATTTTCGAAGTCGAGATTTTGATGCCGTTCGACAGTCTGGATCCTTGCGATCCTGGGAGCGTTGGTCCTTCGCCGATCTGGCCCTTTTTGTCTGAGATATAGCTTTCCGAAGATTTGGACTTGCATATCATTAAAATACTGGTTTTTTCTGAACGCTATATCTCAGCTATAAGGCCTCCGATCAAGGTGCGGCATGTCTTTTGTGATCGGGGAGAGTCCTGCCAATCGACTGCCATCGGAAAAAGGACATCCATTTTTCACGATTTTCGCAAAAATCATGATGGTTACATCATTAAATTTGCCAAAAATCGGCCTCATTTTCGAAGTCGAGATTTTGATGCCGTTCGACAGTCTGGATCCCCACGATCCTGGGAGAGTTGGTCCTTCGCCGATCTGGCCCTATTTTCCTGAGATATAACCTTCCGAAGATTTGATTTGCATATCATTAAAATACTGGTTTAATTTGAACGCTGTATCTCGACTATTTATGGACCGATCAGGGTGCGGCATGTCTTTTCGTGATCGGGCGAGTCCTGCCAATCGACTGTCATCGGAAAAAAGGACATTCATTTTTTCACGATTTTCGCAAAAAATCATGATGGTTACATCATTAAATTTGCCAAAAATCGGCCTCATTTTCGAAGTCGAGATTTTGATGCCGTTCGACAGTCTGGATCCTTGCGATCCTGGGAGCGTTGGTCCTTCGCCGATCTGGCCCTTTTTGTCTGAGATATAGCTTTCCGAAGATTTGGACTTGCATATCATTAAAATACTGGTTTTTCTGAACGCTATATCTCAGCTATAAGGCCTCCGATCAAGGTGCGGCATGTCTTTTTGTGATCGGGAGAGTCCTGCCAATCGACTGCTATCGGAAAAAAGGACTTCCATTTTTTCACGATTTTCGCAAAAAATCATGATGGTTACATCATTAAATTTGCCAAAAATCGGCCTCATTTTCGAAGTCGAGATTTTGATGCCGTTCGACAGTCTGGATCCTTGCGATCCTGGGAGCGTTGGTCCTTCACCGATCTGGCCCTTTTTGTCTGAGATATAGCTTTCCGAAGATTTGACTTGCATATCATTAAAATACTGGTTTTTCTGAACGCTATATCTCAGCTATAAGGCAGCCGATCAAGGTGCGGCATGTCTTTTTCGTGATCGGGAGAGTCCTGCCAATCGACTGCTATCGGAAAAAGGACATCCATTTTTTCACGATTTTCGCAAAAAATCATGATGGTTACATCATTAAATTTGCCAAAAATCGGTCTCATTTTCGAAGTCGAGATTTTGATGCCGTTCGACAGTCTGGATCCCCACGATCCTGGGAGCGTTGGTCCTTCGCCGATCTGGCCCTTTTTGTCTGAGATATAGCCTTCCGAAGATTTGGACTTGCATATCATTAAAATACTGGTTTTTTCTGAACGCTATATCTCAGCTATAAGGCCTCCGATCAAGGTGCGGCATGTCTTTTCGTGATCGGGCGAGTCCTGCCAATCGACTGTCATCGGAAAAAAGGACATTCATTTTTTCACGATTTTCGCAAAAAATCATGATGGTTACATCATTAAATTTGCCAAAAATCGGCCTCATTTTCGAAGTCGAGATTTTGATGCCGTTCGACAGTCTGGATCCCCACGATCCTGGGAGAGTAGGTCCTTCGCCGATCTGGCTCTATTTTCCTGAGATACAACCTTCCGAAGATTATCATATCATTAAAATACTGGTTTAATTTGAACGCTATATCTCGACTATTTATGGACCGATCATGGTGCGGCATGTCTTTTCGTGATCGGGAGAGTCCTGCCAATCGACTGCTATCGGAAAAAAGGACATTCATTTTTTCACGATTTTCGCAAAAAATCATGATGGTTACATCATTAAATTTGCCAAAAATCGGCCTCATTTTCGAAGTCGAGATTTTGATGCCGTTCGACAGTCTGGATCCCCACGATCCTGGGAGAGTAGGTCCTTCACCGATCTGGCCCAACTATTTTCCTGAGATATAACCTTCCGAAGATTTGGATTTTGCATATCATTAAAATACTGGTTTCTTCTGCACGCTATATCTCGGCTATACGGGAGTCGGTTTGTAATTTGTTATTTTTGAAAATGTAGTTCAAGAAACCAACGATAGCAACCGCCAAAAGTACAAAAAATGGCTACCAGGCGAACAGAAATCAGCAGAAGGTCGATGATTTTTTTAAATTGTTGAGCCCCCTAAAATATGCTACAAATTTTTTTGCAGTCGCTACAGTTGCTTGCTGCTGATTTCTGTTCGCCTGGTATCCCAGATTTGAAATGCTCGATTTTGGCCATTTGAGCGGTCGCAGATTGAGGGTTGTTGTTCTACAACAACAAACATTTGTTGTACAACAATTGACAACAACAACTTTTGTTGTTGTAGAACAACAACTTTTGTTGTTTTCTCCGGTATTTGTGGCCTGATCTAGGCGTGCGACGGTTTCCTGTGCTCGGAATAACTTCCTTGATCTAATGCATTCCTTATCAAAGACCAAGGATCAAGGATATTTTTTCCAGACATGTATATCTTGCTTTCTCCCTTAAATGTCACCAAAATCGGGACGTTTTCGACGGTTCCTTGTGTTGGTGGAGTCCTTATCAATGACCAAGGATAAAGGATATTTTCTCCAGTCATATATATCTTGTTTTCTCCCTTATTTGTGGCCCGATCGGACATCTTTGATCAGATGAATTCCTTATCAAGGACCAAGGATCAAGGATATTTCCTCCAGACATATATATCTTATGTTCTCTCTTATTTGGGACTCGATCAGGGCCTGACATGGCCCGCCGTGATCAGAAAAATGTCCTTGATCCTTTGGTAAGGTCTCCAACAACCCCAACCATACATATTTAGTTTTCTCGGATATTTTTGGGCCGATCTGGGCTTGCGATGGCTTCTTGTGATCGAAAAAAGGTCCCTGATTTGATGGAGTCCTTATCAAGGACCAATGATCAAGGATATTTTCTCCAGGCATATATATCTTATGTTCTCCCTTATTTGGGACTCGATCAGGGCCTGCCATGGCCCGCCGTGATTAGAAAAATGTCCTTGATCCTTCGGTAAGGTCTCCAACAACCCCAACCATACATATTTAGTTTTCTCGGCTATTTGTGGGCCGATCTGGGCTCGCGATGACTTCTTGTGATCGAAAAAATGTCCCTGATTTGATGGAGTCCCTATCAAGGATCAAGGACATTTTCCCCAATTAAAAATATTTAGTTTTCTCTGCTATTTGTGAACCGATCTGGGCGTGCCACGCCTTTTTGTAATCGGGATAGTTTCCCCAATAAAGGATACACCAAGAATGATTTTTCAATAGTTTTATTCATCATAATTTAGCTTAGTATAAATAAATAAACAAGTGGAAAACATTTGTATCTGTCTTAAACCTAACATATAGAAGCCCGCGTACCGCCTCCCTTGGTTGCCATAGTCAAAGTCCTTGTTGTCGATGGCCAGGTCGAAGGATGACGATGGCTTATTAGGCTCGGCTCTTGCAAGGAGTGCGCTTCTGTCCTGCTGGGATAAGACTCGGTCTGTCTCGAATGCGCCTCGCTAATGCTTGCTAATAGGACTCCGTCTGGCGGGGGGAAATCGGATAAGACTCGGTTTGAAGTATAGCGTAGGGTACATAAGTCCTCTGTGAAAGAAGATATATTTTAAAATATGTCGACAATTATATACTGATTCATTTACGCGTTTGAAGCTGTAGCCCATCCTGGCATCCAGAAAGTTCGCAGACTTCGCCTCGTGCATCTCTCCTCCCTCTAGGGTGGAAGGACCATTGCTGCTCAGATCTTTATCCATAATCTCTTAGCGGGTAACATCGGTACGCCTGCCAGGAGCCTAGGGACCCATGCAGCCTTAGTGTTTGATCTGCACCGGACCAGCTATGGCGATATGGCCCATCTGTAGGGCTCTTCGCCAGCACAATGCGCTGCCAGCTGGGATGCGATTTGACTTTTGCCAGGGGAAAGGAGCCATCAGACGGTTGATTATAGATTTTGTTATTATGTAAGATAGAGATAAGTTATTTAAGGATTATTTTGATTTCGTTGTCGAATAATAAAATAAATAAATGAATAAACACATATCTATGTGTTTTACTGGGAAAAATATTCTTGATCCTTGATTCGGACACAGTAAGTCGGGGACATTTTGCCGATCGCAGGAAGCCAGGAAGATCACACTGCCAGATCGGGCCAAAAATAGCGGAGAAAACAATAAAACAAAACTGGCTTGCTGTAATTTGTTGTTGTTGGCAATTGTTCTACAACAGAAATTAGAGAAAACTAATTTTCTCCAACAATTTTTGTTGTTGTACAACACTCGACTTGAGACCGCTCAAATGGCAGAAAACGAAGAAATTTCAGGCCGAGGTCCCAGGCGAACAGAAATCAACAGAAGGCAACTCTAGCGAATGCAGAATTCAGTGTTGCATACTTTTAGTCACAGAGAAAACTCGAATTGCAAAGCGTAGCATACTTTTGGGGCTGACAAAAAACAAAGTTTTTGCTATTCTCTGTTCGCCTGGTACAGAGATTTGAATTTCCTTGTTCGCCGTTTGACGTCGGACTTCATTTTAATTTTTTCTTTGGCTATATCTCGACTATTTATGGACCGATCAGGGTGCGGCATGTCTTTTCGTGATCGGGAGAGTCCTGCCAATCGACTGTCATCGGAAAAAAGGACATCAATTTATTCACGATTTTTGCAAAATATCATGATGGTTACATCATTAAATTTGCCAAAAATCGGCCTCATTTTCGAAGTCGAGATTTTGATGCCGTTCGACAGTCTGGATCCCCACGATCCTGGGAGAGTAGGTCCTTCGCCGATCTGGCCCTTTTTGTCTGAGATATAGCTTTCCGAAGATTTGGACTTGCATATCATTAAAATACTGGTTTTTTCTGAACGCTATATCTCTGCTAAACGGCAGCCGATCAGGGTGCGGCATGTCTTTTCGTGATCGGGCGAGTCCTGCCAATCGACTGTCATCGGAAAAAAGGACATTCATTTTTTCACGATTTTCGCAAAAAATCATGATGGTTACATCATTAAATTTGCCAAAAATCGGCCTCATTTTCGAAGTCGAGATTTTGATGCCGTTCGACAGTCTGGATCCCCACGATCCTGGGAGAGTAGGTCCTTCGCCGATCTGGCTCTATTTTCCTGAGATACAACCTTCCGAAGATTATCATATCATTAAAATACTTGTTTTTTCTGAACGCTATATCTCGACTATTTATGGACCGATCAGGGTGCGGCATGTCTTTTCGTGATCGGGAGAGTCCTGCCAATCGACTGTCATCAGAAAAAAGGACATTCATTTTTTCCCGATTTTCGCAAAAAATCATGATGGTTACATCATTAAATTTGCCAAAAATCGGCCTCATTTTCGAAGTCGAGATTTTGATGCCGTTCGACAGTCTGGATCCCCACGATCCTGGGAGAGTAGGTCCTTCGCCGATCTGGCTCTATTTTCCTGAGATACAACCTTCCGAAGATTTGGATTTGCATATCATTAAAATACTGGTTTCTTCTGCACGCTATATCTCGGCTATACGGGAGTCGATCGGGGCGTGGCATATCTCTTCGTGATCGGGGGAGTCCTGCCAATCGATCATCTCCACTCATGCTCTACAGTAGTTCATGAAATCATTAAAAGATAAAAATATAAAAACCAAATTGTTGTTTCATGCAATGCAGTAGAATTGCAACCACATGGCGGCGAATTTAATAAGGATGAGGATGGGCACAAATGTCACGCTGAGAATCACAAGTTTGGGACTAAAAATCGTATAATGAATTCCTCCCTTCAGCAATCTTCCTGTCCTGCCCTCTCCTGACGGACAGTTCGCCCAGGGTGTCCTAGCCTGCTACTTCCCATAAACAAGTCTCCCGGCAGTTGGGGACGAGACAAAATATGAAAGGCCTACGACACACAACCTCCAAGTGAGTGTGCCTCTGTCTGTGTGTGCAGGCGGCAGAAAGCCGCCAGGATGAACCGAAAAATGTTGACAGCCGTTCAACGTACACATTTTGCTGTGAACCTGTTCGTTTGACTTGTTTGATGGTTTTATGAGTGTCAAAACTTGACAGCTTAATAGACATTTTGATGGCAGGCAATCGCACTTTCATTGTTATTGGGGAGAGAGATACACAGGAGAGAGTGATAGAGAGAGAGAGAGAGAGAGAAAGAGAGAGAGAGAGAGAGAGAGAGAGAGAGAGAGAGAGAGAAGAAGAGAGCACGCACACAAGAACATACATACGTATATGTACATACATATACAGCGATGGTATGTTGGTCGTCGTTCCAGCCCCATAGAAAGCAAGGGATGGATGCTGTAAGCCCCGCTAACGGCGAAAAAGCCTTTGCAAGCACACACACACCCCTCCAAATTCATACTACCCAGTGGACCAAAACTTCGTAAGCGATATCGCAATTGCGATGGTGCACAATTTTAAAATAATAATAACTACGGATTGATATGTAAACGCGCAAGCCCCTAATACACTGTCGTGCGACCGCGTCGGCAACAAAAAGAGCTACGAATCTATTGGTCGAACGCTTTCCCGCCGGACATCAGAAGCTCTGAGATCTGTACAGAATATATTAGTCAAATTTAACTCGTGAGTTTCATGCAAAATACTTACCCCATTTTTAAAGTCCCTCTCTTCCTGCAAAACTCTGTTCAACTTTATTTAAAATAAGGTACATTTTTGTATGCAATTTATTTCTTTTGTCTAAGATAGCTATAATTAGAAATAATTGTTAAATATTTAGCTGGCCAATATGAAGAAATTTTCTTACATGACTGCTGGGTGTTTGAAATATTCTCAGTTATTTCGGCGATATTGCCAGAATCCATAATGAAAAGGTTGGGGTAATTGTTCATCGTGTTTCTGGAATATTTGCACTGTGTTTGACTGCTCCCAAACTCAAGTTTTGTGAGCTCCACCAAACAATTCGACATGTTCTACTACGTGATCCGATGTTTCTTGCGTACCGTGCTCGTTTTTAAGTCCAGTTGCGATAATTTTGCGAGACTTACTCGTCGCATGGTTTTGGTCCGCTAAATGCTCTTTTCTGAGTGCGTCTGCGAACATTTAGCGAGACTTCAGTACTCGCGCTCGGATTTTTATCATTTCTTAGTCCGTTCGCGAACATTTTATGAAAGTTTCGTTTTACTATCGTTTTTTGGTCCGCTGGGTATGTACATATTTATTTATGTATACGTACATTCTACGCATAAGCAGAACCTCCCCAAAAACAACAAGCAAAGGGACGCTTTGTTTGTTTACAGTTATTTCGTATCGAATTTTCCCTCTAGCTGCGCGACATCCTTCTTTGCTTTCTGTGCACCTGTTCGCATATTGTTTTTTGTTGTAGTTTTGTGTGTGTGCGTGAGCCAACAACTGCGAGAGTGGAGGGTGCATTGTGCGGCACCCCATTTTGCCCCATTTCGCTCATCTATTCCTCCATCCCGCACTTCTCTGGCAAAGAAAGTTTCGAAACTCATATTATACGTGTTGCAAAACGAAAATATTGTGATTCATTTTTTCTTTTCTTATGTTAGTTATGTTCTAATTGTAATTTTTGCAGTTATTGTTACCTCTTTCCACCTAATGACCTAATGGTTTCTCTAGCTCTTATAGTATCGACTCGGCTATTGATGATGATCAAGAATATATATACTATATGGGGTCGGAAACGCTTTCTTCTGGGTGTTACACACATCCACTTCCACTGCGGGATTAAATTCAATTTAGGCGCGTAAAAAATTATGGCTGAGGAAAAAGGTAAAACTATACATATAATTCTTAAAACAAATACCTTAACTAATTGTATTACTGGGTAAGACATTTTTAAACTTGAGGCCATAAATACTCTGCTGGATATATGGCAGGAGAGCATCGATGGTGTTTTCATGGTGTTAGGAAACTTAGTTGATATTTAATATGATTCAGGCTTAAATCGATAAGAATAGGGTAAATCAAGAAAAGAAAAACGTAAAGAAAGACAAGCTGACTGCTAAGAGACTATAAGCTGGTTGCTATGAAACTGTAAGATGACGGCTGTCAAAGCTGGCTTGTATGAAACTATCAAAGCTGGCTATCAACATTTGGTAAAAATTTCACAACATTTCCATGTAGCAAAAATATATGTACTATGCACGTAGAGCTGAAATATCAAATAACAATTTATACAAGCAGCACAATTTTAAGAATAAAGTTTTTTATTTCAGTTAATTTCATTTGGAGAATAAGATTAAGAATACATGTTGCGCCCAACAGCACATTTTGTGCCTCAACAGCACTGTAACAACTGCATTCATGGCGCCTTAAAGCACAGAATTCAGTGTTTGCACAGCATCAGTCTGTTGCCAGTTGGCGGCAAAAGAAACATGAAGAAGAATCGTTTCTTCTGGGCCAGATGAGATGGCGGATCACGAGCAGATGATTATAGGTGGCGGCAGACGACAGACAGTCCTGGCAGTCGTGTGCTCCTGATGCTGCTGCGGCTGCAGGCCAATCGGTTGGGACTGTGGCTGCGGCAGCCGCCTGCTGTTGGACCTGCATGAACGAGGGTGGTGTCGGTGTCATCGAGTTGAGCTGAGAAACTGCTCACTGACACGGCCACCGAGACCTGGGACGGAAAAAAGTCGATTCACTGCGCGCATCGTAAAGGCGCGAGCTGAACAAAAAAGGAAGACCCAAAAGAGAGCTTCGACGATATTTATAAACCAAGCATTTGGTATTTTGATTCTTTCAGTTTTTGGATATTATTAGAATTATTATGGTCATTCTTTATGATTCTGCGTTTATAGTTTTCTCGTATCTTCAAAATTGTTGATGCCGTAGATATTCGTCCTTTGTGGAGGCGGAAAGGCATGCAACAAGTTGAAGTTGAAACAACTTGATTCAGTGTGATATCACAGGAGTCTCTGAGAGCTAGGAGCCAAAAAAGTCGGACGGACAGACAGACATAGCTATATCGACTCGGCTATTGATGCTGGTCAAGAATATATACACTTTATGGGGTCGGAAACGTTTCCTTCTGGCTGTTACCCACATACACTTCCACCACAAAAGAGTTATCTACAGTCCATCCATTTAACCATTTTGATAGTCAAAATTTTGGATAATTTAAAATCAGGGTGCGAAGGAGTAGGTGCTGCACACGCTGTACGTGAGCTCGTTTGACCTAGACGTCATTCCAGCTGGCCCTCAAGTGGGGCAGGTTGCTGCTCTCCGTCAGCCTGATGTTGGCAAGAGAGAGGCAAGCGAAAGGAGAACCTCCAGGGGAGATCGCCCTTCGCTGAGTTCGGGGCGCTGAATGGCGGTGTCGTGGTGCATCACTTGCCCATTTTTAAATGTGGAACCAATCTGGATGTGTCATGCTCATTACAAGATGAGATCGTAGGGATCAAGGGAACAATTGAAATAAACTCCTCGAGTACCGGATGCAAAAAGTATTGAGATTTTGATGCAGATCCGACGCATCTACGATAAGATCTGCAGAGTTTCAGCATAGTCTGAAATTCATTTAGAGCATATGGCAAGGGATACATTTTATATCTACATATATTTGTGGAAAATAGGCCAAGCCAGACCAGACGCGAGATTGTGGGGAAACCAGACAGTGACGTAGCCGAAGTTGTGGCTATTCGAGGCATGGATCTCTCCCTCCTCATGCCGGTCCAGAGTGTGTGTTCAGGACTGGCATGTTGGCCAGCAAGCGCACCTAATAATTGCTCACAAGCTGCCGTGGAATACCTGGGAATACCTATGCCTAAGACAGCGAGCATGCATGCTCGAGTGTTATTTTCTCCACAGGTTGGAGACGGATCCGTGCATGTGTGTGTGTTGTTTATCCGATTCCATGGACAGAACACGCAACGCATCGCATTATAGCTGGCTAGAACACTTATGCAGCTTCTGTGGCGTCTTCTCCGGCTCTTTCGCTTCCCACTCCATCTGCGATCGCTATCCATGGAAAACCACTATACGGCTCTCTTTGTCCACGAGCACGCTGGGATCTGCTCTAGGCGTTTTATTTCGGCTTTTTCCGATAGCGCATTTACAGTTATTTCTAAAAAACAATAAAATACAGGCATCGGCGTGGAAAAGCGCTACATATGTATGTATGTATGTGCCAACGATCGGACGTTCGGGGATCGTGTTCGTGTTCGGGTTTCTGTATGTGGCAAGTTCAGATAGGCGATCCCGATGTTCTTTCTGTGCTATATTTTGGAAAACGCATCCGCGCAGCGTCGTAGTAGGTACGAAGATTCCACGGAGATCGGCTCGTGAGATTGTGATCAGATCAGATACGGATCGAACTTTAAACAGAAAGCAAACAGCACCAACATGAGCAGCGTCGTAAGGCCCCACCAAAGCGTTTCGCCTTAATGGGATATTAATTGAGTGTGTTTTTTTTTTCGATTGAACCAGGATGAAGATCTTACCCCCGAGCAGATTGCCGTGCTCCAGAAGGCATTCAACAGCTTCGATCACCAGAAGTCGGGCTCCATTCCCACTGAAATGGTTGCTGATATCCTCCGCCTGATGGGTAAGTGCGGAAGTGGCGATTGGGAGTCCTGTGATGTCACAGTCACACCTTACATTGTCCCATTTGATTAATTTGTAGGTCAGCCCTTCGACAAGAAGATCTTGGAGGAACTGATCGAGGAGGTCGATGAGGACAGTAAGTGTTCTAAAGTTCAGAAAATATGAGTGAAAATATGAGTGAAAATATGATTCATTATCGCCTGGCCAATATTGATGATCAAATTTCACTTAGTCGGTGTCAGTGATTTATTATCATCGTAAATTTGCGCCCGATCATTAGCTGTATTTTCGACTCGACTCGGCTCCGGCAGTTTCCAGCAGTTTCGGCAGATAATTATACATATATGTATCTGTTTGACTTTCTTAGAGTCTGGTCGCTTGGAATTCGGTGAATTCGTGCAGCTGGCTGCCAAATTCATTGTGGAGGAGGATGCTGAGGCCATGCAGAAGGAGCTGCGTGAGGCCTTCCGCCTGTACGACAAGCAGGGCAACGGCTTCATCCCCACCACCTGCCTGAAGGAGATCCTGAAGGAGCTCGACGATCAGCTGACCGATCAGGAACTCAACATGATGATTGAGGAGATCGATAGTGATGGTTCCGGTACAGTGGATTTCGACGGTGAGTCGCGGCCTCCATACAGTATTTTCATTCATTCTAGTGGCTTGCGTTTCGCTGCCCCACCCCATGCATATACACACCCACACCCACACCCACATCCACACCCACATCGACACCCATTCACCCACAGCCAACCACCCACACAATCTGGCAATCATAAATTCGATTCTGATCATTGGGGCCAGCTGAGGATGAAAATGATGATGATGCTGCCGATGCTGCCGTGCTGGTGGTGATCTTGAGATCGCTCGATTATGACAACTTGATCACATCTCTCATGGAGCATATCGCTGGCTATTTTTAGGCGCGACATACAAATTCGATTCCGCCGTCCGAGTGGCACACCATTTTCCATACACATTTCTCGCCTCCGTTTCATTATTTTCCACTCTCGTGTTTATGGAATTCGAGTATTTATTTTTAAATGCATATAGCGGTTGTTGTATGCGCCTCTGGCATCGGTTTAATGTCTGTCATTTTGTTTAATTTACAGAATTCATGGAGATGATGACCGGCGAGTAAATAGACGCACTGCGTCTTTTGCCCACGACCACGCCCACGCCCACCAACACATACACATACACAGGCACATACACAGACACACACTTACACACACCTGCACCACACACACCTATACACCTGTTGGGCACACGTTTGACTGTTTATATTTGCACACTTGTTTCACCCCCTTCCTCCCCTGTACTCTCTTGTGTTTCGGTCGGAGGTGCAAACAAATCCAACAAAATAATGCCAAATACTAGTAGAAATAGAACTTTTGTACTACTTTTTTATACTAAAAGAGCAGCAACAACGGAATGCTGTGTATGCAAAAAATAAAGTGTTATGCTATAACAACAAACCACCAACCTGTTGTCTGTCCACTTCTTGCAGCCGCTAGCCCAAAGCCACCGTCCGCCAACCGCCAAGCAACCGTCGAAGAAAGCTGCCGAAAGCTTTTAACCACGTTAACTCTACAAGTCTACAAACGAGCATTGGCCTCGGACGCCGCCGTCCGCCGTCAGCCGTCAGCCGTCATTGTTGCCGCTGCTCTTGTCGCTATCGTTGCTGTTGCCGTTGCCGTTGCTGCTGCCATCGGCTCCGCTGCCATTGAGCGCTCAGCGTACCGCTTGTGCTTCTGCTTCTGCTTCTACCTCCTACCTCTACTTCTGCTTCCAACCAAACGGAACAAAACCCAAAGGGGCCACAAATTTTCCCGAACAACAGCACCAGCACCACCACCACCACCAGCACCAGCACCAGCACCAGCACCAACACCCCGCCGTGCCTTTGACATTGTCTCGTGATATATATATATATATATATATATGTTTGTATGTATCTACGTAGTACACGCCACAAGTGTTTGCAATTGATAAAGAAGCAGCAGTACGAGTATCTTCATCAGCAGAGCAGCAGGAGTACGAGGGGATCACCATCTACAGTCTGTCCAGCCATCCATCCAATATGCCGCAGAGGTAAAAGAAAGTGCTCCAGTGCCTACCGTTATTTATATAATAACAACTCTATTCTGTTTGTTTTGGCCAAAAAGAATGTGAACGTGCTAAAAGCAGCCGCCGCCACCGCCGGAACGGTCGTGCCTATAAAATTTATGATGGCATAAATGCTTTAAAAGCCCCAGTCAATCCGATGCGATACTCTTGTTTGTGGCCTTTTCATTTTTCTTGACATTGGCTTATCAAATAAATTATAAAACAAAAATGGACCTGATAAACGGCTTGGCTGTTGTAAATTTGTGCGAGCGAGTGAGTGGTTCAGTGAGTGTGCATGTATGTGTTGGCCAGCATTTGCTGGCTTGATAAGCTGCTATTTTTTGTTTTTTGGCCAGGCAGTTGATTTTGTAATTCTTGCCATGTCTGAAAGAGTGCTGACACGCGCTGCAGCCGCGAAGCGAGTGATTCAATGCAATCCGATCGGACCCGTCCCGTCTCGTCTCCGCTCGGCACGGAGTGCAGCGGAGTGGATCCGATTCGATGGGAACCCCGCCGTATATGCATATATGCATATATGCATGCGCATGCGAATGCAGTTCGTACGAATCGGGTAATCGGGTAAATTCTGCAGTTGGTCGGCGGAAACCAGACGCCGACGTCAGCGCCGAAAGCTGTGGGACGCCGTGTGACGTGAGTCACACAACAAATACAACAACAGCTGCCGTGTGCCAATTAGCACCGGAGTTTGAATCAAATCAAGCCGAAATCTAACGCAAACTCAATTCGCCAACGCAAACAAATCGAAATAATTTGAAATAATAACAGTACGTGGTCTTCCTGCGCTCTCTACTCGTTTTTTTCAGCCCCACAACGAATTGGTCGTTCCAGCCGCTCCACCGCCAGCGCAGTGGCAGCGGGTACCACCAACATGTCCTGAACACGGTGCCGGAGACGGCTATGCTGACAACGCCCCCGCCAATCCGTAAACGTAAGTAAACATTTTTGAATTTCAAACAGTCACAACCGAGTGTCACAGCAGTCAGCTTGCAGCAGCCCATCGCTGACATTTCAGTGCGTTAACAGCACGCACATTTAACAGCGACATTGCAGTGCTCCCACCATGGTTGCCAAGTCAGCTATTTTATAGTCAGATCTGACTTTTTTGAAAAGTTAAATGTTTTACAAATTTTTAAATCTCTATTGGCTAACAATATTATTGGCTAGTAATCTAGAAATCAAAGCAAAATTTAGCAGTCCATAGTAAAAAATCACGATATCCAGCTAATAAAATTTGTTTAAATTATTTAGCAATAAAACTAGCTATAAAATAGCTGATTAAGCAGCCATAGTGCTCCCACTCAGTTTCGCACGCTTATCAACACTAGCGCTTTCAGTATTTTAATTAAACAACAACAACTAAAATAATAACAAAATTTACAGCGCTCACAATACAAATTGCTGGCGTTGCTGAGAACAAACGCAGATACATCCCAGCGCGGAAAAAGCCGAAGAGCGCAATGAAAATGCTCGTGGACACGGAGCGGGAGGAGGCCCTGAATCTGGTACGTAAATTAAAAAACCATGACAACGATCGACGAGACGGACGGACTGACAGACGGAGTGCCGTTGCCGTTGCCGAAATGTAGTGCAATTAATCGGGTTAATCATTGTGCGTGCCCCTATAGCCACTTATTGATTATTGATCGATTCTACGTCTGCTTTTCCTTCCTTCCCTCGCAACCCTCCAAATGCTGACTTTATTGATTTGTTCACGGAACGTGCCATTGTCTGGTGGGACGACTACGACCTATTTCTGTGGCGGTGGTTGGGTGCTGTGCTGTGCTGTGCTGTGCTGTGCTGTGCTGTGCTGTTCTCTGTTCTGTTGTATGGCTCTGGCGCTATCGCAAAACATACGAACAAACCTACAAACAAATATGCAAACATTCCCGCCGCAGCAAATTGAATTCGAATGGGTGCTGCGGCAAGAAGTACACGCGATATTGAAACAACTGCGAACCATTCTGGTGGTAAGTACTATGCAAAGCAACAACTCCGAGAGATAGCTAATCTCGCACCCATTCCAAACCGACCCATCGCACCTGTGCGCCACTGGAGGAGTGTGCGCATCGATTTCCTGTGCCGCTCTACGAAAATGAGGGAAAGAAGACTGAAAAGTTCATACTCACCGTGTCGCCCGATCAGCTGAAGGCGGTCCTAACCCTAACGGGCGATGCCATAACACAGGCGGTAAGTTTAGTTTATCATGATATGGTGTATCTATGTATGACTAATCATGTGTGCTTGCAGGATATTAGCTTTAAGCTGTGCAAAGCTCCAAGCCAAACGCAACGTACCTCAATCACACAAGACTCGCCATGGAAGCTGCAGCAGGTTCAGGATGCCGCTAATCATCTACAGACAGCAATCAATCACATTGACGACGTTGATGACTCTTATCACTTCAAGTGAGTCACATTCGACATTGTTTTCGAGATGCGAGGTTATTAATACTCATTTCCTCATGCTACACACGCCAGAACCTCCGATGAAGTACTGCATGTGATAGGCAACATTCTCGATGCGTTGCAGCGGGGCCGCAACAGTCTGCTGGTGCCTAAGAAGAAGCCGATCGACGAGCTCATCAAGGGGCGAAACATGAAGTCGCTGGTGCCCAACCTCCCCGAGGATCTGGCGGTCAGCTTCTATTTGCAAAGCCACAAGCTCATCATTGCGGTCTATCAGCTGCTTAACAACCAGGGCACGATGCGGTTCGACTCCCGGCAGGCAGAGGCCTCTGTACAGTGGCTTAACGATGTGCTGCTGCTGCTGATGAATGGCCAGAAACTGTGCCAGCAATTAAAAGACAAGGTAAAGTGTTCCGCTGGGGGGTTCCCTAGAATGAAAGATACGGATAAGCACATCAATTACTTCATTTTGAGAATTACTTTGCTCTGATAAGGACGTTTGCTCTTGAACTGATAACTCATTGGCATCGTCATCGTCATCTCCCGCCCCAGTAGAGCACAGTAGAGCACAGTAGAGCACATGGTGCGCCATTTTCGGCACCCACAAGATGCTGCCAAGTTTTATTTAGTTGTTGGCCGCCTGCCAGGGCCATGCTGCAGTTCTGTTCTTGACTGTGACGCAAGTCGGCAATTAAAGTGGCCCATATGAAGATTGGCAACTATGGCAAATTGAGGGGATGGCATGCTATGGATATGGATATGGACATAGGAACATGAGTTATTTGTGTATTTCTAATTTGACATTCTACTCTTCCGCAGATTTCTGTGTTTTCGGTGTATAAAGATTTCACAGTCGGCTCCCGGTCGCCCTCGGCATTGTCGTACTGAATTTCAGGCTGACAGACAGGATAGCAGGCTGGAAGGATACCCTAGATACCCTACCCGAAAACTGTGGAATGGCGACAAAAAACAATAACAACAATAATAGCTAATAAAGAATCGTACGTGTAATAGCAAAGTAAATAATGTTAGTTGAAATGTTGCTACTGGAAACGGCACGCCCATAATAGCTATGCGTACTATATACATATACTTGAAAGCATACATATATACTTCTATATACACATATACACGACAAACATACAGCTAGTTTAATGTACACAATCAGCATTCATGTTATAATACTATTACTATTACTATAACTATAACTATTACCATACCATGGAACTTGAGTTGAGTTCAGAATTCATCGCTTCACGTCACTCCAATTATGCATCAAAATGCATCTAAATAGCATTAGAATGATATATGAAAACTGAGATGTGTTTTTTTTTTGTATATTTAACTATTGAAATTGATAGATAATTATAGTCTATTCATATGTGTAATCTGTAATCTGTAATCTAATGTTAATTTACCCCGTATCCCACTATTTATGTTTGCCCGTGCAATGTAATCAATGCCAGCAGTGCAGTCAATACAGTCCAGTCGTACAGTACTTAGCAGTCGTCAGTACTTAAGAGGGAGTTACTTATCTACAACTATATACAGCCGCATATAGCATATATTGCATATATGAACTTACATTTACATTGGCATTTACATGATATTGCTGTAATAAACCAAACCGAAATGTGAACAGAATTTTTAATTGTACTAAACACCGTTTTGTATTCGTATTTGTAATCGTAAACGTAAACGTAAACGTAACCGTATTCCGTATACCTGTTGTATATCTGTTGTTAATGGTTAAGTGCACCTAATCCTAAACTCTAATCCTAACTCGTAATCCAAGTCATTTGTATCGACGGCCTTTTACTTCTCGTTTACCCTAATGTTTGTAACCTGAAGAGTTTGTAAAGAGAGAAACGCAACGAAAACAATTATAGCTGTACTTATTGAACATTGCAATTGCCTATGCACACCCCACGATGCCTGGGGAAAAAAAATGAAGACAACTATTTATGTAACATTAAGCGTACTTACTGTCCACACCCATTTAATTGTTGTTGAATAAAAATTACATTTTACCAGCATTTTCAAACTGTTACCTGGTGCGCGCCCATCGATTGACACTAGCGATCGATAGGAAAGCGGTGCTACCTATCGAAAGCTCATGAAAGCCCACCTGTGGCTGTGGCTGTGGCTGGCTGAGAGTCTGTTTTCGGCCATCAGACATTTCAAAGTCGGCAAGCAGACCGTTTGGATTGTTACTTGTATAAAGCATATTATCTCCTGGTAAGCGGGATCTCTGATTTTGGAGTTGGTTTAATGGTACTTCAACCTGTGGATTGTTAGTATGTTGCTGTTCTCAATGGACTTCTGTACTTGCAATAACAGTCCAAGTGCCTAGATCAAGTGCTTTGACGTTTGCATGTCGAAATAGACGTGGAAACCAGTTCGTAGTAATTATTGTGCTGCATGTGTTGTAACCGCAGAGCCAGAGCCAGAGCCAGAGCCGGAGCCAGCCCAGCCAGCCCAGCGTCAGCATTAGCGCATTTGTTTGATGTTGCTGCTGGCTTTCTGCCGCGAGTGTTTCATTGGAGTCTGCACAAAAGACGTTGCTGGCCTTTGGACTGCTGTGCTGCTGTGCTGCTAAACAAAATCACATAAAAATGTTGACCGTGGCCGAGTAACACACAAAGAGGAAATCGAAAGCTCAAAATGAACGTTAGAGGAAAAGTGATGATATGTATCTTGGATGTTGTAAAAGTAAATGCGAAGTAAATCCATTTTTCCCCCTATGATAATGAGAGTAATCCGGCAGACAGAGCATGAAATAATTATGTGAGCGAGCAATACTCGTATATCACCTTTGCTAACCCGGTAGCAGAGCGTCACGTAAGACGAGCATTTGAAAACCCGCCTAGTCATTCCGAAACAAGCTTTGCTGACCCTCGAAGAAGGCCGTGATGAGCTGGTTTAAATGGCTTATATGCCCAGGTTTATGACAATGTCGACCACTTGCGACAGACGCGTCTCATGGCGCATCAGTTAAAGCTATTCTGACGGAAACTTCACACTTATTTAACTTGCATTCGGTCTAATTGCAGCACTTGTACTTGCGATCCCAACCAGTTCCCATTAACCATCAGACGAGACCAAACCAGCAGCAATGAGCAGCAGCAGTAGCAGTAACAGTAGCAGTGGCGGTGCCGGCGACGTGGTGCTCGTAACTGGCGGTAGCGGATTTCTGGGTCAGCACCTAATTAAGCAGCTGCTGGAGCGTCGCAAGGAGCTGGGCATCAGGGAAGTCCGTTCGCTGGACATTGTGCCCTACAAGAACAACATCGGCCATCCGGAAACGTCCATACTGCGCACATTTGTGGGAGACATTGGCGTCGATCGCGAAAGCCTCGGCCATATCTTCGCCGGAGTGGATGGGGTCTTCCACTGCGCGGCCTCAGTGAAGATCGAGTATCCTCCCAACTACGAGGAGCTGGACCGTGTGAATGTGAAGGGTAAGTGAGAGTCCGCTTGAGAGTGCCATCTCCAATCAACCACAATCAACCACAATCAACCAATCTATCCCAGGCACCCTGGCCATTGTGGACCTGTGCATCCAGAATAATGTGAAGCGGTTGGTCTACACCAGCTGCACGTCCGTGTGCTTTGTGCCCTTCAAGGGCCGCAGCACCTTCTCGGCCGTCATCAATTCAACGGAATCCAAGACGGACACACCCACCTTGGACGGTGCCTCGCTCTGGGAGCAGGACAGCCAGTTCCTGATTGCAGGATACGCCTCGAGCAAGCTGCGGGGCGAGAATATCGTACTCAACTCCAACGGAGCCCCACTCCAGAACCAGGAGGGTGAGTCTTGGCTTACTGTCCTAGCTGTCGTGCAGCGTCATTCATTTAAAACTCTCTGGCAGATTACTTGGCCACCTGTGCCATCCGTGCCCCGCTGACCTACGGGGAGTGCGACTCCCACTTTGTTACGGATACCTTCGAGTATCTGTCGACGCGTGGCTGGGTATTCCCGCGCATTGCCGGTGTCGGGGGCAAACAGCAGCTGGTATACGCCGGCAACGTGGCCTGGGGCCACCTCTGTGCCTACAAGGCCCTGAAGGTGTCCAGCAAGGCGGTCAATGGCCTGCCAGTGTTCGTCACCGACGACACGGGCATCAACGACGTCTCCCGCTTCATCCAGAAGATGGCCCTGCTCGGCGAGCGGTTCAAGGTGAAGACCAGCTGGTGGTATGTGCCCCATTTCCTGTTCTTCTTCTTGGCCTTCCTGCTGGAGGTTGTGGTGCGCGTCGCCTATCCCTACACAAAATACCGTTTGCGCTACTCCCCCCGGGCCATCGCCTCCTACACGTCCTCTATGCTGATGTACAACCGATTGCGCGCCGCGATACACATGGACTACATGCCACTGTTTGATGCGGACGCCAGTGCCGAGCGTAGTGCCAAGTGGTATGCCCGATGGTGGGACCAGAAGCAACAGGCCAAGCAGCAGCAGCTCAAGAAGTCCAGCTGAGGTGTATAGATCCCTCGGATAATGTAGTCGTATCTTCTTTTTTTTTTTGCTGTTCTTTAAGATTAAGTTACTTTCAACGTCTTGCACGGTATATTTGATTTTGAAGGTTGATTTTTATGTAATGTACTGCCCCCCGCTTGTGGTCAATAAACTGGTTATTGTTTGTTATTTATGTGCGAATCTTCTATGTGGGAAATCTGGAAATTTGAAACTCCCCAAGGTTAGTCTCAGATCTCGCCACCTTACCCCACCCCAAATGAATACACATGATCTCTTATGTTTTTGAACAATGTTCATATTTGTTTATTTATCATTATGAATTAATTTATTTATTTCTCAGTTATTTCATTATAATTTTTATTTCATATATATATATATATATTTGTTTGTCTTGGTTTTTTGTTTTTTTTTGTTGGTTGTTGTTTTATTTTTTTGTTGCTCTAGAGCGTTTCTTTGCCGTTGTTTTTTAAACTTATGTTCCATAGCTTAACTCTATGCCATTATTTAATTTCATTCTGTTTAAAATCATGTTTTAGTTTTCTGTTTTTGTGTGTGTGTGTTTGTGTGTGTGTGTGTGTGATTCAATATGCGATTGCTGTTCTGCCGATCTTAACCTGCTCCTTCTATGTCTCTCCTCTTGCCTCTCTTGCCTTCCCTCTCTCGCCTCGCACCTAACGCTCCCATCCCACCCAATCCTCGTACGTGGCACATTGAGAACAAAGTGATTCTTGTCCTTTCTTTACCCTGCATATACGTATGTAAGTAGTGTGTACTGCTGGATCTCTATGTGGGTGAGATGTGGTGAGGTGGGTGAGGTGTGGTGTGGTGTGGTGTGGTGTGGTATGGTGTTCGTTCGTTCGTTCGGGTGTTTGCTAAAAACTTATGCAATTTCGCTGCCGTCCGAGTGGGTTCCTCCCTTTTCTTCTTTGGCGTGTGTGTGTGGTGTCATCTGTTCATAAATGTAGATGGTGTGTAGATGTGGCTGATGTTGTGGCTGGGATGTTGGTGGTTGTGGTGGTGCTGGTGGTGGTGGTGGTGGTGGTGGTGGTGGTGGTGGCCGCATAGTTCTGTTCTGATCGGCTGTGTTGCTCGAGGGTCCTTATTAATAATTGAATTTCTTTAACCACCAGCATGCGTATCCGCCAGTTTGTTTGTTCTGTTCTGTTCTGTTCATCGAAGGCTTAACATTATTGAATTTAACTATATGTTTATTTGTTGTTCTTGGTTATATAACTATGTATATAATATATATATATGTATATATATATATATATCATTTTGTTTTATATGTATATACGGGACAGCGGGTGTCCTATGAAGGTTTTTCTGCCTCTTCTTTTCGGTCTGTAGTAGTAAATATACAAATTCGTTACCGGATTTCTTAATAGAAATGAAAAAAATTGTTTATTAAATTCATGTTATGCTTCTATTTATGTGTATGTGTCATCATCATCATCATCCGTCCACTTTCTTCCGTTTCCGTTTACGTTTACGTTTCCGCTTCCGTTTCTGCTTCTGCTTCTACTTCCGTTTGCTTGTTGCGGTTTCTGGTTGTTTAATTATTATGTTTTTACCTTGTATAGTTTGCTGTAAGTGTAGTACTGTACCAGTTTATGTTATATATATGTATAGACCTTATATACACATATTGGCATTGCCTCCCGCGTCCCGCATCTCGCGTCTCGCGTCCTGCGCCCCAACATTTCGAATCCCGCATCCAACATCCAACATCCCAAATTCAATATCCAATATCCAACATCCAACATCGTTTATCCACCATCAACCCATCAACCCATCATCTCAAGGTGTCCGTCTGGGACTTACTCGCTAGAATTCTCATATCGTATCATATCATATCATATCATTTCATTTGGTTGTGTGTTTTAAAGTATTCGCACTGAAAGTTGTTCGAGCTCGTGGCTCTGTAGACAGTATAGCCATACGGTATGTTGTATGTAAGTTTAATTGATTCTCGTCCTGTGCTCCTTAATTACTTTACTTACATAGGTAGAATACTTACAAACTGGGGGGCCCTGCTTCGGGGCACTTTATAAATGTATTTTCATCATCATCGTGTTGTCGAATGCCTTGTAGTTTCATACGAATATCGAATTGCGTCTCCTGATCCGCTCCTCTCACTTCTTTCACTCCTCTAACTCTTTATCTTTATCTTTATCTTTCTCAAAAGATTCCTTTGACTTTTATATGTGTATAAAGTATTAAAATGATTTCATTTTGCTTGGTTACGCATTACGTTACGTTACGTTACGCATTTCTTGTAAATACAATTTTAACGTTCGCCTTCTCCTTCTCCTTCCCCTTCTCCTGCGCCTTCGCCTTGTCTTCGTTTATGTATTACTCGTACTCATTCTCGTACTTGTTCTTTTTTGTTTTTGTTTTGGTTTTTGCTTTTTGGTTTTCTTCTTTCCTTCATTTTGTTGTATATATTAATATATAATTTTCCATATAGTATAGTGTAAAATATATAAGAGATATTGTCAATATAGTAAAGGTGTTTGTCAGCAGGAGTTCTGCCACATCGAACTGACACATTCCTGGGGGGAATTTCTTACTTATAGCAAAAATAGTCAAGTGATCGTTCGTATGAAGGTTCTTTTGTATGTAAGTATTCTTCATCGTACATACATGTATATGCCGTGTTCTTCTGTCGAGTGTAGTGCGTGTGTGTGTGTGTGCGTGGGTGTGTGTGTGCGCGGTGTATGTCTTGGTGTCTGTGGTGTATGTACATATGTAAGTCTATAAAAAAAAACAAAAAAAACTGCGGATAGAAATGTCCTGTGTAAGTATAAGATTGCTATCATATAAAAGCACGTCAAAGTGTAGAAGGCCCACAATGTGTATGGTTGTATGCTGTATGATATCGAAGATATCGATCTTTCGATCTTTCGATCTTGCGATTTCCCGCCTCCCAAGAGCCTTTAGGGCGCCTCTCTATGCGCTCCTTAGCGAGGCTTCAACGTTGAAGTGTCTGTCTGTCTCCTTGTTTTGTTTGTGTTGTGGTTCGGTAAAAAGAAAGATTCTTCGATCGTTAGCGCCTAGACATTAGTTAAATTGTATTTCATTATCGTAGTCGTAGTCGTAATCGTTATCGTTATCGTTATCGTAATTGTAATTGTAACTGTATCGTATTTGTTGATGGTGTGGCATACTCATACACATAATTAGAACTGATATGTTTTTAAGTCAATAATAAGAGAAAAACGGAAAGCAATTCGTATATGGTAGCTACGTAACTTCTTCTCATCTTCAGTGTCTTGTCTTCAGTTTCAATCCATATTTTAATGTTTGCCTCCACTTTATAAATATTTTACATTATACCTTATGTCTGTTAGTGCCGCGTGTTTGGTTTTGCTTTTGCTTTTGGTTTTGGTTTTGTTTTTTTTTTGGTTTGCTTTGCTTTCCCGGCTTTAACCACCAATTGACATTTTGACTGAAAACTGCATATATGTATGTATGTATTTATTTAGCTTAAAGTATGGGTACATTATTTAAAAAAAAAAATTGTTTACGGCGTACTCTTTATACACACAATTGTTCGCTCTTTCTTCTCCACTATTCATTATTCATTATTCAATATTCGCTCTTCGTTCCCTATATAAAATGAGACTTTTTTGACTTTTATCAATGTTCCTCTTTGTCTTTGTCTTTACCTTTATCTTTATGTTTATGTTTATGTTTATGTTTGTTCTTGTTATTTATTTATTTAATTATTTTTGTTCAATTTAAAGCTTTTGCGCCTGCGCCGTCGAGTGTCGTCGCTCCTCTGTCGCCTTTGTTTTCGTCTTCCTCCGACGGCGCCTCAGTAAAAAAATAATGAAAACTGTTTCTTCTTTTTTGTCTTTTCATTGTTTTGTTTTATTTCTAAAAAATTTTGTTGATGTTTCTTTTGTTTGTGTTAATGTTTTTGTTAATGTTTTTGTTCTTGTTGTTCTTGTTGTTGTTGCTGCTGTTGTTGTTGTTGTTTTTGTTGTCTTTACGTTGCTCTCTGTGCTTTGTTTGGTTGGTGTAACATTTTCTAATTGACTGAAATTGATTTTGTTACAAGGACGCATTGCTTGTTGTTGAAGTTGATCCGGTATACCAATAGTTATTATATCTACTCGCACGTATTGATGCTGGATGCCTTGTGATCGTCGATCTGCGATCTGCGATCTGCGATCTGGTATAGTAGCTGCTGATGAAGTTCTTTAACAATAGAGCACTACAACTACAAATCAGGGATGGGATAAAGCATTTGCACTACTCGTAACGAACGTTAACAGGGAAATGCTAGAGAAAATTCAACGTTACACTTAAAGCTGTCTCTTAAGCGGACACGGGACACGCCCAGAACTATTTCTGGGATTCAGATTCAAATCCAGATTCAGAAATCCAGTTCCGGTTGTCCTGTCGACCTACACCTGTCTCACAAATAATACGAGTACAAAAGTTGCCAGCGGCGCTACAAAGATGTAATTTTGGGCACAGCTGCCTCCAAAAATCAAGATTCGAGTCAGAATGCTCGGACGACAGTACAGTCGAAGGATCAAAGATCAAAGATCGAAGATCGATCACCGACCCGACAGATCAACCATGCACACCATCCGTAGTGCACGTTGTGCATTCATTGATTCTGTGTGAGTTCTCCTCGCCTTACAATCAATCCTTTACTTTAATACATATATATATTTCTTTACGTGTAAGTGTATATATATTTTTATGTATATTTATATATTGGTGTATATTTTATGTATTCCTTTTGGGGCTTGTTTAACTTCGCGGCTTGTTCGTCTCGTCTCGTTTCGTCTCGTCACGCCTCGTCTCCAGTTTTCCTCAATCTTTTTCGGTTTTTTGAATTATTGCTTTTAGAACATGTCTTAAAAATATATTTATTTATATATATATATTTATATGTGTATATATATGTATATGCCTTAGAAGTAGGTTTAATATATATATATATATTTTATGCAAATATAACATTTTTGCCCTTCTCGCTGCCGTCACTTCACTTCACTTCACCTCGCTTCCTCTCCTCGTTAAAATATCCGCCATCGCAGGGGCGAAGCTGCAGCTGGAATACTTTCAAATGACCCCCTGACCTGCTGAGTGCTCAGCGGAATCTGCGCTAAAGTAAACCTCAAACCTCGCCGTGTCATACCCTTCTCGATGACACTCGTAAAACACACCCATTCAAACTCTCCTCCCGATATGCCCGCGACTGGCAATGTGGCCTGATCTTTTGTCTATCTAAAATTGAAGAATTCTGTCTTTTCTGCTTCAAATATTCATTCCATTACATTCCCTTTCATTTCATTTCCTTTCACTTCCTTTCTGGTTTTGTTTTGTTTTGTTTTTTGATTATACAATACATAAATGTGTAGATTATTCGGGATTGTTCCCGGCGGGTCATGCACAACGGCAGGGAGATATACGCTCGAAGAAATTTCGGAAATTTCCAAGAGGACTTCACTTCTCATATTTTTGAATTTTTGAATTTTCTCTTGAATTTTTGCTTGTTTTTTCGTTTTGGGGATTTGCGGATGCAACATCTCTCCCATTTTTTGTTGCTTTGTTGGCGATCAACACTCTTCTAAACGCTAAACGCTAAACGGTAAACGCTATAACTAATTTCTGTTTCAGCGCTGCGCTCCTGTTCGCGTCCTGTTCGTTTTCTGTTTTCTTTATAACTAGGCATACAATATCGTATAAGTATGTGTGGTTTCTGTTTCTGTTTCTGTTTTGGTTTTGGTTTTGGTTTCTGTTCTCGCGTTCCGCCCCTCTAGAGGCTATATATATGTATGTATGTATGGTATTGTATGTAGGTTTGTTGTTGGTCCGAGACTTGACAGGCAAAGTCCTGGAGAGCGTTGGTTTGACAATTTGGCAAAAAAGTTATGAAAGGAACATTTTCACTGTTTCGGCATTTGCTTTTGCTTTCGCTTTTGCTTTCGTTTTTTCTTACTTTTATTTCTATTCCTCAATTTGTTTTTATGTTTTTCTGCTTTTCTGCTTTTCTGCTTTGTGGCTGTCTCTGTTTTTATTTTAGTTTTAGTTTTAGTTTTTCAGCTTTTTCCCGTCGCCTAATGCAAAAAATCTCAGACTGACAGACAGAGAGAAAAAGCGCATCCGTATTGTTGTTCTGTCAATTATAGAATATGTATTTCTATCTCTCTGCTATTTCGATTTTTTGTTTTTTGTTTTTTTTTTTTTTTTACTTTGTTTTTCCCTTCTAGCGTTTTTGTTTGTTTTTCTTGGTTTTTCTTGGTTTTTGTTCAATCTAATTTTCCCCCACTTGCTGTGTGTGTAACAAATGTCGTTTACTTATCTATCTGATAGGTTTTTTTTTGTGGTTTTTGTGGTTTTTTTGCTTGGTTTGGTTTGGTTTTGCTTTTCCAATAATTTAATACTCCATATAGTTGTATATAAATATATTTTTCTATTATGCCCCCCGATTGCATATCAAATACTCGTATATCTAGTACATTCCATGTCCGAGTGATTCGCTGCCGGACGGAGCGACTAGAAAAAAAAAATTAATTGCACATAACGTGGCCTGCATTTCATCGTCCTGTCTCCTCCTCTCTAGCCCATCTAGCCCTTTCTGATCCGTTCTTTTCTTATACATATGCTTGTTTACAGATACATACATATATATATGTATATATATATATATATATATATATATATATAGATTTAGTTAAATGTTCAAACATTTGCGATTTTGCGCGTTTGTTTTATAAATATTTTATTTACTTAATCGTACTATATGTGTTGTATGTATAATAGTTCATTGTTATATTTGCATATGCACTTACCAAGTAATTTGTTTAAGTTTTTTTCCTTCTTTTTGATTTATCAGTAAGATCTGTGTGTGTGTGTGTCTTTCTGTGTCTTCTGTATCTTCTGTGTCTTCTGTATCTTCTGTATCTTCTGTATCTCTAACTTTATCTTTATCTGTATCTGTTTCTTTATCTTTATGTGTGTGTTTTGCATCTCGAAAATTGTTTGTGTGTTTCTTAGATATTTAGGGAGTTATTGGTTTGTCTTCCTCTTTGTTCTTTGTTCTGTGTTCTTTGTTAATTTTTTGTTTGGTTTTCGCAAAAAAAATTGATTTATGTATGCCTCGAGCTGCAGAAATGACTCTCCGCTTCGCTTTCATTGTCATAATTAATGCTTTAACATATTTGTCTAACTATCCACTGTGTTTAATTAGCATTTTGTGTGTGTTTTGCTTTTTTCGCTTTTTCGCCTTTTCGCCTTTTCGCTTTCAGTGTGACACACTTTGTGCACGAACACAAAGGCCTTTCATTCCATGAAAATAATGACAATAAAAAGGGAACTTCAACATATTTCAATAATAACAAATTGCCTTCGACTTTTCACATTTCACATTTGCTTTTCTTTTTGTTTTCCTTTCCTTTCCCTTCTTTCCCTTCTTTTGTTTGTTTTTGTTAATTACTTTGGCCAATAAAGGATTTGTTGTACTTTAACATAAATTCATAAATATATGTATACGTAATTGCAGCACAATACAATTTTGATTTGATTTGATTTGACTTTTTTGACTGCCCGCCCGAATCGTGAAATCAGGACAAATGTCGAACCCAATCTGATTATAACATTTGCAAGAAGCATTTCACTCTTTCGACTGCGATTGCTATCGTAATCGTAATCGTGATCGTAATCGTAATCGTAATCGTAATCGTGTTGATAGTACATTAATTTGTTGCTGGTTTCTGCATTGTTTGCATTGGTTTTCTTTTCTTTTCTTTTCTTTTGATTCAATTAATTTCCTTTGTATATATTGCGGTTTACTTTATACGATTATGTATAGAGTATATATATATGTTTAAATATTGACTTTAACTTTAAAAGTTACAACTTAGATACGTTAAGAATAGCAATAATAATGATAATAATAATTTGCATTAATAATACGCAATCAAATAATAACATTTTCGCTATTATTGCAACATTTTCAATTTACTCAATTTACTCAATTTTGTTTTTCAACTTTTTCAACTTTTATCGTTTTATTAGTTTCCCCCGGATCTTTTTCGCATGTATATACGATATATTTTTGCGTATTTTTTACTTTTTGTTGATTTCTCATTACTTAAAAGTGTGTGGCTGCCACAACAGCGTTGTTGTCATCATCCGCGCCTCCTCCAATTTTCGCTGTGTGTGCAGCCGCAGTCACGCCCCCTTGGCCCGCCGCCATGATGCCACTCTCCCGTTTAATTTGCATTTTAAACGATTTTTGCTGCACACGTTGCATCTTTCGGGGGCACGACACGGCGCTGCTGCTGCTGCTGTTGTTGTAAGTAGTGTGGTTGTTAAATTAAAATTAATTCTTTTTTGTTTGCATACGCTCATAGTTTTTTCTCATCTTTCTTTCATATTGTTTTTTTTTTTGTCTTCTTTTTTTGGTATATATATATATAAATCTATATACATATATATGTGGGTGTGGGTGTGGGTGTACGGGGTTCTGGCGCTTTCTCCATACGCATATATACGTTAATTAATTAATTAATTATAATATGTGTGAGTGTGAGTGTGAGTGTGTTTGGTTTATTGTTTGTTGCTCTTGCAGTTGCTGTTGTCGTTACGGATTTTTGTTTCGCTTTGCAATGTGGAAATACACGTGTAATATGTATTTTACTTGATTTATATATGTATATATACGGGGGTACATATATACATACATGTGGTATACATATATATAATTTTAAATTATTTTTCTTGTTGCTGTTGCTGTTGTTGTTGTTGCTGCAGCATTACAGATACTTTTACTCCTGCGTTCATCTCTTCGTGGTGTGTATCTGTATCTCTGGATGTTCATATCTGTGTGTGTCTGACATTGTTGCTAAAGTTGCAGTTGCTTGTGTTGCTCTTGTTGTTGTAGCTGCTGCTGGTGTTGCTGCTGCTGCTGTTGCTGCTGCTGCTGTTGCTGCTGCTGCTGCTGTCATTGCGGTTGTCGGCGCCACCTTTTAATGGTATCCATTTGTAAATGCCGCAGGAATTAGTGGTCCCTGTAAATAAACGTTTCGTGGAGAACAAAACAAGCAAACACCAAAAATTATTCAAATAAAATGCAATTTCTATGTATCTGCACATCTACGCACACACACACATACATGTATGTATATATACGAGTAAATATATGTATATTAAATAGGTATATAGAAAGTAAACATTTATGGGTAGGTAGGTATACATACAATACATATATGTATTTATATAGAAATAGTAAAAGTGACAAAGTTATTGGAAGTAGACAAAACATATTCGATTGTTCAACAAACAAACAACAACACTAGAGAGAGAAACGAGAAACGAACTCGGGAACGGAGCAACTATTCCCAAAAAGCCGATAGCACAGGTTTGATAACAGACCATCCATCATAGGCGTGCACTGAGGTGCCAAGTTTAATGTGGGACTCTTTTGAAGCAAAAGAACAGATCGAAAGACCAGAAGGACTAGTTCTGGCAGTCTGCTAATTGCAAGAAATGGAACTCCATGGACCAAATGGAGCACAGATCAGATCGAAAATTGCCCATCAGGGGGAAGCCCTTTCATTTGCGAATGTCGAATCGTGAAACATTGAAACGGAATCAGAAATATCCATTAGGTAACTGTCCATCTACATGCGACGGATGAATCTCTGTTTTGTCCCTTTGTCAGAGATGGCTTTTATCAAACCTCGCCGTCAGTCATGGATAATTGATATGGTTTTGGATATAATTTGGGTTCTTTTTGTTTTGTTTGGGTTTGCATCGACGCAAGGACGGATGACGGATGTGGATTGAAGGTTGGAAACATTGAAGTACTGAAATATTCATATACTATAATACATATACATATATGGTGTACAGAATTTAAATAAATCAAAAGAGTTTAATTGAAAACGGCCTAGAAAACTGTGCTTTTGACGTGCATACATATTTTTTACGTTCATTTATTGTTTGTTTTATTATCATTATTTTTTTTTTTTTTTTTTTTTTTTTTAGTTCAAAACGAAATATTTTTGATTCGACTATTTGGTTGAAGTTTAAAGAAATTTGGATTGTTAATAATTGAAATTGTTTAGTTGAAAAAAAAAACAGAAGAGAACACGCTGTATTTTGTTGGTGTGCCTACCTTGTGCAACTGCGTTTGTTTTATACTCTTATTTCTTTTGTTTTGCGTTTGCGTTTGCGTTTGCTTTTGCTTTCGTTTATTATTATTATTATTTTTTGTTGTTTTTGGTTTTTGTTTGCATATATATATATATATGTATATATATATTCTCGATTTAAATATATAATTGTTTGCTTTACTTTTGCTTTTCTTTTCTTTTCTTTTGTTTTGTTTTGTTTTGCGTTTATATTTTTGGGTTTTCAGTCTTTTTATATATTAGCCATCGCAAAGTTCAACGAATAAATCTGTACGAAATGAAAGAGAAATACAATACAATATATAGAAGGATAACGCATTTGTTGTTTAACTCTACATCGGTATTGGTGGTCTCTCTTTATCGCTATGGTGTGGCAACGGGACGGATGTGTGTGTGTGTGTGTGTGTGTGTGTGTGTGTGAGTGTATTTGAGTGTGTTTAATTTTGAAAACAAAACAAAATCGTTGAACGGAACAATAAACGATGGGTAACTTGAATTTGGGTATTTCTCTCCGCGCCCTGACTTCTCCCGAGTGGTAGGCACAACGGCACTATGGCTAATCGGAAGCCCAAAGGATGCTCAGGCTTCGGGCTTCAGGCTTCAGACTTGCAGATTCTAGCTGGGGGTTCATGGCCTGCACTTACCGGGCTGTAGTTTAACGGGGCTCGGCTGACGGCGATGGGGAAGCCGGATGGCTGCGGACTGGTGGCCTGCACGTAGCCCACATTGTCGGCCCCGGCCGAGCTGTACATGTCAATGGTTGGTCCGGGCGAGTTGGTGGATGGGAACCCCTGCCTGTTGGCCGAGCCAGCGGCTGCGGCATGCGGCGATGCCGACGGCCCAAAGCTATGGGCGGCCGCGGCAGCCGCCTGATAGTTGTTCATCACTGTGGAGAAAGAGAGGAGGTGGAGGGTGAAGAGCTGTTCAATTTTCATAGCTGGGTGTACCACTGTACCAGTGTACCACTTACCTGACAACGCCTGGGTCAGCAGCGGTGTATTGTTGTTGGGTGTCAGCTGCCCATTGGTAAGATCAACTGTAAGTGGCAGAAGGGGAGACGCGACATTAGTGGGGAGTGCACACGGGAGGGGAGGGGGGGCGCACAGCTAGTTAAGTAAGAGTTAGGGGGCATTCCTAGGCAGTGCCTAAGACAAGAGTATATATACGAAAGTAATCTACAGGTCACGCAGTAGGAGGAGTACGAGTATACAAGTATGGAGTGAGAGAGAGAGAGTACGAGTACGAGTAAGAGTACGAGAGTATACGATTCTTATAAGTACATATATGTTGATATAGCGGATACATAGCTCCGTGGCAGGTAGCATTGGTGTGGTGTGGTGTGGTGTGGTGTGGTGCCAAGGAAGTAAGCAATCAAAAGCGAAAGTAAAGAAGCACTAACTAGTCCCAGAACAACTACAAAACCGAACACAAATAAAAGAGCGAAAGATACATACAGAAATACAGATACAAGTAAAAGGCGGGAGGGGGAGGCGGAGGGGGTGGGGGAATAATATAACGCTAACTGGGACGCAGGTTATGAAAACACAAACTGCTCGGTTATTAAACGAGCATTGCATTGGCATTGGTCAGCGGTGGGTGGAGTGGTGGGGGCGTGGGGGAGGTCGGCTCTGGCTGTCTCTATGATGACAAAACAAAGCCCAAAGCCAGAATAAACCAAACCAAACCAAGCCAAACGAAACCAAACCGAACCGAGCCGAACCAATCCTAGCCCATCAAAACCCATCCAAACCCGTCCAAACCCGTCCAAACCCGTTCAAATCGAGCCAAACTCAGTGAGTACGCTTGGTTTGGCCCGTGATGTGCACTTTCCTTTGGGCGCTTCTCCTCTGTTGTTAACGCTTTTTCCTTTTCCCCTGGATATGGCCATGGCCATGGCTATAGCTATAGCTATTACTGTTGTTCCCTTGTTATGGCCACAGCTGCTGCAGCAAGTAAAAATACGCCAGCGCCAATATTGAAATGACAACAGAATGCGAATGCGAATGTGAATGTGAATGGGGGATGGGCATGTGGATGTGGTTGTGGATGCGACTGCGAATGTGAATCTGAATCCGAATCTGAATGAAGGACGAATGGGGCTTGGTCTAGTTCTGGACTACCTTTTTTTCGGGGTAGCCTGGTGGTCCTGGTCCTGTTAGTATAGTCCCTGACAAGACTCTGACACATCAGCCCCAGTGACATGCCCCTGCCGGGCAGCCCATTCAGACGGGGGGGGGAATACATACGAGTATGAATGAGGGAAAGCGAAAAAAGATTGGATAACGGGTAACGGGCTAGGGGTTTGGGGGGATGGGGGGATGGGGGCATGGCGGATGGGGAAGCGACGATGTTGCATTTCCTGCGGAAACACAAAAATTGATGTAACGTAACGTGACGTAACGTAACGATGCATGGCCGTGACTGTCGTCATTTGCCCACCACTCCGCCACTCTGCCACTCCACCATCCGCCATCCCGCAATCCCACTCGGCTGCCCTCTCCCCGCCTATCCCCTATCCCCTATTCCTGTTGTGCGTTTTATGGCGCCAATCAACTTTGGCTTACGTTTAGTTTACGTTTTTGCGGAATATCCGAGCGCCATGTTGTTTTCATTAGAGTCTGGCAATGCCACAAAGAAGCGGCAGCAGCAGCAGCAGCAGCAGCAGCAGCGGAAAGGAGAAGCAGAACAGCATGAATACCCCGTTAGAGCAACAGCAGTTGCAGCAACAGTAACCGTAACCGTACCCGTTTCTTTTCCAAATAAATAACTTATTTAGTACGGGAAAGCTTTTTTTCGGTTTGTATGGCATCGAATGAAATGCGTTTCCGCTGGTGGAATCCTGACAATTGTCAGTCTTGTGGTGTTGTAAAACGTGGCGGAAAAACAACTGCTCTGTGCTGTGCTGTGCTGTTCTGCTGCCAGCTGGTGACCTGGCAACCCTTTTTTTCCCCAGGATACGCGCTTCAATTGGGACATTTGAACAAACAAAATTGGTTAGAGGAAGACATTTACATTTACATTTACATTTACATTTACATGATCAGCGGGCGAATGCTACACGGCTCTCTGATATAATTCAGTTGAATGTTAAATTAAGGTTACAATACATTGTATGTTACATATGATTTCTACAATTTTGTATGGTTATACGAGTATATAGTATATGGTATGTATAGTGTGTGTGTGTGTGTGTGTGTGTGTGTTTGATTAATCAGTTACAATTCGTTATATATTTGTTGTACTACTTCTAATGACTGGGTTACAATTGTGGAGGGGCGGACAGACAGTTTTGATCAGTCTGTGGCTATAGTCGTATTAGTCGTGTGTGTTGTGTGGTGTTGTGTGATGTGTGAAATGTTCCATTAACTGGGGCTAAAGATAAGGTTTCGCAAAACGAAGAACACTACACATAAATATCATAAATATAGTAGGTAGTAGGTACGTATGTATGTTTTCCATGTTGGAGCTACGACTGCCGCCAATCGATGATGGGGGACAGTTTACAATTCGTTTCGATTAGGTTTTATTAGGCTCTTTGCTAAACTTTTGCTATCAACTAACAGTTTACATATAAAGTTAATAATCATAAGATGCGAGAACGTCTGTCGGAACGGTTATAGGTTCGATATATATACTACACGAGTATGATATATAGAGAGATACATAAGTATATAAAAAGAGTATAATGCTGGTACGATTATGCATTGGAATTATAAGACGACCATTAGCTGACCTTGTGGAGTGTGTTCGGAGTGTTGTTCGGGTTCGGAGACGGGTTCGAGTTCGACTTCGACTTCGAGTTCGAGTTGATGTTGATGTTGCTTTGCTGTTGATGTTGCAAGTTGTGCTGCTTTCTGCTTGCTTGCTTGCTGCCCGTAGCTGCTGCGGATGTTGTCGTTGCCAAGTTGCTGTCAATTCTAAAGCGCATACGCCCCGTTGGCCACTTTGTCACTCTCTCTCTCTGTCTCTGTCGCTGTCGCTGTCTCTGTCGCTCCGGGCCATGTCGAAACCATTCAAGAAATTTGCCTTGCTAATAACACCAGAGCTGCAGCCTCTGACAAGAGCCAGAGACCGACCAGCGACCGACCAGCGACCGACCAGAGACCGACTAGAGACCGACCAGAGACCGACTAGAGACCGACCAGAGACAAAGGCAAATGCAAATGCCCTACGGCCCGGAAAGGATAGACTTTGCTTTGGGTTTTTGGTTTCGGCTTTTGTATCCGCATTTATTTGATTTTATTTTCACTTTATTTATCTTAGTTTTTGTGCATTTATTTAGTTAATAACTTTTCGGTTTGGTTTTCCATTTCGTAAGCAATTTCAATACTGCGTTTGGCAAATGGTTTTTTTTTTTCTTTTTCTTTTTGTTTTTCTTTTGTTTTCGTGTTCTCGTTTGAAGCGTTTTCTTATAAATCACAGTATATACGTGTAAAATACATATAGGTATGCGTGTGTGTGTGAGTATTAGTGCGTGTGTGTGTGTGTGTGTGTGTGTGTGTGTGTTGGGTGCTATATAGGTGTGTAAATATATATATAACTCGAAAGCGCCTTATAATAGTTGCAAGAAGCACCAACGAAGCAGTGGCCACACCAGCCATCTGATTGCGGCAGCTAGAATGTGGCAGCCATGTGGCCATGTGGCAAGTGGCGATAATTGCATTCAATTAACTAAGTAACAGCTTATCAATTTATCAATTTATCAATTTATAGATAGATATATATTGATCATTCATTAAGGTATGCCATAACTAGGTTCGAACGTCGAATGGGTTTGTTTTCATGTTGCATGTTGCATGTTGCATGTGTAGAGTATAGAATGTAGGAGAGGACCATTGAAAAATTGCATTTTTCATCAACTTAAAGAGAGAGATTTGTTGTTGTTTTTGGTTGTTGTTGTTGTTGTCTTTGATTTTTGTGTTTCTTTCGCTTTGTTGCTCTTCGAAAATGGATGGACATTAATATTGTATTTATCGTTAAGTATTGTACAAATCAAATCGATTCACGCCGCCTCGTACAAAATGAATACTCGAATGCTTAATTTGTAAACCCTCGTATATTAAATATGTGTATATATAAATAGTCATGTATATATTGTAGGTATATATACAGAGGTGGTCAAAAGTATTTACACAAAGAGCTTTTTTTTGCAAGTTCAAGTTTAGGAGTTGTTTTTGTTGTTGTTGAAATCAAAATACAAAAAAAAGCTTTACGGGCAAAAAGCTTGATCTACTAGGAATTGGTTGAAAGAAGAATTGGAAAAATAACTGTTAATGGGCTAAAAATAGAAGCATGTGAACTGTTGTCAAAAGTATTTACACAAATTTGCATTGCTTCAGAAGTATTTACACAATGCAAATTAGAGCTTATTCTTAGACTTGGTTTGACTTAGTGCAGTCGTTTTTTCGTTTATTGCAGTTGCAATAAGTAAATTTAATTTAAAATTTAAAATTAACTTAGTAAAATGGTGAAGACAAAGGAGTTGTCTGTTGAAACTCGATCCGAGATCGTTACAAAATTTAAAAGCGGGGTTTCAGCGTCGGAACTGGCCAAAACTTACAAAATTTGTAGAAAAACCGTTTATAATCTGGAAAAGAAAAAGGACACGAATGGAAATTTACAGAATTTAAAAAAGAAGTGGAAGGAAACAAGCGATGGATGAACGGGAATGTAGACGTTTAATTGGCATAGTCGATAAAAATCCGTCGATAAGCCCAGTTAAATTGTCTGCAGATTCGCAACAATTGATTGGCAAAAAAGTCTGTGATGCTACAATACGTCGGAGATTGAAGGAGATCGACATACGAACGTATACAGTGCGAAAAATAATAGAAATTTCCGAGGCAAATAAAGCAAAACGCCTCTCATTCGCATTGAATACGTTAAAAACCAAAGGAGTTTTGGTATAATGTTTTATGGACAGATGAAGTAGCTTTCCAGTTCCAAGGCTCATTCTGTAAAAGATTTATGCATCTACGACAAGCAAAAAAACAAAGTGCAGTGCAACCATTAAACAGATTTGGTGGAGGCACAGTGATGTTCTGGGGGTGCATGTCTTACTACGGATTTGGAGACTTTGTTCCAATAGAAGGCACTCTGAATCAGACCCGGTATCTTGTTATACTGAATGAACATGCTTTTGTGTCTGGTGACAGGCTATTTCCCATCTCCGACTGGATTTTACAGCAAGACAATGCTCCATGCCACAAGGGATCGGCACCTACAAAATTTTTACGAGATCTCAATGTGGCTGTTCTTCCCTGGCCTGCGCAGAGCCCTGATCTCAATATCATAGAAAATGTTTGGTCGCTTATTAAAGGACAAAGAACAATTGATAAAAACCGAAAACGCGACGCTACCATCGAGGAAGTAAAGGAAATTTGGTCGAAATTGAACTTGATATGCTCGCCACTTAGTGGAATCAGTACCAGCCAGGTTGCAAGCAGTTATTGATGCCAAAGGTGGAATTACAAAATATTAATCATTATTATTATTATTCATCCAACAAATTAAAAAAAAAATCATTAAATCATAATAAAAAATTAACTTAAAGTTTTGTGTAAATACTTCTGCAGCATTAAAATGTGTGTAAATAATTTTGACAACTGATAAGCATCACTTAATTTGCTTCTCCTTATTCGTACAAACAGTTATCTTTTCCAATTCTTCTCTCATTCAATTGCTAGTAGATCAATCTTTTTGGCCTAAAAGTTTTTTTTTTTATTTAGCTTTCAACAACCACAGGAAAAGCTCCTGAAATTGAACATGCAAAAAAACTCGTTGTGTAAATACTTTTGACCACCCCTATATATATATATATATAGTAATGTCTATGTATTTTAAAAAGAAATGTCCAAAAATTCGCTTTATTTTTTGCTGTGGTGAAAGATTTCTTTCTTTTTCTTTCTTTTTCTTTTTTTTTTTTTTGGATTTTTGTTGTTTTTTTTCTCTGATTTTAGCGATGCACCGATGAAGGAAGGAATTTTTATAGTTGATTTTCTTACAGGCTCTCAATTCGTACAATATGTGGGCCAAATGCGGTTTTTTTTTTGCCAACAGTATGAAACGGAATAATACAACAACGGATAATGGATAATGGATAAATGGATAAATGGACAAATCGACAAATCTACTAATTAATGAACTTTTGCTATGCTAAAAATCTCTGCACACGTTTGCTAATTATCTCTAAAAAAAAACTCATGGGAACCACCAATATACACATACACATATACATATTTAGACCAACAACAGAAACAGAATCGGAAGCTGAAACAGCAGCAGCAGCAGCGGCAGCGGCAGCTGAAAAACAGTTCAGGAAAATGGGTATGGAAATGGGTGAATGAAAGGCCCAAAAACAAAAACAAAAACAAAAACACACCAACAAAATGGCAAAACGAAAAAAAAACAGAGTAAATATCATACATAATATGCAGCAAATTAATTAAAGGATAATAATGGCACTACATGTGTGACAGGCCTGCTAAAATTTGTCGTTATCTAAATGTTATTCCATGTGCATTTTATTCGAAATTCGAAATTCCAAATTGTTGCTGCTGCCGTTGTGCTGTTGTTGTTCCAATTGTGGGAAGCAGCAACTAATTTATGCATAGTACATACAGGGAGGACTACAAATGAAATTTGCATTTAAATGCTACGGTAAAATAGTTTTATAAATATTAAATGTGTGTGTGTGTTCGTGTGGGTGTATGTGGAGGCCTCTGAATCGGTATACGATACGAGTACGAATACGAATACGAATGGAGACCAGGACCAGGACCAGGACCAGGACCAGGGCCAGAACCAGGGCCAGGGCCAGGTCAAAGGGTACAAATGGAGGAGAGATTCATGTGTGTGTGTGAGTACAGTTTTGCTATTGTTTATATGTAGTTGCCATACGTTTTTATATTGTAGATATAGTAGGTAGATATTTCTAGGGTTCTCTAGTGTCTATAGAGAGATATATAGTATAGTATTGTATAGTACGTATATATGGTTATGCTTGTCGCTTATCGCTTATCGCTTAACGCTTATGTGATTATGTTCGCCTAGATCTAAGCCTAAACGGTTCTATACGGTTATAGTACGATACGTTCAATCATTGCATTCACGGCTATGGAACTGCTCTAGGGCTAGAGACTAGAGACTAGAGACTAGAGATTAGTACGGGTGCTAGCTGCTGATACAATAGCCCTCTAAGTGGGGCGTACATATGGGGCTGGTATGCATGTATGTAGGTAAGTGATACGTGGATAACTCTAGGCACTACTTAGGGATTCCAGCTAATACTGACTCGGTAATAGTTCGATATAGAGGAGTAAGTGGAACGAGAGGCTATATGTCAGCTATATGTCAGCTATGTGTGTGCATGTATGTGTGTGTCAGCTATATGCAGACCGCAGATCTAAGTGTGTGTGGATTACATGGACTCGAAGGCACATATTCAATGTAGTTCTCTTCGAATCTCTGGGGTTAGTTGTCATTCGTTCGCTTCTAACGAGTTTAAGGCTCGTTTCTTCGTGTTCTGGATGCGGTTATTGCTGTTGTAGTTTTAGTTTTAGTTTTAGTTTCAGTTTCAGTTTTAGTTTTAGTTTCGGTTTCAGTTGTTACTCGTACCATTACCGTTGATATGGGGCTAAGCTATGGCTGTTTGTGGCACTTGTGGCACTTGCTGTTGCTGTTGCAGTTGCTGTAGCAGTTGCTGTTGCAGTTGCTGTTGCAGTTGTGGTTGTTATTGATTGCTGTACCTACTTGTCACTTGTACAAATGATTTATTTGGATAGCGTGTCGTTGTCGTGGAGACCGAGGAGGAAGAGACAAAAATGGCAATGAGAATAGAAATGTTTATCAAAAACTTTGCAGGGCCTTGTTCTCTGGCTATCTCTGTTCTGTGTCACGACTGCCTCTCATTGTCAGACTTTTTCGATTCGATTCGATTCGGTTCGGCTCGGCTCGGCTCGGCTCGGCTCTGTGCACACTTAGAAATTTATGTTGCCCAGAAACTGTGATTTGATGGCCGCCGAGCGGGCTGTCAGCGCCGTGGCAAGTGGCAGGGCCAGCGCCTGTTGATGATATCCCGACTGGGGCGGGCCGTGTGTGGCGGCAGCCGCCGAAGAACCACCGACAGCAGAGGCACCGCCCGGGGCGGCTCTGCTGCGGCCCGGTGTCGCGCTACATGCGGCACCGTAACTCCTACCGATGCCGCAAATGGTCAAGCCTACAAAATCATACGAGATACAAGATAGATAGATAGAGATAGAGATTGAGAGAGAGAGAGAGAGAGAGAGAGAGACACACGCTAGAGCTGCAAAACTATCGATAACAAGGATTGGGGGCTACCACATACGCTTCGAATCAGAATTGGATTTGGAAACCTAATCTAAAAACAAAACAAATGAAAATGGAGAGAATTGAGACAGTCTATCGATAGCTGCATCGATTGTTGTACAGCTCTAACACACGCAATGGATCGATGGGGCAATCGGGCGATGGGGCGATGGCTGGGGTTAGATCTGGTCGGGGATCAGGTTATATATCAGCTAGAAGCCCTAGTAGCCAGTGTTCTGTAGTAGCTCTCTGTGTGATCTGTGATCTGTGATCGTGTGATCGTGTGATTGATGCAAATGATAAACGCAAGGCCAAGCACAGGAGATTTGCGCGCAGGAATCGATTCTAAAGGGGTTCTATTATCATATGGAAATGGCAAGTATCTGATTCAATATATGTCTGTGTTTGTCTGTGTATATGTGTGCGTGTGCGTGTGTGTGGTAGTGTGTATCGATAGTTTCCGATACTTTCTATCTGTGCATTGATATGACGAACGGTTTGGGCTTTAGAAAAAAACGTGATTTCATTTATTGATCGTGATCATGAGTAATACTCGATAAATAGTCATTTCAGCTCTGGTTGGTCGGGAAACAGATATCAGAGGCCAGGTCCCGGGTCCCAGGTCCCAGTTCCCAGTTCCCAGATCCCAGATCCAACACATCACAGATCTCGGATCCCTAGGAGGAGCCGTTGGTGGGGGCAACCATGTAATCACCAATCAGTATGCGATTCTCCGGCATTACGCCCATTACACCGGCTGCAAAGCAAATATACAAAATTAAGAGTGAGGAAACAGAACACACAAAAACTAAAGAAAGTAACAGAAATGTTTGATTGACTGACTGGCTGAGTGGCTGAGTGGCTGACTGATTGTGGATGATGGAACACAAACACGAACAAACGAAGGAACGAACGAACGAAGGAACGAACAAATCGAACACAAGCATCGAGGGCAAACAAATCATTATAATCCGTGCTGGAGGCGAGTTAGTAATGCTAATGATTATTACACGACTTTCGTCATATCAAGTAACACAAACTGTTCGAATTGGGGACTGTTGCATGGGGCATGGGGCATGGGGCATGGACGGGGGGGTGGGGAGCGGTTTGAGCAGTTAGTACTCGTTTTAGTCACAAAAGTTTCTTCACCTTTCGCTACACATCACACTCTCACTCACATAAAAATGAATAAAAGAGGGGGGCCCGAGGCGAGTGTACCTACAAATGTGTGTGTGTGTTTGTGTGTTTGTGTGCGTGTGTCTGTGCGAGTGGGTGACTGTGTGCATGTGTGCCTGTGTGCCTGTGTGGGGTGTACGCACATATACGAGAGTATGGGTGAACGGGACTTACCAGTTGGATAGGGGAGTCCGAAGGAGGGATAGCCCGAATATCCGCGACCAGCGGCATAGGCAGCATAAGCAGCTGCCGGAAAGCCTGCGAAAGAAGCAATATACGATCGGATAAGATCATAACAGATACAGTTATAGATATAGAAATAAATATAGTTACCTTCGGGCAATGTCCCCAGACCCCACATGATGTTATCTAAAAAGGTGGCATGAAAAACAAGAGAGAGCACATAAACAGATAATTACTAACATTCAGTTCAATTCGATATCAATTAGATCTAAGATATTAGAAACGAAAGAGAGTACCGAGATTATATCAGATATAGGACTAATTGATATAGATTATATGAAAGACTGCTTTACTATTATGTAGATTAGATCGTATTCGGTTAGTGGTTGGTGGTTAGTGGTTAGTGTTTCGATTCGTGTGTACTTAGAGATCTAGAAATATTGTGTGTAATATGGCAACTAAGGAACACCATCGTCGAGTCGATCGGTCGTTCCACTATATACTAGATGTATGTGTGTGTACGTATGTTGTGTAGAGTTCTAGGAGCTCTAGAGTACCCTCCCTCCCGACTTGTGGTTGGTTCTCTTTTGCAATAACAGCCTTGATCTGAGCTATTTATACATATATAGTATAGTAGTATGTAGAGTTAGAGTTAAATATAGAGTTACATTTGATCGATATGACACACAAAGCTAAACACTTATTCGATATGTAATCTAAGACATTTAATGCTATTCTATGAGTATAAATTTCAATATTTTCGCTAATAGTTCTCTGCTTAATATACGTACGAGTACGAGTACGAGTAGATATATGTTTGTGTGTATATATATATCTATATATCCGATGCGGGGGCAATTCTAAGGCCTGCGACAGTGCATTTCTACGAAAATGCCACATGCCACCAGGCCATTGCCCCGCACAAACGGCTAAGGATAAGTGGAATCGAATTAAATCAAATCAAATCAAATCAATAGAATCATAACTATAATCACACACAAAATAACTAAATATATGGGCTAGAGAAATACTACAACTCAAGAAGGGGGGAGAGAGAATTGAAAAAGGTTGACATCTATTAGGAGGGATATTTGTAAAAATTTGTATAAATTTAGCTTCGGGCCTCCGCTTTTCTCCAAACTCCAAAAACTTCACTTCTTCGACATCGACTTCGACATCGACTTCGACTTCGACTTTGTTCCTCCTTTCCTCTCCTCTCCTGTCCTCTTCTCTCATTCGTTCATCTTTGGCATCAGTGCGTTGACGGATGGCTGGTTTCCGTTTCCGGTTTGTTTGCTTGTTTGTTGGTTTGTTAGTTTGTTTTGTGGCAACTTAGGCTAAGATTACAATGGATATAACGTCAAGTACGTCGAGTACAAGCTAGAGTCTGAACTTGAGCGCTTAATGCGCTTATCGTAATGCAATATATATATATATATATATGTATGTATATGTATGTATGTAGTACGAGTATGTAATATGTGGTATATGTATGCGCTTTGAATGTATACGAGTATAAGTATAAGTATAAGTATGCATAATAAATAGCTAGTCTCATGTTTAGTCAAATATTAATGGCTATATGCAAGACAAGTACAGTACCTACACACATATGACATGTGTGTGTGTGTGTGCCTGGTCCGAGGAGTGGCAGAGTGCAGGACGTAGGAGTCAAAGTACAAGAAGAGATGTACAGGACGCACGGGAAGTCGGCCAAGTTGGAAGTTGCCTGTTATTTCGATTACGACGGCCCTCGACTGTCGGAGCTGTAATTTGGCAAACGGGCAGCAGGGCAACAGGGCAGCAGGACAGAAGGAGGTCGGTCTTGTAATTGGGCATCCATTATCCATGATCCATTTTACGAAATTACACTCTGACAGCTGTCCTTACGGCCGCCCTAAATGGGCATTCCACCACTCCATCATTCCATCATTCGATCATTTTTCAAACACTAGGCACACAATACATGGGATATGCGTGTAGATACATATTTAGATCTAATACTTTCTTGATACTTGCTCCTTTCGCTGCTTGTGCAACACAGCTTCGGCTTCGGCTTCGACTTCAACTTCAACTTCAACTTAATCGCTAATTGGTTACATTTGCTAAGATTCAATTCGATTCAATCTGATCTGATTAGATTAAGTGTTCATTTTTGTTGTTGCTTTTTGCCACTAGAGAGAGATACACTTTTGAAGAGCTATTGATATGAGAGATACGATACGATAATGTTCGATATACAAGAAATCCAGTTCAAACATAAATGAGGCGCCGATTGCAACATTGTCCATCTTTTCGTTTCGTTTCGATTTCGGTTCGGTTGGGGGTTAATTTTACATTCATGTGGGGGGGTGGGGAGGGGGGGCTCTTAAGTGTCTAAGACATATGTTACATGATCGCCCTCTAAGGTCTAAGGTTGCTTCAAGATTGCCTCAAGTTGCTAGGTCATCTCGCAGCAATCACGCACATCTAAGCAGGTCCCTCTAGGACCTGCACTTAGCCTAGGATCTTAAGCTAGTTCGAGTAACTTCAGTTCTCTTAGGTTCTATCGAAAAAAACAACGTGTAGAATGCGCGCTAGTTAGTTAGTTAGTTAATTAGTTAATTAGTTAATTAGTTAGTTAATTGGCTCGTTAGTCAAACGCCGCTTAGACAGAAACAAAATATACGATTATGGTACAGTAAGTACATGGCTAAGAGAGTGTACACGTAATCCTAGGCCTAGGCTTAAGGGCGTTGCATACAAGCGCCTTTTATCATTTTTGGACATTGAGACGGAATGAGAGTCATATACGAGTATGTACTATGTTTATATAAATATATGTGTGTATAAATGTGTGTCCGTGTGTGTTTCTGAGTGTGTCTGAGTGTGTTGGCGAGAGTGTGCGTGTGTGTGTGTGTGTGTGTGCCATGAAAAGCAGAGCCTGGATCCGACTGGAATCAGATTCAAAATCATCTAGTGAATTGCCACGTCTCACTGCTGCCTGGGCGGTCACATGCCGGGCAGCTGGTAGAGAGAGGCGGCCGCAGCCGCCGCGGAGTTGGCGCCCGACATCTCCAGGCCGCCCGGCATCGCCAGCAGCTCGCTGAGCGGATAGTGGGCCGCTGCCAGGGCCGCGTTCTGACGCAGCTGCGCCTGCTGGGCCACGGCGGCGGCTGCTGCCGCTGCGGGGGTGTTGGCGGCCGCCGTCAGAGCGCTGAGCGTGGCGCCGGGCGCTCCTCTGAGGCCGCTGCTCACGGCGGCGGCGGCCAACAGCCGCTTGTAGCCCATCACGGCAGCGGCGTCCGCGTAAAGGGAGTTGGCCAAAGCGGCGTTGCTCTGGCTGGCATTGGCTGCCGCTGCGTACTGCAGCAGAGAGGGGCCGCCCGTGGGGGCAGAGCCCGAAAGGGGCATCAGTGAGGGAGTGGCACCTGCAGCAGCGGCCACCGCTTGAGCGAGGCTCTGCTGCTGCTGCTGCTGTTGCTGCTGTTGCTGCTGGTGGGCGGCGACGGCAACCGCCTGTTGCTGCTGTTGCTGCACCGCCTGCTGCTGCTGCTGGCTTACAGCCGCTGCAGCTAGGGCGGCCGCTGAAAGGTGGGCGGGCAGCGGATATGGGGAGTATCGCAGCGAGGCAGCGGCTGCCGCGGCCCCCAGGAGCTGGTGGTGGGGGTGGTGTGCGTGTGGGTGTTGGTGGGTGTGGGTGTGTGTGTGTTGTGGTGCCTGTGAGTGTTGCTGTTGTTGTTGTTGTTGTTGTTGTTGTTGCTGCTGGTGGTGGTGGTGGTGGTGGTGCTGCTGCTGCTGCTGATGCTGCTGCTGCAGCACGGAGGCGGCAGCGGCTAAACTACTTGGCAGCAGGCCAGCAGCGGACGTGGCCGCCGCCGCCGCTGCCGCCGCCTGATTGGCGTGGCTGCCCCAGACTACCAACTCACCGTAAGCAGAGCGGCCGGCCGCACGGGTCTTGGCCAGGTTGGCCGGCAGCATCACTTCCTTTGGCTGCGCCTTCTTGCACTCGACCTGGAGAGAGACAAGCAACAAACAAGAGAAGGAGAGTGGGGAGTGGGGTGTGGGGTGTGGAGAGTGGAGAGTGGGGGTTAGTATCTGGGATTCATGGCGCTACGCTCGACTTACCATTTTGTTGTTTATCTCATGGAAATGAATTTCGCAAACTTTGTCTACCACATCTTCGCTTTGAAATGTAACGAAGCCAAAACCTGCAAAGAGAGAAAAGGAGAGAGAGCCAACAGATGAAAGAAGAACAGCGGAACAGCGGAACAACGAGACGAAAGAGGGAGAGATAGAGGGGCTGAGGGGCAGAGGGCAGAGGGCCAGAGGGGCAGTGGGGTAGCAGAACGAGAGAGTGCAGAGTGGGCAAAAAAGTTTAAGGGCTGCAAAAATTGAACGAAATATGCTTTTGTGTGCGAGCGGCTAAATAATTTACTCAAGTGTCGAGACTCCGAGACACAGGCTGATGGCGCGCCCTCTGGCACTCTGGCCCCCATTCCTCAATCCTCAATCCTCACTCCTCCCATCCCTCCCCCTTGTCCTTAGTCTGTCCTCAGGCTGACCTCAATATGCATCCCCTGCAGGGACTCAAGTGGCGGCTGGGCGAGTAATTCAAACACTGGACGCTCGCTCTGCTCCGGGTTTACATAATAAACTTTGCCAGCGGACAAAACTCTGCACTGAAGGAGGGAAGACTCCATCCATACCCATTCCCATGCCCATGCCCATACAAATGCCCATACCCATAGCCTGCTCTCCCCTTCGCTCTTGGGTCGAGGAGAGCCTAATAACTTTTTCCTAATGGCTGGCTGGCTGGCTGGCTGGCGTCCTAGCTGTTCTGGCAGTTCAGCTATTTTTGATATCCTCAAATTAGAGGCTGACGGAGAACTTAAATTCCTGGAATCCCAAGTCATTCCAGGGCTCTGTGGCACAGGGAGCAGGGAGCAGGCTCCAGAATTGGCAAAGGATTTATTGTAGCTTAATTGCATTTCTTCTGTTTGTTAAACTTACAAAATAGTATCCTCCCCTTGAGTGCAGCAGCAGCAGCAGAGCCGAAACTTTTTATCGGATCGTGGAATATGATATTATCTTCACTATCCTCCTTCACTAGCCTCTCCTATTGAGTCCTGCCCCTCCGCTAATCGTACCCTGGGGTCTTCCACTGCAAAGGCGTTCCACCAATTTGGCCTTATCGGGGGTTTTCAATTAGCGCAATTGTCTGAGATTTCACATGGTCCTTCGACCAAAGGACTCCACGCCACTCCGCTCCGCTCCAGGACTCACTCTCTCCCTGTCGCTCTCTGTGCAATTAGCAAGGCCAAGTGCAGACACCTGATGCCCCGAAAACCCGTATGCCGCTGCCTGCCCCATGCCCCCTGCCCCCTGCCCCCTGCTCTGTGCTCTCTGTTGTGTGTGTGTGTGTGTGTGTACGTTTGTTTGCCTTTGGTATGCGGGCGTACAGGCGGACAGGGCGTGGCGTGGGCGTAACTGGCAAATTAGTTGAAACAAGTAACAGTAAACACGCAGGCTTATTAGCGACATGTGCCTGGAAGGAGGAGAACGGCAGCGCCAACAGCAGCAGAAGCAGCAGCAGAAGAAGCTCCACTTGCCATTTGCCACTTGCTCCCTGGTCCTCTGCCCCAAGCTTTCAGCTCCGAGCTTCTCGCTTGAGACAACGTGCGGGCAGGCTGCTTCCTGCTTGTCTCTATCCTTGCCTTGGAGTGTGTTTGTATTTGTTTTAATTATATAAAATTAGCGCACGTTGCAAGTTGCACGTAAAGCTGCCACTTAGGTTTCTCCTGCTGCCACTGCCACTGCTGCTGCTGCTGCCTCTAGTGCCTGGGCCTTCTGCTACTTTTTCGCCTTGGGCCACTCATAAATCAGCCGTAGAGCAAATGAAGCCAGCAATTTTTTGGTGGCCTGCCTCTACCTCTGTCTCTGGGCCCCCACCAGCACCACCGGCCCCACCAGCCCCACCAGGCCCACCACCCCACACGTAACTCAATCAAAAATGTATCCGCTGGATACAAATGCGCCCTGGCAGCTTGAGGAATGCTCGGTCCGTTTGCCTCGTTTTCTGCGGCTGCCTTTTGGCCCTCAGCTCAGAGCTCGTGTTTGAGCCTGGTTCTGGGCTCTGGGTTCTGGGTTCTCGGATCTGGGATCTGGGGGCTCGGGGTTCGGTCTGCGGCCAAGTCGCCATTTTTACCTGTCGAAAATTTCCCGCAGGACGACGATGGCAATGGCCATGGCGATGGCGATGGCGATGGCGATAGGAGCTGACGATGGTCTTGGCAACTGCAAAAATTGCACACTCATGCATGTTATTGCCAAGAAGCGGACATAGATATATGTTCCAGGCATAAGCTCTCGCTCTGGCTATGCCTCTGGTGTAGGACTGGGGGCAGGGGGCAGAGGGCAGGGGCACGGCTGGGGACAGGCAGCACGGAGGAGCATTGCGCCAGCTGCTGTTATGACTGCGCTGCGCCGGCTTGCCAAAAAGAAAAATTACAAAATTTTCAATTTTAATATTAGTGGCGGCTGGCGACGCCAACTGCCAGGTCTCCTTCTCGTGCTCCTCCCCCTCCCCCACCCACTCCCACTCCCACTCCGACTCTCTGTTCCCTCCTTGTGTATCTATCCGTTCCACCTTTTCTGTTTTTTTTCTTTTTGGGCGGGAGGAGGAGAGGCAAGGCAGCAGGCCAACCACCCACCCACTGGCTGCTTAGGCGCACGTTGGGCATGTCCTTGGCTTGCCAAATGAAATTCATAGCATAGTTTTGGGCGCTGCTCTGCCGCTTGTGGACCCTGTTCTGTACAGTAAAGACAGGCTAAGGGCAACATCTGTGGCAAGTCTCAATAAGTGGCAGCTGAGAGTTATTCTTGTTTCAAAAATCACATCTCAATCTACGAAACTTTGTCTTCAATCGAAGATCGAAAATCGAAGGATATGAAAGGATATACATAGACCTATTGTTGGGGGTTCCTTTCTCAGACTCTTAGGAGAGTAGCTCTCTCTTAGGGCATCTCTACTGTAAGTGGAATTGCCCTCGTTGCCGTTGCCGCTGCTGCTGCCGCTGTTCCTGTTATTGTTGCCATTGCTGTTAGGCCCTGCTGCCTATATTGTTTTATGGCATATTCATATATTGTTTCCTATATTTTTTTCCAGTCCATTCCCATTCCTCATCCATAAAACGGTTCGCTTGTGTGTAGTTTTTGGGCCAACTGTTTCTGCCTCTTGTTTTTTGCCACTGCCCCAGCCCCGGCCTCTGCCACTGGCACTGGCACTGCCCTTGCTGCAATTTTCAGTGACCAGGCTTATGTGTGTTCGAATGTCTGTCGCTTCGTCTATTTGTCTGTCTGTCTGTCTGACTGTCCCTCTGTGTGCCTGTCGCTGTGCTGCACACATGATTTATGAATGAGTAACAAACTTGCTGCCGTGTAGCCGGAGCAACCGGAGCAACCAGCGACGTCTTTTCCACTTTTGCTTCACGTTCTTTTTTCCGGCTGCCCCTCCGTTGGCTTCTTTATTATAGTCGATGCCTTGTTTGTGTGTGCCACCACGCTGGCAATTGCCACGTATACGAGGCAGCCGAGGCAGCCCGCTCTCGGATCGATAAAATGCAATTACAGGCATATCGCAAGTGCCAGTAGGCAGGCGGAGGGAGGCGGGGGAAGGCTGTAGATGGGACAGGAGCAGAAGCGGACACGGAGACGGAGACGGAGATTGGGCGATTGGGAGATGGGGCAGGCGGTAGTCCGACGACTCATGGCAATAAGGTCGTACATCGTCCAACTGTACAAAAAGTCGCCATCGCCATCGCTATCGTTGTCGTTGTCGTTGCTGTTGCCGTTGTCCTCGTCCTCGTCCTCGTCCTGGTCGTGGCAATGAAGGCTTCTGCTACAACTAATACCCTTTGATTAACGACACACATTTTCTATTGACTTGAGGAGGGAGGCCGGCCCTCTCCCCATGCCTCGTGAAGCAGGACGGACGGTGGCCTGTGAAGTTGGGCAGTTGGCTGCCCCTGCCCCTGCCTCTGCCACTGCCCCTGGCCCTGGCCCCCAAACACTGCCTGCATATTTCATACCGTGTACTCCGATCGATGCACGCAATTGTAATTTGCAAAGCTGACATGGCCTGGCCCTCCGTTCCGTCTCCGTCTCCGTTCGGGCCAAATGAGTTGCTCAGCCAATGGGTCGTGTCAATAGCTAAACTGTCGGCCAATGCATTTTTAATTGGCAAATCAGAAAAGTAAGCCACACACCCACACACAGCGGAGAAAGTCGTACGGTTACGGGTACGGGTATACCTGAGTGGAATTTCGTGGAAATATCGTTCACATCGTGGCCGCAAGAATTTCTCATTATTTTTCCTTGTTACAGCCAGGGTTGGATGGGCGCGTGGGCACCTCGTGCCTCCCACCCGAGTCTCTAAATCTTTAATGTGATGTCCGGGCCGTGTGTCCTTCACATTATTTTAAAATGCTTCATATTCGTTTTTATTGGCCGCCTTCTGTTACTGCCCCATCCTGCCGCTTCCTTTCGTTTCGTTTCGTTTCATTTCGTTTCTCTCTCTTTTTCAAGCCTTCTTTTTTATGTATGTACATATGACTGCATCATCATGCAGTTTCAGCGTACTCCAGCGTCCAATTAAGCGAAATGTTCTGTGGGCACTGCCCTCCCGCGTTCTCCCGCATTCTCCCGCGTTCTCCCTCGTTCCGCTCGTTCTCTGGCGCTTATCTGCGATGCGGCGCACAGAAGTGTGCTACAATTTTTTATGGGCCGCGCACAAGCAAAAATCATGTTTTCTTATTCCCGTGTGCGTAATTTGAAGGGCGCAAAAGTTAACAATGTCCGGGGGTTGCTTGCAGCCAACTATTGATGTATGCTGTTCCATGTATCTGTATCTGTGTCTGTGTCTGTGGCTGTGTCTGTGCCTGTATCTGTGCATATACGTGTGTGTCTGTGTGAGCTAATTACTTTCGACCAGATAGATAGAGGGAGCAAGGGAGAGGGAGAGCAAGAGGAAGGGAGACACTGCACTCGGACTGTGGTCTGCCGCCTCCCTTCGAATCGAGGTTTGTGCAAAATTGGGCACATCAATCTTAATGCCCCGTGTCTCAGGTTGTACTCTGACTCCCTACCCTAGCCCTGGCCACCCCCTATGCTCCTGGTCCTGGACTCTGCCACTACTGCCCCTCCCACTGCCCCACTGTCCCTCCTGCCACACAACCACTCACAACGGACATGTCAATGGGAGTCAATGGGACCTGGTCGCAATGCGAAATTCGGGGCGTCATTTAAAACTTTAATAAGCAAAATTGACAACGACACAAGGCATCGGACTGTGCACAGGACATGGACACATCCAGTCCAGGACAACAGGGGTGGGTGGGAATTGGGGTGCATCGGATGGACATCAGGTGGACACACGGACAGAGATCTGCTGCTGGACAAACGCAACGGTCCACGGTGGCGCAGTCGTGCGCTACAAGTTCGTGTAGCGGATGTACACTGGAGATTTAAGCCTTCTGCTGCTTGTGCTGCTGCTGGTGCTGCTACTGCCTCACCTGACCTCGCTGTCTCCGGAACGATGCTGCCCCATCCTCTTATGGCCCTTATATCCGGTTGCATTGGCAGGTAATCTTTTCGGCTGCCTCTACATCCTGTTGCCTGGCCATTTTAATGCCTTAACAGGGCCCAGGACGCTCAGAGCCGTTGCAAACGTTAAGGTTTTAAAACCTGAATTTAGCAATTTCGCCCCGAAACCCAATGGAAACCCAAACCCCTTCATAAGTATCTTTTCCACCGCACACATAAAACGACTCTCGTATGATACATTGACATTGTCCGTATGTGTATGTGTGTGTGCGCATTTGCTAAGCTCTCTCTCTCTCGCACTTCCGGCTACCGGACTGCGAGCTGCGGACTGCGGACTGCGGACTGCTGACTGCTGACTATCGTATCATCGTTAAGGACCGGAAACCGGGGCTAGCAAATGGGGGCATTCTCTGGGCATTGTGGGCATTGGCATGCCGCTAATGCGCGTATCGATAACTCACCTCTGTGCCGATTGGTCTGCTTATCGAACATCAGCATGGCGTCCTCGATCTGCAATGAGTCAAAAGATTGAGAGAGAGCGTTTCGTTAGCTTAAAAGTTGCAATTGTTCATAGGGTTTTTTCTTCTTATTCTTCTTAGTTTCTTAGTTTTTCTTGGCTGCACAGTTTGCGAGGCAGCAACTCAATTAATGGCCTGAATAAATGCTCGCAGCAGCAGACAAAAACTGCTGCTAATTGCAAAGTGAGTGCGCACAATGATGGCCCATAGAACGGGGTCCGTCCACACACATTCCCCCCAAACCACCCAACCACCCAGCCACCCACTCAACACAATCCACCAAACCATTGGCTCCGCACACAGAGTGGGCGCGGGAGCGGTAGCGGAGCGGCAGCGAGAGCGAGAGAAAGCGAAAAAGTTTTAGCCATTATGGCGCACAAGAACTTATAATGATAGTTGACTGTCAAACCAGGCAACTAACTAACGAACCAACTAACTGAACTCAACTGAACTGAACTGAACTGACTTTCGAGCCGGTCGAGGTCCGAGGACTGGCTCATTACTGGGGAATCAGGGAATGATGAACTGACCGAATGACAGCGTGCAAGAGAGACAGAGCGAGGGGGAGACGGGGAGACGCGGGGAGACCCGTTTCAGTTGTCATTTGATGTTTTAATTGATGGCCTAAATGAATGCATGAATTGTGGTGCGGCTGCTGCTGCTGCTGCTGCATTTCTGTCTGCAAATTGGGTATCAAATTCTGATTGCCAATCTCCCAGTCTATCATAGAATTTGATTTCGGAATCAATTTAGTTGCCACTTTGATGATGGTTATTCGTATCAATTCGGGGGAAAGTATTTAAATCTGCTTTGCAATTAAGCACAACAGCAGCAGCAGCAGCAGCAGCAGCAGCCTCTGCCTCTGCCTCTGGAGCTGTGGCAAATCCTCGATAATCTTTTGACAAACGAAGCCTTTTGATTGGCTTCTCCAACAAGCCAGTTTTCACCTCAGTTTTCTTTGGCATTGGATTTGTGTGCTGTCTGCCATTCAATATTATAATGCGACAAGTTTTTCATCATCATCTTCATCTTTGTCTTCTGTGTGTGTCTCTGGGAAAGTCTCTCCCTTTCGGTCTGCACCTTCTCCTTGTGTATCCTTTCTGCTAATTGCACATTTCTTGGCAAAGTTTCGCTGCGGCCTTTAATGAGCTCCAAGACCAGACCAGAGGCTGAAGATGAAGCTGATGTCGAAGCTGAATCCGACGCTGATGCTAACGCTGATACCGCTAACCCCTGGACCCCTTGGCCAGAAAGACTGCCTGCCCGGCCCTGTCCCGGCCTGTCCTGCCATTTCTGCCTGCTTATGGGCCATTGATTAAGTTTAATCAATGCGCTTACGGCAACTCTTGCAACGCAACTCCTGTGCACAGTAATTAAAATGCAGCCACGACAACGACAACGACAGCGACGGCAACGGCAACGGCAACGGCGGCCTTATAAAAATTAATTAAGCTTGCGATGCAGTTTCCCCTCCGCCTCCATCCCCGCCCCCGCCCCATCGCAACGCTTTTGCCACTCTGCCACTGGTTGTTGTTCGCGCCTCGCGCGCCCTGCAATTCGCAGCTCTTCAAGTGCAGCCGTCGATGCAACCAACTACAACATTGTTTTTCAATTAACAATCAACAACAATGCCACAACAATACAAACGAACAGAGCCGAACCGAACCGAACCGAACGGAACGGAATGGAACGGAGCGGCGAAGGTTGCACGCGCCAAATGACACAAAAATTGCCAGCTCAGGTGCCGGAAGAGGACGGAAGAGGCAGGAAGAGGCAGGAAGCAGCAGGTCGTAGCATCAGGAGGAGCAGCAAGTAGGTGCCACAAGCGGTGGCAACTACAATTGCAATTGTTGTTGTTAATTAAGCGGAGGCACAACTGCAAAAGCGTCCGAAACACTGCTCATTGCGGCGACGGCCTGTTGTTAATGTCCGCCCCATCGATGGGCCACGCCCCAAATGCCAGCACCCACATCCAGCAGTGGCGGCCATCCACATCCATTGGGCTGTCATAATTACACAGCCCCTCTCGCCACGACACGACACGGATCGGATCGGTTGCTGCTGCTGGCTCATTATGTTGTTGTTGCCCCATTCTGTTGGCTCTCCCATCGGGCAACCGCAAACTTTAATTCTATTAGCAAACGTTAAATGTACACCACGAATGTGGGTGGGTGCAGAGTGGGCGCAGAGTGGGGCCCATAGGAGACTGAGGGGCGTGACAACTGCTGCTGCTGCTGCCAGTGCCAGTGCCAGTGCCACTGCCACGGCTGCTTCTGTTTCTGCTGCTGCCACTAACAAGCAGGCGCACGCGGCGGTAATTTTATTTAAATCTGAATTCATTAATTCGTCATAATCCCCAATCATTTTGGCCGCCTGGCACCCGCCCGACCGCTGCTGCTGCTGCTGCTGCTGCTGTCGTCGGAGGAGAACTTCAAAAAGCCATCAACGACAGACGCTGCTGCCACAGCAGCAGCCCCTTTGCAGCACTCCGCCCGCCCGCCCGCTCATTCCAGCCCAGAATGCCAGGCCATTCATTTGGCTCATTTTGTGTACAAAAATGCTGCGCTCAGTGGAAACGGCGACGCTTCATTATCGTAATCGCTATATAAAACAGCGGGCAGACTCCGCAGACTACAATGTCAGACAGTCCCACGTACGTGGGTACGTCTGTGTGTGTCTGTGCGAGTGTATATGTATGTATTTTATGCGTTTTGTGGCACATTATGTGCCTAGAGATGAGAGGCGACTCCTGCCTTCTGTGGCTGACATTAATGAATGTTGCCGACAAAAGAGTGCTGCGGGTGATTTTTATTTCTCTCTGCGCCCCACCCCACCCCACCCCGCCCCGCCCCGCCCCGCCAAAATTAAAGGCAAACCCTGGCCGAAAAAAGGAGGCCCAAAACGAGCCATCGATAAGGAAGTTGGTCAAAGAGAAAGATGGATGGAAAGGATGGCTGGAAGCAGAAGGAAACAGAAGGAAAGAATGAAATAAAGGGGTTGGCTCTGGCTCTGGTTCTGGCGGTGTCTGCAAGTCTGATTCTGATGTAAAGCGAAAGGGTTTTTCTCGACCATTTCCCCGGTTAGCCCTGATTTCCCCTGTTTCCCCTGCTTTCCCTGTTTCCCTGCAAAGCGAAAGGTTTCTTTAAGAGAACGAGTTTTGTGGCAGCTCTGATTCGCTGATTTTCCTCCTGCTAAGTGAAACGTTTTAATGAGGCATTTTCATGATTCCCTGACTTTTCAGCTATTTTTCTGGGTATCCTGTTGGCAGAAATGTGCTCTTTTAAGCTACTTCCCGGAGTTCTTTATTAAACGAGGTATTAAAGGGTTCTTTAGGGGTCTCTGTAATTAAACGGCTTTAAACTAAGCAACTTTCTGGCTTAATGGAAATACAATTATGAATCGCCTGGATTGTCTTTTGGCTTTCGATGAAAATTTGCTGCTTTCTGCATTCCAGGAATACTCTTGTCTCGTTAAATCGTCAGCCATCCCCTGCCACTTGCCACTGGCACTGGCACTCCCCATCCATCCCTTGTGCATTCCCCCCTGTATCCTGGCCATTCCCACGCCTTTGGTTCTGTTTCAAAGTCCCCAAAGTTCTAACTGGATAATTTGCAGTAATTCATCTTGCTGGCGGTTTTCTCAGTTCTCTGCTCGACGCTTTTTTCTCAGCATTCCCTCGCTCTCCCTACCGCCCCACAGCCCTACCGCCCTCCCCCGTGGGTTTTCCTCCCCCGCCAGCGCCCGCTTTTGTATGCCTGCTTGATTGCGACAATTTATACGGCGTCAGGCTTGTCAGGATTTGGTTTTTGGTTGCTTCTCTGCGCCATGACGTGGCTGCGGTTGCTTGTAAAATTGAAAAAAGGAATAAGTGGCAGCAGGCAGCAGTGGCAGCAGTTGGAGCAGCTCTTCAAAAATAGTACCACATAGACAGATGGAGATAGAGATAGAGAGGGAGGGCGAGGGCGAGGGCGAGAGAGAAAATTTAAAGCTGCAAAAGTGAATAGTCATACATCTAATGATAGCTCTGCTCCTGCTCCTCCTTCCTGCTCCTCCTTCCTGCCCGTTTGAAGAACCAAACCGAAAAAGCACTCGACTGGCTCCCAGCACTTACTTATTTTTCGTTTGTGCAAAAAGAGCGACGAGAGCAAAGTGATGGGAAAAAAGTAAACTTTTGCTAGCTGCTGCTGCTGCTGCTGCTGCTGCTGATGCTGCTGCTGCTGCTGGACGTGTGCGATTCTTGTCTGTGGAGCAGCGGGGGGATTGGGGCACGGTCTCGGTCTCGGGCTCGGCCTCTAGCTGAAGCACGGGCTCGTGTCTGGTTCTGTGACTGAGATCACGGCGGCGGGGGTGGTACCATCTTTCAAAAAACTTTGGCCAGGCGACAGCAAAAAAACAGCACCGGCAGCGGCAGCGGCAGTGGCAGTGGCAGTGGCAGCGGCAGCGGCAGAGAGTTCCTATATACCACATCCTCTACCCGTATGTATCTGTATCTACCAGTGTGCGTGTGTGTGTGTGTGTGTGTGTGTTTTGTGCCATGTAAGCACATGACTGCGTGCGGTTGAAATATAGATAAACTTTTTTAAGCTCGTATTTATTACATATTTGGCTGTAAGTAGAATTTAAGTTGCTTTTTGCTTCGCCAACAGACACCGACCGACGACAGACACACCGACAGACACACACACACACACACTGCGTATGAGTAATGTCCAAGGAAGCACTCCCCCCCTGTGGCTACCACTCCGCCCAATTCCCCATTCCCCATTCCCCATTCTCTCATGTGGCCTGCGATCTGCTGTTTGTGGTAAATTTGCAATCAAAAACGCATCAATTGATGCCATCAGAGAAGAGGAGAGCGAAACAGAGAGAGAGAGAGAGAGAGAGAGGCAGAAAGAGAGAGAGCTAGAAGGACACAGCATTAATGAGGCACACTCGTGCATGTCGCAGGCCCAGGATACATGTACTATATATTTCAATTAAAAAAGGATTCCATTTATAATCCGCAACTTGATTTGTTATGCCAAGGCACAACAGCAGCCGCAGCAGCAGTGGCAGCGGCAGGAAGCCAGAGGAAAACCGAGAGACCAAAACCTCGCCATTAGCTGCACGAATGGAACGCAAGTATGAATATTAAATATTCTTCTATGCAGAGTGGAACCAGAGCCCAGTGCCAGAGCCAGAGCCACAGCCATTAAGAGCCAGAGAGCAATTAAGAGGAAGAGACAGAGACAGAGAGACAGAGACAGGGAATGGCAAATGGCGAATGGCGAATGATGAAAAACGCTTTTGCATAGCTGATGCCTGCGATGGCTTAGTAGATCAACTATTAATGGAAAAAAACAAATCAAATCAAAGCAAAGCAAAGCAAATGAAGGCACGCACTAAGAGAGATAGAGTTACGGTATAGACACGCACACACACACGCACACACACGCACAGGCACACACACAGGCACAAAGGTGACCCATGGAAAAGGTCATGGACTACAAAATACAAAAGAGCTGGAATTTGCATAAATTTCCTTTGTCAGAAAAGCCCTGGCAAAGATAGACAGACCGACCGCCTTTTAATTTGATTGGATTCAAATCTCTGAGACTCTGACACTCTTAGACTCTGAGACTCTGAGACTCTGGTTGCACGCACATTTTATGGACAAAATCGAATATTCTCCTAATATCTCGTTACATCACACGAGACACGAGACATACTATGCACATCTATCCGGGGGGATCATAGTTTTATAACCACTCGAAAGGTCAGCTTAAACATTTTCAAATTAGTTTTTATCGGTGGTTTTTGGGTGCTGGGGGACGGGGGATGGGGATGGGGTTTGGTGCTGAGGGGATTATCTCACTTATCAATTTGCTGGACAAGCAAAGTTTTCCAGGGGCTATGCACACACACACACGGACACACAGGGACACACACGGACACACACGGTCACACACGTACTCGTAATGGTATCCTGAGCAAAGATAAACTTGCATTTTAAGCGTCAATCTCCATTATAACCCTAATGAAAGCAGCTTTTCCCGGCCTCCCCCATCCCCCTACCCATCCCCATCCCCATCTCTGCAGCACCCCCTGCACTCTGCTGGCACTATTCAGCGCTGGTTCTCTGGCTTTCATTCTTTTGGCCTGGCTAAAAACTTGTCATCAGTTTTAATAAGCTGGCCGCAAAAACTTTGTCACTTTTTTCAAGGGGCAAAGGGGCCAAGGGGCAAAGGGGCAAGGAGGCAAAGAGCTAGAGATTTCTTGAGCTTTCGTTAGCTACTAAAATTTAATTAATATCGATTTCGGATTTGAAAAGGTTCTTCTCTCGACCCAAACACAACACACACACACACACACATCTGCGAACGGGGCACATTTTGCGGCAGGCCAAACAACTTGAGAGAGAGAGAGAGAGGGAGAGAGAGCGGAGCGGGTTATACGTACACAAAAAGGGGAACGCAGGAGCACAAAAAACCAAAGAAAAAGATGAAGACGGAGGGCACAAAAAGCGAATGGGAGGGGCCGCGGGGGGCATGTGGCACCAGGCACGGGGCACGGGGCACGGGGCACGGGGCACGGGGCAAATGCGAATTGGGGCCTCTTCTCTCTGGCCATACAAAGATGTTACAAGCTTAGGCAAGAAGAACTTGCAACGGCAACGGCAGCAGCAGCAGCGCCACTGAAAAACTTTTAATCTTTCTTGAAGCATAAGTAAGATATATGTACTCCTTCCTCCTTCATTCCTGCTGCTGCGTACATGTGTGTGTGTGTGTGTGTGTATAGTATAGCAGTATGTGTGTGTGTGTGTGTGTGTGTGCGCTTATATGTGATTTCAAGAATGGAAGCAGCTGCTCAATATTTTTGCAAAGACTTGCGAGTGGAATTGAGATTTCTAATGGGATTGGTTTTCTGTTTCCATCTCTGCCTCTCCCTCTCCCTCTCTCCCTCTCTCCCTCTCTCTATCTATCCTCCTCTCTTTCTCTCTCGTTCCAAGAGTCCTGTGCCTGTGGCAAGCAGTTAAAGTTGCTCTTCGGCCATATAAAACAACTTGCAGAACAATTTTCGTTAATTAAAATATTTTCAATGTGTAGTTATATGCTCGGTCTTGGTCTTGGTCCTGCTTTTGCTTGGTCCTCGTCCCGTGGACCCAGTGTCCTGCACAGAGGGTGCCCTGGCCATGGCCTCCTGCTGCTGCTTCTGCTGCTGCTGCTGCTCCTGCTGGTACTGGCCCTGGGTCGCCGTCGTCGCTGCTAAGGATGCTCGAATTACAAAGCAAATTATAATTTCATGAAAGTTAAACGAGCAACTCTCCAATGCTGCTGCTGCTGCTGCTGTTCTGCTCCTGCTCTCGCTTGAGGGTCACTGAGCTGGAGGGGTGGAGTGGCTTTGGCTTTGGCTGTGGCTCTGGCTCTGGCTGTGGCTGTGGCTGTGCCAGCGTGGGCGTTCGTTGCGCACTTGAGTGCAAAGGTGGCCGGGCCAGGTCGCCGGGGCTGTGCCCGAGATTGGGAATTAAACATGCTGCCAGGGAGCGAGCAATGCAAAATATATAAGAATAAAAAGTGAATTGGGAGCCACGGAGGCACAGTAGAGCTCCTGCTGCGGCTCCAACGGAAGCACTGGCCCCAAAACTGGGACCAGGACGGAGACCGACCGAGCAGCAACAATAAAAACCGAATTTTTTTGTGTGCAAGTGCGAATTTATGTCTTCAATTATTCAACGCCTCATTTGTATGCCCCGCTTCCTCTTGCCGCCTGCTCTTTGTGTGTGTGTGTGTGTGTGTGTGTGTGTGTGTGTGTGTGTGTGGGAGCCATGCTAAAATGCCAGCATGCATTTCCGTTTCCGGCCAGTGGCAGTGGCAGTGCCAGTGCAGTGTTGGCATTGCCATCATTGCCACTGCATATGGCTGTATGGCTATATGGCTGCACATGTGCCATGTCCTACATGCCCCTCGCTGCTGCCACTCGCCCTTCTGCTGTGGGGCCTCCTTCCCGCTCTGGCAATTGAAATTTCAACGGGCGCAAAAGTAATTCAATTCAACGGCAGACGACAGACGGAGACGTCGACCAGCCTCTGGACCAGGACTCCAGGACTCCAGTCCTCTCGAGTGCCGTGCCGCCTGCCTCCTCATGCATATCCTTATATAAGTTTTCTGGGGCTCAGGCTCAGGCTCCGGCTCAGGCTTGTCGGCAGATTCCACTTTGAAGGCCCCGAGAACAAAGCATTTAAGAAGTTATTGTCATAAATGTTTGAGTTTTCCACCCACCCCCATGTCCCTCAACATGTCTTCACCTCTGACTTGTAAGGCCACTCTTCATGCCACTGCCACTGCCACTCCACCTCCCACTTGTTCCGCCCTGGCAAAGACACAAACTTTTATTTAGCCATGTTTGAATGCCGCCTGCAAAAGCCACCGCCACCGCCACTGCCACCGTCCGACAATTTGCAATTCTAATGTAATTTTTTCGCGAATCATAAGTTAGGAACAAACCTCTCTGCCCTGCCCTCCCCTTCCCTTCCCGCCCCATCCATCCGCCCCCAAAAACAACTCAACTCTCAGAATCGCGTCGCCCTTTGAAATGAGGCGGGGATTTACTTGAAAATATCCCCACAGCTCTACCGCTTCTCCCCCCCCCCCCCCCGGCTTTGACCAATTGTAAAGTTCTCCAAAATTCGGTTATGGCGGCTTTTCCTCGTTAGTTACGCGGCACAAATCGATCAGAGCGCAAACAAAAACGAAGACCCGGAAAAGAACACAACAAAAATATGTTAATTTTCGTCCTTTTTCCTCCTTCATGTTTATTGCGCGGACGATGAGTACGAGAATTAATACGAAATCGGAGGGGGATAGGGGGACATGGCAATGTGGAAACAAAACGAATGTGGAATGCCCTGACATTCGGAATAAAAGAGACCCCAAAAAGGGCACTTCTAAGGGCCTGAAAGAACAGCCAGAAATGTACTGTGCTGCTGCTCATGGAATGAACTTTAAACGAGTCAGATCTGATCGTCGATGTGTGAGAAACTGTGGGGAACAGTGGGAGATCTCTGTGTTCTCAGCTTTCCTGGTGGAATAATTTCCACAAACCGTCCAAAGTCGTGGAATGTTCGCTGAGATCCACTCATAATTAGCAGCGAAAAGGGATTGCAAGAAGCGCTAAAAAGAGGACACAGAGGGTCCGCACCCGCCCCACCCGCAGCCCGCAGCCCGCAGCCCGCAGCCCGCCCGCATACCGTAGAAAACTCCGCAAATGAAACTCAAATTTAAACAATGCCACATCGCATTTACATTTGCATTATTTAGCATTTAAGCGTCACGCGTTGCGTAAACAAATTGTGCAAACAACAACAACAGCAGCAGCAGCAGCAGCAGCAGCACAAGCGCGTAATTCATTAAACAATTTCTTTTTTGCTTTCTCCTTTGCATTGCCTTTTTTCTGTGCTGCTGTTCTGCTGAGTATTTGTTCTTCGGAATGGGTTGGGGTGGGGATTGGGGTTGGGCTTGGGCTGGGGGTTGGGAGGATTGGTTGGGGCTTATCTCAAGTGAAGCTGTAACTGAAGGCAGCAGCAGAAGCAGCAGCAGCGGCATTCAACTGAGACTCTGGGGATTTAGTTGGTCAGTTTTTAAAGCCCCCACAACTACACACACACACACACACACACACGGGACACACTGGACACCCTGGACACACTCAGGCTATATGTGTATGTGTATGTGTATATCGCAAACACACCAATGCACTTATTGGTTTACTTGTTTACATGGCAAGCTGCTCGTTTTCACACTCTTTCCTATTTGCTTTAACATTTTCGCATGCATATGCATGCAGCAGCAGCAGCGGCAGCGGCAGCTAGGACCCAGGAACCAGGAGGAGCCAGGAGCCAGGAGGACGGACCGGACGATGTCCAGAGCGATTCAGAACGATTCAGGGCCCAAGAGCACAGCACAGCACAGCACAGAACAGCACAGAACAGGATGTCCCCAGCTCCATGTCCTTGCTGTTGGTGTTGGTGTTGCTGTTGTCCTGCGGTGGCATTTCAGTTGCCTCCCCTGCATGTGCATGTGCATGTGCCTGTGCCTGTGTGTGGGTGTGGGTGTGCGCTTTAAGTGCGCTTGTATGCGTCTGCAGTTGTTTGCAATGTTTTTACATCGAATGTTGATTGTACAAAACCACTGAACAAGAAAAATTAATTATACAAAAACGTCACCGCCAAACAGCTACCGAAAACTGTTGACCCAATCGAGGAGAAGGAGGAGCAGAAGTAGTAGAGGAGATGCCACAGCAGGAGCACACACACACACACATGTATTTATTGTCTGATGAAATTTCGTTTCGTTTTGCGGCTCAGATAAAACGAATTTATGCCTAACCAAGAGACCGTACCGTACAGTACAGGACAGCCAGACACACATATATTTCATTATATTTATTTATTATTTAACACACGAATACGAATATTAGACAGACGGAGAGACAGGAGTGCAGGAGTGCAGGGGCCCAGCAACCGCAGTGTTTAAAACGAATGTAATAAATCAGACCTAACTGGCAGTTAGACAAAAGGGCACCCAAGTGCAACAGCAGCAGCAGCAGCTGTGGCCAGGGCCATCTAGAATCAATTTATGCAAAGGCCCTCACCCCCCTCCCCCCTCTCTGCTCTCGAACCCACAAATAATAATCCTTCGAAATCGGTTAAAACAGCTTTTAAGCAAATGTAAAATGTAAAATCTTGTAGCATACTTTTAAGCGCTCGCTTAATATGCGAGGGAGGATTCAATGGGTGGTTTTCTGGGCAAAATGCTAAGCCGCGGAGCAGCAGCAGCGGCAGCAGCAGCAGCAGCAGGCGTAACAAAACCAAGACGTTGAATGCCCCGGGCTCTGTACGTGTTCAAGTGTGAAGCTGCCAGCACAGCACAGCAGAGCACAGCGCTGCCACGCCCCCGCCGCTTGAAAGCACTTCCTCTCCTGCTGCTGCTGCTGCCTCATGCTGCTGCCCCATGCTGTTCCTCCTTCTGTGCTCTGCACTTTGTGGGCGGCACAAATCGACGCTTACACTTATATTATGTATTTTTTTGTAGTCGTCGTTGTATTTCTGCTTTCTTCCACATTTTTTTATACATTTTTTGTGTTGCCCGCACACGGAAACTGCGTTTTTGCATTCCTTTCTGTGGCATTGCATTGCATTTAGATGTTGCCTTCGAGTGTGTGTCTGTGTGGGTGTATATACATCTGTGTGCGTGCTCGGCTTTTGTTGCCGTGCGATGCAATTGCTTAGACCACCAGCCCCAGCCCCAGCCCCAGCCCCTCGCCCATTCCGCCACTCTTCGGGTAACCGTTTTCTGGGACTCCAGCAAGTTTTTATTTCAAGCAGCCAGCAGCGGAAGTGTGGCTCTTGTTGCTGCTTCTGCTGCTAGAAGTAGGAAAATGCTTAAAGGGGCAGAGAGGGGTGCCAAGAAACTAGGGGGATAGCAGAGTCAGATCTGGAAGCTGGATGCTAGATGCTGTGTGTGCAACATTGTGGCACATGGCAAACTGATGACAACGACAATAACTGTAATGAAACTGAGATAAGCTCTGGCCACACAGCAGCAGCAGCACCACCACCACCACCAGTGGAGGGGAGTGGGGGACTCCATGCCATTCCCCTTCTGGCGGAGGGCGGGGGGCGGAGTGCGGAGTGGTCTCCTGGAGCCAAATGGCATGCTCATTTGTAGCGCTATTGTTGGACGCTGGGGCACAAATTGTGTGCAACGGGATCTGTCCAGAGAGACGATTATCGCGGTCGGTTCTCCCCCCCCCTCCCATCACACCGCAAATGAAGTAGTGTCCAAATGGAGCTTAGGGGATTTCTGCTTTCTGCCAGAGACTCTACCCCGAAAAGCAGTGATTGATGGCGGATGATGGATGGATGGATGAATGGATGAATGGAGGGATGGAGGGATGGAGGATATGCCTCCCAAGAAAGTAGTGCTCCCGAAAATCGTTCCAATTTAATATTTAAATTGGTTTCTCAAGATTCAGTCATGCAAATCGATTTAACTCCACTTCCACTTTAGGCTTTTCTTTCTGCCACTGCCACACGGCCACACGGCCACACTGCCCACACTGCCACACTCCCACACTCCCACACTCCCACTCTCGTTCTCTGTCAATCTTTTCCTTTGCTTTTTCCCGAATTTTTTCTTTCCAAATCTAACCTCTCCGCTGGCCACTGAATAATTAAAAAAAATTTGCCACTCAGTTGGCTGCTGGCTGCCCCCCCCCCCGCCCCCTGCCCCTGCCTTCGGCTGTGCCAGCGAGAACCACCCCGAGAGCAAACAGTGTGACAGCCTCAACCGCTGCCACTGCCGCTGCCGCTGCCGCTGCCACTGCCGCTGCCCCCGCTTCCGTCTTCTTCTCCTCGTTTCAGCGTCATCGTAGCTGTCAGCTTCAACTACGCTTTCGTTTTTATGCCCCCAACCCCTGACCAAAAAAAGAGACAGAAAGAGAGAGAGAGGACAGAGAGAAGGAGACAGAAACGAATGTTGAAACTGTTGATGTTGACATTGCGCCTGGTCTGGGGTCTGGGGTCTGGGGTCTGGTCTTCCCGAACATCCCTATACAATATATATATCCGTATCCGTATGCTGGGCCTGGAGACCCATCCTCCACTCCCCTACACTCCCCTAAACTCCCCCAACCCCCAGTCCCATTCCCATTCCCATTCCTCATGTTTGGCGAGTGATTTATTTGACTGACACTTTTTTCTGCGTTGATTGCATCGTAATCCCAACATAATGAGTACTGTTATATTTCATGGCCATTCTCGTTGCGAGAGAGACCCAAATGAAGTAGACAATTTTTCAAAAAACAAAGACGCAACATAATGGCGGCTGCGGAATGGTGCGGAATGGAATGGAATGTGCGGTGGGGGTGTGCGGTGGGGGGGTGTGCGGTGTGCGGTGGCACAACGCTTTCGTTTCGCCATTCGCTTCCATTGTGCATGTGGCACACGTAGGCGGCCACTTGAGAGAGGACTCGTCGCGGACAAAACGTTGCTCAAATTTTCATCATTTGTTCGCGTCAGAAGCAGCAGCAGCAGCAGGACGAGCATCAGCAGGAGCAGGAGTAGGAGCAGGAGTAGGAGCAGGGGTAAGAGGCAGGCCATTTGCCGCACATCAAACCGATTCCGAGCGAGGGAAAATTTCTATTTGGGTCTCATTTCCCCAACTAAATTTCATTTCTTACGCTCCGCCACATCGACAATCTAAATTGGAGGATTGAAAAGGGAAAAGCGTTGAGGGATTTTCCATTCAAGTGGCACTCCCGGCCAGCCACAAATCAGGAGTCAGAAGTCACAAGTCAGAGACCTCCACAGAGAGATTTAGCAATATTTCCGTTTAGTTTCAAAATTCCTTCATTTGGGTTTTCCGGACCGTTTAGGGCATTGTGGGCATTGTGTCTGTGGGCAGCGATGACAGCCGTACGGGGATTCCGAGCCATGATCGTGGGTCCGCCCGGCTGCGGCAAGGGCTTCGTGGCCCAGATGATGGTCAAGACGTACGGGGCCGTGCACATATCCACGGGCGACATGTTGCGCGACCACATCCGCCACCGCACGTCGCTGGGCAAGAAGGTGGAGCGGTACACATCGCGGGGCAAGCTGGTGCCCGACAGCCTGCTCACCCGCATGGTCGCCGATGCCATCGGAAAGGCCGGCAGTCACAACTTCATCCTGGACGGCTTTCCGCGGAACATAAGCCAGGCTCGGGAACTGGATACCATCGTGTCCCTTGACTTTGTGTTGGACTTGTTTCTGCCGATGCAAGCGATCATTGCCCGCCTCAGGACCCGCCTGGTGCACCCGGCGTCCGGCCGGGTCTACAACAACCACGGGGACATGGCGCCCCGTGTGCCCGGCCGTGACGACATCACCGGCGAGCGGCTCGTGCGCCGTGCCGACGATGCCTCGCCCCGGGCGGTGTGGGCTCGCCAGAAGCTGTACGTGGAGGAGGCATACCCAGTGATCCATCACTACGCCCAGAAGAACATCCTGCACACGATCCTCGCGCGCCACCACGAGAGCATGGTGCCGCTGGTGAAGCGCTACCTGGCCAAGCGCTGGCCCAAGCGGGAGCTCGGCCGGTTCCGTCCCCAGCGTCGCATCGAGCTCGTGTGTAATCAAGGCGCCACCCCCCACCCCCAGGACGTATCGTAGACACACATTCGTGTAGAGGTCGGTCGTGTGTATAAGAAATAAAGGATGGATGATGGATTCTCTCTCCAAGCAGAGGAGAGAAAGAGTGCAGTGCAGGAGGAGTATTCGAGTATTCGATTCTCATCAGATGCTGAACTCGTAGTGAGACGACAGTGTCCCATGAACACCTCGTTGTGCGCCTCAGGCTTTCGCTGAACCATCCATCGTCCTGCCATGTGGCCTCTGGCTCTCATCTCTTTTGCAGTCCTAACGATTCTCTCTGGGCGATGCAGCATCCAGCATTTGGCACCTGTTAGGCCGTAGGCCGCTTTTGTAACTCGTGGCACGATGGCCATGCTCGACAGTCTTTGCGGCTGCCCGCCCTCTGGGCCCATTATCGTACACTCCATCCAGTAGTCCGGTAGTCCAGCAGGAGGACACTGCAATCCATTGCTGGATTCGTTGTTGTCCGCGCTTTAGAGATCCACAGAAATGTTTCAGAGATATTTTTTGGGGGCTGTGCTTAAAAGTTTAACGAGTCTGCGGGAGTGCGGGAGTGCGGGAGTCCGAGAGTCTGAGATTTGTCTATGCATAATGCGGACTTGGACTGGAACTTGCGACTCCAAATGGGGGCTAATTTCTCTATGTCTGTGTCTGACTGTCTCCCTCTCGCTCTTTCTCTCGCCCTGTGCCCTGTGCCCTTTCTTTCTGTTTCGTGTCTCTCTATCCCTTGGCCTCCCTTTCTTCTGTCGCATCTGTGTGCGGCGGCAATAAAAACTTTTATTGTTGTCACACGTAGCACACTGTAGCGCAACAGTGAAGCCAACAGTCCTGCAGGTCCTGTGCTTCGTTCCTTCTCCCCATTTGTGTTGTGTAACCTGCGTACGTACTTCCGTTTTCCGCTTTGCTTTGCCGTTTCCCCTTGGCTTTCCCTTGGCTTTCCCCTGGTCTTCCTTTCCCTCTCCTTATTTTTTATTTCGGGCCCTGGCCAAATTGAATAAAATGGCCTCAGTTAATGGTTGTCGGGCTGATTCAGTTAGCGCATAAAATGAGCAGAGGCTCTATCCGCCATCTCTCCAGGAGCCCCACTCTCTCTCCCCTTCTCCCTTTCGCCCTTTCCACCCCTCTCTGGCACTCCCTTGCTCTGTTCGTCTGGCCTTTTCTCTGCCTTTCTCTGTATATATTTTTGGTCACAAATGTGGCTCTCGGCCTAAATCTCGGTTTTACGAGCGCATTCCTTTGTCCTGGTCCGCTCGTCCTGCGTCCTTCGTCCTTCGTCCCTCGGCCTTCGCATTTCGCATTTCACATTCGCCATTGTTTTCTTTATTATTTGTTTTATTTTTACATGCTTTTGTGCGAGAGTCAGTCTTTAGTTGGCCCATTATCGCAGGGTCCAGGAATGGAGCGCGGCCACCAGGAGTGAGAGGTACAGTGTGGCATGTGGCATGTGGCACTCGGCACTCGGCACTCGGCAGGGGTTTGGGCTCTGAACAATGTGAAAATCAATGCTAATATATTAAACATGATTGTTCTCGCTGCATGTGTACACATTTTTTTATGACAGCAGTACAGTTCCCACAAAAAGCGCGACAGGCAGGGGAAGGGGCAGGGGCAGGGAGAGGGGGAGGGCGAGGGCGGGGGAGAATTGTAACAAATTGCAGTCAACGCATGAATAAATAGATTTTAAATTTCCGAACAACAAAGCAACGAAAAAACTAAAAAACGTTGCAACAAAAGGCAAAGAGTCGCCCCGAAGAGCATCGAATATATTTTTTCGGCCAGAACCAGAACCAGAACCAGAATCCGAACCCGAAACAGGGTCCGGTCCAGAGACAGCGACAGACATTCGGTGGGATGTTGCATTTAAATGAACGACTGCAAAATGCAGACAGTCGGACATGCAAATGGCAGTGACGAGCTGTAGGTGGCACGTGGCAAGTTGGGGGGCAGAGAGTGGCAGTTTGGTAGGTGCCTCGATAGGGTTTTGGTGGGGTGGTGGGGTGGTAGGGTGCTCCTTCCTGTTCCTGCTCTTCCTGCTCTTCCTGCTGTTGCTGCCCATCTCTGCCCAGAGATGGAATGACGAAATGCCCGTTCGCTGGCTGGCTGGCTGCCTCACTGGCTGCCTCACTGGCTGCCTCACTGGCTGCCTCGCTGGTTGGTTGAGTGTTTAAAACGGCTATTGTGCAGCTTGTGGTTGCTTTGCAAATTGAATAAAAGTTCATTCGAGTGTAAGGGAACCGATAGCACACCAACACACACACACACACACACACACACATATGGAAAAGCGGAGCGGACAAAAAAAAAACCCAAGTAGAGAAAAACCCAACTGCGAACGAGCCAACGAACATTGAATGAATGTGAATGTAATCGTTTTGCAAATGAAAATTGATTTTTGAATTGTGGGTGGCCGCCTCTGCCACTGCCACTGCCTCTGCCCCGGTCACTCTTCGTCCCACACCCACACCCAAACCCACACCCTTCCCTGTCTCAACCCTCCTCTCTGGTTCCTTGCAACCTTTCCAACATCGAGCATCCAGCATCCAGCATCCGGCGCTCTATCACTCCCCGGCAAGCAACTAAATGAAATCAGCGACTGGACACGGCACCAGCAGCAGCTGCACCACCAAAACATGGAAGCTTTGGATACCCTGGAATAGCTATAGGTTCTATGGCAGATGTGGGAAGGAAACTACAGATTGTGTGCAGAAATACCAAAGTTTTAGCAGCAGAAATACGTTTTCCGAGACTTTTTTTCGATGGCTAAACAAAGTGTCCTTTTAGACCGATATTTCATACGAAAGATATATCTGATCATTGAAAGATCAGAATAAAAAGGGGAAAAGAGAGAGGGAGACACCAATGTTCTGTTCACCTCCGATCCGAAACCGTATCCGTATTCGTACACCATTCAGGTGCCCGAGGCACGTCCTTCTCTGATAAAACCCCTCTTCTAGGGTGCTCAAAAATGTATAATTAAACTTTATACTATACTCGTATATTGTGTAGTGGGTACACATAGCGCTGTGCGAGCGCGCGATGCGCAATTTGGTTTTTAATTTAAATATAAATTTAAATCTCTCACAATCGCATAACCAAATATGAGAAAAAAAAAGCGAGAGTGCGAGAGAGTGGGCGACAGAGCTGTGAAAATACAAAAAAAAAGACAGAGAGGGAGGGAGGGAGGAGAGAGAGATAAAAAAAGATAAAGAAACTAAAAAATTGCCATTAATAATGCAAGGCTTAAATATTTGAATGCCAGTATGCCGTGCAACGTCTCTCCGTCACAAACACAGTGGGCGCTCTAATTGTGCGCAAGTGTGTGTGTGGCTGAGCTGTGCTGCTCTGTTTGTGTGGCTGTGTGTGTGCCGCGCTTGGAGAACGCACAAAAGTATGCTATACATTTTTCATGCGGCCATAACAAAAGCAAAAACATACGGAAAATAGTGCGCTTGCCAGTTGGAAAAGCTCGACGCTTTTCTTATGCCACAGCGAGCGCGTTTTGCTCAATTCAAAGACAGACAGACAGACAGAGAGTCGAGACGGAGAAGGCGAGGCAGCCAGAGAAAGGAGTGCAGACGGAGAGAGAGAGAGACAGAGAGAGAGAGAGCCAACAGATAGACGGGCTACAAAGTGGATTTGAATTATTCAAAAAATGCGATTGTTATTTGCAAAATGTGCAGTGAATTGAGACGCGCACAGACAAGCGACGACGACTGCGATTCACGTTGGCGAAATAATGTTGTATTTATGAGGATGGAATAGTTGGCTAAAGCGTTGCATAACCGTTTGCAGGAGGGGCCTGGAAGCCGGCAGGCGGCAGGCGGCACCACGTCGCAGATGCTGATTGAAATGTTGCAAGATGCTGGCAAAGAACAAAAAACCCAAAAGGAACTAAAGATTTTTCGCTTGAAATTTGGTGGAAATTCAAGTGGAAGGCAAGTGTTTCTTAGCAAAGCTTTTCCGCTGCTTTCCTGGATCCTTTGAGCATTTCCGCAGAAAAATTCTGCCCTTTAGGAGCCAAAGAACAGTTTGCCCAACGTTTTTCCACACGTCAATCATTTGTTGCACATGGAAAACGACTTGAAAGCCACAAATTTCTACAGTAATTATATGCCGCAGGACCTCTTTTCCCAAGCCTTTCTTCAGAGGTAGATCTTTATGGGTTTCCCCCAAGTCTGCTTAGTGTTTGCCAGCTCTTTAAGCCGTAGAAAAGCTATGTGCAACATCTAGATTCAACCGCAATTGACAGCTGCATCATTTCTCCGAGGCAGAGCCGCAGCTGGGGCGCTCCATCAGCTATTTATCATCGGAGCAAAGCTCATTCCCTGAACCCTGAAGCCAAAGTTAGGCCACCCCCGACTGGTGCACCGTGCACCGTGCACCGGGGGCTCTGGTGGCACTGGTGACACTGCACTCTGTCCTGTCCGGCTCTCAGTCATTATAAATGAAAGCGCATCCCATCCGCACCAGCATCAACCATCTACCATCTACCATCTATTCAGCAGGAAGTACCACTCCATCTATGGGTCCCATCTTCCCCATCTTCGTGCGCCCCGTAAAAAGAAGGAAGCAAGCCCAAAATGGTTTTAATCAGTTATTCATGAGACGGAGAGTGCGACGTCAAACAAAAGCCGCTGCCGCTGCCGCCGGTTGACATTGGAAGTCGCATCTGACGGGACGGCAAAAAGATGATGCCGCTGATGACGAGGCTGATTTCAACTGCCGCCTGCCGCCTGCCGCCTGCCACTTCTTGTGCTGATGATGATGATGAAAAAACAGGAACTGTATGCTGTATGCGAAAAAAAATTTATGAGCTGGAAGAACTCCCCCATTCGCCCAAGATTCCAGGGGCAGTGGCAGTGGCGGTGGCGGTGGCGGTGGCAGCAACAACAATTAGCTGCAACTTAAAAGGGAAGAGGCGCAAAAGGTTTGTTTATTCTGCAAGCTTGAGCGTTGAGGCCGCCCTGACAGCAGACAGATGGAAAGATGGAGAGACAGAGCGTGAAAGAAAGAGACGACAGACAGGCTGACACGTCCAGGTGGTTGTTGCATGGTTGCATGCCTCTTCTTGTTCTTCAGCGGCGTCTTCGTGTGTGTCTGCGTGTCTGCGCGTCAGCGTGTCTGTGTTGATGGAAGAACCACTCCAAACTAATGAGTATGCACATATTGTATGCAAGTGCAAGTGCAAGTGCGAGGGTGCAGGGTGCAGGGTGCAGGGTGCAGGGTGCAGGAGTGGAGGCAGGGTGGAGGCGGAGAGGGTGCTCCCTTTGTTGCAACAGCTCAAAATGCACTTGGAGAGCCAGTGCCAGCCAGGTGCATAGAACATAGAACATGTCTTGTCGAGAAGGGCTTGTCGCTCTGTTGTCGCGCTGTTGTCGGGCGCTGATTTTGTTTTGTTCCCCCGGCAAAGAGCCTTCAAATTAGTTGGCACAAAACATAAATGCAAATGACTGCAACTTGACAGGCGGCAGAGGGGCAGAGGGGCAGAGGGGCAGGGGGCAGGGAGGGAGTGCCACCAGGCCCATCCTTGCTTCTTCCATGCCTCATTAATGCAGGCCTGATTGGACTTTTTGTTTGCTCACACATGCACACATACCCACTCCGCTCGGCCATTCCATTCGACATTTACATTTACATTTACATTTACATACCCCACACCATGCCACACACACGCTACATGCCACATGCCACATGCCCCCACATTGCACTTAAGTAGCTTGGTTTTAAACAATTACATTGGACGCCTTTTGCCACATTATGCTCTATCTGCTCTGCCCTGCCACCTGCCACCTGCCACCAGCCACCAGCCACCAGCCGCATGCCACCTGCCACCTGCCTTTCTGCCCCTCTTCGTGTGTCTCTCTGTGAATGAATGTTGTCTGCTGATTGAAAATTCTTGTGCAAAAATGTCGACGTCGACGTTAACGTTGTTGCAGTTGCTGCTGCCGTTGCTGTTGCTGCCGTTGCTGCCGTTGCTGCTGCTGCTGCTGTTACTCTGACATGCTGCTGCTCATTACATTAATTGCTTTGGCTTGTCTTTGCGACAGCCACAGAGGCAGACAGACAGCGCAGAGGGCGAAGGGCGCAGGGCGTAGGGCAGTGCACACGTTGCGTATGCGTATTATGCATGCAAGTGTGTGTGTGTGTGTGAGTGTGTGTGCGTGTGTGCATCTCTCCTGCGTATATCTGTGAGGCAGCAGCAGTCGCATTTCAATTTCAATTTTACAATTTTGGCAGCTGCCAGGTGGCGCTGTCTCTCCAACTGTCTCTGGCTCTGTCTCTGTCTCCCTCTGTCCCTCTGTCGTCTCCGTCCGTCCATCTGTCCGTCCGTCCGTCTGTCCGTCCGTCTGTCTGTCTGCTTCGCCCATATCATGGCAGCAAGCTCCATATTCGCCCTCTTTTGCCCCATTTTACCAATTTTCGAGCCCCTCAGAACCGAAATGCAAAAGCCTTTTTATCGCTTTTGCCCCTCATCAATTTACTGGCTAACAGATTTGCGCAGCTGTTTTCTACCTACCCATCTTCTGTATCTGTATCTGTATCTGTATCTGTATCTGTATCTGCCTGTATCTGTGTCTGCGAGTGTGTTTCTATGGGTGTATTTGGTGCAGGGCTCCTCTATCCTCTATCTCTATCCCTATATCTCTCTCTATGTGTGTGCAGGGCTCTTCTATCTGACTGTGCACCCGAAAATGTATGTCGCCTGTCAAATTACTTGAATCTCTGCTGCTGCCTCCTGCCTCCCTGCCTCCTGCCTCCCTGCCCCTTGCTGCTGCCACTGCTGCTCGCATCTCAATGCAGTTGGACCCACATTTGTGCGCTTGGTTTGTCGTGTCAGTCAAGCATAATATGATTATGTAGATGCTCTCTCTCGCTCGCAAACAGGAAGCAAGAGAGACAGGATACACACACACACACACACACACACACACACAAAGAGAGATCGCATTATGCCATTTCCTGGGATACAAAAAACTATCTATCCATCTATTGGATACACAGAAAAAACACACACACACAACAGAGAGGAAGTGGGAGAGGTAGAGGCAGAGGTAGAGGCAGAGGTAGAGAGAGAAACGCTGTCAAATCGTATTTATTATTTCATGTTTTCATTTTGAAAATTGCCATTGCTTCTGGTCCCTGATTCTGTTTCCCCAGCTTCCATTTTCCATTTTCCATTTTCCAGTTGCTTTTGCTGTGATTACAGAGAACAAAAAGCACTATCTGTCTATAATGTCCGACTGTCTATCCGATTGTCTATCCGTCTATCCGTCTATCCGTCTGTCTGTCTATCCGTCCGTCCGTCTGTCTATCCGTCTGTCTGTCGGGGTAACTAATCGACTGTTGTCGGAGCGCGTCAAGTGCCAGGAGTAGGTCCTATGCTCCTTCCACTACTGCCATTGTGTTTGCGGCTGGCAAACACTCAAAGGGAAAGGGAAAGGTAAGAAGAGTTGAGAGTGGGGGAGTGGGGGTAAAAACCCCATGACTTCACAGGAAAAACACTTGCCGTACCTACACGTGTGTGTGTGTGTGTGTGTGTGCGCGCGTGTGGGGGGTCCCTGCCTCAAAGTCCCCTAGCAATCAGGATTTCGTATGCAAATTTGTAAAATGGAATTGCATAAATATTAGAAATCAATATTGGTTTCAATTCAAAGCCAGCATGAGGTGTCTTTCCTTATCTATCCTCTCTCTCTCTCTCTCTGTCTCTCCATCTGTGCATGGGTGTATCTGTATCTGTGTCTGCGTCTGTGTGTGGCTGTATCTAGTGCGAGTGTCGATTAAAAGATAGCCGGACAAAGTGTTCTTAACTTGACTAAATGCTTTCAGTGTCAATTTGCTTAATGCTCCACTGATGATGAGACGGGAACGAGAGCCGAAGAGCCCGAGAGCCGAGCGACCGAGCGCCCGCAAAGTTTTCCCCCCTCTCAGCTTTTCCTCCTTTTCCATCGTCAGCACTTGAACGTGTGCCTAACATGCAGTTAGAGAGAGAGGGAGGGAGAGGAGGGAGTTACCCTCTGGACCTCTGTGTAGTACATCTAGACGCACACATTTCTGAGTGTTCCGTGTGTGTTCCGTGTGTGTGTGTGGATAGACGATGATGATGGAAAACAGTTTGCAACTAATTAAGCTGCACGCACAATCTAACATGCAAGTTAACACCAACCAGCAGCAACAGGAGGAGACTCTCGAGGAACTTTAACTGGAGGAGAGCGCTGCGGAGAGGAACAGTGCCACAAAGTAGGCGGTGGTATCTTTGCCCCGAGATGGACCTCCATCTCCATCTCCCCTCTGGGATTTTGCACTAACTGTCTCATTATCCGCAAAACCGCATAACCACACATTTCCAATAACCCTTGCCCCACGGTGTTGCCTCCAGCACACGCACACGCACACGCACACGCCCGCTTGATGTCTTCGGGTGTTTGACAAGGTAATATGCAATAAAAACGATACCCTCCAGCTACCAGCTACCAGCTACCAGCCATCGCTCCAGCTCCTCTGTCCATCAAACGTCGCGACGTTGGTTGCGTGGCTGCGTTGCCACATTTGACCGCAGTTAACAAAGGCACACACACACACACACACACAGACACAGGCATTCATGCAACAAACAGATACGGGGGGTAAGTGGGGCCGGGGCACTAGACTCACGTGCCTGGTCAGGCAAGAGGGGGCACACCCATTATAACCCAATGGCATAGAACTGGAGCCACAAAACAGGCACAGGACTGAGGCAGGGGCTGTACATGCCACGGACTGTGGCTCGTCCATCGGTGGGGCTCTAAGGGTGGTGCTGGGGCCCACTAATAAGTGACGCATTTAATCTGATTTGCTTTATGACATGTTCATGACGAGAACAATTAAAATGTGCGGTTGGCTGGGCACCAGAGAGCGGACGCCAGCGATGCCAATGCGTCCAATGGCAATTCCAATGCCAATGATGATGATCATGATGTTGATGATGATGATGATGTTGATGTTGGCCGGCGTAAAAAGCAAATTGTTTAATGTGCTGTGAATAAGTGACAAAACAGCTGAACTTTGCGTAGGCCTCGCACTCTGTGCCACTCTGCCACTCTGCCACTCTGCCCCCCCCATTCGTTTCTGTGTCGTTTCTATTCCTGGACTTCTTCTGGTCATGGAACTTTATCGACGGACGACGCGTGGCCGCCACATTCGCGATAGGATCTCTGGCGCAGAGCAGCCACACAGGAATGGGGGGATTGGGGGAATATGTCCTTGGGGGTGACTTAGTCTTATCGCACGTAAGGGTTTATCCCATTAGCTGCAGTTGACTGGATTATCAGGGTGGGAGAAGCCTCTGATTAGCCAGTGGATTATTAATGATTGGTTCTTTTGGATACGCCGAATGGATGGAATGCCATTCGATTTGGCAAGCACACAATTCTCTCTCTGTATCTCTGTCTGTGTCTGTGTCTCTCTTTCTCCCTTCCTCTGGCTATAATTGCGACAGTAATTGGACATAATGCGACAAAGCTGACTCTTTCGCTCCAACTGTGTGGCTCTCTGTCCATCCGTCTTGCTCCTTCTCCTTTTCTCTATTTCTCAAATTGTTTGGCTGTTGTCTACTTACAACACGCCTCACTGGCTCTCGTCCTACGTCCGACGTCCTACGTCTTGGCTTGGCTCCACCCGCCCCCCCCCCCGGCTGGGATGCCGTCGATGTGGGGCTCAACTTTGTTGCAGTTTGTTTTTACTATTGTTTTGTAATGGCGAAATTATAGACCCAAGCGACCCTTAAGCTTCATTTCATTCTGCCACAGCTACACATCCCCCCCTCTGTCCAGTCCCCTCCGCTGTGAGTGGCATAGTCAAGCAGCAGCAGCAGCAGCAGCAACAACAGTGGGGCAGAGGAGAAGACATCCTTCGTTCCTTGTTCATCTTTGGCATTATCTACTTCCGCCATAAACAGCAACAACTTTTCATCTTTTGTGCCAAGCAGCCAACATTTTTCGTCTTTGTCTTTTACTATCACGCTCTCTCCCTCTCCCTCTCTCTCTCTGTGTGTGTGTGTGTGTGTGTGTGTGTGTGTCTCTTCTGGTTAACCACGCGCCATGCTCTGCATTTTTATGATTTTTATTTTGATTTCCTTTAAACTAACTTCCAACTGCCGCAGCAGGGCTAAGAGAGAGGGGTAAGCGACTGTGGGGCGGGGGGGGCAGAGAAAGAGAGCGTTGCTATTTTTGCAAATTGCCTACAATGATGGCCACAAGTTCACTTCCTGTTCGGTCTCTCACTCTCTCTCTCTCTCTTTTCTCTCCACTCTCTCTCCTTTCTCTCCACTCTTCTTTCTTTTCTCAATGTTACGCTTGGAGTCTCTTCTCTCTCGCTTGTAGCCCTGTTTTTCCTTTGGCACCCGGAAAATATTATTTCGCTTGACTTTTACAACAGGCCCTTCGCCTTGCGCCTCCGAGAGGCTCCTCCTGTGCCCCTCCGCTCCCCTCCCTACCGTTGGCTACTTTTATTTTATGTTTTTTCCGTTTAGTTGTTGTTTCAGTGTGTGTGTGTGTGTGTGTGTGTGTTGCTGTTTTGCTGTTCGATGCCGTCGGTGGCGACGTCCCGTCCAAAACTATTTTCCTATTTGTTTTTCCCTAACTCGATTTTTCACTGGTTGCCTTTTGTCTGCTTGACTGCTCCTCTGACTCCGGCTATGACTCCAGGAGACTCCAGGAGACTCCTGCTCCTCCTGCTCGTTTAGGTCGTGGATGTCCTCCTCCTTTTGTCCTCCACAAAAACACATTTGACAAAAGCTGAAGGCACACTCCGTTCGCCTTTTTTTTATATTTGTGTGTCCTGTGCCCCGTGTCCCCTGTCCCGTGTCCTGTGTCCTCTGTCCTGTGTCTATTTTTGGGATACCCCGCTTCTGTCATCTCTTTTTGTTGTTGTTTCCGCTGGGTCTTCTTTCCTTTTGCCTCGACTGCCATTTATTACCGCCTGTGCGGCCCTGTTGTTGTTTGGCTGTTGTTGACTGTACCCCGATTTGCCATTTGTGCCATTTGTGGCATTCATTTCCATTCCATACCATTCATTTCCATTCATTTTGTGCGCTGTAATGATTTCCATGCTAATCACAACAATTGACGCGTGTGCGTCGGGGCTCGGCCCCGCTCGGCCCCGCTCTGCCCCGCTCGTCCGGTCGTCCTGTTTTTGGGGGTATCCAGACCGAGATCCAGTTCCAGATAGGGGTTCTGGGGCCTCGGGTATATCCATAACAAATGATTGCCATAATTGTATGGCCCCCCTTGCCCCTTCCCCCTTCTTCTATGCACAATACATCCCCATTGATGGATATGGCATAATGGTTTTCCACAAAAGAGATGGAGGCTCCTTCCTGATGTATAGTTTTCGCCTCTCTCCCGCCCTCTCTCTCTCTTCGAAGGACAGATCCCATCTATCAACACGAAACGAAAACGAAATCGAAATCGACTCTCAATCGTTGATTATTTTGCTGTCTTTGATCTATTTTAATGCCCCGCGCATTACGTTATCATTTATTTGAGAGGAAAATTGAAAGTATTTATCAAGCTGCTAATAAATGGATGCCCCATCGAATGGATGCTCGCTCCCCCATATCCTTTCGAGTGCCCCAGCAAGGGGCCGGCAAGGGGCAGGACGAAGTGCTGACGAAGGAGCGTGCTAAGCTGCTCAACAATTTTTCAAAGTTGAAATTAATAACGATTTTTTCTCTCTCTCCCGCTGTCGTTTGTCCACTTTCTCATCCGCTCATCCTCTCCACTCCTATCCACTCCACTCCTCTCCTCTCCCCGCCGTTTTTCTTTTTCTGTTTGGTTCCTTCCATTTTCATCTTGCTTTGCCTTTAATTTTTCTTTTATCTGCCATTGAACAATGGCCGGGCAATTTCTGGGCAAGATTGGAACTGGTGGGAGGGGGCTCTGGGTCTGCCTCTGCCTCTGCCCCTGCCCCTGCCTCTCCACTAGCCAGCATAATAAATTAAGCGCTGCTGCTGCTGCTGCTGCTGCTGGCCCCCTTCGATGGCTGCCACTTGGCCAAAATAAATTGCACTAAGCGAAAAATAACAACTCAATCCATGGGGCAGGAGGAGGAGGAGGCAGCCAGCCAGCCAGCCAGCCAGCCAGCCAGCGACAAACGACACAAAAAACTGCCGGCCAGAAAATTGAAGTTGAAGCAGAATCAGAATCAGAATTCCGTATACGGATCCGAAGGAGCAGCAGCAGCAGCAGCGGCAATAGCTGCTCAACAAATGGAAAAAAGTGCGCAACACAATGGCCCCCGAAAGGAGAGCAGGACAAAAAGGGATATAAACAGATTACGTCGTTATTGGCGATGCTTTTGCTCCTGCCTGCTGCTGCCTGCTGCTCCTGCTGACCAGCACGTGCCCACACATGTCCCCAGGATAGATGGCCCTACTGTCTGCCCATACTCTCTGCAGCATCGCGTATCTATGCATGGCTACCTACCTCCCTCCCCCCCACTGTCCGATTGATTTTGCGTCATCCGCTCTCCTGTCACCTGCAGGACTAAGCCGCTTTCGATGGAGGCTGGAGGGTGGAAGGTGGACGGTGGACGGCACCATAGCACTGGACGCAGTGAAGCGTTAACGTACATCGTGTCGCCTTTGTGCCTGTCCAGCTGCCAGTAGATGTTGCCAGCATCCTACTGCTGCTGCTCCTGCGCCTGCGAGTCCTTCTGCTGCCTGCTGCTCCTGGCAGTGTCGTCTGCATTAATTTATTTCATGACTGCCGCTGTCCTGTCCACTTGTGTCCGCAGACAATCGTGCAACTATTCACGACTGCGTTTTGTTAATTAATTTGCTCATTTATTGGCAGGACATCCAGCAGGAGGGTCCCATTCTGATTGCCAGGATACAGGACAGGACAGGACAGGACAGGACAGGACAGGACAGGTCTGGACAGGTCTCCGTCTTTGATTGCCACAGAGCCCCAGACCGCCTCTGATTGAGCCTTTAAGAGGCAACTGCAGTTATCTGCAGACAGCAGCTCTCTAAGCGTTTTTCCTTGCCTTTTCATGGCAGCTTTTCTTCTGCTTTTCTTCGGTGTTTTTCGCTTTGGCTTTTGGGGATTTTTTCATTTTCATTTTCATTTTTCTTTCCCATTTTCCACTGGGTTTATGGAAAACAATAACAAAAACATAAATCATGCGAGAGCGGAGGATAATTTCTGTATGGCGTTTGCTATTTTTGTTTTTGTTGTTTTGTTGTGGCCGCATCTGCAGTTTTCCATCTCTGCCCCTAAATGGGGCAATAAGAGAATGAATGAGCGGATTTCCCAGGCTATTATCTGCCATTGTTCCCCTCCCCCCGCCCCTACCCCGCTCTCGCCGAGGAAAGAACCGAAATTCAAGAGCTGGAAAATATTCGGAATCGGTGGAGCAACTCTCGAGGAGAGGAGATGCTCCTCCTCCGGCCTCCGTCAGGGCATTCGTAAGCCACCTTTAACGACAAGTAGTTCCAATTGCCCCTTGGGGCCGGCTGTCCTTGGGCCCATCCTTCTATCTAATCTCTGGGATCCTTGTTCATCGTTCAGGCGATCCTTCATCCGTAAATCATTTCACCTGCACTTAAGGCCAAGGCATCGAACACTTGCCACCGACTTTGGCCACTAATTTACCATTATGTCAAGTCGAGTTGCCCCAAGATGTCGTTCATTATGTGCCCCATTCTCTGGGTGCCTCCTGTCCCTCTCCCTGTCCCTGTCCCTGCTCCTGCTCCGGCTCCTGCCTTTGCTACTGCTACTGCGGGGCACTTATTATTTATTGCGCCTTAGGTAATGCCCCCCCTCCCATCCAACCTCCTGCGTGCCCCATTGCCTTTTGCCTTTCATTCAAGTTGCATTTTTCATGCACGTTCATTATTATCATTGCTGCCACACCCCACCCCCATACCACCCACACCCTCTCATCATCTGCTGTGCGCCACACCATCCCCATCCTGCCCCATCCTGCCCCATCATCTCTCTCTCTCTGTCTCTCTGCTTGCCCCGCTGCTCGCGCGTTAAGCTGCAACAGCCGTTGATGATAAGCGACGAAAATGTGCAGAAAGCTGAAAGTTTCGCACAATTTTTTATGCCACACAGAAGGCAAAGGGAAGGCCGAGTGTTGAATGGGGGAGGGCTGTAAGGGGGCAGGATTTATCACTGCAGGACGCTTTTCTTTGGATGAGCAGAAGGAGCCAAGGAGCGAAGGAGCGAAGGAGCAAAGGAGCGAAGGAGGAGGATGCAGCCGGCCGGAAGCTGCCTCCTTGGGCAAATAAAAGGCAAAAGAGAAACTGCAACGCGCCATTCAATTTGATTACTTGCGTCATAAATACCGGAAGCGTCAGGGTATTGAGGCACTATCCAACTATCCTCCCCCCAGCTGCTCCCCATCATCACTGATGCTGCCGCCGCTGCTGGTGGCCCATTTCGTGCATCTTATCCTCGTGCCCCATCGCCTTAGGGCGCCCCCCATGTGCGTGCATGGTGTGGTGTCTCCTCCGAGAAGAGGAATATGAATGCCACGTCAATGAATGACGGCGGTAATATCCTGTGCCGTCAGCAATTGCAGCGCAAGGATCCCCAGTCGGAAGGGGAATGCAGTGGCAGTGGCAGTGGCAGTGACGCAGCAGCAGCAGCAGCAGCAGCTTGAGCTTGAGCTTCCGAGGAGGATGCTGCTTCGAACGAAGTGTGTGGGGGGGAGGGAGGGGCACTGCTCCTTTTTATGCACTCAAAAGAATCTGCTTCGGCAAGAAAAGGCATTAAAATGTCGACAGTGAAAGCTGCAACGTGGCAGGGGCACGGGCAGGGGAGGAAACGTATTAGTAACAGACTATTGAGACGCCAAGCGGCAATCGGCAGGGGCGGCAGGGGCAGCAGGGAGCGAGGATTGAAGGCCGCTTTGCAGCAGCTTGAAGGCGGATGGGTCCGTGCGAATTCTTACAAGTGCCGCCTGCCAAATGACTTATGTGCTACCAGGCAGGGCACTCAGTCAGTGGCAGGCGGCAGGCGGCAGGATGTGGCATGCAGGACGCATGAAGCAGAACCCAAAGATGCGGGACGATGCTGCGGCTCTGCAGGAAGCATGAAGCAGGGCGCTTAAGGCGGGTGGCGATGGGTGGCGATGGGGCGATGCATGAAGCAGGATGAAGGATGCAGGACTCCCCGACGACACTATCGCCAAATCAGCAGCGCGGCGAGCAGCAGCAGTGGCAGTGGCAGTGGCAGCAACCGTGGTGGCGATAAAAACGAGCTGCTGCTGGGGCAGGAAGCAGGATGCAGGACCCAAAATGACTTTGGGGCACACACAACATAAGTGCTTATACACATGCATATATATCACACATATGCACGCGTGTGTGTGTCTGTGTGTGTGTGTAATGACTGATCGTGTGATTTTTTATGCCACACACACACACACACACACAGTGCCACAAAGAGAGAGGGAGAGGGAGAGAGAGAATTGCGTTGAAAGACGATTTATCTTGGACTTCGTTGGGTGATTGCCTAGCGCATCACCACCCCTCCCCCTCTCCGCCCACAAATCAAACAAACCGAGGGATAGCAGGGCAGCAGGAGGGGCGGGGCGGGACGGGGCGGGGAGGTGTGGGTGTGGGCGCCTGTGGAAAGCATAAAAAGTGGCAGGAAAATCAACAAACAAACGAGTTTTTCCTCTTCTGTGGAAAAATGTAAGTTGCGGTTGCATCAAAACGAAGCCAAAGCCAAAGAGACAGAGACAGAGAGAAGGGCAGATAGAGATGGAAAGATAGAGAGGGAAAAGAAAAAATAATAGCAAAATATCTAACCAGAGAGGCAGGGCCAGGGAGATAGGGAGGACTAGGGACTGGGGACTGGGGGACTGAGGGACTGGCTGGCCCAAGCGGTTGGCAGAGATTAACTTTCGGGTCGCTCAAAGCGACCACAGCAAGTGCTTTACATTTAAAACACACGGCAATGGGAAAAAGGCAAACACCCAACAATGCCACAGAGCGACAGAGAAAGGAGGGAGAGAGAGAGGGAGACACAGAGAGGGGGAGAGGAAGCGGCAGCGGCAGAGCTTGTTAGTGGCCAGGAGTAGAACGGCCAGGACAGGACATTCAGAATAGCAGGATGATGGTTGAGGGTCGCTCGACTCCAGGCCGTTGACAAAAGCGCATATGCAAAAGCCGCAATCCGCCAGATTAACAATTAGCCGGCATTTTAATTTATTTAATATTTATATAGCCAGAAAGCCAGAAAACCAGAGACCCCAGAGAGAGTTGCAAATTCACTCATCCCCCAAACATGTATCAATCAACCTCTTGCAACACCTTTCAAAAGGGGTTCCTTTGAGGAAAAATTTCCAACATTTCCTTTGCTCATTGAGATATGTTTTCCCGCCATGAAACAGCTTGGATGTTTCGTACTTTTCATGGAGTTTGCCTCCTGAAGGTCTTTGCAATGAAGCCAAAGTTCAAAGGATTTATCCTTCCATTGTGCCTTTAAAAAAAATCGGAATAAAGTTAAGCCTATTTTCAAATGGGAAAGGCCTAGGAAATAATCTCCTTTTCATGCAATCTACACATAAACCTTTTGTTGTTATAATTTTCCGTCTTATTTTAGTGGTTTTCCCAGCGTGTCGCCATTACGCATACGCATCGTGGGCCATCGTGGAGCTGCCATCCGTTTAGTGTTTAGCAAATCGATGGCTATGGCATTACAGATCCTTTCCTACCCTTTCCTTTCCTTTTGCTTTTGCTTTTCCTTTCATGTGAAACCGGAACTGATGCTGCCCTTCGCGAAACAGCCAACAACATGACCGAATGTCTAACAAGCCCAGAAATGTTTGGGCCAGCGCTTGTTTTTTGCTGTTGTAATTCTGTAGGCCTTGTGGATGTGGGCATGTTGCCCTTGCCTGGATGTTGCACGAATGGTGTACGAGTGTGCGAGTGTGAATGGTGTTGAATATTTATTTTGGCACGCAGCAAAAGGGAGGGGGCAGGGGGGGGAAGCAGACTGCAGTTAAAGGAAAATAAAACATGAAAATGAATTATGATACATGTGTTTGTTCCAGTTAGCAGTGGCACGACAGAGGCAGTGGCTGGGGCAGTGGCAGGAGTGGCAGTGGCACTCATTCATTTAAATGCCATTTTAAACTTAAATGAAAGTTTATGGCTTTTTATTTGCAATGTCGCATATGTTTGGCTAAGGCTTCGCCTTCTGTCTGTCTGCTGTTTCCTAGTGTTGCATGTTCTGTTGCTGCTGTTGCTGCTGCTGCCCTCTAACCCCCAGTAGATCAACACCCTGTAGCAAGAGCAGCAATTCGTGTTCGTTTCACGTTGTTTTATTGGAGAGACGTGTGTGTGCGCACACAGACACACACACAGTCACACACACAGCACACACACAGCACACGCATATGCCACGTAAAACTCGACACTTTACATTTGCCCTGGCAATAATTTATTTTTATTTCCCTTGTTTTCTGCCAGAAATTCGTTACCTGCCACCGAAAATGGAAGAGGAACAGACCTGAAAAGCGAACAGCGCCGTCCCCGTCCCCCTCCCGAATCCCCAATCCCCAATCCCAAACAGAACCGAAATACAGAACGCGCGAACACGACATGGGGCAGGTGCAAGAGGCAACATTCAGACATTCAGAGCAGAGCACAGCAGAGCACAGCAGAGCAAAGAAGAGCAACATACATAAATCAAATTAATTTTGTTGGCGAGGAGTCGGCAACATCAGCAGCAGCAGCGGCAGCAGCAGCAACGTGCGCCATTTTGTTGCCACCTGCCTGCCGCTGCTTCCATTACCCCCCACTTCCATCCTCCTGCCCTCCTCCTCCTCCTTGGGGGGGGGGGGGAAAAGTGCGTTTTAATTGCAAAGATGCCGCGGTTGCCGTTGCCGTTGCCGTCGACGTCGCCATCGCCGCGTTTGGCATCGCGATTCGACGCTAATTAGTCGCACAATTGGCACGAAATAAAAAGCCAGAAAAACAAAGGAGCGTACGTGACTATCTCAAGCTGTCGATCCTTGGGCTCCCCTCCTGCCCCGACCCCCATGGCGAGAGTCGTGATAAAACGTACTTTTAAATTGTCGCAACGTGTGGCAGAGGGGTGGCGGAGGGAGGAGGGGAGGGGAGAGGCAACCGCATTGCACGTGTACCGCCACACACTCGTCGTATTCGTATCATCAAATGAATATTCGCTTATTTGCATCTCTGTCAAGAGGTGGTAAAAGATACACCCCACCACACACACACGCCACATAAACACATACAGATACAGATACATATACTCTCTCCCCAACCAGATACAAAAGCAAGCATCCCATCTGCCAGGCAGGGATTGATGGCAGTTTTTGGGTGGTGCCTCCTGCTCCTGCTCCTCCTCCTCCTTCTGCCTCTCCTCCTCCATTCTGGTGCTTGCTGATGGCTGACAAAATGAGTTTTTCAGTTATTTCTTTTTAGCCATATCTCCTGTGCAACACCCTCGCATCGCACTGAAAGGGCTGCTGCTGTCCTGAAGGGGAGGGGAGCAGCAGGGAGCAGGAGCAGGAGCAGGAGCAGGAAGGTTAACCTTTGATTCAACAGCTGGCTTTTAAATTAAGATTTCTGTCCCCTCACTCGACTCCAATCTTTTGCTGGGAAAATTTCTCTGCTTGGAAATGAGAAAAGTTGGAGTATAGCATCCTATTTCACCCTCTTCCTCTCCCTCTTCCCTCTCCCTCTGCTTCTCCTGCTCCTGCTTCTGCTCCTTCTTGACTCCTGCCTTGAAGAGTTGTTTGCCAAGACTTTTGCCGAGTGAAGAGCCAAGTTTTTTAGAGAGAGGAAGGGGAAGAGAGCAAGAGAGCGAGATAGAGACCTGGTAAATAGGGAGTATTATGGTTTAGCTATGGCGAGAATATCCCCGTGCATAATTTCAGATGATTACAAAAGGTTCAACCTGCCACAACGAGAATAAGAGGGAGAAGTGGAAGTAGAAGGAAGCACTTGAACCTGCAGCCGGATTATGTTATTACTTCGCTGTAAAGTACTTTGCGTGTGTGGGATACTCGTACAAGTATAAGTAGTTCTCCATTCAAGGGGATCCCTCTACTTGCACACACACACACACACATGTGAGAATGCGAATGCGAATGCGAGTGTGGCATCCTTTTGCTGTAGCCTTCTGTGCTACTTTGCATTGCTACCTCATCTGCATCTAATGATATTGAATAAGCACTTGAAAAACTCATATAAAGTAAACAATTGATTTCCATTACGTGGCCCCAGCAGACCCTGGACCTAGACCTAGACCCTGCCGCAGACCCAGACCCTGCCACAGAGATGCGGCGGCGGCGGCTATCCAGTCGAAGACCTAAGCACCCCACAGGGACTGCTGACAGCAGTGGAGGCAGTCCCCAAGAAAAAGAAAAAATGCAGATGGAAACGGAGAAATGGAAATGGAGATGGAGATGCGGAGACTTAACAACTTGCCATTTGCTTAGCCACCGTTTACTTGCACATTTTCCGGTTTTTCCATAGCAGATTTTTGCATATTTCTTGCCCACTTTCCATGCGGCAAGAGGCAGGCAGCAGGCAGGCAGCAGGCAGCAGATACTTTTACTCGTATGCTGCATAATGCTGTATTCTCCTCCGTCCTCCGTCCTCCGCCCGACGCTTTCCCAGTGAGTTTTCTTCTTGTGCGAGTTATTTTCATATTTGTTTAAAGTCTATTTACCGCAAGTTGACAGTGAAATATGCGAAACTAGCGCGTAGCCAAATAAGTGCGACAGTTTCCGGTTACAACTGTGTGGCAATGCCACATGCCACCACCGCACCACCGCCGCACCACCGCCGCACTTCTGAAATGGGAATAAGCAGCAGGAGATATCCCACATTCCATCTGGTTGGAGGGGAAACGGCTTCCCTGCATGTCATTGCGGTTTGTTTGTTTGCTTGACTTGCGCCTGCCTGGGTAAGGATTTCATGTGCTTGAGCCACCAGGAGCCAGCCAGGAGAAGGAGGAGTAGCAGGAGGAGCAGAAGGGCTTCCTCCAGGAGTAGGACCAACCGCAGAGCGCGTCTGTCTCTCTCTCTCTCTCCCCATCTCTATATCTCTGGCTGTCTGTATCTGTAACTGTAACTGTATCTGCATCTGTCCCTGTCTCTGGGTGTGTGTGTGTGTGTGTGTGTGTGTGTGTGTGGGGTTGCCTGCCTGTCCGCATGACAATTTGTTGTGCATGAAATCTGCTGCTGCCTGCTGCCTCGCGCCGCCTCGTGCTGCAATGTTTTTTGCGCAATTTGCCAAAGCCATGCAAGGCACGAGGCACAAGGCAGATATGCAGAACAGGGCACAGAACGAGGCAAGGAACAGAGCCATAGAACGGCGAAGTGCAGCAGAGAATATCACTGGCTAGACCGGACGAGGCAGCAGGCGCAGGAGCGCACCACAGACAGAGACGCAGAGAGGGGCACAGGACTTTGGCCATGCCCCTGGCTACGGCCCCAGATTGGGGGCAAATACTAGTCTGGAGCCATAGCCATGGCCATGCAAACAAACGGTTATCCCTGCCGAGGCACTCGCTCGCCTGCTCGCTTGCAAGACATATTAGATTTCGCTGCCGTGGCACTATGTCCCTCTGTGTCTGCCTCTCCATCCGCATCTGCATCTGCATCTGAAAGTGTAGTTGGGCCTAACCACTGAGACGGAAGTAATGTGTCTATCAAAGCATTAACAACGTACTACCACCATGCACCACCGTACAACCCAAGAATGAGAACGAGACGAGAACGAGACGAGAACGAGCACCAGAACGAGGAAACCAAAACGAAAACGTCTTCGGTTGAGATGCAAGTTGCAAGTATTTGTTGTATTTGTTGTATTTGGTTTTTTCGGTTTTTGTTGCCGTTGATGTACCCCCCACAGATCGTATTGATTTCTCATCGGAATTGGGGGATTTATATGCGAATGAAGATGGAAGATTGAAGATTGAAGATTGAACAGATGCACGGCAGGAATTTCGGATTTATTTGGATTGAATCTATAAGGATGAAGGATGTCTACGCTTTGAGCTGCAGCTTGTGGCACACACAATGATTTCTCATTGAAAAGCAGGACTTTAGATGGAATCCGACTCTGAAAGGAGGACTCTGAACTCTTGCCTCTGCAATGGATCTGTGATGTGATGGTTTTCTCTTTAATTGGAGTCCGGGTTTTCGCATTGTTTAATGCACATTATGATTTGTCATGGCAATTGGGGATTTAAATGGGATTAAATTGTCTCTACCGTCTAGGACGCACTTTTTCCCCCATATCCTAGTTTCAAAGGCTCCACAGATGTCTCATCGGATTAGGGATTTAACTGTCGCCGGCCATTCCACATGCATTATTCATGGATATATCTTTGAGTTTATATAAATTGCACACCTGCCCACCTGCCACCTGCCCACCTGCCACCTGCCACTTGACTCCAAAAAAAGTCTGTGTGTTTGTTGTTGGCCCCCCAAATGCCTTTTGCATTCAACTCCTTTATGCCAAATTGAACACAAAATTAAATTAGTTGCGGCCAAGGGATTAAGTTACGGAACATTGCCATCGTTACATCGTTCCATCGCTCCATCGTTCCTTGGTTCCATCGCTCCATGGCTCAATGTTGTTGTTGTCTGTGTTTATGTACAACTAATTGGCTATGTAAATGGCAGCTAAGAGTGTCCTGTCCACACAGATGCACAAACACATACATATATGCTGTTAATTACGAGCAGAGGCAACCACAGCTTATAGACGATTTGGACGGCTCTCAAGTGGTGCGGTGTGTTGCACTCATTGGGGCAGGGGCAGGGGCAGGGGCAGCAGAGGCAGGATGGGTGGTTCTCAGGTTTGAGGCTGATGTATTCCAAGCGGCAGGTCCGACGCCCACATTGACATTTCGAGGCAGCGTTGTCATGAAACCTTTTGCTAAGGATTATGCAAATCCGCCACTCATCGTGCCACACACGCACACACACACACACACATACACAGAGGTAAGAGGGTAAGAGAGGCATGCCTTCATTTACATTTACATTCAAGCTGAAGATTTGCGCATCATATTTTATGCCCTGCCCCCATGCCACATGGCCCATGCCCCATGCCCCATGCCCCATTTCCTCCATCCCTTGCCTAGAAAAGCGACAGAGAGAAAGAGAGAGACACTTCATTCACAACGCCTCCGAAATTGCCCACAGTTATGACAGGAGGCCACAGAATGCGGGGGCATGGACTGGGGCACGAGCTACAGAGACCCTCTGGTGCACAGATCGAAGCCCTGAGGCAGGGGCGACCAGGTGAACAGGCACTCTCTTCTGCCCTCCCCCCACTTGCGAAGTCCCTAGCCCGAATCCCTAGTTTTTCCCCCATTTTCCTCGCTCACTCGCTTGCCTTTTCCCATAATTAAATCATAAAAACAAGGGAGAAAGTTGTGAGTGGCAGCTAGGGCCGCGGCTCTACATTTATACCCGATGCTCAGTCGCCGCCAGAGGGCGCACACTGTTCGAGGAAGAGTGTGTGAGAGAGAGAGAGAATGAGTCTGTTTTGTTTCTTCTGGCTATAATAATTATCAGATCTGATCCAGATTCAGATTTCGCAGTCTGGTAGGTTTTCTCGTATCCTCAAAATTGTGGATGCCACAGATTGCGCGATTCAGTGTGATATCACAGCCCTTATGAGCATAGTCTCTGGAAACTAGGCGTCGGAAAGACAGACATGGCTCAATCGACTCGGCTTTTGATGCTGATCAAGAATATATATACATTCTGGGGTCGGAAACGCTTCCTTCTGGGTGTTACACACACAAATCGAATATACCCCCATACTCTTTTTGAGTACCGGGCATAAAAAATGATGGTTTTTTAATGAAATTAGTTTTGGCTTTGGTTTTTCTTTTGCTTTGGCTTTGGCTTTGCTTTTGCTTTGCATGATTTGTCATAATTAATACCCGCCCAAGTGGGGGCGTTTGGGGCGTGCCAGTGTTATCTGACATTTGACTGCCCCGCCGCGCCTCGCCTCGCCTCGGCTCTCCTTCTGGGAAAATGGTGCACTTTGGTGGCCACTTGCCTGCCAGTCCACTCTGGGGTTCCCAGGAGAGGAGGTCGAGGTCTGGTCTCCCATAAAATGCTTATGAAAATCGCTTAAATTTAGTAACCCTTAGTGCCCAGGGGAATGGTCAGTGGGTGGGTGGCTGAGAGTAAGGCAAACACCGTAAACACCTTTAAAAGCCAGCGAGGGAGAGAGGAGCTCGGAGCTCGGAGCTCGGGACTGGACTTTGGCTGCCAGATCCTGATAGTTGGCTTTGAGAGAAATTTCCATAAGAGTCAGCAGGATGAGGAGGCGGGAGGGGGGCTCTGGGGCAGGGTATGAAATGCGACTTTACAAAATGTGTAGTTTATTTGCAATTTTTTAGCCAACGAGAGGTTTACTTTTCTGTTTTGTTTCTGTGCCATGTGCCACCTCTTGGCCGACCCTCTGCCCGCCCCTTTGGCATCCCCCTGGCTCTCCATTTTCCCCCTGCTTGCTGCCTTTCTACCCCCTGCTATCCAGCCCGAAATTTTCACTCTGTCTGATTCTGCATGTGGAATTTTCGTTATCGCAGAGCTTGCAGCAGCAGCAGCAGCAGCAGCAGCGGCAGCGGCAACACCAGCTGCATCAGTTGCAATAAAATCAGTGGCCAAAGGTTGCAGCATCTGAGGTCAGCACTCACACTTCCTCTTTCCCCCATATGTGTGTGTGTGTGTCTGTCTGTGTGTGTGTGCTTGTTAAATAGAGAACATTTGCAATGAAAATTTGCGCAGGGAAAATTTGAAAATTGTCCGTTTTGTTTGTGTTTCTTTTTCTCGCATTTGTTCGCCCCCCCTCCTCCGTCCTCCCCCTCCAGTGCCAGGGCCTGTGCCTGTGGTATTTCGTATTTGGAAGGGGGCGGAAAACAGTTTTCCGATTTGCATTTAAAAGGTGTGTTCAAGGGTCCTTGGCCAGATACAAAAAGATACCAGGCTCAAAGCGGGCACAGGACATGCCACAAACAGCCTAAAGGACACACAGGCAAACAGAAAGGGGAAAGAGAGTGAAATGGCGAAAGATATCGAGTTAATTTGGAGATAATTGAGAGAGAATCAGCAAACATTCAACTGATTTCAACAAATATTCCCACAATCTGCAGGGTATCGCCCTCCCCTCGCCACAGGATGCGCAGGACGGGGGCCAACACTACACTGAAAACTACACTGCAACTAAACAACGACCAACAATGGGAGAGCAACGAAAAAAGCCCAGAGGGGGGATTGTGCCTCTAACTGTAAAATGAAAAGAGGCAGAAATGCTGCTGCAAATGTGGCATGGAATGCTATGTGGCAGGCTCAAATAAAAATGTTGAATGCTGCTGCTGCCGCTGCTGCTGCTGCTGTTGTGGCAACATGAAATTGGCCTGGCAGCTGGGTCATAAATTTCTATATATCCCAGTGAAAAAAAGAACACACACACACAGATACACAATACTCTACATATATATAGAGAGAGGGAAAGAGACAGGAGCTACGCATGCAACTATTAATCATATTGAATGGCTCTGCCCCTGCCCCTGCCCCTGCCCCTGACGCCCCCACTGCCACAGTCACTGCCTCCGTTATGGGGTTTTGTGTCTGCCAGAGTTCCAGCTAATCAATCTTTTCCAGCAGCAATCTCTTCGTGTCTCCTCCCCCGTCCCCCTTCCCGTCCCCCTCCCCGTCTCCGTCCCTTATCCGGGCGGAAGAAAAATGGCCGCTAAAGTCATTAACGCCTCGCTGGTCACCTGGACAGCAGGAAGGAGGAGCCGGAAGGGCAGTCAAGGGACTTGGGTCTAAGCCGCCAGGTTTGCCATTTTGCTATTTTGTTTATGGCCATAGCGCAAATCTCTATATAGGGCCCAGGGCCCTCCCCCTATGGGTGGCTGGGCTGCGCTGTGCTGTGCTCTGCTGCCCAATGAGGCGGCAGGCGAAAGCCAAAAGGGGATTAGTTGTAATCAATAACTTGGGCAAGTGTGTGTTGAGGTTGAGGTTGAAGTTGAGGTCCTGCTGCTGCTGGTGGGTCCTGTATTCTCTGGCTGGTTCTTGGGCTTCTGTTTTGTTTGCCTTGTCGAAAGTTTTTGCACAGCTTATGGCCGGGCTTATACACAGGCCACCCCCACCCCCAGCCCCACCCTTAACCATTTACCCATTTCCCAGGCCAAGTTATTATTATAATTTTCTTTGCCAATGCGGATTAATTGAAAAGTTTTCCATTAAGAGTTTTGCGCGCTTGGTTAAATCGCCAGCCGCCAGCCGCCAGTCGCCAGCCGCAAGGCAGCCTTTTGTTTCCACCTTGGCCGCCGCTGCCTTTGTGCCGCCAGAAGAGGTCCTGCCATTAGCATTACCTTGAATTTCAATATGTATACTCGCACAACACTCGCCTCGCAGGATATATTGTGTATTGTGTGTGTGTATGTCCTTGTGTTCACTATTTTTGATCGTTATGGATTTTGACAGTTTTCCACTCTCGGGGGCTATGATGAAAATTACTTAAAAGCATTTCGCTTCTCAGCCGCTGATTTGATTGATGGCCGTTTATGGGCTCCCTCTCCCTGTCCCTCTCTCTCACACTCACTCTCCATCTTTCTCGTCATTATATTCGCATTATCAAGTGGGAGTGGGGATTGGGGATTGGGTGGGGTGTGGGGAGTGGCAGCAGAGAGTTGTTTCCACACGGTGGGGCGGCAATGAACCATTGCAAATGGCAGTTGACGTCTTTGCGGTGAAGAGCTGACAAAAAGTTGCGCCAATTTATGTCAATTATCGGCAGCTTTACCTGCCCCAAGACCCAAGTGCCGCGCACAGAGGCGTTGAATTTCATTTTATAGGGGGGGGTCGGTTATGGCATGGGAGTGGGACTGGGAGAAATCTCATCAGGAAAGCCAAGGAATGAGGGAAATCCTATCGCCTCAAGGCGAGAGAATCTCCTGATGACAGCAGCAGGGGAGTTGGGGAAAAATAAATAATGGCATTTTTAGTTGTCATACGATATAGCCATCGCATCGATGTTTCCTCTTTGCAATTCATTGAAATTTGTCATGGATCAATGGGAAATACGAGAACGTCCAAGGAGTAGCATTTTTCAAGGGAATTCTATAATTAAGGGGGGGCGGGGGTACCCCTTTTCAAGAGAAAGATACACTAGCTATTCCATTAACATCATAGATGCACATTCGTGTATCTGCCCATCTCTGATTGTAGTTCTTTGAGGGGAATATCCTCTCTCTGTCCTGCTGGAATCCTTTTTGAGAGGATTGAGTGTAATCATTCGTCCTTCATCCTGTTCGCCGTTTACTGCTCTCAAAGATACTTCCTGTATTCCAACCATATCTCGGATTCCTCTTGAGATCTATCATCTACCCCCCTTCATGATTCTTTCGATGGCTTTTAAGGCTACGGAGATGAAAGCGAGCATCACCGAGGAGAACCCACACACCTACACAATATCGTCTAACCATCGGACCATTTAAATCTTAAACTCTTTTTCAATGGATTTCTCATCCTCAAGCTCCTCCTGCTCTCCACCCCTATCGTTAATGAAAATACCCGTTTGGCTTTCTGTGTGCCCCTCGCACCCTTCCCCCACCCCAGACCATGGGATCTAGAGGGGCTATGCCGCTCATTAAAATCGGGGAAAAACCAAACCAAACCAAACCAAACGAAACGAACGACGGACCACCGACGGTACGGAACGAAAACGCGTCTAACAAATCGATTTTCGTTTAGTATCGTAATCAACAACACAAAATTTTTGTTCTCGTGCTAAAAATTTGTGTTTTTGCGCTATAACAGGTCTGGGGGCTGGGACGGAAAAGGCTTCCCTTCCATCGAATCGAACCGAAACCGAACCGAACCTGTACTCCCCCGTCCGTCTGGGCCATGGAACCCTTCCTCCCGCCCTTTCGCCACTCCGCTCCGCTCCGCCTGTGCCATGGAACCCCTATGTAGCCTCTCTTATGCTCTCCACTTCTGGGCCTTTGCCTAACATGGCTGAATGGAGGAGGAACTTAAAGAGCACTCGAACAGCACTCAGCCGCAAAACACACACACACACACACACACAGATACACACACTCGATATGCATATGTGTATGTGTATGTGTGTGTGTGTGTGTGGGTTTAAGTGGAGTTGCTGCTGCAGGTGGGGCAGGGACTCCTCCTCCTCCACCTGTGCTTCTGCAGTACTTGTCAAGATTGAATTTGGTAGGAAATTTTCCTTTTTTTTTTTGGTCGTTTTTTTGGCTGGTGGGCGGAGGGGTTGTACCTTTGCTTTCATTTCTCTTTCTTTTTTTTTTTTTTTTTTTTTGGCGTTTTTATTGATCAAACAAAACGTAGCAAGTGGCAGCCAGTGAAGGTGTCATTGCTGTGCCTCTCCCATGCCCCCGCACCACGCGCCCCACCTGACAGAACTGCCAGAATCAGCCAAGAGCTAGAGAAATATATACATATATGTATGTGTGTATGTATAAGAGTATATAGGAGAGTGTATGGTTGGGCCTTGCCTTGCGGAATAGATTGCATGATTTGTTCCACAACTGTCATTCACATTTCGTTTTATGATTATTATTTTGCTTCAATTCATTTAGCATTTGCTGGCAGGCCTGGCGCACGAGTATACCTGTGTATGTATCTGTGATGATTCAGATATTAAATACATACAAACATAGCTATGAATATTCAAATGGAAGAGGGAACTACTTCCAGGCAAGATCTTCATTCACATTATGCTTCAGGAAAAATCAGTGCTTGCCAATAACCTGTAAATGTGTCTGTACGTCTGTACGTCTGTATGTATGTAATCACTTTCGACGTAATAATAACCGTTCTTTTGCGGGGTCAAGTGCACACTCGATGCTGTTTTTTCTTACATAATTTACCTTTTGTTTTTATCTGTTTTTCGCGAACACTTCTGTCGATCAGAGAGGCTTCCGAAGTGTCGTCTTTTTCGTGCAGGCACAGACATGCTCGCGATCGGATCGGCTGCTTGTCGGCGCGCATCTCTTTCACACACCACCACAATAAAAAAAAACAACAAAAAAATAACCGATTCACTTCTTGGGCTCTGCTCGTTTGCAGACACTTGTTATCGTTGTTGTTGTTGTCGTGTGCTCGTTCCGATCAACCGAAAACACGAGGACGGACGAACGAGGCGGCCATCGGAACACAAGCGAAGATTGAAAGTGTGTGTTCGGGTCAGTGAGAGATCGGGTGTGCTCGTGTAGCAGTGCTTTTAGTGGTGCAGATCGATCGTATTTACCCACGATGCAGCTATGTATGGGCACATACTCGTATGTACTCGTGTATGTCGCTTTCAGTCATTAAAATATGTACATATATAGATAGATGGATGGATAGTTAGATGGAACTCCCACTTACCGGACCAAACTGTTCAAAATAACTCTTGACATCCTCCAGGGTGGTGGGTGCCGAGAGGCCGCCCACAAAGATTTTCTTCGTTCTCGTCACCATCTGGAATGCACAAAAGCAAGAGGGGAAAGGGTTAACAGTGTTAAGAAACGAACCGAATGTAGGTATGTATGGATGTATGTATGTATGCAAATGTACGTCGTTGCTGGCGGAAAAGGTTAGGTGGCATGGCCTGCTCTGGCATTTAAATATGCATTTTATATTGGGGTTACGCAAAAGTTATGACCCCTTCAACCCCTGTCTCCTCCGCCGTCTCCGGCACTGCCACTGCCTCCTCAGATGTTGAGTTTCGACTTTCTTTTCCTGCAGCTCCTCCTGTAACTTATGGGCTACCCAACTTTCGCTATGAGTCGTTCGACCATTTTGTGCATTTTATGTACTACATGCAAGTGCTCTGTCTCCCTCTCTCTCTCTCTCTCACTCTGTCTCTTTTTCACTGTGTGCAGCTGGCATTTTTAAGCTGACATTTTCAAGTGCCAACTTTACGCAGTTAGCGCCGCATGCAGCATGCCCCATGCAGCAGCAGCAGCAGCAGCAGCAGGAGGAGAAACAGTCGAGCGTCGAGCAGTCGAGCACCGAAAATGATGGCGAGACATGAACGAGAAAGGCAGCAGCCTCTCTATCCCTCTCTATCCCTCTATCCCTCTTTCCCTCTCTTTGTATAAGTGTGCGTGTGTGTGTGTGTGTGTAGTGCAACGCCAGCCTTTTTAGCCCGCAGGCAAGCGTAAACTGTTAACGTTAAGTGATGGCAGTTAAGGCACAGAGTGAACGGCACAGTGGAACCTCTTCCACACACATTTCAAAAGGAAAAGATGGCTCCAGCTTTCTGTTTTACGAATCTACTGGTGCCCTTAGAGATAGACTATGATTTCTAGAACTAATTTCGAAGATCCAATGGTTTATCCTACAAATGTAGTACATTTTGACCACAAATAGACTTGTTTTCAAGTCGATATTTGCTATAAATACCGATTCCAATCTTTAAACGTAGATTTCAGTCAGATATATGTGTCCTTTGCTGCAGGACGGGACTGGTTTCCGTAGAACTAACGACCTATGGTGCCAGATGAAGACTTTCCTGCAGAGTTTCTTCCAAAATCATAACGCCCTCTGAAAGGCCATCATAATTCTTTATAAATTATCCCAAAAAACTTGTCCAAAGTTTTCTGGTGCTCAGCAAATTCAGAACTTTCCCCTCCCCCGTTCCAGTGGAGATATCCCCCTTAAAGTTCATATGGTTAAAGGGATCCCCGGGCCCATGGTGAGCGTACGAGCCCTCGGATGAAGCCGGATGAAGCTGATGACGCTGATTGCACTGACGCTTGCAACAAGCTGCAATTTATGAGCACGGAACAGACAACAGACCCACACATACAGAGGAGGCAGCAGCAGCAGCAGCAGGATGAAGGGAGTTAAGGATCAGCGCCACCAGCGACCGAGGCGAAAGAGGTGTACGGGTGGAACGAGGGAAACGAGGGGACGAGGGGGATATGTCCGTTAAGGAAGCTAACGATATGTAACAGCGGTGCTGATGCTTTCTGCAGTGCCAGCAGTAAAATTCATACAATGTCGTAAAATTAAAACACTTGTGCTGCTCCTCCCCCCCCAGTCCCAGCCAGAGAAGGGGAGAGAGAGAGAGAGGGGGACAGCGATTGCAACTACAAAGTTAGTCGTGCAGCTTTTTGGCAAAGGCAAATCGCTTTGGCCCGTTGAGTCCTCCCGTGTCTCAGTCTCGGTCTCGGTCTCAGTCATCGTCTCATCGTCTGCTCGTTGTTCGTTGTTCGTTGTCTACTCCTGGCTCTCAGATATCCTTGCCACTTCCTCCTGGCTTCCCCAGATACATATATCCCTCCTGCAGGCTCCTCATTTTCTTCCCCTTTTTTTTCCTTTTGGTCTATGCTGCACTTTGCGGCAGGTTAAGTTTTGGGGGCTGGAGTTTTGCGGTTCATTCGGAAGGGGGCGGGAGGCATCACCGCGGGCGGGCCCTCTAACAATTTGCAACAGCACAAAAACAGAGACAGAGACAGAGAGAGTGGAGAGAGGGAGGGAGAGGGGAGAAGGGGGAGAGTGGAGAAGGGGGAGTCAAAATCAAGTTGCAAGCGCCTGCAAGAAAGTAACTGTCTAACAACATGACGTCCGAGACACGGCATCCTGCACCCTGCATCCTGCATCCTGCAACACCACATAATGGTGCACCATCGCATCATCGCTGGGACAGCCTCCCGGGGTCTGCACTGCCACAAAATGGGTTACGAAAATTGCAGCGTTGTTAAAAAGCGATTCATGCACGAGAACTGCAGTGGCCAGCACTTTGTGTGTCGTGTGTCGTGTGTCATGTGGCATGTGGCATGCCAACCCAAGCCTGGCACTAATCACTCCCACAAATGAAGCTACTTAAACTAATAAACTGAGAGCACTACGATTGGATCTCGAATCGGGGGATTGGGAACTCCAGGAACTCCAAGAACTCCAAGAACTAGAGGCTTTCCGGCGGCAATGTCATCATCAAATATAAATGGCACCCCGGCAAATGCCAGTGGCAGGGGCAGAGGCATGGGGCATGGGGCAGCGAACACGCCCAATGCTGATAGCGTGGGGCATGAATCAAAAGTAAAACACACCCAGGCCGATCCAAGCCCGTAACCAAACGCGACCTCAAGACAAATACACGCACCGCACTCCCACAAAGGCAAAGAGAGACACAGCACAGCCTATAGCTATAGATACATCTACAGATACAGCTACAGCTACAGCTACAGATACAGATACAGCTATAGTATACAGGAAGATACAAATGGAGCCGCCGCACACACGCATACTAACGAAGTGACACGGCATTTTAGCGGCCACCACCACCAACACCACCACCACCACCACCGCAGTGGAGCAGAGATTAGGGAATGTCAATATTAGCCACAACGACTCCGATGAGCAGCCAGGACGTGCGGCGGGGCACAGCTCTAGGAGGTGGTCTTCAAAGGTGGAACCAACAGACAACTGCCACAATGTTTGATGGCCATGGGGGCCATGTCTTTGGCCGAATAATGCCTGAAAATTTGACAAATGACGTCAGGAGTGGGCGTGACGGCAGAGAGGAGCGTGGAGAGTGGAGCAGGACCAGCAGAAGGACAGCAAGCGCAAAGGGGGCGTTACCGCTGGCTACAATGCAGTTGACAAGAAAGTCACTCGTTGGATGGAGCGATAATGTCAAATACATAGACGCGAAAGGGGAAGGGGAAAGAGGGAAGGGAGGGGCCACCGACACCAGGGGCAGGGGCCAGGGGCCAGGGGCCAAGGGCCAAGGGAGTACAGCCAGAGTTTTGGGGGCAAAAAGAAGGACAGAGACGAGACCTGACCATTAAATTGGTACGACTGAAAGGACAAAAGGTAAGACAAAGTCAACTTTGAGACGCTCTAAAGGGGGACTTTACTCGTGAATTTGGATGAAATTCCATTTCTATGGCATTGATTGCCCTGCAAAAGGGATTCCCCCATAAAGATTACTCATATTTTCATTTGGAAACACTTCTTTCTAGCTGCAAACGGCGAAAACCGTGTCCTTGAAGTCCCTTGATATCCATCTCCGAATCAGCTGTAAGCAGGATACTCCCAACCGTAATTTAGCTGAATAGAGATTAAAAGATACAATTTTGTAGGTGTTTTTTCGCCCCTCCCCCCCCCCGAACCCAAAATCATCCTCCAATCCTTTGATCCCCCGGAATCATTTTCCAACCTCAAGCTCAAGAAGCAGGAAGATAATTTACCAAATGGAGTCTCACCGCCAGCGAACATCTTGAGCTCCTTGGAAGCTCCATCTTGCCACAATCCTACCAGCCACTTGCCACTTGCCATAATTCCATTTTAATCAGAGGGAATAATAGCCCTAAAGAGACTCGGGATAATTAAAGCTGAGCGGATAATTCTTTTGTGCGCAAGTTTTCCATCAGCTTTTCCCCTGGAGATACAATTTGCATTGCATGTGCTCTCCCTCTCCCTCTCCCCTTTCGAATCACTTGCCCCAAACTGATTATTCAGTTTAATGAGCCATAGTTGAAATAAAATTGACACTTTATCAGGGCTCTCTCCCACCGTAGCTTAGTCTCCTCTGCTCTGCTCTCCTCTGCTCTCCTGGCCATTGCCACGTGACAAGTGGCACACATATTTCATTTTGACAGAGCTGCCATCGATAGCGAACGATATCAAGAGCGGAGGAGAGGCGAGGAGAGGAGAGGAGCCATGCCGACATTCCCATCATCTCCTCCATCATCTCCTCGAGACGGGGATGGAGATGGAAATGGAAAATGGAAAATGGAAAACGCAGAAAGGAACCGAGTGTCTGGCTGCTGATGTCTGGTTATGTTTAGCGGAGGAAAAGGCCAAATCAATTTAACACTTTCAACTAAATTATTCATTTTGCATAATAATTTTCAAATCTGTCAAAAAAGTACACACACAATGACACACACACACACACATACACTTGAGCTCATTGTTGTGAAGGCTTTTAAAGCAGCATTTCAGCGGTCCTTCAGCGGCGTCTGCACTTTCACACGCTCCGGAATGAGCCCCCCGAAAAAAGGGTGGCGGTAGGGGAGCAGCCAGGGATTGGGGGCACTGCGAAACGCTTCCCAAAAAGCACTCAAATAATTCCCGGGCGTCGGCTAAACCATCGCCAAAGTTGCCGCCGAGCGAGAGGCAACAGCACAATAGCACAGCCAAACGGAAATTGGGGTAAGGGATTGTGGGGGTGGGGGTGGGGGTTGGAGATGATTGTAAGGGAATCCTGCCAAGGCGGTGGAGGGGGGACGGGGGGAGGGCTAAGAAGTAAAACCCTTTAACCGTGCGTAGGCGCCGACGTCCGTCCGTCCGCGAAGCGTCACAAATTCTGTTAAGCGAAAATTTCATCAACGGCAAGGCAAAGGCACAAAATTTTCATTCGCCATTCAGCGTACGCCCCCGGCCCCGGCCCCCGGGCCCCGGGCCTGCCATGGCTGTGCACGGGCTCGTTCGTTGTCAAAATGAAAGGAAAATGTCTCATAAATCCTTTTAATATTAAATGAGCTCGTTCTACGCGACAACCCATTCCAGCCAGCAGCCAGCAGCCAGAGGAGCAGGAGTGGACCCACAGCAGGGGGTATGGCATGTGGCATGGGGGGCATGGGGCAATGAACACACTTAAAATTATGTGGCTAATGGGAGCAACTTGCCTGGAAATTGCGCCAGGCACTGGCACTGGCACTGGCACTGGCACCGGCACCGGCCCTGCCACCAGGCGCGACACATGTTCCACGAACTGCTGCGGCGGCGGCTGCCACACACACACACACACACACACAGAGATAGAGAGGAAACCCACGTGGAACCAGGACACACAGGTTCTCCAGGAGAAAAGATAGAGAGGCATGGGGCATGGGGCATGGAGTGTGGGGCATGGGGCACTCTGTGCACTCCGCCAATTGTCATTAAATGTAATTTTTAAACCTGTTAGCGCATGTGTGCCATAAAATGTAACGTTAAAAAGGGTTCGGGTTCGGTTTCGGTTTCGGTGTCGGGCTCGGGTGGCCCCCCACCGCCCCCCACCCTAACAAGCCTCCCTAGGATGATGTGTCCTTTTTTTCCCCCCCATACAACATTTGCTTTTATTGTGAAATTAGTCGGCAAAATGCGGCGAGCGGGGGTTTATTAAAGTTTGCCCTGAAAATACTTGATGCGTTGCCTACAACCTGGGATCAGGGGGATCAGGGGATGAGGCAGGGAGCGGGGCAGGGGCAGGGGCAGGAGTGTCTCTCACTTCAACGACAACAATTTGTAACACTTGCCGCACTTCCCGCAGAAGAATTTTCCTGCGGCAGAGGGCCGGAAAGGCCTGGGATTCCTTGCAGCCCACTCGACAGCAGGATAAAACCAAAAGGAGAGGCTTCTTCAGCATCATTCAGAGTGACAAATTATCCATGCAAATTTAATACAACAAAATATACAGAAATACGGAAAAACAGGCAACAAAAAAAAGGGCAAGGGGAAAACCTTTTGGCTCGTGGGAAAAAAGTGTTGCATACTTATGAGCGAGTGTGGCAGAGAGGGGCAGAGGGGGAGAGTGAGCGGGGGTGTCCACATTGAAATATGAGAATTGATAGAAAGTTTGACAAATGCCAAAAGGATGCTTAAAAGGGAAATCGAAAGAGATAGAGAGAGAGAGAGAGAGAGAGAGAGAGACATAGCCCGATGTCATGTCTGCTTAGTCAAGCATTATCTTTTGGTCATTTCCCCGCCTCCACGACTCGGTGGGATTCGTTTTATGCATAATTCGATATGCTCCATCAATGGCCCCAATTCCGTAAGTCCTTTCCATGTTTTTGTCTTGCTTTCAATTAAAACACACACACACACACACACACACACACACACACACACACGGGATATATGCATGTATGTGCACAGCTGGTGTCCTGCTGTATCCTGTATCCAAAAATTTGTGCAATTTCCTTTACTAATACTTTTTGCGGTCAATTTCCTTGGAAATTTGCTTGGGTTTTCGTTCCTTCCTGGCTGATTTATTGCCTCCCTCTCGGCCGGGGGTGTCCTTGTGGCTGCTCCTTAATTTCGTTGATATTTATGCGGCAAATGTGCCTCAGAACGTTGCCAATAAACACGTTCCCTGCCACTGTCACTGACAAGGGATAATGGGGCAGCCAGCCGCCTGCCGCCCGCCGCCTGGCCCTGCCCTCCCCGTGTCTCACAGAGAAATCAACATTTGAATATGCCCAAGGGAACAGACAGACAGATAGATTTCTGGCAGGGATTGAGGGATTGAAACGGCAGGAGCGCACTGCCACTGCCCATCAAAGGGAATGCAAATATCTCTCATTCTCGGTCTCCTTCTCCTTCTCATTCTCTCCCTCTCACTGCGAGAGTCTTTTTTCCCAAGGCTTAAACTTGTAAATCAAATGAAATATATTGCCAGGGCACACAAAATACATTTGTCGTCGGCGTTGAGGAGTGGAGTGGAGAGGAGGGAGATTGATGCCCCAAAAAAAAAAAGAGTTACAAGAGAGAGCGGGAAAGAGCGAGAGAGTTGTGGCATTTTAATGAGCTTCATAATGCGATGGGGGGGCGGAGGGATGGATGCATGCAACACAAAAACTAGCAGCCGAATGGAATCGTGGCAGAGAATGGGACGGAGTCAGGGAAGCAGGGAGGCAGGGAGGCAAGGAGTCACCTTATTTATGCAAAACAATAATGAATATTATACAACAAGCCCCGAAATGTAATTCTGTGTAATTAATTATTAATTTATGCGCATACATTTAACTCGCACGCATTGTCGTCGACAGCAGCAGCAGCAGAAGCAGCAGCAGGACGAAGAGCAGCAGCAGCAGCAGCAGTGCCAGGACCAGCACCAGTCCCAGCACCAGGACATACACACATGTGTGTCGTCGTCGTCGTCGTCGTCTGCTGCTCCTTCCCCTCCCCCGCTTTTGGCATTGGCATCCTGGCACAATGGCGGCTGGCGGATACGGAAACTGTTTTGCCTCTGCCTCTGTTTCTGCCTGTTCCTGTGCCTGTGCCTGTGCCTCTGTGTGTGTGCAGCATCCTTTGTGCTGCTGCTGCTGCTTCTACCTCTTAATTGGTCGATAGGGTAGATGGTTTTTCCCACTTGTAAGTGTATGCTCTGCCTTTAAGAGTTATTAAAGTATTTCCATGGCTGAAACACTCCGAGCTCTCTCAAATGTATATCATTTGTTGGAGGTCTTTCTCTGGCACTCAGAAGGGATTCTTTAATCAAAGCACTGCTTCTCTCTGGGGCAACACCAATAGGTATCTCCTGTTCGTGTGGATGCCACCTTTATCCCCGTTTATTGCCGCTGCTGCAGCGACTAACGACCAACAAAGTCGTTGCTGCCGCTGCCGCTGCCGCTGCTGCTGCTGCTGGTCGCATGTTGCTGCTGTCGGTTCTAATGTTAAGTTGAATTGTCATTAAAATTGTCGTCCATAATTTCGACATTAAATACACACACACACACACAGAGAGAGAGAGAGGGAGAGGGAGAGAGGAGGAGGGCATACGAGGCATAGGAGATGATGATAGCCGTCGTCTAAAGCTGCTGCTGCTGCTGCCTCTGCTGTGTATGTAAATTGCGTGTGTGGCAGGAGCAGCATCAGGAGTGCCCTGTCCTGTCCTGTCCTGTCCTGTCCTGTGCTGTGTGTGCAACACTTTTATGCGACTACAGCATAAATGCTTGCCACTGCCTCTCAAGTGTGTGTGAGTGTGTGTGTGCATGTGTGTGGAGCGTGGTTAAAAAGTGCCAACGCAGCATGTTTTCAACATTGTTTAAATTTATTTGGTAGACACACACACACACACACACACACACACGCACACTTGCCACAGAGACAGAGAAAGATGGAGATGGAGCGCACACCACTTACACAGGACACAAAGGACACATAGGACACATAGTTGGGGCAGACAGACAGCCTCTGGATGGACCGCAACTTGTGCTTAAAGTTCTTAAATTTGCATAACATTTGCAGAACAGCATGTAGGGGGGGCCATCCATCCCTGTGTCCCGCACTCATGTCCTGCCGCATATACTCCTCCTTGTGTTGTGTAATTACCAGGCTCATAAACTTCCAGGACCCAATCATCATTAGGAGCCCAACGACGACGAGGACGACTACGACGACGGTCATTACATAATTATCGCAATCACAACCGTTGCAGGTAATTGAAATTGTGATTCCCCACCGATACTCCCCCCCCAACGATTCCATTCGGGTGTCCATTTGGAGTCGATTTCGGATAAAGTTTTCGAGAACAGCCGTGGAGCAGAGTCTCTGCCTCAGCCATGCTGCCTCCGACTGTTTGTGGCTTCCATTTAACGCTAATCACTTACAGTCACACAACATGCCCCCCACACCCCCCATCCCACAGCCCCTTGGTGCCCCACTGCCACTCTGACCCTCTCTATTGCCTCATTTCTCTGGCCAAATAATTTGTCTTTCCCATTTCCGCTGGCAAGAAGTAGAGCGAAGAGCGTAGAGCGGGAGGAGATTGAGCGAAAACTTTCCTTCTTCTGTGTATGGTTTTTGGTTCTAGATTGTTTTTGGCCAAGGTCAAAGCTGGAGAGGGGCGGCACGGGGGGGCACGGGGCACGGATCGGGGACTAGGTGACGGTTTTGCTTAATTAGAACATTCATTAATCAAATCAAAACCATTTGCCACCCCTGGCTTTAGGCCCAGTAACCGACAAAATGAAAGACAGAGACACAGAGACAGAGACAGAGAAAGAGAGAGAGAGAGAGAGAGGGAGGGCGAGATACGGGACAAAGAAAAGAAGTAAACTTTTGGCGAATGGCGGATAAACACGCACAGGGTGGCCGGCCACCCTCACTACTCTCCTCCCCTCTGCTTTCCCCTCCTCTCTGGAGGAGAGGTGGATAAAAGGTTCGAGAAATAAATTCAGTCGCATAGAAGAAACAGCACGACAAGCGGCATAACAAAGCGCACAGATTCAGGATCCAAGCCACGCACACACACAAGCACACAAACACACCGATACACACACACACACACACACACTAACAATCAGTGGAAAAAGCAACAAGAAAGGACGAGCGGACCATTAAAACACATTTGTATATCTATTTTTAGGGCGAAATAAAACCTCAAACTCCCGAAAAAAAAAGAAAAAAAAGGAAAAACCAAATGGAAAGGAAAGGAAACTCCAATTCCAGGCGGAACAGCGGGCGGTAAGCGCGAATGGCCACAAAAACCCCAACAATGGGATTTCCACAACAAAGAGAGAGAGACGGAGGGGGAAAGAGAGAGAAAGAGAGACAAAGAGCAGCCGAAAATACTTAAAACTACTTTAATTTACGGCTCACGCATTTCTGTGTTTAGCTTTTTTCTACTTTCATTGCTTTCCCCTCCCATCCACCCACGTTTTCCGCTTTTCCGCTCATTTCTGTTACTATTCATGAGTGGGAGGATTGGCCAAAGGAAAGGCTGGAGAGGACTCCACTGCCAAAGCAATCAGTCAGCAAACAACATGGCTTTGACTCGTCCTTCCTCGCTCTCCCACCCTCTCAAAGCATATCCTTTTGCATATAGGCGACGGCCCCACCAAAGGCCTTGCCTCATAGAAACACCAAGAGATTCAAAGGCTTCTTGAGACGCCCCAAATGGTGTGTCTGTCGCTGGCTTTCACGCACAGCACAACGTGCGCTTTTCCGGGGGAAATTAATGAGAAATCATAAATCAGAAGATAATTTTTCTCTCTTCTTTGCTTTTTGGGAGAGAGCTCTCTCCTCTCTGGCATCTGGAGTTGCGACAAGTTCTATTTTTTTGTTCGGGGAGGGGCTTTACAAAGTCAAAGCGATATCTCGCCTGTGACTGGGACTTCTGCCAGGGATCTCTTTGCCACACTGCCTGCCACTGCAGTCATCTGCCCCACCGCCTACTCCCTCCCTCCCTCTCTACCTCTCTCCCTCTCGCTCGCTCTTTACTGCCTTACTGCTTTCCTGCTTTGCTGCTGCCAACTGCTGAGTGGGTAAATTATGCATAAGCGCACTACCCGGCCACATTATGACGAGGCAGGCGGACGTCTGATGCAGAACGCAGCTGCCTGGATTATGTATGAGAAGAGCCAAGAGGCGGGCACGGGCAGGGGACGGGGGCCACTAGGAGTAGGGCATGGGGGCAACTCACTTGTCAACGTGCTCATCACATTTCTAGCCCCCATCCCCATCGCCATCCCCACCGCAGCCCGCATCCTCCACGAATCCGTGGCACCCGCTTCTGCCGTTTATGCGCACCAAGGCAAACAAACAGCACAAAATATTTGTATGCTAAGCCAAACACATGCCACGTAGAAGCCCGAGCCGGAGCAGAGGCTGAGGCAGAGCCCTGCCCCCTCCTGCCCCACCGTACAGGCAGCCACTACAGTTCCCGCCCCGAAACGCGGGGCGTGCCGGGGGGTTTGGGGGCTCAAGTATTTTGCATTGCTAAGCAGAAATTATAAATCAGGGCAATTGTTGAAGATTTGTGCAGGCCGCACAACTAAACTGTCGGCAACGGCAGCGGCAGCGGCAGCGGCAGAATGGAAATGGAAAATGGAAAAAGGGAAAAGAGGAGCACAGGGGACAGGGGGACAGGGGGACAGTGGAACAGGAGAGCAGGGAATGAGAGAATGAGAATGAGGATTGGGATTGCGGCACGCACGCCTCGCTGGGTTCCCCGGTAGTAAACGGTAGATGAGGCGATGGCTGCCGCTGCCACTGCCACTGCCGCTGGTGCTCCTCCCTGATTCTGCTGTTGACTAACTGACTGGCTAAGTGACTGACTGACTCGCCTCGTCCTGATCCTGGTTCTCTTCCCGGCCCGCTCCCTGGCCCCATCTCACGAACGTGCACAGGCAGTCGAAAATATTTTGCAAGGACGAAACGTGCAAATAAAATACCGAAAAGAAAAAGTGCCACACCACGAACAAAATATGAATGGAACGCTAGTTTCGTGGCTTGAAGCCTGGGATGCCCTTCAAAGATGGATCGTAGCCATAGACCCTGTCTATTCCGAACCGATTTCGGCATTAATTCGAAGAAACACCGATTTTGGCATGGTTCGATGGAGCTATCTGGGTCATTTTCGTACGTAAAAGATGTGAATCGACGAGCATTGTAGAGCATTGTCCACAGGAACACATTTTCAATTGATGATTCCAATGAAAAGCCCGTAGTTTCACTGAAAACAGGGATCTGCAGGATCCCGAATGAAGGCCTCCCTCTCCATGCGACAGTTTTGTCTGATGAAAATCGTAATACCCTCTGGAAGGGCACAAAAAAATGAATTTAACGAATATGAAAACAGACGCGAAACGGGACAAGGAAGAAGGCAGGGGGACGGGGAGGCGGGGAGACGGGGAGGCAGGGAGGCAGGACTGAAGTCGTCTCGCTCTTCGGTGGGGCAAGAGAGTGAATGGAGATGCCACGAGACTGAAATCATAATTTAATTTAACGTATTTTTCGTTGCCAAAATACAAGACGAGAAATCACACACACACACACACACAGAGCGACAAAAACAACAGATGGCATGGGGCGGCATGTGGCAGTGTGTGTGTGTGTTTGGTTGGGGGGGGGGGCATTGGAAAACTGTATCTGAAGCTGAAAGCTAAGGCGGAAAAGTGGAAACTCTCTGCCGCTGCCAGACAGACTAAAAGCAGCGGAAATAACACGCTCCGCAGCGCCGTTTAAAAGTGTAAAAGCCGTCAAGAAGAAATAGTGAAGGCACAAGAAGCTCTCGAGCTCCAGCTCCTGCCCGTGCCCCAGGCACTGCCTCTGCCTGGTGCTGTATGTTGCCACTGCTGCAGTCAGTTTTGCCTCGTTTTGTGTTTGTTTTTTTGCAAGGTTGAGTCACTTTTGGTAATAGAATCGCAACGCGTTTTGCCTGGATTTTAATTTTAGTAATGGAAGACAATGCCCAGACGATGGTGGCAGAAGGGCAAGGGCGGGGCGCGGCAGGGCGGGGCGACAAATAAGCTTTTGGGAGGAAGGAGAAAAAGAAGGAGAAGGAGAGCCGGAAAGAATGAGAACTCTGAAGATATGCAGAGATTTATTGCCACACGTTGCAGCAGCAGCATTTGAAGTTGTCGGCGAGATTCCCCTCCCTCCGCTCCCCTACCCTCCCCCTCGCACACACACACATAAATCAATCGAAAGCAACTCTTGCAGCAGCCGAAGGATGGAGTGTGGCAGGAGGGGCAGGGGTTGGGGAGTGCAAATTTACACATGATTTTTATTATTTAATGTTGCTATTGTTGCTGCATGCTGCTTGCTACATGCTGCACGTTTCACGCCACCGCCTTCCACTTTTGTTGCTGTCGTGCGGTTTTTTAAACGATTTTTATTAGTGTTTCGGGCAGGAAAAGCGGAAAAGGCGGAAATAACAGCCACGCGCCGTAAAGTAGGCAACACATTCTGCATGCCCCAGTGTCTGTGTGGGGGTGTGTGGGTGTGTGTGTCTGTGGAATGCAACGCTTTTGCATGGTATGCACGTAAATGACCGCCGACTGACGATTTAAATTGTTACGCCGCCTGTCCTGTCCTGTGTCCTGTGTGCTGTGTGCTGTGTGCTCTGTCCTGTGTGTGTCCTGTGGCCGTTGTCTGAAATCAAAATGCATTACGTATACGCATGCATATATCTCTCTGGGCTGGGCCGTGGTGGGGGTGTGGCACATGCATTTTATGCGTGCCACGCATTATCATTTAACATTTCCTGTTTCTGCCACATTGAATACAGCACAGCACAGCACACCCTCCAGTGCGGGGGGCAGGCACAGGGCCCAGAACGTGTAACAATTGGCTGAATAGTTGATTGTGTCTCTGTGTCTGTGTGTGGCAGCGTGGACAGGGCAAGGGAGGTGCAATTGATTGGCCATTGAAACGGCAATAGGCTACAGCGATTGGCGGACGGCGGGGCATGGTTGGGCATGGGGCCTGGGGCATGGGCCAGTAAATCACGAAAATTATACAATTATTGTGGTATCATCATCATAAGAATTTTAATGAGTTAATTGCTGCGGCTTTTGCACTGTCTATCGTTTGGACATTTCGCAGGAGTGCTTTCGCTCCGGCCAGAGCCTGTCCGAGTGTGAAAAGTGAAAAGTCCTTGGCGTTGAGAGGGATATGTGGCAGCCATCCACATTCTGGCATCAACGATTCCCTTTTCATTTCGAAGATTGCCTGCCCATCAGCCAATGGATGTGTGCTCCTCTGGAAAAAAGGTTTACACGGCGGAGAGCCTCCGCCGAGCACTCCAGAGCCTTGTTCCCACTTTTAATTTCCCTTTCCTTTCCTTTCCTTTCGACACAATTTTTGGCGAAGCAAATATTTGCCTTTTTCTTTCTGCTACCTTTTGGCGTTTTTCTTTTCTTTTTTTTGTCTCGATTCGACTGAAAATTGCATTTCCCTCCCCCTCCCCGGCTCCTCTGTCAACTAATCATATAGAAAGCTTTCCTTTTTGCCCTGAACGCTTTCCCAAGGCTTTCCCCCCACCGCCCACCGCCGAACGCTGACCGAAGCCTCTGCTGCTGCCGCTGCCGCTGCTGTGTTTTTTTTCCACAATAATTTACAAAATTATTGCGCATACGACGCGTCGCCCCGCGTGTGTTTGTCAACGTACAATAAAAAGCCGCTGAGGCGGGGAAAACTTTAACAATATTTTCCTTTTCGAGGGGCTAAAGGCGGAGGCGGAGGTTAGAGAGGTTCCCGGCCAAGAGCTTCAGCTCATTTCCAGCTCAAATAAGCGTAAGTAAATTTATAAGACAAACAAACAGAAGGAGGCGGCGGATGTGGCAGGAGGCTGTGGCAGGAGCATCTGAAAACCTGATGTTGATGTTGCCGGCAGGTGGACAGGTGCTCCTGGAAGCCCTCCAGCCTGCAGGTCTGCTCTCTGTCTCTCATCATCAGTGGCAGAGGGCTGTGGCAGCATCTCTCCTTCTCGCTGAAGCCAAACTCAAGCCAAACAGCTTCAGGACCCCACAAGGGAAAGAGTCGTCGCAGTCGTTTCGCCTTCTAGTTCTGGGGCAATATTCATTCTGCTTGCAAACAAACACGCAGCAGCGGCAGCGGCAGCAGCAGCAGAAGGCAGGGGCAACAATGGACGCTGCCATTTGTGGGGCAATCCTCCCTTCCCCCCACCCTTCCCCACTCTCTGGGCTCTTGTGAATCTCTGGACTTAGTTGATGAACTTCGTGTTCAAGTTGTAGCACAAGAGTTGACGCCTCGCAGCCAAAAACTGCGACGGCTGCTGTTGATGGCTTAGAGGAGGAGCACGAGGGGAGGGTGGAGGAGGCGCCACTGCCAGCTGTAACACTGATAGCAATTCCAAGAGACAACAACAGGAGAGGCGGCAGCAGCCACTCCTCAAGAGGTGGCTTCTTCTTTGCTTTTCCCGTGAGTTTTTGTTTTTCTTTTAGTTTATTTTACTTTCGTGTGCCATGGCGTCGGCATTTTCACTTTGGGTTTGATTTTATTATGTTTTTCTTTGGGCACCGCACCGCACCGCCTTCGCCGCACTGCCCCCCATGCCCCCCATGCCCCAGCCTCCATCTGCTCTCAGTTTTCTTTCGTTTCGTTATATTTGACTTGGCCTCTCAGTGGGGATGGAGCGGGCGATGGGGAGGGGGAGGGGGATGGTGAGTCAGGAGATTCGACCTTTCGACCCGCTCTAGCCCCCGTTACAATATCAAGTTAATTGTTTGAAATAAGTGTTGGGCCCCCTGCCACATGCCCCCCACCCACTCTCTCCCTCTATCTCTCTTGTTGCTGATGTTGCGGTTTCTTTTGTGCCGCCTTTTCGGGGGCAGCAGCAGCCCACATTTATAGTGTTGCGGTCGGGGCAGCAGTAGCAGCGGCAGCAGCATGCCCCATCTTTTGCTGGTTGTCAACGCCAGCCGCAGCATCCTTTTGGCCCCCTTTTTGGAAGTTTAGTTGCCTCATTTCTTGGTTGCATGTGGGCGTTTTTTTCAGCATCTCTTTGACTGGGCTCCCCCTCTGCTCCCTCCCCCCTCCAGCTCTTCTTACGCTCTGTTCTGGCCACAGAGTCTGCTCTTCTTGGGGTGAAGTTCTCTTCTCTCAGTGTTTGGAGTGCACTTTTCCCTGCAACTCTTGAAATGAATCTAATAACTTGGCCAACACGCACACAGGCACACACAGGCACACACATGCACGCAGATACACACAAAAAGTAGAAGTAGTTGAGTTTTACTTCCTTCTGTGTGTTTTTTTTTTTTCCGTTGAGAGAGAAAGAAAAGCGGATTTTGTTTTGCAAGTTGTTCGAGTGCTTTGGCGGTTTCTTTTCCACTTTTCCTTCGGCTTTTCTATCATCTCCTGGCTTTTCCCTTAGCCTCACCCCTTCCCCTTCCCCTGTCCCTTGTCCCTTGTCCCTTGTCCTGGCTGTGCCTTCTTGCCCCTGCCCCTCTCGTGCATTGTTCTTCTGGCAATTCAAATATTTTACTTGAAGAATTTCTAACCAGTTATAAGTTTTTCCCTGTCCCAGCGTGCCCCCTGCCCCCTGCCCCGTGCCCCGTTGCATGCCACAATCCTCCTGGTGGCTGCTGCCAATGTTAACAGCTCTATTAGTTCAATTTATTTGTCTGGCCGCAGTTGTTGGAAGTCTTTGGGCAGAGACAGGGGCTGTGGGGCTGTGGGGCTGTGGGGCTGTGGGGCTGTGGGGAAACAACAATTTTCCAATGCGAAAACCCCCTCCGGTGATGGTGGTGACATTTGCCAAAGACAAAAGTGGGCGGCGGGGAGGAAAAAGTGTGGCAAAGGCAATTCGAAAGGCGGGGAGCGAGGGATTCCAGATTCAGGAGGATTCCGGACAGGATAACTCTCTCTCTCCCTCTCGCTCGCCCGCTGAATGTGGAATTCAACGTTGATTGTGTTTGCAATTTCATAAAATAACAATTCCGCCTTCGTCTTCGGTCTTCGGTCTTCGGCATCTTTCATCCTTGTTATTGGCGCCCTCTGATTGCCGCCGGCGGGCTGTACGGTTAGTCCTGCCTCCCGCCCTCCTCTTCTCGGTTTTGGTTTCCTCTCTCTGAAGGCACGGCACGGCTGTGGCATGGAATGCGTTTGTAAATAGCTCCCAAGGTGTGGGCCAGGCATGTGATGCCACCAACGCCGCCGCCGCCACCGCCGCCATGAAGTCAAGTTGCCCCCTCAGCTCTGAAGTGGCAGGGATCTGCCCTCCCTCTCCTCCTATTTGCCGTGGCATGCGCCAAATTCAATTCACACAAAATACCCGTAATTCAACACCCCACAGGGAACAGGGATAAGGGCGAACGGATGGAGATGAATGCCACTCCACTGACTGATTGCTTTTGCCTCCACTCCACCGAAAACAGAGCACTCCCCTCCGCTCCCCTCCCCACCCCACAGCCCACGCAATCGCAATCGCAATCCCCCCCCCAAGGGCGCATTGAAATGAGTTAAACCAAAGTCCTGCCATGGCCCTGCTTCCTCAAGTTTTTCCCTCTTTTTCCGATAGATGCTGCCTGCCTCAAGTTTTCCTCTGCCAGAGATGCTGCCTGCCTCCCCTGCCAGCCTGCCTGCCTGCCTGCCTGCCACTGCTGTTGCTGCCACTGCTGCTGCGTGTCTGAGATTTCAGGCGACAGCCAGCGACATCATCGACATCTCAAGCGACTCGTTGACATATTTGTATTGTATTCAATCGATGAATTTCTGCAGCTTTCCCTCTCTCTCTCTCTCTCTCCTCCTTCGTCCTGGCATGGCCTGGCATTTCCCCATAAGGGAAAATGACTTACTTTGCTTACGCACACATTGAAGAAGTCCTCAGGAGGAGCACCAGCTTGCCTGCTGCCTTGCTGCCTGGCTGCCGGAGTTTTCTCCCGGAGTTGATTGCTTGCCACCAGCTCCTGCTCGCCCCCCCCGCCCTGCCAGCACCGTTGACATTCGTCCTGTTTCGTTTCGGCGCTCCTCCTGCTCCGCCAATGTTTGCGCTACACATTTTTTACTTGGCTGCGCTGCGCTGCCTGTCGACATTCGCGTGGATATTAAAATTTTAATAAACCCTCAGCAGCACGTTGACTGCGGGGGAATCTTCAGCAGGGAGCAGGGAGCAGGCACCAGCTGCCTGGTGCCCCAGCTGGGCTCTGGGCTCTCGGCTCTCGGCTGTCTTGCCACCACACAGCTTGTTGCACTTGACGGAAACGCGTCAGCAGTTGCTTTCCCTTCATTCAGACACTCATTCGATTCCATCCTCCGACAATCGCGGCAACGTCTGGTGCCATGCGGCAACGTAAATGCCATAATGCCACACACACGCACACACACGCATACTCTGCGAAGTTCTTGCCACTCGAATCGCACAGTCCCCTGTGGGGAGCCGTCCCCCAATGATTTCTTTTGGCTTTGTGGCAGATGGAACACATGGAAACGTGTTGATAAATCAAATCCCCAATCCGAAGTCGAATGCCACTGCCAATTTGGTTGACAATCGACAGCCCCTCCCCTTCCGCCAGCCCCGACCCCCTCTCTAATTGCTGGAGCTGCAAAAGCAACCATCATTCAACTTTATGTTGCATCAATCCTTGCATTTGTAATCCTTGTCTCTGGCATTCCGAAATTGGCTTTGCGGCTGAGAAGCCGCCCCAAAAAATGAAATCAAATGAAATAGTTAGTAAATAATAAAAGAGTCGAAGAGCCACGAGGAGAGTGGATACAGGGATTCAAGGATTCAGCGATTCAACGATTCAAAGGGACATTTAATGCCCGCTTAGGCCGCCTCTCACTTTTATGGCCCAACGGAATGGATGCCAATAGACGGACGGACACATTTTACGTCTTTCGGAGGCTCTCGGCACTGGCTGCCACACAGGCAGTCAACAAACCATTAAACTCAAGTGTTTACCACAAGAGCGACTCACTAGACACAAATCTAAAATGGCAGTTAGTCGAAGGCGAAGTCGAAGTCGAAGAAGTCATGAAAATCGTCGTTGGATCAGGCAGAGAGTCCCTGTCCCCTGTCCCTGTCCCCTGTCCCAGTGCCAGCTAATGTGGTTACTTTTGAGATAGAATCGTATCTGAGGGATAGGTTTGCTTGGTTGCCTGATGAAAGGCCTTTAGCTGGCTCCAAAAACTTTAAATTGGTTTGGAGCGTGCGGGTCGGGTGGGGGAGGGGTAGTGGCAAATGAATGAAGCCATGCTCCATTCATTCCATCATAACATTCATCAAAAAACGCTAGGGGGACGACGACGTTGTAACCGCACTATAAATATATTTCAACTTATTTATGGCCACTTTTCGATGAGGGCTTATTCGCGTTTACAGCCGGGTTATAAAATTTATGGCTACCTCACCCGCAGCCACAGCCACAGCCTAGCAGAGGTCGAGGGTCGCGAGTCGCGAGTCCGAGGATCGACGGCCTGTCCAAAGAGTGAGAGACACGCGAATTCCGGGTGCTGCCCCAGGAACGTGCCGCATTTATTTTCTTGGTGCGTAATTATTTTTATGACATTTTTTACCTTCTTTTGCTTCCTGTTTGTTGTTTTTTCGGCTATGGGATGGGGCAATGGGGGTAGGAGGAGGAGGAGGAGTTGCTACAGCCTTGGTCCTTCATTTTGGTCCGTGTTGAAGTGTTGGCATTTGCCAAACAAATTAAAAGCAAATTATAACGAAGCAACGAAAATGAAATGAAATGAAACGATATTATCAGCCCCCCGAAAGGACACACCACCAAGGGGACAAACTAAATTTTAGAATCCTACTGGCACTCCGCCCCCGTACTGGCAGCTCCTTCTGCCTCCTCCTCCTCCTCCTCTGCCTCCTCCTGCTACTGATGATGATGGTCGTTGGAATTTTAATTTCTGTGTTGTGCTTTTCACTCGGACGGCACGGCGGCACGGCGGCAATGCTGCCACTTAAAGCGATTTACTTGCAAATCTTTGGTAATGGATGGGTCCCGCACCAAGAGCCAAGGTGAGAAACGTGCCCGAGGACCCCAAGGAGCAGCAGCAGCAGCAGCAGCAGCAGCGGCGGCAGCGGCAGGGGCAATGGAGTGGACTCGAGGCAAGTCGTCGGGCGAAACGTGCCTGACGTTGGACATAAATTAATTTATTGCGTGCGCGGGACAACAGAAAAACAAAAACAAAAGCACAAACACAAAAAAAGTAGCGAAAAAAAAAGAAAATAATATGGAGGAGGGGTGGGGAGCAGCCTGGGAAGCGACAGAGAAGCGACAGAGACGCGACGGAGGGCGAGGGAGGAATCGTTGAAGCGTAAAAATAATTCATTGCATACTTTTGTGCGGCGCTGGGATACTCGACTAAACTTCCAGTTTAATATCGCTAAATAATTAAGAAATGAGATACTGAGACCCAGAGATAACCGTTCGAGGGTGAAGGGGGGCGGGGGGGGGATATTGTTTCTTAGATTTTCCCAAGGAAAGTCCAAAGAGCGTAGGAGAGAGAGGTGGCCTGAAAGTTGGGCTTGCAATTCATTGCATACTTTCAGGCGGCTACAGAAAATATTTTAAGATAACATTTAAGAGCTATGCTGCATTCAGCATGTGGATAGATAGATTGTTTTTGTTTTGGTTTTTGAAAAACTTACAACGAGTTTTTTTGTTGGAATTGTGGCGGCTGCTGTCGTCGACAGCGGCGTTCCGGCTGCAACGTTCACGGGCGGACTAATCGCCTTGATAGTCGCCTGCGGCGCTGGCGGCGGTGGCAACGGCGGAAGCTGCTGCGGCGGCGGCGGCTGTTGAAAATACTCCGCTGGCTGCTTCACGTAGAACAGATTTACTCCAAAGTGTGAAATTTTGATCGGTTTTATAGCAACACTTTCGACAGGAAATGTGATTGGACGGCCGACGATGGGTGCGTCGGTCGGTCGGTCGATTCTAGGCTCTGCTACGCTGCTGGTGCGGATCGGCTCGATTGGCAGGCAGATCCCTTTCTGGCAGATGAATACTGTGGATTCGCTCAGTGAATTTCGCTGTAGTTTCCTCTTGGCTTCTACGCTTCGCTTGGCTGGGCTTTTGGTTTGCTTTTTGGTTTGTTTGTTGTTGGTTTTTGTTTTGGTTTTCGGTTTTGTTCGGTTTTGGGTTCACAACTGTTTTGAGAAGCTCTTTGGGTTGATTTTCCTTGGGTGTTTCCTTCTGATTTGTTTTTGTTTGGGTTTTTGTTTGGTTGTTTGGTTTTTTACACACTACTAAAGCTCAACGTTAGACAGTGCGACAAATGTCTGGCTCCTGCTCTTTGATTGCGCTTTGCACGTTTCAAAAAAAATTCACACAAAAGTCAATAAAACACTCAAGACTCGAAATGCCGCTTCGAACAAAGAAGAAATTTCCCTCGGATTTGATCGGTTTTGATATTTGCGGAATGCAGAGATACTGATTCTGCGATTCTGATTCTGCGATTCTGATTCTGGGATTCTCTGATTCTCTGATTCTCTGATACTCTGATTCTGGGATTCCGTGATTCCGTGGATGTGATGTGGCCGCTCGGGTTCGTTTGTTGTGACTACTCGAGAGACGAGGAATGGTATGGTTTCTGGTTTTCCTTTCTGGATTGCCGCTGGCGTTGGCGCTGGCGTTGGCGCTGGCGTTGGCTTTGGCGTTGTGGCGCTCAGTGACTCCTGTGGCTTCTGTGGCTCTGCTCTTTGTTGGCTGCTGCTGCTGCTGCTGCTGCTACTGCTGCTGCTTGCTTGCTTCACTAGGCTACTTGCACGGAGGACTTTGAGACTCTGAGGTACAGAACGCAACGACTGCTGGACTCGCTTGTCTGATAACGACTGAAGGACTCTCGCGAATTGCGTAGGATTTTTAGCAACAGCCAAAACGCAGCAGTCTCTGCCTCTGCCTCAGTCGCCGTCGCAGTCGCAGTCGCAGTTGGCGTCGCCGTTGTCGGTATCGTCGCCGTTTCGTTGGCTTTGGCTTTGGCTTTGGCTTGACTCTTGCCTCAGTCCGGAGTCGGAGGCAAGAGCAGCAGCAACAGCAACAGCGGCAGCGGCAGCAGTGGCTGTGGCTGTGGCTGTGGCAGAGGCGGAAAAGGAGCGCAGAAGCATTACAACAACGGAAGTAGCTAACAGCACCAGAGAGCGACAGCGACAGCGAGAGAGAGAGGGAGATAGAGATAGAGAGAGAGGCAGATGGAAAGAGAGAGAGAGAGAAGCAGCACAATGCACCCCCACAGGCTCTGGAATGGAACTGGCGGCACTGGCCACTGTTAAGTGCTGATACGGGCCCCCGGCCAGGGTTGTCGAGTCTGTTAAATGTTCCCAAAGAGGAAGCCTTCGAAGTGTGCAAGGACGAGAGTGTGAAGTGATCGTTGGGCTTTGAGAGCCACAGCTCTCGCAAAAGAACTTCCTCTAACGATCCTTCCTCTGATTATGATCCCTTAGTCCTTTCCTTCGTTTGGCCTCTCGTTTTACAATGTTGCCAGCAACAACATTCACTTTCAGGCAACAGCAGCAACAGTGGAAGCAACAGCAGCAGGAGAAATCAGTTAACAGAGAGAATCCTATGCCCCAAACTGCAGCAGCAGCGCCACAGATGGATGGATAGAGAGAGAGAGAGAGAGAGAGAGAGAGAGAGAGAGAGAGAGAGAGAGAGGAGAGCTCCGCTGGCAGAGAGTATCCACAGAGAGAGTTCTCGAGTGCCCTCATGTAGAGAGAGAGAGAGAGAGGGAGCGAGCGACCAGCCTACGCGCGTCATTGTTGCACCTTTATGTTTGTTTTCGTGGGTGGCCCGCACAGTGGCAAGGAGCAAGAGAGATGGGGCGATGGATGGCTCTAGCGATGGCGATGGCGCAAAAACAAACAACAATAGCAAGTCGTCGTCGTCGTCGTCGTCGTTGTTGTCGTTGTCGTTGTCGTTGTCGTCGGTGGCAGAAATGCCCATGTAACCTCTACAGAGGGTGTCGTTGTGCGAGGCTCCCGGCTGTATAGGACTCCATGATGACGATGATGATGAATATAGAGCTGGGGCAACAATAACAGGTGAATCCCAGAACTCCAACGAGCTCTCGAGTCATCCCAAAGATCCGAAAAGCCGAGGGTTACAGAGGGAAAAGCATTCCTCAAAAGTGGAAGTGGATTTGATCGAAAGGAGTTCCCTAGTTTCCATTTTGGGGAAGATTAGGCCTAAGCATCATCAGTATCCCCTCCCTCGACCTCCTCGCTCCTCGCTTCTCCTCGTTTTCTCTCTCTGAGATTCTCGTGCACGGTTCTCGGGGCATTCATTCTCCTCCATTGTGCTGGCTGTGCTGGCTGTGCTGGTTCTCGGCCTGGTGTCTCGTGCATTGGTGAAAGTGTCAACTTGACATTGCCTGGAGTGCACGCGCCACCGCTCACACATTCACACACACAGCAGTGGCTCTCTCACATGCCCCCACACACACACAGACACAGACACCCACACACACAGCCTCACACCGTGTGTATGTGTAGAATCCGCTTGCGTCAAATATTTTTGCCTCCTGCTTTCTGCTTTCTTTGCCCCCGGGGCAGTTTTCGCAGCAAGTGGCTCTCTCTCTCTCTCTCTCTCGCTCTCTCCTTCTCGCTCTCTCTCTCTTCCCACTCTCTCAGCGCATACTCTGTGCGCCACAGAATTTCCCCTCTTTTGTGTTGGAGCCGCAACAGCAGCAGGCAGGCAGGCAGGCAGGCAGGCAGGCAGGCAGGCAGGCAGGCAGGCAGGCAGCAACGACGACGACTGCGACGCAACGTCTGCGTTGTCGGCATCGGGGCATCGGCGACTGAGGCTGCTGCCATGGCAGCTTTATCAGTGCCGCCATGAAATGTTGTTCCCGGAAAATAACCCAAAGGAAATGCTGCACACACGCACACTGCCTCATACGTGTTCGTGTGTGTGTGTGTGTGTGGGGGAGAGCAGCAGCAGTGTGGCACTGTGGCTGTGGCTGTGGCTGTGGCAGTGGCAGCAATAACTGTGTACATGTAAATCCTGGTTTGTTTCATTTGCCGATTTGGAGCCACACTCTCCCGCCACCCCCTCACCCCGCTGCCCCGCCACCCCGCTGCCCCGTTGCTGCCTTCTGCCGCCGGCACTAACTTTGTACGCTTGATGATGATAATAATGTTGCCCCTTTGCCTTGCCACACGAACCATAGAAGCACTGAGAACCAGAGCCCGCAACCTCTGACCCCCAACAACCCCCCCCCACTCCAAGCCCGCACCAATCGAATACCCAAAAACCCAGACATCGTCTATGGAAATTCGTATGCCGATTTTCGAGCGATTGCAATTGATTTGTAATGTATTTCATTGTTGTGTATCGCTGTATCTGTATCTGTAGCTGTAGCTGTATCTGTGTGTGTGTGTGTGTGTGTATTTGGAGATAGAGATTGCTGAGTGGGTGGGGAGGGGAGGGAGAGAATGGAGGTAGTATAAAATTTGTATTGATTATTTCTATTGCCTTTTGTTCCATCGACAGAAGAGTAGAGTCGATGCTTTGTTTCAGCGTCTAATGATAGCATTGGGGGCATTAAAAATGTCATACATGCCACATGCCCCACCACCACCGTTCTCCATAGGATGTGTGCGAGTGTTTGGGTGTGTGCAACAATCCAAAAAATCATCATAAAGAGAGCAAATTTAAGAGCAGGAAGTGGAGCACAGGACAGCCCATGGAGGCAGTGGCGGCCGTGGAGGCCGTGGAGGCAGTGGAGGCAGGTGCAAGCTGCTGCCGGATAAATTGTAAACTTTGGCCGCAGCCACGCTGCCTAGACACGCACCATGGAATGGGGATAATGGTGCGTGGGGCTGGTGGGGCTGGTGGGTGGAGGGGGTGGCTACCATCAGGGGAGTTGGCATGTGTACAAGTCAATTATGGGTCAAAATCCACACAGGAGTTGCGACTCCCGACTGGAGTCGTCCAAGTCTGAGGAGATGAGTGGCAAACACTTGAAGGATGGCCCGGCGGGGGCAAGGCAGCAGCTTCTGCTTCTGCTTCCGTTCCACGCACATTTTTATGAGTTTTTCTCCTTTTTTTAGGTGTGTGTGTGTGTGTGTGTGTGTGTGTGTTTGTTGCAAGATGAAGGAAAATCTAAGGATGGCTAAGCATCCATCGAGCAGCCAGCATCCAGCCATTGGCCATTGCAAATGAAACATGTTTGGCTTTATCGCATTTATTGACGACTCCGCTGGGACGCTTTGCTTGCCACGCACACACACTGCCACAGATCAAACAATGCCACATGGGAGGAGGGATTGATACGGGACAAAGAAGAGCGGTGGAAGGAGGGGCGCTATCGAGCAAGCACCAAAAACGGACTTATAAAAACATTATTTTATGTGTGTGGCAAGAGGGGCAGAGGGGAGCCGCATGGAGGCCGGAGTTAAGCGGCAAACAGCAAACTAAAATCACTTAGAAAAGCATTTCCACCGAGGGGAGAGAGAGAGGGAGAGAGGCAGAGCAATGATGAATGTGGCAGGATCTCCTGCTACTTTCTACTTTCTCCTATTCGGGGGGGAGGGGACGGCGGAATCGAACGGCTATTGTGGTGGGCTATCGATTCAAAAATCGCATAACTAATGAAGTTTTTGCCGAAGTTGTGGCACTCGTGCATAATATTCATATTTGATGGGGAATGAATAAGTTATGAATGGAATGGATCGAAATGGAAACTACTACTTAGGGGAGACGAAGCGCCAGCCTCCTGCCACTGATTTCTGCCCCACCCCCATCCATGGCTCCCCCTCTTTGAGGTAGTAGTACGTCCGGCCGCATTTAAACAATTTTGCTTGTTAAAAGCTTACGCGTCGCACTTTACTTTAAACCACACCAGCAAATGCCACTTCATTCGCTTAATATTTGTGGCATGGAGAAGCAGAAGAGGCAGCAGCAGCAGCAGCAGCACCAGCACCAGCAGGAGTAACATGAGGAGTGGGAGTGGTGGCACACATAGCAGCAGCAAAATCACACACATCCTTTTGCCATCAATTCTCTGAGCAACAAACAAACACAAACACACACACACGCACACCCCCTAGTTAAGAGACACGCACACACAGAGGGAGCGGGGCAGGGGGCAGGGAGGCAGGGGGCAGGGGGGCGTTGTAGATGCCACAACACGCAAAGCTCTTTTCACTACAAAACGGAAGTACATAGAAGAAGGAACCAGGAACCAGGAGCCAAAAAGGAAGAACAAGGCAAAAAAGCAGGCCAGCAGAACAGTGCAAAAAGCTACTGTGGGAGAGAGGAGGAGAGGGAGAGGGATAGGGAGAGGGAGAGTGAGGCAAAGAGAAGCTTAGAGTAAAAATACTGTGGCAAAAACAGAATCATAGGTGGGTGCAGAGCGGGCGCAGGGGGCGGGGCGGTGGAAGGGGCTTTCGGCAGGTGGAAACACGAGAGCAAAAAGATATTCATTCTATCGTAAAATAGCCATTGGGGCAGCGGCATGTGGCATGTGTGTGAGGCAGGCAGCGCCAGCAGGAGGTCTCCCGCCTGTCCGCCTGTCCGCCTGCGAGAGTGTTGTGGCAAAGAAAAAAAAGAATGAATGAATGAATGAACAAAAAAAACAAGCGCCAAGGCACTCCTCTGGTCAGCGGATAACAGAACATAAATAATAACGACAGCGGGAGGAAGCCAACGAAGAAGATGCCTTTGCCACACACACATGAGGCGGTGGCGCAGGCGGAGGCGGAGGCGGAGGCAGAACGGCGTACAGTATATCTTAGCACTATGATTGCCCCAGGGTGGCAGCAACAGCAGCAGCAGCAGCACCTCACTTACATTAGCGGGGGAAATCAGTTGCCATTTTACACTTTTCCAACCGAAAGATCCATCCATTCCATGGAAAAACTCATCTGCAGGCGGGCATCCATTTCTCCAGAGAGAGTCCTAGCTCTTCCTGCGATCCCCCGAAGCCCGAGCAAAAAATTAGCCACAAAAATAATACGAAATAATTCTCACCTCCCCCAGCCCCCACACACACACACACACACACACACACACACACACACACACTTCCACCGATCCAACAGTCCACACGGCCCCTCTCTGTTCTCTTTGAAATCGAGAATCGTTTCTTCTTCTTTTCCTGTTTTTTTTTTTTCGGCTGGGGCCCCAGCTGGACGACTTCCTGGCATATCCTTAATCGCCATGTCCTATCGGTTTCCTGTGCGGCGACTGGGGGCTAGCCATGCCCCCAATTGTGGCGCCGAATAATGGAATGGCATGTGAACGCGTATATAACTCATTTATTTATTTATTTGTGCGATGCACAGATGTATGTGTGTGTGTGTGTGGGCGGGGGGAGGGGAGGGGTAGGGGGGCTCTGTTGGGGAATATATTTTTATTCATTTTATAAACTAATGTTTGACCAACAGATGAAAAGCCTGAGTGTTTTTCTAGCCTTCAAGGAAACTCGTGATTATTTCTGAGAATTTTCCCCCTTCTCGAGGGGATGGATGTTCTCCCCTGACTATCTGTGTGCGTGCCGCCTGCGTTTGCGTGCATTGAAGCTTGCGTTTGATTTAATAGTTTATTAAGATACGCGCGCAGCCCCGAGTGCAGATTAGGGCGAGCGAATTTGCTTTGCGGTTCGTACCACCACCACCCAGTGAGACCCATCAGCACTGCCACTGCCACTACCACTACTAGTCCCCTCTTCACTCTTTGCCACATAACTACTATTACCCCTCGACGGCCCCCCGCCCCGCCCCGCGCCACTCAGCACCAACCCTAGACACTTAAATGCGACGACCACTGGATTTTGGCTGTGGTTTATGGGCTTGAGCTGGGGCATAAATAGATTTCGGGTTTTCGCGTTGAAGAGCGACTGGGAAGTGGGAAAGGGGATAGAAAGAAGAGGGAGGATTCTGATTGGAGGGGGGGAGGGGAGAGGGGGATAGTCTATAAGTAGTCTTCTTATAGAACTGTTGAATTCTAAAGAATTTCCATTGAAAGCTTCTGGTATTGAAGCGAAGGGAAATATTCTTTTGTGCCTGATTTCCCTCATTTGTATGGGTTTTATATCTCGTTTAGTATTTATCTGGTATCTGTATAGGTTTCACCCACACATACATACACATGTACATTGATCTGCTGGTATCCAAAGTATCCAAAGAGTACATATAATGGAGTACATCCTTCTTAAGGATTTCGACTTCCAAGATATCGTTAAAAAGGACTTTATGCATGCCTTCCATTAATTGTATGCATTTACCTCTAGTTCGGTATCTTTTTAGTATTTATCTGGTATTTTTACGGTATTAAGTACACAGTCTATAATACGTTTCGCATTTATTTTTGGTATTTATCATGCAGCTATCTCCCGGAAAAGCTTTTCCAGAACCTGTTATGGTTTTATCTGTATCTGGTATTTTTTCAGAATTTTTAGACAGTATTCTGGTATTTATTTTCGAGGGCATCTGGCGGTTGAGATTAGGCGCTACTCTTTGATGGGTTTAGTATTTCATTGGTAAAGTAAAGTATTTAATAGGTATTTTAATGGTATTTAGTAGGTTTTTTTAAGATAGAGAACAAGCCGTAGTCCAGGAACTGTTTGGTTTCTTAAACTTCTTTAGCTCTTAACTGGTATTTGTTTGGTATTTATTTGATGTTTTCCAGGAATTTAGGTATTTTTGATGCCAGCATCTGATTTAGTAATCGGGCAGAGTCTTGTCTTTAAAACTGAATGAACACAAGTGAATGAAATTCCCATCCGTGCGTGTGGTTCAGCATTTTCAATGGCATTTCTCTCGTTTAGTATTTATCTGGTATTAATGTGGTATTTATGTGGTATTTATCATGCATTGAGTATTTATTTTCCGATTTATCTGAATGCCATTTCCCCCCGCCCCCCCCGCCCCAACCAGTGATTGCTTCATTTTCATTGGCAATTTGTTGCACACGAACACACACACACACACACACAAGCACACACGGAGAGAATCCAGAAAGCGAGAGGCGAGGCGACGCGACGCGGAGGCGAAAGATGAGACACGAAACGAAACGAAACTCATTTAAAAAGCTCATAAATTAATATTTTCACGCTTTAAATGCCACAACATTGCAGATCGCAGACGCACACACACACACACACACACACAGACAGAGACAGACACACACAGGCACAGACACACGCACATTACGGGGACCGTGTGGATGCTAGACGATTAAAATGGCTGTTAATGACAAGTGAATGTTATAAATTACAGCAATGAAGGAAATTTGTTCCATCCCCTCCCACACACACACACACACACACATACACATACACGGAGGACACACTCCTCTCCATTTCACCCATTGGCGGGCTGTCATTGGATGGATGATGAAGGATGGAGGAGGATGGAGGAGGATGGAGGACGGAGGATGATGATGGGGCTGCTGCTGCTTCTGCTGCTGATGATGATGGCAACTTGATGGGGCACTGTGTGTGTGTGTACGTCTGGTGGAGACACCGAAGCCTGCCTAATTATTTAAGATCAAGGAGACTGCCATGCAGGAGTGGGGTGTGTGGGGTGTGGGGGGGGGGCCTGCCATTTCAAGTCAACGCCAAATGCCAAACAATGGAAATTAAGGGCCAAGTCCGAGTCGAGCTCTGATCTAATGATGTTGTCTCACTTGGCCCTGTTCTCTGTTCTCTGTTCTTTGTTCGTCTGTTCCCCGTGTCCTTTGGCTATGTTTCAATGTTATTAATGATGCCCTATATGACACACATAAACACAGATGCACAGATGCACAGATACACAGACACACAGATTCTCTGCCACACACACACCCCGCACAGACACCTCTTTTTTTTTGGTTTGAGTTTTGGCATCCATTGCCTTTAAATTATGCGCCATATTTTCTGTCAGGGTTTTTTTTTTGCTCCGCCCCCCTCTCGCGCTCTTCGTCACGTTTAGGCAGATGTCGGATGTGGTATGCTTTTCCCCTAATACACACACACTGAGGGGCAGGTGGGGCAGGGCCTAGTGGGCGGGCGCGAAATGAACGATTGAACCAACAAACAACAACAGCAACAGCAACGACTGTGTGGCAGTGGCAGTGGCAGGATGACGACGATGCCAGCCAGCACACGGTGAAATCAATGTGTGTGATTTGCCAATTATGTGGGTTATACGTGTATCTGTGTGTGTCTGTTTGTGTGTGTGTGTGTGTGTGAGAGAGAGGGAGTGTAGGGGTGGCTGGGGTATTGGCCTCGTCATTACCGCTGTTTCCATTTCCGGCAGACAGCAGAGAAGCACAGGCTTCGATGTCAATTTCATAAGCAATTTACGCAGACATGGAGTCAAGGCGAGAGAATCGAAGAGAGGAGCAAGCGAGGGGCGGAGGAAAGGTAGAGCAGAGAGAGAGGGATAGAGAGAGAGAGAGAAAAAATCCCATTCGATTTGCCAACTGTTGAAGGGCCCCGCATCACGTTTTTCAAGTGTTGTGCTGTTCGGGGAAATTTGTGAATCCCCCGTTCGAAAGCCGTTGTATAATGAACTAATTTTGGATTCAATGAGACACAGAGAGAGAGAGGGAGAGGGAACACCCCCCAACAAGATATTCGGTGGAACAGAGCCTCTGCTGGGTCCTAATTATTGTCCTGCCATAAACAACTGCAAAGATACATCCAAAAAAAGGGGGGACAATAAAGAGGGAGAGAGAGAGAGAGACAAAGAGCAGGACAAAAGTAATGGCCGCTATAATTCACAGTTACTTATTGTTTATCTGTTCGTTTTGGCCAGCTCAATGTGGGCCATAACTTAAATGGTGGCCAAAGCATCCTTCGCCTTTCCTTTTTGTCTGGGCTTCCCGGCGTTCGATTTTATGGCAAAACCCAAACAGCCGCCCACTCCCACTCCCACTCCGCCCTTCCCCAAGCCATTCTTCTGCCTCATTGGGGGCATGGGCCCCCATGCCCCTTCCCGAAAGTGGCATGGTTTGTCTGTGATTTAAATGATGCGAATTAATTTGGAGAATTTTCAATCTACCCCTCAGCACGCCCCCACCCTCTCGCTCCAGTAATACACACTTGCAACCTGTGCAACAAGGTATGTGGCAGTGGCGGGGTAGGTCTATAAAAGGGCAAGGTCTCTCCGGGAGAGACAGGGGCAGCTGTGCTGCCTTACCCTCACGTTCAATATACCTTGCCATGCAACAATGGCCGGGGATAAGGAGCCGCAGCAGCAGCAGCAGCAACAACACCACAGCAGCAGCGGCAACACCACAGCAGCAGCGGCAAAAGATGAAAAAGGAAAGCGAGGAAAACAATTGCCAGGCTGAAGCGAAAACAAGGCCAAGGAAAATCTCAGTGTACACATAACCGAAAGCCAAAATCGTGGCCATAACTATGTGCGGCATCCACAGAGAGAGAGAGAGAGAGAGAAAGGAAATGGCAAACAGACAACAAAATAAAAAACACAACAGAGAAAACCAACAAAAAAAAAAGTCAAAAAAAGTCCAAAAATACAAAAATAAAAAACAAAAGGCAACACACAAAACAATGCAGTTCGAAGGGTGGCAGGGGTTGGGGATGGGGATGCTACAGACGAAAAGCAGATTGCATAAAAAATAGTTGAAGAGCCGGACAGCAGCAGCAGCAGCAACAGCAGCAGCAACAAGAGGCAGCCACCACATTGGTGGCAAACATCTCTTTTGCGGGCGGCGGGGTCTTTGGTCTTTGCGGAGGGGAGGGTGCCAGCGGGGGCTGTGGGGCGGTGGGGGCCGGGCGGCACCAGGAATTGAGTGGGCGAAAGTTTAAACAACTATTTATTATAAAATAAAATACAACAAAATAACCAAATGAAATAAAGGAAGAAGCTGCGGCTGCAGGACGAGCGTAACGAATTACTGAGGCCCTGGAAGGGTTGAGAAAAGAGAGGGAGTACTTCCCTGGTACTCGGTTCTTTTGGGGATCCATTCAAGGCCGTCCAAGGGCCATAACTTCCACAAATATCCAGCGATTCATGCGATGGCAAGAACTGGCTTGTTTTTCCAGTTAATCCGTAGAAAACTTTACCTATATTCCCTCGAATATGTTCTTCCCACATGAAATATGGCCTCAAAGTGCTTGACAGACAATGAGAGACCCATTAGAGCACCCTTTCCTCTAGATAGACATCTTTTTACAGGGTATAAAAACTATTTAACACATTCACACACAGACAAAGGGAGGAGGGGGGGCCAGAGTGGGGGATAAATGGAAACAGACAACAGCTGAGCGTGAAGGTGGCACGGCATCAGCGTTTTTTTGTATTTTTTGGGACAGCAGGGGGCCTCTGGCCAAGGCAGACCACAGCAGCGGAGCAGGGGCAGGGGCAGGGGCAGGAGCAGGAGCAGGACCATCCAATCCATCCATCCAGTGCACAGATGAGAGAGCACACAGCGGATGGAGCCTCCGCTCGAGAGCAGAGCCAGAGCCAGCGCCAGAGCCAGAGCCAGAGCCAAAGGAGCAACTTTTACGTGAAAATGTTCAAAATTTAATCAAATTAAAGTGAATGCGCCGCAGGCGAACATATTTCGCACGCGTCCTCTGGATGGATGCCGCCGCTGCTGGGAGAGGGACAGAGACAAAGAGATATCCTGCTGCTGCTGGTGCGAGGAGGCGGAGGATAACAGCTCTGCTGCGGCTACGTTCGCTACATTGCTGCGGCGTAAGTTTAATATGTAAATTGTTTTTACTCCACTCTCCCCCACACGCCCCCACACACACACACACGCGCTCGCTCCACGCCCTGCAGCGGGCCGCCCTGCGGCATCGCTCCCACTCGACATTAAGTGGTTATCATAGCCATTTATGAGGCTGTTAAAAAGTATCTCATTAAACATAAATGGCCGCCCGCTCAACTAGAACAGGAATAGATACAGATACGGGCATAGATGCAGATACTCCCACAAAATATTGAGAGAGAGAGAGAGAGAGAGAGAAGGCAAAACCCCGAATCCTGAATTCTGAATCCTGAATCCTGAATCCAAAAGCGGTCGCAGATGTTTCAGCGGTTTTCATATGTGGGTTGCATGCATGCCATGCCCCAAGAGGCAGGCCACCGTGTTCAATTCCCATTTTACCCACACACACGACACACAGACACACAGACGCACACATACGTGGATATTCTACCGAAATTCCGTTTACCTGTCAAACTTTTGCCATTTGTGGCCAACATATTTTGAAGTTAGCCACCACCCAGCCTCCCCACACACAGCAGAGCATTCTTGCCCCTGCCCTCATTCATGGGGGAGCCGAGCCCCCAACGTTTATGCCTAAACTTTGTCAATTATTTGCGGATTTAACATTTTGTAGCTGGTGCGGATTTTGATTTTTGATTCGAGTTTAAAACAGAGCAACAACAATACCCACAACCGAAGAGGGGGCCACATCCTTGGACTGGAACTAAAATGTATCTCATGGCTTCATTTGGGACGACCCTCCGCCCACCATACGACCAGCGACAGAGCGGAGGAGGAGTCAAAATTGATGAAAATTCAAGGGAAAATTAAGAGACACACTTCTCGGAATTGAATTGTAGAAATATACTAGAGACTGGCACTACTATATGTATTTTTCAGGAACTTTCAGTTAACATTCTTTTGGAAATTCGCATCCAAAATTCATGAGAAATTGAACCCAAATTGAAACTGCAATCACGAGTCGAGGAACAGAGAACAGAACAGAACAGAACAGCTCTCCTCTCCTCTCCTCTCCATTCGAATTTCTCCAGAAATTGCCATTGCAAGTGAGGCAAAAAGAAGCTTAGAAAACGGGCAGCGGAACGCAGCAGAATGCTGGCCAAAATGTTATATCAAATATAATTGAAAGGAATTGCATTTTAGAGGAATATCCTTGCACGGGTAGTTGGTACCAATTCCATGGAAATCTTCAACTTTTGCCCTTTAAACAATTTCCATCATGAAAGGGAATTTTGCAGGCAATCTTATGGGATCTCGGACTTGCGGCATCTTCAATCGAGGCCTATTCCTCTTAGCCCTGTGCTTGAGACCTCTGTCTCTCCAAAGCCTCTCCTTTCTGATTAAAGCTTCAGAAAAGATGGAAAAAATGGCCTTTAATCAATGCCACCAGGTTCCAGGCTGCACCACCAAACAGGTAGCCAACTGCCACAGCCCCTGCGCCACCATTAGCGGAATTTTGTTCCAATCAATAAATATTTATACATACATATATATTTCTATTTTTTGTAGATATTTATTTATTTTTTTTGTTTTTTTTTTTGGGAAATATCAAATAACTATCAATGCCGTCGCACAGTTGCAAATGCCACTTGCAAGTGCCGAAGTCACTCGCAACAAATTATCAGCGGAGACGTCAACGGCACCTGTCGTGTGCCCCATCTGCCGCCCCCCTACCGCCCCCATCTGCCAGCCCCCCTTTCAGAGACAGTTGTTGTCTGTTGGACAACGAATATTGGCATAAAAAATCCCCAAAAAAAGAACGAGAGGCAGGTTAGGGGTGTTTTCGGGGGGTCGAAGTGCTCGATACCCTTGGAGAGCGAATACTAAAGTTCCTATGCGATTTGGAACAGGAATATATGTATATATAGATATATACTTAATGGATTCCGGAAATACTTCATTAGGGGTTCTGTTTTCTGTTTTCTGTTGTCCAAACGGCACTTTCAAGGGTATATGTCCTGGCAAAAGAGACTCTCAAATCAAATGAAATGCAGACAGAACGACAGATAAGGACAACAGCAGAGAAAGAGAAAGAGAGAGAGATAAATGGAATGGAGACAAAGATAGAGAAAGCGAGTAGACAGACGATGATTGTTGACAGTTGATGGGGCAACAACAGCTCCACTTGCAATTTTCCAATTTGATTATTTTGCCAAGAAGCTAAATAAATATATTTCTATGTGCCATTTCTATATGCAAAAGGGGTTGACAGGGGGGCAGTGGCAGTGGCAACGGCAGTGGAGGTCAAGCAGCACCTGGCGTTGCATCACCCTCTCTCTCTATCTCTCTGTCTCTCTGTCTCTGTGTGCCGTTTATTATGCGTAGAAAGCCCGGAGAAAGTTCCTACAAAAGTAATAACGCCACAGAAAAGTTCAAACTTCAATTGAAATAAATTAATTTCAACATTCGGACTGACAGACAGGCGGACAGGCGGACAGGCGGCAACTAACTCGACAATTACACACACACTGCGGAAAGAGACAGTCCTAGAGAATCACAGGGCGAGAGAGAGAGAGACAGAGAGAGACAGAGAGAGAGAGTGGCTCTGAACCGCCACATAAAATAGTTTGAAGAACTTTCCTTGTCTCTGTCTCTGTCTCTGTGTCTGTTTTTTGATTTGGTGCCGGTTGCCCTGTGCCCCACGTGCCACATCTCTTTTGTTGTAAATGTAAAATAATAACGACAAAATTGCACTTTCAACTTTTCGACTGCCGCTCTCTCTCTCTCCCCTCTCGAGCTCCATTGTCTGCACGGGAAAGTTGAATTAATCGAGGGCATGCCACACGCCGGTGGCAGGAGGTGCCACACGCCCCCCCCAAACAGCAACTGAAACTGCAGTCAGACGCATACTTCCGACATAGTTTGGCTGCCTCTCGACGACTGTTTCATCTTGATTGATTACATATTTTACAAGTTATTGCACACACACACACACACACACACAGAGGGCAGAGGTGTGTGTGTGGGTGGTGCAGACGTGTGAGAAATACACGGTATTTATTAGATTTATGGCTTGGCTTTCATGTCTGTTTCGGTTATAATGGGATTCTGCCCCAAGAACTGTATTCAGACACAACTTTTTAATGTATTGGAAATTCACTTGGCATCCCCCACTCTGCCACTCTGCCACTCTCTATCTCTATCTCTCTTTCTCTTGTGAAATGCTGCAACATCGCATCCGTGTGGCAGGCAGCACCCGTAGGTAGAAGAAGATGAACAAAAAAAAGGAAAACTCATGTCGAGAAGCGGTAAGCTGTGGCAATTGACTGAAACTGCCGGTTTAAATTAGAAAAGTTTGCACAATGTAAGTGTACAACTCCCACCCAACTCTGCCACATGCCACACACACACACACACAGACAGAGGGAGAGAGAGAGAGACAAGAGACAGAGGCACATTCGAGCGTGTTAATTTAATGGAAAACGATGCCACAGAACAGAGAGGCATTGATGGGCTTGAGGAGGATATGTGTGTCTGTGTCTGTGTTTAGAAACGAAATTTGTCAAAGAAATGGAACTTCCGAACTTCAGAATTGAGATTTTGAGGATGATTTTTTGGGGCAGGAGTCATAATTCGCCCCCACCGCCACAAAAACAGATAGTTTAGGTATTTTCCTGGACTTTCCACCAGTGGGTACCGCCTCAAACCTCATTTGCCCCCAAGAAAAGACAGATAGGGTATCCACCAGTAATCGAGCGATAATCCCGCCATATATTCCCTTTTTTTAGAGTCCGAAACGAGTCTCAGTGAACGATGAAACCATAATCCAGGAACTAAACTACTGCCAGTCCTCGCTTGCCTCCTCTGGAGTCCCGAATCCCAACTAGCATCGCCAGAGGGGGCTCCATGAGCCGTGGACTGTAATCAACTCATTTTGCCGCATGAATATCCCTGCCACACTTATCCGTGCTGGCAAAGCGGCAAAAACAAGTTTATCTCCCCGCCATAAAGTGAGCCGTACTCTGTAAGCCGTACTCCAGTCCGCCACTTCCGCTGGGCGAAATCTATGCGTATAATCCACTTATAGCCGCACCGTACGGACGGGCTCTTGTACGCACCTCAACTCCGACATTAAAGGATTTCCCCCACTCGACATTTTTTCCATGCACGCACTCCACAGACACACAGAGGGGGCGGGAGTGGGGAGAGTGAGGAGAGGGGGAGGCGGAAGGACCCCCCACACATGCACACACACGATTTCTTTTGTTCCGAACAAACAGTCATAAATCCTAGCCCCAAGTTCAAACTGTATCTGGTTTTGGGGCCCCAGCATTCTGTAGATTCCATTTTTTCCGTTTCTTTATTTTATGTGGCACTTATATGGGGCAGGCAGGACACAGCAGCGTGCCCCAAAAAAGAAATCCATTTCACTTATTCCTCATGCACTTTTATGGCTCTAGTCCGCCGTCGCCGTACAAAATTTTGCACATTAAAAGCGAACTTTTTTACATGACATATGTATGCCAGAGTTGGAGCCCCATCCATGCCGCTCCGTGCCGTGCCGTGCCCCATCTTAGCCCACTTTTTGGCTTCTTTTTGGCCAAATGTTGCTGGCTCTTCCGCCTTCTCTTTTTGAGGGAGGGGGCGCTGTCCCTCGGCTAACTGTGTCCCCCTCCACACTTGTTTCCTGCTGGACCTCTCCGCTGTCCCATTCCTGGTCATAAATGGCCCCCTCTTCTGCCCCGTTCCTGGTCATATACGAGCCCCTCTTCTGCTCCATTCCTGGCCATGTATGAGCCTCTCTCTTGCCCCCTCTGTTGGCCGCATATAAAGCTTACTCAAATATACATTTCATATTCATGGTGAGGCGCTTAAAAAGCCAAGAAATTAACTCCGGAAAAGTGTGGAGAGAGCTGGCAGCGATAGAGTCGATGGGACATGTGTGTGTGTAGCGAAAAGCCCCCACCTAGCAGTGGTTGGGGATTAGGGGTAGAGGCCTACTTAGCACCCCCTTTCCCGCCGAGAGTTTTCCATGGGTTTTCCACACTATTTTGTGCTTAGTCGGCGGCTCATCTGCATTTTATGGTCCAAAAAAAAAAAAATCATCATCATTTTTTCGCATTTCATTATGGCGCGCACTGTATGCGTGTGTCGCTCTCTTCCCCCCCCCTGCTCAACCTTTCTCTAGTGAAAACTTGGAGCAGCGTCATTTAGTATGCTTCATTTCATTATGTCTCCCCAGCCCCTGCCCCTGCCCCTCCCCTGCTCCTTCTCTCTGTCTCTGTCTCTGTCTCTCATTTTGAAAAACTCTTAACTTTCGCTGCAACCGCAAGCATTTTGGGGCCGCATTTTGTGGGCAATCCTTCTGTGTCCTGGTTCCTGGTGCCTGGTGCCTGGTTCCCGTTCTGGTGCTGCTTCTGGTTCTGGTTCTGGTTCGTCCCTAGCAAACGGTGCGAGAAATTGTCCTCTCTTTTACCTCCATTTCCCCGTCTTCGCCCTCCTTAACCGCTTTTCCTTGCGCCATTTCCCTATGCCTTTCCTTTTTGCTTTATTTTTTTTATTTTCTTCTTTTTTTTTTTTTTTTTTTTTTTTTGGATGTCGCTTGCAGCTTTCTTTCCTTTGCTTTTTTTGTTGTTGCTGCCTCCTGCGTGGCAGAAACTCCTTTGGGTGTCTCTGCCATTTGCCTCGCACTAAGCCTGTCTCTCCCTCCCGCTCCCTCTCTCACGCTCCTCGCTCCTCGCTCTGTCTCGCTCTGTCAGTCATTTTTTCCTCGTAATTTTCATAAGCAGCCGTTAGACGTTGGATTTATGTTTTTAAACGCCTTTTAATATGCGAGAGGATATTCGCGCGTAGCTGCTGCCTGAATCCCCCCAACAAGACACAAAGCCACTCGGCAAATGCCGCATAGCCACCGTGGTCCTAGCCTGCCACCACTCACCACCTCACCACTCACCCCTCCATGCCACATCCGTGGCACCATCTTTATCCTTGCTGGCGCTTCTTCCTCCTTCGTTCTTGTTCTTCTGCTGGCTTCTGGCTGTCGTTTCTTGGTAACGCGCCGCAAATCCAGTGAGAATGCGTTTAAAAAAATATTATAATAATAACATTACGTAAATAATTGTTGGCTGCTGCTGCTGCCGCTGCTGCTGCTGCTTCTGCTTCCAGGGGGTGGGGGTGGGGAGACAGGCTGCTGAGTGGGTTCGGTGGTTATTGCAGGGTGCCAGGCACGCGCCGCTGGAATAGCAACGGAAATCAGCTGCGTGTTGATAAGCACGCATAGCTCTGTAGAGGCGGAGGCGGAGGCGGAGGCGGACACAGGAGGAGGGGCAGTAGGTGCTTGTAGCATGGGGCATGGGGCAGGCTGAACAGCAATTCGAAGGGGGGGCTGGAACCGTAGCTGGAAGATGGAGCCTTCTTCGAGTTTGTTTCCTTCTTCTGCCAATGTATCTGTATCTGTGTCTGTGTATCTGTGTATCTGTGTGTATGTAACATTTTGCGTGCGTATTATGGTGTGCTTTGCGGTTTGTTGTACCAGGAAAACGCGTTCAATATCGCAGCCGCTAGACGAAGGGCGGAATATACTACCAGACAATTCCAAGAACTTCCAATGCACTATATTTACTATATATAGCCATAGAGCCTGCAATTGATGCGATTAAAGGATTCCAGGAAGACGGGAACCCCCTCCCTGATCAGATTCGATGGACAATTGAATGAAAACGGTACTTTATTGCCATTTAAATGCCATTTCAGCAATAACAAAGGGCATTACATCAATCACAACAATTAAGGGACGTGTACTTCTGTCGAAAAATGAATAATTCCCTTATTTTCAATAATTCGAAAACAAATTGCAATCAAATGCACAAATTTCGCTTTACTTAATTCGCCCTTTATTTATTCCCCTGAAAAAACACACACATCTATTTTGGTGTTGTTTAATTGTGTTTTCTATAATCGAATAATGCCCACATTGACCTCGATTTAGGCTTAAACGACAAAAAAAAAAAAAACCAAAACCAGAAACCGAAATAGTTTATATTGTTTTTTTTATAAAGGGGAAAATCGAATGAAATTAGTTTGGGGGAAGTCTCTTTGTGGCATTGGGCACTTTGCTTCTCCTGTTAGCCAAAGGATCCTTCTTTATTGCAGAGAATATTGTGTCTCAAGAAGGTAGGGGCGGGGGGGAAAAAAACCCCAAAAACACAGAGGCACATTTGTAACGCGCTGTCTAACCGGTCTCAGGAGATGGAGCAGGCGAAGGAGGAGCAGGAGCGCCCAAAAATGTGCGTGTGAGAGAAATTGAGAAAGGCAGAACCAAAAAAAAAAACATGAGAGAAAAAGAAAAAAAAAGACAGGGTAGAGCTCTGCCTGCGGACAGAAGCACCTCACACACCACTTCCTCCCCTTCACTTTTTGGCGAAAATTTTGTTGTCATCATCACTTTAAGAGAGACAGAGAGAAGGAGCGGCAGAGGAGGAGAAATGGTGGGTGACGCTGAAGGTAAAGTCCTGTAGACAGGGGAAGCCAAAGCCACCGACGCCTGTCAGACACAAAGTTATCTTCTTTCCTCCCGCACCCCGCCACCCCACAGCCCCACAGCCCCACAGCCCCTCCACGCGGTTTTTGCAGCCTGTTTTCGTTGTTGCGTTTCCTCGCTTTTTCCTGTGGTTGTTGTTGTCATCTTCCGTTTTTAATTTCATCTGCCATTTACTGCTACTTATGACACATCCTTTTTTGCCGCGGTCCCCCCACTTCCACTTCCACTCCATTCACAGAGCCACCAACAGGACAATCCACAGACCCCCCAATTCACAGAACCTGAATTCTGAAGGAGTCTCCACAAAAATATCTGTATCTGTCCCATTTTTGGTATTTCTGTTTCCCTTTTTCCTTCTTCATATATTTCCTTTTTTTTCTTTGGTATTATTATACTCTTTCAGGAGGATATGACGATTTGGAAAGTGAGAAAGTTAAACAAATTCGAAGCAAAATAAAGACAGAAGCTACGCACCGTTTCGTCGCTTCACACGAGGCTTCGTATTTGCTGAAAGAGCGAGAGTTCGTCGGGCCAGCCGAGTGCGGCTTGTTGTTTGTAGCGCAGCAGCTCGCAAACGCAGCGAGCATGATCGGACATGTTCGACAGAGAGAGAGAGAGACACCGAACATGCTCTCAATGCAAGAATCGCAGCAGCTCGGAATCGGAAGCCGAGTGTCGCGCTTTATTGTTGTTGTTGCTGTTGCTGAGAGAGCACTGGAGCGACGGAATTGCGAGAGCATTTGTTGTGCCGTGAGAGCGAACAAAGCCTCGTAGATCAAATGAAGATCAAACTGCACTGCGCGCTCGTAACGGAATACAACAAAAATGCCAGAAGAGAAGCTCCGTCTCTCACGGACATACATACATACATATGTACATATGTATGTAATTTCGTATATTCTCAGGCAATTTTCAAAGCCATTTGTTTCCCTCTGTTTAACTTTTCACAAGGCTCTAATTTGCAATAAACTGTACAACAAAAATCTTGTCATTATTTCATATACCTAAAACCTATAGGAAATACCCTAGGAATCATTGGTTCAAATAGTTATTAGGTTTTAAGACATTGTTGTTCTACATTTCTATATTTTTTTTTTCCATTGCCGTTTCATCAAAAATGCATGAAAATTGGATCAAAATATCATATAGCACTCAAGGAATCAATGTATTCTATAGGGTATACAACGCTTCGACTTTAGAAACTAGATTTCGTTCGCATTTTCTTGCTGTATTTTTGGTAGGAGATTGGTACTTACCTTGGGATGTGCACGTCGCGGAAAAGCTACTTTTGGATCGACCTGCGGAAGAGAAGAGGAGACAAACGTGAGCGAAAGAGAGATAGCGTGAGTGGGAGGAGATGGGGGACAACGCAGAGGGAGGGAGGGAGCGGGAGAGAGAGAGAGTGTGGGGAAAAATCGTATGCTTAATGACATTTAAATGAAAAGAACATTTCGCGCAACTCTTCATATTAATAGCGTAGCATAAATCTTGCATAAGCCCTGCACTGCACATTAAATGAAATTGCCCCAAAGTGGAGGCATGATGCCACACAGGGGGGGTGGCTGTGACTCTGACTCTGACTGTGAGTGTGGCAGTGGCAGTGGCTTTGGCTGTGGCAGTGGCTGTGCCAGTGGGTGGCGGTGGCGGTGGCTCTTCAAGCTGAGCACGCACGAATTAACGCGTAACAAATTGCTCGGCCAGCGGGCAAAAGGCAGAAAGGGGGGGATGGCGGATTGGGGGATAGGACACTGCCGCAGAGGGAGAGAAAAAAAGAGAGAGAAAAACGAGAGATTTCTCTCCTTTGCGACTTACGCCAATAAGCAGCGTCATTAAAAATAATTAAAAATCATAAAAATTCAATTTTAAGCACTTTTTTTGCTCTCCTCTGATTTTGCTTCTTTTTCTCCTTCTCCGGGTTGGTTTTTCCTTGTGGCTTCCACATTAGTGGGGGCGAAGCCTGAGAGACAGCTCGTCTTGACAGGTCCCCACCCGCCTTCAATGCAGGGGGAGGGGCGGCATGGATGTATCCTTGGGATCTGCGACTAAATCTCAGCCAAACTGAAGTGCTTCTGTTGCAGTATCTTAAGCCAATGAAGTGGTGAGGGAAGGGGGAGGGGAGTGGACTGGGCGGAAAATTACTGGCAAAATGGGCTCAAGGAAGCAACGCAATATCCTCTGGCGAAATCACAGATGAAAAGTTGTCACAGGACACGAATGTGACTAGGACCTAGGCAGGGCATGCGGCAGCGGGGGCTGGCTTCTCTCTCCCTCTCTCTCTCTCTGTGTGTGTGTGTGTGTGTGTGTGTACCGTGTTGATTTCCTGTGTTGCAGGACAGAAAACGGGAAAAACAACGGCAGCCGCATGGCGGGAAATTGATTTTTAGATTAAAATTAAAACTAATCAGCGTTGAGTGCGGCACGATAGAGAGAGCGACAGAGAGAGAGGGAGAGAGAGAGAGGATGAGTGAAAAGTGGGCAAAAGTGGGTGTGAGGCTGGCCCGCTTTTTTCGGTGGAAAAATACATCAGGCCGAAAAACCGTAACGTAAAATGAAATAAAATGAAATTCATTTTCGTTTCGTTTTCGTTGCTGTGCAGCCAAACGGAAACACGGAGAATCCCTGACCATTCAGGGAAAAATCAAGGAGACCGAGGAGCGGCGCGGCGGCGGGAATATGTATATCCTGTACACACACACACACACATCCACGATATATCCAGCATATACACACACGCCTATGTATGTGAGTGCAGTTTTGCAAAAATTACACATAAATGCGAGAGGGTAATGCGCATTTTATTTACAGTTGGAAAGGCATATTCAAAAAGCCTGATCAACTGGACATCGGCTGGAAGGACATCCATCCAGCAACAGCGACAGCGACAGCGACAGAGGAGCTTCACTTAATTAGGCTAATGCCAATGCGGCGTATGCGTAATGCGTATGAAATGCAATTACGGAAGAGTCTTCACTGTACGCGGGGATGTACATATGTAGCTGTGGATTGGGCGGACAGTCGGCTAATCAAAAGCCGCATTTTTTTGTTCGTTTTTGCAAAAACCCCCAGCGGATGCTGATTTTGGTATTCCTCTGAATGGAGATCCTTGTAAAGTGAATGATAGTGATAGCGATGAGATGGATATGCCATCTGCCCCTCAAAGGGCCATGATTAAGACCATCAAGAATAGCAAACAATTCGATGAACAAATATCTGTAGAAATGGCAGGACTGCGAGGCGATACATATGTATCTCTTTGAAATATTATTCATATAATATACAATCGATCTGTAAAATACAGATAAAACCAGCTGCATCTTATGGAATTCCCCGCTTCTTCTAGTTCTGAACTTAAAGATCGATATTTTATCCAATAAAACAAAAGCCACTTCTCTTATATAGAGACCCTATTGAACGCCTTCGGATAAACTCCAGAGATATAATAAAACACAGATAGTTTATAGATTTATTCGCATCCTGGGCTTCCCGGGCTTCCAGCATAGGAGAGAAAGGTCAAACAATCGATGTTCTGATTTCTGATAATCGCAGCAAAGAAATTTATTCGCTAAATTCTCCAAAATAAATCTAAAAAAAAAATTAAATAAATTATTCAACAAAAACGGAAACATTCTGGAAGGATTTTCCACCTTCTTTTCGGGGAAAGTACGATTAAATCTGCGTCTCCATTAAACTTAAATTTCCAATACTCTTCTAGGCTGAAAGGGACTGGGCATGGGGCTACTATAGTATGTAGAGGGGTTCTAAAATTACGGACTTTTACTACCAGAAAGATACTTTTGATGGCACCCGAAATTTCATCAACTAATCATAATATTCTCCCCTGAACAACACAAAAAAGAGCCACCATTGCAGCTCATTTGATGTGCTTTTGCCTCGACCCTCTCTCCCTCTCTCCCCTCTCCTCCGCCCCACTCTTCTCTCCTGCACTCTTTCAGGTAATTAAAAATTGTTTGGCCTTTACATCACCCTATCCCCCGCCTCCTTCTCTGCGTTCTGCGTTCTGCGTTCTCCTTCTACTTTTTATTTTTTTGGCAACGATTTTTTATGGTAGTTTTGCTGTTGTTGTTGTTGTTGTTTTTATTTGGCAGAGACACTGTTATGCTTTGACTTTCTAATTGCTGTCAATAAACGTAGAGTAGAGTAGACGAGAGGAGAGGAGGATTCATAGGCCATAGAGAGCAGGGGAGAGAGAGAGGGAGAGAGCTGGGAGAGAGAGAGGCTCACAATTTTATGTTGATGATGAGATGACGTCGCGCCACTGCTTTTGAGCAAATATTTTGCATAGTTTTCCCCAAGTGGGGAGTCTTTTTTGTTTTTTTTGGGGGCAAGATAAACACACAACAAAAAATGAGTGGAAAATAGTGAAAATAGGGATATAACTCAGGTTTATGCTAGTAGGGGGGATGGGGATGGGGCTGGCTACCACTGGGTGTATAACGGTAACGATAGGGTGTATAACGGGGCATATGGGGTCTATAAACATTCAAACATTTACCTTTTTGCCATCCAGCTCGTGTGTGCCTTGGGTGAGTACCTTATCCACGCTATTTGGATCGCTGAATGTGACAAAGCCAAAGCCTCTGCAACGACAAGGACGTACGAAAAAAAGAAGAAAAAGATAGCTAGATAGATAGATAGACAGATAGATGGATATGTGTATGTGTATGTATGTGTATAAAGTGTGAGAGAGAAGGGTTTGGAGAGATATGTTGGAGAGAAGCTCCTGCAAATATTTGCACAACCAAAAGCAGACGGAGACGGAGATGGAGACGGGAACGGAGACGGAGACGACGGTGCGAGGTCCTCGAGAGGCAAGTAACTGAAACTGAACCTGAATCAACGGAAACGAGAGAACCGACCCAGGACGGACGGGGCAAGGGGTTTGGCGAGGGGTGGCAGGGGGTTTCAGGGGGAACTGGGACCTGCTGCCATCGTCAGTTTAGCACGTGCGCCAATTAGGCGCTCAAATTACATCAAAATATTGCCAGAGCGACAGAGAGAGAGAGAGCGAGAGGGGGCAGGCAGGCACTGGGAGGTGGCACGGAACTCCTGGCTCCCCTTTTCTTTTTTTTGCCGAACAGTTCGAAGCCGCTAACGGCAGACGCTTACAAGCCATTACACTCTGCCCCACTCTCGCTCTCCCTGTCTCCCTGTCTCCCTGTCTCTCTCTGTCTCTCGTTCGTGTTGTGATAAACTTATTCTTGTTAAATATTTAATTAAAATGCTTATTATCTCGCACTGCATTTTAATGAGTCTCCCATGCCACCAAAAACCGAAACTCGGAGGCTGAAACCAGAGCCAGAGCCAGAGCCAGCAGCGAGATTCAGAGAGTCAGAGAGTCAGAGGCACAATCCACAGCCAGAATGAGGCACAGAGGCACAGAGTCAGAGGCAAAAGCAGCATCATCAGCCAGACAGCAGCAAAAAGACAACAAACCAGTTCAGAGATTTTTGGCTATGGCTGTGGCTGTGGGCTGCCGCTCTTCCACCTCCCACCACCTGCCACACACCCATTTAAGCTCTCTGTCTCTGTCTCTGTCTCTGTCTGTCCCTGTCTGTGTGGCACGTTTATGTTTATTTGAGTTTTGCCACTTGGCAGCAACGCTTAACGAGGCATCTCCTCCTGGCCTTCTTCTTTCAGACGCACCACCGCACCACCGCACAGTACAGGCCATAGCCCAGACACATGCTCGTATTTGTCTTGCTCTTTTAAGCCCAATCGTGCCACCACCCCAAAACAGTCACCCCTGATCCCTAGTCCGACAGGCCCCCCTTCTGCCAATCGGTATCCAAGAGGAGACCAAAAGAAGAGCAACCGCAAGCACAGACAGTAATTAACGACGATTCTATTGCAATTGTGGCAATTGTTACGGTACTGATTCCATGATTCCATGATTTCATGATTCCATGACTCTCTGGACATCCATGCCCATGCCCATGCCCATGCCCCTTCCTGTCCAGCAAGGTCACAGTGGGGCACTACCCCCGACAGTCCAGCGACTATCCTTGGGAGTCTAAATGGTCAACTGGTACTAGAATTACTATGATACACATCCTTGATGGCCCTTATTTTATGCATTAAAGGGGAAGACTCTTCGAAAGTGGACAAAATTACATATTAATAATAGATAGAGGAATAGAGGAAGGAGCCACAGGAGGAGCCATTTAGTACAGCAGAGGGCCAGGGGAGAATTACATATGTATGGTATTTAGTACTATTTTTGGATATCGGAAGGGTCTTATAGAGATAAATCTGTAGCTGTCCAGATACATTTATCACTGAAAAACTCAACATGAAAACCCATTGAATGTTTCCCTCTTTGAAGGGTTCTTCCAGGATACTCCGACGATTCTTTCACGTTCCTTTTACCCCTATATCTTATCTCTTAGCTCTATCTATGTTTGAGCCATCAAAGAATATCCTGCCACCACTTATCTTCCATAAACACTCAGTATATACTATTATATCACGAGAGATACCATCCATATCCAATCCAGAAGTCATTGGAAGCGTTCTGGGATCGAGGATCAGGGATCAATGATGGATTTCTGGCGATAGTGCTGGTGAATCGATGGCTGATTAGAATACGTACTACGTACTTTTTCTTGGCTTTTCGAAGCCAATACATATCGATTGGTTCTGAGCCGATAACGATTTACGTCGGCGCTATAGTAAGGAGTCTATCAGGCGCGTTCACCAGCACTCACAAAACATGATCGATCAGGATGGACTCCTGATAGACGATGCACGATCCATCGCCCATTATCTATCGACATACATACTCGCACGTTTTCTTTCAGGCACACTTCTCTATCGTCATACGCACGTACATATGTATTTTATATCATCTGCCCTGCCCCTTGTAGAACGTTGGAATCTATCTAAACATTTTAAATCTATCTAAATGCAAGTTTCTTTAGTATCACAGTATCATATAGCATTGTTTTCACTGTAATTGGACCTCTATAACACCCTATAAAATAGCATTCTATAGCACCTAGCTCTATGCAAGATATTCTATATATATCTTTCTATATTTAACCATCTATCTATCTATCTATCTATCTATGTATCTATCTATGTTTCTTGCTATCTATGTACCTATCTATCTATCTATATTAATCTATCTATCTCTATCAATCTATCTTTCTATCTATAGCTATATTTATATCTATATCTATATATCTATATCTATATCTATTTCTATCTATCTCTCTATATCTATCTATATCTATCTATCTATCTATCTATCTATCTAACCATCCATCTATATCTATCTATCCATCTGTCTATCTATCCATCTATCTATCTATCCATCTATCTATCTATCCATCTATCTATCTATCTATCTATCCATCTATCTATCTATCTATATCTATCTGTCTATATCTATATATCTATCTATATCTATCTATCTATATCTATCCATCTATCTATATCTATCCATCTATCTATCTATCTATATCTATCTATCTATATCTATCTATCTATATCTATCCATCCATCTATCTATCTATCCATCCATCTATCTATCCATCATCATCCATCTATCTATCTATCTATCTATCCTTGTATATCTTTTATTTAGTATCACTGTTTTTTCTCTTTGCTCTTGCAATATTTCTACTTTTGCTATTAGCCCTCTCCATTATCCCATCTATATCGTCTCTATATCGTCTCGATATCTGTCTCTGTATCGATTTATTCCCTTCCGTATGGACATGTGCCACTTAATCAGTCTATTGGGTATTCCACACTTAATTATTATTTAAGCTCCACTCCTAATCTCTCTCTCTCTCTCTCTCTCTCTCACGTTCTTTCATTTCCACTTTTCTCTCTCTCGTTCTTCGGTAACATTCCTTACATTTATTGCCTATACAAAGAAATCCTTAAACAAGAACAATTTCCTTGTTTGCGAAATTTATAAAAAAGATTTGCATATGCAAGAGGAGAAGAGGCAAAGAGGAGAAGAGGAGAAGAGGAAAAGAGGAGAAGAGGAAAAGAGGAAAAGCCTTTTTCCCAATGATTTGGCTTTCCATTTTGCCGTTCGAGTAACGAGTAACGAGAATCGAGAGTCATTATTATTATTATTGTACGAGTAGTTCTCCGATGGATTTTGGGGCGTTCTTTCTGGGTGGGGAGGGGTGTTAGTGGGAGGGGGATTCCTGTACAGCTGCTGCTGCTGGTGGTGCTGTTGCTGTTGCTGTTGCTGGTAACATGCCACAGCACGGGGCACTGTCTGGTACTCTGATATTGATATTCTCGCATTAAATAAACATTTTATCGTGATATTTATAGAACATCGAATCGAACAACAATTTGTGTCTGTCTGTGTGTGTGTGTGTCTGTGTGTGTGTGTGTGTGTGTGGGTATGTGTGGGTGTGTGTGTGTGCAATGTGCAATTTGCGCAGCAAAAAGAGGCCTCCTATCCTTTCGTGCACCTATTAATATTGATTTAAATGGGGGACGGGGGGAAGGATCTGATTCCCATCCCCCCCCCCAGCAGCAGTAGGACAGGACAGGGAGGTTGTATTTTATGGGCTAGGGTGGACTGTAAGGGTCGTAGGCGTAACTTCAATCCAATGTTCAAGTGGGTCACACAAAATTGCAAAACGTTGCAAGGCAGGCAGCAGGCAGGCTGCGGCAGGCAGCAGAGGAGGCTGAGGGAAAGTGCCACAAAGTTGAGGACAGAGATTGTTGCAATTGCTCTAGAGATACGGGATTGCACTGACATGAGGGGGGGCATGAGAGAGAGAGAGAGAGAGAGGGCGAAAGACTCTCAAAGTGAAAAGCCACAAATTTAAAAGGCAAAACTCAAAAATAATGTGTCTCCTGTGTGCAATTTACTCACAAATTCAGATTCAATTTATGCAACTCGAGGCAGACAAGACCCCCATGCCCCCCATGCCCCCTATGCCACCCTCCTTCTGCCACATGCCCCAAAAACGAAGGACAGAGACACCAACGAGAGGGGGAGAGAGAGAGCAAGGCTCTCCGGATAACAACAGAAATGTGTGTGAGACCGGAGAGAGAGAAAGCACCAGAGAGAAATGCAGAGACATTCAGGCTTGCCCCCTCCCCCGGGAAGTGGTGTGTGTGTGTGGCATGGGGCAGGGGGCAGGGGGGGGGTGTGTACATGCAACTTGGGTTGCTTGTTGAATTTTATAAAGCCGTTTCAGAATGCTAATGAGCGCCACGCACACAAGCCAAGGATGATGCTTGCTGCTTGCCTCAACCTGTGGCAACAACAACAGCAACAAAACGAAAAAAAAAAAACGAAAAAAGGGAAAAGGGTGAGTCTGCGACAGGTGAGCCACAGCCAGAGGCATGCTGTCGGCCAGGTATGATGCTGGTAGAATGGTGGGGAAGGGGGAGGGGGTGAGGGTGGGCGTGGCAATCATGTAACACATACAAAACACCGCAGACACGTACCAAAACATCGGAGCGGGCACACACACACACGAAACAGAGAGAGAGGGAGAGGAGAGAGGGGAGGGGAGAGGAGGGCGGAGGGGAGGTGCTTCTAAAAGCAAAATAAAAGTGTTATTTGAATTGAGGCAACAGCAAAGCTTGCAGCTTGAGCGTTGGGAAACTTTATCCCCCCCAAAAACAAGAGTTCCAGGAGCTCCGGCAACAGCCACAGCAGGACTCCTGCCGCCTGAATGTTGCCTGCTTCCTGAAGCCGGAGCTTACGCACAATTTAGCAAAACACAACTCTTGTGCATGTATTTAGCCCTTGCTCAGACACACAGATACACTACACTCGCATGACAGCAGATCCTGCAGATAGTCCCCTGTCCGTCCTGCAGTTTAGTTGGCGGTTGGCTTCCTGCGTCTTGCGTCTTGGATTACCGTAAATAATCTCACTAAATGAGTTACCAAAAAACGGTCAAAGTTCAACCATCAAGGTGTTGCCACACCACTCGACCCCCCACCCCCCAGCAGGGGATGTGTGTGTGTGTGTGTGTGTGTGCTTTTGTAATCGCAACATTTGCCTTTGGGGCGCCACACACACACAGATAACAAACATATGTCCAAGCAGCTTAGATCTGGATACTGGAAGGATGCTCCGAAGGATGCTCCGAAGGATGCTCCGAAGGATGCTCACGTGGAGGATGATGATATTCCACCGCAAGGCAATAACCAAAATCTGTAACTAAAGACCTCTCTCTCTCTCTGTCACTAGGGGCTAGGTGGGGGCTAGGGAGGGGCTTGTACTCAGGATTACATGGGGAAAATGGTGATTGGTTTTGTGGTTTTTCCATTCCATTTGATAGGCACATCTGAAGGAGTGTCTCTAACTGCAGGTAACCCCTGATGAACCCCCTTGCCCCTCTGGCCCCTCTGGCCACTCCCCACTCCACTCCGTTTTAATTGCCACAGCCTCTTGGGCCTCTGGGGCCTCTGTCGACCTCTCAGCATCTCTTTCATTTCGAATGACAAACTACTGAGAGAATTGCTCTTGAAGATTCAACGGAAGTAAGAAAACAATTGTCTCTGTTTCTCAGGCGTCTCTGCGTCTCTCTATCCCCCCCCCCCTCTCGTGACACTGTTGCAAGTTGCAGTCAAGGCTGAAAATGGGAAGTGGAACATTATATTGTCTATTCGTTGGCTCTAAAAAGCAACAGAAAAGCCGCAAGCCATGCCCTCAACCTTACAGAAAGAGACAGGGGCACAGGGGAGGCATGTGGCAGGCGGCATGCGGCATGCGGCATGGGGCAAGCAGCACGACAGGAACGAATGAAAGTAGCTGACGGCTAACAAAACTTTCAATCCCTCCATCGAAATGGATGATAGGGGGTGGGTGGGGACGTGGGGGACGGCAACGGCAACGCATATTCAAATGACTTTTTCGTGTAAAAATTTGCAGAACAAAACAAAACAAAAGGCATGCCTCAACCCGGACCCCGGACCCTCCAGCCTCTCCGCAGACGAAGGAACAATTGCAGAAAGGAATGCAACTTAAGACGACATTGCGGGGGCGAAGGGTGAGTGGGGGGGCTGTGCCCCAGATTGGTGGCAGGAGAACAAGAGGTGCCAGAGCGACTCAAGAGGCTCTGAAGCGCTGAAGCTTTGAAGCTGAGAGTTGGAGCAAGGGAGACTCCGCCAGAGACCAAAAACGAAGACGGAGGCGGTGGCCTGGCTGGCACTTCTCTAAGCCTTGGCTACAGCACAGAGGAGAGGGCGAGAGAGAGAGAGAGTCAACGTCAAAATCCCGAAGCGCACTAACAAGCACTTGCACGCCGTCGCCGTCGCCGTCGCCGACCCAAAAGCAGACCCTTCCTCCCATCAACAGATGAAGACGAAGGAGAGGCCAAAGGACCTGAGGACCTGAGACCGATGGCCCGCCCGGTCGCAGAGGCCTTTGTGCGGTCGTTTTTGTGCCCGAAAATGTTTTGTTATGCGAATACCCTGCCCTTGGCGGAGGCTTTGGGGCTATGGCTAGAGGGTAGGCCTATCCTCTATACGATCCCAGTATCTTTCAATCAATCAGGGAAAGATCTCTCTCAGTGGAAGCTTCACTAGCAGCATAAACAGGCGTTTATCCAGCGGATACTTCCTTTGAAACCTCCAAGATCCTATCTCCTTCAAATTTCATTGGGGTTTTCCCGGGAATATTCCTGGACACTGCCTGGGGTGTCGCTTATTCGATCCCAAAGATTGTCCAGGATTCTTTCTTAGCCTTCCGCCCCCCTCTGATCTGCCCCCTGCCCCCCTTTGGCCAGACTGCGCGCTGTCGTGTGAAGTGGGGCCGCGTGCATGAAACTTTCACAAGTGGCTTCCTGCCTTGGCTCTCTCCCACTCCACCCCCCCCCCCTCTCTCGCACTTTATAAGCCTACAACAGAGGCTGTGAATAGAGAGAGAGAGTGGAGGGGGCAGTCGAGACCGAGACACCGCCTATGCGCCATGCCCCATGCCCCATGCCCCATGCCCCATGTTCCCACACGCCTACACACACTTTTTGCACGTTTTTATGTGCCGCCTTTTGTCTTTGTTGCGTTGTCGTTGTTGTCGTTGTTGTCGTTGTCGTCCTGTCGTGTCCGTGTCGTTTTCCTGGGCACAAAAATGCATCCTTGAACACGCACACTTAACTGTGTGGAGGCCTGCGTGAGTGGCACAACCTCTTGCTGCTCCCCCCTTTTCTCTCCCTCTCTCTGCCCCGCTTTTTGGGCTAGCTCTTGTTTGAGGCTACTCAAGGCAGTGGCATGGAGACATTTAAGATGCGACGAGACGAGACGAGACTATGTTGCCACACCATCAACGAGAGTCCACCTCGAGAGTTTCGCTGTGTGTGCGTGCCCTTGCGTTGATGTGGCAGCTACCACGCCCCGCTCCCTCCCTCCCTCCCGCCCTATCTATGCCTTATCTATGCGGGCTCGTGGGTAATTTTATTAATCCCGAAAAGAAAAGAAAAGCCTTAAGAAAAAGGGGTTTTCCTTTTTTTGGGGGTGTGGGGGTGGGGGCTAAATATTTAAATGTCCTGGCGGCCATTATGTGGGAATTTATCGATTTAGTGACAGTTTAAGGACACACATTATGGCCGGCCATTTGTTATGTTTTTATGGGCATTCGGTGGCCTGATGCCCCCCGTCTTGCCTGCTGCTCTGCTGCTAATGTCAATTTTTGAGTGTTGTTGCCACATTAAATTTGTGTGGCAGCTGCCGCACACTCCCCGGGCTCTCTCCCTCTCTGCGACTCCCAGAAGAACGTCATTTAGTTGAGGCTTTCGGCTGCAGAAAGGTGACTTTATTTTATAATTCATTTTATTATTATTATGGAAAGTGCGGTGCCGAGCGGTGCGGCTTGTTGGGGCAAGCAATTACAAAGGGGAGAGATCCAGGCAGAGTGAGTGATTAGGGGCGGAGCCAGGAGCCAGGAGCCAGGAGGCAGGAGGCATCTGTCAGGAGGGAGTCTGTGGGGATCATAAAAATATGTATATTCTTTCATTCTTTTGGGGGGCTTTTTATTTTCATACAAAAAAAAAAATACAAACATAAAATGCGCATAAAAATGCGTCGCGAGCGGAGGGGGGAGAGAAGGGGGCGGGAGAAAAGCGCATGAAATAATCAACAGTAACAATGGCAGAGAGAGTGAGGGGGAGGGGGGGGTGGTAAATTAACGGGGGAGGTTGTGGGGGGCGGGGGTTTGGTGGAGTGCTTCCCCACACACGAGTTGACAACATCCGAGTATGTGTGTGTGTGTGTGCGTGTGTGTGTGTGTGTGACATCTCAACCAGCAATGGACCATGCCACTGCCACTGCCTCTGCTGCCTGCCTGCCTCTGCGATGGTCCTAATGGTCTTTTGCCTCCTGTAACTGACTGATGTTGATGCCACACACAAATACACAGAATGAGAGAGGCAGAGAGTGGGAAAGAGCAACGCCATAATTAATGATGAAAAATTGCTACCCACACACACACACACACACACGCATACGGACACATGGACACAGAACATATGCAGCAGCCGAGAGCCAAAAGGGGGGCCCTCGAGACGGGGGCAAGCGGCAGAAGTGTGAGAAAGCTGGAAAAACAATAATGAAAGGCCGCTCTTCAAACTGGTTCCGAATCTTAGGATACTCTCAGAATAAGCATCGCGAAAAGTACTTCAAAATCGATCCGCTGCCACCGAGGCCAACAAAAAACATTAAAAAACGAGTATATTTAGTCTTTTTCCGATTGAAATATTCATTTCATTCATTTCAGACATGTTTTTCTTTGCCATTATCCCCCATTAGAAAGGGGCTTCTCCCCAAAGTCTCCCCCAGATATGGAACTATCTAGAGGGAAGTACCAGAAAATGGCACGGAACGCCAGAAACGTGCGTCAGATGCCTCCATCTGGGAACTGGAGAGATTTCTGCATTCAATAACTTGCAAAATGAACGCTCAATACTTCAGATATTATCACGAAAAGCGCTGTACAGATAGTCCCACCAGATTCGCAGAGTTTTGAGCCCCGAAAGGCGTTAAACATCTGGTTATATTCTGGCCTATATCTTTATATAGTTTTTGTGCCCATATGGTATCCATCGAATGGGGATTATATATCTTTGAGATAAGTAAAACCACAGGAAGACTTCCTTAAGGCTTAAGTCTCCCTATGGCACCTTTATGACACCATATCACTGCTCCGATATTGCTTCGTTTACCCTGATTCCGATAAAGAAACAACAATTTCTTCCTTAGAACCACTTGGTTTTCATACCATCTTTTTCCTGTGGAATCTATGAGCTACGATTCCACAGATATCGATCTAAAAGTCTTTCCGACTATCGCTATATGGATGTGTGGATGTGCTGCACCTCGTGGAGGGTGTGTGGGGAACCCACAATACCCCACCCATTCGAAAGGGTATAGGTCATTGGGGCTCTGTGGTGGGCCTGGGAAATTAACATGAAAAGGGCAAAGCGCAGCTGCCACTCGCGCCCCTCCAAAATATGTGAAGGATCCTGACATGGCGAGGCGATTCGAGGCCTGGTCAAGAATGGGCGACTGGAAGCTCGACAGAAGGCCGGAGAAAGAAGGAGAGAAACAGGGGAAGCAAACCAAAGAAAAAAAAGAAAAAAAGAGCACTTGGGGCATTAAGTGGCGCACTAAAGCGTCGAAATGTTTGAGGGTTTGAGTGGCCCAGTGATTAAATTGAGTTAATTATGTCCTTGGGGGGGGAGGGGGAGTGCTGCAGGACAAATAACAGTTTCAAGTTGTATATAAATTATTGCAAGGATATAAAATGACACACACGAGCAGGCAGGACATGTGTTACGCCAGAGTGACACACAAAAAAAGGAAGAAGGATTTTGGGGGATTATCAAAGGAAACCTGCGAACCACCCCCCTCAAAATAATCCCAAAACCAAAAAAAACAAAGAGCCAGCCTCTAAATCTCCATTAGAGATACATTTTTTTGTCGAATATTTCATGGAAAGCCAGCAGCCAAAAGAGCCACAAGAGGCAAATGAGTTGCCGCCGATAATGTTGGCCAAAACAAGCACCAATTTTCCTCGGCACACCCATGTAATCGAAGTTCTATCAAAAGTTTATCAAAGGCCCAAAATGGTCCCCCATTTGAATGGGGCATGCATCTCTCGCTTATCCCTTTGGAATTCCTTCGCCATTGAGGAAGTGCACCCCCCGTGCCCTGCCTGCCTTTGGGTATTGTATCGGGGCGGGGCGGGGCTCTTATCTGAAAAGCCGTTAAATTTATTATGCAATGCGATTCCTCATTCGATACTCATTTCAGGTACAACACCCCTTTCTCTCTCTCCCCCTTTCTCTCTCTCTCTCTCGTTTGCCCTCCTTTTATGACTGTCCAGCAAATAAATAAAAGAAAATGAAAATTTTACACTGGTTTAAAACAAGCAACAAAAAAACGCCAGTCTCGACACTAAAAATACCCAAAAATAACACTAAAATGATTTGCTTGGACATTCCCAAAAAAGGGGATTCCCCACCGAATTGCCCACGGCTCTGTTCTTCATTGTGGCCATAACAATGATCTGATCGCAGGCCATCTAGTAGATATGCTCACTCTCTAAGACTGTGCTTTTGCTGTTTGCTTTGATCTGCAAAAACAAACGATTTATATACCCCCGAATACCCTTTGAGTGCAGGGTATGAACATTAACAAGCGGCAGCCAGAAAAAATTTAACTTAATTGCCAAAACACACACACACACACACACACACACAGAGATAGAGTAGGGGTGGCATCCACACCAGCCCAAAAAAATAAATAAAAAGGGTGTTGTTGCTGTGGTTCTGTTTTTTCCTCTGCTGTGGCTGTGGCTGTGGCTGGGGGGGGGGGGGGGAGGGTCTGCTGTTGGCGTGTGCGTGCGCCGCCGTGCGATATAATTTATGTTTCAATAACTTTCGAAACTCATTGAAAAGTCGCTTATGTTTGCTTCAATGGCAGCAGCAGCAGCAGCAACAGGGGCAGCAGTGGCGGCAGCAGGCAACAAAAGCAACAGCAAACATAAGGGGAAGAATGCTAAAAGTACAACAATAAATTGTTGGGGATTTACTTATGCGAAAGCGCGGGTAGAGGAGGGTGGAGCCTGCTCCTGCCCCTGCCCCAGCTCCTGCTTCTGCCATTTGCCATTTTACTCAATTTTTTATTGTTGTTGCACTTCAGCGACCTCCTGAAAGTCTTTGTCTTTCGCCCGCAACAGCAGCAGCGGCAGCGGCAGCAGCAAAAGAAAATTCTCGCTTAAGTTGCAAAAAGTTTTTCCTATTTTTCTCCCCCGCCCCCCTTCCCCCTTCCTCCTTCTCGCCTTCCTTTTCTCCCCTAGCGCTCTCTCTCTCTCTCTCTTTGTGAATGTATTTTGTTTGCCATTTGCTGTGCTGTTTTCTATTTTGTATTGTAATGTTTTTTGCTTTTTGTTTTTTTGTGCTTTTAAAATTTATTTGCAAGTTTTCTAATTTGTATTTCACTTCATTTTATTCTCATTTGGGAGGGGGAGAGACACACACACACACAACACACAAACACAGAGAGAGAAGGAAAGACATGCCCAGCAAACCAACAAACTTGCTTTCGCGAAAGTCCCGCCAAATGCTCGCAAACGAGCTTGTGTACGAGCGAAGTGGTTTTTTTATCGCAAAACTCTCGCAAGCGAGCTCGAGCGACCGCGCTGCCGGTCCAAAGCCAAAAAAACGCAGCAAGCCTTCGTGTGGGTCCGGCAATGCGCCTTCGGCTCTGTGTTCACGTGTCGACAGATCGACAGTCATTCGTGTTTTTCGTTAGCTACATGTGTCTTCAGCTTTAGAGTCTATGCACATGTTTCTAAAGCGGGATAGATGCATATATGAAGCGTGCGATCCTCGCGCCGGCAGCGCACTTTTCTATTGTAAAACGCTCGCTTGCGAGCTCGTTTGCGAGAGTTTTGCGAGCTTTTTGCGGGACTCTCGCAAAAGGCACGTTTGTTGGTTTGCTGGGAAGTGAGATATCTACAGGGCAAAAAGAGTGTGAGGGGAGGGAGAGATTAGGGGGTATATAAGTATGCAATGCCAATGCCTGCCCTCAGGGGTGTGCGCATATTTATTAACCGCACTGTTGACTCCACGCTGCGGCAACTTTAGCTTGCAGCTTGTTGCTCCATCTCTATCCATCTCTCTCTCGCTCTCACTCTATCACTCTCTCTCTCTTCTACTCTCCGCTGCCTGTGTGTGTGTGTGTGTGTGTTTTGAATTTTGTTGTCGCACCTTCTCTGGAATTCTGTTTACATTTATTACTTTGCGCAAGTTTAAGTGAAAAATTTCCATAAACATTCTTTTAAGCGACATAAAGTTTTTATTAAATTTTGCTAGAGAAATCCCTGACACGATGATATCAGACGGGGAAACATAGAGCACACAGCGCACCAACGACAACGACAACGACAACGACAACGACGATGGCAACAAATAGAGCTGCGGAATTTACAACTACAGGAGGAGGGTTTTCCTTTTCCACCACCACCACCACCACCTCCTCCATCGCCATTTCCATCTCCAGCTCCAGCTACAGCTCCAGCACCATCTCCATTCTAGGTACAAGCTTCAACCTGATTGCTGCTGCTGCTGCTGCTGCTGCTGCTGTTGGTGGAAGCTGGTTTTTAAGACACTTCCAGCGACAGAGGGGCACTGAGAGGCACAAAGAGGAGAGAAGGTGTAGCAACTGTTTTACTGCTGGCAGTACTACGGGAAAGAGATACGAGCTCTAGGGTTCCACTGATGCTGCTCCTGCTCCTGCTCCTGCTGCTGCAGCACGCAGTTCATAAAAATTTTGCCAGCCAACATGACATGCACAAAGGCGAAAGGACACACGGGACACAGAGCTGGTCGCAGAGCTGCGAGTGAGTGAGAGACAGAGAACACACACAGAAATGTGAGTGAAAGAGACACGAGTGAGAGTGAGAGGCAGTGGGGGAAAAAAACAGAGCAAGACTGAGAGAATGTGGCATAAACTTTCGTCGCTTGTTAACCTGAGAGCTAAGAGCAGCAGGCAGCAGGCAGCAGCAGCAGCAGCAGCAGAAGTTCCCTTTCCACTGACATTAGATGAAATTCAATTAAAACAAAGATATATTTCGTGGGGCATTCCACCAGCAGCAGCAGCAGCAGCAGCATCCAGGAGGAGCATCCAAGAGGAGTGTCACTTCTCGAGTTGTTTAAAACAAAAAAATGCGCTTAAAAAACGAACCAACGAATGAATGAACGACAGAGAAATGTGTTTGCTCCCTTTTTTGTGCTGTTTCTTGTTGCCGCACAGTACATTGCGTATACGCGTATAAAACGCCCCGCATAAACATTTGCTAAATTTTCCCCCGTTTTTCTCTCGTTCTCGTTTTGCGTTTCTCTGAAAATGGCCTTTTAGCGCAGGTAACATTTGCTATCTTATAGAATAAATGATTTTTCCCCCCTTTTTGTCTGTCTTCCCATCGTTTTGCGTTTTGTTATCTGCTTTGGCTGGAGGGTACCTATGGCTTTTTAAGGGAGCAAGGTAATATAGTTGAAGTCGATAGAATAAATGATATACATTATATAGCAGAAAATAAACGTTCCAAACAACGCCTATTCCTTTGCGAAAACTGCATTGCGTACGATCGCACTTCGAGTTGGAGCTGGTCTTCAAACGGAACAAGCATCGAACAGAATCAAACATGCTCGAGCCGACCGATTACGGCAGCCAGCAGCCGCAGTCTTCTCTTCTCTCTGTTTCTCTTCTATGCTACCAAATGCGCGTGTGCGTGCCATGCCGATCACTGATCGAAGCCGAAGTTGAAACCGAAGCCGAAGCGCTGCAGCGCGCTGGTTGGCTCGTGCCCGTTCACAGCCAAATCGTATGTTCGTTTGCGACTAATCATGTGATTCGAACTTGCCCGTTCGTTTTCGATACAACGCGGCTCTCTTTTCGGGGCTTCTTTGGCTTACTTCGTTCTGCTCTCTCCGTCAAAGCTCTCTCAGCAGTGCTGAGCGTAAAATAAGACCCGAAAGAGAGCGAATACACCGCGATATACAATTTCATCATGTGTTTGAGCTTCCGCTAACACAGAAACAACGAGTAAATGATCGATTACTGGTTTACTGATACTCGTTGCAGCTCCTTGTGATGGGAATATATTATATTATACCTATTTAACAAATTCCATTCAAAGTAAAGCCATATCCTGGCAGATCCCTCCATTAGCCTTCATTGGAAGGGTATCAAATGCTTCGCAACTAAGTGTCCGTTCCATTTGTATAGAGTAAGTGTAGCTGTAGCTGTAGCTGTAGATGTATGTAAATTGAAATTGACTCTTTTTCAAATGTCGCCTCATTATTCATACTGCCAGCACCGCAAAAACCCAGCTAATTTACGTTAAGCATTTTTAAATAAGGTCAAAATGGGTCGTTCGAAGGGGGCAGGGGTGGGTTGGGGGATGGTGAATACAGGCTACAGGGTGGGCAGTGGGGGCGGAGGGGGCTGTATGGTTCAGCCAACTGAATGTTGATCGAAACCGCAACAAATGACAAACGTTCCGAGTGGAAAATACACAACACGGAAAGCACACACACACACACAAAACGGGAGACAGGGAAATAGAGAGAGAAAGGGAGAAGAAAAGCGAAAAGGAGTAGAAAGGGAGAGAGACAGGACAACACACACACACACACACACAGAGGCAAAAACAGAAACAGAAAAAACGACAAGGAAAATCAATGAAAATGAAAACCAATTAGCGGTTAACCAAACTGTTCAAATTTGGAAAGGGATGCGCAGCCGTGCATGGCCATAAACAACAACAGCAGCAGCAGCAGGACCAGCAGCAGGACCAGCAGCAGGACCATCAACAGCGAAAGATACACCCGAAACGGGAAGAGAACGGAGGCAGATGGGAGGTAGGGGAGAGAGAGAGATAAAGCCAGGGATGAGTGATAGAGAGAGGTCAACAGCAACAGCAACAGCAACGGCAGCAACAGAAGGAGGTTGAAAGGTAAAAGGTTGCCACAGGTTACAAAATTTATTACGCAGAAAATATATATAGGTTATGCACGAGAATATGCAATAATTAAAATCAGTTTGCAACACGACACCATTTTTGGTGGCGGTGGGGTGCGGTCTCCATAGAGAATTAATTGAGAGAGCCATAAATTAGGGATACATTTGGTAGATACAGATTTCAGGGCTGGGAGAACCATTCAGATCGGAATAAAGCTATAGATATTGAGGGGCACTAAAGGGGAAGATGTTTTCCATGAAAAAAGACCCCAAAGATGCACAAAAATCAAAGATAGAGATGCCATGCCCTCCAGAAACGACTTTGGGAGGTCTTAGGATTGGACAGAAGGGAAGACCAGAGCTGCTAAAGGTATATCTTTGATTCAATTGCCATTGCAGATCTTGTATTAGTTAGGGCTGTTCCACTCACCTGGATCTACGCGTCGTGGGATCCTTCATGACCATAGCCTCTGAGATTTCGCCATAGCGTCCAAAGTAATCGCGTAAGCTCTCTGGAAAAGCAAAGGAAATGAGAAAAGTGTGTTAGAGATGGAGATAACGGGGAATACAAGAAGAAAACTGAGTGAACCAGGGACAAGGGTTCCTGCAAGTCAATCAATCAATCAATCAAACGGCGTACATGTATGAAATCAGCTGGGAATACTGGGAGTACAGTTGTCATCAAAATCACAAAATCACGACACAAAAAGTAACTAATTTTATTTATGCGCTTCATAAAAAAAAAAAAAGAAAACACGAAAAACGTAAACAAAATCGCAGAACATTTCATGGTTTTCTGCTGGCTCTCGTTACACCAGGGCCTGGACATTATTCACATGCTGCATGCGGCACACGCACACACACACACACACACACATCTGAGGGGGCATGGGGCATGTGGGGCGGGGGGAGGCACGTTTACCCACACTCCCTGTATGGATAGCTCTCCACTTCAGACGGGTACGTCGGCAGCTGTTGTCTGCGGTTTTGTGAGCTAATCTGGTTCTGCCACGAAGAGGAGGACTCTGCAACACACACAGCGAGTGGGATGGGGGCGGGGAGGGGGAAGGGATTGGAAAAAGCACTTCAGCGGCACGTACGCACACAAACGCAAAACTGAAGTTATTTCAACAAAATTGCCAGACAAATGGGAGGCAAGCAGCAGCAGAAGCAGCAGATGGGGGAGGAGGGAGGGGGGGGCAGCAGTGGCAGTGGCAGTGGCAGCAACAACGACAGATACCAAGCCTCGTTGGCTGCGATTTAATGCAGCAGCAGTGGCAGTGGCAACAGAGAGGGAAAAAACCGATAAAGTCATCTCTCATGGAGAGAAAACAGCAACAACAAAAAGGAAAAGGAGAGAAAAGGAGACCCCTAATCCAGTCGAGAGTGTCGACGCAGGGGCGTCATAAATTCAAACTACAATAAAAATTCAATAAAACAAACGATTTTTTTGTGCCGGGAAACGGAGTTCCGCCAAGACGCTTCTTTAGCCATAAATGTGGTGCGATTTCTCGCACCAGCCGCAGGCCAAAAGGACACCATGCCACAACACACGCACACACACACACACACACACGCACCAAAAGGGGAGACCATTCTGCCATCGTAGAGTCAAGGGGCAAGCGTGTGTGTGGAGCAACTAGTTGCGCCTTGTGTCGATGCAGACAGTCCCCTTCTGCCCTGCCCTGCCCTCAACAACAAGGGGGTGTAGTAGTGGCATGTGGCATGGCGCGGCAGTCAAGTGGGGGCAATGCAACGCGAAACGCGAAACGCGAAGCGCGTCGCGTGATTTACATAAGTATGCACAATAATTATGAACAATAAAAAACAATTTGTTTGCTTATGACAGTTTTGGAACCATAAATAACAGCAGCAACTGGCGCGCTCGAGTGTGGCATGTGGCATGTGTGCGCCGGCCGAGGAGGGGCAGGGGGACGGGGGTGGGGAACCGGGGCCAAAGTGGCTACCAAAATGCCATGGGGTATGGTATGCGTGTGTGGCATGTAAATTGATGGCCAGAGCCGAAAAACAAAAAAAGGGTTGCGTATGTGGCGCTGCAAAGTATGCTACACTTTAAGTTTTAATGGGCAATTGCTCGGCCACCGTGCGAGAGAGGGGTGGCGACTGAGTGGGGTGGGGTGGGGTGTTTAAGGTGTATAACGTGGCATATGGACGATAGGTATATTCTGTGGCATGACTCGCCCATTAGCTGCAAGCTGAAGTAAATTAGATAAGCCACTGGGAAAGTTAATCGCACTTTTCTACTTAGTAATCGTATAGCCCTCTGTCTCTCTCTGTGTGGGGCATGTGATTGGCAGCTCTTTCTGCCCAAAAATAAACCCGTTTCAGCTACGTTTTCTTTGGGTATTTGCTCTGAAAATACCCTTGATTTTCCATCAATATTCGATATGATATTTCTCCTGCTATTGCTGCTTTTAATCAACTTATTTTCGCCATGGATTTTCTTTAATTTTCCACTGATTTCCGGCCTCTTTTCAAAGAGCTGCCCTAGGCCTTCAATCAACGTTGAAGCTGGAGCTTAAATCATATTAATTCAGATCTAATTTCTTGTAGTTTTTCCCAGGAAAACAGCTCGGTTTTGCAGCTGACATCGGACATCCTGGGGCCATCGAATGTGTGTCAAAATACTGTATATTCAGTCCACTTCTGGGCTCCATCAACGTTCGATTGATGAACCTTTCAAAGGTTTTTCTGGTTTATTCTAATTATAATTGCATTATTGGCTTCGTTTTGCTTTCAATTCGGTTTTGAGTTTGATTTTGATCCCATCATTCCGCCCCCCCTCCCCACGCCCCACGCCCCACGCCCCTCGTTCTATTATGGGATTTCGCATCAAAATTCCAAAATGAAGTCATCATCAACATGTCAATCATATCCCGGGGCCCATCATCGTTCACTTTGTCAGAGAAGGAACACAGGACACAGGACACAGGACTCTGGACTCTGGACACGTGGAATACCTTTCCGGCCAATTAACCATTTCAACATTTCTCACAGTGCACTCTACCGCTGCCCGCTGCCCGCTGCCCGCGTAGGGACTCCCATTGGACCCCCTGCACACCCTCTACATCCCCCCCCATCCCCTCTATTCCTGTCTCGCCCCAACGGACTGTCATTCCATTGCGACGTTCATTTTTGAGTGACAGCTGCAAAGTTTGTTTTGCATTTCATATTTGCGAGCTCTCGTCATGCAGTCGGCTACAGCCCACAGCCCCCCCTCCCCCGTCAGCCCCCCCTGTCAGCCCCCCCGTCAGAGACCCGTCAGAGTCCCGTCTGTCCGTCAGTCTGCGAGTGTGCTCAGCGCCAACTGTCACTTGACTGCTGCTGCCTCACTGCCTCCCTGCCCCACCGCCCACTCAACATGCAACACACTGCCTCCGTCGCTGCCCCATCGCTGCCCCATCGCTGGACAGGGCCAATAGAAAGCACAGGCAAAACAAAAACAAACAACAGCAAAAAATATGTGTGAATGTGAACAAAAAAAACAAAAACAAAAAGACACAGAAAAAAGCAACAACAAACAAAAAGAGGAAAAAGGGAAAAAGGAAAATGGTCAACAAATTAAAACGCGGAAAAATAAAAATAAAATTAAAATTTATTTGCTACAACAACAAGAAAAGTCCTCATATAAATAAAACAAAGAAGAGGGGGGGGGGAGGGGAGGGAGTAGAGGAATTTGAAGAGTAGGGAGGAGCGAGTAGGGGAGCGAGCGAAAAAGAGCAGCAACAGGAAGGGGCAACAGGAAGGGGCAATATATTGTAAAAACCGGGAGGAGGGCCGGCAGGCGGCAGCCAGAGGCAGGAGGCAGGAGGCCAGCGGCCAGAGGCAGGCCAAAAAAGCCAAACTTGGATTTAATTAAAATGTTTACCACAGTCATTTCATTTTCATAGCCGGCAAACATAAATTTTGAAACGCATCAGATGGAGGGAGGGACGCCGGAGGTGCCCCAGGAGGTGGCACCGGATGAGGTGGAAGAGGAGGAACCACAGGGCGAAACAGCTGCAAGAAAATGCCAAAAACCATTAAAGTTCTAGCCATTTCACTCACACCAAATACAAAGAGAGAGAGAGAGAGAGAGAGAGAGAGAGAGCGAGATTTTGATTGTTGCATTTGTGGTTTTTGTTGTTGCTTTTGTGCCAAATAAACGATCTAGAAAATGCCTTCAATCTTCAAAGCCAGAAGGAAAATGTATGTATTTTCAGGTAATTAGTTCAAGCAGTTGCCTGCCCCTCCCCCGCGCCCCTGCTCCCCTCCACAAACAAACGACCTTCGACCTTCTACAGTGTCAGCAGAAATATATCCCAAATCCATTTAGTGAAATTATTTATAAGAAAACTCTGCCAACACCCCCTGGCCCCCTTTGCCACCCTCTGTATCGTAGACCGAAAAGGCAATCCGTTTTGCGGTTGCAGGCATATTAACCCCTTAACGTTCCACACAAAGCCCTGCATCCAGCGATCCAGCATATCCCCTGCCCCTGCCCCCGCCCCCGCCCCATCATTCATTCAATCCATCCCTTAGGAGGCCAGGGTAGGCCACACACACCGCACATGTTGTCAAAAGCACAATGCTGAAACCATAAATTTATGTGCTTTCTATTGTTTTTGCCAAAGAAAGCGGAAGTTGTGTGTGTTCTTCTCTCCTCTGCGGTGAGAGCGAGAGAGCGAGAGAGCAGGAAAAACCAGAGCCAGAACCAGAACCAGAACCAGAACAAGAGGCAGGAAAAACTAGCAACAAAAAGCAGAGCAGAACAGAAGAAGCTGAGGAATGAGTGGAGAGGAGGGAGGGGGGTGGAGTGAAAAAAAGGTGTGCGCAAAGGGATTTCAATCAATTGTGAGGCAAACGGCAACTGGCAGCCAGCAGAACAGAAAGCAACAAAAACTAACAACCTCTGACTCTGCCACCAGTCACGGGAATGCCTGCCTCATGCCTCATGCCGCATGCCGCATGCCTCATACCGCCAGCCATACTCTGATTCTGTCCTGTTCTATCGTTTGTTTGAAAACGCAAATTGCTATTTTGTCTGAACAGCCAAGAGAGAGGGAGAGAGAGAGAGAGAGAGAGAGAGATGGCTATAGCTTACAAGAGAGGGAGAGGGAGATGTGAAGCCCTGTTGTAACACATCCTGCCCCACTCCCCCCCTCCCCCCCTGCCCTGCACCACCGTGTGGCATCATTTTTCATGCGCTCCAACAACTTTTGACAAAGGTCGGTCAAGCAAGTCTTAAAAACTTTGCGACAAGACAACGCACGTTCCACGTTGCCCCTGCCCCTGCCCCCGCCCCCACCCCTTCTATTCCTTCCTCTTCGCCTATTCGCTTAGTGAATTACTCAGGCTTTAAGGGGTTAACGGGGCTAAGGGGGTTAAGGTTCAGGCCCCTGCACACACACACACACACACCCACACCCCCATGGGGGCCACGTTGGTAACAGTTGTCGCTGTTTGCTCTTCGCCCTAAGCCGTAAATAATAATATTTAGACAAGTTGGCAGCACCAAAACGCCTACCGACAGACAGTGCAACAAAAAAAAGAGAGAGCAGGCCGTACGACGAGCCATTGGGGGGTCATGCGTATAACAGTTTATGTAACTGGGATAACAGATGATGGGAGATAAGCGAGAAATCGGTGAAAGCCGCTGAAAGAATTCGGATAACATTTCAATGAGAGTATACAGAGTAAATAGGTATAACAGTTTCCTGGGTATAACAGTTTCCAAGTATAACTATTTCTAGGTATAACAGTATCTGGGTATAATAGTTTCTAGGTATAACAGTTTCTAGGTACAACAGTTTTTTAGTATAACAGTTTCTAGGTATAACAGTTTATAGGTATACCAGTTACTAGTTATTCAAGTTTCTGGGTATAAGAGTTTCTGGGTATAACAGTTTCTAGGTAAACAAGTTTATAAGTATAAAAGTGTCCAGGTATAACAGTTTCTAGGAACAACAGGTTTATCCGTTTCACAGTTTGTAGGTATAACAGATTTTAGGTATAACAGGTTTAGCAGTTTCCAGGTATAACAGTTTCTAGGTATAACAAAAACTGGGTAGAATAGTTTCCAGGTATAACTATTTCTAGGTATATCAGTATCTGGGTTCAATAGTTTCCAGGTATAACAGTTTCTGGGTACAACAGTTTCTAGGAATAACAGTTTCTAAGAATAACATGTATAGCAGTCTATAGGTAACAGTTTATTTGTATAACAGTTTAAAAAATTGATAGATTTTATGTTTAAACACATGTAGAACAGTTTCTCTATGCAAGGGCTTGTCGCTTCAACGGGCATAGCTCTTGTTGGTAGAACAGTTTATGCTTTCAACAGTTTGCTGGTTGCCATTTTCACAGTTGTATAACAGTCTGAACATTCATTAGCAATTGAAAGTACCCAAGCACCTTAGGACCCCCACCCCCACCCCCGTAACAAAAACACCCAAAAATTCCAAAGACTTCTAAAAACAGATAACAGAGATAAGAGTTTCCAAGATCAGCCTCTTTGTTCTACAAATCGAACCCCAAGCCCCTATATTTTGTATATCAGAAGAAAGAAACATCTTCTTCGAAAGTTCTTAGCCAAAAGACGATACAAACAAAACATGGGAAAGCCCTTTGAAGATGCCCTCAAAATAGTATCAACAAAAACTTTAAAATGTTTATCAACGTATTCCAGTTTTCAATTCCAATCCGTTCCATCCTTTACTTCTCTCTCTCTCTCTCTAAATCGAACCCTTAGCCCGTATATCCCACATATCCGTGTACGAGTACGTATTCCGTTTTAATTAAGTTAACGCTTAGAAGGCCCTCTGCTGGAACTACTCTACGAGTATCTGAAAGATGCTCTTGGACGTCGTTCTTGGGGAAGAACAAAAAATAACTTTATTCAAATTTTTCATCTTCGTGAAACTTCCTTAACCCTGCTCAGGCTCAGAATGGCTGGAAAAACTTGTTTACAAGCGTCAAGACATTATTTTTTTTTTACCTGCTCTACGTGGGGAAGATGTTTGCCCGAACTTCCGATGCGATTTATGGTTTGGGGCAGGAGGCAGGGGCCCCAAAAGTCCATAGACTTATGGATTGCTATGGCACTTACCATAATTGCATTTTGGATTTCCAAGGAACGAATTTTCCTGGACAACTTTGAATAATTTATGTGTGTGTCTGTCTCTGTCTCTGTCTCTGTGTCGTCTGTCTCTGTCTCCGTCTCTGTTCCGCTCTGTGCAGTTCAAAGGTTGAGCCGAGTGGAGTGGAGTTAAGGCAACGCACAAATTAAAATCAACGCACACCAAAATGTGTGATTGATGAATGGTTCTCCTTCTCTCTCTCGGTCTCCTTGGCTGCCTATCCTATTGTTCGGGTCAAGTCATTTAAATATGGGAATTGTTGGGACAATGGACAATGGGATAATGTATTTGGGGGCTGGGGCTGGGGCTGGGGATCAGAGATAGATATATTCCAAGGTAAACTCTGAAAACTAAACAGAATGTCAAAAAATCAAAGACCAAACAAAAGGAAAACCAAAACGAAAACGAAAACGAAAAGGGGGCAAGCAGCGGTGGGTAGGCTTCAAGTTGAAGATGCCACGACGCTGCCTAAACAAAAGGCGGTTTCAAAACTTTTCCACACACACACACACACACACACACACACACACACAAAAAAAGCAAACTTTGAGACAAGTTTTGAGAGCCAGAGAGAGAAAGGTAGAAACGCAATGAGACAGAGAGAAAGTGGAAAGTGGAAGCTGCTTATCTCTGGCAGACACACACACACACACACAGACAGACAGGGGACCCCAGGGCGGCAGCATCAAAAGCATGCTAATGTCCAGCAGCCCTGGCCGCAAATATTGCCCCTGCCCCGTGCCCCGTGCCCCTGCCCCTTCTGTCACTCACTACATGAATGGACAGAGACAGAAGCCAAGAAGTCAAGCACAAAAAAGGGTCAAGAGGTGGATTCAGAGAGCCATCTCTCTACGCAGGATATGCGACTCTGCAACGCATACGAATCAATTGATTTTTGGGCGGCTGGGGGGTCGGGGGCTCGGCGGGAGGAAGCAGATCCATTGGTATCCACTGGTGTCCATGGGCGGATGAAAGGTCTCCGTCTCCGTCTCCGTCTCTGAATGCAAAAAGTCTCTTCCTTCCTTCGAGCGCCTTTTTTTGTGTTGCAGCCAAGTGGAATAAATTTCCAGCATTCAAGGTAAATCGTCGTGGAAATCACTGAAAGCAAATTAAAAAGTAACACAGGGGCAGAGGGGCAGAGGGGGTAGCAGGCGGGGGAGGAGGAAAAGAGAGCGAGTCAATAAGGATGATGAGGATTCGAGTGTATTCGAGGAAGAGCTACAAAAGGGTCAAGCCATCGACGCAATAAACCAAAATGCGGCGATCGAGAAAGGCGGTGCCCCAAGCCGTGGCAGGGGCCCATGGGCATGGCCTCTAAAGGATTTCCTTATAAATTATTGTGAATTTATGCGAATCATTTCCAGTCGGATTGCCCCAGCAATGGCGATGGCATCGTAATTCGAGGGAGGAGTGGCCAAAGCCGCCAAGGATTTTGAACTTTATAATTGAATCCATTACTTAGGAAACGTGCGTCCAAGATTTCGATGTATTAAAGTGTTTGGGGCACCGGCAGCCCAGTCTCCTGTCGAGCCTCATCACGAAACAGGCGCTGATTGCCGGGACGCAGGACGCAGGACGACGCCAGCGACGGGTGAAAGGCAAGGGTGAAAGCGAATTAAGTTTTTTGTTGGTTTGCCCCCCCCCCCCCCTTCCCCTCCCCCTTCGTTGCCGAAAAATAAGTTTTAATTACGGGCATATGATGGTGGCCGATAATAATAATAATAATAATAACAACGGAGCGAAAAATGAAAAACGAAGCGCCAGGCGCATTGGAAAAACTTTTGGCGCCAAGGCAGCCCCCAGAGAAAAGCCGAAAGAAAACCCCAAGCGAGAGGAAGAGGAAGACCAAAAACGTAGGATCCACTGACTGAAAAATTCTATTATAATTAATAGCAGAAAATTATGAAATTAATGCAGAAAACACCACACGAACAGGCAGGCAGCAGGCGGCCAGGCGGCAGGCGGCCAGGCGGCAGGCAGCGGCAGCGGCAGCGGCGGCAGGGAAACATGCCCCAAAAATTGGATTCATTAAAAATTGAAGTGGGTTTCAGAAGCGGCTTTGCCCTCGCAAGAGACAACAACAACAACAGCGGAAGAGATAAAGATAGAGTGAGTGTCTTCCCATGGCTTATCCCAAAAACTTGGCTCGAATGCAGCAAAAAGGGTTCGAAAAACGAAGGGGGTGGATGGGGGATGGGGGGTTGGTGTGTACCCACAATAATTGAATCTCTTTAGGTCTCTTTGGATTTCTCAAATCACATTTCACAAACTGCTTCTGAAATTCTGATGAGGGACGGAACGGGACGGGACGGGCAGCTACGGATTACGGATTACGGATTACGGATTACGGATTAGAGGTTACAGATTTCACACTCGACTGAGCAGATAATCGGCAACGGGGGAAGGGGCGGGAAACTTTTGGAGAGAGAGTTTGGAATGGAATCTGATGATATTTCCTACCAATAGAACATTCCCTGTTCTATGTCTGAAGTTTTCATTTAGGGCATATAAAACCCTCAAAGAAGCTCCAACTTCCAGGTAGATTTATATTCTGTTTCCATCGCCAAGAATGAAAGAAAATAGGCCCTTCTTACGGTTTCACCTCTAGCCCATTCATCCATTCTTATAAAGGGTGCACCCCCTGGGCACAGGAGACGTTTGAAATTTATCAGAAAATGGAATGTTCACAGTTCTTCTGAATAGCTCGCCCTTCTATCACGATTTTACCTACTTAATCGAATGCTTTCCACTCTGTACATCATCCAAAGGGCAGCCTATGAAAGAACCTCCAGAGAAAGGGGTGAAATGGGGCGATGGGAAATGGCAACTGGGTTACAAGTTCATTTTTACAGGGAGTGCTATCTCGTTGGGTAATTTTTTCTCATTCTTTGATCATGGAAAAGGGGCACGTGCCCTTTAGAAGAATGTTTCTAAGAAACTGGCGAAAATGGCAAGGGCCGCGGCTCTACATTGACGACCGAGAGACAGAGAGAGTATATAAACTGGTTTACAAAAGATATCTGTTAGCATTCGAGTGTCTAAAAGGGATTTTCTTCGTTTCTTTCGAGACACCTGCACCCTGTAGAGTGTACTTTTGTATCCTTTATGCGCAAGGACTCTCGCTAAGAACTCAAGCTCCTGCTAGGGTGTTTACGGTCTGCTTCAGGCCAAAAAATGATACCAGATGATGAGAAGAGTCTCTGAAAGAGTGAACAAAGTTACTTTCACTCTGATATCTATCGGCTATCATTCCCATATCTGTGCCTGTATCCTGTATCTATGCAGCGGGCTATAGAGGGTCTCTTTCAGTGGCTGGGGCCTCTTCTGAGTTTCCATTTTCCATTTTCGCCACTTGAACATCTGAACATCTGAACATTTCATTTCATTTCATTTCACTTTCCAACTGGATTCTGCGCCGCCTGCTTTTGTTGCACGCAATTTTTCATACTAATTACCAAGCAATTTAGTTTTGTGTGTTAACACTCCGCTCCACGGCTGCCACGTTGATTGGCATTGGCAAGCGGCATTGGCAAGTGGCAGTGTGCCAGTGGCAGTGTGGCAGCGGCAACAGCAACGGCAGGTGGCCGCCTCATTAGTGGCTTAACTTGCTATACAAAATGTGGCACTTATGGCAAACACAGAAGCAGCGGCAGAGGCAGCAGAAGCGGCAGAGGTGGCAACATGAAACATGAAAAAGCAGCAGCATCAAATTGACACTTAACCAGAAAGAGAGAGAAAGAGAGAGGGTGAGGGAGAGAGAGAGAAGGAGGGGTTGGAATCAAATGAAGGGCGAGGTGGGGCTGAGGCTGATGCTGAGGCCGAGAGGCAACAATAAGCAGCCACACGTTGACCAGGCCAAGAGGATGTGGCTCGATGTGGCAGCAGCAGGACAGGACAGGCCAGGACCAACGGGAACAACAGCATTGCCAACTGTGTAAACAAAAACGACAATGACGACGACACACACAGAGAGAGACAGAGAGAGAGAGAAGAGAGACGAAGAAACAGGATGAGGAAACGACAAGCGACATAGCCCTGCCACATATCAGTCAGAGCAGAGGACGGACACCCTGGGAGACCCGACCCATGGAGATCCGCTTTAAAGTCGGGTCGCCGGGGCACTTGTTGGTGTCCATAAGCTGGCTGGGCAAACAGGCAAACAGGCAAACAAAACCCAACTAACAAGCCATAAGATGACAGCCTCTGCCTGCCTCCCAGCCTGCCTCTCAGGCTGCCTGCCTGCCTGCCTGCCAGTGACAAATTGTGCCAAATCGAAATGGCAAACAGAATGCCAACAGCAGCAGCAGCACCACCCATCAGCCACAGCAGCAGTGAAAGCTGTGAAGAAACAGAAAGAAATCAAAGAAAAGGTAGGGAGAGAGAGGGACCGACACATGGGCCACAGAGAGACAAAGCATAGAAAAGAGAAGGAGAAAGGGAAGGAGAAAGGGAGGAAATCTTCATCTATAAACAGAAGCAACAAATATGCAAAATTTCTCACACAGCTGCTAATTTGCCAAAGAACAAAAAAAGCTGAAAAATCAAGGGAATTGCTAGAGCCCTCTAAGCCCCGAAGAGATCAATCTTTGGCTTATGATCTATGTGGGGAAGTACTTGTAAGTACAGTTGTGTATAACAGTTTGTGGGCACAAAATACGGGGTATAACTATTAACTTTCTTCTGAGGCAGATATCCGCTATGGCCAGTTCTTTCAGCACCAGACGTACTCTATATTCACATCTATATAGTGTATTTATAGCAACTGTTTCGTTCACACACACACCTATAACGAATCCCGAGTTAATTCCAATCAAGAAAGGCCTCCTCTCCTTCTTCAGAGTGTATCCAAAAATATGAGCAACAGTTCGCCTCAGAAAATAGTAACAGGGAGGACAAGAAGGGGGAGTAGGAGGAGTGGGAGTGGGAGGAGTGGCGATATTGATAGGCAGCAATCAAGTGTGCCACGGGGCGTATGCGCAACGAGGATTGCAAGATGGAAAGTGGCAGGCAGGAGCTCCTAGGTCCACTTTGTGCGGCATTAGCTAAACAAATAATCATTACATTTTCCATTTGTTTTTTTGAATGCCTGATGCCCGCGTGCCCGCGTGCCCCCGTGCCCCGTGCCCGCCCCCAGCTCTCGTTCCGCCTCCAACTGTGTGTTTTCTGGAGTGTATCGATGGCCGCGCCGCGCCGGGGCAGCAGCAGCAGGCAAATACAAATCTCTCACGCATTCACGGCACGTACCACATGATGCCTGGGCCGTAGCTCCACCTCCACCACCACCTCCCCGCCGTCCACTCCGAGGCCACGCCGCCACCACTTGACGAACGTTGAGTTACAAGCAAACAGAGCTCTCTTGAGAGGCGCATAAGCTACGTCGCACCACCCCTCCTACCCTAAGCCCTGCCCATCCCCCCGCCCATCCGCAGGGCCAGCTCCATTCCCATTTCTATTCCCATCTTTCACTCGCATTTAAAAAAGTATCAATTTCATTGTTACGCGAGCGCCACTCCACTCCAGTCCTCTCCCCCTCCTCCTCCTCCTCCTCCTCCTCCTCTTCGCCCTACACTCTCTGCTTCTGCTTCTTCTTTCTCTTTGGGCTTCCTTTCAGTGTTTTGGTTCCCCCAAAGAAGAGTATTAGGAGTATTATGGTAAAAAAATACACCTAGAAAATACAAAAAGAATAAAGAATCCATAAAGAATAAACAAGTATACTTCTTTTTGAGATGAACCTTTTCAAAAATATCTAAGAAATAGAAATATTATGGAAATATGAAGTACAGCTGTCGTTTGGCTCTTTGAACACCTGGAACCATTGAATGCCAAGCAGATCTACAGAGCAGAGAATGGAATCCAGTTAAAGAAACCCTTTCAAAGATTCCACAACAGTTGAAAGATTTCCAAAGACGAATTCAGCAGAATTCCTTTGCAGAAAAGTTGGCATATATTAGGTATATATATGCCCAAACCGTATTCCCATCTATGATCTGTGATCCCAGAAGTTTTCCTCAAGGTTAGGGCATCAGAACTTTTGTTTGGTCTCCATAAACCTTTCTCATTTCTCTGGCGCATTTTCATTTGGCTCTGGGAAAGTGAAATAAATTTTGAAACGGCAATTGCACGGTGGGGCATGCCCCATGGCAATATTAGATGAACATTTTCCGCCAGGACCCAACGACAGGAGGGCAAAGTCAGGACAAGGCAGCAAGGCAGGACAACAAATTATTGCCCGGTCATGACGTGAGTTTTCATTCGACTTTGACTTTTTGCATAAAATTTCAATAAGGCACAGGGCACAGGGCACAAGGCACAAAATGAGTTTTTCTTTTTACCCATCCCCATCCCCTTCCCCTCTCCCACCCTCTCCTGCTCTATCCCTATCTTTAGGGGCAAAGACAAAATACCAATAGTTTTTGGGGGGGGCTTTCTATCGTGTCCCTTGTGTCAAATTGGGAGGCTAATCAGAGGTCTCAGGAATCAGGTTTGCCCTCACCTCAGCACCAGCTGTGCAGAGCGGGTAAAGGAGGGGTCCCGGGGTCCTGGGGGGGAAGTCCTGGAAGTAATGCATCATTTTGTGGTCAAAATGGCAAAAGCGTTAAGTTTTTATGGCCAACGATGGCTTTTTGGATCTAGACCAGGAATATAATCTCCTGCTGTTTGTTCCTCTGCTGCCGCTGCCGCTGCCTCTGCTGCTGTTTTGTTTTGTTTTGTTTTGTTGGGAGTTTCGTCGCTCGTTTGCTTTGTATTTTATTATTATCGCTCTTGGCAGGCGAAACATGGCTCAAACCCCCTCAGACGTCCCTCCATACCCATCGGCTCCCAGCCGAAAACCAAAAACCAAAAACCGAAACAACAATAAAACCAGTCAAAAAGCACTCGAAATGCCAAATGAGTTGGCCCCGCCCACCTTTTGCCTAATGGCTACGTTCATGCCCCATGCCCCATGCCGCCACTCTCTCCCTCTCTTTGCTTTTGCTCTGTGTGCTCTCACCTTTTGCAATTAATCCGTGGCAGGCACCGCCTCCCACGACTTCTCCGCCTCCTCCCCTGCCTTCGTTTTGTCTATGAAGATTTTTGGCCAAGGAAATGGCATACCGTTTTTCCTCTCTCCCCCTGGCCCCCTGGCCCCCCTGGCCCCCCTTTCCCAATTCGTTATCTCAACATTTTGCTTCGTTTTTCATAAACAAAACGAGAAAATCTGTTTTGGCTCGAAGCAGATTCACAGGAAAGGCAGCAGCAACAAGGAGAAGGAATCACTTCCAGCTGCAATTTGGCATCGTTTTGCGGCGGGTATTCATTCGCCTGCTCCCCTAAGCCCTCTCCATTCTCACTGAGTGTAAGCCAACTCCCATAAGCCATCTCTCTCCGTCTCTCTCTCTCTCTCTCTGGCACAATTGCTGTTGCTGCTGTTGCTGCTGCTGTTGCTGCTGCCATTTTTCGGTCTCAAGTGACAAATATTAGAGGAGTCTTTATCGCTAATTAGACTTTTGGAGACCGTAAATCTGTTGTCATTTATTATTGTTGTTGCTGTTGTTGTTGCAGTTGTTGTTGTTGTTGATGATGTTTTACCAGTTGTTGTTGTTGCTGCTTGTCGTTTTTGTTGCGTATAAGTTGCATCTAGTTTTATTATAGTTTTTGTGGTTGTAAAGTCTCTTTTTTTGTAGTTTTTTGTTCAGTTCTAGATGTCTAGTTCTTGTTGTTGAGATTATGATGTTGTTGTTATTCTTATTGAGTTGTTGTAATGGTTTTTCTTACGTTGTTGTTGAGTTTCTGTTGATTGATTCATGCAGTTGTTGAGTCATTATTATTGTAATTCAGTTGTTGTTGTGTTGTTGAACTCCAGTTATCATTTTCTTACTCCTATTGAGTTTTTGTAGAATTTTGGTTGTCTTTAAGTTCTTTTTGTTGAGTTTTTGAGGTTAAATTCCAGATTTTTAGTAGCTCTTGTGTTGTTGTTGAGTTGTTGTGGAGCTTTTCTACAGTTTTTGTATTTCTTGTGCTGTTGTTGAATTCTTGATGCAGTTGTTGAGTTTGTGTTATTGTAATAAAGTTCTTATTTGGGATGTTTTTGTCGTTTCTTGTTGTTTTTCGTAACCTGTTGTAGTCTTTTCAGTGATTTTGGTTGACTTTCAATAACAGTTATTGGTGAGAGGACTACCGCCTCATGCTGTGAATGCCTCAGACGAATGCATTTTGAAGTTTGCCAAAATACAGAAACAGAAACGAGGAAAAGAAAGCGACATGAATGCCGGAAGTATTCGCGACTCCAAGTAAAGTTTGTGCCAAGGGAATGCATTCCATAGGAAGTTCTGAACTAAGGGAAAACTCTGGTGCGGCATTTTGTACAGCAGATCATTTCGAATGGAGAAGTAATGGCCAGGAAGTGCATTCGAATGAGGAGCCACATAAGTAGTCCCACTCCGAGGATGCGATCGACAACTGAATACCCAGACAATTTCCACACCATTTTCACAAGAGAACTCTTAATTTTCATTCATTTTCTGGCTGCTGCTGCCCTGCTGCTGCCACTGCCACTGCCACTGCCACTGACACTGCTACTGCTACTGCTCTTGTTGCGCCACATGCGGCACTGCCAATGGCTAACTATGGATAACAATGGCCTTGGATTGCATCCAGCAGACGAAACAATTCTGCGGGATACGGATACGGATGCGGACAAACGGCTGGCAGTCACAGCAGAGGCTGAGTGGAGGTGGCATGGAGTGGTGGCGGCAGTGTCTACGATTATACGAATTTTTTATGGCACATATGAGACTAATAGACGAAGGCAGAGAGAGAGAGAGGGAGAGAATTGGGGGGACAGAGCAGCTGCCGCATGCCAAGAAACGAGCCGAAAGCCAGAGGCAATTTATGCGGCTCAGTGTTGCATTAAATGTACAGTGAAATGCTCGACTTAATAAAACAAAAAAATACAATATAAAAATGTATAAAAAGTACAACCCAAAGAGAGGAATAAATGAAGAGAGAGATAGAGAGAGACAGACGGGAGAAAGTAGAACAGGGTCTTCAGATGGAGAGAATCCAATTTGAAGTGTGGCCGGAAATGAAGCCACCCCTCCCCTACATATTTTTGTAGGTAATAAGTGTTTTTGCGGTCCTTTGTTTTTCCTGTTTAAGGCAGGGTATGATGGTTGGGTGCTTGAATATGCAACGGGTGCAAAAAGCCAAAAACATGGCGCGCACGACGCTCAAAATCGTCGTCTCATTCGCGCGTAGAGGCTGGGGGAGACGAGGCAGAGGGACAGCTTAAAGCGAAGCTGGCAAAGCGAAGCGAACTTGATCGGACATGTTCGACGGAGAGAGAGATAACGAACATGAACTCGGGAGCCGAGTGACGCGCTTTATTGTTGTGCCGTGAGCGGACGCAAAGCCGAAGCTCCAGATCCACAGACGAAATGCAACGGGGGTTTGTCCTTGGAAGTCTGCATTTCCATTGAACTGAATCTTTAATCTCTTATTCGAAAATTTCCAGAAAAATATTCAAACATTTGCCTGAAGAATAGAAGAATGAAGAATAATTTCCAAGAGAATAAGTTCCAAAAGCAGCACTAAATAAATTCTCAAAAATATTCCATTAATAATCTTGATTCTGCCCAGGTTTTTGGTACCACAAAGAAGGCTCAAATATTCTCTCTCTCTCTCTCTCTCTCTCTCTTCTGCTCCTGGTTTTTCTCAACAGTTCGCTTGAAGTCCAAAGAAATCAATGAAAATTGAAATATTTGAGCATTCCATCATTGCCCTACCTGCTGTGGAAAGGCCCCAGCTAAAACCCTGTTAAATCTCTTTAAAAACATCCCCAAAATGCTCTTAATGAGTATTTCATAGGTGATTGTTCTCTGCTTCAGCATTTCTCTGCTACCATTTCCGTTTCTGGGACGAAACCAAAAACTTAGTTAACATACGAACGCACACACACACACACACACACACACAGAGGCACTCGCTCCCTCTGTGCATGTGTGTGTGTGGCATGTGTATGATAAATAGCTTTCAATTTATATGCCTCCTCCGAGGGCGGCGGCGGTCAGGCGCCAAAGTTTTTGGGGTTGGTGGCAGCGGCGGGCAGGCAGGGGAGGGAAGGAGGGAGGGGGGAGGGGAGGGAGACTTAAAGGTGTTCAAGGGTCATTTATCAGGCAGAGCGGCAACATTTAGCGTTGCCCCCGCCCCAATAGGTGGCAAGCCAGCAAAGGTGTGTGGTGTGTGTGTGTGTGTGGCAAGGATATTTATGCGCTTCCGCCTCTGGAGGCTGTCTAGAGAGAGAGAGAGAGAGAGAGAGAGAGAGAGAGAGAGGGATTGTGGCAGGTTTCGGGCTAGTGGCATATTCATTTCGATCTGAAAGTGAAAATCATTTGCAATTGTGGCAGGCAGCAGCAGTCTCGGGACTCCGACTCCGACTCCGACTCCGATTGGCTGCCCTTGGTAGAGTGGTCGAAATTACTTTAACCCGCCGCCAGATGGGGCACACGGCACATTCCGACCAAAGTTGCACCTCACTCCATCTGCCTCTGCCTCTCTCTCTCTCTCTGTCTCTGTCTCTATTAAATGAGTGTGTCGACAGGTGTGCAAGTAATTACACTCACACCCATCATCAGAAGCAGCAGCAGCAGCAGCGGGGTGGAGTGAAGTTTGTGCCTCGTTTTAGCCTTTTTGCATAGGACCCTGCCTGCTGCCACATACAATTTATACTTGCCGCTGCCTGGCATTCTGCCTGGCAGTCAGTCAGTCAAGGAAAAATGGTTGCCATTTCCTTTGGTTCCTCGTCAAAATTAATTAATTTGCAGCGCTGCAGCAGCGTCGTGTAGCACCAAGGAGTTCGCTGGCTGGCTGGCTGGCTGGCTGGCAGGCACATTCCTCCATTTTCCATCTAGTAGCTTGCGGTTATGCCTTAGAAGCCAACCCCCACAGCACAGCACACCACAGCACACCACAGCACACCACAGCCCACCCACAAATCCATCGGAACGAGGCACTCGGCACTCGGCACTCATCCTTATACCCGGAATAACCCACTAAAACAGGCAGAAACACCACAACCGCCCAATGGGGGGGTTCCATCCACTAATATCCATCGTTCCACAGTCCTACAGTCCACAAATCAAACCATGAAGGCAGCCAGCGATTTACACTGCACCACAAGCATGATGGACACCGAAATTAGGACAGTTTTCCGAAGGATAAAGCCTCCCCTAGGTCTCAAGAACATTCGATATCTCCATGTAGAGCACTTGTCTGACGTACTCCCCCTCAAAACTGAATCGTTTTTATTGGTTCGACAGCAATCCCAAGCCAAGAAATTTCTTTATAGAGAGCTTCTGTCGCTGTCTATCGCTATCTACGGGATAGCCGTATGAGCCGTAATGGAGTCGCCCCATTCCATGATGAATGGAAAGCATGTGATTCGTGGGGCAGGGGGGCAAGTGATGCCCGTGGCCATTCAAAGCGTTTAGCCAACAAAAGAAGATTGAAATATGTACAGAATCCTAAACAAAAGGCAACATTCGAATGCGTTCCGTTCCGATGGACAACACTTCGCAAACAGGACCAACAGGACCAACAGGACGACGACTGCCTCTAATCGAAACGCAACTTTGTTGCCGAGTGAAATCAAATCCAGGGGTCAGTCGGCGGCTATTGATTACCAAAGTGCGAGAGAGGGGGACACAGGGGGACTGCGGGACTGCGGGGGGGGGCAGAGCCAATTGAATTGAATTTGTGCTACAAATCAAGTAAGCAACTTAGCAGCTAAACAACAGCAGCAACAACAGCAGGGCGCTACCTGCCACCAGCCTCTAAGCCATGCCATGCCCCATGCCCCATCCACTCTCATCCCTCACACCCGCTCCCTCGCTTCCTGTCAATAGCTGACCCCAATCAGATGATGGGGTGGGGGCGGCACAGGACCCACACAAAAGTACGCACGTAGATAAGGCACCGGGGGGTGGGGCATGTGGCATGGGCCATGAGCAGGAGTAGCGGCAATCACTTGCTGTGAAGGGAAGACGGGGAAAAAGGGCCAAAGGGGAGGGGGCAAAAGTGCACAAGCTTTTCGCCTTTTGTGCGTTTACGGGGGTGGGGGTGGGGGTGGGGATCTACTGTGTCTGTGTGTGCCTGCCCCACGTGGCAGTGAAGTGCAGCTATAAAATACTAATCCGCATCAAATGAATGCTACATCAATCTTGTGTCGGTCGCAGGCGGCACGGCGTGGCGTGCAACGAGACTGAAGCTGAAGCTGAAGGCTGAAGGCTGAGACGTAGATGGAGATGGAGGATGCAGGATCTAGGACCCAGGATGCAGGATGCAGGATGCAGAATGGAAGGCTGATGCGTCGTCGCCAGGTGCGTTGTTGCTGGCAGCGGGAGGTGCCGAAGGAGCTGGAGGTGGCAGCAACCGCTGGTAGCAACTAGCGAGGAGCTTGTGGCACAGGCACAGGCACAGGTTGCACAGAAATCACAGTAGGAACCTGGTGGCAGGCGCAACTTTTATTTCGTTACTAAGCCTAGAAAGAGTGAGAGAAAGAGAGAGAGAGAGACAGAGACACACAAGAGGAACCGCTCAAAAGTCATTTCCTGCAAATGTTGTCAGCATCGTTGTCGGTGTCATCCTGATGCCTCGTCCTGTGGCTCCTCCTCCGGGCGGCTGGCAGGCAGGCAGGCAGGCAGGAGACAAACAGGCAGCAAAAACTAGGGATTAGGGATTTGCGTGCACACATAAATGAATTTCGTGTACGCATGGCAGGGGGCATGGGGCAGGGGGACGAAATCCCAGAAGGGAAGCGGGCCTGCACTAGTGGGAGGTGCAAAGACCCACCTAAGCCGTAAGCAGCTGCTGCCGCAACAGTAAACGTTATCTACACACGTGCAACGTGTGTGTGCGCTGCAACATGCAACGCTCCCCCCCCCCGCCCCCTCCAGCAGCAAGCAATGCAACCAATGAGCCGACCTCTGCAACAGCAGCAGCAGCAACAGCATCACAATCCCTCCAATATCCTTTGGCCCCAGCCAGACCCCGAGATCCCGACCCTGAGAATGAGAGAACCAGGCTCTGGCTCTGGCTCTGGCTCTGGTTCTGGATCCTATGCCTGCCCCCCCGCCCCGCCCCGGCCCGGCCCGCCCCTTCGTCTGTGTTTGCATTGGTGTGCAATTGTTGGCATTACGTGCCACTCTCGATTGCCATTCAATGCCACGAGCAGCAGCATCCATCCCGAAAAGCAGAAGAGACGCAGCGCAGCGGTGGCTGAGGCAGCAGCAGCAGTGGCAGCAGCAGTGGTATCCCACGCAGAGCCGACGTCCGCCAACTATTGAATTACTTTCGAACAGAGGAACCTGCGAGACTGCGAGACTGCGAGACTGAAGATTGCACTTGAAATAGGATTCACAGCTCACTCACTCGCTCCGCTCCGCTCTGCTCCCCCCTCCCCTCTCTCTCCCCCTCCCCCAAAAGCTTCAGATTTTCAATTTCCGTTTCCGTTTTTCTTCTTTTTTTTTGCGCTTTTGCCAGTCACTCCCCTCCGATTCCTCTCCTCCTTTGATCTGTGTCTGCGAATGTGTGTGTGTGTGTAGGTTTTTGGATTGGGTCTCTCTCTCCCTCTCTTTTTTCCTCTTGTGCCCCCTGTGCCCCCTGTGCCCCCTGTGCCACCGTTTTGTTCATGTCTAAGCAAATGGAATAAGCGCACCGCTCATTGCTGGGGCTTGTTGCTGCTCAATGGATGGATGGATGGATGGATGGATTGTAGGACCGTTGAATGCTATATTGATAGAATGATAGGATGATTAGACGAAGGGCTGCTCAAATGGATAGAGGGTACATACGGGTATGTGTTGGGATGATTCCCTCACCGAATGAATGAATGAATGGATTGCCTGTTGGAAAACTATGGAAACCCCTGCTTTTTGGGCTCAGGGGACAGGGCACACACTTTTCACACCCGGAAAACCCAAAAGTTCATTCGATATTCCTTGTCGTCTCGTATGGAATTCTATTACCCCAATCGACTCGTAATCGGATGTCCATTTGGAATGGGAGCCAGAGCCAGCGCCAGAGCCAGAGCCAGCGCCAGAGCCAGCGCCATAACGTATTCATAGTTACAATACCACACTCTGGAATATGTACATGCATAGCTCCTATTTGCCACACATGCAACATCATCACCTTGCCACGAGGGGGCATAATGTGCAGTGCATTTCCAGCCAGAAAGGGAGGCAGGAAGAGGCAGGAGGAGGCAGGAGGAGCAGAAGATGTGGAAGCCATTGCACGTGCATCATTGACGTTGCCCCAGGCAACAGTTCACAGTCCCAGAACGCGCTACCTCTGCCGGCCATATACAGCCACATGCCGCATGCAGCATGCCGAATGCCACATGCCAGTCCCTGCCACACACTCCCACCTCCACCTCTGACTCCCCGGGTAGTACATCAATCCTTTAAGACGCAACATTGAGTGCCAATCAACAAGTGCGTTCCATCTTGGACTACAACCTGTTCTGATGCCACACCACACCATCCCTTGCCCCTGTCCTCCCGTTCCCTCCTCGTTCCCACCCTCTTCTCTCTTACATGCAACAGCACGCTGAACACTTTTATTGCTAACCATTTCTTTCTTTCTTTCTTCGCTCGCATCCTCCTTGCTCGCATCCTCCGTGCCGTCCTTTCTCCGAGTCCTTTCCGTGAGGAATGGCAAATGTTCTGGCAAGGATTTGTACATACACACGTTTTTATCATGCGGGAAGGGGGAAGGGAGGGGGGGAGTGGGCTCCGAAGTCGGGATTGAAAAGAGCTCGGGCACGTATTTGTCACGTATTATATATTTATAGCAACCAATGAACCGTTGAATGCATGGACAGACTGCAGGATAGGATACGGACGGAGGATGTTGAATGCATAAAATGATTCCCCCACTCTCCCTGCCCCACTGCCTGCCCACCTCTGCCACATGCCACATGAACCTCCCCATCTGCAAAGCCCTCTCTTCTCTCTCTATCTCTCTCTCTCTCTCTCTCTCCGTCTCTGTCTCTGTCTCTCCTTGGACATTGCTCATACGCCGCGTTGTACTTGAGAGAATTGAGGATTTAGTTTAAATTGAATGTTTCTACAGCCCCACGTCTGCAGCAAAAGAGGGCAGGAAAGACAGAACGAGAGAGAGAGAGAGAGAGAGTGGAAGAGGGGGAGGGGGGGAGACAACCATCACAGTTTAATTATAATTTTAATCACTTTTGGAACAGCAACAGCTATGGGGCAACGGTGGCAGTGGCAGTGGCGGTGGCGGCACGGAAATGAATTTTATGAAGCGTGCTCCGAACTGTCGTCCCCAACATAAACTGTTGTCAGTTGATGGTTGCCTTGCCCCAGCAGCAGACTCCTGCCATCTGCCTCCTGCCTGCTGCCTCCTGCCTCCTGCCCCCCCCTCCTTCTGTAGCAGCATCAGTTCTTGCCTCATGCCACATCATCGGGAGATCTGGGAAGAGCAGCTGTAGCTGTTGCTGTTGCCGTTGCTGTTGCTGGAACCCAAACGACTGTCATGTCAATTCAATTTTTGTGCTTCCGTGCGCGGCGACAAGTTTTTAGCCAGTTCCTAACCTTCCACCCAGCCCCACCCTTTGCTCTCCCGCTCTCTCTCTCTTTCTGCGTCTCTTTGGGTCCTCCTCCGCCTGACAGGCATTCAGCCAACGGCACTTTATGTACATCATCATCAACACCTTTTGCCAGGCGCCATTTACACGCCGTCGTCTATCGTCGTCGTCGTCTCTAAGTCTAATCAGCGGAGACAGCCATCAGTCGAAGAGAGAAGGAGACAAAGAGAGAGCGAAAAGCGGAGGACGGTTATCTCTCGTTCCTCCTTTCTCTATCATTCTTTTCCTACTCTTCTCTTCCCCTCCTGCTGCTGCTGCTGCTGCCGCTGCCACTGCTGCTGCTGCTCTGTGGATAAGCGAATCAATTTTAATGTCGAAAAAAAAGCAAGAATCTGATACAAAATTTACAGGAAGTCCAAGGATACCCTGTAGAATAATTGAGAGAAACAATGACAAGCACTGCTGGTTTTAAGATGAGTAGAAAATCCACAGAAATCAAAAAGAAGAGAAAAAGCTTTGAGGAAATGCCATAAGATTTGCATAAATATCACAAACTCGTGCAATAATCACCTCGAAAATGCGAGAGAAACGAAACGCAGTCGCGGCACACGATCGACAGGGAGATAAGAACAGAGAAGGGCAACGACAACAACAACAGGCAAGGCTCGTACAAAAAAGCCGACTAGCTCGCTCTTCGGCAACAGCAAACTTCGCTCTTCTCTCCCTCTCTCATCGCTCGGCGATGCATGAGCTCGGGCTGCCCGAATGTTTCGCATTGTTGTTGCTGTTGTTGAAGGAATTACTGACAGAGAGAGAGAGCGCGCATTAGTGAAAGGCAGCAATTGCGAGAGCATGTAAATATTGCGGCGTGAGAGCAACGAAGCCACCTCCGTGGGTGAATTGAAGATCAAGAGACAAACGACAGTTTTGAATGCACCAGAATTCCACAGATGAAATGCAACAGGCAGGCTGCTGTCCCATTCTGACACATGCTATATGTGTGTGTGTATCCATTGGAGCCCTGCATGAATCCACAGTATTCATAAGATCACAGCTTTGCAGACTCCATGGCCTTTTCATGCATTCGAACATCACGAATCCTGCCTGCAGTCAGATTCGAATCACCCCGAATCCCACCGAATCACTGCGGATGAATATCACAAAGATATCGTTCCTAAAATCCTAAAACCACTCGAAACGGAGTTCGTGTGCCTTCGGCTATGCACATTCGGTTTGTACACTGACAAAAAATGTTTAACGATTTTTTGCCTATCTGAAATTAATTTTATTTGAGTGTTAAGCAATGCTGAGGCAATACTGATTGATTTTAAAGTGTTTAATAATTCGATTAAATTTGGGCTTAAATCAAGAGAGATCCCTCTTTTATTGAAATATGGTTGTGGGCTTGTCCTTTTTTCCCCTGAGCTTACTTATCCTTTAAGCCTTTCTTTCATTCTGATCTTTACACAACTTTCAGCCAGGGCTCACATAATTCCCCGCAAACCGAAGCCAACCCAAAAACACCTCTTGGTTTCAAACAAAAAGAAGGAAAAAAGAGCGAAAAAAAAGCGAAAAAATTATGAATTATTTTTCATTCGAAGCGACATCGCATCGCATCGGTTCGGATGAGGTCGTTGGGCGGCAGGCGTCAGGCAGGGGGCAGGAGGCAGGGCAGGCAGCATTCAACGGAAGGCAAAGCAAATTGAATCATATTTTTAACACACAACGAAACGAGGGGGAAAATGGGTGAAAACGGGGGAAATTATAATTGCCAGCTGGGCATTTGCTTTAGTCTCAAAAACTTTGCTCGCTCTCCATCGCTGCCAGCCGCCTGGCCGCCTGCCTGCCAGCCTGCAGCATGCCACACTTCACTTCATTCATAGAATATTATGAATTAAACGAGAGAGAAAGATGTACATATATACGTATATATATAGGGATGGGGATGGGGATGGGGATGGGATGGGGATAGGGATAGGGATAGCATGGTAGAGACGAGGCTGCTGACATGTTGTTGTCCACAGGCACGCATTCTCTTGCGGCATTCTGGCGGCTAACTGAGGACTTGGCCCGGCTTTTGGCTTGCCATCCATCCAGTGGAGGGAGGGACGGAGGAAGGACTGGCAACTTTCCTAACGGCACGCGCGCTGCTGACTGCCGCTGCCACCAAGAGGGCTTCCTGAATCTCTGTGTCCCTCCTGCGGCTGTTGCGGCTGCTGCTGCTGCTGCTGCTGCTGTTGCTGCTGTTGCTGCTGCTGCTGTCGTGTGCCCCGACGACAAGTCAGCGCCTGGTCTATCCTGCCCTGCCGTGCCCAGGCCTGCCCTGGCCTGGCTATGTCACTCATATGAGCCGCAAATATCCAACCCCAAAAATACCACCCTGCCACACGTTGATGCCACGCACGAACGCTTACTTTGTCGCATGCACAACTTTTTGGCTATTAAGTCATTTTTTGGCTTTTTAGATTTTTATGCCGACAAATTCTCCTCTGTTGCGTCCACTAATTGTGGCAGAATCATGTGGCATACACACAGAGACACATCCCATAGTGGCTGTTCTGTTGGTGGCTGCGGCGTGGCTGTTCCTCCAAGTTTCGACTTTGCATCGCGTGTGCTCGTGACAAATTTCAACAGTTTAGGGCCTCAAGGCAGCCAGAGAGACAGAGACAGAGACAGAGAGAGAGGGAGGAGAGAGAGTGGGGCGGGGAAGGAAGCACTTTATCATCTCTGAGGCTCTGTGGGGCTCTGGTCAAGTGTTGGCCACTGTCCCAGACACAATCGAAGCAGCTGCTTGCCATGCCCCAAGTTGCTGCTGCTTCTCCTCCTCCTCCTCCTCTCCACTGGCAACTCTTTTATAAGAAAATTTACTTGAATGAATTTTGTGCAGAGTTTCGAGTGGGGCATGGAGTGGGATCCCCGTAACAATGACAAGACAGAAGACGACAGAATGCAGGCACTGAAGCACTGAAGCAGTGAAGCAGTGAGCCAGTGAGGCACTGCCTGTGGCTGTGCCACTTGATGATGTCCTCAATGAGGCAGGACAGGGCAGACCTCTCTCGCCACTCGAATATTTGAACGAAAAATCAATAAGAAAGCAATGGCAAAGCTGCAAAATGGGGAAATGATACTCTTTATATGGTTTATGGCATATTAAAGACAGTTCTTACATTCCAAAACCAAAAACCTTGCAACGGGGCTAGCATTTGCCACATAAAAGGCCTATGAGGGCCACCAGAATGTATCTGCAGTGATTTAGGCCACAAAAGATACTTTTCCTGTCTTCGCGACTTATATTTCCAGGCAGCTGCTGGAAATCCCTGGATTAATCTTCCAATAGGGGGGGAAAACCCTTCCAGAGAACCTTTGGCAAACAGAAATCCGCAAAATGTGGAAGGAACTTTTACAACACAAACAATGGGAGGCGATGGGTGGCGATGGGTGGCAATGGGTGGCGATGGGAGGCAATGGGGAGACAGGAGGCTACTTTGCCACTCCACTGCACTTGCCGTTCCCCACGTGTCCCCCCCCCCTGCTCTTCTGCTCTTCTGCTCTTCGGTGTGCGCCTCCTGCAAAAGTGAAAAGCAAGATTTGTCACGCACTGATGCGTCTTTAAGCGTTTTAATTACCCACCAAACGAATGGACGGGCGAATGCGAATGGGAATGGAAATGGTAATGGAAATGGAAATGGAAACGAAAGGCAAACTGAGGCAAACTTTGGGGCATAATATGCAAAACCAGGACAATAATTCACATTGTCCTTCGTGGCACAAAAGGCCAGAACAGGCAGAACAGGCAGAACTGTATCTGTCCGTCCATCCGTCTGTCCAGCGATGTGCGGCCTCCATCAGTGTCTCTGCCTCTGGGCCTCCCTTTGGGCCTGCTCTCTACTCTGCGGTGGAGTCCATCGCCTCTTGGTTTCACCATAAACAGATCCCTCTCTCTCCGTTCCTCTAGGAAACATAACCCTCTCTCCAACGCTCCATCATGAAAGCAGAATCCCTGGCTGTTGCAGTTGCAGTTGCAAGTTGCAAGTTGCATTTGCAATTTGCATTTTGGACGCTCTGGCAATTAATAGGGCACACGTAAACAAAACACGAAATGCACGAAGGCAGAGAAGGGAAGGAGCAGGGCACAGGGTGCACCGGGGGCACAGGGGGGCACTGGGGGCACCGGGGGCACTGGGGGCACTGGGGGCTCTGGTTTCTGGTTTCTGGCTCTCTTACGACAGCGGCAACGGCAACGGCAACGGCAACGACAATGATACGATACTAAGGTTTAGGAGGACTATCAAAATGCAAAGCAGCAGGCGGCAGGCGGCAGGCAGGCAGGCAGGCAGGCAGGCAGGTAATGAAAATGCTTAATGGCTTGCAAAGTGTCACAGTGGCTGAGCGCCATGGCCAGGAGGAGGCGATGGCGATGGCGATGGCGATGGCGATGGCGGGTATGGCATTCCATTCCATGGCCATTCGGTTGATTCGGAAAGGAGTCGACTCAGGCAGGAAGGAGCCCAAGGAGCAGGAGGCGGAGGCGGAGGCAATGCAATTGGCGAACTTAAAGCGCGTTAAATTCAACTGGCTAAAACACAGGCAGGGAGAGAGAGGGGGGGTGGGGGTGGGGGGTACGTACTACCAGAGAGTGAAGTGCGCATAAAAAGTCAATTAAAAGAGGCGGCACAGTGGCAGTGAGGCAGTGGCAGTGGCAGTGGCAGTGGCAGTGAGGCAGTGGCATGAAACTCACTTGCTTTTCCAGCTGCGCTTCGGTTTTTGAGTTCTTTCTCGTTTTTTTTTTTGTATTTGTAGACCCAGCAGCTGCCTGAGTGTCTCCTCTCCCCCTCGCTGACCCCCCCTCCCCCCCCCCTGTCTGGGTGCGTGTGTTTGGTAAGACTTTCGAGTGCATGAGGAGTGTTGGCCAGCGCTTTTAGCAGAATAAACAGTGAAAGTTGCGCAAAAAGGACACGGCCAAGACAGAGCAGAGCAGCCACTGCCAGGACACAGGACACAGGAGGCAGCAGGCAGCAGGCAGGCGGCAGGAGGAGCCAGTAGCCAGTAGCCAGAGCCACCGTTCAACGCCAAGAATACAGAGAGATGGCCATAAAAATGGCTCTGGAAAAAGAGTGTGAAGCATGTTGCATGTTGCGAACGGACCTTTGAACGTGTTGAACTTTCAAATGGCTTTGCCGCTGCCGCTGCCGCTGCCAGCTAATGGCATTACAGTTCACCCACTTTTACCCCCGACCCCCCCTTTACCCCTTTGACTGCATACAAAGACAGGGAGGGAAATGGAGAGGTGGAGGGGAGGGGGAGCGTGCGAAAAAGTAGAGTGTAACTGCAACGTGTGTCCAGCAGTCTGTCTGTCTGTGTCTGTGTCTCTGCCACACGGCCAGAAAAGTGGAGTGTATTTCCAAAGAAAAGACTATGAAACTCCCCTTTAAGGAGGGGTAGAGTATATCAAAGGATGATGCCAGATATTCGGGGAATCATATAGATTTATATAGAACTATTCAGATCCCAGAGGAAAAGAGGATAAATACGTTCCTTCTTCTGAAAGAAATTGAAACTATAACTAAAATAATGGGTATAATTGCCGATCAAAAGATTTTCAATCCTCAAATATTATAGATATCCTTTTTTGAAGAAAAATATCTAAAATATGTTGTGGATATGTTTGGGTTCTGTGGAGAGGAAGGGGAAACATTCGAAGGCCATTCAACTACAGAAGATTCGCTTTGATGCTCTGTACAAATGTTCCCATAAGCGAATTGAGACAGTGCTCGTCATCCACGAGGAGGAGAACATATCAAGGATGATATACTGGTGCTGTAGCTTTGGGATTACAGAGAGAAAGAGCAGGAGAAACCTTAAACCACAGAGATGCACCTTCTTGGAATGGGAATCCACATTTCCCCGCCCAATTGTGGCCATAAATTTCTCTCAGTGCATATGGGCAAAGAAAGAAGGAGGTATGGCGCTGGCGTTGGGCAAGGGATTGGGGCAGGGGCAGGGACAGGGGTAGGCAAGAGTGCAATTAGAGTGACGTACGCTTTATTGATGCCCATGGCCATTTGGCATGCATTAGGACGCGCCACACATAGAAACACACACACAGATAAAGGGGTAGGGGTAGGGGCAGCGCTGCTTAGAAGTGGCTTTCCAAGGTACAAAATATCAAAGTTGAAGTGCACCTACAACAAGGGACGGCCGGACGGCCGGACGGCCACTGGTGTTCTCCTTCGTTTGTGTCACGCAGCACTGGTTCCTATAAATTATTTCTTATGATAATTGGGGCTCAAACGTGGGCGAACAGCAATAAAAACAAGCGAATGGATAGAAAATCGGTTTAAAAAGTGGTGCAGAGTGGCAGGTGGGGGGCAGGGCGAGTGTGGCACCAATCAAAGTGCAGTGGCAGGCAGCAGCCGGTACAACAATAACTGCAATCAATTGCTGTTTGTTAGAGCGGAAATCGGTCGACATTTGGCCCCCATCGTAATTACCGTTATGCCACAAGCCAACTGGAACTTACGGCCCAAAGGTAAAGGCAAACGTGTGTGTGTTTTCCTAGAGTTTTCCTAGAGTTTTCCATGCCACAAAAGACAAACACAAACACAGGCCACCTCGCTCTCTAATCGCTGCATTCTCCCAAGTAAATGACACGGAAAATGTCTTTCGAATTAAACGAAACAACAGTTGAAGCTACACGTACGATGGGTTTTCCCGGCTAACAATTGATTGGCCCTCCCCCACCTCCCGTTCCCGTTTGAGCCAGAATTCAGTTCGAAGACCAAAAGTCTTGCATTTTTATGGCAATCAAGAGTGTGGGTGTGTGTGTGTGTGGGTGTGTGGGTGTGGATTTCCATTGAATTTTCTTTCATTTCATTGCAATATTTATTAAAGATTTATTCATAATGGATACAACAGATACAGATACAGATGCAGATACAGATACAGATATATTCGGAAACATATTTCATTTTTTGGGATTTATGCGGAGATTATTTTGCAAAGATTGTGCGTTGCAACGTGCAATTAGATTTTGTTGCATTTAGCATTTAGCATTTAGCATTTAACACAGATTAAAACATTGCCAATCCTTTTCTGTGGGGGGGCTGCAGATATTTGCATCCTTTTTTATGTGTAAATAATTTTGAAATACTTTTCCAGACACAAAAATATGCAGAATAGTTGTAGATGTTGCAAGAGTGCCACTGCCACTGCCACTGTAGCTACTCGTACTGTATCTCAAAGATATGTGTGTGTGTGTGTGTGTATCTGAATGAATGGCATCATCATATGAAAGTGTACTTAATTTAACAGCCGTCATTCCTGCCCCACCCACCCCACCTTACCCCAAAGGGTTCTTTCCAAGGGTTCTCTCTCTCTCTCTCTCTCTATCTGTGTCGCTGCCGCTGCGTAGATGATGATTTAAAATGTGCATAATAAGCGGCGGCACTTCGGAATGGAATGAATGCTAGAATAAAACGGAAGACAAGCAAAAAATACAAAAAAAATATGCAAGAAAAACAAGAGATACGCGTGCATACAGTACATATGTATGTATACGTGTATATACACGTGTATATATGTATATATGTATGTACAACGAAGGCCAGCTGGGGCGGCAGAGAAAGTCAGGAATACATTTGAATCACAAAACTAACAAATAAATAACACAAACAACCAACGGGAAGACGTGTAGGACAAACAGTTCCAAAAACAAAAACAACAACAACAACGACGAGCGGGAACGAAGGGAGACGAGCCGAGCCGAGCCGAGCCGAGCGGCAAGGGCCGCAGCTCTACATCTATAACCGATACTCCGTTGGTATGTGTGTGTGTGTCTGTCTCTTTTTCTGCGTTCTCCCCCGCCAGAGCGAGCACATTGCACGAGGAAGAGAGAAAGAAACCTATAATCTGGCCATAATACCCATCCGATTCGATACAGATTCAACTATCTGGTGGATATGGTAATTCTCAAAGATTCTGCGGTCTGGTTCTTGTGGTCTCTAACAACTGGGCTTCAAACAAGATGGAGGGACTGACGGACATGGCTATTTCGGCTCGGCCATTGATGCTGATCATTCCATGCTCCCATGCTCTTTGAGTACTGGGTATAAAACCAACAAAAACACTAACACAAGAAATGTATGGTAGATTCTTGGCTTGGAATTCTTTGGATATCCTGGCATAACGATCGTGGGTTGAGCTTTTGTTGTAATAGTATTTTTAAAGGAAGATCTTTGATTTTTGATATAGTGATCCGATCTTTGAGTGCCACGATATGGAGAGGATTCAACTAGGATCTGCCAGAGCTAGGAACCAATTTGAATGCGATATATTTTATATTATTTTTCACTGGTTAAATTCTTGAAAATACTCATTCAAAAGCCATGGTGTATTTTTAAATATTTCGGGAATACCCTCCTGAAAGGGTATGGAAAAAAGCAGACAAATGGCAAACGGAGATCGTAGAGAGAGACAGGGGAGACATAGAGAGAGGTACGAAAAGATAAAGAGGTAGCAATGGGGAAAGAGGACGAGGACGAGGACTCGGAAGAGGACTCGCAAGAGGAAGATAGATATAGTGATGGAGAAATATACAGTGGAATGGGGGAACAAAATAAAAAGAAGATATGGCAAGAAAAACATATTCAAATTTAAAAATTCGCTGGATTTGCCCCGTCTCCCTCTCTCTCTCTTCTCTCGTTTGCATTTTGGGCAAAACAGTGCAAACGGCGAATGGAGGCAAATGGAGGCGAAATGGAGGAGACGTGCAACTTTTCACACATGCATCCTGCATCTGCATCTCTGCATTCGTATGTGTGTGCGTGTGTGTGTGTGTGCCTGCGAGCAGCGCATACATATGTATGTGTTTACAGTTAGCGGGCGCCAAACCAAGGTGTCGCCGTGCACCCAAAATCGTTTCGGCGTGAATACATTTGCCCTGCCCTGCCCTGCCTGCCCGCCCCCGCCTCCATGTGTCAACCGGTGGTGTGTGCCCCACTGCCTCTCTCTCCACGCACTCGCATCCATAGTGCCACCCCCTTCGTTACCATTTTGGGGCGACAGTGGGGCAAAGGGGCACTTTCAACTCAGTTTTCAATTTATCCCTGTGTGCCCGTGTGTGCCCGTGTGTGTGTGCCCGTGTGTGTGTGTGGGCATAGTACAGTAATTTAGTTAAAATATTCCAAAAGTTTGCCATAAGTATTTTCGGCTACACAGAAAAATCCATGACGAGAAAATGCGAAAATGAATTCGATTTTCCACAAGTTATTTGCTTGTGGGTGGCAGGGGCATACGGGGTGCGAGTGGGTAGGGATAGGCAATGAATTCATTTGGTATTTTTGTTATACAATCAGAATGCATTCATCACAAAAACTGCATTTATTTTTAGCGAAAAAAAAACAGCGATAAATGCATTCCAAATATAATCAAAATACTTTTGGAATTATTATAATTTTTGCCTTTACCGTATGATATTTATATTGCAATTAATTGGTTTATAGATTTTTTGTAAGAAATAACAGCGATTTCCGTGCAACCAAATTGATTGGAGATCATTATTTTTAGTCCATTTTTGTGTTAAATATTTATTATTGATGCATTCATGCACTCATACATTCAGACATTCATGCATTCAAACTGTGAATCTGCCAGGGCACCGCGAAGACGCCAGTCTTTCTGTTGATATCCATTTCCGATCTACATTCCATTTAAAATGTAATATTTTTCACTTTATATTCCATTTAATGTGCTCTTGGTATGATTCCTTATATTAGCTTGTGATCCATTCATAGGATATGCTATATTTATCAATAATATTCGACCACTAGTGGGGCCCAGCCCCCTGCACACTCGCCTCACTCACACTCTCTTCCTTTTCTCCGCTCTTTCCAGTCACATTCCGCTCGATTGTGCCCCACTGTGGCGCAGGGTAGCCTGGGCACGAGGCCGGGGTCCATAGTCGGTACCTTGAAATCGTTCTGTCGTTCCGTCGTTCCGTCGTTGCTGCAGCGAAATGTATTCGCATTTTCGCAAACGCGCTGCATTAATTACCGCAGCAGCCGCCTCTCAGCCTCACAGCCCCTCCTCCTCTTCTGTCTGTGTGTGTGTGTGTGCGTGTGAGTGGAGAGAGTGTATTCGCTAACACGTTTTCCCCACCGACACCCACCCACAACCCACAGCCCACTCCTCTGGCAGGTGCTGGAGGCAGAATGGAGCAGAATGTTGCACGGTCAGCGCTCAGCCGCCTCACTTTGCTTGGGTTCTGGCTCTGGCTCTGGTTCTGGTCCTGCCACTTCGCCTGGCAATGCTTGTGCTCGTTGGCGCTGATATGTTAAGCTGCATTTTTGGCTTACAAAAATATGGAGAACAGTGGCCCAAAAGGAGGGAAGGAGTCGAGGGTGGAGCGAGCGAGGAGCGAGGAGCGAGCGAGCACCTGCACAAATCCTTTTACCTTGTTTTGGACATTTCGTGATGTATTACGTAAGTGGCGGCATTTGTGGTCTATATAAAAGAGAGTTGCAAAATAGACCCCCCCCCCCCCCACAGGATAGAGGAGAGAGAGAGCTGGCATTGGGAAATCCTTAAATGATGAAGCATCTTCCACTCCATTCCAGTCCACTCCCGTCCCGTCCCGTCCCGTCCCAGCATTCATTCGCTTTAAAGTTGGCAATGAAAAAGTTTTCTATTTGTGGATATGGATATAATGAACGGGGGCGAAGGGTGGCGTGGGGCAAGGGTTAGGTTTGGACAGACCAAACTTTATGATGAATGGGGGGAAGGGGAGAGCAGGGGGGCCCGGCCTCTACACAGGAGTAAAAACCAGCAATCCATTAGGTTACAAAACAACTTGTCAAAATCATAAATGAAAATGAAAATAGAAATAGAAATCCAACCTTTTATACAATTTTGAAGCTCAAAGTAAAATGTATGACGCGGCATGCGGGATGCGGCAGCGCCCCTCGGTCGTGTGGACACCGCGCACAACAAGGATATGCTTTGAATAATATATTCGAATTTATTAATCAAATATTATATTTTTTTATTAATTTGCTTTCAATATAAATGACAATTTCCTTTTAAAGAACGTTTTCTATGAAATATTTGGAGACATTTTAGTGGAGTGCAGGGATACAACATCATTTAGGGGTCTGTAGGTTCTCTCGAGAGCTTTTAAGCAACAAATACTGTTTGAATTCCGTTGAAATATCTGCTTATATTCTGAATAAACCTCAAGATATTGTACACCCCCGAAAAAAGCACTATCCTATGGATAGTCTATCATTTGAAGCACTCCCCATCTTTGGATCTCCACAAAATGTCAGGAAATAAACCCAAAATATGATATCCATAAATGTTTCCAAGTCCTAGACTTGATTCATCGTCAATTCCTTGAAGTCTACCCTAAATACTCGTATGTGAGCATCGTTTCCTTTGGATCCTTAAAGTTCCTTCAGGTTTATTGATTTGTTTTGATTTTGTGTGGGAATCGGGCTTGAGGACTGCTTTGCTTTTGGCTTCCTAATTGATTCTGTGGGACAGCATCAGCACTTCCTTCTGTTGTTTACCACAATATCCGGAACTGGAACCACACAACCTTGTCGCATGCCACACACACGCACGCAGACACACACAAAGGGGAGAGGGAGCGGCAGAGGCATGCCACAAAACTAAAAGGTTTTCGGTGCACATCGAATGCATAATCAACAAGCAGCAGCAGCGGCAGAAGCGGCAGTGGCAGCGGCAGCATATATTTATGGCCTCTGCCTCATACGATGGCAATATAAATCAAAAGCTTTTGCAACTCCATCCATCATCCAGGGATGCCTCTAGATGCCCCGTGCTGCATGCCCTGCCGCCTGCCGCCTGCCCCCTGCCCCCTGCCTCTCCCATTGTTTGCCACAATTTTCGCACGAATTAAATGCACATTTGCACGACCCTCCTGTGGGGCCCCGCCCTGTACTCCAATTACTGGGCGGCGAGGCCCCTCCTTTGGGCGGTTACATTGCACTCGGTCGCCTTTGGGGCATTGTTGTGTGCTGCTGCCACAGAGCCAGGGGCGAGTGCATGTATGTGTGTGGGCCTCCTCAAGGATAAACGATTAAGGGGAAAACCAAAGCCTGAAACTAGGCGAAAAATACACAAAAAAACAAAAAAACAAAAAAAAAAACAAAAAAGCAGGAAAAGCAGGAAAAGCCGGAAAAGCAGGTGAAGCCAAAGGCCCGGCCAAAGAGAGAGAGAGAGAAAAAACCGTTGAAGTTGAAGTTGAAGTTGTCCTCAAATTGGAGGCAAATTGGAGACAGAGAAGGAGAGAGCCGTGCCAGAGGGGAAGGAGAAGGAGAAGGCGAAAGCATCCAAATGGTGGAAAAAGTAAGATGCAAATTGGTAGAAGGAGAGCGAGAAAAGAATAGAAAGGACAATCCATAAACACAGATGAAAGGGAGGAGAGAGGAGAGAGGGGAAAGCGCAGTGCAGGAGCATCCTCTTAGGGCTCCCCCTGCCCCCCTACCCCCCCAGCACCTTCGCCCCACTGCCTCGTTGCTGCGCTTGCGGCAAATTCAATTCAAATTTTGTAAGCATTAAAATTGTTGTTCCTCTTCCTGTTGTTGCTGTTGTTGTTGTTGTTTTTCTTGGCTTGACTGCAGAAAAACTTGGAAAAACTTGAGGGAAAACGCGAAATAAAAGTGATTGTAAGTGCCAGGCGGGGGAGTGAAGAGTGGGGAAAGCCTCCGCACAAAAGCAAGAAAATTTATGAAAAGATAAAAGACGCAGGCGTTCATTCAAAACATAACACACACACAGATGCAGATACACCCATACACAGACACGCACACAGTGAAAGACAGGTAAAGGCAGAGGCAGAGGCTGGGGCAAGCGACAGGTGAGGACAGGCGCCAAAGCCAAAGCCAAAGCAATTTTAAATGGCGGCAGGCCCCCAAAGTTGGAGTTGGACTCCCCCCCCCCCCCCACGCTCCAGCGCTTTCGCTCTTCGCGGTTTTGGTGGCTGCCACTTGAGGCGGCATTACAGCATCCCACAGCTTTTGAAGATGCTCGAACGCGCCTCGGATGCTGCCACTGCCACTGCCACTGACGCTGACGCTCTGGCGACACCTAACGTGGGAGGCAGTTGGGGAGATTGGAGTTTGGAGCAGGCCAGGAGCAGGAGGGAAGGCCATCCGTGCGACCCACTGTCCTCCGGCCGCAGAGCTCTGCATTCAACATTCGTGCGGCCTACTGCTAGACCCTCTCCTGCCGCTACTCCTTTGCCTTGGCTACACTCAGAGAAAATAAACATGAAATCAAGGATAAAACGCCGACCGAGAGGCGCTGCTGCATGACGCAAAACACGCATATAAGTGGGAAAGAAAAAAAAAAGATTTTTACGAGTATTTCCAATCTCTTAATTGGAAGTATCCTTTTTTTACGGTGCATAATATGTAATATGCAAAAACAACAACACAAAAAAAAGAAGTGAAAGATACTTTTTGTTCACTTTCATTGGGGATGTTCCTGCCGTGGCTGATGCCGCCCCCCACTCGCCAGCCCGTTCCTGCCACGTTGCTTGTTTGCGGCAAACACAACACAACCCGAAGCCTCCTCCAGTTTCGTCCTGCCCCCACAGTCCGGCTCTCCTGGACACAGGACCACAGAGCGGCAGAGCGGCGTTTGCTGAAAAGAAGTTTTTTAGCAACTCAGCAGAAAAACTAGAGGAGAGACAAACGAAGGGGTGGGCGAACACAGAAGGAGGGGAGCAGGATGAGGAGGAGCAGGAGGAGGAGGAGGAGGAGGCTTTGTCTGTGGCAGCACATTTTGAAAGTGTCCTCTCTCTCTCTCAGCCCTGGACTCGGTGTGTTGCCTAATGTTGTGTGCATGCCCATGCCCCCCCTTCGCACACTCTGTGATGGCATTGTTTGAGGGGGGAGGGAGGGAGGGAGGGAGGGGGATGGCAATAAAAACACGCAACAAAAGCTGAAAGCTGCAACACACAAAACATTTAATCACACTTTGCAAAACTAGTTGAAAATGCAAGCTGGCAACACACTCCACTCCACTCCACCTCCCTCTCTCCCACTGTCACTCTCTCCCCCCTCGTTCGTGCCCCCCCGTGTCGCTGGTGTTCCTTGTGTTCTGCGGGAGAGAGAGAGAGGGAGAGAGAGCGAGGGGAGAGCTGTGGGACCAATTGGCAAATTAACTTTCAATTCAATTCAATGGCAACATTTGAAGGATACATTAACACCTGCCCCACAGAGCAATTGAGCAGGAATTGAATGGAAAGCGAAGCCACACAAAGATCGAAGGACACTGAGCGAGAAAGACTGGAGAGAAGGAGAGATAGGGCACTGCCACGCCTCCGCTGCCCCGCACTTTCTGCAGCATCGACCCTCGACTCCCTCTAGTCATTTGATTTGGCTTCTCCTGTCCTCTCTCCTCTCAACTTGATGACTCTTTCTCTATCTGTATCTGTATCTGTGTCTGTGTCCGGAGCACTCGTATCTGTATCTGCAGCTGTATCTGTGTGTGTGCTTCTCGTGGGATGCAATCGAAAAGGTTAATCGAGTCAAATTTGCAACGATAGTTAACCTCTTCAACTCCATTGCGTATCCCGTATCCTTAGTATCCCTATTTCTATTATTCCTTTGTTGCTCTGCTCCTCTGGGGTCATGTGTGTCTACCAGATACAAGCTTATGCTTAAAGGTCAGAACTATGCACATCTATGTATCTATGTATCTTGCGGATTACAAATGGAATTAGTTTCCTTGAATAGAGTGTGTGTTTCAATGGAATCTAAGTTCAGAGATTAATTTTAAATGAATTCAATAGCTGAATGGAAACTCTCTTTAAAGATAATAAAGATATACTCTTTTTTGGGGAATATGATGGATTCACATCGTAAGATCGTATGAAAAGTCATCAATAAAGTTTCGAGGGTACTCTGAAAGATTATTTTTTGCACTGTGGATACGATTTTTATTCCACATTCTTTAAATAGGGGGGAAATTCCACATTTCCCTATCCAACATTTTATGTTCAGGAGATTTCATCGCATAGAATAAAGTTTTGAACAAAAATATATTGTATGTACTCGTATGTTTACCCCAAAGAAGAAATGAGCGCCAGAAATTGCATTAGAAGATGAAAATAAGCCCATTACTATGACAGCTACGGAATAAAACCTATACATATGTACAGTATGTCAAGAAACTCTTTACACACTGAAAATAAATTTAATTTTTGACTTTGGATAAGAAAATAATGGCCTTTGATTCAAATTTATCAAATTTTTAAATTCATACCAATTCAGTGATTAATTATAAAGTAGTTTGTGAAAAAAAATATCAAAACTATAAATAGGTAACTTACAAAACAACAAAAACAATGATTACACATTTTGACACTGTCAAGAACTGTTTACACAAAATATTTTCATTTTATAAATTCAAAATTTTTACTGATTATATAATATCTTTAACTATTTTTAATATTTGGTATGTCCTCCCTTAGCATTGACTACATGCTAGAGCCGTTTTTTCATCGAATTTATCAACTTTGGTAGGTCATACTCAAAGGGGATCTTTTGACAATCTTCCAGTATGGTTTCTTTTTAGTTGATTGCGGCTTTGGGCTGCCTTTTTCCCAGCTCTCTTCAAGTAGGCCCACAAATTTTCAATGGGGTTAAGATCGGGACTCTGGGGTGGTGTATCGATAACCTTTCCACAGTTATGAAGCAGCCAAGTCCGCACATTGGACTCCTTATGTTTGGGATCATTGTCCTGATAAAACTTGAATTTTGCCTTATTGTCCGTAATGAGCCCAAATTTTTCCGCTCTGCTTTCTAAATTTGTTTTTAAAATTTGGAGGTACTGTTTGGCATCCATCGTGTTCTCTATAAACGCTATATTTCCGACTCCTCGGCTAGAGATACACCCCCAAATCATAGCCGAAAGTTTTCCAAACATTACAGTCGGAATGATGTTTCGGTTTTCCAAAGCAGTTAATAGCTTGCGCCTTACTCTGGGTGGACAATCATCGTAGTATAACATCATTTTTCTTTCATCGCAATATATGACGTCATCCCAATACTCTGCCGGCTTACTGATCATGTTTACAGCAAAATGAAGCGCTTTTCCACATTGACCGACGAAAGCAGCGGTTTCTTTCTTGCAACTCTTTAAGAGTACCTATGACGTAGAATGGACTGGCGTACTGTTTCGTGTGACACAACCAAGTCAAGTTCTTCGTCAAGCTTCTTGGCCAGAGTCCTGACCGATATTTGCGGATTTTGACTAATTTTCCGCATGATTAGGCGGTCTGCTAGTTTGTCAACCTTCCTTTTACGGCCACCTCCACTTTTTGTTTCAAATCCCCTTCGTTTTTCGCGACTTAGGACATTGTAAATAGCTTTCCTTGATATGGAAAACATATCTATCATGTCCGAACAGATTTGCCCAACTGGTGATTATAGTAAATCAATTGACAACGTCAAAGCTTAGTCTTTTGCCAGGCATTTTAAAAAATTTCAGAAAATTAGTCTGTAGATGTGCAAAGGTCAAAATTTCGCAACCAAATCAAAGGCAATGCAAAAATAGAGCAGCACTGAGCAACGCAGAAAGCATAGTTTACGGTAAAGTCCCTTTTTTTCTACGAACGAGAGCAAAACAGAGCTCGAAAACGAAATGTGTAAAGAGTTTCTTGACAGTGTCAAAAATGTGTAATCATTGTTTTTGTTGTTTTGTAAGTTACCTATTTATAGTTTTGTTATTTTTTTTTCACAAACTACTTTATAATTAATCACTGAATTGGTATGAATTTAAAAAATTTGATAAATTTGAATCAAAGGCCATTATTTTCTTATCCAAAGTCAAAAAATTAAATTTATTTTCAGTGTGTAAAGAGTTTCTTGACATACTGTATGTATATAGTGGTCTGGGGCTAATAAATGGTGTACTAGAAGAAAACAATATCACCCGTCCCATGATGAAATTATACAAGGTGGTCCGCAACCGCAACGCGCTCTCTTTTCGGGTCTTATTTTGCTCAGTACAACAGCAAACTTCGTTCTGCTCTCTCTCTCATCAAACATAGCGTCAAAGCGCTCTCAGTTCCGAAGGTCAAGGTCCGAAAAGAGAGTCGTCCCCTGAATTTTGTCATTCCCTCCCCACACATTGAAGCGCTGAAAGCGAGAGTCGTGGCCCCGGGCCGAGTTCGGCTTTTCGCTGTTGCTGAGAGAGAGCAAGCTTGTAGCGCAAACGAAACGAGCATGATCGGACATGATCGACAGAGAGAGAGACACCTGTATTCTGAAGGAGTCTCCACAAAAATATCTGTATCTGTCCCATTTTTGGTATTTCTGTTTCCCTTTTTCCTTCTTCATATATTTCCTTTTTTTCCGTTGGTATTATTATACTCTTTCAGGAGGATATGACGATTTGGAAAGTGAGAAAGTTAAGCAAATTCGAAGCAAAATAAAGACAGAAGCTACGCACCGTTTCGTCGCTTCACACGAGGCTTCGTATTTGCTGATAGAGCGAGAGTTCGTCGTGCCAGCCGAGTGCGGCTTGTTGTTTGTAGCGCAGCAGCTCGCAAAACGAGCATGATCGGACATGGCCGACAGAGAGAGAGAGACACCGAACATGCTCTCAATGCAAGAATCGCAGCAGCTTGGAATCGGCAGCCGAGTGTCGCGCTATATTGTTGTTGTTGCTGTTGCTGAGCGAGCACTGGAGCGACGCAATTGCGAGAGCATTTGTTGGGCCGTGAGAACGAACAAAGCCTCGTAGATCAAACGAAGATCCAGAGATAAGACTACAGACGAAATGCAAGAGGAGGAGCACGCACAGCAAGGGTGTCCACCTCTGACATTTGTATGTATGTATGTATGTATATGTATTTTTTCTTGTAAATATTTCTGGTATTCAATCTTTCAAATATGTATCTTCCATTTTGTCTTGTTCTTTAGCTTTCCATAATTTATTCGCTCCGAAACAAAAAAACTATAATTCATAATTCGCAAATAGTTTTCCTCTCCAACAGGCGGATATCTTCATCTTTCCATCGACAGCAATTTCCGTAATACTCCATACTGTATGTACATACGAATACTGTATACATTATGATTGTTCCTGCAATGCCAGCGCTCATATCCTGGGCCGCTCTGCCGGCAGAAGCTTATCAGAAGCCTCTGCGATAGGCACTAAATCAATTTCTGCCTCGCTGCCCCATTAAACCCACCGCCCAGACCACAATCCCTAGACCCATCTCACCTTCCATCTTTTATGCAGTGTCACACAGCAGCATCGGTGGAGCAGTGGAGAAAAGATAAAGCCAAGCCAAAATCCAGAACAAAGTCCACGCATCACACAACAATTTCTCGCTCGGCACTTAAGCCGTTCTGCCAGGATGTGTATGTACATAGCAGCAGGATCTGTATCCAAGGACTGACTGGCAAACAGGGCAGAGAAAAAAGCGAATGAATAATTGCCAATATGCCACAAATTATTTCAAATGAAATGTGAGGTCCCGGCAAAGAGACCACGAAACGAGCTCGTAAAATATGTATTTATGATTTATAAGAGCCAGCCACACACACACACACACACACACACACACAGAGAGAAACACACAAAAAACACGTTCAAATTTTATACAAGGCTGCCGCCTCCTGGCGTCGTAGATAAAAGTTTGACAGGAATTGGGAGGCGTGGCTGTGTTTGTTTTTTTTGGTGGGCGTCATTGCAATGCAATGCAATCCACAAAGAGAGAGGGCGAGTGGGAGGGGAGGGGAGGGGGAGGGACTCTTTGTAGCAGTCAAAAAACTTGGCACCGCCAAATGAGATAGATCTGACATGGACGGAGGCCAAGCAGCAGCAGCAGGAGAGCCACTTAAGCAGCCCCAGCCCCGGCCCCAGCCCCAGTCCGTGCCCCACTGATCCGCCGGAGTAGATTGCCAACGTCAATGTACGGCTGCAACGTTGCACACAAAGGTGGCGGATAGACACACAAAAAACGCCAGTAAGTAATGAGCTGGTGCGGGTGGATGCTGGACCATGGAGATACCCTAGACAGGAGCTACCTACGAGTATGTGTATCTCTGACGAGCCTTGCATTCTGCCCCAAAAGACAGACACTCCTCCTACGTTTCCAACTTCCGTTGCAGGGTATCCATAAGTTTTGTAGGAATTGCCTGCGTTTGCGTTTCCGTTTCGGAGGTACGAGTGAAGGCAATGTTTGTGGCACACAAAAAAGGAACTTGAAAGGCAGCCAAAGATGCAGCGACAGAGACAGAGAGAGAGAGAGAGGGAGAGGGAGAGGGAGAGAAAGTACAGCCAGAGCCAGAGAAAGGGCCGGCGGCAGTAGAGAGTCGTAGCAAATAAAAAGAAAAGGCATTTGCAATAATAATAAGTTGTTTACGGCGCGTGAGGTTGCATCAAAACAAGCGCTGACATTTAGGGGCGGACACGAACACGTCGGATACGGACACGGACACGGACATGGACATGGACATGGACACGCGGATGCGGACGCGGACACAAGGACTCCACAGAGTCTCTGGACACAGAGACAGGGACATGCAGTTCCCCCTTGGGTTTCTGTTTTTTTTTTGCATTTGTAGGCAGCGCATTTCCTTCTTGAAGACGTCGCCAATAATCCCCATCCATCCATCGTCCCATCGGGCCATCCATCCATCGTCTCGCAGTGTCACAGTGGCGCCAGCTGTCGTGGCTTTTCTGCAACATTGCAAAAAGCTTGACGCCATTTTTATGAATGAAAAGCCCTGGGCATCAAACAAAGCTTTAAGAGTGCCATTAAGAGAGTGGCCATAAAGAGAGCGCGTAAGCGAAGAGAGCGGGAGAGAGCGGCAGAGAGTGTAAGAGCGAAGGAGCGAAAGAGAGCGTAGGCAGAAAGCTTGAGCGGCTTTTGGGGCAGCAGCGACAGCAGCAGCAGCAGCGAGCAGCTGACTCCAGCGGCGGCAGCATGTGGCACACGTTCGCCGCCCCGTTTGGGCCCGTGTGTCAGTCACGTGCCAGTGCGACCCCAAACAGGACCTCTGCCGACCCCCCTCCCGCCCAACAGGGCATGGGGCGTGGGGCCCTCCCCCTGCCCACTTGGTGACACATTAAATCGAGGGGGGTGGGGGGGGTTGGGGTTTCCCCCACGACAACCATCGCGCGAGTCGCTGCCGAGTCGTGATTTGTGCAACTTCGTTGCAACTTCGTAAACGTAAACGTGTTGCAGTTGCACGTTACACGTTATAGTCACAGTTACAGTTGTTGTTGCTGTTGTTGCTGTTGCTGTTGCAGTTGCAATTGGCGGGGTCATGCAACTTTAATATGTAAACAACACCGTTGTCTCCGCCACCTTGCCACCCAGCCCGTGCCCCAAGCCCCGTGCCCCAGCAACAACAACTCCCGCCTGCTGTCTGGCTGTCTGAGAGAGTGCTTACCGAGCATGGGGCATGGGGCATGCGGCATGTGGCATGTGGCATGCGTGTGTGTGTGTACCGGAAGCAGACATGTTGTGACACTCTTTGACTTGACCTCGCCTCGCCCCCAAAGCTCGAGACACGACGACCCCGAGACGATGTGCCACACTACGAATAAGGAATCATGATGCACGCATGTCAATCGGAGCTACCTTTCCTGACCCCCTGCCTCTGCCCCTGCCCCACCAAAAGCCAGCTGACATAATAACAACACAAGTTGCAGCAGCAGCAGCAGCAGCAACAACAGCAAGCTGCCACAACCCGAAACACACACAATTTTCGGTTATGCAAACGAGCTACAAAAATTTGTGTGTGACCCAGTTTAAGGCCAGAAACCAGAGGAGGAAAGCGAGGTGGGAAATCCCAGAGAGAGAGGGAGAGAGAGAGGGAGAGTGGGGTCACAGTTGCAGGCAACGGCAGCCGACAACGACAACGACACCGGGCTGCAGGGCCCGAGACAGAAACGAAGACAGAGACGGAGTTACGTGGCAGGTCCTGTGGCCGATTGTGGGTGGGCTTTTTGGCTAGACGAAGGCTCAGCTACAGACACACACACACACACACACAGACACAGACACTGGGGAAAGCAGACACACAGATGCATGCGTGTATGTGAGTGCTGCAAGAAGCAAGTGGCACAAAAACGAAGGAAGACACGTAGCGCACAAATTTCGTAATAACTTAATCGATGTCGACTCTCAGGGAAGCCTCTCCAGAATTGTTAGTATCTTTTGTCCGGAATGAATACCCTTTTCCCCGGAAGGGAATAGCCCTTATTCGAGGGAGGGAATGTGCGATGGTGCGATAGATAGAAGACAGAAGTTCCTCTAAGCGAAAGAAATCCGAGCAGAAGGTGGTAAGAAGGTAAGCCAGAGATAACTGATAGAAAAAGGGTTCTGTGCCCTGAGATTAGAGATCATCTGAAACACCGAACTGCCGTTCTATAGGAATTCCTTGAATTGGCATCGAAGGAAGTCCATACACTTGGGATCGTTGCAACCAACGTTGCAATGCAACCAAGGAACTGATGGGTTGGCGCGAAAGGAATTTCGAAAGTGATCCTCCTTGAAGCCATCGTTTGTACTCTTCCAAAGACCACAGATCATTGGAGAATCGAAGAAGCATCAACCATGGCTCCCAACTTTCATTGAGGGTATCCAATGAATCGCCTTGTACTTGCCTTTTTCCCTCTTCCCCTCAGTTTTCCGTTTTCCATTTTCTTTCAGTTTTTTTTTGTGAGAGAAGAGAAGCCTCTCTGCGGTGTTTTTGGGGCAGGAGCAGGAAGTTGGCAATATATTTGACTGCTCGGCAAACGGAAGGCGCAGGCTAAGGCCTTTAACAATGGTGCTGTGTGGCATGCAGCAGCAGCAGCAGCAGCAGCAGCAGCAGCAGCATAGAGCGCGCGTCGGTTAACAATCGTCGAGGAAAATGTCACTTAGCTGCCAGAGGAAAAGCCAAAGGAAAAGCGCAGGAGACCAACGAGCTGGAAACAATGAAAGCCAAAAGTTGTCGCTCCTTCGCTCCTGCGGTTGGTTTTTCGGGTGTGAAAAAAGAACTGATGGATGGATGGATGGAAGAAAGTTCTAATGAGAGTGGAAGGGGGAAGGTGGGGGGGGGGGCCTGCTTATTGAACGTGGAATATATGTATTTACCTTTTGGTGCCTTTGGTGTTGGAAATTGCCTTCCAAACGCAAAAACAATCTTATCTCTGGGCTCTCTGGGTAGTGGACTCTTGCCACTTCACCTTCTGCCAGCCCCAGGCCCCCTCCTGCTCCCCCTCCCCATGAAGCCCCAACCTCAACGATGGCCAAACGAAGAAGAAAACTTGTAGCCACCAAATCATGGCAGTTGTGCAAAGAAAGCCGCCAAGGAAAAACCACCACACACACACACACACACACACAAGAGTAGAGCCAATATTTGGAGGGCGGGAGATGCGGGGTGCGGCAGCAGGAGGAGGAGGAGGAGGAGCAGCAGCTGCAGCACCAGAAGCAAGCAAGTCCTGCAATTGAAATGGAGGCCCAAAAGACACCGAAAGGCATGGCCTGGCCCGAACAACAAACACATAAAGTCGATAACCCCCGGCTTTCACTCTGTGGAGGGGGGAGGAGTAGGTGGAGGAGGGTGCTGCCCCCAATGTGTGCTTGTGACGTCAGAGGAGGAGCAGCCACCACAAGAGGAGGGGCAGCAGGAGGACTCCGAAGACTAGTAGCTGCAGCAGGAGCAGTAGTCCTTAGGAGCAGTGCCAGTAGCAGCTCTGGTGACTCTATTGTGCCTCGCCCCCTCTGCCCCCTCTGCCCCCCCACTGCCTGCCTGTCTCGACTGCATATTTGTTCGTCTGCTTTCCCCCGTTCTAGCCTGGCCCGTCTTTTTTTTCAGACCGAACCCAGAACTTGCGACTTATGACTTCCCGAGCCGACAAAAACCCAAAAAGGGAATGGAGGCCCCAAAAAAGATAGAGCCGCCACCCTGCACCCTGCACCCTGCACCACCGCCCCTCTGCCGCGCCCTCGTACGCCCCTTACAAGTTTTTGGTGTTGACATTCACGGCGCTCATTAAATGCTCTCCATCCTATCGCTTCGCTTTTGCAACTAAAAGTTTCCTTCTCTTAAAACTTGCAACATGGCCCCAGAGGTGTCTCATCTCCTCTCATCTCCCGGTAATAAGTGGATTTTGTCCACCACAAGAATTGAAAATCTGAAGAGGAGGACGCGACGCGACGCCACGCGACGGGACGGGAGGAGTGTTTGTAAAGGGAGTGTCCATTTCAACGGTTATTCTGTTGCTCTTCCCTAAAAAACCCTTTTGGAATGTGGGGTATTTCTGGATGTGCCTGAATTATCGTGTATATGGCATAACCGTTTCATAACCGTTTCAAAACGGCTCACAAAAGGCCCTTTTCGAAATGTAACCAACTCTTGATGTTTCGAAATGGATATAGGGCATAACCGGTTCAGAACCGATTCAGAACCGGTTCAGAACCGGTTCATAACCGGTTACCAAAACTCTTTTGATATGTGGCTGAGTAGTTATGAGGCAGAACCGTTTCATAACCGTTTCGTAAAGCACTCAAAAGCGTACTAGCTCCTGGCTCTGCTTGAAATGAATGCTGTGACTTGCATGTGGATATATTGGGGCTAAATTCCACTTACACCCACTCCTTGAATGTTCTTCGGGTTCAATCCACTTTCAAGGAGAAGAAAACCCCCCCTTCCTGGCCCTCTCCCGCCCACATCCATCCTTTTGGTAGACCATCGTCCAACGCTTTGCCTACGGCCGCTCTTTAATCTTTCGACTGCTCAAATCCGCTCTTTAATCTATATTTGATGCCCCCTCGCCCTCTCGCTATCCTCCCATCTTCATAATAATAGTAATAATAATAGTAGTAGTAATAGTTTGTTGTTATTGCATAATTTTAATGTGTCGTCCTTAATTTAAATGCTTCCGCTGCACACGGACGAAACGAAACGAAACGAAGCAGAGCCAGAGCCAGAGGAGCAGACCGAAGCAGCACGAGGCAGCAAATCCTTGGCAACGTCACGACATGGCCTCGTCTTCTATCTACCTCAAAACGTGGCACCGTGGCATCGTGGCATCGAGGCAAGGGGCACCCATCCCATCCTCTCCCTTTTATCCCTCCCCCCCTCTTTTGGGGGCTCTTTCTGCATTGTCGTGTTCCGTTTTTGGCTGCCAAAAAATTGTCTATTAGTTGGGGCCAGGATGAACATTCCATAATAATGGCATATGACAAGCGCCACATGCGGCAGCAAGACTCCCACCTTCTGGGGAGGGGTGAGGGGGGGAGGGCTGATGCTTATTAATTTAAAATTTACGTAGAATGCATTTAGGCGTCAGCTCGAGGCCCCTTTTCGCCATGATTCCCCAGAGCCTCTTTTCTCTCTCGTTCCCTCTCGTTGCCATTTTTGCCTCCTGCCACGTTCCAATCTCCAGTTCATGCCCCAAAGGCAACACGACATTTTGATACTTCGTACAAGTTAATTAATTGTTGAGGCAGGAGGAGGGAGGCGCCTCCCTGCCTCCCTGCCTGCCTCCAAGTCCTGGTGTACACACGAGCATATCCCCCATACACTATAAATGTATATTCCTGTGTCACTTGTGTAAATATTCAACAGAGACACGCCCCCGCACCCGCTACCTCGCTCTCTGGGCCCCCAAGGATAGAGAAGACGTGTCTAGGTCTAGGAGGAAGCCGAAGGCGCAACAACACTGTTGAAAAACGAGCCACAGTCTGTGGCATGTGTGAACTTTTTAACCAAACTCGTGCCAAAGTCAACACAAAACGAGTCACAAACGAGAGAGAAACAGCAGAACAGGACACTGGCAGTGGCAGTGGCAGTGGCCGAGGGCAGGGGCAGGGGCAGGGGCAGGGGCAGGGCGAAACACTAGATAGGAGGCAGGACAAGCCATTGGCCAACTGGCAGGACATTAAATGCAATGCAAAAAGTGTGGCCGGAGCAGGAGCAGGAGCAGGAAAGAGTGCGAGGATGGGGCATTCTATCAAAGCCAAGATGCGATGTGGCCACAGAGCCTCAGGGATAATCACATTCAAAAGAATATGAAGCGTCCTCCTGCTGCAACAACAGCGCCAAAGATAGCAGCACAGCAGCACAGCAGCACAGCAGCATGGGAAGGCCAAGGGAATGCCAGGGAATGCCAGGGAATGCCAGGGACTGCCAGGGACTGCCAAGCGAAACAGGAAATGTTGCACGGACAAATTCAATGCTAAGAAGCAGGGGAAAAACCACTGAACTTTGACTGATGGACGCACCAGCACCAGCACCAGAGAGTGGGCCAGGGTGGGGGTGGGGTGGGGGGAATGAGTGGCGAGCGGCGAGTGGCGGCAGCCATTCCCCGGCTGGATGGATGGATATTTAAGGACTTGGCCCTAACCGTCCGGCACTTATTTTATTGACAATTTTATTTTCTCTTCCTTGATTTTGCCCACTTCTGCCAGCTTTTCAATTTCGACGGCTGCTTGCGGCAATTTGTTGTTAACTGCCTCTTGAGCTCGAGCTATCTCCCTCTCTCTCCCTCTCTCTCGCTCTCTCTCCGTCGAGTGACATAAATTAATCAGGAAATCGAACGAGGCACGGCCATGCCCCTGCTCTTCTGCATCCAGAGGTTGCCGCCCACCTGGGCGTTATTTTCCTAAAAAATTTGACAATTTTTTAGTTCGATTTTAAATATAGACCCAGTAGAGAGTAGAGTAGAGCGCACTAGAATATTTTGTCATCATCGTTTGTTTCCTGATTGAATTCGACTCTCACGAGCGGGCAGGAATGCGGGAATGCCGGAAGTGTTAGCCCAGGCTAATTGAAATGGGGATTGGCAATCGAAACTCTGTTTAGAGTGCGTCTATCGAAGGCTTCTACTATCGAAGTAGTTAAAGGTTCAAATTGGGTTCCGCTCATAGCCGGTTCGTAACGTTGTCACCAAAAAAAAACACTTGGAACACTCGTGCTGTGCAGAATTGAGTCCCTCAGGCATAACCGGTTCAAAACCGTTCCACAACCGGTTGGTAAAATGGCCAGAAATGAAACAAGGAACGATTTTCTGGTAGTTTTTTTTCTGTTTCAACTTTAAATCTATGCCTAATCAATTGAAATCTGTTTAAAAAACGAATAGGTTAACATTTAAAGGCCGATTTCGGTCTCTTTGTTGGTTTTTTTGGCAGTCATTTTTCGAAAATCGATTCATACAAGTTTTATAATTTTAAAAGCCCAAGTTCTGCTTTTTATTTTCAAAAAAAACACCAATACACGTCATAACCGATTCGTTAAAATGTTTAAAAATATTTAAAAATATTTAAAAATCTGCCTGCTGTTGTTTTATGTCTGTTCCGCTTGATAAATATCCATAACCGGTTCATAACCGTTTAAAAGACCCAGTTCTTCCTTTTATTGTCCAAAAAAACACCAATACACGTCATAACCGATTCGTTTAAATGTTTAAAAACATATAAAAATCTGCCTACTGTTGTTTTTGTCTGGTCGGCTTGATAAATACCCATAACCGGTTCGTAACCGTTTCGTTAAATGCTTAAAATATGCCTTTAACAGAGCTCTTTCTTTTCGCGATGCCGAAACCTTTGGCGGCGTCTCCTTTGAGCCTCGAAATGCACACGACTCCCAGCCACAGGATCAGGGCTCTGTTTGCAGGGCGCAACCTTTAGAACTCTTTTCAGGACATCATCTATTGACTTTACCTGGACAATTTCGGCGGCGTCAAAGGGCAAAGATTGAAGCAGATTGAAGGGGAAAAGGGCAAAGGGGGGTGGGAGTGGGGGCGTATAAGCCCCAGATATGCACACAGTCATAATGCCAGATGCAAACAAAAAGCGGAGGCATTCGTGGAAGCTAGAGAGTGTTCCTTGAAGGCTGGGCTTCATTTTCATTTGCATGACACAAGCTGACAGACAAACAGGCAAACAGGGAAACAGGCAAACAAAAAAACAGTAAAAACAGTTGGTAATAATAATAAAAGGCGAGCGAGCGAGCGCGCAGCAAATGCATATTTATTTGCCCAAAGTATTCCGTATGGCGGTACGGCGGTATGGCGGTAGGGCCGTATCTGTATCTCAGGGTTCCCTTCTCCAATCTCCAATCTCCACTCTGAACTGAACGATGGATGGATATGTGTGCATAGATTTCCACCGTTTCGTTTCTTTCAATTCTTTCAGTTTGGCTCCCTTTTATTTGGTTATTTGTTGCATGAGTAATGGGGCATCTCCTCCGCTGCCTCTGCTGGATGCAGATGCAAATATACTGCGGATACAGATACAGATACAGAGAGGAGTATCTGTATCTTTGGTGCATATATAAATAGTATTTCAGTTGAACGCACATCCAAAATAGCAAAAGCAAAACATAGGGGCGGGCCAGAGGCACCCGTTTCGTATTGTATTTCGAAAAATGTTGTTAAAATTGACACAAAATCAGAGACGAGCAGAGGAGTCGCCTCGCCTCCCCCGTCTATCGTTGAGACAAAGGCCCAGCCCCAGCCCCAGCCCCAGCCCCAGCCTCAGCCCCAGCGGCCTTTCATTCACTGAATCTCTGAATGTGTGAATGGGCCAGAGAGAAGGAGATAGAGAGAGAGCGAATCCGCAAATCCGTAGCCCCAAAAGTCAGAGTCAGAGCCAGAGTCTGGGTCTGGGTCTGAGCCGCCGTCGGGAACGAGTGTTTCCAGGCGATAGCAGCGCAAATACATTTCATTTCGTCAATGCGCATACAATTACTTCCAGCAAACTGCTTGCAAAATTAAAATTAAATTACGAACGAGATACCTCGAAGACGGAAGGGGAGGCTGGGGGCTGGGGGCTGCCTGCCGCTTCTGGCAAAAGTTCATTAAGTTATAGATGACGTGACGTGGTAGTTGACACGAAAAACGACACCAGAAAGGGGACCACAAAGGCTCGGTGGGTGCTTGGGTGGGTGCCGGGGTGGATAGGTTGGGTGGCACCTAAGAACATCATTAAGTAGCTGCAAGACAATCGTGCCAATCATTAAAAATCTTTGGGCCACAAGCTAAAGTCAAACGCTTTTATGAGTGGCTGAAGCTGAGGCTGCAATGCGGATGCTTTTCCTTTAGATCTTCTGCAGTTATCAACACGTTCCACAGACTCTGCCTGTGCTGCCACTGTTGCCGTCGTCGACCTGTCTAAAGCAGCCTCTAACTATGCTGTTAGACCCACCGCCCCACCCCCCATGCGCATGTTTATAGACGCCCTAGATTAGGTCTTTGTCAGCAAATTTCGAGTGTGTACTGTAGCGGAGGAGAGGCATATGCCGTATGCCGTATGCCACATGCCGTATGCCTCGTGTGTATGGGTGTATGGGTGTGCTCGAGTGGCGATAGCTGCGAAAAATCCAAAGCATAAGCTTTTGGCGCGAGTGGAAGCAGCCCACTTGAGGCACGGCACAGCACAGTACAGCACAGCACAGCACAGCCCGACTGTTCCGGCCTGCCTCCAGTGGCTTCAGTGGATTCAGTGGCTTCAGTGGCAGCCCAGGAGGCAAGAGAAAAAGCGAGAGACTTGGCCTGGCCGCTCAACAACCACAGCAAGAGGTAAGAGGCAGGAGGCAAGAGCTAAGAGGCAAGAGGCAGGAACAACAACAACTGCAACTACAACTGCAGTGCCCGGACCTGCCGCAAGAGCTAGCAAGCGGTGGCGAAACGAAATCAAAAGACAAGACACAGCAGGCCATCACCGAAGGCTCGGACTTTCGGGTTCTTTGAGCCCAAAATGGCAGCTAATTGAATTGTTTTGGGCCTGCTAGCCTGCTAGATGGTTTACAGTAAATATTTACATACTCGTACATGCATTTGAGGTTTTTCAGTTAATTCCAATATAACCGATTCATAACCGATTCATTAATAGTTTATTTAAGCCAAAGAAAACAATATTCTGGGAGCAAAGGTCAGTTTTTATGAGTTTTTGTAGTTGTTTTGCCATAACCGGTTCATAACCGATTCATATCCGATTCATTAATAGTTTTTTTGAGCCAAGGGAAACAGTATTTTGCCAGTAAAGATCATCTTAAGAGCTTAACATAACCAAAAACATTACCGGTTCATTGCCGTTCCAAAACCGATTCGTTGAAGTGCTATTTGAGTCAAAGGAAACAATATTCTGGCACAAAAAAACAGTTTTCGATGATTTTGAGAGGAAGGAAACAAAATTCTGGCCCGCCCCCATGGAAGGTGGGGAAAAAACGTATTATAGCCGATACTAAACCGATACGTATAGGGATTTCTACCTGTACTATGATATTGCCACAATCCGAACTCTCTTTTAGGCAATGCCTGGCATTCGTGGCCCTTTGCTGTGGGAGCAGGGTAGGCTCTCGATTTGTTGGGTCAATCAACTCCATTGTCTGGCATTTTTGGGTCATTATTTAAATTAGCGATTGATAACCGATACCGCCCCATCCCCGGGCACGTGCCACTCATTGACCCCGCCAGAGCCCGCCTGCAGTTCCCCTTCCCTTCGATTCCATTCCATTCTATTGCAATTGACTTCTTGGCCATGTCTCGAAGGAGTCTCTTCCGCCAGAAAGAGACAATTTTTTACGCCCATCGTTTGCGGGTTTCTCGCGGGGCGGGGCGGGGTGGGGTTTGGTTTATTGTGGTATGTGTGTGTGTTTTTTTGGGGCTAATTTACCAGGCAGCTCCATTGGGAGGGGAGGACCAAAAGGCGGCTGCCAAGAGCGAAAATAAAAATTAAAAAAGATATAAGACACACACACACACACACACACACACATGTCCGAAAAATGGCCAAAAGATAACAAAAGAGAGACACACAGAGAGAGAGAGAGAGAGAGAAAAACAAACTACACTCGGCCAAGGGGAAAGGGGGTAGGGGAAGGGGGTATTGAAGAAGCCATTTGAAAATTTGAAAATTTTTTGGCACAGGTACAGGAAAAACCTACACCCCTTTCTGCCCCTTCCCTGCCCCCGCCCCTGCCCCTGCACCACTCCTACAAACACAAAAATCACAAAAAAAACAAAAACTGAGAAAAAGAGACAAACCCAAAGACCGCATTGACTCTTCAACTATTGCTGCCGCATTTGTGCGATTGTATGGGTACGTATCTGTAGCTGTAGCTGTATCTGTAGCTGTGTAGATATGCGCTATAGGTTATAATATGTTAGCGTAATGCCCCGGACTGAGCGACGGAACGACGCGAGTGGCACACGGCACTCTGATGATGGGCGGAGCCAACAAATTCGCTAAACAAAAAACAAGCGCGCTCGACCCCAACGCCAACAGCAACAACACAAAGCATGTGTGTGCCTGTGTGTGCTTGTGTGTGCTTGTGTGTGCCTGTGTGTGCTTGTGTGCACTGCAGATGTGTGTTGGCGGCGGCGGCTCTAACGGCTCCAACGGCTCCAACGGCTCTAAGGGCTCCCAAAAGGCAAGCGCATCTTGCCAGACGACTGTTGCAATCCCTACTTCCTCGCACAGATACGAGTACTACAGATACATTTGCATCTGTGTGTGTGTTTTTTTCCCGTTTGCTTGTTTGTATCTTTTCTGTCGGAGTGCCATCCAAAAATTTGGTTAATATGAATGCTTGGGAGCTGTGGCCGGATCTGCCTTTTGATTAGCCTAATGAAACTATGCGGCAGAGAGAAACCACTCCCCCTGCCCACTGCATTCATCTCTCATTCCCTAGTGCCTCCATCCCCATCCCCATCGGTATCTGCATCTGTGTATCTTTGCATCTTCCAGGCCTCCACAATTGAACACAAAAAAGGGAGCAAATCTCAAGCATTTGATCAATTACAATTTCAATTTAAAGGCAAACCCCCTTTCCCACCCCCCCCATCTGCATCTCCATCTCTGCATCTCCATCTCCTCCTGCTTCTACTTCTCTATTGATTCATTGTTTTCTCAATGAGAAAACGAGAAAACGAAACCAAAAAACCGATGAAAACGGGCATCAATTCGTCTCGTCTTTATGGCAATTCAAATTGAGATACAAAATTCAGTTAGATATACAGCAAATAGATACATTCCCATTGCCCCCCCCCATCCCGAGTTGAGCTGGAGAGAAGTGTAGACTTTCGAGTGTGGAAAACCTTGAGAAGGTTTCGTGTTTATTCGTGTTGATTGCCTCTCCGAATGCGCTTCTGTTTCCCATTTGATCTGAGTGGAATCTACATATATCCAACTATCTATATCCTATATTCAGGTATCTTTTGCGCAATAGATCGTGTACTTCCAGAGTTCCTACTCTAATCTTGACTATATTTTGACTGTAGAGAACGCGGAGTGCTTTGCTTTTGGGTTCTTCTTCCAAAAGATTCCACTCTGTCTTTTTCTTCGTTTTCCAGTCAAGAAATGGAACGAAATCTAGCGAGAAAAACTCTTGAAATTGAAGATAGAGACACCCAAAGACTGGCAAACATTGAGCAGATTTTCCCTGAATTTCTTTCCGATCTGTTCGTGGACTCTTTCGAGAAGGGAATCTCTAAAACCGCGTGAAAACTTTTCGAAAATGTTCGAAATTAGGGAAAATAAAGCACCACAATCGATTTCAATCATTTTTTTAGCCCCCACCAAGTAACACCTATGTGGAAAACCTTCAGAAGGTCTTATATCTTAGTTGGTTCAATTTGCCAGGCATTTTGAGGCGATTTCCTGGGTCTCTTGTTAGCAAAGGATCGAGAAAGAGCATCCGCAGATGTTAATTGGGACGACCCCCTTTCGCAGGAATCCACGCCACGAATTGTGGCACCCGCCAGCTAATTGTCAGTTAAGTTTCTGTTGGGGTAAAAACAAAAGAGTGAGGCTTACCTGGACTCGTCTGCCAACTGAGGCCGCCAATGAACATTTTGCTGCAACGAAAGAGAGAGAGAGAGGGAGATGATAAATGAGGCATGAGGCAAGAAATTAGATAAATGTTATGGCTATAGGAACTAGAAGACCAGTAGGCGAAAAGTCTTTTATTAATTCCCGAACCAATGCCCGAGATGGAGGGGGAGAGGGAGAGGGAGGCCTTCCAGCGGTGTTTTGTCTGTTGTGGCACCCTTGTGTCATTGTGGGCGGCGTTGCACTTGCTCATCGTCATCATCATCATCATCTTGATGTCTGTTGTCTTCATCATTATTTAAATCATAGAAAATAAGCCGCTTTTCCCGGGCATTGTTTTTCAGGCTGGAACAAAAATCTCACCCACCACTCATTCTCTCACAGGTTCCCGTTCCCGTTCCCACCCCACTCCCATCCCCCTTTACCGTCTAGACCCAGACCCATGGCTTATGCAACAAAAGAAAAAAGAAAGATGCCACAATTGGAGTCGTTGTTTTTGTGCGAAGCAACAGATGCTCTCTCTCTCTGTCTCCTCGAATGAGAGAAGAACTCTATGAAAAGTCTGATCTCTTGTGGTCTTTTATTTGATAATTTAGGGGCATATTTGAAGGGAAATCTAGACTTAAATCTACATTTTAGGGGACAAACGAAGGGATCTATTCATCGATTATGGTTACAGCAGGGTCTCGACTTCAGACATCATTCTTCAATCTATCATCTACCAAGTATAATCAACATTCTACCATTCCTTTCTATCATCATTCGATCATTCCAGCATTGTCTTCCCTTTGTATCGTCAATTCTTGGGGAATACCCTCTGAATCTGTGGCATAGAGTGATTTCAGAGGAGTTTTCTTTAAGGGAATCACTTCTATATCGAATATCTATCAGTTTTTGAATACATTTAGAGGATGTATACGGCAATGAATCCTCTCACTATTCTCTTCAACGCAGATCCCCAACAAATCCCCTTGACAAGCTCCTCTAAGACACTGAGGGACTTTCCCTCGAAGAGCAGAACTAGAGTATGGGGGAAAACAAAAGGCAAAGGCTCTGTGCCCAAAACGAAAGTAGGCGGCAGTAACGACGACGACGACGACGAATGATTATGAAAACTTCAACAAACTGCAAAAGAGCGCAACAGTGGCATACAACATACAACGAAAACGGTGGCAGCAAAGGGAAGTGCCAGTGGAAGTGGAAGTGGACCAACCAGCAGTAGCGGCTGGAGGAGTGCAGCAGGGTGGTGCAGCGGCTGGTGGGTGGTGGTGCAGCGGCTGGTGGGGGGGGAGTGGCAACAAAATGCAATGTTGGAGGAGGCAAATGTTGGTGGCGACACGAAAAACGAATGTAAAACACACACAAAAATGCATAGAAACACAAATTGCAATGAAAAGCAAAATAAAACAAGGCGGCAAAAAAAAGGGACTGCCAGAGGGAAAGAGAGAGAGAGAGGCAGAGACAGAGACAGAGCTACAACTAAATGAAAATGTTAATAAAATGTGCAACAACAAGAGCTGCAACAGCAGCAGCAGAGGCAGCGGCAGCGGCAGTGGCAGCGGCAGCAACAAAAGAGTAACGAAAGCTAAAAGAAAAACTAAACCAAAGAACGGAAGAAGCGTCGAACTGCAGCAACAACAGCAGCAGGAAAGCAGCTGGAAAATGGGAGGAAAAGGAAAAAGAGGGACAGGGGGGTGGAGGGACAGAGGGAAAACCCCGTGAAAGTAGGCCTCGGAATTCAAGTAGTTTTTCGGGAAAGGCAGAACAAAAAGCCCGCCAGACTCTGGCCAACAATTTGTCATTAATCAATGTTTTGGTATTTTGCAGCCATTTTCCGAGCGACTTTCCAAACTGGTTTAGATACAAACTGGAGCTCTCCCTCCCCCAATCTCCCTCCCAATCCTGTTGGGTTTTCCATGTTCCATTTTCCATTTTCCATGCCACATAATCAATCTTCATGGAAAAGTCGAGATAGTCGCAACTTGCGGTGGCAAAAACTAAAACTAAAAGATGCCCAGAAATATGGTGAAAATTCTTTTTTGGAAAAATTTTGTATTTTTTTAAGCAGATTTCGCTCTCATTCATCATTTTCCAATGGCTCTTGAAGTTGTCCATCGATTCGCTGGCCTTTCATTAAATTTTCTCTTTCGCTGCACATATTTGTTGTTGTTGTTGTTTTTCGAGAGATCTCATCATTCATCGGCCCCCTCCCTCTATACACTATATACTCTCTGTACCCCAGCCCCCCTCCCTTCGGTCTTCACTCATTTCGAAGGCGGAATGGTCTCCTGATGCTGACTGATCCACAAATATTTGTATTCATTTCATGATAATTCTCTTCGCTTTTGCCGCTTGCAGCATTGTCTATGGGGCACCGCGGTGCCCCATTGGTTTTTGCACCGCGGGTGACCTTCGAACGCACTTCTCTACCCATTCGCCCGTCGCCCCTTGCCCGTCGCCCCTCGCCCCTTGCCCGTCGCCCCTTGCCCCACGCCCCTCTCACCCACGCACCTCGCTCTCTAGCCAGCCAATTGCGAGTGCACCAAATAATGCGCGCGACCTTGTCCCAAACTGGCAATCAGTACGAGACCTGCCACCACCCACCCGCCAGCCCCCCCGCACACCATCCCAAGCAGAACGGCGCGTCGTTCAGCGTCCAGCTGTGTGACGCGTAATTTTGCAAAAAAAACACCGGATTGGGGCGGACAGGAAAATGGGTGGCAGGGGCTGGGGCAGGGGTAAAAAAGTGTCAAAGTCAACGCTGAATACTGTCTAAAGCGATAGATTCATTCCGTTCGTCGTTTCGTATCGTTTTTGCCGTTGCAAAAGTGTTGTACAAATTGCAAAAGATTACGAATACGCAGTGGCGTCTGCCTCCTCCTCCTTCCTCCTCCTCCTCCTCTGCCTCTTCCGCCGATTATCTGTTCCTTCGGGTGTCTCCCTCCACCCCGAGTGGGTCTCCCGCGGGTGCCATGCCACCAGAGAGCTTTGATGACATTTGCCTTTGTCTTTTACAACATATCTCCTGCCACTGCCCCTGCTCCTGCTCCTGCCCTGCCACTGCTCCTGCCTCTCTTCCTCTCTTATGGTACATCTCCCCTTTGGGGCATGGCATTGCCGGCTTATACTACAGTTTTCGCAGCTATTTACAGATTTGCCACAAGTCCCCACCTCCTCAGACACACACAGTCCTCCCTCCCTCCCTCTCGTCCTGTGTGGAGTAGGTTGAGTGTGGTTTAGGGGGGGGTGGTGGGAGGCAGTTAGTTGGTTCGTGGCTCGTGGTTAGGGGTTGGGGGTGGCATGGCTGGGCGGGTTGCACTAAGCTTACGAGTCATAAACAAGTCAACGCAACATGTCCGATTAGTAGTGCAACCACCGACGACTGGCATTTGTCACCCACAGCCTAAGCCACGAGCGTGTGGGCGTGTGGGCGTGGGCTTGGGCGTGGAAAGAAGATGCTGCCTGCCACACTACGATTATTCCTTGCCTTCCTGCCTGCCACCAAACTCTAATCTGCACTTGCAGAAACAAATCCCTACACAAAGATCCTTCAGACGAAAGAGAGAGACTGAGAGACAGCGAGACAGAAGAGTGATATATGGGGCCCTAATGAGGGCCCAGGCGGGGCAGCTTACATCCAGGCAGGATCCCAAAGAGTAGCTCTGAACGATCTTCCTCCCACGATCCCCGTCCTTTAGGGATTGGTTTCTGCCGCTAATCAATCTCTGAATATCAATTAATTACCGTTCCTGCAGTTTTGTATCTTTTTGTCGAGTGTATCTGCCATCGAATGCTTCTGTATGGCCTGCCGCGGGGTACATTCGTACAAGGGGTGAATGGGGGCGGGGGCGGGGGCGGGGGTATACGGTCTACAGCTCTGCTGCTCTGCTCCTCTGCTGCTCTGCTGCTCGGTCACATTTGCTTGCATTACGAAATAATTGTAAAGCGCACGTCACTTTTCTATAGGCCTTCGTCTGTCTATCCAGTTCCCTTCTCTATCCGTTCTGCCCCTCTTCCCCGCCCCCACACTCTGGGGCAGCAGCAGCAGCACTCTTGGGCCATTCATGCGCAAGTCGTCATCCATCGCCCCATTCACGGGGGCCCATGTGCCTGTCCCGAACCCGTACACGGTCCCAGTACCGTACCCAGACCCAGACCCAGACCCGGACCCGGGCTCCGTTCAGCGAGGTTTTGGCTTTGTGCTTGACGCCCGCCACTGTCGCTGCTGCTGCTGCTGCTGCTGCTGCTGCTGCTGCTGCTGCCACTGTCTCTGCCACTGCCACTGTCTCTGTCTCTGCCTTTGCCTTTGCCTCAGTCTCTGCCACTGCCACTGCCACTGCGCTGACGTTCGCTTTGCCGCTTGTTTGCCATTCAAAATCCGTTCAGACTTTTGTATGCACATCACAAGTGTTGCCCTCTCGCTTCTTCTGCATTAAATTTGCATATAATACCATCTCTCTCTGCCCTTTCTTTCTTCTCTCTCTCTCTCTCTCCTCTATCTCTGTCTCCCTCTCCCTGCACTAGTTGACGTTTTCTATTGTGGCTTCATTGTTGAATAGAAAAAATGTGCAAAATAGTAACGAAAAAAAAAACACACACAAAAAAAAAAAAAACGAAAAGAAAAGAAAAATAGCAAAACAGCCAGAGGGCCCCGCCCCTCCCTATGCCACACACGCATGCTGCTGCCACACGCGCTGCCTCTTGCTGCTGCTGCTGCTCCTGCTGGACGTGGACGTGGATGCCATGCCGCTTACATGGAAATAAAAGTGCAGATCTTGTAACTTTAGTAATTTTTCACATGACAAATTATGTGAGCGGCGACCAAAGCGGGACAAGGTGCAGGAGGTGACGGAGGAGTACTGTGTCGAGAGGCCAACAAAGGGGAGCAGCACATGGGGCAGCAGGAGAGGGAGGAGTGGCATATAGTGGCACCAAAAGGGGACAGACAGACACTCATGGAGCACCAACAGAAGCAGCAGCAGCAGCAGCAGCAGAGAGAGGCCATCCAAAAGGCGCCGAGTTGTGGCTTTTGAAAGCGGACAGTCCGCATTATGCAACAATGTGTGGCAGACGGCATTAGAATGTATAAAACATTAAATAACTTTAAGGTATGCCTTTAAGGTGGACAAACATTATGGAGGGAAAGGATTCTAAAGGATTCTCCCTTCCATGAGGGGAATCAGAACTTACTCCAGTCTTTCTATAGGAAAACCTCGAATGGTTCTTCCATGCTATGACCCCAGAGGGTGTTCAATATTTTAAGGGATCGTTAAACAGATTTAAGTTCTGTATCGTGAATTCTACATGCCTTAAATACAGTTCCGGCCACAGACCTGCAGCATATCCATATCGCACACACACACACACAATATTATAAAGCGATTTTTCCGTGCTGTTAAAAGCCAAACATCGAGTAAAATCCAATGCACATTTTATTTCATTATTTTCGTTGCCTCGTCCCCACAAAATCCTCTGGACAATTTGACTCCCGCAAGGCCCAAAGCGACGCAGCACCAGCACCAGCACCAGTGACAAAATGTTAGCAAAGGTTGGGGGTCGGGGGTCGAAGCTTTGATACCCTTGCAAGCACGAGAGAACGACCACAGATCCAGATCTAGAATGTATTTTCTTTTGGGTTGGAAAGCAGAGGCGAATGGATGTCTGCTTTGCAAACATCTGCTCAGAAATCATTATACCCTCTGCCAGGGTGTGTAGGATGTGTATTCCGCCTCCCCAATCCCCCCTGCCCGACTAATCCTGATGACTATCATGTGCGGCTATCAACAACATCATCAAAATGCACCGGCAACAACAAAAACAACAAAGAGAACAAGAAAGACCAAGCAACATGAGGTACAGAGGAAGAGGAAGAGGCGGAGGGGGAGAGGGAGGCGCAGGCGGAGGAAGGAGGATGGATGAAGAACCACTGCAATTGCTTCGTGGTTACAACCTTTTCACTAAGAGAATGTAGTGCAGAGCAGGCAGGATGGGGAGAAGGGGACGAGAATGTAGAGAGGATAGCGGAAATCGTTGGACACAAAACTAAAACGCATCGAGAGCAGCAGCGTAGACCCAGAGACAAGGCTAGACAAGGGGGCTGCAGAGGTACAAATGTGTGTTTGTGTGTGTGTGTGTGGCCTGCTAGAGAGATAGAGACAGTTATGGGAGCTGGAGAGTTGTGGAGAGCTGGAGAGTTCGAGGAGAGGAGAGGCGAGGCGAACGCTAGGCCAAAGCATAAATATGCTGCTGCCGACAATTGTCTGAGACATTCGAAGGCAGCGCAGCCCAACGCCGCTCAGCGCCAGGCCACCGCCGGCAGAGGCTGAGTGTGTGAAAGCGACACTAAGCGGGGAAGGGGAGGGGAGCGGGGAGCGGAGCAACGACAATCCCATAGTGGGTGTGCATAAGAGGACGGTGGGTGGGGTAAGAGAAAACACGCAAAACAGAGCAGAAATATGAACCGATGGTCAGGGAGAGGGAGTGCAAAAGTGACTGAGCGCAGAACGGAGGGCGGAGGGCGGAGAGCCGAGAGCGGAGAGCGTAGAGAGTGAGCGGTAAGCGAGCGTCAGACAAAGCCAGGCACCGGCAACGGCGGCTAAATGTTGGCCAGGCGGCGGCAGAAGCAGAAGCAGCAAATGTTTTATAAAGCAGCAGCGTACCCACAGTGGGAGAGAGAGAGGGAGAGAGAGATAGCCATGGGAGATGATGGTACAGTGGGTGATGAGTGTTAAAACAAGAACAAAAAAAACAACCAATGGTCAAATATCCATGGGAGGGTCACAGCAGGTGGAGCACAAAATAAACTACTGTTCACGTTTTCCAAAATTAAATATTCGCATACAAAGATTAATGAAATATTCAAATTATTTATTTATTTACTCAATGTTTACAGCGAGAGTTATTCCACCGGAAAATTCCACACAAATCTCTGTACAAAAACTTTGCATTTGTAACCCACTGTGTAGGCCGGGACGCGACGTGTGTTTGTGTCCGCCTGTGGGTGGGTGAGTGCCTATGCGAATGCGAATGCGAGTGTGTGTGTGTGTATGTGTGTGCTTGATAGTGTGCGTAATGCGAATGTGCACGAAAAAGCGTAATAGAAAAAGAACTTTACAGTTGCATCGATTTAATCGTGCGGAAAGCTAAATATGAAGGAGAAGAGCAGAGGAGAGAGACCTATAGCGAGAGGGAGAGAGAGCAAAAAGGGGTCCGACCAAGGCGGACCCAGCGACCGACGACAGCAACCGGCGACTGCGTCTGGAGGCAACGTCATCAGCATCTATGGGTTGGAGGAGGGTGGGAACGGTGAGGGGGTGAGGGGGAGAGGGGGAGGACAGGGGTTCACTGGGGCAGAGGCACAGCCTAAATTGGGATACGCTTCGGCTCATTTAAAGCAATTCTACTGCCGCTGCCGCTACTGCTACTGCTACTGCTGCCACTGCCGACATCGCTGCAAACACAAACACAATTACCAGTACATGCAATTTATAATGAATAGCGAACGAGGGGGAGAGTGGGGGCGCAGCGCGGGTTTTTGGGGGGATAGAGGGTGCATTGGGGGGTCATATAACCCGCTGCACTTTGCGGTTCAAAGGATGCATTGTGCCGACTGCGATACAGATAGCAAAACTTTTGCGCTGCTTTCCTCTTTTCCACTTAGTTCTTCGTTTCTCCATTTCTTGCAGTTTTCTTCTTTTTTTATCGTTTATTGCATAACATACGCCCCACTTTTGCGCGGGAGGAGGAAACGGAGCCGGTAGACAGTGGCGGCAGCCAGGCGACCAATATAATGTTTGCCTACACCTATAACTGTTCCTCCTTCTCCTTCTCTTGTTCCTGTTTCTTTTTCTGTTCCACCCAAATCCCATTCGACGTCATTTTCTAATGGCGGCGGCTTATACTTCCTAACCAGGAAGAGAGTTTACTTTTTATTTTGCTGCCAAAAGTTATGACTGCATTTAGCAGCAGGAAAGGCAGCAGGGAAAACTTTCCTTAGCCTTGCATTGATTTCAAAAGAAAATCGCACAGAGAGAAATGTACTTTTTAGGCTAAGTATTGTGCTCGAGACTACAGCTGCTGCTGCTGCCTCTCCCGCCGTCTCCCTCCCATCCCATGTCAAGTAACTCCATTTTAATCGAACTGTTTACTTAAAAGTGCAACTAAAGCAAATGAAAAGTTTTAGGTTCCCCCAAATGGCGTGTCAGACGGGCAAGGAGATTGTAAATTGAATTTTGATAATGTCAATTGTGGAATTGCACACAAAAGTTTTTGCTATTTTTGCGGTTTAAGTGGATCTTCTCTCTCCTACCCACCCCACCACAACCACACACGCTCTCCTTCTCTGCACTTCTCCTCTGCCATTCCAAAGTTCCGTTATTTGCTGGCTGCGGGCAGCAGATTTTGTCTCAACAAAAATCATGAATGTACACATTTATATACAAAATAAACCCATTACAACTCACCCGCCAGCAAACAAACATTGCAATCCCATAAAGGGGCACTATTTTGCAATTTGTTAACACATTTTAAAACACTTTAAAAAGAAAACGACCGAAAACGAGACGCACCACGCACACGAACGGAAAAAAATGTATCGATGACCGGCTGACCGGCTGACCGGCTGGACCGATGATCGCTATCGCGCCTTAGTGTTGCTAAACAGCCATCGATTGATCGCTCCAGTGTTGGCAGTGTCCAGTCTGTTATTGTTTTTGTTTTTGTTTCTGTTTCTGTTTTATTGGTTAGTTATAAAACGAAATCTGCAACAAAGCTGGCCGGGCTGGCACTTTACGCTAATGGCTGGCTGCCTGCCCTAGAGTCAAATTGCCCCAGGTCTCATTATGCATACCAAATGAAAGCTTATTGGCCGGACAAACAGCACAAACACGAATGCGCGGGGACACATCAGGGACTGTGCTGCGGGGACTCGGACAAAGGGATACGATACGGGGACTACGACAATGACAAGCAAACAACGGTTTGGGGCAATATGGAACTGCGCCGCACACAGCGACACAAAATCATTTGAAAGCAATTATATCAGACAAACAGGAGAAGTACGTTGTGGATGTGACAGACGATTGGGTTGGGTAAATGGCGATGGGAATGGGAATGGGGATGGAGATTGGGTCCGGTCACTCTCCGTTTTCCGTAGTCAGCGTAGAACATAGTACAATGAATCAATTTACGAAACGTAACAAAGCCGCAATTACAAGCAGAGCGAGAGCGAGAGAGAGAGAGAGACAGAGACAGAGACAAGAAACAAAACGACAATTATGAAAAGAGCAGCGAGTGCAATTGCATTGCCACGCCAAACCGCCCCTTCCCCATCCCCACCCTTCCGCGAATGACAACAACCTCTCTAACGGTTGCTGCACCAGTCGCTCATTGCATTCCCTCTATCGTGGTTCTCGCTGTTGTTGTTTCTGTTGCTGTTGTTGGTGCTGGTGCTGGTGCTTCTGTCGATTCCTAGGCCCAATTTTTCGAAAGGGAGCGCTGGACGAGAGCGTGTACTGTGTTGTTTTTTTTTTTTTGCATTGCTTTTGGTTTTTCTCTGTTTTTGGGTGCCGCGTGTCAGTTCTAATGGATAATTGTCGAACCCGAATGCCAATGCGGATGCCGTTGTCGTATGTGGCCGTGTTCCCGCTGCTGCCGCTGTTGTAGCTCATTCGAAGAGGGTAGCAGGGGATGGATTAGCTAGCTAAGCCACTGGGGGGATGGGGGATGGGGACACCCCAAAAATAACTCAAATACTTGTTGATTCAGAGCCTGTTGGCAAATTCATAATATTTGATGATTGCTCAAGAGTTTTGGTGATAAATCGGTGTGAAGATTCCTTTGGGTACCATGGAAGTCTGATATGTACGTTGTAGAGGACCTTTATACACAGAGTACATAATTTGTCGTAAAGGATTTCAGGTACGAGTGTAATTCGTGGCTGGCAAATAAGAAGTATTAAGAATAATACACCCTGAATGCTGAATAAAAGTTGCGACTGCTCTCCTTTTCCAAGAATTTAAGGCATGGAAACGTTTTGAACATGAATTTATAGATAGTATACCCTATACAACCAATACTCATTACTTTCTATCCTAAGAAAGCTCTCAATTCTCCTTAGGTTTGAATTTTCTAAACTAAATGAATCCCAAAAGCCAAATAAAGGTAAACATATCATATCGTTACTCTTATCGGCGCAAGACAGCGAAGCGAGTGAGCCGGGGGTGGGCGCACGAGCGAACCGAGTGTGCAGGGGGCTTGTCCTCCAGTTTTTCTCCAAAGTTCTACCCAGAACAATCCCCCCCATTCTATATCTCCTTCTCCATGCTAAAGGGTATCCTGCTAATCGATCAGCCTCGCCTCCAATGCCCGTCCCTCCACTCATTTGTTGCTTTTGCTGCATTTGCCACTAAAAATACATTGGCAAAGTGAATTATATTAATAGCAGGGCATTTATTTAGCTATTTCAAAGTTTTGTTGCATGTGTTTTACTTTTTATTTGCATTTTCTTGCGCCTTTGTGTTTATTTACTTTGCCATTTTGCGCCAGAAGAAGATCTCATCAGCCACCGATCGCCTCATCCTTTCTCCTGCCTTTCGGAGGCCAAAGATCTCTCCCCTTATCCTCTATACATTTTCGGAGGCAAAAGATCTGCCGTCACCTCCTGTTTTTCCCCACTGCAGATGCCTTTTCCATGGATTGGTGGCCCTTTAAAAGATTTATAAAGTTGCCACAAGAAAGAAAGAGAGTCGGAGAGTGGATGAGTGGATGAGTGGGAGATGGATGAGCAGGAAGGCGGGACCGAGACCGGGAGACCGTTCAAATTTACTGAGCCATGGCGATCGCCGAGAGGAGAGCCACCGACCGACTGAACGAAACTGTGAATGGAATTGTATTCGCATGATATTCCCCCGAAGTTGCACAACCGAAATAGAGATACAGATAGGAGGATAGAGGGATAGATACGGAGAAAGAGAAAGAGAGAGAGAGAGAGAGAAAGATACAAAAAAGACACAAAGATGCGGATGCATTTGTATCTGTAGCCGTATCTCTATCTGGGGGAGCGTCATCAAAAGGTATTTTACATTAATTCAAGATTTATGCATTCAACATTCGCGCTACTAGGTGCTGCATTTCCCATTCGTGCAACGCCACACAAACTTTTACCCGACTCCCGCCCGCAGTTGTTGCAAGCAGTTGCAACTGTTGCCAGTGTGGCACCTGCCAGCAGCAGCAGCAGCGGCAGAATCGGTCGCGAGCAGCAGGTGATCCATTTCTTTTATCCGGTAGCCTACGGCCCGCTGCCCTGCCTGCCACTTGAAGATGCAACATGCCCCAGCCTATTTTTGTGGCTGCTGCTGCTGCTGTTGCTGCAAGTTGGCCAAAAACTAATGCAAATAGACAAGAAGAGCTGCTGCATCAAACATGCCTCCCCCTCCCCTCCCATGTGCCACACACTCTTTGTGGAGTGCTGAAATTTGCAGCATTTCGATAATAGATATACATACATACATATATGCGAAATGTGGCAGTGGCAGTGGCAGGGGCAGGGAGGGGACATCTGTATGTATGTGTGTATCGCATGTATATGCATGAACTGCATAATTTATGGGGATTGCGTGTTCAATGGATTGCGACGGCTGTCCGGGGCCATATGGCCATAACTGCTCCTCATATCCCTCCCCTCCCCTCCCCCTTCCTCTTCCATGGAGATCTCTGCCCTGCGCTGCCCTGCTCTGCCGATGGAGATAATCTCTGGGTTCCCTCCCGATATGATGGAGAGTTTCTCTGATTCATGCTGACACGAGAGATGGTTATAGAGAGCTCCATTAGTGTCTCATATTTAAGATTAACTTCGTTTGAAGTTGGAAAAAGTTCGGCGATCTTATGCGATTTACAAAATACATAATAATATGATTACGTGATCTTTTCTAGGGGGTTTCTTCTGGGAAGTCTGAATATTTCTATAAGAGATTGTAGCATAGAAGAATGAATGAAGATCCATGATCTTTGAGCCCTACTCTGCACTTCTCATAGGTTTTATTGGGGTATTTTAGAAGTAGTTTCCTATCGATATGCTACATTTTCCCATAGATCACTTCCCACATCCCATACTCCACATACATTCTTTGCCCCATTCATATTCATTCAGTAGGAGCCCCATTTCCAACCCCATCTTTCCATTCATCTGTGGTCCCCTTTTCCACACATGAATACTAATGCCACATCGATTGTGGCATTCCTCCTTTCATAATTTGTTCACTTCATGGACTGCGTCAAAAGGCTGTTTGTTTGTGTTTGTGTTTGGGTGCGTGTGTGCGTGTGTGTCCCATCAGCCGCCCCCCATCATCATTACCTTTCAATCAGTGCCAACAGTGCCACTCGACTGCCAATCATGTGATCACTCATTTGTTTGTCTGATTCCGTACGACTTTCCACAGCCGTGGCATGCACCCCGCCCGAAACCTGATGCAAATTATCAGCAATGCAGCTTGCAATTAATCTGCTGCATATGACACCGCCGCAATCACAACTTAACCCATTTTCGGGACAGAGTATGATGCGGCACAGGAAGTGCCTGAGTGGCTAAGTGGCAGAGTGGCAGTGTGGCAGGGTGGCAGGGTGGCAGAGACTGGACCGATGATAAACTGTAACCAGAAGAAGGACGACCAAAGTCAGGCCGAGAGCCGAGACTAGCAGTAACTGCAATGCACTAAAGCACTAAGCTCTCAATGGCTTTAATTGAATTTTGATGTCCTTGGCAAATTGTTTTCTAATTAGTTTCGCAGACTTTGCAGTCCCCTGTTCTCGTCCTGGTTCCGGCCTGGACTGGACTTGGCTGGGCTGGACCCCGTAGTTGACATAGAAAAAGTTTCTGTCAACAGCTCTAACTGCTTTCACACTTCCCTCCCCAATCGCAGCCCTCCCCCTCTGCCACGCTGCTCAGCGTTTTCTCCATTTCCCCGGCCATTTCCCGCTCTTCAATAATGACAAACTTAAAACTAAAACAATTAATGCCACAGCCACGACCTCAGACACACAGCAAAAACATTAAAGAAAGGAACGAGCGGGATTTCGGTGAAGTGAAGATTCAGATACTCTCTTCGAGAGATACTCTTCGATCTTTGGCTTTGTTCACATTTTTTGGCCATAATGGGCAGACATTGTCTCCTACTTTCCTCTCATTTTTGATGCCTTCCCTCCTCCGATGGCAGCTTTTCAATCCTTTTGTGATTTCGTCATCTTTTGAAATGATTTTTCATGGCTAAGGCAGAAAGAACTGTAGCTTTGTTTATACATAAGTACATGGATAGGTCTATGTCTAAGAATTCTAATAAGTAATTCTTTGAAAATCCGGGCAAATTTGGGAGTATTCTGGAGCTATAGGCTATAGATCATAGCTTCCCTAAAAATATGCTCCCAAGTGACGTTATCGTGGAGAACTTGGGTAGTATTTCCACAAAGATACAAACAAAAAGGAAGAGAGATCTATAGCCAAATAAAAACCCGTTGAAAGAAAAGACTGGCATGTAAGGGATCATAAGGATATGTAGATCCATAAAGAACATGGGGACTAAGAACTTGATGAACAGATCAGCGGAAAGAAGGAAGAACAAACGTAGCTCTGTTTACGATGATATTCTGCATATGCCAGGATCCAAGGAATATATATCTTTTGCTCTTGGAAAATATCATCTCCAGAGTGTTACAAACTTTGCAGAACACACTGTGGGACCCTCTTAAAGGGCATAAAAAGAGAAAAACACTTACCCAGGATCATTGGGCACCTCCGACGGCGAGCAGGGACCCAGCTCCACTTGCTGTTGTTGCTGCTGCTGCTGCTGCTGCTGCTGCTGCTCAATCTTGATGTCCATGATGATGTGGGGCGGTGTGGCTGGGGATGTGTCTCGGGGATGAATGTTGTCTGCTGCTGCTGCTGCTGCTCTGTTGCTACTCTATAATTGTTGCGCTAACGTCTGCTGTCCGGGCATTGAGCGCGGTGTAGGCGGCGTGGCGTGGCGTGGCGTGTGGCGTGTGGCGTGGCGTGTGGGTGGACGGGGGGATGCTGCTACGATTACTACGGAACGGCTAACAGTCCCGGACCTTAATCATTGGCCACGCTAGTGGCTGCTGCTGCTAATCTGCTGTTTGATTTGCTTGAGGATTCCTTGATTTCCATTTGGCTACTGGATTTTGCCTCTTCCTTGGCTTCTGATTTTGCTTCTGCTTTTGGTTTGACTTTGTTTGGTTTTAGGTTTGCTTTTGGCCTTGGCTTTGCTTTGGCTAATAATCAAACAGAATTGTTCACGTCTTTGGTTACATTTCACACTGGGAATCACATTTCTTGGTTGCTTCTTTTGTTGCTTCTTCCTCCTCGTTTTGCAGGCCACTTTTGGTAAGAATTTTGTTTAACAAATTTGTTTTTTTTTTTTTTTTTCTTGTTTGTTTGTTGTTTTTTTGTGCTTATGGGATTATTGTTATTATTGTTTTAGAAACGTTGCGTTAACTTTTGTTGGTTTTGTTGTTGGATTCTTATTGGATTTAAGGCAACATCGTATCACTGCAAAAAAATTGTTGTTTTTGGTTGCGGTTTTCGGCTTGGTGGTTTGGGGGCGTGTGAAATTTAATTAAATTGTAATTTTCAACTTTTGGACATTCAAACTTTCGAAAGGCACCTCTCCTCCGCCTCCTCTCCTTCCTCTGTCCGCAAAAGTGCAACGATTCGGTTCACAACAACAAAAAATGCAAAAAAAAGAGCTGCAACGATTGGGATGGTGCGCAGGGGCCTGCACAAAGACTGTGAGAGTAGGAGAGACACGGGGGAGTGCAGGTGGCTGGGTGGCTGGGTGGCAGGGTGGCAGGTGCCAGGTGCACGGAATTGACGGCTGAGTGACAATTTGGATGCGGTGCTGCACGAGAGAGTGAAATAGATCTGCCGCTTGAAATAAATTAGACTCTGTTTATAGGCAACTAAAGCCACCCAATAAATTTAAGTGAAGGAACGACACTCCCAGGCGGAGTTTCATCCTCGTTATAGAATCCATTTGTACATACAAATCAATATAAAGAGGAGGAGTCGAGGGGAAACCAGTGCAAGTACCAATAAAGGTGGAACCTTCTTAAGATCTTAAGATTCCACAGTAAGCCACTGAACTCTCTTTGAAATCTCATTCTTGTGAAGGGCATCTCATTCTTGAGACCTGAAGAAATGGCAACAATAGATCGCTCTTCCCATTCTTCCGCCCTAGAAGTCTTTCTCTTTTCATCCATAACAGCTGACAGCTGTAGAGAAAGGGGTTACTTCCCTTCACTTCTCATTCTTAAGAGCCATAGAAATGCAGACTACAACATAGAAGACTCCCCTAATCTCTCCTTCGACCAAAAAAAAACCAAGTCAAGAGAATAGAGAATCCTTCCGATCCGATCTTCTTCAAATGGAGATCGTACTGAATCTTCGGTAGATATATGAGCCCTTTCGCAACTTTCGCGTTTGTAAGCCGAAATCAATGGAAAACATTTACTCTCACGATCATCTGAGGAGGACATCTTCCAGGGGACTACCATTACCTATACCATTACCATTACCATTACCATTACCATTACCATAATTATCTAATATCCGCCTAAAAATAGTTGTTAGCTGGATCTTGTGCAGTGTTTCTACGGAGACAAACCACCTGAATCTGAACCACCACCCATCCCATCGGCTATGCAATTCCCATCCAACAACGAATTTTTATGGCTCTGAACTTTTGTCTTCTCTTCTGACAATCTCCCTCCCTCGCTTTCTCCTGCTCCCGCTCGCTGTCACTCTTTCTCTGTTTTTGCATGTTGCTGTGTGCTAATACGCGCCTTGATCTTTTCCCACACCCACAACAAACAATTGATAGAGCAGGACAGAGACAGATAGACAGAGAGAGAGAGAGAGAGAGTGAGTGAGTGCGAAGAGGAGGAACATTGCATGTGCTGTTGACTCCCACAACAACTACATCCACAACAACAACAACCTCGTAATAACGCGCAGCATGCAAGCTTTCACAAACAGACACTCATACTCCAACGCACTCACACACACACACACACACACACACACCATCTGAGAACATGCACCGTTACAACGAGTTCAGAAGTTAACTGGCAACAGCAACAAACACGTGACCCGACAATTGCGACAATTGGCAAAAAACAAAACACAAAAAACCCAACAAATCAAACACAAAAATTTCATTGTAAAAAAACCCAAGAACGATCACCGCCAGAGGGCGGCAATAAATGCCTCTCAGCAACAGAATTCGAATTTCGAACTTCAATCTCCGTTATGAATGGACTTTCACACTTGCACGTGTCCGTCAGTCGGACGTTTTAACGTCTGAATCTGAAAACATGAGTAAGCAGTCGAGTATTCATAAACTAATAATAAATTAAAATACCTCACATTGATAAAAGGAACACAATAATGCAAACTTAACCAGCCTTGCCTCGCGCCTGCTGGTACCACATTGTAGGTAGTTTCTGGTCATTGCAGAGTCATCGGCTTGCGACCCACTCAATTCGCTCTAAGCGATCAAATCAAAAAAAATATTAAAAAATGAATGGACTTTTGCCGGCCGGCTAAATGCTAAATGCTACAAAACTGGAGAGGGAGATTCGAAGAAGAAGGATACGGCGAGCGGATCCCAAGGCAGGTACAACTTTGATTCAACTTTGATTTTTGTCCGCGCACTTTTTTCTTTCAGATTAATTTTCCCAAAAAAAAAAAAAAAAAAAAAAATTGTTTTTTTTTTGTTTTGTTTTACATTATATAATCGTCAAATTGCATTCCACACAGCCATCGTCGATTTAACAAAATGCAATTCAGCCAACTGCTGTTGCTTATGATTATATTGTATGATTATTGGCTGAGTTATGGCCGGCGCACTCCACTTGCAACTGCAGCGGCAGATGATTCGGAACTGGGGGATTTCAGTGGAATACTATATTGTGGCTATTATTGCGACTGCGACTGCGACTGCGACTGCTGCTGGCTGCTGCTGCTGTTTTCTGTGCGCGCACACGAACGCGACAACCAACAAAATGACTCTACGACACGGCAGGCGGCAAGCGGCAGCTGAGACCCCAACACACACTGGCCGCCAGTCGATGCGATGGTAGTTGTAGTTGTATTTGAGCAAAGCTTTGCGGCAACTTGCACTATTTAACGTGCCGTGCCGTGCCGGCTGCACAAAGCGCATCAGCATCGGAACAGCTGATAAGTGATAAGCGGCCAGAGTCATTCAGAGAGACAGAGAGAGACAGCGGGAGAGCATAGCCAAGCATGTAGAAATAATAAAGCTCAAAATTAAGAGCGAAAAAGCTTCGAAAGCTTACACTGAGCAAAAGGGAAAAGCAATAGAAATAGAACCATGAATACAGCTTGGGTAAGGCTAGCCAAGAGAGAATCAGAATCACCGAAAGGCAGGGTATTTCCAAGGAGCGGCTTACTTGACAACAGCGAAACCCTCTCACCCTTCTTCAATATACCTTGGAGGAGAGAGCTTTCACTGCCAGAAAGCTCTATTCAAATTCTAGCGTTTTCCCACACTTAAAGGCGCTTTGAATTTATTGTTCCATGCTTAAAATACAGCTTACGGGGGAATTTAGTTTACAGATCTATGCCCCGTTCTTCACCACCCGAACAGGGACACATCCATCGGGGCGTTCTATCTTAAAAATATGCAAACAAAATTTTTAAGAGCGTGCGCTCGTGTCCGGAACACTCCAGGCCCCGTTACTGCACTGCTCACTCCTCCATCCTTCGGGGTTGCACATTCTCTATCCGTGACTAGGGATTACAACGAAAACAAAGAGACGGCGGTCCTCCTGGACAAGCGTCTAGCTGGTCTGGGTAGCCACTGGCTTGGTCGGGGGCGAAGGCGACGAGGAAGTGTCAGTGGGCGGGGTGATCTCCTTTTCCTTGTTCCAACTCTTGAGGCCCTCGGGCAGCGAGGTGTCCTCCTCGAAGGAGCCGGTGCCCTCGACAAACTCTTCGTAGGTGGACTTCTCCTTGAAGGGACGCGGGCCAAGCAGCTCGATCATGTCGTCGCGGCTGAGCACCTCGTTCTGCAGCAGTCGCTCGGCCACGCGACGCACCTCCTCCTTGTGCTTGGTCAGCAGTTCGGTGGTGGCCTCGTGGGCGCACTGGATGATGGACCGCACCTCGCCGTCGATCATCATCGCCGTGTCCTCGGAGTAGGGCTTGCTGAACACGGGATCGCCGGCCTGGCCCACATCGAAGCTCACCTGCCCGATCTTCTCGCTCATGCCGAAGCGCACCACCTGCGAGTAGGCGATGTCCGTGATCTTCTTCAGATCGTCCTGGGCACCGGTGGTGATACGGTTGAAAAAGAGCTCCTCGGCCACTCGTCCACCGATGGTCATGCACATGCGGTCGAACAGCTGCTCCTTGGACAGCAGGTAGTGATCCCTGGGCAGGTACTGGGCATAGCCCAGGCCCTTGCCTCTCGGGATGATGGAAACCTTCAGAAGGGGATCGGCATGCTCCAGGAACCAGCCGGCCACAGCATGTCCCGCCTCGTGGTGGGCCACCGTTTTCTTCTCCTCCGGCGCCAGCACATTCGTCTTCTTCTCCATGCCGGCAATCACACGCTCGATGGCCTGCTCAAAGTGCTTGAGCACAATCGAGTCCTTGGAGTCGCGGGCGGCAATCAGGGCGGCCTCGTTGCACACGTTGGCGATGTCGGCGCCGGTGAAGCCAGGCGTCATGGCCGCCATCTTCCGGGCCAGATCGTTCTTGTCCAGCTCCGCCTTTAGTCCGCCCAGATGGACCTTGAAGATGCTCGCCCTGCCCTTGATGTCGGGCGCCGGCACATAGATCTGACGATCGAAGCGACCCGGTCGCATCAATGCCTTGTCCAGGATGTCCACGCGATTGGTGGCAGCCAGCACCACCACGTTCGTCGTGGTATTGAAGCCATCCATCTCCACCAGCAGCTGATTCAGTGTGTTTTCCTGCTCCGAATGGCCGCCGAAAGTCTTGCCGCCTCGCTTCCGCCCCCCCGCGGCATCGATTTCATCGATGAACAGTATGCAGGGGGCATGCTTGCGGGCCATGGCGAACATATCACGCACGCGAGACGGACCCACGCCCACAAACATCTCGAGGAACTCCGAGCCGGACACCGTGATGAATGGAACGTTGGCCTCGCCGGCGGTGGCCTTGGCCAGGAGCGTTTTTCCCGTGCCCGGGGGTCCCGTGAGCATGGCTCCCTTCGGTATCTTGGCACCCAGGTCGATGTACTGCTGTGGATTCTTGAGGAAGTTGACAAACTCCATAATCTCAATCTTGGCCTCCTCGCAGCCAGCAACGTCCCTAAGGAAAGAATACCAGAGTTGAGACTTGTCTAAATAAGTTTGATGGAAGTTTGATGACTCACTTGAAGCGCACACCGATCTCTGTGGGATTTATAAGCTTGGCTGTGGACTGCATGACGCCGCCAAAGAGACCGCCACCCTTGCGTCCCCGTGCGCCGCCCATCATGTCGGCGGATTTGCGCATCATGTAGACTAGGAAGCCGATTATGAGGAGCGTGGGCAGCAGACCCGTCAGGCTGGAGGCCTCCACTTCGTTGCGATAGATGACAGGTAAAAAGTTGATCGACTCCGTGCCCTGCTCCGTTTGGGCCGTCTCCAGGTTGCGCTCGAAGCTGTCCACGCTGCCAATGTTGAACCAAAGCACACCGCTGCCCTGGCCACTGTTCTGCTGGAGGCGCACGCGCACCCACTTCTTGTTGACCACCTCCAGTTTTTCGACGATTCCCTTGGACAGATAACTGGGCGCGCGGAACAGCACATACAAGAGAAAAATTTATAAATTACATAATATATTTTATGGCACTGCAGACCTCAGGAGCAACGCATTCGCACCTGTTTACGAACTCCTTCCAGGAGATCTCCTTGTAGCCCATTTCGAAGAAGGCAAACGAGCCGACGAGCACCACGGCACCGATGGCCCCCAGCAGAATCCATCGCTCGCGATCTCCGCCACTGCCCTCGCCAATGGGACGACCGCCGGGGGGATTTGACCCTCTTCCAGAGGCTCCGCGCGAACTGTTGCTAAACATCCCGAAATTCCAGTCTGACTTAGACTCTGATGCGGCGGCCGACTTGGAAGTTTGGGATAATTTGGATTTTGGTTTGTCTGTGGCGGGTTGGCTGTCCCTGGCCGCGGGCTTCTTTTCCCCGGCGGCACCTTTCGGCTGTGTGGACTTGCCGCCGGCCTCAAAGAACTTTTCAAAGCCCTTCGGTGGCTTCTTGCAGAACAACTGCAGCTGCTCCACGAAGTAGCGTATTAGGGGCGTAAGTTGCCCCGGCAGCATACCAACGCCGGCACCGGCTCCGCGCTGCACCTGCTGGACCAGAAGGACGAGAAGGTGGTGAAAAAGGAGGAGGAGCCGGGAGTAAAAGGAGCGATTACGTGCCTGACAGCGCTTGGAAAGTCCGTCATCCTGTTACTCACTTTGTTTGGCAGCGGGCCGGACATGTAGCTGCGTCTCATCAGGCTGTTCATTGCCTTGGCCGTGCTTAGCAGCCGGAACGCCATGACTTCTTTGGGTTATTCAACGATTCTGGATGACTGTTGTTGCGTTGCCTCCGCCAGCCAAATGCGCCTCCGATGCCTACGTCGATTTGGTATAAAATACTAAGTGTTGTCGCCCTGCCAAAGGTTGCCGCCTCATAGAGCAGATTGTCGTAATAAATAATTCTAAAAAATATTACGCCTAGAGGTGCGCTATTGTGAAATTTCGATTTTTCTTTATCGCACAAAAATACCGATAGACACTGTGAAGCGATAAGTAGAATCAAAATTCACGGGAATATCTATCTAACAACGTGAAACAGCAGAAAAATATTGTCAATTGGCTTTGAACTCAAAAATGTGTTGCATGAAGAAATCGATAGGCGATACCCATAGAAGCGGTGAGGAGGAAAGTAGTTTTGAACAGAGTGGCAAGGCCAAAATGTAAGGGGTAGAGCTTAGCGAGGAGTGGCGCCACCTGGTCCTGGAGTGTGAGAGTTCCGCGCGCTCTTCGGAGCCGTTATGAGAGAGGATTTCCGATCTCATCCCATAACGGAGTCCCGAAGCCAACTCACCCACACCCCAAAGAAACCTAGTTGAACCTTGAACCTAGTTCAAGGGCGATAGAAGAGAGCGATGGGGATCAGCGGCCCGGGAGCATTATACAGAGCAGCTAAGCCAAGAGGGGGTTCCGAGTAAAAAATTCCCGCAACGGAGGAGCATTCGCGCCGGAGAAAGTGTCGTGATTTTTTTTGTTTTGAAAGAAAAAGTGAGTGGGATGAGGATGGAGTAGTGGCCATCACCCTATAAAAGAGATAAATAAATCTGCGATTCCAGGGGATCAAGATCAGTGAAACACCAGGAACCTTAGAGCTGACTAGCGGGACGGAAAATAGACCGCTCCAAAGGAGGAGTAAAGAAACCCCAAATTTATTCTTTTTGTTGGCAAATCCATAGGGAATAGGTCAAAGCTCCGCCATCCTGGCTTGCTTTTTGCTGGTCTCGAAGAAACTATCCTGGCCACGTAGTGCGGGTCCCTCGCCCATTAAGGGACGGAGAAGAAATCATTAATTAGCTTATTTACTCCCATTATTTATTTTTGTTAGACGTCTCCAGCCAGGCTTAGCTTAGCACTGATACCATGTAAAAGTAGGAAATTAACGTGAAAATTATAACGAAGAAAATGAATTGCTAATCGTTTCATATGGGGGGAAGAGGAGCCACAGCAACGAGAGGGTAAGGCTGCTGCACATGGCAGGGAGATCCAGAACGTTGTGATTCAGATCTCAGGTAGGGTGGGTGCGTCGGAGGTAAAAACATCGACACCTCGACCTGGTCCACGTCTGTGTTGAGGGAATTTACTGTAATATTGTTTGTCGAGTACAGTCCGTTTGCAGTTTTTTTTTTGTCGGTTATTTTTGTTGTTTCAATTTGTTCGAGAGGTCCAATTAGTTGGTATGTTGTGCGACCTGAGGGCTTGGGAAGTATCCAGCCCTGGGATGACTGGCTAGCCGGCCTTGCCCCGAAGAAAAAAAAAAGGTTCGTAACAAGAGGAGGAGGCGAAGGGAAACCGGTGTAAGTACCAATAAAGGATAGAACTTAAGATCTGTAGAAATCTGCGGGAATAGAAACAATTTCCAAAGTAAGCCACTGAACTCTCTTTGAAGTCTAGAAGTCTTTCTCTTTTCATCCATAACAGCTGACAGCTGTAGAGAAAGGGGTTACTTCCCTTCACTTCTCATTCTTAAGAGCCATAGAAACACATATCTACAACATAGAAGACACAGCCCCTACTCCGAATCTCTCCTTCTACAAAAAAAAAAAAATCAAGAGAAAAGAGAATCCTTCCGATCCGATCTTCTTCAAATGGAGATCGTACTGAATCTTCGGTAGATATATGCGCCCAAGAGAGCCCTTTCGCAACTTTCGCGTTTGTAAGCCGAAATCAATGGGAAACATTTACTCTCACGATCATCTGAGGAGGACATCTTCCAGGGGACTACCATTACCTATACCATTACCATTACCATTACCATTACCATTACCATTACCATTACCATTACCCTTACCATTACCATAATTATCCATAAATATACCATAAATTATCTAATATCCGCCTAAAAATAGTTGTTACCTGGATCATGTGCAGTGTTTCTACGGAGACAAACCACCTGAATCTGAACCACCACCCATCCCATCGGCTATGCAATTCCCATCCAACAACGAATTTTTATGGCTCTGAACTTTTGTCTTCTCTTCTGACAATCTCCCTCCCTCGCTTTCTCCTGCTCCCGCTCGCTGTCACTCTTTCTCTGTTTTTGCATGTTGCTGTGTGCTAATACGCGCCTTGATCTTTTCCCACACCCACAACAAACAATTGATAGAGCAGGACAGAGACAGATAGACAGAGAGAGAGAGAGAGAGTGAGTGAGTGCGAAGAGGAGGAACATTGCATGTGCTGTTGACTCCCACAACAACTACATCCACAACAACAACAACCTCGTAATAACGCGCAGCATGCAAGCTTTCACAAACAGACACTCATACACACACACCATCTGAGAACATGCACCGTTACAACGAGTTCAGAAGTTAACTGGCAACAGCAACAAACACGTGACCCGACAATTGCGACAATTGGCAAAAAACAAAACACAAAAAACCCAACAAATCAAACACAAAAATTTCATTGTAAAAAAACCCAAGAACGATCACCGCCAGAGGGCGGCAATAAATGCCTCTCAGCAACAGAATTCGAATTTCGAACTTCAATCTCCGTTATGAATGGACTTTCACACTTGCACGTGTCCGTCAGTCGGACGTTTTAACGTCTGAATCTGAAAACATGAGTAAGCAGTCGAGTATTCATAAACTAATGATAAATTAAAATACCTCACATTGATAAAAGGAACACAATAACGCAAACTTAACCAGCCTTGCCTCGCGCCTGCTGGTACCACATTGTAGGTAGTTTCTGGTCATTGCAGAGTCATCGTCTTGCGACCCACTCCATTCGCTCTAAGCGATCAAATCAAAAAAAATATTTAAAAAATGAATGGACTTTTGCCGGCCGGCTAAATGCTAAATGCTACAAAACTGGAGAGGAGATTCGAAGAAGAAGGATACGGCGAGCGGATCCCAAGGCAGGTACAATTTTGATTCAACTTTGATTTTTGTCCGCGCACTTTTTTCTTTCAGATTAATTTTCCCAAAAAAAAAAAAAAAAAATTGTTTTTTTTTGTTTTGTTTTACATTATATAATCGTCAAATTGCATTCCACACAGCCATCGTCGATTTAACAAAATGCAATTCAGCCAACTGCTGTTGCTTATGATTATATTGTATGATTATTGGCTGAGTTATGGCCGGCGCACTCCACTTGCAACTGCAGCGGCAGATGATTCGGAACTGGGGGATTTCAGTGGAATACTATATTGTGGCTATTATTGCGACTGCGACTGCGACTGCTGCTGGCTGCTGCTGCTGTTTTCTGTGCGCGCACACGAACGCGACAACCAACAAAATGACTCTACGACACGGCAGGCGGCAAGCGGCAGCTGAGACCCCAACACACACTGGCCGCCAGTCGATGCGATGGTAGTTGTAGTTGTATTTGAGCAAAGCTTTGCGGCAACTTGCACTATTTAACGTGCCGTGCCGTGCCGGCTGCACAAAGCGCATCAGCATCGGAACAGCTGATAAGTGATAAGCGGCCAGAGTCATTCAGAGAGACAGAGAGAGACAGCGGGAGAGCATAGCCAAGCATGTAGAAATAATAAAGCTCAAAATTAAGAGCGAAAAAGCTTCGAAAGCTTACACTGAGCAAAAAGGGAAAAGCAATAGAAATAGAACCATGAATACAGCTTGGGTAAGGCTAGCCAAGAGAGAATCAGAATCACCGAAAGGCAGGGTATTTCCAAGGAGCGGCTTACTTGACAGCAGCGAAACCCTCTCACCCTTCTTCAATATACCTTGGAGGAGAGAGCTTTCACTGCCAGAAAGCTCTATTCAAATTCTAGCGTTTTCCCACACTTAAAGGCGCTTTGAATTTATTGTTCCATGCTTAAAATACAGCTTACGGGGGAATTTAGTTTACAGATCTATGCCCCGTTCTTCACCACCCAAACAGGGACACATCCATCGGGGCGTTCTATCTTAAAAATATGCAAACAAAATTTTTAAGAGCGTGCGCTCGTGTCCGGAACACTCCAGGCCCCGTTACTGCACTGCTCTACTCCTCCATCCTTCGGGGTTGCACATTCTCTATCCGTGACTAGGGATTACAACGAAAACAAAGAGACGGCGGTCCTCCTGGACAAGCGTCTAGCTGGTCTGGGTAGCCACTGGCTTGGTCGGGGGCGAAGGCGACGAGGAAGTGTCAGTGGGCGGGGTGATCTCCTTTTCCTTGTTCCAACTCTTGAGGCCCTCGGGCAGCGAGGTGTCCTCCTCGAAGGAGCCGGTGCCCTCGACAAACTCTTCGTAGGTGGACTTCTCCTTGAAGGGACGCGGGCCAAGCAGCTCGATCATGTCGTCGCGGCTGAGCACCTCGTTCTGCAGCAGTCGCTCGGCCACGCGACGCACCTCCTCCTTGTGCTTGGTCAGCAGTTCGGTGGTGGCCTCGTGGGCGCACTGGATGATGGACCGCACCTCGCCGTCGATCATCATCGCCGTGTCCTCGGAGTAGGGCTTGCTGAACACGGGATCGCCGGCCTGGCCTACATCGAAGCTCACCTGCCCGATCTTCTCGCTCATGCCGAAGCGCACCACCTGCGAGTAGGCGATGTCCGTGATCTTCTTCAGATCGTCCTGGGCACCAGTAGTGATGCGGTTGAAAAAGAGCTCCTCGGCCACTCGTCCACCGATGGTCATGCACATGCGGTCGAACAGCTGCTCCTTGGACAGCAGGTAGTGGTCCCTGGGCAGGTACTGGGCATAGCCCAGGCCCTTGCCTCTCGGGATGATAGAAACCTTCAGAAGGGGATCGGCATGCTCCAGGAACCAGCCGGCCACAGCATGTCCCGCCTCGTGGTGGGCCACCGTTTTCTTCTCCTCCGGCGCCAGCACATTCGTCTTCTTCTCCATGCCGGCAATCACACGCTCGATGGCCTGCTCAAAGTGCTTGAGCACAATCGAGTCCTTGGAGTCGCGGGCGGCAATCAGGGCGGCCTCGTTGCACACGTTGGCGATGTCGGCGCCGGTGAAGCCAGGCGTCATGGCCGCCATCTTCCGGGCCAGATCGTTCTTGTCCAGCTCCGCCTTTAGTCCGCCCAGATGGACCTTGAAGATGCTCGCCCTGCCCTTGATGTCGGGCGCCGGCACATAGATCTGACGATCGAAGCGACCCGGTCGCATCAATGCCTTGTCCAGGATGTCCACGCGATTGGTGGCAGCCAGCACCACCACGTTCGTCGTGGTATTGAAGCCATCCATCTCCACCAGCAGCTGATTCAGTGTGTTTTCCTGCTCCGAATGGCCGCCGAAAGTCTTGCCGCCTCGCTTCCGCCCCACGGCATCGATTTCATCGATGAACAGTATGCAGGGGGCATGCTTGCGGGCCATGGCGAACATATCACGCACGCGAGACGGACCCACGCCCACAAACATCTCGAGGAACTCCGAGCCGGACACCGTGATGAATGGAACGTTGGCCTCGCCGGCGGTGGCCTTGGCCAGGAGCGTTTTTCCCGTGCCCGGGGGTCCCGTGAGCATGGCTCCCTTCGGTATCTTGGCACCCAGGTCGATGTACTGCTGTGGATTCTTGAGGAAGTTGACAAACTCCATAATCTCAATCTTGGCCTCCTCGCAGCCAGCAACGTCCCTAAGGAAAGAATACCAGAGTTGAGACTTGTCTAAATTAGTTTGATGGAAGTTTGATGGAAGACTCACTTGAAGCGCACACCGATCTCTGTGGGATTTATAAGCTTGGCTGTGGACTGCATGACGCCGCCAAAGAGACCGCCACCCTTGCGTCCCCGTGCGCCGCCCATCATGTCGGCGGATTTGCGCATCATGTAGACTAGGAAGCCGATTATGAGGAGAGTCGGCAGCAGACCCGTCAGGCTGGAGGCCTCCACTTCGTTGCGATAGATGACAGGTAAAAAGTTGATCGACTCCGTGCCCTGCTCCGTTTGGGCCGTCTCCAGGTTGCGCTCGAAGCTGTCCACGCTGCCAATGTTGAACCAAAGCACACCGCTGCCCTGGCCACTGTTCTGCTGGAGGCGCACGCGCACCCACTTCTTGTTGACCACCTCCAGTTTTTCGACGATTCCCTTGGACAGATAACTGGGCGCGCGGAACAGCACATACAAGAGAAAAATTTATAAATTACATAATATATTTTATGGCACTGCAGACCTCAGGAGCAACGCATTCGCACCTGTTTACGAACTCCTTCCAGGAGATCTCCTTGTAGCCCATTTCGAAGAAGGCAAACGAGCCGACGAGCACCACGGCACCGATGGCCCCCAGCAGAATCCATCGCTCGCGATCTCCGCCACTGCCCTCGCCAATGGGACGACCGCCGGGGGGATTTGACCCTCTTCCAGAGGCTCCGCGCGAACTGTTGCTAAACATCCCGAAATTCCAGTCTGACTTAGACTCTGATGCGGCGGCCGACTTCGAAGTTTGGGATAATTTGGATTTTGGTTTGTCTGTGGCGGGTTGGCTGTCCCTGGCCGCGGGCTTCTTTTCCCCGGCGGCACCTTTCGGCTGTGTGGACTTGCCGCCGGCCTCAAAGAACTTTTCAAAGCCCTTCGGCGGCTTCTTGCAGAACAACTGCAACTGCTCCACGAAGTAGCGTATTAGGGGCGTAAGTTGCCCCGGCAGCATACCAACGCCGGCACCGGCTCCGCGCTGTACCTGCTGCACCAGAAGGACGAGAAGGTGGTGAAAAAGGAGGAGGAGCCGGGCGTAAAAGGAGCGATTACGTGCCTGACAGCGCTTGGAAAGTCCGTCATCCTGTTACTCACTTTGTTTGGCAGCGGGCCGGACATGTAGCTGCGTCTCATCAGGCTGTTCATTGCCTTGGCCGTGCTTAGCAGCCGGAACGCCATGACTTCTTTGGGTTATTCAACGATTCTGGATGACTGTTGTTGCGTTGCCTCCGCCAGCCAAATGCGCCTCCGATGCCTACCTACACTACGTCGATTTGGTATAAAATACTAAGTGTTGTCGCCCTGCCAAAGGTTGCCGCCTCATAGAGCAGATTGTCGTTAGAAATTTAATAAAATAATTCTAAAAAATATTACGCCTAGAGGTGCGTGATTGTGAAATTTCGATTTTCTTCTTATCGTTTGTATTCACAGCGATACGCGTACGTGTTTCATTAAAACCCAAAAAAAACTGAAAAAAAAGGAAAATATGCAAAAACGAGATGAACTATCATATTCTCATTGATCTTTCTTGTTTTCGTTTCTATTTTGAGCTGAAAATATGTCATTTGACCTGTTACGATAACCGTGTAATATTTATCCCGGAAAATTTTATTTTAAGCCGTAGTTGCTAAGATTGCTATTTTCAAAATATAGGTATGTAATCATCAAACTCAACTTCTATATATCGGACAAAAATAGCGATAAATTCTGCTAGTCGATGTGTAGTAAACGTAAAAAACAGAAAAGTAGTGTTAATTGACTCCGAACTCAAAAATGTAGTTCCGTTAGTGAAATATCCCACAAATATCAATAATATATTATCGGTATTTACAATCGGCAAACATGGCGGCTCGTGCGTGTGATGTGCTGTCGTGTGGTACGTATTCAGGGTGACCATTTACGGTATATTATTATATTCTTTTCTGCATATTTTGATGTCGAAATTGAGTTGAAAGTGTATTTACGGTATATCGGTATATAATGGTATATATCAGCAATGCCATCAATCTAAAAAATTACATTTGAAAGGTATTTTAGAGAACATAGGGTATTTTCAAAGTTACCGCCAATATGCAAAAAATTCAAAGTCCTTAAAATTTGCCAACCTTGTTGAAAATTGATTCATTAATCAGATAAAATTATGTGTTCGGGGATGAGGGTCCTATGTAGGGGTAGCGACATATCTCCGACGACATATGTATCTCCGCCGATCCACAAACGACATATCTCCGCGCGAAATTATGTCGTTTTAAAGCGCAAAACGTCATAAGTCCTCCAGAAAAAAAGCGACATAATTCCGCCGGCAAAATGTACTGGGCGGAGATATGTCGTCGGAGATATGACGCTATGCCGAAATACGGTATACAAAAGCCTATACACGCATCATTTCTTCAAATACCAGCAACATTGCGACTGTTTTTTTTTGTTGAACTTTTTTGTGTAAACCGTATTTTAGTCAAAATACAATAAAAGCAAGGACTAAAAAGTAGCCAATCTTGTAGAAAACTTATTCGTCAATAGTTTAAAACTATGTGGGCATGGCTGAAGGTTCTATCTGGATAGTAATATTCGACGGAAGATCAAAATCAAGGAATATGTATAATAGAACTTGCATTCGTCAGTATATTTACGGTATATTTTCAAAATCAGACGGTATATTTTGGTATATTTCTGAGGGTCGGACCGTATATTTTGTTGTTGTGCTGTCGTGTGGTACGTATTGCTGCTGGTGAAAATTTTTTTCTCTTCAAATAAGACAATTAATTAACTAAAATTCGGCCTGAAATTATGTAGAAAATGTGCCGTAAGCTATGCTGTGATAGTGAAACATAGAAAATGGCCAAAAAACAACGTTTGAACGCCTAAAAAGCAGTTTTCTTTCCTTTCAATTGTGTCTGGTCTGTGGCTGAGGGGTGCCAAATTTGCAGCCCGAAAAAGTGGAAAAAAAACTTTTTTACCAACTTGGCACTGTGTGAATGTGTGTGTGTGTCGGTTTATGTGGTGTTGTATGTACAGTCGGCTGCTAAATTTACGCAAAAAACCACAACAAAAGTGTGTAAAAATAGTGTACAATTGCAGTACACTGCTGTGTGTGTGTGTGTGAATGAGAGAGAGTGTACGCGTGTATGTGTGCGTGCAATTTTTCCGGCAGCGAAATCAATAAAACTGCAGCCGACTGCTGCGGTGTAGATTTCACTGCTCACCAAAAAAAAAAAGTATTTGCTAATTGTTTCCACCTTTCTCTGCCCCTTCCCTTACTTTCTTGCAGCTTTTGTAACTAAAACTCCGTTTTGACATCACTTTCATCATAATCTGAATAAAAATAATAATAATATATAAAAAATACAACAAAAAAATAAATAATTAAAACACCATCGAAAATGAATCAAAAAATAATACATACAAATAATTGAAAGTCACAGCAAAAATATCTAAAAATCAACAACAACTACTACACCAACAACAAAAACATCAACAAAAAGCTCAAAAAAGTCAACGAGGGCAAAAGCAAAAATTCTGCCATCAACTTTTTGGTTTTGAACACTTCTTTAGTTAATGTTTGCTTTTCTTTGCAAAGAAAGAGAAAAAACAGAGGGAACGCCGAGAACCTACCAGTAGTGGGACGTCCGTGAGGCCTGCGTCCCGTAGGTGAGAGGGAGACAAAGCGACTGCGCAAATAAAACAAAAAATACAACAAAAACAACAAGCCAAGCTTGAAACGGAAGACTTTCAAATAAAACAAATACAAAACCAACAAAAAACAAAACCAAACAAATTGTAAACGCTGTGAAATTAACTCGTCAATACTCAAAAGCACCAACAAAAAACATAAAAACAAACGCAAAACTAAGAAGAAAATTGAGAAAAAGAGGAAGCAAAAGCAAAAAACGGCAAGCACTGAAAACCCAACGGAAAACCTAGCGGTAGGAAAAAACCGGCAGACGTTCTGTGACGTCTCGAAAGCTCGAATAACAGTAAAAACAAAAGCAAAGGCATACAACGCGAAAACAAGAAACTTTCAAAAAGCAAAAGCAACATCAATCCCAAAATTCCTCATTTATTTTCCTGCAAAAAGCTTTAATTTAATTACGAATTTTTCTGTTAAGTCAAAGTGAATTCAATTTGCTAATTATTTAACATTAAGACAACAACAAAAGGAAGCTACAGAAGCAGCAGCAACAACAACAACAAAAAAAGAACACCAACCAACAAACAACTGAATTAATGTTTTAAAGTACAAAAATAACCGGGAGTAAAACAAAACTAAAACAAACAAAAAAAAAAAAACAAAAACAATTTAAGTTAAACGCAACATCAATCTTAAATTATTTAAATAAAAAAGAAAACAAAAACTTCTAACCTTTAAGCCTAGATAACGGTAAAAGCCCAACGGGCCGAAGACAGTGTGTGCGAGCGAGAGAGACATATGGAAAGAGAGTGGAGCAGAAAATAGCAGCCAGGAGCACGAAAGAACTAACGGAAGAAGGAGCAAAGCAAAAAAAAACGATAAAGCAACAATTGTGCCGCAAAATTGTGTGAATAGCAAAAGCAAAAACATAAGAAATATACTAAATAACGGTAACAATAAAGCAAAAAAAAAACATTAAAACCAAAAATCTACAAGAATTCTATAAGTTTTAAGTACCCTTTTACACCACAACAAAATACGAAGAAGAAGGAGAATGAGAATGAAACCCTAGAACAACTACGAAAACGCAAAAGCAAAACAAAAGAAAACCATTAAACATAATCGAAAAACTTAGCCAACAACAACATTTGTTTGTACATAAACCGAGCGTAAGGAAAACACGGAAAAATATAGAAAATAAAACTGAGGGGAAAAAACTGTGCCGGCCTTGTGCCCCCCCAAAAAACATAAACAACAACCGTTTTTATTTTACAACAAAACATGGTTTTTTACTAGTTTTTCAGTTGAATTTTGTTATAAGTGTACCTAGTGAGAAATGTTAAAAGTCTAAAACAACAACAACAGCAACAAACAAAAAGCAACTGCAACAAAGGAAAGTAAAAAAAAAAAACAAAACAAACAAAAAAACAAAACAAATTCAAAGAAAGATTTAACAACTCTGTGATAATTACTGTAAATTTATAAATTTAAACAAAAAGAACAAGAAAAAACCACACAAAAAAAATCTCTAACGGAATGAAAGGGAAATAACTGTAATTTTTAACAATAGCAAAGGAGCGAAAGAGGAAAAAGGAGAACGAACGAAGAGAGAGAAAGAGAGAGAGAACGAGAACGAGAGAACATCTTAAACCAACAACAACTTTACACTTAAGAGCAAATGCAAATGAAAAGATAAAAAAAAACATTGAAACAAATTCGTGATATCTTAAAGGACTTCGATACATATATACTATAGTATATTATATATTATATTATATAAACTATTAAACTAAGCTTAAATCTAGTAAGCAAAAAACCGAAAGAATAAGTGAAAAACAAAAACAAAAACAAAAAAGAAACAAAAACCAACCAACCAACCAACAACAACAAGAAAAAAAAAAAAAAAACCCTAGGTTATAAAAAAAGACTTCAAAACGCATTCAAAAAATATATATATATTTAAACACATAAACCACAAATAAAAATCGTAGGCTCTAAGTTTTCAACAACCATAGTAAATGATCAGAGAAGAACAAACCGAACCTCTCCGCCGTATGAGAGTATCTGCATATATCGATATATATATATATATATTCTAAAGCCGGAAAAGCCCGTACTTTTTGCTTAGTGAATAGTGAATGAAACAGCAATAACAAGAACACAGCAGTAACAAATCATACAAATTGTGCAACCGAAAAGTAATAGCAACGTACAGCGAAAACTTAAAAACAGAATAGAAGAACGAGGAGGAGCATAGAAGAAGAAGAAGAAATCGAGAGGAGAGGAGAAGAGAAGCCTGCAAACCCTAAAAGCTGGCACAGCCTCCTCCTAAAGGTGCCCCGTCACACAATCAACGTGAAAGCAGCCCCCATCGTCCGCCCGCGCCCGCCCCCGCACCTTCCCCACAATCTTCGTAGCGTCGTCGTATAGCGCCAGCCCCTGCCACACACACTCTAGGGTCGCTCCAGTTCCAGAATCACTCAATAATCAAGGGAAACCGTGAAACCGAAAAGCAAATATAGTAATAAATCACTACTACTTCCTATAAACCACAACGATTGCCTACAAATATATATATATATATATTATGTACATTATATAGAAAGAACAATTATAATCACTTTCCAAAAACAAAAACAAAAGCAAAAAACACACAAAATATTCAAATATCAAACAAACAAAAAACAAACCTAATCTAACCCAAAAGTAAAAGTATTCCCAGTGTATTTTTCTAGTAAAACTAAAATATAAAAAAAAAATATATATATATATTCAAAAATCGACCGAAAAATCATCAAAAAATGCAATAAAGCAAGTAATAATTAAAATTCAATTCTAAAATACAAAAATAAAAACAACAGCAAAAAAACACCAAAACCAACGGCAGTGCAGCAGCAGCAGCAGCGGCAGCAGCTGGAAAAGGAAATGCATTTTCATCGTAGGACAAGAACAAGAACCATATTTTGAAGTACACCCGAAACACACACGTAGAAACAAGGAAGCGATCCACGAAGGAAGGAAGGAAGGAAGAAAGAAGAGAGGAGAGCAGAGGAGGAGTAACCACAACTACCAAAAGATAACCAGAAACTACAACGTTACAATATTTGTCGGCATTTTTTACAAACAAAAACAAAAACACAACCAGGAAACACAAAACACAACAAACAAACAAACAAACCAAGAAAAACCAAAAGAAAGAATAGCAATTTTTTGTGTGTGGGACATGCCCCGCGGCAAAAGACAAAACTTTTATTAACTTCGAAGACAAGGAATTTCAGTGCCTCTTGTGCCAGTGTTTAGCCAAAATATATATACACAAAAAACAAAAACATTTAAGAAAAAAGAAAAACGAACAACAAATACGTATTTATTGCTTAATTTTTTTCTCTTTGATAAAAAACAATTACACTAAAAATCGAAACGGATAAGGATAATAGTATAAAAACAAAAATAAATAAAAAAACAAAAACAAAAACAATAAAACACGAACAACAGTTTTGTTTTTCTGTTTGTGGGTCACTTTTTGGACCCATCACCGCGCGCTCTCTTCATCGTTCCGCCCCTCATCGTTCTCGTCACACAGAATTCGGGAGTTAACCATCAAAATATCAGCGAAAAGCATCAGTCAGTCGTCTTGCTAGTCCTCTTATCAGCATTTGTTCTACTCTGTTTCCTCATATCGAATCAAACAATCAATTCAGCATGAATACGCAATCGAAGGTTTATCGCACAGGCGAAGGTGAGTTGTTTTTGTAATTGTTTTTTTTTTTATTTTTTGGAGCATAAAGATGAATGTATATGGAGCCGATTCTAATACCCCCCTCTCCCTCGGTTTTCGTTCAACAGAGATATACGACAACTTGCCATGCGATGGTTATTTCAATATAAATGCCATTCGCAATCTGGGAATTCCCACAACTTTTCCTACCATTGGAACATTTACGCTTGACTCCACTACTCTGGGCCTGCAGCCTCAACCGCAGCAGGGACCATCGCCTCAGCAGCAGCAGTCCATGCACCATCTTCAACAGCAGCAGCAACATCAACAACAACAACAGCAGCAGCAGCAACAACAACAACAACAGCAGCAGCAGCAGCAACATCAGCAACAGCTTCTCCAGCAGCAGCAACAGCAACAACAGCAGCAGCAACAACAACATGCCAGCATTGGAATGTTTGATTCGAATGAAGTGCCCGATGTACCACAGATTGGGGTCTTCACATCCAATAGTGTACTGACCAACGGGGCTGGCAGTTCATCCTCAATCTTTGGCTCGTCGAGCAGTTCATCGGCCGCCGCAGCGGATCCCAATCAGACCACGCGGGAGACGGGCATCATTGAGAAGCTATTGGTAAGTATGGGAATGAGATAAACTTTCACTCTGTTGGCACTTTCTAAAGCCGCCCTATGTTCTTTCACCCAATAGCACTCTTATGGATTCATTCAGTGCTGCGAGCGTCAGGCCCGTCTGTTCTTTCACTTCTCGCAGTTTAGCGGCAACATTGATCACCTGAAGATCGGCGATCCCGTGGAGTTTGAGATGACCTATGACCGTCGCACCGGCAAACCGATCGCTAGTCAAGTATCGAAGATAGCCCCCGAGGTAGTGCTCTCCGAGGAGCGTGTCACCGGCACAGTGACCACCGAACTGCGCACGGACAGTGCCAACAATGTCCTCAGCTCCAGCGAGACCACGGGTCGGATCAGTTATGAGAATCGAGGCGAATGTTTCTTTCTACCCTATACCAAAGACGATGTCGAGGGCAATGTCAACTTGCGTGCTGGCGACAAGGTCAGCTTTCAAATTGCAACGAACCAAAGGTGAGAAAAGCATAAGAGAAAACCAGAAGCATAGTAGCATTCCATCTTTGTTCATCTTTGATCCAAAAACAGAGGCAACCTGGGCGCCTGCCATATACGCCTGGAGAATCCGGCCATGCCGGTCAAGTATCGTGGAGTGGTCTGCTCCATGAAGGAGTCGTTTGGCTTCATCGAACGCGCCGATGTGGTCAAGGAGATATTCTTTCACTTCTCCGAGGCCGAGGGCAATGTGGAGCTGCGTCCTGGCGACGATGTCGAGTTCACCATCCAGACCCGAAGCGTAAGTATATGCAGCATACAGAAACACACTTACCCCTCCATCCTATCATTCAAAAAAACAGCAGTCCGCCACTGTGCCGCCGCAGGGCCGTGAGTTTGCGTGCAACATCACGCGCTTGCCCCCCGGTTCCGTAATCTTTGAGGATGTGGACAGCACCGTCTACAAGGGACAGGTCCTAAAGTCCCTCGATCGCAACAATCCCGTACGTCAGAACAACGATCCGCTGCCGGGACGCATTCGTTATAGGGCGCTCGATTACTCTGAGGTAGAAGTGCCTTTCGGCGACAAGGATCAGAAGGGTGACTTCACGCTACGGCACGGCGATTGGGTGCAGTTCCTACTGGCCACCGACAGGCGGGATCAGCTGCAGCGTGCCACCTCCATTGCCCTGCTGGACGAGACCTTTAAGGTGTCCGGGGAGAAGCGAGAACAAGGCACCATTGCCTCGCTCAAGGAGGGCTTTGGCTTTCTGCGCTGCGTGGAGCGGCAAGTGCGTTTATTTTTCCACTTTACCGAAGTGTTGGATACGGTATGAATGGAATAAAGATATAAACTTAATCACACCGTTTAATTAAAATGAATTTGATCTGTTTAGAGCCGCGAAATCGATGTCAACGATGAGGTGGAGTTCACTGTCATCCAGGAGCCAGGCTTGGCCTATAACAACTCGCGTTTGCAGGCCATACGCATCAAGCATTTGCCGCCCAACTCTGTGGAGTTCGAGACACTGATGGCCAGCAATATTGAGGGTACGGTACACAACATTTCCCCCTTTGCCAATCTGCAATCCCTCATTCTGGGTGTGTGTGTTTTTTGCAGGCTGCGTGACACGTGAGGCGCCCAAGAGCCCTATCAAATCTCAAGATCGCGTTGAGGGCGGTGTGATTACCTATGAAAGTGGCGATGTTAAAAAGACTATAATGTATTTTCTTAAAGACTGCGAAAAACCACCAAGGATTGGGGAGCGTGTACGCTTCGATATTTACATGGTAAGCTCTTGGATAGGCTCCTGATTTCGTACAATTCCGATCTGATTGGATTTTGATTTCATCTGCTAGGTCAAACGTAACAAGGAGTATATAGCCGTCAACGTACAGCAAATTTCGTTGCAACAGCAACAGCTGCAGCAGCAGCAGCAGCAGGCGCAACAACAATTGATAAGCCAACAAGCTGCTGCTCAGGCGGCGGCGAGCGCGAGCCTCACTCAAACCGATCAGCTGCCACTTACGAATGGCATCAGTGGCAGCAGCTCGACTGCCTCGCTGCAGAATGGCTATGTGATGCACGGCAGCCCCGGGGGCAGCATCAGCAGCGTGGGCAGTAGCAGCAATCAGGCCAACATGGACGATTTCAAGCTGGAGAACAACAATCTGGCTGTCACAGAGGGGGGGCAGTTGTATCGCGGCTTTATAGCCGTAATGAAGGAGAACTTTGGATTCATTGAGACCCTCTCCCACGACGAGGAGGTCTTCTTTCACTTTAGCAACTACCAGGGCAATCCCAATTGGCTGGAGCTCGGCCAGGAGGTCGAGTACACTCTGGCCCCCAATGGCAACACCTCTGTTTCGGGCAATTGCCTGCCAGCCGAGAATGTCCGGATGCTGCCCAAGAACTCCATACCGCAGCCGTCGGTGCTGGAAACCGTGCACAATGGAGTGGTGGCGCGTCCCCTGCGGTGCATCAACCCCGACCAGCAGGAGTACGCTGGCCTCATTGAGATTCTCGACGAGCAACGCACCACAATCATCTCGCAGCACGAGTTCGGCATCACCAGTCTGGTGAACAAGCGGGATCTGTTGCAGAAGGGCGATCTGGTCAGCTTCCGGATCGATGAGAGCGGTCGGGCGGCCGATGTGAATGCGGTGAGGCTGAAGAAGCGTGCCACAGTGGACTCCATCAAGGGACAGTTTGGTTTTCTCAACTTTGAGGTGGAAGATGGCAAGAAGCTATTCTTTCACATGTCCGAAGTGCAGGGCAATACGGTGGCCTTGCATCCAGGCGATACTGTGGAGTTTTCGGTGGTCACCAATCAGGTAAGTCGTTGGCTTTTATTAAATATCTAGGGGGCTGTCTAATGTATCTCCTCATCCACTAGCGCAATGGGAAATCTTCGGCTTGCAATGTTGTGAAAATAAACGATCGTCCCGATCGATTGATCTCGCGCCTCAAGCTCAATGGCGATGACACGGTGCCCCGTCTGATACTCATTCGTGCACCCAAGGGGCCGCAGGGCAAGGGCTTCTCTGTACTAGCGCGTCATCCACGCATTCCAGGTATGTTTGTTTTTGGGAAATTCTCTAGGGGATTTGCTAAATGATTTTTGCATTGCAGGCAACTTGGTGGAGTAGAAAAATTGTGACGTGAAATGTTCCAAAGCCAGGGATATTAGATGCAAATCAAAGACAACTACGACTACAACAACATACAGCTATATACTTATACACTTGAGCGGAGCAGGCAACCAACTAAAAGCAACGTGAACTTGTCGTGAATACTAACCATAAATACACACCACACCACAACACACTTATATTGAATATAATCAATCCCTAGGAGCAATCAAAAACACTATTGGAAGCGATAATAATTGATAATACGCGTACACGTACATATAATACTTATTGAGGGCACGGCGGAGGACGAACCTCTGTGTGTCTGAAAATGGAAACCTATTTGTAATGTTAATAAAACTCTAGCCCCTCCAATCCAAACCCATTGTAACGCTTTGTTTTCAAACTCAAACGAAAACTCAACTCAAAAGAAAATCCGTGTTGTGGCTGAAATGAAATTGAAATTCTGAATGTGGTCTGAGAGATGAGATGATGATGATAATGATAATGATAATGATGATATGATGAAACAACCAAAACGTTTGTATACGTATACTATTTTCAACTAGATTGATGTTTAATTTTAAAATTATAAAATGAATCCAAAAAGCAAAATGAAACAACAACAATTATAATCTATATAATGTAATTATTCTACGAGTAGAATGGCAACGAAACCCGTGCATTACCCGCGCCGCGTTAGAATTTTGTATCAAATGGCAACAGAAACAGCAGCAACAACAACAACAACAATACTACACTACAATCCTCTCTATATAATGCATATACGAGTAGTTCCTGCTTCTAATTGCATCTTGCTCTATTCTTCTGTCTCCTTCTCCTGAACACCTCCTGTTCTTTCGATGCTTTCGATCTTAACTGTTAACCATTTATATTTATTATGAAATAACAGCAGCGAAAACACCAACAGACCCAAATGTAAAAGCAATAAATACCTTAGTCAAAAACAAAAACAAAAACGAAATATGGAAGCCCCCGCGAAAATCACGAAATGAAATGAAACGAAGAGAAGCGAAGCGAAGCAAAATGAAATGAAATGAAATGAAAGTATTTATGATAGCTAAACAAAAAGTCTAATTTGTATACAAGCATATATACATACATACATACATACATACATATATCTATATATTTTACATATACATAAACATAGAATGATACTATTATAATTTTGTTGATTATTTTTGTACTTTCGCTTGTGAACCTTTTTGCTGAAGCTCTTTCACTTCACTTGCCGTCTTCAATTCATCTTCTGTTTGCATCCAGACTACTGCAGGTTGCATTAACTTATTAACATTAACATTAAAAAACAACAAAACAAAAAAACAAAAAACCATACTGCATATGTCTTATAGGGTATTTATTTAAACAAATCAACAACAACACCATATACATATATACTCTTTGGGTATCGTATCCAAAACAAAAATCACATTAAAAAAACAAAAAAAAAAAGAAAATAAACGAGGTAGAAATTTACGGACAAGTTTTGTGTGTGACGAGATGAAGAGAGCAAATAAAATTTGCTGCGCCAAATCTGTTGAAAACCATTTAATGAAGATTATAAAAATAATTTTAAAAAAATATATAGTATATTAACGAAACCAAAACCTTATGAACGTGTCGTCAGTAACAAAGAGCAAATATTGTGAAAATTATGAATTTCAATTAAAAAAAAAAAACAAAAAAAAAACAAAATGAAAAATGAAGAAAAAACACTAATGTAACACACACGAAAATAATATATCCCTATACTCCTTGAGTATCGGGTATAAAGAACAGACACGACACACACACTTTAAGAAGCTAACAAACAAATTCGGGATCAGTACGTCCTATTATAGCCATCTTATATACAACAACCAACAAGCAACAACAACTACAGAAGCAAAACTAATATATCCCTATACTCTTTGAGTATCGGGCGTAACAACAACAAAAGCCACACTAAAACACACACACATACACACACAAAACAGAAGATACAACAACAAAATCTGAGAAGAGAGCAAGAAAATAGTAACTTTAATATTGTATAACACATCTACAGATCACATATACATACATAGATATATACAGTATATCTTTATATGTATATCTTGCGTTGTGGGACACATATATATACCAACGGGGCGGGGCGGGGGAACAGCAACAGAAAAATAGTGGGGGGGGAAAGATAGCAAGAGAGAAATGCCAAAACGCCATCGAAGCCCAAAAAACCAGATTTTTCAGCGGCTGAGCGTTTCGACATTTATATGCAATGCAAGAAATGAACAGCACACTAACTAAATCCTTATTATAAACAAAACGAAAAACATAAAACATTTCAACAAACAATACAAAAACACAACAAAAAAAAATCGAAAAACTCACAAAAAATGTAACAAAAACAACAAAAAAAAAGATACAAAAATACAAGAAAAATACATACATACATATGTGCTTGAATACGAAAAAAACGCAAAATCGCAAACTATATAAGTCAAATATAATACAACAACAACAACAAACGTAATATAATACAAAATAAATACATACATATTTCAATAAAGCTAAAACACTGTTTTTTTTTTTTGCCATCAATTTGTTCCCTCCTTTAAAATATAGGGAAGCTAAAGAAGCGAAAAAATATGTAAGGAACCATTCCATGACTACAAAAAGATCTTAACTTAAAATCCAGCCCCACCCCCCCCCCTGAATCGGCGAAAGATGAACGCTGCCAGACACTAAACATTAAGTCTAATAAAACTATTCCGACTAAAATCTGTTGAGGTGTGGTCATTGAAAGTAACAGGAAATGGATATGGGTATGGGAATCGGAACCGGATTTATTTCCCTTCCCACAAAAAACGATATACATATGTATCTTTTTTGATTGGTTTCTATTTTGGTTTTATTTTTGTTTTGTTTTTTATTTATAAGAATAATTTATGTCTGCTTAGATTTGTTCGGTTACATGACATGACATGACCTGACTATGGTATGGTAGCATCTTCAAACGTTTCCTTGTCCCTTCGGTTCCCCTCGCTGTGGGCTCTCCTCTCTGGCTATGCTTCCTGCTCCTCTGCTCCTCCGCTCTTCTGCTGTGTACACACATACATATGTATGTGTATGCTTGAAGTTATGTTCCTATGCTGCAAAAAGTTCAAAATCTTTTCGCTTCTATATATATATTTTGTTGCCTATATGGTCTATATATGGTGATTTGTTTTCATATCTTTTCTTTTTGTAGTTGAGTTGAGGGTCAAATTACTTACGAGTTAACGTTTTTTTTCTTTTTTGGTTTTTGTTTTTATTTGCATTTGAGTTCTCTATTAGTGAGTATTGCATTGCTTCGATTCAATATTTGGTTGTGTCCTATGCTAAAATATGTATATTGTATACTAATCTGGCTTAGTTTTAGTAGATATACGAGTATTTCTCGAGGTTTGGGGGTCTAGAACATTTGATTTGAATTTTAAAAACCGATCGATCGATTACGATATACATACATACATACACATATATAGTATAAAGCCTGTAAAAAGGGATTTCGTAATACAAATAGAATGATTTTTTTTTGTTTTCTTGGCTGTTGCTTTTACGTTTACTTTTACTTGATTTTTCTCGTGTACGGAATTGAATTAATTGATTCGATTCGAACTTACAAATTACAATACTATTACAATTACAATTACAAAAAATAAAGTTCGAGCATTGTATAAAAAATCGAGGTAAACTTGATAGTGCATCGGATCCGGGAGTGGAGCGTGGCGTCACTTGTATGCTTTGTTCATTCTTTGGCGTCATTAATATTTTGTTGTTGTTGGTGTCACGGTGTCACGGGGGGAAACTCAGGGCATTCGGTTCAGTGGTTCAGGGGAAAGGTGGCGGCAGCCGCCGAAGGCATATTCGATTCCAATTCTTGATTTTACGATTTCTAATGGCTGTGTTCGGTGTTCTGTTCTAAACGCCCCCTAAACAAGGCTACGGATTGACAACATGGCGCACTGATTCACCGAACAGTGCTTAGTGTTCAGCGTCCTTCTTTCAGATGATATGAGGGCTCTACTTATACGAGAATGGACTCATGGGCATGAAGGTGAACTAAATCACGATACCTGTCTTTTTCTTTATACGAGTATAGTATTTTGTTGCTTCTTATACTATATCCTATATGAGAGAGAGGGAGAGAGAGAGAGAGAGAAGAGAATATTTCGAATTTCGATCTTGTTTGTATTGTTCGTTTGTATTTGTTTTTGGGGGGTGGGCAAGTTTTTCCTATTTCGATCTCCTTTCAGAACTGCAACGTATATACTTTCTATACCTTCTTTTTTTGTTATATATATGTAGTATTGTATATGTTTTTTCTCTTAATAGGAAGAAGTTAGATAGTCTTAACATACGTGTACATAGCTATATTTGATATCCATGGCGTTTTTGTGGTGCTTACATTTTTGTTTCGTTTTATTAGTTTTTTTTTAGTTTCTAAATTTTTTTTTTGGTTTTTGGGAACTTTTGGAACTGGGGAAACTTGAATTGCTTGTGGTGTGGGCTGGCTACGCCAAGTGGGGCCCGGGGCCATTCCGCACAATGGGACAGGGCAAGCCAGGGCGTGAGTTTAGCGTACCTATGTTTATGTATATTTATATGTATATGTATGCATACATATATAGGCGTGTGTGAGGGGTGTGTGTGCTCCTAAAGCGGCAAATATGCACCCTGTTTGAGAGATTAATGGGGAATTTGCTTTGTCAAATATTTCTTAAGACTTATACTTAGATTTGTTTGCTTTTTGCCTGGGATCAGCATTATCATTATCATTATTCGATATTGGTTTCCCCGCAGCATTATCATCATCCTTATCATTTTAATCATCAATCCATCCATCCATCCTTCCATCCAGCTATCGTGACACTTTTAGGCGCTATTCTTGGAGACAAACTCGCGCAGTATGTCGCCAGCCATCTCGATGTTGTTGCGCGATATCCCCAGAGCAGTGATTGCATTCTCCTTGGAATATCCCGCGTTCATCAGGCGCGCTATATACTCCAAATTGATGTTCTCGTAGGGAACGGAGCCGCAGTCTTTTTGATTGATCGTCACGTTGGCGTAGAGCAGCGGTTGGGTCTGCTGCTGCTTCTGCTGCTGTTGCTGATGCTGCTGTTGCTGCTGCTGCTGTTGCTGTTGCTGGGGAGGTGCAGGTGCAGTCGCCGCCGCTGTCGTCGTTGTCTGGGTCACTGTCTGCTTGGGAGCGGCCTTTTTTCCGTTGGCAAGGGTTGCGGCGGCGGCCAGCGCCACCGACCCGCCAGTGCTGGTGGTGCACAGCTGTGTGTAGTGCGAGGAGGCCGAGTCCTGCCTGGTGAGGGTCACGCCACGGGCTTCTAGGGGGCGGGTATCGATTACGCCGCTGATGGTCTCCGCGGGCCCCACCTCCACGATGTCCTCGTCCAGCAGGGACAACACTGGGGAGGTGGTGCTCGTCGCTATGCGCTGCTGCCGCATCAAGTCCTCGGCCAGGGTGTCCACGCTGGGCGTCACATGCGGCGGAATCGGCGGAGCTGTCGTCTGTGGCGGCACGTTGTCCATGCTGCACTGAATGTTGTCGATACTCTTGCTGGTGGTCGGCGGGGCAGTCACCTTGCCCGGAGTCTCGACGCCCGGGGAGGACTTACGCGGCGGGAGTGGAGGTGCCACCACCGCTGAAGCGGTGCCCGACCCAGAGGCCGAATCCTGCAGGTTCTGGAGGATGGCATACGAGCTGGTCGATGCGGTGTCACTGCCGCTGCCGCTGGACGCAGAGTTCTCCGATTTTCCAGGCAACTTCTGGCCGTACGTGGAGTTGGCCACGCAGGAACCGATCAGGGGAGCACTCATGCGGTTCGTGGACTTCTGGCTGATGCTGGCCCCTCCTCCATTGCTCAGGACAGCGGAGGCCGGCGGGGCCGAGGGCTGGGGCTGCGAGGAGGATCCTGCAGCGGTGCCTGATGTTGATGCTGATGATGCTGCTGCTGCTGCTCCTGCCGTTGCCGCCGATGATGTGGACGAGGAGCTGGAGCTGGGCAGGCTGAGGACCGGACTGCCGCCCGAATAGAGATCGTTCTGCACGGCCATCAGGCTGGGCGTGGTGCTGCGCCGGCCAAGACGCGGCGAGGTGTGCGGACTGTGCTTCTCCGCGGCGGCCCCAGCGGCCGCCGAGGTACTGAGGGCGTGCAGCGAGGAGGTGGCTATGTTGAAGTCGCCCATGTCCTAGAGGGGAGGCGGAGGATTTAGTTAGGCAGATAGATGCGTGGAGGGCTAGGGCATGCCGCTAACAGGAGGAGTGGGGAGTAGGCTGCAGATCTGTGCATGCAGAACGGAACAGAATGGAGAATCAACAACAAAAGAGAGTGAAGAGGGGGACAGGAGAAGGAGATGTTGAGAAAGAACAAATGAAAACATAATTCAATTGCAACCAATAATTCAATATTCATAAAATTTATATATTTTTCTTTTGTTTTAATACGTTTTTTTGTTTTCGTTTTAGCATAAAACTTATTAAGGAAATCAGAAAAAAATAAACTAAGGGCTATGATGTATGTATAAAAATTGCATTAGATGTATTACATAAATAAACATTATCGAATATACGCGATTGATGTGATCCTAGACTCGATCTGTTCCTAGATCTGCAAGGATATGTTAACGAAATGAGCCAAGGGATGAGTTTTAATTGAGAGCAATGCCCAAAGGGATTGCCTCAATGAATATTTCTGTGCTAATACTTTTAGTTTTTTAGCTAAAACGATCGCTGTCCATTCTGGCCTATAGACAGAAATTGTGACATGTGCATTCACAGAGAAGCAAACGTTGTGTTTCATTTAAATAATCTAACTAAATTAATCAATTGTTGGACTCTCTCTTCCCTTCGTTATAGCCTTGTTTCGTTTTGTTATTTCGTTATTTTTCTTCGTTTTGTTAATAATAAATTACAGTCTTAGGGCAGCCCTCGGGCATGATATGGTGGCTGCTTACACATACATCAAATTGAAACCGATCGGAAGCAAACACACGCTACTAAAAACTAAATATATCTTTGGAAGTATTAAACAATAAACTAAAATGAAATAAACACATAACGGAGCAAAATGTATACGTGAGGATGAGTCTAAGGAATACTGCCGGGGATAAGAATACACAGATTATAAAGAGATAGAGAGAGTGAGCGAAAGAGAGAGAGAGAGAGAGAGAGGTGGAAGCTCTACCGGATAATACAGAACGAGTTACAATTATAAATTCCTATGTACAAAAGACCGATCGAGGGCGAACAGAAAATGAATCATCAAATGAATGAATGCACACAGAGAGATAGAGCAAGAGCGCGCGAAAGAGAGAGAGGAAATAGAAGAGAAGAGAACGAAACGAAACGAAAAAGAACAAGTGTGAAGCAGCCAGCGCGATAACGAACATGGGGCTGATGAGCCACTTCCGCTTTGGCGCGGTGCGGCGCACACGAACGAGGAATTTCAACTACATAATGGATGGCTGGATGAATGAATGGGATACATGAATGAATGAATGAATGGATGAATGGATGGACAGATGGGATGGTATGGGGTCTGTTCTGAGTGTGCTAGTGTCTATGTCTGTGTGGATTAGTTGCGGATGAGTTTTGGCTAATAATTTAAATATGTTACAGCTAAAACAAACAAATTAATTAAAACTGGAAACTGCAAGAAACTGCAAACTGCAGGCTAAACATTAAACTTATATAAACAATAGCAGTTGTAAGATCTAGTTGTATATATAATGTATATATAGGTAGATATAGATGTATATATAAACGAACCAAAAGTAATCATAAGAGTAATGTGTATATATAAATAGCAGCACAGGCGGCAGCGGAGCAGGCGGATCAGGCTTTGAACAAAACTATACCTCTGTATCGTCGTCGTCCTGCTGCTGCTGTCGCCCATTGGTGACATTGCGATTGTGTTGCTTGCGCGGATCGAAGGCATCCACAACGATCTGTTCGGTGCCCTTGATCTCGGCGCGACAGAAGGGACAGCCCTGTGCAAAAGGAGCATATCAATAGGTCAGAATGTTTCACTTCAGGGGTAGTAGAGTTCTACACGGAGCTTACCTGTCCCTCAGAGTCCACCTGCCAGGAGGTGAGGCAGGGCGTGCACAACAGATGACCGCAGGGTTCGATCCGGATATCCTTGTCGTTTTCCGCACAGATTTTGCATAATTGAAAGGTGCTGCCTGGAATGCCAAGAAACAAAAAAGCTTTAGGAGAAAGCGGCCAGGTGGGGCTGTAGACATGTACTCACCCATTTCACAGTATAGTTCGTATTGTTCTTGTGTTACGGTTATGTGATCCTCGGTAGGACTTTGCACGGCACAGGACAGATCCGGATTGTAGGCTTGGCCATCTGGATACAAGTAGAAGCCCTCGCTGCAAGTAGACACACATTAATAATCGTCCTATTCAAGACTCATCCAAGCACACTCACCGATGACCATCGAGCAGCGCCTGGCATAGCGATTTGTTCTGTGGAATCGTTTGGAGAATCTCGCCCTCTGCCGTCACATAGCCGATGGCCCACTGGCCGAGTCGTGTGCAGGACAAACGAAAGACATAGCTGCCGGCCTTGAGGATGTAGCGCTGGAGACGCGCCTTCACCTCGTCGTATGTGAGAAACGCCACATAGCCCGGATGGGTGACGGCCAGGATTTGCCAGTTGCGCAGCAATGTGACCCACGGCTGAAACAGACGCGTGAAGACATCGAATTCAAAATTCGAGATAAAGTCGTTGCACGTCAGGTCAATGGTGGTCTTCAGGGCCATAGCCTCCAGCCCCGACGATATCGGATGCACTTTGTTTAGCTCCTGTCGAAAGATCTTCCAAGGCACCAGTGTGCTGCGGGCGGGAGAATGCGTGTAAATGTTGAGACGATGCCACAAAAATGCATTGCCACAAAGCGTGCACTCACCTGTTACCAAAATTACTCTTCCAGAAGTCGGCCGCATCGGCCTTGGTGATTCGGAACTGATCGCCGGCAAAGACCCCGTTGGGGAATATCGCCTTGAGCTCGCTCAGCATGTGGGAAAAGACCAAACTAAGTTTGGTCAGGTTGCGGCGGTAATGGGAGTTCTCGTCGAACATCTTCTCCTTCCCCTCCTTGAAGAGCTTGATGGCCTGCTTGCATTTGCGCATCAGATTGTTGATGAAGACGTTGAAGTGCTCGTTGGCGTGCAGGAGGTGCATCTGGTCCTCGTTCTTGGAGTAGATGAGGCGCAGTCGCTGATACGTGTCCGGCAGTATGTCCAATATGAAGGGTGGACTGTTCTTGAGGTTCATTTTGGGCTGCTGGCACAGCTTGACCACCTTGTCCATCAGTTTCCACGTCTTCTCCAGCGTCTTCTTGTCCGTGGACAGACGCTGCGAGACGCATGCCTCCGAGATGGCACCGTGCAGTTTCGAAAAGAGTGAAGGAAAAATTTTTGGTTGTGATTGCACGCGAGCTGTGCCTCTCGTCGCCATCTTTTCTCTGCTGCTGTTCTGTGCTGCGCTGCTGTTGTTGTTGCTGGTTTGGGGAGTTGTAGGTTTCACTCTTGACGTTCACGACATGAATTCAAAGCTGGCCACAACTACGCACGCACTAAACGGAAACTCTCGCACTATTATTTATGCACTAGCCGTGTGCATTTGCACATTTCATTTGCTCCGTTCAGCAATATACGATTTTTTTATCCCACACACAATTTTTTTTTCAATGAGTGGGCCTACGAGCAGTGTGACCAGTGTGACGATAAGATATACGGTCTGACCCTCAGAAATATACCAAAATATACCGTCTTGTTTTAAAAATATACCGTAAATATACTGACGAATTCAAGTTCTATTATACACATTCCTTGATTTTGATATTCCGTGGAATAATTCTGGATAACTAAGACTCTTAGCTCTGCCCACATAATTTTAAACCATTGAGGAACAAATTTTCTACACGATTGGTTAGTTTTTGGTCCTTGCTTTTATTGTTTTTTGACTTAAACAAGGCTTAAACAAAAAAGTTAAAAAAAAAAAACAGTGGATAAGCAACATTTGTGTATGGAATGTCGTCAACCGGTTATTACAAATAAATACTCGTTTTTGATCTTCCGTCGAATATTACTAATTATACAGATCTCTCAGCTTTGCCCAGATAATTTTATATGATTAATGATTCAATTTTGTTCAAGATTAACTACTTTTAAGTACTTGCATGTGTTGTATTTTGACTAAAACAAGGCTTAAGCAAAAATGTTCAAAAACAAAACAGTCGCAAAGTTGTGACGTCAGTGTTGCTGGTATTGGCAGACTCATTTGGTGTCAACCACAGTGTGGGCATTTGTATACCCTATTTCGTAAATATTATATAAAGATACTGTTTTCCAACCTGCTTTCAAACGTAATTAGTAAAGACCTTGTCTTAGATTGCATTTTGAAGGCATATTCATGCATTCGATTAGGTTCTTGTATAGAAATCCTGATCCCTATACCATTTCTTGGTCTCTGTAGAAAGACGACGAGCTGCAAAATATCGTTTGAAACAGAGACTGACTAGTTTTTGCATTAATTGGAGCCTGGAATGACAAACATATTCTCAATTCTATAATATCCATTTCCCCCAGGGTATGTGTGCATGGAATTGGCAACATGTGTGTGTATGGAATGGGACTCATTGCTGTGAATCGGGTATTGCCAAAATATCTTCCGTCGAATATTTCAAGCTATATAGATCTATCAGCCTTGCCCACTTAATTTTATCCCGTTTACGAATGCATTTTCTACATGATTAACCAATTTTAAGTACTTGCATGTATTGTACTTTGACTAAAACACGGTTTACAAATTAATGTTGCCGCAACAGTGTGTATGGAATGCGCAACATTTGTGTATGGAATGGGACTCATTGTTGTCAATCGGGCCATTACCGATTCAACTAAATACGACGAATTCCTCGATTTTGATCTTCCGTCAAATATTACCAGCTATATCGAACATTTAGCCATGCCCACATTATTTTATACGAGTGATGAATCAATTTCCTACTTGATTGGCCTATTCTAAATACTTGCTTTTGTTGGATTTCTATATACCGTTGAAAATGAAATTTAATAGGGCTGAATAAGCTGTAATGCAGTGTAACCGCGGACTTATCGTTAAAATATATCGTCCGACCCTCAGAAATATACCGAAACATACCGTCTCATTTTATAAATATACCCTAAATATACTGACGAATTCAAGTTCTATTCTACTTATTCCAATTTTGATCTTCCGTCGAATATTACTAGCTAGATAGAACATTTCGCCATGCCCACATAATTTTATCCCAATTAATAAACATATTTTCCATTTGACTGGACGAATTTAAACTCTTGCTTTTGTTGGATTTAGTCTAAAAACGGTTTTAACGAAGAAGGTCAAATAAAAAATAATAAGACGTAAGGAAAAATCGTTCCTATTGCTCAATTTTGATATTCCGTTGAATGATGCTGAGTAACTAAGACTCTCAGCTCTGCCCAGATAATTTGATCCGATTAATTAATCCATTTCCTTCTTTTACTGGCTTAGTTTAAATGCTTGCTTTTACTTGATTTTGCCTAAAAGGTTTTTTTGCGAAAAAGGTCAAACAAATAAAACGTAATACAACGTAAGAGAAAAATCGTTACTATTGCTCAATTTTGATATTCCGTTGAATAATGCTGACTAACTAAAACTTTTAGCTCTGCCCATATAATTTTAGGCCATTGATGAATAAATTTTCTACACGATTAGCTACTTTTCAGTACTGGTTTTATTGTATTGTGTTAAAACAAGGTTTAAACAAAAAGGTCAACAAAAACAGTGGCAACGTAAGTGAGTATGGAATGCGCCGTAAGTGAGTATGAAATGTCGTTTCAACCAGAGCTTGGGCACAGGTATACCCTATTTCGTCAATATATATGAAGAAACTGTTTTTCCAAGCTGTTTTAAAACGTAATTAATATAGAAATTATCTCAGATTGTTAAGTTTTAGACATATTAATGCATATGATTAGGGTCTTGTGAATATATCTCGATCCCGATACCCATTCTTGGTCTCTGCAAGTAGACAATAAGCTACAAAATATCGTTGAAATAGTTTTAAAAACAAAGACCGACTAGTTTTGGCCTTTATTGGTGCGTTAGATGACAAACATTTTTTCAATTCTATAGTATCCATTTCCCCTTAATATGCAAAATGTTGCATATTGATCCTCAGCACTGAACACACAATTTTATCAGATAAATAAATCAAATTTATACAAGATTGGTTATTCTTAAAGACTCTCTTTTTGTGGATTTTTACTAAAAGAAGGTTTAAACAAATATGTGAATTTTTTTACATGGTTACTACACGGTGGCTACACGCTTGGATCCAGTCGACTATGCAGAGAAAATTAAAAAAAATTTGTGTATTAATATATCTTTAAAAATTTAATTTTAAAAGATTGATTGAGTGGGCAAAAGTGTGTTTGCGTGTGTATAGTGTATATAGTGTATATATAGTGCAATAGGGTAGCACGGGCTTGCAGTTATCTAAGTCCGTTATGTAAAAATCATGTAGAAATTTCATTTGGTTGTAAAATGTACATATACCTACAACAGATGGCGCTGCTTGAGCAGGCTACGAGTAGTTGCCATGTAGCAGAACTAACCTTTTTATTACTCTTCGGAGTATAGGGGTACACCTAATTCTGTTTTTACACGGTAGATTGGTTCCTGAAAAACCGTGTAAAAAAAGACATTGATCGAATACGCAAAGCAACGAAAGAGAAACAAATATGTACATATTCTCTTTATGCTCTTTCTTGTTTTCGTTTGGTTTCTAGCTGTTTGTGAGCTGTGTGTTGTTGTGGAGATAAGGTTTTGTATCCCCAATAGGCCGACAAATTATAAAGAATTTATTATTTCGCAGAAATCAAATTGCGATATTTTACCGCGTGACATCTAAATTGAAAGTGTCGCTTGCCTGCCCTTCACATTGCCGCTCCGATCGCTTAGCGCAGCTTCGCTCGGCATACATAGATAAGCAGACGCAAAGCGTAGATAACGAAGAGCGAGCTTCGAGAGAACGCTTAGCAGGGCAAGGAAGCGCGAAGCTTTAACAAACATACAAGTGACATAGGCATTAGTAACAAACATAATAAACGGCTGAGGGCCAATAATTGGGTGCTATTTGGTAAGCAGCTAATCGGATGGGTTCTGCTCCGAACAACCGTGTTAAATGAAATAAAACCGTGTAAAAAATTTAAAAAATTTGATTTTGAAACCGTGTTATTTCAAAACCGTGTAAAAAAATACCGTGTAAAACCCGAATTAGGTGTATATTAGATTTGTGGTTAAAGTGGATGTGTGTAACACCCCGAAGGAAGCGTTTTCGATCCCAGAAAGTATATATATTCTTGATCAGCAGCAATAGCCGAGTCGATGTAGCCATGTCTGTCTGTCCGTCCGTCTTCTTTGACGAATAGTTTTCAGGGACCACAAGAGTTAGAGAAACCAAATTGCGTATTTAAACTCCTGTGATATTAAACTGTTACAAGCGTATTTAAAAATTGTCGCCCACACAAAGGAGGAAAATCTGTGGCATCCACAAGATCGGATCATTATTATAGCCAGAAGGAACAAATGAAATTTTAGTGGCTTCGCAACGCCTTCCACATACGCAATCATTCTTTTACTTTCTTCCTCGTGCAGTGTGCGCGATCTGGCGGAAGTTAGCGAGATAAAATGGCTGGTGTTCTCCATTATGAGAATGGAGAAAAAGGGTATATGGGTATTAATGTTCTCAACGTTCCCGCTCGTTTTGTTTGAACATTTAAAAAAAGCAACAAACTAATTAATTTGTATGCTATCCAATCATTTATTGATTCATTTATTAGGTAAAGTGATATGTTCTTTTGAAATTCTGCCGAAAACAACAGATGAAGTCTGTAACTTTGATGAATAAAAACCTTAATTCAAATAAAGATGAATCAATTCACTATTTACGCTTTTAGAGTAATCTTGAAGTTCTAGAAGATTTAATCTTGAAACTAAACTGAAACTGAACAGTGTTACCACGTTTTGCTCCCACGCCTCCTATATGTATATTAGAGTAGGAGAAGCCCATTATCATTTAGCGTTAATTTAGGATCACATTAGAATTAGATTACATATGTACTCTTCTCTCTCATATAAAGCTTACCTAGCCTTAAGAGCACATATAAGCCCTAGCCAGAAATACGGGCATGTGGCTAATTAAAGGTCACTCAAGAGCAACCTCTCGCGTTTATTATAGGGCTATCATGCCTACTACGGCACAAAATTAAATACAACAATGTTGCTTAAGGATGAGCACAGCCCATCGAGCAACAATTCAACAGGCGCTAAGAAAGTGCCCGGAAGCAGGACATCTAGGATGATATGATCCTCCTCCTCCCCATATAATTGGAGCTCTGGCACCGCATTTATATAATACGTATACGACGAGTAATCGTTGTACTCGTACTCGAATCTTGTCTTTTTCTTGATGCGGCGTCAGAGCCACCATCCACAGAGGCTGTGATTAGAGCCGCATCGTAGAAAACCCGCAGAACAGGTGCGTGGATGGAGGATGGGATGCCTGCTTCTATCTTTTATTATGGCCATTTCTTCGCACACAATCTTTTTAATATGCACTGCCGCCAGTGCAGCTACAATTTTCACTTTCCATTTTATTGGCAGCCCCGCAGGCCGCAGCAGCAGCAGTAGCGACCGCAGGCAAACGTCAAATATTTGGCCAAAAAGAAATTGCACGGCTGCCAAAAGGTTTTTACGTCTGCCTGGCTTTCTTTTAATTAATTTTTTCGGCTTTTTCTTGTGTGTGTGTGTGTGTATGTATGTGTATGTGTGTGTGTGTGTGTGTGCTGTTCGTGTCTCCAGCATTAGTTCTGGACGATGATGGCGCTCAAAAGCCAAGTCATGGCTGTCATATGCAGTTTGGCTCCAAGGCCCCACTGATGGTCGCCGTCCCCGTTGTCTGGCTGCCCAAAAACTAACTGTAAACCATTCACTTACTGACCTCTTTTTTACCGCTGCTGTTGCCGTTTCTGCTGCTGCTGCTGCTGCAGCCGCCTCCACCTCCACCTCCACTCAATTTTCTTTAATGCACGCGACTCTCCCGCCGCCATTGATCTGTATGTGTGTGTGTTTGTGTGTGTGACCCTTATTCGCAACGCCACTCAGGCGTAAAATTTATGGCTTTAAAGTCTACAAGTCTATAAACACAGCTTCCAGCTAGCAACGAGAGCTGCACTGCGGCGGCGGCGGCGGCACTGTGGCTGCACTTTCTACTGCAACTGCAACTGCAACCGCATCGGAATCGTGTGGATCGTGTCTATTGGAGAGGAGGAGCACAGCACAGCACCGCACCGCACAGCATGGAGCATGGGAGCATGGGAGCATGGAGCGCGGACCATGGCGCATGGAGTGTGTGTGGTGTGGTGTGTGTTATAATTTCAAATGCGGTTCGCCTTTTTGGTTGCATTTGCTGCCACTTTTGGCAAATTAAATTTGTACGCAAAACCGATTAGGCAGCAGCGGCAGACAACAACATGGCCAAGTTGTTATTTTAAATACCGACAACTCCATTTAATCAATATGCCATGATGCCATGGAACAAGGCGATAGCTTTAGCTTCAGCTTCAGCTTCTCCAGCATATGGGCTTCAGCTACAGCGCTGTGTAAGCGCTGTGTAAGCCAGCGTCGACTGCGCTGCCTTTCACTCATATAAATTTGTTGGCATTGCAAATTCGGTGCCATTCGTCGGCGCATTGTCAAACCTTTCTCTTCGTTTCGCTGGAGCCTGGACTACTACGACTCTACACTCTGCTGTGAGACCGAGACGCACTGGAAGCCAATTCGTGCAACAAAAGAAAAGAAGCAACAATAAGAACGTATAATTTTTTTGAATGTAAAAAATCGGATGTGCGCGTGTATGTGTGAGTGCCGTGCCAGCGAGTGTGTTCCATTCATTCATTGAAAACGTCAGCGCGAAGACAACAACAGCAACAGCAACAACTACAACTACAACAATATATAATGCAATCGCCAGCGTCGTCGTCGCAGTAAGCTTCAGCAGAGGCCTACCTAGCATACAGTGGAGAGAAGAGCACAGCACAGAAGAGCACAGCAAGAGCAGAGCAGAGCAGCAGAAGCAGCAGCATCAGCAGCGCAGCGCAGAGATCACTTCATATGCGAATCTCAGCGAGCGCGCATCAAAATCAAATTCAAACGGCAAAAGAGTAACGAACTACTCCCCGCCATAGAGGAGCCGCCACATACAGGGGGAGGAAGCTGTGAAAAGAATTTTTTTTTGTGTGCATAATAAAAAGCGATACGATCCAGAACCAACCAACGAACGAGCGGACGGAACGGTGTTTAAAAGCATTCTCAAAGCGTAATTGAAATCAAATTAAAGGCCAAACCGTGCAAAAAGTAAGAGAAAAGGCCAGGCACAGGCGATAAAAAAGAAATTATGCTCCATTGTGCGATTGTATGACGAAAGAGAGAGAGAGAGGTCAAGTGCTTAGCTTAGCGCAGAGGAGGAGCAGCAGCACTCCTCATCTAATAGCCAGAACCTAGAGGAGGGAGGGGAATCAAAGGGGGAAGTAAATAGGCAACGTATGAACTCATAAAAGGGCCAGACCCCAGACCCCAGAGCACAGCTGTGGTGACCACAAGAGAGAGACACAAGAAGACTACCGTTAATTCGATCGTTGAAAGAGAGTCATCGAGCGACAAAGCAACATCATCAGTAGCAGTAGCAGCAGCAGCAGCAGCAGCATCAATCAGCAGCAGCAGCAGCAGCATCAGCATCAGCGCCCTCCCGCAGTAGCAGTAGCAGTAGCAGATTCTGCGGTAATCTTGCACCAGTTTAAGAGGCGTCTTGTGGTGTGTGGTTTGTGCAGCATAGGCATCATAGGAGGTGGAGACCTCTGACGAGGAAAACTTTCTTCATTTCAACGCGAGTCAAAGTCGTGTCGTGTCGTGATCCGCTGCCGCCGTCGCATAGCTGGTAGTGAACTTGAGAGTGTCTCAAACAGCAGCAACTACAACAACAGTTGCTACTATTTCAATTGTTAACGAGCGAAAGCGCCGTAGTCACGCACACGTCGTTGGATCAGCAGCAGCATAACCAGCAGCCAGAGCCAGAGCCAGACAGCAGCAGCAGCAGCAGCAGGAAAGTGCAGTCGACAGTGAAAATGTACCAGCCCCAGAGACAGACAAGGCCCCAGGCCCAGAGCCAGAGCCAGGCCCATAGCCAGAGCCAGCTCTATCCCCAGTTAAGGCTTAAGCGCCAGCTGTTTGGCGCACTGCTGGCCATGTTAATGTTGGCGGCATCCACCACTAATGGTAAGTCATACGCTACACTGCAGGAAAAGTGGTTTCCCCCAAAAGAGCCTCGAAACAGTCCCCGGATCTAGATAGACCCACAGCTGTGCTGAGCACTGTGCTGTGCTGTGTTAGATGTCTGGTAGAAAGGCCGTCGTAGCGTCGTCAGAGCAGCTATTAATTTCTAAGGTACGGAGTGCGGAAAGTGCCTCAAAGTGAATGTAAACTGGCACACATCGCAGAGGCAACGCAACCCAAAACACCCAAGCACTTCCCTCTGTGGCCACTCTTCGCCCCTCCGTATAGACCACGCACAACATGCTCGTAAATATTTTCGTGCACAATTTGTCCAACATTCAAATAAATTCATTAAAGGCATGCTCCGGCACACAGAGGAGGAGTGGGGAGGGAAATCAGGGGAAATGAAATGCTGGCCGCACGAACAGTGGAAAAAAGCGTAAAATTGCCTCCTCTGCAGATGGCCCTTGTAAAGAGGGTTCATTTAGAATCGACTCGACCCCTCGAACCGCAGTGGACCGCAGAGCGGAGCCCAAGTGATTTGCCTGAGGCTCGACATGATCGTTTCTTCGATTAATTGATATCGGCATTTCATCAGAATTGATGGGTGAAAGATCAATTAGCCGGAGAATGTGATTTGAATGAATGAAGCAGCTTGCTGGGATGATGCCTGATCAATTGCGAAATCACTTGAAGAGTGATTCATGGGGATGGTATGGGTATGGTTCTTCCATTGATCAGAGTTTGGTCTGCACACAGCTTTCCACTGTGCCTCTGTGTCCATGATGTCGGGCAGCAACAGAAGCAGCAGCGGCAGCAGCAACAGAGCTCACATATCATGTCTCTCGCCAGAGTCCATGTCCATGCCACCAACAGCAGCAGCAGCAGCAGCAGCACAAGCCTCGGCCCAGGGCAGTGCAATGCAATGCGTTGGTTGGTGGCTTTTTCCACTTTTGAAAATTATACGGTCTGTGCTTCGCTCTTTTTTTTTGCAATTGATGGCATCCGATAGTCAGGAGGACGAGGAGCTGCAGCAGCAGGAGAATGGGAATGAGATGGAGATGGAAATGGGTATGGAATGGGTAGGGAATGTAGTAAAGCATGGGATTGGGGGTCGCATAGTTTTAATGCGGAATGAACGAATGTCTGCCCCGTAGATCGTTTACATCTGCATTAATTCCTTAACGCCGCTTAATTTTCTCCAGCTTTAATGGCTTCGGAGGCTACTCTGCTCCATCCGTCCACTCGTCCATCCATCCATTAAGTGGGGAATGCTGCTGTGCTGCGTTTGTTTGAATGCTGAAATGTTGAAATGTTTAAATTCTCATCTCAAACAAATTGGAATAATGAACGTGGGTTCAATTATCGCAGCCAAACAATCGTGGCAGCCCCAAAGAGCGCTAATAGATTTTCTACTCTGTGTGGCAGAGTGTCTTCGTCTTCGTCTCCGTCTCCGTCTCCGTCTCCGGTGTGCCTGCCCCCAGTGTATGTGTGTGGACATCGTATCTGTGAGTGCTTCCTCTGTACCAAAACTGGAGGCGGCATCGTCGTTGCCGTCGCTTTCTTTGCAAACAAAACCAACGGAGCCACATCCGACCAAAGACAACAGAAACATTCGGTGCGGTCCGAGTCCAAGTCCGATCTCATAGTCGAACCGGGGGCCGGAGGCAATTAGTGTGAAAATTTCACTTGCAGTTTTTAGCACAGATTAAGCTTACGATTTCTGGCTGGGATTAGCATGAACACAATTATAGATGGAGGTCGTTGATAGTACGCGGTATTTCCTTTCCTTCTACCCCAGCTTCCTATCCCCCAGCCCACACAATCCCGTCTAAATTTCCATTGTACTTCCATATTGTACTTGGAATCGACTCGAAAGACGGCTAACATTTGCCATTTGCCATTTCCCATTTGTCGTTTGCCGTTAGCGAAGAAGAACCCCCGCTCCACAACGGCAATGGCTATAGAGCAACTCCATAAACTCCCAAATTATTCCGGTTAATGGGGGGTTACATGAGTCGGTCATGCGATCAGTGAGCTGTAGAGTGATGACAGAGGCAGAGGTAGAGCCAGGGGGAGCGGCAGCGGCAGCGGCAGCGGAGGAAGAGCAAGAGTTCAGCTAGACAGTGGGTCACAAACAAATAATGTTCTTCAGGCTGGAACTAATCTCAAATTTGTATGCCGCGCGATGCCTCTTCCGCACGCATCTTCCAAAGCCAGCCACTACTCGTAGGAGAGCAAGGGAAAGTTGATTGATGTTGGGATACCCTGTAGATGCTTGAAATACTTAATAAATCTCTCTCTCATATTTTCCCCCAGGCGCCGTCACAGACTCCCCCATTAAGATCATCAAGCTGCCTGCCCAGGCGCCTGTCATACGATACCGCAGTGCCGATGCCTCGCCAGATTCACTGCTTATCAACTACCGCCAGGATGCCCAGCCGGAACTGTCGTCCACTCTGATGCAGGCCCCAGGAGCAGCAGCGGCCGCCCTCGAGAGTCTGCTGCGCGAGGAGACCGAACAGCAGCAGCAGGCGCAGATGGGCAGGCAGAACCGGGCCAGTAGCTCGTCCAACAGCTGTCCGAGATCGTGTCCGCCCAGTCTGACGGTTGGAGCCGAGCCGGTGTGCGGCAGCGATGGCCTGATCTACGCGAATCTCTGCGAGCTGCGGAAGAAGACGTGCGCCCGCAATGGTGTGTCGCTGGTGAAGGACGTACGGGATGGCTGTGAGCGGTCCAAGGGCTCAGAGTGCAAGCACCGCTGCAGCACGGAGAAGGATCCCGTGTGTGGAACCGACGGGCGCACCTATCTGAATCGCTGCATGCTGCGGGTGCAGTCCTGCCGTGTTGGCCTGGCCGCCGTGAAGCTCTCGCACGTGGGTCCTTGCAGCAACACGAGCGCCATTCGGGAATCCTGTCCCGTGGACTGCAACAGCGCCCCTAAGGACGGACCCATCTGTGCTTCCGACGGCAACGTGTACAACTCCACCTGCGAGATGAAGCTGCATACGTGCGGCCAGGGCGTGGTGAAGACTAGTCGCAAGCACTGCCAGTCGACGAGGATGTGCCGCGAGTCCTGCTGGCGCGTGGCCAGACCCACTTGCGGCTCCGACGGACGCCTCTATGCCAGCCCCTGCAAGATGCGCTCCTCCAACTGCGGGAAGCACGTGTTCGAGGTGCCCCTCTCGTTCTGCATGCCCCAGGAGCGGCACGGCAGTGCTGCGGACGCCTGTCCCACCGAGTGTCCCAAGGCCGAGGCGGATTCCCCCTCCCAGTATGTGTGTGGCAGCGATGGCAACATCTACTCGTCCCTGTGCGAGCTGAAGATGCTCAACTGCGGGTAACTCTTGCATAAATCCTATAAAGCTTTCCCATTCTAATGGAGAAATTCATTCTCTTCTCTTGTGTCAGACCACAGCGCAAGTCCATTCAGAAGATGAGCATGGACAAGTGCAAGAACCGGCTGATTCGCTGCAAGCAGCTGCCGCCCTGCAAGGACTTCAACAATCTGTTTGGCTCCATCTTCAGCTCGAGGCGGAACGACAAGCTGTGCGGGACAGACGCCAAGACCTACAACAACGAATGCGAGCTGGCCCATGCCACCTGTCTGTGAGTGCATTCCATACCTTCAGCCAGTATCCCCCTCAGTTCCATAATCCCAACGACTTCTTGCAGACGCGGCGTTAACCTGGCCCACATTGGTCCCTGCACGGATCTGAACACGCCTAGCAAGGATTGCGGAGACGCCTGCACCCGCGCGGACCTCGAACAGCAGCCGGTGTGCGGCTCCGATGGCAACACCTTTGCTTCGATGTGCGAGTTCAAGCGGCGCACCTGCAACCTCCGTGTGGTGGCCGTTTCCCTGAAGAACTGCGCCCTGACCGCCGACTGTGACTCGGACTGCGATGCCCAGCCCCCGAATTTCGTGTGCGGATCTGACAACAAGTTCTACAAGTCAGAGTGTCACATGCGGAAGGAGAACTGCGGCAAGCATGTGTTTGTGGTGCCCCTCAAGCGCTGCCTGGCTGCCTTCCAGTTCAAGGGATGTGCCCGCATTTGTCCCAGGGAATTCGAGCCCGTCTGCGGCAGCGACAACAAGACATATCTGAACGACTGCTTCCTGGACATTGAGAATTGTCGCACCAATAGCACGGTGGATGTGCATCACTATGGCGCCTGTGGACGCCCCGAGGCGCCCTCCACCAACTTCCTCTATTAAGGGGAGCATCGTGGCGCCTTCTTTTCACTTGGCATTTAATATTTGTAGGCTATAGTCTTGTATTGTATTTTTTTTTAAAGCGATATTTATTGAGTTTTGAATTAAACCCCCGAACGAACTTACGAGCTTACGGGCGAACGGAATGCACTGGAATCCTGGCCAGACCACGTTTAGGCGGAGTCATCGAAAAGCTTGCTCAGCATGGCATTGATCTCGTGCGGCCTGTACTTTACGTACTTGTCGGGATTCTTGCTGAATTGCACGGCGGCATACCTGACGAGAAAGTCAAGAGCAAAACATGAGATAAGTCTTTACTATATGTATCGATCTGTGGCTTACATCTCGAAGAAGCGATTGTATTTCGGCAGTATGTGCTCCACATTGTCACGCTTGATGCCCTCGCGCAGTATCACATCGGGTATGGAGATGCCCCGCTGAATCTTGCAGGCCTCCTCAAAGTCTTTGTTAAAGTTCTGACAAGAGATTCAACAGTTTATAGAGCAGCAGCAGCAGCAGGATATATGCACAATATACATACAGAAAATCTCTCCTTGAGCACACTGCGATCCTTGTCCTTGACCTTGCCGGCCACTGGTTTGGGCAGTTCATCCAGGGAGTAGATACCCTGCAGCATCTTGGACCAGGTCTTCTGATAGCTGGCTTTCAGTTCGCGTATCATTTCCAGATAGCTATGCTCGCAATCCGGCTCCGCCAGAGTGACCAAATCGATGAGGTTCGAGCGCTGCAGGGACTTCAGGATATAGTGGATGTTGTTGAGGCGAAAGAGATGCTTGGTGGCCTGATCGTTGTACTGCTCGCACTTGTTCATAATCGACAGATTTAGTTCCGCCAGAGCTTTCTCTGCAAAAACAGGAAATAGAGAATAGAATATATATTTCCTTTTCCACTCACTTATGTAGATGGCCAGAAGAGCCTTATTGCGCTCCTCGCCAGGCAGGGCCTTCTTCATCAGTATGGTGTCCAGCTGCGTGGAGTAGAGAACATCTTGGGCCAGTATGGAGCCAATCACATCGAAGTGCTCATACAAATGCTCGATAAACCAGATGGTGTTGGAGGTCAGCTCATGAACGGTGGCATCTTTCGGCACATTGCTCTGGCCCACGATGTTTGTGCTCGACTCGCCCTTGACCACGTCCAGGAAATGCTCCAAGGCCTTGGCCCCCGTATGCTGTAGTTTATTGAGCACCTTGGTGAGCTGTTCACGCTGCGCGGGATCGTAAGTGCGCTCAATGTCCGGCTGCAGTAGGATGACGCGCTTTAGGGCTGAGAATATGCCCAGTGCCGAGGTCCACTCCTTACGGGAGATGCAGCGCATTATACGCTGGGTAATGGCCTCTGCATCCTTGACCACCAGCTCGATGGCATTGTAGGCGAGCCGAGCAAAGACTTCGTTGTGCTTCGACTGCGGTATAATGTCGTGCATAATGGCTCGCTCCCAGTTGAGCAGCCGCTGCAGGCCAAGCAGCATGACCAGATACTTGTCCAGCTCCTGGTCCCCATCGAGCAGGTCCTCGGAGGTCAAGTGATCTGAATGGGAGGAAGCCTTCTTAATGGAGAATCCAGTCGATTGCTCAATGGTTTGTGTCGCCCGCAGATACAGCTTATTGGCCTTCCTCTCAAAACTGCAGGGTATTGTGGAATTAGATAAACTCTTGGAATGAATGGGATGGGTATCACTTATTACATTTGCTGTAGTCGCGCTGAGGTGTTCTTCTTGGGCTCCGCTTGGCGTCCGCTATGGCGAGGCCTCTGGAATAAGTTTGAAAATCAATTTGTTTGTTGGACAAAGGAAACGCACAAATTAATGTTCATTCTTTCATAGTTTAAATACAGATTTATTATTTATTTAGGGAGTACATAAAACACATTTAAAAATATTAAGCTAAAGTTGGAGATCCGCCAGCGATCCCTTAGAGGGCTTTTATAACATCTAGAATGCGATTGCAATCCTCATCGGCGGACAGGCCAATGTTTTTTAAATCGTCCCTCTCCATGGAGGCAAGATCGACCAGATCAATGTGAGCCTTCTCGAAGTTATCCACATATTTCTCCAGACCAACATGCACGAGGACCTGTTTCATATTGGCCCCATGATTGAACACGTACGAGTGATTGGAGGCTATCATGGAGCGGCGACGCGACTCGCGGCACAATGAGGTCTCAATATTCGAGTCATCGGAGAGGGTGTCCGAACTGCTGTTGCTCTTACGTTCCCGCTCGGCGCCATCTTCGTGCTTCTTAGATAGAAGGATGACTGGAGCTGGGACCTCCGTTCGGTGCATATGATGCAAATATTTCTTGATTGGAGGCTTCTTGAAGGGCTTCCCCAGCATGGTCTTTGCGGGAATCTGCATGGTATTCATACTCTGGATGGGCGACATGTTGGGCGATCGGAAAGCGCCAGTGATCGGAGTGGAACAACGCACATTCGATGTGTTCACATTCAGGTGGTTCCACCTCATCGTGGGAGTGAGATTAAAGTTGAATTTGGTTTTGTGCGTCGGTGTGCGGCATTCCTCCATTTTGTTTCACAATTAAATTTAATGACAATTACACTTGGACAATGAAACGCAAGAACACGCTGATAAAATGGCAATGGCGGCGCGCAATAGCATTCGGAAACTTTTTCGAAGTAGTCCCGTTGCACGAAATGTCAAATAACGCAGAGTTGCATTCGGTTTCGGTACTCACCAAAGCTTCGTGGCCCCAGCTGTTGCTCTTCTGATGATCTTTAAGCAGCTGCAGTGAGCGCAGCACCACATCCCCCCTCTCCGTGGCATAGATGTGGGTGTACTCCCGCATGTTTTGTTCTAGCCAGTGCGAAATCGTGAATAGCTCCTCGCGGGTGGTCTGCGACAACTGGCGAAATGAGGTGTACTCATCGCTGGATGAGTCATCTTCAATGTAGATGAGGTCTAGCAGCTCCACTGGCTTCAGTGGGGCACTGTGCTTCTTCAGCAGCATGCTGTAGTGCTGGTTCAGGCCCTCGCAGCCGGTGTTGAAGAGACTGGTGACATTTTCCAGCTCCACACTTTGCGAGTTGTTGTGCAAAAAGTAGTCCATGGCGGCGCGCAGCTTGGCCAGCGCCTCCAGAAACACGGATATGTTTCCCTCCAGTGGACCCTGGTGTATAAGCTGGCACACCTCCTGGGAGACATCGTAGTGGGAGAGCACGCTCTCCAGGCAGTTGAGTGTAGCCTCTAGGTCTGAAAAGAGGCGGCGACCAATTAAGTACGTGTCTTCGATATTCCCGTAGGCCTTACTTTGCTGTCGTTTCTGAAGTTGCTCTGTTTCCTGATATACTGGCAATATAGTTTGCTCTAGATTTCCCAGCCGCTTCTCAAAGATTGTAAGAATGCTGGACATTTGCGTGGAGAGATCATGATACTTGTCCACTCGGTCTTTCAGCAGGGCCAAATTTGTTGCTTCCTTTAAAAATCCGCATGAGTCGGTGCATCATTATATGACAACAGTTCTTACCTTCTCTAATTTGTTGTGCGCCTGCAAGGAACTGTCCAGATTGTTCATTTTACAGCAAAAGAAGCTAATTATAGCTTAAATGTTGTTAAAATGTAAGGAAAGCACTTGTAAATCCAGCGATAGCGGTTTTATACTAGTCTATCGCTTATCGATAGTCGATAGTGTTGAAAAGTGCATTTTTTTCTTGTTGTCATGGAAGCGCAGCTTGTAAACAAATCAAGAAAACTATTTTTTTTGATTCGTACTATGCAGCTCCAGTAAAATAGGACTATTTTTTGCTGTGCAAAAATGCGTGGCGTCCTGAAATGGTTGGAGCGCATAGAGTTCCCAAGTACCAAAGATGGCGAGACCAGGTAGCGTATTTACAGTATAACAGCCTGTTGCTCGCACTGACAAAACCCGTTCTTCCAGCGTACACAGCGTTTGCTACGCCCCGGATGGCAGCCAATTGGTGGTCGCCGCCGGCGATCGTTTGCTCATCTATGATCCCAGCGACGGATCACTCCTGAATACTCTGAAGGCGCACAAGGACACGGTGAATTGTGTGGCGTATTCACGCGATGGCAAACGCTTTGCCAGCGGAGCCTCGGACAAAATGGTCATTGTATGGTCGCCGCAACTGGAAGGGCTACTTAAGTACTCGTAAGTGGTGGAAATGCTAATGATTTCATTGGGAAAGGAGTTTAAAGATATGGATTTTCATACAGGCACGGCGATTCCATTCAATGCATGAGCTTCAATCCCGTCTCGCACCATTTGGCCTCCTGTTCGATGTCCGATTTTGCCTTCTGGTCGGCGGATCAGAAGGCTGTGCAAAAGTACAAAATATCAGCTCGTGTAAATGGCTGCTCTTGGACAAACGATGGCCAGTACCTGATCATGGGCTTAGCCAATGGCACAATCTCCATTCGCAACAAGCTGGGCGAGGAGAAGGGTCGCATCGATCGGCCGGGTGGGCCGAACAGCAACGTTTTCAGTGTCCAATGTTGCCCAGCCACCGGGCCAGGCAGTGTGGACACTATTGCCGTGGTGGACTGGAGCCAAACACTCTCATTCCATACGCTCAGCGGTCAAATGATTGGCAAGGAGCGAACCCTGGGCTTTGATCCCCTTTGTTTACAGTACTTTCCAAACGGAGAGTTCTGTTTGGTAGGCGGTTGCACGGGCGGCCTTCATTTCTTCACTCGCGAAGGGATACGATTAGGAACTTTGGGCGACAGTTTCGACACGTGGATATGGTCCGTGGCGCTGCATCCGAACGGACAGTCCTACACCATTGGCTGCCAGGATGGAACGCTGGCCTGCTTCAACATAGCCTCGAGTACAGTGCACGCCCTCTACAGAGAACGCTACGCCTTTCGAGAGAACATGTGCGATGTGATCATTCAGCATCTGATCTCTGGCCAAAAGGTGCGCATCAAGTGCCGGGATCTCGTCCAGAAAATAGCCATCTATCGCAACCGTCTGGCAGTGCAGCTGCCAGAGCGAGTGGTTCTGTACGAGCTGAGCTCTGGGGAGGATCAACCAATGCACTACAAAGTCAGGGAGAAGATTCAACAGAAGTTTGACTGCAGCCTGCTGGTGGTCTGCGGTCGCCACATTGTCCTGTGCCAGGAGAAGCGCCTGCAGTGCCTGGACTTCATTGGCATCCTGCAACGAGAATGGATAATGGATTCCTTTATACGATATATCAAGGTGACTGGCGGCCCAGTGGGCCGTGAAGGCCTGATGGTGGGCTTAAAGAATGGTCAAGTGTTTCGTATTTTTCTCAACAACTCGCTGCCCCTGCTGATCACGACAGCCGTCTCAGCGGTCCGTTGCTTGGACATCAATGCCAAACGTAGCAAAATCGCTGTGGTGGATGATGTTGGCCGTCTGGTGGTGCGGGATATTGTCAACGACACCATACTCTATCAGGACACTGGTGTGAACAGCGTCACCTGGAACACCCATCTCGATACCATGCTCTGCTACACTCATACCACGGGTGGCCTAAGTGTGAGAGTCGGAAATTTGCCGCCTCGAGCCCCGCAGAATATGCACGGCGTGGTGGTAGGTTTGTGTGGGGCCACTGCCTTCTGTCTGCGCGGAAATATAATGCACAACACTCCCCTGGCCTTGGGCTCCACCATGTGGCAGTTCATTGAGGCAGGACTGTTTGAGTAAGTTTGATCATCGTTCGGAGTGAATGACCATCTAGAATGCAATCTCTATCGTTCCAGGGAAGCCTACCAGGTAGCCTGCTTGGGAGTGACCACCGGCGACTGGGAGGGACTGGCCCAATCAGCCCTGGAAGCCCTGCATATCAATATAGCCCGCGATGCGTATGTCAAGGTGAGGAATCTGCCGTGGCTCAAGCTGATCAGCGAGCTGCGGGACCAACAGCAACGTTCGGCAGTGCCCAAAGAGGTGCTTTTGGGCGAAAACTGTGCCTTTGCTGGGAAATTCAAGGAAGCCGCTCGCTTGTTTCTCAAATGTGGACAGTCGCCACGGGCTCTCGAGATGTACACCGATTTGCGCATGTTCGATCTGGCCCAGGAGTATCTCAGAGATGGCACTGAGCAGGAGAAGAAGGAACTAGTGCGCAAGCGAGCGGAATGGGCCTATTCTGTGAAGGAGCCGCGTGCTGCTGCCGAGCTCCTGCTTTCGGCTGGTGAGAATCAAAAGGCCATCGATATTGTGGCCGAACAGGGATGGGCGGATGTGTGAGTAGATCCTGGCGTTGATAGATCCTTGCCTGCATACTGAATTGCTTGCTTTAGTCTCTACGATATCGGACGTCGCCTCAGCCTCAGCGAACGCGATGCCTTGGAATCGGTGGCGCAGAATTTGAAGACTCTAAAAGCCCTGCCCCTGGCTGCTGAAATATTCAAGAAGCTCGGAGACGAGGCTCAGGTGGTGCAGTTGCACGTAGAGGTTCGTGACTGGCCGGAGGCGTTTCGTCTGGCGGAATCGTTGCCCGAGCTGCTGCCCACGGTGCACTACCAGCATGGCCAATGGCTGGCCGAAACGGATCAGTTTATAGAGGCACATCAGGGTGAGTTTTCCCCCCAATTGAAGCGGCAATTCCATGTCTTAGTTTTCGTTTATTTTGCTAGCATATCTGAAGGCAGGACGGACCAAGGAAGCCAATCGCTTGCTGAAGCAGTTGAGCATCACGGCCATCGTGGAGGAGCGTTATCTAGATGCGAGCTACTTTTACTGGCTACTGGCCAAGCAATCTCTGGACATTTACCATGCAAAGGAGTAGGTTACTATTATTATTACCATTGCTGCACTACGAACAACGACTGTTAATTTCTATTTTTTGTGAACAGTGAACAGAATCCAATCGATCACAATCTGGCCGAATACAGAAATCATTTGCGCATTGCCAAGGTGTACTATGCCTATGCCGTGATCTACAGCTACATGAAGGAACCCTTCACCACTCACTCGCCCGTCAGTCTGTTTAACGTCAGCCGCTTCATACTTAATGAGGTGGAGCACAAGGGCGTGCCCAAGGGTGTGAGCATGTTGTAAGCCATAGCATTGATCCCCATTGATTAAGGCCGCAGGCTCATCTGTTATACCCTTTTCCAGCTCTGTGCTGTTTACCTTGGCCAAGCAGGCGAAGTTCCTGCAGGCCAACAAATTGTGTTTTCTGATCAACAAGCGACTGCAGTCACTCAAACCACCGGCCGGAGTACAAGAGCAGATTGATGTAAGTTGCGAAACCCAAAAAATCGATTTTAAATATGAATAAAACTCAAATTTGAATTTGCAGCTAAATTTCCTAAACAGCAAGGCATGCAAAAGCGGCTTCAATGATCCCGAGGAGCTGCTGCCTCTGTGCTACAAGTGCTCCAACTACAGTCAACATCTGAACAGCAATTGCTGCCCGACCTGCAGGCAGGACTACATCTTTTCATTTGTTTCATTTGGTATGTGTTTCTGCATTCCGGTAAGTTCTTTAAGGCATGGTCTTTACTAATTGAACTCTTTGCCCCGTAGAAATCCTACCCCTAGTACAATTTTATCCCGAAGTGGATATATCAGATGCCGAGGCCGAGCGTTTGCTCCTGGCCCCAGCCAAGCATGTGGAGGATTCAGATCCCTTCAACGAGGATGTGGCCAGTGCTTTGCCCTTGAGCTTGGATCGGAATGGCCTGCGTGCCATAGATCCAAATCATGTGTTGATACTCAAGCGGCAGGGCAAGAACGTACGAAATGTCTACTATCGCAATATTTTGCCCGATCTACAAGTCACCTATTGCCCACAGTGTCTGCTGGTAATTATCTATATTATCTGTGGTAAATATATGATGAAATACAACTGATTCATTTGCAGCTCTTCTATGCCGAGGACTTTGAACTGCAGGTGCTACAAAAGGGATACTGTCCGTTTTGTCACACATCCTCGGATAAGCTGATGGAAGACTTTTGAGAATGTACTACACGTTCGTTCATAGATATAAGATATAATTTCCGTCCAAAATTGTACAAATAGGAACACATACGAGTACAAGCAATTTCAATTGACCTTACGCCCACGTTTCTTCCTGATACCGTCGCTGTTTGAGCATCAGATCCACATAATCGCCCTGGCCGTCAAGGATCTCGATAAATGCCTCTCGAACTGCCTTGGGCATGTTATTGGAGTTGCCCGCCACATAGATATATGCGTTCTGCTCTTTGATTAGTTGCGCCAAGTGATGGCCATTTTTCAGAATCTGATGCTGGACATAGACCTTCCTATCCTCGTCCCGAGAGAAGGCATAATGAACCTCCACCAGTTTGTCTTTACTCCAGGCTTCGAAGTCTTCCTGAAAGTGAAAATCTGCAGCCTTATTGCGGCAGCCAAAGAATACAACAAGTGGACCAATTCGGGATCCTATCGACTGGGCATGCAATCGTTTCTGAATGATGCTGCGGAAGGGAGCAATGCCGGTGCCTGGTCCAACCATAATCAGGGGAATCGCCAGATCCTGGGGCCACACCATTGTGCCTTTCTTGACAATGCCACAGACCTCCACTCCCGGCCTTAAGTGTTTCAGCCAGTTGGAGCACAGGCCCAGACGCGGCGTGTGCAAGATAGTCTTGTACTGGACGACGGCCACGAGCAAGTCCAGCGTGGAAGAGGATGCATCCGAAGCTATTGAGAAACTGCGCGGTTGAATCAGTGGCATCATCTCAAAGAGCTGCGATAGCGTCAGCGTGGAAGTGGCATGCCGGAAATCCTGCAAAACCTCAATTAGATTGCGCCGTGGACGATTCACATAGGCCACCAGATCATCAATGGCTTCGGCGGAGCAGAACTCGGCGAGTTTCTCGCTCTCCATCTCATCGCTGCAATTGTAGCCCAGCACTTCGAAGAATCGTTGTCTCGGCTTGGCGCTCAAGTCCCAGACATATTTGGCTGCCTGGAAGAGGGTTATGGGCGCGGCAAAAGCCCTGGGCAATGGCATGTCCGAATAAGTAGCCAGCACCTCCACTGCAGTGGTCTCATCGAAGTTCAGTTTGTGTTCGCTTAGCAGCTCGAAGAATGTATTCACCGCTTCATCGCTGTTTTGGGGCTGCAAGTCAAGTACATCGCCAGGCTCCCAGCTGAGACATTCACTCAAAGATTCCAGCCTCAAGAAGCGCACATCCTGAAAGTGACTCTCTGCTGTTGTCCTCATGTTGTCTTTCAGTTTGAAGCTGTGACACTTTTGTTTCTGCGTCCAGGCAAGGTTCTCCAGCCTCACAGTCAAGGGCACAAAGCCAGGAAGCTCTTTAACAAGCCACTTGCTCACAGTCTTGTTAGCCCCGTTCTGTTTGCTTTCGTCTATGCCAAGAATAGACTTTAGTGACGTCCAGAGGCCCCTTGTCCAGGTGAGGGATACACCCAAATGGCCATAGTCGTGCTGATCGTCACACAACCCCAGCGGACACACAGAGGTGGCTCCTAAGTTCAGCAACCGTTTGCTTAGCTTCTTGGCAGCGTAATTGAACTTTGGATAGCTGGAGTCCCCGAGGCCCAGGCACGCGAACTGTAGTCCCTGCAATGATTGGGCCGGTAAACTTCGTTTCAGCAAGAATCGCCAGGCCTGCTTCATGTTATCCGGCTCTATACCGTCCCCAGTGGTGGCCACCACGAACACAACCAGCCGCTCTTCGATGAGCTGCTGCATGTCGTAGTCCTCGAAGGAAAGAACGGGGCCATGGAATCCCAGTGGACGCGATTCCCGCCATATTTGCTCAGCCACGTCCTGGGCAGTACCAGTTTGGCTGCCGTAAAGAACTAATAGCCTCATAGTGGAACATTTAGCCATGCCCACATAATTTTCTACGAGTGATGAATCAATTTCCTACTTGATTGGCCTATTCTAAATACTTGCTTTTATTGGATTTTATTGGATATAAAGTTGAAAATGAAATTCGAAAACACACGGACACGACTACTGCGTGTTAGAACAGCCAGATTTTCAGAGTAAGAAATATACCGAAACTACGTCACAAATTTCAAAATATACCGTAAATATACTGGCGAATTATTTGTATTCAACTTGCATCACATTCCTCGTTTTGGATATTCCGTGGAATATAACTAGCTAGCTAAGACCTGAGGGTCTAAACTGATCATTTTATCCGATTATAACATCAATTTCCTACAAGACTGGTTAACTTTAAGTTCTCATCTTTATTGGTTTGTTTATGAAATAAGGTTTAAGCAAAACCGGTCAACAAAAATGTCCACTAAATTTATTTCCTTACATGGTAACTACGCGCTAACTACACATTTGCTACATATTAACTACATTTTCATGTAATTATCAAAGGCGACACCTGAAGGGGAAATGTGTCGTTTCAAAAATTTTGCCCGTTTTTTTTTCATATAAGCCCCATGGAAGCGCCAGTGTGAAAAACCTCCCTTATCCACTTTTTGACATGCCTTTTTTTCCGACATTTTTGAAAAAATTGAGATTTTGATGGCAAACGATCAGGAATCCGATTCTGAACACGAATTAGTATTCGATGTGGCCTGGGACATGGCTCTAAGTGGCATTTCTACACGGTTTCTACATTGGTGCATTGGACAAGAGGGTGAGTCCATAACGCGTCTTAAAATATACTGGAAAATACTAGAAAATACTATGAAAAGTATAAAAATTGCGAGGTGTGTGAGCTAGACGTGGTGGCAAGAAAATAAGAAAATCCGATAAGGTATACGGTCTGACCCTCAGAAATATACCGAAATATACCGTCTCATTTTAAAAATATACCGTAAATATACTGACGAAACAAAAAAAACGTAGAGTAATCGTTCGATAGGAAGACGATAGGAAAACAAATCAAAACAACAAACCAAAACGAACGAAAGTGAAAATAGTAAATATATAAAGTAAATTGCAAAAACTTTACCAAGCCAAACACGCAGCGAGCGAAATTATTACTATTATAGTATTATTGAATTATACGAAAACACGTTTATTTCGACTTCTTTCCAGAAAAAATGCTGACTCCAGATGAGGTCCCTGCAGAAGAGGCACGGGCGCCAGGGGACAGTGCCGCCGACATGGTTTTCTGCACGGTGTGTGCTGCCCCCTTCCAGAATGTGACGGATTGCTTGGCCCACGAGCTGCAAAAGCACAAGAACACAAAAAAGCCGCAAAAAAAATTTCGCCAAAAACTCAACGCCCTAACCAAGCAGTTAACCAGCGATCAAACCCAAAGCGAGCGCGGAAAGCTGCAGGAGGCTCTTGACAAGACCATGGACGGCCAGTACCTGGAGACAATATTGGATCTTTATGGGGCTGACTCGACACGCCTGAATTGTACTTTCAACCACGTGCGCAACTGCTTTGAAAAGGAAGAGGCTCTAAAAGTGAAAGTGTTTCCCTTTGGCTCGCTGGTTACCGGATTGGCTTTAGATGGTGAGTGGAGGTGTACATTTGCAGGATGTTTCGTCTGCTAGAATAATTATTCCTCTGGCTGCGTCTAGACAGCGACATTGACTTATATCTAGAGTCTACGGATGATCAGTTATCTTGCCCGAAGCGGCTCTTCAACAAAGTACTGCGACTTCTGCACCGTTCGGTATGCTTTACCGATATCACAAGCATTCGACATGCCCGGGTGCCCATTATTCGCTGCAAGCATCAATTGACAGGCCTCCACATCGACATCAATATGTCCAATCCGAACAGCACATACAATTCTCGCTTTATCAGCGAGCTGATGAAACGCGACGACAAATTGCGACAGCTCGCTCTGTTCCTGAAAATCTGGGGAAAAAAACTTAAAGTCGTTCGAATGAGCGGCATGAATAGCTACTGTCTGCTCAGCGTACTCCTGGTTAACCTTCAAGTGCGCCACTTGCTGCCGTCCATCATGGAGCTGCAGACTCGTACCGAACCCACCAATGTAAACGGAGTTAACTACGCGTACAGCCTTGAGCTGGTGCCGACACTACCTGCCCAGATGTCCACGCTCGAGTTAATCGGCGACTTCTTTGCATTCTGTACTAGCATAGACTTCGAGACGACCCTTTTGTCACCGTTTCTAGGCTGCGCCGTAGACAAGGTCGCTACGTTGGCCACACCGGGCGGCTATCCCCAGTACGAGGAACAATTAGCTGCAATTGAGGAAGCGGTCGGCGAAGCACCTGATAAATTTCATGTGGATCGCATAGTTTGCGTTCAAGATCCCTTTGAGTTGCAGCGTAATGTCGCAAGGAATATATCTCAGACAGGTTTCCTCTACATAAGACAATGCATGGTTATGGCCGCACAGGCATTTAAAAATCGAGAGCTGCTGGCAGCGCCAAAGAAACTTTATGATTACCTTCTATTCGGCCTGGCAGAAAAATTGGTGGCGGATAAGTCATTGAATCGGCCAACGCCAGCCAAGAAGCCCAAGGGTATTGCAATTCCAACCGAACAGCAGATAGAAAAAGTACTAACTCCGAAAGAACAGCACCCAGAAACTACTGAAACAGAAAACGTCAAGGATCTGTCAAAGGTCAGTTGGGATGTCCCGACGTGCCTCCCTGAAACAAAGCGCACGCATTTGATCTTTCCCAGCAAGAATGACCTCAAGAGCTTGCGCTCTGTAGCTCTAAGCGAAAACATTGAACACAACCGAACAATATATTACTACTGGCTGCTCTGCTATGTGGATACCATAAAGAATGTCTTGACGGAGATCTTTGCTCTTGACCTGGAGCTAGAGGAATCAAATGAGCCCTGCTACAACAAGTGGCTGATCAGGGGCACCGTGGACACCTGGACAGGTCGCGTCGGTAAGCTACTGCCAGGTCAGCCTGGCCAGTACTTCGATATTCACAAGCAGCAGACTGAGGAGATGCTAAAGACGAGAAGCGGAAATCCACAGCAATCGGTCAGTTTAATGGGCTACTTTGCTATGCGAGCAACCGAAGACTACAAGAAATTGGAATTGTGTGTGGAAGCGTGCCCTGGGCATTGCAATGAAATGCAGCGCCTTGGATCTATCACAAAGCTCTTCAAGGCGCTTAAGGATCTCTTGTCGAAGTACACTTTCCAGGAAAAGCTGCTCAAATGGGACATTAACAGTGTGGGATCAGTGCCCACATGAGAATATGCACACTAGTACCAAATGAAACAATTTACCTCCAATATACATACATACATACAGATGTGTATGATACATTTGACACTCGCCTTTAATAAAGGAAATTCGACTATTAACAAAGAGTAACAAGACTAAAGCCACTAGACCTAGCAAGACATTAACATTATACGAGTATTCATAGCTACTTACAAATAAAGTTTGGCAAAAGTTCTCTTAGAGCATAATACAGGAGACTCTCATATATATGTATGTACAATGGGAACCAAGGGGAACTAGGACTAGCTTAAGCATCTATGTACAGGTTTATTGTAATACCAGATTCAAATCTGTTTAACGGCACTTGGGGCTATCTTGGCTAACCTCTTTTCCTATCCTATCCTGTTTTCTTTTTCCGGCAAAAGCAATACTTTTTGGCAGCCGAATCCATAATGCAGTCCGACTCGCCAATGTACGCGTTGAGGCGACTAACGGACCCAGTCACCGTCATGCTGTCGTCTGTCTGATTGTGCCGCACCGTGGCCTCGAACAAGGCATTGCTGGGCGTTGTGACAAAGGTCAGGCGAACCGTTCGCGAATTCTCCGGATCAAGAGCATTCCGGTGTGCCTGATACGCCGACTGGACGGAGGCCAGGGAGAGCGGCACACAGAGCTTGGAAACCGATCCATTTCGGAACCCGTATACAAACGCATTGATGTGGGCGACAACGCGTAGCGCCATGTGTCGCGTCTGCTTGGAGTTGGTCGATATTTTGTAATACGACCAGCATGTGCACCAGTGATCCTCAATGCCCACATCCGCACAGGAGCGTTGCTCCGGAACGGGCCACAGCACGCTCTGGCACTGTGGGCAAGAAGGGGCTGATCCCAGTGACTCCAGACCATTCGTTCGCCCGGACAGGGTGAGTATGTGCTTCAGTGTCATGTGCAGATCGTAGGGAGTAGTCAGACGATTGCGATTTAGGCGCAGAGCTTCAGCAATCTTTGGATGTGCCTGTCTTAGATGGGTTGGCAGCCATATGAATATCGCGGGCAGTCGCTCCTCCAGATGCCCCGACCAGGTGGTCCGTGTGGGTCCGAAACGCACGCCATGATCGCTGAAGAACACCACCACACTGTTGTCCATCGTCCCCTGGCGCACCAGACGCTCCAGATAGCGTACCATGTACGCATCCATGCTGCTGGTCTGCGAGATGTCGCTGTGGCTGTGCGTGTTGGTCCAAAAGAAGCCGAAGTAGGTGTCGTTGAGGAAGCGACGCGTGAACTCCATGGCGTAGTCATACACATGCTCCGCGGCCGTCTCATAGCCCAGACAATGAGGAAGGCCCATGACTATGGTTCGGTCCAGCTTGTCCTCTGCAGCGGACAGATATGGACGTAGATAGTAGTCCACTGGGGGCTTCACGAAACCCTTTTTGAGATAGTTGAATGTGTTGATCTTTGTGGCGTCCTCCCCGTAGGCTGTCACATAGCCGTGCTGCTCGTACAGGTTCCAGATGAAGCTGCACTTTTCCAGGCCACCCACCTCATACGGAGAGCAAGCCTTTTTCGCACTCTGAAGATCGTAGCCGGTGGCAAGGGCCATGATGTTTGGAAAAGTGTTGTCGTCCACCTACCGGGAAGGAGAGACAAGGAGAGGGAGTCCTGTATACAGAGTGGAACGACAGCTAAGTAGTAGATATTACCTTGTTGTAACCCGCCAGCTCAAACCATTTGTTGTCATATAAATACTGCGCAGTCTTGGGCATGGCCCGGATAAGATTAGCCCGAGATGCTGTCGATGCCTAGCATCAGCACACTGAGCGGCCGCAGTTTCTCCTTCTTATTCACCCGGTCTCTCAGCCGCTGCTGCACGGCCTCCTTAATGGGTATCGTGGCATGTCCATTGATATAGATCTGCTCTCCATCCGAAGTGCACTTCACAATGATCGCCTCCACCGTGTTGGGCAGCACTATCTTGAATATGAAGCGGTGGCACTTGGAATATGCCACCTCCGTCTCATTGACCCGCATCACCTCCATGTAGCAGCAATTAATCGAAGTGCCCACTTTGTAGCGGCCGAAAGCTGTCCCATTGACGCTGAGGACATAGCTGCGGGAGAGCTCGTCGAATTTCACGTTAGTGAGGGGCGGCAGTTTCTTGCAGGGCACATACTTGGCGCGCTTGAAGAAGCGCATCACCTCCGGTTTGTACGGATCGACCTCTTTGATCTTGCAGGAATTGCTGTACACGAGGAAGCCTTCCGGCACAAAATTAATATTTTCATTATCTTCAACCAGATCGACAAAGGACTCTGGACAGGATATACGAAATACATAACATAAAGGCGGGACCAAGACGATAGGAAAACAAAACAAAACACAACATAAAGAAGCAACAAAAACACATGCGGATAAGCCACTCACCATCCATGCCAGGAACTTCGGAATAATGACGGACCGTGTAGTAGTTATCGTTATGCAGAGCATCCAGGTCCAGGACATTCACCCACTCCGGCCGACCGATGAGGAAGTAGCAGAATATTAAGGTCACTAAAAGTCCCAGCAACGATTTCCTGCGCAGCAGGCAGCTCCAGGGCAGCGACCGGGACTGGGTCAGGTGTAGCACCCCCCTTGAACCCTTGGCCATATGCACGACCAGCTTCTCCGTCTCTGAGGTGTCGCATCGTTCCAGAAGTATGCGTTTGTCAGCCATAGCATTTAGTAGGCCTCTCACACGAATGATACTTAAGTGTGGCTGCAAAAAGTACATTTTTGTGTCCGAATATGCAGTGACAGTAAAGGGAATGATAAAATGATAGAATTATAGATTGTCTTACCTATGGAATGATTACTATTTTAAAGCTGCTTTTCCTGATCTATCCAGCCGTTGCGGAATCCGACACTGAAATTAATTTGAAATTTGAAATTGCTGACAAATGGGTTCCTTGACTCGGCAATTAATGCACTACACTGCCGGCGGCAGAGCATTTAAGCGAGCATGTAACCGAACATCTGGGCATCGGTCTACAGATAGATTCGCTACTGACTCGAATTCCAATTACTCATGAATGAATTTAATGAGATTTACGTTTGTAAACAAATCCGAACTTCTGGGAGTTCCTAAACGATTTGCTTATTTATTAAGATAATCGGAACACTTGAAACCCATAGCCATCTACGCATATGCATGCATATGCTCTGCTTTGTTTATGGTAGACACGAGGAGTCGAGTCTCCTAGAACGAATTTTCAGCCAAGAGGGGAATATAAATAAAATCGTCCGGTGTTAACCTTGGCTGGGGCCCAATGAGGGAAAATGAAATTAATCGAATATTGCAGTGTCCGCTAAGCTGCATCGAAAGCGAAACATCATCAGCGGACCGAACCCGACGGCGACTCGTTCGCGAGTGTGACGTACCCCCCAAACCATCGGCATCGGCATGGGAATGGGGAAACGATGGTTGGATGGTTGCTTGGATGGGCGTTGTGGTGATGTAGTGCTGGTGTCTACCATGTAGTGTGCTGTGCTTTGGTAGTGCCTTTGGGTTCGGCATCCATCGATCACGAAGCGCTTCGGCGCTCATTAGTTTTTCATTTTTGCATTATCGTGTTATATCATTGTTGAGATATAATTTGTGTTTGTTACATGATGAGTCTTATAGCTGTCCAAATATAATTATACACATTTTTTTCTAACGTCTTCCTCTTTTTCATCACGATTTTTATACCCGGTACTCGAGGGGTATAGGGGTATATTAGATTTATGGTTAAAGTGGCTGTGTGTAACACCCAGAAGGAAGCGTTTCCGACCCCATAAAGTATATATATTCTTGATCAGCATTAAATGCCGAGTCGATACGGAGAAACGCATAATCATAGAGAATGACCATATCTAGCAGATTGTTGAATCTTATAGCCAGAAGGAATAATTGTTGGTGTAAAATTAGAAAAAATGTTGGCAAAAAATCAGTTCGTCCCTCTTGCGAATAGCGTATAAATTAATAATATATATAATTGTATAAATTACATAAAAAAATGAGTACCGGGTTTAGAGTAGAGCCGCGGCCCTTGCCGCTCGTTGTTTTATAACTTGGACCACAGTCACAGGCGGGCAAAGCAGTTTTCAGGGTGTCCCCTGATAATATGAATAATCTCGCTTAGGAGCGACCTTCGGTTGGATTTGTGGACCACATAGTTCTGCGGGCAGCGATAATGCTGCCCTCTATTTATGTATTTATGAGTCTGCTCTCTTAGAATTGTATTTGATTTGAGGAAAAAGCCGGAAGCAACGATATCGTGGCAAAAGCTGTCGTTCCCTTACATCAAACTCATATCAAAAAACTCCCCCTTATATTAGGTTCCAGAAAACAAATCTGAATAAAAGAATTATCCGAGAGTGCAGTCCGAAAAAACTTAGATGGCAACTAGAATAAAATATACATATTTACGTATTCTAAGGGAACTGTTTCCCCATAGAAAATTGTTTGCCTAAAGAACTTTCACTGTATCCGAAGAGATTCATATGAAATCTCACTTTTATGTATGACACTCGGCAGAAGCGTGGAAACGTTGCTCTATTTCGCACCTTTGACTAATTTAATTGTCACTTTGTGACGACTGTGGGCAGAATACTTCTCCGTTCCAAATGAGAACTTTGTATAGCCACAGCTTCAATAGTTTAGCGAGTGGTTGAGAAATGTCCCATTATAAAAACTATCATCATTCTCACGTATAATAGCTTTTAACGACTGCACGCTTGTGCATATAGAAAATGAGTAACGTTTTTGAATTTGTATGATGTATGCAGTTGAGTTAGCTTTTGAGGGACATATAAAATATATATAATGGATATTCAGAATAGAGAATGGGTGAAGGGCGAATGACGTGCATTGGGTGGACGTCCAAAGTACGCGTACGTATAATGCGATTCTGTGCCTGTGTATGGGTCGAGGACACTTTGGGGCACACACACACACACAAACATGTACAGAGAAAAAAACAAGCCCTGGGGGGAGACTATGTCAAGTTCCATTGAGGCGGATCACAGCGTTGCAGCGTCAGCGTAAAAATTGCAATCATTTGGTAGCACACAAAAGATACAGATACAGATACGGATACACACAGATACACACACACACACTTGGAGAACTTTTCCGTCTTTTCCTCGTACTTTTTGTCAACACTTTGCTTCAGGGGAGTAGGGGATGGGATTCGAGATTCATCCAATTTTCAGTAACTTGCACTCACTTGGGCTCATCGCTGTATTGATTGCAGCAAATATTTCTACTACTGGTAGTGTGAAATGTAGTGCGCTTAGATTGGCGATGCGTGGCGGGACGGTTGCGCCGCGTTGTCCTGTTCCTTCTGCCGTGCTGTGTTCCTTCTGGCATGGATAATACTGCAGTTCGCCGCGTCGCCTGAAAGTATGCAATGTTTATTTGCCAATTGCCTCGCAGTTTGACACTCACTGAGACTGCGCAGACTCAAGATGTTCGCTCGCAAATAAATGTGTTTGGCACGTGCTGCAAACGAGACTAGTGTCGGTATTTTACGCTTCCCTTCCGCCCCTCTATCATTTACGCATTGGCATTCTCCCACTCCTCCTCTCTCTTTCTCTCTCTCTCTCTCTCTCTCTATGTGTCTGTCCGTCTACACGCACTACACACACTTGTTGGCTGTCTTAATGGGTAGACGGACTGTGGGTGGGAATGCAAGCCATTTTTCCGCCCAGTGTTTGACCAAAATTATCACACGCTGTCGCTTTGTTTATATATGCATGGGGACAAGGTCGTGCGAATGTGACACATGTAAATGCGAAGCGGAAGAAAAGAATAGCGTAAACACACAAAACAAAACGTGGATATGGGAACTTTTGCGTGACGAAGCTTTTGATACCCTAAGAGTTCGATTTTGCTATATCCGCTGTGTGATTTAGTCATATATATTTAATTTATGGCTTTAGTGTATGACACTGCATTTTAAAATGCACTGTTTGGTAGAGCTGAGCTATTTCTCACTAAGACTTGTTCGCGTAACGATGGGTCCAAATGACTGTTCAGATCTATAATACTCCATGAAAGTTAAAAAAAACACGGTAAGAGCAAAACACGGAGCGGAAAGACACAAACAAAACACTTACGCCGGCAAAGAAAAAGAGAGACGAAGACATAGAACGAACTAGGATAACGGTTGATGTACAACGGTGCAAAAACGGAGCAACACAGAAAATCGCGAATAATTATTATTTGACACGTTTAGAAATTAATTTGCAAAATATTCCGCCATGTGTCAGAAGACAACAAAACCAACAAACGCCGATGCAAAATTTGGATTAAAATTACATGTGTATTCTATCGATCGTCTGTTATGTGAGCTGCCAACTTAGCTCACACCATTGTGGGTTAAAGGCCTGCTTAAACGGGGCAGCAGCAATTGAAACTGGTTTTGACTTCCGATACAGCTACATTATTTACATACTGATGTGAATGTTTTTATTTTTATAAATCGAATTTATCTTAATTTCTTGTTGCTGCAATTCTTTATATAGATTTCTTTATTCAACCAAATCAAATTACATTTGTTCCGTACTAGTACAATTAGTTCCCTAGCAATCAGTTTTGTGAGTACCATAGCAGACAGCATGGCTGATTTCATAGCAGCCAGCCTTAAGGCTGGTAAATTGTAAACAAGTGACGTCACGGTGAGTTACCCATGCAGTTGGTAATACAACAACAACAACTAGTTCGCTGTCCACAACCAGCCCAGCTGTAATAGTTCCATAGCAGCCCTCGCTGACAGTTTTAGAGCCACACATGTAACTGACTTTTTCAAATGCAGTTCAGGCAATGACCACTGATCTCTGCGGAGGCGCCACTTATCCATTAAGAAAGTAGAACGTAAGCTTCGCCGAATTTCTGCATACGTTGGACTACAATTTTCAAATTTATTAAAAAAAATGATCTATCGTATCAGGAAATACTCTGCGCCACTTTATATGCAATCTGTGGACATAAATTAACCTATTGAAAGGCACCAAAACAAATAAAGCTATCCCGTGAGGTCTAGACATTTCTATTGAATACGAACACTTATATATTGAACGTGGGATCTTGCACATATTGTAAAGTGTTTTGTTTAATGAACATTTGATGAAAATTCGGAGTCATTGACGATGTTTATGGAGGGAGATTACCGGAAAGAGGAGTCGTAAATATAGGCAAAGCTAGTTTATCAGGACCAGACTCTACGTTGAACTCTGTTTTCGTACATTTGACTATATTAGAGGTGTATATCATTAAGTGACCGTCTTCAGATCCCATTTGAAGAGGTTTTGATCTCAATTCCGATTCTAGATAATGACACTCCCTCCATTCATAAACACATCGGAAGTCATGATTTGTAATCGCAAAAGCACTCACGCTATCACTCAGTCTGGCCGAGTAAAGTCTATCTATATATCACTCCTTATCTGGCGATTCCTTAAAATTAAGATTATATATGACTGAATAATTTGCTCTTTCAATTCAATTTATTTCAAACATTTTTAAAATTTAGTAAGAAACTCCAGTGTGGTCGCGGATCCAGTCCAGGTGGTAGGTGACGCGCTGGAAGCCAGCCGGATGACCGGCCTGGCAGCCTGCACCGGACACCCAGTTGGTGACACCGACCAGCTTGCGGCCGTCGTGTGTGACCAATGGGCCACCGGAATCGCCACCGCAGGTTCCCTTGCCATCGGACACACGGACGCAGATGATGTTGTCGCCAACAACGTTGGTGCCGTAGTAGCTGGCGCACTCGGAGTTGTGGATGATCTGGAGATCGGCGCACTGCAGCCAGTCGGGGAGTGGGCTGCCGTCATAGGTGCCGCCCCAGCCGCAGGCCACGGCCCACCACTGGTTGTAGTCGTTATAGCGTTCGTTGTAGCTGGGAAGCTCCACCTTGTTGACCATGTGCCAGAAGTCCACATGGGGGATGCGGATCAGAGCGATGTCAGCGTTCGAGTGCTTGATGAAGTTGCCGTTTCCGACCCAGTGGGTGTAGACGGCGTTGGTGCGCCAGGTGGCTCCAAAGTAAACCGTCACGGAGTCGGCATTTCCAATGCAGTGCTCGGCGGTGAGGACCCAGTCGTGGGCGATGATGGAGCCACCGCACCACCAGCCGCCGCTGAAGCCCAGGCCAACGGTGTAGGGGGCCTTGCCCTCTTCGGCCGGGTAGCCGTTGGTGATGCGTCCCTCGATCTTGGAAACCTTGGGCAGATCCTTGGGGTGGACCACGGTCTCGTAGGCCGAGGCGGAGGCCACAGCCAGAGCCAGAATAGTTATGAATACCTTCATGTCGCAGATACAACTTGTTCTTTGGTGACTTCCGCGGCACCTTTTATACGTGTGAGGATCGTAAAAACTGGCTGTGATATTGGCCAGATTAAGAACTTGGCCAAGATAACTGGGGAAGTGCAGTACTAAATCAAAGACTATCTATTACTAGATTACTCCGCAATGTCTGGGGACATTGACGGCGATGGCAGTATATTCCGGGTGTGGAATATACGTTGTGGGGCTGGGCTGGGTCAGGGGCTGTACTCCCTCCCAAACGTGATATTATTTTGTATTTTGAATTTGAATTGAATTGAATTTTGTAGACGCTGCCCAAAAGCAGGCTACATTTTTGTGTGTTTGAGTTGAGAGCCACTGCGAAATCCTCATCGACATTTTGTTTGGGGACTTCCCGCAGTATTTTCTGTGGATACTCTTTCCCTCCAGCAAATCGAAATAAGTAAGGGAATCAATACACTCCCCGTGAATAAAGTCAATTAATTAATTTTCTAAAATTTTTTTTTAAATAGATTTTGTTTCTTTTTATTGTCATTTCTTTTTTGATGCATTTTTCGCCTGCTTCAATGGATTGGACTTTATTTATTTTATTGTGATGCTTCTTGACTTTGAGAAAATCTGTGAGTGCCGCCCGGTGATCGGGTCGTACCCTAAATACATACAATACATACAATACATATAATAAGATATAGGGGATATGATCTGATGGTTGGCTGCCCGGGATTGTCTGCCCTGCGTTTCTGCATAGTCATTGTCGTTTATCGTTTATCGTGTACATCGAACGATTGTTTACTTATTTACAAAAAATTAATCGATAAAAATGCATCAATTTATTGGGCGATTAGTTCCCTTTTTTCTGTTTCTGTTTCTGTTTCCGTTTCTGGGTTTGCCGGGCCAATAATTTAAATAAATTAGATTAGAAAATTCCATAAAACTAAACTAAATGAAGATTGTTGTTTGTGTATTCGTGTGTTCGTGTATGGGTGATAGAGTAGTGTGGTTCCTCTTGGGGATGCAGGTAAAAAAAAATTAGTTCGATGGTCGGGATGAGTAGAATAAATAGTCGAAATGGGTGTTTGTGTGTGTGTTTGTGTGGGGTGTGTGGGGTGGGGGGGATATGGGACTTTTAGGGATGCGTCCAGTGGCTCAATTGACAAACATCACTGGCTCAAAGGGGGGAGCCCTTTGATAGCAAGGTGGCAATTGGGCGTGGCAAGGGCGCAGCTAAAATCATAATAAATAAATAAATAATTTGTTAAAAAATCAACTTAAATGCTAGGCAAAAAATCGTTTCGAATATGCGGGGGTTGTGCGACAGATAGTGTTGGAAAGCTCGAAGAATAGTGTGGCAAAACGTTGCAGTCGGTGTTGGATAATTGGTTTCGGATCCCTATCCTATGGTCCCTACCACAGTGGCATGGGGCGCTGCCGGGCCAGATATCCGGGCAGGCTGGCAGCAGTTGGGGCAGGACAACCTGCAAATAAGGGAGAAGATCAGCGCATTAGACACCGTGCTATCCTTGGGTATTTCTCGAGGTTCACTTACGACACACGGCACAGGTCTGTTCGTCGGTGCCATCCCCGCATCCATCGCGTCCGGAGCAGACAATGGCCGTAGAGCGGCACAGTCCGTTGCTGCAACGATGCGGACAGTAGGCGTCCGCCTCGCGGCGTCCACCACCCAGAAGGCCACCCGCCTCGATCAGACGCATGAACAGGCTGGGCACGGAGCGAGAGCCGCACAGATGTGGCGGCTCGTCGCTGCCATCCTTGCAGGACACAATGGCGTTGCAGTACTCGTACTCCGGCAGGCACTCGCCGCTCTTGCAGCGGAACGTGTGCTCGGGACAGGCGTTGCCGCCCTTGAAACTGCCGTCGCATCCCAGCTCATCCTCGCCGTGGGGACACTGCTTGCGTCCGTCGCAGAGGGCGGCGCGGGAGATGCAGCGACCGCTGCGCTGGCAGCGGAACGACTCCGTGGGACAGGTCTGGTTCAGGCGGGCATTGTGGGTGCACTCCTCGTCGGAGTCATCGTTGCAATCGGCGCGTCCGTCGCACACAAAGAACCAGGAGATGCAGACGCCACTGGAGCGGCACTACAGAGGATATCAAATGGTTAGCTTCGAGAGATCTCTTAGGGATTCAGTGGGGTGGGATGCTTACCTGGAATGTTCCCGGACTGCATCCTGTCCTCTGGGCACTGCACTGGCCGCCGTTCTCGCTGCTACCGGCACAGTCGCAGACTCCCCGTCCATTGCACACCGTGTGGGGATCCGAGAGCTGGCACTGACGATCGCTGCTGCAGGGCAGGCCCAGGGAGATGGCCTCCAGGCCGAGATCCACGCGCTTGCGCAGCTCCGATCCAGGTTTGAGCAGGGACGAAGAGAAGGCCGGCACCACTGGCTCGGGTGTGGGCTCATCCGAGGGCATCAGGGGCATCAGGGTGGTAGCCACGGGGGCAGCGGGCTCCATTAGGGTCACACGGCTAGCCAGGCCCAGCATGGTCTGGGTGGTGATCTCCACGATGTCGGCGGGATTGGGCGTGGCCTCCTCATGGGCGATGGGATGGGAGGCAGGCTCCTCTTCGATGTGGTTGCTGTCCAGCTCATGGATGCCATCGGTGACGGTGGTGGACTCTACAATCAGGTTGTCCGACTCGAGCTCGTTGATGCGAATGGGCTGAGAGTGGTCGCTGAGGTCGAAGGGGAGCTCCTCGGGAGAGAAGGTGTGCTCCTCTTCCTCCTGCTGCTGCTGCTGCTGCTGCTCCTGTGTCTGGGGTTCCTTAACGGTGGTGGCTTCCTCTGGGATCGATTCGGTCTCCTGCTGCTCCTCTGGATAGAAGGTAATCAGCTTCTCTTCATCCGCTTGCACCTTGGCATCCGTGGTGGATTCCTGCTGGGGCTCCTCTTCCGCTGCTGCCTGTTCGGGAATGGGTGTGGCCTGCTCCTCCTCCTGCTCTTCATCATGTGCTGCCTCCGCAAAGAGATCTGGAATGGCGGGAACTTGCTCCTCTGTCTGATCTGGGGCCTGGACCTGCTCGACATGCACCTGGTCGTGTGTTTCATCGGCCTCTGCCACGAGATCGGGAACAGCCTCTTCCGCTTGGGCCTCCTCGTTATCCTCGTTGGCCTCTACCATTGGCACGGTCTGGGCGGGCTGCTGGCCGAAGGGCACTGGCGGAACGGTGCTGTCTCCCTCCAGCATCAGGTCGCTGAGGATGTCGGCAATGCTCTCGCTCTCATGGAACTTCTCCAGATCTTGTTCCTGGTCCTGCTCCTCGCTCACAATGGCACTGGGCTCCACACTGATCTGAGGAGCCACAGTGGACTCGGCGGTGTCTTCATTATCATCGTCGTTGGATGCCACCTGTGCGGGGGTTGTCTCTGTCTCTGTCTCCGTCTCCGCCTCCGCTTGGGTATAATCCGCCTCTTCAATGACAACTGGCTTGGGTTCGTCCTGCTGCTTGGGCAGCTCTTGGAGGTGCTCGATGCTGGTGTAGTCCATCTCTGGCTTGATCAGCTCTTCCTCCTCTTCGGGGACAACATGCTGTGGCTCTGACTGTGCCGCTGGTTCGTGTTCGGGCTCTGGAATAGTTTCCTGATCGACATTCGGTTCGGCTCCTTGGATGATGTTATCATTTTCGTTTTTGATGGTTTCCGTTTCATCGTTCTGGCTTTCCGGCTGCTCCTCTGCACTTTCACTGCGTTCGGTAACAGTTTCGTCTTGGACTTCGGTTTCCAGGTCCGATGATGGAGTGATCTCTGTCAGAGCTTCGCTGGCTTCCGGCTCAATATCTTCGGGTGTCTTAATTGGCAGCTGTGCCACACCTTGATTCACATCCACATCCACATCCACCTGCGACACCTCATCATTAGCAACGGCCTGTGGCTTTACTTCTGCGTCCTTCTCTGTCACTGATTCGGTTTGCAGCTCTTCTGGGCTCTGCTCTGCCTGTGCCTGGGGCTCTGCAAGTGCTTCCGACACTTCAGGCGTTTTAATTGCATTTGCATTTTCCTCCACGATCTCCTCCTCTGGCTGTGGCTCTGCCTCCACCTCTGCCTCTTGCTCCACCTGCTGCTGTTCGGGCAGTTCTGTGGCGATCTCCTCTTGGACATTGGAAATTTCTGGTTCACGGGGTGCCGCCTCTGTGGTCTGCTGCTCCTGCTCTTGCGCTGGCTCTTCCTCTGGCTGGGACTCGGCTGGCGCCAATTCATCATCATTTGTTGGGTATGTCAATTGTTCGTGCTCTGCTTCGGTGATTGCCACCGTCTCCGTCTCCGCCTCCGTTTCAGTGTCTTCCTCTGGCTGTTGCTTCTCTTCTTCGACTGGTTTCACTTTGATTTCTTGTGGCTCTGTTGTGGCTTCATCTGCATCTTGATGGATCTGCATCTCTTCCACTGGCTCGGGCTCTTGGTCTGCCTCTTGGTCTGCCTCTGCGTCTGCGTCTGCCTCTGGTTCTGGCTCTTTCTCTTCCACATTCTCCTCCTCCTTCTCAGCCTCGATCGCAATCTCTGGCTCTGCCTGTGGCTGTGGCTTTTGGTCTTGATCTTGATTTAATTGATTGGCTTCATTTAAATCATCTTCGCCACTTGTCGGCTTGATGTCGGCGCTTTGTTCTGGTTGATCGATTTCAGTCTCCGTCTCCGTCTCTGGCTCCATCTCTGCCACTGGCTTTGGCTCTGGCTCTGGTTCCTCCTCTGGTTGCTGCTGCTGCTGCTGCTGCTCTGGTTCTGGTTCAGCTTCTGTTGCTGGCTCCATTTCTGCGGCTTCGGTTTGTGTCTCTGGCTTCTCCACCTCTTCCTCCTCCTCCTCCTCCTCATGCTGTTCCTTTTCCGCTTCGTTTTGGCTTTCACTCTCTGGTTCCGCCTTTGCCGGCTCTTCGATCTTCAGCGCTTCTGTTGGCTCCTCCTTCTCCTGCTGATCGTCCAGCTGCTTGGGTGGGACTTCATCATTAGGCACTGCCGTGGCGTCTGGCATCGCCATCTCATGATCCCCCGAAGCTTGATCCTCCTCCTCCTCCTCCTCCTCTTCAGGTACCTCTTCTACTGTCACCTTCGTCACACTTTCAATTTCTGCCCCGCTAGCTACAGCTCCATTCACGGGAATCAATTCCTCGTCAGCCACTGTCTGGACTGGCTCCTGGTCGTCTTCATCCTTCAGCAGCGTCTGGGTCTGGGTCTGGGTCTGGGTCTGTGTCTGCGTCTGTGGCTGAGTGGTTGCCTCCGCATCAGTCTCGCTCTCGGCCTCAATGGGCACCACCTCATCAACATCATGATGGTCTACTGTCTGTGGTTGCGACTCCACCTCTTTGTCAGTCTCCATCTCCGCCTCCTCGACGGGCGTTTCATAATCGAATTTCATGGTATCGTCGACGGGCGATGAGGCAATCTCTTCAGCCCCCGAGGCCTCCACAGCATCCTCATCGGCCTCAATGGGTTCGGGTGCGGGTGCAGATTCCTCGTATTGGTGTTCGGGCTGTTCTCCCACCAGGTCGGGCCTGCTCTCGTGCTCCTCTGTATACTCCTCATCGATCTTGTACGGATAGTCCTCGGTGGGGCCGCCTTCCGTCTCCTGCTCCACACCCACGCCATTCTCGGTGGGCACATCGGCGGGCGTCAGCAGCTGTTGGACTCCAGTCGTGGCCCCATCTTCAGCTGTGCCATGAGATGCTGCCGCAGCAGCAGCAGCAGCTTCTTGCTGTTCCTTCTCCGCATCCTGCTGCTCCTGCTGCTCCTGCTGCTGGGTGAGCTCCGTCTCCTCGTGGGCCATGTCTATGGCCTCCAGCTTTTCGCCATTGTCCAGCTCGGAGATCTCTGGCCTCAGTTTGGCGGCCTCGCCATCATCTTCCTCCAGGGTCTGCTCCTCCACGCTGGCTGGCAGCTCATCCTCCAGCAAGATTGGAGCAGCAGTTGTGGTCGTTGTGGTGGTGGTGGTGGTGGTGGTGGGTGCAGGAGTTGTCGTTGTGGTAGTAGTGGTTCTCCTGGTGGTGGGCTCTGGGGTGGTGGTTGTGGATGTTGTTGTGGATGCCACCTTCTCCACCTTCTCGACGGGCTTCTCTTCCGCTTCCTCATCGGCGGCTGGGGCCAGGCAGAGGCCGCCGACCATCTTGGCGGGAGCCGTGCACTGGCAGCGTCCGAACAGATTGGGGATCAGGAAGTCGCAGTGGGTGCGAGTGTCGAACATTTGGCAGTGGGCGTGGCTGTAGCAGACGGCGCCGGGATGGGCAGCTGTACGAAGAAGAAGAAGAAAGATTCTCATGAGATTTTTGCATTTTCCGCTTCAAGATCTAATTTCTTTATTCTTTATTCGTTATTCTTTATAGATGTGTTATTAAGCTAACCGTAAACCGTAAACCGAACTCCGCCAGGCCAAGCACCAAATGCATATTAAGAACTCATCATCATCATCATGAGCAGCAACACCCCAACAACAGCAGTTGCAACTTGCAACTTGCAAGAACGTTGCAGCAGAATCAGTGCAACATACATATACGAGCATGTTGCAGGCACTGGCACTGGCACTGGCACTGGCCCACAGGCATTAGACCACCTTCGACAGGCCTAATAACCGTCAATAAAGTCAACTGCAACTGCATCAACCTCGACTCAACGCATGCGTTCCTCTCAAAAGAGAGGAACGAACGAACGAACGAACGAGCGAGCGAACGATGGTGACGTCGCCCATTCCCATTACCGTTCCTCATCAGCATTCCACTCGCCTGCCTGCCTGCCTGCCTGCCTGCCTGCTTGCCTCACTGCCTGCCACCTGCCACCTGCGTGTCTGCCAGTGTCCCCCACTGGAATCTCAGAGCTCTCTGACTCTGACCCACTTTCCGGACTAGCTACAGCCAAAGCCACAGCCAAAGCCACAGCCAGAGCCACAGCCAGAGCCACAGCCGCTGCCTCAACTTGTTTTCACTTGTTTCGTTTTTGGTGTGGCAGGCAACTGTGCAACTTGCAACCTGGCGACATGCCATTTACCATTCAACCATGGCCACAGAGGAGCCAAAGAGAGCCACTGAAGCGGGCAGCAGCCACCTGCAATTGCCCTTAGGGCAGTGTCTGGTCTGCCATTTCCCCCCAACGATTCACACAGAGATTGGCCCGAGTTTGGCTAGAGTTTTGGCCAGGAATGGGTGATCATAAATCTGTGTGTGTTTTGCCCTTTCGATCAACCCTCGAGAAAATCCTCATCTGCCGAGGGAATTTCATTTGGGGAGTCTTTCCCATTTCGGTCTCCAAATCCAAGCTGAAGTCAAACGTTTTGTCGGCATTTCACCAAAGGCTTTTACTGGCCTGGCTTTTAGCCGGCATTTTGGCATTTGGCATTGGCCATTGGGGAACCGGTTAAGAGTTGAAGCCGAAGCCGATGCCGAGGCTGAACCTGAAGCTAAAGCACATAAAAGGCATACGGCAAACGTGGCGTATACTTAACGAATGCACCGCCACTGACACTGACACTGACTTTGACTCCTTCTCCTTCTACTTCGCCTTCTCCTGCTCTGACTCCGACTCTGGCTGTGGCTGCGGCTGCGGCGACTCCAACTTTTGCCATTCCAAATGCGAGTAGCTCAAACGTGTCTCGCTAGAGTTTGACACCAATATGGCATCCACATCCACATCCACAACCACGCAGAGCAAAGACCAGGAAGAGAGGGGCCATCTCTATGGCCATAGATGGACCCAAATGTTTGACTTCATCTTTCACTTTTATATAACAGAAGAAGGAACAGCAGAAACAGGAACAGCACAAGCTGGAGACCATGGGACCATCCTCTCTGCTTTGACCAAAAACGATGATCGATGTGCCACTCCCCCTACTCTGAGGCACCCTCTGGGGGCAGCATCATGTTGCTGCTGTTCCTGCTGTTGTTGCTGTTGCTGTTGTTGCTGCTGTTGCTGCTGTGACAGGTTGCATGCGAATTGCTGCACGACTGCCATCTGCAACACAAACCTAACCCACTTCGATTACTCTTCTAGTCGCTCTGCTCTGTTGGAGCACTGCTCTGGCTGCCACCGCGTGTGAAAATTGCCCGGGCCTCTGGCGGGGGGCTCTGCTGGAGATCTGCTGGAGATCTGCTGGAGGAGGCAGCCAGCATCATAAACCATAATTCCCATCAAAATCAGCATAAATTATATTGAAGCTTCCATGTGGCTCGATTTGTCGCTGCCGGTGGCCGGAATTGCAAATCTGTGTCAACTGCCAGGCCTCGCTGAATGGCTGGCACGCACAGATACAAAGACAGCCGCACATACATATTACAGATACATTACAGATGCAGTCTCAGACACAGTGTGAGACACTTGTATCTGTGTCTGCGCACAGCAGTGCATGCTGCGGCATTCCTGCGGCTTTAATAAGTCTATTTATGCCGCCAACTTTCATTAGTCCCGCCAATTGTAGCCGCGACAATATCGTGAAAGAGTCGTATCTCCACTAAATATGAGCCACACAAATCTGTAGAGGATTCTTTGTTATGTTTTTGTTTTTGCTGTAATTAATTGAGGCAATTTGCATGAAATGAAAATGCTACCTGGCGCGTTTTCCTGCCATTATGAGTTTTCTTATTGTTTGCGGAAGTGCCTGGCCGAAAAGCTAAAGTGCTGCCCCACCAGCTGTGGTGGTGCCACTGCCCACTGCCACTGCCCACTGCCACTGCCACTGCTGTGGTGGTGTTCCACATAATTTGCATGCAATTTGGCATTTGGCGCAATTTAGTTTCAAATGGCCATTCATTCTGGCCATTTCTGTTTCTTCTTGGCCGCAAATTAACACAGTTTGAGGCTTTTTGACGGACTCTTTTGTGGGTCATGCGAAATGAAATGGAGTTCAGTTTTTTCTTCTCTTTTTTCGGTAGAAGGTGTCGCAAGGGAAAGTATTTTTCCGCTTTTGGGTTTAGCAGAGAATGGATAGATGGATGGATGGATGGTGGGCTCTGCAGAAAGTGAGTGCGGTTAATGGGAGAGTGACAATGTGTTTTTTGCTTTTCTCTCTTATATAATGAGAGAGTCTAATGGTTTCCCACAGAGAGCCAGAGATAATCTTTACTTATCCCCCTCCCCCAAAAAAAAACTAACCAAACTACTGATCTTTGGATCAGTTTTTACTGCAACTTTGTTTGCATGAAACTGAGATCTCGATCTCTCGCCTGACAGTTTGCCCCTGGCTCTCCAGCATCTGCAGCATCTCCATCTCCATCTTCATCTGCAACTGGAGGCATCTTCTGTCTGTCTTTCCGTCTGTCTGTTCATTATCTGCTGGATGCATATACTGGATATACATACTCTTACCAGTACTCGTACGTGGCATACTTTTTCCCCCTGAGCTCTCTTTCGAACGAGCACGCCAACGGGCTGATGGGATGGCGGGGTGGTGGGGTGGTGGGGAGTATGGCCGTGGCCTGCCCCGAGGGGAGACCATGGAGTTTGTCATACGAGGGAGCTCATAAAGATCGCTGTGCTCTGGATGGAGGAAATGTTCTTATTGTTCTTTCTGCCTCGTTAAAAAGGCCACAAAACAAAAAACTAACACAAAAAAACCAAGCAGGAAAGAAGCCCGGGCCAATCCCGGTATGGGGCGCCTCGACTTCGATGGGTTAAGGTGCATGGGAAACTGGAACAAGTGGCAGTTTGCTAACCGAATGCCACCGAATGGGGCAGAGGGGCAGCGGTAGCGTCGGAGTCGGAGTCGGAGACAGAGACAGCCAGCGAAAGCCTGACAAGCTCACAAAATCTGGCACACCACTTGCTTCACTTGACCCAAGAGAAAGACAGACAGAGAGAGAGAGAGAGAGAAAAAGAGAGAGAGGAGGTACAGAGAGAGAGAGCGAGATGGAGATGGGATAAAGTGAATGGTCGGAGGCCGTGCCCATTGCCAAATGTGTGCAACATTTTTGTCAACTGCAGCCAAAGTTGTGTCTCCAGCTTTGGGCTGCTCCTCCTGGTTTCTGCCTCTGCCTCTGTCTCTTTTTCTTTCTTTCTCTCCATCTCCATCTCCACCTCTATCCCTGTCCCTGTCTCTTTCTCTCTCTGAGAACTAATTGGACTTTTTCTTGGACTTTCTTTTGCATCATTGCATTGGATTGGCGCTTAATCAGTGCAATTTAATTACATTTAAAACCAGCAGCCGCCAGTCGAGGCAATTAGGCATGTAAAGTAGCGACAGAGAGCGAGCGAGAGAGATGCTACACAGAGAAAGAGAGGCAAGAAGAGACACACAGAAGGAGAAGGAGAAAGAGAGAGAAGGATAGAGATAGAGATAGAGATATGCCAGATACAAATCAGAAGCAGAGGCTGCAACAGGAGACACAGAGCCCGCTCTGTGGCAAATGCCAAGGATAGGATTTTCCTTTGGTGAAAGGTTCATTCATTTCATTCCGCTGCCATTGTGTTTTTTCTAACTATTTTTTTTTTTTTTTTTTTTTTTTTTTGGTGAAAGTATCTCATAAATGAATGCCTGCTGCCCGACTGCCTGGCTGCCACTGGCTGCACTTGCCACAGTAGTCTCTTGCAGCACCTGACTTTGACCACACGCTTCTTGTCATTAAAATTACTTTTAATTAAATATGAAGCTCACTCTCGGCCAGATGTCGCGGCACGCCCCCCTTTCGGATATATAGAATTCCATGGCCATATAATTAAGTCAGAAGAGGAGAAAGAGAGGAGGGGAGGGGAGGAGAAGGAGTTGCTGCCACAGCAGCAGCAGTTGCAACAGCAGCAACAACAGGTGAATGGCAATGACACGAACTGTGGAAGTTGGAAGTTGCACCATGTCCATGATCGTGCCTACTTGGTCTCCTTTGATCGTGTTCCTGTTTCTGGTCTCTCTCGCTCTCTCTCTCTTTCTCTCTCGCTCTGCCAAGGAGCAATACAAAACAAATGCTGAGGCCAAATGCTGATCAAGGAGGGAGGGCTCCCTCTGCCATATGGCCTTCTCTCGATTCTAGTCAACATTCATTCTAATCAGATTAACGCCACTTGGCGCCAATGTGCCAAAAGGATGTGGAATTCTCAAACTAGATGCCGATCTAGTAGGGCTGCAGGGCTGGAGACCCACGGAAACAGTGACTGGAATGGGAACGCTTTGAAAATGTATCAGTGATCACTGTGATAGTGATCGCATTTTTGCTTCTCCAGGGAACTCAAGACCTATTATGAATGAACAATTAGAACCGAAACAGAGCTGAGATCTGCTTGAAATCTGGAAACCAACTAAAAATAGTCCATCTTCTAAAGATCGTAGCCTCGATCATTAAGAACAGAGGTCTATTCCAGAGATTCTTTATTGAAAAGTTACGAAATGGGAACAAGAGTTCAGATCTCTATGGATCATTATTTATGGAATGGTATGGCTTCGCTCTTAAAAAGATTCCCGCAAAACTCCATGGACTTTCCCCAGTAGCTTTTGTGATTCATCTGCGCCCAGAATGATTCAACCAGATGCCATCATATGCGTCACTGCCTCTTGGCCAGCCCTCAGATCAGTTGCAGCATCCGTATCCACAGATGAGGCCTCGAAGTATCTCGAAATGTATCTTTCACACATCTCTCCATAGCAAACACCAGGCACACACACACACACACACACCATGAATGGAGAGAGAGAGATCGAAGATGTGGAGAGTCAAACATTTACATTTTACATTTGAGGTTCTGCTGCTGCAGTGTGTGGCCGTGGCCGTGGCGGCGATTTCTAGCCAGGTTGTTAGCCAGTTCTTGGAAAATTAACCAATTATGCGTATAATTAGTGACACGATTGTCTGGTTAGAGTATCTCTGAGATACTCTGGCGGCTGTGGGGCCATTTTCATTGCTCTTTCGTTATTGCATTGCCTATTGTTATGGCCATGTTAATTGCCTGTGTCAAGTGGCAGAAAAGTGCGGCTCTGAGGCTGTGCGGCAGTGCGGCAGTGCGGCTGAAGAAAGGAAAACTCTGCGCTAACGAACAAACTCTGCAAACAGGAAATGTTGCTGCTGGCACAAGGGTGGCACAGTAGATGCCACATTGCGTGACATTCCAAACGAAGAGAGATAGAAAAATGATAAGCAATCAAAGAGATGATTCTTTTGTGATTAGCCTGCATCGCATCTGCGGCCAGAGCTGCGTTCGTTTATTGCAACAAAACAAAACAACAAACAACAAACAACAAACACCGAAACGAACAGGTAATGATATTATTAAGAGTTAATTTTTAATGTTGCAACATCGTGTGGTGTGGAGTGGTGTGGAGTGGAGTGGAGTGTGGACTACTCCAGGCTCCCCGCTACCGCTCCCCCCGTTAGGGCCACAAGAGTTGCTGGCCAACGGTCGCCTGATACTTACGTCCCAGACAGGTGTGCTTGCGGAACTGCAAGAATCCCTCGACGCAGCGGCATGCCCCATCCAGGCAGCTGCTGTTGGCCACCTTCATCGAGCACTGCTCGCTCAGCTGGCAGTCGCCGCCTAAGAGTTGGGCTGTGGAAACGAGACAGAGAAACAGAGTCAGAGTCAGAGAAATACATCCAAGAGATACGACAGAGTGAGAGTCGAGTTGTGTTAACGGTTCTTGGGATGGACAAACATATGGACAGTCCCCTCCCTCCTCCTCCTCCTCCTCGTCCACCCCATTGTTTGCCCACAAACAGGCAAACATTCTTTAGTCCAATGTTTGTCCATGTCCCCATGCGACCACTCCCACTCCCACTTGCCCTCCTACTCTTTGGAGCCCTGTGTTTTGGGGCCATTCAAAGATTGACATTGCCTACTTACATGACAAACAGCGCTTGGAATTCAGTTGAACGAAATATGGCGCACACTCGCAGTAGCCCAGGGCCGAGCAGCTGGAGCCCTTGATGAAATCTGTACAGTCCATATCATGCTGGCACTTGTCTCCGAGCTCCAGGGCCTCACTCCTGTGCAGCACTGTGAAGATGATGAGCAGCTGCAAAAGGAGGAAGAACAGAGATTTCGGGGATTAACAAAGGGCAGAATATTGAGTGAGTGCATAGAATGTGGCAGATCAATCGAAACCAAAAGAAATACCCCACCGAAGGGTTAACTGAATGTGACAGAGATTTTTCATCGATAATTCCAAGAGAATCTAAGAGTTTGGCAGAGCTTCTACAGATTTTTCCTGCCTATATTTTCCAGCACTTTCAGAGGCCCTTCTTTATTATCCAATTTAAAGTGAATAAATCCCGTATTCAATTAGCTGCTTAGCTTGGCATAAACTATGATTAAGTAATGCAGAAAGACCCTGACTTAACAGAAATGAGCCAACAAATTGGCCAACAACATGGATCTTGGCCACAACTCTTGTCAGCGAGTCTCCCTCCATCACCATTAAGCAACAACAAAAACTAAATAAATAAAAAACAAATTGCTCGAATGCACGGAATATTCGTAGCCGACAAAAGCCACAAAAAACTGCTCTAATCGGCGGTAATCGGCGCAGTCGCTGAGGTCTATTTTATGAATGAAATACCGCGAGTAAATGTATCTGGCAGATACATGTATATTGGTATCTTTTGGTTGCTTGTGCTTGTGTGTGTGGGGCACAGACACAGTTACCGCAAGGGAGATACGTTATAGATGCTATAGCGATACGGAGTCGCCAGTTGTAAAACAAAATTAACAGTTGCCTGAACACCAAACACACGCCCCAGGGGCAGGGAGTACGAATACTGTGGCAGAGGAATACTTGGGATCTATAATTAAACAGAAAAAAACAACAACAAAAAAACCGAAACAAAAACCAAGGGAACCCACTATCCAAGGAAGGCGGAGAGTACTCCATACGCTTCGTGCTGCTGGATCTTTTCTTGTTTTTTTTTTTCTATTTTGCAGTTAGAACGTGTGCTGTGCTGTGCTGTGCTGTGCTCTGTTGTTGGCTAATAAATAAGCTGAAAAGCTGAATTTTGTGGCAGAAGAGAGTGCAATGTACTTTCTGCTCATCGCGAATGAGCGCCACACGCCATTAATTATGGCTCTGGGTCTTGGGCTCTGGGCTCTGGGATCTGGCTCTTGGGCACTTGGGCTCTTGGGCTCTTGGGCTCTGACTCTGGGGCATTACCTAACCGAAACACAGACCGAAGATACAGATACAGAGATACACGGATACACAAGAGTTGGGTAACTGGGTTTCGGTTTCGGGTTCTGTTCTTTTGCATACTAGAAACAACGGTACTCTCCTCTGTTGGCACTCCCCCGCTTCGGATTTTGTTAACGCATTAAATCCAATGATTACATAAAGTTTGCGTTGGGGGAATTCCCCTGGTCAGCTCAGCCGCGGCCCCAGCCCCATCCCCAGCCGCTAATTGGTAAGAATTCTCCAATTTGGATGCCAATTCCACAGTCACGCAATCCGAGACGCCTCTCTCTCTTGCCACTGCCCCACCACTGCTCTCTCTCTCCCTCTCTCTCTGGAAAATTGTACAAGTTGAGACATTAAAACCACAGTTACTCGTCGAATCATAGGTAGAAAGGGGGCAACTTTGTTGCCATCACAAGAATCCTTTATCGCCATCGCTGATTGTGACAAATGAAGATGTGTATCGTATCCCATGATTCTTGGAAAAGTAAGTACTTTCCGGGAATTACAATCATTACAGATGTGTAGTTGGAATTTCTTGGAACCAAAAGATCTCTTAGAGGTTGAAAATATTACAAATTCCCCTGAAAATCTACAGCGATTGAAATGAATATGAATATGAATCTCTTATCCAAATACCATCAGTCCATCTTCAAACCCATTTGCTGTTGCAGTAATTAACCATTTGTATAAATATTTGTAATCCTCAGACAAAAGTGTTTTATTTTCTAATCTTCGAAGATCATTTTGCTGCTCGAATAACACACAGATTTACAGCACTCCAAGGTGCCAACGATTGTTAGGGAGCCATAAGAAAACACTCAATGGATCACTCATGAGATCAATAGCAAGAATACAAAACAAATGAGAGCCCCTCGATGTGGGGAAAAGTATCTCGGACTGAAACAGACACAGAACCTGAATCCAAAGCCAATACGAATGAAATGGAACCGTTCAGAGATCTCGTCTCAGACTGAGACTGAGACTGCGCGATCAGAGCTGGCGGCATCAATAAAATGTCAATAAAGAATGAGAAGAAATTGTTTAATTACGCTTTCAAGAGGCTTTCGAGCACGAGATACTCGTAGAATGGGGAGAGAGGCCAATAGAGAATGTGCCCCATTAGATTGTGGTGTGGACTGTGGACTGTGGAGTGTGGAGTGTGTGTGCCTCTGTCTGCCTCTGTCTATTGACCCAATAAATAAAGGCCAGGTTACTTTCATTGCCAGCTTATTGTTTGGCCAGATTTGACAACCTTTTCGATGGGGCCAGGGGAGAGTCCACTAAAAAAGGGGGGAATATGCAGAGAGGTGGATGCTTTGGGATGTACAGAAGAGGGTACAGATTCAGGTACAGGCTAATAGCCGTCAGGCCGTGTCCACCCGGCAATTTGTAATGCTCCGCCTGGCCATTCATCTTCCATCTCTTGGCCAAATGTCTCGGCCTGACCGTGCAGATGGTCTTTAAAGCTGCCAAAACATCATTCATCAAGCGGCCGAAGAATGCATCTCTCCTCCGGATTCTCTGTTCTCTGTGGGTTTTCTCCTTTTCTCCGGTTCTCCGGTTCTTCGATTCTGTGTCTTGGCTTATTTATTTTTCTGTTTTTGGGTTTATGGCCAAGAATTTTTACAATACGCGGCTGTCGGTCTTCTGTGCTAATGAAGACCCGTTGCCGTTGCAGTTGCAGTTGCATTTTCTGTTGCTGTTGCTGCTGCTGCTGCCCGTTCGGTCATTGTAATTTAGAATCGTAAAAGAACAGCAAGAACAGCAGCAGCAAAAAAAAAAGTAAATAATTTTTCGTGTTTTACAAATTACTTTCGTACTTTTTTTTAATGATCGTCGGGCGCCAGACGGTCTGCTGACCTTTGGCCGGGCCAAATGCAGGTGGAGCAGCCTCCGAGATGGAGGCCCAAGATGAATGCACTTGAGGGGCTTTGGGGCTGACCAGAACACAGAACCCAGAACCCAGAACACAGAACATTGAAATGGATAAATTGTTTGTTGGCCGAAGACAGAGCGTGGTAAGCCCCCCAAGCTCTTGCTGGGATTACAGAGGCAAAGCTCTTCTTCTTCTGCTTTGAGAAGATATGAAAAGACTCATCGGATTATCAGGAAAAGTTATGGAAAGAAAAAGAGAAACACACAAAGAGAGCCGCTCCACAAAGGCCCTAAAACATTATAAATTCCATAAAATTTCCGCAACTTCCTTTCTTTTTGTTTCTTTCTTTCCCGCCGCTAATGAATCCATAAAAAGAGTCAACCAATTCAATAGAAGCATCTATTTATAGGCAAACTAGTTCCCAGCGAGCGAGCACCGAATGGAAGGAAACACTCTCTACGAAAAGTACACGTACCCATACCCAGACCCATACCCGTACCTGTACCCGTACCCTTACCCTCACCCATACCCATAATAATGATTAAGTGTCGGGCAATGAAATTTTATGAACCAAATAATTCATTCATTCCGAGTTAATGCAGCGCCAGAGCAGAGCAAAAAGAAGAGAATAAACTCCCACCTTTTATTAGATTAATTTGCCCACATTACTCTCGGATTGAAGAAGTGAAGCGAAGAGACCCCCAACCGATGGTACATCATCATCATCATCACCATCATCATCATCCGCAGACGATGAGGAGCATCATCTGCTAGGCGGACTACCTCCCTATCCATCTATCAGCTACAATTTGACCCAATGGCCGACTTCACAGCTCTTTAAACAGAAAGAAAAGAACGCGCGCGCGGCCCACGATTGAAGTGCCAAAGCAGGCAGCAGGCAGCAGCCCACACCAGAAAAGAAGAGTTGTGCCAAAAAAAAATGATTGTAGAGAGCTGTTGCTGCTGCTGCTGCTGGGGCTGCTGCTGCTGGTGCTGCTGCTGCCATTAACAATGGATCGACGGAGCAGTTGACAAACATTTATTTCGTATTTGTGGATGCTTTTGTGGAGCAATTTGAATTGGCAACGCCCTGAAAGGGGGTGCAAAATGGGAGTTGGGTTCACTTACCGCTAAGAGCCGCTTAACCGTAAAAGCGTTTCCATTGAGCATTGCGATTGTTGCAGGTTGCTTTCTCGCCGATGCCGATGCCGATGCTGATGCTGATGCTGACGCGGACGCTGCTGTCGCAGTCGCAGTCGCTGTCATTGTGCCGCTTCTTGAAGCTCCCAGAGAAGCGCTGCTGCCTCGGGGATCTGTTGCAGTTGCAGGCCAAAGAAGACTCTCTTTTTGTTACTGTGTGTGGCTTTCCGTTGAGATCTGTTGAGGTTTTTACTGGTACTCCTCGTTGCAGTCGTTAATATATGGTTTTTCCTTTTTCTCTTTATATTTTTTTTTTTTTGCTGTGGAAAGGAGTCGGGGATTTGGTTTTGGGAAAACTTGACTTAAACTTTTGAACTTTTAGGGTCAGAAACGGAACGAAAAACGTTGGGGTTTTTCTGCCGTGTGTCTTTTTCGAGGGGGCAGTAAAGGAAATGCGCCCCACAAAAAAGCCAAACAGACAAAAAAACATAAAGAACGAAATAATAATAATAATAATAATAATTTCTGTTTTTATTCTTTTTTTTGCAGTGGGATGCAGAGGGAACAGAGGTAACAGAGGGAACAGAGGGGACAGAGGTGGGAATAGGGGAAAAGGGGAACCGGGACCGGCCGGCTAGTGGCTCATACGCCCCTCATTCGCATTCAGTTGGGGGCATTCGAGCGGTGCGCGCTCCACTTTAAAGCGAAAGACGGCAGACGAAAGACGAAAAACGAAAAACGAAAGACTTAGGCAACGAACTCGCCTCAAAACGGAGTGGGGAGGGAAATGCGGAAACCCCGAAAATGGGAAATTAACACCTGAACGAACTCAAAGCGTATTCCGTTTTCGGGTTTCCACCTCTCCCTCTCTCTTTCTCCCTGTCTCTCTTTTGCTATTTTCACTTGCTGTGACGACCTTTGTCTGCCTCTCCCTCCCTCTCTGCCATTCTTTCGCCGTCTTGGTTTTTCTTGTGTTCTTTTTTTGAATTTGGGCAACGTTTTTGTTGTCGCTCGCTGCTGCTGTTATAAAATTTCATTTTATTGCAATGCATGAGTCTGGGGTCCCGTCCCTGGTGTACCGCTCGGATCGCTGTCGACTGGGTCTTTCTCTTGGGCCTGTCTATTGGGTCTGTCGTTGGGTCTGTCTCTGTCTCTGTCTCCGTCTCTGGGTCTGAGGTCTGAGAATGTGGCGCTCTCGGGGGCATTACCGTTATGCGGTGCTGAGAAAAAGGTCTATAAAACATCCATCTCCCATCTCCCGCTTTTTTATAACTTAATAAAAAAGACATAGAAGGCTGGAGAGCAGAGAGCAGAAGAGCAGAGATGTTGCTGAAGCTGAAGCCGAGGAAAGGGCCTCCAGAGTTCAATTTAAATTGGACCAAGGGGAGGTAGTGGGGTATGCCAGGGGGTGCACAGTGGGGTGGGCCCAAGAATTAGTAGATCTCCCGTTTTAGTGCTTCAACCAACTCTCATGCTAATTCCGCCTCTGGCCTTTGGTCACGTTACAGTCGTGGCGAATGGGTGGGTTGGTTCGTCTGGGAAGAAGATTACGACTATTTGCATTTGGTCAGCAAAAAGGGTAAGCCCCCAAAAGGCGGAAGTTCATGTGGGGCCAGAAGGTGATGTGCGTGGGCGTTACTTGTGGATTGGAGCCTTAAGACTGCAGCCTCTAGCCTGGAGCAGGGCAAACGGTTCAATTGCTGACCCACTCAGCAGGCGAGGAGGCAGGTCTGATGGGAGATGGAAATGGAAATGAAAATGGAGATGGAGTTGGAGATGAAGATGATCTCCCCACAATCGATCAGCATGTGCAAAGTGTTGCGATGGCTAACCGCAAAAACTGAAAGGAGGCGGAGAAGCAGATGGGAGCCCCGCTCTGGCAACATTTTTTGTTCGCTGCTGTCGTCGTCGTCGTCGTCGTCTCGGTCGGTCTATCGGTCGCTGGGTCGTCATCAATGCCAATGCACACAGAGAGCCCGGGATGGGGATTGGGGATGGAGTCGGGACCGTGCGGCAGTGGCCGTGGCCGTGGCAAGAGCGCCAAAGAGAACAGAACCAACTTAGACACAAGGTAAAAAAAAAGCAGCGCGATTTTTGCACCGTTATGCACCCAATATGGCGGCAGCACCACAAGTGAGACAGATAGCAGGAGGAAGAGAGACAGCGCGCGAGAAGAAGAGGGAGACACACATGTGGCTGGAGTTTAGCTGTAGCTGCGGCTGTGGCTGTGGCTGTGGCGTGGACCAGGCCTGGGCCTCACTGTGCATCTGCATCTCCATCTCCAAACTGGCCAGAAGACTGGGGACAGGAGTGCGCTGCACTGTCTTCACTTGACTGCCTCTCCTGCCACTGCCACTGCCACTGCCACTGCCAAAGCCAAAGCCCCACCATCTCCTCCTCCTCTTCCTGGTAGTGTGTTTGTCTATCTGGTTGTTTGCTGTTTGTTTTCCTTACGTTTTACGCTTTTCGTAAAAAAAAAACTTCGAGTGTGTGTGCATTGAATGCGCAAGAAAACAGAAATTACACAGTCGCCCAATGGCCGCGCCTTAGTCCAATTCCCGATGCCCGATTCCCCATTGCTCCTTCCAGGTGCCATTCTGGCCAAAAAAAAAAAATAAAAAACAAAAACTAGAAGCCTGGACATTCCACAGCCAAGTGCTAAGCAGGATCAATGACTGTTCCACACTCAACAAAAATTACTAATCATTTTTTTTGATTATTATTATTTCGTCTTTTTTTTTGATTTGAGTATTTTTTAGCTACCGTTTTGATTTGCACTCGCGCCGCGTAACTTGATCTTTTTTCAGATTTTCATTGAAAATTTCAAAATGTTTTGCTTGGCTTTTGCTGTTTTGGGGGGTTTTTGGTAGAGCCAAATAGTGCAAAGTGCAGCCACACTACACGAGAAACGTCTGGATCGGATCGGGTCTCTTGAGCTTGGAACGTCCGCACGGGTACGATGGTCAGCACGAACTGAAGAGGAGCCCGGCCAACGACGGACTTAAAGAACTAAGACAAGCAGCAGCCAAACCGCAGTCGCCACCAGCAGCGCGCCGACGTCGGTGGCTTAAAAGCTCTCTTTTGCTTAGACTAAAGTCAAAGTCAAGGCAATGGGAAGCCAGGCGGCTCGCGCGCTCAGCTTAAAACGAAGCTTTGCCAGACACGACAAGTGCCGACGATGACTTGGCTTCGTCGCAGAGTGTGTGGTTGTTGTTGCTGCTGCGTCTGCTGCTGCTGCTGGTGCTGCTGCTGCCGCTGCTTTTACCCAAGACGTTTATATTCAAGGTATGGTATATTCCCGATCTTCGAGATACCTAATTTTAGATTTGTAAGATTATGGCATAATTATTTTAGGTACTATGATATTTACTTCTAATTATTTTTGGTAATTAAGATGAGAGCACTTTCCTCGAATGCCTCACCCTATATGAATACACCTTGCTCTTACTGTTGCTGTTGTTGTTGTTTATGTTGCTCTCCCTCTTGCTGCTGTTGCTATGGTGGTGGCCTTTGTCGCTTCTTTTACTTCTTCTTTGCTTACTTCCTCTTCGTCTTCTGCTGCTTACACTATGTAAATGTGACCGCTGCGACGCGTCGCCTCGGCTGCTGCGTCGTGGTCATGGCATCCAGCTCTCTGCCTCTGCCCCTGCCTCCGCCTCCGCCCCCGCCTCTGCCGACGACTGTGCTTTATTTGTTTCTTTAATTATGAGTGTCAGGTCCGAAGGGGTGTGGGAGGTGAGAGTGCGAACGCATAGATTAAGAGAGATAAAGAGCAAAACGTTTATACACCTACACACTCGAAAATCAGTTCCCACCAAATGCATTCGGGTTCGAAATTAACCGTTTTATTCGTGTAACGGACAGGAACTCGTGTTGCAATCCCCATGAGGCAACGCTTTGTGGAATCCAAAGAGATCATCCGATTCTGGGGGGGCAGAGGCAGAGGTAGGGGATCCAACGCACTCCATTTGGCAGAGCCGAAAAAAACTATACAAATGCGTCTTCCCTAATTGAATAATGCCCATCGACTGGGGCCCGACCTGCCTCCATTTCCTTGAGCGGTGCCTGTGCCTATGCCTGCCTGCCCCTTAAGTCGTTGAAGCTCTTTAAAGTTTAAAATTATAATTTAATGGTTTTAAATTGGTCGCTTGGGGTGTAATTTTCGCATTTGAGTTCATTTTGTACAAACAGTTTGGTTGCTGTCAGATTTTGTCAGACTCCCCCACAGGCGGGTGACTCTTAAAGTTGTGGGTTCTATGAAGATTCCAGAGGTGGATTCCAAAAGTGTTCCATCCAACAAATACTTCAAATACCTACCGACCTAGAACCGACCTTGGGGAAAAAGAGAGAAAGGGATAAACGCTCCTTGACCCTTTTCATAGGATGTTCTTTACGTTCTATAGTTCTTTAGATGGAGTTCCCATCGGATATCGGATGATGGAAATTTGATCCTATACTCAACTGAATCCATTTTCAGAGGATCTTCGCCTTCAACAAACGCTTTGAAAAACCCTCGCACACACTTCTGGAAAGAGACAGAGCCATATAACCCCATCTATCGGGGTGTAGACCTCGCAGATTGTGCCAAGTGGTCATTCAAAAGCCTCATTTTGATCGTTTTTGATTTCGCATTCAATTTTTTGTTGTGTATCTCTTCCCCTTTCTGTTCCTCTCGTTCTTAATTCGAGCGAAAGGAAAACAAAATAAACAACATAATACGAAATTGCTTCGATTTTGGAGAATTTTCTGGAAGACAAAAACTTAATTTGAAGATTTATTTCAAGCACCGGAAGGAGCTCGGAGCTCGGCTCTCCACCCAAAAAGAGTTGATTGTCCCGAATCGAAATTGTATATACATAAATCTATATAGAACGATGGATGTATGGGAACATGGCCATAATTGACGCTGATTGTTGACGGTTGCTTCATTTGATTTATTCGCGTCTTCTGGGGTGGGGGCAATGGCATCCCAAGCCATAAGAAGAATCAATCAAGAACAAGGAAGTCGTTGAGGGTGGGAACTCTTCAAGTGTGCTCTAATGACTGTCTGCCCTAGAAGGTGTGCTAGAAACTGTACTTGAGACCAAAGAGTATTGGAGATAAGTATAGCATCCTTGTGGAAACTATCCAGATATTTCAGCACCTAAAGAAGGTAGAGGGCACAGTTGTTAGTGAAAAAGGGAAAGCAACAAACAGAGTTGGCACATACAAGCAAAAGGATTATATGTCATGAGAGTTGCCTTTCGTTTCTATAACTTTTAGCATCATGCATGCCATATTCCGATGGAAACTTTTTCTGTTAAAAACCATGAAATTGTTGTTAATGCTGCAACAAATGGCAGCAGCAGCAGCAGAAGCAGCAGCAGCAATTGCATCCACAGACCATCATCGCATTAGGAACAATGAAAAGCAAAAGTAAATCGAAATCGTAGCCAAGTCGAAGCCAGTGCAGTGGAGAAATGTTCCTCATCATCATCTACTATGTATGTAGAGCCCCCCACCATTATCATAGCGATCATGATCATCGCTGAGTGTTTAACAATTGAAAAAATGCTTTTGCTTTGCTCCCGGGGCAACACGTGCCGGGTCTTTCTCTCTCTCTCTCTGCCATCGATCTGCGGCAACAATCTCGAATCTCGAGTGCGCCGGTGTACCTGTCGCTACTGGCTGCCCCTGCCACAGCCACAGCCACAGCCGCAGTCGCAGTCGCAGCCACAGCAGCCTGAGCCTCAGCTATAACTCTTGCCGTTAGCTCATATCATCGTCGGGGGCCGCATACGGTCTGCCCTGCCCTACAAACACATATGCAGGTCCCCAAAACAGTTGCCCGTTTCGAGCTGGAGATCTTAAACTTTCATTTATACAATTGTCTTCAAACTGTGCAGCGCTTGCCGCTTGCCGCTTGCCTCCAACCCACTCTTTGTTGCCGCTGCCGCTGCTGCTGCTGCTCCGAAATGAAAGTCGGAACAAAATGGATTTGCTTTTGGAATTTCTGTTCAAAATACAACAACAACAACAACAACAAAAAATACCCAAAAAAATAAGCATTTTCTGTTGCTGCTGCTGCTGCTGCTGTTTGTTCATTTTGGGCCACTGGCGGCGGCATTTGGTTTATTGCAGTTTTCATATGCTCTGCTGCTGGCTGCCACAGTTTCGCGGCCATGTGCCAAAGGAAAGGCCACGCCACGCCACTTAGCCACTTTACCACTTGGCCAGAAGAGCCTTACCTTTGCCAACTTTTGTCCAATATCTCGTTAAATCTAAATGAAGTTTTTTCTCTTTTTTTTTTCTTCTTCGTTTTGGTTTTTTTGGGGATCTCTGATCAACTTTCGCCGCAGAATTTTTACAGAGCCCAGAGAGACGATGGTTCTCTGCCCATCTTCAGCACACAGTCCCCATACCCATCCCCATCCCCATCCCCATCCCTATCCCCATCCCCATCCCAATCCCTATTCCTGCTGGGTCATTGAACGAAGGTTTTTTGGGCTGCAGAAAAAAAAGCACGAAAAAAGCGAAAAAAGCGAAAAACCCGAAACTGGTTATTATAATTTTTTTTCGGTTTTCGCAGAATCGCACGCAGCTGCCCAGGCCCCCATTAGGTTGGCCCCATTCTCTGGGCCAGGAACTGGGCTTGGCCTGGTCCACCACCAGCCCCCCGACTAGGCTCTGCACTGAGAGAAATCCACCAGAAGATGCCCCCACATGCCACTGGCAATGTGTTGTGTGCTGGGTTTTCTTCGGGTGTAACATGTTTGGGTATTTGGCTTCGTGACAAATATGAATATTTTTAGAGTACAGAGGGGGCTAGAGGGGGCTAGAGGGGGCGCTGCTCAGTCCAGTCACGGGCTGAAGCCCCATCCGCATCCCCAACTCCATCTCCATCCGCAATACCCATCCCCACATCCACATCCACATCAGAGAACCGCGAACGCGGAAGTATTTAACGTGTTTGTTTGTCCATGCCAATTCCAAGCCTCGACTCCAGCTTCAGCCTCAGCTTCAGCTTCAGCTCTGGATTGTGGTCTGGTCGGAGTCTTTGGCCAGCTTTAGCTTTTCTTTCGTTCTTTCATTTGGGTCTCGAGTTTGGGTTTGGTGAAAAGTGTTTTGTATGCAAATCATTGAAATTACATATTATGGCCAGTCGTCGTCGTCGCCGTCGTCTTCCACTCTTAAGTAGCAGTTGGCCTCAAACCAATCCGTAGACATGCACCATGCACCATGCACCATCCACCATCCAACATTGTTGCTGCAGCAGCAGTAGAAGCTGTAGTCGAAGCAGAAGCTGTTCCACAGCCACAAAAGGTACATTGAAATGTTGGTAGAACTGTGAAGACTTCATATGGCCAGTGGCCCAAATGGCGAGCGGTCAGGCTCAAAAGCAATTGGTTGTGTAATGGCCAAGACAGATCATAAATTCATTAGGACAACATTTGGGCTGAGTGGGAGCGGAGTAGAGTGGGAGAAAGGGCTTAGAAATGCGTGTTTTCATAAAACCAATGGAAGGAAAGGGAGTTTTTGTTCTTAGAAGTTTATTCTAGACCCTGAATCGTATAAGAGCTCAGAATGATGAATCATGAATCAATTAGAATAATGGAACACAAAACGTTTCCAGGTTTTCCTCTTATGCTTTCCAAAAGAACCAATTCTTCTCAAATGATTCCATTCGGTTTGGGCCACAAGAAAAGTGAAGTCTCTCCGACTATAATCCACCCAAAACTCGTATCATTTGGGACCATGAAATCCATGGGTATCCTTAGAAAGTGCCCACCACATGGCCATTAGGAAATGCCAATCAACTGGAACGGCATTCCTCCTCACTCGCATGCACGCACACAAGCCCACGGGGCGTATGGGCAATTTTCCAGAAAATAGGCGGAAAGAGTGGACGCTGGAGGCAGCGGCCGCAAGGGGGAGTGTCTGGTAAGTTGACTTTAATTAAAATGACAGACCATTAGAAAACTCTTTTGCCCAGATGAACATTTTTATGACTTGATTTGGAGCAATTGGAAATTGGAAACAGCAATTGGGCAAACGTGCGGTTAGCATGGGGTTGTGTGGAGGGGGGCAGTTGCAGCAGCAGCAGCAGCAGCGGCAGCGGCAGCAGCAGTTGCATTCCCATTTCCATTTCCATTTCCTTTCTTGAAAACTGATCATTAAAAATGCACAAAGCAAGAAAAGTCAGTGAAATCTTTTCCCACTGCTGCTGCTGCTGTTGCTGTTGCTGCTGCTGCTGCTGGTGCTGCAGTCTTGCGGTTTCTGTGGTGCTGCTGCTCAGAATTGTTCCACCTGACGCTTTCTACGATAGATTGAATAATGCCACAGATTCATTAGGGCCTTGCCGCCCATTCCTGATCTATGTGTACCCCTCTCTGGGGTCATGCATTAATTGATTTGTTTCGTAACCGAAATTAGGTAATGCCAGCCCAAAGAAGAAGAGAAGAAAACATTTAAACGCTTAAATCTTCTTCGACTGCTGGACTTCCGACAGGTGGCGACTGTGGCTGGTGCGGGGGCTTGGGGCAGGGGCTTGGGGCATACGTGAAAGTTCATAAACGAAAGCAAAACGTAAACTAAACATTTGGTTTGTATCGCTCATTGTCATTAAACAAAATGAAGCAGAACCGCGTCCGAGCCATGAAAGGCTTTGAACGCGTCCAAAAAGGGTGGAGAAAAGCGAGGAGAAGCCGCAACAGCAACAGCCACAGCAGCAGCAGCAGCAGCAGCAGGAGGGGGTGCCACACGCACAGACCGCGCGCAATGATCATTAAATGCCAAAAAATAAAAATCATCAAGAAGGAAAAGCTAGTTCTTTCGAGCCGACTACTATGATACTCTCGCAGACCGATCGTTGATATTGTAATCTATGTAGTCATTCGAGCTGAATCTTTAAAGTTTTTCTGAAAAATACTGATTTTTCGATGGTTTGTCTCTATGGAAACATTACGATCTACATTTGAGATTAATATTTCCAGTTTTTGGTTGAATTATGCTCAGAAATACATATACTAATTTCCAGTAAAAATTCGTTGTCTCGAAGTGATACGATATTGTGATCCAATCCTGGCTCTTTCTTCTTGTACTTTACCTACAGCCGAATCAAAGATCTGGGCAAAGGTGAAGCTGGATACATGAGATCAGTAATATAAAGTCGAAAGTTCTTCCTTTCTTCATTGCCAACAGCATCTTGAAGCCCTAATACCCAATACCCTATGTAGGAAGGGCATCGGAAACACACTCACTCACATGATGCGAGTAAATGAATGAGTGAGTGAGTGAATGAATGAATGAATGCCAGGTCTAGAGTCAAATTATAGCAAAAGCAAAACTAAAACTTTAATGTTTCGAATGCTACGTTTCATTTCGTTTCGTTACGTTTCTCGTTTCTCATTTCTCCCCATGGATATGTACTGCGTGTGTGTGTCTGTGTTTGCCTGTGTGCGTGTGTATCTATGGGCTGTGTATATTAAAAGTGAAAACATGTAAAGAGTCATTCATTGGCAGCAGCAGCAGCAAAAACCCTTTAAGGCCAAATTGGCATACAAATTGCGTATACGTAATTTTAATTGATCATTTAAGCGATTCAGTTTCTTGATGCCGGCTTTATGTAAGCATTTCTTTGTTTTGGCTGCGATCTCACGATATCGGCAATTTGCTAATTTTAGAAGGATTAATGAAGCCCTTGCCAGACGATGGATGCTGGGGTAAAAGTTTGGCAGTCGTCACACATCATCCACCACGCATATTTTACATGGGAGATGGACAGAGCTAAAGGGGTTTCCCAATCGTTTTCTATTCGTTTTAATGCGAAACAGTAGCTTTCTGCGCGGTGTATGGTCATTGGAGATGAATACAGCCACTCTAATAGCCCTCGATTCTAATAATTCCTCAGTTATAAATCGTTTAGCCTTTATAATGGGGGAAATGGTCCCCCTCAATGAGCTTCCCACCTTTGAAATATTCCCACAACTTTAACCAGAATCTTTTTTACAAGTAGAGTCTGGAAGTAGAGCAAGTATCTTTGATCTTAATTTCTCCTTTAAGAGCACTTCACTTCCTTTTCATTCAACTCCATTCAGAGCTCAGCTTCCTCCTCCTCTGGGGGGCTCTGGGGGGCTCCACACTTGAAGCCAAGAAGCCAGTGAAAGTGTCTAAAGACGCATTCAATTTCGAATAATTTCGCTATCAATTAATAAAACTCGAATTCGCATTCGCATTGGCCATCACACTCGTGCATGAATGAGCCAAGCGAATAAACGGGTAACAAATGAATGGCCAAGATCCAAGAGCTCTTTCCTGCCTTGTGGCCTGTGGCTTGTGGCTTGTGGTGTCTGCTCTACTGGGGAAAGATTAATTGCTGCAGCGCTGAGGGGGCATCATTAGCACATCATTACTGTCCCACAGCTCCACCGAAAACTGTAATAATTATATTGGATATTCGAATGGGAATTTGAATGAAATCTGGCCCGTTTTTTTGCATGTGGAAATACGGAAAAAACGACTCACAAATATCGCGAAAGCGAAGGTCCCCTGCTTTCAAAATGTTGCCAAAGCCAGAGCCAGAGCCAGAGCCTGGCAGCAATCGTGGGCAGACCAGATCCCATCAACGGCTACCTACCATCCCGCAGCAGATCTCATGCTGCGTAAGCGTTTTAGCGCCCAAAGATGAAAGTGCTCAGTGCTCAAGACACCATCTTCATCTCCATCTGTCGACTCTTTGGATGCTTCTTAGTGGCATTTCACCGTGGCATGATGCTCAACTATTTCTGGGCACCGCAATGTGAATAATAATGGAAACGAAACGAAAAGCGTGTAAAACTTTGCGCAAACACACAAAAATCAATTGGAAATTTTACTTTCGACGACAAAAAGATTCAAGATCCGACATCCGAGACGGAGACTGAGACGGAGACTGAGACGGAGACTGGGATGGAGACGGAGACTGGGACGGAGACTGAGATGGAGGCGGAAGATGGCGATGAGTCTTTGCAATGTCGGACTATTTTCACTGTCCTATGGGTATGGCTGGCAGCCATCAGCATCAGCGCACTATAATTAAATTTCTTTTCATTTTGATTTTCACCCTCTCAAAGGCACAAGTCATCCCAGAGACCCATGAAGGGTTTAACCAAAGACTTCAGACCCGTCATAGTAGCAGCAATGAATTTGGCATTTGGCAAAGAGTTTTGGCAAGGGATCCAACCAGAAACCATCAACCAGAAACCAGAAGCAGAGAAAAGTAAGAAACTTATTTTGTTTATAACTTCGAAATGGACAGCTCCTTCATGCGGAAAAGAAATAGGGAAATAATTATCCGAATCGAAATCTTTGGCTAAAAATAGACGGGATGCTCGAACGAGTTGAAGAAGCTGTTCTCTAGCTACCAAGAACGTGGGGCAGCCAGCCGCATTCCTTGTTGGCTGCCGCTGCTGTCTCCTGCTCATTGTCCTGCCTCGGGGTACAGGATCCCCATCTCTATTCGTATTCGCTGTTGCTTTCAACATTTCCGCTGCAGCGTTCAGCGTTCAGTGTTCAGCGTGCAACTTCAATTACTTTCGAGTCGCTGCGAATTTGCATATAAGCAGATGGAACACATGAATTAATATTTGGCTATTGGCCATATTTAGCTGACACAACAATAGACCGCACAGAGCCCATGTCTATGCCTATGTCTATGTCTATGTCTATGTCTGGGCCCCCGGCCTCTAACCATGTGAAAGCCCGGCATGTGGCAGAGCGGCATGTGAGCGCATTAATGATTTCTCACATGCTGTACGAGTATGTACATATCTCCAGTTGGAATGGAACTCGAAATGGGATACAGAGCTCTGAAGATGGAGATGGAAATGGAGATGGAGACGGAGATGGAGCTGTGCGTAGGCTCTGGGCTTGGCTCTGCCTTTGCCTTTGCCTTTGGATCTGGTCTGGTCTGGTCGATACATTGACCCAGTGGACAATTGGTATGCAGTATGTACTGCCATTTGCAAATGCCTTGGCTTTCGTTTTTGTGTTGCATTTTATTTTGAAAGCCATTTGCCAGCCTTAAGCCCGAGAGTCATTGGCAAGGTTTCCTTTCCTCTTAGTTTCCGTCGACTCCCGGCTAGGTTCGATTGACAACATTGACGCCTTTCACCGATGAACAATGCTCTCGCGACGCATCGACTCGACGAATCGACGACCAGGGCCACGGCGACGGCCTGGCCGGCCGGCAGTCAAATTAAAAACCAATCAAACCGATAGGAAGTCGGTGTCTGTGGAGTGATGATGCCTCGGTAGCCCACATAATGGGAGCGCACAAATCTGGCTATTTGTGGACCGACTTAGCATAAATTTGCATAAGCAGTAAAGTCCGAGACATAACTGTAAACATAATCAAACGAGCGCTTGATAAATAACTCCAAAAACAAACAAAAAAGAGCAGGCAGGCCACCAGATCGAAGAGTGATACGGAGAGGGCACACAGATGGGTCAGGGATTTCATTTTCATGCATTCTAAAAGACATTTGCATTAGAGCTGTCTGTCGATGGAGATATGGAGCAAGGCGAGAAATGAAATATATGCCATACCAGATCGGCAATGCGATTAAGATATCAACTGCTGTCCCACTGACTCTTCAGCGCCGAAAGAATGCCGTTCAAGAAAGAAAGATGAGAGGCGGGCAGAAAGCTTTGGAGTGGTGGCCCACAGATGGGGTTCTAGAGATGGTAAGATCGAACGCCACGAAGTGAGTGGAAAGAACCAAGAACGATTTCAGTCGCTGTAATATGTAGAAATATTACCAGGTCGATGGTTACTCATTCTCTAATTGGAAGCAGCTGCATCTAATAGAATGAGAAACTGAATCAGAGGAGATTGTAATGACGGGAGCAGAACAAGCACAGACAGAGCCGCTTCTGCAGATAGGCTGCAGTTGATCTTGTGGAGATCCCAGTTCTAATAGAACAATTCTCAAATTCTCTAATCTGCAGGTAAGTTTCGCAGATCTTTCGCAGCACTCTTCCATCCCCTGCCCACGTGGCTGATTCTCTGAGATCGCGTTTGATCTATTGGTGCTACCGCACGCTGCCATCTCTAGCTCCATTGAAATGGAAACTGGCCAGCAGACTGACCAACTGACTGACCAACTGACTGACCAACTGACTGACCAACTGACTGGCCAACTGACTGACAGGCACACCTTTCGTCTTTAGAAATGGCGCACAAAAGATACATATGTATGTATGCTTGCCGCTGATGCTGCTGTACGAGTAGATGTATCTGCTGTCCAGCATGGGAGTTCGCTCGTTCATTCGTTCGTTCGACGAAATTGACTTTCTCCATTCAATATAATTAATAGTAATATTTTCGATGCCCTGGCTGCACACGCCTTCAGAATGGTAACTATGTATCTCGGGAGCTGGGCTGAGCTGCTGCTTTGGCTATTGCCACAAATGGAATGTCGACAGGAAGTAATTTGTTATTGCAGAGGTATTAGCTCTCAACAGAAAAACGCAATGTTAAAAAACACTTGTGTTGCACGTGCACCGCATTGCCATGCCACCTACATTCACATGTGCTCCTTCTCTCTCTCTCCTTCGGAAATTTGCACCGCACCATGGGGCGTATGTGTAACACAAGTGAAAAGTCAAACATTCCAGCCACTCACTCTCTATGGAGTGGGAGCGGGAGTGGGTTTGTTGGCCACAAAATGCTGAAATTTATGGCTTGCTCCATAGCTCCATCGCTCCATCGGCTTCTACATCTGTCTCTCCATCATTTGAGATCTTCCACATCTTTGACATATTGTTTTTTATGCAAATTGTCTTCTCACTTTCAAAATGAGACTGAAAGCATATTTAGCTGATATTTTAGGATGACTTCTGCGGCTTTTACTTTTCTTTTGGCTTTTGGCTTTCGTTACCATTTCGCCTGGCCTGGCCTGGCTGAAATTAAAAGTAGTTTAGTTTGCTTGTCAGACGCGCGTCGCTTCGCTTCTGTTTTTCGTTTACATAACGACAAAAACGACACAAAATTAGTTTAAACAAAGCTAGCCAACTATCAAATATGGCAAACCAGGCACGCACTCGCACTCGGGCTCGCAATCGGCCTCGGACTCGCAGTCCAGCCCCCATCTCCATGCCTCTCCATGTGAATGTGAGCCATGCCATGCCATGCCATGCCATGAATGATGTGCATTGGCAAGTCCAAGTGGCAGCCGGCGACCATTTCACGTTCATTGACATGGCTAATGGCATGAAGGGCTGAAACAGTTCCACTGCCAGCAGACATGGCCACGTCTGCATGGCGTTTAAATTGAAGTTTCGCCGGCACGCGCTTGTTTTACCTTAAAAATGGTTGGGTTGGGTTGGATTTGATTGTACTTATGTTATTTAATGCATTGGCATGCACAAATTAAGACTCGTTATAATTGGGGGGTTATATAACCACACACACACACACACACTCATATGTATGTACACTTATCTAATTCCGTGCCAGAAAGAAAGCGGCACATGACGGACTGACTGACCCCCGACCAATTAGACAAGTTTTTCCAGCCAGTTTTCTGTTGTCAAATTGGGGGCCTTCAATCTCTTTCGTGTTGATGTCGCCGCCATTGATCTTCCAGCGGGGGGATACAAAAAATGGGAATGCTTAACGGAGACTTCCGTTGGCAGGGCAGGGCAGGGCAGGGTCCATTTGATAAGCAAATAAATATACATAGTTTTAGTTTAGTCACGGGTGGTCGGACGTACGACGACCCTCTGCGAAAGAACAGAAATCGAGCGGAGAAATATGTCGAGACTTCAAATCTTGCCACCAGCAGCACACTTTCGCACATAAAAAGTGAACACGACCTCGAATCGCAAATTTTTTATTTGCATATTAAAATCCGGCAAAAACAAGAGCTCGACTAACATTTCACTTTTGGCGCAGAGTGTGTTCATTTTTCTTTAACGTTGCATGGTCATAAAATGTGGGCCCACACTTCGGCCCGGGGTAAGTGCTGCAACAAGCATTGGTCAGATCGTAAAAACCCAGTTGCGCTAATTGCTTGCTTGAAAATTTAAATTTGAATTTATGGCGCCAATACACCTTAAGCCGCACGAAGGTTGACTGCTACGCGACTCAGCTTGAAAGCTCGTCACGACGAGCTTTTGCCAAGCAGCGGCAAAACTTGTTTTTATCTAATTTCGATAGGCGGCAGAGGTTCCAATCAAACCATGGAACGCAAAAGTGAGCGATAACGAAGAAATAGAGAGAGAGAGAGAGAGATCCTCTCTCGCTCGTTTTGTGTGAGAGTTTAGCTTGCGCGTGATTGCGTTTGGATAATGAATTTTATTTCCTTTACAACCAACGCAATTTGAACCCAGCTCCGCCTTGAGCGTCGTGCAAAAGACCCGAAAGAGAGCGAATACACCTTGTACCACCTTGTATAATTTCATTCATGCCTCTTGCGTCGCTCTCTTTTTCTCTCTCTGATTAAACTGTCATCGACTTATAAAAAGCTTGTCTCCAATTTGCGTCTCTGCATTTCGTCGTGGCTGAATTTAATACAAGTCGTGTTCTTAGTTCTTCTCCATCTAACCGTTCTAATTTAAATATTACGAAAGGTAAGCCGCTCATCCAATCCAATTATTATATAAAATATGTGGTACCCAAATACAATTTTTTTTTGTGAGACATTGATTTGCCGCTTATCTATCTCTATTACTGTCATAATGCTGACTTGCAATTTATCCAATTGTAAAATAAATCATATCATCCTGAATCGGTCAATTCTAACTCCGACATTAATATGTTAATTTGTGAGCTGCTTATGCGAATACTTTGCGACTGTTTAAGTTTATGCATAGCCTCTGTCCTCTGTCCTCTGGCTCCCCAATTGCCTATTTTCGTTGTGTGTCTGAACTTTCCCCAACAGACAACCCCATACATATGCATAAAGAAACCGACACACAGGCATATACACTCGTATGTTCATACATATGCAGCACAACAGCATTTTATATGCAATTTATCGTCTCTCTCAGCCGGTTTGGGGCCAGACAGATAGAGAAAGAGAGAGACCGACCGGCTGGATGCTTTGCTTTTCTAACCAGACAGACACGTACCCCATTTGAGAGCCGTCCATCCCACCTGTATCTTCTACTCCAGGTGCAAAGTGTAATCTCGTATTTACATACTTTAACACCTTAGACCTTGTCATTTACACAAACATATCTATAGATTGTTCGAGAACATCTAAAGGAGGGCTCATATCGCAATAGTTGCCTTCTCATTGCCTTAATACTGTATATTTACCCAATGCCAAATCTTATCGGGAACGTGCTACTGATATATTCGTACAATGTTCGAACTGCACAGTCTGTTAGTGTGCTAGATGTGCCAGAAAAACGCGAGTGAAATTTAGTGAAAGCATAAACATATTGGGCAGGCACCGCATTTCACCCATCTGTGGGCGTGGCCTGGGTGGCGTGATACAAGATCGCGCCACCTGGCATGTTTATTTATTTCATCAAGATGTTATCCGATCGCTTGAGCAGCGATTCAGCCGTGAATGGAAAACTTAAGTCGGCAATAAAAGCTCCCGAAAAAATCGCGCAATTATGATTAGTTATACAATTGGCGACATTCAAGACAGATAGATAAGGAACGCAGACCGCAGACAGACACGGATAATCACGCAAGAACAGGCCTCCCAGCCGCGACATAGGCGGACTTTGGCGCCTTCATTTCAAAATTCTCAAAGCTCTACACACTCTCACCAAAAGGTCACTATCGTTATCGATAGCCAAGATTGAAATTTAAAGGGCGTGTTTCGTGCCACGCGCCTCAAATAACGCGTATTATCAGTTCGGCCATGAACTTAAAAACAATGCCATCTAAAAATCAGAATCCCCGGCTTATGGAACAGTTTTCGAAGCTGATAAAAACTAACGGGTAGTACTGGGAGCGAAGAGAGAGAGTGAGACCACCCACAATTCGAAAGAGATTTGACAGAAGCAGCCGGCGATAACGATTACAGTTCCACGCATTCCTGAGTGTTTACTATTTTGTTTTGTGTTTTACAAGTTGAATTTTGTTAATTAAAACGGCTGTTTGCGGCACGTCCAAGAGCTTAGAAGAGTGAGAGCAGCTAATCAGAGTAGGGAACATTGAGTCTTATCTGCAGGGCAATCCAATATACTCTGATTACGCCGATTGCGCAACAGTTGAATCGCCCAGTCTCTCCGGCTGCAGTGGAGCAATAGAACAAGCGTATAATCTAACGGAAAGCCCAAACAGTTATCAGTTACGGTTACATCGTCGCAGTCGCAGCGACCGCCTCTGTTCCGAGAAACTTTTTTCCTGTTTTTCCTGAACAGATTTGTGCCCCCCTCGTAGCTTTTAGTGCCAGATGCTAGTAGTGTTGGTGACAAATATTGTCTCGTTCCCCGTCGAACTTCGTCCATAAATTTCCGAATCGTAAAATGTTTGCTATCCGCCGCACTGCCACACTGATGACGGCCCACCGGCCGCAATTGATCCGTGCCGTCTTCCAAGCAAACTTCGCCAGCAGCGCCGTGGTATGTTCTCTCTCTCTCTCTCTGCTCCGACCATTCCATCCGGATCAAAGTTCACTTTGCCTCGCACGCTTGTTATTTGAGACGTTCATTTGTAATCATTTACTACCCTACCCATATCCCCTGTGTATAGGAATCAAATCCGCAAAAGATTCTAATGGAGAAGGCCATCAGAGAGAACAGTGCAAGCGTTAGCGAGGTGATTCCCCCAGACACGCGCACCAAATATTCACATACCCATTTCGAAGAGCTAATAAGTTCTGTCCTTTCCATTGTTCCAAAATTCAAGACCTCTCTCGTTTGTCGTTCCGCACAGATGGCCCAAAAGATTCGTGCTGGACCCGTGGTGGATGTGCTCGGCGATGAGATGACCCGCATCATCTGGCAGTCGATCAAGGACAAGCTGATCCTGCCCTTCCTGGACATCGAGCTGCACACTTTCGATCTGGGCATTGAGTACCGCGACCAGACCGAGGACAAGGTCACCATCGACTGTGCCGAGGCCATCAAGAAGTACAATGTTGGCATCAAGTGCGCCACCATCACGCCCGACGAGAAGCGCGTGGAGGAGTTCAATCTGAAGAAGATGTGGAAGTCCCCCAACGGCACCATCCGCAACATTCTCGGAGGAACCGTCTTCCGCGAGGCCATCATCTGCAAGAATGTGCCTCGCCTGGTCTCTGGCTGGCAGAAGCCCATCGTGATCGGTCGCCACGCCCACGCCGATCAGTACAAGGCTGTCGATTATGTGGTTCCCGGACCCGGCAAGCTCACCCTCACCTGGAAGGGCAACGACGGCCAGGTCATCGATGAGGTTATCAACGACTTCAAGGGTCCCGGCGTCGCCCTCGGCATGTTCAACACTGACGATTCCATCGTGGACTTTGCCCACGCCTCGTTCAAGTTTGCGCTGGACCGCAAGCTGCCGCTTTACATGAGCACCAAGAACACCATCCTAAAGAAGTACGACGGTCGCTTCAAGGACATCTTCGAGGACATCTACAACAAAGAGTACAAGAAGCAGTACGAAGCCGCCGGCATCTGGTATGAGCACCGTCTCATCGACGACATGGTCGCCTATGCCATGAAATCCGAGGGCGGCTTCGTCTGGGCCTGCAAGAACTACGACGGTGATGTGCAGTCCGATTCCGTTGCCCAGGGCTACGGTTCTCTAGGTCTGATGACCTCCGTGCTGCTCTGCCCCGATGGCAAGACCGTCGAGGCCGAAGCCGCTCACGGAACGGTGACCCGTCACTTCCGCTTCTACCAGCAGGGCAAGGAGACCTCCACCAATCCCATTGCCTCGATCTTCGCCTGGACCCGTGGCCTGCTCCACCGCGCCAAGCTCGACGACAACGCGCCACTGCAGCAGTTCGCCGAGACTCTCGAGCAGGTGTGCATCGACACCATCGAGGGCGGTGCCATGACCAAGGATCTGGCCATCTGCATCAAGGGCAGCATTAGCGCCGTCGAGCGCAAGGACTACCAGGAGACCTTTGAGTTTATAGACACACTGGCCAAGAATCTGGAGGCTGCTCTCGCCAAGAGCGCCGCCGCTGCCAAGTGACTATCTAACCCAGAGCACAAGGCCTCGCACCTCTAAAGAAACCACTCAGCGTCGCCTCGTCCCTCGTACTCTATACACTTACTATATAAAAAATGTGCATGTCTTAGGTTTACTTTGCTGTGTCCTCGATGCACATTTCAATGTTCATTGTCTCTGCGAGACCTCATCCGCATTCAATATTCCCCGTAACGTCTAACGAAAAAGAAATTTCAAATAAATGTATTTTTTTTACCGACACAAGAACCCCGAGAGTCTCGCGAGAGGTCTTTAACCTGGCCCCTGTCCCAGTCCCAGTTCTAGCCCAGTTCCAGCCCAGCCACCCACACAGGGCTCGTTATGGTTATGTAGCCCACTTGTTAGGCTTCTCAGTAGGTCCCAGTCCCAGGCCTTATTGGATTTGGCAGCACACTGGCCCACAGTCTTGTGTCGGCACTTGGCCAGTCATCATTGATACGGACGAGGAGCAGCACCATCGCGCGATGGTAGCCCAAAACGTGGCCTATGGCTACTTACTGGCCTATGTGGCGACATTGCTGTGCTGGCCGGGAGATGCCTATCCAGCTAGTGCCAGCTACCGGGATCTAGATATTTGCAACCACTGGGATGGCAGGCGGCATTTCCTCGAGCTGGGGAGCCCTGCAGGGGAACTGCATGCTCGCAATGTGACCAACACGGCGTATAGAGTGAGTGCAGTTCTCAGAGCCAAGATCCGATCAGATCAGATCAACATCCATCGTTCGTAGAGCGCTCCGCTGGGATTCAAGAGCGATGCCGTAGCTGGGGACGTGTGGTACCAGTGCAACCTGGAGCTGGTCACCTGCGCCGAGTGCGTCATCCGAGTGACCTTCACCTATGCCAACTTCTCGAAGAGCTGCGGCAATACGGGCGGAAAGTCGAGCATGTGTCCCTGCGAGCACATCCAGTTCTCGGAGCCACCCTACGATTCAACCATCTCCGGGCAGGAGTTCTGTGGCGATGGCAAGGTATTCCGGAGCAAGACACGGACGCTGCAGCTCAAGTTCTTTTACAGAGCCACCAATGCCCATGTCTTCTCCCTGCAATACTTCTCCGAACGTAAGTTGAGTAGGAAGTCCAATATCCTGAGGGATGATTCAATCTTAGTATTTCCTTAGGCAACGTGAGGATTGTGAGTGGTTCGCCCAAGCAGTCGATCGTGGGCAATGGAAATCCCAAGTACCAGCCGCAGGTCATATCCACACCATACTTCCCCATGCCGTATCCCAGGGACTATGGGATCGAGCACATCCTTACCTGCGAGGCGGACAACTGCCAGGTGCGCCTGGACTTCACCGACTTTCAGCTTGGCCTCTCCTCCACCCTGGAGATATTCGACTCCAATGGCCAGATGCTGGACTCATACACGGGCGAGCACTTTCGGCCACCCATCACAATCAGCAGTGGCAAGTCCTTGCTGCTGCAGTTCCGGGGTAATGCTGCCACAGGCGTTGGCTTCCGCGCCGAGGTGAGCTTCGTCTCGTCAAAGCAGATCAAGGAGGAGCGCCTAGTGCCCTACACAGGTGAGTGGTGAGTGGTTTGTTGTGTCTTGTGGGTGGGTGGGTGGTTGGTTGGGTAACGGGGGGATAATTGGTGGATTAGTTGGGCACTTGAAGGTCTGCAGGCAATTGTCATATTGATTTTGGTTGGTGGTCGTTGGTCGGTCGCTGGAATGGGGTGGTGCTATGGGGGCTATGTTGTGTTTGGGCCACTTGACGAATATCAATGTCAATGCGAGCGTTTAAGTGGAAACTAGGTGAGACTCTAGCACGGTTCAGTTGGGTAACACAATCGATTCTGGGTCTTTGGGAAGCACAAAGGGTTGCTGGTCATACACAATCTTGTATGGCAGGGGATTCTCTAGGAACTGTTACCTAAAAACGAATAGGTTTTCATACATTTCTCATCCTCAGATTGTGGTGGCATGGTCACGGGACCTGGTGGCGCCATTACCATGATGAACATGATCGAGAATGCCACAGATGTGCGCCTCTTCGATTGCATTTGGATCATCAAGCCCGGCAACAATTACATGATGATGAAGACCCACATCTCACTGCGCGTGGACGACTTCTATGGAATGGCAGCGCGTTCAGAGCTCACCATACGCCAGGGCACCACCTCCGACGGCGTAGAGATTGAGAATGTGATGTGGCCAAACAACGGGCTGAGCAAGGAGAACCACATAGCCCCCATCCTCACTGGCTACTATATACGCCTACGAGGGGTCTTCGGGATGCCCTCCAAGCTAGCCATTGTCTACAGCGTTTTCAACTATTTGAGTGAGTACCACGAGAAATCCCTCCTTCTGATTGTTAATGTTTTTTGTGCCGCAGATTGCTATATTGGCTCCGAGTTTCTGTGCGGGAATAACCACTGCATCTCCATTCGGCTGCACTGCGACGGATTCGATCACTGCGGCGATGGAACTGATGAGCCGGAGACCTGCGAGGAGGACTGGGCTCATCTCCATCACGATCGTCGCTGGTACTCCCACAAGCCCAACTACTACTTTCCGAAGATGGACCAGTATCCGGATCTGAAGACAGCCACGGGCATCTTCATCATCAGCACATTGGGAATCTTTGGCGTCCTATCTGGCTGGATGGTGATCCTGTACAGGATGGGGGTAAGGGCGCGGCACCAGCGGGAGCTCCAGAGTCACTTGCAGACCATAAGCGAGCTCCTGGATCGCCAGGACGAGGATCGTACGCCCGACGAGCCACCCAGCTACGAGGCCCCGCCCGATTACGAGGAGGTAATCAAAATAGGGATGCAACAGGAGCTGCGCGAGCCGCGGCGACAGCGTCGTCCCCGTCGCCAGCACCGGGACCGAAGCTGCAATCGCGCTCCCAGCAACTGCACAATGCAGTCCGTGCTACCGTTGCAACGTAGCTGCAGCCTGGACAGGGATCAGGATCAGCCCAGCACTTCCGCGGCGGCCATGACCCATGCCGTGGCCGCCACGGATACCACGCAGGATGCAGAGCAGAGCCAGCAGATGGCACAGAGGGTGCTTTTGGCCACGGCCATTTGTGGTAGGTGATCCGATCCCCAGAGACACCTCCCTTGCAGTGGCTAATTTACCCACAGAATCCAAATTGCAGGCTCTGCAGGCGCGTCTGGCCCGGCAGCAGCAGCGGACCCACGCTCAGCCACGCACCAATCCGTGGGGATTTCAACGGGCCCGCCACCGCTATCCGATGGGCGTGAACTACCCGCAGCCGGTGGGGGAGCGGAGGCGCAGCCAACGACGCCCAACAGTGCGGCGGACGACGGCACCGACGGCGCCTTTCGAGACGGAGATGACTCTCTCAACATATCACTCACTCTAGGCCTGCCCTCCACCACGCTCGGCAGTCCTCTTACCTCCGCCCAGAATCCGAATCAATATCAGAACCAGGAACAGACCCAGGTGAGCAACTGCACCGAGCACACGTATCTGAAGCGCTCCTGGCTGCTGGTGCATCAGACGCCGCATGGGCCGAGCTATCGCGTGCAACGACTGCGGCACACCTTCTCCTCGCCCGAGGCGTTCACGGCTGCCCACGAGCTGCATCTGCCGTACCCGGACTTTCTCAGCTACGGCACCAATATGCCGCACGAACGTAGCAGCAGCAACTTTGGCTCCGAGCTCTCCCGCGATCCCTCCAGCTACAGCATCGGGAAACGGGCCCGCCTTGGAGCAGCAGGAGATCAGAGTGAATCTCAGACGGTGACACCGGATGTGGATTGCTCCAATCAGACACTGCAGTCCCCCATGACGGAGCAAACGATGCCCCCCACTCAGAGCGAGAGCGAGAGTGAGGCAGAGCAGCATGTGTCCTGCTTTGGAACCGTCTCCCAGCGGCCCAAGCGACGACGTGGCCATGTGAGAAGTCGATCTTTTAGCAATGCTCGTGGTGCCGGCAGACGCCGTCTCATCCAGCGCAGTTCGTCGGCCGATCTCCTGATGAACTATGCGGCCATGGCGGTGTCCACTCCTCAGAAGCGAAGCGAAGGAATACAGCGTTTGTTCTTCATATAAAAAGAGGATGATGGGAAGGTTTATAGAAATGGAACGATAGTATTATGTCCCTGGCGTGATTCTGGGTGGGATCTGGTGGGAATGATGATATATGTATATGTATATGTACTTGTAGTGGTCCAAATCCACGTGTGAATAAAGGATCACACAGGAAGTTAGCATTTTACTTGATATTTTATTCATTTATAGCGTTAGACGTGTAGCTTCGGCCAGTGCTTGTCAAACTGTGTGTGGGCCACAGTTTGATATTATCTGGGGACTTTTGGGGTGCCTTAAAGGTGCAAAATAACCATAAAAATCGAATTCTCGCATATATATCGTAGAAATCAAAAAAATTCACACTTGTATGTATGTATACTATATATGTGTGTATATATAGACGAATATGATAAATAATACCAAGGCGTGTAGTCAATTCTGTGGAGGTGCCTGCTAGCCAGGATCCACGATCCATACATATCCCTATATATTTTCCGATTTCCTACTGCTACTGCTACTGCTGCAGCTGCTGCTTGAGATTCTCGGCCAGCGATTTGCCCGTCTCCAGCGGAACCACAATGTTCCTCAGGCTGTCGATGCTGTTCCGCAGCTTGGTGGCCTGAAATTTGCTGGGCAGCTTCGGTGATCCACCCACCGAGGCAAATGCAAATGTCTTGTACTCCTGATCCAGTGCAGGGCAGCAATCCAGAGTCAAGTATGATAAGAGGTTCTTTAAATATATCGTACATATATGTATATACATAAGGGTTTTATTTGCAGCCGCAAAAATATCAATACTATTAAAAAGAAGAAAAAACAAGGTTTAAACAGAAACAGCAGATAAGCGTAAGCGGGGGGTCAGTGCTTCGATATAGTCAACAGATATGGCTACAAAGTAAGATTCTTCAAAAGTGTGCGTATGTGTTATGGGGTGTGTGCCATAAATTAAACATGAAACAGGCAATGCGAAAGGGTATTCCCAATGGTATCCCCCGAGAGATAAATACCAGGAGAACATCCCAACTTAAAGATTCAAGAAATTATACATGAACTAAATTATACATTAAAAACTGGTGACGCTCCAGCGCTCGTCCTGTCATGGAGGGATCTCTGTCTGTGTGATCCTTATGTTACCTGATTGCCGCTGGGCGAACTGGCCTCGCTGAGAGTGGTCGGTGGCTGGCCCATGTACGACTGGAATGTGGGCGTGGGTCCGCCACTGCCATTGTCCCGATTACCGCTTCGGGTGGTCACCTTCTCCTGCAGCGTGTTGAAGGTCTTAGAGAGCCACGGCTGCCAGCTATTCCGATTGGTCTGCAGCTCGCTGAGTGTGTTGTTGAGCTGATGGTTTAGATCCTGGTTCTTGCACTCGGCCTCCACCTGCGCCAGCTTCGCCTGGGCCAGCTCCAGTTCCAGTTCGCGTATGCGCTGGGAGGCGGCATTGAGTGGATCCAATGGCCCCAGAGGCGGCTCATTTGCATTGCGCATGGCATCCGTTTGCCGGTTGGAGCGGCCTTCGCCGGACTTGGCATTATCGTTGCCGAATCCATCGATCTGTTGCAGGCAATGCTGGCACTTGGAAACCGTTTGCTGGATCGAAAGGATTCCATTAATTAGATATTTTGCGATACATTATCAGAGACTCACCATGACCTTGCTCAACGTCTCACTGAGCGTGTTCATGTCCTGCTCCTGACGCTGGATGATCTGCTTGTACTCCTGTATGATGCCGGTGTGCTTCTTCTCCTTATCGACGGCCCGCTCATTGGCCACGGTCAGCTGTTGGGTCACCGTATCTATCTCCGCCTGAAGCTTGCGGCGTTCCTCGCCGAATCGGTTCTCATAGATCTGCGCCTCCTTCTCCAGGCGCTCTTTGTGCTGCTTCTTAAGCAAGAACTCCTCCTCATACTGCTTAAGTTTCTTGATCTTCCTCTCGCACGACTGCTTCATCACTTTGCGCGCCTGACTGGAGCTGCGACACTTCTTGGGGAGCGTTACCCTGAAGTACTTGAGTATGCCCTCGAAATCCAGCTGGCGCAGGTCGGACTCACAGATTGACAGCAGTGTCACAGCCACCTGGAAGAGCACAGGCAAGCCGTCCAGTAGGAATACGTCCAGTACGTGAAATACAAAGCAGAGCGGAAAGCGAGCCGTGTACAGAGTGAGGAACCATTGGGAGGCGTACATGTGCGTCTCAATGCCGCAGGCGGTGAAATGCTCATGCAGTTTGGGTAGCTGATCCTTGATGAGCCGCTCCAGTTGATACAGCCGCAGATACAAAACCTCAAACCCTGCCTTGTAGAGATCGCGAAGCCCATAGTCATACATTAGTGCCACCAAGACACAAAAGGCATCTTCCTCGGGCATCTGGGAGAACCAATGATTATTGATTGCTTTTCGATTGCTTTCCCTATTTTCATAAATTACTCACATGAAGCAGCAGACTGGCTGCTATGAAGCTGAGGCCCTGGCAATAGCCAACCTCGCTGTCATGGACAGCATATGCCTTGGACACCTTGAAGAGCGCATCCTGACCAGAACCGCCGGTTTCCTTGAAGCATTTGTGCGCCGGAAAAGTGCGATGTATATCCCGCTGGATGACTGTCTCGCATTTGGTTTCCTATAAGAGATTTACAATTGAATTTACTCCTTTTATAGGCTCGAAAACTACTAACTTTGGTGATCAGGATCTTGTACATGTCGTTCATCTCCACTTTGCCCTCGACACTGGCCAGTTTCTGCCAGATCTTCTCACGCAATGCCTCTGGGACACCGAGACGCACAAGGGGAGCCAGATTCTTGGGCCTCTTCTCGCTGTCCCATTCCCGCAAAATGGGATCCCATTCATCGAGTGTATTCTGCGAGCAGTCCTTGGATACTTCGCCAGTGCCACTCAGGAGCGGCTCATCGCCATCACTGCTGTAGTCTGTGGGGCAATCATCCTCGATTGAGGCAATGGACGTGCTGCGCACAATGCGCGAAAGATTGTTCATGCCCATCTTAAGCAGGGACGAGGATGCTGCTTGCTGGCCCGGGTGATCCGTGATCTCCTCCGAGGGATCTATGCTGTTCACCTTCCAATTGAGCTCATCGGTGCGCTTGAGATGCAAGTAGAAGCGCAGCGTCATTGGGCGTTTAGACATGAAGTGATCCATGATGCGCATCTCACTGGCCGACTGTATGGTCACTGGGGTTTCAATCACGAACCGGACTGGCTCCTGGATGCCACGCATCACAATGTCCACGGCCACGGTAAGATTGGTTTTGGACGATTCCAGATTCAGCTGCTCGAAGGCCTTCTCCTGGGCCTTCCACTCGGCTCGTATAGCATAGGGCAGGCAAGAATTTAGCGCAAGGGCATTCTCGGACTCTGCCGGTGCTGCTCCTCCTCCTCCAGTTGCTGCTGCTGTTGCTCCAGCTGCTGGTACTCCTGGCGCTGTCACGTAGCCCATGTTGAGCAGATCAATGAGATGCATATCCTTCTGGACCACCAGTTTGCCTGGGGCCACGAGCACACCAAAGCAGCGCTCAATGTACAGGGGCTGGAGTACGTTGGAGGGCGTTTGCTTTACGGTAATGCAGACTTCTTTATCCGTGTTGGCTCGCAGCTTGAAGCAGCCCCGATCCCGGGGGACTGCAGCATAGGAGTTCTTGGCCACCTTCTCGCGTATCTCCAGGGAGACGATGAACTCGTAGCCAGCCGTGTTAAGGGGATTACCGCTCACATCCGACGTCACAGAGTTGGCCATGTCCACGGCCGATGTGAGGCTGCAGCTCATGCTGGGCGGATACGTCTGGAATGCTTTCTGGAAGCAGGCTGGAAACAGAGTAATGCAAATCAGTAAATGAGATCATGCCAAAAACCGTGCTGATGACGATGATTTGATCTTACTCACCGCTCACTTGATTTACCGCCTCGGGTATATGGCAACGGAACACATGGCATTGAAAAGGGCATCTCCGTGCAGCCAGGTAAAGGCAAAGCAACCATTCTCCGCCGTATCCACGGGACCGCGATAGTATAAAATAATGCTGGATATCTCGTAGGTAGCTATAATCGTATTGCTCTCCGCGTCATGGAGGCTGTAAAGTGATGCGAGCGAAATACCCAGCTTGAATGAATCACATTTGGGGAAAATTCTTTTTCTACTCACACGACCAGACCATCAGAGCAGATGGGAATGCTCACAGTAATCTTGAGTCCCACGGACTTTGAGCCACTGTTCAGCTCGTTCATAATGCGGTAGACATCTGTCTCGGATTTGGGTGCATTGATGTTTGCGGCACCCAGGTAGGTCACACCCGAGAAAATGGTACATCCCTGATCGATCTCTGAAACTGATACAATAGATTTATATATGTAAAGTAGAGCATTGTCTATGTGGCACAAAAAACTCACCCTCTTCGTCGGTTGTATCGCCCTTCTCCGGCTTCATGGCATCCTGCTTCTCCTCCACGCAGGCGGGACTCGCATCAATGCAGTCATAGAACACAGAATGGCCAACGCGATTGTGTGCATCGGAGTGGGAGGCATCGTCCACAGCCTCCTCGCTCTTGGGCGTAAAAATATTGCAGGGGAAACGCATCTCGGGGTCTGTGCCAGTGACAGTGACAGTGCCAGTTAATGGCAGTGTCAGAGACTTTTGCTGATGATTCGGGACTCGCTGGGTCGTAGTCTTATCGCCGGCAGCTGCAAAATTTAAATGTTAATTGACAATTACGAGGAAAGTGCGCAAGTCGAGAAGCAATAATTGAACTGAATTTATTGAAAGTGTTATGTGTTATGTGCTATGGGGTTTACAGAACGTTTGTTTGTTATTTGTTGCCATGACACCCTCTACCATCGGCGTACCACAGCTTGCATAGATAAGATTGCAGCTGGCTGGCATTACTGACTATCGACTCGCTTACATTTCAATTCCAATTTGGAACGCGCTCTGCTAGCGTGTGTGCACAGCTGTCGGAGCGGACCGTGTCTGGCAGACTGGGAATTTCTATGCTTTCAGTTCTCGCTGTACTTACCTACACCTCGCTCCAGCTCCAGGTCCCGCAGGGCGTCCGTCATCTCGTGCTGAATATCGCTCAAGTTGCGATTGTGTGCCATGTCCAGCGTGGGGGATCGATCACCACCTCCCTCGGGAGAGGAGAGCGCCAAGGCACTCAGCGAGGTGGGCGGCTTGCCTGCGCCTAGTTGGCGCTCCTTTGGCTCCTGGGCCACAGCTCGCTTTGACGGCTCCGTGGGACTGGCGACATTGCTGTCGGTGACTATTTCGTATTCCCCGCTGGTCGTTATCGAGGACTCCGAGGACTTTGTGCTGAGATTATCATCCATTGTGTCCGCTCAAGGTTGCCGTAGGGCCGAGAGTTTTCTTCGCTTGCCTTTGTGTGTGTGTGTCTGTTTGTGTGGAGTCTTCGTCTGCGTTTCTTTATTTGCAGTCTGCAGCGCAACTTAGGAAATGCGCATTTTCAAGCAGGTACACAAATCAATTTCTATTTCTGCTCCAAGGGCAACATTCCATTCGCTTTCGTTCGCTATCAATTAGGTTTGTTTAATTTTCAACGGAGTAACATCCATTCCATTGTGTCGCTTGGGCCACCGCGTAAATCGATGACGAATCGGAACGGTTTGGGGGCGTTGATTGCGTTGCATATATATGCGCATGTATGTGCCACAAGACCTACTTCTGTGTGTTCGTGGGGTGGCGCCTGACGGGGTCAACAGTTTGCTACCGTCGCGGATGTGATCGGCACCCTTTGCATATAGATTTTTCGTTAGCCAATGCCAGACTCCTCTACACGCCACTACACAGATGACTTTTTGGTATACTCGTCTTTCTGAATGACACTACAGCTTCAGTGGATCCCTCACACCCTCTATTACTATAGTTTTGCGTTGATTTTAATGATTTTTCTGCAGTTTTCTCAACTGTTTTGTTTACATATTTCCCTCTTAGTACTGGACAACTTCCAAATAGTGCTGCAAATATATCGCAGCAGTATCGATACTATCGATATAATCAGAGCTGCATATCGATACGCATCTCAGAAATGTGTGCACTATTTTCCAGCACTGCTTGACAGCACTACCGCGCGTGGAGGAAAAAACGTGCGTGATTTAGATTACAGTAAGATTTTAAAAATTATTTATAAGTTCCGGGTATTTGTCTGACTCAATTAACTAAAACGCGATGTGGCCGCGATTTGGCATCAAGATTGGCAACAGCACCCTCTGCATTGCTTACGTAAAGGCCGATGGCAAGGCTGAAGTCATCGCGAACAAGCAGGGCGATCGTGTCTCGCAAGCGTGTTTGCTGTGGGACGGCGACTCCGAAATTGAGTGCGGTCTGACGGCCAAACAGAAGATGGCCACACGTCCCAAACAGGCGGTGGCACACAGCTTCCAGCTGCTACAGCCAAAGGAGCACTTAACCGAGGAGATTTTTTCCAATGCCCTGAAGGATATTCCCTGCGACTTTGACAAGGATGAGCTCGTGTTTCGAATGGAGCACGCGGTGCCCTCTGACAAGGAAGACCAAGATGACCAAATTGTGACCAAAGAGCTGAGTGCCTACCAGGTCACGATGGAGCTGCTGCGCGCCGAACTGGAGTTGGCCCATCAATATCATACTGATGCGGATCAGGCTCCCATTGCCGTGATATCCATACCCAGCTACTATCCCGCAGAGGCCTTCAAGCTGCTCTCAGACGCTGCTGAAACTGCCGGCTTCCACGTGGCTCAGATTATAGCCGAGCCCACGGCGGCCGTCTTGGGCTATAACATTGGCGAGGATGAGCTGCAGGCTCGCCAGCATGTTCTGACCATCAAGTGCGGTGGACTGTATAGCGATTTCGCCCTGTTTGCCGTACAGAATGGTTTCTTCATCGAGCTGGCCACGTTTGGCCCGTTCGCCATCGGTGGCCGCCAGTTCACCGAGGCCTTGGTGCAGTTCATCTGCGAGGAGTTCAAAAGGAAGTACAAATTAGATCCGCACGAATCGCGTCGATCGCTCGCCAAAATCCGCACAGCAGCCGCCAACTGCAAGCATACCCTGACAACGATGCCCTCCACTCAACTGTACATCGACTCCCTGATGGACGGCGTGGACTTCAACGCCCAGATGTCGCGTGCCCGCTTCGAGAGCCTCATTCAGCCGGTGATCAACAACCTAATGCAACAGCTGGGCGAATGTATCGAACAGGCCCAGCAAAAGCGTCCAGAGCTGAAGCGCGTCGACCATATTGTCCTGCTCGGCGCCACCATGCAGATCCCCAAGCTTCAGGCGGCTGTGGCCTCTCGCTTCCCCGACGCCAAGCTCCACAACAGCCACTCGGCGGATGAAGTGGTGGCCATTGGTTGTGCCCGTCAGGCTGTCTGCCTACTTGATCCCCTCGAGCAGCAGCTGCAGAAGGCCGACGACTGTGTTCTTGTCGAGGATGATCTGTACATTTGGCACGGAGACGATGAGGCAAACGCCACATTGGTCCTGGGAAAGGGCAGCGTATTGCCACAAAAAATCAGAATAACTCTGCCACAGTCGAGCGAGGCCGGCGATGGCCCGAATGAGCTATCCTTGTTCAAGATACGAGCTGGGGACAAGGAGATATTGGCCAGCCTCCCTGGCCCCGCGGCCGCAGAGGACGGACTGTTTCAACTGGAGGTTGAGGTCAACTGGAATGACAAGGACGGAAATGTGGTTCCGCAGGTGCGGCTGAGTTGTATGTGAAAAAAGAGAGAGAGAGAGAGAGAGCTCACATGCAATCGTTTAGTCTATTTATTGTTGGTAGCCTAATCATAATAATACATAAATAAAAGTAACATCAAAAGCCGCAATCAAATCAATTCTTTATTCAGAACTGCAAGACGTTTGTGCGTTCCTTGTTGCTGCGTTCCAGCTTTCGCAGGAACTCCTCAAACACCACCACGCCCTTGAACATGCTGGTCTTCTTGTGGTCTTTGATGCGACTCTTGTCCTCTGGGGCCTCCATATAGCTCTTGGTCTTGTCATCGTAGGCATTGATCTCGTGCAGCAGCTGGGTGATGGTGGGCACCGTGGTGGGATCGAACTTGGCCACGGCATTGACGCTGAATGGCACACAGACCTTGCCCGTGGCTGGATGTATGCAGAATGGAGATTTCAGCAAATGGTTGAATCCCCTGGTCACGTTGATGTCCAGGCGCGGATAGAGCAGGCACAGCTGCACCTCCTGGACAATGTTTTTCAGCTTGCGACTCCACACGTTGGCCGTCGAGGTCCGCATGGAATTGGAATACTTGACGAAGCTCTCCCAAATCAACCTTGAGTGGGCTCCATCCTCGTGGCTTTTTTGCAGATAGCCCTCGAACTCAGTGCGGGCTCCGTCGTCGTGGATCATGTGCAGCAGCTTATTGACACCCTTGGGCGTGCCAAAGAGATTCTGATCTTCGATAATAATCTCCTCAAACAGAGGCTCAATGATCTTCAAGGCACGCTTGAAGCTGTGATGTGAACGATCTCCTAGCTGACATCTCGGCGAGTTGCTGCCCATAAAATTTACGTAGCTTACAATATTCAAATACTCAGCCACGGCATAGCGTCCGCGGCCGTCCAAATGACGTGCCTGATGATCACACACCCAGCAATGGATGCCACGACGCCCAGAGAAGACCCACAATATGTGCTCGAAGCCAAAATCCTCGCGCAGTGCGGGATCCAAGACGCGTGCCGCCAGTACCATGAATTTCCAACACTTGAGGCACACCTCGGCACCCGAGCAACAGGTTCGGACCTCGTCATAGTCCGTCATATCGATATCGAAGACTAACTCGCGTTGCACGGGCGTCAGACCGCCCGGAACTATGCGAAAGTTCGTTGGCCTGGTGTGCATCACGGGTCCAATGTCGATTTTGTACGGATTTCGCGAGCAAATCTCCTTTTCCAGCTCTGCCTGGGTTTCGAAGCAGAGGTAACGAATGTAGATGTCATCGTGAAGGGTAAAGGATATCTCGCGGTTACAGAAGACGCCATCCTCAGCTACGGAATACGGATTAGGGGATTGCTAAGTTCTTGAGCTGGCGTTTTAGAGGGGGGTGCACTTACAGAGTCCGTAGGATAGCCAGCGATAGAAAGGCTGATGCGGAAAGAGACGCCTGTAGTAAACGGGCAGCATGTCCGGCAGAATCGTGGGATCAAATGCAGGCACTACCGTCTGCTGGGGCACAGGAGTTTCCAGATCTGTGGCTTGTTTTGGCATTCTAATCGACTGCAAGAATTAAGAGCGATGGTTAAATCTGACTTATAAAGTTATAAGTTATCATATATTATAATAAAAGAAACTCAAATGCCATCAAATGTTCTTGTCGAAACCTTATAATTATATATTATGTATATTTTTTTTGCTGATTTTTTGTTTCTTTTTCAAAGAGAAATACACGGGTTTGAGCTTAAAAGTATTGAAATATTTTAACGACATGCAATTGTTAAAAGTACGAGGCTACTTAATTGTCAGTTTATGCGTCGAATAGAATCGATTTAACACAATGGAATACCGCAGTATGAACGTGGTCAGAGATGATGAGTCGTCTGAAGAGTTTTGCTTATGCTACAATAGAAATTTTATATATATTATGTGTCTATATATATGCATATTACTATATACTCGTATGTATATTGTATGTATCTAGCTTATGCCTAGGTTAGATCATTGTTGTAGCTTATAGATTAGAACACGAGACGATAAGACATCCCTTCCACAAAGCATCACAGAGCCCGCATCCATGTAGCATTGACGACCGTGTGACCTGATCGGTCTTTCTGCTCTAGGCCACGGTCAGACGAATGTCCTGCATTTTGTGCTGCTGCCAGGAGTGGGCGGGCTGCCGGGGCGGCGCTGTGTTGTAGAGCGTCACAGAGGCAATATGATTGTTGGGCATCACTTCGAATATAAGATCTTGATAGCCGTAGCAAAAGGTGGAGCCAAAGGGATTCGCCGTGTTCGTTGAGCTGGCACGATGCAACACCACTGGTCGCTCCGATGTAGACAACGAGCCACTGATCTCGTCCCATTTGGTGTAGGCAGTTATATTCACATAGTCTTGCTTTGAGGGCGTCATCAGATCGAGGTTATCACTGTGCGGGTGGTCCGTCTGCAGCTGGAACTGGAACTCGCAGCGATGGTACATGTTGAAATTGAAGTGGCCCGGATAGTTTGTGTGCAGAATGAACTTCTTGCAGGTCTGTGTGCGAGCGTCGAAGAGAACATCGATGCCCAACGTGAAGTAGTTGAAAAATATGTCGCTGCGCTTGCTCTGCGCCTGTCGATTCACGCTCGAACTGTGTATCTTCATCTTGTCCTCGCTCTTGAAGAATATGCGGTTGGGGGCACCAAGATTGGTGGCCACATCCTCGCAGCTGTCTCCAAAGAGCAGTTCGCGTGTGAAGCACTGCCGACGTGGCTCCAAGGCACGACCAGAACCCTCCGTGAAGAGATTCAGCTTGAGGCCTTTGGTGTGGCCATAGGAAGTGCGAAGAACTGTGGCCGATTCCAGATACATTTGTCTATGGTAGCAGCCCAAGGGCAGTGCAGGAGCACGGTTCTCCGCGACATTGCTGCCAGCGTAGAGAGACATCTTGGAGACGACCGGCGAGGCTCCGTTCAGGAAGACCAAGGAGCCAAGACCATGGCCATATCCAGAGTGCAGTTTGCTATCTACAGGGAAGTAAAAGCTGAGTCCTCTGAAGTGCAGGGCAAAGAGTTGCTTGGCTGCATCATACACTCCCGGATGGGTGGCTCCGAACGAATGCTCGATCTGTTCTATACTGGGCAACACCTCGGGCGAGTTGAAGTAGACGCCTCCGTATTTCAGCTTCACCAGCTTCATGTTGAACACCTCTATTGTCTTCAGACGCTGCACAACGGGATCGAAGATCAAGCGCACACCATCCTGTGGCAGATTGATGATTATGTCCACGCCCAGTGGATTTGTATCCGAATATAGCACCTGGACACCTTTGATGATCCCCACCTGCGACTGTATGATGGAGATGGCCTGCGAGAAGTGCATGCCCAGGACAAACTCCCAGGCATCGCAGCTCATCGAGTTCTCGGGCACAATCTCAAGTTCGAGCATTCTTCTCTACAAATTGGACGGACGGATTTTTTAATATCACGGATGGTTTTTTTGTTTGCAAATCGCCACCTTACTGACCTTGATATGTGAAATCAGCTGCTGTTGCTGCTGCCCCACGAATATATACGCAATTTGTTGCTGGTGGGGTCGCGACAAAGTATTTTTTGAGCTATTTGTCCGCTGTTGCCGTTTTAGATTTTCAATATAATTGTTTGATCTTGAATTTCGCTTGTTTGCGGGGGTGACGCCTTGGAATTCTTACTCGCAATTACGCAATGTAGACCGAAATTAATAGTTTTTAGATGCTTGGGTTTTGCTGACGAACTTAAGTGTATGTTTAGGCGTAATGTTTTCTTCTAAAAACGGACAAAGGCGAAATGCGCAGCAGAAAAAATGAGATAATAACAAAGTGCTGGCGTTGCCGGACTTCCATGGGCAGCTGTTTTGCCAAATTGCAAAATAACAAATTACGCCTCAAAATAATTTTAAACTTATGACTAACTACTTCATTGCAAGACTTAGCATCTAAACTTATACTAGGTTGTTTGAGATAGATTAATTTAAGACAATTTTTTTTAAGTCTTGTTTTTTCTGCAGTGTGGCAGCGCCACAAACGTACCCAACAGCTGTTGCAGTATTTTCGCGCGCTTTTCTCGCAGTCCACGACGAGTAAGTTCTTACCTTTTTTTTAGTTTTAATGGAAAGTTTTAAAATAACCAGCAGTTTTCCGTGGTTTAGTACACTCTCGTGCTTTAATTAAAAGTCTTTGAATGTTTATAGAAGTGCTTAATCGGTTGAAATTCGGTTCTAAGTTTCCGCCAATTGGTTCCCGTCCGCGCAAACAAAATTATTTTTCTGAGACTAACCACACTGTTCGTGTAGCATTTACCAATACTGTACAAACATTTGGCGGAAAGGTATGTATTTCTTGCTTACAGCCCATTATTCGCTTAATACTAGTATACAGTCTGTATAAAACCATTGCATGCAAACAATCCTCAACAATTATACACTTTGGACACCATCCTTCGCACATTGAACACCACAAATGGTGCAGCAGAAGCTGGCATCAGTTAGAACATTAGCGCTTATACAATAATAACAATAGATATGACCACAGCCCATATGATGGGGAAGCGTGGGACGTTCACCGCAATAGGTGCACGTTGTGCCCACCATCATCTTTGGTGCTAGAAGCTCTTTGGTGTCCACCTCCCGCCGCCGGGCGCCAAATTGCTGCCCAGAAGTCCAAGACTTGAGCAGCCTTTGTAGTTTTCGGAAGTTAATGATGGGCAAAACTAGACCCAGGATTTCCTGAAAAAGCATTGCAGAATTACATAGATGAAACCATAAATCTCCCACCAAAATACTCACCATAAATCCACCCCAGAGCAACTCACGAGTCAGGTATTTGTATCCAATATCGCGTCGCTGGTTATTTCGCAAACTAATATAGTCCAGACCCAGAAAATAGTCGATTAAAGTGGGTTTCCGTCCTGTCTTGAGGAACCGAAAGTAGTTGAGAATGTTCAGAACCAGGGCGCTGTTCTCCGCCCACGCTATGGCCTGGCTAAACCACTCCACGCGCCGTGCGAGCCTTCGCTCCTCCCAGCTCTTCACATAGCCGGGCAGGACGGTCAGGGCGAAATGGAGGACCAGCCTGGAAACAGTAAGCTTCTCAGCATCATAGGCTAGGACAAGTAGTTGCTGGCCAAATGTGGAGCATCGTTTGCCAACGGATCCAAACCAAATCGCAGATTGTATGAGCAAATCGAGTTCTGGTTGAAATTTGATGAATAGCACGGGCTAAGGGAGAGTGCGGTTTTGAAGGTGTTCCACGGAATATGTAAGTACAAATATAGTACCCACCGATATGGCCTGAAGGTTCTCCAGCAGATTATCGCGTATAAGTCGGGCAATATCCTTGTTAAGAGAAATTGCGTCTATCTGGAAGGGAACCAGTATTGATTCGTTGCCTCTTTAGATTGATAATATGACTTACTTGGTTCACCCGCGGCACATACTTATTTTTCTCCAGCATTTTGTTTATTTTGCGGTGTTTTGGCTACGCTTTCATTGATAATGTTTCTTTGGACTTTATACTTTTTTATACGCTTGCAGCGGTTCAGCTCACACACCTTGCATGTTTTTATACCTTTTTTTAGTATTTTCCAATATTTTCCAGTATTTTTTAAGGCGGTATTTGCGGTATATCGGTATATAATGGTATATTTTGTCAATTTCATCAATCTATTAAATTTCATTTTCAACGTTATATAGAAATCCAATAAATGCAATTATTAAAATTAAGCCAATCACGTAGGAAATTGATTCATCACTCGTATAAAATTATGTGGGCAGGGCTGAGAATTCTATCTAGCTAGTAATATTCCACGGAAGATCAAAAACGAGGAATATTTTCCGAATCCGTTTACAGGACGTCGGCCAGGGGGGTGCCGGGGTGCCGAGGGGGGCGCTGGTGCAGCCGAACAGCTGTTTTCGTCGACACGTGGCGTTCAAAAGGAAAATTCCTGTGCAGAGTGGACAACGCCGAGGGCGCGCATCCTGGAAGGAGTGGACAGCCGGACAGAAGGTCGCCCCACGAATCCCCTAACGGATCATTCCTACGCCGGATCCGAGCTATAATCATGGCCGGGAGCTCAGATTCGATTGGAGACGACGACTGGATGGCAACAAGTACTGGTTGGCATCTGGTCACCGGCGTCTTCAGGATTCTGGCGCCTGGTACCAACAGAAATCAGCAGAAGGCAAAATTGAATGCAAACAAGTACGCACACCCAAACACAGTGGGACCGTAGACAAGAGAAAGACGGGCACAAATGGCACACTACCGACTACAGCAAAGAAGGAGTACGAACCATAGCCTGATGCAGACAACGGCAGGAAAACGCACATGGCCCGGGACAGCCCCGCGAAACCCCCAGGGCCTAAAACCAACAGAGCAGGCCACAACCAACCTAATTTATGAAGACAATCAACTCATGGGCCGGGCCAGGATTGGAAAACAGGTAATGGAAGTGGTCATCGACACAGGGGCCACAAGAAGCATGGTCAACGAAGAGACGGCCCGAAAGCTGAGGAACGAAGGAATAGAAGGAAAGGAAGAAAAGTTAATACGGCTAGCAGATGGAACCATACGGAGGACAAAAAGCAAATTCCAGACAGAGGTAGAACTAGGAGGACGAGAAACCACGCAATCGTTCCTAATAATGGCAGGAGGACCAGAAATACCAATACTGGGAATGGGCTTTCTAAGAGACGCAGGCGCAACAATAACGTGTGGAGAGGTAACAGCAGTAATCAGCGGAAAAAGAAACACTGGGGAAGAAGAAGAGCAAGGCTTTGACATCGTAGACCTTGGGCCCGAACAGACACTAGAGCCGGAAGAGCGACCTAACCAGAAACAGCAACAGTACGCACCAGAAACCGGAACCATCCCACCGGACTGGGAGGTGCCACCAGGCTGCCAGCTGTCAGAAAGACACATCGAACTGGTGATGCAGAAGCTAGCCGATTGGCCGAAGCACGCACAGCGGCGCTTCAAGATGTGGAAGGGAGCGGGCGCGGCCTGCTGGGTAAAGGTTGGCAGATCAGGCGACGTACGCATCGGCACTTGGTTCTCCTCGGAGCGTACCTGAGCCTTCGCAACATTCGCTAGTCCGGAGCGCACCCAAACCTCCTAACGTTACCTCTCCCGGAGTGCACTTGAACCTCCGCAACATTGGTCGCCACCCGGTGGGACGAACGCCATTGACCAGCACGCAGCGATCAGCCACGTGCGGTCGTTGACGACCTTGAAGGAAGACCGAAGACCACGATCCAGTATATTGCTTGACTCTAAAAATTAAATTTAATAGATTGAAGAAATTGTAAAAATATATCTGTATATGCCGATATCACCCTAATACTCTGCCCTTGATTCAGTTCTTTATTGATATATTTATAAGCAGTAGGCGCTGGAAAACGAAATAGACTGTGCAATTCGAAAACATTTTGGTTAAAATGATAATTTCCATATACATATGCGAGCTAATTAATTGTTAACCAACCATAAATATCGCAAACTCCTGTTTTTTGGACATTTAGGAAGTATTTTAATTCCACTTTTCAATTGCAGCTTATATAATTTCAATCAAAACAAAACGCACAACTCGTTTGCGATCCGGAAAATGTGTCTAACGATGTCTTGTAATCGTTTTTATTGCTCCAAACGCATAAACCAGTTGGCCAAGATGCAGACATTCGGTCATTCATTCCAAGAGTTGCTGCTCCGTAGTCCAAGAAAGCTCCCAAGTTCAATGATTGCCCCCGACTGGTAAAGTTATGGTCAGTAGTCGGGTTGGTTTTTGATTTTATAAAAAGTACATAATTCACACTTTATTACACAATTTACAATTCATTCGTTTGATCTCTGTAACAGATTTAACAAAAAGACATAAGTATACAATATAGATTACAGATTACAGATTACAGTCAAGTGATTGATTGATAAATTCGTCTGAGCAGGAGTGACTAAGGATCAGTTGAAAGCGGAAGATACACGTAGAAATTATTCGCTATCACAGAATAAAATACAATATATAGGTATGAGTAAAATGATTATGAAGTAGGCATGACCACAAGGGAAAAGTCTAGTGAAGATTGGGCCCCCTTTTGGGGCTTTGGGGCCTGTGGCATGTGTGTGCTGATGTCCTAATTACGAGATATGAAGCTGATTTCATGGTCGATCGTTGTGGATGCTGTTCTGTTGGCTGATGAGCAATTTGGCTAACTCTAGTGCAAAGTTAAACGTAGGTATTCTATGGGCCTGTTCTCGCCGGTCTCGTCTAGTAGTGATGCTCGTGCAGCTCCTCATGGTGGTGGACGGGGGCAGTCTTGTGGACGACGGCATTGAAGCCGTTATGTTTGTCGGCAGTGTAGTCCACGGTGCGGATGGAACCGTCGGGCTCAACCAGCGAGTATTGGCCCTTCACGGTGTCGCCATCGCGGGTCTCGTGCTGGGACTTGACATCGCCAGTGTGGAAGTCGTTGACTCCATACTTGAAGGCATACTTGGGCGGGGCCTATAATTGAAGGGAATACCATTAGAATACCATTAGCTACTCGGGACACCATCCAGGGTGCGGTGTCCTCCCACTCACGTAGTAATCCACATGCTCGTCCTCGTGCTCGTGGGTCTCATAGTGAGCTTGCTCTTGGTGTCCATGCTCCTCGCCCAGCGAGATGCGCTCGATCTGATGGTGCTGTCCGTACTCATGTATCGGCTCTGGCTCGTGGTGGGCCAGGTGCTCGTAGCCGTGGCTCTCATCGTAGTACTGGTGCTCCAGCGGATAGGCCAGACTCAGGCACAGAGCCGAGGCAAAGATCAGGTACTGCAATACAAGCGCATAATTAACAACTAAACGGAGATCTTTGCTAATTGTTTTTGTTCACATCAACATCAACATCAACATTTGCAACTGTTGCAATTGGTGGGGGGCGGTTTGTTGCCTGTCACTGTCCATGCAATGACTGCATTTACAAGTAATGCGCATATTTTAGCTTTTTTGTTAGTTGGTACCTTAATGAAGTGTTTGCTGTGGTTGACTTAAGCTATTGTTTAACTATTGCTGTGGTTTTCCTTGTGGTTTGGTTGAGGTTTTTTCCCTAAGACTCTCTACAAACGGGTGGAACTGGGGGTAATTGATCGGGAGTGCGTCTAAATGTGATGTTAAGGCTTGGCTTTCTTTTTCAAAATTACTACTCCTACAAGGATTAATCTTTATTATTTTTATTTCAGTCACTGATTGAATAATGAAGGGCTTACTCCTTCCATAAGATTTATATTTCCTGGCAAGGACTGTTTTAATAAAGTATATTCCTTTAAAGTGGTCTAAGGTCTAAGGTGGATGGTCTTCTCAAATGGAATTCCTAATCATTCTTTATTTGTCACACCACCAATTGAGATAAAACCGGAACCTAAGATCCTTTATTTCATATACCAATAAAAAAAATGGAAAAAAAATGCTTTTCACTTCTTTCACTTGATCTTTTAGATCTTTTTGGTATATACTTGAGGTTATACATATATGGTTACAGATCGTTGTGCACATTTGATATCCTTAATCCTTGGCTTCTGCTGTCGTTGCTCACCTTGAACGCCATTTTAATAATGTTTTTTGTAGGGTTCGTTTTTCGTTCGAGATCACAAAGGAAAAAAAATGTAACTTGAGACTGAGACTTTGCTGAGATGCCACGAGCTGCACGCAACGACTTTCCACAACTGAATAATGTGCTTGCAACGAAAATTCGCCGCTTTTATATGGTTAGGAAGAAAGTGAATCGACAGCAGTCGCAGTAGCAGCAGCAGCAGCAGCAGCAGCAGCAGTGGCAGCAGCAGTGGCAGCAGCGGTGGCTTAGGCAGCGAACCCGCAACGCCAGGTAAGCGGGCGGGGGGGCGCCTCAAATGTAAAACAGTTCAGTTTTTCAGTTTTTCTTTTTGGTTCGCTTTGTTTGCCATTGTTTGGGATCCGATGTTGGATGTTTGTTGGACTGTTGCAGCGTGGTGCAGGACTCTTTGTGTGTCATTAGTGACGCATTCACTGGCTGTGGCACCGCTTCGATGGCGTTGATAAGTCGTCATAGGGGGGAACTTGCAACATCGCTGACAGCCAGCCTGACGTTGAAATGGTTTGTTAATAATATTTTTGGTTAGCGCTCCGCTTATTTGCATCGATCCCACCAAACCCCTACCCCCCATTTTCCGGTGGTACCCTCATTGAACGCAGTTTGACCCAAATATTCGATTAGATGATTTTTCGTGGCTGCTGCTGGGCAAGTTTTATCGGGGCAACCTTCTATTACGGACAGCCTCCGGTTGATCATTCACTTTTAATGCGCTAATTTTCGTAAAATCGTAATTCGTAAATGGGAAAATGGTAAAATGGTAAAATGGTAGTATCCAAATTGAATTGGCTCTGCAGGCCGGCCCGGCACTTGGCCCAATAAAAGGCCATTATGTAATATTTAATTGTGGGACATAAACAGAAGTTTTTCTCCGTGTAGCTGCAAGCAGCGTTTGGGGGTCTTACATGCACGGCGCGGACTGTACTTCAATTCAAAGTTAAGTGCCACAATTGCAGTGGGAAATTAACCAATTTTTGGTCTTTCGTCAATCTTCCATTTGGCTCAAAGCTAATTACGCATCGGAGCGTGGATTTTTGGTCGCTTGGGGGATTCTGATTTCAAGGGTTTTCGTTTGTTGCTCAGACATTTGTTGTCGTTTTGTTAATCGGATCTTTAAAGGAAATATAAATTCAGTTCTGAAGTTCTGAAACTGCAGCAGTTTTTCCTTCTTGAGTGACCTTTTTAAAAACCCACATAAACCTATTGCCATTATCCTAATCCAGTTCATCGGCAGCTTATTGGCCAATATCTTAAGGAAATATTTGGATTTCATTTCTGGGACTTTATCCACTTTGCATAGCTTCAATTCTCAGGCTCTCCATGGATCCGATCGCATCGATTCAAATCGATGCACAGCGAAATGAATCGCAACGAATGACATCAGGTTGATGTACTCTTAAAGACAGACACAGTTTTAATTGCTATATTATGGTCGACAACGTTTGACAACATTGCGAGACATGAGAAACTGAAAAGCGACGAATAAAAAGAAACATTTTTCATGATGATTACCAATCCGCCAATCCGCCAGTGCGCCAGTACGTGTAAATCCCGAAAGCAGCACAAGAAATATGGCAAATAAAATAAATGCTTAATTATGGCCCACGATTTGGGGTCTACGTCTCCTGTTTTTTTTTTTTTTTTTTGTGTGGATCGTTGCCGTTGCAGCAGGTGGAAAATATAACGCAAGTCAACATGCCACACTCGACTCGACTCGACTCGGAGCGGAGTTGAAGTCGTCGTCGTCGTCGTCGTCATGGCATACCAAGGCACATAGGAGGCATTTGGCAATTCGTCGAATGCAATGCTGATACAATTTTCAGGCTGCTTCAGTTTGAGGATTGATTTTGGATTTAATTTTTGGCATCAGGGTACATTGAACAAAGGAGGAAGTTTGGGGTGTCTAAAGCTAGAATGTGATACTAAAATATTAACATTTTAATTCATTTTTCTTTAATAAGAGTACATTTGATTCTATACATTGATCTTTATTAAATTATATTGAAGTGTATCCAACATTCGTTGATTCGCTTTTGGTCGATTTTGTTGCCAGTTATCGCCTCAAATATTTTTTGATATGTATTTTTTTCTTAGTTTGTTGTCGTCGTAATCGCCCACTAAATTTCATTTTGTTTGCTCATTGAAGCTTTGTCTCTGGCTCTACTCTGGCCGGCAGGTGTTAATTTCTTGGTTAGTTATAGTTTAGATAGGTTTGTGGCGTTTGTACGGGTGGCTGGTGGTAACTTTTACCCAGAGCTGTGCTACGGCCAGCCACTCAATCAATTCCATTCCCACTCACAAAAGTGAAAAGTCAAAATGCGAGTGGTGCTGGTTATGTGCATGCTCATGCGCGCCTATACGTCGTACGCCGTACGTCGTATAGGAGTACTCGTAACAGCTGTTGTTAAGCAGGCCAAGCAATTACCTAGTAACTCATATTTACCGTTAGACATTTAGTACATGCATTAACTTGGCCGACTGAACTGCTCCTGCTGCTGCTGCTGCTGCTGCTGCTGTCTGAGGTTTCTGCCGTACATTTGCGACATCGTCCAAACAAATCCAAACAAAAACGAAATTAAAAAAAAAAAAACGATGGAAAAGCTGTTTGTGTAATCCGAAGCCTTAGATACCCTTGTGGACTGATTATTGCGATGGCTGCTGTATGATACTTTTATGCTATGGGGTTCCACTCGTTCCACTCATTCCTCCAATTTATAGTGGACAGTTCAGGCTCTAGTCGCATAGAAGCAAAGTGGCATGGCTCTATCGATGCTTGAGCGTTACAAACATCTAACATAGATCTATAATACCCTTCAATGGTAGGTAGCAGAAGACTGGCCTGCCTTAAATGATTGTTGGCAAACATAGTACTCGTACTGGTAAAACAGCAGCAACAATGGCAGACAATCAGCAGCAAACTTTGACTTTTGTCTCATTGTTTCATATTTATTAGAGCCGCAGTTGGGGAAATAAAAACCTTGCAACTTAACAAGCCAGCGACGCGTGCATCTTTCCAAAATAGTTGTGGGAATTGCTGCTGCTGCTGCTGCTGCCGTTGCTGCTGCTGCTGCAGATGTTGCTCTTTTAATGGTTATCCTTTTATGCAGCTTGAACTTACGCAACACCAGCCGCAGCCGCAGCCGCAGTAGCAGTAGCACTCGCAGTAGAAGCAGCGATTGTTGTATGCGCAAATGTTGCTGCTGTAATTGAAAATTACATACATTTGGGGAGCTTCTTGTATTTATTCGATTGGCTGCAATTTATATTAATTTATTTGAAGGCAAAACGAATAAAACACGAATTGGCTGGAGACTGGTTTGCCGGTTTGCCGACATGAACTGAAATATGCGTGTGTGTGGCCAAGAGGAAAATGGCAGAAATATTCCGCTAATTGCCAGCGCACATTGAACTTAAAAACGCAACTGCAACGTTAGCAGCCACATCAGCGGCAGTAACAAGTTAATGCTGCCAAAATCGGTGCATTGCGCTGTGTGGAAGCGCACTTTTCCGCTGATTGATCCGATGCAATCGTCACACGCTGCGTATGCGCAATGTTGGATTATTTTAAGCGACCATAAAGCGAGCTGTAGCCGCCAAATGGTTAGCCATTGGACACTGTCACGCCAAATTATGACTGTGGGTTCTCTTATCCTAGGGTAGGCCTTGTCAGCTTCCATTTGCAATCCTTCATTATTCATTCACTCGACCACGACTCCCTCCCATCCACTCCCATCATCCCATCATCATCCACGACGTCGGCTCGGATTATGCACTCGCAGAGCACTGAGCCCGTGACATAACTGCCTCTGCAGCATAATCTGAAAAGCCTTTCAACGGTAACAAATAATATTCACGGGGATTTGATGCGGTAACACCCAAGGCGGCAATTACTACCCTCGCCAGACTTCTCTCGTGAAAACTCTAAGCAGCCTGCGTCTCCCATTGCCGACTGCCGTTGACATAATAAATAGCTGATGAAAATTAATTAAATGCAAATTGGCAAATCACATAATCATATCATGTGGCAGCCGAGACAGTCGAGCGACACTCTCCATTCCTGCCGCTCTCTCTCAGTGGCAACATACGCGGAAAAGCTGCATGAGTGGGCCGCAGTCGCACCACCACCACCACCACCACCACCAGAGAAATATTCCAATTGATTTTTCACGCAGCCTCTAATTGTATCATTGACTAATCAAAATATTTGCGCTTTGCATTCACAGTCTGCAGTAATTGTAAAATTGTTAATTATTTTAATTTGACATTTTTCACACATCTACTGGTGGGGCGGTACTAAAGGCAAGGGGGGGTGAAGGAAGTTGATCGAGTTTTCCCATCGACTTTCGGTCGCTGCTGCGGCACCACCACCAGGGACCGCAACACGGCCGAGACCGTGTGCCTCATTAATTAAGCGCCATTGGAAATGTCTCTCCTATGCCGCTGTCAAAAAACTTCCTACAAAGAAAAATGCTTTGGAAAAGCCAGGAAAAGCTGAAGGAGGAGCAGGCTGCAGGCTGCAGACTGGGGACGAGAGACGAGAGACGAGAGGACCTGGCCATAGCAAAGTAGGTTAAATACTTTTACCTTATTCCGTAGCTGTCGCTGACCCGGCTAATTGCTGTCATTTTTGGCGGCTACTTCGACTTTGAGTTTAGTTTTTCCTGCTACCTGCCGCCTGAGATGCAACAAATTAACAACTTTTCAAGCGCGCTCGAACCGGATATTATGAAATTTTCCAGTTTCGACCATATCGAGATTATAAAATTGTTAAATTTATGCAACCGCCTTTGGACAGGAGCTGGTGCTGGTGCTAGAGCTGCTGCTGCTGCTGCTGCTGCCGTTGCTGTTGCTTGTGCAGACCAAAACCCGCCTGCAACTCCTCTAATCAAGTTGTCAGCGTCGACATATTTGTATGCCTAGCCAAAGTATGTTTCATTTATAACGTTTGTGGCAAAGTCCAAGGCAGAGTTGCAGGGACAACGCCCGCCCGCTCGCTGGCTCAATGTTAAGTTGAAGTGCAATTGCCACTTGGCTCCCAGACAACTCTTGCCTCGCCTTCGTCCCGTCTTGGGCCCACTGTGCGTATACGTAATGGAGTTTGCAATAGAGCTTCATTTCATTTCATTACGTTTCGTTTCTCTGCGGGTACGTTACGCCCTGGGGTCCAAGAAAAGAAATACACTTTCACAGAGCACCTCCCATTGGGTTTTGCAAGCCGATTACCTCAGCGGCGGCCAGCCAGCAATTAGTTAATGACCAAATATGTATGCCTTGCCGCAAAGAAAGAAAGAAGCCAGACGAAACGTAATGGAATGGAATGGAATGAAATGAACGTGGCAGCAATTTAATTAACATACAATAAAACACTCGAATGCATATGAAAGTCTGGCAGAGCTATGTCAGAGGAATGGCATGCCATGCAGTCGATAATCATCGGTGTGGCAAAAGCAAACCATCCAGAAAATGCAAATCAAGGAAGAGGTGTCACAGTGCAGTAGATCAAAGATGTACAAGATGTATAAGATGAGATGTCAGAGCATGAATCAGTAGTTGAATCAGCCATTAGCAGACAATGAACAGACTATGATTGTTCTTAATACAGCAACAGATCAAGATCTGCTTAAGGCTGTGCCGCTGATGCGAATACTCCCGTTTCTGGCCATCCCATTGAAGCATTGAAAGTGATGATACAACAATCAACATTCGTGGGCAATAAATCGGAGTATAACAAATACAAAAGCGGAGAATACATATCCAAAATGTTGAAAAGTATCAATTTTTAGCTGCTGTTGGATTTGAGAGTGCTTCGGAGTGCTTTTTGGCAGCACAAACATTGCACAATCCCGTGGGGCCAGTGTGTGCGTGCCACAAATTAAAAACCGCTGCAATAATGGAATAATAAATCAGCATAAATATTTGCAACGAAGAGAGGGAGAGAGGGGCAAAGAAAAGGCGGGGAGAGTACAATATCTGCGAGGAAAACGAAGCAGAAAAAGCAGAAATCAAAATGCATTTCGCATTTCCTTCCGTTTTGTCGTTTTCTTTTCGTTTGGCAACGCATTCGGAAATTTGGAGCAATTAAATGGCCAAGCATTTACACTTGACTGGAACGTGATATGGATGATGTCTTCCTGAAGCAGGGAAATATCCAGCTTTCAGCTATAGTTGGATATGTGTTAGATACCCCTACCCATACAGACCTGTTGTGTCGCCCACCATTTAACCTACAAAAGCCTTGCCGTTGCCTCATCGATGGAAAACACTCGCACTTCAAAGGCGGCGGCGTCGGCGGCGTCGGCGGCGAACCCCTGGAAAGCGATTTAGATTGGGATCAAGACGCGGCTCTGGCTCTGGCTCTGGCTGCTCCAACTTGCTCCAATTTGCCACCCGGAAGATATTTCAAATATGCTGCCGACACTCTACACTCGATCTTTTCGTTTTTGGTCTCACTTTTATTGCAGCCTCAATTATGCTGTGCTTTGCTCTGCTCTGCAGTGGTGTGCTGTGCAGTGTGTGGTGGCATTCTTTTGTTGTATCTTTTCTGGTTTATGGCTAAATTGTGTCTGCTTTTTCTGCGGCCAAGGTATCTGTGGGATACGTGGCGACCGAAAAGTGAAAGAAGCTGACCTAATAACTAGCAGAGGGCTGGCTCTAGTCTCTTACTAACTAATAGTGGATGTACCTCCCTTCTCTATTTTTTGGGGGAACATTTTCAAGTATTAGCTTTGTTTAAGTTTGGTAGATTGGCCAGGAATTCACGACGATTTGCATCAATGATCCGCTGGTACCAATTTGCATCGCTTGGAGGCTCATTGACCAATGGCCTGGGAGGCAGCAGTCCCGACTCGGGCACCTCAACTTGTGGCGCCTTCTCCGCGTTGTTGGTCTTGGCTCTGTTGTACTTTGGATTTGAGTTTGCCTCGGGTTCCTCGGTTGTGGCCTTGATGGGATCCGTGTCCGCGGGTAGCATAAAGATGGGAAAACGATTGGGTATCACATTTTGAACCGGCTGGAAGGGAGTTCCCTCTTTGGTCTTGTTGTTTAGTGGGGCCTTGCCCTGGACCACGTCGAGTACGGCAGGCTTCAGGACATCTTTGGCGACATCGATGTGGTTCAGGTCGAGGCCATGCTGCTCCTTCAGCTGCTTGGCCACATCGGCAGCCACATGGGAGACGCTCACATTGAGATGACTCTTGGGATCCCATGTCACATTGGCCGGCGTCTGCACCCTTTGTCTATCCGCGATTATCTCTGGACGTTGGGTGGGCCACACCGTCTTTGCTTGTTCATCTCCCGGCTGGAAGCTCTGCGTCTGAGCCAAGAAGCCCCCATTCTCATCGGCCCGGTACTTGGTGACCTCGATGAGGCCGTCGGGCCGCACATACCCGTAGCTACCCTGGACGCTGCCATTTACAAAACGTCGCTCATCGCGAAACTGAATGTTCTGCGTCTGCGGATCATCGATCTCATAGCCAAAGGCATATGTATTGGGTCCTGAAACTCATACAATTAATTGAAATTTGATAAAGACCTAGAGTCCATAGCCTACCGTATGGCTCGTGCAGAAAATAGTTAGTTACTTTCGCTTTTCTGCCTGCATTTTTCGCTTCTGTCTTTGAATATGCTTCACTTTTGGCAGCCAATGGGTTGGCCAACGTGGCGTATACTTTTATGATTAGTACGAATAGCTGTGAATAGACGAATGATTTGTAGCATATATTTAGGAGATGGAAAGCCTCGAGCTTGGAAAGCTGAAAAAGTGGATTTTTCAACTGCAAAACTTTGGCATTCCATGCCTGGTGCAACGTTTGAAAGTGCTTCAGTTGTACAGGGACTTAAGTGGGGTTAAAATAAAATAAAAACGAGCGGGTACTTTTATACCCGGCACTCAGTCAGTAGATATGTACATATGTATGTGAGCTTATGATCTAGGTAACTTATACAATATATTTTATACGTAATTATACCTAAGCGCCAGAGCGGGTGTCGCAGCAGATGACTGCCGCATGCTTTTACTCTTTCTGTCTTTTAGTTTCGCTGATCGCGAAAGCGATGAATTGATTGTTGGTTAATGCCGGTAGGGGGAGCTCTCCGCATTCTCTCGCAATTTTGCTAGCACTTGTCATGAGAGATGGGAACAAAGTAGAGAGAAAGAGAGGCACCACGACCGCTAGTTTATCCCCGTTCTACCAATGACATATTTGATTAGAATTTTACAATATTTTATTAATTTGCATTTCGCTACTTTTTTTTATTCCGCTAAACGGCGCTCTCTCTCTCTCTTTTTTTCAGCAACCATTCTACCTCGCTAACCTCCGGCAGGGGGCGCACACTGCACGAGGAAGTGTGTGAGAGGGAGGGAATGAGTAAGCGCGTGGAATGGGTTGCGTAGCCCCTGAAATATTATTTGTTCTTCCTGGCTATAATAACGATCCGATCTTAACCAGATTCGGCATTATGCTAGGTTTGGTAATTTTCACTTCTTCTGGGTTTTTTGTTTTCCCGTATCATAAAAATCGGGAATGGCAGTACGATTTTTGAAATACACTTGTAACGGTGTGGAGGAGGAGTCTGGAAACAAAATTTGGTTTCTCTAGCTCTTACAGAGTCTGAGATCTCATCAAGACGAATAGACAGACATGCTCAGAAATATATGTATACACTTTATGGGGTCGGAAACGCTTCCTTCTGTGGGCGTTGCACCCATCCCTATCCACCAAAAAACTAATATATCCCTACTCTTCAAATACCGGGTACTCACTAATTTATATATCACTAATTTGATTGCCAATTGATTTTTAATCTTTTCAAGTTTAAAACAGGAATCTCTTGCTCATTTTTGTAAAGAAATAACCAACATCACCACTCATTTTCTTCATCCACACCACATGAATTCTTGTCTGATGAACAAATCTCAAATATTTCTAATTGATTTCGCTATTCCAACGCACTTACAATGAACCAAAACAAACTGGTCAAAGATCCCATGCTGAATATTAATGATCTGCGCAGATAGCTGTTCTTATAAATCACATTTATTTCGTTGTGTTGGCCAGCTCTGGACTTCCGCGTACTTTCGATGGCTCCGACAGACTGAAGAGCCGAGAACCCAAAGCTGAATGGAATGGAGAGGCGAGGCCTGAGACCTGAGACCTTCTTTCGAGCCTGAGTGCGAATCCCCATTAGAAATACTCCACCAGAATGCTAAGTGTTCCCTCTGCTTCTCTGTTCCCCAGTATTATAAAGGTAATAATTATGGCCCATCCATGCTAATCTTCGTGACCTTCGAAGGTAAAGAAGAAAATCTCTTATAGAATTTTTTTTTAAATATGATTTTTATTTAATTTTTTTTTCGCTTTTTCTATACATTTTACAATTTCCATAAAAACGTTTTTGCATTTCGTTCGCTGTTGCTGTTGCTGTTGTTGCACACAAATGCTTATGTGGGAATATATAGTACATAAGTGTAAGGCCCAAATGAACCTTTGAGACGTGAGAGACATGTGAGAGTTGGTTGGTTTTTTTTTCGCGTTTTTTCCTTCTGTTTTCATCGATCGTTTTGCCGCTGCCTTCGCGTAGGCCTACAGATTGAGTACAAAGATCGTTTCTTTTTTTGTGTGGATTTTTCCTATGTTTTTCGTTGTGGTTTTTCTTGTTTAAAATTAAGCTGCATAATTGTTTATAAATACACAATAAATGTGAAAAAAATACTAAATGCAAAAAATGAAACTAGATACAAAAGTGTCAGACTGAGAGTGAGTGAGACAGACAGAGAGACATGAGACATGAGACAGTGGGAGACAGAGAGAGTGAAGGAGTGAGATATGGTGAGGCGGAGTCAGTGAGAGTGAGTGAGTCAGTGAGAGTGAGAGTGAGATTAAGAAGAAATAGAGACAGAATGAGTTCGTATGGATAACAATTATTTGGGAGATAGAATTCTGAGGGGGTGGGGGGCAGTACTACTACTACTAATGCACAATTACCGGCCCATCGGTTTACATCGGGTTCCATCGGGGGGTTCTCCATCAATCCATCAACCTGTCGTATTCACATGCATTCAAATGTATCCCGAATGAACTGAGGCTGAGTATCAGTTCCTGTCAAACCGTTTCCCCATCCCGCAATGGCACAAGGTTCTCTGAAGAAGAGAGAGCTAGCACGACCCAGGGCACATGTTAAGCGTTAAGCGGGGCGTGGCAGTTTGGGGATAAAGGGGGCAACAGTTTGACGGACACCACAAAGGCTTGGAGAGCACACAGAAAATAAACAAAAGAATAAGAGACAGAAAGAGAGAGAGCGAGAGAGTGGTAGAGAGAAAGAGAAAGGGGGGAAAGGAGAGAGAGCACAGCACATAAATATATTACAAAAGGTAGAGCTTTGAAAAATAGATAGAACCGAGTATATACTATAAATAGAGTTCTATGTACAGATCAGGGGCGGGACAGAGTAGAGGCCTTTGCTCTTGGTTTTTCGTTTTTTCGTCCAACTCTCAGTTCTGGGCTCTGTGCAATAGTCTGCTAGGGGGAAATCGGTTCTGGTTAACGTTAATCATATATTATATAGTACATATCATATAAGAAAACTGGTCCTCCGTTTGTGAGTAGAGCTGCCGTTCTTCGCCAAAAAAAAAACATTGTTATCCATCATTCAATATACCTCTTCTGTGATCTGTGATCTGTGATCAAGTCATTCCGAATGCCAAGTCGTTATGAAATTTCTTCTCGGTTTTTCCTCTTCTGGGTATCGTTTTTCGTTTTTCTTATCGTTTTTCCTTCGTCCATGCCATGCCAGGATCAGCCGGGTGCCGGGACGCCCTCGAAGGCGGTCCCGTGTTCTACTAAACTCTTAGCTACACTTACTTTTTAGATTTTTGTGTGATTTGATTTTTTTTTTGTGGTTTTTCTTTTCTTTTCTTGTGGTTCCTATGATTCTGCTGTGGTTGCTGTTTTTTGCGGATGGATGAGAGATAGAGCACCTGTGCGACTGGTCCAGCTACCGCTTAGTAGTGGTGCAGCAGGGGGGCGTGCGCCAGGATGGGGGCGTGCACAACGGGTGCATGGTGGATGATCTTGGGGGCGGTCTTGTGGACGACGGCATTGAAGCCATTGTGATCGTCGGCGGTGTAGTCGACGGTGCGCACAGAGCCATCGGGCTCAACCAGAGAGTACTGGCCTGTGAATGGAAGAATCATAAGAATTTATTTACTTCCAGATTCCATCAGATCAGAAGGCAAGTTCGTGTCCTCAGTCTTTCGTTTAACTTTTTTGTTTTGTGCTTTGTTGTGGTTGAAACATTTTCGTATCCTTCCAAAATATGTATCTGAAGAAAAAACTCACCCTTCACAACATCACCATCACGCTCCTCGGCCTGCGACTTGATGTCGCCAGTGTGGGGATCCTTGATGCCATAGTTGAAGGAGTATTTGGGATAGGCCACAGGCTCGGCATGGACGGCATGGGCCAGTACGGGCGCATGATGCACCAGCGCCGGGCCATAGTGGCCCAGCTCAATGGGAATGGCCTGGGCGGCGGCGAACAGCAGAGCGATGGCAATGAAGTACTGTATGGGTGGGAGAGAATCAGGATCAGGATCAGGGCGGATGTTGTTTCACTTTGAAAAAATACTGGGGCCTGGGCGCTGTCATGGGGGGAGGGCGGAAAAAAAACACACCTTCATGTTGGGTTAGAGCACAAAAAGACAAAAAAATGGATACACGACGCGAACACGTGGCTATCGAGGACGAAGGACTTGGCGATGGTTCCTTGTGGACTGTTGGGCACTGAGGCTGACTGTAAGGAGATTGTCTGCTCGAGAGTGGAGGACCGTGAATAGCACGAATTCGTAAGCTGAACTGATGTCTGCAACGATGACCAAAAGTATTTATATACGCGTCGGACGCCGAGTGCAACACGACTTGGTCGACAGCGACGACGACGACGTCGACAGCAGCAGCAGCAGCAGCAGCAGCAGCAGCAGCAGCGGCAAGAGATCGGTGCTGCAGCTGCCACGGATCGGGCCGGGTGGGGGAGGAGGCACAGCCAGCCAGCCATCAGTTGCAGCCGCAGCCACAGCCACAGCCACATCCACAGCCAAAGCTACAGCCACAGCGAGGTGCTGCAGTGCAGAGCCGTGTGGCAGGGCAGCCAAACCACGCATGTGCCACAACAATGATCCCCAGCTCCATCGCTAGGTGCGGCATTTGTTTGGAGAAGGCGTTTGGTGACTTAGTTTTTCCATAGGTACTCTTGGGCCTATCCACCCCGAGGAGGGGGGGGCGGGCGCAGTCATTGAAAGTGACACTTTTGCATTGGCTCTAATGATCTAAGCTCTTTATTTATTGATTTGCCGACATAATTACGATCGGGTTTAGTCTCTTTGGCTCTGGCTGCTTTCTGGTTTGGCACGACTTGGCCAAAAAAAATTATTATTACCATATCTGTGGCAATCAAACGGGGCGTCGTTATAATTACCACGCCAACAACAACAACAGCAACAACAGCATTACAACGAGCCACAACAAAAAACTCGAGCCACAACTTGCGTATTTTTCATGCCACGCAATTTGTTGCCTGACATTTTTGTGCCCGACTTCGGTTTATTACTGCCACAATCTGGAGAACTTTGTCCGGGGAGGGCTGTGTGTGTGTGCCAGAGGAATTTTCGGTGTTGGCAAATAGTTTGACTTGAATCAAATGCTGCTCAATCAATATTCTCTCTGTGGCATGCGACAAATTCGTATGGAGAATGAAAGGCAAATTTTGTGAGATGAGACATGATAAATGCTGATGGAATTTTGTTGAGAGATACTCTTATGATACTCTTATATGATGTGATCAACAATTATTGCTGATACTCTCTGCCTTGAGGTCCGCTCTGGTTTCACCTCTCAAGATATCCTCTTATTATATTGAAAGATTAGCTAAGAATGATCGTAGATACTTTAATGATGGGAGATCTACCCACAGGAGAGGTTCTGTCCTGTTCACTTTGTGACACTTTATCTTAGAGAGTTTTAGGCAACACCCACGACAAGCTCTAAAAAAGCAGCAACAAAAACCAACCCAAACAAACAATTCTGCCATGACATATCAGAAAATTATGATTGTATCTTATAAAACACACACAAGTGCCCATTAAATGGTGAGGTTCGGGGAACTCGCGGCAGAGCCAGCAGTACAGAAGTACAGACTATGGGAAAAAACTGGATGCTTGTCTTGTGGCGGCGGCAGTGGAGGTGCAAAATGAGTTGGCCAGAAACGAAACGAAACTAAACGAAACGAAACAAGCCAAAAGTGGTCACAAATCGCACTATAAAAGATCTGTGGATAGAGCCTGGCTCTATGTCTGGGCCTGGCCATTAGCATGTGGCATGGAGATGGAGATGGAGAGCGAAGACAAAGACACAGAATCGACTTACATAAAATGGCTTTAAAGGCGACACATTTACACGGCTGGCCGAAAATCGCTCGAAAACAATTGTGGCCGAAAATGCAAACAGTCACAGTCACAGCCACCGCCACCGCCACCGCCAGAAAAACCTCCGACTCGTCAGAGGTGGAGGAGCGGGCAGGCTGGGAAACAAGTTGGCCACGTCACGATCGCACTTTGACAGAGAGCCAGCCAGGAGTTGGAGTTGGCCCGAAAGCAGCGGCGGAGCGGCAGAGAGCGGGCTCCAGGGGCAGAGCTTAGGAGCTCCCCTTAGGAGCTGGGTTTAGTTGGTTAGTTGGTTAGTTGGTCAGCGGACAAGACAGTTGGAAAACCGAAATGACTTCAACAAGCTTTGTCTTTGTCTTCGGCTCGGATCTGCTGGGGTCTGTTTTCCGATCGATGATTGCGCAATGGTATCTCTCGCTTTGAGGGGTCTCAAAGCGACATTTCTTGATCGATGGCGGGAGTACTTGCAATCGTCGTTTTGCATGCGTTAATTGCACTTGTCCACGCATGACCCTCCCTCTCTGCTCCTCCCCCCTTGGGCAATTCAATATGTTTCGCAGCTTAACCTGAGATTTATTATATTTATGGCTTCGACTGTCGATAAGTAGAACAAACTTTTATCTTGATTTACGAGTATGCCCGCAAATCTGGCAGTTTGTTTGCCTATGTTTGGACAATGGTTTGTCGTGGGAGGAAGGCAGCGAGGGCGGGCAGCAGATCTATTAAGCTGAACATTTAAACGCACTTTGCATGGAAGGAAACATCCTACAGTTGATGGGGTATACAGGGCTAGTGCAGAGTTTGTCCCAAGAGTAATGAACAAATCGGAGGGGGAAACAATTATAGACATATTGATTCGTAGGGGCTTCCTCTGCCTTCCAAATGTGATAGAACCAATCTTCAACCTACTCTTACTAGTCATCCACCTGGTCGACACCCTTTTGCCGACCCGTTCCCCCTGATGTTTAACCATTGGCTTAAGTGACTTGACAGTTATAGATTTGTGCCTTGATTTATGCAGTAGGCAAAGCAGTTTTTGTTGTTGTTTCTTGTTCATGATTGAGACCTGAAGGCCTTGCGGGTCGGTCAGGCTATGGCATAGGCTTTATCTCTGGCTGGACAATGGCCCGGGGCGGGATACGGGTACGGTGCCCATTAGAAAGTCACTGTAGCGAATGCATGTAATTCAAAGCGTTGCACAACGCTGCGTATGCGTAACGTGCCATATCCGGTTGGGGTCTCTAGGGATTATGCAAGCTATGCACTTCCGAAATGTCATGCGAAACCCTTGGGGAAACAGTGGGGACGTGCAAAGCGGATCTCCAGGCCTCCAATTACTGGGGAAAACAGACAGCACAGCACTGGCAGTCTTTAAACTAATTAAAACATTTCGAGTGCGAAATTCTTGCACGTCCGTGACTGGCGCACGCTAACCAGCCTTCAGCCTTCAGTCTTCAGTCTTGCCTTTGATTTTTGGCTTTAGTCTTTCATTCTATGCCGCTGAGCGGGATGGGGGCGGGGGCATAGGAGCAGCAAGAGGCAGGACCATTAGTGGGCCATAAGTTGGCTGTCAATTAGCCCGATCCGACTGCGTCTCCGTCTGCTTTTTCGACCGCGGCTGCCAACCCAATTTTGTCGGCGACTCAATTGTGAGATTACCGACTCCATTTGGCCAGCATCAGACATTGCAGCATTATTACCGCATCGCTGGCAAAACCAGACGTCGTTTGATCCACTTTCCACTAACCCACTCAAAGAGTATGCCCCTCCGCCCCTCCGCCCCTCCGCCACTCCACTCCTCTCCACTCTCCTCTTCTGCTGCTTTGATTTTCGCACATTTAATGCGATTTTGCGCATTTGCGCGTTTGAAATTAAGCGAGTGACGAAATGGAACCACAACCAGAGCCAGAGTCAGAGCCAGAGTCAGAGCCAGAGCCAGAGCCACTCGAAGACACACACGCACCACAAGTGGAGCGTACACGCAGCGGGGAAAATAGATTTTCTGAGCTTGCAGCAAACTTGCATGTCCATCGGATCGGCCTGACAGTCTGCTCTACTCCGCTCCGCTCTGCTCTGCTCTGCTCTGCTCTGCTCTGCTCTGCTCTCTGCTTGATTGAGTCCATGCGAAAATGAAATCGAAATTGAATCAAAATCGGAGTCCAAATCTGAGTTCGAGTCCGAGTCCAAGTCGGAGCTGAAGCTGAAGCTGGAGCACACGCTTCACTGGCCGATGTCCACTGGCGCCATGTCCATGACGTTGATGTGGTGCCGGTGGTTACGCAAAGGCATTCCCACTCTCCTCCATCCATTGCTGGATATTTCAATTAGTGTTTTATTCAGAGCTCTTGCTCTTGTTTCGGGTCACAGTTGGGGGATTATGCAAAGTCTAAGGATCCCCATTCGAATCTGGAGTTTGTGCGAGTATTTTGTTTGGTATATTTCTGGTATATCACAAAAAAAAAAAAAAAAAAAAAAAAATATTACATATAGACATAGCTTATAGATAGGGATTCCTTCTGTTGAGAATCTAATACTCTTCGCTGCTCTCCTGCTGCTGACTGTGAGCATCGGCCTCGTCGTAGCCCTCCTCGCTGCTGCCCTCGTACTCCTGATGGTCGCCACCACCCTCCTCCTCTTCATCTCCTCCTCCCTCCTTCTCGTTCTCCTTGTCCTCTCCATCGCCCTCGCCATCTGCCTCGTCGTAGTCCTCGTGCACCTTGTAGTGGCCATTGCCCTGCTCTCCTTCATCATCAGCAGCGCCCTCATGCCTCACCTGCTCGTCCACCGATGCACCACCACCGCCTCCTCCTCCATTCGATCCGCCTTCAGCATCGCCATGGCCGTGCAACGTTTTCACACCATTCGTGATAACCTCCGCCTGGAAGCCATTGGCATCGTCGGCGGTGTATTTAACCACACGCAAGGTGCCATCAGGATCGACTACGCTGTGTGGATTCCGTGACGTTAATGAATGCGCCGACAAGTTGTCCCCCCAATTCACCAACCTGTAGACCTACCTGTAGACGCCCCGCACCTCGTCGCCGTTGCGCGTCTCTTTGCGGTTCTGCAGCACACGCGTCTTGCCATCTTCGACGCCATAGGCGAAGCTGTACTCGGGCCGTGCCACATAATCGGTGCGTCCGTTGTGGACCGTCACCAGGCGCTCTGGCCCCGCCACCGGACCCTCGAAGCGCGTGTAGGAATAGCCGACTGCCGAGCACACGCCAATCATTCCGAGTCCCACAATTAGCCCCAGCAGCGTGTGGCAGGCGCGTGCCATCTTCCCCGATGCAACACGGAAGCCGAAACGAGTTCCCGCTCCCGCTCCCGCTCCAGCTCCCGTCGCCGTAGTTACGCGTCGCCTCTTCATGGCTCTGCTGATTTATGGATTGTTTGGCGGGTTTTCGGTTGTATTTCGCGAGGAGTTCAATCCTCTGCAGCGGCCGCGTTCGATTCTCGCATACTAAGCGTGAAATATGGCACTTGTTCAATATTTATATAGCCATCGATCGAGCCCAGGGAAATATCCCTCCGATGTCCCTCCGAATGTGGCCACAAACATTTCGTCTGGCTAAGTATTTCCGCGAAATTATGCGCTTCATCAGTCAAGTGGAACTGCTGGCCAGAGCCCCACGGATGCGATGCGGTCAGCCGGTGACGTTGTGCCCCGACCAGCAAGTTGCATAAAAATGTACACAACCCTTCCCATGACGTCACTGATTTTTATGAGCCAATAAATTGCAGGGAAAACAACAAGGGAAAACAGAGGAGCTGTTTTGAGCTGGGTTTTGAGGAGCGGTTCGTGTCAGTTCATTAAAAACGTGTTTAAATGCCATGATCTCTGATTGACCATCGCACATCGCCTTCATCTCCGTACAGCAACCAATCCCCCAATCCCCCAATCCCTCAGTCCCCCAATCCCCCTGGCTACTCAATTTGTTCAGCTTGAAAATCGCTTTAAGTGCGTTCAGTTTTCCAGCCACGAAAATCGAACATGGAACCACTGCTGATGGCCAAGATAAGCCACCTCCGCGGAGCAGACGCAGCTGCATTCGAGTTGAAGCTTTGACCTTTTTTCGAGGGTTTTGACAACCAACAAAAAACAAAAAAGGCAGCCAAAATATGGCTATTATTTCGGCTACTTCTAATTTATAAGCAACGCGCATTGGCTGCCATTGTTGCTGCCCCGTTGGCCGGCTGCATGGAGTTCGAGTGCTTTGCGGCATGAAAAATGCATATATCATTGGCCTCTGGTACTTGGCGGCAGTTTGTTGTGCCCCTTAAACAGTAGTCAATGGATTGGGAGGGGGTGAGAGGATGAGGGTGCCACCTCAGCAGAGGAGGAGGCACTAGAGGACTGGCTATCGTGGGAAAGCCCGCTGTCCGTATGTGTGTGCGGAAAGCGTCGCTTAATTACCCACATTACACAAATGCTGCTGCTGGTGCTGCTGCTGCTGCTGCTGCTGCTGGTTATGGCCATGTCTATGGCTGTTGGCTGCCTCGATGGTGAGCTGGTGGCTGTGGCAACAAGAATCGCACATGGATCGGTGGCTATTGCTCATTGCGAATCTCTTTTGGCTGCCATTAACGTAATTAAGACGCAGTTCGTTGCCCAAGTCTTTCGTTTTGCCCTTTACGGGCTGAAACAAAATGTGTCACTGCATTATGACTCCATCTCAAACACTCCAGTGTCGCAATGCAAATGTCTCGCCAGATCGCAGGTCTATTAGGAGCAGATCTCAGCCACATGCCACCGAATCATGTGTTGCCTAAATAGTAGTCGCTCGCTCGCTCTCGCTCTCTCTCTCCCCCTCTCTAAGATCTCTGACCAGATAAATTGCACATGGTGTTCATGGTGCCTCCGGTACTCCCCCTCCGGCTACATTTCTATGGCGGATTATGTAAGGCCTCCAGCTTCTGCTCCCCTGGCTAGACCCATTTTCAGACGGGACTGGGACTGGGACTGGACCTGGACAGCCGCCACTGCTCTGGTTGAACTAGCTTTGCTTTTCTTTTCATTTTCATTTTTATTTGCACTCCTTATTGCAACAGCACTCACTCACTCACTCTCACACACTCACACGTAATGAAAATGAAAAAAAAAGCGAAATGAGTAAAATTTGATTCAAGGCGGTAGGCAGTGGAATTTCCATTCAATCAATAGGTTTGTTTTCTCAAAAGCAAAACGCGCAAAAATGTGTGGAATTAGTTGCCACAAATATTGTTTAGTGTACACGAATATTTTGTTTGTCTACCATCATTTGTGCATCTTGTTTGGTAGCCCTCCACCTGGGCAATGTCTGGTCGAATCGACATTCTCGGACACGGAAGCTGAATCCTAGAGGAAGTCCGTGCAGAATGAAAGTGAGAATACCATTCACGGACGGAACTTTTTTTGCAGCTCAATCTGAGAACTGCGCTTTGAAGGCATCCAGAAGGGGCCCTTAATAAATGTTTATAGAACGAATAAAAGGTTGAAAATCCGTCGTTAAGTGTCCCCAATGTCATATGTTCGAGCTAAAGCTTTCGCCCGGAATTAAAGATCACGCTAAAAGAGAAAAAGTTGTTCGCTTCCATTTTTGGTTTGCCGACTGATAGACTGATTGATGCGGATCGCCTCAGCACCTGGTCTGGTCTGGTCTGGCCGATTCCATTGATGATTGGCAATTAAAATTGCATCTGATGCATGGATTAGCTCACGTCTGCTACGTGCGGCACGCTGCTGCTGCGCTCTGACCCATATCGATGGTGGTGCTGCAGAGCCGGCTTGCCGCGTATGTTGGTCAGTGGTGCGATTGCCAGACCGGGTTGCTGCCGGGCTGCTGCCAGGCTTCTGCTGCTGCTGCTGCTGCTGCTGCTCGCACCATGACATGGCAAATGGCTACCGGTTCGCTTTGAGTCGTTCAGTTGTGGCCCATTTCTGGCATAGACATAGACTCGCGGCTTTCCTCCACTTCTGCCTTGGTTTTTGGCTCTATTTTCGCTACAGGCAAATTAGTCAAATGGCAACAATTATATAATAATCTAGTTATATTTAACCGAGTGTCCAGCCAAGAAGTGGGCGTTGCATGTTTTCCTTTCACTTTTCCGTCTCCTGGAGAGCCGCCGCCAGAGAGACCAACAGCTGCTCCACTGCCAGGATATATATCAAAAAGCACGATTATACAATGGCCCAAACACCGTTCAGCCGAACAGCCGACCAGCCGAACAGCCGCTGAGCGGCATGTAATTCTTGGCCAAGTCTGCAAACAACTCCAAACAATTGCTAGGCCAGCCAGCGGTCTAGTCTCTACGAGTATATTCTCCGATCTCAGCTTTTCAATTGAGACATTATTCAATTTGTGACAATCGCGAGAACCGCAAACCGAAAACGAAACGAAACGAAAACTAAAACAATTAACAGCATTTCGGCGATTTCCCAAAGCGATGTTCTAATTTTCGTGGAAACAGAAACAGAAATCCACAGAAATGCCTTCGTTGGTCTCTCTTTTTCGAGGTCCAAAGTTGTGAACTGAACATTTAATGAGCACCAAAATCGTAAATTTAATTTATATCGTTTTCTAGGCTTTTTGTCAGACGACAAATTTCGTAATTTTTTCTTTTGGTTTTTATTTTTGTTGTTTTTGGCTGTAGATTCGTGTAAACTATGCCGACTCAGCATGGAGGCATGAAGGCATGGTGGAATGGTGGAATGGAGGCAGCTTGAAGCATGGCTCGGGTCCCAGTTGCATGTCAAAGGCGCATGAAACGCCGCCAGCCTGCCACAAGAATCAAATGACACTCGGCCTGGTCAAAAAAAAAAACACACACAAAAAAACAAACGTATGTACTCGTATCTATGCAGAGAGTATGATATATCCAAAAGACTCGCAGTGTGTAGCCTTAATTGGCACCTCGACACTTGGCCAGGAGTCGCAGTCGCAGTCGCACTCGCAGTCGCCTGCTGGTGGGCGCTGTGTAGGTGCACTTGATGGTGTCCCCCCGTTTGAGGCCTGTGTGAAAAATTTATGTTCTGCTCGGGTTTATTTCCACCAACACTGTCGATAGTGGCATTTGTTGCTTAACCCGCGTTTTCGCACATTCAAACACCGTCTTGGCCAGGCGTTCGACAGCATTGGGGAGCTGATATTGGTAATGGCATTGGCGGTGACGGTGATGGTGACGGTAGCGCTTTATGATTAAGTATCCCAGGCAATGGTCACGCAATAAATATTGACATGACTTACGCATGTTACGCATACGAGTTGATGGGGGGCGAAAGATATGCACATATGTGTGTACATATGTATGGGTTTTTTTCGGATCAATAAAGATGGAAAGAACAGCTCGAAGATGCCACACCTCTCATTCCAACTTTGCCCCAGAAATGTCAGCGATTATCCAAGAATTTCATTAGCTGCACCCTCTCCAACATCCAAGAGCCGAATACAAGCAATTTCGAGCGGCTTAATCGTTTTTGAAGAGCCCGCCCACCTCCAAACCATATGCAAAACACTGAAAACCAATTTCCAATTTCAAAGCTCAATAAGTCAATTAAAAATGCGCATTCAGAGTGCAGTTCCACAAGCAAACTCGTACTCGTACAACAGTCCCAACATCTGTTAACCGATTGATTGTAATGACTTGGCCTAAAGATCATAATTATCAGTGGTTGCTACCGCAGGCAGCAGCACAAGCAACAGCAACAGCAGCAGCAGCAGCAATAAAACATATATCGTTAATTAAACACACAATCAGCGGTGCAATGCGATGCGGAGAGGAGTGCAGAGAACCCACAATAATTGGCGTTTATTAAGAGAAGGCGATAAAGCCAATGGTAATTGACATTTAAGGCAATTCATTAACGCGGCAAACACATCTGTGCGGCTGCGGCCTGAGCCAGCCAACTGACCAACAAAAAACTATGGATAATCATGCACCAGATTTGTGGAAATCTGTTTTTCACATGCCCGACTTAAAAATGCTGTCTTGTTGCTGTCTTTGCTGTTGTTTTTTTTCGCTACGAATTTGCATACGCGACGACAACGGCGCCAAAGTTTAGGCACAGTTCTTTCCACTCGCAGTTCCCAGAGACGCAGACGGGCTTAGAGTTTTTGGGGGCTCGAGTTGTGCTAGCAGCAATCACTGTTACATGCATAAATCAGCTTAATTGCTGTATTTAAATTCTTAATTTGGAGTGCGTGGACGGTCTTGTAGTGGATTTTGGTTAAAGTTATAATTTATGCATGAATTTACTTTTTCAGTCAGCCACTGATTAGTGTTTGACCATCTGATTGGCATTGCTTCGATGCAAATTTGTTTTGAAAGTATATTAACTTTATTGGATGGTAGAAAATCTTGTATATATCAACTGGCAGTTTCAAATCAAATTCAAATTTATCAGTGCTGCTAAACGTTTGAATAGGGTATAAAGAAGTCCATCGGTTGACAAGAAAGAAGTGTTCAAATGACATAACACTTAGTGCACACTGCCTTGACCTCATTTGTTTAAGCCTTATTTTGGACACAATCCAATAAAATGGAGTACTTAAAATAAGCATAGATTGTAGCAAATTGATTCATCAATCGGATAAAAGAAAAAAAATTAAAAAGTTCAGTTCAGAGTATTAAAATACTCTCCACGGAAATTTTGAATCTTGAAGAATTTTAACGGTGAAAGAAACCGTGGATCTTTTCATCGGTATATTTACGGTATATTTTAAAATTAGACGGTATATTTCTGAGGGTCAGATCGTACATTTAATTGACCAATGTACCATTTAGCGCCATTTCCCAGGCCACATCGAATTTCTTGAAATTTTCACGTTTTGCTTTGTACTTTGTACTTGCTGGAGCAAGACAAACGGAATAAGTTCGTTTACCTTTGAAGGAAGAATGAAAAAGAAAAGGAAAAAATGCTAAAATATTTGTTTAATTATTGTATTTTTATTTTTTACTGTTCCCACATATAATAGTCTGTTAGACATGGGGACCGGTGAGGCCGGTTATTTGTAATAGAGCTGCTGCTGTCGGCTGGTACTTCATAGGTCCTCTTAGGGACTGATTTTCTTTCCACCACGTCTAGCTCACACACCTTGCAAATTTTATACTTTTCATAGTATTTTCCAGTATATTTTAAGACGCGTTATGGACTCACCCTCTAGTTCAATGCACCAATGTAGAAACCGTGTAGAAATGCCACTTAAAGCCATGTACCGGGCGGTAGAGCTGTCAAACCATCGATAGTGGCGCCACTCGATAGTTTTGAATGGAATGATTTAAAAAATCGAATACTATCGATAGTATCGGGCTCATATATTATTATTGAAAAAGTCTTTTAACGGCTATTTTTCAAGCGAAATTAAATAAAAATTGTTCAAAATTAAACGTTTTATTCATATTATTCCTTTTCAAAACTCAAAAACTAAGAAATTTTTCATAAATCAGTCTGAAAACATAAATTCATGACGTTGTTTATTTGCCAAGATAAGTTCATATATGTGAGTTCAAATTAAAATGTAAGCAAAAAATGTTTCAAACATTAATCTTAGTCTATAGGAATAATTCGCTTATTATAATTATAATGTGCTGTTAAGACCTTAAAAGAAAAGTCTAGACATTTGCGAGTTGAGTTGTAAATTCAAACTAAATTTTATTCTTAAAATCAGAGCCTTATATGTGATTTGACAATGAGGTAGGAGGTACAATTTGGTAGTCTATAATTATCGTTAGACCTACGCAGAGGATACACTTTACTGAGGGCGTCTATTTGAGTACATGCTTAAATTAGTTTTATTTTAGGACCGCATTGTTAAGTGTTTTCTCCACTTGTGTTTTGTTGTCGTATTAATGGGTTACAGATCTCTATTTACACCAGTGCAGTCATAACTTGTCTACTTTATGTGATTTCTTTAGAGATCGGTGTTGTTACATGAGTGAATGTGTACAATAATCTATTTATGTTTAAACATTCTGCAAGGGGCCAAAAGTGGCATTGTATTGACGATAATATGTTCATGTTTGAACAGTGCTTATTTGCTAAAATCAGGTTCATTGGTAATCCACCAGTTTTTGTTTTCGATCCGAAAAAGTTTCGTACACCTCAGATGTTTTTAGACTTATAAATTTTTTAATTGGGCTCCCTTCCTTGAGCTTTACCGAATTGCTAAAAGAGGGGTGAGCGCGCCTCAAATGATCCAGCAGATTATTGCCACTGGTTTTGTAAGTTTTCTGACAAAATCGGCACCTTGCATGTTTTCTATCCATACCTCTCTAAACAGTCCCACACTACACTTGAGCCAAGTTTCCGCTTGATTTGTACGGCAGCACTCTCATGTTCTTCTTCGATGTCTTCATTTTCCTTGTTGGTGTCTTTGGATGTATGTGTAAATGAAAAAAATATTTAAGAACATGCGGCATCATTTTAAGCAATCCAACCCTTTCGTACCTTTTGAACTTTTTAGGAACTTGTCCATTGTTAACGATGCCAGCTACCATATATATGTACACAAATTTGGCAAACTTGATTATAGCTTAAAATTTTTCTTAAAGAGCACGCCAGAAACTTTACTTTATCACCACATAGACAAAATCAAAGTAGAGATGGGCAAACGACAGCTACAAGCTCGATAGTATCATGAATAGTATAGTAGCAAAACCATCGATACTATCGATAGTGCCATCGATGGTTTGACACCTCTACCGGGCGGCATGTCAGCATTTGCTTAATTAATTAATCGTCAAGTACAAAAATTAGTGTAATTAAAGCACTATAATGTCGACTACGGAGGATATTACTCATCCTGTGAGTGGAAAGAGTCCCGAGTTGGAGAAAAATGATCAAGAAGAGACTGATATCAAAGATGTTTCACTGGATGACATAGAAAAGGAACTTCAGCGCAAATTAAACGAAAGTATAGCTGCCAAGGACACTGCAAACATGAAATACGAAAAAACCGACAGTGTAGATACAGTCCTGTTTAATCGCACCGAAAGAAAAACGGAGAGTATGGATACAGTGCTATTTAATCCAAACGAAAAGAATGCCTCCAAGAAAACGGACGCTGCAGCTAAGAAAGCGGACAAGGAAACGGAGATCGATGGATCTTCATCTAATTCTGCCACCAATGACGAAATGAATCCATCTACAGAGAAACAGAGAAAAAAAATAATGAAATCGAAGGAGCGCGCTTTGGCCAGCAAGAAGCCCCCAGCCCCTAAGATGGACTGGAGGAAGAATCTGCGTATTCACATCTCCAATATGTATATGAAGTCGGGAGACCGTCTACCCGGAGCATGCGTGCCCAGATGTCTGCAAAATACGAAAGAATGCGAGGATAAACACCGCAATGCAATGCTGCCAGATGTGCCAAACTTTATGCTGGTGGAAGATCTGAAGAGAACTCTGCGTGGCCACCACTATGACACCTTCCTGGACATGCTGGAGATGATGGCAATGCAATGTGTGTACCCTGGAGATAGTATCCTTGACAGGCTCATTGACATGGTCATGGTAAGAGATTGCTCCTTAAACTGAGTAAAATAAAAGAGCTGAGTACCCCTTCCCTTTTCCAGATTCTGATTGCCAAAGAAATAACTGTTGAGGAGCTGGCGGACATCTATATCAAGGTGATACGCACCTTCTTTCTCCTGGTCGATGCCTTCCCGCCCTGCTGGACCTGCTTGCGCCCATATTACTTGAATTTCCTGCGCGTCCCGAATCCGACCATTCGTAGCGCCCGCACCGACAATGGGACGCAAAAGCTGAAGTTCTATCTAGATCTTTTGGAGGAGATCTTGCCGCAATGCAGCGATATGGAGATCCGCAAGAGCACAAAGTCCTATGAGGAGCACGTGTTCAATTTCACGGAGGAGGAAGAAGAAGACATGTCACAAGAGACGGCATTGCTGCAACATGTGCAGGACTACGACTGGATAAGTGGCAAACTCTGTCTAGATGACTTCAAGAATCTGTCGCCTGGAGCACGCCTCTCGCGAGTCTGCGATGTGCTGAACATGCTCTGCTGGATCTTGGAAAGGGAGTTCTTGTCCTGGCTGGACCACAACCGTCTGCGCCAGTCCGAGTCAGAGATGTTCAATGAAGAAACAAAGCCGTTTGCCATCCATGTCTTTGGAATGTCGGCAACAATGCGGCTCACGGATATTGTGCGCCAGTTGATGCGTTTGTACGGCTTGGCGGCGGGAAAGTCCATGTTCCCCGACCGTCGTGATATACTGCAGGTGAGTATTCATTGTATGTATATATTAGCCATGCCTCCTAACTCTTTTCCTTGTGTATCAGCGCCTTATCTCACTCGTTGTGGAAGTCAGCAACACGGCTGAGCTGAAATACGTGGACAACAATGTGACCTACCCGAACCTGGGTCCGCAGACCCGCCTGCTGATTGCCGAGTTCTTCAAGATATTCAAGTCACAGAATCCCAAGCACATCAGCACCTACATCAAAAGCATTCCAGAGCTGGACCAGCCGTATCTTCGCTTCGAGTTCACCGATCACTTTCTGCAGCTATTTTACTTCCCCAGAAATGTGCCGTTCGGGCCGAAGAAGGTGTGCGATGAGTTCAATAAAAGGCAATGGCTGAAATACAAGCCAAGCAGTGAGATCGAGGACGACGACGACGACGATGAGCTGCTGTCGCGGGAGGATTATCTGAATATACTCCTGAACGCCCTAAAGGACTATGACAAATGGATGAATCTGGAGGGCTTTTGGAAGTTTATGCAGAGCAAGGAGCAGGTGCAGCAATTGCAGACCAGGACCAGCAGCCCACTGGCAACTCCTGTGGGCATCGCAACTGGCGAAACGTCCAAAGTCTTCGAGCTGAGTGAAATGGAAAGGGAAGTGCCTAGCTGGAGGAAGCGCCTCAACACCAGGGTGATTGTGGGCAGGCCCATGGTGAATTTGCCAGTGGCCAAAATCAATTTGGCCGAGTCATGCGTTCGCTATAGCAGCGATGTGTGTTACATACGCTATCTGCGGCGTGTGCTCGTAAAGGAAGTCCAGTCGGAAATCGATGTAACCGATTGGTTGGACTATCTAAATGGATTCCTGTGCGACGACGAACCACCATCAGAGCCGGCATCGCCTCGTTCCTCCCCAGCGTCGGACCCAGAAGAAGCCTAGAGTGGTCCTTCGGTTCACGTATTTTTTAAATCTTTATCGCACCAAATGTTAAAATATGAAATTAGTTTACTGAAAGGACGCGCTGAGCGATTGTTCGTTGTGAAGAATATAAAAATAATGCATTTAATTCATTTGCCATTCATTTTATAATTTTCATTTTCTGTATTTCTCCACTGCAAATATATATTTATGCTGTAACTAAATACACATTTACGCACACATTTACATATAAATACAGCTACTACGCATGTACATACATTAATAAATATACATATACTCGTATATACGTATATGTAGGGTGTATAGTTATACAATATTATCGCGTTTTGTTTTTAAGCATTTTGCTTTGCTTTGCTTTTTTGTTTTGCAGATCTCCTTCTTCGTTTTGTTTGTCTTTGTTCATTTAATGTCTAAATTCTTTGCAGTTTTACATTTTACACACTCCACTATCATTAAGTTGGGCTCTTAAATGCTAATCTCACTACGTCACTTATTTATTTATAAAAAAAAACTCGTACGCGTGGGGGATGGTGAGGAAGGAAAGCGGTGTTGTGTCGCGCATAGGATCTCTGACATTATTTATACGATGCAATCGTTGGCGGCGGGTCTCTAGGTCAGCAGTAGACCCACCCTCCACATAATATCATTAACATCCTTCCGATGGACTGGTGAGAGAGTATCTCAAGTGTGAAAAATGATTTACATAGATCGACTTTAAGCGGTATTTAGAAAATTACTCTGCTAGGCTTCCAGTCGCGGCGTGGGGGAGGGGGTTCTGTTTCGAGGTTCGGGCTTCGTTTTAATTCGTTAACACTACACATTTATCAACATTTATTTAGTATTTATTCAATATATTCTAGCGTTTGTCTAATGTAATTTATCCTTCTCCCGGTTTGCATTTGATTTCGTATACATTTCAGATTTTCATTTTGTTGCGCTTTGAAATCTATAGGAACTTGACGCAGGGGTCGACGGGGAAACCCCGTGCTGCAGTTTTTAAAATTGTGAGCGATACGATACGAGTACATAACAAGTGTCAGTCGGGGGCTGTGGGGGAAGGGAACGGAACCAAGGGTCGACGAACATCAAATAAAATACTAGTCGCAAATTATATTTTTAGAAAATATTATTTTCGCTTTTGTTTGTATTTTGATTGATTTACATTTTGGGTAAACTCCTTACCGCCGCCGCTCGCTGTATACATTCGCTTTATACATACAAAAATTGGAGTTGGGCTTTGTACAGAACTTGCTTTGCTTTCCTATCGCATAATCATATCATTATCGTAGTGTTAGCATTAGTTTGTGTTTACTTCAGTAACTAATATTTAGACGAAGGCTAGCGTGACAGGTTTTCTTTTCCAAGTTGTGCCAATTATGCAGAAATTATAACTATTACAACTAATCAATTAATATTAACAAAACGTTTCATTACAAACTATGGCTCTGCATTTCGACCTCTTAAAACTATAAGAATTTTTTTGTTAGCGGTTTTCTCATTATCGGTTTTTCTCCTTTAAGATTAAAATTTTAAATAATTATGCTAGGAATTGAATGAAACAAATTGAATTTGTGTAAACCCAGACCGAAGAACACCCGTGTAAATCGTTTCACAAGCGGCTTCTGTTGTTACTGAACGAAAGTTTTTACAAAAAAAGATCAAATAAACCACTGGAAACTCTGACTAAGTCAGGTCTGTACATTTTCCCTTTAATGTTAAATGCTAATTAAAACAATCTAAAAGTGGTTTTGATTAAAAAAATATTGAAATTTTAAAAGTGTTTGCACTTTGTGAAGCTATTTTCCTTTCCTTTACTTTCTCTTCTCTAGTTTTCGTTTAGTTTCGTTTACGCTTTGCTTATTTCACATTTTATCGACTTAACGCAATGACTTTTCGCTTAATGGTGTGTTTAGTACTTTAGCAAATTTTGTTTCTTTCTAGTTCTGCTCCTAGTTACGGGTTACGATTAGGTTTATTTACGTGAATAGGAAATTTGTTAATCTATTGCCTCGTGAGTGGATTGCGGGGTGGGGTTGGGTGTGAGATGCTGGGGGGTTCCGCTGCCACACAGCAGCAGTTCTTTAAGGGTCTGGTCTTTCTTCAGGTTGGATGTTCACTTTTCGGATTTCTGGTTTCTGTTTTTGGGTTTTCGTGTTTGCTTTTCCATAGAGCGCTGTGTGCTGCTGCTGTGGTGTTGGCGGTCTGCCGGTTAGCTACTTTTGAAGCGTTTTGCTATACATTCATCTTGGTAAGTTCTTAGTCACACACTTAAACCTTAACAACAACAACAATGTTCGCTACAATTAAACAACTAACAACAACGTAAGCGTACACACCAAACATGGCTCACTTCTTGCGCGATCGCTGCTCCTCGCCCTCCTCCTCTTCCTGTTCTACTATCTGCTCCTGGACATTCTCCTCCGCCTTGAACATGTACTCGAGGAGCAGCTGATCAGCTCATCCCTCGCGCTGCGTTGCCGACGCCACAGACGTCGGCACGGTGGTCACACCATTCGATGGTGACTCGACCTTAATCACTCCGAGCTGCTGCAGCTCTTCGCGCGTGTGTTGAATGCGGCCCACCACCACCCCATTCATGGTGACAAAGTTCCCATCCGCTGTCACAGCTCCCAGCTGCATGGCGCTGGACAAGTCGCCCAACGAGGCCACATTGAAATGATGGGGAGAGCTGCCATTGCCATGATGAAGAAGCTGCTGCTGTTGTTGTTGCTGGTGTTGCGCCACAGACGTGGTGGAGGGCAGAGTGGTAATAGTTATTCCTCGCTGATGGTCGATGTGGTGGGCATGTGCATGGGGAGGAGTAGGATGCGGATGCGGAGGCTGTTGGTGGTGCGGATGCTGTTGCTGTTGCTGCGGCTGATGATGGTGCTGCTGCTGATGATGATGCCCCGCCAACGCCATCCGTCCTAGTCACCCCTCCTCCTCCTCCGTTTTGATCTTGACAGGAACGTAGACCTTGTCCATGACATGGATCTTTATGTGGTTGTTGAGCGTGCTGGACTGCCGGAATTGCTTTTTGCATATGACGCACTCGAACGGCTTTTCACCTGCAAATGAGGTTTGGGATTAGTTTGGAATTTCGAGGAATAAATCAAGCACCGTCCCCCAATCAGGAGAAGCATCACAGATCATGGTCGCTCACCCGTGTGGATCTTGACATGATTCGCCAGAGTGCTCAGCTGCCGGAAATGCTTGGGACAGTAGTTGCAGTTGTACGGCTTTTCCCCCGTATGGATCTTCAGATGGTTCGTCAGCGTGGACGATTGACGGAAGGTCTTATCACAAACGTTGCATTTGTAGGGCTTCTCGCCAGTGTGGATCTTGACATGGTTGGTCAGTGTGCTCAGCTGCCGGAAGCGTCTATCGCACACGGTGCAGTGGAAGGGCTTTTCCTGGTCTCTCGCTCCTCCGCCTCCGCCCCCGCCAGCACCAGTGTTGGCATTACCGCCAGTCCCCTCGCCCTGGTGCTCGCCATGGCCATTGGCCAAATAGTGATCATTCGACATGGTCGGGCTGTGTGTGGCCAGGTGGACAAGATGCGGCGGTGGCGGCGGAGGTGGTTGCTGCTGGTCGGCCGCTGCTGCCTGAGCCGCCGCGGCCTGGGCAGCCGCCATGGCTGCAGCCTGAGCGGCACTATGCGCCTCGGCCGAAATCCCAGTCAGATGCATTTGGAAGGGTAAGGCGAGTTCCGCTGGAGCTGGAGGCGCTGAGGGTGGTCCAGAGGACTGTTGCTGCTGCGCTTGTTGCTGCTGCGCCTGTTGCTGCTGCGCCTGTTGCTGTTGGTGATGCTGCTGCTGTTGCTGCTGTTGTTGGGCCGCCGCTGCCACATGACCGGGATGAGTGGCCTGTGTGACCGTATCATTGTTGTTGTTGTTGGCAATCGTCGTTTGCGGCTGAGAGGCCACAATAACAATGTCACAGTTGCTGCTCATCGCCGTGGCAGCAGCATGGGCATGAGCATGGGGCAAGCTCTTGATATGCATCATGGGCAGCTACCAGTGCACCGGAGTTGGGAGTGCGAGTGGGAGAGTTGGAGCTGGATCAGGCTCTGGAGGGGGAACAGGGAATGAGTTTTCTCTGTATCAGAATCGGAATCGTACGCGCGAACTGGGCACGGACTTCTTGAACAGAAAGTTGGCGAACAAACTAAGATCGATTGATGCTCAAAAGCGCCACGACAGATTCATCTTGGTTGTTTCTGCTTCTGCTGGGTGGTTGGTGGTTTGTTGGTGCTGCTGCTGGTGCTGGTTAGTGCCTGGAAATGAAGTGGAGAGGAGAGAGGGATTAGTGGGCTGTTGAATGGCCGCGGCGGCTTCATCAGATGATGTTGCCCACCGCTTTGGTATGCAAAAATATGTGAGGAATTCCCCCAAAACACACACACACGACACGAAATACCTAACTGCGAAATTATAAATCTAAATTATTCAATGGCTGACACAATTCCCGAACGCCCTTCCCATTCCACCAACCATCCTCCTAAGAGTTGGTTCTATTCAGACTGCCTTTAAAATGTGTTTTTCTCTTTTCGCATAAATTATAAAAGCGACGATTATGCATTTTTAAACAAAATAAATACGCGCGCGCGCCCAAATGCATGTAACTTTCAGAGCTCTGGTTTTTACGTCCCCATCGGTCGGACAGGTTCCTCGGCAAGCAATCCCGCCCCCTGCCATCACACCACCACCTTCCCCAACAAAAAACCTCTCTCGCACACACACACATACACACACATGCAAGCACACGTACAATCTCTCAGGTATCTTTTTGGTTGAATTGACAGCGTGTTACTTTCTCGCAAATTACATGTGTTTTCCCAAATAAATATAAATATATAATGATGAGCAATATCGTTATCCAATTAGAGAAAGTTGGCAGTGCGAGTGTCCTGGCAGTGGCAGTGGCAGTGGGGGACTTCCTTGTGGGGAGACCCTATTTTGGGCGGGCTTTTGTGGTGAAAAATTTTCCCTTTTTTCAAAAGCAGTTTTTCCACTAACACGTTGCCTTGCCTTGCCCCTCGTTGCGACCCATAAGCGACAACCACTTTCAGTCGCTCGCACACACACACTCGCACATACAATCACATACACGCACACTCACAGGCACTGACTGTAAAAGCTCTTTTGAGGTTAGGAGACAGACTTCTTCTATTTTGGAGCTCGTTGTTAAATGTTCATTGTTTTTCTTATGGCTAAAGCACTCTGCTTTTGGCTAGACAATTGGGCTGTGCAGTTGGCAGTCTTAGATTTTTCACACAGGTATATATATTTGAGGCGCCCACACATTGACCTACCTTTCCATTTTGTGCCTCTGCTGCTGTGTGGGCCTTTCAGGTTTAGATTTCCCCCCGTTTTACATCATTTTCCGCATTCGAGTGTGTTGTCTTGGGTCTCAGCAGGTCAAAATAGTGCACGCGTTCCGCTATCAGTTGTTTAAGGCTAGGCTTCGAGCATTTTTTGTTGCTGTGTGTTCATTTATAAAAAGGAGTATAAATGTTAGAAAAATAGTACAAATATTTCTTTTCTTTTTTTACAGTTTCGCGTACAAATAGATTGTTGATAGTATATCGATACGAACGATATTTTAATTTTTGATGCGATAGTATCGGAGCGATATTTTTGTCGAGCTTAGCCCAATTAGCCCCCGTCTGTTCAAACAGGTGCACAACTTGATATAATCTACGGGAAATAATACTGTTTGTAAATTCTTCTTGCAGATCTATTCTTCTTTCCAAAAAAAATTACCACGATATCTGTCACCTGAACTGCGCTAAAAAATGTATTCAAGTTTCGACCCTGGTCGACAATGGGTTAAGAGTTCTCCGTCCATAATCATACCTTAATATTACTAGCTAGCTAGGACCCTCAGCACTGAACATGAATCAATTTTCTACATGACAAGTTAATTTTAAGGACCTTTTTATTATACCCTTTTATTTGATTGTGTTTAAAATAAGGTTTCAACAAAAAAGGTCAAAGCATAAAACGTAAATGTGTTCGCAATGTTACGTCATACGTCATAATGTTGCTGGTAACACTTGTTGCTTGTCAGGTAGACTGGACATTTGTGTACCCTATTTCTCTTATTGAATGCTTAAATTCTGTTTTCCAAGCTGCTTTGACACCTAATTAATAATGACCTTAGGTTCAATTGTTTTTGAAAAAGTTTATTAGGATAGCTTTAAAAAAGAGACTGACTAGTTTCTGCACTTATTGGGGCCTGGGATGACAAACATTTTCTCAATTCTATAATTCGAAACTATTTGATCAACCGAGATCATAAACTGCCGGTTGAAATATTAGCTCATTTTGCAATTAACTTAAGTAATGTATAAAATGCATATATTGTTTTTTTATAGATGAATTTAGAGTCGTGAGTCCGGTGAGCACCAACCACTACCATCTCTATGGAGACTTAATTTGCCATTCTCGTGTCAACGTTCCAGTGGGCAAACTACTGATAACTCATTAACTCAACCCTGGTGTCAACAGGGTATAATATAGAGCTGGTCGTTTTTTTTTTTTAAATCCTATTGCAAAATATTCCTAATATGTAATATATATATTTTTTTTTCTTATGATATTTATACCGCAAAAGCATTGTTTTTAAATGAGATTTAGCTTTCACCTAAATATTCGGGGTAATATTTGTCATCCCAGGCTCTAATTAATGCAGAAACTAGTCAGTCTCTGTTTTAAACAATATTTTGCAATTAGTGGTCTTCTTACAGAGACCAAGAATTGGTACAGGGATCAGGATTTCCATACAAGACACTAATCGAATTCATGAATAGGCCAACAAAATTCTATCTAAGACAAGGTCTTTACTAATTACGTTTGAAAGCAGGTTGGAAAACAGTATCTTTATACAATATTTACGAAATAGGGTATACAAATGCCCATACTCTGGTTGACATGAAATGAGTCTGCAAATACCAGCAACACTGACGTCACAACACTGCGACTGTTTTTTTGTTGAAATTTTTGTTGAAACCGTATTTTTGTCAAAACAAAATACATGCGAGTATTTAAAAGTAGTTAATATTGAACAAAATTGATTAGTCAATCATAAAAAATTATGTAGGCAAATCTAGGGAGATTTATACAGCTAGTAATTTTCGACGGAAGATCAAAAACGAGTATTTATTGGTAATAACCGGTTGACGACATTCCATACACAAGTGTTGCTCCTCCACTGTTTTTTTTTTTTTTTTTTTTTTGTTTAAACCTTGTTTAAGTCAAAAAGCAATAAAAGCAAGGACCGAAAACTAGCCAATCTTGTAGAAAACTTATTCATCAATAGTTTAAAATTATGTGGGCATGGCTGAAGATTCTATCTAGCTAGTAATATTCGACGGAATATCAAAATCGAGGAATATGTAAAATAGAACTCGAATTCGTCAGTATATTTACGGTATATTTTTAAAATGAGACGGTATATTTTAGTATATTTCTGAGGGTTTGGTGGGACTTTCTTGGGACTTTTTTCCCCCGCCACAATGTCCTTTTCAGCACAACAATGTCCCTTACATTCCACTCTCACTTACGTTTTATTACGTTTTATGTTGCTGGCAACATTAATTTGTATGGGCCAGACTCATGTGCCGTGAAATCGAGCAGCATTGTTCCTCAACATGGCGCGGACGAGCAACATTTTGCATACCCTGGGGAAATGGATACTATAGAATTGAGAAAATGTTTGTCATCTAACGCACCAATAAAGACCAAAACTAGTCGGTCTCTGTTTTAAAACTATTTCAACGATATTTTGTAGCTTATTGTCTACTTGCAGAGACCAAGAATGGGTATCGGGATCGAGATATATTCACAAGACCCTAATCATATGCATTAATATGTCTAAAACTTAACAATCTGAGATAATTTCTATATTAATTACGTTTTAAACCAGCTTGGAAAAACAGTTTCATTATATATATTGACGAAATAGGGTATACCTGTGCCCAAACTCCGGTTGACGTGACATTTCATACTCACTTACGGCGCATTCCATACTCACTTACGTTGCCACTGTTTTTTTGTTGACCTTTTTTGTTTAAACCTTGTTTTAGACACAATACAATAAAAACGAGTACTGAAAAGTAGCTAATCGTGTAGAAAATTTATTCATCAATGGCCTAAAATTATATGGGCAGAGCTAAAAGTTTTAGTTAGTCAGCATTATTCAACGGAATATAAAAATTGAGCAATAGTAACGATTTTTCTCTTACGTTGTATTACGTTTTATTTGTTTGACGTTTTTCGCAAAAAAACCTTTTTTAGGCAAAATCAAGTAAAAGCAAGTATTTAAACTAAGCCAGTAAAGTAGGAAATGGATTAATTAATCGGATCAAATTATGTGGGCAGAGCTGAGAGTCTTAGTTACTCAGCATTATTCAACGGAATATCAAAATTGAGCAATAGGAACGATTTTTTCTTACGTCTTATTAAGTTTTTTTTTATTTGACCTTCTTCGCTAAAACCTTTTTTTAGACTAAATCCAACAAAAGCAAGAGTTTAAATTCGTCCAGTCAAATGGAAAATATGTTTATTAATTGGATAAAACTATGTGGGCATGGCTGAAGGTTCTATCTGGATAGTAATATTCGACGGAATATCAAAATCGAGGAATATGTATAATAGAACATAAATTAGTCAGTATATTTACGGTATATTTATAAAATGAGACGGTATATTTTAGTATATTTCTGAGGGTCGGACGGTATGTTTTAATGATAAATCCGCGGTCACACTGTGCAGACCTTCTCAAGGCGAATTTTTTTCTTTATTTTCGTTAAATTGTACTTTAAAATCAAATGCAATTGCTTAGAAAAGTGTTGAGGGTAGTAGTGCAAGTTTTATAAAATCGTGCAAACACGCGACGCTTGTTGCTCGCCATGTCCGTTGCTTAAACTCAGCTCGCTGTTCACTTTATTTTTGTTGTGGTGCTGCGCTGCTGCCGGCGGAGGCGGTCGCGTCTCATCTGAATTCAAAAGAATACAAAGTTTTCAGGTAAATTTATACATATGTACACATCTATAGTAATTATTCAGTGCGTGATCTTACCCTCAATATCGACGGCCCTTTCGTTGCGACATGAGAGCCGCATGTTATCCAGAAACTGCTGAACGAAGCCCTTGGTCTCCTCTTCCGTTTTCTGGGCAACTCCCTGGACATGGGAATGCGCTCGCATTTCCATTGCCCGCAAGTCATCCTGCATGGCCTTTTTGCTGCGCTCCACAACGGCATCCAGGGGATCATCGTAGGGATTGCTTGGCTCGAAAGGCGTGCTGTCGTCGAACTGCGCTCGATTCCCGTTGCCCGCTGAATTGTGATTCGAGTTCACAGACGCCGTCGTCCGTTCATCCTCCTCCCCAGAGCCCAAGGTGGTGTTTGTCTTGGGACCGCCTTCCTTCGAAGAAATGTCCATGTCCTCCTCGTCACCACGTGGCGTGGACACTGGAGTAGTCTGAGGATCCGCTTCGCGGGCTGCCTTGATCTGGAACAGCGACGATATATTCTCCTTGGCGCCAAGCACCTCGCTGGAGATCTTGTGGCTCACCGAGTCCATGGCCCTGCCCATGGAGTCCTTCGTCTCGGAGGCTGCCTTTGCTGCACTGCTTCCTGCCTGCTCCATCGCGTGCATTGCATCGTTGGCCATGCGCTGGGCACTCTTGCCCGCGGCTCCGACTGCATCGCCCACAGCATCCACTGCTCCGCGAGCACCTGTGGCCATGCGCTCGCCAGCAGCCTCCATGGATTTCTTTGCTCCGTGGGCGGCATTCTTCACTGTCATCTGGATCGAGTCTTGCCTGGAGCCCAGATCATCCCTCATCTCTTCGGTAGCCCTCAAAGCGCCGTCTTTGTGGTCGGCCACTGTCTTCTCCACGCTCTCTTCCACCTGTTGCAGCATCTGCTCGGCATCCGACTCCAGCTCCTCCATCGAGTCCTCTAGGGATGTGTCTGGCATTTGCTCCTCCACCTTGGCCGTGACATCCACCCCGTTGTTGATAAAACGTATCTCGTTGACAACCTTGCTGCTATCCCTGGAGTCCTTCGTTGTGGTTATCTCCACCGCCAGCTGCTCATCCTCCTCTGTGGGTGGCGTGGGCGTGGAAACTTGAATGGTGGCAGGGGCAGACACCTCTTCCACCGTCTCCAGGCTATCCACCAGCTCGGGCGACGTCCTCTCCAGGTGGTCATGATCCATGGCCGCCTCGTACGAGAAGTTCCGTATGGGCGTCTTTTTAATGGTTTGTGGAGTGCTGCCATTGCTGCTGTCCGGATAGGGTGTGCGCGGACGCAGCATTTGCTTCTCCTGGCTGCCCTCCAGCTTCTCCAAAGGATTACCCGGCTGCACAAAGCGTGCGGACTGCAGAGAACCGATCGAATCTGTCGGGGATTTGGGTGGTGGTGGTGTGGGCGTATGCGTGGGAGGAGTTGGTAGTTTATCCGTTGAATCCATGGCTTTTACTTCGGCTGCCATGGCTTTTACTGGGGATTCCATGCCTTTTATAGGAGATTCGATGGGTGCTGATGGTTCCATCTGCTTGTGTTCTGCGCTTTGGGGTTTCGTTGGTTGCTGCTCCTCCTTCTGGTTGCTCGGGATTGACTCCTCTTCATTGCCATTTACCTCTGGTTCCTTTGGATGTGCCTCATAGTTTGCCTGCACTGCCTTCGATTCCTCCTTTGCCTCCTCAACTGTATCCTTGGTGGCTTTTCCTTCCTCTTCCGCCACGTTACCATTCGTTAAATGCTTCACAGCCTCCATGGCTGCCGCTGTTCCAGCTGCAGTGCCTGCTCCCGCAGCTATGCCCAATCCCTTGTCCGGGGACATGGCTCTCTCCTCCATCTCCTCTGCCACCTGTTGTTGCTTGGTGAGGCTGCGGCCGCTGCTGCTCCTGCCCTGCTCCAGTACATTTGAATTTGCATCCTTTGGCTGCAGGACGAAGGCGGTGGTGGACGCGGAGGCCATCGAAGATCTGGGTATCCCCTGCACTAGAATGTGCTGATCCCCCACAGCAATGTCCAGCAGGCGGAGATTCTTGAACTTGGAGATCTCGCGAAAGGTCTTCAGGTGGTGGCCGCTCTCTGAGAAGGTCGTGAAGAACTTGTTGGCCTTGCTGAGGGCCGCGTAGAAGGAGAAGCCCTTCAGGAGCTTCCAGATGGGGCCGTTCTCCTCGCTGTCGTAGTCGTAGAAGCGCTGAAACACCAAGCTCTTGTTCCGCACCGACTCGAAGCTGCGGTAGATATTCCCAACGTTGCTCACGATGTATATCTCGCTGGCCTTCGAAATGTGCATGAAGATGATCTGCTCCGTAGGAGAGAGGTTCTTCTGCAGCTCCGTGAACTTGGGAAACACAAATTCGTTGAGGTGCCCAGTAAGAAAGAGACTGCCGCTGGCCGTCAACACCAGCGTGGACTCTGGCCCGCAGGCAAACTGCTGCACGGTGGCGTCCAGCTTAATCTCCACGGGATGGCCATCGTAGTCGGCCTCCAGCTCCCCCAGCTGCTGCTGGCCATTCGAACCGCAGCCAATCAGCCGACCAGTGGCTGTCGAGAGTATACATATATTTAAAGAGAGATTATCCTGTAATTAATGGGGGTTTACTCACTGGTGAGCACCGCAAAGTGCTCGTTGCCCGCCTGCACGGCCAAGAAGTTGTCCGTCTCCTCGCTCTTGGACAGATAGTCATCGAACTCCTCCAGCCGAAAGGGTTTCCGGATGATGGCACACTGCTGCTGCTCCACCTGGGCGCTGATAAAATGCTGCGCCACATGGGTGTCCTCGGGAAAGATGTTGCGACCCGTAAAGAAGATCTCATTGGAGTCTTTTTCGTGGGAGATAATGGGGCTTAGAGTGCGATTTTCCCTCTGGTGTCTACTGTTGTTTACTTACGTGTTAGCATCACGGACCAATTGTTGCCAAAGGCCGCATCGCAGATCTTCAATCCCAGGCTTTTCAAGGCCTTCACACATGTGGGCTTTGTCACTATATCCCCATTAGTGGTGCTGTTTCCGCCCCTTTTGCCGCTGGCCGTGGTGCCACTGTGGCCGCCAATCCCCAACTGTCCAAAGTGATTCTCGCCCCAAACAAATAGTCGGCCAGATTCTGTAATTGAGATAAAAACCGGTGGGGCGGGGGTTTGACATTTGCTATGGCTTTTAGCTGTTGCTTTTTTCTATTGTTTTATTATGTTATACGATTAGTGGCAGGGGAGGAGAGGGTGTGGTGTCGTGTGGTGTGGTGTGTTGGAGTTCCCTTTTCTTGACTTTTATTGATTGTAGAGAGAGAGAGTGTTTCGTTTCGTTTTGGGACAGCCAATCCCTCTCGACTGCCATTCGACTGTTCGACTTTACGCTTCAATTACGACTTGGACTTGGACTGCTTTCCGTGGCGGGCGGGTTCTCCGTTCACTTCGTGAGTTTGCCCCATATTTCAGGTATTTTTTACGTTACGCCTGACCCCATTAGGATACCGAAATATATTGTACAAGAGTAGTGTGTGTTGCCGTGATTTGAAGTGCTTGCTGGCTTGCTTGAGGTCTCTCTGGGCTCTGGTCTCTGGTCTCTGGTCCCTGGTCAAGCTTATGTAATGTGGGTCAAATGTGGGACAAATTTGGTAGTAAATTGGGAGTTTCCCCAAAGGTAAAACTCATCGCAGATGATAGTGCCACATAATCCTTCGTCACCAATTTGTCCAAAGTTGGAGGGCCATAATTTAGCCATTCAATAGCCCCGAGCGCAAGCCAGTCCTGCCTTCAAGACTGGGCCAACAGGAAAGTGAAAGTGAAGTGAAGTGAAGTGCCTGCGGGGTTTGCGGTGGTAGCTTATGATTATTTAAAGAAAATTGCAGTAAACATGCAATGCAGAGGCAGGCAGCCAGCCAGCCAGCCAGCCAGACACGAAGAACCCACCGTCAATCCACTTTGACTTGAACCACTTGACCACAGTCTGAACTGAGAATGGCCAGGAAGACTGGCCAGGGAGAAGGTGGCCAAAAAGGAAATGCAGACAAAGGGGAATTGGGGTCACTCTCTTCGGACCGAATACTCGTTTTAGTTACCGCATATGACTGCACTTTGATGGGGACCCGATATCAGTCGCTTCACGGGATCATTTTTAATGTAGAAATAGCTCTGGGTATTCTCCGCCAGATGGGATTTGCCCAAAGTGAATATGGCACCAGTGCTGGGTATATCCATGTCGTTTATTTTCTACTCTTTTTTCGGCTATTGTATTTGGTTCAGCTTCAGTTTATAGATTTCGTTTCCGCTTTTATTGATTTGTATATTAACGAGAGACTGGGAGGTTTTGCATATTTCTCTTTTTGCCGGCTGCAGTTGCTCGTCATGTATATCTGTCGTTTTATATACACAATAATGCCATTTGGAGTTGCGTGTGCCGCACCGACCGACCACAGGCGGAGGGGGGACAGTTGACTGTACGCGGAGTTCGGGCTTGCGGCTTCTGACCCGGCGGCACTTCTGGTCAGTTGAACGTTTCAGCGCGTACTGGTCAGTCCTGACTAGCCAGGAGTTAGCTCTAGCCTCTAGCCATGGCTAGACATACACACACACTCCCACAAGAGCTGCCATCAATATTGGGCCATTTGCGCCCGTATAAGTATGCTATGAAAAAAGGCTTGCTGCTTGCCTGGTCGTTGGCTCGCTTCGTGTGGAGGGGGGATGTGGCAGGAGGAGGCCTGGCCTGGCCCGGCCTGGCCTGCCAGTTGCCACAGTGAGTCACCCTAACCCCAGGCAACATTTAAGCCAAGTTAAGTTATTCCACTCTTCCGAGCGGTGCGGAGCGGAGCGGAGGGAGAGCACTGAGGGGTTTCCTTTCCTCTTTCTTTCTCTTTCTGTTTCTCAAATATTTATGGCATTTGTGAGTAATGTTTGCAAATCTCTCAGAATACGCGAACGAGACGGGAGAAAACGTAATGTTAAAAATAGCATTAATATATATTGTATGTGCAGGTGAATGCAAATTGGGACTGGCCCCTAGCCCAACCCCTTGACCTGTTGACATTTGCATAAGGGAGAAGTATGCCACCAAATTCGCGACACATTTCTCAAAAAAGTTAATTAATTCGTTTGGGGCGGGGAGGGGCGTTCTTCCTGAGAAGTAGTTCTGTTTTCGTTTTTATGGCCTATTCGCCATTAAAAATGGGCCAAATGGGCCAAATGGTAGATCCCCCGTCCAGTGTTCAAGTGTCCCGGTGTCCCAGTGTCCCAGTGTCCCAGTCTTCAGTTACGACACTTCACATTTGCAGACTTTCGCAGACAATTTGCGTCAATTAATTGATTTTATTGTGGGAATCCTTAAGAGGATACGATTAGATATAACTTATGCAATAAGTGCGTGTATTTCTGTTTTAAATGAATGGGAAATGTTAAATGTGTTTTTGAAAGGGGCACAGCAACAGCAACCGAAGAAGGATAATTGCGAGGCCCGGCTAGAGCTCTAGTTCTGGCATCCATTTAGAAGGCTGCTCTTACTCGGCTTTAGCCTCAATTGAGAAACTAAACTTTCTATATATATATATATATATATATATAGTATAGTAGCACATATGCTCGTATTATATGCATGTAAAACTCCTGCAGCACTTTGGCGAACATGAACGCCCCACAAGTGCTAGTACGAGTACGAGTACGAGTACGACGGGTACTCGAATGTCTATGTAATTTATGAATCCCCTAACAAAGTTGTTTGCCTCGCAAACTGCAATAGCTGCTGGCTACTGTTGGCTTCTGCTGGAGTTGGAGTTGCAGTTTGGCTCTCTCTGTTGCATGCCATTTCCTCCCCCCCCCACCAGCCGTAGGTGTGCCGGCCAATGTGCCAGTTATTCGTGCTGCCCCTTTTGGGGGAGACGCCTCCTCCTTCGGTCATCCGCTGACTTGGCTGACTTGGCAAAAAGCAAATCTTATGCGTTCCGCTCCAGTTTGAGGTGCATGCAAATGTTGCCCTTTGCTGAGCGTTGAACTCGGTTTTGTTCTGTTCGGTTCTGTTTGGTTCGTGAGTGTTTTCTTCCGCCTATTTTTAGTGCAGGGCGTAAAGCCGTGACAATTAGCCAAAGTACATTGAACTCTCTTCGATTGGGGCAGCAAAGAGATGCCATGTTTGTGAATGATGACGTACAGAGGCAAAGAAAAGGCACCCAAAGTCAGCTGTCGGAGGTCTCAGGCGCCACCGGAATGTGTCGAATAGCTTGACGAATCTATTTTGACTCCCAAGTCAAGTAGTGCTCCGGTCGAAAGGTTGATTGAACCGCCCAATCGATTGGAGGAGCAGGCAGCCGTGAGAGAAGGGCTTCCCCCAACCCGCTTTCCCTTTCCCTCTCTTAAATAACCGAAATTAGTCGGTTTGACCTTCAGTGAGGGGTCCTGTTTTCCCAGTGCCCTTTCTTACCTTTTCCCTTTCTTTTTTTTGTTGGTCTTGGGATGGGTTTGGGATTTGTGTTGGTCTTTTCTTGGACTTCTCCCCTGAATGTGGCGTGCGCTTTTCATTTCGTTTTATTGCCTGACTCAAAGCTTGACCCACACAGGGCCAAGAGCCGCATCGCACCACTGGAGGTCCGAGTGGAAGGTGAAATGGCAATCATTGTGTAAATTGTTTACCAGCTAAGGCGCAAAAAAAGAAGGAAAGGAAAACTTGTTATTTTCCGTATGGGTCTTCTTGGAATGCTCTTTCTTTCGCACCCGCCCTGGACACACGCTTTTCCCACACTTTTCCTCACGGCACACACACACTTTTCTTTTTTTCCTTTCTTTTCCTTCAATGTCAAGCGATATGAGCACGTTCCTGCAATTTATTTCTCTGTTGTTTCACGTGGCCCCAGAGCCCCCCTGATTATTTGTTCAAGCTACCAAAAAAAATATATGAAATTAGCTGGGAATTAGACGATTGTCACGCCCACGCGGCAGAAAAGAAACGAAAAAGAAACAGCAGCAGCAGCAGCAGCAACAGGAAGTGCCACAAAGGAAGCCACTAAATGTAGTCTACTTTTCGGCTTGCTTTAATTACAGAACCCCAAATGAGCGACGAGGAAGGGGAGGAGAAGAAGAGCAAAGGAGGCTCTGATGAGAAGAAGGACGAGGTGAGGCCCGAAACGGAACTTATAACTAACGATGGCGACACCGGAGTAGAGGATGGGAGAACGCCACCCACACCCACACCCACACCGCCCATTCCGACCGCCCCTGCAACCCCAGATGCGGAAGCTGTTGAGAAGGAGCCCAAAGAGATAGCCGCAGCACAGTGTGAAACCAAAGCAGTTAATGATGATGAAAGCCAACCCCAGGTAAAGGATACAGCAGTCCAGAAGGAGGATGAAAGCCAACCCCAGGTAAAGGATGCAGCAGTCCAGAAGGAGAATGAAAGCCAACCCCAGATAAAGGATGCCGCTAAGAAAGACGATGAAAGCAAACCCCAGTAAAAAGATAAAGAAGCCATGAAGAAGGACAAAAGCGAACCCCATCAGGATTTTGCCGCCTACGCTGAGCATGTGACCTATGCTGAGAATGGCGATGCCATCTACAGGGACCCCAGCAGCAAGCAGGAGTACAAATGGTGCAACATTAAAAACAGCTGGCTGCCGATGAGTGGCAATGGGGAGGATCCGTACGAGAACGAGTTCTATAAGTGGTGCGATGAGACAAGCCAGTGGCTGCCCAAGACGCAGACGGAGACGGAGCACTACAGGTGGGATGAGGAGCAGAACACGTGGGTGCTCAAGCAGCAGCCGGGTCAAGATGCCGTCTACAAGCTGGATGAAAAGGGCGAACGCACCTACACGGATAAAGATGGGACTGTCTACTTGTGGGATGCTGAGAAGTCGGCCTGGTTTCCGAAGATCGATGACGATTTCATGGCCCAGTACCAAATGAACTACGGCTTCATTGACAACACGAGTGCCGGGGAGAAGGAGAAGGCCGACAAAGAGACTGCCGAGGCGAAGCGCAAAGAGGAGGAACTCAAGCGAATGACGGCTGAGGCAGAGGCGGCCATGGCCAAAGACGAATCTGGTGCAGCACCGGCAGCATCCTTGGGCAAGCGAAAGGCCCCAGAGCCACCAAGTAAGGTATGAGACATGGCCAGAACCTCTTTCTAATGTTACATTCCCCTGCAGAATGGTTCGAGATGGATCCCTCGCAGAACACCAAGGTTTATGTGGACAATCTCCCGTTGGACATCACCAAGGAGGAGTTCGCGGAGCTGATGGGCAAGTGTGGCATGGTCATGCGGGACCCGAAGACGCAGCAGCCCAAACTGAAGCTCTACACGGAGGCGGATGGCCAGATCAAGGGCGATGGCCTCTGCGACTACATTAAGGTAAGGAAAAGGAGTACAAGCTCCTCTTTTCAAACTTTATTCTTTATTTCACTTTATTTGCTGTGGCTTAACTGTAGATTTAATCTTGCATAAATATTATATGGTAATATTATAATATGTTTATCCATTCGATTTCATATTTCATATTTCTGATTCATATCTTTTGATCTGATCTTTGACTGATCCTCTGCTTAAGTTTCGCTGACTTTTCATGTAGATTCGCATCTCCTTTCAATTCTCTTGGTTGTTGTGTTTTATATATAGTATAGTATTATATAGTAATAGTATTTAAAATTGGTTAGTGTACTATTAAAATGCATTTTACTTGGCTATAAAATTGCTTTTGCTTTTGCTTTTGCTTCGATTATCGCTTCATTCTTTTCATTTTAAACAAAATAAAACGTTAGAAAGATCCTCCGTCCGTCCTCCGATTCCATCCAGTTTTGAGGTATTAAAAAATACAAAAAAAAATTTACATTTAAACATACTTTAATCATTATATATAACCTAAATAGTTAGTACATCGGATTTTTGTATTATCAAAAAAATTCCTTAGTAAATTATTGCTTCTACGGTGCTTCCCCCAGGCCGCTACATCTCGAGGACACACTTATGTGGGGGAAGGCAAACGAGGGATCAGTAAGGGCTCTGCTAGTCATTCCCAACTTTCTATAGTTATAGTTATATGAGATATTTCCATATATTTGTGTGCTCTAATTTGTAAAATTCTTCGTGATTTATGGGCTTTAAAATTGCTCGATATTCTATATAGTTTATAGTTATATATTCGTGTGAGTGGGTGGGAAGTGGGAGTGCTGTGTATGCCGTTGTGGGTGTGTCTATCCTAGACCTATATATAGGATATATTCTATATATATAGCATATAGTATATATGTTTACTGTACAGTACTACATAGAGCTAGAGCGAAGTTCCCATAGAGATTAAGTGTTTCCCGGTCGCTCGAAACGATTTCCAAATATTTATTGCGGGGACATCGCTCGACTGCGGATCAAATGCAAATGAAACTGGGTTTCCCTCCCGGAGCGATGTCCGGTTTGTTAGTTCCCTCCTTTCCTTTCCTTTCCTCTGCTTTCCTTTCCTCTGCTATCCTATCCTTCCTTTCTTCTCCTTGTAAATAATACTTTTGCGTGATTTTTTTTCTTCTATTAAAAGCAAAAAAAAGCAATTAAAAAAAGGGGATATCGGCCCAAGTGGTAGTACGGATACTGAACCAATTCTCGAACGATATGTCTCGGTTAGTAACGGGAATTAGTGCGTCGTCTGTAAAGGAGATTGGAAGAGATATATGTATGTAGGACTAATGGGATCCTACTCGGCGTCATTCAATCGCATGGCCTGCTGTATCCGCTTGAGCTTCTTTTCGTTCTGCTCGCGCAGCTTCTGCTCCTTGAGCTGCTTGCGCCGCTTGCGCATCTCGATGAACTTCTTCTGGTCCTCGGGACTCAGAGCCGAGACGCGTGAGGTGTACTCGCGACGCTTCTCCGCGAGCGTGGCCTGGACCAAAGCATCGGCGGCCTTCTTGGCGGCCTCCAGCTTGCGGTTCTGTTCGGCTGCCTTGGCCTCCTTTTCCTTCCGCTCGGCATCCTCCTTGGCCTTGCGCGCCTCCTCAGCCTCGCGCATCTCCTTCTCCAGTGGGAGTTTCAGTGCGCGCTCCTCCTCCTGCACCTCCTTGCGCAGTCGCTCCTCCTCCTGCTCCAGCCTCTTCTCATTGGCCTCGCGCTCGGCAATCTCCGCTTCGCGGGCCCGCTGCAGCTCCTCCCGCCGCCTGTTCTCCTCGTGCAGTCGTTCCAGTTCGCGCTGCTCGAAGATGCGCGTCTCCTCCAGGCGCTTCAGCTGCTGGCGCTTTTCCTCCTCCTCCTGCTCGCGACGGATCTGCTCTTGGCGTTGACGCTCCTGCTCCTGCAGCTGCTCCTTGAGGGCCTGCTCCTCGCGCCGCTTGTTCTCGCGGGCCTCGGCCAGCTGCTTCTCTTGCTCGGAGTTGGCCTCGGCTATGCGCTTCTCGTGCTCCTCCCTCAATCGCTGCTCCTCGGCCAGCCGCTCGGCGGCATTGCGACGGTCGATCTCCTCCTGCTCCTCGCGCTGCTTTCGCATCTCCTCCTCGCGGGCACGGCGCTGCTCGGCCTCGCGTTCGCGCTGCTTCTGGATGCGTTCTAGGCGCAGTTTCTCGGCCTCATCGTCGGCTGTGCGCTGACGCTCCTCCTCCGCCTGCCGCTGCTTCAGTTGCTCCAGTTCGCGTTCGCGCAGCTGCTGCTGGTACTCTCGCTCCTGTTGGTCGCGCTGCTGCTTGTCCTTGAGTGCGCGGATCTGCTTCTCCTGCTGTTCCTTGTGGTCCCTTTCCTGCTGTTCCTTCTGCTGTCGCTCCTGCTCCTCCTGCAACTGCTTCTGCTGCTCCTCCTTCACCTGCTTCTCCTGCTGCTCCTTCTGGTCATAGGGGGCCGCTCGCACGCGCAGTTCCTGCCCTTCAGGGTGTGGCTCTTGCTGCTGCGCCTGCTCCCGCTCCCGCTCCCGCTCGCTCCCGATGCAATCGCTGCTGTTCCTCCCGCTGCTTGCGCTGACGCTCGCGACGCAGCTGGCGGTTCTGCTCCTGGCGCTCCTTCTTGCGCTGCTGGCGGCGTCTCTCCTTCTGGCGCTGGCGCTGCAGCTTGCGGTCGTACTGGGTCATCTGCTGGGGCGTCGGCGAGGCGAGCAGGACATCGTTGCTGTGGCTGTTGGCCAGAGCAGCTGGCGCAAGAGCATCTGTGGGGGCGACGGTGGTAGATGAGACGCGTGGACGCTTGCGAGGACGCTGCTGGGGTGTCTGGTGGGAGTTGACATCGTTGGGGTGCACCGGCTGTTGGCGGTTTCGTGGCTGATTGCGACGATTGTTCTTGCGGCGACCGGGAATGATCATCTCCTCATCGCTGCCCTCGGCCTTCACCCGACGGTGGTATCTGTAAGACAGGAAAATACTCATTAACTTCCATTTTCCTCGTTTCAGGTGGAATCTGTTCATCTGGCGCTAAAGATCTTGGATGATTACGACCTGCGGGGCCACAAGATTCGCGTGCAGCGCGCCCAGTTCCAGATGCGCGGCGAATACAATCCCGCGCTCAAGCCCAAGCGCAAGAAGAAGGACAAGGAGAAGATGCAGAAAATGAAGGAAAAGTGAGTGGCCAAGGGAGTAGAGACTCCGGTATCCTCACAAGTATTCTCTTTTCTTTGGCAGATTATTCGATTGGCGTCCGGACAAGATGCGCGGCGAGCGCTCGAAGCATGAAAAGACGGTCATCCTCAAGAATCTCTTTACCCCAGAGCTCTTTGAGAAGGATGTGGAGCTCATCCTGGAGTACCAGAACAACTTGCGGGACGAGTGCGGCAAGTGCGGAATGGTCCGCAAAGTGGTCATCTATGATGTGAGCTTAACCAAAGGAAACTCTAGAGAACAACCAAACAATCTAGTCCCATTTATGCATCTCTCTTTTCAGCGCCATCCAGAGGGCATTGCTCAGATCAACATGTCCTCCCCGGAGGAGGCCGATCTGGTCATTCAAATGATGCAGGGACGCTTCTTTGGCGTGCGCCAACTGACCGCTGACCACTGGGATGGCCAGACCAAATACAAGTGAGTGAAAAGTCACTGCAATACCAAAAAGCGGGCTCTAATTGTGGCCTCATTTCAGGATCGATGAGTCGGCTGTGGAGGCACACCAGCGCCTGTCCAAGTGGGATGAGTACTTGGCGGCCGAGGAGGCGGATAAACAGGATAAGCAGGATAAACAGAATGCAGGAGGGGAGAGTGCAAGTGCATAGGGCTAGCGATGAACCGTGGCCTTACCTGCGATCCTTGTCGTTGCGATCGATTATCTCCAGGACTACCTCATTAGCCCGCTCGTTGGGATAGGTGGCGTTCCAGCGATTGTAGATCTTGTAGCGGTTGGCCTCGCTCACCTTCGGCATCTTGTGCTGGCAGATGAACCGCAGCTTGTCCGGGCAGGAGCGCGCCGACCAACGGTACTTCAGACTCGGATCGTAGACGGCGCAGTTGTTGTCGTTGGGCTGGCTGTTGGAGATAAGTTGCACATAGCTAGAATTGTTGCTTAAGCGTTAAATCAATGGAAATAAAGAAGGAAAGGACAGAGCATCTGAAGGAGCGCATCACTTACGTGGGATCCATTTGGCTGAACGAGTCGTAGGTCAGGTTGCGCCCGCTCATGCTCCACTGCCAGAGATGGTTGCGGTGGTCAAAGGTGGCCCCAATCCACACTGGTTCGCGATCTAATCAATTAAGTTGAGACAAATTTCCCCGTGAACACACAGTTGCTAATCGTATGTTCCCCACTCACCTCCTGTCTGGGCATCCTCCTTCTGCAGGAATGCCCTCAACTTGCGGTCGGCGTACTTCAGGGGCTCGGCCAGATTGGCGTTCTTGTCCTTGCAGAAGAAGTGCGCCTCCAGCCAGCTGCTGCGCTGGCTCACCAGCGAGTAGCAGTCGGTGCCCACGCGCTGAAACTGTGGCGGGCACATGGCGTACATGCGACGCTTGTTGGGCCGCACCGACGGGGCCAGTGCACCCAGGGCCTGGGCCGGCGAGGGGCCATCGAAGCTGACCGCCGCGCTGGCTCCGCTCGCATGGAACTCCGCCCGGATTGTGTGTGCAACTGCGCGAGATAACGAGATGCTCAATAAATCATGCCGCATGTGCAACCGCAAACTGCTACTCACATAAAACTAAGATAAATACTTGACAGCACAACATTCTATTGCTGCCACTCATTGTGATTCCTTTTCGTTGATGGGATTTTCTTCTGTTGATGGCACTATGTTTCGTGGAAGATTCTCTGGTGGATGCTGGATGGTGGATGCTGGATGGTGGCTGGTGGCTGGTGCTTGCTGGTGGCTTCTCCTTGCTGTTCGCTCTTTACATCGCTCAACCGGATGAGGGGCTGGAAGATGAAAAAAGTGAAACGAACAAAATGAGCATTCGTTAATCTCTCAACTCGTCTGCTTATCATAATTTTTGTGTTGCTGTTAGATTATGCAAATATTTATCAGAGAGCCTCTTAACAAGTGTTACCGCTGATGGATGGACCTGCGAACGCCTCCACACTTTGCCAAGAAGACAAATTGAGCAAGCGATATAATATATTTGAACAGATTTATTTTATTTATTGGTCATCTTCGTCTTCATTTCATTCACAAGCAACTCTTGGCCGCCAGAAACTGGTCGGCACTCGGCCGGGCGTCTCTTCTCTGCCTTGTCAGTGGCTCATTTGCTGTGGCTTTTGTGTAGAATTTCAATTAGCACTTTCATAACTTTAAGCACCTTGTCAGGTGAGAGACAACACGGGTCCGGTCCGATACGGTCCGGTCGTCTGCCACTGCTACTGCCACCGATGCTCGTTGTTGCATTCTATTTTCAATTTGTTGACACACTGCCCACAAGAGTGCGCTACTGTCGGGTCTCTGTGTGTGCGTTGCAGTGACCCACTTTGGCCCAACAAATGACTTCGAATGGCGTGGGTTGATCCGCAAACTGTTTTACCAGAGCGTTGTGGGGTTTGGGAGCTTGGTGGTGAGGGGGTGAGGGATGGGAAGTGGGCTATTCTTAGCTAAATAGATACTCCCTTGCTATTCATCCACTTAGATAAATTGATATCTTTTCAAGCGTACTTTATCATTGCATTTACGAATAGTGAAGCAACTCCAACGTGTCCTCTCTGGGATGTCATTCGAGAGGGAGGAAAGATTGGCATAGTCGAAACTTTGGAGATTCTTCTACCACCGGAATTATTTTATTTGGAGCTGCCCCAACTGGTGGCCGAAAAGCAGCACTGAAGGAGTCAGTCTTGGGTCTCCGAGTACCGGGGATCTCAAAACTGGCACGCGATCAAGGCCGGCTAGGAGCATCCGTCCCAAATGGATGCCTCATTGATCGATGTGGAGAAGAATGCCTCTCAGTCTGATGTGAAGAAGGAGGGCTCGTAGTTTAATGTAGACAAAACTGGTGCCTCTCAGTCCGACGTGGAGGAGAAGGGGTAAGTGGTTTACGAATTGGAACGTCCTGTACTCTGGGGACTTTGCCATTCAGTATAAGATTTAATTTTCCGCGGCATTTTGCAGAGGCATTGTATAATGACGGACTTTTCCAGTTTAAAATGAAAGTAAAAATGATATATGTACGAGTATGTATGTATTTATCGGAAGATATTCCATAGTTTATGCCGACATTTTCCCCTTAAAATTAAACTTCAATTCATGAAAAATGCATGACTAAAAAGCATTCAGCACGTGCACTTATCGAGCAGCTCTCCCGGCAGCATACTCGCACATACGAGTATGTACATATGTATTTGTGGGCTTGATTGTGTCATTTTAATTGAGCCATTAGAGCGTGTGGCTAATTCAGCGCTGCTCCCGTCCCGTCCCATCCCATCCCATCCCATCCACTCGCCAAGAGACAAGTCAGGCAGATAGACACACGTATGCACACGACTAATCATATATAATTTCTGTAAAATAATGCAGGCCCGCGAAGACATAACAAATTAAAAGGGGGAAGGGGGGAAACAAAGAGTTAAAGAAGTAAACACAAGCCGGCTTTCTGCTGCGGGCCACCACGACAGTCAGCCAGCAACTCGCTCGACGGCTTTGCCAGACACGCTGGCTTTAGCCGGGCCGGTTCGGGTGGGGCTGTGGCTGTGCCTTTGGATACTGTGGTGGTTGTGCCTCCGGCCTGGTCTTGGCCGACAGCAATCGACAACAAATTCCTCAACGATGACGTCTTGACATTCATTATGGGCTGCTACCGATCTTTGCAAGGTCCAGTAGTTGTAATTGTCTGCTGTCTGTCGCACTGTCTTACTGTCTTACTGTCTGATTGTTTGCTTATTTGTTTACTTGCTAGATGGCTGCCTGGTTTGTTAGCTCACCCCCGTGATGGTGATGATGACGACGGGAACTCGGCGAGCGATAGACCTTCACGGCGGCGCCGACGTTCGTCCATTACAACTTGACATTTGTTTGAGTGGCTAATAAAAAATAAAAAAAAGAGACGCCACATCACCCACACACAAAAAGGCACGGAGTGGGCGATATTTGACTGATTTATGACCCACTTTGGATGCAGTTCTCTGTGGGAGAGCGAGCAGACGACATTCAAATGGCATTTGAGACACAACCAGACCAGTGTGCCCATGGGCCATGAGACTTGTGAATGGGACACACGCACAGCTGGCTGCCTGGCCTTGATCTTGAACTTGGGACTGGAGCTGAAGCTGAAGCTGGGGCTGGCACTGGGGTTGGGGCTGGGGCTGGGCCGCGCCGTCAATCTGTTGCGGGTATCTGGTATCTGTGTCTGGCTCTCTATTACAGCCTCCACGAAACGTTTGCAGTTCAGAATTTGTTTTTAATTGGATTTCTCAACAAGTTCCAGAGAAACTTAAAAAGCCACACACTGACACGCGGCAAATCAATCAAACAGGCTCCCCGTCCCCATCCCCAACAAATCCAAACCCGAAACCCAAAAAAAAGAACCAAGAGGCTTAATGCCAAAAGAGGTATACGCGTACAACTTTTTAAAGCTGAATCTGGGCAATCAGGCAATCAGGCAGGCACGCAGGCGGGCAGGCAGGCAGGCACGCAGGCGGGCGCCCAGAACCTTTTTCATAACCTTGCCCAACAGTTCGAGGTTAAATCTAAGACCATCAAAGCAGCGACACATCGCGGCATGGACGACTCTGCATGGGAATGGAAAACGCACGTGTGACCCGCTTCAAGATGTGTGATAAATGAGGCGCAGAGTCTTCTCGGGTGGGGTGTGTTTTTTGGCGGTGGTATCCTCGATACGGGAACTCAATTTACATTTATGAGGTGCTATTTCTGTTCTGCCTGGGAATTGACATAAATTATGGAGTTCCAAGAAGTGTTTATGCCTATTCGATGATATATGACGTGTAATTTGTGCGTAATTATGATTCCATCAACAAGAGCAGAATGGGAACAAGAGCGGAGGAGAGAGTATGAGGAGGCTTCTCCTAATTGAGATCTCTTCAGCAGATCATCAGCCACACACCCACGCAGTCGTATACACACACACACACACATCAATCGGTCATTCATCGCCCAAGTATAGTCATTGATCCATCAATCAAATACCCCATCGAACTCGAGTTGAAAGCAAAAGTTGAATGGCTGCCCCAATGGCAACATCTTTGGACTTAACCTCTTCACGTTGGGGTTCAATGCAAACCGCTGCCAAACCTACAAATATTTAAAAGCAGAACTTATAATAATCTCTATTTGGGGAAGTGGACAAATTGGAGGCATTAATCTTGACAATACTCGGACGAGTGTACGTGTGTACTTGTGTACGTGTGTACGGCTGTTGGGGGAGTTCCTGTACGGGCCGTGCCATAATCAATTATGAGGAATCTGCTGAACAAAATTAACCCGTTCTTGGCATAATTAAGTTGCCAGCAAAATGAATTTGCATAATTTCTGTTTCTGTTTTACTGCGAACTTAACAAACAGACAGACAAACAGAAACAAACAGGCCAAATCGATGGCACAAATTGTTGGCCAAATACCAGTTTGCGGTTTAATTAAAGGTAAACGTATAACGTACATGCATATGTATTTATGTGGCCGGAGCTCGAGGAAGTTGAAACATTTATAGAGACAACATACTTTGCCTGTTTTCGCTTAATTAATTTATGCGCATTTCATTGATTTACGAGTATTGTATGCAGCCGCAACTCGAACCGAACCGAGCCAAATAGTTTAACAGCAAAAGTCAGCAAGCGAGCAAAAATGGACTGGCAAAAACAAACTGGGAAAAGCAGAAGCGGTGTCCCCACAAACGGGAGCCATAAATTGTAGTGGCGATTTTCATGTGGCAAATCACAGAGTGGCAATATAATTTATACGCAACTTTGCAACAGATTCCCGACAATCAGCAGCCAGCCACAATTGCAGTCACCTTCTCCGAGTGCTCTGAGTGCGGCAGTACTCTGCTTTTCCATTGCCATCTTCGTCTCCATTTCCCCCCTTCGTGCCTCAATAGCATTGCAAAGTGGCCGAGAAACGTTTTCACAGCTGCCATCGCCCCGCATCCCCTTCCAATTGGCTGCGTTTTCATGCTTCACCTGTGCGGAATCCATCTCAGAAGAGCCAACACGTAGCTATCTCCGCATCTATCAGGCCTTCTGACTGGAGCTTTCTTTCGCCGCGCCGCTCGGCCGTCTTTCCTTTCTGCCATTCATTCATTCAGTCATTCTTGGGCTTGCCACACATCCCCTTTGGCTGGTTCTATCCCACTGATACCTGCCCCCTCTTGGGCACCCTTCCGTCCTTCCTTCCCTGGCAGCTGGAAAAGTGAAAGTCATTGAGTTGCAGACAAGTCATTGGGGGGCCTGTCGCTGTGGTCCCCATGCGACGCATGGCGTATGCGCAATATCAAGTATACGCACGGCGAAGGCATGAGGCTGCATTTTTTAATTGAATTCGACTGCATTTAAAGTTTGAAAGTTGAAATTCATTTACAGTTTCGCCCGAAAACTTTTTTAATGAGTTTAGATGAATTTTAAATGGATTTCTCTTCTTTTCTTCCTCTAGCGGATAGCACTCAAAACAACCGGGCTGACTGTAGATTGTTGATTAGTTCTTTGGGTGCGGCGTAGCCATGCTCGTATAAAGTGACCCCACTAAAAATTAAAGCACCCCAAGGCGTTCTGCGAAGCTCTTGGCTCGGCCAAAACTCATAAATTCAGTTCGGGATTATGTGATTCATGGAAGAGCCACTGGCAATTCATCAGAACTCATGCCCCAGGCATCACAAATCAACTCAACTGCAATTTGGATCCCTCAAAATTCACCTATCAATCACTTCTACCTGCTTCGGAGACCCCCGCAATGGCAGTGGAGCACAGCCACAGTCCTACCCCAAAAGTTATGACATAACTCAGCTTTCTGGGTCCCCGGTTCCCGTTCCCCGTTCCCTGGTACCTCTCTGTCCACATTCGTATCTGCTGCAGCCATCACTTGAGGCTGAGGCCTGACTTTGAATCGCAGCACGTAACATTACCCCGGCTCCAAGATATCTGCCGAGTGTCTGTGTGCATTTCAAACTGCGAGACAACTACTGGCAACGTCATCGACCAAATAAACTGTCGGATTGACTCGGTATCCGATTCGAGACAGATTTCGCACTGGGCGCAGGCGCCGGCGGCTACGTCAGCATCGCATCTATAACACGTACAGCACTTGAGAGCCACCAGCAACAACTGGAACTGGAACTGTGACAGTGACTGGATGAAGTGATGTCATGCCGCTTAAATTTATGCCGCACTATTCGCTCAAGGGGCGCCCCAGTCTATCTATCAGCATCAGTCGTCGTCGGTTACACTTTGAAAAAGGCACGTGAATGCCTACATTTGATATTGCCTACCTAACATATATTATATCTTGGATCTGTACAAATTCTATTCTGTCTATCCTCATTTTCCACATTTTCCCACATTTTCTTCGAGTGTGCTTCCCAGCGATGATGTAAATTCCGTCTGAGCGATCTTCGCATTCTCTTTCTGTCTATGTAAATAGATCTGCTTTTTTTATTTTCTGCCGAGTTATATATAGCCATATATATATGGGTTTTGTGTGTCGTTTCCATTGACATAAAACTGTCACATGAATTATTTTTTTAGTTATAATTTTTGTTGCGTTCCAGCAGCGGAACTGTAAAAATATTTTCTAGTCATTTTTTCAAGTTCAAAACTTGGACAACAAAAACACGACAAAATATTTGCAAATATTTGTGAAAATTAAGTCTGGAAAAGCAAACAAATTTTGCGGAATTTTGTTTTCCGGATTCTGGCTCATGTTTTTTGAGGGAACGAAGGGAGGGGCCGGGCACAAATTGTTTTGGCGATGGCATCTGAGGGCCAAGTAAGTTGACCATTTGGCTGGCCATTGTTTGTCTGTTCTGCTTGTCGCTGGTGAAGCATCTCGTCCAGCATCTCCCACTGCCATTTCGGCTGCTGTTCTGGAGCTGGTTTTGAAGCTGAAGTTGAAGCGGGAGCGGGACCTGGAGCTGGACATTTTATGGTTGTTTGCAGTTTTTGGGTGGGACCACAAATTTGTCGGCGCGTGTCATGACACACACTTGACACTGGACCGTGGAGCATGGAGCATGGACCATGGACTATGCTCGACACACTGCTCTTCATTCCTGGGTAATTTGCCTGAAATGCAGGCGGCGGCTTGCTGGCTGGGATCTGGCTTCCATTATCGACGCACGCATTTGTGTACGAAATCCTGGGTGCTGGGTGCTGGGTCCTGGTTCTGGTTCTGGTCCTGTTTTTGGCCCTTGTTACTTGTTCTTTCTATTCTGGTTGTTCGTGTCAACGATAAATCAAAAGTTTTATCTTGTTTGTTGACCACACTCTCCCCTCCCCTTCCCTCTCTGCCACACATGACTTGGCCCCAGAATCATTTACAGGCTGGAAATTTGTTGCTTCGTGCCTGGTTTTTCGTGCTTGTGCTGCAGAAAATGCTGGGTTTGCATGGGGCATAATCGCATTATGAAATGAAATATTCTTAGTCCGGAAATATTAAACACATCACGTATACGCAGAGCTGACAATGGCCGACAGGCAGGATGGCACTCCTGTTACTGCAATGTTGAATATCCGCTTCACATTCCGCAGACACAAACAAAACATTTTCATTTCCAATTGGACCGTTTTTCCACACACACACACCCGCTTTTCCTGGTTTGGTGCATTGAACCTATGCGCTACAGGACACGAATGGAAAATGATTTCCGCTCGACTGTAATTTATAGCCGACGGACTACGGATTACTCCTGCTCTCACTCCCACTCCCACTTCCACTCCCACTCCCACTCAGAGTAGACCACACCAGCAGCTGCTGCATCATTTTATCCCCATACTCTTTTATCCGACGATTTGTTGACTTTACGGCTATGCAAAGTCTGGCACACAAATACGCCAGTGGGCGTGGCACTAGTGCCTACTAATGGACGAGGGAAGATGATGATGCTGATAATGATGATGATGATGCTATTCTCGACACTCTCCGAGTGCCGCATTTGGCATTTTCTAATCTATATTTAAATTTTCCACCATCAAATGTCAAGGCAAACCATTCCGAATATCGCCTCGAAAATCACAAATCAAACCCGATATCTCTCAAATCAAATTACGTTCCTAGCCAATCCGTAAAATTCACAGTCCGCAAATGGTCAAAACAAGCAAGCAAAAAAACAAGAAAGAACTGTGACAGAACAAATGGCATGCAAATTGGCAACGATCTGCGAGCAAGTCATAAATGAATTAGACGACAAAATCTTCCGTGACTAAGTCATGACGGAGGTGTGCTTCGTTCAGAGATACTTGCCACTGAATCATCTGCCGAGCCAAGCCAGTGCTGCGGTCTACTCCATTGACTCATTCAATTAGCCATGCAAGTGCAGCCAAGACTTACAGACATTGCCAACACCTTTCCCCCCACATATACATATGGTATATATGTGGTAAGTGACGACTTTGAAGCAAATTGTTCAAATATTGGCCGCCTATCAATATTTGCCCGGGCATTAAGCAAATGGCTGCGTTAAGGCCATCCTGTCGCATGAAATTTATTACGCGTTCGCCACGTGCACCGTTCCATTGGTGTGTTTATTCAGTTATTAATTTATATGCCACACCATTCGCAGGAAAAATGTCCACTTTGACATCGCCACCTTATCGCTAACTTATGGCAGTGACGCTGCCTGACGATGACTGCCGCCTGGAGGTGCCTCATTCTGCCCGTGCAATAAAAAAAAATGCACATGGCGATAGTGCCACAAAAGAATCAACATAAATACTCGACTGGGCTTCGGGTTAGCGCTTTCCCAAGGGGTTGGCAGGGGGAGGTGCTGAAAAGTGGGGAAATAAATATAAATAAGTGTAAATGAAAACCGTACACTCCAACCGGAGACGGCGGCGGAGGCGGAGACGCAGCAAAGCCAAAAGATGAAAACCAAAATCGCCGCATGGCATTGCGCAAAATGTGCGGCAAATATTGACAAGCCGCAAAGCAAAGGGAAAACACAATGGCAGTGGGGGCGAAGAGGCACTAGCGGTGGCAGTGCCAGTGGCTGTGGCTGGGGCAGCCACAATTGCGTGGGTGTTGGTGGTGGTGCAGTTGGTGGCTTTGTGGCAGTGGTTCCCCGGTTGGGGTGCTGGGGTGGTGGCTGTGCCCTGCCGCTCAAATTGCATTAGCAAAATGAACTGCAAAAACGATATGCAACCGATATCGCTGGAAAATTTATTCACACTTTTATTGCTGTATAGATTTTTAAGTGGAAATTTATTCCGAGTCTGGGAAAACTCGAAAGTAATAATTGACAAGGTAATGGATCGGTTATACTCCACGGACGGGACGGGCCAGAGCACTAGCATATTTTTATATAATTATTTGCTTACCTATTTGAAAGATGCCTTCGAGAGTCCGTTAACAAGTACAGATTTGAGTGGAAAGAACTGCAATAAAAAATAGACAAGAACCAATGAAATATTTGCAATAGAGAGAGCACATTTTTCAAAGCATTTTTATGGTCTGGCCATCAACATTGTACTTAATTGATGCACAAAAGGCAAAGCCATTTCAATTTCCATGCCCGGAAAGAAGCATTTTGACATATTGAAAGGCGAATAAAAATGGCAGCAAAGTAGCACTAGGCGGCGTCAGCGAAATGTGGTCCAGATTCAATGGTGATAGTAATAATAATAATAAAAGTGAATCGCCTGCACTTGAGCGTGTCCATTCAGGATGGCAGAGCTGCTCCGCCCTGCCTCCGCCCTGCCTCCGCACTGCCTCCGCCTTCCCTTTGATGTGGCAGTTCTTTCATAATTCCCCCAAGCTGCATTTCTGTTCCTTTGTTTGTTTGGTCTGCGGATTGCGGTGGATTCGATGTCTGTCAGCTGGCAATGTTTATTTGTGGAGATATCCGAGTAGGGGACGGCTAACTGAGGGGGAGACTCCCCCCTTTTCCCCCTAGAGTTGTACCTAAATATTTGTTGATGCTGGCTCTCTTCTTCTAGTGTTTCAGCCTTGTTGTTTCTGCTTATGCAAACTGAAAGTCCGTAATTATGCTCTGCTCAAGAAGGTCTTTTCCTTTTTAGCACAAATTTAGCATTTTTTGTGGCCGGCGGAGGGGGGGGCAGCACAGAGAGGAAGTGGCACAAAAGAAGTCTAGAACCCGATAGAGTAGTCGACGCACAAAAATATTGCATAAATTTGCCGCCAGCTTTGAAAAGTTGATTTGAATTTAAATTTGAATCGAAATTGGAATCGAAATCGGAGCAGACTCCCGTTGCTGTGCGATGATGATGCTCACGTCGTGAAGCAAACAAAAATTGAATTAATAAATGTGCCACCGATTGCCACCCCTGTTTTGCCCCTCCAGCCATGCCCTCCAGTCCTGCTCCTCTTCCTGCTTTTAATTTCGAGTTTTTGCGTTTAATTGCCATTTTGCATATGAGAGAATAAAGAGAAGAGAGAGAGAGAGAGGGGGCGAACGAGCACGCTGCTCCCCCGTTCAATTGATAATTTATTAAATTCCGCTCAAGTTTTGGCAATAAATTTCAATTCGTTCGGCTTAACCCAAAAATGGTGCTGCACAAGAGAGACAAAAGTCGAACAATCAAATACGAGTATAGGCGCAGTCCCATAATTTGTGTCAATTGAGACTAATCAAGACGATGGCGATGGCTATCTTTCTGCCATTCCCCCTACTTCCCCCCCAGATAGGGAGACAGGGAGTCAGTCACCTGAGCCAGCTATGATTAGATAGGCGGGGCCGAGCATGACGTCGAATGGAGGCGGGGGCTGTGCTCAGCGAGTACAATCAGCCAAGTGCAAATAGAAAGTGAGTTGGCTGTCTAGGCTGTCTGCCCGGTGCCAAAATGATACGGTTTTGTTACCCAACTCGTTGTCTTTTTTCAACGCCATAAAGGACAAGCTAAATGGCAACTTTGTCTCTGTGCAATCTCTTCCATTCGATTTGCATAACGGCCAGGATAAGATAAGGGGGGGAGTTTTCCCCCACCTCCAGCCATTTTTGTCGGGAAAAACAAGCAACAATTGCGGGAAGCGGACAAATGTCAAAGTGCACGGTAGTTACAGCAGAAGTTTGCAAAGTGCAAATGCTCTGAAAAGTTCTAAAAATAAACACGAAACAAGTGCATTACAATGGGGGTGGGGAGGGGGGCCGGGCTGGGGCTTCGGCCCTCAAACATTTCACAGGAGACGGGCACAGGGCAGCGAAAGTATGGATAAAGAGAAACGAACAAAAGAACAGTGCTGGGTAAGAGAAGCTCATGCCGAGTATTGATGACTATCGACAAATGCAACCCTGACTATGACAATGACATTTAGTTTCTGGTAAATTCTGCGAGAGAAAACTTCGGTGCGAAAAGCAATAGCCAAACATTTCACAGGAGGCGGGCACAGGGCAGAGAAAGTAAGGATAAAGAGAAACGAACAAAAGAACAGTGTTGGGTAAGGAAAGCTCATGCCGACTATTGATGACTATCGATGAATGCAACCCTGACTATGACAATGACTTTTAGTTTCTAGTAAATTCTGCGAGAGAAAAGCAGTAGCCGTTCAGCTGTTCATAAATTCCCGAAAATCAAGTGCTATTTGATCTCTAGGCGGTTCTGTTCTTTCACGTAGGTACAAATATCTAATAGATAAATTATACATACAGTGAAATACCTCCAAGGGAAACCATTTTCATAAAACAGCTACAGAGAAAGCTGTAGTCAAAAGTGAGTTATATAATTGCCTCCGCGGCAGATTCATTGCTGATAAGAGAGGGCCTACATATGTATGGGGCTTCGGCCCTCAAACATTTCACAGGAGGCAGGCACAGGGCAGCGAAAGTAAGGATAAAGAGAAACGAACAAAAGAACAGTGTTGGGTAAGGAAAGCTCATGCCGACTATTGATGACTATCGATGAATGCAACCCTGACTATGACAATGACAATTAGTTTCTGGAAAATTCTGCGAGAGAAAAGCAGTAGCCGTTCAGCTGTTCATAAGTGCACGAAAATCAAGTGGTGTTTGATCTCTAGGCGGTTCTGTTTTTTCACGTAGGTACAAATATCTAATAGATAAATTATACATACAGTGAAATACCTCCAAGGGAAACCATTTTCATAAAACAGCTGCAGAGAAAGCTGTAGTCAAAAGTCAGTTATATAATTGCCTCCGCGGCAGATTCATTTGCTGATAAGAGAGGGCCTACATATGTATGGGGCTTCGGCCCTCAAACATTTCACAGGAGGCAGGCACAGGGCAGCGAAAGTAAGGATAAAGAGAAACGAACAAAAGAACAGTGTTGGGTAAGGAAAGCTCATGCCGACTATTGATGACTATCGATGAATGCAACCCTGACTATGACAATGACTTTTAGTTTCTAGTAAATTCTGCGAGAGAAAAGCAGTAGCCGTTCAGCTGTTCATAAATTCCCGAAAATCAAGTGCTATTTGATCTCTAGGCGGTTCTGTTCTTTCACGTAGGTACAAATATCTAATACATAAAATATACACACAGTGAAATACCTCCAAGGGAAACCATTTACATAAAACAGCTACAGAGAAAGCTGTAGTCAAAAGTGAGTTATATAATTGCCTCCGCGGCAGATTCATTGCTGATAAGAGAGGGCCTACATATGTATGGGGCTTCGGCCCTCAAACATTTCACAGGAGGCAGGCACAGGGCAGCGAAAGTAAGGATAAAGAGAAACGAACAAAAGAACAGTGTTGGGTAAGGAAAGCTCATGCCGACTATTGATGACTATCGATGAATGCAACCCTGACTATGACAATGACAATTAGTTTCTGGAAAATTCTGCGAGAGAAAAGCAGTAGCCGTTCAGCTGTTCATAAATTCCCGAAAATCAAGTGCTATTTGATCTCTAGGCGGTTCTGTTCTTTCACGTAGGTACAAATATCTAATACATAAAATATACACACAGTGAAATACCTCCAAGGGAAACCATTTACATAAAACAGCTACAGAGAAAGCTGTAGTCAAAAGTGAGTTATATAATTGCCTCCGCGGCAGATTCATTGCTGATAAGAGAGGGCCTACATATGTATGGGGCTTCGGCCCTCAAACATTTCACAGGAGGCAGGCACAGGGCAGCGAAAGTAAGGATAAAGAGAAACGAACAAAAGAACAGTGTTGGGTAAGGAAAGCTCATGCCGACTATTGATGACTATCGATGAATGCAACCCTGACTATGACAATGACAATTAGTTTCTGGAAAATTCTGCGAGAGAAAAGCAGTAGCCGTTCAGCTGTTCATAAGTGCACGAAAATCAAGTGGTGTTTGATCTCTAGGCGGTTCTGTTCTTTCACGTAGGTACAAATATCTAATACATAAAATATACACACAGTGAAATACCTCCAAGGGAAACCATTTACATAAAACAGCTACAGAGAAAGCTGTAGTCAAAAGTGAGTTATATAATTGCCTCCGCGGCAGATTCATTGCTGATAAGAGAGGGCCTACATACGCATACGAGTATGTATATTCAATTTTCTTTATGGCCACGTCATTGCTCAAATATGTGCCATCATCTGTAAGGTAAATATGTATGCATATGTATGTACTAGTGGAGACGAATGGTTCGGTCCTAACCTCACTCAGATGCCGCACGTTGTGGATGGTGGACTGTGGATACGTTGTAGGCCAAGTAAACTTGTTTTCTTAACAATAATAACTTACAATAATTGTTATTGTTGTGGCTGGCATTTTACACAATTTGACAGATTGACAAACGTCCGAATTGGCTTCCGTGGGACGGCAGTCGACCATTGACCATCTGGCGACGGCTATGGTCTGCTCTGCTCTGCTCCTCGGGGCCTCTAATTACGCAAGTTTGCATTGATTGTGTCATTAGCCATTTGCAGTGACCGGAGATCGATCACTTGACGCCGTTTAGCCGGCACAAAAAGTCGTGCAGACTTTGATTTTGATTGGCTTTGGCTGGCTCCAGGAGATTTGTAATGAGGCCTTAACTACATGACCATTATCCAAAAACTGATCAGCGATTAGGCTTTTTTTTAGGGAATTCACTGGAGTCAAGAATCTTTCACTTCATCGTTGGTCCCCCAGTGACCTGCTGCGAGCAGAGTTCATGTGGCTCCGTTAGAAAATCTCTGGGCAGGAGAGAGGAGAAGGAGAACGTGACTCCTCCAACCTGTCCGCCAGTTCCGGCACCGAACGGCCTGTCATAACCATTATGCCGCCCTCCGTCAACAGATGGGCTTCCAGAGAACACTGGAACCCAGTGGACCCGACCCCAGTAGATCCAGTAGATCGTGCCACAGACACTCGGAGGAGTTCTAAGGCGAAAATGCGGTTCGCTGGCGTGGGCTTAACGGTCCAGAGATTGCCCCGAGCGACTGGAGTCTCGAGTCGAGTCGAGTCGAGTCTCGATATCTCAATAGATTTATCTGGTCTCCTCGGAAACTGGAACAATTTGTTGTGCTTTGTGCCTGTCCAGCCGACGGGGCAATTTGCTGGCGACTGAGGCACTCGGGGGCACTTGTGTGCACTTGGGGAAAGGAGAGTCAGCGACTTCTATAGTAATCGGCTGCTCAATCAATTTGCTGCAGGTTTGTCCAACTGTCGTCTGTCGCTCTGTTTGCCGATTTCAGCTGCAAGCTTATCGAATTAATCGTTTGAATTAGCCCGTTTTGGCGGGGAACAGCTCTGAACAGCTTTGGACAGCTCTGGACAGCTCAATTTGCACTGGCTGTATCGTTGCATCGTTGTATCGTTGCATCGTGGTTGCATCGAGGAATGGTGGCATGGCTGGATGGTTGCACTATCCTCTGCCAAGTGACCAAGAGACCGCTGTGGAAATTGCGGCAATTATTTTGTTTGTCGTCGGAGCAAACAACTTGTGAAATTCTCCCACCAGAGATGATGCTCCTCTTGTTAATTATGAATGAAATTTATGCGACAATGGGCGCAACCGCAAATGCGACCGCGCAAATTTGCATGGCAGGGGCAAGGGGTTGGAAAGGGGAATTCATGACCGAACAGAGCCTTAAACGGTAGCGCTTGAAGGCAGACAACAACAGATCGGGCAGATATGGGCGAGTTCTTTGTACAAATGTCAGCCATGAACGCCCACAAAGCACGACCGTCCTCATAAAACATACACATCATCATTATCATCATTTTCATCATGATCGTAAAGACCATTGGGAGAGAGAGGGAGAGGGTGGGGGAGGAGGCAATTTGTTCAATTGCAGCAGCCTCTGGGGCGTCACAAATGCGAATCTCTGGCAGATCTACTCGTAGCTGTCTGGCATCTAAAGTACTCAGAGGCTCCTACTCCTACATTTCCCTTGCGGTCTGACACAGTAACCTCGTGGCTGGGCCTCCACTCTCCCCACTCTCCCCACTCGCCCCACTGTTTGTTTGCCTTATGACTGATTAAGTATGCTCCACGTTTCGGCCAATCCATGACGGGGAGTCGGGAAAATTTGTCATTTCACAGACAATAGCCAACATTTACGAGTAAAACAGGCAGCCTCCACTTGGGAGCCACCGTACGGTCTGGTACGTCTGGTGCGGTTCTGTCTTCGGTTTCTTGGAAATCCATTCAGCTGCAAATATTTGCATAACTCATTAGGAGAGATGTACGAGATACGAGATACGACGGGGGCACATAGATGGGAACAAAAATACATACATATGGGTTATGGGTAAAACGTTGTTGGGCCGTTTTGTCGCGTTCGAGGCGATCGCATAAGGCGAAAATATTTTAATTAGTTTTCGGGGTGTGGCGGAGACATTTTCGAATCGGTGGCTAATTGCCGCTGCCCCCAACAACCCAAGCGAGGCGTCTCTTTTGTGCTCATCATTACGGAAAGATTGTATGAAGATGTTAAGAGAGAGTGTTGCACAGTAGCGGAGGAAGTACGAAAGCAAGGGGAGAAAGAGACGGAGATTGTAAGCACTGTTGTGTCCGGGGAAACTTTTACAGCACTAGTGGCCCCCCGAGCATTTGTTTTACAACACTAATAATAACTAATAACTTTCACAACACTTTGACAGTTCTTCTGAGGATTGTTCTAGAAAATGAATATCCACGAGGAGACTTTAACTGCAGTTGTGAAGCACATGCTGGCTCGGAAAAACCTTGAGGTGGAGGATGAGTCCCTGGAACTATTGATGGCCCGCAAAATGGGCGACAGTAAGTACTTCGGAGTTTTCCAAAACCGAATCGAATTCTCTTAGAGCAGCTTTTGCCCCACAGAAATTACTGAGATGGCCAGAATGACCAGCGATGGGGCAATCCACGCCGGCCGCACCAAGCCGGGATACTTCGATGTAGAGCGCACCTTTCTCCGCATGCGCATCATGCCCGAAGGCCTCCACGACGAGGTCAAGGCCAACAAGGGCCAGCCGCAGCCCAACATAGTCCTTCCCGATCCGGAGACGGCCGCGCAGGAACACCACACGGTAGCGGAACCTTTGCTGGGTGGCACTTCGCCGAATGAAATGGCCACGCGACCGCATATTCCCAGTTTCATTGAGCCGTTTCCCGGCCCACACACCTACAAGGCGACACCGATAGAACCGGTCATCGAAAAGGACTACGTGGAGGCGCGTGAGAGCATGGCACGGCAGCGGCTGAACGAGCAGAATGCCATCAACAAAATATACAAGAGCCAGAAGCCAACTGTGTCGTTGTTCAACGAGCCACGGCCTCGATTCGATGTACTCGACGTGGAACCGCTCAAGAGACCTGCTTGTTTGGACGCCCTAATGCCACGCGAGAAGATATTCGAAACAGATGTATACGAAAACCCAGATTCGACCCCCCATCAAGGTAACTCCGCCTCAGATAATCGTTTCCACTTCTTTACGATTCTCTAACTCGAACTTGTACTCTCCTTTGTGACAGGACCCGTGAACTCATTTTTTAGGGAATCAAAATCTCCTGGTGCCCCCAAGACGGCCTATCATGTCGACTTGGGCATTACCCCCAAAAAAGTTATCGATCTAGAAGACAGCGAGGTGGAAGAGATCGACACTGCTAGTGCCAGTAAGAAGCGACCTGGTTCTGAGACGAACCATAATGAGCACAAGAGATCCAAGAAAGATTCGGAAAGTGCCTTGAATCCTGTGAAGGTTCCACAAATAATCGACACTGCTGATCCACCAACAAAAGCCAAAGTGCCGTTGAACGTGAACAAGATTATCGATGAACAGGCGCGCAAAGAAAAAGTTGAGAAGGCTTCCACTTCGGGCACCGGAAACGATATGGCCCTTAAGAAATCACGCCAGAGGCGAACCCCTTCTGAGACGATCAAGAAGCAGCGGAGATCCAAAAAAGACTCCAAAAGTGACCTCCATCGTGAGAAGGCTCTACAGAGAACCGACACTGCTGATCCACCAAAAAAGCCAAAGACCAGTTCAGGTATTTGTAAGCTTTGATTATAAGACTGATTAATTTCCTGTTTCCGATTATAGGCCCATCGAATAAAATGCAGAACGTTTGTCCTACTGGCAAAACCACTGCTGTGTCGCAGGTAGAGAAAACCCAGGAAAATGTAGCCAAGGCTCCAAAATCCCTGGATACGATTTTCGCTGAGCCTATGCTCCAAGAAAAAGTTAAGGAGAAGGCTCTACAGAGAACCGACACTGCTGATCCATCAGAAAAGCCAAAGTCCAGTTCAGGTATTTGTGAGCTTTGATTATAAGACTGATTAACTTCCTCTTTCCGATTATAGACCCATCGAATAAAATGCAGAACGTTTGTCCTACTGGCAAAACCACTGCTGTGTCGCAGGTAGAGAAAACCCAGGAAAATGTAGCCAAGGCTCCAAAATCCCTGGATACGATTTTCGCTGAGCCTATGCTCCAAGAAAAAGTTATGGAGAAGGCTCTACAGAGAACCGACACTGCTGATCCATCAGAAAAGCCAAAGTCCAGTTCAGGTATTTGTGAGCTTTGATTATAAGACTGATTAACTTCCTCTTTCCGATTATAGACCCATCGAATAAAATGCAGAACGTTTGTCCTACTGGCAAAACCACTGCTGTGTCGCAGGTAGAGAAAACCCAGGAAAATGTAGCCAAGGATCCAAAATCCCTGGATACGATTTTCGCTGAGCCTATGCTCCAAGAAAAAGTTATGGAGAAGGCTCTACAGAGAACCGACACTGCTGATCCATCAGAAAAGCCAAAGTCCAGTTCAGGTATTTGTGAGCTTTGATTATAAGACTGATTAACTTCCTCTTTCCGATTATAGACCCATCGAATAAAATGCAGAACGTTTGTCCTACTGGCAAAACCACTGCTGTGTCGCAGGTAGAGAAAAACCAGGAAAATGTAGCCAAGGCTCCAAAATCCCTGGATACGATTTTCGCTGAACTGAAGCGCCAAGAAAAGGTTAAGGAGAAGGCTCTACAGAGAACCGACACTGCTGATCCACCAAAAAAGCCCAAGACCAGTTCAGGTATTTGTGAGCTTTGATTATAAGACTGATTAACTTCCTGTTTCCGATTATAGACCCATCGAATAAAATGCAGAACGTTTGTCCTACTGGCAAAACCACTGCTGTGTCGCAGGTAGAGAAAAACCAGGAAAACGTAGTCAAGGCTCCAAAATCCCTGGATACGATTTTCGCTGAACTGAAGCGCCAAAAAAAGGTTAAGGAGAAGGCTTCTACTCCACGCTCCAAAAACGATATTTCCCGCAAGAAATCACACCATAAGCGATCCCGTTCCGAGGAAAAACACAAGAAGCACCAGAGATCCAACAAAGATTCGAAAAGTGACTCCAATCTTACGAAGCTTACAGACATAATTAAAACTGCGGATCCAGCAAAAAATCGAGAGACCACTAAAGGTATTCGAGGGCTTTAATTATATTTAATTTAATTTTTTCCACTTGATGAACTTCCTGTTTTCCCATATAGTCGCATCGAACATCCAGCAGACCATATTTCCCAGAAAAACCCCTGCTGTATCAAAGGTAGAGGAAAACAAGGAAAATTTATTCAAGGCTCCAAAATCCCTGGATACGATTTTCGCTGAACTGAAGCGCCAAGAAAAGGTTAAGGAGAAGGCTCTACAGAGAACCGACACTGCTGATCCACCAAAAAAGCCCAAGACCAGTTCAGGTATTTGTGAGCTTTGATTATAAGACTGATTAACTTCCTGTTTCCGATTATAGACCCATCGAATAAAATGCAGAACGTTTGTCCTACTGGCAAAACCACTGCTGTGTCGCAGGTAGAGAAAACCCAGGAAAATGTAGCCAAGGCTCCAAAATCCCTGGATACGATTTTCGCTGAGCCTATGCTCCAAGAAAAAGTTAAGGAGAAGGCTCTACAGAGAACCGACACTGCTGATCCATCAGAAAAGCCAAAGTCCAGTTCAGGTATTTGTGAGCTTTGATTATAAGACTGATTAACTTCCTCTTTCCGATTATAGACCCATCGAATAAAATGCAGAACGTTTGTCCTACTGGCAAAACCACTGCTGTGTCGCAGGTAGAGAAAACCCAGGAAAATGTAGCCAAGGCTCCAAAATCCCTGGATACGATTTTCGCTGAACTGAAGCTCCAAGAAAAAAACGTTAAGGAGAAGGCTCTACAGAGAACCGACACTGCTGATCCACCAAAAAAGCCCAAGACCAGTTCAGGTATTTGTGAGCTTTGATTATAAGACTGATTAACTTCCTGTTTCCGATTATAGACCCATCGAATAAAATGCAGAACGTTTGTCCTACTGGCAAAACCACTGCTGTGTCGCAGGTAGAGAAAACCCAGGAAAATGTAGCCAAGGCTCCAAAATCCCTGGATACGATTTTCGCTGAGCCTATGCTCCAAGAAAAAGTTATGGAGAAGGCTCTACAGAGAACCGACACTGCTGATCCATCAGAAAAGCCAAAGTCCAGTTCAGGTATTTGTGAGCTTTGATTATAAGACTGATTAACTTCCTCTTTCCGATTATAGACCCATCGAATAAAATGCAGAACGTTTGTCCTACTGGCAAAACCACTGCTGTGTCGCAGGTAGAGAAAAAAATCCAGGAAAATGTAGCCAAGGATCCAAAATCCCTGGATACGATTTTCGCTGAGCCTATGCTCCAAGAAAAAGTTATGGAGAAGGCTCTACAGAGAACCGACACTGCTGATCCATCAGAAAAGCCAAAGTCCAGTTCAGGTATTTGTGAGCTTTGATTATAAGACTGATTAACTTCCTCTTTCCGATTATAGACCCATCGAATAAAATGCAGAACGTTTGTCCTACTGGCAAAACCACTGCTGTGTCGCAGGTAGAAAAACCCAGGAAAATGTAGCCAAGGCTCCAAAATCCCTGGATACGATTTTCGCTGAGCCTATGCTCCAAGAAAAAGTTAAGGAGAAGGCTCTACAGAGAACCGACACTGCTGATCCATCAGAAAAGCCAAAGTCCAGTTCAGGTATTTGTGAGCTTTGATTATAAGACTGATTAACTTCCTCTTTCCGATTATAGACCCATCGAATAAAATGCAGAACGTTTGTCCTACTGGCAAAACCACTGCTGTGTCGCAGGTAGAAAAACCCAGGAAAATGTAGCCAAGGATCCAAAATCCCTGGATACGATTTTCGCTGAGCCTATGCTCCAAGAAAAAACGTTAAGGAGAAGGCTCTACAGAGAACCGACACTGCTGATCCATCAGAAAAGCCAAAGTCCAGTTCAGGTATTTGTGAGCTTTGATTATAAGACTGATTAACTTCCTCTTTCCGATTATAGACCCATCGAATAAAATGCAGAACGTTTGTCCTACTGGCAAAACCACTGCTGTGTCGCAGGTAGAGAAAACCCAGGAAAATGTAGCCAAGGATCCAAAATCCCTGGATACGATTTTCGCTGAGCCTATGCTCCAAGAAAAAGTTATGGAGAAGGCTCTACAGAGAACCGACACTGCTGATCCATCAGAAAAGCCAAAGTCCAGTTCAGGTATTTGTGAGCTTTGATTATAAGACTGATTAACTTCCTCTTTCCGATTATAGACCCATCGAATAAAATGCAGAACGTTTGTCCTACTGGCAAAACCACTGCTGTGTCGCAGGTAGAGAAAACCCAGGAAAATGTAGCCAAGGCTCCAAAATCCCTGGATACGATTTTCGCTGAGCCTATGCTCCAAGAAAAAGTTATGGAGAAGGCTCTACAGAGAACCGACACTGCTGATCCATCAGAAAAGCCAAAGTCCAGTTCAGGTATTTGTGAGCTTTGATTATAAGACTGATTAACTTCCTCTTTCCGATTATAGACCCATCGAATAAAATGCAGAACGTTTGTCCTACTGGCAAAACCACTGCTGTGTCGCAGGTAGAGAAAACCCAGGAAAATGTAGCCAAGGCTCCAAAATCCCTGGATACGATTTTCGCTGAGCCTATGCTCCAAGAAAAAGTTATGGAGAAGGCTCTACAGAGAACCGACACTGCTGATCCATCAGAAAAGCCAAAGTCCAGTTCAGGTATTTGTGAGCTTTGATTATAAGACTGATTAACTTCCTCTTTCCGATTATAGACCCATCGAATAAAATGCAGAACGTTTGTCCTACTGGCAAAACCACTGCTGTGTCGCAGGTAGAAAAACCCAGGAAAATGTAGCCAAGGATCCAAAATCCCTGGATACGATTTTCGCTGAGCCTATGCTCCAAGAAAAGTTAAGGAGAAGGCTCTACAGAGAACCGACACTGCTGATCCATCAGAAAAGCCAAAGTCCAGTTCAGGTATTTGTGAGCTTTGATTATAAGACTGATTAACTTCCTCTTTCCGATTATAGACCCATCGAATAAAATGCAGAACGTTTGTCCTACTGGCAAAACCACTGCTGTGTCGCAGGTAGAGAAAACCCAGGAAAATGTAGCCAAGGCTCCAAAATCCCTGGATACGATTTTCGCTGAGCCTATGCTCCAAGAAAAAGTTATGGAGAAGGCTCTACAGAGAACCGACACTGCTGATCCATCAGAAAAGCCAAAGTCCAGTTCAGGTATTTGTGAGCTTTGATTATAAGACTGATTAACTTCCTCTTTCCGATTATAGACCCATCGAATAAAATGCAGAACGTTTGTCCTACTGGCAAAACCACTGCTGTGTCGCAGGTAGAGAAAAACCAGGAAAACGTAGTCAAGGCTCCAAAATCCCTGGATACGATTTTCGCTGAACTGAAGCGCCAAAAAAAGGTTAAGGAGAAGGCTTCTACTCCACGCTCCAAAAACGATATTTCCCGCAAGAAATCACACCATAAGCGATCCCTCTTCCGAGGAAAAACACAAGAAGCAAATCCCTGGAGATCCAACAAAGACTCGAAAAGTGACTCCAATCTTACGAAGAGCTTTGATTTTCCTCTTTCCGATTATAGAAGACTAAGAAATAATAACTGCTTAGAGAAAACCCAGGAAAATAAAATGCAACGTTTGTCCTAATGTAACCACTGATCCAGCAAAAATCGAGACCACTAAAGGTATTCGAGGGGCTTTAATTATATTTTATTTCATTTTTTCCACTTGATGAACTTCCTGCTTTCCCATATAGTCGCATCGAACATCCAGCAGACCATATTTCCCAGAAAAACCCCTGCTGTATCAAAGGTAGAGGAAAACAAGGAAAATTTATTCAAGGCTCCAAAATCCCTGGATACGATTTTCGCTGAACTGAAGCGCCAAGAAAGGTTAAGGAGAAGGCTCTACAGAGAACCGACACTGCTGATCCACCAAAAAAGCCCAAGACCAGTTCAGGTATTTGTGAGCTTTGATTATAAGACTGATTAACTTCCTGTTTCCGATTATAGACCCATCGAATAAAATGCAGAACGTTTGTCCTACTGGCAAAACCACTGCTGTGTCGCAGGTAGAGAAACCCAGGAAAATGTAGCCAAGGCTCCAAAATCCCTGGATACGATTTTCGCTGAGCCTATGCTCCAAGAAAAAGTTAAGGAGAAGGCTCTACAGAGAACCGACACTGCTGATCCATCAGAAAAGCCAAAGTCCAGTTCAGGTATTTGTGAGCTTTGATTATAAGACTGATTAACTTCCTCTTTCCGATTATAGACCCATCGAATAAAATGCAGAACGTTTGTCCTACTGGCAAAACCACTGCTGTGTCGCAGGTAGAGAAAACCCAGGAAAATGTAGCCAAGGATCCAAAATCCCTGGATACGATTTTCGCTGAGCCTATGCTCCAAGAAAAGTTATGGAGAAGGCTCTACAGAGAACCGACACTGCTGATCCATCAGAAAAGCCAAAGTCCAGTTCAGGTATTTGTGAGCTTTGATTATAAGACTGATTAACTTCCTCTTTCCGATTATAGACCCATCGAATAAAAATGCAGAACGTTTGTCCTACTGGCAAAACCACTGCTGTGTCGCAGGTAGAGAAAACCCAGGAAAATGTAGCCAAGGCTCCAAAATCCCTGGATACGATTTTCGCTGAGCCTATGCTCCAAGAAAAAGTTATGGAGAAGGCTCTACAGAGAACCGACACTGCTGATCCATCAGAAAAGCCAAAGTCCAGTTCAGGTATTTGTGAGCTTTGATTATAAGACTGATTAACTTCCTCTTTCCGATTATAGACCCATCGAATAAAATGCAGAACGTTTGTCCTACTGGCAAAACCACTGCTGTGTCGCAGGTAGAAAACCCAGGAAAATGTAGCCAAGGCTCCAAAATCCCTGGATACGATTTTCGCTGAGCCTATGCTCCAAGAAAAGTTATGGAGAAGGCTCTACAGAGAACCGACACTGCTGATCCATCAGAAAAGCCAAAGTCCAGTTCAGGTATTTGTGAGCTTTGATTATAAGACTGATTAACTTCCTCTTTCCGATTATAGACCCATCGAATAAAATGCAGAACGTTTGTCCTACTGGCAAAACCACTGCTGTGTCGCAGGTAGAGAAAACCCAGGAAAATGTAGCCAAGGATCCAAAATCCCTGGATACGATTTTCGCTGAGCCTATGCTCCAAGAAAAAGTTAAGGAGAAGGCTCTACAGAGAACCGACACTGCTGATCCATCAGAAAAGCCAAAGTCCAGTTCAGGTATTTGTGAGCTTTGATTATAAGACTGATTAACTTCCTCTTTCCGATTATAGACCCATCGAATAAAATGCAGAACGTTTGTCCTACTGGCAAAACCACTGCTGTGTCGCAGGTAGAAAAACCCAGGAAAATGTAGCCAAGGCTCCAAAATCCCTGGATACGATTTTCGCTGAGCCTATGCTCCAAGAAAAAAGTTATGGAGAAGGCTCTACAGAGAACCGACACTGCTGATCCATCAGAAAAGCCAAAGTCCAGTTCAGGTATTTGTGAGCTTTGATTATAAGACTGATTAACTTCCTCTTTCCGATTATAGACCCATCGAATAAAATGCAGAACGTTTGTCCTACTGGCAAAACCACTGCTGTGTCGCAGGTAGAGAAAAACCAGGAAAACGTAGTCAAGGCTCCAAAATCCCTGGATACGATTTTCGCTGAACTGAAGCGCCAAGAAAAGGTTAAGGAGAAGGCTTCTAGAACGAATAAAATGCGGACACGCTCCAAAAACGATATTTCCCGCAAGAAATCACACCATAAGCGATCCCGTTCCCAGGAAAAACACAAGAAGCACCAGAGATCCAACAAAAGTTACTCGAAAAGTGACTCCAATCTTACGAAGCTTACAGACATAATTAAAACTGCGGATCCAGCAAAAACCACTGCTCGAGAGACCACTAAAACGATTTTCGCTGAGCCTATGTATTCGGAGGGCTTTAATTATATTTTATTTCATTTTTCCACTTGATGAACTTCCTGCTTTCCCATATAGTCGCATCAGAACATCCAGCAGACCATATTTCCCAGAAAAACCCCTGCTGTCAGAAAAGCCATCAAAGGTAGAGGAAAACAAGGAAAATTTATTCAAGGCTCCAAAATCCCTGGATACGATTTTCGCTGAACTGAAGCGCCAAGAAAAGGTTAAGGAGAAGGCTCTACAGAGAACCGACACTGCTGATCCACCAAAAAGCCCAAGACCAGTTCAGGTATTTGTGAGCTTTGATTATAAGACTGATTAACTTCCTGTTTCCGATTATAGACCCATCGAATAAAATGCAGAACGTTTGTCCTACTGGCAAAACCACTGCTGTGTCGCAGGTAGAAAACCCAGGAAAATGTAGCCAAGGCTCCAAAATCCCTGGATACGATTTTCGCTGAGCCTATGCTCCAAGAAAAAGTTAAGGAGAAGGCTCTACAGAGAACCGACACTGCTGATCCATCAGAAAAGCCAAAGTCCAGTTCAGGTATTTGTGAGCTTTGATTATAAGACTGATTAACTTCCTCTTTCCGATTATAGGCCCATCGAATAAAATGCAGAACGTTTGTCCTACTGGCAAAACCACTGCTGTGTCGCAGGTAGAGAAAACCCCAGGAAAATGTAGCCAAGGCTCCAAAATCCCTGGATACGATTTTCGCTGAGCCATCATGCCAAAGTCCAAGGTAAAAAGTTAAAGACTGAGAAGGCTCTACAGAATAAAATGCCGACACTGCTGATCCATCAGAAAATGTAGCCAAAAAATCAGTTCAGGTATTTGTGAGCTTTGATTATAAGACTGATTAACTTCCTGTTTCCGATTATAGACCCATCGAATAAAAATGCAGAACGTTTGTCCTACTGGCAAAACCACTGCTGTGTCGCAGGTAGAGAAAAACCAGGAAAACGTAGTCAAGGCTCCAAAATCCCTGGATACGATTTTCGCTGAACTGAAGCGCCAAAAAAAAAGTTAAGGAGAAGGCTTCTACTCCACACTCCAAAACGATATTTCCCGCAAGAAAACACACCATAAGCGATCCCGTTCCGAGGAAAAACACAAGAAGCACCAGAGATCCAACAAAGATTCGAAAAGTGACTCCAATCTTACGAAGCTTACAGACATAATTAAAACTGCGGATCCAGCAAAAATCGAGAGACCACTAAAAAGGTATTCGAGGGCTTTAATTATATTTAATTTAATTTTTTCCACTTGATGAACTTCCTGTTTTCCCATATAGTCGCATCGAACATCCAGCAGACCATATTTCCCAGAAAAACCCCTGCTGTATCAAAGGTAGAGGAAAACAAGGAAAATTTATTCAAGGCTCCGAAATCCCTGGATACGATTTTCGCTGAACTGAAGCGCCAAGAAAAGGTTAAGGAGAAGGCTCTACAGAGAACCGACACTGCTGATCCACCAAAAAAGCCCAAGACCAGTTCAGGTATTTGTGAGCTTTGATTATAAGACTGATTAACTTCCTGTTTCCGATTATAGACCCATCGAATAAAATGCAGAACGTTTGTCCTACTGGCAAAACCACTGCTGTGTCGCAGGTAGAGAAAACCCAGGAAAATGTAGCCAAGGCTCCAAAATCCCTGGATACGATTTTCGCTGAGCCTATGCTCCAAGAAAAAGTTAAGGAGAAGGCTCTACAGAGAACCGACACTGCTGATCCACCAAAAAAGCCCAAGACCAGTTCAGGTATTTGTGAGCTTTGATTATAAGACTGATTAACTTCCTGTTTCCGATTATAGACCCATCGAATAAAATGCAGAACGTTTGTCCTACTGGCAAAACCACTGCTGTGTCGCAGGTAGAGAAAACCCAGGAAAATGTAGCCAAGGCTCCAAAATCCCTGGATACGATTTTCGCTGAGCCTATGCTCCAAGAAAAAGTTAAGGAGAAGGCTCTACAGAGAACCGACACTGCTGATCCATCAGAAAATTCGCCAAAGTCCAGTTCAGGTATTTGTGAGCTTTGATTATAAGACTGATTAACTTCCTCTTTCCGATTATAGACCCATCGAATAAAATGCAGAACGTTTGTCCTACTGGCAAAACCACTGCTGTGTCGCAGGTAGAGAAACCCAGGAAAATGTAGCCAAGGCTCCAAAATCCCTGGATACGATTTTCGCTGAACTGAAGCGCCAAAAAAAGGTTAAGGAGAAGGCTCTACAGAGAACCGACACTGCTGATCCACCAAAAAGCCCAAGACCAGTTCAGGTATTTGTGAGCTTTGATTATAAGACTGATTAACTTCCTGTTTCCGATTATAGACCCATCGAATAAAATGCAGAACGTTTGTCCTACTGGCAAAACCACTGCTGTGTCGCAGGTAGAGAAAACCCAGGAAAATGTAGCCAAGGCTCCGAAATCCCTGGATACGATTTTCGCTGAGCCTATGCTCCAAGAAAAAAGTTAAGGAGAAGGCTCTACAGAGAACCGACACTGCTGATCCACCAAAAAGCCCAAGACCAGTTCAGGTATTTGTGAGCTTTGATTATAAGACTGATTAACTTCCTGTTTCCGATTATAGACCCATCGAATAAAATGCAGAACGTTTGTCCTACTGGCAAAACCACTGCTGTGTCGCAGGTAGAGAAAACCCAGGAAAATGTAGCCAAGGCTCCAAAATCCCTGGATACGATTTTCGCTGAACTGAAGCGCCAAGAAAAGGTTAAGGAGAAGGCTCTACAGAGAACCGACACTGCTGATCCACCAAAAAAGCCCAAGACCAGTTCAGGTATTTGTGAGCTTTGATTATAAGACTGATTAACTTCCTCTTTCCGATTATAGACCCATCGAATAAAATGCAGAACGTTTGTCCTACTTTAAAAACCACTGCTGTGTCGCAGGTAGAGAAAAACCAGGAAAATGTAGTCAAGGCTCCAAAATCCCTGGATACGATTTTCGCTGAACTGAAGCGCCAAAAAAAGGTTAAGGAGAAGGCTTCTACTTCACGCTCCAAAAACGATATTTCCCGCAAGAAATCACACCATAAGCGATCCCGTTCCGAGGAAAAACACAAGAAGCACCAGAGATCCAACAAAGACTCGAAAAGTGACTCCAATCTTACGAAGCTTACAGACATAATTAAAACTGCGGATCCAGCAAAAAATCGAGAGACCACTAAAGGTATTCGAGGGCTTTAATTATATTTTATTTCATTTTTTCCACTTGATGAACTTCCTGCTTTCCCATATAGTCGCATCGAACATCCAGCAGACCATATTTCCCAGAAAAACCCCTGCTGTATCAAAGGTAGAGGAAAACAAGGAAAATTTATTCAAGGTTCGATCTTATTACGATAAGCTGAAGCGCCAAGAAAAGGTTGAGAACGTTGAGAAGGTTGAGAAGGTTGAGAACGTTGAGGTTTCCAATTCTGAGAACAAGCACACGATGCACAAGAAGCACAAGAGATCCAAAAGCACAAAAGATTCGAAATCAGACTTCAATACTAAGAAGTTTCCAAAGATAATCGACACTGCTGATCCAAAAATCCCTCCAAATAAACCAAGGACCAGTTCAGGTATTTGTGGGCTCTATTCTATGTGATTTAAATGTTTCCTCTTGACGAACTTCCTGTTTTCCACTGCAGACCCATTTGGCATCCAGCGTAAGATGTTTCCTCTACTGCCCACTGTTGGGTCCCAGGTGGAGAAAAACAAGGAAAATCGAGTCAAAGTGCAGCTTAAGCACAAGCGCAAAGAAAAGGCTGAGCCGACTTCCACTTCAGGCTCTGGACACGGTAATGCCAACAAGAAGCGCATGAAGCGCAAGAAATCGCATGAAGGTAAACAGGCAGAAGAGCCAAAGAAAAATTCATAAAAGTGTTAAACTCTAAATAAAACTGCAACTCGGGTTGGGCTCGAAATATTATCATTTGAGCGCCAGGACCTGCACTCGACGGAAAAGTGCGAGAAAAATTAATTTATTTCAATTATATTTCATTAAGAGCTGCCACACGTTGCCTTCATTCTGATGGAGCTGCTGTCTGGTGCCTGCTGCCTGGTGCTGCCTGGTGCTTGGGGAGTGAATGGGAGGGGCTGCTGCCACCTGCTGTAGAACAAATGAGGCAAAGGGCACAGGGACAGAGGCCAGAGTTCAAAGCGACCATGAACAGATGCTGGCTGGCTGGCTGGATGGCTACCTGGCTGGCTGGCTGGCTGTCTGGCTGGCTGGTTCGTTGGATGGATGCTTCACTGATTCCTGCTGGCAGGCACGGCACGGAACGACATGGTACGGCACAGGCTGCCTGACTCCTCTGTGTCTATCCTTCTCCATCCTGACACCCAACAGCAACGGTAACGATTTCCAAAGTATTAAATAACTTCGTAATTTAATTAACTTTGACGTCGGCATTGCCGTCTGCGTTGCGCCGCTTAACTTTGATTAACGTTTTGCAATTTTTCAACAAGTTTCTCCAGAACTTCTGCCGCACATCGAGGCAGCGACACTCCACTCCCAGGGTGTCGGAGTGGCAGAAGAGTGCCAGAAGAGTGCCAGACTGTAGCCAAAGGATTGTGACCATGATTTCTTTGGCAAGCTCAGATTACAAGGGATTTTCAGTCAGTGCAGAGACAGAGACTGACTTTGCTCCCGAGCTGCCAGACGAGGGGAAATTAATGCAATTAGGGTTGGAATAGGGTTTGGGGTTGTGCCAGGGACTGGGGCTGGGGCTGGGAAATCCTCTTGGATGACAAGCCAATATATTCAGTTTGGATGGGTTATGCCTGATGAACCATGAGCAGACGATTGCTTGTTGAATTTTGGCCATTAAATTGATTCAATAAATAACTCTAATGATATGGAAACATGACGCATGCCCTGCTGTCCCAGCCGCTTTTCCTCATCATTTTCCCTCATCATTTAGTCATCAGCTTTGAATTGGTTACAACATTTCCCGCCGTTGATGATTCTATTTGGCCCGAGAGAGGCAGACGAGCGGCAACAACAGAATTTTACACACAATTTGACTTTGATATTGTGCCAGGGTCGGGGTGGGGCACCAGATGGTTGGGGCGGGGCAGGCACAACGGCACGGCCGGGCAGGGCAGGGCAGGGCAGGGCAGGGGGCAAAGATCAGACGTCTGGGGCGAAGGAAGAGAATGAGTGCTGCCAAAGCGCCGGCTGCTTGCAGGCCAAATTCTGTTGCCAAATTTTCTTCTTCGAGCCATTAAAATGCATAAACACAAACGAGTAACGGGAACGGCAAACGAATTTGTAAAAAAACCAATAAAAATGAAATTACAATTTTTGTGGCTAAATGTGCAATAACACACAGAGACAAAGACACACAAAGACTCACAGACACGGAGAGACACAGAGAGATGAGATGATGGGCGATGGGCGATGGGCGATGAGCAGCAGGGAAAAGAGAGGGAGAGAGAGAGAGAGACAGGCCGAAGAAAGGCCAACAAATGTTTAACTGAAAAATTGTTGTTTAGATGCCATCACGTTTTTGTTGCTTTTGTGGCCAATTCCGTTTTGTCATTTTAACCCAGTTTTAACCCATGCTGGCCCCTGTGTCTCTCCAGTGTGTGTGTGTGTGTTCGTGTGTATTTATGCCATGTTTGTTGTTGTTTCCATTGGCCACAAAATGGCTTTGGCATTTTTCGGTTTATTCAGATAAAATTCAATTCAAAATGAAAACGAGACTGAAAATTATGGCAGCTTTGAATATGATTTCGCTACTCGGCCCCCTCCGCTCCTCCGCTCCTCTAGGCCTTCTATTCAGTTTTGTATACCCTGCAAAGGGGTTTCCTGACTTTAGGCAGAAGTTTGCCAGGCAGGAAAATGCGATATCGGCTGAAATAGATTTCCGTGAGGCATCTCTCTTTGATTAAAGATAGATAAACCCAATATAGACCCTCCATTCATATAAGTATGCATCTGAAAAGAATGCATAGTGACGAAGGATCTGTCCTGTTAGGGTAGCACACGTCTCGACCCTTGCAGATAGTTTTTACTGCGTTTTTTACACACATGCCTCTTTTTGTTGGGCCTGCAAAGAGGTCAACGTATGAGTGGGCGTGGCATGACCTGAGGCCATATAGTTTTTGATTTATATATTTTATTTGATAAACATACAGCCGCATCGTTGGTGGGCAGGAAAACAACAACAACAACAGCAACAGCAACAACAAATGGGAAAGAACGAACGGAAATCCAAACGAGCAGCAGGAGGCGGCAGTGGGAGGGCATGGGATGGGATGGTGGTACAAAAAGAGAAGTCGAGAGTTCTGTCATAAAGTTTACATTTTCATTTCCGTTCACAGGGACATGTGTGTGTGTGTGTAAGTGTGTCTGCAAGTGTGTGTTTCGGCCATGTTATCTTGTTTACTTGTGAAGCCCCTCGACGCAGAGCAGCAACAACGACAGCAGCAGGCAATTTTTCATAAATCTTTTCCAGGCTCCCCCCACCGGCCGGCTGCAGCCCCCGTCCCCTCCCTTTGGGGCCACAATTTTTACAGCTGCATTTAACCTTTTTCTCTTGACATTCAGTTTAAATTGTATGCCTTTTTGGGCCATAAAAAAGTTCCTTATGCCCCAGCGATGCTCATACGACCCGTTGTCTGATACGAGAGCCGTACAAATTGCTACCTCGTTATAATTATGATGTTTTTACGGTTAACAAGATAGGGGAGAAAGGGGAAAGGGTCGGGGCATACAAGGGAAGAGGCGCAACTCTCTTAAGCAAATCAATTCAAGTTCACGCTTCTTATTTATTTATGTATGCGAGGAGGTATTTTCTTTTCTTTTCTTTTTGCGGCGCGTGTGTGAAATTTCACTTTCTTTTCTTCTGAGTTTGCGGCTTCTCCCCGGCTGAAGGAGGAAGGGGGGCGTGTTGAGTTCGCCCTTGGTTTATTTGGTTTTTATTATCCAGCGACTGGCTACAAAGGAAAAGCGCTGAGGAAAAGGAGGCAAAACGAAGCGCATGTTTGGCATCTTGTTCCTCGCTGCGGCTCATGTTATTTATGTTGTCTGCCACACAGTGGCAGTGGCAGCGACAGTGGCAGAGCCAGAGACGTAGACGGACACACACACACATTTTCCTGAGAGGGGAAAATAAAGAAAAAGTGCCAGTAAATCGCTCTCTTTTCGTGTTTAGCATGAGAATTTCTCCGAGCCTCAGACCCATTGGGGAATTACAAATTTTCACAGAACAAGAAAAACTCCACTCCACTACGAGGGACATTCCGGGAAACTGTAACAGAACAGAGATGTGTGTTGTGTGTTGTGTGTGGATATGATTGGTGGGGAAAATGAAGTCATTTCCCCTACATTTTGTACGAATTTTTGGCCTGAGAAATAGTTTGGGCCTCCCTTGACTGACATCCCTTTTGGCCCATTTGTACGTGTTGTTGGCACGTTCGCCTGCTTTATGGCCGCTTGATTATGTAGCCAAGGCCCGAAACACCTAACACCAAGCCCCGAGCTCCAAGCCCCAAGCCCCAGAACCAGAGAAGAGCTTTCTCCTGTGCTTTCTCCGTGCCGTTTGTTACTCGATATTATGGCGGCTATATAAAGACAAGTGTATGCTCGTACAACATTATATTTTTAGCATCGCTCTACGTGCGTAACGTGTTAAAAATAAAACACAACACTACACACACACACACACACACACACACACAGTCTCTGGCATATTGCGTATCCGCCAGGGGGTCCTCGCCCTAACGATGTTGCCCCGCCCATGGCGGCTTAATTAAATTGATTGAATTTGATTGCCATCAGTGGCATAGAACGGCAGTTTACGTGTACGGGTATTCCCAGCAATTGGGCGCACTTTTGCCGCACTTCTGCCGCATGCAACATTGCCAGACAGAGAGGGCAGAGAGGGGAAGCAATTACAATTTCCCTCGGCTCACCTGTCAGTGCAGGCTCCTCTTTCTCTTTCTCCCCTCTCCCCTCCATCCATCTACATAGCTATCTCCGACAACACTCAATTATGCAAATGTTTAGCTCCACGCGGGACACACTCGCAACTCGCAAAAGGCTGCCATTTCGGCATTTCGGCAAAATGCATTTCCAATTGAATTAATAAACCCCCTCCCGAGAAGAAGGCTGTCTCCCCTTGCTCCTGCAGCCACTGCCGCATCCAAATGAAAATGTTTTCTAAATACCTAATGTGTTTATAATGCCAGAAACGTGGCAGCGTGAAGATATTCCACGAGCAGCAGCATGTCAAAGCAACAACAGCCACTGCCACTGCAACCTTGTCTTGGCTTTGCTTCCGTCAGGAGCCCTGTCTCATTAGCTCGTCTCATTGCCAATTTATGCATTCTAAGTGTGTTCTAAGTTCTAAGAGTGCTTAGAGTGCTTAGAGAGACTCCACCCCCCCTCCCATTCACGACAATGGAACGGACAAGTCAGCTCATTTGCCAGGCCAAAACCCATTCTGTGGGTTTTCCATTTCATAATACAAGCCGGAGAGAAAACACGCGGCAAGCAGCAGTCTGGTGCCGCAGAACAATGGCTCTGTTGCACCGAAACGAGATATGAATGGGGCAAGGGCAGGCAGCGCTGGCGCAGGCGCAGCAGTAGCAGTGGCAGCGGCAGCGACAGCATCTCAGGTTCCACTCGCTCAAAAGGTAACACATTTTGCTCCACATTGGCCTAGAAGAAAGTTTCCGCACTCTTTTTATTGTTTTTCAGGGAGAGCGGAGAGGGAGAGGGGAAGCTAGCCAGCCACAAATCATTATAAACCAGTGAGGAATGCGCTATTTATGGAGACGCAGATACTTGAGATACCCTAGCAGAGCAGATCTAATGTTACTAAATTTGGTCATAGTTTTGATTGTTTTCCAGTCTTATAACTCTCCCCATTTCAGCATTGCAAACCCCTGCTTATATTCGGAATAATCCTCTGATAGAGTATCTAAAAAGATCTATGGCAGAAAAGAGCAGCTGCAGCGGCAGCCTCAGCGGCGACCGTTTGGCTCCGTCTCGAATGCGCCCGATCCTGATGGTATCTCAAATGCTTATCTGAGACGATGCTCTACTCTCGCTCATGCTGCCCCACTGTCTGCCCCGTGCCACTCTCCCTCTCTAATCAATTTCAAATGGTTTTCGGGGAGTTCGTGCCCGCCGCATTCGCCGGCTTATCAGCATTTGGCAATCTTTTTGAAATACTTTTCCATATGGCTGCCGCTTCATCTTGTGGAGATTAGAGGAGCTCCGCTCATCCTTCTCTCCTCAAGCGGCCGCAACGAGGCCTGTCATCGCCAGCAGCCACCATCATCCAGCATCCCAGCATTCCAGCATCCCAGCAACATGTTGCTGTGGCTGTGGCTGTGGCTGTTGCTGTGGCGGTTGTCAAGAGCGCATCCATAAAACTTTTATTGCTGCAGGTCATGAGGCAGCCCATAAATATGAAATATTGAAAAATATTTACGTATACTCGTACACTACAGAAAAGGCGAAAGAGTGGGGGGTGGAAAAGTGTGTGCGATTCACAAGTGGAAAATGCATTTGGCTTTTCATTTCCAAAATGTATCTGTATCTGTATCCGTGCGAGTAGGGGGACAGCTGTGAGACGTTCCAGCGATCGGCATCTTGGTCTTTGTCTGTGGTTGGGGTTCTGTTCTGCTTATTCTCATTCGGCTATCTGGCCTCTTCCTCCAAATGTATCGTGTGGCAGGGAATACTCTTAAGTTTTCATTTTTTTTTCAACTTTTTTGCACTGAATATTCCCCAGGTCCCCCAGCTGTAAGCCTACCCCCTATGTGATGGCACGAATCTACGAATTTGAATTCAATTTGCGGCGCACTCCAAAGGGGACACGACTCGGGACCGGGACCGGGACCGGGACTCTCCCTTGACCTTTGCCCACTTCTACTTTCGAGACAATTTCGTTGGAATGAACTTGAAAAGTGTATGTCTGGGGAGTGGATTTCATTGGATTTTTCGACATTATTTATTCACATGCCGCCCTGCCCTACTACCCACTGTCCGATACATGTATGGGCATCTTGACATCTGTCCCTGAATGGACAGTGTATTTATAGCCCTGCTAATTGCGCCCGACCCTTTGTTGTGGTGGCTTCTTGTGCATTTTTCATGAGCCTTTCCATTTCCACGTGGCCTCGAGTGTCACGAACCAGAGCGTAGCCAGAGCTAAATGTTTTATGCAGATTAATTGAATCATTTTCGCATGGCTGTATTTATTTTATTCGGTTAATGGCAAATGGGAGAGAGTCCATTTAAATTGCATCGATCTGGCATCGATGGCAGAAAAAGAAAATATCATCAATATTGCACATTAAGTGCAGCCAAATCGAATTTTGTGTGGCAACAATGTGGTAAATGATTGGAATTATGCATCATATTCCCAATCAGCAGTGGCAGTGGAAAACACTCATTCGTTCGGTGGAAAATGCTGCTCGGCTGTGTCATTTCCATGTCAAGTTGCGAGGGACATCAATCACGGGGACCTGGCCCAAGCCAAATGGCCAAATTATAGTCGCACCTCTAGACCTTAGCCCGCACATGCAGCTGACATGTTTTCCATCTGATTTGACAGCTGCCTGGATTTATTTTTGACAATTTATTCATTTCATTCTGCCACTTTGCCACCGGCCACTCTGCCACCCACTCGCACTCTCTGAGGTGTCATATAATTTCGGAATAAATATCTACAATAAAACTGAAGAACAAAAGAAGGGAATTGATTTACGCACATGCCAACTGCAATTGGCAATTGGCAATTGTTATGGCCGTGTTCTTCGTTCGTTGGGGGTGGGGTGGGGGTGGGTGGTATTGTGGTAGCCATTTCAACAGTTGCGTCGCTCAATCATCAGTCATTCAGTGCATCAATCCATGTGTCAAGGCAGGCAGTAATAATATCGAAATTTCAATGGAAAAGATATAAAGTTTAACCCGAATTTCGAATGGCAGAGGAAATACCAAAATACCAAAAAAATACACAATAATCACTGTTCATTCCAATGTTTCAAATAAATCAAGAAAAATGTGAAATATACAATATTTATATACTCGTATTTAAAGACGACAAAGCCATGACATAAATGAAGGCCTAAATGATTGCCGAGTGCCATAAATTTTAAGGAATTTAAGGCCTAACAAAGTTCTTGGAAAGAAGAAACAATTAATTGTCAATTAGAATCGCGGAGGGAGACTGTCGCAACAAGTGTTTGCCATGCCCTTCTGTATGTATTTTCTTTTAAATGGAAAACCGGCCGAGTATTGGGTTCCGTTCCGTTCGGTTCCGTTCGCTTTTGCCTTTGTGGATGACTAATTTCGTGTTCAAAAATAGAGTCTAGGAAAATTGCCAAGAAAATTGGCACGCTTCTCGTTTCAAACACCACAGAAAAACCACGAGGAAAGCTCTCAACAATCGAGGAAAAGAAAAGTGTGAACCAATTAGCTGGCTAAATTATGGTGAAAAAGCCTTAAGATTATCTGCAATAACCCCCAAGATCTAGATACATATTGTATATGCTCGATCGTATAGTTGTGGCAATCTCTTTGTGGCCGGCCTGTGGTGGCGAGTGCCAAAAAAATATATGTTGCACCAACTGTTCGCTCTTCAATGTGTGGCAAACGAGAGCGAGCCCGAAATAGAAACTGACGAAATACTCGTACAAGAAATACTTGATACAATATTTAATATATGAATATGTGTTAATTTTCACTCTATCTAACGTCACTCGTTGGAAATAAATTAGTGACATTCTGCAGATGTATTCTGCCTTGTTTTATTGTCAGCAGGGACCTCATCATATGGTATTTGCATCACTTTTATGATAGAAAAACACTATAAACAACATTAGCTGAATCACAGAACTTGCCTTCTGAATCTATTCGCATGGTTTTAATGTCTTTTCCATGAGCTTTAATCAAAAATGCTAGAAATTACGAGAAGGAGTGTTCAATGTTGAGGAAGGCAGTGGCAGTGGCAGTGGCATGGCCTTAGTAATTTTCCTAAGTGAAGCCCGGGGGCACGTAAATAAAAGAAGTTTGTGGCCAGCCTTTGGCTGATTTTATGATCATCCACAGCCCCATGCCACATGCCCCATCATCATCCTCTGCCGTCATTCCGAAGTCAAGGAGTGAGCGACTGACATGCGAACTTCCGTTTCTTTGGGCAGGGCAGGAAATGCAAATAAACAAAAGACCAACGTCAGAATACATAGCTCCCCCTAGTGGTACTTCCTCCCGTATATGTGTAGGGGAATTGATTTTTATGGGCCGTAAGTTTGGGATATTTATGCCATAGCCACAGCTACAGCCACAGCCACAGCCCACGGGCCTACAAGCATTATAATCCACACACACGAACACCGAACTGAGCAGGAAGCAGGAAGAGCACTCGAGATTTGTTTATGGCGAATGGCATTGCCAGCTAGCGCCGGGCAGACGAACTCTGGAACTGGTACTCGCCGTGGTTCCATGAGGAGTTTGCGGCATCTTTAATGGAACATTAACATCTGCAGACAGCAGCAAGAGAAAAAATTAAAACTTAAGCAGCGGCTTGATTATGCTTGATGGCGGCCCGGCCCGGCCCTGATGATGGCAAAAGCAGGCAGCACAAGAAAGAGGCCAAGAAATTGGCCACTGGACCATGTCCGGGGGGGCCGCCTCTCCACAAAGCAACCTTACTTTTTTTTATGGCATTTATTTGCTCGTTTTTTTCTGAATTCCTTTCCTTTTTTTCCTTTCGGGGCTGCTTTTTATGTATTTTAATGCGCGAGCATTAACAGCCCAAGAGTTTGGCTTTTCTTATTGCTCATTTGCACAATCGTCCGCCGCGCCGTCCCCAGGCCGTGCGTCCCGCTGCCGGAGTGGGTGCCGTGCGTCCTGCTGAGCGGACACAATATTTACTTAACCTACAATGAGCGATGGCTCTTTTGGCCAAGCGGAAGTCCCCGGAACAGCCGGACAATGAATGTGGGAACTTCTTAAGCAGGAATGGCCTGATGGATCCAGGAACCTCTGGATGCTGTTCCTGCTGTGAGAAGCAACCGTGTAAATCTGTTAATTTCTCTTTCTTTCAGGGTACATTTCGTGTCGATTATCCGCATTCGTTTGCGGCCCTCGTTGTAGTCTCCTTTGAGCCTCGCAAATGGAGAAGGCCTTCCGCTCTTATGGGCGTAAAAGTTCATGAAAATTCAATACGTTTTTCCCTCCAACTGAAGTTGGTTTTCTCTTTCTTTTTCTCTTTCTTTTTTATTTTTTTTTTTTTCTCATATTTGCCTTTCCCCTTTTGCGCCCTTTACCCTTTTGCGGCGAGTTTCTTCGCTTTGTGCTAACCGTTTTCTTTTTAGCGGGCCATGGAGTGGGCCTTCCACAAGTTTTAATTAGCCGCATTTTATGCAAACGCATTTAAATCAACAAAAGTAATGGAACTGCCAATGGAAGTGGAGCTGAGACCCTATCGTAAGGACTGAAGCCTACTCGTCCGCGTGTTTTCGAATAGAAATCGCTTGAGGGTGCGAGAAAATCAATTAGTCCTGTACTCGTATACGTACTAGTATTCCTTCCCTAATCGACGATATGTGTGGGGGAACGGGGGTCCCGCTTCTCGTATCTGCATCTGCAGCAGCATCAGCTCTGCGTTGCGCTTCCGTTGTTCTTGGTCGCTTGTTTCCGTTTCCTGTCCGCACTCCATTCCATTGCCTCCTGCAACCCTTTCATTCATTTCTGATGACTTCTGTCCTTGCTCGCCTTCGCCTTTGGGGGCAAATATTGAAACAACTGATTAGTTTGAGTGAACACGACTACTATGTCCTGCATGTCTCTCTGCCTGCATTTGTACACAACTGTACATCTATCTGTACGTGTGTGTGTGTGTGTGCAGCCTGCGGTGGATCCATTACGACAATGGCTCAATTTGCCAATAATTATATCGAAAAATATTCGGCCCCAAAATGGAAATTGAATTGCAATATTCATGGGCAGGCCCCGAAAATCGATCGATGAAAAATTCATTCGCCTACACAGATACTCGTACTCGTGCTGGTACGTGATGGGAAATTGCATTTTCTATTTCTTTGTAATTATATTTGCCATGCAAATGCTTTGTCTCGCTTCCAGTGCCGGTTCCGAGCTAACGTGCTCCCAAATGGATGTGGAGTTAGGTCCTGGTCCTGGTCCTGGTCCTGGCATCTGGTATCCCCTCTAAAACACTCTCTCCAGCCAAAAAACTTAAATGACATTTGAGTTGCAGACTTTTCCTAATGGAATCACAATTTCCCGCCCACACACACACACATACACACACACACACATACTCGTAATAGAACTCTGGGACTCCCGTCACACGCCACGGAACCCAGGGAACCCGGGAAACCCAGGGAACCCAGGAAAAGTTGGGCGAATAAATTCTTGTTGTCTTATTTAACTGCAAAGTTGAGCGCAAATAAACCGATCTCCCCGGGTGGGCGTGGCAGTAAAACGTCGCACAAATTGGACTTAATCAAATTGCCAAAATGTTGACAACCGAAAGGAAGAATAAAGAATAAGTATTTTCCACGCTTCGCTTTTGTTTTCGTGCTTCAACTTTCTTTCCCACATTTTGTATCCTTGGAAAATTGAAATGTCTTTCTTCTTCTAGTTATTAGCAGTTTTTCTTTGTTCTTCAAGACCTTTTTCCTAGCATCGAACTTCGGAGAAGCGGAAAATATGTTTCCTTTTCGCAGGGCATAACCTAATTAAAAGCCAAACGATTAGCCAGCCAATTGATGGTCAATCAGGGGGTCTGAAGAGGCCAAGATAAATACTAAAGTACTGAAACACCATTGCCATGGTGAAAGTTTTGCGCCCAAGGAAGGCCCTTAACCAAATGCATTTCACTGAGGGAAAATCCTCTAGCATTTCCATTTAACTACAATTTATTGTTGTAGAGGCTTTTGTACTGACCCACAAATTATGCAGAATGCTAAACACTGCCACTGCAGAGAGAAGTTTCTCCCCTGAAAGCTTCTTAATTGAGTTGCTGCAGGTGGAACAGGCCATGGAAACTGGACACAAGCCCAGCCAACAGCCAACAACCAACAGACAACAGCCAGCATCCAACATCCAAGGCAACAGAAATGAAAGTCAATTAAGTGGCTAAACCTGGGAGAAACATCTTCATTAGGGAGCTGCAGGGCCGAAAGAGGCAAACGATTTGAATAAACGCTAAAAATTCATTCCAGGAGTGACCCAATTAACAGAGCGGCAGCAGCTAAGAGTACTCGCACTTGCACTCGCACTCGTACTCCTCGAGAGCAGCGGCAACAATCGCATTAAACGTTTAATTACAATGTCCCTGGAACAATGGGCAACAATGGCCGCCGCTCTCTCTGTCTCTGCCTCTGCCTCCATCTTTGTCTTATCTGGGTGCCACTTCCGCTGCTAACAAGCGTATCCTTTCCGGCCAGCTTTAGACCCCCAGCCCCGGCCTCGTCCCCGGCCCCATCCCCAGCCCTTTGGCGCCTCAAAGTCTGAATGCTGCTGTTGCGCCTCACAGTCTGCCGCTGGGATGCGGGGACCAAAAGGGATTTCAGCAATTTGCGTTTTATTTTTTTTTGCAGACATATTTTTTCTGCCTTTATCCCCCCCCCCACTGGTTTCGTTTTCCCTCCTTTCTCTTCTGATTGTTGTAGCTTTTGCTGTTGTTTGTGCTCATCGACGGCTCTCGCACAGTGTTTTTGTGGATTGAGTGGCACTCCATTGTTGACCTCCTTCAACAGCAGCCTACTCCGGCCAGCTAGCCAGCAGCAGCAGCAGCACCTACCGTACCGACCGACTCGTACGCACTTCCAGCTCTTAACTGGGTCAGCTCGCACATGGGTAGATATGGGAATGGGAGTGAAAATGGAGATGGAAACGGAGATGGAAATGGCAAATGCATGGAGGCCAAAGGCAATGCAGTCTCTGACAATCCAGATATTTCCGTAATTGAGTGAGAAAAGGGCACAAAGAAGTTGTGCAGAGCTCAAGCAGAGATCATTACAATTTGGAGATAAACAAAAGCCGAAAGCTTAGCTGGAACTCCATTAATAATGGAATAATTTTAATGGACAATTAGGCATTTACGAAGAGATGGTACTGGGCTCTCCCTCGGGCATGGCCAGCGGTCTCCCGCGGCAGCCAAGTCTGCATTGAAATCTGCATTGTAAATGACCCCAAAGTGTCTGATTAGCTATTCGACATGTGGCTTGTATTCCCGCGCACGCTCTAAACAGCCAAAGCCAAAGCCAAAGCAAATTGATGCGCCTAATTGACTTCCACCAAAGCTGCAGTCGGTTGTGCGTCCACAGAGCTGCCAACAGCCATACCAGACATGCAAGCATATACATATCTATATCTTTATCTATATCCACACACATACAGATATGTATATGCGTTGGTTATATGCGTGGGTAGCCAACTTTAAGGCAAACAAACAGCGCGAAAACACAACAACTTCATTAGCGGACCGCTGTCCGGACAGGCAAAAGTGAAACAACAACGTTCCCATTTTTCCGGCTGATTGACTGATTATGGTCAAGTGTTTGACTGCAACACGCCCCCGCCCCCCCGCCCCCGCCACTGCAATCCGGCAATCCGCCACACTATCCTCCGCCCCACTCCCCTATGGATTGTTTATTAATTATCGTGCAAATTTGAAATTTATTTATTATGCACACGCCGTCGTTAAATTGAGAATATTTTATGCTCAGAGTTAATTTTTACTATTTCTATTTTATATTTTTTTCGCGTTTTCGCATTTTTGCATTTTTGCATTCGGCGTTTGGGTATTTCAGTGTTTCGGCGTTTCGGCATTTCGGCATTTATTTATTTTTATGAACGCTCTGCGATCGCATTTTGTTTTGCTTAATTGCGCGTGGCGTGGCGTGCACGCGGCGTATGCGTTATGTATGGCATTACACATACGCACTGGCGGACGGGGCAAAAAATCAACATGCACGAAAAAAATTGGAAAATATTTCTGCCAAACGAACACAACATTTTTGCCGCTGTTTGTATATCGAATGTGGAATTGGAATTCTTTTCTTATTTTTAGTTTAAGGGAAGAGTGGCGTTCAAATATTTACCAATTCTGGCATTCAGAGGATGAGCCTTTACCTGCAATGAAAAGAGCAACAACAATTTAACAATTTATTAAGAACTCAGGACAGCAGAAATTCTAGATATGAGAACTAGCTGGCTACGAAATGAGGATTCGTAGAAGAACTTAACCACATCATTAGAGCCTTCTGTCTTATCCCAAGGCTGTGGAAGTCCATCAGCTCTCACTCTGTTAAGACTTCACACTCCATGTGGGGCTCTCAATCTTCGCTAAAGACTCCACTCCATCAGCATCATGTTTGCTTGGCAATTTTTTCGCTGTCACATTTCCGCTAAACAAATTCAAATTAAGCGCATAAGAAGCATCATAAGAAGCCTCTGCCCCATGCTCCGTGCTCCGTGCCCCATGCTCCGTGCTGAAGACGAAGATCTTTGCGTGTTCCCCATTCTTGTTCTCACTTTGCAACTGCAACAAATGGCTTGTTGTCAGCCAGACAATGCTCGGCAAAATCTATGGCAGCGGGAACATTTTCTTGCACTGGATTAGCAATGCCGAGCAGCTAAACAAACAAGCGGACGGGCACACGGGCACGCGGGCGGACGGGCTGGGGGGGAAATGGCAAGGCAGCTGCTCAAAGAAAATGAAAACTAACAAAAATAAATGCACAACAAAAGCGACAAATGGGGAGAGGGAGGAAGAGGAAGAGGGGAGTGTGTGTGTGTGAGAGTCGCAGGATGGGGTACTACACAAATTTTTTGTTCTTGCTCCGTGCACATATTTCAATCTTTTTTTGCCTCCGCTCTTGCTTGCAACAATTTCGCATTTCCTTTCTGCCACGCCTCTACTTGAGAATGTTTCGTGAACTTTTTGCACACATACACACACACACACACCAGTCACATACATATGCATGAAGCTATGTCAGGTGGTTGGGGCAGCATGTTGCAAGTGAAATTGCATTAAAAATGCCAATGCAGCCGCTGGCATTTGATGCAACCTTCTGTTGCCCGACCAGGCAGGTGGCCTGTGCACCTGCCTCAAGCGGATGCTGGATTCAATTAGCTTTTCCCGCAGCGTGTGCGTAATGTCACATTCGAAATTAAATATATTATAAATAATATTAAATTATTGAATGCACGAATTAGATGAAAATCAATTTCCCATTAAACTGTACAACAAATCATTGGCCAAAATTCTAATTGGGAGGAAAATAAAACAGGAACAAACAGGCCACAAATATGAATTCCATTTGCCATACTCGGGAAACTCGGGAAACTCGGGGGGAAATGAGGATCCTTGGATTGTTGGCAATTTGCATAAACAGCGGACAGCTTTTTGTGGCTGTTCTGTGTGGCACCGCCACAGGCGGCGGTGGGTGGAGGCACTGGGTGAGGGGCGGCAGCAGGCACTGGAAAAGATTTATGTGCCTATGCGAGTGAAAAACCGGCGCCAATTTATGCCGGAAATTTTTCGCCACATTTTTGGTATTTTCATTGAAATTGAAAACATATTAAATGCACATTAATTTCGCATGTCAAGTGGAGCCGACGAGGGCTTAGACGAGGGTTAGAGAGAGAAAGAAGTACACTTCTGGGAGTGGGAGCATTTTGTCGAAGGCTGGCCAAATTTTCATAAGCTCTAAGTACATCTCCCATCTGTATTCGTAAGCCATTTCATCATTGCTTATCCCACCATTTCCTGGTAATTAAATTGAGAACCATTTTGACCTTAAAGTTTCCTTTCTGATAAAAGCCCCTCAAAACGAAAGATAACATCTTGAGACTTGAGGTCTTATCTTATCGGCAGACGGAAATGAGAACGCCACTTGGAACTCTATCTCTATCTGTATCTGTATCTGTATCTCTGGAAGCTTATCAGGTTAACTGAGGTAGGTCCATCAGAATCAGAATCAGCATTATCATCTTCATCGAGACCGTGTCAGCGCCATCTTCGCCATCTTAGCTTGAGCATATTTACGGCCGTGTTCATTTGCTGACGCAATAGAATTTATAATGAGGCCCACCCCAGACGAAGCCCATCCGAGTGTATTACATCATTAATTCTGGGGGGAAGCCGAATCCATCAAGTGGCCAACATTGAATAAGCAAGTTGATTAATTTTGTTCAGGTTTAAGACCGACTTTATGGCCACTTCCCTGCCACCAGATTGGGTTAATTAGAAAAATAGTTTGACACCTCGCAGGGCAAACGTGTTTTGTGTGATTGTGTGATTAAATCAATGCGAAGCCTACCAAAAATGATATACTACCTCTGCAAGACTCAGAGAATGACAACGGGGAGGGGTAGAAGGCAGAAGGCTCAGACAGTCACTGATTGAGCGGAGGAGAAACCGGCACTGGCGACAACTTTTTGGTTAACTTTTTGGGCTCTGTCTCTGGCTCTGGCTCTGCCCAGTTCTGGGTCCCCAGACATTAATCCAACATGAAAGCCCATAAGGCAACAATGTGTTTCTGGGCTCTGTTTTCTTTAAGTTTTATCGCTGTTTATCGTTCGTTGGTCTGACCACATAATTTATTTGATTTCTTGAGCATTGAGCACGATCGCTTATGATAAGGGGACCGGGGGGAATGGTGGGTTCCAGGCATAGTTCTGTTTGCTTTTCTGAGAACATGATCTTGTATATTTCGCATTCCGAACGCATGATAAACTCGAAAGTTTTATTCTTTTGCGGATTTTTCGACAGTTTTCGATTGGTGGCACTTGAGACCTTGGCGTCCAACCTAATTGGCATTTTGAGCGTGTGGCTCCTTTCTCTCCCCCCTCGAGACTCTACCCCTGGTGCGTTGACACCCAAAACATATTTTATATGGCTTCGACATATTGTTCTCGACAACAAATTTTGCATGTCGAACCCGCTTTCTTTTCGGCTGGTGGCTGCGCAATTATAATGTTGCCATATCTCATATCTCACCGATTCGACTGCGGTGTGGGGGAAGCCATAAAAACAGATTTTATGTTCGCAATTTGAAAGTTTTTCGATTTGTTATGGGCTCTGACTGGGTTTTAATGCTCTTCAAAGGTGTGCGAACGAGCCGAGCCGATTATGATGTAATTCACACCAAGTCGAGGCCCCTGAGCTTCAGGTAATTCCAAGTTATGCTAATTTTGTTCGAAATGTGGGTAGGAACCAGTAGTAAATTCTTAGGGATATGGTCATCGATTCAGCAACGAAGCGGCTTAGTCTACAAGTCATTTTCCACAGTGTAGTACCCGAGGATAATCTACCAAGGATGATCACCGATATACGTGTCTCAAATTATCCCCCAACTCATTTCTCTCTGTGTAACTATTCCCTGAAATTTATTTTTGAGCTCTTCTCTGGAACAGTTCTTGAAAATTACACAAATCATGCAAACCCATTTGCTGTTACAACATAATTCCACGACTTTGCACTTTGGACTTTGCTCCCTTACTGTAAAAGAGATAAAAAATAAAATGAAAAAGAGACAGACAGACAGAAACACTTCCCAAAATGACACTTCAGTTTAATGAACCGCCAATTCGCGACAGTCTGAACATAACCGAACAGAACCGTTCTGTGAGAACAGAACAGAGCAGAACTGAAGGCAGACAGACGTTGACTCGTCGAAAAATCTAAGCAAAACTCCAATGTCAAAGTCAGCGAAATCCAACGCCCGAAGAAGATTTATTGTATGCCATATGCTACAGTGCTAAAAGCCGTGGTGCTGTAATTCCCGGGGCGTGTGCGGGGCGGGGCGGGACTCCGCTTAACTGCCGCATAATTAAGAGTAAAAACCGCAGAAAAGAAAACAATTTGCCGCTCGATGGAAATTGTCAAGCGGTGCCCAAGTGTGGAGAGGGGAGCGGAGGTGTGAGCGGGTGTTCTGAGGTCAGTTTGTTGCTGCTGCGGTGAGAGAGTTTTCTGGTTAGGAGAGTTTTCCCAGCCAACTGCTAAACTGTCGGCATGTGCGTGTGCTGCAGTGCAGCTTTATTAAAGAGAATCCGCTTTGAATCCGAACCCACAGAGCAAAACCAAAGCCCCAAAATCGGTTGGGCCCCGTCAAAAGCGCAGCTGGAAAGCCAAACATCGACTTAATTAGGGTTATGCCTTTGCTGCAGCTTCAAAAGGAAAATATTTAATGGAATAATAAAAGGAAAACTCCTGCTGCTGCTGTGGCTGTGGCTGTGGCTGCTACTGGCTGTGTTTGAACAAAGTCTGAGCAACGGGGCGTATGCGCAATTCCGCCGCCTACAGCCCACAAAAAAGCTGAAAGAGCAAAATTTTTACCGCCGGCTCGCCTTAGAATTGAGAATTGGCCTTGGGTCAAGGACGCTGTCCTGTCATCCTACCGGTGCCCTTCCACCCGTATTAAAAACACGGGAAATAAAGCTGGAGCACTTAAGCAGGGGCAGGCCAAATGCCAACAGCAAATAGATTGCCAGCTAGATTGCTGGCGATTTATAAAAATACACGACATATAGAAGTGGAATATAGAATGTGGAATATGGAATATGTGCACAACATTCTGAGCAGTCGCTGCTCTGCTTCGATGCTGTTCAATCAACGAAATTAAAGCTATCGACGACGTCGTCTGGGCGTCATTTCCCCGCTAATGTCAACAATTTATAATGCATCGACATGACAGGCGTCGGCGTCGTCGGCAAGCGCCAATGTCTATACTCATCGCCTCATCATCTGGCCAAGCCAATCCAATCCCCAATGCCCAATCCAGTCGCTCAGACCTCCCCCCACTCCGCCGGTAGGCTCATTGCAATCTTAATGGCAGGCCGTTTGTTTTCAAATTGATTTTCATTACAATATATGGCCTATAATTTGCCACAAAATAAATATTCAAATTTGAGAGGCTCTCATGTAATGGCGGCATTAAAAATTCATAACGAATGGATGATCATCATGAAGTGAGATAAATGAAGGTAAAGATTTGTTTAGACCAAGTAGGAAGCAGGGGAGAGAGCTTCGATACGACTTTGATGGCTCGCAGTTTCCATAAAACTGGTTTTATTTTCGAAATATTAAATCGCAAATTCTCACACAATTAACGAGCTTTTAAAAATTAATTAAGGCAACATTTGTATTCCAAAAAATCGTTCAAGTTTTGACCAATTCATGGACACTAACGTCATGGAGTATGTAGCCTTTTCTACGGTTAGTTCCACAAAAAACTAATTATAGAAATAATGCCCAGTGCGGGTTGTACCGAACGAATCATTTGATTTCTTAAAATACTTTATTTTTCCCGGGCTAAAATAAAAAGTCAAGTGGAAAGCATAAAAATGCGCAAATTCCAGGCGATTTCAAGAGATTCCTTTTAGCCATAACAATCCCATAAGTGGGACGGCACTGGGCGGCCAAGGGAGGGGTTGAGCTGAAGGGTGGGTGAGGGCTAGGCTGGGCTGGCCTGGGCTGGGAAGACTATGTTTTTTTATGTCTAACCGTTGACCGCTAATCTAATCGGGTCTTATCTGTTTGCACCAGTCTGTAGAACGAACAGCGTGCAGGAATGTGGCTCAACTTTGTTGGAAAATAAGTTTCAAAACGATCTCCGAGCCCCGAGCCCCGAGCCCCGAGCGGGTGAAAGCGGGAGGTGTGGCATGGTGGGAGAGGGAGGAGTCGCCTGACTCTCATGACTCTCATGCAATTAGCGGAAATTGCAAATTAATAATCATGTCTCGTGTGGATAACAAGGACACACGACACCCACTTAATGGAAGGTGGGAAAGGGGAGTGGGTTTTTTGCGGTACAAAAACCATAACAATTTGCCAGCGTATGAAAAATGTATGCGGGGCAAACTTTAAATTCATTACACACATGCAAACAGTCAGGCAGTGGAAGGGAGACAGCCATACATGGGGAGAAAGGGCGAGTTAGATGGAGGAGAAAGTCAAAGAGAGAGGGAGTGCAGGAGGGCAGGAGAGCAGGAAAGCGGCAAAGGTAGTGGTAATGGCATGGCGACAACTTTACCTCACGGCACACACGAACTCTGGACATTGGGGCAGGGTTTTGCCCCAACCACAGACACACATATGCAGGGCGTGTGTGTAGGTGTGTGGGTTGGCGTGCCCATTCGCACTTTCAATAGAATCTCCTTCTCAGATAAAGAGAGATACGACCCGGCCGCCGCCGCTGCCGCCCCCTTTGAGCCTCCTCAGTTGGTAATTTCGAAAAGAATTTTCGTGCCTCGCTTCTATTTACGCTTTTATCTTTGTGGCACATTTACCCCACCCACCCCTTAAATGCTGCTTCTTTTTATACAATTTGTATTTCTTCATTTCTAAGAGTATTTGTGCTGGCTTTGGCTTCTGCTTCTGCTCCTCTTCTTCATTACAACTGTGTGTGTGTGTGTGATTCTGCACGTGTGCCCGTGTTCGTGTTTGTGTTAACCTTGGCCAAAAGCATTAAAACCGTGCCAAGTGTCGAGGAAAGCCGACTCCTCCTGCCACAAGAAGGAAGGAGAGCAGGCCAAAGCCGGAGCTGGACAACTGGACATTTATTGGGGCCTGCTTTTGGTCTCGTCCTCCGCACCAGATCTCCCTCTTTCTGACTCATTTAAAATTCGGCAAAGTATCCAAGTGTGAGAGAGCTTCTGTGGATGTGTGTGTGAGTGTGTGTGGCTGCAAATCTACTCAAAATGCAAGGTGTTTTAAGGATAAGGTGAGGCAGTACCAGAGGGCGAAGAGGTGCCTATGTTTCAGTGCCGTTTATAGCCAAAAATTAGGGATATCGTCAGATCTTCTTCCACTCTACCTGCAGCATATTCCCCTGCTTTCTCCGTCTCCCTCTTTCTTCCGCTCTCACAATTTCTTCTGCTGGTTCTTGTTATTCTTCTGCCGTATGTACACATACAATATGTATTTTCTTCAGCTTCTAATTCAGATTCGTCAGCTCCTGCTCCTTCGTTCTGCCCCCACTTCTTTTTCATATTTATCCTGCTTCTCCCTTTTCTGCTCCTACATCTCCCTCTATCCTTCTTGCTTATCTCACAGAACTGTTGCATTTTTTATGCCATTTTATTTCATTTTTATTTTTATGCTTTTGCCAAAATGCTTTTTCCCTTCCCTTTTTTTGTGTGTGTCATTTTCTGCTGTTGTTGTTTTATTTTCTGTCTCGCATTCTCACATCCCCTCACACACACACACACACACACACACACACACACACACACATATATATATATAGAAGTTTATCATTTTGTCTTTCTGCCTCTGTCTTCATTTGGTTTTATGCTCACGAAAAGAGCATTATGCGCTTCTAAGGAGGTTTGGGAGATCTTTGCCCCAGAGGAGAGCTGTGGCAGTAGCCCCCGACACAGAAATATTTGCATAAGAAATGTTTAATTAATTTTGCAGATATTTTTTCGAAAGTTCAGATAAGATGAGATACAAATGACTCTCCACATGGATTTTTATTGCTCTTGAATTTATTTGAATAGATCTAAAATCAAACCCGTTTCATCCCAATATTCCAGGGTAGCCCCCAGTGCGACTAATCCACTCCACGCCTCCTCGTGCCGCCACAGAATCGGCTTTGTGCTCTCTGGCTCTGGCTCTGGCGCTGGCTAATGTCTATTTTCTTGTATTTCGGTTTCGGGTTCGGTTTCGTTTTCTGCATTTCGGCATTTTTATGATATTCCTCCTGAATGCGGGGCCCTTCCCCTTTCCCTTTCCCTTCCCATTTCCTCCTTTGTTTTCCTCTTTTTTATCATGCTTCTTTTTTTGGGGGGGATACAAGTATCTTTTCCTTTTTACTGAATAAAGAAATGTATTTTTAGTGGTTTCTGCTAAATGTCTAAAAATATGCGCCATGTCGAGCACCTGAATGGAGTGGATACGAATGGGAGGGAGGGTCAGGGGCGGACCAGAGGCGAGTGGACAGATTCAGGGTCCATTCGGTTTGCTTTTTGGATACCCTTGCCGAGGGTACTTTGATTTTGGAAAGAAAGCAAAGAAAAGGCATCATATCGATGGGAAAGATCAGTGAGAACAACCCGTTTCTTCGTGACTATAAACGGATCAAACTTGGAATACAATAGCTCTCTATCTGTCTCTATCTGTCTCTATCTATCTCTATCTATGTGTGTACCATTAGAATGATCCAATTTTAAGGGTATCACCAGCTACGACCCTCAAAATCCAGCATTCCTATCGTGTTTTATTTATGACCCTCGAAAAAGCGCTTCGTGCATTTGGCTAAAATCTCTCGCTCCGCGGCGGAGGAGCCTGCCTCCGTTGAAGGTCACTTCGAGACTTGGAACTGGCCGCTCGCTGCCTGCCCCATCCTTCCTCAGCTCCCCTCCCCTGCCGAACATAGCCCCAACAACAAATCGATTTTAACGATTATACTTTTCTGTCGTGGATGTTGTCGGCTTAGTCACACTCAGTCACTCATTCATTCACTCATTCAGAGTGGCGGCTTATGAATATGAAATGCAATCGCACGGCCGGCGAAAAAAAGCGCGACTTGTGATTGACAAAAGTGTGGCAAGGACATTTAGCGAGCCCCCAGCAATACACCGGTGACGCTGCCACATTAACGTTAATTGATGGCCGAAAGCCTAAGCCAGAGTTGGACAGAGCTTAACCCTCCTTCTCCTCCGCCGACTGTTGTGTCATCTGTGTGGACGCTCCTCTTCCATCCCATCCGCTTTGACTCTGCCCCACTGACAGCTCATTAATAATCGGATTTGGCCCTATGAAGAGCATGTCCCCATGTCCTTTGGCACTGCCCTTTGTGTTGACGAGCTAATCTACTACATAAATCTACAGTTTTGTTAACAATCCCAACAAAAAGCAGAGCACAGCGGCATCCGGACCAGGAGCAAAAGAGGCAATAAAAAACATCGGAGCAGCATAGACAGCAGAGACAGCAACCAAGTGGCAATCAAGGGGTCACCATTGATAGGGGATGGGGTATGCGGAATGAGGGTGGGGCAACAGCATTGGGGCAGGTCTCAGCACTTAATTAGAATTTTGCCTGCCGAATGGAACGCCGAATGGACTACAACGCGAACTCGAACTCGAACTCGCATTCTCGACCAGGGAATGGAATAATTTATGCATCAAAAGGAAAAGGGCAAACAAAAAAATCTCTAGGCATTAAGAACATTTTACCATTACAGATCTAAGGGAAATGTAGAGGGTGGAAAAGTGTGCCAACACTCCAGGGATCTACCCCTAAGATATTGGGGAAATAACTCAACTCAAAGAATATCTTAAGATCGCCGAAGAAACATTGAATGAACTACTCAATGAAATATCGTTGACTTTTGAACTTTTTTGAATTTGTAACTTAATTTAATGTTAAATATTCTCAAGAAACTCCAGAGCTCAAATGTGTGCACAGATCACAGATCACAGATCACAGATTATCACGAAAAAATTCCAATTAAAATATGTTTAGTATTTCAACTTCTTTCAACCATAATTGATTGAAAACAATTGTTCTATTTGATCAGCAACTAATTTTTGTTTGGCTTTCACTTGGGCACACACTCCAAAAAAAAAAACACATTAACAATATTATACGCGTGGAGGAGAGCACTTTCAGTTTCCAAAGATGTCGCATACCAGCTCCCAAACTCACCTTCGATGGTTCGGTCCTCAAGTTCCCAAGTGTGCAAACAATTTCAAATGCAAATACGCAGAATGCTCCGTCTTTGCTCGTCTTGGCTTTGCTTATTTGGGCCTGCCTTTCTCACTACTTCCACATTCAAAGACCTCAATAGACCGTTGGCCAAAAAAAAATGCTTTTGCCGCGACGACGACTCTCTGGCCGACTGACTGACTGACTGACTGACTGTTTAGAGTGACTTCTGGGCGAGACAATTCGCGGGCCCACGACAAATATTGAAACTTGATATTTACTATATTTTTTGGCTAAATCAAGCCAATTAGCACGGATTGGCTGGAAGCGGGGAAATTGGCTTCCTCGAGGCGGGAAGATAGGCAGCCGGCACGAGTGAAATTTTCACCTGCACTTTTGCCAAGACAAACCACACTCACACTCCTCAGTGGAGGGCACAATGGAGGATAGGAGGGAGTGCACTTGTTGTTTGTTCGGTTAGTAGAAGTTTCGTTTTTGGCCAGTTGTATTTCTAACGGAAATTCGGTGAGGAGTTTTCTTAGAAGCTCTATTCGTTTTGGAAACGCGCGCGTTCTCCACGAGGGTAAAATCGTGACTAACCGTTGGATGGCGAATCTTGCAAGCGCCAAAGCGCCAAGCGCCAAGCGGCCGGCACAACGTGGAGCCCCCTTACTCTCTCTCTTCCTCTCTCTGTCGCTCCCTCTCTCGCTCTCTCTCTCTCTCTCTCGCTGGCTCTGTGCTGTTTGTGATGATGATGCTGCCGGAAAGAGAGCGTAAACATGTGGCTCTGGCTCTGCTGGGGCTCTATCTCTCTCTCTCTGTGCAAATTGCCGGCTCGAGAGTCAGTCACATGTTTTCACCGCATTTGTTGCTGCAACATGTTTCTCGTGGTTTGGCGCGTGTTTCAAACTGTTTTTCAAATTGGAGTTTTTCCTTGCGAATCTCAGACGTTTCACTATTTAATTGGCTAATTTATTGACTTTGTTTTGTTTTAGTTTTTGTTTGTGTTTTGCACTGCTCTGCTTATTTATAAATACATTTAAATTTATGGCCACTGATTTTTTTGCATGAGATCAGAGATCGGGTCTCTGGCCTACTTAATTTATGGCCCCCCAGCGGGTGCGCCCTGTCTCCTCGTCGCGTCTTCAACTAAAAATTGATGTTTCAAATAGCAAATTTTCATGCCACAGATAATCATTCCATGTGTTTTCGTTTGTGTGCGCGCGCGTGTGTGTGTGCGTGTTGCTCAACACAGAAAATGTTGCCAGCAGAATTGTTTACATTTGGCGGCTTAGTCAACGAAAAATGGTCCAAAGAAAGCAACAGAAAAGCATCAGAAAAGTACCAGAATATCTTGACCACATTCAATGCAAACAAATGACGCAATCTGCAACGTCTGCTGGCCATATTTTGTATAAACAATTACGTGGAGCACACACACACACACATCCCAGCCCACAGATTAATCACCCCCTAGTCGTGTCTTTTAAATTTATCCAAATGTATCAGCAATTTTCCCAAAAAATTTTCTGAATATGCGAATATAATCGAAATAAAAGCAAGTTCAAGTGTGACCAACAACTCGAATGTTTACAGCAGGACTTTAACTGTAACCGAAGAGCTTTCAAGCTTTCAGAAACTTGTTGCTCGGGAGGGAGCCGATAAAATGTAACGATTATACGTCCAAGTGCAGGCAAAACAAAAGCTGCAACAAAGTGTGGCAAAAACAACATCGAATTTTCATTGCTTGTGCGCGCCTGACCCATTTCCCCTTCCCCCCAGTCCCCCTCACCACACCTCCCCTACCCTCATTCCGATTTATTGACAGAGACATTGAAGTGGCCGAAGCCAAGGGGCAACAACACAGCGTGAGGAAAGTGGTTTTAGCAGTTCATTATTTAATATGTTGCACTTTTCAGTGGGATAAACAATCGTGAATGTTGTTTACAGTGGAAGTGGAGCATACATTGTGTGGAGAATGAAATTCGTGAATAAATTGAGGAAATAAGCGGGCCATTCCATAAACAAATTATAAACAAAAGCGAATTATTATACAACTTATTTGAAGGGGGCAATAACTTTGCCCTTGCAGATATGCTGCAAAATTAAATCCAATCCTAACCAATGAGAATGTTTGGAATTCATAAAACAGTTAATACACGCACAGGGCGGATCCATGCGGGCTAAAAATAAAGATGACATCCGAATGGAAATAGAATCCCACCGCCCACAGCCAGTGGCCAGTGCCCAGTGGCCAGGGGCCCACCATCTGCTCTGGACATTGGCATTGAGTGGGTGGCGCCTCACTGGCAACATCTGGGCCAGAGTCTGGCACGCAGCAATTTTTGCATAAACATCGGCATTACATGATTTACGTATCCATAGTTCTCCAAACAATCGCCCGACCCGAACAGACCCCAGTTAACACCCGAAACATACGAATCAAAATGATATTCTTTAATGGGAGAAGGTCAATCATTTCGTTCTGGCAATGATTTATGCTGGACCATCAAAAGGGCAGACCATTAAAGACCCATTAATTCTATTCTTCGATCGCACTCTGCACTTGACTCTGCTGCGAGTTTGCGCAACATCGCATCGTCGTGGCAGCCGTATCAAACATGGTGTCTCGCATTCTTGTAATTTATGGCAATTTAAAGATTTTGTTCAGCTGCCGAAAAGGCGGGGAGTCCCAGTGGGGCTCCATTTATAGCTCGACATTGACCCAGCAAGAGGGCAAGCCCTGGCACGTGGTATCTCGCCATGTAAATGATTAAAAATAACTTGAGTTTTGGGATGATATCAGCAATAGAAAGCTCTTCAAATATGGATAAATATCCCTGTAAGATCATGACTGTTGAAAGATTAATTGTTGGCATCTTTCAGATGGGAACAACTATTATAATTCGACTTAAACTTTCGACAAGTCTTGTACAAATGATGCCAGACAAATGATTGCAGCCTCCCCTCTGCAGCCTCTGTTACACTTGCCACATGTGGCCAAATGCTATCTATTTTTCGCACATTCTAGCTATATCCACACAAAACGCAACATGTGTCAGTGCCACAACTGCGTCTGGCTATGCTCCACTAATAAGAGCACAAAGTTGGATGAAAATGAATGCTATATTTTCGTACAGAACGAAACAACAGAACAGTCCCGAAATCGATCATAAAACATATGTATATACAAACCTACACATATACGAATGAACATGTCGAATACACGAAATTTAAATGAAATGGAATACTTGCAAATTTGCACTTGTTCCCCAGAAAATGTTCAGACATGCCAGGGATCGTATCGAGTGCGTGTTGATTCGCTTTATTAGCGATCTAGTTAAGGTCCGGCTGGGGGCTCGTTCACCAGGAATCGAAGGCCACCAGCACACCGTTGAGTCACGTCACTCGATTTGCAGTGCATTACTCACTATGCAAATCTGGGAGAGGGAATGGAGAGGGATTGATGATGAATACCCCTACCAAAAACCAGTCATCTAACGTGTTTGCAATTATGCAAATATCCTAACAACAAACCCAGAGGCACACCACATACCCAGGCGCTCGCAGGAAAATAGCCAACGATGATAACCAAGTTTGGGATACTTTCAATAATAAATTTCAATTAAAAAATATTTGATAAGCCTTGGCAGAACGAGCGAGCAAACCACCCAGCGCGCTGGCCAGGCCAGGCCGTCTCCTCGAGCATCGAACGTCACTTAATTGCTTTTCGTTGTTGTGCCGCGATTGGCGCTAATTGAAGACAACTTGTTGAGTGTTTTGGCCAGAAGTGATGGTGGTCAGTGGTCAGTGGTCGGTGGTCAGTACCCTGCCACAGCAGACTGCAACCTGCCACTGGCGGTGCAGAAACTTTGTCATTGATGATTAGTCCGTGCGGTGCGTGTGGCAGCCGCTTAAGGCCACCAATCAAGAATTATGCGTTCTCTCTTGGCCAACAGTCAACAGTGTGGGGGGAGCGATGATGCGGGTCTAGAAGGGGTGTCTGTCCGAGTGTCTGGCAGTGTCACTTCCACTTTGTGGATTTTCCTGTTCACTCTGTTCACTCACTAATCGATTTTCAATCTCTTTATGCTCGAACGGCAAACAAATTGTTTCTAGCCACTGGCCGTGCTTTTTCTGTGGTCTCATGAATATTCAAAATATCTAAATACTTATTACAAAACTGCCATTAATAAACGGTCTTTTAAATGTACATAGCCCAAAGTGCGGTACAGATGTATGTAAATACAATGTACATATTTATGTACTTGTATGGTTACGCGATTAATTAGTTTTACCCGTATTATTCACTTGTTTTGCATTCCACACAAATATTTCCAGCTACAAATTTATGAATTGACCCAAATATTCATACACGAAATTGAGATATTCCAATTGCTGTCACTTAACATCAAGTTCAAGTTCAATTAGGGAGCATCGTTTGCTTCCAGAGAGAGATTCGAGTATTGTACTATGTTATGTGGAACTTTAGCAGGGAAGCACCCCGAAAGTTACAAGTTCTCTGACTCAATATGTGGTGAGAAATCACAGCCATCTGAATCATCAGATGGAACCTGTAACCTGTAAGTCTTTTTCTTATCGATGTGCATATAAGTACGTATTCGTATTCGTATTCATAATCTATTCGCTCATTGCTGATTCACCTGTAAATTTTCAACGGCATATGGCCCAATCGTATCTGTCGGGCATGACTAATCCGGGCAATACTCGTATGTTTAGAATGGGTTTTCATCTCCCCCTCTATCACTCCGCATATATTTTGTGGTGCCCATAATTCATGCACAATTTGCAGAGCCAATGACAGATATGGACCATAAACCTTTCCCCAGGCATATAATCCATCCGTCCATTCATACATACGAGTGTATCCATTCAAATGATAAATGATGAATATTCCGCCTGCTTTGGCTGATTAATCAATTTTTGTCTAATTCGCAGAAACGTGGCCATGGCTCAATGGTAGGTAATTGCATAGAAATTGATCAAAAATGTTTCGCTTTGGGAATTGCAAATAACACGTATACGCATCGTACATATGTGGCATGGCCAATAGCTGCCACTGCCCCCTCTCCCCCCTGTAACCATGTTCAGCAAAGAGTGAAATTCAATTTGTCATTTCACTGCTAAATTTTATTTGGCTTTAAGCGCAGCTTTGATGGAAAACGCATTTAGACTGCAGACACGAACCACAACGAACCATTCACCACACTGTGTGTGCCCCTCCTGCCACGGCCCATGCTTTCATTTCCACTTTGGGACATCACACAAGTACTTCCAGTCCCCTATCCCTATCCTATCCATGATCTGGCGACCTTATGCAGCGGGACTCAAGCGACACGTTTGGGTATGCTATTTGGGGAGGTACGAATTAGATCTTTGGTTACTAATTTCCAAGCCACGATCCCCAGCTGCTCTCCGCTCTGGTGATCCGGTGATGATGATCATACAAGTCTCTTTCGGTACGACCTTCAGTTCGCTCTCAGGGAAGTACAGATCAAAGTAAGACTCAAAGATTCTGCCTGAAAATAGAATGTTAACTGATATTTGTGTCCATAGTCCACGGTGAGATTTGAACCATCTTGAACGGTGGGGCCAAGACTGCGCTTCATACACTCCTGAACCATCGGGACGATCACTGTGGATGGACTGCCACTTTCATTAGCCACTAGTCTTTTTTCCCCCAGGGCCTGTGTCTCGCCCCCCCCTCGCAATCATGTGCCGATACAAAGAGTGAAATTTAATTTGCGAAAAATGCTTGCACTTACGAAATTCCGTTTGGCTTTAAAGCGGCTTTAATGTTATGCAAAACGCATTTGAGCTGCAGACACGAACCACGACGAGACCATCCATGTCAATGACAACACACATTGTGGGTGCCTGCCACTGCACCAGTGCCCAGTGCCTCTGTGGCCACAATTACAACCACAAGAAGTAAAGCGGAATTCGGCCAGAGCAACCTCAAGCTCTTCCCATCTCAGACTGTTGCAAGCGGCGTCGCCAGGGCCATCGCCATCGACATTGCCATCGCCATCGCCAATTCCTATGCATATTTAATTTTACGAGCACGAGTAAGGTATGCTTTTGCTTCCCATGTTTGCTTTATGAAAATGTGAGATTTTGCCCAAACTGGAACTGCAACTGGAAAATTGAAAATTCAAAATTCCAAATGGAAAATGGCAAATGAAAACACACACGCGCATTTTTGTTCCAGTGTCTCTTTGTGGATACTTTTTTGGACTTTGAATATGCCAATATATATTTTATGCAAATTATGCAAAGTACAGATACTGGCAGAGAGAAATGTGACATAGAGTCGAGCAGAGACCAAGCCGGAGAATTCTTCTGCTGGGGACAGAGTTCAATTGTTTCAAATTGGAACGCGAAAGAAAACAGAAACAAAAAATTTGCCTGCGGGCAAAGAGATATCGTAAATGAAAGAAGAATTGCAGACTGAGGATTGGGTAAGGCTTCCTTCCATCAATCATAACCATCAATCAGAAGCGACCAACTTTGAAGTTGGCGGCATGCGGCATGCGGCATGCGGCAAGCGCAATTTTGTGGTCCATTTCAATTAGAACACAGCTACAAACAGGCCACAAAATGTGGCAAACATTGCACATCTATGTACATATATATATACACGAGGTCGAACGACTATTGGCTTTAAGGCAAACATTTCTCATATGAAATTGACCCCATTTCCCTGGTGATTAACAAACGCTGATCTCATGAAAAAAGTACTCGAAAATGTGGCTTTGCCTCAAATTTTATACGAGTATGGTAGATCCCCTGCCACTGATGTCACTGGGCCACTTTCGTTCAAATGGTCATAAGTGCACTATTAATAAAGTGCAGCTGCAATGGGGGGAAAATGCATAAACCACAATAAAAAGTCAAGTGCAACAGAGCAGAGCATGGGGGAATGCCAAGCGGAAGTCTTAGGCGAATCATTTCTATGATTGATCAAATACGTTGCGATCTAATTTAATTTTTTGCACAATTTTCCAATTTATTTATAGAAATTACAGCATTCTTCGAGCAACAATAGAATCAAGCATCTTGTGATTTGTGTAATCGAATTGTATCATGATGATAGTATGATGATGCTGATACCTTCGATATGGCTCTGGACTCCTCATCTAAGAATAACTTTTCATGGCTTACAACTATAAATCGATGCATTATCCAAGTTTAAAGTTAATATCTACCTAAGCTCTGGGCATCCGAGTGTGACCCAAGCGAAATCTTGAGAGTACAAATTCGAAAACTTATTCCCCCCCACTCCCTCCATTTTTATTCCGTGCCAAAATACTCGAATGCCTTGCAGTCTGAAGACTCGTTAACGAGCAGACAAACAGATTCTGGCATGCTTGGTGGAAACCGAGCTATTTTTGAACTCAGACAGACCAGAAACCAAACACTGGGGGGGAACCACAAAAGTTCACTTCAAAATGGAAGCCCCAGAAGTGACAGCTCCGTAGAGTTTAGGCAGCGGAGAGAGTCTTTGAAATGACAGCAATGCTACAGTTATTCTTCTGTGAGATTAACATCCCGTCAGCACTCGCAGAAGTTATCATGACATGACATGTGTATGCTGTCCAAAATTGAGCATCAATTTCACGACAATTTCACACGTATTTAGAAGCTGTCAGATGTGTCAGAGTCGCGTCATTTGTCTCATTAAGCCATTATTTCCGCCTGCCGCAGCAGCCACACAAACTCTCACTTGACACTGTTCTCCAGTGAACGGGAGAGAGGGGGCCACGCCACGCCACGCCACACCACGAGAGTCGAGTCGAGTCGAGTCGAGGCATCGTTTGGCAAATGCCATTCAACATTCAATCGCTCGCGAATGACATCATGAGGCGGCGGGGATCATTGTGCATATGAGGCGCCGGATCGCGTTCAATGACGCTGTCTCCATTAATCACAATCGTTCTACTAGACAAAGAGACAACGAGGGAGACCTGGAGACGCTCTCATATTATCATCAATTGCAATCCACCCACACAGAGGCACTCGACAGAAGAGTCTAGGAATGATATACGAGCAAGACTTTCAATTTTACATAACATGTTATATTATTTTTTTTCCGATGTCAGCGACTGAGTGATGTGGAGGCGAAGAAGTCAATCAGTTGGCCAGACAACCGATTAGATTGGGGACCAATTACACACAGAGATTATGTTTCAAGGAAGCAAAAGGCTTGTCCTTGACCTCCTTAAAATCTCGGCATTTTTAATTTTTCACAATCCTTGAGGATCAATGGATCTTTGTTTTTTAATCATACCATAGGCGGTCCTTAGCTCTCTGAAAAATGTATCTAAAGAAGCAGGATTCTGTATAGTATTCTGCCCACCTGCAACCACACGGGGCAGCAACAAATCTACAAGTTAGTTTACATTTGGAGCACACTTTTGGGGCTTGATTCGTGTAAAATGTATGTATAAATCATGTAGAATATGATACAAATTGGTATATATTCCCGATATCTATTAAAACTAGCATCGTTTGAAGCAACGAAATTACATTTTTATTAAAAAAAGGAGTCCGACAGACCCTTGGAGTGGCCCCGCCAAAGGCATCCAATGGGCGACAGACGATGCAACTTGTCAAATTTTGAGTCGAATGCGATAAATTAGTTCGGATGTAGGTATTTTGCAGATTTTTTATTTTTAAGGCACTTTTGAAGGTCCAAAACTCAACCAAATAAATCCTTAAATACATTAACATTTCGGATTAAATAGGACAGGAAATCCCGCAAATGATTGCCTACTCAATCTTAACCTTAACGGTGAGGGACCGGTTGCCCCTCTGGGTGATGCGGCGGACCAAGTCGTAGGGCATGATCAGGGTGGAAGGACTGCGGTAGATGGTGCGCATGTCCTGGGGGGCCCGTATATCGTAGGCCCGAGCAGTGCGCACCATCAGGCTGTCCGCCACATAGGCGCACGTGGCCTCAACGGAAAGCGTTCCAACCACACGAACGTTGGTGGGCTTGAAGCTGCAAAGCCAAATGAGCAGGAACTGCAGCGTGTCGTCCTCCTGACAGGCATCGTTGGTCGTGCTCTTGGAAGCAGACACATCGCAAGAATGGATGCGGGCAGTCATGACGAGAACGGGCAGCACGTCGCGCATTTTCCCGCGCGGAGGATCGATGATCATGTCTCTGACAAAGTATACCATGTGGCACGTGGGCCGATTCTTCTTCGCGAGCCTCGGATCCAGGTGGAAGGTCTTGGTCTGCCCCAAATCGATCCGCTCCAACATCACGTTTTGATGATCGTACAGCACGTGAGTGCTGAAGTCCGATATAGCGCACCGTTGCTGGCACTCAAGGCTTATGGGACAGTTTATGGGTTCCTTGCAGATCTGCAGCGTCTGGAGTTTCACTCTGGGACTCTCCAACGGATTTATAGGATGTTCATTGGCCTTGAGGCTGTTGGTGTCTGGCCGAGGTGCTTTATGCACTTTCTCCGCTGGCGGAGATGTTATGTATAGATTCTGCATCGACGAATCATCTTCATTGTCTGTTTCCTTATTATCCTTGAGTGCTCGCTCATATTTCTGGTCTCTATGTGAGCGATGATCCGTAGTTTCATTCTGATCTTTGTGTGAGCAATGATCCTTAGTTTCACTCTGATCTTTGCGTGAGCGATGATCCTTAGTTTCACTCTGATCTTTCTCCGCTGGCACAGATGTTATGTATTGACTCTGCATAGACCAATTCTCTTCATTGTCTCTTTCCTTACGATCCATGACTGCACGTTTATCCTTTTGGTATTTTTTTGAGCGATGTTCCCTTACTCCATCCTGATCTTTTCGTGAGCGATTGTCCCCTGCTCCACCCTGATCTTTTCGTGAGCGAGGATCGTTCTCTCCACTCCTATATTTGTGGGTGCCTTGTTCCTTAGTTTCCGTCTTCCCATCTTTTAGTGAGCGATGATCTGTGCCACTTTCCTGATCTTTGGTTCGACTCTGCTCCTCGAGGGCCTGCAGTAGAAAGTTTGCCTGGTCTTCCATGTTCTTGTCCCTTCGCTCCGGAGACCACTTACCGAAAACCGTCTTCAGGTTCTCGCGGCCCCACCACGAGCTTTCGCAGGCCAAAGCGCCTGCAGCCTCTCGTTGCCACTCCGAGGACTCTTCCTGTTGCTTCTGCTCCTCCAGGGCCGCCATGTCCATGCGAAGCTTTGTGGTCTTGTCCTCGAGACGACGCCCAATGGTGACTAACTCCTTCAGTCGCTTCCTTTTTTGCTTCATTTCGCACTGCAGATGGGGTAATCCTGGGGGAATGCGACGGGCACTTGTGGTCCGGGCGTGGTCCACTCCAATCGACCTGCACGTGGAGCTTTGGTAATCTTTTTTTGTCTCCGGCTGGCGACGATAGAGCACCGTTAGTTCCTCGACCTTGTGAGAGCCAACTGAATCGGTGTCGGAGGATGTGTTCAGAATGTTATGTATGACCTTATCGAACTGCGTATCGGTTTCGCTGAAATCAACAGAGGATTCTTCTGCTTCTTTATCCTGATGGCCAACCATCTCCCGGGACGCTGGCGGCGCCATAACAATCACGAATGGGTTGTCGATTTCTAGAGCTCTCGTCTGGACCCCTGCGTCCCGCGATTTCTGGCAAAGTAAAGTGGACTTTAGGCGGCAGCCGATTCCTCGGAAAACACTCACCTGCAACGGCATTTTCCCCACATTTTCTGCAGCAGCCCATAGAATTTTCCACATCAATGATCCTCGTAGAGGGCCCTCAAAGTTCACGAGATTGACAAAGAAGGTGACCAGCTGGCAATTACTGCAATAGTTCGAAACCCCGTAAAGTTCCATCTCTTCGGAGTTTCTCTTCCGGCGCCGGAACTCGTACTCCGGCTCAGTGTTCAGTGCACTCTTCCTGTGGTCGCAAATAGAACAACTGAACATACTGGCTACGGGTTTAAAAAATCAGACAAAAATGTATCCACCAATTCGTGAAATAAAAATATAAAGTTTCGGGAATGTGAGTAGTGAAGCATCGACTGGTGTGAATATGTAGACTGTAATCCAGGAATGGCTATAGGTATGGGTACCGACTGAGTTTTTCCACCTCGAAAACTAGATTGATTGAAACGAACGTTGGATTCCCCCAGTAGAATGTTTAGGGCAAAGCAAGGATTTCCCTGAAATTGGGAGAGTATTTTTACGTTTGGGCCCCCCGCCCAAGCTTGACATCTTCCTCAGCTGCTGTTGCTGCTGCTGCTGCTGCTGCTGCTGCTGCTGCTGCTGCTGCTGCTGCTGCTGCTGCTGCTGCTGCTGCTGCTGCTGCTGTTGCTGCTGCTGCTGTTGACCGTGAATTCTCTCAGAGAAGGCCAAGCCCCCAGAGAGATAAAGTGTGCAAAAGAGACTTCAATGGGAACCTTGGGCAACTACTCCACACCCCATTGCTGGAGCCATGCTCCAGTTTATACGCCTCGAGAGACGAAGATTTGAAGCGCAATTCAGATTGTCAAACGCCCCGTCAAGTGGCACCTGTCCGCGTCCAATGGAGGGAGGGAGGTAGGGAAAAAGATGCCAAAAGCAGCTTAAGCCAAGTCCAATTGAAGCATCACTTTGGCTTGGATCGGATCGGATGGGATTGGTTTTGGTTTGGTTTGGGTTTGGTGTGGTTTGGTATTGCTTGGCGATGGCCAGTGGCGATGATTCAGCTCAATATTCCAGCCAACGATTACTCAAAGATTCGAACGTTTGTGTTTGCTGGACTGTTGTTTTATAAGATGCGCGAAATTCGACGACAAATCACCGATCGAATAGGCAAATAACGGAACCAGGCTTTCAGCCAAATATTTGACGTTAAACGTCCAACGTTAGGCCCCACCGAAGGTCTCATGCGACGGTATATATAGCTTCACTTCCACCTGGTCTAACATCAGACGCTTGACAACCAACAGACAAACACCAACAAGATGGTAAGTGAACGGATTGTGGTCGCCGTCCTTACGAATGGGGAATCTAATAACGATGTACTCCCGTCCCGCAGAGATCCCTCTGCCTGACGATCGCCCTGTGCCTGGCCTGCCTGGCCGCCGCGGATGTCTCCCATCTTCCCAGCAGCTACTTGCCGCCACCAAAGCCGGAGCACGCCGTTTCGATGAGCATTGAGCCGCAGGAGCTGCGGGAGCTGCCCGAGCAGGTGGAGTACATGCGGGAGAACGAGCAGGGAGTGATGGAGGCCATGCCCAGCAGCCTGCTGACACCACCCGCTCCACTGGAGACCGAGCAAATGGATGCCATGCTCTCCACCCGCTATCTGCCGCCAGCACAGCCCCAGGTCCAGATGGAGCAGCTCTCAGAGACTTTGATGATGCAGCAGCCCCAGATGGAGATGATGGCTCCCGAGCAACAGCCAGAGCAGCCACAGGTTGCCATGCGCTACCTACCTCCTGCACCAGCATCGGAACAGCCCCAACAGCTCACCTACCAGCAGTACCAGGAGCAGATGCAAATGCAGGAACAGCAACAGCCACAGCAACAGCAGCAGCAGGAGCAGCAGCCCCAGATGCAGGAAGAGCAGATGCCCTACTACATGGATGTGCAGCAGCCAATGGCACCCACGGACGCTGAGGCAGAGCCAGAGCCAGCCCACGAGCTCCGCCCCGATGGCTATCACTACAAACAGGCCGAGGAGGAGCTGCGTCTGAGGCATTAGGTCATGGCATGGCACGACCAGCCTACAGCCAACAGCCCGTGACTCAATCACGGGGTGACGGCATCGTGCGGCTTGCGTCATCCGTTTGTTGTTAAATGTTTAGCATAGTTCTTACATATTTGATTAAATTTCGACTTGGAAGAGAATGCCTGTTTGTTTCGGCTAGAAGTGAGGGGGTGTTGGCAATCAGGTATCCAAAAGGATAGATTTCTCATAAATATTTGATTATTTGTTCAGAACGGAGGTGCTAGGAATCTCGTGATTCTTTCGTATGTATCCAATCCGCGTCGTATAATTTTAATGGTTAAACTTTTAAACAATCTTTGAGCCAGAGTGCAAGCCCATCCCATCCCCTTAGGCCTCCTCCCCTTCCTCGTCGTTCTCCACAGTGGCACCCTCACGCAGCATCTCCACCTTGTGGATGGTAAAGTCAATGTTGTAGAAGGGCACATTCAGCGTGACCACGATGCAGTAGAGGAGCACCTGGAGGTGGCGGGTTCGCAGCATATAGGCGGCCCCCTGCTGCTTGGGGAACAGCGGATGGTCCTTCTCCTGGCAATCGTACATGAAGTACCCGCCATCATGCCCCGGACAGAAGCCAATGGCCAGGGCCCGCTTGCGCACCATCACGATGCCGTACTGGTAGTGGCTGAAGAAGTATATCAGCGCCTCGGCGAGATTCATCCGATTGAAGGTGGGCACGCGGTACAGCTTGCCATAGCAGACATGCTCGATGTGGACCACAAAGTTGATGGCATCCATGGCGCAGTCGATGTTAAGGTTCTCCAGCGAGAACTCATAGTCCTCCTTGTTGATCTGCTCGACGCTCTCCTTGAAGTACGTGGTGCCGCTCACGACGATGTTGTCCAGCATGTGGGGGCTCCAGTCCATCAGCCGGTAGACACTGGCCGCACAGCAGGCCATCACATAGCAGGCCAGGTACTGGCGTCCGCGCAGTTCGTCCTCGAACACGGGCGCTTCCGGATGCAGGTTGCCCCACAGCGACCACAGCCGTCCCTCGATCTCCACGTCGAACTTCTTGAGTTTGCTGACCGGCAGATTGCGATACTTGCCGGCCGTGTTGCGGCGATTCAGGCGGCTCCACACGGGCAGGCAGTTCTCCAGCTCCAGCCAGCCGAGGGACTCGTTGGTAGCACAGATCTCGTACTCCGGGCTGCCGTAGTGCTTGTTCGAGCAGGTCATCGGTATGGAGAGGTCTGTCAGCAGCTGCAGGATGCGGGCATTCGGTGCGGCCTTCTTGTGCGAAAGAATGTCCACCACATAGAACTTGTACTGACACGTCTCCTTCCAGCTCTTTGCGCTGCACCGCTGGTCAATGTACTTGATCAGGGCGTCCATGTCCCCGAAGAGCACCCAAGAGGCGGTGTTGCGCTCTGGATATCGCTTGGGTCCCTTGGGGCACTTTTTCTTTTTGCCTCCCTCCTCGTCGCCGTCCTGCTCCTCCTCCTCCTCACCTCCTCCGCCGGCCATCTCCAGGCTGCCATACGGATCGAACAGATGGAAGTACTCGTCATGGTACAGCGCATAGCTGCCGTTTGGTGTAAAGATCAGCAGATATTTCCGCGTGTGCAGCGACTTTTCCAGTTTCTTCTTCAGAATGTTGAGGGCCGCGGCCGCGGGATACTGTTTTTTTGCCGGAGTCGAAACGCCCGACGGCTCGAAGCCGCGGATCCAGATGTCAAACTCGTAGTCATCCACCGTCACATGACGGACGACCCGCTCGAAGACCGACTCCAGCTCGCACACAGTCGCGGCTATGGCCTTGGCATTCGAGATCACCCGATCGACCCGATACGAGTTCCAGCGATTCAGTGGACGCATCGAGCAGCTGAGAATGGCCAGGGCGGAGGCAAAATAGCAGGGCTTGATGTCCTTGAAGGAGCCCTCGTCACGGCCCTCGAGAGCGGTGCTGCCCTGGATCTTGAAGTTGCAGTCCTTCTCCCGCATGCGGTAGCCGTAGAGGATGGGCCGCGGCTGGTAGGCGCGACTCAGCTCCTTGGGCAGCTGCTTGCCCGGCAGATGCTTCAGCTCGATCTCCTCCTCGCCCTCTTCCTCCTCCATGCCCAGATCCTCCTCCTCCATGAACTCTTCGCCTCCCTCGTCAATGCCAGTGTCCCGGTATTCGGGGCTGCCTGTAGGGTGTGGGTGGGTAGATTTTCCGATAGAGTTTCGAGTGACAGCAGAGTCGTGGAATACTTACGCTTCCTCCTCTTGCGATCACGATGCTCCTGCTTCGCCTTGAGGAACTTCTGGATGCGATCGTTCTCCTTCTTCAGCTCGTCATCGATGAAGCGCATCTTCTCCAACCGCGTGTCACGCAGCCTCTTCTGTCGCGCCGACAGCTGTTTGTACTCGGCATCCTCATCGGCCTTTGGCCAGCGCCGGAAGCGTCCCTCCAGATGATTGTCCACCACCTTGATGGCGGCCACAATGAAGTTCATCACCGAACAGCCCAGGGGATTGCAACCAAACTCGATCCGCTTGATCAGCGCGTCCAGCTCTAGGAAGCGCAGCAAACAGGCTGGACCGGAGCCGCCCTTGCGGTAGCCCACGGCACTGCAGGGGAACCCGATGAACATGTACAGGAAATTGTAGCGCTTGAAGATCACGCAGGAGAAGCGCTGGCACACGAGCAGCAGGCGGTTGTAGCTGGTCAGCATATCCACGAGCACCTGCCGCAGCGGCACCGTAATGGAGGACTTGACCACCTTGGGCACCTCCAGGCTGAAGCTGCTCTCACCGATGGCGATGTCCGGCAGCTTCTTGGCCAGCAGACAGGCCAGGATGTACTCGTAGTTCCGGTAATCCTCGCCAAAGCTGTTGGCCGACTCCAGCGAGAATTCGATAAGGTCCGCATTCCACGTGGAGAGCTTGTACTTGGCGGACACTGCCATGGCCACCACGGCGGACAGGAGGCCGCCGAGTTTGGCCATCTCCTCGTCTAGCTGCGGCAGCTGTGTGGAGCCCGCGATTATCCAGGCGCCGTCCGGCAGGGCCTGGAAGTTGCTCCTCAGCGCCACCTCCTCCTCGAGGGTGAGCACGCGCTTCTCCTCCTCCTCGTCCGCAGCGTCCAGCTCATAGCCCCGCTTGATCTTCAGCCGCAGGGCGCGCAGATTCTCCTTGTCGGTGCGCACCAGCACCTTCTGGGCCTGCGGATAGAGGTGCGGCCGCTGCATCGCCGGGTCGGGCAGGGCTTTGATGATGTCGTTGATAATTCCATTGATCAGTTCCTCGATCCATTCCTTCTCCTCTTGCACTGGGAAGCGCTCCTCATCGGGTATGCTCTCGATGCTCTTCTTCTGCTTCAGCTCCGGCTCTGGCGGCTCGTCCGTGAACGCTGGCAGCCCCATCTGCAGGGCCTGGAACTTGTTCGTCTTCTGCGTCATCACCTGCAGCGGTCGGATGCAGCCGGTGCGTATGCCGTGGATGAAAAACTTGCCACCGCGGCGCATCTTCAGGGCATTCATGTACAGCACGCGGCAGAAGGAGTCGAAGGTGGAGTGCATCTGCAGCACGGCCGAGCCCTTGATCCGATAGTCATCCGGATCTATCACCATGGCAGTGCGATTACGCCGGAATGGATCGAACACGTAGAAGAATTCCCTGTCCCGCCAGATGCCCAGCACCGAATTGTCGATCTGCAGCAGCCCCGCCGGCCACTGGGGCATGTTGAATAGCTGATGCAAGGCCATCGTTAGCTGCGAGTCCAGGTAGCTCTTGCAGTCGGCCACATGGCCGTTGATCAGAAATGGCTGCTTGCGCACAGTCGCCTTGAAGGCGCCCATGAGGAACATCTCCGGCAGATCGACGACATTCAGATGGGGCTTCTTGTTCTTCCACCGCTTGCCGTCCAGCCGGAACTTCTTGCGCAGCGTCTTGTAGTAGGCCGTGCCATAGCGGATGATGTCATCGATGGTCATCGGTCGCCAGAGCTTCGCCAGCTCGAACTCCGCGTAGATGAGGGCTATCAGCGAGACCACCAGCGAGCCGTTCTTCTCGTTGCCCGATATGGGCTGATGGATACCCCCCTCGCCGGCGGTCTTCACCGCAAAATGTTCGTTCACCACGGCCCAGAGCTTGTGGGCCACCAGGTTGTTGGGGTCCTTTTTCAGCGGCTCACCCTTCAGCTTGCCGTACTGCGTCAGGGATATCTCGTATATGCTGAACTCATCCTGCGGCTGGAGCTCACTAAATTTGGTGATCAGATGCACCAGATGCTCCGTGTAGCGGGTGGCCATCAGCGAACACTTGCCCTCTACAAAGTCACGCAGGCACATGTCATTCCGCCCGTTCGGATCGAAGACGTAGTACGAGTTGAGGCACCGCTTCCAGATGAGCAGGAACAGCTCGCGCGACACAAAGATGCAGGCATTGTATTTGGTAAAGAACAGGGAGAGGGCCTTGAACATGTTCGGCTCATTCCTGAGAAGCCCCGAGAAATGGATCTTGATGTCCACCTCGGCCTCGCGCTCCTTTACCTGCGGTATAATGTCAAAGTCGCAAAACTCGCCGGCCTTGTAGTTCATGGCAATGCTCTTTTTGGTCAGACTTAAGCCTCGTTTCAGTATACCATCCATGGTGCTGCCCGTCCAGAAGTCGGGATTCAGGCGAAAGCTCTCCACATAGGCCACAATAATGCAGGCAATTTCACTGGGTCGATAATAGTATCTAATGGGAGGGCAGGGCATATGATGATTTGTGGTTTAAAATTAGCACGAAACCCTGCTGTGACTGTGCCTCACCTCGGGCGACCCGCTTCTTTCGGCTTCTCCGGGAAGACATTTCGATTGCCGAACACAATCTCCGCCTTGAAGGTGGTATCCAGATCCGTGGGTATATTATAAACGGTGAGCTCTCCGTCGTTTTCTGGGGGAAACTAATTGAATGAGAACTACTCGGGAAGCAAGGACAATCTGCTGTGTGAGTACACACCGTATTTGGGCAGTGAGGCTGTGATAAACTCCTGATCCATATCCTCCTCATGCTTCTGATAGCCCACATTCCAGGTCCATAGATCTTGCGGATTGCAGCCCTCAATCAGATCGAAGGCCTTTAGATTCTCACCGTCGAGACCCTCCTGAATGAGCCGGGGATTGTACGTGGGAAATGGCAGCTCCTCCAGGGGACCCACTTGTGTTTCGTTCAGGTAAATGCGACTCTTGGGGCGCTTAAGCTCCAGCTTAGGGGGGAGCAATGGGAGGGTAAAAGGAAGGTGAAGGAGTTAGTAATTATAGGATCATAATGGTAACATCTGGCTGGCTATCGCCACTCCGTATGCTCTGTACACTCTCTCTCTCTCTCTCTGTCTGTCTCTCCTGGCCATGGTCATAAGCTTTTAATGCGGCATTCGAAGTGGCTACGCTGAAAATAGCACGCATACGCCACCGATGCCAGTCCCTATATATATGTACAGTCTTATATATATAGAGATATAGAGAGAGGGAGGCCTGTTTTATTTTTTCTTTCTGTCTTGGTTAGTAAGCGGCATAAGGTATGGCACGAAATGCCAACTAGACTGGCTATAACGACCTGTGTGATGTGGCTTGGCTCTCGTCAACCGTTTTACCGTCTATCCATCCGTAGGTATTGTGTGTGTGTGCTAGTGCCTGTCAGTGTGTGCTTGTGTGTGTGTGAGGCACCTCTATGGCTCGCTGGCCACTGCTTGGCTGACTGCTGACGGCCACAAGCAGCCGGCCTCGCGTACAAATGCACAGAGCAGCAGTAAACAACGAACAGCGCTTAGTGCCACATCACGGAATCTTATCGCTCTCGTTCGGTTCGGTTCAGCTCGGCCAAACCAAAACCAAACCCCCAGACTGAAAACCGAAACCGCAACACGAGTCCCACATACCGAAGCTCGTCGTGTGAAGTCGTGGGAGCCCGAAGAACAAGTCATCTAGTAGTAGGCCCCGTACTACGGGTGGTACTCGTACTCGTAGCAACAGCAACAGCAAACAGAAAACAGCATAGCAGCAAAGTGAGGCCATAGCCATAGCCACATCACCGACGCAGTATCGCCGCACAGTTATAGCATACGACCACGTCAATACGAGCGCACAAATGCCAACACCATCAGCACACATACGACCACCAGCCACTTAGTAGTAGCTGCTGCTGCTGCTGTTGCTGCTGCTGCTCTATTCCCAACAACAAGTTGGCCTAAAAGCGTACCCCAGAGACACAGCAAGAGCAAGAGCCAAGAGCCGCCAGAGACAAAACCAACGCAGCGAACGCAACCCTCTCCAAGCTCTCTGTTGCCGCTCTCTGTTTTGGCCAAATGTCAAACCGGGTACGTACATAACCTTAAGGGGTAAGGACGGGGGAAGATCGGGCACACAACAGCAGGTGTTTGGTATCCCGTCCAGTACAGCTGTGGCGGCCCTTCCATAATCGAAGAGTCAATGAAAGTCCGTTTTTAAAATCAATAAAAATAAAACAAGCGCCAAGGCAAGGCGAGGCCAATCAAGCGCACGTGTCCCCGGTTCGGTTCTGGGGCACTTGATGAATTAGAATTCATCCAGGAATCTGGGAGAATGGATGGAGTCGTTTCCTAAGAGATGCTGACGCTGCAAACGAAAAGGCAACACAAAAGATGGCTTGAAATCGTTCGATAGATGCAGGTGCAGCAGCAACAGCAACAGCAGTGTACCTGCTAACAAGGCGGCCATAACAGCACACACACACACTCTTACAATGCTGACGGCGCCACTGTGTCGCAGAAGTACTTGGCGATGTAAAGCTCATTGAAGAAGGGAAATGCAATGGCAGCGCACAGGGGCGTAGGACCATGTTTTCCATAGGGGGAATAGATTCCACCTGCAGATGATTCACTGGGTTAGTCCCCATATTCTGTTTGATAAGGCTCATTCAATGGAACGCCCATAAAACATTAAATCGTATTTTCTATCAATATCAATCGAATTGTTTCATACTCGTGTCTGGAGAGAGCGCACACCACACCCCTCGACACACACATTGTTTTCCAGGGGCCTTATCTACGGCGGAAAGTTAATTAGCTTAGTAAGTGCTCTACGGACTAAAGGTGTACGCGACCGAAGAACTCTGCAGATGTACACACTACATTGAGGGTATTATGATTTTGAAACTCGCGAGAAGGATGCGTTTTCCACCCTGTTAAGGGTTTGTATTGCTGATCAACATCCGTCATCCTGTTTCAATGTACTCTGAACCCTCAATTTATATCCTATTTGGTAACGTTACTGCAGTTAGACTGCATTCTCTCTTTTGATACCCTTGCAAAGTAACTAAAGGGATCACTGTATCAAATAGATTCCATAGTAACGATAGGTCAAAATAAAAATAAAATATACAAACGTTGGAAACTGCACCTTCATGTGTATTTTTGTACATAACCCAAATAAATAAGATAAAATCCGATGTGAATATCATATCATCATCAAACAATGGGTGATGCAAATATCAAAAGCTTCCGCACCCGAAGCTATCCTTCCTTTCTCGGTGTCAATGCTATTTAATTATTGTTAAATTAAGCACGTACGGATGCATATCCTTCGCTCACTACCCTATATGTGGGACCCCCGTTCGCACCCCCGCCCCTAGAAAACAATCGAAACATAACAACAAACAACACGCGGAAAAACGCAAATGAAACGAAAAATTCAGCAACAGCGGCTACGCCAGCGTTGAAAGAGGCCGCGCACTGCATGTGCAATACGTATACATTTACACACACACATGCATGCATGCATATGCAATATGCCCAGTGCTAACAAAAACAACAACAGTAACAGCTGCAAATGTATCTACGTTCATACAAACATATAAAGGTGCGAGTGTTCGTTTGTGTGAGTGAGACGACAACGACGCTGCCCTGCCTATCGTTCCTCTTTGCCGCATTTCTGACGCCCGTTGCTACAACAACAGAGCCAGCAGCAGCGAAGCAACAAAGCGACAGGGACAAGACTCTCGTGTCGTGGCTGTGGGCATAGCGAACCGTTTTTATTTCATATGGAGAGACGAGAGCCAGCAGAACGTACAAACGTACACACAGGTAGGCAGGCAGGCAGGCAGACAGAAAGACTGAAAGCTGAAACCGTAAAAAAAACAGGGGCACAAGTGTTATTACTCAGTAATTGTAAAAATGTCAGCGCACAAACAACAATAGGCTAATAGAAGCAGCGCAGCTACGTGTCGCCCCGCGTTTGTTGAGAGGCAAACCAACAAATAAAAGTGACTAACAATGCTTTGTCATTTGGATTGAACAAATAAATATGTACATAATTGTTTTATTTCTCTTTTCAGTCTTAAAAGGAGTCAGTCCCACTCTCTGGTATTCTCTTCTGCACGCACTCTGCTTCTCCTTTGGATTCGAGAGTGGCGGCAATAAGAAGCGCAATTGGCTTTTTGCTTTTACTGCTGCGCAGTTAAGGAATAAACGGTGAACTAAAGGCAGAGTGCATAGGAAAGGAAAGGAAAAAAACGAAATAAAATTGATTGCAATTGAAATGGCAGCCATGGCAGCAGCAACAGTCAATAACCACAAAGGGGTAAGTCTGACGCGTCTGCTTTAACTTGGCCTTTAAGCCGCTCCGAGGGTTGGTTTACGGGACATTTGCTTATGACACACGCGGTCGCCAGACAAATACGCGGCCAGTGTGGCACATGCATTTGTATGTGTGTATGAATTTGCAAACATGCATATTTTATGACATTGCACAGGGAGATGTTTATAATTAAGGGGTGCGTAAATCGATCGAAAGGTTGACCCAAACTTCAATTTCTTTCCGCAGCCCAAATCCCGTCGCAATGAGCGCAACATTTTGACCTTCTACGAGAAGATCGCCGTTATACGCTATTACGATGAGACAAACATTTCCAGAAACAGCCTGGCCAAGATGTTCCATTGCTGTGCCACGCAGATCCGACGTATTCTGGACAAGAAGCAGGAGCTGCTGCAGCAATTGGCCACGCTTAGCGAGGCGGATGCCTCCACCATCATCGAGGAGATGACGCGAAAGCGTCGCAAGTTCGAGATGAGCGCCATCAGCTTTCTGCTCCACGAGTGGGTGAAGCGCTGCCGCCAGCTGCGCCTGAGCATCAGTATACGCAACCAGAAGCTGAAGGAGACGTCCCTGAAGATGGCGGCCGTGCTGAATCTACCCAGCTTTCGGCCATCGTATCGCTGGCTGAATCGGTTCCGCGGCAAGTACAAGTACGAGGCAGATGACTTGGGCTATCAGGGAAACGATAGTGTAACACAGGAGCTGCCTGTCGAGGAGATCATTGTAGAGTTTAAGCATTCACTGCCCAATTTCATGCAAAGGGAGCTGCTGGAAACCGATGGGGATACCAGCAAGGACCTGGTCAACCTATCGAGTGAGAACAGCCTGATGTCCGACACAGGGCCAGAGCGCTTTGATGAGGACAATGTGGAGGAGGTCACCTGTGAACCTAGTGTACTGCTCTCACCGGCTGCCTCGCCTGATGCCACGGAACACCCAGATCAGGACCCACCAAGAGAGGATCCTTCGGACAGCATGCAAATTAATGCCGGAACCAGCACTCTACTCAATGAAGTTTTCCCCCACCTGGCCATCATCCACCAGTTCGCTTTGATGAACTCTGACATACATGCCCTGGAGCTGATCTCACAGCTAGGCGTGCACATGCAGCAGCAGGCCACGAGCGGTGCCTATCGCACACTTTCGCTGGCGGCAGGCACTGAAGGAGGCGCAGACGAGGGGTTCAACTCCATGCCGGAGCTACCGCCGGGCAGTATCTATGCGGACATTGATGACATAGAGTTGATCGAGTAGGAATTACCAAAACTAATCTTAAATCTACATTTAAGCCACGCTTTTGTTGGCCTAAGAGTCCAGCCATAATAAAAATACAATTATTTATATAGAATTAGCTCACCATGCGCCTATCCGGTATGATGATCATATTCGAGCTGCACTCGGGAGATGCCAGCTGTGGCTTCACCTCTCCCTCTTCCTCCTCGCCGGCTTCGGGCTCTTGGGTCTCTTCCTCCTCGCCTAGGTTCATGGGGCTGTTGAGGACAACAAGATCCTTGGGGCAGGTTCGTTGAAACCGCGCATCGTGTTCGACCAGGCCTAAGTCCTTGCGGGCCAACAACAGATGCTCACGCATCTCGGCATGGGTTTTCAGCTCTGACGGTGTTCGCTGCGGAACCACGCACATGGTGAACTCATCGTAGAGGTCGCACTTCTTTTTGGCGGGGCGCACGAAACGCGACTCCTCCGCCTTCTGGTGGATGCGGCGAATCTCATCCTCGATGGTGAGGACTTGTGATATTGTAGAGTTTGGGGGCTTTTTTGGGCACACACGTTCGCGGGGGGGACAGTTCTCGGGGTTCCATTCGGGCCCCTGAGTCTCGTTGCCCATGTAGGTCCGCACTTCGTACGGATTGGCCGAGGGGCTCTCCTCCGCATTAACTTCGACGAATTTCTTAAGCATTTTTGCAGAAGAACACAGATAATTTGGTAAAATGTAAATATTCACTTAAAATTTTGTAGCACGGCACGTTTCTATTTCGTTTCGTTTCAGATACACGACACACGAATAATGAAAAAGGTTAAGTTTGACATTAACCGTTACGTTATGGGCATACTGAGCACAGAAAAAATTTGAACAATGCGCCTTCAGAAAAATTGATAGTAACAGTAGGCGTACTCTTGAAAATACGAATGTCGGACTAATTGGTGGTTTAAATTTTGCGGTTTTTAACTGAAAATCCAAAGCTAACGCATATATTTTTTTTCGCCCTTTCCCTAAGGTTCTTATATCTGATCTCACTGCCTTAGCTCAAAGTGGCATACCACCAGAATTAATTTTCCTTGTTGATTGCTTTGATTTAATAATAATCAATTTCAGGAATCCCCAGAATGAGTGTCATTTATCGATTGTGAAAAGTTCTATAGGATAGGATTCAATCGGATAAAATTATGTGTTCAGGGCTGAGGGTCCCATTTAGCTAGTTATATTCAACCGAATATCAAAATCATGGAATATGATTTCTCATCATTGACAGGCAACGATTAACCCATTGTCGATCAATGGGTATTAAAATACTCTCCACGAAAATGATGAATCTTGTAGAATTTCAGCGCAGCTTAGGTGAAAGATATCGTGGTCTTTTTTATGCAAAGGTGAAGGATAGGATGATCCTACAAGAAGAATTATTTTATTATTATTGGTGATATTTTTCGAGGTATAACACAAGTTGTTATCCAGTTTAAATAAAGGGGGCCTAAGTGGGCTAAGTTCGTTTTTTCATCGGTGTATTTACGGTATATTTTGGTATATTTCTGGGGGTCAGTCACGATGCATACAACAACAAAATAAACGAATGCAGTATTAAACAAAGACGAAATTTTGTTTCTTCGACTGTGCTAGCCGTCAAATAGGCTAAACAAGAGCAAAATGTGGATTGAGCCGAAGGAGTTGCTGTTGCCGTCGACGTTTTGGTAAGTTTTTCAATCCCTTTTCCTTGTCTTTGGTCTGTGGGGGGTGGTGTGGCGAGATGCCGATGCCTAATTTAAACACCAACTAGAGTGCTGGTATGTGTGCGTGTGTATGCAGTGTTATGTTTATGGAAGGTGTATCATGAAAACAGTTGATCGCGATGCACATCATTAAGAATAGTGCCTTAACTCGCGTACAGAGGCCACGCATAAACGAATGTTGATTTGTTTAATTGTGTTGGCGCTCTTTGTTGATAACTAATTGAGAGGGTTCAAGTCGCCATGGCGGCTCTGCGGCGGCCTATTGGATTCTGCTCTGATTTCACAACGCAATTTCCTGCGGAAAAACAGCTGTGCCCACACCCGGCGGCCGAGTGCAGAGACTCGGTAGCTTGAAAATTGATTGCCAACTGTGTTTCGTGCTGCGTAGAAAAACACCCAACCCACCCGAAGAACTCACGCACACACACACATCATCATGAATGCTGTATGCCACCAATGCCGCCCCTCCCCCCCTTTCCTTTCGAATTGCATCTGGTTTTTTACTCCCATTTTCTGCCCCAACAGGATTGCCGAAATGTACTCCAGGTACTTCGTGCTACAAAAACGTCGCGGCCACGGCGAGTCGCGCGGCTTTGGGTCCATGCTGGTGGGCACCTACGACAGTGTTTGGAACACCAAGCCGGCTCCGTATCGCATTGTACACCGGACACCTTCCTCGGAAGTTTCTTACGGTAGGTTCAAGTGCAATGGAATCTGTGTCCCACTTTATCAGTGCCTTGCCATGTGCGGCAGAGGCGGGCATATGAGTCATGGGCTGGCGTTGATTTCTGTGGTTTTTATGGGTGTATTGTATACAGCCAGGGGCCCCATATAAATCATTGTTTTTCGCCCACGGCTCCAAGATTCTCTTATGTAATGTGAAACAATTGAGATTACACAGCTTCGTTTATAATGGAATACAAATTCCTGAACCCCATAGAAATCGCCATTGGAATAACGCAGGATGAGATTGCAAAGGACTGGGAATGGCTGCAGGCGAATCTCTTCAATGTGCTCAACGAAATGGAGAACGAGGACGAGGTTACAAACTTTACTATATGCAAAATCAAATCGCTCTATACGCAAAATAATCAAGATGAAACTGGCGAAACAGCCGACTTTAAGGTGATGACCTCACAGTTTAGACAAACCTTCAAAATGCCGGAGGAAGAGCGTTTGGTCAACTCCTACTCGGCCACGTAAGGCTTACCGGAAGACTGCGAAACATTTTGAACCGAATCTAAATTGGTTATTTTTCCATTCCAGATATGTAAAGAACAAGATACCGCGTCAGGGTCAGCTATACATCTCTTTGAATCACGTCTGCTTCTACTCGTATATGCTGGGGCATGAGGTCAAGAGGATAATACGCTTTGCCGAACTGGAGGACATCAGTCGGAATGCAAATACGATTTACTTGAAGACCACCAACAATATGACATACAATTTTACGCTGATCTTCAATGCCGGCGAGGCGCATCTGCTGATCGAGCAGCTTAACAAAATGGCCATACAACAGCTGATCCAGGATCCAGAGAGTCCAGTGGTCGATCATGATCCGTCGAACTTTGCCCGACTGGGCGCTAAATCATCCAAGAAACCGGTTCTGCTCAGGGATCTGACAGCCCGCCAGAAGTCCGAGGAGTTTCGCATTTATTTCCGCTTGCCCCAAACGGAGATAATCGATGGAAAGATCAAGGCAAACATTTGGACACCCTACTCGAAGCGGTTTAATGCTGGCTACATATATTTGTCGCCCAATTTCTTTTGCTTCCGCAGCGATGTCAAGGACTTGGTTAGTGTGGTCATACCCATGAAAACAATAAAGGTAAGGGGAGAATCTGTGCTTCACTGCAGCATGGTTTCATTGAATGTTTTATACTGCAGAGTGTGGAGAAGAAGGACGATGGGCAGCAGCGTTTTGACAATCAAATTGTCATCATCACGTCGGAGAATGTGCCTTTCATGTTTGCCCAGATCGTCGATAGAGAGGTGCTGATCTCAAAAATAACAGATCTACTCTCCCGCATTCATGTGTAAGTTGTGCCGCCCCTTTTAAATTCGAATAGTGCGCCATTTCACAATCCGATTATCTGTTGCAGTCCCGTGAGTCGGGAACGTGCCAAGTACGACATCTCCTGGAGCAAGCAGACAGCCTTGATGAACACATTCAAGACACAGTTCAGTTCAGACATAATTAGGAATCAGGAGGAGAAGATGGTGCGTTGGGAGGCGCATTTCCGTGACTTTGGACGCGGCATTGGCATGTTCCGCACCACCGATGTCATAAATCTCATTGTAGAGGGCATTCCGGACCAGTTGCGTCAGGAGATTTGGTTGATCTTCTCCGGTGCCATTCACGACAAGGAAATGAATCCCGGATTGTACGAGGATCTGGTGGAGAAGGCTGCCTGCATTAAGGATTGCTTTGCTCACGACGAAATTGACAGGGATCTGCCCCGTTCACTGCCCGAGCATCCGGCATTCCAGAGCACAGACGGCATTGGCGCACTGAGGCGCGTCCTGCAAGCCTATGCCCTGCGCAATCCGCAGGTGGGTTACTGCCAGGCCATGAACATTGTCTCGTCGGTATTCCTGCTGTTCTGCGACGAAGAGAACGCCTTCTGGATGCTGGCCAGCCTGTGCGAAAACCTCTTGCCGGACTACTACAAAGACAAGGTGGTGGGGGCACAGATTGATCAGGGCGTGCTCAATGAACTGGTCGAAACACATCTGGCCGATCTGCACGAGCATCTGGAGCAGCTGGGCGTCATCAAAATGATCTCCATTTCGTGGTTCCTCACCATCTTCATGAGCGTGATCAGCTACGAGAGCTCGCTCCACATACTCGACTGTTTCTTCTACGAGGGCGCCAAGATCATCTTTATGGTGGCTTTGCAGATCATCGAATGGAATCGCGACAAGCTGCTCAAGTGCCAGGACGATGGCGAGGCCATGCTGGTGCTGCAAAACTATCTGGAGGGCATTTACAATCCCGACTATCAAGTGCCACCCTCCACGGACAAACGCAAGATGGAACGCTCACAGACGCAAACTGTGCAGACCCTCATCCACGAGGCGTATACAAAATTCGGCGAGGAACTGACCCAACAGCGCATCGAGGAGCTGCGCAACAAGCACCGACGCCTGACCATGCGTCAGTTTGACATTGACAACGAGAAGACCGTTGTCAAGGCCTATTTACAGAATCCCTATTTCGATCGAAATGAGCTGCACATGCTGCTCACCATCATCCGAGAGGAAAAACACGCGTTGAAGTCCATGCAGCAGCAGCAGAAGGCACAGTGCTCGCTGTCAGAGACGCCACAGCTGCTGCATCATCAATCGCCCACCAGGGTACCGAATGACCCTGTCCTTGGTGGAAGTAATGGCAGATACGAGGCCTACTGGGTCAACTATGAGGTATTCCATACACTCTTCACAGAGCTAACTCCCTGGCGAAAGTGTGTCAGCGTGGATCTTGGCGAAAAGTTGTTTAGGGTAAGAGGAGGAAAGTGGTGTAAAATTCTTCCCTATTTATCCTATCTTATGGTTTTCAGCTCACAGACAAGAAGGGTACTGGATATCTTGATTTTGGGCAGCTTATCAATGCCCTGGGCTTGGTTTGCTCCTCCAAGAGCATGGAGAAACTGAAATTGCTTTATGTGTTGCATTTGCCGCCTCTGTTATCCAAGGCGGAAATCGAACGATCACGTCGTCCGCGTCCACGGACCAAAGATGATGCCGAGGAGGCCTTTGAGGCGGAAGATTTCTTTGAGTGAGTAGAAATTGTGCTGTAAATTATTCTGTACATTTTTATACCCGACAATCGAAGAGTTTAGGGATATAATAGTTTTGTGGTGAATGTGGAATGCACATTGTGTATGTGTGTAACACCCAGAAGAAGGCGCTTCCGAACCCGATATTCCGATATAGCCATGTCTATAAGATCTAGAGCAACCAAATTTTGTGTGCAGACTCCTGTGAGATTGCACAGAATCAAGGTTTTTTCAAAGTTTACATGGCCTTATCTAGCAGCTGGCAGAATCTAGATCAGATCGGATTATTATTATAGCCAGAAGGAACAAATCATTCTCTCTCTCTCTCTCTCTCTCTTTCTGTCTCTATCTCTCACACACTCTTCCTCGTGCAGCGTTCGCCCCTTGGCGCACGAGAGCGAGATAGTACGTCTGGTGTTGGCGTGAGAAGTGAAAGAGAGAGAGACGGACAGATGTAGGGGATATAAAAAAACAGTAGAGGATAAGTGAAATCAGATAAAATATTATACAATTATAATCACATAGGACATTAGGTGGAAAGAGGATAAACGAAGTGCAAGAATAAACATTAGAACATAATTAGCGCACGTGTTTCCTCTCTTTCTCTCTATTTAGAGAAAGAGAGAGAGAGGGAGAGAAAGAGAGAGATAGACATGCGGCAGTCATCGCGATGCATCGGCTGCGATACAAATTCCAGCGCTTACGTATTAAATATATTGTGTAAGTTACATCATAGGTACATCATAAGATCACATACATATGTATATACTGACTGAGTACCGGGTATAAAAGTGTAAAAGTATGACAACGCTCCAGCTTTTTACCTGATAATTTCATGAAATTCTCTTTACAGCGACGATGCTTCAGAGTCCATGGAGGCTTTGCCCTCACCCTCGGATCATCAATTTGATGCCGATGACTATGCTCTGATCAGTGCCACACAGCATTTGCATAATCTGGCGGGTATATCGGGAAATACGTTCATGGATCTATCACGCAACACGCCCAATTTATCGCTGAATTCCAACACCTCCTCGCTGGCGCAGCGCAATTCGACATTCTATGTGGATCTGCCAGCAGCAGCACTCCCGGGTACTACTACTGCTACTGCAACACGCTCCGATGCTGGGCGGGATGACGACGGCCAAGAGATCGGCCTACGCCAGCAGGGACGTTACGAATCGATTGACACATTTTCGGATATTTCAGATCTGGGAGCGGCACGAATGACTCCGCCGCCGGGAGCGACTGCTGGAGCAGCCTCAGCTTCCGCGGCTGCTGCTGCTGCAGCCGATAAAATGCTTCTGAATGTCGAGACTATATCGAATTTCTCACAGATCAGTGACCTGGTTGCTGCCACGCGACTGGAGCGTGCCGACTCGAATGCCACGGATTCGAGAAGCCTGGGCAGCCTCGGCTATTTGCTCGACCAGCCCGATGAGGGGGCCTCGGGCTCGCATCAGACCATTCCGCATTTGCGCAAGGAGAACTTCCAGCTGCTGTGGCGCAGCATCATCGAGATCATGGGCTGTGTGCAGGACGAGGAGATGCGAATGGCATGTAAGTGATGCCAAGAAACCCAAGTAATTGGTTGCATTGTAAGGCTCTTTTTTTTACAGATGAAAATCTGCTGGAGCTGGGAAACAGCAACATCAAAAAGGAACCCAGCCTGGAGAGCTTTACGCAACTCAATTTGGGCGGCAGCGGTGATGAGGTAAGCAATCCTTAATCCCACCCAAACTATGACAGAATGACCTTGTATAAATGTGTTCCACAGCAACCGGATAGCAATGGCAACCCCACAACGCCCGCAGCAGAGCACAGCAGCACCACCCGTCTATTTGTGGCACTCGAGGAGGAACTCCGTCAGGCCAGCGGGAAGGCCAGCAGCAGCAGGGATAGCAGCAGTAGCAGCACAAACACCTCCGAGGCCTGGCACATATCCATCAATCAATTTATAGCCACGGTTCTCACAGTGAATGCCATTGTACAAGGTTTCCAAACACCCATCCAAATAACCGAACAGGTCGAACAGCTCCAGAAGAAGCGACGCAAATGTCTTTCCACCAATTACTAAATACCAGCCCCGCCATCAGTCCCGTCCCCCGCCCCATCCCAGTACAATAATCCTCGCTACCAAATCCTAGCCAGAAATCTGTATTACCTCCCCCTCCGCTCGATCTATCTACCTTTGTGCAATGTGGTAAGCTTTTAATCGTATCCATGTTTTGTGTATGTATATTGTACTCGTATTGCCTCTACCTTAAGTTAAGACAATTGTTTGTGAATATAATTCTATTATTCCTATTATACAAAACGAGGTTTACATGTGTGTCTGTATGTACATTCTACATATCCATGGCTACCTGATTCTGCTGTTCGATTCTCCTGTTCGCCGCCGCCTGTTCGCGCTCGTTCTCCGCCGTGCGCACCAGGCACTCCTCGTAGGTCCACTTGGGAAAGACCCGCTTATACAAATACATGAAGGCCGTGTCGTAGGATCGCAGCTGTCCATCGAAGTAGCACTTCATGTGGCCATGCGTACCCAGCGACTCCTTGATGTGGCCCAATCGTCCGCATTTGGTCCTTAGTTTAACGGGCTTGAAGTACTCGACATCCTCCTTGTAGAAGAACATGTAGCGTATCGTGGCTGATTTGCGATTGATGCGCATGGGGTGGCCACTGAGGACGACGCGCTTGAGCACGATGCGATCTGGATTACACGAGATGAGGCGTCCGCGGGCCACCAAGGCCAGCGTCGAGTCGGGATTCACTTTGAATGCCAGCACAGCGGAGGGAGGGAACTGAATGGGTGCATAAAAGGTGGCGCAGACTGTCTCATACGGACGGAAGTAGCGCTCAAACTGTAAATATAATCAACCATTGGCAGGGATTTATATGGAGATCAAAGAGTGCGTCTCTCACCTTGTGCTTGTCCCCGTTGGTGTGTTGGCTGTAGATGGGATTGACTACAAAGCGGCGATAGCCACACTGTACAATCAGCTCTTCTTTGGACTTGAGGGGAACCTCAGAGTCGGGCATGCGCTGCAGCACGACATTCATCACGCACATCTGATGCTCGTGCGGCAGCATGCCATACACAATGATGTTGTCGGTGAGCTGGGCGGACTTGAAGGCGGCCCAACGGCTGGCGGGCACATTGATCACATGGAGCGTGATGTAGAGACCAGGCTGCAAAGAAGAAACCCGAGATTAGAAGGGACTCCAAAGCGGGAAATCAGAATACGAAGCTTACCAAAATACCCTCGAAATCCTTGGCTTCGGCCAGAACCCTCCTTTTGGTGCGATCGAAATTCTTGAATTGGTAAATGCGAGAATAGTCGCTGGGCAGATTCTCCTTGGCATCCCATGGCGAAGTCCTGAAGGACTCTAGGCCACGGTACTTCTGGAATCGCTCGTGGGCGGGTACATCCAGCGGCGTGTCTATCTCATCGGGCCAGAGCTGATCTGTGCGTGCTTGCTGCAGTTTTTGCATGGTTTCACGTTCCTCCTGGAAGTCCATCTGCTGGTCGTATTTTTCGTCGTTGACGGCTGCCTCCGAGGACACTGAAACGCTGTCCTGGAACTCCTCCGTATCGGAGTCGCGTTTCTCGCATTCATCCTCGAAGGATTTGTTGTCACAGGACATGAAGTCCTCGTCATCTTCATCTTCCTCATCATCGTCGCTCATGTCCTCGTCGTCTTCCTCCTTGTCTGGATCCTCTACCTCTTCGATGTCGGGTATCCAGGCCGCTTGGTACTCGCTGAAGCCCTTGGGCACTCGCTTAACCAGCTTCATCTTTTTGGTTTCCTTTTGGGAGGCCTCGATCTCCTCTTCGGTGGGCCACGTCTGCTCTGCGTCCATGGGATCGGGAATGTTCTCGCTCTGCAGCGAGGTGCGCTTCAGGGGATCACTGAGAGCAAGGAGTCGCACTGCCACATTTTCTCCATCGCGAGACTTGTCCAGCTTGTACGGATCTGGCGGGGCAACCACCTGACCCACCTGGAAGTCACCCAGCCCGGGAATATGCACCAGTCCATTGACATTCAGCGACTGTCCACGCAGGAAGCCAGTCACCTCCAGCGTGCCCAAATCGTCGCTTGCATCACCACAGGGCTTAAACTCCACAATATCACCGAAGAGATGCGGCCGATTCTCCACGTTGTGCAGAATGCGCTTCTTCTGTCCTCCGATGCGACGCATCACGTTCAGTCCCTCGGCGGCGGTGTCCAACTGCATGAGCTTCTCCTCGGGCAGCAGCTTGGAGATGATTTTTTGTGCTGCCTGCTTGCTGGCAGGACGACGCTTGGGATTCAGGGACTCCAGATCCATGAGAGCCACCAGGGGAGTGGGTATCCCTTGGGCGGAGATCATATTGAAAATGCGCTGGCCCCAGCGGTCAAAGATCTCGTCGTCACCAAAAGAGGCCGATGTCAGAAGGAGCGTTGTGTCGCACACCTTGAGGTAGTCCAGGACAATCAGCTCGTTGCCGCGTCCCACGGGCGGGGTGACAAAGGCGAAACGCTGCTTGAAACGCGGCAGATTCATGTAGGTAATCCCGCTCGGGGATCTCTCCACCACCAGCTCGCTGTCGCAGCCCTCGAGGATGGCCAGGGCCGACTTGGGATCGATCTGCTCGTGCATAGGCAGCAGACACACCAGGAACGGAGCCGTGTTTTGGCCCCCAAGCTTCCGCTTCTGCTCCAGCACCTCTTCGCGTTTGTTCTTTCGCAGTTGATTTTGCTGGTTGCGTCGCTGCTCCCTGCGCTGCTGCTGCTTGTGCCGGTGCGAGATGGCCTTAAGCCCGATTTTGCCTGCGAGAATAATAGTTTTGAAGAGTTTGTTTTCCGGATTCGCACTTGTGGAGCATCCCTACCTTTTGTTGCATTCTCGATGGCTCCCTTGGAGCGATGGCGGCCCGTTTTGTGGGCCTTATTGGTTTGCTTCAGCGGCCCCGGCCGATGGAACGCGTGATCCGCCATGGTTACAGGTACTTTTACCAAAGAAATTTCAATAAATTTACGCTGTTTTGGTTTTTTGCACGTGTTACCAACAGAGGGACCGTGGATTTATGGATAAAATATACCGTCCGACCCTCAGAAATATACCAAAATATACCGTCTCATTCTAAAAATATACCGTAAATATACTGACGAATTAAAGTTCTATTATACATATTCCTCGTTTTTGATATTCCGTCAAATATTACTAGCTAGATAGATCTCTCAGCCCTGTCCACATAATTTTATTCAATTAATGAACCTATTTTCTACTTGACTGGCTTGTTTGAAATACTTGCTTTATTGGATTTTGTCAAAAAAGGTTTTAGCGAAAAAAGTCAAACCAAAATAACGAAGGAGAACAGTCGTTCTTATTGCTCAAATTTGATATTCCGTTGAATAATTCTGGCTAACTAAGGCCTTTTAGCCCTGCCCACATAGTTTTATCCCATTGATGAATAAATTTTCTACAAGATTAACTACGTTTTAGTACTCCCATTTATTGTATTTTGACTAAAAAACGGTTTAAGCAAAAAAGCTCAGCAAAAAAAACAGTGGCAACGTAAGTGAGTATGGAATGTAGCGACATTGTTGAGCTGAAAAGGGACGGCGAAGAAAAATCCCTCCACGAAGAGAGGATATCCCATCACAAAATAGAGAGCAAATCCCAAAAAAAAGAGAGCAAGTCCCACCAAACTTAAGCGCCAAACTGAAATTGTTTGAAAGTGAATGCGCGACAAGGATTTAAATGCGATCCATTGGAATAAATGATGCACAGAAGCACGATTTGAGATAGCGAAAATTCAAGAAACCTGCGTTTCTGTATCCTTTGTTCTTAATTATACCAATATAGCAGCACACTGACTGTATTTGCGTTTAACAGCACACTGAGAGTATTTTTAACAGCATTTGAGTCTGCGGCTCAATTTGAATTTGAAATAAAAACACTCCACCTTCTAGTTTTCTGTTTTTTAACCACATTCAATGTAAATATGTATTTGTTGTTTATGGTATAGACATTCCGTCTGCTTGGATATAACGCTGTTTAGCTGCTATGATATAGTATGCACGCGTCGGATGCCGCTGCGGTCTGTTGTAGGAGACTATAGTTATAACTTTGATTATTTGTAACCCTCCTCTTCCTGCTCCTCCTTCTCCTCCTGCTGCTGCTCTACGGCTTGCTATAGGTGTGGCATGTGGACTTAAATAGAGAGCTTCAACTAACTTAATTGCAAGGGGTATTCATTAGTGTCTGTGTAAATAATTTAAAATGCCCTCAGACATTCTTTGGTTTGGTGTGGATCTAAAAACTTAACGATAGGCCATAACAATTAAGATTTTAACATTAGAGAACCAAAAACATTTGGTAATAGGTATAATCTTTTGTTTTGTTTTTTATAGTAGTATAGGTAAATTGAGTGATTGTATTTCTTGAATAGGATTTGGTTCCATCCATCCATCCATCCATCCATCTATCCATCCATCCAGCGATCATCTCTCCGGCTGCTGCTCTCGAGGGTAATATATCTTTATGGAGCTGATGCTGATCCACGCTGGGTTTCCGTTCTGTTCCTCCATTTGGCGGTCTCCCATGGACGTGCTGGACAAATCTCAATGTTGCATGATTTTGCTGCGATTACGATTACGATTACGATTTCGTGTTTTGATTCCCATTCCTAATCCGGATTGGCGATTGGTTTCTCTTAGTTGAGGACTGGAGATCATCCATTGCTCCATTGGGGTTCCTCGTTTTTAATAAAGTACATTTATGCAGTTGTATATGGATATATCATATCTGTATATAGTATATATATATGTATATATTGTTCAATAATTTATGCACTGGCCATCCTTAAAGTATGATACGAGTACGTATCTCTGCCCGTCCCGCCCCCGGTTCCAAAAAAATTCCAATTTACATACAAAATGCTAACCATACCGCACATACCATGTACTCGCCCGCTCCCCTACTATCCGCTACCTTCCCGCTAGGGTCTTAAAAAATTGGTGCCAACATGTTATCCTGTCTGTAGGTGTATCTGTGGGTCGTGTTTTTCTGTATGTCTCTGTATTTGTATCTGTTGTTGTGTGCGTATTTTGTGTGTTTATTAAATGCAGAAGTTCGACTTTTGCGCCCAGCTCCTGCCGCTTCCCCATCGACCTTTCCCCATTTCCCTTTGATCTGTATGCTGGTTTATTGTTTTTTTTTCCCCGCCCCTCTTTTTCGTGTTTTCCTGCTCTTCCTGCCATTCTTTTGTGCACGGGATCGGGAGGATGTGGCCGGGGAAAATTACATGTTCCTGCACTGGGCACAGACGGAGCGCGCCTTTGTATTGTCACGCACAAAATCATGCACATTGAATTTTCCATCATCGCCGTGCTCGTATCCGCGACTCTTAAGCTGCCTGCAGGCGACAACAGATAAAGAAAGACAGAGAGATAGAGATGTGGTGGGTGGTGGGTGGTATGTGGTAGGTGGTGGGTGTGTGGAAATCATTGGAAATCTCTTTGACCAGGTGAAAGACTTACCTAGCAACCGCCGTAAAGGCCAGCTCCACATTGAGTCCCGTCTTGGCTGATGTCTCCATGAAAGGGACATTGTGCTCCCTGCCCAGGCGCTCGCCATCCTCCCTCTTCACCTGTCGCTCACTGCCACTGCAATCGGCCTTGTTGCCTGAATGGGTTAGAAAAAGCGTTGGCAAAAACAAAAGTGAATTGGGCTCAAAATTTATAAGTGGATTAGCGTTTCCGCTGGGCAAAAGCTTTCAGCTGCAGCTGCAGCTGCAGCATCCCACTCCCACGCTACACGCTTACCTATTAAAACGATGACCACGTCCTCCTGGGCATACTCCCGTATCTCCCCCAGCCAGGCCCGTATGTTGTCGTAGGTGGTCTTGTTGGTAACATCGTACAGCAGCAGCAGAGCTTCGGTGTCGGTTTCGGTGTCCATGTCCATGTCCATGTCGGTGTTGGTTTTGGTTTTAGTGTTGGTGCGGATTGCCGGTTCGCATGCAGATTGCAAAAATAATTTAATTAGGATCAAAGGGAAAGGATAATTAGAAAGACTAGAGCAGACTAGTGTAGAGCAGAGGAGAGGAGAGGAGGAGGGGCACTCACCATGGGCATCCCGGTAGTAGGCGTGTGTAACGCTGCGGAAACGCTCCTGTCCGGCAGTGTCCCAGATCTGTAGCTTCACGCGTGTGCCATCGACGACGACCACTTTGTTCTGGATTGTGCAACACGATTGTAAATGCAATTAATTATTGTTTTAAATGCACACGAAACTCGACCATGAGAATCCAATTGTTATGTAAAATGCAATTAATTCACGAAATGTTCATGCACAACAACCGTGCCCAGAATATCAAACAGAGAGACAGAGAGAGAGAGAGAGAGAGAGAAAGAGCGAGAGAGGCGGGAACACGTTGCGTATGCTTAATGCACTACGCATACGCAGCGTGCCCGTTTATGAAGACCCGAAAGCACCCACATGCAGACAAATAAGTGGAGACGGGGCATCGTATTGGTATACATATTCATAAGTAAGGGGCAGACACAGCAATTTCCATGTTGATGAAAGCACTGATGTGGATCCACACTCCCGTAATGAGTGGCAAACGTTCGGCCATTGCCATTGCCATTGCCACAGCCACTCCCCTACCTACTAACTACTCAGACAGTCAGTCAATAGCATAAAAGATACACAGATGAACATAGTGGTACTACACCAAAAAGGTACGAGCATAAATATAAATGGAGGATGTTCTTTGCCGAATGTGTTGTCTGTGAGGGCAGCATATTGCTGCCTTGATTTGATTTGATTTCAATTTCATTTTCGTTTTCGTTTTCAGACTAAAAGATAAACCAAAAACAAAAATTATTCTAGCCGAGCAAACAAAATGTCAATGCACTGCCAGAATTCAGATGGGAGGAATACAGACAGACACCTACATACATACATACATACATACATACATACATACATATGTATGTATGTATGTATGTATTGATGAGGAAATATTTGGGTAAAGTGTGAGATAAAATTGGGTTACGAATGAAGTGAAACACACACACATTAAACAACATTGAGAAGATCTTTGCTTATTTCTACGTTAATTACACACATTATCCATATATTCATATTCATATTCATAGTCATACTCATATACAATATTCATTTACTTTATACATACATATGTAGCATGTACTCGGAGCCACCCTACAAGTTGGCCAAGAACCAGCCAAGCTGAAAAATCAACATGAACAACTCCCCAGCGAATCTCATTTCGGGCTCAGGTCATTCCCCAATGCCTACTCAAATGGGGGATGCCCATGCCCCATCATTCTTTTGAAAGTTAGACAATGCCTGGGATCGACATACATTTAATATAGAGAAAACATGGAAACAATTTAAAGTCAAGGAAACGCCAGGACCAGCGCCAGCACCAGCCCCATCTGCCAGGCACTTGTAAAATTTCACAGGACTGTAGGTAAGAGACAGAGACAGGGATAGTTAGAGAAAGTGAAAAAATAGAGATAGAGAGACATGTTAAAGGCAATTCCCGCTTGTATTTTAATAAATTTATGAGCCATGAAACAGAGAGAGACAGAGAAAGAGAGAGAGAAAGAGAGAGAGCAAGCCTCGGGGCAGGAAAACCTCTAAGCCTCTAAATGTTGGACCGCACAAAAACGACACAAAAACGACACAATAATAAGCATAATAAAATTACAACAACTTAAACGAGCACACAGCTAAAGATACATTTACAGAGCTGCACACAGATACAAAGATACATTTAGAGAACTGCTACGGGTACACGCGCACACAAATTCATTTGGACGAAGGAGAGGAAAAACATCAACAAGTCCTTTTCAAGTTCACATGCTTTTTAATAAATAGTCCCCCAAGGATCTTTATCAACAAGAGCCCCGACCTGCAGCGCACACACACACACACACACACACAGAGAAACGAGACAACAAACAGAGGGTTACAGGGATTCCTGGGGCTGGAACTGGGATTGGGATGGGGATTCTGTGGTACTGAAAGATAAGGTTTGAACAAGAACTAAACGTAAAGAGGACAACCGCAGGCAGTACTACGAAATCAGGAAAACCGCAACTCATAGAGGAGGTCACACAGGGAGACAGAGAGAGAGAGAGAGAAGCGGGGGCGGGGGCGGAAAGATACACAGAGTGAGTGAGAGGTAAGCAGGTGAAAATCGCATTGAAAGCCTTGACAACTGTTGACAGGAGGCACACACACACACACACACAGTGGGAGAAAGAGCAGAAGCAGAAGTTGAAGAAAGACGTTAGAGTAGGAGGATAGATTGATGGATAGATGGATGGATGGATGTTTAACACAGAGTTACAGTAGGACAGAAGGAGAGACAACACTTAGAAAGAACAACAATTACAACAACGAGAACAAGAACAACAGAAAACCAAGAACAACAAGAACAACAAGAAAACCAAAGACTTTTGGGAATAAAGCGCTCTTACCCTAAAATCAATGCCAACGGTGCTCAGGAAATAGCTGGGCACATAGCGACCATCGCGGAATCGTATCAAGAGCGATGTCTTGCCCACTCCCGAATCGCCCAGCATAATGACCTATGTAATCCGCATCCGACAACAGCCAAAAACAGCATGATATGATATGTGTAAGATGTAGAGTATTTAAATGATTATGTACTATACATGGAGATGAGTGCCTTTTTCTGGGGTTACCTATGCTAAATGTTAGATGAGATGAGCTGGGTATGGGTACATAAGAGCATACGAAATGAGGCGGGGCAGGGCAGTCTATTCCCACCCCAACCATCAGCACAGATCATCCAGAAATCCCCTCGTTGTTGACTTTAATGTTGGAAAAACGTTTCGAGGAAACTGGATGTTGGCTTAGTTATCTAAACACTGCAATGGCTGATTTGCTTGGGAAAATAATATTTGCCACGAGCTGCGTTTCAGGGAAAAAGTCTCTGCCACGAACAATAACACAGTTTTCTGGGAAACTATCTTCGTGGGAATATACAAAGAGACATTTTCTGGAATTACTGCTTTCAATGCCACTTCTAGCTCTCATTTAGCACAATTTAAATGGGGCTTCAAGTTGCCCTGGGAAATATACATACATATGTACTCCGCCATCTAACGAGCACTCCTCGCAAATAAATGGAAATTTGTATGCAGCTCTCTCTTATTATATTGTATATACAATATATATATATATATATATTATTCCCCAGACATCCCATTTCTTGGCAGCTGTGTGACAGGAAGTCGCCGGCAGGAGTTCTGTCATAATTCTCCAGAATCACTCTAATCAACAGCAGCTGCAGAAGAAACTTTCTCTCAGCGACTCAGCGGCTCAGCGACTCAGCGCCTCAGTGGCTCGTCTCGGAGGCTGGCTGTCTGGCTGTTTGGCTGTTGGGCTGTTTGCTATAACAACTTTTCATTTTCTGCGTTTAATTTCCTTTGTCACTTGGCACTTTATTGAGTTTTATGACTTTATTTTGCTGGCTGCTTATGTAAATCACATTGTAAATCAGGCCAAAGCCGATCAGGGCCAGGACGAATATAAAAGCCAGCAGCTCGTAAAAGAGTCCAAATCAGACAGGCAGCAAAGGCTGGCTGCCGTCAAATAAAAAGGTATAATACATAAATCAAATTGTGGCTGGGCTCCTTAAAGTGCCTTTGTTGTCGGCTCTTTTTGTGCATGCAAATTGGCATTTGTCGCATTGAATCGAGAGAAAGGATTTTATTCTGGGAAAGGATTCTGCGCCTGCAGAACTCCATTTGGCTTTTCACTCGAATTTTATTTGGATGGATAAATGACGTTTGGCTAATTCCCAATTTGGGCCTCCCTTCCGCTTATTCACCTTGCCCATGATGTCAAAGTCCTCGTCCTCATCCGGTCCGTTGCCGGATGAAATCATGCGTATGAGTGCCCGTCCGGCGTTCTTGCAGAGGGTGGCACTGGCTCCCTCGTTGCCAGGACCTGGTGCTGGTGGAGCCACAAAGGGGGCTCTGCCTGCAGCAGCACTACCACTGCCGCCAGCATTCACTCCGCCTCCACCGCCGCCAGTGTCCAGGAGCGGCTGCTGTTCGACGGCCGAGGTCAATCGAACGCTGCTGCTCAGACGAGCCATGAAACCATTGCCACTGGGGAGATGAGGCATCTGCTGGGCCTGGAACAGGGACGATGCGGTCATGAATTCGGGCAGCAGCGGCTGCTGGGAGATCGACTGCTGTCGCTGGTGGACGATCACGCTGGGCCGCCGCTTCGGATAGCCATCGTCGTCGGAGTCGTCCGAGTTAATGCCGTTGATCTTGTCCAGCGTCTTGGGAGGCAGTTGGCCCGGGGTGATGTGCTGCCAGGTGGGCTTCACCAGCGACTCGCGGCGTGTGGGCGAGGCAGAAGCACTGGCTGCCGAAATCGAGGGCTTCCTTCCGCCCAAGGGGCTGGGGCTGGCAATGGAATCGCTGCGGTAACGAGTCTGCTGACGACGCATCTTTGAAACCTTTTCTGGGGAGCTGAGCAGCGGAAGTCCTTCCTTGTCGATTGAGTGGCTTGATTCTATATTTAACACACGCACAGAAATCAATAATCTGGGTTCAACTTTCAGAGATGCGGATACATCTTCATTACTGAGAGGGGGAACAAGACCAACCCCCAGGAGGGAATCCCCAAAGACCTTTTTAAGTTTGTTTAGGTCGCAAATATACAAGCACACACACAGAACACACCATCCTCTATATATTACATAGTACTATATATACGAGTATATGTATAGTATATACAATATTTGTATCTTTTGGAAGATCCAACAAAGTCATTAAAACTCATTAAAAACCATAAACAAGCAAAGAGCAAAGAGAAAACTTTCATTATCCTCCTCGCAGCAATAATTCTTTTAAAAAAATAAATTAAAATTCAAATTCAAATTCACTTCTCACTTTACACTCCCCACACCCCCTTAACACTCCCCCTAATAAAACAATGAACGAACGAACAGGTGCAAATTGAATGTAATTTTTTTGTGGCCCCGTCTCTGTGTGGCACCTCCGACGCACGCAAAATGAAAGGAAGACCGAAGCCCAGAAATGCTTAGGGGCACCACACAACTGTCGTTGACAACAAGCCGCTTTGGGAGTATGGGTGGGTGTGTGGGTGTATGTGTGTATGGGCATGAGTGCGAGTGTGGGCTGGGCGGCAGTGGTCAGAGGTGCGGGTGGCTGTTGTGGTTTCGTCGCTAAATCAACAGTTGGCAAGAAAAACCGCAGCCCAACAACCGGGCGCGAAAACCACCGACGACGATGGAAGGCGAAACAGAACGGAACAGAATGGACCGGAACGCATCGAAGCGAAGCCGTGGCCAACTAAATTTTCGACTAATTATGCCTTGTGGCAGCCACAAAGGGCGGCTGGGCCAAGAGAGGTTTTCAGCGTGAGAGTACACTGCAGCCTTGTGATTAGCTGGCGCTCATTAACACCCGAAGAAATGGTCGCAGAAGTCGTAGAAGAGTCGGCAATAAAGCGATTTTATCTTCGCTCTGTTTTTCATAGCATACTTTTTGGGGCAGGCAAATTTTACCTGCAGACAAATTTTAAATCAAATTATTCTGCACTCTCCTGCACGCACGAAAATTCTTTTCATTTTTGCAACGTGAAAGTTCACAGAACTTTTATTTGCTTTGACATTTCGGTGTGGTGTGGTGTGGCAGGCGAAACAAATTCCGTCCTGAACTTTAATTTAATTTGCTGCCAAACAAATGTTGCCAAATGCCAATACATATACACATATCTATATATATATATCAATTGAAAACCCTTTTGAAAATCCTCAGATGTGCAGACGGTAACTCCGTGCGAAATTGCTCGACCATTGTGTACGGCTGTCTGCGTCCTGTCGCCTTACCTGGGATTCCGGCGCCTGTCCCTGCCGAGCCTGAGTTCGCTTTTATCCCTCTTTGGCAGCTCCTTAAAATGTTTTTTATGGGACTGGGTGCCACGCCATGGGGTCCTTAAATGCAGGTCAACGGCAGCGCCGAACACGTGCGAAATGTTAACTACTTTCTGAAGGCGCATAAAGCGTTCATCGTCGTTCATCCTCCAGGAGTGGAAGTGAAGTGCCCAAGATGGAATGACAATGAAATCGGATAGCTCTCGAGTACGCCCCACCCTCCCATCTCCACCCCGGGTATATAACCATTTATTAAAGCAGAATAAGTATACATTTACCAATTAGTTGCCCCAGCGAACTCCGATTCCTGGAAACAACTCACATTCGAGCTCATTAAATTATATCCCAAATTCCAAATAAATTGAGAGCCTACAAAACATACGAGCATGTATTCGTGCCTTTGTCCAGTGTTCTGTTCGAGTTCTTCCTTCATACTTCTATGGTTTCTTGTTTTATGCAAATATGGCAAATGATATTCGGAAAAGTTTACCCTTTTTCCTCTGGGTAGGTGTCGATCCATGAAATAACCTTTCGGGCAACCGAACCATCTAGCAATTTACTTTAATCAACTTAAACGCAATGTTGATAACAAAAGTTTTTAATTGGGTTGTCGCTGTTCTGCCGCTCTTCGACTCCGCCGCCGTTCCCTTTCTCCTGCTGGCGACAACAGACCAAAAAATGAAAAAAAGAGAAGATGAAAAAAGGAAAAGCGAAATTTCCTTTCTCTGAGTACACGAAAATTCTGTTCAAAGCTAAAAGTTAAGCAGAATTTGTTCCCTTTTCCCTTTTATAAATTGAGTGCGCAGGAGACATGGAGAAAGTGCGGGAGAGAGGGCGAAGAATGGTGGAAATTGTGAACTGTTTGGGGCATTCGTCGTGTAATTATACAAAGCGAAAGGAGAACATAGGTGGCAAACCTTGGGGGACGGTTCATTGCACAGACAGCAAGCGATGGGCGGACCACGGAGCACTGCCCCCTGCCCACACAGGACACAATGCCCATGTAAGCGTATATCCTGCACACACACACACAGAATCAGGGACACGTTCACTCACGCGGCTTAACCAGCAGCAAAGGAGCAAGCAGCAGTAGACAGAAATGCCAGACAATAGTTTCCTGATTGCATGAACAGCTTTAAGGAAATGAAAAGCGTGAAGGGAGGGGAGGGGAGGGCTGGACAGGACAGGCCTCCCACATACGCACACAGATTTTGAAAAGGAGAATTTCAAGTTGATGACTGCGGAAAGCCAATTGACAGGACAAAAGCAAAACGTTTTTGCGGAAAACATTTTCAAGATCTTTCAAGTCCCTTCGGTCCTCGCACATAGCCACGACCATAATTCACTCCCATTGCATCTTAGGAGAGAGAGAGAGAGCGAGAGGATGAAATCCCCCCAGAGATTTGTGCTAGTAATCGGCTTAAAAGGCGATTCAAGTGCCTACCATCCCATCCTCAGAGTTAGTCTCTCTGGAAATTTCGCAACGACAAGAAACAGGAGAGAGGACACCTGTGGAAATGGTTTGGGTACGGGGTCCGCTCTTTGAAGTTTTCAGCAGCAGGAGAAAGTACTTTTAATTGCGAAATCGATGCACACCATTGGAAAACCCACACAGCCCCTAGCTCCCCATTCCATGGAAGAAGCCTTGAAAAGCAGCCACAAGCTGCTTAAAAGTTTCCTCAAATTGCAGCCAGACAAACAGATAGTTGGGTGGCGGGATAGGAGTCGGATGCGAGTTCGAGAGTGTGACCTTCGACTGTTTGAATTGATGCGCATTTTATGGCCGTTCGCTTAATTCGTGCGCATTTAATAGAAAGAACTCGAACTCGGACTCGGACTCGGCATCGGTATAGCATCGCAGACTATCCATGAATCAGACTCGATTATAATCCATTGCGTAGATGCAATTTCAGCCGGAAATCCGATCAGCTGAATGAACAAAGATTGATTAGATTCTGTGATGAGCTGCGTTAAGTATGGGGGCTATAATTGATAGTGGGAATGGTAAGCATACATACTCGCATGTGCACAAAATTTAATTAGAATTGTACCCACTCCAGTCCACTCCACTCCAATCCGCGTATAATTACGGGAACTTTCATAAACTTCCACTTTGGTCATGTCATCCATCACACATCATTGGAGATTCCCTTTGATCTCTCCAACATCAAACAGATTAACAAATTGGATGCCAACGCAAGCACCAACCACAAAACCCACAATTATTTTCACTGCATTTTAATTATTGAAAACAAAAAGGGGTATTTGTGTTTCTATAGCATTACAGTAAATGTTTGTCCATCATAAATGATTTTCATTTATTTTTAAACGCGCTCAGAACCTTGTAAATTTACATAGAGAACCCACACCACACAACACTCTCAACAGAGGCACACAGGGACGGGGGAATCGTCAAAAATAACAGAATTTCGTTTGTGGCGCGCAACAGTGGCATGCAAATGTGCAATGTTTTGCCCCCACAGCCTCCTTTCAATTGTTATGTCGAGGGCACACCACAAACGACAACCGAAATGGCTTGTTCTTTCACTTGTACTTTACTTTAAAGTTGGTTTCTCAGTCAGCCAAATGTATTTTTGGCTGAAGCGTAGCAGCTGGGAGCTACAGTTTCTACAGAAAAAACTGAATGGAGAGAGAGCTTGGGATTGCGCGCCCGTTGATGCCTATCGAAGCGTCCGTTCGCAGCAGAGCTCAAAGCTAGACTGAATGGAGCCCGACGACGCCAAAAAAGGAGCAAAAAGCTGGGGAGCCTGAGCTCGAGCCCGCTACCAAAGTGTGTTAAACGAAGGTGAGGCATGCCCAGAGAGCGCTCTCTGAAAGGTATCATACATTTGTATGTGTGTTTCCGACGCAGGGCACACGCAGAGCGAATGAGAGCATGGCCATGGGAATGATTCACCTGATTTCAATACACACCTTGACCGAGACCTTCGCCTGCTTCGGCTGACTTCGGGTTTGGTTTGGCAGCAGCAGCAGTAGCCCTGGCCTAGAAACGTGATGCGAGCGGCGGTGGGGGGTGTGGGTGGAGCGCAATGAAAATGAGCACCTGCAGCCTCAAAAGGAAGGACGAAGGGAGGGGAGGATGGGCAGCGAGAGAGAGCCAAGGCAAATGAAACGGTTGCACTTGAACTTCATTGGCGGCCATTGCGGTGGTGGTAGCTGTTCGTGTAATGTGCTCGTGCGTGTCGCTGCCTGTCTGTCGCTGTCTGTGTCTGTGTGTCTGTGTGGCTGTGTGTGCTCTGCGTGTCTGTGTTTCGAGTGAAAGTGAAAGGCAGCAACAGGTTCTATGTGTGTGTGGGTGTGAGTGGGTGCCAGCTGCACCCACATTTTAAGCAGGGGCAATCAACGTGTCAACAACGTGGTGGAAAGGGCTAACTGGGAGTTTATAAAAATATTTACATGCCTTTGGAAAAAGAAAAAAAAATCAATTTGAGGGATTTACGCACGAGTAGGTGTACTCGTACGGGTGGGCCTGCCGAAAATAGAAAATCCCCGGCGATTACACCAGACAATATGTTGCCTATTTAGCCGCGAAATGCTCGCATCGTACTCGTACTCGTACACTCCGCGAAAGGTCAGAGCACGTTTACAATATGTATCACTCAAGTGTTGGTCATTGTATTTTCTATGGTATTTCTCTCAGTGGGGATGGGCAGATGGGGGGACTGGGAGGATTCTTGGGTAACGGTTACGCGTCCCGTAACGCCTTTGGCCAGCTGTTGTCCAATTACACACACACAGCAAGCAAACACAGACAAAAGCGGGCTGAACCCATTCGAATGTGCGTCAATAAGGGCTGGCAGGGCAGGTTCGATTCAGATCACATGGTTCGACTGGAGTTTGGGGTCAGGTTTTGGGATGCTTCATGGGTGGGGACGGGTGCTTCATGCAGCAGGCAGCGCTACGGAGTTGCCTTAAGGCTAGGCGCAGCACTCGTGGCCACTCGGTTTCCACTCACCGTCAGAGCAATGCCCACCGTCGCCGAGAAGGAGCCCAGCCGAAACTCGCCCGTATTGTATTTGACCAGGAAGGATGTCTTGCCCACGCCAGAGTCCCCCAGCAGTATCGTCTTGTGATTGACCGTGTCGTCGAAAGGTTGCAAATTGGCCGTCGGCTGTGCTTGGTGCATGTCCACCTCATCGTAACGATATGAACGCCAGCCATCGTCGTAATCGTCGTAATCATCTCCTGTGCCGTAGGCGTACATCTGAAGAGCTTCTCGTGAGGGTCGATAGCCCGGATATCCTGTGGCCGTCCGCTGCACGGGCGCCATTATGGCGTCGTCATGATAATGATGGCTGCTGCCCGTGAGGCTCTGTTGGCTTTGATGATGATGCGGATACTGATGATGGTGATGATGATGATGCTGCTGCTGCTGCGTCGTTGTTGCGGATGCGGAAGCTGCCACTGTGGCTGATATTGAGACGGGTGCGGCGGGGGGGTTGTAACAGCCATCGCCAAAGGGCCGGCGACGCAACTCCTCGATGCGGGCCTGTGTGGTCTCCACATCTTCGAAGACGTCGTCGCTCATGCTGCTGGCATCGTCGTGATGTGTTGCTGTAGCCGTTCCCGGTCCCGTTCCCGTTATCCCCGTTGCTGCTGTTGCGGCCATTTTGGAGTGGGGCTTGTGTCTTGGGACGAGCTTTTATCGTGAGCTTTCCTCAATGTCCTTATGGTTTTAGCATTTGATTTATGTTTTTGAGCTTTTTTTAATTCCGTTGTGCTTTCACGCTCTCTCTCTCTTTCCGTTCTCTCTCTTTCTTTCGCGTTTATTCTCTCTTTATGACTTTGACATTTGCCTTTCTATCGTCCCGTCGTCCCGTCCGGCTGTTTGTGTGGCACGTTTTCTGAATGAATTTCTGGTTGTCGGGCTTTCAGCGCCGTGGAGGGGGGGCGTTGCTATTATTATTTTCTATTTCTATTCGCGAATAAGCTTTCTATTTTCGCTATCCTTATCAGTAGTGTGTCTAGATTCCCTAATCATAATTCGTTAGTTTTAGTTAGTTATTCGTTCTATACAATTGAACTACATAAGTATTGGTTTTTCCTTGCGGTTGGTTGCTTGGTTTGGTGTTTCGTTTAAAGCCACTAATTAGTAGTATCTATGTACTATGTTTGTATATAAATTGTAACTAGCTAAACATATTGACTATCATTTGTAGGTTATGCGCTAATTGGTGCTTGGTTTTCACTATTCATTTATGTTTTATCATTAATAATTATTTGCAACGTCTTGCTTGGTGTTTTTTTTGTTAAAGCTTTTTTGTTGGTTTGGTTTGGTTTTACTAGTTTAATTTAATTCATTTAATTGGTTTTCCGTCTCTCTGCTCTGCGAAAATATTGCGTTTGATTCGTGACTTTGGTGTTGTTCTTGTTGTTGGTGTTGGTATTTCACTATCACAGCATAAATAAAATAATGTCATCGTCGTTGCCGTTGCCGTTTGCCGTCCATGTCGCGCTCTTGCCCCCGCCACGCGAACCCGAACCCCAAAAACCCCAACACAATAGTAAAAAAAATATCTGCAGTCTCCAGTGTTACAGTTCCGTTCCTTTCGATTGCTGTCCTGAGCTTTTGCTTTCGCTCTCTCTCTCTTTTTCTTTCTCTCTCTCTTGTCTTGTTCAGCTCGCTCTCTTTATTACTTTGACATTTCAAAATGGACGGTTCTGAACCGAACTGGTTCTATTCCATAGATGGCGCCAAGTTCTGTCCGGACGTGGAGGGATTTTCATCGCAACGTTTTTACATAAATATGTAGCTACCATGTACAAAAATTGACATTTTTGTTGACTTTTTTTGCTTATTTTAGACAAAATTCAATAACAAGGAGTCCTTAAAATTAGACAGTCATGTAGAAAATTGAACCACTAATCGGATAAAACTATGTGGGCATGGCTAAATGTTCTATCTAGCTAGTAATATTCCACGGAATATCAGAATCGAGGAATATGTATAATAGAACTTGAATTCGTCAGTATATTTTCGGTATATTTTTAAAATGAGACGGTATATTTCGGAGGGTCGTGCGGTATATTTCCACGATAAGTCCGCGGTCACACTGATTTTCTTGCCTCCTCGTCTAGCTCACACACCTCGCAATTTTTATACTTTTCATAGTATTTTTTAGTATTTTCCAGTATATTTTAAGACGCGTTATGGACTCACCCTCTTGTCCAATGCACCAATGTAGAAACCGTGTAGAAATGCCACTTAGAGCCATGTCCTAGTCCACATCAAATACTAATTCGTGATCAGCATCGAATTCCTGATCGTTTGCCATCAAAATCTCAATTTTTTCAAAAATGTCGGAAAAAGGCATTTAAAAAAATTTATAACGGAGGTTTTTCACACTGGCGCTTCCATGGGGCTTAAATGAAAAAAACGGACAAATTTTTAAACGTAATTTTTCCCCTTCAATGTCGCCCTTGTTACATGAAAATGTAGTTAATATGTAGCTAACGCGTAGTTAGCGTGCAGTTACCATGTAATAAAATGAATTTAGTGGAAATTGTTGTTGACCGGTTTTGCTTAAACCTTATTTTATAAACAATCCAATAAAGATGAGAACTTAAAGTTAACCAGTTTTGTAGGAAATTGATGTAATAATCGTATAAATGTATGAGTTTAGACCAAAACGAGGAATGTGATGCAACTTGCATACAAATAATTCGTCAGTATATTTACGGAATATTTTGAAATATGTGACGTAGTTTCGGTATATTTCTGAGGACCGTACATCAATAAATCCGCGGTCACACTGATCACAACAACGCGATTTCGGAGCTGAAAATAAAAAAAATATAAAACAAACATCAAAATTGTAAACTAAGGAAAAATGACTGGCCGCGGAAAGGGAGCCAAGGGAAAAGTGGTGCGCGAAAATGTCCAGGATGATATGGACGATTTTCTCGTCTACGCCGCTGAGAAAATTATCCAAAAGCGCACTAGAAAGGTGAGAGCGTGTAAAAAAATAGCAGTATATGGGCAACTAATTCCAGATGCAGGACGCAATATGCGCAGCACACAAATTACAAGGTCACATGTCCTTCGGATATTTTTGGCAGAGGACATCTGCTGCAGCAACCACCATTTGCGCGTTGCATGTGTTTGTGCGTGAGTGTGTGCAACTGTGTAAGTGTGTGGCATGTGGCTCGTGTTTTTGTTGTTGTTGCGCTTCATTGATGGAAAATCAATTAGTTGTCTAAGACATTGCAGCTGAAAATGAAATTAGGATAACATCCCTCCATTTTTAATTTTTTTAGGGGACTGTTGAGTACCGTGTGAAATGGAAGGGCTGGAACCAACGCTATAACACTTGGGAGCCGGAGGTGAACATTCTAGACCGTCGCCTTATCGACATCTACGAGCAAAGCAACAAATCGTCTGGGACGCCATCGAAGCGCGGGCTCAAGAAGAAGGAAAAAGAGCCCGATCCAGAGCCTGAGTCCGAGGAGGATGAGTACACATTCACCGGTGATGATGTGGACACACCCCAGGCCACTACATCGAGTGCTGTCCACGACTCGGACAAGAAGGACAAGGAAAAGAAGCACCATCACCACCATCATCACCATCACATCAAATCCGAACGTAGCAGCAGTCGACGCTCCGAATCGCCGCTGACACACCACCACCACCATCATCATGAGTCCAAGCGCCAGCGCATGGATCATAGCTCCTCCTCGAACAGCAGTTCCACACACAACTCGTTCGTGCCCGAGGCAGACACTAATTCATCCAGCTCGGAGGATCAGCCCCTGATTGGAACTAAGCGCAAGGCAGAGGTGCTCAAGGAATCCGGCAAAATAGGCGTAACCATCAAGACCTCTCCGGATGGACCTACACCAAAACATCCGCCACAAACCCAGTCACACGACCAGCAGGCACAGAAAACGACGACCGATTCTTCTGCGTCCCTGAAGTCTGAACTCCAGAGCACACCGCTGGGCACTGAGGTGGCATCAACGCCAGCCGAATCGGGCGCAGAGGAGGAGGAAGTAGAGGAATCTGGTGCGCAACCGGATAACAACAATATACCAAAACTGAGCAACACTCTGACCCTATCCCAAAAGCAGCCCCTGACTCCATTGTCGCCACGGGCTTTACCTCCGCGCTTCTGGCTGCCGGCCAAGTGCAACATATCCAACCGGGTGGTCATCACCGATGTCACAGTCAACCTGGAGACGGTCACCATACGCGAGTGCAAGACGGAACGTGGATTTTTTCGGGAGCGCGATATGAAGGGTGACTCTTCGCCAGTGGCTTGAGGTCCACCCAAACATAAGAAGAAGAGGAGCAAGCAAATGTAAATAGGGGAAACCACAAACAAAAATCCACACTAGATGTTGCTAAGCATTTTATTTTTAAACTTAACTTATTTATTGTATTTATTTATAGCGTAGAAATTAGTTTGTTATTTTATTACAATGTTTACAGTGCAGAGTGCAATTTGAGCAGTGGCCATACCCCGCTCTTGCGACTGCTTAAGTTGCTATTGCAACCTCATCATAGATTGTCATACGAGTATATATATATATATATATATATATTATTTTTTACCACATATGTATATTTTTCTATAACAATTTGAATCTGATCGAAATGACACTCATATGCAAGAAAACGCGAACTCCATGCGACACCGAAGCAATTGTTAATTACGCTTGATATAAATGTATACATACAAAAAAAAACATATATTCATATATATTCGAGTATGCCACAGTGTTTGCTCCGTTGGCTATCCCAATGTTTCATTTTATTTTATTTTTTTTATGTTATATTCTATGTATTTCCTGGCGCTGACTGATTTTTATAAAAGGAACCCCAAAAAGATATATTTACACATAGTTTGATAAATATTTTTAGAAATTAGCTAACACCAATCTATTTTAATATTTATTTTAATGTTTTCACTCGTCCAATCCCCAAGTGCTGCCTGTATGGGTTCTGTACGGTGCAGTGCACAAGATAATTCCATAATAATGCATGGAACCCATAGATGCAATACTTATCCCAAAGAATTTTTTTTTTTGTATTTTTTTAACCGCTTTATCAATCCCGCACAAAGGAATACTTTGCGAGAGCTATGCGAAATTGCCATATTGTTGTTAATTTCGCATAGTTCTTATCAGCGAACCCCTCCTGCATGCCCTTTGTGTGATCAATTTTTTGCGTAGTTTCCCTCGCGACGCTGATTCCAGAAAAACCATTCAAACCATTACACTTGAAGATTGTAATTTAGTCTTTAACTTTAATGTTATTGCCGGTATCGACTGTACATAATAAATTAAATAGAAGCAACCCAATTGTCATCAATGGGGGATCCCAAATCTAAGATTGGTTTGCGTCTCAAATATCCTTCAATCAATATCAACGGAAAACTGTAAACATAAGAGGTTTCCTCTAGTCTCTGCTGGGCGCGGTGTACAACCAAAGTTTGTACAGGTATCCAGATATTTAGATATCCAAGTCCATGGGATCTCATAAGGGACGGTACTTGTTGATAAACGAATTGATGATTGGCGCCACTTTCTCTGGCTCGTTGAGATGAACGTGATGTGTGCCATCGAGTTCGTTATATTCGAATAGTGGATTCTTCCGCAGTTCCACCAAGGTAGCATCGTAGTACTCCTTTCGTTCGTAGTACGGAGCCTGCAACGCTTTAATGAATAAATGCGGGCATTTAATGCGACTCGCCATCTCCAGAGGCACTTCGTTGTGAAGGGTGTAGAAGAGCGAGGTCTTCAGTCGATTGTCGCGGGAGAAATAATACTTGTGTGGCTCGTGGGTAGATGCTTTGCAATTTCGTTGCAGCAGGTACTTGCAAGATTCCAGTGTAACGGATTTGTTAGATCCCTCGTGGAGACGCTTCTCCAACTCATCCCATTCATAGCAAGGCGGCTCGGAGCCGCTGCGTAGGCGTCGCTCTAGTTTCAATGTACCCTCCAGTCGCTCGCTTAATGCATCTACAATGTGACGGGCACTCCGAACGGGCGGTTTAAGTACGTCCAATCCAATGAACATATCCACCTTCTCAGGGAACAGAGCGCAGAACACAAAGCCATTGATGGAACTCATTGAGTGAGCCATTATGGATATCTTATCCCAGTTGTACTCTTCCATGAGTCGACGAGTGACGAGGACGTAGTCAATGGAGTGGTAGGATATTCCTGGCGGTAGCCACGAAGACAATCCGTGGCCAGGCATATCGATGCTTAGAAAGGAGATATGGTTGGGGAGCAACGGGGCGAGGGTGTCAAATGTTCCGGCATTATCCTGCCATCCATGCATTCCCACAATAGGACGGACGTGCTTTGGTCCATACCATTTACCCGCAATGTGACCCCATGGCACGGGAATCGAAACTTCGTCAAACTGAAAGTGAAAGTCATGTGAATGATGAATGAAGAAATAAATAGCTGGACACCTACGTGTTTTGTGAGGACCTTCAAGGGTCTGCTCGCTCCACTGCTTGCGTGGCGGACATTTGTTAGCTGTGTTAGCAAGCGTAGATGCCTGAGGACCTCCATTTCAAGGTACGTTTGGCTCTTTCGTTTTCGTTGAATAACGTTGAACCAGACAGACAGTTGCACGTTCTTCTAGCTCGCTTCACAGTGATGTTCTGATTTTGATTTCACCACTCATGGAATGGCGATGAGACAGCGTGCGCTTGGATGATGAACTTTGATCTCTGGGCCGTCGTAATAGTACGTAAGAATTAGGAATTTAGCAAGAAATTAAAGTTGTCATCCGTCTGGATGAAACGATTAACAGCACTGAACACATGTATTTTGCAGCACTGTTGCTTGGTTTATGCGCATAGTGCTCGTGAATTCAGTGGCTGAGTAGAACAAGGAACTAAAATTTTTTCTATTCATGCACAAAATGGGTTTATTTTAGAATATATAAAGCAGCAGGAATCTAGTTAAAATATTGAAAGTGAGTCGGACCGAATATAAGTTGCTCTAGTCAAGATTAGTTGGCAATCGAACTGATTATCAGCATTAGCAGTCTGCATAAACGTTGTGTCTGGCACTGATTCTCCATCAACAGCTGTAGATAAGTCTGAATTTTTTATCTTTTGTACTTTCCACCTTCGTAAAAGTTCATTTTCTCACAAAAATTTGTCAAAACGGTGCAAAAACGTGACAGAATTTAATTAGCCTTAAGTCCAGCTCCTCAAAAACGACGATGGAAGCAAGGAAAGGTGAGGTTTGTTTTATTCGCAGTAGCTGCCAAGGAGGCCACCTTGACCTTTAAGACAATTGACGTGACGCCGGCATTGAGTTTTGGACCTAATATGCAAACCCCTGCCAATGCACGCACGCAATTAATTTATGTTCAAGCATTGCCCTTTATTGTTTACTTTGCCAGCGTGCCACTTTCTGCTTTTATTTGTTTTTTCGATTCTCTTTTGCCTTTTCTGCTTCTTTTGGCTAACTAATCGCGCCTAATCTCGAATGGCGCGCTGATAAGGGCCGATACTTGCTAAACTTTGGAATTAAACCTCATTTCCCATCTCGGTTTCGGTCAATTCAGTGCACAACATGGACTTCCAAGAAGACAGCTCAAGTGGCACCACTGGCAATGATCTGGGCCAGCGCTATCGACATGCTGGGGACTTAACCGGCGAGCCGCCAACCAGGCCAGTAAGTGCACTTTGACCCTTTGGGGTGTAGCTAGCATTTTTCATACAAGTTTTTGCTTCCAGTTCGCAGAGATCAGCATTACTGTGCCTTGGGGACACATATCCGGAAAGTGGTACGGCCCTCAGAATGTGCAACCCATTCTGGGCCTGCACGGGTGGCAAGATAATGCGGGAACCTTTGATCTGCTGATGCCGCTGCTCTCCCCGGACGTGGCCTTTCTGTCGATCGATCTGCCCGGACATGGATTGTCTTCACGTCTGCCCGATGGCTGCTACTACAACTCTGTGGATAACCTCTATGTGATACGCCTGATCATGAAGCAATATAAGTGGGAGAAGGTGTCGCTGGTGGGACACTCCATGTCCTCCATTATTTGTTTCGTGTTTGCTGCCGTCTTTCCGGACAAGGTGGATATGATCATTGGGATTGATGCTCTTAAGCCGCACCAACGACCATATCCCTCGGTCATTCGGACCATGGAGACTCGCCTGGACGAGTTTCTGCGAGAGGATGAGCGTAATCGGAGCAAGAATGAGCCGCCTAGCTACACCTATGATGAGATTATCGAGCGCGTCTATCTTGGCACATTCCACTCGGTGAACAAGGAGCACTGCAAGCACATGATGGCCCGCAACATCCAGAAGTCTGAGAAGTACCCAGACAAGTACTTCTTCTGTCGCGATCGTCGCCTTAAGTTCTATAACTATGCCATTGGATCCCAGGAGCTGTGCGTGGAGATGGCCCATCGGATCAAGTGCCCGTATATGTTCATCAAGGCCACCCAGTCCTCGTACTTTGAGGACAAAAAGTACTATGACGAGGTGCTCGCTGTTCTGTTAAAGAAGCCCAACTTTGAGTACGTCGAGGCCAATGGCTCGCACCATGTGCATATGAACAGTCCAGAGGCCATCATTGAACCGGTCAATAACTTCATTCAACGTTTTGGACCGGCAGCTGCGGCAGCGGAGCGCCAAAAGGCCAAGGAGGCGAAGGAGAGCAAGCTCTAGAGTATCAGTATCAGGCCATACGCCCATAGCACACACACACGCGCACGCACAATACCAAACGGGTCAAATGGGGCTTATTTATCGTTGCACAGATTGCACAGGTTTTTTTATACTTAATTGTTGATTATGTGATCGAAGCAGAAGGCTCAGCACAGCTCTGCTCTGCACTCTGCTAAAAATATACAATGTACATATGCCGAATGGTTGTTCGCTTCCTTCCATTCGTCTCCGATTAATGGGGAAGTTGTGAAGGATACCGTGGAACTGGTTATGCCATTGGATGCTTTGTTACAAGACTTAATGTGTGTCCACCTTTTGCGGTCTAAAGCTCTTGATGTAGTTGGGGTATTGCCTATTGGTGATTATGGATCAATTTAGCTTAGGCAACCTTTGTTGGGCTACCATCTTGCGTGTGAACTGTGCATCACCGCCGAATGACCTACATTTCGTCGGCCTACCCCTACCCGTCGCTATAGCCACTGTAGAATCCATGCAGCGAAAGTGTTAATAACCCGCAAACCAGTTTTCCATTCCGACACCGAATATGTGGCGTTCCCAGCCAGCAGTTGCATCATTTTCTAGACTCTTTCTTCGGTCTGCTCTGGAGGTCAAGCGTCAGATTTACATTGAAATTGCTTTTTTTCCAATACATATATATATATATTTTTTTGATAAATGGAAGAAACGTAAAAAAATATTCCAAGTAACTCGTTGGCCCTGCGGCTTCCACATTTGTCTTTTGCTTCTTTTTCCTCTTGCCTCGATATGGATACTCGAGACTAGCAGTTCCTGTGTCTTGTTTTTGCACTTTGATAAATGAACTCGGACAGCCGGTTAATTTGGCTTAAATTGGTAACACATGTTATACATAATGTGGTGCTAAGAAGGTTTCACTTCAATATGGGTGTTTGGCGTGATGACATTATTTTTTGCATTGGCTTTTCGGACCAATTCTATGATTGAAACATATTGCATTCGGTTTAGATGATCAGCATAGATGTTGGTTTATTTCTGTGGAGTTTTGTAGGGATATTTCTTGTATTTAATTATGTACAAAGTTGCTAAAACTAGATGTAACGCATCTTCAGCCACAAGAGCACTGACTAGGCCTTTAAACGGGTATCCAATACATAACAAATGTCTATTCCTGTGCTGGTGGATGGGCGGCGATGTACTCCAGGGCACGGATGATGGCCTCTGGAATTGGTGGTGGAGTCGGTAAATGGGCACCGCTGGGCTGGAAACCGTTCTCATCGGCCACATAGGTCACTTCAATGCGCTCGCCTTCGGGGGAGGTGTACGAATAGCTGCCAGTGGCTCCATTGGCATTGCCAGCCTCCTGGGCTTGGATTCCGTTGCTGGTATCGTAGGAGTTGGCATAGTTTCCCTCCGCATCGGCCGGATCGTTCTTCTCACTCAGGATGGTGGCATCTTTGTCGATGTGGTCTGCGTGGACATATGCCACGAGCACGGCAGCGAGCAGGCAGATCGTCTGAAATATAGTATATGTTCGATTAGTTATTGATTCCTTTCCGTGGCTCTGGGGCGGAGTCTTGGTCTCTGTTTCGGGTCGCCACGATCCGATACACTCACAAGCTTGAACATCTTGTCGGAATTGTCTAATCCACACTGTTTGGGTGATCTTCAGAGGCGGAGGCTTTTATAGCCCCCAACGTATCGCATCGCATCGCCAACGCAGCGTTGCCTTTCGGCGTCTGCGTCGACGTCCACGACGGCGTCGCTGTCGTCTCTAATCTGGCTCGGAGACGTGCCGCTTTAAGCCAAATATCAAGCTTAATATGCTTGTATATTTCGAGCGAAGCGCAAAATACCCATCGAATTGAACGAAATTTAACGCAACAAAAAAGCAAATGCGAACATGTGGTAGCATTTGAACCCATTCAGAGTGGATGGTCCCACATCTAGCTGATGTTGGTAATGACTGAACCTGAATCGCGGCACTTAATAGTTAATAGTTTCGGTTGGGTTTTGAGGTTTCTTGCGATAATGGGCCTGTGCGACATTCACCCGAGAGTAAAGGCGAGGGTGACTTCAGAGACGGGCCTGGATCACTCGTGCGCGAATAAATTGAATCCAAACCCATTTATCATCCATTTCATTTCGATTTCATTGGCCATTTAGTTTGGGATGCGCGCAGGCGTAGAACCAGTTTGGCTTCATCAAGGAATTCTTAAATCTACCCCCAAAAAACTCAACAAGTTCAACGCATTAGCATACAAATTTGTAGCCCAATAATTAAATTAGGCATCTCGAATAAATTGTCTAGGCCTAAACGCACTTAGCACCCAGACTAATAAAATGCCCATCAATCGAGGAGCAACATCAGCCAACATCAGACACCATTCGACGGAACCAGCTCAAACAAACCCATCTAAATCTCCACAAACATCTTCTCCATGACGTATCCAGCAGATGGCAACATTCACCAAAATTTGAATTGGTAAAAAGACAAAACCACTCCATAGAACATTTTCGCCATTGGATGTGAATTCCACAGCAACTTGGGATTCTTTATGGATCTATATATTATGATCAGAAGCAACAGTCCACTAATTTAAATAGTTATGTGTTCATTATAACAGTTTCTGAATCCAATCCGTTCTCATCGACATGGTAGATCACACGCTGGCTCTGGTGGCCAGCGGGCAAATGTTGCATCAAATATCCAGAATCTGTTTCATTTCCAAAGATCTATGATTAGAAAATGTATCCATAATCTGCCCTCTGTAACATATTGCTTATGTATGTATCTCTTTTACTGGACCATACAATTCTATGATCAATTACCATGAAAGGAAGTCAGCTCTGATCAGGTTTATGGGTCAAACAGAGTAAGAATCGTTTCCTTATTGATCAAACATATTCCCAGCAATTAACACTAATTTCAAAAAATGTTTGCTCTGCTAATTTTTAAATAAAACAAAACACTGTAGGCGAGACGAGAAAATATTCGTATAAATAAATTTGTTCAGCCTTATCGACTAGTCCAAGGCAATTAATCAAATCGCCTAACTTCAAAGTTGTCAATTAATTAATGTCATAAATGTAGGGTATCAGATGATCACACATTTCATACTCGTTCAGTTTGTAGATCAACTGAAGACGATGCTCGGCGATCGCGGCGCTCCAGGTGACAAACCCCGACCTTGCCCATCTCCATCTCCATCTCCAACTGCAACTCCGAATCTGAATCCAAATCTGAAACGATTTCAACAGCTTTCCACCTGCCACTCATCTGAGGCCCAGGGCGCCTTCAGCAGCAGCACCCATAGACTTCCAATTGAAAGTTGTAACAATGAGGCAGAGTTTGTTCGGAGTGGAATTTCCGACGCCTCGTGAATGAGTTGGGACCGCATTAAACAACAATTTTTATCTGTAAGCAATTTAACATTTAGGGGGATACTCGTACAAAGACGATGATGATCGCTACATGCGAAACTGAAACCGAATTAAAGCATAAAATATAAATTGTTGGCAAATGACTCATGTATTTTAAAGGCAAAGGCAAAGGCTCGATTATAGTTTCGAGTATTGCCTCCATTATTGGTATATGATAATACAAGTTTTTTGGTTTTTGTTTTTTTGGCAATTACTGCTACCCCTGCCCTGCTGCCATTGCCATCCCGATTGGATGGATGCGGCCGCGAAACCCGTTTGGCGCCTGTGAACCCGGCATTCCAAGCCCAAGGGTCGCATCCATATAAAAGACGCACTTGAGCTGATCGAATTAAACAGTTGCACTCCAAGCAGCCTCTCCATAACATACGAGTAGCCCTCAACCGAATCAACTCCATCCATATCATATCCAACATGTACAAATACGTAAGTTACCTTTGGGATGTTTGGGATGTTTAGGAGCACCAGTAACCATGATCTCTGTTCTCTTACAGCTGTTCTGTCTCGCTCTCATCGGTTGCGCCTGCGCCGACAACATCAACAAGGATGCCCAGATCCGAAGCTTCCAGAACGACGCCTCCGATGCGGAGGGCAACTATCAGTTCGCCTACGAGACGAGCAACGGCATCCAGTACCAGGAGGCCGGCAATCCCAATGGAGTGCGCGGTGCCCTGGCCTATGTGTCGCCCGAAGGTGAGAAGATCTCGCTAAGCTACACGGCCGACGAGGAGGGATACCACCCAGTGGGCGACCACTTGCCCACCCCGCCCCCAGTTCCCGCCTATGTGATGCGCGCCCTGGAGTACATTCGTACGCATCCCCCGGTAGCCGTTCAGAAGGACCAGTAATCTGCTGGGAGCTCCATCGACTACCACATACAGCACCGCCAGCGCTACCACCACTACCACCAGACTCGAAGCTGCGGCCAGTCATTGTTATTTAGAGACATACATTCGTATATTTTTTTTTTTTTTTTTAGTTATCGTTAATAAAGCCCATCAATAAGGAAAGCAATATCACCTTCGATTTTCTGAGTGCCAAAAAGTAAGGCCAAGGCTTTTAATACTCTTGAAAATTAATCGTTTCCATCTCACTTCTTTCACTTCTCATCTATTTCTCTCGCTACCTTTTTTACCATCTTAATCTCTTTCTTATCGGAGTTTTCTGTTTGTCTTGCTCGGTTTTTCTCCTTCTCTCTCCTTCTGTCTTCCACGGAGATACTCGTCTATATATTTAAATTTCACTGTCTCTTTCTTCTTGCATCTTGCATCTCTCAAAGTATACAATAAACCTAGAATAGGGCTATATCAGTTCGACTCTCTTTCGCTCTCGACGGAGAAAGCAAAACTACCACATGGTAACCACAGGGAAAAGTCCCTTTTCCTACATCGGTCTCTCACCTCTCCCACCTAGGTAGCAAATACAATAATTCGCCAAACCTTATTCGGTTCACACGATCATAGGTATTGATTTATTGCGTATCGTTTTTCACAGGATTTTCTTCTATTTAATTATGTACAACGTGGCTTAAACTAAGCCACTGACTAGGCCTTCAAACGGGTATATAGTATCCAATCTGTATTTATTCGTTGGATGGATGGGCGGCATTGTACTCTAGAGAACGGAGGATGGCATCTGGAATTGGTGGTGAAACCGGCAGATGGGCACCGGACGGCTGGAATCCATTCTCATCGGCGACATAGGTCAGGACAATATTCTCACCCTCCGGTGAGATCCAAGAGACACTACCAGTGGCTCCATTGGCATTGCCAGCCTCCTGGGCCTGGATGCCGTTGCTGGTATCAAAAGAGTAGGCGTAGTTGCCCTCCGCATCGGCCGGATCGCTCTTCTCGCTCAGGATGGTGGCATCTTTGTCGATGTTATCGGCCTGGACATATGACACAAGGACAACGGCTAGCAGGCAGATCGTCTGAAATATATAATCCATTACTTAAAGATTCCTTTTTCTTAATTTTTCGGTCTCCGTTTTGGTTAAACGCGTTTCGATATACTCACAAGCTTGAACATCTTGTCGGAATGGTCTAATCCACACTGTTTGGGTGATCTTCAGAGGCGGAGGCTTTTATAGTCACCACCGCATCGGCTGAAATTAAATATGCTTGCATATTTTAGGCAAAGCACAAAATACCGAATATCGAATGTGGATTTAGTTAGCATTTGAACCTATTTAATGGGGCTGGCTGTGTTATGTGGACCCACATCTGAACCTGAATCGCGGCACCTAATAGTTGCTAATTTTTTATGTTTTTTTGTTTGGTATGTGAAACACTAACAAATTGATTGGTGAGGGTGTCTTCAGAGACGGGCTTGGGCTAGTTTAACGTCATTTTGGGATACAAATTCAAAGGATATTTCTTTGCTTCTACAGGCTCTGGGTCAGTAAAACGTCTTGCGTCTTGAAATTGCAATAATTGCCAATAAATTGCAATTCAAATGATTGATAATGTTTGATTGTGGAAATCAGATCAAAATCGGTTCAGTTTTCCCCAGCCTATACTCCGCACATACTCGTATTCATACAGGTGGATATTATTTATCATCGAGATATCCATTCCGTTTTTTCTTTGCTTTGAAAGTAGTGGACTTATTCCCTTTTTTAAAGTTCAATTTAATACCATAAAATAAAAATAAAATAATAAAAAAAACAGCATTTCTCAATTTGCATTATTTATTTGGATCGCTTAGGAGTTATTTGTGAATGTTATTTAAATTCGAACCCGCCGAACTTGTTTCAAGACTTGGCAAATGTTTCTCTGGCCCTCTGGTTGAGAGAGGAGAGTAGGTTGTTACCCGGAAAGAAAATCCCGCCTATTATCAAGTTATCGAAAGCTATCCACATAGAATCGCATTCTATTTCCATCCAGTTTTCAAATTCCGATATCTGAGAATAGACATAAATATTAATCAGACGCGGAGATAAATAAAGATGTTTGCAGATAACAAAAACCCAAAAAAATACAGAATTCGTTAGGGTCATTCTATGCGGACATCAAACAAATATCATATTTGGGCTTGGCTTTGTTTGCTCATTTTGGGTGTAAACATAATAAATTATGGGATAGGATAGTGCGGAAGAATCAATGGATGAATTGATTTATACCCCGAGCGGAACGACAGACAAAACATTTGCGCAGTTGGATGGATGGCTTACAAGATCTAGCAACAACTTAGCCTAGGCCTAGTGCTGGATTATATTATAGTTAGTTTGTTGGGGGTTGGATTACTACATGCTATGGTATGATCAGCCTTCTTCTTGGACACTAGTTCCCATGTAGATGTGCATGGGGATGCGGGCGGCAGGAACTTTAGAACACATTCGGCTTCAGCTTGCCATCCTCCGTGTGGGTGCGAATGTACTCGAGGGATCGCAGGATGTAGTCCGGAGTGGGTGGCGGCTGGGGCAGGTGTCTGCCCACCACGTGGAAGCCCAGCTCATCGGCTATGTAGCGCGTTTCGATGGCCTCGCCCTCGGGCGAGATGTAGCTGTAGATGCCAATGGTCTCCAGGGCAGTGCCCGCCGCCTGGACATCGATGCCATTGCTGGTCTTGAAGGCGTACTTGAAGACTCCCTGCTCGTCCAGCGGCGAGACCCGGTAATCCGTGATCTGGGCATCTCGCTCGCTGGAGCCCACCAGCCGACGAATGCGGCGTATCCGCACCAGCCTGGCATCCAATTCGGCCCAAAGAAGGGCCAGGCACAACAGAGCCATGATCTGCAGAAACGAAGAGATCATATCAGCAAAAAAATATCACTGATCGAAGGAGATCGGGAACACAGATGGGGCTCAAGGCCTATGCTTACAAAATATCGCATATTTTCCTTTGTTTTATATTTTCGCACTCGGCATAAAAAAATACACTTTCCGTAGAGTTGAAGCGGATTTCCCCAATCAAATTGATTAATTTCGATATTTAACTGCGATAAACGATCTGCCACCGATCTCAGTCCGAACGAAAGACGTCTGCGAGGTTCAAAGTTAGCCACCGTACTGCCAATCCGGCGAGCGCGTGAATTCAAATTTATATGAGGAAAACATAGGGGCAAAGCGAAAACGACGAAAATCTAATAAGCATAACCAAATGCCAATAATCGTTGGCTCCATCTTTTGTATCTGTGTCTGTATCTCTGGGGTCTGGGGTCTGGGGTCCGTGGATGTGGCTGGGTCTGAATCTGGGTCTGAGGATGGGGCTGGGGCTACACAACTATTCTTGCTTGATAACAGGTCACGCTCATTCAGTAAAGTCATTCATTTCCGTTCATCTCTAAGCCAATCCAATATCTGTTTATTCATATTTGATGATCCCATACGTCAGCGGTAGTTTCTGCAGACATCTCTGAGTATTCAGATGTGCTAAGTAGCTCGAGTTCTCGCTGATCCGTACCCAATTTCGATTCAAATTTATGATGGCAAGAAGTTCCGATATCGTATTGTTTTGATTATTCTGCTGCGGAAGATGATAAAATTAAGCTAATAAACTCAATGGAGTGGCCAATACAAGTTCTTGTTTTGTATTCTTGCATTTCTCTAAGTTTATTTTTGTTTGATTCATTTAATTAAGTTTTACTAATTAATCACTAAAAACAAGTTCTACCAAGATTCGATTGAAATGAAAGTCAAAATGCTCATGTGTGTATCGTCACCTGGGGCTCCAACACGGAAGATATTTGTGCACCCCCCTCCGGCATGTTCTAATTTATTCACGTTATTATTATTATTATTAAAAAAAAACATACATTTTTTAAAGCATTTTCTTGTTTAGTTTTGGCTTGAGTTGAATGCAAATGCTGGCCATAAAAATCACAGCAAATGCGATAAAATCACAGAAAATAGGCCATCAAATAATAAGTAGCAAACAAGATGGTTTTAAGATTAACAAGAATATAAAAAGCAAATATACTTTACGATCTCTGAGCAGATACAACTGGCGGAAACAGTTCCGTGTCGAATGGAATAACGGCAAGGGTTCTATAGCTCAGAAAAGCCAATCGAAGACTGATACTGATTTTGATTGAGTCGTTCTCCGAGTTCGTTGCCTGAGTCTTTTGTTTGAGCTCTATAAAGGTGAGTTGAGTGTGTGTGTGTGATGGTGATGAGTGGCTGTAATTATGTTAATTTTCTTAGAACCCACACAATCTAAAAGAACTTCAACATAAGCATATGTTGTTTATGCTCACATTTACATACGAGTATGCATTAATTAATGCTCTCATAGTCCTCAAAAACTATCTAATAGTTCACGCACGTACCGTACCGCTCAGGTGCCAACCAAAGAAGATGATAATGCGAAAGATGAAGAACTGGAAAAGTCGGTTTAGTTTGTCTTTAGTTTTCGGTTTTCGGTTTTCGGTTTTCTGTTTTCTAGTTTTTCGTGTTTTGGGCTAGAGTTTCGCAATCGATTCTAAGGCTAAACTATTTGGCGTCGATTTGTGTTAATTAATGTTGTCCGCGAAAAGATCTCAAAAGACGACTTGTTTGACTTGAAGATTTATGTCTGAAAATGAGCCATAGATTATTTTCGGCACAATCTTTCTCTTTATAAATGTATGCAGCCTCCGGATCTTTTGCTATGTAAATTGTCATAAACGCCGGTGTTGCTTATTAATTAGTTAATAATTTTTAAAGCAAATGACTCTATGCGGCGCTTGTGCTATTCTTCGGAGCCACAACGAAAAAGAAATAATGCAAATGTCATTAAAATAAACATATCTATTCTGATTGATGGACTGATTGATTTTGTTCGCCGACACCTTGAGAGGCTTCAGAGGCTTCGGAGTCGGCAAGTTGTTAGATCGGGCTATGCCAATGCGTGCAAGGTCTAGGTCTGCATAGCATCCATCCAACGCACAGTGGGATGAATCAGCTATACAATTCTGCTGCTGGGGGGAGCCAGTTTCAAGTACTGAAAGCACAGAAGTAATTTCGATTTACCTAGGCAGTGCTCAGACCTCTAGCATTTTCAGTTTATCTTTGAATTAAACTTAGCTTCAAACTTGACGGATCTTACCATATACCAAATCAAATTAAAATATTTTGTATTGGCTTTTTAGTTGAGTGTTTAGTTTCTTCAACCATGACCTTTTCCAACGAAGCCAAAACGTAGAATTAAATTATAATAAATTACTGATAGCATGCAACAATTTGTCCATATGGAGCCACCGTGTGTGTGTCTGGTTCCCCATCGTCGCCGAACCACTGTGCATAGCTCTGGTTGATATTAGTTTGATATGCAGGCACACCCAATCCAATCCAATCCAATCGAATCCAACTACAACAAACCAAAACAACTTCATTGTCAGGCGATAATGGCCTGGCCATTAGCACAAATTCAACATAAATCAAGCCCAACGCGATCCTCAAGCCTGTACCGATAGATGCTGCGGCTAATGCTGTTGTTGCATTGATCGGATCTGCCAATTTATGCATCGGTTCATCATGCTCATTCCCATGCTCATGTTCCGTCAGATCTCTTCCTCGAATTCGGTTCTGAGAACTCTTTTTCCAGAGAGCGGCGGCGGCGGGCGACACAATTAGCAAGCCCGAAAGCTTCCTTATGCACCGGACGCACGGCTTTTTTGGCAGTTTCAATCTAACATTCGGGGACAGCAGATCGCGTCGCAGTTGATGTTTCAAACGTATTTAACGGTTAATATTTCGGTTTGTTCTGACTCGGTTTCGGATTCAGGTTTAGGTTCAAGATCGAGTCGAGTCGCGTCGAGTCGAGTCTGTAAAACGATACATTTGGAGTATATTTAATTAGGAGATGATGTGGTCGTTTGGCAAGGTTTGTGCGTCGTTTGCGATCCCTGATTACTCAGCAGCTAATCCCATCCCGCCCAGCTTCTGCTGGCCTTCGCAGTTGCATCCACCAGCGCCGCCACCGCCAATGCCGCCGCGGTGTTCGATCGCACCATCTATTACCACAATACGCCGCCCGATGCCGCGGGCCACTATCGATTCGAGTTCCAGACGACCAACGGCATCACCACCAAGGCGGCTGGCAACGAGAATGGGGCCGTGGGCGTAGTCCAATACGTCTCCCTCGAGGGCATACCCGTGACCTTCACGTACGTGGCCGATGCGGACGGGTATCGAGCCGAGGGCGAGCATATTCCCGCCGTGCCGCTGCATGTGCTCCGTCAGCTGGAATACATTCGCACGCATCCAGCGGTGGATGAGCGCAGGTCGAGGCGTTGGTAAGGCTAGAAATCGGCCATAAAGATAAATATATATTGACTTTTGAATATCCGTCAATCGCCTGGTGAATCGGAGATAAGCGGAGAACGCCGTTGCACATGAGAAATATTTAAATTTTGTATTTATGTTTATCGTTTTCACATGCAAATGGGACAGACGCACAAACAACGACAAACGAGCAGCACAGCGGCAACAGAATTATACCAAAATATATAGCAAGCAAATAAAAATTCTATAAATGTATATAAAATACAATTTTAATTGAGTTGTGGCCCAGAGCCTCTGTGAAGTACAGGTATAGGAAGGAATTCGATGCAGTAAATAACAATCAACGATGCTATTACTATACGAAGAAACAGCCCTAACATATGGGAAACATCTTGCCAAAAAGTATTCGGGAAATTCTCGGGATGGGTAAACCAAACCAATGGAAAACACCGGGACTTCGCCAGCTGCTTGTGAAATATGCCAAGAATGTTCTTGAAAAGTGTCAAAGATTCATTCTTGTCATAACTTGCCGGAATAATGTTTTGATGCTAATCGTCGCATGGCACATCAGTCACACTCAAATGTCAGCTTTCTATCAGCGCAGTTTATAGCGACTACCATTCCAAAGACCTTGACTCGACGGTCTCTAAGAACAACTTTCGCTTTTGCGACAATCGAGAAGAAGATTGTGGCATGTCGCATATCGCATATCGCCTGTCGCCTGTCGCCACTCATTTGCATGTGGGCGCCTAATTAAGGTCGTTGCATACTATTGACCGACTGACTCTTCAAGACCGAGACCCGACCGCACTTATGTAACCAGACTAATAAACCAAATTGAGTTGACACCGACGATGGCCGCATTTAATGTCAACGAAAACAAGTTGCTGATTGATGCATGGCTCGGAATAATCCCTCCGCCAATCAGTTCCGGCCTTGGGACACCACAGCCTCAAAAGTTCATATTGTAAATGAATGGAATTGTCGGTGAAGCATTTTCGGGAGCCATCAAAGTGCCATCACTTTTTAGTGGAAAGAATATCCCATTAGCACACACATCATAAGCAACTATGAATTATTCATAACCGGTTTTGTTTATCTGATCCTCTTTCAACGCAGTCGTTAAACGCTCTAACAGACATTTAAAAGGCACTCCGCTGGAGATCACCACCAATTTGTCACTGGACCACAACTAACCAGCGGAATATTAGTTTTCTACATACATCTATATTTATGTACATACTCGTATGTTAACCGAAATTTTGTTTATAATCGTCCACGTGCCAATCCGGTTGCAAATTCGGTTTCGCGGTTGCTAATCAGTGGCGATTCCTGAGTTAATATCAACTGCTGCAGATTTATGGGACGGAACGGGCATTCATAAAGCTATAATGACAGTTTCAATGGCTTCAATGCCACCGATAGAAGTTTAGCTTCCACTCGGGTATTAAATCTTATTAATCAACTGCATACAAATTTAAATATACATCAGTAGCCAACAGGTGTGGGTTTATAAAGAACGAGTTGAAAGTTTCCCCATAAAAATATAAACTTTCATAGAACTTTACTCGGAGATTCATTCATCCAGAGGCCAATGGCCTGGTTGAACTTGAAAAATACAAACATATATCCATATGTGTATCTTCCAATTCATGTTGGGGTTACTGGCTGACTTATGGGCTATATATATTCATGGAGACAAACCTGGCAGCATCTCCCCATCATCGTGTTCGAATACCTTATCTAAATCGATTTACATGCATAACGAATTCCACAACTTTGCTTTTGTTTTTACAATAATATATTTCAAGTTTCTTGACATATATATATATATATACTTTTATGGGTGTGAGTGTGTGTGTGTGTATGTGGGGTAGTGGGGAGTAAATATGTATCCAAAGTGGTTTACATGTAACACTCATCTATCATTACGTTTTGATGGGGGAGGGGGGTAGGACTGGGTAGGACTGTAGGAAGCAGTAGCTATTATCAGTGATCAATAAATCATGCCGAGATGTCAGATCTCAATTGTCAATTGGTTTGGTTTTAATCGATTTTATTGTGTACTGTTTAATTGTATTTGTGTTGTGGGGTGTATGCATACTTTGTTAAAATAATTCAAGTATCTCACATGATAATCTAGTATGTTTATACATTTTAGGGTTTGTTGCGGCTGTTGCCCCTTTTTCCACCGTATGTAGTTTACTTTTTCTATAATTAAACTAATCCTAAAACACCTTCCAAGTCCGAGACATGAACGCGTAGAGCATACCAATCGAATGCGATTTCGAATGCCAATGGGATCTGAGATGAGATCTCTGGCAGCGGGGAAGCAGAGTGCGCAATGGAAAACGGAAACGGGCTGAACGAACAATTTGATTGATTTGATTGAATTATTTAGATTAGTATTCCTGGTTTTTCCTGCTCGCCCCGGGGACGCACGCAAGGGCAGGGTCCAATCAGGAGGCAGGAGGGAGAATAAGAAGTTGTATAGTTTACTGGAGTGTAAATACATATGCTAAATGTAAATATATTTTATAGGTGTGGTTCGTGTGTGTGTTTCTGTCATCTGTAAAATGGGGTTTTGGTTAGACATGTTGGATGTGTATGTCTCGCTATTCTGTGTGCGAAAGTCCTCCAGAGACTTCGAGCCGTTCAATAAACATTCTAAGCGCCCTTACAGCGTGTGAATCTGTTAAGTCCTGCAAGAGATCATACGTAATCATTAGTGAAATCAAAGATGGGATTATCATGAATCCGCTTACCAGTCCTCATCGCATGCCAGAATTCTGAAGTGTTCACGGCCCCGCCTCTAGAGCCAACCCTAGTCTGTTTTTGTCTCCGAGAATTCCTCCAGGCCAAAAAAGCTGCCGCCGGAGGCTCCGCCAGTGCCGCTCGCCGTACTTGTGGCCACCACAGTGGTGGATGCAACGCTAGTGGCTTCGGATACTTGCACTTCCTCGCCGGCCGATGTTTCTGCTGCTTCCTTGTGGTCGGGACTGTCACCGCCGGCGCCCTGCTGTGCAGCCTCCAACACTTGCTGCTGCACGTGGACAATGGGCTGGCCATCTTCGGTGTAGGACACGGAAACGGGTATGCGAGTACCATCCTCGCTGATGACATGAGGGCCCTCCTCTCCATCCTGGCCCTGCTGGATGATCAATTGACCCTCGGCATTCAGTAGAGAGGCGTCTATCAACTGCTGTTCATTATTATCGCCATGGACCAGCACCATCTGACCACTGCCGTCGTTCATCATTTGCAGGGTTTCGCCCTCTAGGCCCTCTCCGGACTGCAATACTCCCACGCTCTGCAGCAACTGCTGGATCTGCTCGGGATCCTGGACAATTATCTGGTTGCCGTCGGCATCGGTCAAAATGTGGTTGTCCAGCTGCAACAAATGGCCGTTCTCGTTGACAATGAACTTAATCTGGCCTCCATCCACCTGCGCCTGCATGGCCTCGTCCAGCTCCATGGCCACGTGCTGCTCCCCTCCAGAGCCTTCGCCGGCCTCTCCCTCGCCCTCTGCAGAGGCAGCATGCTCGCCATCCGCCGATTCACTGGCTTCCGTGGTGACTGCAGCAGTCTCCGACTCGGTGGTGGGCGTGTCTGTGGCTTCCCGTTTCTCTGCGGCCTCTCCTTCCTCAGAGGGATGGGCTTCATCTGAGCCAGCAGCCTCCTTCTCCTTTGCGCTCTCCTCTGTCTTTGTCTTTTCTCTGGCTTTACCACCAGCCTTCCCCTCTTCGGGGTTTTCTTCTGCGGCGGCTGCCTCGTTGTCATCATCGAGGCTGGGCATGGAAACGGGAGCAGCGGCATGGGACTTGCCGTCAGCCTTGGAGGCGTTGGCGCCACTGTTGGCCTTGGCGTCAACGCTGCTCTGGGATTGGGATTCGTCTTCGGCCTGGTCTAGATTAGGCATATCAATGGGCATACTAGGGGCACTGGCATTCGCAGAGTCCTGCGAATGGTCACCATCCGGCTGAGGGATGGTTATGTTGAAGGTGATGCCACCGCTTCCCTCCTGGGAGGTGATGACCATTTCCCCGCTCTTGCTTGTCTTGGGGGCCTCACCGCTCTCGTTCTTGTCCGAGTGAAGCTTCTCAAATAGGCTCTCAATATCGGCCTCGGCGTTCTGCTCGCTTCCATCATCGGCCTTGCCGCCGCTATCGCCTGGCTCGTCGCTGAGCAAAGCGGTGGCAGCCGAATTGAGGGCCGTGGCTCCTCCAGCTCCGGGACTCTTCTTGTCCCGTCTGTGGGTCTCCATATGATGATTGTAGTATGTCTCCTGGATGAAGGTTAGCGAGCAGATGCTGCAGGAGAAGAATCGAATGTTGTTCTCCCCCTCGCCACCGGCTACAACGGCGGCAGCAGCTCCCGAGGCTGGCACGCTGTCGCTCAATGCCTCATCGATGGTTTCCTGGAGCAGCTTTTGAGTGTTCAGGTTGGGGCTGCTGACAGCGGCCACCTTTGAGGACCCGCCACCACCCTGATTCTGATGGACATCAAAGTGCTTCACGAGCAGCTCACGCTTCGGGAAGGTCATCGAGCAAGTGCCGCATTTAAAATAATTTGTCTGATGCTGCTTGGCATGGGTAGTGGCAGCCTCACGCGTCTCGAATCGCTGCGAACACAGACGGCACTTGAACGGCTTCGGTTTGGCATGCTTGCGCATATGCTCGTCGAAGACTCCCTTATCGGTGGACTTGAACTGGCAATGATTGCATGTATACAGAGCCGCGCCGGTCACGCCCTGGGTCTCGGAGGCAGCGGCGGCAGCAGCAGCTGCCGCTGCAGCGGCCACTGGTGCAGCAGCTGCTGGTATGGTTGTGGTGCTAGTGACCAGGACATTGGTGGCATGATTGGTCTCCATGTGCTTGCGCAGGCTGGTCTCGTTCACGAAATTGATATGGCACATGGCACAAGTATTGTCCATGGCTGTGCTATGGTCACGCACCATATGCTGCTTCATGGCCCCAAAATGGGGGAAGATCTTGCGGCATGTCTTGCACTGGAAAGTCTGCTGTTTGCAGGTCTCAAAGTGGGTGTTGAACAGCCTCATGTCAGAGGTCTTGTAGTCGCACGAGGTGCACTTGTAGATCTTGGTGGCCTTCCGCTGAACCTGTGTCTGTGTGCCCGGGGTGCTGCTCAGCGGCGTGATGGGTGCCAGCTTTGGCTGACCTGGAGGAAGGAGGAGGATAATGAGCATTATATAAGGTTAACACTGAAACTACCGATTCAAGGAATAGCGTACCTGGCGTTCCCTGGACAATCTTGCGCGGTCGTAACTGATCCCCGCCAGAACTCTCTTCCAGCGAACGGGTGGCACCGCCAGCTGCCAGCTTTTGCATCTTCAGAGGCGGACTGGACTCCCCACCGGCAGCATCATCGTTGATTGCATACTTTTTATTCAGCAAACTAATCAAATTGGTCTTCACACGCTCCACGTCGTTCTCCAAGCGGTCGTAGTAGTTCACCAGGTTTGTGCATCGCGAGCAGACGAAGTCCTCGCCGCAGACAATCACCAAGAAGCCCTCGCCGACGAGCTGAGCCAATTTATTGGGAAACTTGGTGGCCGTGTGAGTGGTACACATCTCGGCGAGGGCCGTCTGGGCATCGCATCGTTCGTCGCAAATGTAGCACCGCGTGGACTGGCCACCCGCATCAACATCGCTTGCAGCTTGCTGGGTTGCAGTTGTGCCCACAGCACTGTTGCCGCCACCGCTGGATGCAACGGCCACGCCTCCACCGCCTGAGCCTACGAGGCGCGTTGTCTTCAGAATGCGCGGTTGGCTGGGGCCAGTTACGGTGACGGCTCCGCTGTTTAGCAAATTGTTAAATTTGCGATAGGTGACCGGATTCAGTTGATTGTTCATTGTGTGGGACACAATTGTCTGCCGTGGCCGTATTGGAGTCTTTAAAATTTGAGCGCAACACGCGCAACTGCAAGCCGCTTCTTTTTTACTATTCGGCGATTACGACGAACGGCGATATTCAGCACTGCGCTTATGTGTCTGTCTTGTCGATACTCAAAAAAATTTACTGCTTGTTTTTATTTTTTCTGTAGCCACAATACAATTGTGCACCAGGAACAACAAATTTTGTTGGATTAAATTCTTGTTCTCACTGCCGCGGCGTCACTTTGACTGTACTAAAGACTCGGTGCTGTATTTTTTAGGGTTAAAAATGCGTATGTTTTCTTCAGCACTGCTCGCTGACTAGCTAGTTGTCTCGCTCTCAAGCAGGCACGCTGCCCTGGCGGTGGGTAGCTGTGCACTATTGTTATCTCGCTTATGTTATACGGAAATGGCGGCTGCCTAGGCGGTCAGCCACGTTCAGACAAAGAAAAAGTATGACAGCGTTGCAGTTCGGTATTAATTCTATATCTTACTATAGCAGAAATAGGTAAAAAAAAAATATTCGGTATTACTTTTTCCAAAAGTAATCAAATATTCCTAGTCAAGAGTAGATTTATGTGCATTTGCGGTATTTTTCTGAGACGTGTCGTGTACGTCATGCAACAACGAGCCTTAGTAGTTCTCAGACCACTCGCAAGGGGTCGCCTTTGCGCGGTTCTTTTAAACATTCGAATATCTGCGGAAGACCTAATTTAAACACTTGAGCAGTGAGGCAAGCATCGCATTCCGCTCAGGCAACAACAACCATATAAGCAGCGATAGCGAAGGTACTACATCACTAATGGGCTAAAACGGAATACCGATAAGATATTTCGCTATGCCATGGCTGTTTTTAGCCTTTCGATTTAGCTGAATTCGTGTTGAACTTGTTCCATACAGCCGAGCGCAAATGCTTGCTCATATTTGGGGGTGATGGTGCGGGCAGAGAAGACAGTCGCTTATCAGTAGCACCGATAATTTTTTATTTACCATCCGAACAAGCCAAACGCCGAACAAAAGTAAAGGTTGATATGTATTTTGTATTTGAACGGACTCCGCTTTTCAGTCGGCGAACGAAACGAAAAGCGAACGGATATCAGCGAAAAAATCGAACCGAAATAAAAGCCTTGCCTTGCCTTACCGGATACTTTACTGGCCCATTGGAATTCAAATACCATACCATTGTTGCTTGTAATCAAAGCGAGCACTATCGCACTATTTGCGAATTGCAAAAGCGGCGCAAAATTAATTGGCTTGGCGCATGTTACGGGCCATTCAGTTGTCCAACGATCGTCGCCGCGAATCACATACAAAAGCGCACTCAACCCGATCCGAATCGAGCTCGGGGGCGTGAGAATCGAACAACAGTGTCTACAACAGTGTCTACAGAATGTATCCACCAGCGCCCAGCATCAAGAATTTTCCCTCCCTCAAGACGGCCGTCGTATGGGCCAGTGTTCTCGGAGTGGTATGTAATCAATGTGTATTGCTATAGTTGCTGTCATAAATATGTTGCAAGAGTGGGGTATTGTATGTGGTGTATGCGGCGACACCATTCACATTGATAAGCCCATAGACCGGAGATATTGAATACGACATTGGAGTACAAGCGAACCACTAACTGAAATTAGCTTCCCTGGTATCGCGCTCTCCACTCTCCACTCTACACACTCTCAGGGCACTCCACCTGATCAGTTTTGCTAATCATGATATAATCAGAATTGACTCATACAATGGGAACGATCCACAATCCACAGATAACCGTTAACCGTTAACAGTACCCCTTTGACGTGCGTAAACAAACAAACTAGAGGGTTCTGTGTCATATCGACCCATCTGCTTGGCAGTGTCTATAGCCATCTCTCTCCTTTTCATGTCTTTTGTGCAGGTGCAGTCCATTATCTGGATAGGATTGACCATCACAGCAATATGCGCCTACAACTGTGTCCTCTATATAACCGATGATTTCAGCTTTGGCACCATGATCAAGACGGTATTCTTCGATTTGTACTTCAAGGGGAGCTGTAAAATGAGTACCGCCGACTATCAGAACTACGATTATGGCATTCTGAAGACGGTCGAAACCGTATTCGATCCTTCGCAGGTATTAATTTGGGACTGCTTCTACCTGGGCCTTTCCGTCTGCTGGCTCATCGTTTCGATTGTGCTGTTACTATGTGAGTATGCGTATGCGAACAAATGTAAGCGGAAATTTAATGCATATAGAAATGTTAGTATCACAGTATCACAGCGCCTATATGCTATGATTCACTCTATGAAGAAATCTAGGAATTTTATTTTATCAAGCAGCTAAATTTTAAGATATAAAAAATGAAAAGCACAGCTCTTTAACGATTAGATAATTTTCATTGATGATTGTTTCCCGCAAATATATACTATACCTCATGATGTACCTACTCATATGACTTTCAGGTGTACGCAAAGATAATGCCAAACTATCCCTGATCGCCATCGCACACTGGGCCTTCTTTGTGGCCGTCATCTGCTGCATGGATGTGGCCTCTGGCGTGATCTTTGGCATTGACTACGGCCGTTTCCAGGCGACAGCCCTGACCTACAATGCCAACACCATCAACGCAGAGCCCGTCCTGGCAATGGGATCCACCCTGATGGCCGGCGGTGTGGCGGCCATTTCGATGATGATCATATCCTTCAAGGGCTTCATTCTGTGGTTCATCAACGTTGGACTGCTCATCTACCTCTCGATGAGAGCCACGCGCATTGCCACCGATAAGGATAGTGTGGTAAGATTCCTAGGGGGAAATTTAAGGGGGAGATGACTTCATCGGACACTTATGCTGCCATTATCTATTCCGGCATTATACATTTTGGACAGCGTGTAAGCCCAAGAGAGCTATGGGCACGGTGTTATTTCGACAACGCAGAAAGAGAAATTCCTTCAGCAGCGAGTACGACACGGCTAAACATAGCTGTGGCCTATAGTGGTAACCACTGATAAGCCTTGAATACGGGCCGTCGCGTCTCGATAATGTTTTCAAGATTTTCGGACGACTTTCGTCGAAATTGATTGTAAACCAAAGTATAAATAGGTTCAATATACGATACGGGGGGGTTCCTTTTAGCTTCATATCTTAAAGTAATCTTTGATTTTCCTCTCCACAGGATACTTTGTTCAATCCCCGCAAGGATTCCAATGATATTCTGACTACCCGGTCCCCCATTCGTGCCTACGAAGAAGAAAAGTAAGTGGCGAAAATCTCCATTAATTTGGCTACCCTGTTATGCTCGACCTTTTGTCCACCCACAGAGTAGAATTTGAGTCCTACAACAATGCAGCTTACATGCCGGATAATCGATCATCGGCCGAAACCATTGAGGTGAACGAGCAGGCAATCGTTCGAGCGGCTCACATGTCGCTCGATTCCACTCTTATGGATCGCCGGTTCCGCGACATCAATGCCTTCCAACAGTACCCGGCTCCGAATCCGCAGGACAGCCGTCCTCTGCGACAGACTTCGCAAATGCCCAGGCAGGAGACAGTGGTTGTGGCCACTTCCGGCTTCCCCATGCCGGACTACACCCCTCAGCCGAGTCCGAGTGGCATTCTGCGTCATCCCCAGTATTAGGTGGAGCGAGTGACGCCAACACCAAGAAACCAAAGTACCCAAAAGCTAACTTGCATAATATAATTCTCAAATAATACCATACCCCCCTAGTACGAGTAGTTCCCGCAAATGAAATGAAAGGAAATCCGCTAAAGTTTAGTTCAAATTTGTATCAGTATGTTTTGTGCATGTTATTTTTTTTTTATTTTTTATTTATTTGCCTCTTAATAACAATGTATGTAAGTGTGCAGCTGTAAATACATATATAATATACAATCAAGTGTTATATAGTTATGGCTGATTGCAAAGTCGGTGGAATTTAATTTGTTTATAATGCTTATTTCTGATAAGGCTTAGGTCGCCGATGTTCTGATTGAAGACGGCCCCCAGCAACGTTTTAATTGCGACGCGATCATCACGGAATTTCGAACTGACAGAAATAGACTTGAACAACAAGCATGCTAATTGTTATCTAATGATTACCTAAGAATAAATCATATTTCAAATAGTTTTATTTCAAAAGCGCGCCTAATACAGAGTTGATTTCGGCAGCTATCGATATCAGGTTCGACTCGTTTTGGCATTATTTAGAATTTTAACTATGTTTGTCGATTAACCCATTGTCGACCAGGTGGGAATTAAAATATTCCCACAAAAATAATGAATCTTGAAGAGTTTTAGCGCAGTTCAGGTGAAAGATATCGTGTTTTTTTTGTAATTAAAGAAGAAGATTATAATGGATCTACAAGAATAATTTACAAACAGTATTATTTTCCACGATTTAACTCAAGTTGATCGCCTGTTTCAATAGAGGGGTGTTAAGTGGGTTAAGTTCGTTTTTTCATCTTTCGGGTCAAAAAGTTCATTTAAAATTGTTCGATTCGGTGATAAGCCGGAAAAGATTCGACTTTCAACAGTAGAGCCAGGCGTAAAACGTAACTCGGGCTTGTGTGTTTTACATTTTACTCATTTGTCAGCGAAACACACCAGAGAACGGATCGGATCTCAACCAAACCGGCAGCCGACTTAGCAAACTTTTTTTTTTGACTCGATAAAATGGTTTTCATAACAAAATTCGCGCGGATTGGTGTCCAGGCGGCCCGCCAGCTGCGTGCCACGCCCCTGGCCACATCTCAGTGGCGTAGTTTCCACATAACCAGCATGCTGGACAAGGGTAAGGACTTTATGCAATAACAAATACAGTTGGCGAGTCACTGTGCAGATACAACTGGTAATGTGACATGTGCGCTTTGCATCCCACAGAACGCCGCTACACAGACAAGCACGAGTGGGTTGAGCTACTGGAGGCCAACAAGGCCATCGTCGGCATTTCCAGCTATGCCCAGGAGGCATTGGGCGACGTGGTCTTTGCCCAGCTGCCGGAGCCAGGCACAGATCTGAAGCAGGACGACGAATGCGGTGCCCTGGAGAGTGTGAAGGCTGCCAGCGAGGTGTATTCGCCCGTGAGCGGCAAGGTGACCGAGAAGAATGCCGAAGTAGAGGACACGCCGGCTCTTGTCAACAGCAGCTGTTATGACAAAGGTGGGGAATTAAATTTAGAGTATTCTGAGATCATTTAAACATCATATCCATCTTTTTCCTTATAGGCTGGCTCTTTAAGGTGGATCTGAAGAATCCCACTGAATACGAGAAACTTATGACTGAAGAACAATACAGCGCATTTGTAAAAAGCAGCGGCGAACACTAAACAAGAAACACTAGGCACAAAAACTGCCCCCAAAACTTCAGACTAGCCTAAAGACACAACGTTCACGCATTTGTTATCTCTCGCACACACCAAAAACTCACCCCGAAACTCATCCACACATCATGGGCCCACGTTGTTGTATCGCTTGAAACTTGTTACGAATAAGAATCGACATTAAAGCCAAAAATAATATTTAAAAAGGGCAATCGCCGTCTCTGGTATTGACCTGCGGCAGCCAATGTCTGCTCCCCCATGGAAACCTAGCGATAAGACTTAAGAGAAGGTTTCGGCAATCGCTCAGAGATAACGATTGAGTGAAACCCAGAGAGGAAGTGAGTCCAAGAGAGTCTAAATGTATCACTCGAAAAAGACGAAAAGATCAGCTCTGCGCGGCGTGGTATGCACAACGGAATCCGCCGCGTCGCGTGTAGAATGCGCTGTTGCCGAGACGACCGATGGCGCACGCCAATCGTCAGAGTTCAAGTGTCCCGCCATCACCTGATTAATGTGCAGCTAGGCTAGGAGCCGTGGCCGGGCACGGACAGCGCACACACCTACTTCTCTGGAAATTTACGCCGTGATTCCGATAAGGATCGACGATGATGGTGATGTGATGGTGTCTGTCAGACCATAGTGGGATGGATGCTGATAAGCGACCCATTCTGCTCTATCTGTTTGAACTTGAAAAACTTTTGCAAAGCTTTCCTCTCGCCAAAGCTCGAAGCGAATGCAAAAAGCTTCGTTGTGGCGCGACCAAGCAGTCATTCCGTTATTTAAACTCATTCCGTGCGGTGCGAGAAAGCGCGTGCTGCTCGAGAACCAGTCCGCAATAACAATAAACACACACAAAACACACAGACCACAGCTCCGATAGCTTCTGATGAGTAAAGGATAATCAAAGGAAGGACAATTGCAACGGCGAACAAAAACATCAAGGAAGCTAATAAATTCTGTCACAAAATAACACAAAACACAGACAAAATGCCAGCGGAAAAATCAATATACGATCCGAATCCGGCCATCAGCCAAAACGCTTACATATCCAGCTTTGAGGAGTACAAGAAGTTCTACCAGGAGTCCCTCGACAATCCTGCAGAGTTTTGGTCCCGTGTGGCCAAGCAGTTCCACTGGGAGACGCCCGCCGATCAGGAAAAGTTTCTGCAATACAACTTCAACATCTCCAAGGGACCCATTTACATTAAGTGGATGGAGGGTGCCTCGACCAATATCTGCTACAATCTCCTTGATCGCAATGTCCGCAACGGATTGGGCGACCAGATCGCCTACTATTGGTAAGTCCAAAGCTGTACTGTACTGTCCTTTCCCACTTTCCCATTCGGTTGCGTAGGTCGCATGAAAACAAAAGTTTCAGGGGACACGTTCTGAAAAGGACAACAGTATTGATTTTTCTCTTGTGTGGTTACGAAACTCTCGCCTCGTGACGTAGATGGGTACGTGAATATCTAGGTGATTTACTGCGCAGGCACCAAACAGACAGAACAGATGTTTCCAGCTCGCTCTTTTTGGTTTTTCCTGGAGGCCAAGGACACGGAATTACTGCCATTGATTTTGGCAGGTAAAGGAGCTTTACTATTCTGAGTATTTCTGTTTTGATTGCTCTCAATTGTAATTGGTTTGCTAAATGTTTTGCATGCCAAATGTGACATCGACACAAATTAGTTTTAATTAAATCAATTTTGGATGCTTCACCGAAACTACCACCCGTACAAAACTACCTTTGGAGCGCAGCACTTTGGGTCAATGTCAGGGTCGTTTCTCAATACGATACGTCCCTGACTTGCTTGATCTCCGATTCAATACTACGGTGCGACCTGCCTAAGACAGCTTTTGTGTTTATTATATTTGACTGTATATTTGTTTTCTTTGCCACACACGCCTTGCAAATACTCGACGAAAAGCAAACATACAATAGCAAATATTATATAGATATTCTTCCCATACTAGAACGAACCCCAGTTTGAAGTGCGAATCTATTTTTAATCAAAATATTGTTTAGATGGCCCTTCCCTGATTAGGGTGGTAAAAGTGCAGCACGGAACATTGCCATCTTGAGGGGCATCTCACAACGCAATAGCCCCCGGAATGAGTACTTTGTTTTGGTTGATGCCTCAGAGATTTGGTGTTTTTTTTTTGTGCAGCCCAAAGTTCATCATCATCACCGCGAGCAGTTCGTCAGAAAAAAAACAATAAGTAATGTTTAACAAATTTTAATGCTAATGAGCTTATCTCGGGGGTTATCACCGACAGAGGGTTCAGACAGTGTAGAGGGCTCGTGCGCCCGAGGAAATGCAAATGAAAGTCAGGTAATTGAAAGCCAATAACAAGGTCATTAGTAGGTTCCTATCCCATCCCATAAGCCTGGAGTTTACGTACAAATATATACATATATATATATTATATATATATATGTAAGATCCAACTACTCATCACTATTGGGTTCTCTTTTAATTTCTTTCATATAAACTATTTAATTTCGTGGCACAATCAGAGCTCTGCCCGCGCTTCCCTTTTGATAAGATAAAATAGAATAAAACTGAAATAAAAGCTGGCGCGTAATGAGCAATAATTAGCGCTTTTCGAACGGAATGTCCCAGATAATTTTGTTGCAAACCAAAGCCAAAGCAAAACAAAACAACATCTTAAACTTTTTATTTGGCCCACATTTTTTATTGAAAGATAGGAACGGTTCCACACAATACATATGTAGGAATGGAGTGGTTCCAAAACTGATGTATACAAACGCTTTTCAATCGAAAAAAAACCAAAAAAAAAATTAAATACACGAAATCCTAACACGAGCGAAAGCTGGAGGGCGGCATTATGTAAGCGATTTGACAATGTGCGCAAATTGTTTATTCAAATTGATTTAAGCGCGTCTATCGTCGCGCTAAAATTGCGTTGAACGCTTTGCGGGTTTTGTGTGTCAGGTGGAGGGGTGTGTGGTATGTGGTGTCTGGGCAAAAGGTGGTGGAAATTGTGGGAAATACTTGTAGAATGCAGACAGACGCTTTGACATTAACAGACAGACAGCCAGTAGTTCATGTCAGCTAACTCCCAGTTTGAACAGCCCTAACAGTTTGAGTAGCACTGTGCTTGTGTGCTGCTGAAGAATCACGCGATCACATCGCCTGATTAGTCACAACCAATTAGAGAGCGATTTTACGCACACACAGGCAGAGTTGGACCAGCAGAAGAAACAGAGAAAGATAGAGGAGGGCATACAAGAACCTGGCATATACCTGTGGTTTTTTTCGGGAGAGAAAAAGAACGGTATAAATTCTGTGTGGGTACTTCTCTTCTTCTTTTTGTGTTATCATTTTTGCAGTTTTGCTGATTATGTAACGCTGGCGCTTATATGTTCATATGCTAATGAAACACTCCCAAAATGTAAAGGTAGCAGCAACATACGATCATTACTGTAAAACTGTAGGGCCGGCTAGACGTCGCGACGCTCCGATAGGGAATGACAGAGGAGGTAGAGAGAGGGAGAGGGAGAGGGAGAGAAACGAAAACATTCGATGCGATTTGTTCGACACGCGAATCAACAGCTGTTGCTGCTAAGATAAGTCTGTGCTGTAGTTGTAGTTTTTGCTTTTGTTTTTTTTCGCCATTATTAAAAAGAAAGGGAACTTGAACAGATCATGATCACATTATAATTTATAACCGATAAAAGATCAGCCTAGACTGCCGAGACTACCTTGCTTAGCAACTGAAGGACATGCGTTAGTGATACCAATCAAGAATATACTCTATAAGCAGCTTTATGTGGTCGGAAATACTTCCTTTTCTAGTGGTCGCAAACAGATGATTATCATCATAATACCCTCTACAAGGTTATAACAATAATCTGTACAAAGAAACGCTACCTCTTGTTCTAGTTCTATTTGTTGCCATTTCTTTTCTGAGAGTATAATTTTTGATTTCTGATAAGAGCAGTACCGCCACGCGTCTGTCTGTGATCAAGCGATAAACGAGACGAGGCGCACATGAGGTGTTTCCAAGGCGGCATGGAAAATTTCTTGTCTGCCGATGGGTCTGTGAGATTAGGGACTGGCCAGGCCGTTGAGTGGGTCGATTACGCCTCCAAATTGGAAATTAATACACTCGAATTGACTGGGATTGCGGTACGCGTCGCACCACTATTTCCTCCACTAAATAAAATTAGTCATAACAGTGGCACGAACATAAATAGTGATGTTTGATAAGCATTATAGGATGTCCGATCTCAATAGAAGAAGATTTTAAGGTTTACTTGGAAAGAGCTTTTGTACGAAAAACGTTATTTTCGATGTGTGTGTCGTTTATTTTGGACGCCTCTTACTAATTGACAATTACGAGTATATGTTGTATAAACAAGTATTTCGTTCAAGTGGAATAACATTTCATGAGTATTCGCCAACTCACAGCCCCACCTGACCAATCAAACCATCCATCCCTCCATCCCTCTACCACCCACATTACTGCAAAAAAAAAGAACGAACTTTGGTCGCCGCCGATTAGTCAGGGCATCCAAAATAACCCTGTGGAGACGTCACGATCTGTTCTGTGCTTTGTGGCTGAGCTGTGCTGCGCAGTGCTGCGCTGTGCTGTGTTCTTCCTGCTTTATTTTTGTCGCATATACAAAATTACTAACCGTTTTATAGACGGCTAATTCTTATCAGGTGACGGACACTACACAATGATTTATACGAGTGCTCCCTTCAGGCAATAAGTAAATAATGATTGCATTGTGTCTACACCTGTGGATTTTTCAGCTCAGACATCGTTTACAACTGTTTTTGTTGTTGTTGAACAAATCTCCCCCACGCCACGCCTTGACCTCCAAAAGTTCTAGTGTAATTCGCTTTCTCTATTAGAATTGTGTGGTGCCCATTGCGTGTTGTCCGTCAACAGATCGGATAGCGTTTATATCCGTTTTGGCCGCTGAAATCATACACGATCTAAACAGTCACGATTTCTGTATACCCGTTGAGGCTCTCCAACCTTTGAAAATCCAACATTTCATGTTACTTTCATTCGTTTAATTGTAACAATTATACTGTTTAGCACACTCACAGAAAATGTCTTATAAATTAGCCAAATTAGAGAGTTTTTAGATGCTCTGAACTTGTGATATATGGGAACCCCTTCGACCCCCTATAGTGATGGTATGTGTTTTTCTTATTATACGTATAGCTTACATGTATGTATATAGTAGGTACCAACTGTAAACACTTTTGTGCATCGCATCTGTTGTGGAATTCATTTTTCTGTTGCCAAGTTCCGAACAAAAAGCGAAAGGCAAGATCGTACTCAAAGTTTTTTTTTTTCCGTGTTCCGTTTTCCGTGTTTTTGAATTCCGTTGACGAATACATAAATATTCTGTGTCGCTTTCGTAAAAGAATTGAAATTATGATTTTAGAAAATCGAATTAAGTTTGCTCTGGCAATTAGGAAGCTTCAAATTACAGTAAGTGATCCAATTGAGGCGATGGGTGGGCGTAATTACGGGTAATTACGAGACACCCTGTACGATCCATTTATTGGGAACGTTGCCAGCGATCGCTGGATATGCATGATATGTTTCCTCATGGCTTTTCTGTTCTTGTTGTTGGTCTGTTTTGCAGGGAGGGCAACCACCCCGACGACTACTCGCGCGGGCTCACCTACCGCAAGCTGTTGGAGGAGGTCTGCCGCTTCGCGAACGTGCTGAAGGACCATGGCATTAGGAAGGGCGATCGCGTTTCCATCTACATGCCCATGATCTTGGAGCTGCCCATTGCCATGCTGGCCTGCGCCCGCATCGGGGCGGTGCATTCGATTGTGTTCGCGGGCTTCTCGCCGGACTCCCTGGCGGAGCGGATGTTCGACTGCAAGGCCAAGCTGCTGATCACGGCCGACGGGGCCTGGCGCGGGGAGAAGCCGCTGTATCTGAAGGCCCTTTGCGACACGGCGCTGGAGAAGGTCGAGGAGTTGGGCCACTCCGTGGAGAAGTGCATTGTGGTGTCGCACCTCAAGCGGGTGACGCCCTGCCAGGATAACCATGTGGAGGAGGAGATACCATGGACCGATGATCGCGACTACTGGTGGCACGAGGAGATGGAGGACAAGGAGCCGGCCTGCTATCCCGAGTGGATGGACGCCGAGGATCCGCTCTTTATGCTCTACACAAGCGGCTCCACCGGCAAGCCCAAGGGTGTTCTCCACACCACCGCCGGCTATCTGCTGTACGCAGCCACCACTTTCAAGATCGTCTTCGACTACAAGCCGGGCGATATCTACTGGTGCACTGCTGACGTGGGCTGGATCACCGGACACACCTACGTGGTGTACGGGCCCCTGGCCAACGGTGCCACTTCAGTTATTGTAAGTGTTTTGATTAGCCCAGCCATGTCATGTGACCCAGAAACTAACATATTGGTATTGGTATTGGGTATTCCAGTTCGAGGGCACTCCGTTCTTTCCCGGAAACGATCGATACTGGAGTGTCATTGACAAGTACAAGGTCACGCAGTTCTATACCGCCCCCACGGCCATCCGTGCTCTGATGAAGTTCGGCGAGGGACCGGTCCTCAAGCACAACTTAAGTGGTCTCAAGTGAGTTTCTAATTTGAATCCTTGGATCCCTGAATCTCTGTACTGAATCCTCGTTTCCTTTGCAGAGTTTTGGGCAGCGTTGGGGAGCCTATCAATCCGGAGGCCTGGCTCTGGTACTATCGCTACATTGGCAAGGAGCAGTGCTCCATTGTGGACACCTTCTGGCAGACGGAAACTGGCGGTCATGTCATCACACCTCTGCCAGGTGCCACGCCCATGAAGCCGGGATCAGCTGTAAGTAATATAACAAAATAATAATACCCTTAAGTAACCTTTATCCCATTCTTTCCATAGACGTTCCCATTCTTTGGTGTTAAGCCCATTCTGCTGGATGAGTGCGGCATTGAGATCAAAGGCGAGGGCGAGGGCTACTTGGTGTTCTCTCAGCCCTGGCCAGGCATGATGCGCACTCTGTACAACAATCACGAGCGCTTCGAGGACACCTACTTCTCGAAATTCCCTGGCTACTATTGCACTGGTGATGGTGAGTGCCAAAACTCTATTCCTTTGGTATTTATTCAATTAATTTCCTACCCAAAAGGTGCTCGTCGCGATTCTGATGATTATCTATGGATCACTGGCCGTGTCGATGACATGTTGAACGTGTCGGGACATCTCATGTCCACCGCTGAGGTGGAGTCCGTGCTCACCGAGCATCCACGCGTGGCCGAGTCCGCTGTAGTTTCGCGTCCGCATCCGGTGAAGGGCGAATGCCTTTACTGTTTCATCACGCCCAATGAGAACGAACCCTTCGATCAGAAGCTTATATCGGATCTGAAAAAGATGGTGCGCGAGCGCATTGGACCGTTTGCCCAGCCCGACGTTATCCAGAATGCCCCTGGCTTGCCCAAGACTCGCTCCGGCAAAATAATGCGCCGTGTGCTCCGCAAGATTGCCGTAAACGATCGCAACGTGGGCGACACTTCGACCCTGGCTGATGAGCAGATTGTGGAGCAGCTGTTTGCCAATCGTCCCGTGGAGGCCAAGTAGATGGCACAGATATCCCCCCACTCTACTAGGCTTTCTATGACTTGTCCTTCACTCTGCCATTGTCCTACGCTGACGCATTTGAAGCCCCGGGCCCTGGACCCTAGTCCAGTGCTTATACGTATCCCCATTACGTGTCCTGTAAATCTCGCCCTACTGATATACCTACCTATATATGTAGTGTATACTTAATGCTAAATGTTGGTCCCGTTCAGTTCCGGGTTTCGGCGTGGTTAACTCTTTCTAAATTCTACTTAGTTCTTAAGACGTGTGCGTTAGTAAGACGTTGGCAGGCGGAAACGGAATAGAGATCTTGCTGGATCCTCCTGCTTGTCGGATGCGATTTATGTATCTCTCTCTGTGTATTGCCATTGCCCAATCACCGTAGGTAAACATGCTCAGCACGCACACACACACACACACACACACACATTTTTTTTGCAGTTCTTTTTTTTTCTTTGTTGTAGTCGTAGCCTAAGTTCTTGCTAATTCGTTGTGATACAAATTTAATTATATATCTTTACACTTATGTATGTATGTTTAGTAGAATTGATATGATACAAAATATATACACGATTCCAGTTATAGCCACAAAAAACACCACCACCGATCACCACTTTTCAGTTGTATGCTCTTATACTTTGTAGCATGTATGTATCTTCCTTCGTTCGATCCTTCGTTCGATCCTCACACATTTTTCAGCCACGATGCAGCCCCACACGTAAGTCCGGAACTTGTCCCTGCGTCCCTGTTTCACCCCTTTAATAATATAAGATTGCGAACGATACATATCAGTGAGGCATATAAGCTTGATATCATTCCTACATAGAGTCTACTTACAATACTTACAATAGTTATAGCGAAACACTACTGGGATAATCTACGAGTATATTACTATATACATATGTATATGTATGTGTTATATGGTCTGAAGACTTACTGCAACGAAACATATCATTGACGTTACTGCTGCAAACCTATAAATATTATACTGATTATTATTGTTGTTAATTGAGATCTACATACCTGGAGGATAATGGATAATGGATGATGGATGATGAATGATGAATGAGAGCTATGGATGGGGCAGCTGCAGCTGTCCCCAGAACGGGTGTAAAAAGTTTGTTAGTTTTACAGAGTGTTGGCAAGGTCTACATATACATATACGAGTATATATTTATCGGGGTACATATATATGAATGTGTATATCTACGTATGTACGTGTATAATAAAGTTTATTGTTTCAATCTGTTTGGATCTGAATATACGAAAGATATATGCGGATAGATCATTTCATCATTTCAGTTTAGTTTGCTAGTGATTCGAAATTCGTAGATACTCGTATGTTCTACTATTGATATCTCATTGGCCTGGAATAAAACTTCCAGAATGAGCATTCCAGTCTAAACTTCCCAAAACAAACACGAACAAAATTTTCGGCTCTGCTTAGGCGTGCGACTTTTTGGTGGTAGTGGGGAAATAGTTATTGATCAGATCAGCAGGATGGCTGACCAAGACGAGAAGAAAAATGAGAGTAAAGAAACCCCACGGCCCACGAATGCAGCCACAGAATTTGGCCTGGAGGACCATATAGCCACACAGCAGGATCCGCGAGTGGCGGCTCTGAAAAAGGCTGACGAGACGCGGCGACAATCGACGCAGAGTGGCAGATCGGTCAGGCGTGCTACGTCTCAGCATAGAGCTCCAGTAACGCCCCCGCCTCAAGCTGTGTTTACCCCAATATCTGTATCTTCTACCGCTGAATCGGCGTCAATGTCTACGATTTCTCGATATGAATTGATGGAATCTCGGATGGAAGCACAGCCCCATTCTGATAAACAGCCCTACAATGCTGCCACGGATTTCGGCTTGGAGGACACTAGAGCCACAGCTCAGGATCCTAGGGTGGAGCGCATCATGAAATCCGAGCGAAAGCCAAAGGTAAGGCTATCTTTTTTATTGCCAAGAACTTTTCCCATAATGCCCACCGTAAAAACAGGCAACTAAGGAACGTGTATCGCAGTCACAGTCACGGCTGCAATTGCAGCCGGCATCACAGGTGGATGTACAGAAGCAACCACTGAAAGTGCAGCCGGCAGAAGCAACACAGAATGCGGAACCTTCACCCCCTTCACCCCCTTCACCCCCTTCCCCACCTTCCCCACCTTCCCCACCTTCACCACCTTCACCACCTTCACCACCTTCACCACCTTCACCACCCTCACCATTTTCAACACCTGCAACACCTTCACCACCTGCAACACCTTTGGAAACAAAAGAAGCTGCGATACCTCCAGCACAACCGAAGCCAGAAAATCCCAAGATATCTACACCACCTCCAAAGCCGGAGGACGTGCGAATGCCACCGCCCACAATTTATAGTAGTGCCTGTGTTACGGGTGCTTGTCCTCTGCCAGAAAGAGGACAGCCACGCAGTAAGAGGGTTTGCAGCCCGGCTTGCGGCCTGCCATGTCAGACTAACCCGATAGATGAATGGAAAGACCCGGACGATGAACCCGATAACAACAAGAGGGTTAACACCGACTATACCATCGATCCGTCGAAGGAGTTTACTCAGACAAGGACAAGCACTAAACCCATGGCAGATGAGAGTGATGTACCAGCGAGAAGGGAACCGCTAATCTATACAGCAGATAGTGAAGGAGCTAGTGAAACCGATTTAACAGGGCCAGCAACACCAAAACCGTATGAAAAAGATTCTTCAGAAAATAGTGGAAGTGATATGGCGTTGAAGGTGACACCCCCTCTGACTGAGCTCTTCAAGGTGGCCAGCAAACAGGTGAAGGCGGCGGGTGCCATGGCGCTGGAAGCAAACAAGGTTAGGCAGGAGTACACCACCAAAAAGCATGAGCACGATATCCTGACCCGCACCGATAACGAGGTGGAGGAGCAGTTCATACGAGAGATGAGCGCGCGGTATCCAAGCCACAAGTAAGTTCAGGTTTTCCACTACGTGCAAGAGGTAAACTGTATCCCTCTTCGTAGATTCATTGGTGAGGAGGCCATATCCAAGACAGAAACTGGCCAGGTGGAGCTCACAGATGAACCCACCTGGATCATCGACCCTATTGATGGTACGATGAACTACGTGCACCGCTTTCCCTACTACTGCATCTCAGTGGCTCTGGTAATCAATAAGCAGCCCGAGTTCGGTATCATTTACAATCCACCCATGAACGAAATGTACACGGCCCGTAGGGGAAAGGGCGCTTACCTGAATGACTCGCCCATCAGGACAAGCGGGCAGAAAAGTCTGCAGCATGCCCTGGTCCTACAGGAGTACAGCACGGGAATGAACGAAGATCGTAGCACGGTTGTCCTCAGCAATACTAAGCGCCTGCTCAAGAAGACCCATGCGTAAGTAGTCCAAGTCCAACCCACAAGGTCCAAGATCGAAGACCATTTCGAATCTCTTTGATTCCAGAATGCGTTCCATTGGCTCCTCGGCCATGGGCCTGGCCATGGTTGCCTCGGGAGTTGCCGATGCATTCTACTACTTTGGTCTGCACATCTGGGATATGGCAGCGGGCGTGATCCTGGTCCAGGAAGCCGGTGGAGTCGTTATCGATCCTGCCGGCGGTGAGCTGGACCTCATGTCCAGGCGCTGTCTAGCAGCCGCCTCCATGCCCTTGGCCAGAGAATTATCCGATCAGTTGGACCAAAGCTATCCCTCACCACGCGATGACCAGCCAATATCCAAAACCCCGATAGTCGAGACGAAAGATTTTATCGCACAAACTGACTTTACCGACTCATCCGATTCCCTACTCTGGGGTGTTGAGACGCCGACCCAAGCCAAACCACCAGGGACTGCTAACCAATAAGTCTAAGCCAATAAATGATTCAGTTATTAACTAAATATAAATAGAATAAACATTTAATTCAAACTCCATACGAAGATTTATTAAATTTTCGCTCTCAAATCGTACTTACGTGTATCATTTATTCCAATAGATTGCATTTAAATCCTTTTCGCTCATCCACTTTCAAACAATTTCTATTTGGCGCGCACCTAATGCTGCAGCAACAAGTTTTGCAATGCATTTTTGATGATTTTCATTGGCCAATTCTTATTTCCGAATTCCATGCACAGTGTTGCGGGCAACACTAATTTTCATACTAGGGAAAAGGATATTATAGAATTGCGGAAATGTTTGTCATCCCAGGCTCTAATTAATGACGTGACAACATTGCGACTGTTTTTGTTGTTGAACTTTTTTGTTTAAACCGTGTTTTAGTCAAAATACAATAAATGGGAGCACTTAAAAGTAACCAATCTTGTAGAAAATTTATTCATCAATGAGATAAAATTATGTGGGCAGAGCTAAAAGTTTTAGTTAGCCAGTATTATTCAACGGAATATCAAAATTGAGCAATTGGAACGATACTCTCTTACGTTTGACCATTTTCGCTAAAACCTTTTCTTACGCAAAATCCAAAAAAAGCATATGTTTAAAATAAACCAGTCAAGTAGAAAATAGGTTAATTAATCGGATAAAATTATGTGGGCATGGCTAAATGTTCTATCCAGCGAATAATATTCGACGGAACATCACAATTGAGCAATATGGTTTCCACTCCTCGACGGAGAACGATTAACCCTATTTAGACCAAAGGGGGTATTTTAAAATTCCACCGAAAATAATGACAGTTGTTTAATTTTAGCGCAGTTCAGATAAAAGATATCGTCGAAATTTTAGTTGTCGGGAAAGAGGAAGGAGGAATCTACAAGAAGAATTTACAATCGTTAATATTTTTCAACATTTTCCTAAAGTAGTTGAACTATTTAAATAGAGGGGGCTTAAGTGGACTATGTTCCTAATTAAGTTAAAACGAATTATCACGCCGAAAACAGCTCCATTCTGTTTCTACAACGCGAACGCGGCGAAACTCCACACAATGGGCGATAACGTGGATTTGGAGAAGTGCTTCGAGGTCATCAGCAACCTCTTGACAGAGGCTGGACGCGTAAGTGGTGGAAATTACACTTGAAACTTTCCAGCGATGGAATTTTCCCTTGCAGTTGATTGCCCGTAACAATGAGACGCGCCAAGAGTTTGTGTGCAAGAGTGGGGATATTGACTTGGTCACCCAGACGGACAAGGATGTGGAGAAGCTCCTAATGGATGGCGTCCGTCGGCACTTCCCCGACCACAAGTACACGCAAGCAGGAAGGGGCAGGTGAACGATATGGTAATGTTTGACTCTTTTGCAGGTTTATTGGCGAGGAGGAGAGCAGCACTGGAGCCGGTGTTAACAAGCTCACTGATGCGCCCACCTGGATCATCGATCCTGTGGATGGTACCATGAATTTCGTTCATGCTTTTCCCCATTCATGCATCTCGGTCGGTCTGAAGGTTAACAAGGACACGGAGATCGGCATGGTGTACAATCCCATACTGGAGCAGCGCTTCACAGCCCGTCGCGGCCATGGCGCCTTCTACAACGGACGTCGGATCCAAGTGAGTGGACAGCAGGAGCTGGGCAAGGCTCTGGTTACCAGCGAGTTCGGAACCACTCGCGACGAGGCCAAAATGGAGGTGGTTAACGAGAATTTCGCCAAGATGGCCAAGCATGTGCATGGGTAGGTTCTCATGGAACGTCATAATCCGGCTTTTCATTAAATTTTCCTTCGAATAGTTTGCGCGTCCTGGGCTCCGCTGCCCTCAACATGTGCATGGTGGCTCTGGGCGCCGCAGATGCTAATTACGAGTTTGGCACCCATGCCTGGGATGTGTGTGCCGGCGACTTGATAGTGCGCGAGGCGGGCGGCGTTGTTATTGATCCCGCTGGCGGAGAGTTTGACATTATGTCACGTCGTGTTCTGGCCGCCGCCTCGCCCAAGCTGGCCCAGGACATCTCGAAGGTGCTGACTCAGTTCCATCCCCAGCCTCGGGACGACTAGGCAATCTACATATAAATGGTGAATCTATTCCGTACTAACTAATATGCATTTGAATTATACCGACCGTGTACCTAAAAACTTAATGCGAAATTATTTACTCATGGAAAATTCCAAATAAAACTCATGTATAGAGTATTCTATATTATCAACATACATACATCGTATCGTATCGTATCGTCTGTTCTGAGTGGTGAGTGTCCTATTCTACAGCTGTTTATTAATTTATTCAAAGACGTTTGCTTGTTCGTTTGCTTTTCTGTAATTTTATTACAATCTGCGTATATGTATGTTTTTCATTCAAATTAGTTTTTGCAGTGTTCTTATCGTCTTTTGCTTATTTGTTGCTGTTATTTGTTAGCGGCTTAGTGTTATGAATATTGTTTTGTTTTTCCTATTTCTTAGTATGTTAGTAAAGCGAGCTTGCCTCATATCTTTATGGTGCTCATGCCCTGTACTCCAGACCACAATTGTAATAGGCTTTCAGGTTGAATTGGAGCGTTCTCTAGGATACAGGGCATAGCGTGGTCGAATGGTTTCCGACTCATTTATGGGTGTGTATACCTAAGCAATGCTTTTTTTTGGATATTGATATATTTTCAGTATTCATACGTATACATACATATGCATATCTGGCTTATATCTTTTTGTTTTGCACTGTATTTGATTTCGAGTAGAGCGATGAGCGAGAACTTGCGGTCCTTCGTAGGATGTCGGCGTTTGTTCTTTGTCAATTTTCAAATTTGATCAATTTTGTTTTCTTTATTTATGCGCTGTAGTTGCAGTTGTAGAGAGTTCGAGTATTATGGACTATCGTTAATACCATTTAAAATTTGACACATCATTGAAAAATGTAATCAAAGCTACAGTAGGTAAAAAATTGTATCTATATATTTATTATAGTATATACTCGTATGTGTATATGTATATCATATATGTATTTTATGTATGTATAAGTTAATTAGGTAATTTAAAAATCTGTTGTTCTTGTTCTGTTGTTGTTAATGCTACATTCACAAAGTTCCATTATGCGCACTGGTTTACAAAATTAACACAGAGATTTGTTGGGTTTAGGCTTGGGCTTGGGCTTGGGTTTGCTTTGAAATCATAATTATGGTCATGGGGTCGAAGCGGGAGGAGACTTAATAGAATCTGTGCTATCATATTAAGTGGTGTGTGTGTGTCTTCTAAGATATTGCAAGTCATAGTCTATATATATGTATGTATGTACGTATATATAGTATATTGATTTTCGATACTCTAATTCAATAAGCGAAAGGTACACATGGAGCATAAAATGGTCGCTACGCCCAGTCGAGGCCTTGAACGATCGCTCTGGATCGTAGCTTCCTCTACATTCAATATTTTCCTTTGTCACACTAATAAAATGTACAAAATTCTATATTGTTCTATATAAATTCAACAATCAATGCAGAGCTTTAGAGAAGGATCCATTTTTGATTTTTTGATTTTTACATACATATATTTGATATATGGATAGATTTTATGTAGGTATGTATATATTTAGTTTAGTTTTGTTTTGTTTTGTTCTGTTTCATTTCTGTCTGTTTTTGTTTTTTATTTGATTTCAATGTAAACGTAACACACAAATTTAGCACCAATCTATTCAAAAATTGATCAAACAATTTGATTGTTCCAAGTTATACAAACGAAGCCTTAAAGCACTTAAACTATTGGTTCTCTAACCGAAAGATCTTAATCGTAGGCATGTGAAAAGTTTTGATCTTAAGTGAATAACTGAACACTTTCAATGGAGGCTGTTGCCGGAGACGATCTATCCGAGATTGCGTCTGGAGAGATCATCGAGCAACTGATTGGGGCCGTTTTGGGGGATAAATAATAATCAAGTCGCAGCAAGTTAATGTTAGAAGTTAATTTAGATTTATTTACACGCAGATACAATAAACGCATCGGTCATCATAGGCATTGGTTTATCAGATTGCGATATCAAGTTATATATGTACTCGTATATTATATCGATTCAATCCTCAACTTATTCAAGCAAAAAAAAAAAAAAATGGGTCTTTATGCTTTCAGACTATTCTACGTCCGTATCTCTAGGTGTACATATACATACGTATATGGTATATCATATCCGATAACGTATCCGATTAATAGTAATTTAAGATTATTAAAAAAAAAACTTTTTATCGAACTTTAACGCTCGCTCTTCAGTCGAGTTCTGTATAGATAGATGCCTTGGGTTAGCTGGCCAATGGTGATTGTTGGATCCTCCAGTCAGTGCTTAGAGCGGGGTCTGGGATTGCTCGAGGAGGGTGCCGCTGGATGGGACAGGACAGGATGGGAATTGGATGATGTGATGTTCAGAGTGGAGCTTGATGATGGTTTAACAATGAAATAAATAATTTATGTTTGCGCATGGATATGTTCAGCGGGGAGTTCTAGTCCATCTTCGATCGTCTCAATCGCTGCGAACGCCTTTAACATTGCTAATATGCCTTTAAGCTTAGGTAACTACTCGTAATTCCAGTTAATCTTGGATGCTGCTTTCTCCCCTACCTCTTCGCATCGTCTCTCCTCTGTTAACGCTAAGTTCTTAAGCCTACAAGTTGTAGAATATTTGTTGCGGTTGCTTTGCACGGCCCTGGGCGTCTCGGGAATCTTCCTTCTGTGTGTCCCCCCCCTACAGCTCGTCGTCGGCCTTGGGTATATCGAAGATCTCCGCGAAGAGGGGCGGCAGTCGCAGCTTGGTCCAGTTCATCCGCAGCCAGTCTAGATGGGAGAAGTGCTTGGCCCCCAGCGAGCGCAGTTCGGGGATCTTAGCCTCCAGCGCGGGCATCAGCTGCAGCGCCTGCGGCGATCCGGCCCGGGAGCGCAAGATCTGAACCCGTAGCGCCTCGGCCACCAGCTCCCGAGCCCGGCCAATTACCTTCGGCTCACTGAGTCCGGTCCGGTCCGAGGCCAGCAGCACCATGGCCGAGAAGAGGCCGATCTCGGTGTCGCTCAGCCCGTAGGCATTCAGCGTATTGGCAAAGTTCAGCAAGGCATTGACAAAGTCGGTCTGAAAGAAGTGGCAACATTAGAGATACGCAATGCATGGGTGGTCAGGGGGATTTCCTTACATCATAGAGTATCTCCAGCTGCTGGCGTGTCAGATAGGCGCCATCGTCCAGCGTCAGAGTCGTGTCGTTGATGAGACGCGCCACATGGGTGAGCCACACCTCGAAGAAGCCCAGTTTGATCAGGATCAGCTGGTCATCTTGGGTGAAATCACAGAAGCCAGGTACGCGTTTCGCAAACTCCACAATCCGCTGGACGCCGGGCGTCACCCTGGCCGAGAATTGCTGCCAGAGCCAGATCTTCTGAAACTCCAGGCTCTCCGCTACTGTGGTGGCAATCTACAAAGAAGAAGGGGAGAATACATTAGGAGGAGGCCAAGGCTGACAAGAGAGGGCTTCAGTACTTACGCCATTCTGTGGCACCGTCACTGGACGTCGCATCAGTTCCCGCGTCAGCTCCTCCGTGTAGGAGCAGTTGAGGCGATGCGCCTGCGAGACGCACACGATCACATCGTAGACCGTCAGCTCGTTGGCCGTGCCGGCCATGCCGTCGTGGCACATGGTCACCTGATGGCCACCGACATCGGTGTGGGCACTCACACCCATGCCGTTGCCCACGCCCACCATTTGCTGGTGTCCGCCCACAACTACAACGCCCACGCCGCTACCCCCACTGGCATTGCTGCCGTTGTTGTTGTTATTGTTGTTGGTGGCACTATTGCAACCGCCCAGCTCCGATGGCGAGGAGGCAATCGAACACATTTGTGGCGTTTGTGGTGTACTCGGTGTCTTCACACGGACGCTGTTCACGTGCGGCGGCTGCTGCTGTAATATTTGTTGCTGTTGCTGTTGTTGTTGTTGTTGCTGTGGCTGCAGTTGACTTGTATGCAAACTGTTGACCGTGGAATCATCCACATTTAGAGGCGCACCGGCCAACAAAGGGCATCCAGATGTGGAGGTGGCTCCAGATCCTCCTGCAGTGGACCCTGCTCCGTTCAACTCACGGGATCGCTTGGGAACGCGACCATAACGTACAGCTATAAGAGAAAGGTAGTCGAGTGGTCAATGACGAGCATAAGTCATTTTAGCCGATAAATTATAGATTTTCTATAAGATTTTTCAAATTTTTGTCAGAAACAGCCCAAAACTATGCAACATTTTTTAACCTCGTGCTGTAATACGTGTAGAAACCATGTACGATTCATGTAGAATACATTTACAAATAATGTAGAAACACCAGTTGGGGGTGTGCCTGTCCCGTCAATCGGGAGAAGCATTTAGGGTGTCATTCTTTTTAGAATCTTTTTACAAATAATCCAGTAAAACTACAATTCTCTTAAGAAAACTTATAAATACAGCGTATACAATTTTTTTTTTTCGTCTAGATAGAGCATGAATATGATTACTTTTCTTTCGGTTTCTCTTTTCTGCAGATTAGTCACAAAACTATTTCCCATTTAAACATATAGTTTTCTCTACAAAATAGTCAATTAATATTAACATGATAGCACTTCTGGCATCCTATACAGATTTATATATAGGTATAGTATTTATTCAAATCCCCAGCAATGGAAAAAGAGAACTGGCACACGCATAAATCTTATAAATGCGTCACACACTGGTGGATACATATGTATCTTTGGCTTTGGCTTTGTAGCAAATTGCCAACATTGCTATGCTATCAACTAGAAAATTTCGGTGTCCTACAACTTGTTGAAATGGAAAGGCAAGCAGTCTTCTGTCGTGGGAAAATATTTCAATTTCAATATACATATGTGTTTCGCATTTTGAAGTGATGTTCATTAGCCTGAGGTTTTTTGGCCATTTGAATTTTCTTTTTGTAAATTGCACAACATGAAATTTCCTTTGTGCAACCAAATACTCGCGTCTGAGCATATTTTATTAATTAAAATCGCATTTGGCTGGCAGACAGTCAGACAGTCAGACAGACACACAGACAGACAGACAGACAGACAACGGGCAAAAGCAGACGCAGCTGCTCCAGTTGCTGGCTTTCAGCTGGCGCTGGCGCTGCGGCTGCGGCTGTTACTGTCTGTGGCTGTGGCTGGGCTCGGCGGACACGGGCACCACGCTCACTTTATCAGTGGGACATTGACCCACTGTGCTCAATATGAAAACGGAGGCAAGTGATTTTGTTGTTGCTGCTGCTGTTGCTGCTTCTTTTTTTCGCCTTATATGTGTTTTTCTGTGTGTATTTCTTCAGCTTTGTCTTGTTATTGTGGTCCGTTCGGTAGCCGGCGGCGTCCGTGGCGATGGTTTCCAAATGACGAAAGCCTGCCCCTGCCCCTCCGCTTCCCCTCCGCTGCCCCTCCGCTGCCCCTCCGCTGCCCCTCCGCTGCCCCTCCGCTGCCCCTCCGCTGCCCCTCCGCTGCCTCTCCGCTGTCCCTGCTCTGCTCTACAGTGGTGTGGGGTGGCCACTATGCGTCAGCATTCAAGACAAATAATATCGTAAAATAAAGCAGCTAAAGTGAAAGAAACTTCGCATGCATTGCGCATACGCAGCGTGGCCGTGGCCGTTGCCGGAAAAGTCTTGATCACGCAAAGCACTGGCCACAACATCATGCAAAGTGAAAGATGGCCATTAGCCGATGCTGGCCAACAGCACACTGACCCACATATTTCCCCACAAGAATGAAGGATCACATAGGTCGTTAGCGGACGGTAGCTGTATGTCTAGGCCAGAGTTCTCCCCTGACCACGCACCAACCTTGTCACAGTTACACTTTTGAGTTCTCATTGGGCCCCAGAGTCACGCTTTTCAACGCCCACCCACAAAAGCCATAAAGACTTGGCGTTTTGTTGGCGTTAATTGTCACAGCTCGTAAATTAATTATGGCATAATATAACTATGGCACAAACACACACCACTCCCAGTGGTGGCTGTGGGGTAGTGGCTGTCCAGCATTGGATTTGCATTATGGGGCAGACGTGGATGCCACCTTCAAATCGCAGTCAACGCTAATTGCTTGTGGCGGGCACTCGGCGTTCTTGCTCTGTTTCTTTTGAGGTGCTTTCAATTAGCGGCTCATTGCCCATCGCACCACACTCGTACTTACTTGTGCCCATTGATTTTGCAGATTTCAAAGGCGAATCTCTGGAGTCTGCCCTCGAAAAGTGCGAGCTTGAGGAGCGGTTCGAGTTGTGGAGAAGTGGAGCAGAGCAGAGCAGAGCAGCTCAATGGATCGATGGATGAGTGTGAATCCATAATCGAGAAGTATCTGTCATTGAGCGTACGAGTACGAGTGGACTGGGAGTACATTTCTGAGGGAGCCTCTTCGCTGTAAGAGAATTAACCCACATTACTCTTTTTCCACCCATAATCCCCCATCATTACTTATTCAATCTTTGTGGAGCCTGGCCAGCAGTAGCAGCTCCACATTCGCCTGTCACCTGTCACCACCCACAGAGTCTCACACAGCACACCCATCGCACGCCTTGGCACGATGGCACTTTGGTTCAGGTCAACATCATCCATTACACACGTTCCATGTCCGGACCAGGCCCATTCAGGGGAGCCAACATAAATAAGAGGAGCATTGCTGGCCTAAGCTGAAACTTTTTCCCATCGCTGCTGCTGCTGCTGTTGCTGCTGCCAGCTAAAAGCATCTTAAGTGATTTAGTGCAGCCAAATGACGAGCAGAGTGGCGGGGAACAGAGGCGGAAGAGGGCCAAGAGTGGGCCAAGAAAGAGAGAAAGATGGGGGTGGGGGGAGCAAACTCGTTTAGGCCATAGCCAGAACCATAGCCAGGGCATCCGCATACAAGTGCGGTTCAAGCCAAGCCAAGCTCCCACTTCTGGCCAGGGGGAAAAGGATTTGGGTCACCAAAATCTGTGGCAGCACCATCAGCAGCAGCAGCAGCAGCAGCAGCAGCAGCAGCAGCAGCAGCCGTAAAGTGGCCAAATGTTGCCCGCATTTAGCTTACTTTTCCACCCCCCCCATCGTCTCTCCCTCGGACTGGAGCAGCGGCCATTAGCATGCGAAGAGAGGGCCAACTGGCGGAGCGCTCCAGCAACACATACATACATACATCCAGCCATACATATGTACGATTATGTGGATGGATATATAATGTATAGTTGATATTTTTTTGGGCTTTAGCGTGCGCATGAATGGCCCTGCCCTGCCCTGTCCCCGACCCAGTGCTTCTGCTGTTGCCGCTTCTGCTGTTGGCGCTGCTGCTGCTGTTGCTGCTGCCTGACCTCGTTTGAGGTCGTTCGTTCACCTGTCGTCGCTGCCTGCACTTTATGCACTCTACATTTGCATGACTGCATGGGTGTATCAGTGTGTGTGTGTGTGTGTGTGTGTGTGTGTCTCTGTGAGAGCTGGAGAGTGTGTGTGTTTACCCAGTTACGAAATTGTCCAAAATGCTGCGGCTTACTGCCGGGTGAAAGTTTGTTGTTTGTTTGCCGCTCGCCGTTCGACGAAAAAAAAACAAAGAAAAAGAATTACTGAGTTGAAGAGACTTTCGTGGATACCCTAACAAAAGAGAGAATATGAGGGAAATACCCCTTTATCTGATCAGCAGCTCTTAAAATATATAAAATCTGCAATGGTGATTCTCTTCAGGCATCGAAATTCCCTTTAAAGTTTCTAGAAGTTCTTTTAACAGGATGGATCCTCGTTATATTTGAAATCTACATTTTGAGAGCTCCATCTGCAATCCCAAGGACTCCTGGAGTATGAGTATTCCAAAATTCAAAGAACTATGCAGAAACCGAAATATTCTGTAGATCTGTATGTATCTTGATAATCCACGAGCGAATCCGAATTTCCCGGAATTTCCATTAGCTCAAATCAAAAAGTGTATTGGGGTTTCGTTGTGTCGCAGACTAAATGGCTCTGGCCGCTTCTTTTGTTTGTTTTTTTCTGTTCCACATGCACCTGGGTGTGCCTGTGTGTGTATGTGTGTGAGTCGGAGTATCTGGAACAGCTAAAATTGTTAGTTGCGTGCTAAATTTGTTGCTTTATGCCGGCGGCAGCGGCAGTGGCAGCGGCAGTGGCAGCGGCAGCAGCAACAACAAGTCACACGCAGCAACCGCCCACGAGCTTGGGGCGAAAACCAGCAACAACTAAAACTAAAACTAACAACCAACAAAATTGTGTCATGCAATTTGCGTAAATTATCGCAATGCTGTTTGCTGCGGCTGCTTGGTGGTTGTTGAATGTTGAATGTTGCCAGTGCATGAGGACAATTGCAGTCTAATGACCGTTGAAATGAGAATTGTTCAGCTTCGATTTGCCGTGACACATATTTATTGGATTTGATTGGATTAGATTGAGTTGCAAAGGGGATTTACAGTGGATCAATCCTAATCCTGATTGATCGGACAGTTCCTGACATTAGCTGGGTAAGCACACACGAATTTTTCCCGGTCGAACCACATCCCCAGCTCGCAGAAACCCAGCATGGGGCAGCCCTCCACGCAGGTCCAGAATAGGCGACAGTGCCGGCCATGGGGGAGGATCTGGCCATGGAAGCTGCAGTCCACCTCCTTATTGGTACAGCCAGTGGGTTGAACTGGGTCTCCTGGATGTGTTGTATTTGTACAATTGCTGCGAGGACACTTTCCAGGCACACAGGCACTGAGACTGCTGTCGAAGATCTCCCCCTGGCTGCATTTTACCTTCTGTATGACGTCCATTCCGCAGTAGATGTACCCTGAACAATCATCGCAGTCGGGCAGCAGATCGCCCACCTGATGGTCCTTGCAAATGCAAAACGTATCCAAATTGACCCCATCCTTGTTGGAACATTTAGAGGGTTTTGCTGGGTGCATTGGATTCGTCGTACTTGTGCAATCGCTGCGAGGACACCTTCCAGGCACACAGGCATGGAGACTGCTGTCGAAGATCTCCCCCTGGCTGCATTTCAGTTTCTGTATGACGTCCAGTCCGCAGTAGATGAACCCTGAACAATCATCGCAGTCGGGCAGCAGATCGCCCACCTGATGGTCCCTGCAAATGCAAAAAGAATCCGAACCGCAAGGAGAATAGTCCGGGTTTTGGGCCTGGCCCTGTGCCGTGGAAATCAACAGGAGCAGGAGTCCCAAGTTTAGTCGAACTGCAAAGGATATTCCTTGTAAAGAATTCGACTGAAGGAGATGCCCATCCTGTCGATGCTTACCCAACTTCATGCTGTCTTTAATGCGGTTGAATCCGCACTGATTGGATGTGGGGAGAACCTACGACATTTTATATGTTAAGGTGTTATGCAACTGCCGCTTTGTTGCCACTTGTGGACACTGCAATTGACCCCACTTCTAATAGCTGTAAGCCATACTCGTATCGGACATTCACTTGCGATAATCATTCGACTTAAGTTTATGTTTGTTTTATAATATTCTGCAGCGATAGATATACGACGATATAAAGAGAGAGGAGAGAGAGAAAACCCAGTCCATAAAACAAACACCATAAGGGGGGCCGCATACCCGCATTCCAATCGCAGTCCAAAGAAATCCCCAACAAATGACCCACAGTCCGGACCAAAGAGGCAAGCGGAGCACGTGTTGGCGTACATTTTTGGGGCAGGGCAAACAGTCAGAATGAGAATCAGAATCAGAATCAGAATATGAATAAAAAATCGGGTGAGAAATCAAAGGCAAACACTCGTCGCATAGTATGCAAATTTCGTACTGACCTACTCCCATAAGAAAATCAAATGGATCCAAAACGAACCAAAAGCCAAGCAAAGCAAAGCAAACCAAAAAGAGGAGAAGAGAAGAAGGCATTAATATCCAAATTCCAAATTCGAATTGTGCAGAGAATTGTGAGAGATATAGAGATAAGCACAAATATTTATGCAAATCTCAAGAAGAGGGCGTCGATCTCAAGTCAATCAATCAGAATTTCGCCTTGCTTTGCTGGAGGGGGATCGACGGAGATAGATGGATAGATGGAAGTTCTATGGCTAATTGCGAGCAATTAGCATGTTCTCTGTGCGGCTGGGAGAAAGGCTTTCCCCAAAAGCCCAAAGCCCAAAGCCCGAAGTGTAAATGGGCAGCGACCCAACCGCACCCCACCCCACCCCGCTCCATTGCTGGAGTGTAAAAGCGTTAGAAATAGAAAATAGGTTTATTTTCTCTCTATTTTCTGTGTACATTGCCTCCCATCCATTCACATGCTCATCTAAGCTTCTGTCCCACCTTCTGCCCACTGCTCTACGCTTCCCCCTCCCCGCCACTGCTCAGTGCTCCCCCCCTCCTATGTGGAGTCTTCCCCCTTCTCCCAGAATCAAATGTATCTACGTATACATAATTCACTTAAGCGGGCTCAACGAAGCGAGATGAATGACCTCAATTTGAATAGTTGTCTCTCTCTGTCCGGTTGTCCGGCTGCCCGGCTGTCTCTCTGTCTCTCTGTTCATCTGTCCCGCTGTCCAGCTGTCTATCTTTCCGCTTATGTGTCCGCTCGTCTGTCTGTTTGTCTGTCTGTCTATCTGTCTGTCTGTCCGTCTGTCCGCCTGCCTATCTGTTTTCTTCCATGACTGACTTTTTGGGTGCCATTTAAATCAACAAAAGCCACCGCCTACTTTTTTTTGGACAATCTCTTTCGTAGTCTTTCACTTCTTTTGGAGGCCTCTTTTCTTCTGGCTTTTTTTTTATTTTTATTTTTGATTGCATTCTTGTAAAATTATTCAAATGCTCTACAATTTTCGGGGCCAGTTTTCTCTTATTAAACACGCAGCAGCAGCAGCGCAGCAGCAGCACAGTTCCAAAAGCAAAGCGGGAATTGAGGTTATAATTATAACTGCCTCTGCTGCTGCCTCGACTGCTGAAAGGAGTGGCTGTCTGCCCCATAACCATCACCATGATCATCATCACCATCGTCATCATCACCATCACCACCATCATCGTTGTCGTCGTAGTCGCAGTCGTTGTTGTTGCTGTTGCTGTTGGCATCGTTTTTCTTTTTTATCTATTTGACACAATTCTCTGGGCAAAGTTGAGTTTGCTGTTGCCTCCGTTACTGCCTCCTGCCTCCTGCCTCCACGACTCTGGCTCTGTTCTGTCAGAGATTTCTGTTTAGTGACACAGTTTATATTACAGGGAGTCGAGAAGCGTTCTCCCCTTTTATTTTGACTACCTAATTAGATAGAAACAAAAAACGGAAAAACGGAAAATCCAGTTGCCTTCTGGCGCTTTGGTGAGCGTGGTGTGGAAATTTTCAGAATTTTGTGTGGCAAGTTGCAGACAGTGGGTGGTTCTACTGATTGAGTGGTTAGATCAAAGACAGCTTGAGGTTTCAGGTCAAAAGCAAAGCCCGCTTAATGTCTAGAGATTTAGATGAATTGCCAGCGACAAGGCAGGGAGATTCATCAGATATCTGTAGAAAACAGGCAATAAACGTTTCAATTAAGCTGCAAATTAACGCAGATTATCTTCATCAGCAAACCACCGAAAAACATCAGTATTTATATGGATTTCAGATCGTTAAGCGTATCTTGAACCTGTTCCAAAAACCGCATTTACTTATTCAGTATTTCTGAATCAAAATCGAAATTGAAATGCGAATTGGGCATGCAAGAAACGTCATTAATTTACCGCCAACAACAGCAGCAAAAAAGAGGAAAAAGATAAAAACGATAATTAAATATTAAAAGCTGCCAAAAGCTCAGAATACTCGTACGAGCATGAAAACCGTTCAACAGCCGGAAGCGAAAACGGGTCCCGGGCCAGCGGTGCGTATGAGTAATGCCGAACCAAGCCACTCGAGTTCGGGATCTTATCAAATATTTGTACTAAAATGTGCGGCTAAATTAAACAGCAAAACAACGGCAGCCACAGCCGCAGCAGAAGCAACAAAAAAGGCAGACGCCCAAAACAAAAAAAAGTACGAAAAAATACGAAAAATAAAAGAAGCAAAATAGGTTTTCGATGCTCCAATTTGATAAGCGGCGAGCGAGCGCATTAGCAATTAGCGAATTAAATGCCAGCCCAGCGGCGAGCGCGCGTTTGTGCTATAAATGTTTCAATGAACTAAAAAAGCCTTCAGAAATACCCCTCATCCCACCATCCCACCATCCCACTATCCCACTCTCTCGCTCTCCATACGCCCATCTATCTATCCATCTATCTATCTGGCTGTAGGAGCCTTAATGAAAAAACAAACAATTAAATTAGCCAAGAGGCAAACGTCAGGCAGGGCAGGGCAGGGCAGGCAGGCAGGCAGGCAGGCCGAAGACGAAGGCGAAGACAAAAATGCGAATAGACAGAGGAAAACTAGAACGCCGCCACATTTGTGGGATGCCAAACCACATTACAGTGCTCGTAGATACAGTAGTCTGTCGAAGGGGCAGAGACAAGACGACGGCGGCATGACAGAGACAAGATACAGATACAAGCGGGAGATGAGATCAATGCTCGCAGGCAGTCGTCCAATCGATCGTTGGATCATTGGATCGTTGGACGGCATGGGGATGGGTGATCGATCGTTAGGGCAGGCAGGGCCTGTGATTGATTGAATTAATAATACAAATTAACAGCGCCAAGTAGGTAAGATCAATGATCGACCAGAGCCAAGTGGCACGGCATGCAGTGGGTGCTACGCTTTGAGCAGCAGAAGCTGCCCGACTGTCTGCAGCGGTCACAACACCAGCGATACGGATCACAAAAGTAGTGTGGGAGGATCTACTGTAATTGAGTTGAAAGAATGTTTGGTTTCTTGTGATCGACAGAACAGAAATGATCACTGATCAGTGGTTTTTGATGATGATCGCCCGACTAGATCTGCAGCTTTGCGTCACTGATACACTTTCGAGAAAATATGTATAGCTCCTCGCAGATGATGGCAAGTCATCAGCACAGTCAATTTGATCATCCCTTGTTATCCTCATACCAGCGTTCACATTCCCCCCCATCGAATCTCAACATAATCAGATCACTTAGTGGACCATCGATAGCGACCGTTTCCTGTCTGCTTTGCCCTGCTCTGCTCTCTGGCTCAACATAATAAGATCAACATCAGATCCGTCACCATATTGTCAATGAAAGTCAACAAGAGTCGTTGTCTTCATTATGAGGAGGTCTCTCTCACTCACACACACACACACAGCACACATTCGCACGATCATTGACCGGGGGGGACAGCGAGTTGCAAGCGCGTGAGTGATTTCTTTGCTCCTCTTCCTCTCTTGGTGCTGCTGCTGCTTCTGCTTCTGCTGTTGCAGGAGTTTTCAGACACCAGACCCCAGGGCACTGGCCAATGGCTACGCTACTGATCGCAACAGCAGCAGCAGTGGAAGAGCATCAGCAGCACCCTGCCCTGACAGTGCGTTGAACTATAAACGTCGTTGTCGTTGTCGCTGAGGAGGATGCTCGTTCTTCGTTTTTGTACTCTTAAAGAGGGTACTACGATTGTTAACAGAGGTTTGTGGCGTCAAGAAAGTAGAATCTGAGATCACATATACCTAATGTACTTATCCTTGCTCAAAATTCATTTTCTAGCCATGACAAGCTTCTTCTATGCCAAGCAGACCCTTAGTTCTAAAGATATTTTGGTGTAACTTCGCTCGGAGTACAGATCGGAACATATCGAATCAAGTGATATGTGTGGCTTCCATGGAAACAATTGGTCTGAAAGGGTATCAAAAGCTTCGGACTGTCAAGAATTCCCCTCCCTTCTTGTTGTCTTTAAAGATCTCTTATGTGGCTGTTGTTGTTGCTGCTGTTGCTGTTTTTGTGGCATTTCATTCTTGATTTTGCTTTTGTGGCGCGTTGTTTGGCAACGTCATCGTCATTATCATCAACATCGCAGCAGCATCAGCAGCAGCAGCAACAACAACAAACATCATTACGATGATTCCCAGCGTCATCATTATGCGAGAGTCTGGGGTTGAAGTTGTGAGTTTTTTTTGTTCTCATTTTGCAATATCATAATCAGCTACCCCCCGCTCTTCTGATCCCTCCCCCCACTCCTTATCATCCTCACGCTTTTTGCCTCTCCCAGCACTCATTTAGCAATTCGAATTTTGGATTCGGTGCAACGAACGCGAATTTTGTTGCTCTTTCTCTTTCTTTCTTATACAATTTGTATTTTTTCGGTGTTTGTGTTTTCTGACTCTGTTTTTGGGCTTCTTCTGTCCGCCGCACGTCTGTCTCCTTCCCCTGCACGATCTTCTTTGTGGATCAGCTGTGTGGAGTTCTGGAGGTCGATCCCTTTATGGGCTCTCTGCTTGCGGACTGCTATCAAAATGCACCGCTGGCGGGTCTTCACCCTTTGCAGTCGCCTTGCCGTCCGTCTGTCCGTTTTCTCCTCTGCCTTACGCCAGTCCATCTCCCTTTGCCCTGTTCTTTCTGTCTGTCTGTCTCTCCTCCCTCTACCCAGTGCTCTCTGGCCGTCCGTAAAGTGTCAATGCACTTGTTCTTGTTTCCACCACCAGCAGCAGCGGCAGCAGCAGCAGCAGCAGCAGCAACAGCAGCAGCAACAGCAGCGAATGTATGTGCGATTGTGTGTTGTTGGCGTAGTGCGTGTCGTCGTCGCCGTCGCCGTCGTCTTTACGTGCGTCGCCTCCTGCTGTTTGGGCATTGCCTCCCACCGCACTGTTCCTCTTTGCTCCTCTATGTTTTCCCTTGCTCCACTGGGCTCCCTCTGCTTCTCCTCTCTCACTCCCTCTGCTCCCCTATGCTTGGCTCTGCTCCACTCCCCTTCTCCTTCTCCTCTACCTCTTCTTTTCCTGCCATAGCACCCAGGTTGTTCAATCCTTTTTGCTTTCCGTTTTTCAAGCACTGTTCCCTCGCTGATGCGTCGCCCCGTCGTCGCACAGTGGGTCCTCTACCCGAAAAACAGTCATTAAATCAGAACAGTGCTACCAAATGCGTATGATGGATACAAATTTTAGATCTTCTGAAACTGATCTATAAAGATCATAATGAACTTCGATGTTTATCTGGGACAATTTATCACTGAACAGCCTGGTAGTTCAATATCTAAAGATGTTATAATTTTTCCCCAAAAATCCCCACTGTACGTCGCCTGCCTCGAGTGCCTTCCCAGTCTGCCCCTGTCTCTGTCCCTCTTCCACACTCCCCCCCCCACAGCCCTCTGGACGATGCTTCGGTCGTTGGACGTTCGCCCGTTCGTTCTCCGGCTCCCCCTTTGCCTCTCTCCGACGACTGGCTGCTGCTGCCTTTGCACTTTGGTGCATCCTTGTCTGGCGTTTGAACTTTTTTGTTGCTTTTGTGTGTGTATGTGTATGGGTATGGGTGTGTGTGCAATCTTTGTTCGGCAGACGTCTGGGGCTCTGGCCAGCACTTGGTGTGTGCCCGTGCTCCCTTTGTGTGTGTGTGTGTACTTTCCGTGTGTGTGCATTGGCATTTGACTCCATTTAAAGTTTGTTTCGCTTTATTTTGCAAATAAAATTAACTCCAGAAGGGGGGAGGGATGGAAGCTGATGGGGGAAGTGAAGTGCAAGTGAAAATTGTTAAAGATGGAGTCAGTCCCGTGCCTCCTACTGATGGTGCCCCTCCAGCCACTTGAGGCATCCGCTAATGAGACAGAGACAGAGCCAGGTTACGCATAAATATGAAATGGTGCACACACATTAGCTAAAGTGCAGGGTGGGGTCTGTCTTAGAACCTCCTTTACCACCAAGAGGTTTCTGTGTGAAGGAGCCAGCTGTGTGGGTTGTGCCCCATGCTGTAGAGTGCTTTAAATGGTCACAGGAGTGCCACAAAGAAGAGATTTGCATTATAATGGAGAAAGAGGAGATGCGATTTTGCAGAAAGCTGTTCTAGTTCCATACATTCGGAGAATTTCATGAACATTTAAATCAAAATTTGAATCTTCTTCCACTTAAGTCCATATACATAAAATAGATACATATTTGCATCCGCTTCCATTCAAAATCTTTTCTAAAAAATCAAGCAACAACTTTTTGGACACTGCCGCACGAAGAAGACATTTCCCAGCGACCCCGATCCGCCTGCGCTTAACGCTTTTAACCCACTTTAAACATGTCTGTCTGCTTTTGGGGCACAGCCGAGTGGCAGTCGACAGTCGACAGTCGAGCGTCAGTCATTAGCCAGACAACGGCCACAAAAACCTCTATCTTCATCTCTTTCTCTATCGCATGTCTCATCAGCAGTCAGTGGAAGCGGACACAACGGACTGCTGTCTCAGCCTCAGCCTCAGCCTGAGCCCCAGCCTCTGTTTCTGTTTCTGCCACAACCTCTGCCCCTGCCTCTACCTGTGCCGCTGTCTCTGTCTCAGCTGAAAGCCATCAACAGCATTTAATAGGCTCATCAACACACAGAGCCCCGTCTTGGTAACTCCACCCCAGAGAGAATCCGCACTCTGCCTCTCACACTGCTGCCTCACCAACAGAAACCACCTGTGCAACATTTTAATACATTTTGTAATAAAAACAGACGTCATTAAAGAGGAGACTCCCCAAGTAACTGGCAAGATACGCTACGCTTCTCTGGCTCATGCTCCTCCACCCCTCAGCACCCCGCAGCACACCTTGCCACACCCACTCCCACCGAAACAGTTACTGTCGACGCCCCTGTCCATTCAGCGTTTGGTTCTGTTCTGTTTAGCGCTTTGAATGGAACACCCGAAGCCCGAAGCCCGAGCCGGAGCCGGAGCCAGAGCCCGAGCCGTCTCCATTTGTGGCAGGCCACATCCAGCCGTCAGTCATTCAACATTTTGTGCACTTATTAAACAGATATTTTGCGTGCTGCCTGGTTTCTTCATCCTCATCAACATCATCACCATTCTGCGGTGGTTCTGCTCGCCTGCACCTTCCCTCATTTTGTGGCTGCGACTGTGAGGTGAGGGTGGTGTGTGATGGCGTTGCGTTGCGTGGCGTGGCGTGTCGTGGCCAGGTTGCAAGTTCCCTCAATGTCTGGCCTGGCACTTGGTGTTCTCTCCATTTAGAGGTCACTTCTTTGGTGCTGTGCTGCACTTCCACTTTGTACTCGGATCTCCGAGTGTGTATCAGTTTCTGTCCAAGTACTTGTATCTTTGTATCTGTGCATCTGTGTATCGTATCTTGGCCTGCCAATGCAGCCAGGCGTATCATTCTGTGGCGGCTGCCATTCCAAATCAAAACTAAAACAGTTTGCGGTATATTCTTGGCACAAAACTGTCAATTACGATGAGGGCTAACCAAACACACACACACACACACACCACACACAGTCCCCGCATATATAACAAATGGTTTTGAAAGTTCTCCATTCTCGATTCTCGATTCTGTTTCGCCTTCGATTCCATAGCTGAAATACCCTAAAACTCTCTGGGGATCATCTATGTATGTTTGTATGTTTGTATGTATGTACGTAAGTGGTGTATATAAGATATTTGCCAAATTGTTGACACATCAAATCCGAATCGTTCATCCATATAAGTTCATTAATGTCATCGGACAATAGCGACCCCGCCCATCAGCTCTCCAACTTATTTGCTAATGACAGCACACACACACACACACACAAAAAAAGACCCAAGAGAAACGACACAAAATAAAATAATAATGAATAAATAACAAGAAACACACACACACTCATGTGTAGAGTGAGATACAAATGTATCTGTGGCCATACAATGGCCACTCATTCGTGGCGCAAAATACGAAGCAAATATGTGGGTCAATTTTGTAATAAACTAGACAAAAACAGCAACAACAACAACAACAACGACAAGAACTTGAACTGTTGCTGGGTCCAGGAATGGGAAAGGCTAATGGGAATGCTCACATGCGAAACGCAAAGCTCCCACGGGAGGAATCCTATAATAAGGGAACCCGAAACGGCAGAGGAATTGTTAGAAACAAAGTTTAATCTAGCAAAGGATACCTTCTGGGGCAACAGCTTGTGGTATTCATCCGTAACTATTGCTATATTATATAGGTTTATGATCTTGGCGATGACAAAGAATATTCTGCCAGTAGTAAAAGTTGGAGTTTCATACCAAAATCTGAGGGAATGGATTGCATAGCAACATAGCAACTGTGTGGTGAGTGGCAAGTATCTGAGCAGAACACAACTATGATGAGAAACCAGAGCCAGTCAGAGCCAGAATCGCAATGGAAATGGGAATCGGGAATTAGAGCTGACATCAAAGTCAGAGACCCGAGTAAACTGATTTTAGCCGATTTCTGGCGGCACTTGGGTTCTACTTGGCTTTTATCTTCCTGCAGCATCTCGCGCTCCCCTCTGTCTATCTGCGACCCAGAGAGTTCTGTGGCAGAGTCAATTACCCTGAGCTCTCGGGTAATTGGCCCCACTGCTGCGGCCCGACGTCTTAACTGTTAATGGGCGCTTGACTTGGCTTAACGGTAACAGAAGCCAGCAGCATGGCAGCATGGCAGCGAGGCAGTGTGGCCGTGGGCCGTGTGGCAGCGTAGCAGAGCTGCTCCATGCCACATTTTGGTCAATGAGCTTCGGCCTCATCCGCGATGTATCTCATGGATACATATACATATTTTAGTGCTTGCCAGAGCTTGAGCTTCAGCGTCAGCTTGAGCTTCAGCTTGGGATGGTGATGGTGATGGAGCTTCGGCTTGTGCTAGTTTTGGATACCCCGGGTCTCGGCAGATGATTTCATGCTTTTCAGATTTAATTGTTATTCATTTGGCTGCCCCAATCGTCGTCCGTCGTCCGTCCCGTCGTCCGTCGTCCGTCTGTATGCTCGTCATTCGCTAGCATGCTACATGGCTCTCTTCTAGTTGTATTTGTTGTTTCGTTTTAGTTTCGTTTTTGGCTTTGGCCAAACCTTGAACCGCACGCGTTCGGTTTATTGGCCGCTTTTTTACTACAAATACCGTTCGTTCGCTTCGCTTCGCTTGGCTTGGCTTCTCGACTGACTTCTGATGATGATGACGACGATGATGATGATGATAAAGTTTATCATCATCATAGTCATCGCTTTAGTGTGGATTATTTGGCTGTATATACTATATACTCACTCATTCACGCTTGAGTTTGAGTGTGTGCGTGTGTGTGTGTATCCACCTGATGGGCGGAGGTGTGGGTGCTCCCCGCCATTAGCTGTTATCCCTGTCATGTCAGGGTGTTATCCCTGTTCCTACTTAACCCAGTTTGCTTTTTGCTCTTCGTTGGTGTCGTTTTTTTTGCTTTTTTGTTTTTCTTATTGCACATAATTTATTTATTGGTGTTTGTGAAATTTGCTTTTGGGCCTGGCCTTTTTTGGGTACCCTGGCATGCCGAACGGGAGTATTCGGAATGGCATCAACGCTATGCTGCCCAAGGGTTCGTTTAATCAAATTTTTCAATGAGATATCCGCAATGTTTTTGAGGCATACTCCCCAGACCCCAACGGCCTTAGCCTGGACCTTTATAGGGCATCATTCTAGTCGATGCTTCGACCTCATCATCGTTTGATTCGCTTAGAGCAAAAAGCTGAAAACGCACAAGGACAACATTTAATGTTAATGAACTCGGCAAACAAGTGCACGAGTATGGGTGCGAGAGTATCTATCCATCTATCTATCTATCTATCTATCTATGCGCGTGTGTCTGTGTATCTATGTATCTATGTATGTTTGTGTATTGTTTATATAGTTGCGAATTTGTCAACTATTTTATGCGAGGCCCCGACCGACCTATATGTACGACTCGACTCGCACACATAATAGATACAAATGTATTCATAGTCGGTCGGTTCGGATTGAACGCCTATACCGACTCGACTTGAACTCTGCTTTGGGGCAGTGATTCTCGTCCAGGGTTTCGGTTGAAAGCTGCCGCACGAGCACCAGCACGAGCACGAGCACCAGCACCAGCTGAAACTCAAGAGCTCAAGTCACAAAATCAGCATCAGAAGCAAAAGCAGAAGCAGAAGCAGCTGCTAATAGGAGCATTAATAGGATTCTCCTCTATGTCTCTGGCTCTGTGCACCTGTTCAGGGGCATGGACTGGCGGCAGCTGGGTCTTGGAGCTTGAAGCTGGAGCTGGAGCTGCCAGCATTTTTATGTTTCCGGTTCTGATTAGAAAAAGAGAATGCCAAGAGCCAGAGGCAGGAATGCCAATGCAAATGCAGGCCCGGCCAGAACCAGAGCCACAGCCACAGCCACAGCTACAGCCAAAGACGGAGCCAAATCAATTGCCCTGAAGGTGCCTGCCCTGCCGCCGCCAAGGAGTCAAATCAAAACAGAAACACATACACACACACACACACACACACACACAGATACACACCCATACTCGCAGAACACACACAGAAATGAAAGCAGCAACCAGTTTCGCAAACGAAACCAGTTTTTTGGGGCCAGTTGTAAAGTTAATAAGCAAAGGAAAATGGAAATTTGCACACAAATAGGAAGTAAAACTGTGGCCCCACCACAAAGACAGGAAGTGTGATTCCGGGGCGCAAGTGAATGAACCTGATGGGGAGTACGCGTACGCGTACGCGTACGGGCGGCGGCACTCGATTACTCAGCGATTGTTAACTCGATTGCAATTGATATTAAGCATACGCCTTGTATGACCAGCACTCCCCCACTCCCACTCCCGCTCCCGCTCCCTGCCTTTCCGGAGAGATGGAGATTCCTGCTTCCCGGAAATGAACAAAAGAAATTCAGTGCAAAAATGTACCATTTACCATTCAATCGGCGGCTGCTCCTGGTGGAGGGGTTATCCAAAAATAGGCTTTTTCTCTCTCACTCTTTGTGCGCTCGTCTCCCTCTCGCTTTGAGTACCTTCTGGGACGTTGGCTTCTTATTAATCTTATTCTTATTCCAATTCCAATTCCAAAACTTCACTTGAGAAACGATTTGTACGCTTTTTTCTGCCGCTGTTGCTTTAATTTCACTGCTCTGCTTTTTTTTAAATATACTTTTTTTGTTTTATTTTTTAGCCTTTTTTGGGGAAGCTTTTTTGGGAAGAAGTGTTCTTCTTTGGAGGTTTTTTGAAATTCAAATCACACAATGCCCCGAAATCAATTTATGCAACGCAGAAGGGGAAAGGAGGGCGGGAGAGGGGCGCACGGACCGGCGGGAGAGTTTGTGTAGGTGTTGGGCTGTGGTGCGGTGCGGTGCGGAGGGTGCACGCGTCAATGGTTGAGTGTATATTGAATTTTTAACGCACTTTTGTTGTGTTTTTATTTTTTTGTATTTTTGCAGTTTTTTTGGTAAACAAAAAAAAAATTTACACAAAAAGAAGTGCCTGTGTTGCTGTTGCTCCCACTTTTGCTGCTGCTGCTGCTGCGAATTTTGTTTGTTTGTTGGCGTTGCCGTTGCCGTTGCGGTTGTTCGTCCCGTCCGTTTGGTGGAGCATTCGCGTGCCGCGCGCTGAGTCGCCGAGAGACAACTGAAAACGACAGCGAAACGAAGGCAACGAAACGTTGGTGCCCTGCTCCCAGTCGCTGCCTCTGCCGCTGCCTCAGTCGCAGCTGGCTGCTGGCTGCTGGCTGCTGGCGTCGACCGAGCAAAGCTTTTACAGCGGCAGCAGCAGCAGCAGTCGAAGAATACCAGAAGCAAAACAAAGAAGTGAAAAGAGCACAAGTGGGATAGAGAGAGAATGCAAGAGAGAGTTCGAAAAAGAGAGCGCGCACGCAAGCGGAGCGGTGAAAGAGAGAGAGAGAGAGAGAGAGAGCGAGAGCTTTTGCCGCTGCAGAACTTTCGAGTGCAGCAGGAAGCAGCGTTGCAGTTGGAAGCGTCGCCGTCGCTGCCGACGTCGACAGCGCACCAATTGAAATTGAGTAACAAGATTTGTTGCTGCCGCCGACAGTGACGCCGCTGTGTGTGTGTTGCATGCAACTGCTGCAATCTGGTTGATGCACAACGATGCAAAAAAGCTGCCTAACCGGTGTTAGATGCATTTGCATTTTGCTGCAGTTTGGCAACACACAACAAAAAATAAGGAAAAACTAGAGGAAAAATCAACCAACAAAATAGCGAAAATGTTGCCTCGCTGGCAGTTACATAAGCCTTGATTTAGATGATGGCTTAAATGTGCCTGTATGCGTGTCCATATCACATATACACACACACACACACACTACTCTGCCTGTGTGTGTGTGTGTGTTTGAGCTTTGCAATAAGGAAGTATCTTTTCGTGCCAGTCGCTCTGTCTTTGGGGCTTTGGCGGCTTGGTTTTTTCTCAGAGGAGATGGAAATGGAAATGGCAATGGAAATGGAGACAGGACGCATCGCTTGACAATTTCCTGCTTGAACACAGTTTCCACAGTTTTCGATGATTTTTCCCACACGAAAAACCAAATTGCATCCGCTAGATATTGGAAAATTGAGCTGAGAGCTGAAAGGAAAGTCCTACTCTGTCAGGGGTCCTACTCTGTCGTTATTAAGTGGTCTCCCACTTTGTTTAGTCTCTCATCACCTGATCCAGGGCTAAGGGGTAAAACTGAGTATCTTCCTCCGTCGAGTATTCCCAGTAGTTGTACCCCCAAATAATGGCTTTCCTTTTGGCTAGCCTAACCCTCAGTTTGGTGGGACCCTCTGTCTGTAAATAGTACTTCAACATTGTTTTCTACATTTACTAATTGGGGGTTTTAGCAGTGCTGCCAATCTGTGCTAAACATGGGCGCAAATGCTGTGCCCCAATCAGGGTGCAACTTGCTCTAATCGGGGGAGAGGGGGGAAAACCCGCTATGGGGGACGGTGAGAGGCGTCTAATTTACAGCACGCAACATGCAGCGCTCATCTCTGGACTGTGGCACCTCCCATTCCATTTCAATCCGTTGCACGAGTATGCCTCATGCAACACTCCCCACTGCCCTTATTCCCCCCAGCCCCCCTCAATTGCACGCGTCTCAAGTGCTGATTTCCTTTTGCAACCACCCCAGTGGACCACTGTGGGTTCCGATCCCTGTTCCATGCCCTTTTTGGCATGTCAGGCACGTTTTAACACGCTGCCAGTTTTGATTTAATTTAGTAACAGCTTAAAGATGTTCGGAGGGGAGGAGGGGGCATGCACACAGTAGTACGTGGAACAGGGAGCCACCATCGATCACGGTGCAGCAGCAGCAGCACCATCATCATCATCATCATCATTATCGGGGGCATCGTTTTGATAAAGTTGTGCATTGAGATCAGCCAGAGATCAGCCACAGATCAGCAGCTCAAGCAATTTAACATGCAACCTCAGATTGAGCCTCCGCTTGAGCTTCATCTTTCAACGTAGTCTTTTAGCTTCAACTTCAGCTGCAGCTTCAGCTCTTCATCTTCATCTTTCATCTTGCATCTTGCATCTTGCAACTTCATCTTCAATCTTTCAACTTCAGCTTGATTAAGCAGTTAAATCAAAAGCGCAGTTAGGGAAGTGCGGGAAAGGCACTTAGAGCGGGGCTGAAGGTGTTCCCAACAAGCCGTCAAAGTTGCCGCCGTCATCATGATCTCCATGATCATCATTATCATCGTTTGTGGCCACACTTGAGAGCGCAGCACTCTCCCAAGCGGAGCCCCTGGCCCCCTGCTGCATGTGGCAGGGAGGAAAAGGTCAACGCATTCTGCGAATCGTAAAGGGAAATGCCACACAAACGAGCAACACGAGCAACAGCCGCAACATCGAAGCGGCGTGTTAATTGAAGACAGACAGGGAACCAAAGCTGCTACGAAAGGTGGCAAGGGGAGGGGGAGGGGGGGGAGCTGCCACTACCACTGGCCACCAGTTAACCAAGTGGAGAGCAGCGAGCTCTGTTTGAAATACACAATGCTTCACTGATTACTGCGTTGCAGTTGCAGCTGTAGCTGTAGCTGCAGTGGCATTTGAAGTTGCTTCCTTATTTCTGCCTGGCATAACATGCAGCAGCAGCTCCCCATAGACTTTGATCACTTGCTGGTTTCGTGTTCGTTGCAAGCGTAATTAAAGTTTAAGGTTTTGGGTATGCAACATCCTCTCCTCCTATCAAATGACAATCCCCTTCTTCCGGGTGGCAGTTCGCCATCATTTTGAAGCTGCCACTCAACGACGCATGAAGTTGCAGCAGCCGAAGCAGCAGCAGCAGCAGCTTAATCAAGGCACTCCCAGCCCTCTGGTATCCCCCTCTACCCTCCCCTACCACTGATAATGCCATGTTGTTGACGTCGCTGTCGCTGGCCAGAATCGCGGAAGCGCCAAGAAAAATGCGTGCCGTCGTCGTTGTCGTCGTCGTTGTCGTTGTCGTCGTCGTCGTCGTTGCCGTTCTTGCTGCTTTGGGCATTGAACCCGCAGGCGGGTGCAATTGCCGATGCGCTGTCAACTATTGTGTATCTGTGTGTGTAGAGCTGTGTGTGTGAGAGTGCTTACGGGTAATGGCATCGCATCATAATCATTTATTTTTGCACTAGACAACAGCCATCACATCACAAAGTGCGCTGGCTAATTTTATAAACTTCTTTTCTTCTGCATCGTCTGTGATTTGTTGTTGTTGTTGTTGTTGTGTGTTGTGTTTTTTTTCTGCTTCACATTTTTTGCATATATATTTTTATGATATTTACTAAGAAATTCTTATGCGGCGCACGTCGAAGAGAGGCAACGGAATGGGGGGTGGCAGCTGTGATTGACATTTAGAAGTCAACGTTCGGTTCGGGTGGCTTTGTTGCTGCAGTTGCTGCCCCCGCTGCCCCCCGCTGCTTCTGCTGCTTGTGCTGCCATTGTCTTGGCCAATCGCCCCCCCCCCACCACACCACACGCTATACACCACATATTTCTTGCCAATTTGTTGATGGCTTTTGACATTAATTGTGTGTCCTAGGGCGGATCAGAGGGGTTCCATAATTGACGACAGTAATCGATGGAAATAGTATGTGCTATTGTGGGTAATCAGGAGACGTTCTAATTAAAATAATTGCTTTGGTTTTAATTCCCGAAAATCCTCTAAAAGAATCTACATTCTATATTCATTTATTGTAGGAACATTTCGGATAATTTGGTTATCATTGATTGTTGAATTGAGTGTAGTTTTCCTTTTCCCTCTAACAGCTTTTCAGAATATTCTTCGCAGTCATTTGAGTGTACATATAGTACCTACATTTAAGTACAATTCCCCCCAAATCCAGTGTCAAGGTTACTCATCCATCAAACAATGACAATTTTTGTGCAATATTTGGCAATTCGCTTACGTGTGTGCATGAGATGTGAGTAGAACGGAACACCACTCATTGCGGGCAAATAGAACCCGAAATTGCGAGTACGCGTACGCGTGGAAAGTTACCCAACAAATGCCAGTGACTCACAGGAGTGTACATATGTAAATTTCCCTTTGGGCAAAGTTGCAAGTGATGCAGAAATGTGCAAATTGCACGACAAACTGTGAATGAGATGCCGAGATTTTGTGCAAGGGTCACGAAGTTCCTTGAGCTCTGGGAGATGAACTTTCGGGGATTTGTTTTGCACTGTGTTTGTACTTGCCACAATTCTGTGCCTAGCAGCCACCTCGTCGGCCAGCAGTGAAGTGACAAATGATTTATCTTTGGGCATGTGTGCTTGTATCCATGCGACAAGGTGTTAATTAAACTATAAATAGAGAGACAACTGTGGCCACAATCGGGTGCAACATCTAGGCGGCGCGGACAAACGCGGACAAGCGCGGACAAGCGCGGACAAACGCGGCTCGTTGTAATTGGAGGACAGATTGCCACCGATGTTGCGGCGGGCACGCATGCGTAACACGGCGGCAACACAGAACAATGAACCGCAACAAAGCCTGTTGCATAAATTAACAATCGCAATTAGTCAGAGGGAACATGTTGCAACGCCAGGGGCCACAGCACCACAGCACCACAGCACCACAGCACCAAGACTGGAATTGAGTCATCTTCTGATGCATTCATTCACCTGCAACAGGTGCGTGCTGCTGCTGCTGCTGCTGCTGCTTCTGTCCGCTTTTGTTCTCGAGATTAAATTGTTTAACGATCGTTTCAGCGAAATGTTTACTCAACTTTTCTCGGTTTATGCATCGAGCAGAAATTGTGAATAAATTTGAGCTGCCAAAATGTTTATAAATCGAGGTGAGCGAAGCGGCCATAACAGCAACTTAAATGCATAATTAAAAAATTAAATGATATTTCAGCGGCAACAAATTTGTTGACCATATTTTATTTATATATTTCGTACGGGTGTTTATGGCGTTTGTGTTGGTGTTTGTGTTTGTTGTTGGGCGCCGCATTTTGTTGCGCGAAAAAACACATCAACTTTGCGAGCATTGGACTCTGTTCTGGAGGCAGCCGGGCAGACTGGCAGGGGAAGACACCATACGGGGGGCTGAGCAGGGGAGCGGAAGCAGCGACACGACATCGAACGACAACTGAAAGTGAAAGGCCCTTGGGGGGAAATTCAAAGGAAGCGGAAAGCAAGTGCCTGGGGACCTGCAAAGGTTTGCTGAACTCTATATAAATACTCGTAAACGGTTGAATGCCATCGAATTATGTAACTGTAGAGAGGAGCTGAAGATACTCCGGTACTCCGATACCGATGAAGAAAAACATTTTATTAAGCTCTGTTGTAGATACTGTGGAAGCCCAGCCCGAGCCATTCCCAGCATTTATGCCCTTTTGATAGACCATAATCGAATCGAAGCTCTGCCAAAGACTGCCCAGAATGTTGTTTCCTCCTCGTTCTCAGTCATATTTCTATTGCCAAATAATAAAATCTTGGCCGAAACAATGGCCAAATAAAGCTGTGACTGTGACTGAGGCTGGGGCTGCACTTTAATGTAACCAGCGAAACAACAAGACAAAAGACAATTGTCAGAAGGCACGGCACACGAAAATCAGAACAGAGCGAGCGGCAACAATGGGCCAAAAGCGAATTCAAAGCGATTCAAGCCACCAGAACGAACCACGAACGGCCACAAGGGGGTCTCTGGCTCTGGCTTTGGCTCTGGCTCTGGCCGAATGGTGGATTTGGATTGGCCCGGCCCGGCCCGGCCTGGTCTGGCAGTCTGACCCAGTTTACGCCACAATTATAAGCCAGTCTTGCTCTTTGTCTTTGTTCTTGTCACTGCGCAGGCGCAGCAGCGGCAACGGCAACGGCAACAGCAACAGCAACAGCTACAACTGCCACAAGAGCAACAGTTTAATTTTGCACTCGATTTTTGGGCGTCTAGAAGAGTCGTGGCAACGAAACGAAACGAAACGAATCTCTGGCGCTGACATTTGATAGTTGGCTTTCAAATTGACTACAATTGAGTCGAGAGCAGCCAACGAACGCTGTTTGATTCTGTGTTACCGTGTCGCCTTGGCGTTGCTCTAACTGAATGTTTGCTGTCTGTTGCTGATGTTGCCCCCAAGCAGCAACAGCAACGGCAACAGCAACAGCTCTGTGCCCATTCCCAGACAGACAGCAGAGACAGCAGAATATTGTCCAAAAACTTCTGTCCGTCCTGCCCCGTTCTTTAATTGTAATTTGATTTGTGGCAAATTTGATTGACGGCGGCTTCGTGCCCCACAAGAGAATGAGAATGAGACTGAGACTGAGTAAGAGAAAGAGAAAAAGAAAGAGAGGCAGGCTTTTCAATTAGCCAACTTTTGCTGGATATTCGCACATAAATTTGATTAATAGCAGTGGCCAAGTCCTGGGAGCAGAGGCAGAGTTTAAGCTCTTTTTCAGAGCAGACACACGCTGATGCTGATGCTGACACAAAATGCCGCATGCCGGCATGAAGACCCCCTGTAGCTGTGTGTGTCTGTGTGTGTGTGTGTGCTTGTGTGTGTTTTATGTTTGACCCAAATTCCTGCAGAGCCATGCAAAGTGTTGCTGCTGCCTCTGCCTCTGCCTCTGCTTCTGCTTCTGCTTCTGCTTCTGCTTCTGCCTGTGCCTCTGACGCTGCTGCAACATCCGAAATGCAATTTCTGCTTGGCAAGCGTCGCGTTATTTTCCTTTTTTATTGCACTTTGTTGCCGCTGCCAACAAAAGCTTTGCAAATTAAATAAAAGCCAGGCCACGCCCACCCAGATATACAAACAGAAGCACACAGCACAGCAGTTGCAACACGGCGGCAACATAATTACATTTGTTGTGGGGGCCAGGGGCTCAGGGCAAGGGGCATGGGGCATGGGGAAGCCAAAGCAGAGTGGCATGACCCATTAAAATCCTACAACTCTAACATTTGCACTGGGAATTTCACTGAATTCAAGCCCGGATTTGGCTTTCAGCGATTTTAGTCGATCTCTGAGGGAACTGGAACTTAATTGGAAAATCTCTCACGGAGTGGCAGCAACAGAGACTGCAGCAGAGCAGGCAATAGGCCATCGACAATCGGCAATCGGCAATCAGAAAATGGCAATTGCTGCATTGCCATAAACCATAATAACCCCCATACCATTTGACTCGACAAAAGTCTAATTAAACCGAGCAAGCGAAAATCAAGAGGCGCCTCGTGCGGAGAAACCATGCAACGCCCACTAACAGCAGCAGCTGCAACATCTGCAGCAGGAGCAGGAGCAGGAGCCGCCAGCCACCGGCCACCAGCCACATCCATGCTAGGCCCGAACCGAAACTTGCCACAAAAGCAATTTAACTAAATTATTGAACTTTCCGTATGCATTGAGGCAAAGTAAAAGTCTCCAAGTAAAAGCCAAAGCCAAAGCCAAAGGAGGAAGAGCCAGAAAATGCTGGGGGTGGAAAGAGGAGAAGAAAACTCGTGGGTCATAGGAACGAAGCTGCAATACTCTACTCCACAAACGAAGGATACGCCTGATAAGTCGCATATTGATTTGCATTATTTAAAGAGAAACGAAAGAAGATTTGTATACTTTCTCAAATATTAAATGCTATATGCTTAAAGATAGGTCTCCGATATAGATAAAGATAGATGCTATAAAGATTTACATGAACTAAATGTCGCCGAATACGTTTGCGATAGAGCATTCTTTCATGCAGCACCACAGAAAGAAAATCTCTGCACTGGAAAAATCATTAAAAGTGGTAAAAGCAAACACCAAAAGCCTTTTGTCGTACGATCTGGGGGGAGTGAAGAGGGGCGGGCCAGGGGAAACAGGAGAGTGGAACGTGGAGCGTGGAGCGTGTGGGTCGAGAGGATTGGCTGCGTGGGCGCTGTGGCAGCAGCATGGGGGAAAATTAAGGAAATGTTTGCCCAACACCAGGCACGCCGCTGCAGCGAGACAAAAGCCATAAAAAATTGCAACAAATGTTGCAGGCAATAGACACGACTAATAAATGTTGCTCGCGTGCAGCGACAGCAACAGCAACAGCAACAGCGACAGCAACAATGACAGTGACAGCAACAAATATCTTTTGCCTGCCACACACTTGCATACACACACAAGCACACACACACCCACACACCCACAGAGCCCATTTGTGTGTTGCCACGATGTTGCCTTGTTGCCGTGTTGCCTTGTTGCCTGGTTGCTGGAGTTTATGTGCCGCTCTCTTGTTTCCGATCTTTTTGGACAATTAATTGTGCAACATCAAATAAATTGCATTCGAAAGCAGCAACAACGGCCCCAAAAGGGTTCCCTAGAGTGGTTGCTGCCGCGAAAACTCATAAAAACTAATTTCGCTCTTGGCCCGTGGGTGGATTTTGGCTTCAAGTGAAGCTGTCGTTTCCGCCTGCCTCAAGTGGTTGCAAGCCTAAGCCTGGAGTGGTTTATGGATGCTTTGCTAAAAGGTTTGCCAGATAGTAAACCCGTTTGGTTCAGGGGTAGGCCGCAGATTTTGTAATGGGAAAATTATCTTAAGTAAAGGTTTTACAACGTTTCAGGAAGAATCAGCATCAGCATCAGCCCACTCGTACGGGTATGGGGGTATTCATTGATTCAATTAGTGCGAATAAAGCAATCGAAGTCCATTGACAATGGCCCGGACAAGTAACTGACATAATCTTCGATCTTTCTGCAGAAATTTTGCAGCGATTTCGCAGCTAATAAAGTTATCAAGCAGCCAAAACGAAACTAGGTGCAGCCTCCCCTTCACTTTGTTTGTGCAACATTTGGTAACTATAGAGGTAGAGGTTGTACTCACAGTCGCGGCTCATGCCAGCGGAGAGGCATTTCTTGAAGCGGCAATACTGGCAGCGATTGCGGTTCAGGCGGATGACCAGACACTTGCCGTCCCTTAGGCAGCGGTACTCGATCTGCTTCTGGATGCTGCGCCGAAAGAAGCCCTGCAAGGGAAGAGTGTTTAGTGATCGACGTGGAGAGCAGTGGGCCACAACTCACCTTGCAACCCTCGCAGGAGGTTACACCATAGTGGTAGCCGGAGGCCTTGTCACCGCACACTTTGCAGGGCACAAACGACTTCGAGGAGACACCGTTGTTGCTGTTGCTGTTGCTGCTGCTGTTGCCACTGTTGTTGCTGCTGCTGTTGTTGTTGTTGTTGTTGCTGGAGTCGGCTAAGCCAAAAGATTGCTGCTGTTGCTGTTGCTGCTGCTGCTGCTGGGGGTGCTGTTGCAACTGTTGCTGCTGATGTGAGTGTTGCTGCTGCTGCTGTTGCTGAGTTGTCTGTGGCTGCTGCTGCTGTGGCTCTGGAAAGGAAAAATTCATGGATTTCGTTTACATTTCCTCCGCACGAAAGTTGTATGGCAAGTCGATTATGCAACCTGGTTGCCATGCCACACATTGCCCATACGTCACATGTGTCGCACAGCAATTTCAATTTGCCAAATGAGTTTGCTGTCACCACCATATCACACGCTCTAAATCTGATGTGCTCTGTGTATTTCCTCATTGGGAACCGATTGGGAGGACATTTCCATAGACAGCCATCGTTGGGGAGGAAAGTCAATAAGAAAAGTAAAATGGAGTAGCCCTCCTATCTTAGGATAACCTCCATCAATTTCAGTCAAATTACAGTGGGGAAACTTTAAGAAGAGCAAGCACTTTCAATTAGCGAACCTCCAACGATAGCCCAAATCGGTTTTACCGTCAAATCCATCTCTTAATCATCCACCATTAGGCGCAATATCCCTGGGAAACTTAGGCACGGACCGGGGCTAGCAATCAAAGTCAAATGCAACAGCTTCAGGGGGCATTCAACTTCAGGGCGATGTGCGATAAGAAGAAATGCCAAAATATCACGTATACGCCACCGCCTACAACAGTTTTCAGTTGTTGCCTCTTGTTGTTGTTGTTGTTGCCTCTTGTTGCTGCTGCTGCTGCCGCTGCTGTTGCCAGTCACGAGGAAAAACTGCAGCCGCACAATTTTCCCTGCGAGAGCCGAAACGAAATTTGCATTGCAAATGGCAAATGGAAGAAGAAAAAGAAAAAAAAAACAAAAACAAAAACGAGGCAGAAAAAGGCTGGAAAAATTGGAGCCAGAGGAGCCAGAGGAGCCAGACAACCATGCTTCTTGGCATTTTCATTTTGAATTCAATTCAATTTGACTTTGTTTCTCGTTTGGTTTCTTTCTTTTATTTATTTTTTGATTTGAATTTTCTAATGCAGGAGGAAGAGGCAAATGAACTAAGCGCGGAGTTTGAACTGCAGTTGTTGCCACACCTCGAAAAATGCGAAACAAAATGAAATTAATGTGCAACTTGCACGCGCCGACAAACAGGGGGAAGGGGCGCCAGAAAGAGGCAGCTCCACCAAAGATGATGGGTCGGCAAGAGGGAGTCGCGCAGAGGGAAATGTAGAAGGGGATGGGGCCGGGAACAGGAACGGGGACGGGAAACACTGCGCGTTACGCGCTTGTGCAATTGCAAATTGAATTTTCACCATTGGACAGCAACAGAAACAGCAAAAACGATGTCTGGAAAATGTCGTCGGCCTGGGTCTGGGCCTGGGCCTGGGCCTGGGGGCCAGGGCGGGAATGAAAAACCAAAAGGAAATTCAAGTGCCTGGTTTTCATTTTCGCGCCGCGTTCAAATGCAAATCATTTGGTCGCTTTTGTAAGTTGACAATTTCAAACGCCATTGTTCGAGTGGCCCAGGGAGGGGCACGCCACAAGAGCGGGGCAAATGTGGCATGGACTGCTGCTTGGCATTTCCGCGTTGTCAGACAACAGTCTGAAGCAGAGACAGAGACAGAGGCAGAGGCAGGCGATAGACGACAAAGACTTCATATTTTCGCTTGATTTTTCCTCCGTTTTCTTGGATTTATCTGCAGACAACTGATTGAATGAGAAGGGGGAACGGGTAGACGGGCAGAGGGGCAGTGGGGGTGGGGTTGGGGTTGGGCTGGGATGGGATGGGATGGGCAGATACGAATATCAATTGGAGTTTGTGGCAGATGAGTTTTCCTTTTCCCCTGATGAAATCGCATTTGGTTTTCCCCTAGATTTAATTTGCTGGCAATTTGCATTTGCCTGGAACTGCCCGCACTAATTGCAGCAATTAAATGTTGCCCCATGCATCCATGCATCCATGCCCCATGAATCCTTGCCAGACAGGCCTGGCCGTGAGGCATATTTCGAGTGGGTTTTATGACATTACCTCAGGTTGCGGCCCTGTCCATTGCCTGAAATGGTTTCTAGACTCAATTTTTTGCTGCATATTTCAGTCGAGTGGCCCGATTCCATGGCAATTTCCTTGTTGCTTGATGCTTGATGCTTCCAGCTAAACCCCATTCCAATTGCCGCATATCATGGGAGCAGCCTTCGAGGAGCGGGCCATTCCGAGCGATTTATGAAAATGAAATCAGTTTTTGCATGGCTTTCAATTGCGAGTGGCACATAGCATTGACAGACTGCAGCGTGGAAAGCAATTTTCTTGGCACCGAAAGGAGAAGAGGCACAACTGCAGCATGGGGCAGAAACACAACTGCTGCAACGGCAACAACTGGCCTCAACAACATTGGCCAATAACAGGGAATTATATTCATTTTCACATTTTTCATGCTGCGCTTTAATAGTTTCCTCAAAAGGAGAAGAAAAGTCGACAGGCAGCAGCTGGGAGGCTGAAGAAGGCGGTTGCAACGAGCAGTTGCAAGCAACTTTCAATTGGCCATGGTACGGCAGTTGTTGCAGTTGCTATTGCTATTGCTGTTGCTGTTGCTGCCGCCGTGTTATGCAATGAATGCAAATTTATTGAACATAATTTTCAACTGCGACAACAATGGGACCCCAGACCCCGGACTCCGGACCCCAAACACCAAACGCGGAAGAGTCGAGCAGCGATCTTGGAGCAGGAGTTGCAGTTGCAGTTGCAGTTGAGGATGGAGCTGGAGATGGACATACCTGAATGGCCTTTGTTTAGATGCGCAACAGATGAAGATGTTGCTGCGCCGGAGCTGCAGCTGGAACCGGCGGCTGAGAGGGCGATAGAGATGGAGCTGGGACTGCAGTTGTTGCTGGAGCTAGAGCTGGAGCTGACCGCTGACGAGGATGTATGAGCGTTCCCGCTGACATTGACAAGCGACGTGGATGTAGATGCGACTGCGGCTGCTGCTGCTGCGGCTGCTGCGGCTGCTGCTGCTGCTGCGGCAACGACAGCGGATGAGCGACCAAAATGCTCCGAGCAGCTTGATGACGATGATGAGGAGACGGCGTGGGAGGAGGTGGAGCTGGCCGAAGAGCAGCCGCTGTCCGGCGAGGCGTGGGCCCCACTCGAGGAGGGGGAGCTGCTATGGTGGTGGCCGCTGCTGCTGGCCGGACCGAACTGATGCACACTGCTGATGGTGTACAGAGCACCTCTACCATTGCTCAAGGTGCAGTTCAGCTGCTGCTGGTGATGGTGTGTGTTCGGATTGGCGTTTGCGTTCTGGTGCGGATTCTGATGTGGGTTCTGACTGTGCGAGTGGTGTGGATGGGGATGCGGTGCAGTGGCAGATGTGGCTACGACTGGCGCTGCCACGCCCTCGCTTGCAGCGGACGGGCCGTAGTAGTCGTCGCACTGCAGCAGCTGCAGGGGATCCGCATCCGCCGCCTCGATGGCACTTAGGCAATCCTGCAGCTCCCGCTGCTGCTGCTGTGGATCCTCCTCCTGGTCCTGGTCGGAGTCTAGGCTGGCGGCCTCGCTGTAGGCTCCTTGGGTCGAGGAGTCCTCGGGCGTGTCAAAGAAATGCAAATTGAAATCGGAATTTGCATCGAAATTGACTTCTGGGAGGAGTGGCCTTTCTTCGTCACCATCCCCGTCCCCGTCCTCGTCCTCTTCTTCGTTGTCGTCGTCCTCCTCCTCTTCCTCCTCCTCCTCCTCCTCCGCCTCTTCTTCGTCCTGGTCTTGCTCGTTGTCGTCAAAGTCCTTTATGTGGCTATCCTCCTTCTCCTTCTGCGAATGGAGCTGCTGCTGCTGCTTCTGCTGCTGCGGCTGCTGCTGCGGCTGCTTCACACAAGTTTCAACCAAAAGATTGGAGCGGATTTGTGCCTGTGCCTCCAGCTCTATTTGGTATACATCCATGTTGATCGGATCGCTGCGGTTACATGGCCATCCATCATCTGCATCATCATCATCTTGCTGCGGGAACTGCGGGCACTTTTCAGCATGTTTTTTGGCAGCAACTCAAATCCACACATTCCACATTCCCAAGTCCTTTGGCACTTTATCGAGAAAGTCACGATCTCGAGGTTCTACTTAAGGTTCGTTCGGTTCGTTTCGGGGATCTCTTTCTTATCGGTTTCCAAACTATTTGAGGGGAGATTTTGGTATTTTTGGTAACTTTTTTTGGTAGGAGAAGGTATCCCAAACGCAAATCTTCGTCGCAACTTCTAAACTTATTCTAGATCTGAAAAGGATACAAAATTCTAGACGTTCTTGAAGGGTTTGCTCTACTTTTGTGATAACGAAGGGTTTTCCGATCAAATATTTACAGTGAAACCTCTCCTGTCGGTGGAAGAGTGCTGGTCTCTAAAGAACTTCATCGATTTCGCATCCGTCAAGAGAGCTTTCACTGTCTTTCTTTCCGCCTGATCATTGTCTACTCTGTTTTGTTTCTCTCTCCCATATTCCTTTCCCCCTTTCTCCGTTTTCACTTGCACTTTGCTTTCATAATAAGTAATTGTAATTGTAACATGGATTAGATTAGATTTAAAAAATCTCAATTCAATTCACTTCCGTGTTGCTTGGATATTCCTCCAGATCCGCATAGAACTGGGCTTTAAGAGTCCTATGTTCAAGATCGAGGCTCGATCGATAGACGATATTGAGGGTTGGGTTTTCCGATCCGCGTTGGAGAAATTCTGAAATTGCTGCGATCGCGCGCACGAAACTCTCGCCTCGACGAGATCCAAGCGCCAACTTCGCAGCGCTCCAAATGCGCAACAGAAATCCAAGGCGAGCTGCAGAACAGAACCTACGACAACGCTCTGTGCTATGACGGCGGCAGTGGCAGTGGCAGCGACCAAGACCAAGTCCAAGACGACGACGACGACGACGCGAAAGAACAAGAATCACCATGTGTGTGCATTTGTGTGTGTGTGTGTGTGTGGAAAGAGCAGGAAAATAGAATGTGGCTGGGGCCTCTGTGTGGCCCAATGGAGTGGGGGGAAAACTACGTAGCGCCGTTGCTTCCAGCACGAGGCGGCATCTCTGGGCGAGGAGCGTGAGCGGGAGCGGCAGCGGGAGCAGGAGCAGCAGGAGGGGGAGGAAGAGTCAATGTGCTGCAAGCTGGAGCCGGAGTGCTTCCCTCGGTTTTCCTATCTTTCTAATCTCCACCAGCAAAAGCAGCAGCACCACTACCACTACCACAAAGAACATCAGGCATTGCCACTCTCGCTGCTGCTGGTAGTGTTGCTGCTGCTGCTTCTTCTTCTTCTTCTGCTGCCTCCTGTTGTTGCACTTTTCCATTTGCAACTCTTTTCCTGGTTGCTATTTTCAATTTCTATTGCGCTGCCCAAGCTGGCAGCGACGCCAACGCTGGCTTCCAAGTGCATCCGCACACACACACACACACACACACACACACACCTCAAGATCAATTTCACACACACAAGCGCAGCACGAAAGAGAGAGAGAAAGAGAACCGTTACCTAGTTTGCACTATCATCGAAAGAGAGAGCAATAGAAGTTGCCGATGTGTGTGTGTGTGTGTGTGTGTGTGCCAGTGTGTGTATGTGCAAGATAGAAAGATGAAGTGGGGGCGCCTCCATGGGGAGGGAGTCAAAGAACCTTCTTCTGCTTTGGGAGAGAGCCACAGCCAAAGAGAGCGAGAGAGAGAGAGAGAGAGAGAGATGATCTCTCCCTCTGTCTCTCTCTGAGTGGGAGAGTTTTACAATGCGGAAGTGAAAAATGTTGCAGTGGAAAGTGGCAAACAAGTTTTTGGCACAAGACAAACTATTTGAAGATCAAATGAAATAGAACTTTAATAAAAGCAAAGAAAACCCTAATGAAATAAATAGATTTTCCTCATTTTGCCTCCCCCTCCCCTTGACCTCCCAGGAAGGTCCAAGGCACCAGATCGAACCGAATCAAATTTAAATTAGGGCCAACCTTTTACTGAAAAAAATCTCAATTAAAGAAAATGGCCAAAATTTCTTTCGATATTTGCACACTTTTTCCCCATTGTTCCTGCCACACCGCGTCCCTCTCCAGCCCAGCCCAGCCCTTCCCTTCCCTTCCCTTCCATCTGCTTGACGAATGCTTGGCCCAAAAGGGAACCAACGAAAGTCAATGATCAGCAACGGCAGCAAAGCCACCAGCGACGCCAACGTTAACGTCAGCGTCGACTGCAACTGCAACTGCAACTGCAGTTGGCAATTTTTCCAACGGGCAGCGAAAGCCACCAGAAACTGTAAATAACAAGAAAACGGCAACTTCGCGAACGAAACCCAACGAAGCCGTCAACGATCCTCCGCGAAAGCGAAACGACTCGACGACGACGACGACGACGAAGACGAAGACCAATCGAACCAGCACGCAACAGCACCCCCGCCGTTGCACCGCCAACCCGTTGCACGCCCCAACGTAATATGTTCGATTGCGTTGCCTGATAAAACCTGATCTCCCCGCACACACACACACACACAAACACACACTGCTGCTGCTGCTGCTGTTGTTGCTGCCTCGGCGGCTGTCCAGAGCAGTGCGCGGCGATGGCGATGGCGATGACGACGAACCAGGAAGAGAAAAATGAAAATGCCGCTCGCGAAGATTGTGTAATCGAGTGTGCATAAGTGTGTGAGTGAGTGTGAGTGTGAGTGTGCGTCTGAGTGTGCGTGTGTGTATGCTTCGAGTGAGAGTTGTTTGCTGGGGTGGCGATGGGTGGTAAGGGGCAGGCGGTCTCCCCCCTCTCATTCCACGTGCCTTGGGGCCCAGGCCAAGGTACTTTATTAAAGAGTATTAGTATTCTTAGTTTTCCTCAAGAATTTCCCCAACAATTTTTTGGGTTCGTGTGGTTTTCTTTGTTTTTCCCCAAGAGAGATAATTCATTTTTTAGTTTAAAGACTATTATCAATTGATAGTAAAACCTTTAAGAACTCTTTTTGCTTAAAAACTCTATTTACGAACGGCATTTGAAGATCCACGAGCGAAGAATCACAGAGGGCTTTCTTCAAGTGCAAATTTCAATGAAGTTTTCGGCAAGAAAGTGCATTTCACTTATCATCAGTACTCTCTGGGCGAAGAGAGGTGCTTGCTGGTGCTTCCACTTTTCTCTGGCAGACTTCTTCTTCCTGCCTTTCTCTGCCGTTCGCTTCTCTGCTTCTCTGGCTCTCTGCTCGCGTTTTCGCGCTTTATTTATTTTGCTATTGTTGGCGGCTCTCGTCGGCGGCGGGCGGCGGGCGGCGGCTGGTCCTAAGTTCAATGACTTCTAGGCAACGTCATGGGCAACATCTGAGCAACAACAACAACAACAACCAACAACACCATTGCGCGGGGAGCAACAAAGAGGCGCAAAATGCGTTTAGCTTTAGTTTTATTTATTTGCTTATTATTATGCCACCGCGCTACACGCAAAGAAAAACCTGCAAGTGCTTATGATTTCTTAAATATCATCATTTTTTTTTGGCTATGTATTTTTACCTTAACCGAAGGATGATCTTTCAACTGTATGATCTTCCAGGATTCACACGCGAAGGGGTGATTAGTACTTTTGAAATATATACATGTTTATATTTTGAATACCCCATAGATGGCTAAAAAACGAAGTGGCTTTCACATTGAACGTTGTAAATTTTCGTCAGTGTAGTCTCTAAGATTGTAGATACTCTTGAATGTGATTTCTGTTTACTTTGCACATTTTTCCTTCTGCTGGCAACATTTGCGGCCAGTTGCCGAGGCCCGACGACTGATTCTGATAGCACTGGACTGGTAAACAAACTGGCAGAGTGAGCGTTAGAAATTATCACTTGAAATGGCACTGGATTCAATGGTTTCAATGGTTTCAATGGACTCAATGGGTGGAAATGTTCCAAACCCCAAACAGCTCAAATAAGGTTGAAATTTAAGTGCTACTGGAAGTCAAAGTCTACCCCCCTTCCCTTTCAGTATTACGAGTAGAATGCCAGGAAATGAATAGAGAATGCAGAATGCGGAATGCGAAGAGATAGCCCTATAAACGTCAGAGCAGCCCAACTGCCACAAATTGTGGCAGCCTGGCATTTCTGCCCAACACTTTGCGACTCTATGCGCGTGTTTGTGGCATGTAAAGTAAACCAAACCAACTGCAGCTCTGCCCCTGGCATAGTAGGCGGCGGCGGCGGCGGCGGAGGCGGGGGCGCAGGACAAGGAGAAGGGGAAGGAGAAGGGGAAGGCATTGTTCGGTTGAATGTCAGCAACCTCAATAAAATGCTACAATTCGTTTGCATTTCTTTGTTCCTGGGTCATGATCTGGTTCGTGGGCAACTATAAATAACAGATTCGCTTCGAGAATGGGGTTGTGGCTTACCCAATAGGATATCACTGCATCCCGAGCCGGAATGGGAGCTCAGCGAGGAGATGTGGCCGTCCGAGGGGCTCTGGGGCGCCTCTCTCAGTGGGCTGCTGGGCGTGGTTGGGGGCGTGTTCAGGCAACGCTGGCTACCCAAAGCTGTGGCTGCTGCTGTGGCTGCTGCTGCTGCGGATGATGTCGATCCAGTTGGGGATTCAATCTTGAAGTAGCTCCCAATGACAACGGGCAGTCTGTAAGTATATCACGATATACTATATGTATTTGAAATATTCTATATACATAATCTGCTGCTCTAAGTGCCTCAATGTCAATGTCAAAGATAATTGCTAACAGGAGAACCGCAAAGTTGCTTAAAAATTCAAGTAATTATCGTTAGCTCAAGGCTCCTCCTGCCATCACTAACGACCCCCAATGCCGGGCCGAAGCCAAGGCAACCCCCACCCTTATTTATTTTCTTTGCACGTCTTCTACTTTTTCTACTTCAAAGCCCCACCCCCAAACCATCCCCTCTCTCTCTCCTTTACGTAATTGATTGGAAAAATGGCCATTCATGTTAAGTGCAGGCGGCTTTGGCCATTCATTCCCAAAGAGATAGCAAGAAGGGGCACGAGAGAGAGAGAGGAGAGGGGGAAAGGGGGAGAGCGAGAGAGAGCCCCTGTATTGGCCATCTCTCTGCTGGCACAATTCTTAACTCGTTTTGCCTCGTAATTGGCCATTTTCCCTAGTCCGGCTCGGGCCAGAATTTATTGAATATCAACGTCGTTGGCTGGCGGTTCCTGGCGGGGGGGGTGGCACTTGAGCCATAGTCCGCCCCATCCCCCCACTTTGATCGATAGTCGTCTTGCTGTGTGGCTGTGTGGCTGTGCTTGAAATTTAAGAGCCATTTCCTGGCCGGAGATCCTTTCCTTTAAGTTGAAAAGTTTTATGGAAATCTCGAGATGTATTGCCCTCACAGCTTAGGCGGAGGCCGAGAGCTCGAGAGCAACACATTTCCTCTCTAATGCCGATTGTGTGATGGCTTTTGCAAGTCGGATAAATCAAGTATACGCACGGGTATTACTCATACGCCACCGAAAGAAAGTCAAAGCCGCAGCCGAAGCCTCTGTGGCATCCTCAGGGGATGAAAATCAATAGATGCTTTGCATGTGGCATCCTGCTACTTCTTTGCTGCTCCCTGCTCCCATTTCCACATGCTCTTTTTTTGCCCACTTTGTGGCCTCCCAGGACATGTTCAAGCAGATGCTGTCTTTGTATCTGTATCTCTATCCGTATCTGTCTCTATGCCTCCGTGCCTCTGCCTCTGCTTGTGCCTGTGCCTGTTCCTCCGCTTGTAGTTTGCTTTTACAATATTTCCACGTTGTTATGCACTTCAGTCGAGTGCTAGACCGAGCACTTCCACTTGAGGCTGCTGTTGCAGTGGCCGTACTGCCAGTTGTTGTTGCTTCTGGCAGTTGCTGCTGTGGTTGTTGCCGCTTGTATTGTCACAATATTTTCGCTTTTCAATGCGCCGCTCGAAAGCACAAGTGAAATATTTGCCCATGTGGCATTTTAGTTTGGCAAGAAGCCCTTTTCCATTTTCTCTCGTTCTCTCTGTCTCTGTATCTTTCTCTGCCCCACTGCCTCTCTGTTTGCTTGTGCCTCTGGAGCCTCTGGTGCCTGTGGTGTTCCTTTGTGCTGAAATCTGCAAAATGGAACTTTTGATTTATGCAGGCAACCATCGATCGCTTAGAGAAAGAGCTAGAGATAGACACAGAGACAGAGACAGAGATGGGTGTGGAGACAAGAGACGCGCACGTTCCGCTAGCTGCAAAATAAATCTCATCATTTGTTATACCTCCTCCTCCTTCTCCTTCTCCTGCTCTTCCTTTTTTGTAATTTTCCCATTTTCACTCATCAACGCCAACGTCATTTGAACAGACGCCAGCCTCCAGCATCAAGCCTACCGCCTGCCTGCCCACCGCCTGCCTGACTGCCTGCCAGCCTGCTATTGTGTGGGCGTGGCAGTGGCATGCCGGCAGCATGAGCTGCAACGACAATAACCACAACACAGCAGCATCAGTGGCAGTGGCAGTGCCAGTAGCTGGTAGCTGGTAGCTGGTAGGTGCCGCATCTGCTGCGGCTTTTGTGTGTGGAAGGAAGTAGGTTAGTGGCTCACTCGTCAGCCAAATGAATGATGGAGTAACTGCAGCAAACTGTGGCCCTGCTGTTGATGGAAACTTTTCATTTGAAATGATGTGGCAGTCAGGCAGGCAGCCTACTTGGTCCTGCTCCTCCAGCATCCTTTGTGTGCGTGTGCTCCCTGCCTCTGCACTGCCCGGGCAATTGTATGGTTAATTGAAATAAAAATGAGACTAAAAGTGAAAGCCTGAAAAGTTGGCCCCTTTTGGCTCAGGTGTGGCCACAAATTGGAGCACACAACCCTCGGACACCCCGGTCAACCCCGGTCACCCCCGGTCACCCCCGCTGCGAGTATGTGGGATGTACGTGGACTATTTATAAATATTAACCTGGTGTGCTGCTGCTGTTGGTGCTGCTCCCGATCCCGATTTCGATCCCGATTCCGATTCCGCTCCTGGTCAATGTGATTCAAACCCGTTGTGTTTGAATACTCCATGGATTGCCGGCCCTCCAAGGGGCTGGCTGTTGTTGAGTGCAATCACTAAAATACATTTAAGCAGCTGCTCTCACTCAAGTTCTGGCACCAAAAAAAAAACTCTTCTTTTTAGCCACAGAACGCAATCCCGAATCCGTTCGAGAAATCTCTTACACGCAACGCCTAAAAGATGCCATGGAATTTTTCACTTTCCTTCCTGCATGTGTGTGTGTGTGTGCGTGTGTGCGTCTGAGTTTGTGTTGTTTCAGTTAATTATTTGAAGCTTTTGAATATTTTTAGTGATTTTTAATTAGTTCTCCGCACGTTTCTTCCCTTCACTGGAATTAATTGTCTTTGGGTGCCTTTGCCATTGCGGAAATGCTGTTGCCGTTTGGCTGGCTGCCGTCATAACTGGCATGGAAAACTGTAAATCGGCTTTTGGACACTGCAGCTGCAGTTCTGCTGTTGCCTGTCTCTGCGTCTGTGGGGCGACCGAGCGACCGACCAGCCTCTGGGCCCGAAAAGTACCGACGACTACGACTACGACTACGTCCTGGTCGTACGACAGCGCCAGCGACAGCGACAGGACGACGGCGACTACAAAATGCAGCAAAACAACAAAACAAAAAAAAAAACAGGAAAACTTTTTAAAGCTGCATCAGCAGCAGCAACAATAACAGGGTGGGCAGCCACTGGCTATGGCACAGGATGTACCAACAAAACAATCACATGGCTCGGTGCAAGCTTGCCGCAACGGCAATGGCAGCGCAGTGGCAGCGGCAACAACAGCAACAAAGACAGCAGCAGCCCCAAATGAAATGGTGCCGCAAAAACATAAACAGAGAGCCGAGCCCCAAAGCCGGTGAGAGCCGGGCCAAAAGAGAGTAGAGTCATATCGTTGGAAGCATATATGAGGCATGCCACATAGCTGGGAATTTTCAAACAGATTATGAAGGACAATAAAAAAATGTATACTTAATGACAAATAAAAATAGGCATTTTAGAAAAGTACTTTTATTTTCCACATTAGAAACACCATTTTCTGGCGCTCTTTGAGGGAGATTCTCACGCCGGCGCTCTGCCACATCGCCTCGCGGTCTGCCTCTGCCGCTGTCTCTGTCTCTGCCCACGCGAGCTGCACAAAATCGCGTGCATGAAATTGAAACCAGGTCAGGGACGTTTTGCTCACGTTACCCGACCGTACCGCACCCCCACTTCACTCCACACCACTCCACAATGCAGGCAGAAAGCTCCAGTTGTTTTGCTCGTCAGTGGCAAAAGCTTTCGAGGGAAAAGCTGTACGCACCCGGGAGACGGTGTTCGGTAAAAACGTTGTACCGCCTTTTCGTAGGTACATACATCATTTATTTAAAAAAAAATTAGTAACAAATATAATTCTGTATAAATACGATCCTAACATTCATCGAACTTAAAATGTACGATAAAATCGAGCACTCGGACAGAGAACATCATGGAAAATCATAAGAAACGAAGGTGAGACACAGTAAACATAAATTCTAGACAGAGAATACAAGGGAAACGGTAGCCGTAAAGGGGATTGCGCTCGGCTGCTTTCGGTTCGAGTTTCGGTTAGGTTCAGTTAGACAAGTTAACACAAAGTGGTATTAAAATTAGTTGGCAAAACACGTTGTAGACAAGGCACATTTTGGCTTATTAATCGCTGCTGCAATTCAACGCTTCATCTTCTCCAGAATGGGCACCACCATGTCGAACTTGGGCCGCTTGCCCGGATCCTCGTTCATGCAGATCGAGATTAGTTTGGACATGTGGGAAGAGGTGCCTGGTGGAATTTTAACGCGCAGTCCCTCCAGGGCTATCTTCATGCCGCACTCCATGGGCGACCACTCGGCGAAGGGCACCTCGCGCGTGGTCAGCTCCCAGATGAGTATGGCAAAGCTCCACATATCGGAGGCCTCCCAATTGCGGTCCGCTGGCTTGCGCTGCAGTGCCTCTGGCGACATCCATGCTGGCTGGTAGATGCGTCCCTTCTCCTGGAACGAAAACTTGGCATCGCCCATGTTGATCCGTGCCGTCAGATCCTCATCGATCATCACATGATGGCTGTTCAGATGATACGTGGGTATGATCCTCTCCAGCGAATGGAGGAAGGCCATGCCGCGGGCAATATCCAGAGCAAAGCTGACTGCCTGGCTGGTGTCCACCACCACGCCGGTGGCTCCATGCAGCAAATTGAAGAGCGATGACCGTGGCATATACTAAAATGAAAACGAATTTTTTTCCTTCAGCATAATGGCAGAAGCACACAGACTTACCTGGCTAATCACCACCAGATTGGGAGGCGAATTGCAGGCTCCGATGATGGGTAAAATGTTGGGATGCGAAAAGATGCGTAGCTTGGGAAACTCTTCGTTGAAGTCACGCGATATGCGCGGCGTGCACTGACGCACGCCCAGAATCTTGGCCACCACATCGTTCTTTTGCCAGCGTCCCCTCCATGTCTCTCCCGAGGCAGTCACCGAGAGCTTGGTGTGCAGATCCAAGTCACCCATGCTGATGCCCTTGAAGCGCGAGAGCGTCGCATCTCGCGACCTAGTCTTCATGCCCTGCCAGCTTTGCTCCTTGAAGCTAATGACCTTCATTTCCTGGCCATTCTTCTCGGCCAAATCCTGCATACGCTTGCCCAGACTCGGCTTAGCCTTGTCAACGGGGGTGTGCCCGTCCTTATTGGCAATAGAGACCAGCGCCCCAGCACTGAGCAGATCCTCGCAGATCATGTCATAGCCCCAGAAGCAGGCATAGTGCAGGGGCGTGTTGCCGTGCTCATTTACGGCATTCACATCGGACTTTTCACGCAACAACTAAATAAGAGATTCAGTATATTCAGATTGCACTGTTTGAATGTTTTTTTCTACTGCTCACCATCTGGACAACATCACGATGACCGTGAGCGGCAGCCAAATGGAGTGGGATGTCATCCCCCATATTGGTGGCATTAACACGGGCGCCGCGCTGCAACAGGGTCTCCACCAGCTTGGCGTGTCCCTCCTTGGCCACCCAGTGCAGAGGACTGAAGCCATGGTCGTCTCTGGAAGGAAAGTCAATATAAAAATAAGTATAAATTGTGTGGGAAGCAGGTTTTATGCTGGCGACGCCTTCGATTTGTTGTTGCTTTTTTATATGTATGCGCTTCGGTCTGTTTACACAACGCAAGAATAAATCATGACGTCACTGCTAGACTATTGAATGGCTGCCATTATATGGGGCGGATAAGTGGATGAGTAACTTTAAATTCCTTCTAACGGCATATGCCCGCATGGAAATTCATTATTTTTAGTGTTTCGCTGCAAATGGGAAAGTATTCAACAGTTATTTGTTTCGTTTTACCCCAGATTCATGTCATGTTCCGTCTCGTCCAGCCAGAGGCGCACTTGAATTGAGTTGCCCTCGCGGCACCAGTGGAATATATCCTCCATTTCTAGCCTTCACTCGTTTATTCTGTTCTGTGACACTGTTTTAGCAAGTATTGGAACTTTAATTACATCTAGAAACTCCTAAAAACTATTAAATTGCAGCAGTTGGGTGAAGACCAGTGCAACCGCGGACTTATCGTTAAAATATACCGTCCGACCCTCGGAAATATACCAAGATATACCGTCCAATTTTAAAAATATACCATAAATATACTGACGAATTCCAGTTCTATTTTACATAATCCGATTTTGATCTTCCGTGGAATATTAATAGCTATATAGAACATTTAGCCATGCCCACATAATTTTATCCAATTAATAAAACTATTTTCTTCTTTACTGGCTTAATTTCAAATACTTGCTTTTATTAGATTTTGCGTAAAAAAAGGTTATAGCGAAATAGGTCAAACAAAAAAAAGGTAAGAGAGTATCGTTCCAATTGCTCAATTTTGATATTCCGTTGAATAATACTGCCTAACTAAAACCTTTAACTCTGCCCATATAATTTTAGGCCTTTGATGAATAAATTTTCTACAAGATTAGTTACTTTTAAGTACTCATTTTTAATGTATTGTTCCTTAAATCTGGATTTAAATCTGAACAGCTGTTGTGTCTGCGCTTCCCAGTGAATGTCGAAAGAGCCAAGAAGTAGCAGCAAAACGTGCGCGTGCCGCTTTATTTCTTTTTGAAAATACAATAAATTTCATTGTAAACGAAAAAATCGACTTTTCGCAGGCCTAAAATGAAACTCAGCACATATAATTTCCTTACATCGATGGCCATTAAGGGCGTAAAGGTGGGCTTTCCCCTGAAACTGACGGTGAGTGCTGGAATCTTGCGTGCCTTGTATTGATTGTTTCATGGAATTATGGTTTTGTATATAGATTAGCAAAAAGGAATTAGTGGAGACTGAATTTAACCCCACATTTGTGGAGCGCCTTCTGCCCAAGCTGGACTGGTCTGCTGTCTATGGAGCTGCACAGGTGGTAAGTGCGAAATGTGGCATTGCGTATATATGCATATATTTTTCATTGTCAAAATTTTCCCACAGGCGGAACTTGCTGAAGACATACCCGCTGTGCAGCCAGAGAGTATAGTCGACAACGAACAGCTACTGCAGAAGCTGCACCATCTTCTCTTCGAAATCGACGTGCTGGAGGGCCAGTTGGAGTGCCCTGAGACGGGGCGAATCTTCCCCATCACCGACGGAATCCCCAACATGCTTCTCAATGAAGACGAAGTCTAAGTCCAAGTCCGCCCATTTCTGCTTTTCTGTATCATAAACCTAACCAGTTAGGCATAGCATATGAATAAGATAGTTTGCTAGTTTTGTTTTTTTTTAATATCAATTTATTTTCCGAGTATCAATAGTTTTTATACTAAAAAAAAATTGGAGCTTGGATGGAATGTGTTTGGTGTGAGTATACTTAGGGGGAACAAGTAGAGCGAAAACTTTTCACGACACATACAAAAGATTAGTCTGAATTTCTGGAGGGTGTTGTGCATTGCTATTGATTAAATGTCTTGCTGCTTTTTGGCACTCTAGAATAGACTTAGAGACTGTCCGGGCCGCCGGTCTAGTTGCATTTGATGTTGGGACTCTTGTTGCTTCCCTGGGCATAGATGCTGCCCTTTGCCAGTCCCGCCTTGGCTCCCTTGCACAATTCCGTGTTCCTTCCGGTCGTCTTGTAGGTGCGTTCGCTCAACAGACTGGCATCGGCTCCTTGGGTGGGCTGCTTGTGGATGAGCGTTGTATTGGGACCATTCCAGGTGACGTAGTCAGCTCTGAGAGAAGAAACCCATGAGAATGGACTATATAATTTATGCCTTGGGGGCACTTACAATAGTAGGTTTTCATCTGCTCCTTTGGTGAGCTGCGAATTGGCTCCCAGGGTGGCCATGCGTTCAATTATGGATTGAAACTCTGAGGAATCCGAGTTATGGGAGTTTCCAAAGGTCGTGGATTGCTGTCGATGTCTGTTGGGGAGAGTGAAACCTTCTTTAAAGGCATTTGGCAACAAATAATAATAATAATTCTAGAGAATAGTACATTAGGATTACACATTCCTCAAGAAACTAGAGAAACCAAAGTAAACGAATGAACAAAATGAGGATTAGCTGGAGTTAGAGCCTCCCTACGTCGCATGCGAGTTGAGTTCCATTCAAAAGTTCAAAAAAGAACACATGCGCATTGGTTTTTGAATAGCGAAACGGTAACGGTAACGGTAATGGTAATGGGCATACGCATACTTCAGTGAATCGGTTTTGGTGCGCGAGCGGCTTTCAATTGCCTTCGCTATGGATGAGGAGTTGGAGTTGGTGTTGGCCGATGCCAGCGATGATGACGTCATTGATGTTGAATAGGAGGAATAGGAGCTAGCATTGCTATTGCAGTGGGAATTGCCATGCAGGTAGCCGCTGATGTTGTAGTTCTTGCTATTGCTACTGTTCAGATTATTGTAACTGTTGGTGTTTGTTGTTGGATTGAAGCTACCGCAGCCTCCGCGGGCCAGGATGCTCTTGGTGGTGAGGCGCTCGTAGCAGGGCTGCAATGTGGGTGACTGTGCGGGTGAGACATATGAATGCGATGAGGATGCACTGGAAATGGATGACAGTGTCTTGGCTGGGGGCTTCGTGGCCTCCTCTTCCTCTGCCTGCTCCTCCACCGCCTTGACCTCCTTGTACCCCTCCATTGTGGGCGTATAGTGGCGGTGATCTAGGATGATCTGCGTGGTGGCCGTCGACGGTGTGGTGACATTGATGGATGGCAAAATGTGGCGCTTGTGTGGTGGCTTCGGTGCACAGGCGGTTGTGGGTGCTCTCTCCACCACCACCGTGAGAATGCTGGATGATGGCATGGCGTTTGTTTGGTGGCAGACGTGGAAGACGTGGCAGCGCGCAAAGCAAGCGAAAAGTGTGTGTATTCGATTTCGGGGGATTCAGTTTCGGTTTCAGATTTTTGGTTTTTTCAAAGGCAGCAACAAAAGTTCACAGAGAAAATAGGCAATCGATTAACAAACGGATAAAGCAGCAGGGCAAAGAGAGAAAGAGAGGTGGGTGGGGTGTGGTGTGGTGGGGTGGGGTGGGAAAGCAGGGCGGGACCATGTCCATCGAGTGACCATCTGGAAAAGCTACCTGTCTGTGGCATGACCATCAACATGCTCGCTTCCTATGACCTTCCCCAGATCCAGCTGCTTGGGTAGCACAGCGGCATGCTTTTGGTCTCGTTGCTCGTCCTCGTCCTGGACAATCTGCAGTATCTGTGTGGCCCGATCCTCGGCGTAGTTCACCGACTCCAAGGCCATCAGAATGATGCGCTCGGCAATCTGTGGGTACTTCTCCTTCAGCAGCGTTTGCACTAGATAGCATAGAAATGAAAGAGTATGGTTGACTGAACGCCATTGAAATGTGTGATCGCCACTCACTGTTGGCCTTCTCCTCGTCGGAGTACTCCTTGGGGCGCAGTGGAATGTGCTGTGTGGCCAGATCACCGCCTGGCTGCTCCGGGGGACGATTGTTGGGCTTGTGCGGCTGCTGCATATCCCGCTTCGTGTAGCCCAAAGAAATCAGTTTCTCCGAGGCAAACTGCACATTGTTGTCCGCATTGGCCAAGATGTCCAGGAGCAGCATTTCATCCGCCTTGGGAAATATGTTCTTCATGTATCTAAGGGACAGTGAGGGAGGGGATTAGTTTAAGAGGTCATATGCACTTGTAAAACTACTTCTAGCTAAACGGAAATCTAGCGCAGTCAGAGATGGAGGCTCATCCATCTCCCACTGCTTTGGACAACAGCCCGGGCGAACCTTAATTTCATTTTGGGCGACGAGTGCGGCTTGGGAGAGCTCCGCCACTGCGGGGATCCATGCAAAGCCGGCGGCACAGCACCTGGGGGAAGGACTTGGGCCAAGTGGCCACCGCTTTGCATGCTCATGAGACTACCAAAACGGCCGCCTGGCAGGGGACTGGCCGTGCGAGAGGTGCCCCGACTAGCCGCCATGTCCAGGCGACGCGCCGGTGGTGTCATATAGAAAGCGGAATTGCTGTGGAACAGATGCCGCTGTGCGGGGGGCGTCACAAAGGGCCCGGGCATCGTAACCGGATGCTTCTCCACCTGCAACGCGCTGATGACGACGGCCTCGCGATTGTAGTAGCTGCAGTGGGGGTTAGTAAGCGTGGAAAAATAATGGAGGCGATTCGTATGCGTGTGGTTAGGTGGGTGCAGGAAGCGGCAGCGTGAGAGAAGACAGAGATGTAAGTACGGAGAGATTAGTGTGGTTACGGAGGATTAGCATGAAAGCGCGGGGAGGGGCTCAGATGGGAGGTCTTACCGCTTCAGCAGCAGGCGAATGTGGTTCTCGCCGGCCGTGGGGAACATGTTCTGGATCTTGGCCACCACGCCATCCGTTTCGGTTTGGGTGGTGAACGAGGTCTCCTGAATGGTGGAACGCCTGGACATGTTACCACCCAGGCGGGTCCGTTGAAAGGGCAGGGGCGAGGACATTTCCTGGCAAGCAAGGGAAACTGTAATTGGGCGAATCCTGTGGAAATTTAACGGTCACTTACCAAATGTCCCTTGGAGGAGGCCGACAGCAGCGGACTCGTCGATATATTGTGCAGCGTGGACTGCTCGCGCTCCTGAAAGGCCCTGACAGCCGTCAAACTGTTACTGGGATAGACGTGATACGGCGAGCTGTTGTGCGAGGTCTGTGCCGTACTGACCATTTGCTGGAAATGCAAGTGTTTTGGGGGAAAATCAATAAGCTGCACTTTACTGTACGAGCTGTACACAACTCACCTGCAAGGCTATCGACTCGGTGGAACAGCGCTCGTTCTGCAGCTGCTTGTAACTGCGTCCGCGCGGATCCTCCAGCTGCATGGCCTTTGTCAGATAGTTTATGTAATAGCTGCAACGACAATCATATGGCAGATGAGCTTGCAACAGGCCGCCGACACAGAAAGTTTCCGCCAAAAGTGCAAAGTGCAAATCAAAGGCCATCGAATGACCCCTCCCACAGCCACAGCCACAGCCACAACCACAACCTCAGCCAGGGACAGTCGAAAGCTTCCCGATGATGCAGGCCATGGAAGGGTTGATTTCTGCCGCCGGCCGGTGGCGCTTCGCTGGTGGTGGATTTCCTCCACAAGTTGATGGCACTTTTGGGAGTGGACAGGTGAAAGGGCAAGGGTAAAGCTCCGACTCCTCCTAAAGACCGGCACGTGCCAAGTAGCTGCCAAAAGGCGCCCAAAAGGCGCCCAGTCGTCATCCTCATCGTTGTCGTCACATTTGACAGGCAATCTTGCCTCTGATTGCAGCTCTGTGTGCGTCTGTATGCGGGATGAGGATAGAAGACGAGGAGTCGTCTCTGGCTGAGTGGCCACTTGAATTAACGTATATGACAGTCAGTCTTTGGGCTTGTTGCTTAATTGCACAAGGCCCGCCAAAGAAGGCAGCGGACCCAGCACCGGCACAGGCACAGGCACCCCGTGGGCATCTGACGATGCGGAAGTGACACAATTTATGCAGCTATGCAAAAATGAGGCCAATTGGGGTTTCTGAGTAGCCCCAAGTACCCGTGAAGAGATGTGTTTGACACTTAAGGACTTTCGACAAGTAAACAAGAAGTGATTTTAAAGGAAAAATGTCTTCAAAGTGCCAGAACCGCTTTATGTTTCATTGTTAAAGGGTTTTAATGCACATCATACTGAAATACTGCTTTAAAAGCACTCCTTCTCAGTCAATGCTCTCCTTAAAAATACATTATCGTACACCGTATATCGTAAAACATCAACATTCTGGAAGCATCCTCATACCACTTGACATTTTAGAGTCCTTCCAACCAACAGTTACAGTCTTTATATCCTTCGAAAGTGCCCCCCACGGTTGCCTAGCGAAAGGCCATTAAATTTCCCGCTGGGAAACTGGGTACAGTCGTCTGGGGGAACGCAAGGAAAAGCGCGCACCAACACAACAACATTTCTCCACTCACAAACAGATTTATCTTCATTTTTTTGTCTTTTAATGCAGGCATAAATATTTATGACGTTTGGAATGACATGCATATCTGGTACATAGTCGTATACACACATACACATATTACATTCATATGTATGTATGTATATATGTATGTATGTATGTACAATGCACTCGAAGCTTACCAATTTCCCGTTGTCTGGTCGTACTTGCAGTCCCAGCCGGGGGGCAGCTTCTGATAGCCGCCTGCATCGCTCATTTTGAATGCACAGAAACGTCCACGCGATAGAGACACAGGCACAGATACAGATACAGATACAGATACGAATGCTATTGCGGTTTTACGAGTATTTTTTGCTCAATATTTATGGGCTTTTAAAGTCGAATTCACAGCTTGTTTGCCAACTGTCTGCAACCCCGAAAAACTTGGCTGGCTGTCTGTATTGCCCTTGCCACTCGAGCCTTGTAGTTGCCTTTGTTGCCGTTGTGGCCATTGGGGGTTGATACACCACCACCACGGCCGTCACCACCGCACAAGCAAAGTTATTTTTGTTTACAAGGCGGAGCCGGGAAAAAAAAATAACACAGGATGGCGTGCCTTCAGTGGCGAGGTGGGTGGGTGGGTATTGCTCCTCGTTCTAGTCCGTGGTGTTGTAGTCCGTGGCATGCGCGTGCCAACAACCTCACGATTCAAGCTTTCACCGTTAACTGTGAAAAATCACGGTTGCGTCGCACTGAAGTTTCCAGATGCTGCGCGGAGAGAGCTTTTGGGCTCCACCACATACTCGAATCAGTGTTGGAAATCGCCTGGCGCTTGTAACGGCATTTTGCTTACGTTCTAGAAAGCTTTGCCATAACCTTCAACATGAACAATCTTGACTGGTTTCGTATACGGTCACAGACACAGAGTAAATTTCAACTGTCAGCAACAAAATATTTTATACTCGTATTCCTCATTTGTGATTAGTGATTAAAATAGAAATACACCAAAATGTCGGTGCCTACGGGTGCAGTGGAACCCGAAATACGGATGACTCGACTCACAGACAACTATCTGCAGGAAATGCAGGATGAATTGGACAAGGAGCCTGAGGGGCCTCGCAAGCCCACGAAAGCCGAGAAGAAGGCTGCCAGGAAGGAGGCCAAGCGCATAGAGCAGATAGAAGACAAGAAGCTGATTATGCGCGTGAGTACTGGTACAGTTGCGCCAAGCTGTTCGCAGGTCTAATGGGTTCCGCCCTCGAGTAGGATGCCCTGAGCCGCGAGCTGGAAATGGGCAAGCGTATGGAGAAGAGGGGCAGCGAGGAGTGGCACGAGATGTGCAAAGAGATCAAGATCACGGAACTCCGTGAGGAGATCGTGAATTGGGGCAAGAAGGCCGAAAGAAATATTGAAGGCAAGAACGATCACATCAAGATGCTGATCGATGACATGACCCAGACACAGGATCGCCATGTGCGCTGCTTCAGCAAGACGGTGGAGCTAATTGATCACGTTAGAGACTGCTTCCACGGCATGATGGATGGGATAAGGAATATGTACGATCAAGAGGCAGAGATAATGCTCAGGGAATACTACGATGAGGTCCAGCGCCGCACAGAAGAGGTGGACTTTATGCACGAGAACAGCGAGAACATTATACATGCCACGAACATAACCACGCGCGACCAGCTCAAGGAGGACTACCATATCTTCCTGGAGCAGCGTTACGATTGTGTCAATACAGAGATCGAGAATCGGTTTCGCATACGCGATCAGGTCGTACGCCGGATGACCGATATGCAGCAGCAGCTGAACGATTTTGTTGAGTCGCTTCGGAGCACAGAGCTGGATGCCCACAAGTACGAGAAGATCCGTTGGCTAACCGAGCGCCAGGCGGCCTTCATGGACGAGTCACGCAAACTCAACTATGAGGAATTGAAGAACATTAACGCCATGTCCGATCTGAACAAAGAAATGCTGCGAATTGAGTCGGAAAACAACTCGACTCTAAATGATCTTCGCCTCGAGTTCCAGTACTTTACGCGCGTGCGCAAGAAGATCGAGCAGAATCAGGAAATGGATCGCGTGATCACCCATGAGAAGCTGCGTATACTAACGGGCGAGTGCTACGACATAATAAAGGTAATTTCTCTCTTCAGTTTGATCCGATCCGATCCAGTCTTAATTGAAATGGTCCTGCCACAGCAATTGGAAAAGCACGTGAAGAGTGGCGAGCTGCTGCTGGCTCTGTCGATCACCTGCCGGAAGCTGCAAACCGAGTCGGAAAAAATCATCTTGGGCGGTGAGATTGTCGACGAGACGGATCTGGGGGCTGTCGACGAGCAGTTCATTCTGAAAACATTGAATATGAAAGATCATGTGGATATAACCGAGGCGGAGCTAGTCGAACAGAATAAAATGCTGAAGAACTTTTGGCGTCGTCAGGCCATGGTCGAGGCCCAAAACCTTCTCTTGCTTGAGGAGAAACGTCGTCTGACCGAGCAGAATCAAGGCTATTTAGATTTCATCAAGTCCATGAGCGTCACCGAAGATCCCGAAGAGCTCCGATCGGCCGTGAAGGTTAAGACGTGCGACAATCAGCCAATGCCGCCGCATCTCTTCCAGACCAAGTGCAAGGAGTACAGGCCGCGCACTGTCTGCAAGTCCAAGATAGCCCACAAAGAGGCCAAGTGGGAAGCGGAGAAAATACTACACCAAATGATAGAGAAACAATAATCACACACCGAATTTCCTTCAACCATAAACACACACCCACACGAATAAACGCTGTATTGTATTATTTATCACTCGTAATTAATATCATAATGTAGTATGTACGTATACATATGTATGTATATTGCAAAAGCAAATGTGCAAAACAAACTGTTGCATAGAACACCAACGGATCGGATATGTGGTCAAAACTTAGGCACTAAGTAACGCTGTGCTTTGGTCAGGCAAAATGCAGAAGCTTCTCCATGACACACACACATGTGGCATGGTCTCGTCTCTAGTTAAAGGCCAGGGGCTTGATGTTCAACTTTTCCGCCAAGGAGGCGCAGGTCTTCAGCTGATTCTCCAGATACTGGATGCCACCGGCAGCGTCAACGGACGCCATATTCTGGCTCTCCTTGTCACCAGCCAGGAGAACCGGCTTGCTGGGATCAGTCTGCAAAGATAGAGCAAAAGACAGATTACCGAGAGGCTATGATGGCTATAAAGATGGAAGTCCTTACCGGCTCTACGCCCCTGAGGCGGGCATTGAAATCGGTCATGCGCTCCTCGAAGTTGGGGGCGAAACAGTTGGGATCAACGGCAATGAAGACCTGGCCAAGATCTGCCGCCGAATCGGCTCCAGCGTGCGTCCACTTACGCACCTGGGTGGAGTAATGGGCACCGGACATGACGCCGGAAAGGATGTCCACCATGGCCCCCAGACCGAATCCCTTGTAGCCAGAGGTCAACTCCGATCCACCCAAGGGCATCAGGCAGCCGGTGCTGAAACCCAATTCGGCATCGGTTGTGATGTTGCCATTGGGATCCTGTGCCCAGCCATCGGGCAGAGCGGCACCCTTGCGGCGCTGGATCTCAATCTTGCCCACAGCAACGGCTGTGGTCGCCATGTCCAGCAGGAACTTGTCACCGTTCGTGGCGGGTGCGCCCAGAGAGAGGGGATTGGTGCCCAGGGCAGCCTCCTTGGCCCGTGTGGGGGCCATCAGCGGCGATGTGTTCGTCATGGACATTCCGACGAGGCCCTGGTCCATGGCGCGGATGGCATACCAGCCGGCCATGCCGTAGTGGTTCGATCCCTTGGCACACACCCAGCCAACGCCCACAGTTTTGGCCTTCTTGATGGCCAGGTCCATGCAGTAGTTGCCCACCACAGCGCCCAGACCATTGAGTCCATCCACCCAGGCGGTGGCCGGAGTCTCCTTGAGAACCTTCGGCTCTGCACCACCATCCGTGGAGTTGATGGCCAAATCGTTGATGTACATCTCCAGACGATTCATGCCGTGGCTGAAGTGTCCCCGGTGATCGGCCGCCACAAGGAGATCGGCCTGGGCCTCGGCATGGGCCTGGGGTACCTTCACCGCCTTGAAGCAGTCGATCATGAAGCGCCGGGACTCGGCAACGGCCACCAGTTTGGGAGCAGAAGACGCCATGTTTCTGGTAGAGCCTCTGAGCAGCGGAGCAAAGTCTGTGATAGAATTTAGATTGGGACGGGCTGCTTTAGAATCGTGTATCTTTTGTGGCGGTGGAGGAGCGGAACGTGTGTGCTCAGATACGCGGCGTATACGCGACTGGAAATGAAATGGGCTGAGGCGAGGCGAGGCGACATAAGCAGTCGTCTAATTGTTCTGACAATCTCTCACTCATACAGAGGGGGATACGATAGGGTCTCATACGATAGGCGGTTGGAAACAGCATAGTGGCCGCACAAGAGCGGGTCGGTTCTTGTTTTCGCTTTTAGCAAACCCGAAATTCCGCAGACTCGAAGTGAACGGGAACGAGACAGACGACTACGAGTATTATAAATGCTTATCAGCATAATGTTTGCATTGGTTTTAATAGAATTTCCCAGTTTCTACCTGGCACATGGGGAGGAAAGATATCTTATTGAGAGATTGCGACTCTCAATTCTCTCGAGCGTGTGTAACAAGTTTTTGCTTCTCTGTTTTCATCTATAGGGGGCTCGCAAGTCTATATGTACATCTATACATACATATGTACATAAATATATCACTCACCTCACATATACGTATACATATACTATAGTATTTATTCAATCCCCTGCTTATTTATTTATTATGTGAGCACTACAGGGGTTTTGTTTTTGTTTTATTTTTTTCGTTTTTTCTTGTTGCGTGTGTGGGCTGGACGTAGTACGTCGTCTTGGCGCAGTGGTTGCTTGGTAATGACCTTGAACTTAACTCATGGAAATTATTTCTGTATTTCTGTATTCTTGAAATCAACATTCTGATAGAAATGAATTGAAAGCGAGTGTAGGCAGCGATGAAAGTGGGACTCTTGGGCACTCAAATTAGAGTTCATTGCCATTCTCGTAGGTTTGTTTGCCGGGAAGTGCCGCCCAGTGCCGCCCAGTGCGGCCCAGTACCCGCCCCAATGAATGTAATAGCGTTGACCTTACACAATAAAAGCGAATGTGATGGATGATGGGTACAACATGTGCACGTAAGCCCCACACAGCACACACTCAATTTCAATTGATTTACCGATGGCTCTACTGGCTTTATCTTATCGGAGATCACCAGAGATATCCAACATATTCCCTGAACTTCCACCTACAATTGTTCTAGAACGTTTTGATGTTTCCAGCTCAAGCTTAATGCCTTAAACACGACTTGGCTTGTTTCTTGAATGGTGAAATATAAATAGCCAGCTGTGGATCTGCTAATTTTTGAATATTTAGCCAAACTGTGAGGCATTCTATCGGCGGCGGACATTCTCTGTCTACCGCCCTCCTTATCTTATCAGCTTAACCTAGTCCAAAATATATTTCGAGGGCCCTGGAGGTCTCGGCTCTAATCAATCTGGGGTGGACGAGTGTGCTGGCGATTAATAAACAATAAATTATTGGGCAAGTAAACAAGTTTTATGCTCGAATCGGTCCGCCCATTAACACCTTTCTGAGTAATGGATGTATTTGATCGATCCGCACTGGATACGAGGGTGTTATAATATTGACTAAACGGCAATTGAACGCAAACCAGTTTTAGATATCGGAGGAACAAGTGAAGTGCCTAATGCGCTTTCAACGAGGCAATCAAAAGGCGATTAATAGCTCGTGGAAGACCCAGCGATGTCACCGCATCGATTCGGGTTCCAAAATGTTTATTTTTTTCGGATTACTAGACGCCAGCCCCCCTTTTCTTCTTATACAACAGCCACTTGTTGTGTGTAATAAGTGATGTGTGATGTGTGTGTTTTTGGGGCTGTGGCTCATAAAAAAAACAGTCAAGCAACAAAAGTTTATTTTAATTATAAATTCGTACATACATATAGTCGTTAAATATGACGAGTGGGAGGCATTATGAGAGAATTGGCGAAAACAGATGATAGAACGCAACAAATTTTGAAAAATGATCAGTGTTGCCAACCCACCCACAGTTGGAAGGGGGAAAAGATAGAAAGATATGTGTATCTATCTATTGTATGCATGTAGGTGATGGATTCATAATAAATCAACAATTGCACGCGTAATTTGCATAATTAAAGTTCAAACTTACCGCCTGAATTTGCATTCGAATTTGGGGCTTTGGCTGCTGCTGCTGCTGTTGTTGCATGCCGCCTACAAGAGGGGCGCCTTTGAAGCGTTTGAACGCACCGCCGATTGGCAGCACTGGCGTAGGCGTAGGCGTATGCGGCGTCGCCAGTGACCGCAGAACGACGCAGAAAGCAGAACAATGTCAACGAAGTCATTGCAACAAATAAGGCAACAAAAAGCACACAGGCAAAAACAAGGCACACGAACGGCAACCAAAACAGAACAGAAGAGAGCGAAAACGGAAAAACTAGTTGGAGATAACTACTACTACGTAATACGTAAGGCCCCAAGAGCAGCCAGCCCCAATGGCGGAAGGGGAGGTGAGGGAAACAGCTGACGTCGCTGTCGCTGTCGATGTCGGTCGTGCGCTGCTTGCACTTTTTGTTTATTCTCCGAGTGATTCAGAACGTTTTATCTTTTGCTCTCTCTCCGCGTGAGACTTTTGGGAGATTTAGTCTGGAATAATTGCCCAAAACGCGACTCGCGAATGTTTCTAGCACGCCGCACAAGTCAACTAACTACACAATTACTACGTAAAGTATTTAAACACTAACAAAAAATTAAGACACAAATTTACGTAATTTGCTCTAAAAACGGAGAAGCAACAGCAACGGCAGCAGCAGAGTGCCAATCAATTTACACGCCAAATCCCAGCAAAACTACAGCTCCTCCTCGTCGTGGTCGTCGTCGTCGTCGTACGAAGCGCCAATCTGAACTGCCATGAACTGAATCCGAATCTCTGTGGCTATCGCTTTTCCACAACGTGCCCCCCATCGCTCTCTGGTTGATAGAAAAGTGAAAATTTAAATAAAACAAAACGAATCGGAGCACCCGCGTGACATGCGTAGTAGTAGAAATCAAAGAAAAACAAAATATTCTAGCTTTTGGACCACTCCAAGCCACAGAAAATGAAAAAGTATACAGTTAGTAGTGATATTTAAGTGATAAATTGCTAAATTCAATCATGTAAAAGCATAAACAATGGCTTTTTCCCCAACCACTTGTTGTTTTTGTTTTTGTGTGTTGTTGTTTGTGCCAAAAGCTGTTCATATTTTTGGAAGTACTGTGTAACGCATTTGACTAGTGCTGTGTAGCGACCCTTAGCAAAGACACACACCCACGCAAATGAAGCGCGTCACTTTTAAATTTGAAAACTTCTTACTGTCACTGCTGCTGTTGCTGCTGCTCTGCCTTTTCGTTTGTTTTAGAATATAATTAGTTACTAAATATGGTGATTTGCATGCACTACACCTGAGTGTGTATATCCAGAGTATATTTCATTTCACCTGCCATACAATTAACGAATAATTTAAGTCATATTTATATTTATTTATGCAAACAAATATCGTCGGCCAGTCGGGTCTGACGGTACGTTCGGTTGACTGCCCCTATTAGCACACAGGCCACAGATTACCTTTGACAGCGCCCCAGCCCACGCATCACATCACCGCGTTCTAAACCCATTAATCTATACCACACCGGAGAACCCCGTATCGCTGTTGTGGTTATTATGCCTGCACATGTTCATAATTGGCAGAATGACTGCTGATTATTTGCGTTACAGCAACTTTGACATTTTTGGACGATTTCGAGTCAACCTGTCGCCCATAGGGCTAACCTAACACAACCACAACACACAGTAACTAAACAAAACAGCCATCAAAGCGATAAAAGCAAACACCAGCACACACTCAGCAGAGACATGTCATCATCACAGCCAGCCCCATCATCATCATCATCAGCAACGGAGAACCTGATGGGGCTTTCGCTCGGCGGCACTTTCGCAGTCGCAGCGCAGCGCATTCCACTGCAGAACGCCGGCCGTGCCAGACCATAGCGGGTCTCTCTTCATTAATAATCACTAACAAACAATCGCTCGGGAAGGGAATGGTATGGAATGGTAGTGGGTACAACGGTCGAACATCGCCCAAATAGACAAGCATCCATCCAAAACTATCCGCTAACTCTTTTTGGGAACCCACATATTCTCATAAGAATCGAACGCGAGACGCGCTTGCTAATTGCCTTGTTTTCTGTTTCCCTGGTCTGTGGTGTTTGGTGTTCGGTGTTTGGTGCCGACTCGACTCGACTCTCCGTTTCCTGTTGGCGTGTGCGTGTTCCCAGTGCAGTCCGCAGACAAAACAAACAAATTGCAAAGCCAAAAAAAAGTTTCTATCGTGAACATTTCGACCTCGTCGCGAAAGTTTCTGTGTTTCTGCTGCGTGCACGTAAGTACAAAACTCATTTTTGGCATTGAAGAAGCGCCGAAGCAACCAGCAATCAGCAAGCAGCCGAAGCTGAAGCTGAATCCGAAAATCGACAGCAACAATCAAATATAATTTCCGTTTAATTGCAGCTGACACAGTAGCTGCCACAGCAAAATGGCCACAGCGAATGTGAAGATCGTCGAGTCGAAGCTGGACATATTCCAAGCACCGCAGAGCTATGCACTGGCCCATGCCGTTGAGTCATCGTTCTCGGCGCTGCGCGGCTCCCTCGCCTGGCAGTTCAGCCTCATATACGGGGATGTGGAGGAGCTGCGTCAGAGGCGGGTGGCGCGGGGCAACTGTGCCGTGCTGGAGCACAATGCACGATTCGTCTACTATTTGGTGACCAAGACGAGCATCTACGATGCCTCCACATATGAGGACGTTCAGGCGGCATTGATTTGTATGCGAGAACATATGGTGAGTGGAACGAGAATGAACGATGGGGGCTTTCTCTTTCCCCATAGAGCATCTCCAAGTCGTCGCTCTCCGAAAGCAGGCTTTCCCATCAATTTACAGTTAATTTATTTGTACAATGAAATATTTATGCCGCCGTTCGATCCACAGCGCAATCATGAAATCACCAAAGTGGCGATGCCCCGCATCTGCTGCGGTAACGATGGCCTCGACTGGAAGCAAGTGAAGCGCCTGATGCAACAGACCTTTGCCCACGGCGAGTATCCCATCGAGATTCTGATCTGTGAGCATGAGGACATGTCCAAGGAGGTAAGACATTCCATTGGAGTTTGAGTTAGAGTTAGAGCAATTCGTTAATCGATTCCATTCCCAGCTGGCTGCACCCAAGTGTCAGATTACCGAGGCCAAGGGCAACCTGTTCAGTGCGCCGGAAAACTTCGCGCTGGTGCACTCTGTCAGTGCAGACTTTGCCATGTGTGCGGGTATCAACTTGCAGTTCCGCTGCAAGTTCGGCCAGACGGATGAGCTGAAGAGGCAAAACAAGCACACGGGTAATGTGGCAGTGCTGGAGCAGGGCGGACGCTTCATCTACAACCTGGTGACCAAGGAGCGAAGCCACGAGAAGTGCACCTACACGGCCCTCTACTACGCGCTGCTGGCCATGCGCGAACACATGGTATAAGACTCGGGCCGACTCTGCGAGACCGAAACTTGATCCTCATTCGAAAATTCTCCATTTCAGAGGGAGAACAGCGTCACAAAGTTGGCCATTCCCCGCCTGGGGTGTGGCATCGATCGTCTGGACTGGCTGCGTGTCCGCAGCCTGCTGGAGCTGGTCTTCGCCGACGACAAAGTGGACATCATTGCCTTCTTTTACACTCCGCCCCAGATGGTCAAGGCCAGCATGAACATTGTCTGTCCCACTTGTCATCATATGAAGACCATACAGATACCGCGATCGGTCAGCGCATCGCGTCAATCGCTCCACCGGGAGAAGACTCCATTCTAAGGGGCCGAATCCAATCGGAATTGTATATATGTACTCGAAAGGGTTTGCATGGGGACTTGTAGCACCAAATGCACCGCTGCTTATCTATGTAGTTGATACCTAAATACTTTATCACTTAGGATGTTTTTTTTGCACCTGGAAATGCATATTCTGTGGGTATTTATATTGTAAATTAATAAATATATTACGGCCCAAGCTGGCACATAACCAAAAACCGAAGTTTCGCTATACAGTAGTAGGCCTATGACTATTCAAAAATCCCACACTAGTATGCTCTACTGTACTGTCACATTCATTACAATCAAATCCATAATTATCGACACACAAAAATGTATTGTCCTAAACTTTTAGAGCTACGTCAAGCATTTCGTCGCGCTTTTGTGGTCGGCATGGCAGGACAAGGCTACCAAATCAGCGAGATCGATGGGGACCTTTTCTCGGCTCCCAAGACGCACTCGCTAGCCCATTGCGTGGCCGCTGATTTGGGCATGGGCGCGGGCATAGCTGTGAAGTTCAAGGAGGTCTACGGCAAGGTCGATGAGCTGCGTGCCCAGAAGGCGGCCAGCGGTGATGTGGCTGTGCTCAAGGACAATGAGCGCTACATTTACTATCTGGTGACGAAGCCACAAAGCTGGGGAAAACCCACATACGAGTCCCTGCAGTCCTCTCTGGAGCAGATGCGCGAACACATGGTAAGTGCCTTACACTAACTTTTCGATCTATTCTGTGCTAATGAATCTGGAATCCCTTCGGGCAGCGCAAGAACAACGTAAAGCAGCTGGCCATACCGCGCATCGGGTGCGGCATTGATGGCTTGGAATGGGACAAGGTGAGCGGCGTGCTGGAGTACGTGTTCGGGCAGGAGCCGCTGGAGATTGTGGTCTACAACTTTGTGCCCCCGCCAAGTCAATAAGAAGTTCACTTACTACGTTTTCAACATGATCCCGTTTACTGTTTGGCTGCACCTGGTGCATAATTGTATACAACTAGTTCAATAGCATCCGATTGGAAAATCTCACAGACCATTTCTTTCACTTTAATCCAAGAGAGTCCATCCAGGCCGCATCCAATGCGGGGCATAGCCAGCTTGTGGACATTGTGGGCAATCTGAGAAAGGGGGCATAGTGTGGGTAAACAAATTGGGGAAGAGATTAGAGTATAGTTTCCACTCACCATATGCTGCCGCATGGCGGTCAAGGAGCTGTGGAGTAGCTGATAGGTGGGCTTGCCCCAGCTCGTTTGCTTGGTAACGAGATTGTAGACGAAACGCTCCTTATCCTTTAGGATGGCCACTCCGCCAGGCTGGACATTCTGCCTCTGCAAAGTCAGCAGCTGGCCAAATTTGGTGCTGAAGAGTTGCATAAAATGGTTAATTTTGTGTTCTGCGAAGCAGAATGTAGGACATACCGAAACTTGATGGCGATGCCTTTGCCCATACGCAAGTCGGCGGCCACGCAATGGCACATGGAATAGTCGGCCTTGACGCTGAATAAGTCCCCATTCACCTCTTTATAAGTAAAACCTGACATTTCTACCAAATTAATCAAAAATTCCAGACAGCCTGTGGCTGCATACAAAAAATTAGTTTCAATTGCGCGCAAAGACGTGTTGTCGCTTCGCAGCGAATGGCAAACACCAGAAAAACGGTACAAACAGCTGACTGTGACGATTTTCATAAGGTGTGCAACACCTTTACAACACTGCATCGACTATCTGATAACAAAACAAATGAATTTTATTTTCGAATTAATTACCTCATTTGTGCGCAAAATGCTGGAGCTGCTGCAATTCGGGGGTAAGACATTGACAAACACTATTAAAATCTATGTAAAAACAAACACTGGCCGCACGCTGACGGTGAACCTGGAGCCGCAGTGGGACATCAAAAATGTGAAAGAATTGGTGGCTCCGCAGCTGGGACTGCAGCCGGAGGAGGTGAAAATCATATTTGCCGGCAAGGAGCTAAGTGATGCAACCACCATAATGGTAGGCTAGTGGCTGACACCATATTGACATACTAATCGTCTTTACTTTTAGTAGCAATGCGATCTGGGCCAGCAAAGTACATTGCACGCAATTCGCATGCGACCGCCCACTATACAGCAGGAGAAACTTCTTTCAATGTCGCTCGAGGAAGAGGAGCCCATAGGGACACCAACCGAAGAAGCCTCCAAGCCGCTTAACGAAACCCTGCTGGATTTACAGCTCGAAAACGATGAGCGACTTAACATCACCGACGAAGGTGGGCAACAGGTGGTTCCGTCGTGGAATTTATAATAAATTGTCTTTATCTTCAAGAGCGAGTCCGTGCCAAGGCCCACTTCTTTGTGCACTGCGGACAGTGCGATAAGTTGTGCAACGGCAAGCTCCGAGTACGCTGCTCGCTCTGCAAGGGAGGCGCCTTCACAGTACATCGCGATCCCGAGTGCTGGGACGATGTTCTCAAGCCCCGACGCATACCCGGACACTGTGAGAGCCTGGAGATCGCCTGTGTTGACAATGCGGCTGGTGACCCGCCCTATGCCGAGTTCTATTTCAAGTGCGCTGAGCACGTCTCGGGCGGAGAAAAAGACTTCGCGGCGCCACTTAATTTAATTAAGAACAATATCAAAGATGTGCCCTGCCTGGCATGCACGGATGTAAGGTCGGTAAAAACTGGTTCCTGTTTTAAATCAAATGGCCATTAAATTGTTCCTTTGTAGTGAAACTGTTTTGGTCTTCCCCTGCGCTGCCCAGCACGTCACCTGTATTGACTGTTTTCGGCAATATTGCCGTTCGCGTCTCGGCGAACGCCAGTTCATGCCCCATCCGGACTTTGGCTACACTCTGCCCTGTCCTGCTGGCTGTGAGCACTCTTTTATTGAGGAAATCCATCACTTTAAGCTGCTGACACGCGAGGAGTACGATCGGTATCAGCGCTTTGCCACAGAGGAGTATGTGCTGCAGGCTGGCGGCGTGCTCTGCCCACAGCCGGGATGCGGCATGGGATTGCTCGTGGAGCCCGACTGCCGCAAGGTGACCTGTCAAAATGGCTGTGGTTATGTGTTCTGTCGGAACTGCCTGCAGGGCTATCATATTGGGGATTGTCTGCCCAACGGGGGCAGTGCCAGTGCCCCCAACTCCTGCGAGTACGCCGTGGACCCGAATGTAAGCATTTTTTTTTGACACAAATCACTGTGTGATTGTGTAATCGTTTGCGTTCTTAGCGCGCGGCCGAGGCTCGCTGGGAGGAGGCCACCAACGTCACCATCAAAGTCAGTACCAAGCCCTGTCCAAAATGTCGAACCCCCACTGAGCGCGATGGTAAGTGCTGCAGCCAAGACGCAAGTCGACAGATTTACGTAAATCCCATACCTCACATGCTCGTATTTCTCTACTCTTCCAGGCGGCTGCATGCACATGGTCTGCACACGCGCTGGCTGCGGCTTCGAGTGGTGCTGGGTCTGTCAGACGGAGTGGACCCGCGACTGCATGGGGGCCCACTGGTTTGGCTGAGGATTCAGCAAGTGCATTCTTGATCTGCGTTTATTCCGTGTTTCGTTTGTTGACTATTTCTAAATTTCGACCTATAGTACGAGTAAAAACTGTTTGCGAGCAGAGCACCCTGTTTGTTGTCTACACAATCAATAGCAGAAACACCCTTGACTGGGATCCGACTGGACTCGCGCCCATCTCCATCTCCCTGCAACTCCATCCTACCCCACTGTAATCCTCCGTTGCGTGCGCACACTTTGTTTACGTTTTTTTCCCTGTCACCTCCCACAAATATTTTGAGGGCTTTCCTCTTTCGGTTTACTGTCGGAAGCAAGCGGAAACCGCAACAAACACGTGCACTGGGCCGCAGAAAGAGAGGGAGAGAGAGAGATAGCTGAGAGTGCGCAGTGGCCAGAATATGGGAGAGTCCTCAAGAAACTCAGGCGCGTAGCCAGAAGTGGACACCATAAGAATTGATTTCGTTTGTAAGGCGGCTCTGTCTGTCTGAAATATGTTGGTAACTTTCAGTAGGGAACCATGCCTGCAACTATTGCTTTAAGGGGATGGATGGATGGCTATGGGTGCACCCCTACTATATAATCACCTATACGCAACTCATAATAGTCCTATAGGTGCTATCTTTCAGTTTGACTTTCCACCTTTTGGCTTATCGGTCATCTGAGGTCGGGGCCCGCGAAATGCCGCAGGGGTTCAGTGGCCAAATAATTTGCGGGTAGCTTCGCTCAAAGCTCTGTTCGTGCGGCTGCCCCGGAAAGCGTGCTACGGCTTTGCATATTGATGGCAGTCTGTTCCGTTCCTATCCCGGACATCGATAAATCGAGCCTATACATACCTCGTGCCTCGTGTGTGCCTCATTCTCATTCACAACGTGGGAAACCCCCAAACGGGAATTTTGCGAACATTTTCCCTGCGCACTTGCTTTCTCTCTCTCTCTCTCTCTCTCTCTCTCTATCTATCTCTTGCTACCGCGCGTTGCAAGTAACATAACGGTCTAGATACCGCTCTGTTTTTGTTTGGTTTCTGTTTTGTGCTCTAATTCGTAAGCAAAGCTAAGTGAATAAATTCAAAATTTGGGAGAGCGAGAGCGAGAGAGCGCCAGCAGCCCCAAAGTGCAACCACACTCTCAACTTGATGCTCGGCTAGCTGTCCCGCGCATGTGGCAGCTTGCCATCGAATCGGGTCACATAGCTCTACTACGAGCACGAGCATGTGCCTCTGCTGGGCTCGGGGTTCCGTACCGTACCCAGTGCAGCTGCGAGCTGTGCCGTTTACTGTTGTCGCTTGGCTCGTCTCGTACTTTTTTGCTCCTTTTTCAGCTGCCTCCACGTCTTTTGCCAGCTTTTCTTGTTCTTGCCACAGGGGACTTCGGTCTCCCGTTCGCCATTCGCCACACGCCACACGCCATTCGCCGTTCGCCGTGTTGCAGGGCCTTCGGTGTATAAATGGAAGCGCGCCACCGTATCGCATTTCAGTCTACGTCGGACTTTCGCGCGCGCCACACATGCTGCGTATACGTAACGTTTGGCTACACTTCAGCAGCGTAGGTGGGCCTTTTTTTTACCAGAGCAACACCACCGCCGCCGTGCGGCACTCTGGGAAGTGTGGTGTGCTCTGCTCTGCCACAGAGCTGATCATTTGGACACACGGGCACTCTTCTTCACGGACGCTCTTCGATTTTTCCGCGAGAGTGTCGAAGAGAGAGCGCTGCCTGGCCGTGCTTCAGGGCCATTGTGAACGGGTTTTTGGCCACATTTGAAAATGTAACGGTATTTTTTTTCATGTGAAAACGGAAGCGAGAGTTTTTGCTTAAACATTTGTGATGTGAAATGAACTAAGTCCAGAAAACAATAACAAAACCAAGCGGAACTGGCTTAAGGAATTCAAAAAAACGACTTTCAAATAAATTCGAATATCAAGAGAATATTTTGAGCCATTCAGGAGTGGAATTCACATTGGATATTTGGTAAATAGCAATTTTTGTTAACACTATTCACAAAAATATAAAACGCATTAACAAAAAAACAAAAATGTATTTTTTGGGTAGCCAACGTATTTTCTTTGGTACATCTAGAACATGCTGAGATACTCCCACGCTCATGCAATCCTGCCCCAATTATTGAAATCCATCATCGACAACAGCATTGGCAGATGCAGGGGCAGATGCAAGGGCAGCTGCAGGGGCAGCAACTCAATTAAAATGAGAAAGTTGCGCTGCATACATTCACATTCATTCAGTCGCTTTCCATATTCCCCAGCTCGTCAGCTCGTCAGCTCGCCAGCTCGAGTGCCTCCCCGTCAGGCACGTTGCACATACGCAGCGTGTGACGTGACGCAGGACCCGTGTAATGATGGTGGTATACACCACCCAGGAGCTGGTGCTGCTTCTGAAATTCAAAAGTACAGAAAACACAAGAGTCGAGCGTGGACGGTGCCAGCAGTGGCAGCAGTGGCAGACCAAAAACCCGTCTCGGGCTGCTGTTTTTATTGATTTATGTACGGGTACAGTGGGAGGCTGTTGCTGTTGCCACTGCTGCTGTTGTGTCGCACTGTCCCAAAACAGAGCAAAGAGCACAAAAAAAAGAAAAAGGAACCACCAATACATAAATGAAGACACCGACAGCAGCACCAGCACCAGCACCAGTACAAGCACAAGCACGGGGTGTGTTTGGAACACGCAGCATCTCGCCATTTACATTTCTACCTCGTGCTCAACTTCCGTTTCCTGCTGCTCACTTGCCACTGCCACTGCCACCAACCTCTTGCTCCCGCCGTTGCTGCAGGAGAGTGCCAGAGAGTGGCGCGCCAGTCTAGGGTCCACCCTGGCAGGACTGATTGCAGTTGCTTAACGTATTTCGAGGCTCATTTCATTTACGGCTCACACACATTGTTCCTTTGGCGCGCACCTAACCCTTTTTGGGTAGCGTGAAAAGCTCGCTCTCTTCCCATCTCCACCCATCCTTTCAGCTCTCATTGAAGCTCTCTCTCTCTATCGCTCTCCGCTATGCTCTCTGCCGGCAAGCAAGGACTCGCTCTCTCTCTCACTCTCTGCCTCGCTCTCTTGGCCAGCTTGTGTTTACATTGATTATGTTATCCACTCTCTGCCCCCATGTTTGACTTTGCTAATAGAGTTGTCCTCCGCCCAATCCTACGCCCCCTGACTTGCTAATTTGCTGCCAGGACATCATCAACATCTTCATCATCATCATCAGCGTCACCGAATCAATAAAGTTCCCACCCAACCCCACCCCACCACCACACACTCTCACACCCCAATTGCCTTCAATTATATTTTGTTTTTGTCTTTTTTTTTTGCACAAAAAGTTTATTAATCAATAAACGCACACGTCAAGCGCAAGCTTACAGACGCACACCAACAAATGTGCCCATACACACACACACACACACACACACACAGATGTAATATATGTAATATCCTGTTTGTGTGTGTGTGTGTTGTGTATGAGTGAAGCTGGTGAAAGACGCTTGGTGACGACTATGACTCTTCTCCCTGCCAGCATCGCCTGGCCATGCCCTGTGCCCCCCTATCAATGGACAGCCTCCTCTCTGGATGTGTGTGCACTTTTGTGGCTCATTAACGGCTTGCATGCGGCCAAAATGCATGCGGTTATTCATCCAGTCAGTCAGTCTATGGGTGCATGGCTCTCATGGGTGAGTGTGTGTGTGTGTGTGTGGGGAGATGCGCTCGATAAGTTGAGTGGCTGTATGGCTGTTGTGGCCTGTTGTGGCTGTGGGTGCCACCCCACCCGTGCGTGAGTGCAAAACAAACGGAATTTTGCGCATGGCTCATCAGGAGATGCACTCGGCAGGTTGCCACTCTCACCCAACCGCCAACCGCCACTCAATGGGCATCTTCAGCAGCCCCAAAGCAGCGGCAGTGCCACCACATTTATACATACTCGTAATAACAGGGTCGGCATATTTGGCGAGTTTGCCGGCTCTCATTAGCATATGGTATGCCTGGATTGCATTTGGTTGGCCTCAAGGATTCTCCATTCAAGTGGCCTGCCTTTCTTCGATTGTTAAAGTGCGGGCTAAGGTAGCTGTAACTGGATGTTGCCTGGCTAGACGCCGAGCACTTCTTGAATTGCTTCACTTATCTGTTAAACCCATTTCAATCTTCCTTCGGCTTGGGCTAGGACCAGACCACGTCTCGAGCATAAAAAGTTATTGGTCCAACGTTAATTGAATTGTCTCTCTCATTATTGCTGTGGCCAGGACCAACTGTTTAACGATCCCGCCTCGTTCCTTTTGGCACAATCATTGCCATGGCCATTCCCAATCCCAATCCCAATCCCGAACACATTTCCATTTCCATTTCCTTGCCCGGTGAAGGCACGGCTCGGCACGGCAAGGCACTATCTTTCGTCTGATAATAAACCAACCCATTTTGCTCTCTTTTCCCCGTTCGTTGCAGGACAAAAGAAAACTGCAAGTGTGGCGAAAATTGATTCCAACATAAATAAAAGGCAGCCAAGCGTGGACAAGGCAGACAAGGACGCAACAAAAGCAGCAACAAGGATAAGCAGGGGGAAGGATTTCGGAGTGGCAGCGCAGTGTAGGTGGCCGAGCGAAAATCAATAAGAGACACATGTAAGAGGACACCACAGCGACGACGTTGACCAGGCAATATGGAAGCCACCGCAAACGGGATGGGGCCGAGGACCACTAGCCCCTTGTTGTTGCTACGCGATGGTAGCCAATAGGTAGGGAACTTTCGAACTTTCGAACTTTCGTGAGGTTGAAGCTCAGAACATGTCGGACCGATACCAAGCCGGCTACTACGATCACCACCAGCATACTCATTCTCATTCTCATCATCCCCATCCGCATACGCATACGCATCCGCATCCGTATCCCCATCAGACAGCCATGTCGCACTATCCACCGCAGCCGTACAGATCGGGCTATCCTGGCTACCATCCCTATCCCAGCGGCTATAGCTACGGATCGGCCAGCTCTTCGTACATGCCCAACTATTATCGCTATGCCGCCTATGCCTCGCCCCACTACAGCCAGCCGCACGCGCATCCGCACCAGGGAATGTTCACGCCTGCGGGCCAGCAGCTGATCCCCTCCAGCGTGCTGCACTACCCGCCCAGGTCGCATCCCCAGGCACATCCCTACCAGCATCAGCAGCAGCAGCAGCATCAACAGCAGCATCAGCAGCAGCAGCAGCAGCCGCAGCAGCAGCAGCAGCAGTCCAGCTACGAGCAGCCGCCTCCCTCGCTGTACAGTTCTTCCGCCTCCAGTTCAGCCTACGGACAGACGAGAGGCTTTGGAGGCTACCCGGGACCCACGCCCCATTACGCGCCGCCAGGACGGTCGACAACACCAGCACCCAATCGAACAGTTCTGCCGCCCAACTATCTAGAGCCAATCCGTGGCTACACAGAGCAGCATCAGCATCAGCACCAGCACCAGCACCAACAGTTGCCGCTGTCTGCCACACCGAAGCTGGAGGAATCGATGCCCGTAGAGCTGGAGGGGGAGGCAGGATCGCCAGCACAAAGGCTCACCACCTCGCCGCCCCTGATCAGCGCCACGGGCACCGACAGCGGGATCAGCAACTGCAGCACGCGGGCCAGGAGCGACAGCAGCCAGAGCACGCCCGTCTACAGCGGCGAGTATCCGGTGAATATGTCCGTGGAGTCGGCCTCCTGTGTGCCCTACCACTGTCCCGCCGAACACGAGGAGGAGCCGCAGCACCAGCAGCAGCCATCAATGGAGTCGGAGCCGGAGCTGGAGGAGAGCAAGGTGACAAGTGTCAGGGAGGCACAGTCCGGCTCCACTCCGCTCGATATTCCTGGTAAGTTGTCAGCTTTTTATCATCGTTTTTCCTTACACTCTATTTAATTTGCAATTATGCGAGGGTGAGGGAGTATTGGTAAATTTATGCAAACATATGTCAGGGTAGATTATGTAACAAGTATTAAAGTCAGCCAACGGGTGGAATGGGGTGGAATGGGCTGCAATGGCGTGGGGTGGCAGCATGGGAGCAATTTACTTCCCCTGAAATCGACTGGGGATGGCACAGTGGGGCAGGAAACCTTTAAAGAACAGAACGTTTCAGCGGAGTCTAGCATTTAGAGTATCCTTGGGTCTGGCAAAACGTAAAATTCTCCCTACTGATTGGACAGATCTAAGCGCACCCACTGTGCCGGCACAGTGCTAAGCTTGATTCTGCATGCAAATTAATGCAAGAACTGTCCATTCACATTGCCGTCATCGTTGTCAGCATGGCCGGAGTGTCGTCAACGACGGAGCGCCTGACAAGCGATGTCCGTCAGGCTTTTCCGCCAGCACGGAGACGGGGCCCGAGCTCTTGCCGAGTTTTGCCGTTTTGCAAACACTCAACCAATCAGCGTTGGTTAACTGCTGAAATACTTCCGCTTCCTGGCAGCGTGACTTACAGCCGATGTGGGTGGGACACAGGCACAGTCAGAGGCAGAGGCAGAGGCAGAGGCAGAGCAGAGGTAGAGCCAGAGGCAGAGCTCGAGGTAGATGGCTGGGCTGTGACGAGCCCACGTCATGGCGCTTTAAAGGTTTTTCAAAAATTAGCTGTCTATTTAGGCACGCGACGTGTTTTCCCCGAGAGCGCTCTCCCCCTGATGAGTTGCCTTTTAATTTTTGGGGTTTTTCTTGTTTGTCGTGTGTGCAAATCAATAACTTAGCTCTGGATGTTGGCTGGGGAGTCACGAAGCCGCCCCCAGGTGAGCCCGTCCAGGCGGATGACAGCTTTTCTAAAATATTTCGCAATGCAAACGAACCCGTGGGTGAGTGCTGGTACATACATATGTATATGTATGTGTGTTTTGGTGTTGGTGTGGAGCTTCCTCGTTATCAATGGACGTTTGACTTACACTTACACACAGACACCCACACCCACACCCACGGCAGGGTATTCATGGGGTGTCTTTCCGTCTGTGTGTGCTTGTGTCTCTATTTGTATGAGTGAAATGTCATCACAGCCAGCATGTAAATGAACTTTACAGCGTAATGCGGTGGTTGTTGTTGGTGGTGCCACACTTCTAACCCACCCACAAAGACACTGAAGCACACACACACACACACACACACACACTCTAGCACGCACACTATTAGAGAGACAGCTACACTCTGGAACATAGTGCAATAGCCAGGGCCCTAGCCCAGAGCCCCCCCCACGCACACATATTCGTACTCATATTAGGGCAAAAATCAATGGCCGTTATGTCAAATAAATTGACGGAAAATTTTAAATGAAAATCTTCGAGGAAACTACATACATACATACATATATACTTATCGATCAAGGTAGATACCAGATACCGGCGACTAAAAACAGAGATCCAAAAAAGAAATTCTATGAAATTGTGCGCTTCAGGGATCCCTTTGGGAAAGCCCAACTTGCACATTAATTTGCAGCGACTTTGAATGCATCACAGTAACAGCAGCGGCAACAACAGGAACAACAGCCAACAGTCAAAACAGTCAAAACCGTAAACACGATTCGGGCCCACACCCACCCCCCGCCGAGTGGCATGCGCCGAAAAGTACGCTACATTTTTTGTTGATTTCAGCTCCGTCTACGGCTGTGGCTTTGCCATGCCGCTCACGCAAACTGGCGCAAAAGTGTGTATGTGTGTATGTGTGGGACGTTCAACAAGTGCATGACGCGTTCGCTCTCTCTGGGGCTCTCACTCTCACTCGCTCTCTCTGTCTCTCTCTCGCTGTCTCGCTCAATTCAGAGGCAACCCCTCGGGGGCAACAGCCACAGCAAAAATATTTGATAAGCGCGTGCGAAAAAGCCCTTTGCTTGGGTTGCCTCCGCTCGCTGCGAGACTGGCTGGTCAACGAGCCGCCTGAATGGATCCATCAATTTTAACCCTTGATTGCCGCCTGCACGCATGACAAAATAATTAGAGCCCCAGGAATCAGAAATGGGGAACTCCTAAACGAAATCTTTTTAGCAATATTGATTTTCCCTCCGAGCGTGCAGGGAAGTCTGCTGACTGACGGCTTCTATACTTTTATATCTGCTTGTTTTCCAGATGACATAAGCGCGACAGCGGCGCAGTCGGCGTCGCCGCCAACACCGCTAGTGGCCAGCATTGATAAGGCGACTCCGACGCCCACAGCCGCCGCCGTGTCGGAAATCAATTTGGCGAAGCCACACAAGGAGACAGCAGGAGCAGGAGCAGGAGGCGAGGCACAGGCACAGGCAGACACGGCAGCAGAAAGGACGACTACAACGCCCCAGGATGCAGGAGAGCAGGGCTCGCCTAGCAATCCAATCAGCGAGGATGCAGCGGAAATGCCAGAGCTAGGGGTAAGTTAAGGATTGAATCAAATTAGCGGAGAAGAGCCCAAATTGAAAATTAAAACTGCAGGAGCAGCAATCTGCAGCAGCTGCTGCTCCCGAGGTTGATTAGTGGTCCCGACCCGACCCCACCCCAGCCGGCTTGATTGGGTTTCCAATTAGTGGTGTCGGGATTGCTATTGCTCCCGCATTCGTTTCTGGGTGTGCAGCATGGCCTGCCCTGCTCATTATGCTCCACATTGGAGCTACGCACCGGGATAAATTAGGCCAAAGCATCCGAGAAACGATAGCCTGATAATGACAGCCTCGACTGCGTTGCCTACAACAGACCCAACAGAGCCCACTCCAAGCGCTCGCTATCCTTTACGCAGCAGACGAGGGCCAAAAGAGAAGACCAAAAGCGAAGTGCGTTTAGCTCCATCGACCGGCTTTCTAGGCACTCACATTTATCCGAGAAGTGCCCGCTCTCTCGCTCTCTCTCTGAGAGAAAGCACACAGAAAGCTCTCCCAGAGAGAGGGAGAGCGAGACTAACGGCCGGAAGCCTTTTTACAGGGTGTCGCAGTACACAGTATGGCTACGAGTATGTGAAAAGGGGCGCCTATTGATTTTTGGGGCGCTACGTTGAACTTCACCCGGCTGACGACGACTATGACTACGACTACGAGCACGACTATGACTATGACTGGAGCTCGAGCTGGAGCTGGAGATGGTGCGAGGTGAAGCTTGGCTCTTTAGGGGTTCTGGGTGTGCTGGGTGTGCTGGGTGCGCTGGGTGCGCTGGGGGTCCTAGGGGTTGCCTGGTAACATGAGCTGCCATCAGCGAGCACGCGCCAGCTCTCGGATTGGGGCTTATAGCTGGGGCTAGGAGCTAAAAGTTTTTCAAGTGCCCGCCACTTGAGCGTAACAACTTTGTTGCTTCCTTTCCTTTCCTTCGCAACTGCAAACTGGAAAACTAAATCGATTTTCTGCTTCCACTTGCAACAGCAGCAGCAACAGGAACATCCATTGCCGCCAGCCACAACGTCCATCAACTGGAGTACATCCCCGCGACGCTCGCGCACTCCGCCCGTGCCACAGAACTCGCCCGTGGGCTATGGCCAGTCAGCCAGCGTCACGCCCGTGTTGGCTCCTCTGTTTCAGCAGCAGCAGCAGCAGCAGCAGACGCCAAGCAGCCATAAGCGGCAGACAACGGCCGCCAAGAGCCGCAGCATCAGCAGCAGCAACAGCAACAGCAACAGCAATCGCATCATGGAATGCGATCTCATTCCGAGCAAGAAATCAAAACGAAGGACAAGCAAAAGGGAAGCCGGAGGAGAGGAGCAGGTGGAGTCGGTGGAGCCTACAGTCAGAGAGCAGATAAGGGTGAGCAGAGTAACGGTTGTGTTAACTAGAAAAATTTGCAACTTTAATTTTCATATCCCTGAAGGACATCAAGCCGTTGCCTGGTTTCCTGCAGGCCTTTGGCTCCACCGAAATTGGTCGCTTCTCGGAGAGGTTCCTGCAGACCCCCGAGTCGCTGGTCGAGCGCCTGGCCGAGGAATATGCCGCAAGCAACAGCAGTTTCTCCCCCTATACCACGGGGGGCTACTACGAGACCCACTCCACGCCTCCTCAAAGCTACCATCCCTACGAGGAGCAGCAGCACGCTGGCTACCAGGGGCACATGCACATGGCCCATGCACGGAACCGGGGAATGCGCGGACACGGCGGCTATGGCTATGAAATGCCGGACTACATGGCGTATGAGCGATATGCGGCCTACGGAGCGGGCAGGCCACGACACCGATACGGGGAGATACGCTGCAATGGCTACTAAGTACACATACACATAAACACATACACATAAACACATACACATACATATACATACACATACGTACATATATATGTATGTTTGTAGATCGATATAAGGGAGAGGAGTTTAGATTAGAGTTAGTGTTAGTGTTGTTGTAGTCGTGCAAAATCGTTGTCATTCGAAATTCTCTGTGTGTGCCTTTTTCGGTCAAAATGCGACAATGATTAGCCGGGCCCCCACCCAGAAGAGTTTTTGTTGTTGGGTAGGGGGTGGGGGGTAGAATATCGGCGTATTGATTGCAGTCAAAATTCAAGAATAACCAGAAACCAGAAACCAAGAAGCCAAAATATTGTTAGCAAGCCGTCTATGTGTAAATGAATAATCAATTAGGTGCATAAGTAGTTCAATCTATTTTAAATCGAAACAGTTTTAAATCGAAACTAAAATCTTGTCCCACTGTACATACAAATGCATTTCGTATATGTAATATGTAATATGTAATATGTAGCCATAAGAAAACTGATAATTCAGTCAAAGGTCTTTCGAGCAGTTATTCAACTTTACAACAAAATCTACAATATATACAGAGGACCGTTTCAAGATTCAACATTTATCTTGGGCACAAAACTCTTTAAACGGTTCTCGGCCCAATAACATGCAAAAAAGAAAAAAAAAAAAAAAAAGATTGAGAATACAATTAAAGTTAGCAAAACAAAGATGTGCCATTGAAAATCGATCTTTAATCAAAAACACCATTAATATTTTAGGAACTACGTTTATGTACAATACAAATTCATGTTTAGCTACTACTCTAGGCTCCAGCCAGATAGTTATTGTAATGTTAAAGCAATGCAGTACACACAGATACTAAAAACCAAAACACTTACAGACACACATACACTTGATCCACCGCACTAATTTGTACTTGGCAAACTGTATTACCAGGTACGAGTATGTATCGTATCTCTATTCTATCCATTTACTAACAATCTAGACGAATTCGTATGCCCTTTTCGAATTGATTTCTTTGTTCGATTAAGTGCCTTAATTTACTTGATTTCCGAATATTGTATCGTATATTCTATCTATCTGTGCGTGAAGAAATACAACAGACATAATCGAATTTGTGTTGTATGATTTACTCGGACACAGGTAGGCAAACCAGACAACAAATTCAGGTTTCAAATGGGCCCAAAACAAATTTCAAATCAATGAAAGCGAGCGAACAAAGCACAAGAATACCCCCAAAAACACATCGAGCAACATTCAAAAATGTTTAATAGCGTTTAAAATTAGTTAATATACGAGTGCGCAAGGAACACGCACTCACCCCAAAAAAGAAAGTAAGCCCCGTAGCGTGGACACAACCAACCAACAACCAACTTCCCACTCACAAAATCGTTCTTCAACAAAAGCAGAGGAGGAATAATAAGAACACAAGTATTTAGTATAATTACAATAAGCCCGTGTGTAAATAAATATTTGAAAGTTTGAATTTTATGAAATAAAGTACACAAAAAATGATTAGCAAAAGTATGTTGGTAAACGAAATGCTAAAGTCCTTGTACTTGTCTTTGATGTATATCGGTATGTATTTCGTGGATTGGTATCTTGCTTTAACTTTTTTTATGCCCGATATTTGAAATCTAATATGGGTATATTAGATTTGTGGTGAAAGTGTTTCCGACCCCATAAAGTATATAAATTCTTGATCAGCATCAATAGCCGAGTCGATGTAGAACTGTATCTAGAACTATAACCAGGTGTTTCCTTAGAGCTCTCCTAGAAATATCCGCACAAAAATATTCATAAAATTGTTCCCATGAAATAGCCCTAGAAATATTCTGTGAAATACATATCTTCCGAGATATGTAACTATCCCTGGAAATATGTACCTCTAGAGCTCAGCAGAAATATACTGAAACTTCACTAGCAATATTCCGTGAACTATCCTCCGAAATCCCTACAAATATCCATAAACGTATCCCTAGAAATATCCCCAGAAAAATGCCCAGAACTTTCTGCAGAAATGGCATTAGAAATATCCCCAGATCTAGACAGATTCCCGAGATATTTCCCTCGGAGCTCTTCTGAGAAATACTTCTTCCCCGTTCCGATACTCTAGGAACATCCCTGAAATATCTGCCAGAGGAGAACCAACCCTAGAAATTTCCTTCCGTTTAAACATACACTTGTTTTTAGGCATCATTTGGTAACATTGTGTTCAGAAATTCAAAATTTCAGTAAATAAAAATCACACAAATATTCGGAAATAGTTGAGATCGGTATTAGCTTGAATAATGTGGCTCCCAAAAACTTTTTAATGGCCGTTGGGGATCCCCTAAAGAGGACAACGACGTCAAGTACACGCTTCGACAGCCAGAGCCCAGGGACTCCAGCCAGAAAGGGGTCGCACAGAAACAGAAACCGAAATACCAGTTCCAGGCACTGCCTGAACCTCAACGACCCCAACCCATTCAGACAACAGTCCCTATCTCGATCCAACGCAGGACGAAATGTGACATTTGAGGATTTCGGAACTGCCTGCCAAGAGCCTCCTTCGGCTTCTCCTTCTGCCTTGCGGGAAAATGCGTCATCGTCCAAGCTGGAAGTATCCTTCAGTAACTTTCTGTACTTTGATGGACCAATCAATCACGGATTCAAGGTATCAAGCCAGAATACCCAGGGCACACAGACGAGTCCAGTGCCCTCCGAGGACGAGTACGGCTGCTGGGACACAGTGGCAACTCTACAGCCACATCTCCGTCGGGAAATGATGCTTCTCATGCAATGCATTAGTCGCGAGCTTCGCGGTAAAGCATTCGAGGGAGCCAACGACTATTTTGAGAGTGAATTATGGAGCTACAGTCAATTTTGCAGCCAATACAAATGCGATACTGAAGAATACAAGAAAAAATGCTTGGAGGGACTAACATGCAGCAGCGACAGTATCTGTTATTCAATATGCAAGAGGATTTGATCAAATTGCTATTCACTAAAGGGAGAAAGAAGGAGAATTTACGAGCCTAAAATTTCTAAAGCTCACTGCCGATTTCAAATTAATAAAAGTTACTATATTCTGGCGAAAAAGAATAGGCAGAATGATTTATAGTGGCTGAGTGGGGCTTACTCGGACCGATCAGCAATGTCCAACGTCATGCACATGACATTTAATTTGTTCTTTGAATATTTGGGCATTCCCAAGAACAACACAAAGAAATACAAGGGTGTTCAATAAGTTTTGCGGTTCGATAAGAGAGGGCGTTACGACTAGCTTAATTATACTCGATACTCTGTCTGTCCGTTCGTCCGTCCGTCCATCTTGTTTGACGCCTAGTTCTCAGAGACTATAAGAGCACATTTGGTGTAGACCCTGTGATATCACACTGAATCCAGTTTGTTTCAAAATGTTGCCCCTTCCGACCCCGCAAAGCACGAAAATCTGTGGCATCCACAACTTGGAAGATACAAGAAAACCGGAAATGCAGAATCATAGAAAATTACCATATCTACCAGATTGCCGAAGCTGGATCAGATCGGATTATTAATATAGCCAGAAGGAACAAATTTAATTGCAGTGTCTACGCGCCTACTCATTCTGTCTCTATCTCTCACACATTCTTCCTCGTGCAGTGAGCTCTGGCGAAGGGGCGAGTTAAACAAGAGAACAATTCGACCGATTTTGATGACATCAGCATCAGAGCTCAGAAAACTCCTATGATTAAAGTCCCAACAATAATATACGGAATTATTTATCTACAAATCAGGATTTTCGTTGAATATATGAATTTATTTGAAAAATGTGACAATTTGTTTTGGTCTTTTCGAAGCTGAAATGAAGATTTGTTCGATTTATGCAATTTTCGGATACGACAGGATGATTGTTGAGATTTGCATACAAGTAGACGAATCCATTCTCGTCTCTGTTCGGGGTGATTGGGAATGGAAATTTCATGGAAATGGAAATTTATTAACCTATCCAAGAAGTTTTCTGAAAGGACAAACAGGACAGGACAGGATTAACCCTTTCATTAGGGATTCGCAAGGTACAATAACTTACCACCAAAACCCTCTACTCTAAAAATCTTTAGGATATCAATCACATGTTTTTGGCTTTCTTCGGCACTGAGGAGGTTCTTGTACTTGTATTCACTGTTGGAATTATTGTCTAATATTTCCAAAATACGTTGCAGTTCTAGGTCCATACTCATGATTCATTCAAGATTTAACGGTGGAGAAAATAAGTGGGAATCTAGTCGACTCGTCTGCTCGCACCAAGCTCTGAAATGAAACTAAATTAAAGATTGTGAAAAGTCCCCATTTGAAATTAATGTTCACGCGTTTTCCGGCCATTTCCACTTTAAACTCTACAGCTCTAGAAAAACTAACAAAAATATCGATCCGAAATTAAATATATCGAATATTTTCCCACTGGATTGCATTCATATCACTCGTTCTAGCTCTCCTAGAAATATCCGCACAAAAATATTCATAAAATTGTTCCCATGAAATAGCCCTAGAAATATTCTGTGAAATACATATCTTCCGAGATATGTAACTATCCCTGGAAATATGTACCTCTAGAGCTCAGCAGAAATATACTGAAACTTCACTAGCAATATTCCGTGAACTATCCTCCGAAATCCCTACAAATATCCATAAACGTATCCCTAGAAATATCCCCAGAAAATGCCCAGAACTTTCTGCAGAAATGGCATTAGAAATATCCCCAGATCTAGACAGATACCCGAGATATTTCCCTCGGAGCTCTTCTGAGAAATACTTCTTCCCCGTTCCGATACTCTAGGAACATCCCTGAAATATCTGCCAGAGGAGAACCAACCCTAGAAATTTCCTTCCGTTTAAACATACACTTGTTTTTAGGCATCATTTGGTAACATTGTGTTCAGAAATTCAAAATTTCAGTAAATAAAAATCACACAAATATTCGGAAATAGTTGAGATCGGTATTAGCTTGAATAATGTGGCTCCCAAAAAACTTTAATGGCCGTTGGGGATCCCCTAAAGAGGACAACGACGTCAAGTACACGCTTCGACAGCCAGAGCCCAGGGACTCCAGCCAGAAAGGGGTCGCACAGAAACAGAAACCGAAATACCAGTTCCAGGCACTGCCTGAACCTCAACGACCCCCAACCCATTCGGAGCAACAGTCCCTATCTCGATCCAACGCAGGACGAAATGTGACATTTGAGGATTTCGGAACTGCCTGCCAAGAGCCTCCTTCGGCTTCTCCTTCTGCCTTGCGGGAAAAATGCGTCATCGTCCGCTGGAAGTATCCTTCAGTAACTTTCTGTTATTTGATGGACCAATCAATCACGGATTCAAGGTATCAAGCCAGAATACCCAGGGCACACAGACGAGTCCAGTGCCCTCCGAGGACGAGTACGGCTGCTGGGACACAATGGCAACTCTACAGCCACATCTCCGTCGGGAAATGATGCTTCTCATGCAATGCATTAGTCGCGAGCTTCGCGGTAAAGCATTCGAGGGAGCCAACGACTATTTTGAGAGTGAATTATGGAGCTACAGTCAATTTTGCAGCCAATACAAATGCGATACTGACGAATACAAGAAAGAAATGCTTGGAGGGACTAACATGCAGCAGCGACAGTATCTGTTATTCAATATGCAAGAGGATTTAATCAAATTGCTATTCACTTAAGGGAGAAAGAAGGAGAATTTACGAGCCTAAAATTTCTAAAGCTCACTGCCGATTTCAAATTAATAAAAGTTACTATATTCTGGCGAAAAGAATAGACAGAATGATTTATAGTGGCTGAGTGGGGCTTACTCGGACCGATCAGCAATGTCCAACGTCATGCACATGACATTTAATTTGTTCTTTGAATATTTGGGCATTCCCAAGAACAACACAAAGAAATACAAGGGTGTTCAATAAGTTTTGCGGTTCGATAAGAGGGGCGTTACGACTAGCTTAATTATACTCGATACTCTGTCTGTCCGTTCGTCCGTCCGTCCATCTTGTTTGACGCCTAGTTCTCAGAGACTATAAGAGCACATTTGGTGTAGACCCCTGTGATATCACACTGAATCCAGTTTGTTTCAAAATGTTGCCCCTTCCGACCCTGCAAAGCACGAAAATCTGTGGCATCCACAACTTGGAAGATACAAGAAAACCGGAAATGCAGAATCATAGAAAATTACCATATCTACCAGATTGCCGAAGCTGGATCAGATCGGATTATTAATATAGCCAGAAGGAACAAATTTAATTGCAGTGTCTACGCGCCTACTCATTCTGTCTCTATCTCTCACACATTCTTCCTCGTGCAGTGAGCTCTGGCGAAGGGGCAGGAGTTAAACAAGAGAACAATTCGACCGATTTTGATGACATCAGCATCAGAGCTCAGAAAACTCCTATGATTAAAGTCCCAACAATAATATACGGAATTATTTATCTACAAATCAGGATTTTCGTTGAATATATGAATTTATTTGAAAAATGTGACAATTTGTTTTGGTCTTTTCGAAGCTGAAATGAAGATTTGTTCGATTTATGCAATTTTCGGATACGACAGGATGATTGTTGAGATTTGCATACAAGTAGACGAATCCATTCTCGTCTCTGTTCGGGGTGATTGGGAATGGAAATTTCATGGAAATGGAAATTTATTAACCTATCCAAGAAGTTTTTCTGAAAGGACAAACAGGACAGGACAGGATTAACCCTTTCATTAGGGATTCGCAAGGTACAATAACTTACCACCAAAACCCTCTACTCTAAAATCTTTAGGATATCAATCACATGTTTTTGGCTTTCTTCGGCACTGAGGAGGTTCTTGTACTTGTATTCACTGTTGGAATTATTGTCTAATATTTCCAAAATACGTTGCAGTTCTAGGTCCATACTCATGATTCATTCAAGATTTAACGGTGGAGAAAATAAGTGGGAATCTAGTCGACTCGTCTGCTCGCACCAAGCTCTGAAATGAAACTAAATTAAAGATTGTGAAAAGTCCCCATTTGAAATTAATGTTCACGCGTTTTCCGGCCATTTCCACTTTAAACTCTACAGCTCTAGAAAAAAACTAACAAAATATCGATCCGAAATTAAATATATCGAATATTTTCCCACTGGATTGCATTCATATCACTCGTTCTAGCTCTCCTAGAAATATCCGCACAAAAATATTCATAAAATTGTTCCCATGAAATAGCCCTAGAAATATTCTGTGAAATACATATCTTCCGAGATATGTAACTATCCCTGGAAATATGTACCTCTAGAGCTCAGCAGAAATATACTGAAACTTCACTAGCAATATTCCGTGAACTATCCTCCGAAATCCCTACAAATATCCATAAACGTATCCCTAGAAATATCCCCAGAAAAATGCCCAGAACTTTCTGCAGAAATGGCATTAGAAATATCCCCAGATCTAGACAGATACCCGAGATATTTCCCTCGGAGCTCTTCTGAGAAATACTTCTTCCCCGTTCCGATACTCTAGGAACATCCCTGAAATATCTGCCAGAGGAGAACCAACCCTAGAAATTTCCTTCCGTTTAAACATACACTTGTTTTAGGCATCATTTGGTAACATTGTGTTCAGAAATTCAAAATTTCAGTAAATAAAAATCACACAAATATTCGGAAATAGTTGAGATCGGTATTAGCTTGAATAATGTGGCTCCCAAAAAACTTTAATGGCCGTTGGGGATCCCCTAAAGAGGACAACGACGTCAAGTACACGCTTCGACAGCCAGAGCCCAGGGACTCCAGCCAGAAAGGGGTCGCACAGAAACAGAAACCGAAATACCAGTTCCAGGCACTGCCTGAACCTCAACGACCCCCAACCCATTCGAACAACAGTCCCTATCTCGATCCAACGCAGGACGAAATGTGACATTTGAGGATTTCGGAACTGCCTGCCAAGAGCCTCCTTCGGCTTCTCCTTCTGCCTTGCGGGAAAATGCGTCATCGTCCAAGCTGGAAGTATCCTTCAGTAACTCTCTGTTATTTGATGGACCAATCAATCACGGATTCAAGGTATCAAGCCAGAATACCCAGGGCACACAGACGAGTCCAGTGCCCTCCGAGGACGAGTACGGCTGCTGGGACACAATGGCAACTCTACAGCCACATCTCCGTCGGGAAATGATGCTTCTCATGCAATGCATTAGTCGCGAGCTTCGCGGTAAAGCATTCGAGGGAGCCAACGACTATTTTGAGAGTGAATTATGGAGCTACAGTCAATTTTGCAGCCAATACAAATGCGATACTGACGAATACAAGAAAAAAATGCTTGGAGGGACTAACATGCAGCAGCGACAGTATCTGTTATTCAATATGCAAGAGGATTTGATCAAATTGCTATTCACTTAAGGGAGAAAGAAGGAGAATTTACGAGCCTAAAATTTCTAAAGCTCACTGCCGATTTCAAATTAATAAAAGTTACTATATTCTGGCGAAAAGAATAGGCAGAATGATTTATAGTGGCTGAGTGGGGCTTACTCGGACCGATCAGCAATGTCCAACGTCATGCACATGACATTTTAATTTGTTCTTTGAATATTTGGGCATTCCCAAGAACAACACAAAGAAATACAAGGGTGTTCAATAAGTTTTGCGGTTCGATAAGAGAGGGCGTTACGACTAGCTTAATTATACTCGATACTCTGTCTGTCCGTTCGTCCGTCCGTCCATCTTGTTTGACGCCTAGTTCTCAGAGACTATAAGAGCACATTTGGTGTAGACCCCTGTGATATCACACTGAATCCAGTTTGTTTCAAAATGTTGCCCCTTCCGACCCCCAAAGCACGAAAATCTGTGGCATCCACAACTTGGAAGATACAAGAAAACCGGAAATGCAGAATCATAGAAAATTACCATATCTACCAGATTGCCGAAGCTGGATCAGATCGGATTATTAATATAGCCAGAAGGAACAAATTTAATTGCAGTGTCTACGCGCCTACTCATTCTGTCTCTATCTCTCACACATTCTTCCTCGTGCAGTGAGCTCTGGCGAGGGGAGCGAGTTAAACAAGAGAACAATTCGACCGATTTTGATGACATCAGCATCAGAGCTCAGAAAACTCCTATGATTAAAGTCCCAACAATAATATACGGAATTATTTATCTACAAATCAGGATTTTCGTTGAATATATGAATTTATTTGAAAAATGTGACAATTTGTTTTTGTCTTATCGAAGCTGAAATGAAGATTTGTTCGATTTATGCAATTTTCGGATACGACAGGATGATTGTTGAGATTTGCATACAAGTAGACGAATCCATTCTCGTCTCTGTTCGGGGTGATTGGGAATGGAAATTTCATGGAAATGGAAATTTATTAACCTATCCAAGAAGTTTTCTGAAAGGACAAACAGGACAGGACAGGATTAACCCTTTCATTAGGGATTCGCAAGGTACAATAACTTACCACCAAAACCCTCTACTCTAAAAAAAAAAATCTTTAGGATATCAATCACATGTTTTTGGCTTTCTTCGGCACTGAGGAGGTTCTTGTACTTGTATTCACTGTTGGAATTATTGTCTAATATTTCCAAAATACGTTGCAGTTCTAGGTCCATACTCATGATTCATTCAAGATTTAACGGTGGAGAAAATAAGTGGGAATCTAGTCGACTCGTCTGCTCGCACCAAGCTCTGAAATGAAACTAAATTAAAGATTGTGAAAAGTCCCCATTTGAAATTAATGTTCACGCGTTTTCCGGCCATTTCCACTTTAAACTCTACAGCTCTAGAAAAACTAACAAAAATATCGATCCGAAATTAAATATATCGAATATTTTCCCACTGGATTGCATTCATATCACTCGTTCTAGCTCTCCTAGAAATATCCGCACAAAAATATTCATAAAATTGTTCCCATGAAATAGCCCTAGAAATATTCTGTGAAATACATATCTTCCGAGATATGTAACTATCCCTGGAAATATGTACCTCTAGAGCTCAGCAGAAATATACTGAAACTTCACTAGCAATATTCCGTGAACTATCCTCCGAAATCCCTACAAATATCCATAAACGTATCCCTAGAAATATCCCCAGAAAATGCCCAGAACTTTCTGCAGAAATGGCATTAGAAATATCCCCAGATCTAGACAGATACCCGAGATATTTCCCTCGGAGCTCTTCTGAGAAATACTTCTTCCCCGTTCCGATACTCTAGGAACATCCCTGAAATATCTGCCAGAGGAGAACCAACCCTAGAAATTTCCTTCCGTTTAAACATACACTTGTTTTAGGCATCATTTGGTAACATTGTGTTCAGAAATTCAAAATTTCAGTAAATAAAAATCACACAAATATTCGGAAATAGTTGAGATCGGTATTAGCTTGAATAATGTGGCTCCCAAAAAACTTTAATGGCCGTTGGGGATCCCCTAAAGAGGACAACGACGTCAAGTACACGCTTCGACAGCCAGAGCCCAGGGACTCCAGCCAGAAAGGGGTCGCACAGAAACAGAAACCGAAATACCAGTTCCAGGCACTGCCTGAACCTCAACGACCCCAACCCATTCAGACAACAGTCCCTATCTCGATCCAACGCAGGACGAAATGTGACATTTGAGGATTTCGGAACTGCCTGCCAAGAGCCTCCTTCGGCTTCTCCTTCTGCCTTGCGGGAAAATGCGTCATCGTCCAAGCTGGAAGTATCCTTCAGTAACTTTCTGTACTTTGATGGACCAATCAATCACGGATTCAAGGTATCAAGCCAGAATACCCAGGGCACACAGACGAGTCCAGTGCCCTCCGAGGACGAAAGTACGGCTGCTGGGACACAGTGGCAACTCTACAGCCACATCTCCGTCGGGAAATGATGCTTCTCATGCAATGCATTAGTCGCGAGCTTCGCGGTAAAGCATTCGAGGGAGCCAACGACTATTTTGAGAGTGAATTATGGAGCTACAGTCAATTTTGCAGCCAATACAAATGCGATACTGAAGAATACAAGAAAAAATGCTTGGAGGGACTAACATGCAGCAGCGACAGTATCTGTTATTCAATATGCAAGAGGATTTGATCAAATTGCTATTCACTAAAGGGAGAAAGAAGGAGAATTTACGAGCCTAAAATTTCTAAAGCTCACTGCCGATTTCAAATTAATAAAAGTTACTATATTCTGGCGAAAAAGAATAGGCAGAATGATTTATAGTGGCTGAGTGGGGCTTACTCGGACCGATCAGCAATGTCCAACGTCATGCACATGACATTTAATTTGTTCTTTGAATATTTGGGCATTCCCAAGAACAACACAAAAAGAAATACAAGGGTGTTCAATAAGTTTTGCGGTTCGATAAGAGAGGGCGTTACGACTAGCTTAATTATACTCGATACTCTGTCTGTCCGTTCGTCCGTCCGTCCATCTTGTTTGACGCCTAGTTCTCAGAGACTATAAGAGCACATTTGGTGTAGACCCCTGTGATATCACACTGAATCCAGTTTGTTTCAAAATGTTGCCCCCTTCCGACCCCGCAAAGCACGAAAATCTGTGGCATCCACAACTTGGAAGATACAAGAAAACCGGAAATGCAGAATCATAGAAAATTACCATATCTACCAGATTGCCGAAGCTGGATCAGATCGGATTATTAATATAGCCAGAAGGAACAAATTTAATTGCAGTGTCTACGCGCCTACTCATTCTGTCTCTATCTCTCACACATTCTTCCTCGTGCAGTGAGCTCTGGCGAAGGGGAGCGAGTTAAACAAGAGAACAATTCGACCGATTTTGATGACATCAGCATCAGAGCTCAGAAAACTCCTATGATTAAAGTCCCAACAATAATATACGGAATTATTTATCTACAAATCAGGATTTTCGTTGAATATATGAATTTATTTGAAAAATGTGACAATTTGTTTTGGTCTTTTCGAAGCTGAAATGAAGATTTGTTCGATTTATGCAATTTTCGGATACGACAGGATGATTGTTGAGATTTGCATACAAGTAGACGAATCCATTCTCGTCTCTGTTCGGGGTGATTGGGAATGGAAATTTCATGGAAATGGAAATTTATTAACCTATCCAAGAAGTTTTCTGAAAGGACAAACAGGACAGGACAGGATTAACCCTTTCATTAGGGATTCGCAAGGTACAATAACTTACCACCAAAACCCTCTACTCTAAAATCTTTGGGATATCAATCACATGTTTTGGCTTTCTTCGGCACTGAGGGAGGTTCTTGTACTTGTATTCACTGTTGGAATTATTGTCTAATATTTCCAAAATACGTTGCAGTTCTAGGTCCATACTCATGATTCATTCAAGATTTAACGGTGGAGAAAATAAGTGGGAATCTAGTCGACTCGTCTGCTCGCACCAAGCTCTGAAATGAAACTAAATTAAAGATTGTGAAAAGTCCCCATTTGAAATTAATGTTCACGCGTTTTCCGGCCATTTCCACTTTAAACTCTACAGCTCTAGAAAAACTAACAAAAATATCGATCCGAAATTAAATATATCGAATATTTTCCCACTGGATTGCATTCATATCACTCGTTCTAGCTCTCCTAGAAATATCCGCACAAAAATATTCATAAAATTGTTCCCATGAAATAGCCCTAGAAATATTCTGTGAAATACATATCTTCCGAGATATGTAACTATCCCTGGAAATATGTACCTCTAGAGCTCAGCAGAAATATACTGAAACTTCACTAGCAATATTCCGTGAACTATCCTCCGAAATCCCTACAAATATCCATAAACGTATCCTAGAAATATCCCCAGAAAATGCCCAGAACTTTCTGCAGAAATGGCATTAGAAATATCCCCAGATCTAGACAGATGCCCGAGATATTTCCCTCGGAGCTCTTCTGAGAAATACTTCTTCCCCGTTCCGATACTCTAGGAACATCCCTGAAAATATCTGCCAGAGGAGAACCAACCCTAGAAATTTCCTTCCGTTTAAACATACACTTGTTTTAGGCATCATTTGGTAACATTGTGTTCAGAAATTCAAAATTTCAGTAAATAAAAATCACACAAATATTCGGAAATAGTTGAGATCGGTATTAGCTTGAATAATGTGGCTCCCAAAAAACTTTAATGGCCGTTGGGGATCCCCTAAAGAGGACAACGACGTCAAGTACACGCTTCGACAGCCAGAGCCCAGGGACTCCAGCCAGAAAGGGGTCGCACAGAAACAGAAACCGAAATACCAGTTCCAGGCACTGCCTGAACCTCAACGACCCCAACCCATTCAGACAACAGTCCCTATCTCGATCCAACGCAGGACGAAATGTGACATTTGAGGATTTCGGAACTGCCTGCCAAGAGCCTCCTTCGGCTTCTCCTTCTGCCTTGCGGGAAAATGCGTCATCGTCCAAGCTGGAAGTATCCTTCAGTAACTTTCTGTTATTTGATGGACCAATCAATCACGGATTCAAGGTATCAAGCCAGAATACCCAGGGCACACAGACGAGTCCAGTGCCCTCCGAGGACGAGTACGGCTGCTGGGACACAATGGCAACTCTACAGCCACATCTCCGTCGGGAAATGATGCTTCTCATGCAATGCATTAGTCGCGAGCTTCGCGGTAAAGCATTCGAGGGAGCCAACGACTATTTTGAGAGTGAATTATGGAGCTACAGTCAATTTTGCAGCCAATACAAATGCGATACTGACGAATACAAGAAAGAAATGCTTGGAGGGACTAACATGCAGCAGCGACAGTATCTGTTATTCAATATGCAAGAGGATTTAATCAAATTGCTATTCACTTAAGGGAGAAAGAAGGAGAATTTACGAGCCTAAAATTTCTAAAGCTCACTGCCGATTTCAAATTAATAAAAGTTACTATATTCTGGCGAAAAAGAATAGACAGAATGATTTATAGTGGCTGAGTGGGGCTTACTCGGACCGATCAGCAATGTCCAACGTCATGCACATGACATTTAATTTGTTCTTTGAATATTTGGGCATTCCCAAGAACAACACAAAAAGAAATACAAGGGTGTTCAATAAGTTTTGCGGTTCGATAAGAGAGGGCGTTACGACTAAGCTTAATTATACTCGATACTCTGTCTGTCCGTTCGTCCGTCCGTCCATCTTGTTTGACGCCTAGTTCTCAGAGACTATAAGAGCACATTTGGTGTAGACCCCTGTGATATCACACTGAATCCAGTTTGTTTCAAAATGTTGCCCCCTTCCGACCCCGCAAAGCACGAAAATCTGTGGCATCCACAACTTGGAAGATACAAGAAAACCGGAAATGCAGAATCATAGAAAATTACCATATCTACCAGATTGCCGAAGCTGGATCAGATCGGATTATTAATATAGCCAGAAGGAACAAATTTAATTGCAGTGTCTACGCGCCTACTCATTCTGTCTCTATCTCTCACACATTCTTCCTCGTGCAGTGAGCTCTGGCGAAGGGGCGAGTTAAACAAGAGAACAATTCGACCGATTTTGATGACATCAGCATCAGAGCTCAGAAAACTCCTATGATTAAAGTCCCAACAATAATATACGGAATTATTTATCTACAAATCAGGATTTTCGTTGAATATATGAATTTATTTGAAAAATGTGACAATTTGTTTTGGTCTTTTCGAAGCTGAAATGAAGATTTGTTCGATTTATGCAATTTTCGGATACGACAGGATGATTGTTGAGATTTGCATACAAGTAGACGAATCCATTCTCGTCTCTGTTCGGGGTGATTGGGAATGGAAATTTCATGGAAATGGAAATTTATTAACCTATCCAAGAAGTTTTCTGAAAGGACAAACAGGACAGGACAGGATTAACCCTTTCATTAGGGATTCGCAAGGTACAATAACTTACCACCAAAACCCTCTACTCTAAAATCTTTTAGGATATCAATCACATGTTTTTGGCTTTCTTCGGCACTGAGGAGGTTCTTGTACTTGTATTCACTGTTGGAATTATTGTCTAATATTTCCAAAATACGTTGCAGTTCTAGGTCCATACTCATGATTCATTCAAGATTTAACGGTGGAGAAAATAAGTGGGAATCTAGTCGACTCGTCTGCTCGCACCAAGCTCTGAAATGAAACTAAATTAAAGATTGTGAAAAGTCCCCATTTGAAATTAATGTTCACGCGTTTTCCGGCCATTTCCACTTTAAACTCTACAGCTCTAGAAAAACTAACAAAATATCGATCCGAAATTAAATATATCGAATATTTTCCCACTGGATTGCATTCATATCACTCGTTCTAGCTCTCCTAGAAATATCCGCACAAAAATATTCATAAAATTGTTCCCATGAAATAGCCCTAGAAATATTCTGTGAAATACATATCTTCCGAGATATGTAACTATCCCTGAAATATGTACCTCTAGAGCTCAGCAGAAATATACTGAAACTTCACTAGCAATATTCCGTGAACTATCCTCCGAAATCCCTACAAATATCCATAAACGTATCCCTAGAAATATCCCCAGAAAATGCCCAGAACTTTCTGCAGAAATGGCATTAGAAATATCCCCAGATCTAGACAGATACCCGAGATATTTCCCCTCGGAGCTCTTCTGAAAATACTTCTTCCCCGTTCCGATACTCTAGGAACATCCCTGAAATATCTGCCAGAGGAGAACCAACCCTAGAAATTTCCTTCCGTTTAAACATACACTTGTTTTTAGGCATCATTTGGTAACATTGTGTTCAGAAATTCAAAATTTCAGTAAATAAAAATCACACAAATATTCGGAAATAGTTGAGATCGGTATTAGCTTGAATAATGTGGCTCCCAAAAAACTTTAATGGCCGTTGGGGATCCCCTAAAGAGGACAACGACGTCAAGTACACGCTTCGACAGCCAGAGCCCAGGGACTCCAGCCAGAAAGGGGTCGCACAGAAACAGAAACCGAAATACCAGTTCCAGGCACTGCCTGAACCTCAACGACCCCAACCCATTCAGACAACAGTCCCTATCTCGATCCAACGCAGGACGAAATGTGACATTTGAGGATTTCGGAACTGCCTGCCAAGAGCCTCCTTCGGCTTCTCCTTCTGCCTTGCGGGAAAATGCGTCATCGTCCAAGCTGGAAGTATCCTTCAGTAACTCTCTGTTATTTGATGGACCAATCAATCACGGATTCAAGGTATCAAGCCAGAATACCCAGGGCACACAGACGAGTCCAGTGCCCTCCGAGGACGAAAGTACGGCTGCTGGGACACAATGGCAACTCTACAGCCACATCTCCGTCGGGAAATGATGCTTCTCATGCAATGCATTAGTCGCGAGCTTCGCGGTAAAGCATTCGAGGGAGCCAACGACTATTTTGAGAGTGAATTATGGAGCTACAGTCAATTTTGCAGCCAATACAAATGCGATACTGACGAATACAAGAAAAAAATGCTTGGAGGGACTAACATGCAGCAGCGACAGTATCTGTTATTCAATATGCAAGAGGATTTGATCAAATTGCTATTCACTTAAGGGAGAAAGAAGGAGAATTTACGAGCCTAAAATTTCTAAAGCTCACTGCCGATTTCAAATTAATAAAAAGTTACTATATTCTGGCGAAAAAGAATAGGCAGAATGATTTATAGTGGCTGAGTGGGGCTTACTCGGACCGATCAGCAATGTCCAACGTCATGCACATGACATTTAATTTGTTCTTTGAATATTTGGGCATTCCCAAGAACAACACAAAAGAAATACAAGGGTGTTCAATAAGTTTTGCGGTTCGATAAGAGAGGGCGTTACGACTAGCTTAATTATACTCGATACTCTGTCTGTCCGTTCGTCCGTCCGTCCATCTTGTTTGACGCCTAGTTCTCAGAGACTATAAGAGCACATTTGGTGTAGACCCCTGTGATATCACACTGAATCCAGTTTGTTTCAAAATGTTGCCCCCTTCCGACCCCGCAAAGCACGAAAATCTGTGGCATCCACAACTTGGAAGATACAAGAAAACCGGAAATGCAGAATCATAGAAAATTACCATATCTACCAGATTGCCGAAGCTGGATCAGATCGGATTATTAATATAGCCAGAAGGAACAAATTTAATTGCAGTGTCTACGCGCCTACTCATTCTGTCTCTATCTCTCACATTCTTCCTCGTGCAGTGAGCTCTGGCGAAGGGAGCGAGTTAAACAAGAGAACAATTCGACCGATTTTGATGACATCAGCATCAGAGCTCAGAAAACTCCTATGATTAAAGTCCCAACAATAATATACGGAATTATTTATCTACAAATCAGGATTTTCGTTGAATATATGAATTTATTTGAAAAATGTGACAATTTGTTTTGTCTTTTCGAAGCTGAAATGAAGATTTGTTCGATTTATGCAATTTTCGGATACGACAGGATGATTGTTGAGATTTGCATACAAGTAGACGAATCCATTCTCGTCTCTGTTCGGGGTGATTGGGAATGGAAATTTCATGGAAATGGAAATTTATTAACCTATCCAAGAAGTTTTCTGAAAGGACAAACAGGACAGGACAGGATTAACCCTTTCATTAGGGATTCGCAAGGTACAATAACTTACCACCAAAACCCTCTACTCTAAAAAATCTTTAGGATATCAATCACATGTTTTGGCTTTCTTCGGCACTGAGGAGGTTCTTGTACTTGTATTCACTGTTGGAATTATTGTCTAATATTTCCAAAATACGTTGCAGTTCTAGGTCCATACTCATGATTCATTCAAGATTTAACGGTGGAGAAAATAAGTGGGAATCTAGTCGACTCGTCTGCTCGCACCAAGCTCTGAAATGAAACTAAATTAAAGATTGTGAAAAGTCCCCATTTGAAATTAATGTTCACGCGTTTTCCGGCCATTTCCACTTTAAACTCTACAGCTCTAGAAAAACTAACAAAAATATCGATCCGAAATTAAATATATCGAATATTTTCCCACTGGATTGCATTCATATCACTCGTTCTAGCTCTCCTAGAAATATCCGCACAAAAATATTCATAAAATTGTTCCCATGAAATAGCCCTAGAAATATTCTGTGAAATACATATCTTCCGAGATATGTAACTATCCCTGGAAATATGTACCTCTAGAGCTCAGCAGAAATATACTGAAACTTCACTAGCAATATTCCGTGAACTATCCTCCGAAATCCCTACAAATATCCATAAACGTATCCCTAGAAATATCCCCAGAAAATGCCCAGAACTTTCTGCAGAAATGGCATTAGAAATATCCCCAGATCTAGACAGATACCCGAGATATTTCCCTCGGAGCTCTTCTGAGAAATACTTCTTCCCCGTTCCGATACTCTAGGAACATCCCTGAAATATCTGCCAGAGGAGAACCAACCCTAGAAATTTCCTTCCGTTTAAACATACACTTGTTTTTAGGCATCATTTGGTAACATTGTGTTCAGAAATTCAAAATTTCAGTAAATAAAAATCACACAAATATTCGGAAATAGTTGAGATCGGTATTAGCTTGAATAATGTGGCTCCCAAAAAACTTTAATGGCCGTTGGGGATCCCCTAAAGAGGACAACGACGTCAAGTACACGCTTCGACAGCCAGAGCCCAGGGACTCCAGCCAGAAAGGGGTCGCACAGAAACAGAAACCGAAATACCAGTTCCAGGCACTGCCTGAACCTCAACGACCCCAACCCATTCAGACAACAGTCCCTATCTCGATCCAACGCAGGACGAAATGTGACATTTGAGGATTTCGGAACTGCCTGCCAAGAACCTCCTTCGGCTTCTCCTTCTGCCTTGCGGGAAAATGCGTCATCGTCCAAGCTGGAAGTATCCTTCAGTAACTCTCTGTTATTTGATGGACCAATCAATCACGGATTCAAGGTATCAAGCCAGAATACCCAGGGCACACAGACGAGTCCAGTGCCCTCCGAGGACGAGTACGGCTGCTGGGACACAATGGCAACTCTACAGCCACATCTCCGTCGGGAAATGATGCTTCTCATGCAATGCATTAGTCGCGAGCTTCGCGGTAAAGCATTCGAGGGAGCCAACGACTATTTTGAGAGTGAATTATGGAGCTACAGTCAATTTTGCAGCCAATACAAATGCGATACTGACGAATACAAGAAAAAATGCTTGGAGGGACTAACATGCAGCAGCGACAGTATCTGTTATTCAATATGCAAGAGGATTTGATCAAATTGCTATTCACTTAAAGGGAGAAAGAAGGAGAATTTACGAGCCTAAAATTTCTAAAGCTCACTGCCGATTTCAAATTAATAAAAGTTACTATATTCTGGCGAAAAAGAATAGGCAGAATGATTTATAGTGGCTGAGTGGGGCTTACTCGGACCGATCAGCAATGTCCAACGTCATGCACATGACATTTAATTTGTTCTTTGAATATTTGGGCATTCCCAAGAACAACACAAAAGAAATACAAGGGTGTTCAATAAGTTTTGCGGTTCGATAAGAGAGGGCGTTACGACTAAGCAATTATACTCGATACTCTGTCTGTCCGTTCGTCCGTCCGTCCATCTTGTTTGACGCCTAGTTCTCAGAGACTATAAGAGCACATTTGGTGTAGACCCCTGTGATATCACACTGAATCCAGTTTGTTTCAAAATGTTGCCCCCTTCCGACCCCGCAAAGCACGAAAATCTGTGGCATCCACAACTTGGAAGATACAAGAAAACCGGAAATGCAGAATCATAGAAAATTACCATATCTACCAGATTGCCGAAGCTGGATCAGATCGGATTATTAATATAGCCAGAAGGAACAAATTTAATTGCAGTGTCTACGCGCCTACTCATTCTGTCTCTATCTCTCACACATTCTTCCTCGTGCAGTGAGCTCTGGCGAAGGGGAGCGAGTTAAACAAGAGAACAATTCGACCGATTTTGATGACATCAGCATCAGAGCTCAGAAAACTCCTATGATTAAAGTCCCAACAATAATATACGGAATTATTTATCTACAAATCAGGATTTTCGTTGAATATATGAATTTATTTGAAAAATGTGACAATTTGTTTTGTCTTTTTCGAAGCTGAAATGAAGATTTGTTCGATTTATGCAATTTTCGGATACGACAGGATGATTGTTGAGATTTGCATACAAGTAGACGAATCCATTCTCGTCTCTGTTCGGGGTGATTGGGAATGGAAATTTCATGGAAATGGAAATTTATTAACCTATCAAGAAGTTTTCTGAAAGGACAAACAGGACAGGACAGGATTAACCCTTTCATTAGGGATTCGCAAGGTACAATAACTTACCACCAAAACCCTCTACTCTAAAAATCTTTAGGATATCAATCACATGTTTTTGGCTTTCTTCGGCACTGAGGAGGTTCTTGTACTTGTATTCACTGTTGGAATTATTGTCTAATATTTCCAAAATACGTTGCAGTTCTAGGTCCATACTCATGATTCATTCAAGATTTAACGGTGGAGAAAATAAGTGGGAATCTAGTCGACTCGTCTGCTCGCACCAAGCTCTGAAATGAAACTAAATTAAAGATTGTGAAAAGTCCCCATTTGAAATTAATGTTCACGCGTTTTCCGGCCATTTCCACTTTAAACTCTACAGCTCTAGAAAAACTAACAAAAATATCGATCCGAAATTAAATATATCGAATATTTTCCCACTGGATTGCATTCATATCACTCATTCACTTTCAAACAATTCCAGTTCGGCGCGCAGTTACGTAGTTATGTGGCGTAGTTACCGTGTAGTTGGTTTCCAATCATTGACGGAGAACGATTAACCCATTGTAGACCTGACCTAGGGGGTATTTAAAATTCCACCGAAAATAATGATCGTGGTAATTTTTTCAGTTCAGAGGCAAGATGGCATGGATCTACAAGAAGAATTTACAATCAGTACTATTTTCCGCCATTTACCTCTAGTCGTTGAACTGTTTAAATAGAGTCGGGCTAAGTGGGCTAAGCCCGTTTTAGTCATCGGTATATTTATGTATTTTTTTACGTATATTTCGGTATATTTCTTATCGGTAAGTGCTCTCCTCTGCGACGAAAAAGTGAGTCGTAATTTTGAAAGGGGGATGAACACCAGGCAAAAACAGCCAAGGAAAATTGCAAGGTTCGTACGAAACTCACCCCTCGCCACGCGAGCAAGGACATTATACCTTGATGACAAAATCGGCTTTTCGTCTTCAAGGTATATTGGGCAAGTGGGGTGGATTTCACCCTACGTGTGTTGAATTTTCTGGCATGCCCTCTTCTTCTCCAATTATGTAGCAAATGTGTAGCTATCGTGTATTTGCCATGTAATAAATTGAGCAAATGACTGTTTACCGTATTTTTAATACTTTTCGGTACTTGTTAAGGTCAAAGGCCGACGATATATTGGTATATAATGGTATATTTTATAAATTTAATCGATCTACTGTAAACTTTTAATAGCACGGTTTTATTATATGTTCTTCCTTCTTGATCGTCGTATTCGAATGAATGTGTGTTGGCACATACTTGTCCTCGACAAGTATCGATATATCGAGTACATTGGTATTTCTTATAATACTATCGATGAGTAAATCTTAAACTAATATTCAAATCTTACAAACTAATATTCATATCTTTCACTACTAAATTTCATTTTCAAAGGTATATATAAGAACAGAAGGTATTCGCTCTCAAATCGTACTTACGTGAATCTTTTATTCCAATGGATTGCACTTAAATCGTTTTCGCTCATTCACTTTCAAGCAATTTCTATTTAGCGCTCAAGTTTGGCGGGACCTGCTCGTTTTTTTTTGGGATTTGCTCTTACGTCTTATCACGTCATTCACTTCGTATGGGCCAGACTCATGTCCCGCAACATGGGCAGCACTCTGCATACCCTATCGAAAAGGATATTATAGAATTGAGAATATGTTTGTCATTTCAAGCTCCAATTAATGCAAAAACAATTTAGTCTCTGTTTTAAACCTATTTCAACGATATTTTAAAGCTTATTGTCTTCTTGCAGAGACCAAGAATAGGTATCAGGAACGAGATATATATACAAGACACTCATCATATACATGAATATGTCTAAAATATATTAATCTGATCAAGGGTCCTCATTAATTTCGTTTTATCTTGATGTCTTCATATTAAATTAGCGAAATAGGGTATACAAAGGACTATACACGCATCATGTCTTCAAATACCAGCAGCATTGTGACTGTTTTTTTGTTGAACATTTTTGTTTAAGCCTTGTTTTAGTCAAAATACAATAAAAGCAAGGACTAAAAACCACCCAATCTTAAAGACAATTTATTCATCACCGGCCTAAAATTATGTGGGCAGAACTAAGAATTTTAGTTAGCCAGAATTATTCCACGGAATCCATAAATTGAGCAATATGAACGACTATCCTTTTTCGTTTTTTTGTTTTGACCTATTTCGCTAAAACCTTTTTTGTTTGACCTCTTTCGCTAAAACCTTTTTTTGACAAGAACCAATAAAAGCAAGTATTAAAAATAAGCCAATCAAGTAAAAAATTGATTCATTACTCGTATTCAACTATGTGGGCATGGCTAAATGTTCTATCTAGCTAATAATATTCGACGGAACACAAAAATTGAGCAATATGGTTTCCATCCTCGACGGAGAACGATTAACCCACTGCAAGCCAAAGGGGTATTTTAATATTCCACCGAAAATAATACAAATTTAATAATTTTAGCGCAGTTCAGATAAAAGATATCGTCGAAATTTTAGTTGTCGGGAAAGAGGAAGGAGGAATCTACAAGAAGAATTTACAATCGTTAATATTTTCCGACATTTTCCTCAACTACTTGAACAGTTTTAATAGAGGGGGCTCAAGAGGGCTAAGACGCTGCCACTGCTGTTCATTCTTTGCCACCCACTTTCGCAGGCCGCGCGGTTGCTGCGCGTCGTTGTCGAATTTAGCAAATACAACTTAGTCAGTACATGGAGAGCAGCTTTTAACCTTTTTTTTGAGCCGGCCGTTCGTTCGTTTTTGACCAAAGGTAAAAACGCGATAAAAAGAAAAACAAATTTATGCAATGTTCCGTGCTTGTGTGCGTGTTTCGCCGCGACCATGAAACAACAGGATAGTGCCGAATTTTTTTGAATTCCGAAAAGTCTGTTGATATATCCCCGAAAATATCAAAAATATATATATCAATGTTCGATATATCATGAAACAACGGAAACTGCCCGCGTCGTCTTCATCGAATTTTTAGATACAAGCTGTGTCCGGAGCGCGTTTTTTAAATGAAAAAGGATTTGTGTGTAGGCAAAGATAGCTAACTATTTATTGCAGCAAGGTAATGGAAAATAGTCCCCTTAATAGTCCCCATAAAAGTGTAAGCTGTAAATCAAAAACGACACATTGCAAACAAAAAGTGCCGGAAAACTGATGTACAAAAATATGTAATTGGCGTGGCAAAAGGGGCAAAAGGAAAACGCACTTAAAGTGAGAGACGCCGACGCTGACATTCTCATCTTTTGCATATGCGTCTGTGTGTGTGTGTGTGTGTGTTTGTGGGTGTGCGATAGTGGGAATAGCAAAAATCCTGGACGCCACTCCTTTTGCGCAAAGAAATTAATAAAAAAGGAAAGAGGAGAAAAAGGTGGCTTGCGGCTGCTGTATAATAGAGCGAGAGAGAGAGAGAGAACTAAAACGAAGCTGCGCCGGAGTCGAAAGAACAGAACACATAAAGTGATACGCAAAAAACACATACAAACAAAAACAATAAGCAGGAAGAGGAATAGGAATAGGAAGGAGAGGGAAAAGGAGAAGGAGATTGGTGAATGTGAGAGGGGAAGAGGTGCAACACCAATCTTATTGTTGGATTTTTAGCAGAAATATGATAAAAATAAATAGCAAGCAAAAGCCGACGACGCCGCCGCCGCCGCCGACCCGGCAATTATCGGGTAGCGGCATTTTTGTGCATCGTCGCGACTGAGGTGTGCAACGTGAAAGGGGGTGGCATGCATATATGTATGTGCGTGTGTGAGTGTGTTTGTCTGTCCGTGTCCCCCGCAATGCGCAGAAGCAAAGATGTAAAACACCAAAATTCTAATTTGCAATATTTCACTCTTTAACCAACCAAAAAAAAGGCCAGCCAACAGCTGGCCAAAAGATTGAAACACCTGGCAAACCTGACCACAAGAGCATTTAACAGTTAAACGGCACTCCATCTGGCATTGGCTCCTTTTTTATGGCTTTTAATAACTCGCAAAAACGAAAACGGGTTTTGGTGCAAGGCTTTTGGAGGCCCTTGTAAGCGTGTGTGAGTGTATGTTTGTGTGTGTAGGTGCAAGTGAGCAGGAAATACCATGGCAAAGAACCGTTGCTGATCGGTAAACTGCAGCAAAAGAGAACGTAGATCGGGTTAGCACAAGGTGTACGAATACAGTGAGGTGAGGTACTAACGATCTTCGATTTGTATAAATATAATTTTTTTTCCCCGCTTGTTTTTCTGCACCCGAAATATGAATTATGCGAGGAAAATCTGCGATCGTCACAACCTATATAATTAATATACCTTGGGCGAGCACAGTGCAAACAATGCAAGCAAAACAAGAGGCAAATGACTTTTATTTTTCTTTGCTGTTGTCTTAGGTTCTGTATGTGAGAGTGGGTTCGTTCTCTGTGATAAGTCGCTTTCGCTGTTGTTGCTATCGCCCGTCTGGGTTCTCATTTATCGCTACTTTTTATCCGTAATTGTTTTGCAATGTCCGCCATTTATGCCAATATGCAAATATCTCCACTCCTCTCCCCCTACCCTCCCCTAACATCATTCGATTCCATTTGTACTATTTCCTCAATAAAAAAAATATTGCTGGCAACTCTGTTTTCATTGCTACGGAGGCCACACAACACATTGTTCTTGTTCTTTTGGTGTTCTTTTATTGCTGCTTCGTCTCCTTCTTTTGTTGCTTCTCTTGGATAACATTTCATCCGTCGTCCCCCTCTCACCCGCTCTGGTGTGTGGGACGCGTCGCGTGCGCTTGAGCTTCTTCTCATTTGTTTATTTTTAGTTGCGGAATTTCTGGTTACAAAAGCGGTATATTATTTCAATGACTTTACTCTGCTGCCCCTCTTACTCCACCTCCTCCCTTTGTTCCTCCCTCTTTCAATGACTTTACTTTGTTTTTGTTCTGTTCTGCTGCTGCTGCTGCTTCTGCTCCTTGTCTTCCATCTCCTTCTTCTCCTGCTGCTGCTCTCTTCTCCATCCTCACCTCCCTCTCAATATGCTGCTGCCTTCTTTGTCTTGCAGAAACAGTTGCATTTGCGCTTGAAGTCAGAGAGTGAGGGTGGGCGATTTAAGGTGTGGGGGTGGGGTAAGTGGAAGTAGGGACTGATCCAAGAAAGGAAGCCAGATGAAGGGGATTAGGGGGTAGAAAGCAGTGGCAATGGTAGCCAAAGGGAGATGGAGGATTTATGGCTAAATGACGAAAGCTATTGCGTGAGCGATATGGAGAGAGTAATCCTGATTCCTTGCAAGAGCAGGTGAGAGGAAATGCATAATGCTTCCTTGTGGATTAGCAACCTCTCATAAGGATCAAGAAGTCAGATAGAGTGAATGACTGTTTAAAAGAGAGAGAGATTATTCTTCCATAAGGAAGATGCCTCTGACAATGGCAAAATATATAGCGAGAGTGAGTCATTCTCCTTCCTTGATTTCTGTCTCCTTTATTCGATGTATTTGTTGTTCTCTGTTTATTAATAGTTTATTCCCTTAAATCTTTGAATTTGTGGATGCCTGCAAACAATAATCCCATCGTTAATTTGTCGCTGACTTTAAAACTCGTAAAATCCACGCAACATTTGTGCCGCGTTTCATTCAAACATAAAACTTTCGCCCACGCTCGCTTCATTTACATAACATTAATTAGTCAAATGCGCACACACACATACACACACACACTCGAATACTCTAACACGCACACACACAAATTATTGAGGAAATTATTCTTAATTAACGAAAACACATAAAATCGAATCCTATTCGGTTGACAGATTGAACATTTAAATGCGTTAATTTCCGAGTCAAATCTCGACTTTATATGCTAATAGCTTGCTTCTATGCCCATTTTTATGCACTGCGCCTTGGATTTATTGTTTCACATTTTTCGCATTATTTATGGAAAAGCTTTTGCAATGCAGGCGGCGGCAAGCAACAACAAATATTCGTAAATAGTTGTTTAGGTCACAGATCCGCTCAGTTTGGCTTCGGCTTTGGTCTCAGTCCGGTCCGTTATTTCAAACGAAATCGAGATTGCAGATCTCTCGCCAAAGCTCTTGTTTATGTTTTGCACCCAGTGGTAGGGGACTACCATGGATATGATGTTCCTTTGGGGAAGTACGTAACATGCAGAGGATTCAATGAATTCTCGGTAGAAAATTGCATTGAATTTCATTGGATTCGATTGGATTCCAAGCATAGGGAATAAGTCGTTATGTCTTCGTAATTTCAGCATGTATTTCATTCAAATCCAATCATATTCCCAATTAACAATGGGTATCCAATAGTAGGGAGTGCAAATTTTATAGCATTCTGAATGGTTTTGTCTCCGTTTTCGGTGGCCCACGCGCAGCTGTTGAAATCAAGTTTAGGCAATGATCCGATATCTCTCGCTCCTCTCCCTTCCTCTCTCTCTCTCTATACTTTATCCACTGTTACGTCACTTGATTTGGCGCAAGTTTAGCACACGACTTGACTCTCTCTCGCTCTCTCTCTCTCTCTTTTTGGGGTTGCTCGCCTGTGATCTTGGGATTTGGTCTGGCATTTTCGTTTAGCTTTTCAATGGAAACCCATAAACTGGAAACAATAGTAATGGCAATAGGCTATAATAACTGTTGCCGTTTGGTTTCCCATTCCCATTCCCCACCCACCCCTCCCCTCTCACACATGTGCGCAAAATGTCGCTTTTATTTATTCATCTCTTATCTCTTTCCAGCAGCTGCCGTTGTGGCTTCTCCATATAAGGAATCTCGAAATTGTTCGTTGCGTGACTTTCGTGGTCTTTCGTGGTCTTTCGGGTCTTTCGGGTGATCAATGATCACGAATCCATTCCCCGATTCATGGCCTAAGGCCATTTCGGGGTTTTTGTTTTTGTTGTTGTTGTTGTTTTTTTATTGTCTAAAGAAAAGCGATATTAGCGAGACTTTAATGGGACCATTTGAGGTTTAGTTTTAATTTGATCTTTGCGCATAGGTTCAACGAACCCCCCTCTTGATTGCAGCTAATTTTGGAAAAAAGAGGAGAGGAGGCAAGACCTGGAATTGCGAAGAAATTAATCGAATATATGGAACTTTGGCTCTAAATGGCTCTTTCGAATGTTTTGTGGAATGATTAGGGGATGTACATGTTTCTATATTTTAACGTGGAATTTTTAGTACATTTCTCATAATAATCAGCAGAAATATCAATAAATGACATGCCTTTGAATGTTTATAATATTATGTTCCTACAAGATTTATTTACCAAGAAACTTCTTGATTATGTTATGCATTAGAGTAAAAGATACTTGGAGCCCCAGCTGCAGTCCCTCCCCCAGCCATTCGTTAACCCACACCTCTCTTTGTCTCTTTCTTTCTCTCTCTCTCTCTTGTAACAGAGCCACATGGTCGTCGTGCAACCACTTTTGGGGGCACTTTTGTCCACTAGAAAAAAACTCCCCGTTTTGAAAAACTTGAAATGTTTTTGTCGTGGCCCACGGGCGAAAAACAAAAGCAAAAAACGGAGTGAAACATTGAAGTAAAACATGCAGCAGCAGCAGCAAGAGCGCTTTCAAATCACATAACATAAACCACACACCATGCACCATGCAGCAGCCGGCTGTCTGCCGCTTGTGGGGGGTGGGTGGGGCACTGTATCACTTGAGGCACCACTCCTCCTCCTCCTCCTCCTCCTCTCAGCCTCTTAGCCACTCAGCCACTCAGCCTCTCCGCCTCCGATCGATATGCGCCTGTAGCAGGCATTATGTGTCGCTTCGGCATTAACATACATTTGTTTAAGCCACATCCAAAGAGAGCTCTTAACCCTCTCTCTGTCTGCCTCTCTCTCTCTCTCCCCCTCTCTGTCTCTATGTGAGAAAATGAGCTGGTGCTGGTGCTGGTGCTGCTGCTGTTGGAATTGTGTAACCCAAAGCCACCTTCCAAATGCAGCATTTGCACCACGAAATGAGGCAATAACAGAATGAAGCAAAAGAATGGCAGTTGCATGACTTGAACCATTCGTATGCCTCATGCCTCCGCCCACTCGTGGAGTTAACAATGTAAATTGCACCATCCATCGTCACCTTCAAGGTTTGTTCTCAGAGAAGGTATCTTCTACAGAAGCCCCATCCCCATCCCCAACCCCCTCCCACTCCTGCCTCCTCGTTTGCAGTCCCCTCTACAGAACCTCTCCTGCGGCCTCCTCTTTTATCACGCAATGTGAAGGTGCTGTCTGTGTCTCTGCTTATAACTTTATGGCTGCTTAATTAAGCTAATTTAGGACAGTCCCTTGTCCTCCTGCCTGACTCTGGTTTCTGTCTCTGGGCCCAGCCCTCCTTTTTCCAGTTGACCCCATTTGGTTGGGGTCAAAATTAGCCCCCACCCGACCCTAAAATGTGTATATTAGCCAGATTAAAAATAAACATAATTCCCCTGTCAATTTTTGAGCTTTGAAAATGTTGAATTTTCGGACTCCATCTATTGGATTGTCCAACCCCCCACCTGAGAAGGAAGGAAGCGAGGAGTGTTCGCTCATGTGTGCGTGTGTGTGTGTGTGTGTGAAGGGTAGGGTGGGTGGAGAGGGGGTGGTGTGCGTAGGAGATTGCGCTTTCAAGGGCCTCGAAATGGGAGTAGGGGGTGATTGAGGGGTGAAATATCGGGTGGATGAAGCTTTTGTTTCATTGAATTTTTCCCCTCTTGTTTTTTTGTGTGATTTATTTTTACAAAAAACAAAAGCAAACAAAAAAGGAGAAGTATACGGGAAATACGTTTTTGACAATTTATCAGATAAGCGCAGTGGAAAAGAGAGGAAACTGAGTGGCGGACGAAGAGGGAAGTGGGTGAAGGAGGGGCAGGGGGAGGGGAAGTAAATGCAGGCAAAGTTTTTACAGTTGCTTTGCGGCTCTCTTGTCTCTCTTGTCTCTTCACGTCGTTTTCTGGTTCTTTCGTTCGATTTCCTTGCATTTACCGGTGTTTTTTCTGCACTTGCTCTTATCCTCCCCCTTCTCTCTGTCTCTCTCTCTCTCTTTCTCTATTACTCTTTCTCTCTCTCTTTGGTATGCATCCTTTTTGGCTTTAAGCTTATGGCTGCACTTGGATTGCATTTCTAAGGGTTGGTTCTCCTTGTGGGCTTCCTTCCGTTGCATTTGCAGCTTCACGGAAAAGTACAGTAAACGGCGATGGCAAGGGCAAACCCTAAGACGGAGAACCCTGAGAACACGGCAGTCAAGTGAGAGAAAAGAGAAGTGTTCAAAGGGGTATGGGAGAAACGAGAAGTGTGAAGAAAACTCAGACAGAGACAGAGACAGAGAGAGTTATAGGGAGAAAGAGAGAGATCCCACTAAAAGTTGACTCAACTTTTGATTCTTTCTGCACTTATTCGCGGTTCTGTCTCTTGTCCGTCTCCTCTTTCTACTTCTACTTCTTCTTGTTCTTCTACTTCGTCCCTTGTTTCTTTGTCTCCTCCTTTGCAGCTCCTTCTCCTTTCCTGCTGTCTTTGTATTTGTCACGCCTTCTGCCTCCCATTCCCGCGTTCACGGCTGCACCTTCTGCCAGTTGCAACCTCAACTTCAATGCAACTTCTGCCCTGCCTCTTGCACTCGTGTGCCTCGCATCTTGAGGAATGACAGCCGACGCGTGGCCATAAATCAATAATTTGCCTGAAGCCTGAAGGAGAACCAGCAGCAGACAGATTTCGAGGACTAGAAATGTGACAGCAGGAATCCCCCCCAATGGTGTGGGGTAGGGCTGCCGGTTTCAACCAGATGTGGAGATGTGGAGAAGCTCATTATCGTAGGATGCTGCAGGGCGAAATGGAAATTGGCACATTTTGAAATGTCAGAAGAGGATTTACTCGTACAAAATGAAATATTACCTCGAGGCATGGCCTGCCTGCCAGCTAGAGGGCTAGATGAAAGATAATTTCATCTAGTGATTGGAAACACAAATGGGCTTAGAACAAGTTCTATGTCAGACATTTGAGGTCTAAAACTATTAAAATTCCCATCGAATCAACAGATGAAGAAAAACTCATTCGATAGCATCAAAAAATAGCATAGAATACACAAGATCATTTTATTGAATGCAATTTACTAACAAATCATTTAATTTATGTTTAAATTTCATCATTCATCCTCCCACAACGGCAGTCCGTCCATTGGAATCAAGAACAATTCGTTTAAAAGTTCCTTGAACTTCGGTGTGTTTGTGTGTTTGTGCCCCCGCATTTGCTGCAGCAAAAGCAGCAGTTTTTCGAGTGCTCCACATCCAAAAATGAACCTTTGACAATGCACCAAACAACACACTCATATGTACAATGGAATACAGGCTTGTATATACGATTATATGTACAATATAGTATATTATTTGGCCAGACGACTGACTATTCAATCAACGTTGAATGAGTGTCGTCTCTCGTCTCTCGTCTGTCGTCTGTCGACTCGAGTGTTTGGCCTGTTTGTTTGCCTGAAGCTCAGGATCCAATTAAAAGCAAACAAATAAACAAAAGCGGATGACAATCACAAATAAATAAATGTGCATAAATAAATGACATTTTCGGAATCAGAGAAGAGAGAATTATGATATGGCGAGAACTCCTTTTACAAGTGCAAAACAAAAGAGTGATGAATAAAATGAAACTAAAACTAAAATGAGATTAAATGATGGTGGAATAATGGATGTAAAAACCAATCAATGAGGGGAAGAATGAAGATGAATTGAATTTCCATCGAATCACATGTCTGTCGCGCGCGAGAGAGAGAGAGAGGGAGAGGAGAGATAATGATTACTGCTCGTATAATGCATAAATTGATTTATAATTGGTGCTGATAAGACAGACCTCAGAGGTGCGGAGCGGAGAGGAGAGTGGAGTGGAGTAGAGGAGAATCCAAGTTCCAACTTTTGTTCCAAGTTCAGTTCTAGACATCGTGACTATCACGAGAATTGCATAAGTGAGGAAAATGCTGCCGTTTCCAGTGCAATTTCGAGCAAGGGGAAAAATGGTAGGGTGGAGGGGAGTGGAGTGGATTGGAGTGTGTATTGTATGTGGAAGCTTGGGAAATCCAACAGCGTTTTTGCTTTTTGCGTTTTTCTTAAATGTTTCGACTGCACTTGACTCTTGACCGGAGAGAGGGATGGGGCGGATGGGACGGATGGGAGTGCAAGGCAGACCCACGAGAGGGAGACGACTCCGCCCTGCAATTGAAAGACCCTAAGCGGATTTGTTGGATTGGTTTTCCCTGAGGAAAGGGGCAGAGAGAAAATATGGCTGAAATGCAGAAGGAAGGCAAATATACATACCAACACATGTATGCCACTGACAGGCAAAATGGAAAAAGAAAACTTCCTCCCCTGCACCCCTGCACCCCTGCACCACTCCACTGCATTTCCCCCGACACTCTGGGATACTATTATGAAATATTCCAAAAGGTAAAAAGCCTTAAAAGTTCAAAGTCGCACAAATGTTGAACTTTGATATGGGATAGGGAGGGAGCGGTGGGGGATAGTCTCCACTTAGTTTGAGCTTTAGATGGGGCTTCCACTCGTTGCCTGAGCGTGGATGTGTGCGGTGGATTGGGGGCTAAAATGGTTTAAAGTCTTGTGTAAATGGAGACGCTTGAACGAACTGTTGGATGGAAAAGCGATTACCGATTTGTGCAGAGGGAATCCATCTGTAAATATGAGGAGTATATTGTAAGCCAATGATACGAGGGAAAGCCCAAGGGATTGGTATAAGGGAAAACGTTTAAGTTGGTTCCTTTTTTCTGTTCGAGTAAAAGCATCAATAAAATTCATCCTGTGCTGTTCTAAAAGAACCACAACTGGAAAAAACAACCCTTACGAGCCAGTCACGGCGTGTATTTTGTTCTTGCATTCTCGGGATCGAGCCTTGTACGCGGTTGCCGAAGAACAACTCTGGGGGTCATGGCAGTAGCTGGGATCGATTTAGAGGGCGATTTAGATGAAGACACGTTATAGTACACTTGTGCTCTTTGTCTTTGGCGACCTTCCTTATCTAAGTCTTGTTTACAACAGCTTTGATAAGAAGACACTTCAGAGAGCACTACTTCCATTAGCAAAATCGAATGCGTGTTCCGCATTGAGGCAGAGCTTCAGTGTACATTTGAAGGGCAGTATCTACTGCTATTTTGCTATCTCTCACACACGTGCAACACTACAACACACGATACGATCTCCATAGGAAATTACAAAATGTTGCATTTGTCACATATTAAGGAAAAGAAGAGCAACACCTGAAACAAAAATTCAAGAAAAAATAGCTTGCACCGAAAAAAAAGTGAATGACAATTTGTGCGGGGCTTTTCTTCTTTTTTCGAACAATTTGGACAAAATGCGTTAAATTCCATACCGCCACGCTTTAATTGAACGGGTTTTGTGTTTGTTTTTTAAATTATTTATTTAGTTTTCTTTTGTCACGCTCTCACTTGTGCGGAGAGTGGAGAATGGGGGGTGTGGGTAGAGTGGGGGCTGTAGCGTGGAATCTTTGTTTCTTCTTTTCTTCATTTCGCTTTCATCTGTGGAAAGAAGGGGACAGGCAGCCGTGTGCCCCCCTACCTCTTTGTGGCGACCGAATGTCTGCCACGCATTTGTCGTCATTTGTCACAAACGTCACGGAGGTCGAGGTGGAACACGGAACGGAACCGGAACGGACTGGCCCTTGGCAAACGGCGGGAAGGGGAGGAGAGGGAATGGGAATGGGATAATGGGTATCATCGCAGTGTCAAGACTTTCGGTCATGCCTCTCCACATTTTTCATTATTTTTCATTGCCTGCATTTTGTTGTTGTTTTATTTTATGGCATTTTAATTTCTGTTTTATTTTTTATTTCTTTTTCTGTGTTTGTGTTTTTTTTTTCTCAAAGATTAAATTTAGCAATCAAAACACTTGTTTATACTTTTATTGCGGTTTTTCTTGTCGTTCCATTTAACCCAAAAAATGATGTTTCGACACTTTTTTTTTGGTTTTGTGGAGGGACCCGGGCTTTGCGGCTGTAATCCTTTTGCAGACCTTTTTTGTTGTCGGTTCTATCCCCGAAATTAACTTTGGGGATGTACTGTACCAGAGGCAGAAGGTGCTGTCTATGCTCCCGTGTGGGCGACAATATTTCCGAGTGGGGTTTTTGGACTCCGATTGTCTGTTTTTTTTGGGCTCTTTCTAGCCCCAGAGAATCTGGCGTTTGAATCTGTTTCCTCTTATTCTCGAGCTTTTTTTGTGGCTGCCTTCTGTGGCTTTTGGGGCTTTTGGGGCTGTTCTGCTTTTAGCCCGGGGCTGGCTTTCGGGCTACTGTTTCCTGTATTGTCAAGCTGTTTGTTTGCTCCTGTCTATCGTTCCGTCGCCCACAAAGTTGATTCAATTTTCAGTTGACATTTTCATTTGATTTCCTGCCTCTTTCAGTGTCACTTATTGCTGGTGCGAACCCATGGAACCCGGACCTAGGACCGTTGTAAAAGTTGGCTTAAAACAGGAGTTCCGTCTTGCCTGTGGCTTTGATTTTCCATGGGGAGGAAAACTCTGTGCACCAGCCTTCTACGGGGGCCATTGCCTTTTGCGTTTTGTTTTTTATGGTTCGCTCTCTCTCTGGCTCTCTCTCTGTAGGATGCAGTCTCATTCTGTTGTTTATTCTTTCTCTGGGATGTTGCATCTTTCTGTGGAATTACAAATTCTCTTTGCCTTTCGCCATGATTCGCATTCGCATTCGCACTCGCACTCGGAAGATTGAGCTGTGTCGCCCCGCGTCTACGCCTGTGAAGGGGCATGAGAAAATTGTTTCGATGAAACAGAAACACCGTCTAAAAGGAGTGGAAAAGAGAGGTAACAGAGTCACGCTAGGCAGCAGTTGGAGGAAACCCTATTAATGTCAAGTTCATTGCCACAATCCATCCAGACGAGAGACCGAGAGAGATAGAAGCAGGCGGTAGATGGGGAAAAGGAGAGGTGGAACAGCCAGATAGAGAGATGGAGAGAAGGAGAGACAAGATGGAAATGGAGTCCATGTGGAGTGCAAGTGGCATTTGAAGACCATTTATTTATTATGGTCAATATTTGTGCAATGTGCAACATTTCATTCACCTCCTCGCTCACCTCTCGCTCCTCTTGCCGGCCCCCATTTTTCTGAGAAAACTGGTTAACCCTGTCCCGCGGTCGCCAGTTCCGTCTTTCGCTCTTTGCGGATTTGTGGCCACTTTTTGCGGTGCAAAAAAAAAAAAATAGAAAAAAAAAAAAAAAAAAACTTGCTTTGGCTTTGAATATTTTGTTGCGCCAGAGAGTTATCTCTAATGATAAGACCGCACCGACTGAATCCATCATAATCAATAATATACTCGTATAATATTAAAAGCAGAAATATATGTGGGTTTATAAACGCTATATCTTATCACTGGACGTACCACGTGCCTCGAGACTACCGGAATCGAAATCGGAATCAATTTGTCAGCAGCAGCCTTGAATATGCAATTAAAATTGACATGCAACGTGAAGCATGCAGCGGACATCTCTGCTACTCCTTGCTGCTGCTGCTGCTTCTCCTTTCTGGCATTCATTTTGCAACTGTTCCTGCCCCTCATTTTCCCCACAGCTAGCCCGAGAAGAGACCTTGGAAAATGCAATTTTCCGCCATGACAATAAATAATGAAATAGAGAGAGAGAGAGAGAGGAGGAGAGTAGGGGGCCGGGGATAGGAGAATGAAAGGAAGATGTATGTATGCATGTAGGCGCCTTTCTCTTTTTAGGAACAAATATAGATGGTATTTGCCCATAATAAAAAAATATATACATATTTTTGTGTTCCCTGAACGGTTCTATATATCGTATCGTATCTATCTATAAATTATGGCCACACATTTCTTACGGGATTTTCTTCAATTACTTTAATTGGAATTTCATGCCATTCCCCCATTCCATTCTCTATTCCCCATTCCAAGCGTATTTGTAATTGTAATTGTAATTGTAATTATTATTGCAAGATTATCCACTTGTTGGCCATAATTATCCATTATCCCATGACGACTGGGACTGGGGCTGGGGCTTCCATTCCATTCCACTCCACTCCACTGCACTCCATTCGGGCAATTAAAATTGAAGGCGTATGCCGTTTAGTATAACACTTGCATGCTCCACTGATTTGATGAACATTTTTTTAATTTTTGTTCAAATTACAAACGTTTTTTCCCATGGCTTACTTCAGTGTGGCAAGTGGCTTTGATTTAAGCGGCTAATCGCCTGATGATGTGTGTGGCATGCAATTGGAGGCACATATCAGTATTTTCTATAATAAATTACAATCAAATACAAGTCTAGAAAAGCAAGGGGCAAGAAAAATATCTTAAGAAAGTACATGCCTTTTTCTCAGACTTGGGCTTTCTCCTGGTGTGAAGGTCTTTGGTCTTTACCACCTTCAGCACTCAAATCTTTAATATTCGCTCATCAAAAAACAAGCAAAAACTTTACTAGTTTACTCTTGAACCAGTGTGAAAACAAAAATAAAGCCAAGCATATTTTCCCACTGCTTTGGCCGCCCCACACACACACATTTTATTGGTCCATGGTCCAGACATCCCACCTAACGTGGCTCTAAATAAGGCAAAACAACAGCCTCTCTCTGGGACTGGAACTGGAACTTCTCTTTGGGGAAACAACCTCTAAACGAAGCAAGAACCAATCCAATTCCAGACATTACATGGCATGAAATGCTGATGCTGCTGCTCATCTGTGTCTCAGAGTTTCTGAGTTTAGGCCGAGGCTTCTTGCTGCTGCTGCTGCTTCTGCCCCCATAAAAGGTCATGAAAAAGTAGTTTACTTCTTCGTTTTTTCCATACCCATAAAAAGCAGCCACAGCAGCCATGAGAGGCGAAAGAGGCAGGCAATAAAGTAAGACCAAAAAAGCATGACATGAAAGCTTCAATGTAATTTACACAAGTAATCTTTAACTTTAAACCAAAAACATACGAAAACCTGGCAAAACTTAGCAACAAAAGAAAAACCTCGATCAAAATCTGCAACGAGCACGGCCTTCAACAGAAAAACTAAAGCAGAAATCCCATCGAAAGGCCGACTTTGGATTGAAAGCTGTCACATCCAATATGATATGATAATTATAGACGAAAGACAGAGTTTTTGCACACAGCTGAAGCATCATCGATGAAGCGCTATCCGCATCCATGGGCACATCGATTGGCACATGGCCCAAGCCGACGGCAAACCGTTAAGAGCCGAAGCGACTCTCGTTACGATCTCTTCTTTGGGAAGCATCTCTTTCGCCCCGTCTTTTGTGGTGTGGGACGGGGGACAGGGCAATAAGCCCCAGCCAGCAGCAGGCTAATGATATGAGAAATCTGATTGATTATAATTGAGTGGCTCGATTGACAGGAGGAAGCCTCCAACACCAGCTCCAGCTCCAGCAAACAACCCGATTCTAATGCCAATTTATTGGCACTTTCATCTGACATCTAGTTTATGCAATGCAAATGTCAAGCAAGACCAGCAATTTCTATAATTATACACTGGAATGGGGCATCGGGGGATTCTCTGATTATGGGGTTGCGAGACCAACAGAACTAGGAGACCAAATCATGTGACCTTGTTTCTGTTCTTGGGGTCTCGTTAGAGCAGACATTCCCTGAAATTATCTGTACCTATCTCGTACATACATACTTTTATGTGGTAAGGTCCTCCTTTTTTTTTGTGGCAAAAATTATGTAAATACTCTCTTGGAATAGTTTTTTCTTGGGCGATAACATTCGACCAGAACATTCTCAATCTGAAAGAAGCATTTTTAAATCATCTCTCCCCTGGATATTTGTAAACTGGAAACTTTTTGTAACTTAAGTTGTGGACGATCTTGGACAAGTGCCTTGAAGTTCTGTTATGGCTAAAATTCGGCATAAATTTAACTGAAAGTACAAATTCGAATAAAAAAGTTTGCTTTTTGGGTAATATTTAAGAAAACTCTATTCAAAAGTGAGGTTACAAAAAGAAATAGTGAGGTTAGAAAGAGAAATAGTGAGGTTAGGGAGTAAAAGTAAGGTTAAAAAAGAAAGAGCTAGGATAATATGTAAAATTTGATTTGATATACACAATATAGGTAGTTATTATTAGAACTTTTTCATGATTCCACAAATGCATTAATTTCTATTGTTTGATTGGCATTTTCATTGGCAATAATTTCGATTGATGTCTGGGATGTACATACACTCTCTCTGATATGTACTTTTCTATGAAATTCTGCGTGCACTTCCCTACAGTGTCGCCGAGATATTTGAAGTTCCACTCTTTTGCATAAATAACAAAAAACAACGAAGAATCGGGGTTACAAAATAAGTTTATTTGAGTTTTTGTTGCTTCATTTCTCTAAATTTTTCTGGCTTTACTGTGGGGCTGGCTCTTCGCCATGGCACTGGCATTGGCACTCGTTCCGATTGAAGTCAATCAGCAGCTCAAGGAACATATTCTTGCAGGCCAGCGAGCATTCCTCCAAGGAGTTGTATTGCGATTTGTACTGGCTCGTCATGCACTCTTTCAGGCAGAACGTCGTCATGGCGTTCATGATCATCAGTTCGGTTTGTTTCGTTTCCGTATTGAGTGCCATCGTTTCTGGACTTTTTCCCATCGTGTTTCCCATCTCAAAACTGTATTAAAAGTGAATTTATTTGGTTATATCAAACAATAGTCGGGGGACAGTTGTGACAGTATTTACTGTGGCAAATATTATGTTCAAGAACTTGCATGAATCCGATTGAAAAAGTGTTTTTGCTTGATTACATTTGTAGAAAACCTATTGAAAAGTGAGGTTATAAAAGAACAAGTCAGGTTATGGAAGCTGTAAGTGAGGTTAAAAAAAAAAATTCAAATTAAAAAGTTATTTTATTTGAGATATTCGTATCTTATTATTATTCCTATTCCTTTTGAGCAGAAAGAGAAATACAAAAAGTACAAATAGGATAGGGATAGGGATAGGGATAGGGATAGGGTTATGTTCGAAAAAGAGTTGAAATATTCAACAAATTGGTTGGTATAGATTGTTACCAGTTACCAGAAGGTAATGTGCGAGTAAAGTAAACGAAATCTAAATCTTGGGCTGCAAATTTGCAGAAATTTGTGATCATTTGCTGCTTGAATCTCCGAATAAACTCCAAGATAATGACATACTCGTACGTAATCTTCTTCAATCAATGTTAAGTGAATGTACACTCGACTTTCTCTTGCCGACGCGTAGTATTTCATTCCGGACTAAGCTGCTTGCCCCACGACCTGCCCCAAGTAACGTCACTCCCGTTGAAATTTTGTACATTTTTGTTTTGGATGAACGCACGCATTTCTCACGCACTGTGAAACGGGAGAAATTGTTGGAACAACAAATAAATTAGACAATTACAAAGCGTTGAACGAATTGCGGAGGAACGGGGAGCAAGCGAAGCCGATGTTTATGGGCTTACCCAAAGAGGGAGAGAAGGAAGGAAAGAAAGAGGGACACGATCGAGGGAGAGAGTGATAATACGAGGCAGGGAATCAGGCAGGCAGGCAGGCAGGAGGGAGAGGGAAAGAGCGATTGAAAGTGACGCGACACTCTTGATTACCACCTTGCATTAATAACACACCTTGCAAATGATGATTATGCTTATGATGATGATGACAATACCCCGTGGGGCTACTGGAGCCCCTCGTACGCTCTTTGATTATCAATTTTTACTATTTTTTGTGTGTTTTTTTGGGGAAAAAGACTTTCTCTCTGCCGCTGGGGCTACACTCGATTAGGCTTTGACTCTGCCACTGGCTGCCGCAGCTACTGCTGGCCACTGGCACTGTTGTTGCAAATGAAATTAATTGCTTCCGTTTGCAACATTTTACCCTTCGGAGCGTGCATGCCCTGCCATCGGGCCCCAGGGCTCTACGAAATGTGTGGCAATTCTTTGGGCGGAATAGTAGCTCCCTTTGGGCGGGAGGCGGTGGGCGGTAGGCGGTAGGCGGGAGGCGGCTCCATGGTTCACTGAACCCCAAAACGTAGTAGAGCTTAAGTTTTTTTTTTTGCATTTCTGTTTACTGCAGGCGCTCACCTTTTTTCTCTTTTGGTTTCTTTTGCAGAAATTTGCATTTTCATCTTGCGCAAAACCAACGCAGAAATAACACAGACACAGAAATGCTGACACGGATGAGGCCAGCGGTGGGTTGATTGGGGGCTGACAACAGTATCCACAATATCCACAACATCCACAGAAGCAGCAAGAGCGTCCACAGTGCTGCTGCTGCCTGCCTGCCTGCCACGCATCAGTGCCACACACACACTAGTGGAAGGAACTGCAGAACGAGGAGGAGGAGAAGGTGGATCTGGAGGAAGCTTCGAATATCAAACACCTCGAAAACAATGACAAATTTTTGGAGAGGAGTCCACCTAGACTGCCTCTAGGTGTTGGCCAGATTTAAATAACACAACAATAGAGAGAGCGAGAGCGATACACAGACAGGAGGCGAAGGAGCGTAAAGCCAAGGACACACAAAGGAACATCCCAGAGTTGCACAAACAAAAGGTGAGTCAAAAAGCGAGTTAACCTCTGGAGGGGGGGAAAACCCCTCAAAAAGTACTCTTAAAGTTTATTTGGGGGGCAAAAAAAGACAAAGATTTCATTCGGAATTGAAGAGATTTTCATTCTCTAACATTGGCATCTTTAATCTTGGAAAAAGGAGTCACATTTCCATAGCTATTTCGTGGAAATTCCTGGAAACATTACCGCACAAATGGTGTTTTAGTAGATGCCCATGCCCATGCCCATCTCTCCCATTTGGGCCATAAAAACAGGCGCACACACGGCAAATCCTTTGGCCAGACAGGAGCCCCGAAAATGAGGACGGTGGCTGAGTGGAGGATAAACAGCCAGAGATGGGGGCATCCTAGGGGGCTGCTCCTTAATTATGCGCACACGAGACCCATTCGGGGGATAATGCAAACACAGGAGGAGCTAGCAGGAGCAGCAGCAGCACACGACTAGCCCTGAGGAGTCGTCGAGCCGCTCCCTTCATGGCGCCATGTGTTTTGGGTTTTATGAGCGCCAGTCGCGAGGGTTGCCACAAAAATGATATACGTAATCGTTGGAATCTTAAAATAGGAGAACCATCTGCTGGAAACATTTTCTGGGGCTTCTCTGGCGCAGGCGATAAACGTATCTGTGGATGCGATTAAGTATCTGCGAAGACCAGGACCTTCAACATGATTTTCAGAACTAAAGAGACGCTGAACCGCTGAGGAGACATCCTACAGCCGCGACCCCGTCCCAGATGATACGAGCGCATGTTGAATACCTTGATGATGCTGTCGTTGCATCTTTCCATCGAATAGCATTTGGAAGAGCGACTCAAAGAAGTTGGATCGAAGGTTTTCTGTGCCCAAAGAGTGTGCCCCTCGATTGTGATGGACTCCCCGAAGCATCCTTCAAGAATGGAATGTAGATACTCGATGGATAGACACGCAGACTACTCAGCACTCCAAAAAGCATCATCAGTGCTACTTTCTGCTCCTTTTGTGAACCATTTTTGGGTTGAGTTTCTCCGCTGAGTGGAACTGTTGCTACCTGATGGAGATATATGCAAATATCGGCATCATTCGAGAGTGGCAAACCCCCATCCTGGATCTAAAAATAGTCTGTGCGGCGGCTCGTGGCGTTGCTCTCATTCCAAGCCACTGATTCACACACACACACACACACATGTATGGGCATGTGGCATGCCATGTGGCGGCGGCAAGGCTCATTTGTCAGGCTTATAAAAGTCAATCAATTCGATTATGCAAATGGATTGTTGTGTGCGATCGATGGATGCAGGCACCAAATATGCCACAGCAACGAAGCATCTCTCAATTGGGAGCGCCTTTGGAGGCATCGAGACTTTGAAGACTCGCTTGCAGACTGCAGCCAAAAGAAACCCCAACTCCGATTCAGATCCAGATCCAGATCCAGATTCAAGTCTCCCCACGGCTTGGTCTACGACGACCCACTCGAGCGGGGGCTAGACGCGTGTGCAGACTGACTCTTTTGCCAACTTGTTTTCCCACCGTTTAATTGGCATAATTTGTCGTAACAAGAAAGAACCCCAACGAGGCAGAGGGCAGAGAGGCGGAGTGACGGAGCGGAGGAGCGGAGGAGGGGAACGAACCACAGAAACAAACCCCAAGAACTACATTCGAGAACAAACGACAACTTGTTTTCGTATTCGTATCAAAACATACATCTTGAATTGTGGCAGCCACAGACCAGACAATAAGTGAATGTTGGGGGTTTGGGGCCTACGCGGAAAGGCGAAAAGGTGGTGCCTGTGCCTGTGCCAGTGTCTGTGTCTGTCACGACAGTTGTCACGACCCTGGCTCCAAAGGCAGGTTTTGAGATTGTAAATAAAAGAAATAAGTGCTATAAAACTTCATAAAAATATCAACTAAAATAACCACTAAAAGAGCTACCTTTTACAGAGAGAGAGAGTGAGAGATCTTTAGAGTCCAAGGTTGCAGCGGAATTTATGGAAATATAATTGAAATTTTGGTCTAAAGATTAGAAGGGAGGCCTGAAATGGTTGCCACAGAGAGTTGGAGGCCAGAGATTGGCCCCATCTAGAGATTGGGGGTCTCAAATGTTTATCTAAAAGAGCGGTGGGCACGAGCTTGCTCCCACATGGCGCTCGGCACATTTATGCTCGACTCGAGACGCACAAGCGAATGCTTCAAAGGAGAATCCAGAGAATAGTACAAAAACAAAATACATGTTGTGTGCGTGACCGTGCACATTTCTGTTTGACTCGTATTCCGCTGGTAAGGGGAGATCGGGGCGTCTCAATAGGTGCTCCAGAGAACTGTAAGCTGAATTTTTGGCCAATGATTGGAGGCCTGAAAGGCGCCTCCTTGTTACATTGTGGAGCGTAGCATTATCTTTGATCTTGAAAGCAGAAACAGAAGCACATGGTAGAAGGAAGTTAACCCCGCAACAACATTGTGTTCTCTGCTCATCAGGGGAGCTTCCACTTATACCATATCTTCATTAAGAAATCATTTTTCCTGGCGCCTAAGCTTTTTTTTTTAGCTTCATTTCATTTCATGGGAAACTATTAGACCTCCCAGAGGGGGGCCTTCTTTTCACAGCATTAACAGCACTTCGTTGGCTGAATAGACCAGGTAGGTAGGTGGCTACGTTCTCTAATTGCTACCAATCTTTTGTGTTCTCCACTCCCTCCCCTCCCCTCACCACATTGCTCTCCGCGCCTCGCCTCGTCTCGTCTCTCCTCTCTGGCCCTCTCTCAATGCCATTTACAATGGGGCCATCATATCATTGTTGACATTGTTTTCGCGTTTCACGCTCAAGAGAGACTGAATGTTGACGCAATTATAACACACATGGCGTTGCTTTGCTTGCCCCTTCCTTTAGAGCTGCTCTGCTCTACTCCTCCTCCTCCTCCTCCTGCTGCTGCTGCTGGATCGTGTGTCGCCTCCGCTGCACGTGTTGCACGGGGGCATGGTGCATGGGGCCTCTACTGCTAACGAGAGCAATTTAACATTTGTTCCTCCTCTGCTGTGGCCCCAACCCCGTCGATTGTGCAATTAACATTTATGCAAAAATTAGAGACACTGTAAACTAGTTTTTGTTGTCATTTGCAAGGCGCTAATGATGATCGTTATCGTTATCGTTATGATCGGGGCCATTTAGTGTGCAGAGATTATAGCCCCATTTGATGGGGTGTCTAAATCCGGGCTCAATGCTAATGATAATTATAACTGTTATACAGCTGTTAAGATTGCTAATGGCAGGGAAGGAGAATACTAGACAATGGTCAGTAGAGAATTGTGTTCAATTTGTGCCTAAAGGAAACTGTTATACGGATAACCACTGCTGCAGTATGTATGGGAAACTGTTATAACGAAAGAAGTATCTTGGTCTCCTTTACGTCATCTTACGTCCCGCTCTGAATGGAAGGTACTAGTCAAGAGTAACCGTTACAATGTATAACAGTTATCACAATTCGTATAACTGTTGCAATGCATATCAGTTATCGAGTATAACAGCTACAATGTGCGTACCAGTTGCAATGTATAACAGTCACAATGACCAACAAATGCAATGTATAACAGTTGGAAAGTATATCATTGTATCCATCGGGGAATGGTTCGTCGGGAACTGCAGGGAGAACGTAGAAAAGTAATATTTTGAAAGTATTCCACAAGGAATTCTGTATCCCAATAATAAACAATTATTCTACAATAACGATAATAAACGTCATTTAACCACTTGAAAATACAGTCTCCATGAACCATTAAATTGAATAAACCCCCAGAGACAGAGAGAGAAAGAGAGAGCCAAGGACAAAGGACTCATGGGATACTCATGGTACTATTAATACTCGTGCAAAGCGGACAACCGAGCCCCGAGCCACACAAAAGCTATACGGACTATAAGGACTGTGCACTTGAACAGAGCTGTCCATTCATTCACATGTCCTTGCTCTCGGTGTCCCCCGTCCGTTGGCTGTCCATTTTGTGTGGCATCAATTCGTAATGAGGGGCCGAACGGGTGGACTGTCGGATAAACGTGTCATTAAATCAATATCTGCGAGGCAGACAAATAAATCTGCCAACTCTTCAAATATTCACGAGTACTGTGGAACGCTTGCAACATTGCGGTGCCCTCCCAGGGGAGGGGCCAGTCATGGCGCATACGTGATATTTTAAGCGATGCTTTTACGCTGCCATTTATCCCCCGTGACACTCTATACGTACTATATAGTCGCACGTATATCTATCGCGTAACTCTGCCCCTTGATGATGATGCAAGTAGTTCTTGGATAACAAAAGCAACCAGATCACCGGCTAATTTTGTCTCATTTTAATCTTTATCTCTTTATCTCCCGCTCTTTTATCTCACTTTAATCTTTATCGCCGGCATTATCTCCCTATTCACGGTCACATGAATTGCTTTGTGCATTGTGCATGGATTAGATTAGATTAGATTAGAGTAGAGGTTTTCCCTGTAAGCGTAGTATCTCGTGCTTTGTTTTGACTTCTGACCCGTCTCCGTCCCCGTTCCCCTCATCCACATCTATTTGCCAGACGTGTCTCGGGCCCTTTTGACTCTGCAAACTGTCATACAAGAGGCTGATCTTTTCACTCTGTAAACTGTCATACATACAGCGACTTTTTGGATGGCCCCGCCATAGTCTGTCGCATTCCGACCTTTGTCTCGATTTCGGGTCGTGCGCTCACCGCTCTTTCTCTTTTACTAGTTTTGAGCAAACAGGTACACCCCTCTCCATGGAGTATGTAGTATATGCGATTGTATATATACTTGCCCTATCTGGGCATTTGTTTACCTCTTCTAGTTGCTGGGCTCGGTCGTATACTTCTTATTGACATTGCGATAAGTTCGGTAGATACTTCTCTCTGTTCCGCCACAAACTGCGCTTTTTTCGCTCCCCTCTGACACATCGCAAATACAATACTTATACAGAAATATTGTGGGGAAACTATTTCCGTGGGGGTGCTCTTTGTGTGGAGATTCATAATCACTTGAGCTAAATATACAGCACTAATGACTCAAATGATTAGTGCAACACTCGGCATAGAGCGCAGAACTACTACTGTATTACGAGTATACACATATGTATGCATATGTGGATACACCTTGCTCCCTACCAAGGCGGATCGTATGTCCGTCTCGTATACTTTCAAATTGGTACCGGGATGGTGGCTATATATCCTGGGGCGTCAGTTGGCGCATCCCTGCCATCCCTACCCCACCATCCTTGCCATCCCTACCCGTGGAATCGCTGCACAAAATAAAGCTGAGCGATCGGATTCATCTGTGCTACGAGTATGCCGTACTACACGCAGGATTCGGAGTCTCCCTTCGTTCATTGAATGTTGATATCGAGACAAATAACGGCTCCGATATATTTTTGTTCTACTGTATGACTGTTATGCATTGCAGCTGTTATGCATTGCAGCTGCTATACATTGTAACGGCTGTGCATTCCAACTGTTATACATTGTAACTGTTATACATCCCAGCTGTTATACTCTGTAACTGTTGTACTCTGTAACTGTTGTACATTGTAACTGTTATACTTTGTAACTGTTGTACAATGGAACTGTTATTCATTGTAACTGTTATACTTATATAGTTTTATACGTTGTAACTGCTATACAATGGAACTGTTATTCATTGTAACTGTTATACTTTGTAACTGTTGTAATTTGAAACTGTTATAACTTAATTTGTAACTGTTATACGTTGTAGCTGATATACTGTGAAACTGTTATGCATTGTAACTGCTATAAATTGTAACTCTTAAACTTTGTAACGTTCATACATTCTAACTGTTATACTTTGTAGCTATTACACTTTGTGACTGTTATACTTTGTAACTGTTATACATTGTATTCCTGCAAATGTTGAACTATTGCCCTAAGGTCTAAGGCATTACTGCTGTTTAAAAGAAAATCGAATCTGAATACTCTTCTATCGGTTGTAGGGCACCTGCAAAAACCAACGTAGCTCAACGAGCGTAAATCAATACTCTTACCGCCAAATTCGATAACAGTTTGAGCATTACCCTATCAGCGGATGAAACGAATACCAGTACAAATGTTGCTTTCAATGTCGCACCGACATTCCACCTCACCCCATATCTCTCTCTCTCTCTCTCTCTCTTGTTCTCCCCCCTCTCTCTTAGTTTCTCTGAAGAAAGCCTCTCCAGCTGGCAATGCCTTCTCTCTTTCTCTCTCTCTCTCTGCCCACACTTCCGCTCTTTGCTGGCCCGAAAGCACAAATAAAACAACTAATTTGTTCACTTTTTCGAAGACTTTCACACACAACGTAACGCATACAGCCGTACAGTCGTACAGCCGTAGGTGAAGGGTCCATCAGCCATCAATGGGAGCATTAATTGTGTTTGATGTGCAGAAAAAATAATAAACATACAACAAAGGAAAAATCATAAAGTTTTATGCGAGATACTATCCGGGGAGAAAAAGCAAAAAAGTAAAGGTGAAAATTGTGTGTGCTTTGCGAAAGTGTCTGTCAAATCGATGGGAGAAAAGTAAAAATGGCAAAGGTAACCCACAAAACCCCACAAAACCCCACAAAACCCCAAAACCACAAACCACAATAATCGTAAAAAGGTAGTCGCATCGATTTGATCAGTTTTGCGGCTCATTTGGGGCGCGGCTGCTATCAGTTCAGTGTTTAGTCATAGAGATAAGCGTACATATTTTCTGATTTAATCAATACTTTTTTTGTTTCTTTTTGTTGCAGTTGCAGTATGGAGAAGCCCATGCACCATGCCCCCGCGCCAGCTGCCGTGGGTAAGGTGAGCCAAATCGCGAATATCTTCCAGCGGAAACCGATCGAGATCCAGCCGGTGGAGCAGCTGACAGCCGTGGCAGCCGCGCATGCAGCTGCATCGGCCGGCGGCGGCGCCCCATCCCATTCGGCGAGATTCAACAATGCCCGGGCTCTCTTCGAGAAGCTCGGCGTCGAGTCCAATTCGAATGTGAGCTCCAGGCTGTTGCGGAGCGGCTCCCGGGAGGATAATCTGTGCGACGGATCGGATAGGTCATCGTCCCGCTCTTCGGATCGTTCGCAGTCGCCGCCCAAGCGACGCACGCCCTTCCCATCGGGCGTATCGCTCATTCACAACAACAACAACGCCTCAGTGGCTGCACAGAACGGATCGCCAGAGCAGCGGCTGAGCAACAGCAAGTTTATAGTGGAACCATCCTCCCAGACGCCACCCACGTCGGTGGTAAAGTATCCGCAGCACAATCTCTCGCGCCTGAAGACCAGCGGCGGCGAGGAGGTGACCCCGACACCAGCAACTGGAGGATCTGTGAGTGCCCTCTTCGCCAGTTCCGGGGCCGACAAGCCGGAGAAGCCAGAGCGGAAGTTCAACTCGCGGGAGCTCATCGAGAAGCAGAAGAAGTGGACATCGCACTTTACCAAAACCAAGACGACGCGCACCCACAGCGATCTGAATCGGTGCGACATTATACGCACGGTCCCGGGAACAGGGCTGATCATGGACAGTGGGGAGAAGGCCACGACCAAGCCGGCCATGGAGCCGCCGAACGCCAGTCCGAATCCTCCCATGCGGCATGCCCCCAATCAGACGCCGCCGGAGATAAAGCCACGGAGTGGAAAGATTGGGAGCCCCGTGAAGTCGCCGCCACTGCCGCCCATTCCGGCGGTGAAGCCAAAGAATGTCAGTCCGGTGAAATTCAATCCGGAGCGAGTGCGCTCGTCGCCCACAAAGAGCGCTGTGGAACCCTCGCCCCCACCGCCGCCCGCCAAGTCAGCGGCCGTGACGGCGGCCATGCAGAGATCCCTGCTCCAGGAGCAGCAGCAACAGAACACCCAGGCGGCACCCATTCCGCCCGAGAAGCCGCGCAAAAAGTCCATCGATCTGATTGAGGATCAGACGCCCAACCTCTCTGCCAACTGCTCCACGTCCTCCTCCTGCACGTCGCCCACCAGCAGCGCCTCGAACAGCGCCTACATCATGCAGGCGGCGAAGCGGGGCTCCCTGGACGCAGCAGCCACAGGACACGGCAACGGCCTCAGTGGCAGCACCAATTCGGCGGCCTCCTGCTCGCCGGTGGCCAGCGCCTCCTCGGGCCCCTCCTCCCCGGTCCACACGGAGGATGAGAAGCAGGAGAACGAGTCCACAGAGAAGTCGGAACTGATGGAGCACTATCACAACAACAACTACAACAGTGTTCCCAGGCGGCGACGCAGCGAAAATGAAGGTGAGTTTTTCGTTTTGTTTTTTTCTTTCTTTATGAATGAAGACCGACCTCATTTATGGAGGGTCTCCCAGGGTCTACCTTTGGATGTCATTGGATACTCCTCTGGATTAGCTTTTGTTGGATTCCCATTCCTTCCTTGGGAATCGCTTCGTTGGGCTGCACTTCCTTCCTTCCTTTCTTACTTCCTTTCGTGCCTCGCCTCCTGCCTTCCTGCCTGCCTTTGTTATAATATAATTGGCAGCTTTTATAATTTGGAGAGCCACAGAGGAGCCCAAGTGCATTCTCAGGTCATTCTTGAAAACTTGCTTCATTTGGAGCCCAGGAAGAACTTTTGAACTTTGTTTGTGCTCGAGTTCAAACACCTTCCAGACCTCTCTCTCTCTCTTTCTCTCTGTGTGTGTGTGTGTGCCAGGTCTCGACTTTATTGTGCAGTGGAGTGGCCTCCTGGCTTGCACTCCCTCCCCCCTCGCCGTGCCATTCTATTTCATTGCATCCCACATTCATTACAAGTTTTTCTAAGCGGCGTACAAATCGTGACTTGTATACCACCGCCCCAGCTCCGCCTTACAGTCCTACTCCTACCCATACTCCTCCCTCCGACTCCTCTCTGAAGCTTACTTTGTGGCTGGAACTCTGGCGGAGACTCTGAAGGCAAATTCCAATATGGGTCAACCAGCAGGCATATCAAATGCAGCCCCCCAACAAGACAGAGAGAGAGAGAGAGAGGTAGAGGAACGTCAGCGACAGCGACAGCTACAGCGACAACGGCTCGACGACATTCCAAGCGAGCCTTCCCCTCTGCCTCCTCCTCCTCCTCCTCTTCCTCCTCTGAATGCAGTTCTGGAGCTATGGAGTGCAATGCTCACAATCTGTCGTCTCGTTGTCCCATCTTCATGGTCCGAGGCTCGTCGTCGTCGTCGGCGGCGGCGTGTTTTTTTTTTGCGGATTTTGTTGGGATTCCCGCTTCTTGATCCCTCACTCCTACTCTCCTTTCAGTTACTCTACTCTTCTTCATCTTCCATCGAGTCTCCATACATAAAATTGTATTAATGCCAGATTAGGAATTCAATGATGCGTTGCCCCTCTCTCTCTCACACTCTTCTGTGCTCTCCTCTGCTCTCCTCTGGTCTGCTGCTCGCATCAGCTCTATTTTCTGCTCCTCCCTTTGCTCTGCTCTCTTTCCTGTCCCTGGCCTATGCTGATTTCTATGGCCGATTACAAAATTGAAATTGCAGAGACCCCAGCTTCTGCCTTCCTCCCTTTCCCGCGTGCCACAGACAACTCTCAATTCCAGAGCTGCTGCTGCTCTTCTGCTGCTGATGATTGCATTGCTTATCTGTGGAGGAGCAGTGGATGAGTGGATGAATAGAGAGGCTCTGTTTTTAATTCATAAATGGCAGTGTGTCTGAAGTGTGGGGGCGTGGCTCACCTTGATTTATTGATTTCCCTGTTGAGTGGTTGACTGGCCGAGGGAATGACGGATTGCGGGGGGGAGTACTCGCAAGGGAATGAACTCCAGTCGATTGGATTATCTGTTGAGAGGGGGCGGGGGGTATGGATGGATGTTGGTGTAGGTCCAGAGCCAGGCATTGTGGTTCGAATTATGCAAGTCTAAAGTAAAGAGAAACTTGTAATGTTGTTGAAACAGTGGTGTGAAACCTGTAAAAAGGTGGCAATTCCAAGCCATTTTTCATTTGAAAACTTTAAAGTGGAACTTCCTTTATAGTGATTTAATAGCACTTTTCCTTGAAACTATAATGATTCCTCTCATATTTCCCTATTCTTTGGGCTGTTTTCGAAGTCTTCCCTGCGTAGGTGCTTGTTTTTACTGATTTTTCTGTCCCTATCCTTTAGATTCGATGGCTGTTAACCTCTTAAAGGTTTCTCCGACCCCCCTCTTGCGCAAGCCCCTGGCTATTTCTTGCGACGTCTCGCATATTTTACTTACTATTCTTTGGCTGTCGTTTTCTGTGCTCTTTTCAAAGCGCTGACACAGCACTCGTCATATGCTAAGCGCCGTTCGTAATCGTACCTCGTACCTCGTACTGCCCGTACCCTGTACTCTATACGATACACCCTTTACGTGCACCATGGCACTGTCAAAAGTTGAGACATGACAGGAACACATGAATGGGGAATAGGACGGCCTGTGACGGCAGAGGGGGAGGGGATGGAAAGAGAAGGAGAGATGAGATGTATTGTACACAGGTATGTAGAAAGAGAGGGAATGGGAAAGGGAAACGGAGCCCCAACCGAAGGCCTAGGCTTCGGTGCTGCATGGCACAATTTTTGAATGGTTCGCCTGTGCCGTCTGTCACATCCAAGAGTTTATAAATAACACAACGGAAAATACTATTCATCCACTACGACTACGGCTACTACTCTCTTGAGATGGGGCTAAATGCGGGAGCAGAGGAGACCCCAAATCCAAATGTGTTTTTATATGTATCTGTGTTTGGCTATAAATTATGTGGACGCTGCCGCTGCTGCTTCTTCTGGTGCTCAATTTATATCAAAATCAACAAAAAAGAGACATGATGTGGGGGCTGGGCTGTGACGGAAGGGATGGATGGGGGTTATGAGGAGTTCGAGGGGAGAGTGGGATTGGGAGTGAGAGTGTGCTGAGGTCGACAAATATTTGATCACTATGTTTTTTGATGGTTAATCCCAAACGGAAGGTATTATTTATCACAAATTAAGACTCTCTCAAATATTGACAATTCGTTGGGGGAGGGAATGTGGCGGAAACTCTGGTGTGGAGGATGTTGCAGTCCGCAGGGGCACACATGTGTACATCCATGCAAAACCAAGAGAGAGAGAGAGAGCGCGCGAGAGAGACATAAACTGTCCGGAAAACAGCCGCATTTGCAGAATATGCACTTAGTACAAGGTGGAGGAACTCCCAGAGAGTGCTCTCAATTTGTATATTGGTTTTGCAAGTTCAAACTTGGGGAATGAGCAAAAATAGAACGGGAAAATAATGGGGGACCGTGCATTAGATACACCATGCCACAATACACAATGCAATCCTGCTCTCTATCTCCTTCTGCTCAAACCCTTATTATCCCTTATTTAAGCACAATTTTATACCCGCAAATAGTTTGTTTACCTTTTTCTGTTTACGTTTTGGTCCACCTCTAGCAGAGCGTTGCCACTTCACAGAAAATTGTTGAGAATAAGCTTTCAGCTGACAGCGCTGCCACATCGCTGAAAATCGTTTCCAATTGGCTTTAAGCGAGCTTTCATTTTCCCCTCCGAAAGCTCTTGAAAAAGTTAAAAGTTCACCGAAAAGCTTTCCCCGCTAGTACTGGCTAACCACCAACAGATGTCGCCAGTGCCAACTTATTTTCAAATAATTTTCATTGAGAAAAATGATTGCACGTTTTTGTTTGCTTAGGTTCTTCGTCGAGAGTTCGTTGGCCTCTCCCACCCCGCAGCAGCAGTTTCAATGACAGATGCGTGGGTTTTTGACAGCCACTTGCCGACAATTTCGCAACATTTCTACGCCCCCCGCCACCACCCTGCCCCTCTCTCTGTTTGTCTGTCTGTCTGTCTGCTTTGTTGTCCGCATAGTTTTGTCCAAGTGTCGCATTGGCCACCCAAGAATGAGCAGCCTCCACCGTCTATCTATCTGTAGTCTTCCCCTCTGCCCCTCTTCACCGCCTGTCCGCCTATCCGCCCCTCCCCACTCCTCTTTTGGTCATCTGTCTGTTGTCTAGTTTTTCGCTTGATTTCTTTTCAAGATTTCCCCGCACTGATGACGTCCATTGCGAAAATGAGCTCGAAAAATGTTTTCACGTCAAAACGCTGATGATGCCACATTTTCGTTAGAAAAAGACATTTTCTTTCGCCATTCAAAAGTAAAATTGATTTACCTTTCGCTGCCGTTGGCTCTGAACTTTTGTGCCATTAATATTGTATTTTTATACACTAATCGTATATTCTTTTGCTCCAAAAACCATTTCCGAACCATTTCGCTCGCTGAAATCTCTGAAATTCTCTGAGGAAATTCGAAGAAACTATTTTCAGTTAATTTCCCATTTTATAATTAGATGTCTTTCGCTCCCTCCCTCCGACTCCCCACCGACTATCACTAGCCCGAAATTTGTCTCGACTTTTGAGTGATGTATGCCCCTACCACCTGCCCCCTACTCCCTACCCCTGTGACAGCGAAGGAGAGAGAATATTTCTGGCCTTTCCCAACATTTGGTTTTGGGTGTTGTGTGTTTTTTGTGTTTTTGGCGGATTTTGCAATCTGGCAGCCTGACAAGTGGCGCGGCGGCCCTCGCACGAGCACTGGCAGAATGGGGTGGGGGAGGGGAATGAGCGCCGCCTGGAGCACCCTGTGTGTGTGCGGTGCATGACAAACGGAACTTTGGGGGCTGGCTGCCACATGTCTGGCCCCAACAAGCAACGCAACGGGCAATTTGCCAAAAGAGAGAAATGATCCCCAAATCCCCGATCTCTCTCTCATTCTCTCTTTCTCTCCCTCGCTGTGTTTTTCTCTTTCTGTGGGATGCTGAAAACTTTTCTCCGCTTCGGATCGGATCTTTTCAGTTGATGTCGCGTTACGGTGGCGTTTCCATTGCCAGATAAGCGGGCCAGAATTTTCGTATTTCAATTATATTCGGAATCGCTTACAAAAAAACCGAATGCGAATCTCTGTAGTAAATCTCTCGTATCTATCAAAAGTGGAAACCCTGCAAAAACCCAAACAAATTTGTTGAACCCCGAACAAAAAATTGAATAGAAAAAAGCCAAAAGAATCAAAACAAATTCTACGAAAAAAAAGGAAAAATATTCCATATAGTAACCATTCGCTCGGGACGTGATTCTAGAATTCTAGAGGGTTTGTTCTCGCATTTTGTGAGGGGCACGTGAGGTGGCACACAGATTTTTCAGGGTCTAGTGATAACAGAGGCAGACCCATCCCCTCTCTCCCGTCCCCGTCCCTCCCGCCCCCCGCCCCGCCCTCTGTTTGGGGCTCTGGTGACGGTGTCGTTTTCGGGTCTGGAAATGTCTTGAATGTTGCGGCGAGGTCTGGCTTTGTCTCTGGGGCTCTGGTGGGGCTTTGGAGGGGCTCTCATTCAGTTCCAATGTGATTGGCCCCACTGCAAGGTGTTGTTCTTTGGATTCATTCAGAATCATATACTGCCGAAATCTGTGATTGAAAGTGTGCAAGAATACTACAAGTGGTAGGTAGTCACTGGCCTCTCATTCCACAAGTGTATTTGAAAATTCCATGGCTAAATAAGTGCACGCGAGTGCTGAGAATCGTTTGAGAATGAAAGGGAGAATAGAGAGAACAAAGAGGGGAACATTAAGAAAAATATGAAGAAACGAGTGTGAATGAAGGGAGAGAATTTGCAAAAATAAAAAAGATATTACGGAGAAAATAGATCGAAATAAAGGAGAAAATGAGGTCAAAGCAAGGACAAAAAAAGGAATCATGCAGAAAACAATTGGAAATGAAAAATAAATGAAGGAAAAGACAAAGAGAAAATGAAAGAGAAGTGAAGAGCAGAAAAGAATGATAAAACAGGCAAAAACGTAAGATAATTTCACATAATAACAGAAAATAAAGTGTAAATAAATGGCAGAAAATTCGAAGAAAATATGTGAAAAGAAGGAGAAAATCTGATTCGAAATTAATAGGAAAGTATAGCAAAAGGAAGGCCAAAAAGGACTAAACATAAAGAAATGAAGGCAATGAAGGACAAGAAACAGGGCAAACAGGGCAGAATATATTAGAGAAAACTGGAGGCAGAATATAGATGAAAAGAGGTCCATCCACCGATAGCAAAAGATCGAAAAACATTTGGATAGGAATCCAAAAGATGTATATACATTTGTCTTTGTTTGTTGTTGGATCTTGAAATATGGATTATCTCTTCATCTTCCACCCCAAAAGAATCTCTTCTCTTTGTTTTTGTGTGGATCTTTGTGGATCTTGGATGCAGTTCAGCGAACTCCTTCGAGTACGAGTATTTTTTTGTATTTTTCGTCTTTTTGGAATTTTTTGTGGTGTGGCGACAAACACAAAACACAAAAACGCGAGTGAGTCGCAGGAAAATATTTAAAAAATGCATTCCCATGTGTGGCAGAGTGGCAGAGTGGCAGAGTCTTGTTGTTGTTGTTCACAACAGAAATTGTTGTTGTTGGCATTGTCTAGTAGGAAAAAAAACGCTTAAAGAGATATTCTTCCCATTCTTCTAAGACATTTGTCTGACACTTTTAGTTGGTTTCTCTTTTCCCCCCTTACCGCCTCTTTTCCACCCGAGTTTATTTTCAAATTTGAAATTGTATGCGACAAAAACAGACACAAGAGAAGAAGATACCACCACATACCACCACATACCACACACACACACACACACCACACAAACACAGAAAAAAATGTTTGCAATTGTCATGTGTTTGCAGTTTTTGGCTTTCAGCCTCCCAACGGCCCATTCCAGTGGCTGCCTCACATTCCTCGCCCGAACACTTGAGAGGTTGCAAGATACTCCCCTGTGTATCTGTATCTCTGCCATCGTTTTGTCCATTTGCATTCCATTGAGATGTTGTTTGTTTTCCTTTTGTGTGGACCATCGAGAGATATTGTCAATTAATTGAATGAATTTTCACTGGAAATTAATACCTATATGAATGGTTATCGGTTTTCGATTTCGATTATTGCCGAAAGCCATAAATTTTCGAATTTATTGAAGGAACAAAAGGAACTTCAATGTTAACATTTGGCAGAAAGGTCTCCAGGGGAATTCTGTATGGGATATATGAAAGGCAAGAAGATCTGCCCCATTTCCATCTGCAAAATGATGATTACTGATCTGAATGATATATTTGTTTCGTTATATGAATTATTTTAAGGCATTTTTGCCACGTAAGCTCTGTTGCAGGGCAGAGAGAGAGAGAGAGAGAGAGACTCCTCAGCAACAAATCATATCTCCATGTGCCACTCCTCCTCTCTGGGCGCAGAGAAGACTATCCTTTTGTCTCGCTGCTGCGTGCGTTGCTGTTTTCATTATGTGCACACGTGTATGAGCATCTGCATTGTCAGGACTTTTTGGGGCATTTGAGAGTTGACCTAACTAACCGACAGGCACACAAAAGGAAGGCCAAAGACCACTAAACCCAAGAAGCAGACGCGGCGGCAGAGACAGAGGCAAGCGACTTTTTCTAAATCTGCTGCCACATGCTTGCCATCTTTGCATCTTTTCGCTCTCGTTTTGCCTCTTTTGGCCTCTGATTTTGGCACATTTTGACAACAACTTCCGTTTCGATACCCTTAAACAGGCAACAGAGTGGCGGAGGTATCGCCGAGACCATCAAGTACATATCTATATCGTTTTCCAATTTCTGGACGGAATATTCTGATAATCCAAACAGATCCAATCCGAAAAAAGCCATAGCCTCACATGGAACAGATGATCAAAATCTGATGACTGTACCATATAGGAGGGTTCTTTAAACAGAATAATGGAAATTATCTACCGATCTACCGATGGGGCAAAAGGGTATCAAAAGCTTCGGTGCTCAAAGATGGGCCTCGCCTTGGGATTGTCTTGACATTTTGGGGGATGCTACTCCCTCTTTTTGTTGCACTTTTCTCCCTCTGTCTTTTGTCTAATTTGGCGCTCTCTTTGTTGTGGTTTCTCCAACAATTATTGAAGCATTTTCATGTGCAAATTCGGGGGGGTTGGGGGTTGGGGTTGGGTTTCTTTGTTGCTTAGAAAAGTCCTACTAAATGCATCTCTTCCCGTGTTCTTCTTTCCCTTTTCCCCATCTCTGTAGCTGTCCCTCCCTATGGTGCCCTCTCTCTTGTCCAATTTGTACTCCTATTTCTCCATTTCTCTGCCTTTTGGGAGCCTCTTTTGGAGCGAAGCCCGTGCGAATCGTTCGATGCATACTCCATGCCCCTTTTCCTTCCTTCAATTACTCTCCGAATTTCCCATGCACTCTTTCCAATTTATTTTATTTATAAATCATTGATTTATTTCAAACTTTTACGCAAATTTGTCTGTCTCTCTCACTCCCTCTCTCTCTCTCTCTCTCTCTCTCTTTCTCGTTTGATTTTCGATTTGTTACTTCTCTCTTTAATTGTCTTTTGTTCTGTTTGTATTTTTTTTTATGGTTTTTTTTTGTTGTGTTTTTTTCTGTTTCTGGTTTTTTTTTCTTGCACCGAGAATGTATTTTTGGCCGAGTTTTTCATTAATTTTCGCATCTCATTATACAAAAACACACACGGGAAAACGGGGGAAAATGGGGGTAAAACTTGAACGCCGGATGGGAGAAAAATCGGGGAAAAGTTACGAACAAATGTGTGATGTGATGTGTATGTTGTTTTTCCTGCCTCGTCCGCCCGCCCACCCCCTTTCCACCCCATCGTCGATTTTCCATCGATTTCAATTGCGTTTTGTTTATGGCGGCGCTGTCTTTGTCGATCTCTATAGCCTCTCTTTCGCTCTCCCTCTTTCTATCAGTGATTCCCTCTCTCCCACTCTCTCCCACTCTCTCCCCCTCTCTCTCTCTCTTTTTGATTACCTCAACGAATGTCCTTCGGTTTTGGCTCGAATTTTCATCCAAGTTTATTTACTTGAACCGAAAACAGAACATTACACATACGCCGCATTGGCCTTGGCCAGAAATGATGCTCTCTCTTCTTTCTCTTCCGTCTCTCCCACTCTCCCACCATTAAGTATTCATTGCTACTCTTAATTAAAAGCGCACGCATCTCTAATTGGCATTAAGTATACGCCAGGGTGCAGTGCAGCACTTGACCAGGCCAACAGGCAGCAGCAGACGGCTGCAGGGAGGAAGCGACTCTTGTAGGAAGGCCAAATCCCGTAGAGAGTGGGCTAGAGACTGGATCCCGCTGTAGTCGATTCCCCCCACAACAGTTTTCCGGCGAGATATTATGGAATTTTCCTTTCTAGAAGGTGCAACAGATGCAATAGACATCAAGAGGTCGTGCACTGCAGTGCCTACACCTTTTTTATGGTCTCTGGTCCTCTGGGGAGCCTTTTGTACCTCGAGAGCCAGTCGCAAGATCTTTTCGAGCTTTTTCCTCCGGCTTCGGATTCTTCCGGCGGCGATTCGATGGTACTGGGCGGAATGGGGGACTCTCCCTTACTTCATTGGGTTCCCTCAACGAATAATGGTTACTATATCTTTAAAGATCAATCCAATAATGTGTATACTATCCCCCAACAAGTGCTGACAATATGTGCAATCGAAAACAATAGAAAAACGAGTGCAGTCAAGTGAAGTGAAGTGAAAGCCAAAAGGAAAATGTGCCTCAGTTTGCGGAAACTTTGTCAGGCCTGTCGAGGTTAGTAGGGGACTGGAAATCGAAATGGAATGTATAAACCCATAAATAAACCCATAAAAACGATTAAAAACTGTTTAAAGAAATGCCCAAACTTCAAATGGATTCCGATGGAAAAACGCTTTCATTATTGAAAACGAAAAAGAGAAGACCCTCCTCCTCCTCCTCCTGCTCCCCTAGTATCCAGCCAGAGATCTCACAGATACTATATAGAATCTATATTTATGCCACTGCGTTGACAGCTTTAACGTTTCTCGACCACAAAGCAAACAAAAGTCGAAAGTCGAAAGACGAAAATAGGAACAGACCAGAACAGAAATCCCAGGGAGATAGAGATGGAGAGAGAGAGAGAACAAATGGGAGATTATCTTTCTGATCCATTAAAAATATTCAATATATTAGTTGTTTGTGTGCTCCACACAGAAATAATGTTGTGTATAAATACATAAATTAGGAGAATTTATGCAAGTGGAGGGAAATGGGGAAAAGACAATTAATTAAACAATTCATTGAAAGTGTCAAAACATCAGCCCATGAATCATCCTCCCGAGAGAGCTTTCCCAGGGGACCTATCCCTAGAAACATCCTCCAAATGTATCTAGAACTATATCCAGGTGTTTTCTTAGAGCTCTCCTAGAAATATCCGCACAAAAATATTCATAAAATTGTTCCCATGAAATAGCCCTAGAAATATTCTGTGAAATACATACATATCTTCCGAGATATGTAACTATCCCTGGAAATATGTATCTCTAGAGCTCAGCAGAAATATACTGAAAGTACACTAGCAATATTCCGTGAACTATCCTCCGAAATCCCTACAAATATCCACAAACGTATCCCTAAAAATATCCCCAGAAAAATACCCAGAACTTTCTGCAGAAATGGCATTAGAAATATCCCCAGATCTAGACAGATACCCGAGATATTTCCCTCGGAGCTCTTCCGAGAAATACTTCTTCCCCGTTCCGATACTCTAGGAACATCCCTGAGATATCTGTCAAAGGAGAACCAACCCTAGAAATTTCCTTCCGTTTAAACATACACTTGTTTTTAGGCATCATTTGGTAACATTGTGTTCAGAAATTCAAAATTTCAGTAAACAAAAATCACACAAATATTGAATATTTGAATCGGTATTAGCTTGAATAATGTGGCTCCCAAAAAAGTTTAATGTCCGTTGGAGATCCCCTCTAGAAGACAACGACGAGCCAAAGCCCAGGGACTCCAGTCAGGCACTGCCTGAACCTCAACGACCCCCAACCCATTCGGGGCAACAGTACCTACCTCGATCCAACGCAGGACGATATGGGACATTTGAGGATTTCGAAGCTGCCTGCCAAGCGCCTCCTTCGGCTTCTCCTTCTGCCTTGCAGGAAAATGCGTCATCGTCCAAGCTGGAAGTATCCTTCAGTAACTTTATGTACCTTGATGGACCAATCAATCACGGATTCAAGGTATCAAGCCAGAATACCCAGGGCACACAGACGAATCCAGTGCCCTCCGAGGACGAGTACGGCTGCTGGGACCCCGTGGCAATTCTACATCCATATCTCCGTCGGAAAGCGATCTTCCTCATGCAATGCATTCGTCGCGAGCTTCGCGGTGAAGCATTCGAGGGAGCCAACGACTATTTTGAGAGTGAATTACGGCGCTACATTCAATTTTGCAGCCAATACAAATGCGATACTGACGAATACAAGAACAAAATGCTTGGAGGGAATAGCATTGCGCAACGACAGTATCTGATCTCCAATATGCAAGAGGATTTGATCAAATTGCTATTCACTTAAGGGAGAAAGAAGGAGCCTAAAATTTCTAAAGCTCACTGCCGATTTCAAATTAAATAAAATTAATAAAAGCTACTATATTCTGGCGAAAAAGAATAGGCAGAATGATTTATAGTGGCGGAGTGGGGCTTACTCGGGTCGATCAGCAATGTCCAACGTCATGCACATGACATGTAATTTGTTCTTTGAATATTTGGGCATTCTCTTTTGAAGCACTCGCTTGTGCGTCTCGAGTCGAGCATAAATCATTAAGTGCTGCGTCATGCACACGACATGTAAACATGTTTTTGGTTTAATTTTTTTGGCATTCCCTTTTGAAGCATTCGCATGTGGGGGCGAAGGTAGAAGTGGGCGGCAAGTTGAACGCGTTTAAGCTTTAAAGAGACATCTTCTGACGGACATTCTTTCTGTGTTCTTTTTGCAGGTCGCAAATCTGTGGATGAATCAACGGCCGCCTCGCAGCAGCAGCAGCAGCAACATTCCAGCAACATTGGCAGCAGCTCCTCTTCACCCCAGCGTGTGGCCAACAAACGGAGCAGCATCATCCTCCAAATGCCAGCCGCTGGTCTCGGACAACGTCCCCCCAGCATCATCTCGACGGCCAGCAACCAGGATGAGGGGAACTGAAGGCCAAAGGGCTCCAGGGCGAGTCACTCGAAGAGCAGCAGCAGCACCACAGCCTGCACTACGTGGATGTGGGCTATCGCCTCAATCCCGATGGCAGCGAGACTCGGGAGGTCTACGGATCCGAGACAGAGCTCTATGACACGGCAAAGGTCACGGATATGCAACGGAAGTTCCATGGAGCCAATGGTTTTGCCCAGGAGACGAGCACTGTCTATGCGATCATCAAGACCGACCTCCAGGAGGGGACGCCAGCGGCACCACCGCGCGGCCTGCTGCAGTCTCCATCTGCGGATGGATCTCCACTGCATCGCGTGGCGTACAACTCGCCGCCAGTGGGCGTGGTGTCGCCCATCAGGCGGAGAAATAACCAGGAGCACAGCGGTGGAGGTGGAAGCGGAGGCGGAGGCAGTGCCAAATCCACGCCTCCCATTTCCCCCGCTCGCACAGCATTGGTCAAGGGGATAGCCCCCATAGCCTCCATCGACGCGCACGACGAGGAGGAGGAACTGGATCTCGACGACGACGAGGAGGAGGGAGGAGGATGAGCACCTGACCGTCGAGTATGTGGAGGTGCGGGAGATGCACAAACAGCAGCAGCAGCAGCAGCAGCAGGAGGAGGAGGCACCCGTTCTGCCCGAGCGACGGGCACCCACCCAGGGTGGTGGCATTTCCCTGGAGATGCAGGAGGACCTGGAGTACGCGGACACCAGTGCCGGCGAGGATGAGGAGGATATACTCAATCATTTGGGAATGATTCCCGGCAACGATAGCCTCGACAGCGTCGAACTGATGGACGATGTGGTCGATGAGGTGATCAAAGTGCACGTCAATCACAGTGTGGCCACAGCCATTCCTCCCTCTCTGATGGGGGGTTCTTCTGCTCCTTCTTCTGCTCCTGCAGCACCTGCTGCTGCTGCTGCTGCTTCTTCTGTGGCTCCAGTGGCCCCTGCTGCAGCCATTCCACGAGAAGATAGCCTGCCCGATGACATGACCGCCGCCGAGGCCGAACGATTGTTGAGCTCAAGGTGAGTCCCGGCTTCCCCTTTCTTTCTCCTTTGTGTGTGTTTTCCTGTAGTTAAATCTTAGGCTTGATTATCCTTAAGCACGAAACCCTCTTTATGTCTGTTGGCTCTTAAGATTGGATTGCTTTTCCTTTAGTTAGATCTTAAGCATGCTCTCTATTTACTTATGTATTATTTTGCGTATCATTATCCACTTTTCAGTACAATTTAAGAGTGCATCCGTACTTTTTCCATGAACTTCGTGAACTGCAAATATTAGCTCGTTCGCCGTCCACCGTTGTGTAGATATTGGACCCCCCCTTTGGGGGCCACAGCCACAGCCCATAGACATCTCCATCTCCATCTCCGCTCTATTCATCAGCACAGCTTTGCCACCTTTCAGCAGCATGCAACATGCAACATGCTACATGCCTCACTTTTGTTGTAATTGTAAGCTAATCTGTCGCTTGTCAGGAGGCTGCTACTGGAGGATGCTAAAAAGCAGCCCCCGGAAGTTGTACCCGACTCAAAGGAAAGTCCAGAGAGAGAGGGAGAGGGAGAGAAAGGGGTTCTGCCTTTTTGTTGGAGCTGCTGCCCTTTAAGCTGCTGCCAAAAACCGACTCAAACTTTCCTCGATTGCTTGTTGCAACTTTTGTGCCGCATTGGAACAATGAATCCCTGCCGTGGAGGTGCCCTGGAGGTAAAAGGTGCCCCTTTTGCTATGATTACAAGCCGTACATCAATTTGTTTAATGACGTGTTGTGTGGCAATGCCCCCTGCCATGACTCCTGGCTGCACTCTCTTGCTCCTGGTTCTGGGTCTCTTTGCCACCTTTGAACCCCTATCTATCCCATGTATCCACTATCCATGTACTATCCCCATATCCCATTTCCCAGATCCCAGGTGCCGATGCAGTTGCAGTTGCAGGTGTCTACTGCTGCTGCAGGTTCAAAGGGTCAGAAGGTGGGGCATAACTGGGGGTTTGGGCACTGCTTAAAGTCGATTTATGCTTCAGTTTGTGCAGAGAGGAGCGTGGACTCGTGGCTGTTGCCTGCAAAATTGACTTGCCATTGATTTATTGTGTGGCCAAACACCAAACCCCCCACCAAACCCCCTCTAGCACTCTTTTGCCATGTATTAAAATGCAATTTTCAAACGATTTTCCGCCTGCTAAGTGTTGTTCCTCTGCTTCTACTTTTCTCTGGAACTCTCCCTCTCCGTCCGCCCTGAAACTCTTACCCATTTCTCCCAGGAACTATTTATTTCGTTTTCGTTATATCCTTTCTATATATATTTCACAATTCAACTCATTTTCCCTCGTCTTTCTTTCTTCTATTCGGAGGGCGATTTATCATGAACATATTACCTGGGAATTACCTTCCCCTTTGTGCCCCTTGTGCCCCTTGTGCCTCTTTTCTGGCTTTCTGCGCGGCATTTTTCAAACCGTTTCGCACGCAAATAACCAATTTCGTTTTAGTCGCGGAAAAGAACAGTATTTTTAACCCACGGGCCATGGATTTTCCTTTGGCTCCAATACAGGCACACACCCACTCGTATGTAGGTGTCGTCAGTCGTCTGTATGTGTGTGTGTGTGTGTGTGTTTCATACGTCAATTAGCGAAAGCATTTTGGCATTTGTTTGGCTTTTTATTTATGATAGTTTTCCGTTGTGGTGGGACAAAATCAGAGTCGCAATGGGGCTCAAATGAGGGGGAATCCCGGCTCAAATGAGGGCACTCGAAGCTCTAAAACGGGGGAAATCATGCATTTTTTGAGGGGAGTGAGTCCCTTGACCGTGCACCCGACTCGAAATTAGACGAAAACGCTGCCTCAAATCAGGAAAAACTCTGGATTTCCAAAAAAAAACTCGACTACATTCGAAAATCTGATAAAAGCAACACCGCACTCCTCTCTCACTTTTCACTCACTTCCCAAAGCACTTTTCACTCTTTTGCCCTCGCTTTTCACTCATTTCCCAAAGCACTTTTCACTCATTCTTGCTCTCTTGCGCTCTGCTCTCTCTCTCTCTCTCTCTCTCTCTCTGTGTGTTTTGCTGAGTGCCTCCTGTCTGAGTGCGTGCTGGTGCCCCGTGTGCAGTGCAGTCGCGTCCTGCCCCAACATTCTGTTGCAATCACGCGACTCGAATCACATGCTCGTTGCCCGTTCAGCCTGTCGCATGGCTCAAACCGAAAACTGAAAGCCGAAAACAGAAAAACAGAAACAACGAAAGGAAAAGGAAAGGAACTTTTCCGTCGCAGAAAGTGCGCGCCAAACGCTGAAACGCTGAAAATCCATTTGCGAAAATAATGTGCGAGGAAACGCGAGAGGGAAATCTGTCTTGCGGCATCGGAACATCGTTTTAATTAACATTTTCATCGTGCTGAGGCGGAAAAACTCAGTTTTTGCACGGAAATAAGTTTTAATTAAAATCAAGGAGAATCAGAAGGAGACCGAGACGGAGACGGAGACGCTGCTGCAAGTCCCTGCAAGGGATTCTCCAGAGGAGACAAGTGCCGCACCATCATTGCTCATATTGCCCCATTCTGTGTGGCATTTCTTTTGGTAGGTGCAAAAGTAAAAATATTATTATCAATATTTAATGTCCGGGCCCCGTCGTTGACAGTTTTCCTTCATTTCCATTGTGCTGGCACGGGGGTGTGTGTGTGTCTGTGCTGATGACATGGCTCGTTTGCACATTTCCCTGCGAATGCGAATGCGAATGATGATGATGAAAGGTTGTGGTTTTCCCTTTTCCACTCGCTTCATTCTGCAGTTGGAGATGTGCAAATGTGGAGTCATGTTCCTTGGGCTCTTGTTGGCTTCTAATTAGACAACTGTCTCCTGTCCTGTCGCCTCGGTATCGTATCGTTTCGTATCGGTGCATGGCAATGGCACACACGAGCCTCGTTAGTGGCCATGTCCTGTGGTCTGCCTATGGTATATTAATGGATTTTGAGGATCTCCGCCTCCTCTCCCTCTCTTAGCTGCTCAGATGCTCAGATGATGATTTGTTTGCCTCAGACTCTCGCTCGGATTTTGAGATTGCGATATGCCTCCATGCTCTTTTGTGGTTTTCGGTACTGGAGGGATATGGCATTGCATTTTGTGGCATGTTTGCGGTTGCAACAGCCAGCAGCAGTAGCAGAAGGGCCAGCAGTGCCAGCAGGATATTCCAATTACGATTAGAGGTTAATCGCAATTAATTGGATTGCAGTTCTGTCTCTGTCTCTCTCTCTATCTCTATCTCTTTCTGCCTGTCTCCATTTTGCCCCCACGCCCTTTCCTCATTATTTTAACGAGTTTTTCTTTGCTTTGGCCTTCCATTTACTCATTTACTTTCGTAGTTTATTCAAATTACATTTCCGTCGTCTGGTAATTTGAAGCGCAAATCGGTAGAAGAAAACAAACAACAACCAACAAACAGAATCTCAACCACTCTGCCATCCCACCACCCTAGCACCCCACCACCCTTCTTCCTTTCCTCGCCTTCTGCAGGACCCTCTCTCTCTCTCCTGCCTTCATTATGGTCGACATCGTGGCAGACATGGCAGACCGAAAAGCTTCAACGGGGCGACGACAAGTGCTAATCGCTCATTTGGCATTCAATATGCTGACACCCCGAGCACTGCTCCTCCCCCTGACTGCCCCACTTTCTTTCCCTCTCGCTCCCCTCCCTCCCCGCTCTGCCATCACTTTTTTGGTATGGCTTTTTTAGAGGCTAAGAGAAGTGCAATGCATTTCAGTCAAGTTTGCTTTTAGTCTTCGTTGCGCTTTTAAGCTTATTTAAATTGCGGCGACGACTTTGGTGGCACTACACAGAGGAGCAGGAGGAGGAGAAGAAGACTCCGCAGAAGGGGGCAGGGGGGGAGAGTAGAAGAAGGCGAGTAAAAAGGAAGTGCATTGGGGAAGTGGTTTCTGTGCTTAGTTTAATTGTACATCCACTCTGATGGCCCCGACTACGACTACGACTGCGAGTATCTCTGAATATTTCTCTGTTTGTACCTGTGCAAAAGTCGAATTTCCAGCAGAAAATGAGCCAATTCGAGATCATGAAAGTCAGGGAGAGACAAAGAATAGTGGAACAAGGAAACGGAAACGGAAGCAGAAGGACAGATGACAGATGAGAAAGGAAACGCATATCAAAGTTTTATGAGATTAGAGTTCTATCAGAGAACATGAACATACTACTATCATAATGAGCTCTTTGGTATGGCTGCTACATGCCGTTAGCAAAGGATACTTTTATACACATGTATATAGAATGTCCGTGACATAAACTGAAAGATAGATAGCTACCTTTGAAAGAAGATTTCTACTATGTAAACATATGGATTAAAGGAATCCCAGGGTTATATGTATGTGCATATATATATAGATAGATGGATGGATAGATACAATACAAGATAAGATATGAAATCAGTTAGGGAACTATAAAGATCTTAAAAAGCTACAGATCTTTGGGAGAACATCCTAAACGTGAATAGAAACGAATGAATACAAGCATACTGGGGAATAGATATGGATGGATCATAAAGAGCTCATAAATAGACAAATCATGGATAGATAGATCATGGATAGATAGATCATGGATAGATAGATCATGGATAGATAGACTATGGATAGATAGATCATGGATAGATAGATCATGGACAGATAGATCATGGATAGATAGATCATGGATAGATAGATCATGGATAGATAGACTATGGATAGATAGATCATGGATAGACAGATCACGGATAGATAGATCATGGTTAGATAGATCATGGATAGATAGATCATAGATAGACAGATCATGGTATGTAGATGGAAAATACTGGATACGCTAGAACTCCTTTTCGAGCGGCATGGATGGAAGTGCAGAATCATTTTAATAAGTAGAACCCCCTTCTGTCACTCCCTGCCTGCAAAAGCAGAACGAATACGAAATGTATGTGTTCATAGACTCGTACCGCTTCCCTCCCCTCCAAAAAAGAGGCACGGCACAAATTTCCATGATTATTGCTTGTAGTTGGTGCCTCCTGTAGTCGCCCTGCCCTGCCCCATAATTCACATAATTTGAGGGGTTCAAATGCGATTTAATCACGCGGTCACCCTTTCGAGTGGTTCTTTTTTTGGCATACGGAAAATGGAAACTGAATAGTAATTTGCCTGCCCCCCGCCTGCCCTGCCTGCCTGCCTGCATGCCTCTGGCTGCCAATGGGATAAAAGTGCAAGTCCTGTGTTGACTAATTGAAAAACTTGCACTCTAACAGCAGACACTGGGGGGAGTCGGAGGAGTCGAAGGAGTCGAAGGGGCTGGTTACGTTACGCCTCTGGGGGCCTCTGCTCTCACTTGAGTTGAACTGGAAATGCAAATTGAAATTCATTTGCAGGACAAAAGAAAGACTGCAAAAGGCAGGCAGGCAGCTGGCAGGCAGCAGGCAGGCAGGCGGGGAAATCACACACATAGCAAGTGGCAATTGCCTAACACTCTCCCGTGCCTTTCTCTCTCTTTCTGTCTTTCTGTCTTTGAATTGCGGGCTAGAATCTGCATAAATTGCAGCAGCAGCAGCAGCAGGACACAGGATGATGTCCTTGTTGTCCTTGGCCAAAAGTCGCCACCCAAAAAGAGAGTGGGAGATTGTCCAAGAGATGGTGGAGGCGAGCCCTCATTTATCTTTCAGGCCCCCAAATGTTTCGGGGCTCAACAGGAGCCGAAAGATGGGTTTTTTTTTTTGGCAGCCTGCCAGCTGTCCCCAAAACGTTTGTCCTTGACACGAGGCTTGGTCTCCCATTTGAATGCGTTGCACCAGAGTGTGGCAAGAGGCAGGAGTCTCTGCCGCTGCCGCTGCCACAGCCACAGCCGCCTGACGTTTTCTGGCCAATTTGCGGGTCAATTGTGGGACAGTTTGTTCGGCATTTGGCCTCTGTAATTGCCCAGAGTAACTCTCTCTCTCTCTCTCTCTCTCTCTCTTTCTTTTATCTAGAGGGACTTTTAGCGGGTTGCCTTATTTTTGATCCTGAAAAGAGGCAACTCGCTCTTTTGTCTGAGAGGCGTGCGGAGCAGGGGCGAGGGCAGGGCCCAGTGCCAGTTCCAGTTCCAGTGATTGGAGGATTAACTTTCTTTAGCCGCGAGTGCGAGCGCGAGCGCGACTGCTGCTACTGACTTTTGCCCTATTTTTGGATGACTCTTGCCGCTGGACATTTTCCCAGTTAACTTGGCCTTTTTCCGCTGCCGCTTTTCCCTCTTGAAACGTGGCCCTTCGGAACTGTTTTTTTTCGCTGCCCTTCCATTTTGAAACATATTTTTCTATTCACACTTTCTCAATATTTGTTTTGTTTTTTGTTTTTGGGCGGTTTTAAGTTTTTCTTCTATTTTCTCGACTATTTTCATTAGGGCTTTCTTCTATTTTCCTTAGATTTTCCTTCCATTTTCATTACGTCTTTATTTTGAGTTTATTTTTCGTGCAATTTTCGGTGCATTTGTTGTTTTTGTTGGGATTGTCGGTTAGTTTTGAGCTGAACTTTTGCCTTTGACTGCATTTAAAAATAAAAAGTTTTTAGCGCGAATAATTCTTCTTTTGCTTTTACGAGTATTTGGTGTGGGTGGGGTCAGAGGTTGGTGGGTTGGGGGGGGTGGCGTTGTAATCTTATTTGTGTGCTTGGCTTATCGCACGCCCTGTCCTGCCACGCCATGCCATGCGCCGCCCCTTTCTCGTACTGTTTCTGCTGTTGGCCCTCTCAGTGGCAACAAAAAATGGCAACAAATGGGGGCGGAAGTGCGCTGCAAGTGCAACCAGCAAAAGTTTTTGATGGCAACTTTGGAAATGGAGCACGAATGACGCTTTGGCCCATTTGTTGGTATTTATTTCAATAGTTCTTGAGATACACTAACGGCTCGAAATGTGTGCCAACAGGCAGACCATTCGATGGGGCTTGCCACACCGAAGAAGGAATCTCTCTCGCAGAGTATTTCCCCCATCGGTTTGCTTGGGGAGCATAGAGTAGTGCCCCAGTCCTTCCCCTCTCCCATTACTTGCATTCAGCGATTCTTTCAACGCGCTTCGGGGTCCACTAATGCTGCCGTGTGCGGCAGCAAATGGGGCACACACACACACACCAGCACACGTACACCTTTAGCACATCGTTGTTGACGATGATGTTGGGGCTTTCTGTTTACGCAATTCGAAGGCATGCGGCATGGGGCATGGAGCGCGCATAAGTTTCAGTTTGTGAGGCAAATACTTGAATTTATAGTTGCATAGAAGTTTTTGCTAATTCAAAAGATAAAGATGAAAGTGGGATACAAGATAAGGACACTAGGTGTTGGCAGGGATAAAGATAAATAGCAAATACAATAGCAGGGCAGGGCAGGGCAGTGTGGCAGTGTGGCAGCAGCTATCTATGTGCATCCATCTGTCTGTTACCTGCCGCCTGCCGCCTGCTGTGCGAGAAAGTACTTGCATCGTCGTCACACGTTGATTGCCTGGCAAATGGGGAAATGGGATGAAATGCGAAATGCGAAATGGATTCTCCACGCCATGGCACGCCATGGCTCTCTTTTGCCTCAAATTCTCTCTGCAGTACATGGACAAGTTTTTGCATTTTAGTTGCAAGTTATGGAATTTGCCTGCTCTTCCAGAGGGTGGGTGGCCATTGTTGGCCCCGAAATTGTATTTAAAACTGTTTTCCAGAAAGAGCTCTGAACGGGTTTCGAGTGTGCTTTGAGTGGGCTCCTCCAAAAGATGGAAACTCTGAATGGGGCGCCCTCCTTTATGAGGAACTAGAATGAGTTTGCCCCTCAGCTACGCCCACTTTTGTTGTTATCCGATTGCTGGGGCATTTAATTACCCCAATTTCGCATCATAATCTCTGCTAGCTTTTTTCTCCGGGCGGCTGGCGGCTGGAGGAGCAACATTGATTGTTTGGAAAAGAGTTTATCATCGGTTGATGGGTGTGTGCTGTATGCTGTGTGCCCCATCCATCAGAGCACCTCCTGTGGCCCCCACCCATTGTTGTGTCACTTGAATCGAATGAGTTTTCAATTGAACATTGCTCACACGCAATGCTGAACCGCTCCCTCATCTTCCGCCCGGTCCGGTCCTACGCCTGCCCGAATGACATTGTTGTTTCCATTTTCTTGTTCAGATGCGGGCCACACGCATCTCTCACGCACAGACACAGGCACGAGCACATGCACCCATTCCCATTCCCTGGAATATAATTTTGTTGCCAAGTTGTCATTTTGTAACATTGTCAATGCTGGCTACCCCGCCACCCCTCCCTCCCGATACCCTACATCTTTCTCCTACTGTCCTCTGTCCTCTGTAATCTGTCGTTTGTGATTTTTGATACCCTGGCAGTCAATGAGCATCAATAGTGGAGCATCATCAATAGACATGAGTACATTTTGTTTTTTTCCGTACTCCCTAACCCTTTTCTTGTGCCTTTTTCGTACCCCAACAAAAATGGGAGTGCCACTCTTGTCGATCCCACAATTTGATGGCTATGGGCAGACCTTTGGCAGAACCAATAAGTTCCGAAATTAATGTTAAACCCATTGGTAAATTTTGGCCAATTCTGATTTGCGATTTCTTGTAGACTCCACAGTTTTGTAGCTAGGGTACAAATATTTGGCAGACATGGGGCTAATGTTCAAATCTACCCAAATACCGAAATTCATCATAATCCATAAAGATAAATCCTGATTTTCGGATTCTTGTGGAACTGCAATCCACAATTGTATGGCTGTGGGACTAGTACTTGGCAGTATTGTGAATAGTCCTACATAGTCCTACACAATCCGATTGGTATATTATGCCCTATTTTGGTGGGCGGGGTATCTGCATAGTCGGTGATACCCTGCCATCGGATGCGTCGCCAATTTTTCTCGTTGCATACTTTGGTGCGCACGCAGTAAATATTGTTTCTGCCTGATTGTTGTTTCTGCTGCTCGATTCCCGATTCCCTATTCCCGATTCCCGATTCCCTGTTTGGATTTTCCACTGAGAATGTTGTTGCTGCTGCTGGCTGAATGTCGAATGTTGACTGTTGTTCTCGTACGTGTCTGCCATGATAAAATTGTATTTTCAATTGCCATTGTGTTCGCCCTCTCCCTCTCCGTCTCTCTTGTATTTTCTACATTCAAATCAAATTTCCACCCGTTGCATATGATTACAAGACCCCAGCGAAAATTGTAAAATTGTGCCAATTTTAAGCAGATAAACCATAAATATAATGCCCATCCAACATAAGCAGCGGACGCCACTGCTCCAGCTCCAGCTCCATCGAGCGCATTATCATCGTCATGATTCACCTTGACTTGGTTCTACGCTCAAAACCAGGCCAAAACGTTCGCCACACACACACACACACATAGACAGCAGACAAGAGACAGGCAGACGGACAGAGACTCTCGACTCTACTCGACTCGACTCGACTCCCAGAGAATGATGGACCATCGTGTTCCCCCAATTTAAACCAAGCGAAAGAGCTATTAATAAACCGAAAGCTATAGCCCTGCCCTGCCCTGCCTCACGAATGACTAAACATAAATTCTGTTAAATTTATCACAGAACACAATGAAGGAAGGACATTGTCGTGGACGTAGGATACATGACGTCATTGTGTGTGGGCCAGGGCCACCAAGCGAAAACTCACTCAAAGAGAGAGACGCAGCGAGCGAGAGAGAGGGAGAGAGTGAAAATGAGTGCGTGGAAAGGAGAGTGTGCTACTCTTGAGTGAGTTTTTCAGAGACAGAGAGAGCGACAGAGAGGTACACAGAGAAAGAGAGAGAGAGACCACCTTTTTTGTGGGGCAAGGCTTTGGCATTGTGGTTTCCTTATGGCTGTTGTTATTTAAATTAATTAAAAATGTATGACGAAACAATAAGCAGACTGACCTTGTTTGTTTGTCCACACCCACACACACACACACACACACCCTCCCATCACCCCCTAGACAAAGCCACAATCCCCTGCCACATCTAGGCAAATATTACCCTACTACGTGGGCCGCTTTATGGCATTTCCATATGCCATACACTTTGATGGTTCTTCCCCCCAGGGAAGAATTGTTGTTTGTGGCAGATCCTCCCCCCCCCTTCAGTTCTTGTGTTGACGATTGACAAATAGTGCCATTATCCAGCTGTATTCCAAGAAGCAGACCACTGGGAGGCTATCTAAGGCCAGGGAACTCAGGGTATCCTATAGTGCTATGTTCGGTCTTTGTTCTATGTGCCTTTCCAAAGACTTTGAGGTTTTTCTTTTGTGATCCACTTTGTGGCTTCTTCTGCTATAAATACTCATACTTTTTCTTCCTTCGGTTGTTGGCCATCATAAATGCCTATGTTCCCAAAATAAAGGGTATCTCTTTTGTGTTCTTTAGTCCTTGTTTTATGTGCATTTCCTTGACTTGAATCAAATTTTGTCGCTTGTGCTCCAATAAATAGGCAACGAAAAACAGCGTCCCACCACTCCGCCGCTGTTTGTTTTTTCCCCAGAACAGACCCCGCCCCGCCCCGCCCATTTCCCGCAATGCTGCATAATTGCATTTGTCTTTCACACATTTTCCACAAACACTTTTCCTCGGAATATTTTCCGCGTGTCGTGTGCTGGTGTTGCATTTAAATATCGTTAAAGTTGATGCCCATTCGAAGCGGGTGGCTGTTGTTGAAGTTTTTGCTGCTTTGTCGCTTTGTTAACGCGTTGCCTCTCCTCTCCCTATCCCCCTGTCCCTCTCTCACTCCCGCTTGATTCTCATAATTATTTTTTCCGCTGTTGCCAAACGAAACTTTGTCATCGCTGACTGTTTTCTCACGTCACCCGCTGCGTTTGCGTAATATTTTGTTATGCATGCAACTGCGGGGCCCCCGATGCCGCAGGCGTCCCCCAGGAGGAGGGCCGCAGAAGGTGTGGCGTGTGTGTGCGGCATGCGGCGTGTGGCGGTGTGGCCTGGAGGCAGAGACTAGGAGTAGCTCTGCTCCACATTTTTTCTAGCAATTAAAAAAAGGGACCGTGTTAGTTGTATTTTAATTATAAAACTATAAATTTATGCTAATTCTTTTTCTTTTTTCTGTCCACCAAGCCAGAGAGAGAGAGAGCGAGAGAGAGCTTTGAATAGCTGCGGGGATCAGTGCCTGAGTGGAGGTGACCTCTGCCCTCCATATCCTCTCCATAAGCCGCTTAGGGGCTCTCCCTTTCCTCTCCCTCTCCGCCATCGCTTGGGGCTTTCTCTCTCTCTCGCTCCGCCACACATAAGTTTTTCGCCATTTTCCCCGATTGGCACCACATTTGGTTTTGGTGTTTGCCTAAATGGCATTTTCAATGGGTTTTTCCTCTCAATATTTGGTTGTTTCCCGTTTTTTCTCTCTTTCGAGTGGTTTCGAGTGACAATCCATAGAGATTTCCCATTGAAAATCGCTTGCTAATTATTTAATTGGATTTTATGGGCGATTCCCATCGAGAGGATTGTCGACGGGGATTATAGAAATATACCAATTGATTTTCAATGAATTGAAAATCCGCCGCCGGATGTTTAGCATTCCAAAGCTCCAAAAAAAACCAACGAAAAAGGAGAGCTAATTATTACGCGTAGTCTCTCGCGGTACAGTCCGGTACAGTGTGAAAATGAATGCCAATTGTAATTGCAATTATATAAATGGGCGATGGTGCTGCAGCTGCTGCTGGGAAAACTCATTTAAATGCATGGCACACCTGAAGGGAGGGAGGGGGGACGGGAGGATGGAGGATGGAGCTGCCTGCCTGCCTGCCTGCCTGCCTGCCTGCCTGCCTGCCACTTGGCTCTCATTATCAACAACATAATCAACCACTTGCAACGCAGCCAAGTCGCTTTCCTTCTTGATACACTATTGGCAGAACGGGTGCCCTGATTTTCACTGGAAGTTTGCAATGCTGTGGAAAAACTTGTTTATTTGTAAGAATCTGTGGAAATTTCCAAATACAAAATATATAAAATGCTGGATCTGTAATGCAGGATAATTCTGCAATGATAACCCTTTCGTTTAAGCGCGACTCAGACTGAGTATTCTTCTACGAAACTCGCCCAGACTCGGATCCAAATGGAATGTAGAAATCATAGATACTTCTTTAGGGGTATCTTTTTCTCTCTCTTTGTATCTGTACCTCTATCTCTGCGTGTTTGTGTGAGAGTATTTCAATGATTAGCAACGTTGTCGCTGGTCTTCTCTTCTCTTCTCTCGTTGTCTGTCGCTGGCAATTGTTGGCAGTAATTAACAAACACACTGCTCTGCCAGAGACACAGACATGAAGACGTGAGAGGTGGCGAGGTAGAGAGGTACAGGTATCCCTGTGTACTGTGTACTGTGTACTGTATACTGTATATCCTTGCACCTTCCACGTGACGTCACGCACAAGTGAGAGTGACAAAACACTTAAACGTTAAATGCACCCAAAAGCTAACTCTGACAACTGTCTGCCAGTGCCACTGCCACTGCCTGCTGATGGTGTCTCCCTCCCCTCCTCCCTCTCTCTCTCTCACTGCCACCGCCTGATGGTGTCCTCTCTCTTGTTGCACTGCCACCGCCTGATATCCTCTTTTTGGCTTCTGCCACTGGCTCTACGAGTATTCCTGGCTCGCTGTGATGCTCAGCTTTTGGTGCTGTTCCGTTCAGATGTCATTGCGTGTGCAACGCGGCGTATGCGACATAACTTTTGCACCCTACTCTCTCCACACCGACATGCTCCTGCCCCATGCCCCATGCGCCATGCTCCTCCTCCTGGTACGTGCTCGTGTAAGCGTGCATGTTTAATTTGGCATCGCATACTCCTCTGCTCTGCGGCTCTGACTGCATTTTACCTGCTCATGGATTTTATTACACCTGCGATTAAAACGGGGACTGACTTCTGTGGGGATATCATATTTAAGCGACAACAGATGTGGCACTGCAGATTGGAACGTGCAACTCGTTACTCGTTACTCGTTTGATCCCTTGAAAGTGGGATTCGGTAGAGAATAGATCCCTAGTGACTTTCATCACTTTCCAAAGGGATTTCGTGCACAGATCCCGGAAGGAGGCTATGGAGGATATTGCACTTTGAAATATCTAGTTGGAGGACATCCCCGAAAGAAGGAAAGATCCGATTGACTCTGTTTGTCGGATTGTAAAGGGCAGATGCCAGGAACCATCTTTGAGTGTTAGTTTAATTTTACGGGTTCTTTTTTTGGGGGGTTCGAAAGCGGCTGTACATATTTTGGGGTTTTCCAACGGCTGTGCATAGAAAGGGGTTCAAGAATGGACACAAAATGAAGCTTAATGGGATTATGGGATACCTTTTCTGCATTAAAGATGCTGCTGAAGATGTTCAACCGTGGATTGATCATCTACCAGTGGGATTGATCCATGGCTAATGCAATTTCCAGAGAAATCTCCCTGTTGATCGAAACATCTCTCCCGTTAAAGTGGGGGACATACTCGTATGCGTGTTAGGGGATTTATCGCTAATGATGGTTTCCAATGAATGCCGAAGCTCGGCCACAAATTGAAACCGGAACCAAACTCAAATTGGAAACCCTTTTGCGCACTCCCCCTCCCGCTCCCGCTCCTGCGCCCCTGTTGGAGAGTGTAAATTAAAACTGCATTACATTTTAATTGCACTTTGCACTTGCAACTCTTGTCGCTGCGACGCCTTCTTTCCGCTGTTGCTGCTGTTGCTGCTGCTGCTGGCTCTGCCACTTAATTACTGTTATTAAATATGCACTTTAATTTTATTTACACGCACATTTTGCATTCAAGTGGATAAATCTTGAAGCGTATGCACCGTACCTACTATTTTATATTATTATTATTGTTATTATTATTCCGTATTTATTTTGTATATTACTCGTATATAGTCTGTAGGTATTTCCATAAATAAATACCATTTCATGTAATTCTCCTCATTTCATTCATTCTCTGCTGCTCTTTCGCTCTGTTGTCACCTGTTTTATTTCCATTTATTTATTGCATTTTTTGCCTGTTTTTCTTTCCATTTATTTATTGTAATATTTGCATTGTTGTTGTTGTGCCGTAATCGTCCTGCATTCGTCCTTCCTGCCTGCCTTCTGTTTGTGTGCCTCTGTGCCTGTGTGCCTGTATCCTGTCCTGCGTAGCATTTTGGAAAGCAAAATCAGGTTGGTCCTTAGATCTTTCTTGTATTTCTCGCTTCTCTAGATCCGCCCCAACCCCCGAAGGGAAACTTATGCTAAAACCATTTCCATTTGCTCTTTTTTTCCGTGCTACAGACAACAATCGCTGCTCTCCGACGAGCAGGCAAAGGAAGTCGAACAAATACTCAACGCTGCTGCCCCCAGTGTGGGTGTGGCCGTTGCTGCCGTTGTTGCCACAGCAACATCGCCGACCAGCATCAAGAATCTCATCGAGGAACCATTGCAATCAGTAGCCAACGGGGAACAGCAACAGGATATACAAATTGCAGCAGTCCCTGCGATTGTTGAAGAGGAGGAGCCGCCCTACGAACAGGAGGAGGAGGAGCTGCAGCCGCGCTACGGGGAGGAGGAGGAGGAGCCCTACGAGGTATACGACGCCGACGCCGATGCCAATGGGGATGGGGAGGAGGACTCTGATGACGTTGAAGCCGTGGACATTGTCGGCTATGGACAGGCCTCTGCTGCACTGAATGCCACCTTCATCAAGGCGGACAGCACAGAGACAGAGACCACAACCACCACACCGTCGACGACCACCACAGCCACCGCAGCCACTGCCACCACCACCGCCAACACACGGCACGACAACGACGACGAGCCCGAGTGGCTAAGGGATGTGCTCGAGGCGCCCAAAAGGAGTCTAGAGAATCTTTTAATCACCTCTGTGGGATCAGCAGCCGCAGCCGCTGTGGGTCGTGAGAGGGAGGCGGCTGATCTAGAGAACGGCTACAAACATTCCGATCTGAATCACACCTATGTGACGTCGGGAGGAGAGTCCCTGCACGAGTCGATTGTATCGGTGGAGTCCACCCAGTCGGATGCGACGCTCAACCAGACGACCACCATCGATGACAGCATCATCTCCAGCAAACACAACTCGACGTACTCCCTGGACCAAGCAGAACCTGTCACAAATTCAACCGTTCTGAGCACTGGCATAACAGAACTCGACGACAGCCAGTACTACATACCGGAATATCCTCCAGTGAGGAGCAAGGAGGTCCTTGTCGAAGCGGGTGTCCATTATTTCGAAGATGGCAACTTTTGGATGGAAGTTCCAGGTAAACTATATAATTTCCCTGCTTTATTTCTGTTAATAATCATTTGCTCATCGTTTTGCAATCATTTTGCAGGTCTCCTAGACTTTGATGACGACGATTGCTCTTATCCGCCCATTACTGTGCGCAAGAATCCCAAAGTACGCTTCAGCTCTGGCCCCATCCATGTGTATTCCACATTTTCGGTGAACGACTACGATCGCAGGAATGAAGATGTTGATCCTGTGGCCGCTTCGGCGGAATACGAGCTGGAGAAGCGCGTGGAGAAGATGCACGTCTTCCCCGTGGAATTGATGAAAGGTCCCGAGGGTTTGGGTCTCAGCATAATTGGCATGGGCGTTGGCGCCGATGCGGGTCTTGAGAAATTGGGCATCTTTGTGAAAACTATAACCGATAACGGAGCAGCAGCCAGAGACGGGCGAATTCAGGTTAGGCTTTTGGCTTAAGAAAAGCTCTCCGGTCTCCAGAGATGATTTATAACTACTCTTTTTGTCTCTCTCTCTCTCATGCTGTCTTTAGGTCAACGATCAGATCATTGAGGTAGACGGCAAGAGTCTTGTGGGCGTTACACAGGCATATGCAGCCTCTGTTCTACGGAATACTTCCGGTCTAGTCAAATTCCAAATTGGACGCGAACGCGATCCTGAAAACTCTGAGGTAGCACAGCTCATACGACTGAGTTTGCAGGCGGATCGCGAGAAAGAGGAGCGCTTAAAGCGGTAATTAGAGCTTGGATTGCCTTTCTCTTTCCGTACGATTACTCAATATCCATAGCTCTTTGTTTTACAGCCAACAAGAGGAGTACCTCCGGCGCACACTCGACTACTCCGAGGACTCCACGCAGCCCGTTTCTGCGAATTCAAGTGTGTGCGAGGGGCCCTCGAGTCCCGTTCAAGTGGAGCATCCCATGGAGGTGGAGGCCACGCACTCGCAGGAGGTAGAGTCGCTCAAGCGGCTGCTACAGGAGGTAAGGCCCATGAATGAGAGAGAGAGAGAGGCGCGATTCTCTCTGTCTCTCTCTAATACAGAAAGAAGCCTTTGCTAAACTTGTGTTCTCTTTTTTCTCTCCTCCTTTTGCTGAATTTCAAAATTTTTGTGTGGGATATTGAAATGCAGCACAAAGCGGTAATTGGATTTGATACAGAATATCATTGATAACAAAATTTAGATACAAACAACAAAATTGTAGAGCACATTTTTCCAATACCTTTTGTTTTTAAGTTGTATTTCCTATGTTCTCGCATTTTTAAGTGAAGTTTATAGAACACATAGATGATCATATGGATCCATCGTATGGAAACAACAGTTTTCGGTAGAGCTCGCTCGATGAACAGCTCACGCGCTCGCCTATTCTCTTCGTTCTAAGAACGACACCAACGACGAATGACACCAACGACGAATGACACCAACGACGAATGACACCAACGATGAACACCAACGACGAACACCAACGACGAACAGCTTATGATCTTCTTCTCTTTGTTAGATTTCGTTTACTGCTTTACATTTGTCTCCCTTCATGTCTTCCTTCCATGAATGTACATATGCGTGGAATGCAGCTTACGCACTCATTCTCTTCGTTAGAGCAAGCATCAACTCTGTGTTCTATAGACTTTAATTTTACTTTTAAAATGGGGGTATTATTATTTGTATTTAAATTGTAATTCTTATGATTTCCATTTCTTATAATTTTTAGAGCGAAATGGGTTGCCTGGTAAAAGAGGAGATTATACAGAATCTTAAACGAAAGGTTGGTTTTTGGTTTTGTTAACCCTTTTGATTTTCATAAACCATCATCTCTCATTTCCATCTCCATTTGCACAATTACGTCGTTTCGTTGAATGATACATTCCACTAATATGCCGATCATTCCTTCCTGCAGCTCGTGAAACTCGAGACGACAGGCAATGAGAATGAGCTGCTGAGCGAGAGGTTGCGCCAGAGCGAGCGAGAGCTGGGCAACATCCGTAAGGAGGCCGCCAATCTGCAGAATATGTTGCAGCAGTCGCAGGGCCAGTACATGGCTCTGGACAAGAAATACAACAAGGCGAAGCGGCTGGTGCGGGAGTACCAGCAGCGGGAGCTGGACACATGCCATCGCGAGGAGTTCTACCAGCAGCTGATGCGCGAGAATGACAACGAATACAATGCTCTGGTGAAGAAGCTCAAGGATCGGGTGATCAACCTAGAGCACGAACTGCAGGAGACGCAGCGGAAGGCTGGGTTCCCCGTGGGCCTGCCATACGACAGTGCCACATTGAAGCTCACTCCTCAAATGATGCGCAAGGCACCGCCCAAGCCGCTCTTCCACAAGCTCGAAACGGAGCTATCGGACACGGAGATCTCGGATCTCTCCCCGGATGGGGATGGCGTGAAGACGGCCACCGTGGAGCGCAAGGTCCCTGTCAAGGATGAGCTGGACGCGGCCGTGCCGCAGCACGAGCTGCTCGATAACTCTGTGAACAAGACGAAGATCGATCTGGGTGAGTCCTGATCCATGATTCTCCATTATCCTTTCACTTATTATTTGTTTTTTGTGCCTTGAGGCTGCACCTTGGGCTGAAAGCATCTTCCAATATTCAATTTTATTCACACTTTTCTCACAGTATATTTTGCTCTCTTTTGTGCTGCTCTCTCATTATCTCATTGTGTGCTAATTGTGGTTCTCTTTCCTTCCATTTTTCTCTCCTTCTTTTTATTGCTCTTTTTGGTTGCTCTACATACTCGTCGCTTACTCTCTCTCTGTCTCTCTCGTTTCGATCTGTTGTTGCTATGTGTGCCGTCTCGTTATCGTTACCGATCTCTCGTTCTCGTTATCGTTATCGTTACCGTTACCGTTACCGTACTCGTTATCGTTCTCGTTCCTGTTTTGCTCATGTGTTTTTTATTCCGTTTTGTGTCGTTCATTCGCTCGCTCGTTGTAATTTTGTCTGACTGCCACGCCTACACGCTGCGCCCTCATTTTTGCCAAAAAAAAAAAAAAAAAAAAACACCAAAACCAAATACAAAATCAAATTCAAAATCACAACAAAAAATTCGCACTACGAAATCGAAAATCGGTATCTAAACAAAAGCCTCCCGTGGTGGTCTAGCGAATCGCCAGCTGCCATCAGCGAATGGAGCGAACGGCAACGGAAACGGCAACAGCAACAGCGGCACTGCTGATCTCGGCCAGCTCTCGAATGGGAACCTGATGAAGCGCAGCCGCAGCAACAGCCGCAGCTCCGACTGCACCCTGGACGACACCGACGACGACGAGGTGGAGGATGAAGAGGAGGCCGAGGGCTCGGCCCTGAATCTGGCTGGAGCCATCACATCCTCCTCACACGACACCACCATCACTAGTCTCTCCAACGGAAACTCCCATCTGCTGGCCAATGTCAACAATCTGCTGCAGCATCATCCACCCGCCATGGCCTCTGTGACGACGACAGCAGTCGGCTCGTCCAATGGCCATTTGGGCACCACCACAGCCATACTCCTGAACTCGACATCGTCCTCGTCCAGCTCCTCGAACCAATCGACGACGCGCGAGGCGCAGATCAATCAGCTGTACGCCCAAGTGCACAAGGATCCCAGCAAGCAGCAGCAGCAGCAACAGCAGCAGCAGCAGGCGATCGTCACGAGTGTCCCAGTCTCGGGGAGCATTCCCAGCATCTTCAAGAATGCACTGGGCTCTCCGGCGGACAATGGCGGGGGCTTGGGACTCAATGACTTCCATCGCGGCAGCATGACGACATTCGGCACGGGGCCCGCGAGCAGCAGCAGCAATCGTGATCTCAACAGCTCGTACGACTCGATACTGGGCTCCAACGACAAGCTCTCGGAGAACGAACCGGCGGAGAACTGGATGTATCCGAGTCGCAGGCGGGTGGCGCCCAATGGAGGCAGCAAAGTGCCCCTCCCGGGGGCAAGCTTCACCGATCAGCTCAATCAGGCGTTGACCGATCGTGAGAGGTGGGTTTCAGACACACAAACACACACAAACAACACACAAAATGTTGCACACAAAACTGTTATACTCGTGTGCTCGATTGCATTGCAGGCGCCTCGGCGATGGATCCTCGCGACATTCCAGCGACGATTACACGGAGATAAACAAGAGCCAGAGCGCATCATTGGCGGCCATCAACTGCAAGACGCTGATCAACGAGATCCGCCAGGCGGTGAACGAAGCACAGCCCAAAGGTATAACCCAAACCATAACCAAAACAGAATAATCATCTGTAACTCTGAATCTAGTAACTTTAGCTAGAATCCGTAGACTCTCCAGAACTAACCACCCAGTAGAAATCCAATCAATCCCAAGAAACGACAGACTTACTCGTACTCCGTATCTCATGCCAATCATCTCATTTCATACACAGATCTGTTGTACATATTGTTAACTGTTTCTCAAAGCAAACTACTAATCGAAAGCTGTATTCTGTTGTGAACCATACTATATGATACTATATCCGAAAGTTATGTACCTGTTATACGTTTACCATTGCCTCGATCCTTCCCTACCCCCCATACATGCATATACTCGTACTATGTACTCACTGAATATCTCTAATCTCTGCGCTCTCTCTCTCTGTATCTCTGTATCTTTTGAATGTTCGTGTGCCTAACCATTGAAACGTGCATTCGCATTCGCATTCATATGCTCTGCGAAGCATCCACTAGAAACATAACAATTTACGGGTGCTACGATTTACTAACCCAGACTTTTCTCTATCTTTCTTTATCTAACCCCGACTCCACTGTAAACTCCATTTAAAGTTAAACAAGTTGTTCCACAATCACTCTCCCCGCCCGGCACAGTGCCCTGGCAACAGCAGCACCACCAACAGCAACAGCAGCAGCAGCAGCTGCAGCTGCAACAGCAGCAGTCACTGCAACATCTACCGCAATCGGCGCATGCCACTGGACCGCCCTCGCCCACCAGCATGTCTTCGGGCTGCTCCTCACCGGGATACTCCCCCAGCCGCACCCTCGATCTGTCCGGCTCAAGTTCCAGTTTCTCTGATCGCAAGGTGGCAGCCGCTGGCTACAATTACAAGGGTGGGCCGGTTCACGAATGGACCAAAGATCAGGTAAGACTCCGACTCCGACTCAGACTCGGACTCAGAGAAAACCCATGCTTTACAGGAGCTAATTGTTGATCTCCTTTTGCAGGTGGGGCACTGGCTGATGGGCATTGAGCTGGAGCGGTATATACCCGTCTTTAAGGAGCACAATGTGGAGGGCGGGGCACTGCTCACCCTCGACTCCAAGGACTTCAAGACGCTGGGTGTGTGCGGCGATGACAAGCACAGGCTTAAGAAGCGCTTGAAGGATCTGAAGGCGAACATCGAAAAGGAGCGCAAGGACATGGAGCGGGAGCGTCGCGAGCGCGAGAAGGCCATACGCAAGGCCGAGAAGAAGCTGGCCAAAAAGAAGTAGTAGTTGAATTCTCTAGTTGAATAAGCATCAAAAAAGTAGCCAAAAACCAAAAGCATACGCAGTATATATGTAGTCTATGCATACACACAACACACAAATCCACAAACCCACAAAATACGCGTATGTATATATCTAATATACGATATATGCAAATATACGATACGATAATATAATATTTTTTTTTTACAACACACATACATACATCTATTATACATACGTACTACATTTTAAACCTATCGAAACCTAATGGAATTTAGTCGTAATTTATTCTAAAAGAAAAGGACATGCAAAGGAAGGAAGCAGTCTGGAGTGGAGTGTCAGGAGCGATAGGAGAGTAGCAGAACAGGCCAGCGGAACAAACCCATTTCCCAAGGGTCCAACCACCAACCACCAGAAAAATGAAATGCACTCGAACATCCTTCAGACAACCAAGAAATCACAACCAAAAGAAGAAGCTAAGTAACACTAACTACAAAATGGCGTTGGACTGACTGATTTTTATGATTAATTAACATACAAAAACAAAAACAAAAAACAAAAGGAATTCGTTTTTTAAAAGCCAACCAAAAACCAAAAAAGAACCATTTTTGAATTGAATGCAAACGAAATGCAAACAAGAGATAAGGAATTCGCTGAACAGACTTGAAACGAAACGTGGCATAACAGCCAGCTTCAAATAAAAGTACGATATATGATTAATAATTAATTAATTATAACTCTGATAAAATATACATATAATAATACTACCTACCTATTGTAATATCGTTTAAGTTAACAGTGTGTCTACATTTTTTTTTTGTTCATCTATAATATTCTTCGATAATATTCGACTCTAGACTTTAGAGATATAGACATACCTTATATGTGTATGTGCATTATATTTGTCAAGACATCTATGGATCTATGTACTATGTGTATGTGTGTGCAACTATCTATATATCTGTATATCCACTCCCTAAAATTAATGCTAAAGTATTTTACTGTATGCTATGCCTGAAAGTCATTTAAGTACTTAAGTAGAGAAGAAGCTATCAAAAATGTGTATGTTTTGCCGTACAGGAAGTGGCCGGCCGAACACTGAAGGACTGTTCTTCAAGTATAACAGCAACAACTGCAACTGTTATACCGAAAGGGAGTCTTGAGGGATGAGAGCCACTTTCAGTGCAGTTTAAGCAGCCAAATCAATGCAAAATGTCCACCCCAAATGTTTGTTAAGCAGCCAAAAACAAAAAGGAAAAACAAAAGAAGACAGCAGTTTCAAACAAGAGCGATATCTATTCGTTAGCCTAGTAGTACCTATGTTTTGTGTGTGTGAGTGCGTGACTGTACCTATTTCTTTCTGTTTGTTTTTCTTCTTTTTTTTTTTTGTAATTTTTAGAGCTTTTAGTAGTTGTATTTTGTATTTAACTTTTTGTGTAATTGTGTTGTGTACGTAGTTTAATTTACCTTTTAATTTCGAAATGTTGCAATAAATCTAGATACATATGGAGGTTAACCGATCGCCTACATTCTCCCCAACTTCCACTCCCTCTAGGGTTTGCCCCAGCCCCTGCCGATGGCCGCCCCACAACCATTACAACTTTGATTTTATCGAGGAGAAACCAAAATTTAGCAACTAGTCCTTGTTTTTGATTACACAATTAGCATATATAATACTTATCGACATACGTATATAGTACGAATACTCTCTTTCAATATCTCTCTCTCTCTCTATCACTCTGTCTCTCTATTTGACTTTTAAGACCCCGGCCGGGGCCAGGCGGGCGCCGCCTCCGTGGAGGTGCGTGCCCCTTGGAAGCCCACGGCCGGCAGCGCATATTCACCGCATGTGCATTCACTCGTCTCGTCGCAAGTCCTTAATATAGCTTTTGAAAAGCTCGCCTCTAAACAGTGCCACCAAAGAAAAACCTAAAGAAAAATCAACCGTTATTAACTTACAACAAAATAATAATACGACAAAAAATCCTAAATAAAGAATATGAAATGAAATTAAATCAAATTCAAATTCAAATTGAAGGCGCGTCACGTCGTGCTGCCAGCACTTCCGCGAATCACGGGGAACGGAACCAAACGAAAACCAGTTCCCGGGGCGCACACGTGCCACGCCGCAAAACGTATTAAAAAAATATACATAAGTATATTGTTATTTTTTTGAGAATGTTTTTCAGTTACAAGTTTATTTTTGGGTAATTGTTTGTAAGAGTTTTTTACACCACAAAACAAAACAAAACCAAAATACATATATAATAATCAAACCAGTTGAGAATTCGTAAAGTTTAAACAATTAAAATGATAAAAGAAAAGAGTAATTTTTAGCTGATGCCCCGAAATTCTCAAAGAGTAGGGGCAGACAGTCGCATATAACACAAACAAACGAAATGTAAAAAACACCTACAGAACACATTCGTGCCTTTTTCATTGCGAAAAACCGTCCCAAAACCAGAATTGCCGAACAGAGCAGGACATTTGCCCATTTGCCCTATAAAAAACATCCAGATAAATGGATGGGCTGCTGTGCCCGAAGACCCTACCACCATTCCGGGCCTCGACCCCGTCGTCCTGTCGTCCTTTGTCACGAATACGTTGAAACATTTAAATGCCCCGCAAATGCCTTATTCAAGAAAATTATATTACCCATTAGATATTCAACATTTATTCAGTTTTGCTTGTAGATTTCGAAACATTTTCTAAACATATTTATTTGTCTGCTCATTTGGTAAACATTTTTGCAAGCAAAGTTGTTCGGGTTGTGTGGCCTCGATCCATAGGGCGGGGTCTCATCCGTTGGGGGAGTCTGTCAATGGTATTTCTATATCCTTCAGCCCTTTTCAGAAGAACTTGTTTTTCCAAATAAAATATCAGTGCTTATAACTTTGGTTTGTTCCCTTCCTGATTCCTGATTCCCAATTCCTGAGTTTCTTTTCGTTTCTTACTCTTGAGTTCTACATACGTTCTAATTATAGGTTGTGTGCCTGAGACTATGTGTTGCCATAATATTAAATTCTGTATGTTATCGGAAATCAGCAAACCGTTCTTATGCGTCTAATTATATTCCCAAATATTGTAAAAGGTTATTTCGAAACAGCTTTCCAGTAAAGAGCATTGCAATTACCGCGACTATGAAACTATTATTCAAGAAAACATTGCAATTAGCGAAGGGAAGTCGAAATGGAACTCGCAAAACAAGAACAAGAAAAATCTTACGAATCATGGAATACGGAATATAATAAATCACAAAAACAATGCTAATAAATATACTCCAAAATAAATCTAAATACATATGACGTGAAATACATAGTTGTTTACTCGATCTTTAATCTGTTATCTGCCTGCGTTGCACAGCAATAGGCACACGGAGCGGTCGGCTTTCAATGGGTTGTTTGTGTGCCGTGCCCCGCAGACGTTGATCAATGATGCCGCAAGCCGGAGAAAGATTCCCACTTTGGTGTTTGCTGTGTGCGCAGGTCAATATCTTTGAGATTTCCTGTTTTCCTTTAGCTGCAGCGAAAGATGCCACCAACAGATGCCGATACGGATACATCTACAGCGGAATCTTCCACAGAAACGTGAATGGGACATATTTTCATTGGAGTTTTGGTTTTTCTTATCATCATGGAATTTTCCAAATCGCTTTCGTGGCCTGCATCTGCATCGTGTTGTGCAGAGGTCAATGTTTAAGTCTTTCCCGAATTGTGTGTTGTTTTTGAGAGAGAAACTCGAGAGAGGTGCTCAAAAATGTATTTAAAAGAAAGAGTGTTTAAGGCTCGACTCTCGGTTTTTTTTTTATGTATAAAGTAATCTTTCAAGTATTAAATTGTCCACTTTTGACGTAAGCAAAATTCAGTGAAAATTGAACATATATTTTCAATAACATGACTTGGCAGCCGAAGGGCTGTTTTGGAACAACTAGATTGCTTTCGAAGGGTCTGTTTGGGCCATAACACGTCAGAGACTTAGTTTTTGTTTGTTTTGAGATACATTCAAACCGTTTGGCTAGTCAGGGGCTTATGTAAGCGTCTGCTGGTCAGTCCAGTCAAAATACGAGCATTATTTTGCATTTTCAATCTGATAATGATTGCATTCCGCGCGCGATTTCTACACTCGTAAAGCCCATAAAGTTGTTTACTGAATTAAGAGCCATCTCTGTCGGTGTAAGGCAATGCCTGGGGGGTCACTGGCACTGTGGCTTAGATCACAACAACACGCCTACCGTACCCCACACGAAGCGATAAGACAATAATGCTTCTTTCTTATCACTGATGCTGGAAGAGCCATCAATGGGGAGAGAAATAGAGCTGGTTTTGGCACCATTTGTGTAGAAAACAGAATAGTCGGCGACAATCATTATTGAGGTGCCTCAAGGGCTATAGTTTCCTGGGATTGATTTCTTATCTGTTAGATGACTGGGTTGTCGTTGCTGGTTGCTGGGTGCCATTTCCGTTGCTGGGTGATTCAAATTGCATTCTGTATTACAGAATGCGCTTTCGCTTGTCTGGGGGTGTCCGGCAGTAGCCCTAGAAACTGATGATCTAGGAAAACTTTCCGTCTGGCTAAATGATAAGCGTTGCGAAAGGTTAAGCAGGCAAATAAACATTGATATTGCTCTCGGCCAGTGGCATGTTTCGAATATTATGTTTAAAAATAACTTCATCATGATTATTATTATGTTTGAAGATCAAAAGATCTAAGTGAATTGGGGCTGGGGCTTGGCTTTTGGTTTGAATGGACACAAAAGGCGGCTTGACTTCTGTTTCAACGATTAATAAAACATTCTTTCTCTTTGAAGTCCCTCTTAAAGGTGTGCATCCCCACTTTTTAGGTCGGAGAGTTGCATTCACTTCCGATTAAGTCGTACATGACTCGGCCATTGACTGCAGAAACCTATGGCGATATCGATGACTCCATAGCAAACAGCCCACATTCTTATCGTCTGTGTGGCTATTGCGGAACCATCAGTAAACAAACCCACCTAATCAAACATTAAACACTAGAAGTGTTATTCTTTCTTGGCTTCGTATGCCCGTACTTTGATGAAATATTTAAATTCGCTCAATTCAATTTAGTTAAAAGCAAAGCCACAATTCCGGCAATACAATACAGCACAATACAATAGTATATATAAATTAAATGCTGAACAATCAAGCAGCAACAGCGACAGCGCAGCATCAGCAGCAGCAATAGCATCAGCCGCTCAAGCGATCCCAAAAGATTCTTTTCTATGGAGGATGTACAGGCAGAGACGTTGACAGCGACGCGTGCGACACCAGTCGCTTCGGTTCGGCTTCGGCTTCGTGTCCCGCCTCGTTTATAAGAGCTCCTCCAGTCGGGTGCACCGTTCATTCAAGAATCACCGCTCGAGCAGTCAACAATAGCCGATAACCGATTCGGGGCCGCGAAAACAACACTCACTTAACTTTCAGCTTGTGGATCGTAACGAGAGTACAAAACAGATTCCAGTTCCTGATTTTTAAATTAGTTTGGAATTTTTTTTTTTTTTGAGAAAACCAAACACACCCGCAGTCCGATTTGAAATTAATTTGCAACGCGAAATATTTACATAACCAGTAGAAGCAGCAACCGGAGCAACAGCAGCGCGGACAGAAGGTCAACAGGCGGGCAGACTTATATAATTGCAGCAGACACAAAAGCCTTCACATCCACACAATGACGGGGTACAATGCCAAAGGCGATGTGGCCACCAGCAATGGCAACCATCGGAACGGCCACAGCAATGGCAGCAGCAGCAACGGCAACGGCGACAGGCAGGCCGACGACTTAGCGCAGGAGAACCAAACGTAAGTACTCGCAGACGGCATTCCTCTGGAGTCGAGTCCAGAGTGGCGAAAGATGGTTCGTGAGCCATCACTCACGCCACCAACTCGTTAAGTTCAATCAACTATAATTGAAAGTTCCAATAATTGTCGGCACATTGCGTAGCCAGCGCTTAATGCTTTCTGGGGCCACCGGGCAGACCAGACCACTTGCTTAGCCCACGAGCCCACTAGTCCTTCTCCTTCACCTTCTCCGTCTCCTGCACCTGCTCCTCCTCCTCCTCTCTGGTTTGCACCTGGCCACCTTCCCTATGGTTTGAACTTGTCTGTGACCTGCTTTTACGGCCCGAATCGATATGCCTTTGGGTTCTCAGCTAACCCCTGTTTACCAGAGTAGGCTCTGCTATTCATTTCTCCTGGTTTTATGTGTCTACTGTTCCCAAATATCAGTTGCCTCAAGCACACGTTTCGGCTTACAATATCACAAAAAATTCGAAAAAATTCTCCGCAAAATTCGTTGGGTTCTAATTTTCTGGCCTTTGGTTTAATACACTTACCCACAAGCAGAATGTGTTCGCGCGACTGTTGCGGAGGACCAAGTGGCTCCCAAAAAGGTGCCAATACGTGCACGGAAAAGAAGGGCAAGGGCCCCGTTGTTCCCGAGAAGGTGATACCCACGCCGCAGAGTCTGCTGTAAGTTTGCCACAAATCTGCACACCTCTACCACCAATCTTGGGTCGCAAAAGGCGCTTTCTATCGAGAAGGCTACTTTTCTAGTAGGCTTTGACATATACTTACTTCGTCCAGTTGTGGCTCAGATTCAAAATTAAATTTCGGTCTAGCTTTACTGCTCATACATTACTGCTCGCAAAATGTGTTCTAAAGATTGCTGTTCGAACCCAAAGGGAAGACCGGGGATAAATCCGCTGCCCTCTTGCCCAAAAAAATCATTCCCATTTTGGCCACGCCGGAGAGTCAGCTGTAAGTCCGATCTTTATGCCGTCGTAAGTTATTTAAGTTTAGCAAATCATATTCAAATGCCGCATAGGAAGCACTGTCCTTGATCTTGCCGCTGATGTCAAGATCGCGGCGTTGCTTTTCGTTTTTGAGTATAAATTAAGACATTCCAGTATTCCAGTAGCTTGGCCCCTGGTGGGGCTTATCAGCGTGATTTGCCGGTCGGTGGCAAGTCATTAAAACCTCATTCGAAACATCTTCAATCTGCATACGATTAGGCTCCGGCGGACCATAGCGGTGTGGTCTTGTCTATCGATGGGCTCTCCAGACTAGACCAGACCCGATCCGACCCTTCCCGTTCCAACAACACGACCAGCGCCACTTACTGATAAACGATCGCGATTGCCGGCTGCTTATGCAAGCCTTTTGGCCCAGTTAACAATTGAAACAGCTATCGCTGATTGGCTGTTAAAAGCGGGTGTGTTCCCTGAACTTGACACAGGACTGCCTGCCATAATCAGCTATTAGTTTCAAGGCAACAGATATCAGCAATTGGCAAATTGTTCGATAAAGAGGTGAACTCCACCTCCAGGCCCCCGAACATGTTTGTTGATTAATTTTGAAACTTGTTTAGAAACACTCGATTGCTGAATATGGATGAAGCGGTGAAAAGTTTTCGAAACTAGCGGCGAGTCGCGTGTTCTGGTCAAATTTCCATAAAAGCAAATTTTATTAACGAGTATCGGGATTATACTCGTCCCAAACCCAACGTTTAATTAGTGTTCAAGTTATGCAAACTTCTGTGCGGTGCGTTGCCTGTTTTTGTCATTTTAATGACGCATTTAATGCTTACATTTGATGGCTTGTTTTTGTTTTCTCCCCCTGTAATATAATATTGATAATGGCATCATCATCTGCGGCTTATCAGTGGGAAAACATATGAAGTATGATGAAACGCGGGCGATGACAACACGTGGCGGGGTTACGGGTTCAGTTCTGGCAGGAACATCTTAGCCGGAATGAGTTCCTCCATCACTTATTGAGCTCAAGTTCGGAAGCGCTTAACCTCGAGAAAACCAAGTTAATTAGTGCAGCAATCAATTTTAATTGTGGGTTCCAGCTCACCCGATAATTACTCAACAAATTCTTGGCAATTAAGATAAATATTCGTCACAATCTTATAATTTCTTGGGAAAAACACCTGGAGGAATATATATATAATATATTGATAAGCTTCTTACCAATCTGTTGACATTCGTTTTCAGCTTCATAAATGTACTTATGCATATGTATTGTATTATAAAACTTTTGGCATTTTAACAAAACAATGAAATGCATCGTTCTCTTTTCAAAATTGCAGCAATAATGGAAAAATCCAATGTTCCCTTACGCCCGAAGAGCTGAGGGCTTTGCGGGTGCTCAACGAAGACACGTTTGTAGTCCAAATTCTCTACCTAAAGTATTCATTGTGCCGTCTCTGGCTCCACATTTCGAGTCTTTGTTGTGTTCTCGCATCATAAAACTGATTGAATGTCAATGTCTCGCATAATTAATATCTGTTCCGATAATAATTCGATTCATCTGTACTCTGGGGGAGGAAGATAACTCTATCTTTCCCCAGTCCATTGTCTATTGTCGAGGCGAGCAGGGAGCTGCCTCTCTCCACCATGTACTCATTCATTTATCTAACTTTGTCAGAACTTTATCCTCATAATTGTGACTGTAAAACTCCATTCATTAGCCATTCACTAATCCCCACATCCGTCTCTTGACAGGTATCCATATGAGGTTATCCAGGAAATCGCCGACTTCATTGTGAAGGGCGCTGGCATGCGGCCCAAGATCGGCATCATTTGCGGGTCGGGACTCGGCTCGCTGGCCGACATCATTACGGATGCCAAGATCTTCGAGTACGAGAAGATCCCCAACTTCCCGGTGTCAACGGTGGAGGGTCATGCCGGCAAGCTGGTCGTCGGCAATCTGGAGGGCACCATTGTGATGGCCATGCAGGGACGGTTCCACTTCTACGAGGGCTATCCCCTGGCCAAGTGCTCCATGCCGGTGCGCGTGATGAAGCTGTGCGGAGTGGAGTATCTGTTCGCCACCAATGCGGCTGGCGGCATCAACCCCAAGTATGCGGTGGGTGACATCATGCTGATGCATGACCACGTCAACATGCTGGGCTTTGCCGGCAATTCTCCGCTGCAGGGACCCAACGATCCTCGCTTCGGGCCACGCTTTCCAGCCCTTGTCAACTCCTACAACAAGGACCTCATCAACAAGGCCCTCGAGATCGGCAAATCCATGGGAATCGAGTCGAACATGCATGTGGGCGTGTACTCCTGCCTGGGCGGACCCACCTACGAGACCATTGCCGAGCTGAAGGCGCTCCGCATGATGGGCGTCGACGCTGTGGGCATGTCCACGGTGCACGAGGTCATCACTGCCCGGCACTGCGACATGAAGGTGTTCGCCTTCAGCCTGATCACTAACAAGTGCTCCACCGAGTACAGCGACATGAAGGACGAGGAGGCTACCCACGAAGAGGTCATGTCCGTCGCCAAGAACAGACAAAAGGCGTGCTGTGAGCTCGTCGCACGACTGGTCCGCGAAATCCAAGCTGAATCTTAGGCATCGAACCAGGAGATTGCGTTGGATTCTAAATTTAACAATAGTTAATTCACTAGAACTTGCATTTATGAAGCAGACATTTCACGGATTGTCCCAAAATTTACAGTATAGGCATAGAAAATAGTTTAAGCTAAATTATAAACAAGTACATAGATCTAAAGCAAACTCTATCCTCGTTTGTCCTGCATCAGGGGATCAGGGTTTTGATGGGCAGAAAATACAAAAGGACGATCAATACCCATTTATTGCAGGAAATTGGAAATCTGGGATATGCATCCTGGAAAGCCAGCTACATGTTTCTCTCTGTATCAGCTAGGTTCAGAATCAATTGGACCTAATATCCTTCGCTTAAATTGGGGACATTCCCCGAGTACAATGAGGCGTGACACGCCCAGATCGTACGAGGAATGGAGGAGCTAAAGCTATTTCATTAAACATCGATTATAAAATAGCGTTAACAATGCAGTATCCTTATCGTTCTTGATGTCAATATGGGTTTTAAACCTCCGGGGCATTCTTCCCATGCCCCCAAAGGATCGGGGATGTTCTCTCTTTCACAAGAAGACGCTGCACGCATTGATCGGACAAGAAATGGCGGAGAAAAGTATGTATTTATGAATGGGGAAAACATCCTTGGTCAGGACTCCATCAAGGATGCTAGCCCGATAACGAAATGACATGCCGCGCTCCGATCGGCCGCTGTTCATCTGAGATATAGCAAAAGGAAAATACCAGTATTTTAATGATACGCAAATGCAAATCTTCGGAAGGCTATATCTCGGGCAAATAGGGCCAGATGAGCGAAGGACATACTTTCCCAGGATCGTGAGGATCCAGACTGTCGAACGGCATCAAAATCTCGACTACGAAAATGAGGCCGATTTTTGGCAAATTTAATGATGGTTACATCATGATTTTTTGCGAAAATCGTGAAAAAATGGATGTCCTTTTTTCCGACTGCAGTCGATTGGCAGGACTCGCCCGATCACGAAAAGACATGCCGCGCCCAGATCGGTCCATAAATATATGTCGAGATATAGCCAAAGAAAATCGTGAAAAAACGGCATCGGCCATTTTGGTTTTTGGCAAATTTAATGATGTAACCATCATGATTTTTGAAAATCGTGAAAAAATCGATTGTTGATTGAACAACAACAAAAATCCACGTTGAGATATAGCCAAAAAAATTAGTTTTTTCTAATTTCAGATGTTGAACAATAAACAACAACAACAGACTACAACAAGCCAGTTTTGCTTGATTGTTTTCTCCGCTATTTGTGGCCCGATCAGTGTGATGGCTTCCTGTGATCGAAAAAATGTACCCGACTTAATGAATCCAGAATATTTTTCCCAATCAAACATATCAGTATTTATTTAATTGTTTTATTATTTGACAACGGAATCAAAATAATCCTTAACTAACTTATTTCTATCTTAAATAATAACAAAAAATTACAAAATCATATATGAAATAGGAAAAAATCTATAATCAACCGTCTGATGACTCCTTTCCCTTGGCAAAAGTCAAATCGCATCTTAGCTGGCAACGCATTGTACCAACAGATGGGCTCATTATTGCCATAGTTGGTCCGGTGGAGATCGACCACAAAGGGTGCATGGGTCCTTAGGCTCCTTGCAGGCGTACTCAAGCCAATCGATGTTCCCACTAAGAGTTTATAGATAAAGATCTGAGCAGCAATGGTCCTTCCATCCTAGAGGGAGGAGAGATGCACGAGGCGAAATCTGCGAACTTTTTGGATGCCAGGATGGGCTACAGTTTCAAAACGCGTAAGTGAATCAGTATATAATTGTGGACATATTTTAAAATATATCTTCTTTCACAGAGGACTTATGTACCCTACGCTTTACCTCAAACCGAGTCGTATCCGATTTCCCCCGCCAGAAGGAGTCCTATCCAAGCATTAGCGAGGCGTATTCGAGACTGACCGAGTCCTATCCCACCCCTTGCAAGATCCGAACCAAACAAGCTATCGTCATCCTTCGACCTGGCCATCGACAACAAGGACTTTGACTATGGCATCCAAGGGAGGGGCTACGCGGGCTACTAGACTCTAGATAGATCTCGTTGTTGTTAGGATTAGGGATATACACGCCTATACATTTAGATAGTAAATATAAATGTTTTCCACTTGTTTATTTACTTGTACTAAGCTAAGTTTTGATGAATAAAACTATTGAAAAATCATCCTTGCTGTATTCTGTATTGGGGAAACTAACCCTATTTCAAAAAGGCGTGGCACGCCCAGATCGGTTCACAAATAGTAGAGAAAACTAAATATTTTTAAATGTCAGGGACATTTTTTCGGGAAGTCAAAATGTCCTTGAATCCTAAATATGATAAGGGTTGTTGGAAACCTCCCGAAAATCAAGGACATTTTTTGATCACTGGAAGCCATCGCACGTCCAGATCAGACCCAAATAAGGGAGAACATAAGATATATATGTCTGAAGAAAATATCCTTGATCCTTGGTCCTTGATAAGAAATTCATCTGATCAAGGATGTCCGATCGGGCCACAAATAAGAAAAAAAACAAGATATATATGACTGGAGAAAATATCCTTGATCCTTGGTCATTGATAAGGACTCCACCAAATCAAGGACATTTTTTCGATCACAGGAAGCCGTCGCACGTCCCGATCGGGCCACAAATAAGGGAGAAAACAAGATATCTATGTCTGGAGAAATTATCCTTGATCCTTGGTCCTTGATAAAGACTCCTTCAAATCAGGAACATTTTTCCGAACACAGGAAGCCGTCGCACGCCTAGATTGGTCCACAAACAACGGAGAAGGCAAAATTTGCTTGTAATTTGTTGTTTTTGAAAATGTAGTTCAAGAAATCGCCGATAGGGGCGCCACGGTACAATAAAAAAAACGGCCGCTCAAATGGCCAAAATCGAGAATCTAAAATCTGGGATACCAGGCGAACAGAAATCAGCAGAAGGTCGCTGATTTTTTTTTTTAACAAAATTTGAGCCCCCTAAAGTATGCTTCGAAATTTTTTGCAATCGCTACAGTTGCTTGCTGCTGATTTCTGTTCGCCTGGTATCCCAGTTTAAAAATTCTCGATTTTGGCCATTTGAGCGGTCGCAGATTGAGAGTTGTTGTTGTACAACAACAAAAGTTTGTTGTACAACAATTGACAACAAAAACTGTTGATGTTTTCTCCGTTATTTGTGGCCCGATATATGCGTGCGATGGCTTCCTGTGTTCGGAAGAGCTTCCTTGATCAAATTCATTCCTTATCAAGGACCAAGGATGAAGGATAATTTCTCCAGACAGAGATATCTTGTTTTCTCCTTTATTTGTGGCCCGATCGTGTCATAGACCGCCGTGATCAGAACAATGTCCTTGATCCTTCGGTAAGGACTCCAACAACCCCAACCACACTTATTTAGTTTTCTCGGCTATTTGTGGGCCCATCTGGTCGTGCGATGGCTTCCTGTGATCGACAAAATGTCCCTGAGTCCCTGGAGTCCTTATCAAGGATCAAGGACCTTTTCCCCAATCAAAAATATTGATTTTTCCGCTATTTGTGAACCGATCTGGGCGTGCCACGCCTTTTTGTAATCGGGATAGTTTCCCCAATAAAGGATACAGCAAGAATGATTTTTCAATAGATTTATTCATCATAATTTAGCTTAGTATAAATAAATAAACAAGTGGAAAACATTTGTATCTGTCTTAAACCTAACATATAGTAGCCCGCGTAGCGCCTCCCTTGGTTGCCATAGTCAAAGTCCTTCTTGCCGTATAGCAGAGATATAGCGTGCAGAAGAAACCAGTATTGATGCGCAAATCCAAACCTTCGGTAGGCTATATCTCGGGCAAATAGGTCCAGATCAGCGAAGGACATACTTTCCCAGGATCGTGAGGATCCAGACTGTCGAACGGCATCAAAATCTCGACTACGAAAATGAGGCCGATTTTTGGCAAATTTAATGATGGTTACATCATGATATTTTGCGAAAATCGTGAAAAAGTGGATGTCCTTTTTTCCCCTTGCAGTCGATTGGCAGGACTCGCCCGATCACGAAAAGACATGCCACGCCCAGATCGGCCCATAAATATCCGAGATATAGGCAAAGAAAATGGCAACCTAAATCGGACGTCAAATGGCCGAAAATTCAGAACTCGGTACCAGGCGAACAGAAATCAGCAGAAAGCAGCTTCGCTTTTTTCAACCCCAAAAGTATGCAACAGGAAAAAATTATCATTCCATAAGGTTGCGTTCTTCTGATTTCTGTTCGCCTGGTATCGGCAAATCAGAAAATCGAATAGTTCGATTTTGAGCGACACCAAATTGAGGGTTGTTTTTGTTGTAGTAGCAGCTGGATGTTGTTGTAATTTGTTAATTATGGCACAACTCCGCCATTTTTTGTCCGATCGTGGTGGTCCTGGGCTTCCTGTGATCGGTATATCCCTGATTTGATGGAGTCCTTATCAATGACCAAGGATCAAGGATATTTTCTCCAGTCTTATATATGTATATTTTGTTTTGCTCCTACTTGTGGGCCGAACCTGGCATGCCATGGCTTTCTGTTATCGCAAAAATATACTTATCCTTGATAGAGTCCTTATCAAGGATTCTTTACCCAGTAATTTATCATTTTTTTATTAATTCTGGGCCGATTTGAGCGTGCCATGGCTTCCTGTGATCGGAAAAATATCCTTGAAGAAGTCGTTATCAAGGATCAATGATAAAGTCCGTTCTTGTGCCCAAACAAAATAGTCGATAACAAAAATACAGGAATCTAAAATATTAAAGTGTTATTTAATAAAAAAAAATAATTAAACGTACGCAATCGCTTTTAACATAATAAAAACACAAATACATAGGCCATAGATATTAAATTAGGAGAATAAAGCTAGCATTAAAATGATGTCGAAATTTAAACAATGAAATAACGAGAGCTCGTTGCTTCTTTTCTTTTTGGTGTTTTGCGGAGATTGAACAAATGCAATTTCGTTAAATCGTTCAAACAATAATAGGTACAGTAAAATAAAATACACAATTGTAAAAAATCAACTTAATATTATGTACAGGTAAAATCGATGGACTCTGAACAGTTGGTTGTCGAATGAAGCGATTTGGAGTTTATTGCCTGGCATCGTGCACTTGCATAATAATCGTGCAGTGTCGCCTGCTTGCATATACATATAAAAGGTTATATATCGTACGAGTATATATCGTATATAGTGTGTGTGTAAAGTAGAGAGTACATAGGGATATGCGCACGTGTGTATATGATACTTGTATAGATATAGTATGTATATACTATGGTATATAGTAAGTTATGTCAGTGCCCGTTGCAAAAGCATCGCCGCATACAAAAGTGTGCTTAGAAAAGTGTGTGTGTGGGTGTGGGTGTGGTTTGTGATTGTGTTCAAGTCTATATGGTTGCATTGTGCCTCTCTCCTAGAACAGGCCCCGCTCCTTCTTCAGCTTGGTCTGCTTCCAGATGGGCAGCTGCTCGAACTCCGCCCGGCTGCAGCCCAGGGCCACCTGGAAGTCCTCGGCATTCAAGTAGACCTCCAGCCGCGTGGGCTCCACTCCCTCGGGCAGTGGTCGCCCCTTGAGCACCTCCAAAGGATACTCCGTCTGTGTCATTTGTGCCAGCATTGCGCTGATTTCGATGATATCATCCGAACGGCCATCCTAAGGGATCAGAAATATGAGTTAGCAATCGTTTTTGAATAATTCTTCAGCCGACTCACCTCTACATTGATTTCCCTGACATCGGCACGCTCATTCCATTCCGGAAAGAGCGCTCTGAAGGCCAATGGTTCCAGGCCGGCCCACACCACCTGGCCCTTGACGCCATGGAAGGCTTCCTTCGGGTTCTCGCCGTGCTTGGCACGCCAATAGTCGACGGCCGTCTCGAGGGCAGCGCGTCTCTCTGAGATCCAGCGATTAACACCAGCCCGATTCTCATTGGTGGGGCTGCTCCTCTCATCCGTGTTTACTGGAAAGAGGATAAACAATTAATACCTTCCTCAGAGTATTAAAATGGTCGAGAACCTACTCTTCACATCCTCAAGGGGCCACCATCCCATCCAGAGCCAAAGCGCATCGCCATCATCCAACAGGAAGATGGTCGGCTGACGGGCGTTGTAGAGTTGGGCCTGGCTGAACGGATACGGACTGTGCATGTCCTGGCAGCGCAACGGATCGCTCAGCTCCAAGGCTTTGAACACTCCCTGGGTACTGGAGAAGTTAAAGATCCTCAGCTGGTAGTCGTAGGATTTAGTGGCCTCCAGTAGGCTGCCATAGTCCGCGCGCTGCTCTCCTAATCCCAAGGCCTTCTTGCAGTCCTCGCTTTCGGCTCCCTCCTCCAGCTCTACGAGGGTGGCCGCACTCTCGCAACTGAAGAGATCCTTGGGCATTTGCTTGATTACCTTTTGGGCAGCCTCCAGAGCGACACTCCGCGAGTGTGGGGCACTCTTCGAGCCATGCCAGACGAGTACGAGTCCCTGGCTGCCGTGGATCATAAGCATGGAGCTGCGGGATCGCAGCTGTCGCGACTGGCAGTCCACTTCCTTCAGCAGCGTCTCCTCGGAGACATTTCCCTGCAGCTGGTAGAGTCGCCACTGGTTGCGTTTCTCCAGGCATTGCTCCTTGCGCCCGCGGTGCTGCCATAGCTGGCGGAACAGACGCACGAAGGCCGTGCACTCGTCTCCCTGGGCCACCAGCAGCTGGGAGCCCTTCTCCTTGTCCAGTTCCACAGTCAACAGAGCGGCGGCACCCTTCTCATTGGCACTCGAGTCCTGTCCCTGCCATGTGAAATAGACGCAACGATCGCGACCTACGGTGCTCCTGTTGGAGACCTTTCCGCTGAGCTCTCGCACGGTGACCGAGTTCTGGTAGATCCAGCGGACAATGTAGCTCTCGGCGGAGTAGAAGTGGCCGTAATCCTCGCGAACATTGGCCGCATCGAAGTTGAACTCGTTTATCTGCCACTTGTCGGTGGACTTGGTGATGACATCGAAGTGCCGCATCGTGTCGTTGTCGTAGTAGAAGTTGCCACGGCCGAGGTTCGACTGTTCCAGCACCAGATTGGGCTCCTGATAAGGCTCGCCCTTGTACAGGGCCGCTCCGTTGAGGGCATGCACCACATGTACGCCGTTCGCCAGGTAGTCTTTCTCCAGATCCTCCCGCTCTAGCTCCGGCCAGTCGCTGAACTTCTCCTTGAACAGCGCCGTCTCCATGTTCTGCGTAATTTTCCCGAGCACGCACCAGTCGGGTCGATCGGCGCATCGCTTGGCGTACGTGGTGCTCTCCCGGCGACCCACAATCGAGACGTAGTTGAGGGGATTCAGGTAGCACTGGGCATAGTCTGCCGAATCCTTGGCCACAAAGTGCTCCTGGGCCAGTCGCATGGCTGCCCGCTTGGCATCCGACGAGGCATTCTTGCCGTTCCACACGTACAGCTCGCTGCCAAAGTCAAAGACGAGCACCTTGCGGGTGTCCAGCATGTCCACCTTCGGGATGCAGCCCCAGTACTTGTCCAGGGGGATGAGGGCGTCGTCCTGGAACTCGTAGATCTTGTTCGTCTCGATCAGACTGCTCTCGAACACATCATCCTCATCCGCATGGCCGCACTCGGGAATCTCGTACTGTTCCTCCTCCGGCTTGCCGAGCAGCGTCCAGAACTGGCGCCACTGGCGCTCGTTCATGTACTTGCCATCGGTGAGGATCACCTCCTGGCTGGCCGTGCATCCCAGGTCCTTGTTCTCCACGATGGCGGCGCAGATCTTCTTGCTGCGCGAGATCTCAATGACGTTCGCGAAGGAGCCCACATAGCGGTAGAGCTGGGAGCCCGAGACTAGAATGAAGCAATCGCCGCGATTTAGCGACGTGTGAAGGGGCGCCACCAGGCGGGTCTGGACATGGGTGCGCCCCTTGACGTGTAGCAGCATCACAGGCTTGTGGGGCAGCCACATCTGCTGCAGTGGAAGCGACGATGACCGCAAGGCCACCGCCTTGAAGTCCTCTATGGAGGCCAGTCCGGCAATGGCTTCGGCAGCCAGATTTCCATGCTGTCCAACTATGGATATTCAAAGGAAAGGATTAGCAGGGAACTCCCGTGATTGTGATGCAAGTGGCACCACTTACATGACTCCAGCTTGAGGCGCCGCAACTCCCGCTCTGCCACTCCTGTGCGCAGTTCCGTGTACTCCGACGTGATGTCACTGCGCGACGCCAGACTCTTGAGAGGATTGCGGGCAGCACGACGACCCTTGGGTCCTTGCACGTGTCGTTTGCTCACCAAACTAAGGAGAATACATAAATCGGAATTTAGACCATGAATGGGATGGGGGGTGCTGATGCTCCTTGAAAGGACTTACCGCTCTGTGGGCTTTATGTCGTCGAAGGCACTGATCTCCACCTCCGTCGCGCTCTCCTTCTGCTGTGCGGCTGTGGGCTGCGTGGCAAAGAAGTTCTCGAAGGTCTCCTTGTCGTCCAGCCGTGGCACCTGAATCCTCGATCCCACATTAGTGGGCGCCGCCGCGCTCTTGTTGTTGGCCAGCTCCTTGTTCTGCTTGGCATTCTGCGGGGAGCTGCGCTCCCCATCCGAGTCGGAGCTGCTGCTGTTCGAGCGGCTCAAAGTGGAGATCTCCTCCTCGGGATTGACGCTGAGGCTGCGCAGCGTAGTCTTCGCAGTGCTCGTGGCGGTGGCGGTGGCGGTGGCACTGCCGGCCACCATCATGGAGGGGCTCTTGGCCAGGCCGAGCTGCGGCTGATTGGCACTGCGCACCTCCAGCATGGGGCACTTCTTGGCCGCATCGTTGGTCGAACGCTCGAACTGCAGCTCCACGGGCGACTGGGCCTTCTTCTGCAGTCGACCAGCGACTGTGAACTTCTTGGCATCGGTTTGCTCTGCCAAAAGATGGGAAAGTGAGATGGAGAACAGTTCGCGAGAGACTCATTCCGCCTTACCTATGCGCTGCTTCCAGTTCTCCGAGTTGGACTTGAGCTTGCCCAAGCGATCAGAGACCTTGCCGCCCTCGAGGCTGGTGGGGATCAGGGGCGAGGGTGGCAGCGGCTTGTCCGACAGTGAGTGGGCCAGAGAGAGCGACTCCTGCAAAGAGATTCAAACATTTATTCGTGATTACATTCACTTTCAAAACGTTCACCCACGCTCTAAGCCCCAAATTTCGAATTGCGAACATGCGCATTTATAAAGAAATTAACCAACAGAAATGTGTATAATGGGCCCACAAATATGGTCAACAGTCGCGTCGCAGGTGGCCTTATCGGGGGAAGCGGGTTACCCCACACTGCGCGATGACTCACGGAGTCGCACAATCATCGGCTGCTTCTGTTTTAGGGAAAAGCTCTTACCAGTTTAACTTTTTCCATTTCCAGCTATTTCCAGTGTATTTGTTTATTCAAATTTTGCTAATCAACCCAGCTGCTGGATGGGGATCGCGATGGATGTGGATGTGGATGCGGTAGGCACACACCTCAAACTCACACCAAACCTCAAACGCTTTAACGTCAAGTACGCTCCATTAGAGACCGGAGACCGGAGTCCGTAATGACAAAGCAAACTGGCGACAGATCAATCGAATGGATGCGCAAATGTATCTGGGGGCTTGCACCCAACACAATGCCAATTTGGCGACTGGTAAACGCTTGGTGCTTTGCGCTTGGCGCTTGGCTAATTGCGCACCTGGCTGGAGCCCCCGAACGGAGGGAGACAGAGAGAGAGAGAGAGAGAGAGCGAGAGCTAGAGTACGTGAGAGAGCGTACGATTAGATAAGGGGCTTTTGAAGACCCGACCCCTCCCAGCGTTTGCTTTGTTTGGTTTCCATTCGTTTAGCAGTAAGTAATTCATAGGCTGTCAATACGGAAGGGAACTAAATGGAGGTGTTTACACATCGCATCGCATATGTTTGAGCATAAGTTAGATGCATGATAGTACCTTCCGTTCGAAATATCCCCCGTATCTTATCTGAAATGCATGTATCTGTATCTGGGTCTTTGGGTGAAGTTCAGTCACTTCTTATCGTGCCCAAAGGCAGTAAATATCATACGTTTTATCTTCAGTTATGCAATATTTAGGAATGTTGATGTTTATCCAACCCCGACCCTTTTTCTGTATCACCTACGCCCCTGGCTCCTCTTTGCCCAGAATGCCATTGCATTATCAAATAATTGTGCACTATTATTTATTATTTATTATTTACTATCTGTGGCAGAGAGACAGCCCTGGGCACCCTCTTAGCTCATTCCTTCAGTGGAATTCTCTTGAATTTCAGCGTGTGTCATGCCATCAATCTCTCTCCCTCTCTTCGCCACAAAAGCACCTTGAATCAATCATGAATCATCCGATATAAATTGATAAAACACATACACGAAATATGGGCAAAAGCAGGCAAAGACCAAGCGGCTAATGAACAGGGAAAACAAAGCGCGACGGCAATTCGACTAAAAGCAAATATCCGACGGTATGGAATGGAGTGGAGTGGGGTGGAGTGGAGTGGGTACCATACCCAATCCGAGTGGTGGTTCCTCCGAAAAGGCAAGAGATTCTTCTGCGGAGGAGCACCCCAAAAGAGGGACCTACCTTAACCAAAAACAAAACATAAAGCCAAAAAACACCTCATCTAAAAGGTATAAATATCATCAAATAAATGCCAATTTATTATATTTTATTGACTGTCGTTTTTCGCTGTTTTTGTCATTTGCGTATTTGCGTGACATTTGACTTTTGTTGGCGTTGCTTGGCGTTCGGAGGAAATATGTAGTATCTTTTGAAACTACTGAAAATGTTAAAATTAGCATATGAATATATGTATATTCATTTGTTGTTGTGTCTCTTTTGTTGTCTTGCAACACCCCATACCATATCGAATGCGAATCAATTGGGCCAAGTTAAGGTGGCTTTTGGTCAAGTTCAAGTGTAGCCTCAATTGTAAACTGGAAATATGGAACCCCGTCCCCGTGCCCATCCCCGTGCATCCCCATCCGTTCACGGCTGTTCTTTATTCCATTTGATTGGCGGGGAGTGGCTTATTCCACTCTCGAGTGCCACAGACAGAGTCTGGATTGATAAGCCCTGCCGCTGTCAGTTGTGGTTTTCCATTGTCGTTGTTTCTGTGCCATGCCATGCCATGCCACAGATGATTGCAACAAGTGTTGCAATGTTCCACAGTTCGTTGGCCTCAGCTGAAATGCCCCACACCTTTCACCGTAAGGTATGGCTATGCCAGCCCCAGCCTCAGCCTCTGCCTCTCTTTATTATTTATCTGCGCTCCGCTGCCTTTGGTTTGCCATCAAATCAATCAAAAAAGCCACAGCAAAGGAATTACCTCACATCACCCCAATCACTTCATTTTCTGTCTCCCAGCATCTCGCTAGCGTTTCGCCGTTTCGGCATTTCGGCATTTCGGCGATTTATAATTAATGGAACGTTCATCCAACATTTTGATTTTCGTCAATTTATTTGACAAATTGTTTGCATAGATGGGACGGCTCTCCGCTCGAAGACACGCTTCGATGATGCCATGCCACGCCACCTTTTGATGCCAGCAAAATAAATTGTCGAGCAGCTGGGGGGCCGTGCAGGCACGGGCGGAATACAGCCAATACATACATTTCGCCAGAACCCTTCTGCTGCAGCTGTTCATACGAATGAGAATCGCCTGTTGGTTTACTATATGTGTATTTTTAGTAGAAACAGATACTCGTTTGTGTATAATTATTGCTTCGTTGTGTATTTTTCTTGCATTTGATACAGAGTCTTTTGTTTAAGATACACGTTTGTTTAATCATATAAATAATACTACAAATTCATTCATATTCATATTCATTTCATATTCATATTCATACAATATTTAATCTGCGATATATGTATATATGAGATGCATCGCTATGCTATGCTACGGTTTACCCCAGAGACAAAATGAGACAAAATTACCGTTCAACGACGGTTAAATAAGTACATGAATCGGGAGTCGACTGTTTACTTTGATTTGCTTAAGTTTTCATCGATTAAACAAACAAAATGCATATGGAAGGAGGAAGGAGGAACGGGCAAGGGGGGGCTGTATAAACTATAGGAAACTACTACAGGAAGGCGTGGCAAGGCCCCCCTCCCGCATTCGTGAGTCACAGCGCAGTGGCGGGACAAAGGCGATGAGATGCGACGCGATGTGGTGCGATCGAGGGTACGATTAGGACGGGGTAAAAGTCTTCCGGGTGACCCGATTTCGAACTCGAATTCGAATTCCATTCTGACTCATGGGCCATGGGGCGAGGAGATGGCACTAAAAACTGATCATTCATCCACCAATCTTTGAAACTGGAAGCTCTCCTCCTCCCTCATCTGGTGTCGTTCACATAGGTGGCCTCCTCCACGCAGGAGGCCTGCTCCTCGTTCAGCAGATCCGTGATGGAGTAGGCGGACAATGGCCGCGAGAATCTCCGCTCCGAGAGGATGTCGTCGATGCTGGTGACGGGCGACAGGCTGTTGCAGTCCGCATAGAAGGCGTGCGGCTCCTCTGCACTCCGGGCAATCACCTGGAAGATGTCCTCCATGCTGGACTGGAGGCACAGCGACGGCGGCTGCCGCAGCAGCACCGGGGACGCAGGCTCCGGGGAACTGCCCAGCGGAGAGGCAGTCGAGGGCGTGGCCGAGGTGCCACGGGTGCGTCGAACCACGGGCACGGTCATCGGTTCCCAGTCGCTGTGCGAGGGGGACGACTTCTTGGAGGGCTCCTCCTCCAGCTCCTGCCACAGTTGCATCGCCTGCTCGATGTGCTGCAGCTGCGCCGAGAGCTGTGTGGCGATGCTCGTCTTGCGGGAGGCGCAGGGCGTGGAGTCGTGCGAATCATCGCTGGCCCCAAACATCCGAATCTCGGGCAGGATAGGCGAGACCCGGCTCACCTGCCGCGTGGCACCCGTCTCGAACATGCGTGCGATTTTGGTGACATTGCTCCGCTTCACTGGCGCCGGCACGGGGGGCTGCTGCTCCTTCGCTGCTGTGGTGGAGGTCTGCCGCTTGGGGTAGCCGCGTGTGACGGGCTTCCGCGCCTTCTGCTTCTGCTTGGAGGCCGCCGCCTCCTGGGCCTGGACGTGGCAGCACAGCTCGGGCCCGTAGCAGCGATGGTACTTGTGGCGATTCGCCTCGTAGTCCGCGTCCGCGAAGCGCTTCATCCGCAGCAGGGACTTGGGCAGCAGAGTGAGGAACACGTAGGTGACCAGCAGGTAGGGCAGGCATCCCGCCCACTCCCAGGCCGTCTCCAGGTAGACCATGTAGTCCGACCATGTAGTCACGTCCATCGTAGCCGTCGTAACCGTCGTAGCCGTCGTATCCGTCGGATGTTGTTATCACAAATTAGTATCGCTTTCGACTGTTTATTGGTTCACTTTTTCGCTTGTTTCGTGCTTGTGATATCGTTCTTTTGTGGTGCAGTTTTTGTTTTTTTCTCTTTTTTGATTCGATAAGCGGCAAAAGTTATATTTTATGACATCACATCACTCTACACGGGGATCGGTTCAACATACAATATATTCATTATAGATCTTTCTGGCATTCGTTTGCCTCAGATACAAAGGGGAAAACAGTGCAAAATTTGTTCAATTCTGCAATGTTTTCCAATGGGCAATGGGCATAAATATCCTGGCTCCACTCGCACTCCAAATCCCACTCCCACTCCCACACGCCCCACTCATTCGCACATCACACCTTTCGTCAAGTGCTGTCCGCTGCACTTTGCCATTCGATTTGCATTATCACGCGTATTTATGTTTCGGGTTTTCGTGTTTCTTTATCGCTTGCTGACATCCGATACGATGAGTATCGTATCCCCTTCGCTCCACGCAGACCCGAGAGCTCTGCGAGCATTCATAAATTTTGCAATTTTTAGTGCGGCGTTTATTTGTTGTATTTTCGCAAGTGGACGCGTTTTTGTATTCCGTTGCGCCTTCGCGGTCGTTCGTTCTCTTTGGATCCCCGTAATGAACTATGCGGTGACGCTGTGGCGGCTCTGCGATGGCCCCAACGGCTCCGCTGCCCGAAACTTTACGAAAGCAGCGAGCGTCGCGCGTCTGCTTAACGCCCTCTCGCTCTCCCTCTCTCTCTGTTGTTCTCTGTGGGCTTAGCACTCTCAGGGCTGAGCTCTCTTTTCGTTCTCTCTGCGGCTCGTGATGCTGTGCTTCGGTTCAGCTTCGGTTTGGCCTCTCGCTCTAAAGCTTAGCGGCCTGTCCGGGCTGCACTTGCGCAGAATTCTCTTCTTTTCTTTTCTTTTCTTTGCTTTGCTTCGCTGTTCCTTGGGTCCCTTGGGTCGTGGGCTCTCCTCTGCTGATAACAAGTTGCGGGTGGGAGGGAGCCAGCAGATGCGGGCGTGAGAGAGAGAGACAGAGGGAGAGAGCAAGAAGATGTGCAACTTTCATTTCAATGAAGTTCTTTGATGATCGCAAAAGGAATGGAAAGGAACTCTGTCTTTTGATTGATGGAAATTACTTTGAAGTATCCCAGAGGAAAAAGGTTCCTTAATTCGTTGAATTTGTAGCATCAGTTCTATATAGAACCAACTAAATCTTCAAGGAGAAGGGAAAGGTGGAGGCTGTTCTATAAGCCGAGTACATTTCCCCCATTTAATACGTATGTATATTTATATTTTCTAAATATTTGCATGCCTTTCCACATTATATACAATTTCTCATCTTCGTTTATTTGCTGGGTTTATCAGCTGTGTTGCTCCACCGACAGACAGACGATTGCGAGTGCGACAGCGACATATGCAAACAGCTCACGTATGTAAATAAACGAAATATAGAACACGAGAAACAGCAATAACAATCATAGCAATTACAACAATAGCAATAGCAATAGAAATAGCAACAAATGACTGGCTGGCTCCTTTGTGATTTATGGGAATGGGAATTGCTGCTAATTGTTGACTTTGCCGCCACCGTAGAAATTTGTGTCATCTTTCCGTAAGATTTTCCATCTGAAACACACATGTATCTATAGATTTGTAAGCTTTCCATCTAGTATATGTGTGCATCTACGAGTTTTCCATCTAAATCTCGTGTACATGGGTGGGGCAAAACAGATGCGCCTTTCGAAGCACTTTTCGACCCAAGTAAAATGAAATTGAGTTATTTTTGAACGATTTGCGTGGGTCTCGGTTCTGGTTCTGGTTCTGTTTTGACGATTTGTAATGGCCAAGCGGATTGCGGTCACATTTGATGATATTTTTTTTTGGCAATCGCACTTTTGAGAAAGTAGCTTTTTGCTTTCTTGGAGGTGCTGCTGTAATCGGGTGGGTGGATCGGCGGATAGGTGGATAGGTGGATCGGTCGTGTGTGCGAGTGTTGGACAAGTGGAATAGCCAGCCTTGTAACACTTTTTGTATTTAAATATATTTGGATTTGTCACATTTCGTAATAATTTTTGCACACTTTTTTCAGTACGAGGCGAATGCTAGAGAAACTATGAATAAATATTGCCATTCGCTTCCTGCTGCTGCTGCTGCTGCTGCTGCTGCTGCTGCTGCATTTGACAGTTGATGTTTATGCAATTCAGGAAATTCACTTCACATTACTTTTTATGCAATCCGAACTGAGAGGCAGGCCAGGCCAGGCCTGGCCAGGCAGCTGAGCAACTGAGAAACTGAGAGATCGGATCGGTAGAAAGAGCGGGTTTGGTTTTCGAAACTAGAGGTGGGCTGGACGGGACCGGGACTCTATTTTTAGTTTTGCCGCTTATCAATTTTAATGTCAATTGCTGCAGCGGCAGGCAGCAGCGGCAGCAGCAGCAGCAGCATCAGAGCAGAGTAATACTCGTAAATGCATAGAGCACTAACAATAACAATAAAAAAAAGATCAAGTGGAAAGGAAAGTAACGCGAACGCCGAACCGATCGGCACGAAACCGCGACTTGGAATGGATCGTAAGTTACAGTACGAGGCACTCGAAAAGCTTGCTCAAAGCCGGCCCAGGGAGAGCCCCACGAGAGCAACGAGAGAGAGAGAGGGAGACCGATCCCATGACGAGTTGGAGGCTGTGACTGCTGCTCTCCCAAGTGCCAGGGAAAAGAGGAGGCAGCAGGAGGTGGGAGGCAGAAAAGGCCTTTTGAAATTAAACTAAGCGTAATAAACAAGATCATTGTGGGGACAGGGCCTTGCAGAGGAGAACAAAGGAAGAAGAGAGCGGAGAGAGAGAGAGAGAGAGAGAGAGAGAAGGGAAGTTTTGGTGGCGAAAAAAGGGTACAACATACAATACATATCCCTGTGGCCAGGCCCCAGAAATGCCTCAGATGAATCACAACATCCGAATCCGAATCCGAATGCAGGCCTAACGCGAATTTAATTGAATCCCAACTAAAAATAAATCAATGGCAGAGGTTCATGTTCATGTTCATTCATCATGAGGAGAGAAGAGAAGAGGAGAGGAGCCGCACAATGAGGTAATTGTCTAAAAATTCAATAAGCCAGAAGTACAAGTGCTGACAACCAGCTGACAAAAAGAGATACAAAGATACTCGTAATAAGAAAAAGCGAAATGAAATGAAAGAGTTTTTTACTAGACGACATGGCCACCTTATCGGAAGGCAGAAAAAGGAAAATAAATGAATCACACAGAAGGCAATAAAAATAATCAGCAATAAGCAGGCAGGCAGCGGCAGGCAGCAGCCGCATACTTGCAGCTTGTAGATACAAGCAGCACAAAGATACAGATACAGATACACGCGAAGGAAGCGGAGAAGGAGAATGGGGGGGAGACAGCGATATGGCAGCAGTTGATTTTAGAAGTTTATGGAACAACTTGGGGCTACTGTTGTTGTCACTGGCTGCCGCCTGCCGCTTGCCGCTTGCCGCCTGCCAGGGCATGTGGCATGGACTAATGAACAAGTACAGCAGCAGTCAGGCCAGGCAGCAGCAGCAGCAGCAACAATAAGAATAATGAAGTAACCAGAGGACAGGCAGAGCAAAAAGCCAAACAAAAAATAGCAAGTATATCAAATTTACAAAACAATTTACAACAGTCTGAGACATGAGGCATGGGGCATGAGGCAAGGAGGCTGGGCGGCAGCTGGAAGCTTGTTGGGTTGGGTTGGGTTGGGGCCCAGAAGATGAGCACGTTCAAGATCAAGACAGAGATCAAATGCTGGACCTAGAGCCAGCCAGAGAGAACTCTGCTCGTGGCTCCAGTAACAACAGCAACAGCAACAACATCTGCTAGTTAGAAACAGAGCCCCAGCCCCAGCCCCAGCCCCAGCCCCAGCCCCAGCCCAAGCCCAAGCCCAAACACAAACCCAAGCCCAAAGACAACCTTCATGCCATGCTCCTTCTCTTTGCTCAGTTTGTAATTGTTGCAGCAACGACTACGCCCGGTGCTCTGTCTGTGGTGCTGCCACACAGCCCACAAGGCAAGTTTTGAGGGAAAATTATGGCAAAATGGAAGTTGGCAGCAGCAGGACAGCAGGACAGAAGGAAGCGGAGGAGCACCAGGGAGTGGGCTGCAGCTCCACGAAGAGGAGTCCCGTGTCTATATTTAACTGGGATGCTACGACTCCTCCTGCTGCTGCTGCTCCTCCTTGGATCTCTCTCTCTCTCTCTCTCTCTCTCTCTCTCTCTCTCTCTCTGCCCTTCATTATTATGCGCATTTTCATGATGCAGCCGATCGTGGCTTGATAAATTGTGCTAAATTATAAGAGACCTCTTTTTGCGCGAATGTTTTGACACACACACGCGTCTGGGGACACAACGTCAGAGCATCGGGGATGGGATGGCCCGGCTAATTGCTCATAGGCCACCTTGATTCTGCTATTTGGGATCTCTGCCAAACAGCGCATGAAAATCGCAGACTTTTCCGACCATCAGAGCAGAGCAGAGACCAAAAGAGACGCCAAAGAGGAATACAGAAGCAGAAAGTCATCTTAATTATTAATAAATTGTATTCTAATGGACGTCAAAATGATGTCTTGCCGCAGCGTAGAAAATGAGGGTAGAACAGTGGGGAATGGGATGGAAAGTGCGCCTTCTGCCTTGGGTATGGCCCGCGCTCTATCATTTACCGTACCATTGACCTTGTCCCACTGTACGGCTCCGCTTGAGGGGCGCACTTGAAGAGCGTGTGCACCGCCCCTCCGAAAACGTAACGAGCCAGCAACAAAATGGGGAAGCAAGACTCCACTCCACTCCAATCCAATCCACTCCAAGTGGCATGTAATTCGCTGCCAACAACACTTCAAAACTCATTTGCCCCCGCCCGAGAGTATTTTGGAATGGTGTGTGGGTCAGAAGATCGCTTTGACATGATTTCCTCACAGCATTTCTCTCTCTCGCTCTCGGTCTCTCCACTAGTGGCAACCCACAGCTGCCACCCGGAGGAGGACGATGATGAGTAAGCCCCACATGTGGCAGGAGGCGGGGGGTTTCCAAACGTAATTAAATGTGATTACTTTGTGCAATTCGGGTGGGGGGGAGTCTGTGGCAGGGCAGGCAGAAGACCCGCATAATTATGGGTCCAAAGTAACCGTTTAATCAGGCACAAACCAAGAGAGAGATAGAGAGGGAGAGGGGCAGAGAGGGAGAGAGGGAAGGGAGGGAAAAGTTCACTAAACTTCATTTATGGCCCAAAGCTAGCGGCGGCTAATTGACAGTCCAAACGGAATCCGCGCTGGATCCATGTCTCGGGCGTTTTCGCCAGCGGTGCAAGTGCCGCTCTGATATGCGGCCATGCCCATAAAAGAGAATAGACGGAGATATTTTTGGACATGGCATGGCAGTGAAATTTAACGGCGGAACCACTACTGCATGGGTTTTGCCGGTAGTGACATCACAACTGCACGTTTCGTTTCGTTTTCATTCGAATGAAAGTAACATTTGATTCAAATTTCCAGTTCCCGAAACGAAAAGGCGGCCCCCTCTGGCTTACTGCGCTTGCCCTCCACATATTCGACCTCTAATTATCGATCAAGATAAAGATCCCCAACAAAGGGTTTCAATGGGCGGAACAGGCCCCCAAACGGCACAATGACGCTTGCGGCGGATGTTTATGGAACTGTTTGGCAGACACCTGGCGTCTTTTTGTTGCAGCACAAAACTCAATGGCGCCATGTGGCGGCAATAAATGGAACTTGAGAATCGGCTATCGCAGAATATTCGTAGCATATTTTTGGGTGTACGCATAAAAATCAAGTAGAAAAGTAGGCGCGATATTCAAATAAATGTGTGTATGGCCAGGACAGGACTTCGTTGTTGTTGCGGCTCACAACACGACCTCTAGGGCTTACAGGAAGAAATTGGTCGCCAGTGTGACGACCATCGGGATTTGGATCAACGGCGGACTACCGGTTTAGTGGTTTTAGTTTCCGTTTCTAGATGCTAGAGGGTTCCTTTAATATCCGGTACTCGAAGAGTTTTGTGTCGGATGTGGATATGTTTAACACCCAGAAGAAAGCGTTTCCGAACCCCATAAAGTATATATGGGGTAAGAGGTTATGAGAGCTAGAGCAACCAAATTTTGTATCTAGATCTGAGTGTGATATCACACTGTTACAAAAGCGAACAGCGATACCAAAAGACTGCGAGAGAGAATGAGTACCGGGCTTACAGGCAGAGCTGCGGCCCTTGCCGCGTCTCACAACGTTCCCGCTCGTTCGAATACTACAACACTACACATGACACATGACACATGATGTTTTCTACTGGCCAAAGATTTCTGTTTTGATTCAATCCCCTCTGGAGGTGGCTCTTTGACTGACAATGAACTACGTGAATCGTCTTAGATTGTTTACGAAAAGCATCAGCGCAGTACGAAGGAACGAACGAACGCACCTTATCTTTGCAATCCTAAATCTTTTTGTGAGTCAGGCCGCTCCAAACGCACTCGTACCCGTAGTCGTAAAATAGTCACCCCCATGCACACCCCCTCGGTGGCACCCCCCGCCGCTTCACTCTCTCAATATCACTTGCACTTTTCGCATTATTATGTCATTGCCGTCAGCTTTAACGCTCTGTTGGCATGCCACGAACAACGGGTGAATTGCAGAAATGAGCGGAACAGAGGAGTCGAGTCAAATGTGCAGCAAAACGTTAATAAACAAAACGATTAACAATAAGGAAACACTTTTCACGCAATTGAAATGGGGATCCAGATCGTGAGATCGTGAGATCGAGAGATCGGATCCGTTGCGGTCCACAGAGGCACGCATGCGCATGCGCGGTGGCAGCGACAGCTTAACCCAGAGAAAAAGGAACGAAAATGGAAGTGGAAATGGAAATGGAAATGAACTCACGTTTACAAAGTTTTCGCGGCGTATATCATCGACTTCGTCGCGCTTCGAGATGCGCTTCCTCCAGTCATCCTCGCCGCTCTTCTGCAGCGAAGCCAGACGCTCCTTAATGGAGGTGGTCTTGGTGAGTGTGCGCTGATCGGGGCCCATAACCTGGATGAAGGCAGGAAAGGAATGATCAGGATTGGATGAATAAATGAAAGATATGGCAAGGGCGGAGTGGGGTCTCACCTGGGTCGATGAGCGACGCACGCCTTGGAGAAACTGGGGCAATGCAGTGGGATTCGATGGGTCTTCTGTTTGCTCCTCCTCTGTCGCTGCTGTCGCTGCCGTCTGCTGCTTATCTGCCGCTGATTGCAGCGATGAGTGCGATTGCACTGGTGATTCCTTCGCTGACGCTGACGCTGACGATGTGCTGGGCTGCTGCTGGCTCTCCTCGTTCTCCTTTGCTACATGACGCAACTTGACGAAACCGCTGCCAAGTGGGGGCAACTGGGGGCCAACAATGCCGCCACCAAAGCTGGGTGGCAGAGGTGCTGCTGCTGCTGCCGCTGTTGCTGCCGATATGCCCGAGTGACTTTTACTTTTTGCAATGAGTGGATTGCTGCAAGAGACGACAAACAGAGGGTTAGAGAGATGATAAACCGTTAGAGGAGTATGCCGCATAAAGCGTGGCAATTAAGAGGCGCGTATCTACAAGATGCAGATACGCTGCACACTGCACAAGCATACTGCTGCTGCTGCTGCACAGATTGCACTGCATTGAAAACGTGCGTTTTCCTCAATGGGTTCTCCCATTCCCACTCCCATTTCCCCTCCTCCCCATTAGAAGAAAACTCGTGACATGACATTTTCGAAGCCACTAATGAGAGGGTAGAGAGAGGGAGAGCGCGAGAGAGAGGTCTGCTGCCTTATTGGATCTATGGATGCATCCCCCCTACCCCTTCCCCCTTCCCCACCAGTAGAATGCACATCCGATCGACAGGCAGCAGCCTTTTATTTCTGCTGAGATTTTAGTTTTTGCGCCTGGGCCAAAGCCAAAGCCAAAGCCTAGGCCAAAGAAAACTTTCTCCTTTAATAGGGGACCCATACCCCTACCACTACCCATACCCCTACCCTCCCATAACCATACCCATCCATTGGATGGCCATTTATTAACAGGCCAGCGCTGGGCAAGAGTACAGTTTTTCCTATAGATGGTAATGGAATTTCCTTCTCCAAATGGCGGCTGCTGTGCTGGATGGGTTATTGTTATGGCTAGGTCTCATTTTTATTGCCAGCCCCACGGGCGGCTAATGAGGCAAGTCGTTTGGTTGGATTTGGGATTGAGGATCGGTTCCAGCGGGAGACAGAAGGGGGAGGATAATCCTCTGACATTTGAAATATGTTCGGCATGAAGGAGGAGTACGTGGCGTTCCTAGACTTCTGAACAGTGCAAGCCACGCGCTCCATGCCATTCTCTCAGTAAATCAATCATTTCAAACGATGCTACTGATCTTTAATCTATTCCAAATTCTTTCAGCACTTCCATTGATCATATCTGCCGCTCCTCATCATGAGAGCTGCTTCTTTGTCTCGCCACAGATTCAATCTATTTCGAAACATTCGTCTGCTGCTGCCGCTGCCCCTGCTGCCCCTTTTGTAAGCGGCACCGTTATGAGATTTTTCACAAAAGTCGCGCCAAATGAATCTCGCATTAGTCACCAGCCAACAGCCAACAGCCACCATCCATGGCGACATGTATCGGTATATTCTGGATTCTGGAATCTGGATGTTGTATCTTTGTATCTTTCCCTCCCCCCCAAAAGCGAAGTTATCTCACAGCGTGAGTCAAGAAGTGGGGGTTCTTTCAAGCGCAGAAATGGGCCTGGCTTTGGCATTTATACGACAATATGGTACGAGAATACGAGAACACGAATACGAGTATATGTTACGGGCTGTCTGACTTTTTTTGAGCGACGGCCAACATTTAAGAACCGCTAAGAAACAAGTTCCACTGTTTTCGATGTTTGGCAATGCAAAAAAAAAAGAGGAAAAGAAAAACGAAGCGCACTTACACTTTGACAAGCACCGGGCACGTGGGGTTTGACAGGAACTGCCTACGTGTGGTTTGGCAGCCACTGCAAGTGGTTTTCAAGAACAGAGCTTGTGTTTCTGATAGCCCTTTACGAGGGAAAACAGGACTTGCACTGCACGTGGTTTTGCAATCACTGCGCACGAGGTTTGGCAAGCACTGACCGAGAAGGGAAAAGCACCGACTGCACGCGACGACCAAAGAAAGACGAATGAGCGCAGACTTTTTTGTTGCTGCTGCAGGTCCAAGCATAGGTCCACTCCACAGTGCAGATCCGAAACTGAATCTGAGTCCGAATCCAAATCCGATTTCAGACGAAGCTTGGCAGCGCAGCGGCAGAGGCAGAGGCAGAAGCCGAGGCTTCGTTTGCGTTTGCGTTTGCATTTTCGTTGGTGTTTTTCTCCATAGTTTTTGGCAGGTATGTAAAACAAACGAGGCGAGACCCGCTGACAGCTAAATTGCTCATTAATTGGGGAAAATTTTGACAGAAAGACAGAGCCGCAGACCCGCGGACCCGCTGACAGGCAGCAGCGCGCAAAGTGGTCTAAAGCAGAGGATGGCCAGGTGTTTAGGCCACAAACATCTACCTGGAAATCTCAGCACAGGCAGCCGTGTCACATCTTTAGCGTTTGATCTTGTTTTGAAAGGAAAACTCGAAGGAAAATCACACATATGTATGTATGTATGTACCTGAGGCCAAAGTTCAAAGTTGAAGCCAAAGAAATCAAAGTAAAAGCCTGGCTAATGGAATAATGGGATAATGGAAAATTTCAGACAGTGCGGGGACTGGGCTGGACTGGACTGTGTCTGGGGATTATCTATGGCCCACAGATACACAGATACGACTACGGACTCCCCCACAAAGTCCATAGGTCAAAGTGCAGACACGCGAATTGCTGCTCCTCCCGGGCTACGTCTTTGGCTGTTTGTTTGATAGTTTTAATGCAGTAATTGCCCTTTGGAAACCGTTTAGCAAGCAATTAGTTTGAGTGCTGCCACCATTCCGAGGTGTGGCAGCCCGAGGAGCACACCCATGCCCATGTCCATGTCCATTTCTTTGGGAAGTGTTTGCCCAGCAGAGTGGCACAACTGGACGGCTGTTTCCATAGCTTCCTTTCCCTGGGGAGATAAATGTACATCCCAAGTATCGTTGATCAGAGAGCTCGAGCTCTCCCATGTTTTGTAATTGAATCTTTCGCTGATGCGATGCCGTAATTAAAATTTCTTTCGGCCAAAAAAAAGTGAATGCGAAACGGAGACCGAGGCAGAGGCAGAGACTGAGAGTGATCACGCGATCACCTGTGTCTCTGTGTGTCTGTGTGGCTGTGTGTGTGTGTGCGGCGCAATGCGGCAGAGTAGCAGCCGCTTAATGATATAACAAAATGAATTGTTTTATAAACTATTTGGCGCGGCATAAATGATTGCACGCCATCGCGATGGGTCGTGGATGGGTCTCTGAAGATGGCTTTATGAGCACCTCGCACGGCATCCATCTCCTAGCCTAATGGAGTTGTAGCACTCGTAAATCTACAGATTCATTTGAGGTGTTGAAAATTTATGCAAAAAACCAAACAACCAAAACAGTCAGATTTGTTGCATCTTCAGCAAAGCAATGCCAATGCGAATGCGAAATCTTTGCTTCTGGAGGGTCGTGCTGTCATTGGCATTGCCCTCTCTCTCCCTCTCTCTTTCTCTCTCGCTCTCTGTGTCAAGTACTTGGTGGAAATAATAATAAATCAAGGTTCGAGCGGTGTTCGAGGCGAGGAAGGTTAAAGCCGCAACTCAAGCAAAATAAATCATATATAAATGCACACATCTCACAGCTAATAATATTTAAACATGATATATGCCCCAACAGAAGCGCCCGAGTTGATGGACAAACCGCAAATAAAAGTCGAGCGGATCGGATCGGATCGGATCGTATGGCAGCAGCCAGCAGGCACTCGGATCTTTCAGGTGAATCTCAGGGAAACAGGAATACCAGCAGGGGAAGAAGGAAAGGGGGAAAGAAGAGGAAATGTGACGCGTCACAATAATTCCACAAGTAAGCAATAAATCGACTTATGCAACCCCATTATGCCCCACAGACAAGAGATTTGCTTTGGCAAACCTCTCAAGTGCCTGCAATTTTCGGGTAAAGAGAGAGAGATGGAGAGAGAGGGGAGAGAGAGAAATTACTCAAGTGACAATTACTCACAAAGGCGCCAAACAATTTAATGAGTGAGCAATGAAAGAGTCTAATGAAGATTTCAAACAATGGAGCACACGACAGAGAGAGAGAGGGTGAGAGAGACAGGGAGAGAGACAGAGAGATAGAGATGTCAGAGATGCCACAGATCGCAGTAGAGATTCAAGTTTTGGGGGCCACAGGCAACTCTATGAAGATCGCGCTCCAACTCTTGACTTTCCCACGCCGCACTTCCACCGAGGGGCGAGGAAGCGGGCTCCGGGGCCGGCGGTGGTAATGATGCAAAATTACAACGTCAACATGGGCTTACAACTTGGCTGGGATTCACTCTGGTTTTGAACTATTTTGCACGGTATTCAAAGAGTGGAACGGGTATATTTGTATTCGTGGTCAGTATTCAGTCAAAATAAATACCAGAAATACTTCAAATTAATGCTCAAAATCTCATAAAAGAGAACACTTGCTGTCTTCTCTTAACAAGCGCATGAAAATACCAAAAATACTAAATATAATACCAAAAAATACTACATTTAATACCAAAAAATACCAGAAATACTTTTTTCCAGTAAAAATGCTGCTTTTCAGATGGAACTCCATAACATTCAGGTGCGCAAAGGGTGTCCAAATGAATTGTATGCCCTTCCGCATTGCCTGGACCTGGGACCATCGCTTAAGATTGGAATGATATCAACAAAAAAGTTTTAAAGCGACTTTAACCATTCGAGGGATAATATTATTGTCGTTTCGGTCCACTCTAATTGTTGATTTTGTTTTTCTGTGACCCCCGAGATTTCGTTAGTCACTGACCTTCTCCCATTGTCCCCCAAGCAAAAGGTTTTTAGTAGTTTTGCTCGGTTTTCGGCGAGTGTTGGCTCTGGGTTAAAAGTCGTAGTGTTTCACCTCAAGTTCAAGGCATCGGCCTGTGTCGCGTCTGTTGATAGATCTCTAAAATGTTCAAATTTAGCCACATCCCCGACACGTATGAATGTACATCATATTGTGAGTAATGTTGGGGCATATTCGAGAGTTGGGTTGGCTACGTTGGCTACATTCATTCATTCAGTCAGTCAGCTGATTTTTGTTATTTTACGGGCAGGCGCAGTGCTCCAGACACGTGCTGTCTGCAACCCCTCTGTTGAAGTGGCCTCCACCCTCCACCTACTCCTCTCCGCTACCCATTCGGTGCATGCCAGACATGTTTTTCTTACCATTTTCGCCGGTTGCCGGGACAACCCGAAAAAGCCGAATGGAAATACGCGTCAAAACAAAACTCTCTTCTTTGCTCCGTTGTTCCGATGAGCTGGAGGAGGAGTTGGATACGGGACGAAGGCAGACACAGGCACATGGCAGATGGTTTCAGGGGGGGAACCCCTTTAAAAGTTGAGTGACTCCCCGGCTAGACGACAGATATCGTACGGCGGCTCGAGAAAGAGAGTGCGGTGACTGCAGCGGAAGCAGGAAACATGCGTATTTTTTCGGCAAAACAAACAAAGGAAACCAAGAAACAAAACCCACTCCAGCCAGCCCCCAACCTCAGGCCACGTCTGTGGCTCGATGGCTCGATGGCTCGTTGGGGATCTGCTGTTCAGCCTTGGCTGCACATGAGGAGGAAGGGAAAAGCTCTCTTGAATGGGCTGCTTCTCCATGGGGTTGCGTTTCGGCTACTACGTGCCTGTCACTGGATTTCCTCGAGTTCTTGGGGTCTGGGGTCTGGGGCGTGGTGTTTATTGATTGATATCCGATGGAGGGGTACCGTCACTGGTAATGGTACTGGTTTTTCCATTTTAGGGGGTCCCGCATAATTACCTGCAGTTCCAAATAATACCATAAAAATCTTTCAAATTCTTGTTTTTATTATTTGTTGGGTTTGATTCTTTCCCTGGGAACAGCGTGAGTCAACGTTTTCTATCACTTCTCTGTCTCTCTCTTTTTTCCTTCTTATAGATATGATGACGCTCCCGTTTACCGTTTCACGTTTTCTGTTTTCAGTTTTCTGTTTTCCGCTTTCCGTTCTGTCGAGCGTCATAGAAGTCGCCTCTTTTCTGTCTCTGTCTGTCTGTCTGTCTCTCTGTGGATTTTGACATTTTGATAACTTGTTTCGGTTCTCTTAGGCGGGTTCTTGGCTGGTTTGTTGTCTTAGCCAGAAACAGAGCCCCGCCGTAACAATGGAAAGCATGTGCGGATGTCATTCGAGTGCGCCCTAATTGACCGCCAAAGTGAATGTACTTCTTGTCTGCCTGTCTGCTTGTCTGCTGCTCCACGCCCCAGGGGAATGGAATGGCGGGGCGGAACTTTGCTTCAACTCCAATGAACTCTGCCGTGAAGTTCAACGAGGTAACAGGCAACACCAGCAGCAGCAGCAGCTACAAGAACTACTACTGCTACCACTACCAGCAATCGCTGTATCGCTAGTCCATTCAACTGCCGCCTGCCGCATGTCGTGTCGCCTCGAGTCGCTCCGATTGTCACAGCTGTTTATTCTGGAGCTTCTGGGGAGTCAAGTGCCTGTGTCTTGTGGAAGATGCGTTGCAACTGTGTTGCAGCAGCAGCACTCCACTGCCCGATTCGAGGGCTAGTCTGGTGGATGAATGTACCTGTTAATTGGGTTCAATGATTAAGAGGACTGAGCAATAGTTTCCAGAAGTAACCATTAAAGAATTTAGATGTAAATTAAAATTGCAACCTAATTGAAAACATTTTAATGCAATCACAATGGCAATCGCAATCGTAATTGCTCTTTGGCATTGAAAACAAAAACAAGCCGAAACTTTGTTGCATTTTAATTATCGCACAGACGACTGTAACTATATAAGCGACGAGTACTGGTACTGGTACTGGTTCTCCGATTAGAGCACAAAGAGTATACGGGTTATGCATTCGATTTGTGCTGAAAGCGCATGTGTGCAACACTCACCCCATAAAGTATATATATATTAAGGATCAGCATCAATAGCCGAGTCGATATAGCCATGTCTGTCCGTCCGTTTCCGTCCGTCCGTCTTGTTTGACGCCTAGTTCTCAGAAACTATAGGCGCTAGGGCTGCCCTGCCCCCTTTTGCCCACACCTGCACAATTTTGAAGATGCTGGAAACCCAAAAGCGCAGAATCATAGAGAATGACCATAACTAGTAGCAGATTGCCGATCGGCTCTGATCGGATCATTATTATAGCCAGAATGAACTAATAGATTTTCAGTGCCTAAGCCTACCCCGTCCCCCTACTCATTCTCTCTCTCTCTCCCACACACACAGTCCTCGTGCAGTGCTCTGGCGGAAGGGAGCGAGATTAGACAGCTCGTGATGGTGTGAGAAACAGATCAAATCATTCATTTCTGTATAAAATATATTGTAACAATTCCATAAATCACAAGCTCACATATAAACTGAACAAGTACCGGGTTAAAGGTAGAGCCGCGGCCCTTGCCACTTGCTCGCAACGTTCCCGCTCATTTTTGTATGCAAAAGGCGAACTTTGAAGCGTTCAAAAACGCCTTACGAATGTTTACAATGTATATTTCGTTGACAAACAAACCAGTTCTCCGGAGAGACATATACATATACTAAATCCGATCGGACATCAGAGAGAGAGAGAGAGAGAGAGACTCTGATTCTACATATAGGAGTATGTTCGTTTATTTCGAAACCAAAACCGAAAGTGGCGCTTGGCTGGTCAAGCGGCCGATCTGAGTTCTGTTATCATCAAACCACAGCGGACGGGCGGAGGCAGTTGATCGCGAAACTCGACGGCAAACACAACGCACAACGCGAGAGGCACTGCACTGGCACTGGCACTGGCTCTGATCTCTAGCTTAAACTCCGATTCTCCGATTCTCTGATTCTCTGTTTGTAATGCTGCTGCTGACCCTCGCCATTGGAGCTCTGGCACTGCTCCTCACCTGGGACTTTGTGCGCAAGCGCCAGCGTGTTGCGACCCTCGAGAGGTCCAAGATCTCTGGGCCCCTGTCGCTGCCTGTACTGGGGAATGGCCTGCAGGCCCTGGGCCTGGGAGCAGAGAGTAAGTACAAAGTACAAAGAGACATCCTCCGCTCTGGGAATGTAAATACCAATCCTTTGCAGACATCATCGATTGGGTGGGTGAATCCTTTCGTTTGTATGGCAAAACATTTCGCATGTGGATCCTCGGCGAGTCGCTGATCTACACCAAGGACTTAAAGTACTTTGAGGCCATTCTGGGCAGCACCACGCTCCTGCAGAAGGGACAGCTCTACAAGTTCCTGCGTCCCTTCCTCAACGATGGCCTGCTCTTGAGTGTGGGCAAAAAGTGGCACGCGCGGCGCAAGGTCTTCACGAATGCCTTCCACTTCAATGTCCTCGGACATTACGTGGATATCATGGACAGGCAGGCTGCTGTGATGGTGGAGAAGCTCCAGGAGGCGGCCGATGGCGAGACGACGGTGGATATGCTGCAATATGTCTCACTGGCAGCCCTAGATGTCATTACAGGTTGGTAGAGTCCCTGTATCCTTGGAATCCTTGGAGACTTATGGTTGTTGGTTGTATCCTTCATTTAGAGGCCGCCATGGGGGTGCAAGTGAATGCCCAGAGCGACTCCGAGTTCCCCTACGTTCAGGCACTCAAGAGGTACGTTCCGCAGTGCCCCTTCTGAAGGTTTCCTCGCTAAATCCATTCCCTGTTCCCTCGCCGCAGTGTCGTGTACATCCAAAGCGATCGGATGTTCAGGTTCTTGCAGCGCTACGACTGGCTCTTTCGTCTCACCTGCCCCGTGCTGCGCAGCAAGCTGCTGAGGGATATCCGCGTCATGCATGACTTCACCGACAAGGTCATACGCGAGCGGCGCGCCACAGTGGAGCAGGCAAAGGCCGACGGCAGCTACAGGCCGCTGAGTAAGTGCCAGATCAATCGGATCACTATCGAATCGTCAATAATCCATGGTTCTCGACTCCTCGCACAGGTCTGGGGGACCCCGAGGTGGGTCGTAAATCCCAAATGGCTCTGCTGGACATCCTCCTGCAGGCCACCATCGATGGGCAGCCCTTGAGCGATGCCGATATACGCGAGGAGGTGGACACTTTTATGTTCGAGGGCGATGACACCACCAGCAGTAGCGTCTCATTCGCCCTGTACGCCATTGCGAGGCATCCCCAAGTGCAGGAGAGGATCTACCAAGAACTTCTGCAAGTGCTGGGCAAGGATCCGTCGACTCCCGTCTCCCAATCGATGCTCCAGGAACTCAAGTATCTCGACTGCGTGATCAGGGAGACCTTGCGACTGTACCCAGCCGTGCCGGCCATCGGCAGATACACCTCGAAAGAGATACAGATCGGTGGACAGACGATAGCCGCCAATACGAGCATCTACCTGGTGCTCTACTTTGCCCATCGCGAGGCGGAGTACTTCCCCGATCCACTGGCCTTCAAGCCGGAGAGGTTTCTGGATGGGGAGGACTCCGAGGATCGGGAGACGTTTGCCTATCTGCCGTTCAGTGCGGGGCCCAAGAACTGCATTGGCCAGAAGTTTGCGATGCTCGAGATGAAGGCTCTGATCAGCAAGGTTCTGCGATGCTACGAGCTGCTCCCCAGGGGAGCGGAGATCAAGCCCATGATGAACTTCATCCTGCGCTCGTCCTCTGGCATGAATGTGGGCCTGAAGCCCCGAAGAAGCCCATAGGAATTACAGGGGATCCCCCCCGTCCCCCACACAGGGGATCCAATAGGTGCCGGGTTTGGGTAGGGGTTTGTGATATCTAGTACAATATACCTAACATTTAACACCATTTAGGACCTTGTTTAACGAGGTTTAACGACGGTAATAAAATCCTATTTGCATATACCAGTCATCCCCCAATGTTTTATTACATCCCTCCCCCGCCGCTCGAGGGCGGGGCGCAATGCGACTCATTCCCCGGAGGCGGCGCCTCAACGAAAAGATTCAACCAATATTTACAGAGATATTATAAAATTAGACCCTCAAACAAACGGCAGCCCGCTATCTGCGCTTCGACTTGACTCTCGACTGTCGACTGTCCACTGTGGATGGGGGTGTGGATGGGGATGGGGATGTGGGTGGGTTTACCTTAGGTTTACCCCCCATTCACACCCTCTGCAGGCAAGGTGGATGCACTTGAGGTGGAGATTCACCCATGAAAAGAGCAAAAAAGAGTACTTAGAACATAGAAGATTTGTTCCATGTTTCATTCCAATGTTTATCTACGGTTTATCTTTCGAGGGAGTAGTCCAAAAGATAATGCGGCAAAGCAAAGCAGATTGCAGATAAGACATTAGCATCGCGAAAAGGAAATCACATAATCACACGGAGCAGGGGGCCGGGGGCCGGGGACGGGGGACGGGATCCGGGGGCCTTATCATCGCCTGTCATCCGGTGGCCAGATCGGGGCTCGCATATAAAAAGAGCTAATGCGCCAAAACTGGATCAGTAGTCTTCTATTCTCCTCCTGATACCTGCTGAAAATATGACTGCTGCCGGTGCCGTCTCCCTGATGCTGCTGCTGCTCTGTGCAGCCGCTCTGACTTTGGCTCCTGCTGCGGAGGCCATCAGCCGGCCCCTGCCGCCGTATGTGGGTCTGCCCACGCAGGACGGGCTCACGCATCTGTTCCTCAACTCCCGGGTGACGCGGCGCGATCCCATGGCCTCGGTGGCCTGCTTTGGCGGCTACATCGGCGAGTCCAATCAGATCGCAGAGATCTACAGCCGGAACTACAGCACCTGTGCCAAGGAGGCGCAGAACTCGCGCAAGGGCATCGATAGCGACTTTATACCCACTCGCCGGACCATCGAACGGTCGTCGGAGAGAGTGTGCGAGGATCTGAGGAAGTGCAACAGCATCAATGGCACCCTCGACTCCTTCAACTGTCATGCCACTGTGGTGAGTGCTCAGAGGAGAGACCACTCCTCTTGAGTTTCCGCCTCTAATCGGAACTCCCTTTCGCTCCGCAGGGCTCCAACAACACCGTTGCCACGTACAGCATCTCGGGGAATGCCTCGGAGTCCGCCAGCCTGCTGCAGGAGCGCTATCGTGTCGTGGAGCTCGCCCACGAGCAGTGCATCCACAAGGCCGAGCGGCGCTATGTGGAGTCCACCGCCACCAACTACAACTATCTGCAGGCCTGTCTGGATGGCCGGGTGAAGCCCAAGCCCATGCCCCTGCCCGTGCCCGAGTCCACCACGACCACGACCACCACCACCACCACAACGACTACGGAGGCGCCCACCACGGAGCCACCCACCGAGGGGCCGCCCTTCAATGTGGAGGATCAGTTTAAGCAGCTTTTAAACTTGTTAAACTAATGTTACGCTCGGGTTTGAGAAGGATTCGGCGAAGTCGTCCTCAATAAAGCGAGAGAGAGAACAGGTTGCACACAAAAAGGAAAAGGAAGGACAATCCTTGAGTGAACATAAACATTCGAAACAGGACACGGGACAGGACATTTGCACCCCTTTCTGGGCAAACGAATTAACCCCCAGAGCTACCCCAAAGAAAGCCAGGAGGGTTGCAGGAGGCTTGCAGGAGGCTTGCAGGAGGGTTGCTGGGGTTTCGAATTTCGCAAATGGCAAAAAGATGAAATGAAAGAATTAGCCCCCTTTTTTCCCCTTTTGGTCAGCGCCAACAGGCAGTTAATCTTTGTTAACCCATAGTTTAAGCAGCTCTCGCTGTCTGCTGCCGTTCGCGGACCTGGTGATTGATGGATTGGATCGTGCAGAAGAAAGGTCTTGGTCTTCCGCTTTCAGCACCTTCACCTTCACACACGGAAGTACTCTTGATTAATGTTCGAGAAGCTGGTGGAGTTGAGGCCATTTGAGGCCACAATATAAACCATAATTTAGCAAAGATCGCGGAGAACTGCAGCAGAAATAATCCACCATTTATGGGCAATGAAAATCAAAGTGGAGCCACAACCATTGAAGCTATGCCGCCGCCGCCGCAGCCGCCGCACTCTCTGAGGTGCCACAACCTTCTTTTCTGGTCTGGCAAACACGTTTTGGCTTTTATGGATTGTGTGTTCTACCTTTTAAGGCGGGTTCTGTTCTGCTTCTAGCCATGAAATGTATGTCTCTCTCTCTGTGTGGATTGTAGGGCCTGAAAGACCAAGACAAAGACCTGAGACCTGATGCCTGAGAGAGACCATACATGGAAAACACCTGTTTGTCTGTTTGTAGCTTTGCAGCAAGTGCCTCATTTATCACAGCAATTGGCGGTGGCATTCAACATGCAGGGGAGAGGCATGGGGGGGACATAGGGGCTTGGGGCACAGGTATTCCACTTATTTGTAATTCCCGGAATGCTATTGCATCCAATCCCGACTCGAATGCGTTTTATTGGTGGAGTAGAAAATGCTGTTAAAATTTTTGTGTCGGCAGACAAGAGAGGGAGTGGCCGCCGGCCTTCTAGATTTCTAATTTATTTTTCTGCTGCCGCCTGCCTGGCTGCCTGCCTGCCTGCGAAAACTAATTAAAATGCAACTTGTGGCAAGGTGTTTACGATGTGGGCTCTCTTCTTCTGGCTGTTTAATTGTTGGAGAAATCCCCGTGTGGAATGGCGCAGAGTGCAGAGGGAGTGCCATGTGGCAGAGTTCCTACAGAGATTATATGAAAAAGGTGATAAACGTTGATTAATTAACAAGTACTCTCGCTCTCTCTCTCTCTCTCTCTCTCTCTCTCTCTCTCGGTCTCTTTTCTCTACAACTTCCCCATTAAAAAACTCAATTGATTTGACCAAAAGTCAGGGATAAAACATTATTCATTTGTCAGCGGTAGGGGGGGACTCGTTGGAGGAGCAGAATGCTCCATGCATCGTTAGATCTGATCGTTAGAATACCTTGGCTCTGGCACGTACATATGTATGACCCATAGGGAGAGCCCTCCTCCTCTCTGGGTTCGACGCCACAATTTACGCGCTTCATTGAGCTTTGGCTCTGGCTTTGGTTGTGCCACCGCGAGACTCTCGTCTCTGCCTCTGCCTCTGCCTCTGTTCCTGGGTCTAACACCCATCCATGCATGGCATGGCGAAAAAAAAAAGAAGAAACACTGAAATCTGAGGCTTGTCAACGAGCGGGCCGGCACAACAGATGATCGTCAGGCAGGCACCTCCTCCGCGGAATATTATGCATAACCAAACGAGTTTTCCCCCTCGTGAACTTTTCATTTTCATTTGGAGGGGACGACAGACAGCAAATTGGGGAAATGTGTTAATAAAACGTGAGAGAGTGTCGAGAGAGCAGACCCCGAGATAGAGAGAGAGAGAGAGAGAGAGAGAGCGGGAAAGAGTCTAGAAAAATGGTCAATAAATATTTGCAAATGTTTTGTGCATAAATTAAATGGAAAACCAAAAGGAGGCTATGGCTACGGCTTTGGCTTTGGCTGACAGTGTGGCCAAAAGGAAGAGGAGGAGGAGGAGGAGGAGGAGGCTCTACCTCTACGCTGACAGTGTGGCCAAAGGGGGAAGACAGAGCAGAGGCGCAGAAGCGGCCTGACAGTGTGGCCAATTAAGGCAAAAGTTGCAAGTGCGATGTGGCGTCGAATGTCGCCCGAAAACAGAAACAAAGAAAAAAATGTGGACACAAATTTCAAGATTTCCATATTGAGTGATCGAATTGGTTGGTACTCCAAAGGGCACTCCCAAGGGTATTCTAACAGGAATTTGTTCAAATTTACTGCGTGTTCCTTCCCTTCAGATTCTGCACAAGAATATCTTGTAGAGCCTATATTCTCCCATCAAGCATCCCATCTCAAGCAAAGATTTGCCTTCCCAGAACTTCTGTCTTTCCCGCTTCTTCCTGCTCTTCAACAGCTTATGCTCTTACAGGGTATTTACCCTGTCTAAACCACAGAAAGAGTACCAGAAACTGTTTGTGTTTGTGTTCTTCCATCTTCTACGAGTGCACTCCACACTCCTTCCCAACAGTTCGTGCCCCCCCCTGTTTACAGGGTATTTAAGCAAACTGTACGTGAAACTAGTTTGCCTGCAGCTTAAAAACAAAAAACAAAACAGAAAAAAACACCAACAGCAACAAAAACTAAAAAGCGCAGAAAAGGAAATCGTCGCTGGTCGTCGGTCCGTCGGTCCGTCGGTCGATCGTCGATCGATGTTGTTGTTGTTGTTGCTGTTGTCGTAGCCTGCCTTTTAAGGCTTTTTGGCGTTGCGTGTGTGTTGCGCATGCGCCCCCTTGTTGCCCCCTTGCTGCCCCTCTTTGCCCGACTGTGTGTGCTATCAATTTCAGTGTCTCTCTGTCTGTCTGTCTCTCTGTGTGTATGAGTATCTGTAAGTGTGTTTGTGTGTGTGTATCTGTGTATTCAGGTCATTCGCATTTTCACATTTTAAGGCGGTTTTCGGTTTTTTGCATGTTGATTTTTCTTAAGATCTTTGCCATCGGAGGACGCCTGCGACTGCGACTGCGACTGCGCCGTGTGTCGTGTGTCTGCCTGCACTTGCTGCCTTTTTCTGGAAACTTTTACTCCGATGGAGGAGCCGGTTGATTGTGCCCCAGCCTCCCAGTCTCTCCCTCTCTCTCTCTGTCTCTCTCGCTCTCCCTGTGGCTGTCGTTTTGGCCATGTTTGACGGCAGGAGCCGAAGCCGGAGCCTGCCCCCTGGCCGCTCTCTTGTTGGCCATGTTTGAGGGTAGGAGCCAGGCAGGCCGCCTGTTGGCCTGGCCTGTTAATGGGTAATGGCATGTTGCTCGCTGCTTTGATGAAGCGATTTTTGCTTTGTTTGTTACTTAATTGCGCCAAAGTCATTAATAATCGATTAACAATATACGACAGAGGCAGGCCGAGGCTAAGAGATGGCCAAGAGATGGGGGCATCACCAGAGAAGAGGACGGTGGGGCAACACCTCTTCGAAAGAGTAATACAGGAAGTGGCAGAGGCAGAGGCAGTGGAGAACTTCCTTCCTGTGGGTGCACCTCTGATGGAATTTGGGTTGCCGGTTGCACGAGCTGGAAGCCGGACATTCCTTAGACATCTATCATCCGCCATCGGATCTGTCATCCTATTCTGTGGCTAAATGTCAGGTGTCTAGCGCTGAGCGCACACTTGCAACTTGCAACACAGTGCAACAGGTGTCTAATTGATTGACTGACAGACGACAGTCGACAGTCAACGTCGCTGGCATAGATGGGATGATTGTTGTGGGGGGGAGATCCACGGGATACCCTAGGTACAACTCCATGGCCCAAACAATGCCATTCCATATATCAAAAGGCAAACATTTTATTGTTTGTCACTGGGGAAATCGATAGTCGGAGGAAAACGAATGGACGAATGGACGAATGGAGGGAAATGTCAGCAGGCATGCCCTGAATATATCAAGGAAGCTCCACAGACAAGACAAAGGAAATTGAATAACCACAGACACCACACACAGCGGAGACGGGGAGGGGGACGGAGACGGAGATGGGTGGGCTGGGATGGAGCTGCAAGATGGGAGGAGGCACTGCAAGATGGAGCTGGGGAGGCACGCCGAAGATGCATAAACCCCGAAGACTGGAAAACTGAAATAATAAATGCCCAATGATGATATCTATGACGCGGGGCAGACAGACGACAGACAGACGACAGACAGACAGACAAAGGAAGCCAAAGCCACCAGGCTGGCCAGGCAGCACGGCACAAAGACCTCCGCACTACACAACTGGAGGGAGGGAGGGAGGAAGGAAGGCAGGACTGCTCTCCACTTTGCATGAGGCACTGAGGCACTGAGGCATGTGGAGGCATGGGGCAGTTGCAGCTGCAGATTTATGAGCGCTTGTCAGACAACAAAAGTAGCAAATACAAGGATGCAGCAGCAGCAGCCGCAGCAGCCACCAGTCAGAGAACTTTGTCCGAAATGAGTTCATTGTACGGATGGGAGATAGCCACAGGAGAGGAGCCAGCGACTGTCCACCTCTTCATCCACATCTTCTTTTTTTAGAGGAGTCTGTGCCTCATCCCCACTTGCAACAGTCTGTGCCGCACAGCTAATGAGTTGTCAACTCTGATGCCAGATGCCAGATGAGCAGCAGCATTACTCCCGTATTTGCCGCCAGACAAAAGTGCAAATACTCCACAAATGCAGCCTCAGCATCAGCCTCCGTCGCGAGGATTTGCATTATCCTGTGGGGTTTGTTGACTTTCGCCAAGTGTCAAAGTCAATGTCGCGAGTGCACCCCGAGGACTAAGAGGAGAACGGACTCGCGACCGAGGGGGGCAGGGAGTCCGCCTCCGACTAAGAGGCGAATGGACTCGCGACTGAGTCCAGGCGTCAGACTAGTCACGGTGACAGCTTAAGTGCATCTCGTTACAACTTTATGCTGATCCTAGAGCCAAGCCCGTACTCCTGTACGTATTCCTCTATTCCCCCCTTTGGGGATGAGTCAAACAGCGAATCACGTTTTCGCTTCTGGCCATAAAAAATGGCTGCTAAATTGATGGCTATTACTGTTTCAGTTTCAGTAAAAGGAAGCGAATGGCCAAAAGTATGACTCACCATCAAAATGTATGTACTCTGTACTCTGTGTTCTGTACGATATGTAGAATAGAATATATATAGATATAGAATATTAAGGCAGCTCCCACTGGGCAACGCCGCTGTTTGGACTGTAATTTAGGGGAGAATATGAGATCTAAACAGAACTATGTTTGATTCCATTTCACACTACATTTCAATGGCTCTTGTGATGTGACATAGAACTCGCATGAGTCTCCCCCTCGAAAAACACCCCCATCGCCACTCCATTACCCTTCTAATTCCTGAAGTTACTCCAGAGCCCCAACTGCTCTGGTAATTATTTCTCATTAAAAACTAATTAAATGTGAGATATCCACTAAGCCAATTTGAAAGATTTCATCATTTCCTGCAAGTGTTTTTTGTTGGTTTTGTTGTTTTCTTTCCGTTTCTCTAATTTAATTCCAATTGCGAAAAGATCAGACTGTCAGACTCTTGAGACCTTTGGGGAGCTTTCAAATTCGTTTTGGTTTCAGAGGGGCTCCCCTCTAAATATGAGCCATAAATTAGCCCGTTGATTGCGTTACGGCCAGAAAGAGCCGCCCAGGGCAGATGTTTAATGAGCCTCGATTGGTGTGTGGTGTGTGTGGGAGATGTGTTTGTGTTTCATAATACCGAGCTCAATCAAAGGGTTTATCTCTCGGTTGTAGGCCCAATTAAATGATGTACGAATGAGAGTAAAAGCTGTGTATATCCAGCGGGTGTCTGTCTATTCAGACATTCAGACAAACTTCCCCCCAATTCCGACTTTGAGGAAATGGAGACTCACAGAAAACGAAACCCAGAAACAGACACAGACACAGACACAGAAACAGCTGTGCAAGCCCGTAACCAAAAAAGGTAGAAGAAAACCAAAAGAAAGACAGAGCGAGAGGGAGAGGGAGAAGTCAATGTACTACAGAGAGGGACAGACAGAGCAGATCCCAGAGATTGTGTAATATCTGAAATATGTATGTACTCAGCTCTGGTATGATGTAAAAGGAGAATAATGTAGCCCGCAAATGGTGCGAGAGGGAACACAACTTCATTTATGGTATGAAATGGTATGAAATGGGATGAACTGGGATGGGATGCAGCCACAGAAGAAGATTTCCCAATAAAATCATATTTATAGCCCAGAACTTTTTGTGGCAGCAAAGCGAAAACATAATTAATGGATCAGTGCCTTTGGAAATACATATGTGAGTTTTAATGGGTTGTGTAATCTGGGAAATGCATTCGGAATAGATGGATGAATGGATAGATGAATGAGTGGGGGGGTATCACGAAGTGCAGCAGCATCGAATAACATGCCTTTAAATGGAAATGTTTGAGTAGAATAGGGGGGCGGGACACCAGAGTGTGCGGGGGAGGAGTAGATCAGCCGCAAAGCTTTCCGTTTGATAATGCATCATTCGATCACGAAGCAGCAACGGCAGCAGCGGCAGCAGCAGCAGCAGCAGTCTGGCGACTCTCGACTCTGGCGGCATATTTCAATTAATGGCAGCAGCCAGTCCCGAACGAACCCCCGAACAGAAATCGAAACGGAAACCCAACTCTCATCAGGCAGCGGGCTATGGCTATAATGGGGCGAGGCCTCTCTACCAAATCCCCGTTCCCCTCGGAGCTCTGATTCCGCAGAACTTTGTTTCAGTTTCAGTTTTTTCCTCCTCCATTGTTTTTTTCCAGTGTTTTGTTTGCTTTGGCTCATTAGCATTGAGGGACTCACGTTTTTCCTATCATATCTGTGTCTCTTTCTGTGTCTGTGTCTATATCCCTCTCCCTTTCCGACAGAGAGTGAATGCACATTCGGTTAACACTTTCCTATGCAGTGAAATTAACCCCCGAGAGAGTGCCACTCCGACTGCGAGTATCATAAAAATCAAAAGCGATAAGCAGCCACTTCGAGCGTCTGTCTACTATTTATGGACAATCACTTCTGGGTTGGGTTTGTGTTTACCATTAAAATCGGGAAACCAGCCGAGTACTTTTGCATGCGTTATCTGCTTGAACTTCAGGCTCTATTTTAAAGTAGAGAATATAATTTATAGACCCTAAATTGATGTGTAAATAAAGAGAGTTCTTGGTTCTTTGGAGTGCCATATCTACAAATTTGAATCGAAGTAAATGCGTCAGTGGATCTCCATTGCTAAGCAGGCAGATTTTTATCAGGGATCAAATGATATTGATATAAATACAGCAATAGATCCCCTTCAAAATAATATTCAATTACACTAATTTCCACCGAAAGAAATGCGAATGCCAAATGAAGATCTTTCAGAGGGAGGTGGAGTACCATTTTGCATGCTGATTAACTCGTTTGCATTTAATTGGCTCCTCATTCGCTCGTTAATCAAATTTCCAACTAATTTTATTTGCCCCTGTCATGGGAAATTAGCCAAAAGGCAATAGAGAAGGAGAAAAAGAAACAAATAAGAGAGCAGCAAATTATGCAAATTCATTGAAAACGAAAGGCATTCTCCACAAATGTCGGATTGGCTTTGCTTTGCTTTTGTTTAATCATTAGTTTTTATGGATTGTGTTGTGGATTTTGGCGAGGCAGTGTACCCGAGATATCTCGGGACTGGTTCCAGGGCTATTATGCAATCTGCCCACAAACGATTGATAACATAAATAATAAGCAAATTATTGTACAAAATTGCAAACCAATTGCTGGAGGGCTGGAGTTTATTTCAAATTGTTGTCTTAGATTTGATTGATTTACGTCTTTGATTCGAATTTGTTGAAAACTTATGCAAATGCTGGCCTAAATCCGTGGATTCGAATGCTGGGACCTTGAACTCGGACAGACAATCAACTTTTAAGCTTTTAAATACTTCATAATTAAAATCAGCTAAACAAACAAAAGTCTGCTTGAAATTGCTCTTCAAGCGAGTCGGACACGAAAATAAAAGTTGTTAGAGACAGACAGGCAGACAGAGGGAGACGGACTACAGAGTATAGAGCGACCCTGCAAGTGCAAGTAACCAGCAACAACACGAAAAAAACAAAAAAGGAGAGGGAACCAAACTAGATGCGGAGGTCGCACACCTTTTGCACACCCTTCTTGATAGTATGTGTATTTCGGCGATCGTCTATTTCGTCTCGCCTGTTGAGGCTGATCAATAATATACCTTCTCTATGGGGCCAAAGATTCGGACTTCTCTGCGTTGCAAATATCTACCCAAAATCACGGTACTCGCTCTCTTTCTCTTAAGGGTATTAAAATTGTACCAAAAACTACAACGCAGAGGGAGCACAAATGAGAGAGGAAGGGAGAATCGGCAAAATCTTTCAATGGAAGCGAAACAGCAATTTAGTTTTTTTCGGCTCATTCTGCTTGCTTTTTGTTGTTGCTCTTTGCAATTCCGCAGCAATGCAGCAGAGCAGGTAAGCGTGAGCGCTGGAGGGAGACAGAGAGAGGCAGATGAAACTGCTTTGAGAACTTCCCTTCTCCTCTGCACTCCACTCCTCTTCGCAACACACCTTTCCGTGGACAATGGTCATAAATATGTATAATCTCTACGAACCTTTTATGGCTGCAATATTACAAGCTGCTTCTCAAGACTCCCCGCCGATCTCGCCACTGTGTTCTGTATTTGCACTTGCACTTTCAATTGGCGGCAATTGTTCGAATAATTGGAACCGAAGGCTGTCAGACTGCAGCTGCAGCTTCAGCTTCAGGCAATGGCGAATTTATCAATAAGGCATGCCGCCTCCTCAATTTGCATAATGCAGTTTACAATCTGCTGTCGAGTATTTTTGCGACCGGCACAAAAATGCGCGCGATATTACAGCGTAAACAAAACACACCGCAAACACATGCACAAATGGAAAATACGAAACACAACTTTTAAAGCGTCCGCTGCACGCGCGCGGCTTGGGTGGGTGGGTGGCACAGAATGAACAGCAGTGGCAGCGTCTTAGCCCACTTGAGCCCCCTCTATTAAAACTGTTCAAGTAGTTGAGGAAAATGTCGGAAAATATTAACGATTGTAAATTCTTCTTGTAGATTCATGCCACCTTTCATCTGAACTTAAAAGTAACAAAGCTAACTTTCACCTGAACTGCGCTAAAATTATTAAATTTGTATTATTTTCGGTGGAATATTAAAATACCCCTTTGGCTTGCAGTGGGTTAAACGTTCTCCGTCGAGGATGGAAACCATATTGCTCAATTTTTGTGTTCCGTCGAATATTATTAGCTAGATAGAACATTTAGCCATGCCCACATAACTGAATACGAGTAATGATTCAATTTTTTACTTGACTGGCTTATTTTTCGGTACTTGCTTTTATTGGTTCTTGACTAAAACAAGGCTTAAACAAAATAGTTAAAAAAAAAACAGTGGATAAGCAACATTTGTGTATGGAATGTCGTCAACCGGTTATTATCAATAAATACTCGTTTTTGATCTTCCGTCGAATATTACTAGCAATATAGATCTCCCTAGATTCGCCTACATAATTTTTTATGATTGACTAATCAATTTTGTTCAATATTAACTACTTTTAAATACTCGCATGTGTTTTGTTTTGACAAAAACACGGTTTCAATAAAAATGTTCAACAAAAAAGTCGCAGTGCTGTGACGTCAGTGTTGCTGGTATTTGCAGACTCATTTCTAGTCAACCAGAGTGTGGCCACTTGTATACCCTATTTCGTAAATATTTTATAAAGATACTGTTTTCCAACCTACTTTCAAACGTAATTAGTAAAGACCTTGTCTTAGATTGCATTTTATTGGCCTATTCATGCATTGATTAGTTTCTTGTATTTAAGAAACCAATTCTTGGTCTCTGTAGAAAGACGATGAGCTGCAAAATATCGTTTAAAACAGAGACTGACTAGTTTCTGCATTAATAAGAGCCTGGAATGACAAACATTCTCTCAGTTCTATAACATCCATTTCCCCCAGGGTATGTGTGCATGGAATTAGCAACATGTTTGCGTATGGAATGGGACTCATTGCTGTGAACCGGGTATTGCCAAAAATATCTTCCATCGAATATTTCAAGCTATACAGATCTCTCAGCTTTGCCCACTTAATTTTATCCCATTCACGAATACATTTTCTACATGATTAACCAATTTTAAGTACTTTCATGTATTGTATTTTGACTAAAACACGGTTTACAAGTTAATGTTGCCCGCAACACTGCGTATGGAATGCGCAACATTGCGTATGGAATGAGTCTCATTGTTGTCAACCGGGCCATAACCGATTCAAAAAATACGACGAATTCCTCAATTTTGATCTTCCGTCGAATAATACTGGCTACATAGAACATTAAGCCATGCCCACATAATTTTATACGAGGGGTGAATCATTTTCCTACTTGATTGGCCTATTCTAAATACTGGCTTTTATTGGATTTTGCGTAAAAAAAAAGGTTTTGAAATTGAAAAATGGTCAAACACAGCCATGGACATGGCGTCCGAGTTTGTTGAAAAATATACCGCCTCAATTTAAAAATATACCGTAAATATACTGACGAATTCAAGTTCTACTATACATATTCCTTGATTTTGATATTCCGTCGAATATTACTAGCTATATAAAACATTTAGCCATGCACACATAATTTTATACGAGTGATGAATCAATTTTCTACTTAACTGGCCCATTCTAAATACTTGCTTTTATTGGATCTTGTCTAAAAATAGGTTTAAACAAAATAGTTCAACAAAAAAAAGTAGTTGCAATGTTGCTGGTATTTGAAGACATGTTGCGTGTAAGCCGTAGTATATGCCTTTGTATACCCTATTTCGTTAATTTGATATGAAAATAATATGAAGATTAAACGTAATTTATAAAGACCTTTTTTCAAATTAATATGTTTTAGACGTATTCATGCAGTTGATGAGTTTCCTGTATATATCCTGATCCCGATACCAATTCTTGGTCTCTGTACGAAGACCACTACTTCAAAATATCGGTGAAATACCTTTTAAACAGAGACTGACTTGGTTCTGCATTCATTAGAGCCTGGGATGACAAACATTTCCTCCATTCAATAATATCCTTTTCCACAGGGTATGAAAATGTTGCGCATCCCGCGCCATGTTGAGGAACAGTGCTGCTCGATTTCTCGGCACATGAGTCTGGCCCATACAAATTAATGTTGCCTGGAATGGGGCTCATTGTTGTCAGCCGGTTCAAAGAGAAACTTAACCGATTCAAGTTCGGCCATCGATACTATCGACTGAATACGAGTGGTGCGCGCCAAAGAGAAATTGTTTGAAAGTGAACGAGTTACAAGTGACATTGCAAATTTAATGGATAAATGAAATTGATGAAGTATACCATTATATACAGATATACCGAAAATATAACAACGAATTTCCTCGAATTCCACGATTTTGATATTCTGTCCAATGCTACTAGCATATTGTCCAAATTCTTTATGGAAATTTCTATACTAGCTAGGGTATGGTATGCTGATGCTGGCCTATCATATCACTACCATACATGTCATATCTATATAAACTCTATTACTTTTGGAAACTCAATCCTTACCCTTCTAGAGTAATACGTTGCCGTGTCGGTGATTAATTTTTCCCACCGTTCCCCCAACATTTGGTAGTAGTACGACAGCCCCCCACCGCACATGTGCGCGGCGCCACTGAGAACCATGTACATGTAATGTCAAATATGTAGTCCTAAAATACACACACCCCAACGATATTGGCGCCACTGAGCATGGGAATACGAAATGGAACACGGACACCGTTTGAATTTGAACTCAAATTCAAATTTGAATGAAAAATGTGCACATGCTTTTAGTATTTGTTATTAAATTAGCGACAAACGACAGTTAGTGGCCAAGCAAAACTACAATTAAATAGGATTTCTCTCAACTTTATTAATTATTCGTTTTATTTTTAATTTTTGTTGGTTGTTTTGTGGTTTTTTTCTGTGCTCTTTTTTTGGCATCTCGTAAAAATATATGGTGTGGCATATATAATATTCGGTTTTGAACAAATTTTCAATAAAATATATAGTATATATTTGTAATATATATATATGTAGGTAGTATATTAGTGTTTGCTCAAAAAACGGCTGTAAGCAATGCAGATTTGAACTTAATTTCTATTCGATAGATATAGTTATTTTATACAAAGTGTTTCTGTTGAACAAAGTTGTTGTAAAAATGTTTCGGTTGCAGCAATTTCGGTTGCTGTAGCTGTTCTGGTTGTTGCTGTTGGAGTTGTTGTTGTTGGGGTTGTACTCGTACTCGTAGTAGTTGTTGTTGTTGCTTTTGCTGTTGCTGTTGGTGTGGCAGCTGCCTAAGTGGCCAATAATAGCTCCTGGCTATCGGCTTCACTTTGACTAGGAAACTGTTTTGGATTTCGATTTCGATTTCGAATTCGTTTTAATTTTCGAGTGCATGGGGAAATTTGTGGTGGAAAATTGTGTTTAATCAAAAGCCAAAAGTTTCGCACAAAACGAACACAAAAGTGTGTGTGTGTGTGTGTGTGTGTGTATGTGTGGAAAATGCCAGAACATTTACAAAAATGAACGTTGTCTCTAACTATTCTTTAAAATGTAAAAGTTTTATCCGTTTTTTGTTGTTGTTTTATTTGCATTATTAATTAATTGTAAATGTTTTTAGTTTCGTATTGGAACCAGTCTTGAGAAGCACACACATTTGATGCATGTATGAGACGCTGTCTGTCTAAACGTTATGTGTATACAAATATATTCATATATAAACCATGATCCACAAAAACGGGTCGGGCTCAATCCCACTTACAAATCTCTTGGGCTCTTTGGGGGGTTTTTTGTTGTTGGGAAGAGGGGTTTAGTAATTGGTTAATTCACGAACACACAGCGCACAGCACGGGGAAATTGTAGCGGATGATGATGTTGATGGACATGGACTCACCCATCTGGCGGCTGTGGCTGCTGCTGCTGCTGTTGCTGCTGGCGACGACGACGTGCCACAGCACTGTTCTTGATAATCGCCTCGATTTCGCGACCCCCAGAACTCTCGCCCTCCGACGCCGAGGCACAATTCCCGGCCGCCACATCCTCGCTGGCCGAGGCCGTCCGAGGCTGCCCCAGTGTGGCGAGATTCCTCACCAGATTCACGGCATCATCGTGCTTTGGTGCGGTGGTGGTGGTGGAGGCATTCTCCTTGGACACATTCCGCAGTATCTGGGCCAGATTCCTCTGCGGATTGTCCACTTCATCGCCACGTGTGGCATCTGCTGTGGTCGCCGACTTGCGGAGATTCGAGACGGTGGCATGGGTGGAGCGTTTCAGGCGATTCTTCAGCTCAGCATTGAGATCCACGGGCATGAGGCCACGACCCATGGGCCCAGGCAGGGGCTTGCTCTTGAGGATGCCTTTTAATGGTTCGGAGGGTTGTTTGCCTGCGAAACGAAAGGAGTCGGAAATCAGTTTCGGAATTGGTTTTTGAAATATTGGAAAAGGATGTATGTGCCCATTGAAAAAAGGATAATCTTAGCAAATCATTCCATTTAAAAGAAAGGCAGGCAAAACTTAAATAAACCTGATATTATTCATGCACATTCCACAAGCGCAGGTTTTCTTAGTACTTACTCCGTCAGGATATAGTATGTTCTCTCTCTCTCTCTCTCTTTCGTTATTCTTTAGCACAATTCTTGGATTTATTTTCTTGGTTTAACAACTTCAATCAATTAAATATTACATACAATAATAATAGTAATAATAATAATAATAATAATAGTAAATGTAATACATAACCATATAATCGAATATAATATAATATAATGCCATTTAAGGTACAATTCGCTTTTAAATTTATATAAAAAAAAAAAAAAAAATTGTTTGCAGTTTTCATCGATCGGTAATAACTTTCAACTGGTAGATGGTAGATATTTATGGTATTTATGGGCTGCTGCAAATAAAATGGTACTGCCTCCGGGGGGATTAAATACATTTTCCTATCGTTAACATTTTTTTTATTGATAATATATTTCGTTTTCGTTTGACATTTGTTTAAGTTTCGTTTCGTTTATCCAGAGGGTTGGTGTGTGTTTCTTACATTAAAAACAGATTTCTACACAGCAAATAGTTTGGGGGTTTTTGTGGGGGGGGGGGACCTAGCGCATCTATCACACTGAGGCGCTACAATCCACACACGCACACACGCACACACACATGCAGAGAGAGCAAAACAAAGGAAAAGGTTGAATTTCGATTGGGGACTGGGGGAGTGGGGAATCGGGGAAAAATTGGGAGAATTTTGAATACTTGGCCAAAATTTAACAATTTTTCAGTCCAATATCTCGACGCACAGACGCTTGAAGTCCTTGCCGGCGGCATTTAGCTCTTGGGGCGTGACCTCAATGTCCTCGAAGCTGGAGATGGTGGCCTTTGCACGATTGCTGGGCGAATGCGCTCTCTTGGGACTGGGCATCGCTGTGGGACTGATGGAGCCGCTCGTGTAGGTGTCCAGGGATATGGGACGCGTGCGCTTCAGCATCTCGCGACGCTTCTGCGTGAGGGATGTCGTCCCCGGCTGACGCACATGCTCGTTGGTGGCCTCCGCCTTGGTCACAATCCGTGGCGGCATCGACTGCGTCTTGAGCACGGTCGTTGTGGACTTGAAGGTCTCCTGGACGCCAAAGTATTTGGCATAACGCCCGTCCACGCTGGGGGATCGTATAGCACCCATCGAGGAGCTGGTGATTTCTGTGGTGTGTCGGCGATTGACGGGCTGTGCTGGCGACTGCTTCTCCTGGGACTGTGACTGGGACTGGGACAGAGACTGGCCCTGGACCAGTAGCGAGATCTTCTTTCGCATCTCTACGATCTTCTGGAGGGTGATCTCCTCGACCTGAGGCGGCTGCTGCTGCTGATTGGAGGCGCAGTTCTCCTTCCCGGAATCTGAGCCACTGTCGCCGCCTGCTCCATTTGTCTGCTTGTAGTCGTACTTCACAGGCTTCACTGTGGCCGTCACCGTGGGTGTGGAGTGATGCTGCTGTTCGATGAAGGGCGACTTGATCTTCCCAATGGCGCGGACGGTCACTGGTATTTGCACTGCCTCCACGATCTTCAGCTGCTCCGCTGCCGCATAGCTGTTCCTGTTGACGCTGACGTTCCCACTCTTGTTGTTGTTGTTGCGATCTCCGCCTCGGAATGTGTCTGGCAGGATCAGTTTGCCCACCGTTCGTATGCGCACACTCCTCAAGGACGTCGGTGTGATGGCGGCGGTGCTGGTGTCGGTGTTGGTGGTGCACGGCTCCGTGGCCGAGCGGGTCAGCACGTGGAAGCCATTGTGCTGCTGCTGCGACGACGACGACGACAACGACGACTCTGTGTCTGGCTCGGGCTCCATGATGATCTCCAGCGTTAGACTAGACGGCTGTTGCTGCTGCTGCTGCTGATCCTGGTCGTACGGTATGGGCGAGCATTCCATGCGTGTGGGCGTCAAACTGCAACTGCTGTTCCGCGGCGTGCGATCAATGGGCGGACTGCGCGAGTAGCTGCTGGTGCGGCTGCGGTACCGGCCGCCGCCACTGGCGCTGCCCGCACTGCCGTCGCACAGGCTGCTGAAGAAGGCCAAGCGTTCGGCCAGCGACAACGATGAGGGTTCTGCGATCGAAGACATATATAGGGTTTTTTTTTTGGGGATTAGACGTTAGTTTTTCTACTCTATGATGATGGATCTTACGCATCTCATTTGCTCTTTAATCTTTAATGTATGATATATTTATTGTAGTTGTAGTTGTTGTTGCTGGCTGCTGACTGCCGCTTCGTGGTTGCGCCTCAACTCGTGGCGACTTACAAAAGTCAAAGACGATGTGCGCATTGAGTTTTTATCCAACTTTGGGGCAAGCGGCGCCCACTCAAGTCTCGACACAAAATGTTGCTGCTTCTGTTGCTGTTGCCGATAACATGTATGTATGTATTTTTCCTCTCTTTTTTATACGGATATCGTACACATTTGTGGCTGCCGCTGGTCGTATCTTTATCAACCACTAAACTAAAGACCCAACAATCACAAAAGATTTCTGCCTCCCCCATAGAAAGTTTCGTCTGTCTGTGGCATTTATACAGCAATTTCTATAATTTACTTCACTCTTTTGTCCACTGTCTAGCCACCTCTATGATGGTGCCCATAGAGTACAGCACCTATAAATACTTGTAAATGTACGAGTATCTCTTTGATAGTTTTCATTTTCATTTGCAAACTTTCGATAGCTGTTCTTCAATTGATATGAACTTTCTTTGCGGAATGTGTGGCATGATTGACGGAAATTGTGTGGAACAAACAGAAGCCACTCGAGCCACGGAGATTGGATGCTGGAGAGCCTCTCTTGGGACTCCAATATTCTCAAAGAATGAATATGCCGGCTGAAGCAAAGCGTCGAATATCGAATACCGAGAGCATTATATGGAAAAACCTGCTTCTAATTACCGAAAAATGGTAATTACGAAAAAAAATAATAAGCTTATGGATGTAGCAAAGAACTAAAAATAATCAACTAAAGAATCATCAATCATTTTTTTGTACTTAAGAAAACAAATTACCATAGTGATATGTTTTGGAATATTTCTAAATGAAGCTCCCAATGAGCTCTCAAAAAGTATAGAAAGTGGCCTTTAATATCTGCTCCAATTAGAAGAAATGTTGCTACAAATATTATAAAAAAACCATCCAATAAATTCTTCCTTTTTCTTGTGTACTTTTCTCTATGCAAACTATATCGCATTATCGTGTGCCAAGGTCAACGTTACTCCCACCTTATCAATCATTAAATTTTACGACACGAGCCGACAAAGAAGGAGAGCTAGGTCGTCGCCCACTCGCATTGTCATCAGAGGATTGGCGCCCCAATCTGCAGTCGTAAAACAAACCCCTCCCAGCCGATAGCCGACAGCCGATAGCCGATAACCGATGACTGGATGGAAAAGAAGGAGGTCAACAAATTGAGCTCTACAACAGCATTCCACAAGTGTGTCAGTGTAACGCAAAGGAGGGAAGGAGGAAGGGAAGGAAGACTTCCCCCTTGGATTCCGACTCCGAAAAGGAGGAGTCCACAAAAATGTTGTAAGTAAAATGCCGTACAAATTATGAACGCTTAATTAAGTTCACTAAAGACCCCCCCGAGCCGTACCGCACCGCACCACACCGCAGACGGTTGCAGGCATCGGGAAAATATGTGGAAATGTGGCAAAGAAAAACGCGAATCATAAATTATATAAAAAACAAATTAAATTAAAACACTTGTTAATAATTTTCTCATGCGGCAGCAGCAACAATAAAAAACCAGAGCAAACGGCAACAGCAACAATTATAACAAGAAGTTAATTCATTTGTTAAGAAAACAAAAACAATACTCACAAAAAACGGGCAGAAAATAATGAAAATGAAAATGTAAATATAAATGAAAATGGAAATGAAAATGGAAGGAAAATGCAATGGAAAATTGTATGTATGATGGATGCACATGCATGGAAAACCATGGAAAATTGCCTTTTTGCGATTCTCTTTTCGGCTGCAGGCTTTTCTTGCCGTTTCTCTTTCGTTTTTCTTTCCTCTTGTGTGGCAATTGCGCAATTTTCGCAATTTCTGCGGTTCGCTCAAAAATTTGTTTCCAGTTAATCATTAAAATTAGTCTCGCGGGCGCGCCAATCAAATTATTGTATTAAAAAAACAAAAAAAAAAAAACACAAGACAACATTAAGCAACAACAACAACAACAACAACAACAACAAATATATATGCATGTATGTATGTGTAAGTGATTTTTCATTCCAAAAAACATGAGCTTTTTCGTGCAATCAAAAACGATAAGATTTCGAGGCAAACAAATGAGGGGCAAGGTAAATGTTGCACAAATGAAAAGAGGAGACAGAGAACCAGGGTCTGGCGGGTTCCCCATCTCCTCTTTCATATCGGAATAATCCCAATGGAACTTACCAAATTCTGCATCTTGTGTATTGTTTGGCGTCATTGGATCATCGTTTGGTGGCGATATTTCCACAGGATTGGTGGTATTTCCGGGCGATGGCTGTCGCTGATTGGCCCCTGAAATATTTGAAACATTAACCAATACATCCTTTTCCCGGATCGGATCTGCAAGGATTTGCAGTTTTATCTTGAATTTTATATCCATTGTTTATGTTATTTTATTGCGATATTTTTTCCGGTCTGTGGTCTGTACTTTTGACTATACGACTGCTGTGTAATGATTGACATAACTTTCAATGGCTACTTTTCGATCGGGGGGGCTTGTGATAGCCAGGCCGTCCTACTGCTAATCTCGAGTGTGACCCCACCCCCTGCCTGGGCCTGGGCCTGGGCCTGGTCACAACAAATGTGTTGCACAACCAGCCAGCCACGCGAGCTCCAATTAGCCGCTGGATTGCCAGAGAGACGCCGCGACAAGCGGCAAGCGACAGGTGAGTGTGGCGTGGTGGTGTGCGGTGTGCGGTGTACGGTGTACGGTGTGTGTGGAAAGGCAAGTGACACACATTTTACAGCTTATTAACTTGGCCAACAACCATGAGAGGCTTGCCAACAAAACGGAACAACAACAACAACAACAAATGGCAACACACATCTGGCAAAAAAAAACTCACAAAATAAAGGTGCCATAGACCGATAGAGCACAGAGGTGGACATTTGAGGGGTACTCTCCCCAAGAAGTATATGGGTATTGGAGCTCTGTTTGAAAGCTATACCCTCCTCCACTTGCCTATGCCTATACTCGAACATACTCCCATTTCTTCAAAGAGATTTACCATCTTGGTCTGTATATGAGGAATAAAACAGAGCTATGTGTAGTAGGAACCTACTCTGAGGTCCCTAAGGTTTCCCTATAGGAAGACTACCTCTATTAAGCCATTGTTCAGTCCGAAAGACTCAACTCTACTCTACTGTTGTCTACTCTACTGTTATCCCATTCTGGCTTCTGGCTTCTGGTTTCTGTGGTCTTGGCCTTCTTGCTATGGTTCGTTGCCGTTGCCTCATGGGCCACAACAAAGTTCGCACAGTGGCCTGGCCCGGCCTGGCCTGGCCTGGCCAACCTAGCGGTCTCCTCATTTGTTTTATTGCTTCATGCTAATTTCTGCCAGCCCACTTGATGATGATACCCTCCGTAATGATGACCCCCCACAGGCCCACCCTCTGCTCCTCTAATCCACGTGGAGTTGGAGTACTCACCCGTTGCACGTGGCGTTGACTGATCTCCTGATGATGATGATAATGATGCTGCTGTTGTTGCCTCACTTCGACGGTTGCGCGACTGTTCCTGCTGCAATTGCTGGAACATATTGGCCCTGGCCCGAACACTGTTGCTGCGTGCCAAGCCACTGGCTGGCGTTGCGGTTGCGGTGGCAGATGCAGATGCAGAGGCAGGTGCAGAGGCGGATACTTCGTCGCTCAGCGACTGTATGGCCGAGTCCTCCTCCAGTCCGGACATCTCGAAGATGTGCTCACTGTCCGTGCCCACGGAGAGGGTCAACTGTTCGCTGAGATTGACGCTGTCGTTGATGGAATGCTGGCGTGCCAGCAGCAGCGATGACGAGGCTGACGCGGACGACGCGGAGGGGTATGCTGCAGTGGCACCACCCTGTGCGGCCAAGTGCACGACGCGTGGGGATTGCAGGGGCTGCGTGGAGCTGCGGGCCAAACGGAAGGAGGCTCCAGCCCCCGAATTAGTCGATGAGGAGAGCAGCAGTGGTGCTGGCACGTGGCTCAGTGGTTGTCCGGTTATCGGGGATATTAGTGGCTGCTGCTGTTGGGTGTGGCTCAAGCGAATGTCCAGCGGCTTGGTGGGCTTGAAGGCCGACGTGCCCGACGACGAGATGTCAAAGGACGTGGAGTTGGCTTTAAAGCTGCAAAAGAGTGGAATCGTTGATGTACTCTCATCACAAAACATTTACATAACAAATAACAAATAAAAAATACAAAATGGCATATATATTGTGTGAATCTCTCCGTCTGCGAACAATGCTCGCGAACAGCATTTTGGCCATAATTATGGGCAATTTTGGTCAAGTTAATTACGGCCATAGCGGCGGGATGGAGGTGAAACCTCTCAGCCCCTCGAGGGAATCTCTTCTCATCAACCAAACCAAACCGAAGTGAAGGTAAAAGTTTATGCGCTAACGATGGCCCAAAGAATTAGCCAAGAAAAGCCAACAGTGAAAGGTAATTGAATTGATGATAAGGTGCAAAGACACTCCAAAGACACTAAAAAGCGCCGCTAAAGAAATTCAAAATTTTCACAAGATAATCTCTTGTGTCTTGCCACATTCCACATTGCCACATTGCCACAGATGCCACATTTATTCTGCATTTTTCCTACCGCATTCCCTTCTATATTTAGTCGTTTCACCTACAACTTGTTCAAGTTTTCCCTTTTCCAATATTTGTTTGCATTTTCCAGGCGATGCGAATGAAGGAGGCAGCCGGTGGAAAACAGAGGAAAAACTATAAATAAACAACTAAAATAAATAGAAAGACTAAGCTAATTGGATTTTCGAAAGAAAAAGAGAGCAGAGACAGAAGAGAGAAGAGAGAGAGAGAAACCAGCCAAAAACAGTGCACAGAAGAGAGAATTCAAGAGGAAATCACAGAGAGAAAGAGCAAACACAGGAGAGTAAGAGAACTATGATTTCAAAATAATATTTATGGGCCATGATTAGGGGCAACAGTTGCAGATATTCTACCAAAAAAACAACAATAAAAAACAAAAAACAAAATGATGATTGTACGAATGATCTAATCACGAAAATGAGGGAATAACGTAAGCTAAAAAATACATCTATCTTTTAGCCGCAAACACGTATCTGTATGTGTATAATATTTTCCACAAATTATTTCATTTTATGATTTTATGATGGCAATGTCATTGTTGCCATTTTGTTATTTAAACAAACATTTTTGCACACTTGGCAGCGGGTTTTCACATTTTGGCACTTGAAAATGGCTGCACATTTCCATGGAATTTATTTATAGCACATTACGAAAGAGATGCTCGAAATCGGAAAATCTCCCATTTCCACATTCATTTTCCATTCTCATGGCACACATATCCACTCCATAATTTATTCAGTGATTCATCCATTCATGATCCATTGATATTCAAAGATATTTTCCCAAACCTCTTTCCAGTTTACAAAACACGCGGTAAATGTCGCGAGGAATGTCACTCGAATGGGTTCTGACCGTCAACCGGCAACTGGCAAAGACATTTTGATGGTATGAGAACGTGGTTTTTCTTTGAACAGACATATGTACACACAAATATACGAGTACACATATACTATTTCATTCTGCCTTCTTGTTCTTACTTCTACTTCTACTTCTCCTTCTACTCGTACCTTCCACTTTCCACCTTCCACCTTCCACCTGATAAGGAAACCGAACGGACCGGACCGGACCGAACCGAACCGAACCGTGCAGCGATTTTGTTTTATCAGTTATGAGTAGTAGTTTCGATTTCTTTTCCACCTATTCATTCCACTATTTATTCTCTTTTTGATGAGAACTTTGATTGCTTAAATAGTAGTACTCTCTTTTGCTGATAAATTTGATCACTATTTATGCTCTCTTTAGTGGAGAACTTCAATCACTATTTATGCTCTCTTTTGGCAGCATTTATACTCTGTTGTGTTTTTCAAGGCATTTAATCAGTTGTAATCTTTTCTTTTCTAGTCTTACGATCACTCTTTTGTGAAGCGTTTCGATCACTATTAATTCTGGTACTTTTCAAGGAATTGGAGCTTTAGTTATTCTCCTTTGGAACACTTTTTGTCTAGTGATTGGATCACTATTTAGGATGTTTTTTTCAAATGCTACAATCACAATTTTCTCCCTGGTTTCAATCACTATTTTGTATTCTCAATTTCCTTCACTCTCTCTCTCTTCCGTTAGAAAAAAAATATATATTTTATTTTAGCGCTGTGTTCGACGGCGGCGTACGTGAAAATTGAAAAAGCGATCGCGAGCGACTGAGCGAAAAAATTGTAAAAACAAATGGGAGACGCCGCCAACGCCGCTGCTGCCGCTGACGATCGCAGCAGCGGAAGAGCAGAGCGAGCAGAGCAGAGGCGACCGGCGGATCCGGCCAGCGGTTGAGTGGTGCGTCGATTGGTTGGGTGGTGCTGCACAGTGGTGCAGAGTGGCGGCGCTGTCGACGTCGCTGCTAGCAAATTTAAATTATTTTCAGCTTTTGTTTTTCCGTTTCTTTAGGTTTTCCTCGTTTTCTTTTTATTGCTGCGCTTTATATTTATTTTGGTCTGGTATTTTCCTTCCTTTTCTTTAGTGGATTTTCTCTGATTTTTCTTATGCGCTGGCTATTTTCTCAAGAAGAAAAGAGAGGAGAAGCCGCTTCGTGTGGAGAACATTTGTGGCTCTTTTTGTTTGAATATTATTTTTAGGAACATTTTGCTCTGTGAATGGGCCACCGACTGACGTTGAAAAAGTGCGACATGGAAGAGTTATTTATGGAATAATATGGTACGATTTTTGGCAGATATATGGAGCCTGTAATGTCTATAGATAGATGATGTCAAAGGGTGCTGCCATTGGGGTTAATGATCCTCTAAGAAAGGGTAACTATTGGAAGGAATTCAGGGGTCTACTCGTATGACTGTATTTACGAATAAGTACCCCGTTGACTCTCAGAACCTTGAAGAGTTATCTGTCAAAAGGTACCTCTGATGATCCTACTGTGGGGTTTCGTGCCCTCAAACACTTATGGAAAATATGGCAGTGATCTACAGCTGTACTGTGTATGGCGGCTCTTCGGGCCTTTCCGTTTGTTGTGAATTGTTGTTATAAATCCGATTGCAAATTCTTTTGGGAAATTTGGGAAAAATGAACTATTTCTTTGTTTGGGGCACTCACTTCAACATCTTGAAGTTATCTACGAGCATCGATGGGTTTCAAGATACTTCAACGGTATACAAATTATACGAGTGAATCCTCACTTGATCAAAGAGCAGATAAGCCTGAAATCTTCTAAAACCCTTCACCCCAATCATTTCTTTGGCTACTTATTGGGGGCTATCTATTCTAGATAGATTCTGCATAGTGACAGGGTACAGGGTTAAAGTCTCCCACGCTGACTAAGTTTTGTCGATTGTTCGGCTATCTTATCAAAAGATTACGAAAGATACAGATACATAACATTGAATTGGACATGCCATGGCTGCTACAACGACGAGTATATCGATTTAATCGGACCACTAATATTTGCTCTCTCTGGCACACCACAAAAAAATGTCCGAGTGCCGGCAATTATTGACAGGTTTTTCGTTTGATTTTTGACAGTTTTTTTTCCGTTCAATTTTTGATAGTTTTTCCTTCGATTTGGTAGAGTGGTAGAGGGGCAAGGGCTTTTCCATTTACCGTTTTCTGATATACGCCTCAAACATCTTTTTACTCTGACGTCGCTGCAACAACAACATGGAACACAAGAGCCAAGGACAAACCCTTTTATGCTTTCGTTTGGTTTAGAGTCCTCTTCAATCAAGGTGATTGGCGGTGATTGCTTCCCGAAAGAGTGCTCGTACTCCTCCCTTTGCTCGTACTCGTGTGGAGGGATATATGGTTATGACGCACACCCCCAACAGAACAGTACGGAACGGAACAGAACGGTACGGAACAGACCCCCAGATACGAGTATCTTCTGAACGCGTTCGAGCGCTGCAACCAACTGAAATGCAAGCAACGTTTGTGCCGTGTTTTGTTGTACGGGGGGTTCTGTTCTATGGGGCATATGACGGGCTGTATGGCTACATGGCTATATGGGCAGCATAAATTACACGCCACAAAGCCTCGAATGTGTGCGAAAAGATATTGACAATACCGTTCGCTGAATGCAAATGTGACAGGCGGCGAAGAGTGTGAAAAACAAAGGCACTGCGGAAGGGAACGGATAGGAGGGGGCGGCAGGGGGTAAGGGGTAGGGATTCCACAAGAACTTATTGTTCTGTTCTGTTCTGTTCTTGTCTGTCTGTCTTTTTTTTAGGAAAGGGAGTGCCGTGCCAGGCGGAACAAAAGCCCCGAAAAAAAAGCAACAACAACAAGAAGAACTCCATGGAACACTCACTCGTGGAGCACAGCAGCACACATAAAATGCTGACATAAAAACACAGTTAAAACGCGAACTTTGTAGAGTTAAGGGGGGACGGACGGGCAGGGTGCAAAGAGTTCGGGGTATCTATTCTAGTATTTTTTTGACTGATTCTAAAAGGCTTTTAGTGGCTAAAAACTAGGTTTACGACGCTTGACATTGGCCGGCCAAACCTTTGCAAAATTCGCAGAAATAAACAGTCGTCGGAGGTGAGAATTTGTTGGATGACAGTCGGACTAATAGCTGGAGACTGATAGGCAGGAAGAGCCACTAAAAGGTGGCTAATGACAGTTAAAGGTGGCGTGATAGGAAGGAAGGAACTAATCTTAAATGGCTGATAGCTGTTCTCTTTGAGATCTTAGGCTGAAAGATCGGCAGATCTTCTATGGAAATTCTACATCGACGTTGAAATGCCATTGCAACATCGTGATCCAAGCGACCGATGGGCACTGCTGCATAACGCGTGACTTATACATATAATCGAAGTGGTTGCTTATGTGCAGGATCTAGTAATGAAAATGCTATGATTTGATCATCTTAAAGTGTATTAAAATATGGATCTTCGAATGGTTTGTGTGCAAGTGAAACCAGATCTTATAAAGATCATATATAACAAGGTAGGGAGTCGTTTCTCCCTTACAAAATGATCTTAAAATGACAATCTTTACATTCAAAGAACCTGTATAACAGAGAGGCCTGAGAAATCATCTTTCTTGATCTTCTAAAAACTGTATGAATGTAACACTTTAGTACAAAAATGATCATCGAAGGTGGAATAGTATTAGAGGAACCTGGTTTGCATTATTTTCTCACTCTCCAGAGCCCTCTGGTATTCTCCAGCACTCTCCCCTTTTTGGTTCTCTAAAAATTCTCTCTCGTATCCCACTACCCCTACCCCTGCCTCGTAAGCCAATCGACCTTCTCTAATCACCAAACCATTACTAACCTTTATTTTGATTTTTTATTTTCTGCGGGCACTCGCGTGTTCTAGGTGGCCTCAATTGTTGCACAGAGGGGGAGAGAGAGAGGGAGAGAGATGGGGGTACCTGCACAGGTAATTAGGCAAGCAATAAGCTGCTTAAGTGACAAAAAATAGGTAAGAGGTAATAAAAAAATAACAGAAAAAGCAAAGAAAAGTGAATTTACGGCAAATGAATATATGATGGCAAATACGAATTGAGGCCAAGCCCTGGAGGGATTTCATTGGGTTTTGTTTTGGGGAAACAGAAACAGAATTTGTTGCAATTTGCTGGAAATTTCGCTGGAAATATGGAAAACATATCATCATCTAAGGGGTCAGCGATGTGTGGCCACAAAAATACAATTGAGCAGAACAAAATATAGATATAATTATACGGCAGCAATGACTAGAGGAGGGAGTATCGGTATGACCCTGAATCAGGGGGCAATAACTCCACAAATTTCCATGTATTTTCATTCCATGGGGAAAAGCGAGAGAGAGAGAGAGGCTGAAGGCAGAAAAAATGTCGCACATTCGGACCAAAAATAGCCATGATTCCATGCCGCTGCTGGAATTCTTTGGGCCATCGAAGCGTGAAGCGGCGACATCGTGTGACAGTTTGACAGCCTGCCAGCCAGCCACACGATGCGTATACGCAATGTGGGATTACAGATACAGATATAGATACAGGGAGAGATTCGCACACGGAAATATTCTATCTGTTGGACTTACAAACTCTTCTCCTCGCTCGTAATCGGCTGCGTTTTGTAGCGCTCCCTCTGTAGATCCCTTCGCAGGACACTGGGCTTCAGCAGTCGTGGGACAGGGCATCCCTCTTCAGCTTCTGGTGTTTGCTGTAGCGGCGACTCCCAGCTGCTGTTGATGCCACCCGCCAGGCGGGAGGTCGGTGTCGCGAGCATCTCCATGCGCTTAATCCTCTCCGCCACGGATAGACTCGCCGGAGTGGTGACAAAATCGACGGGGGTGCTGCTGGGAGGAGCAGCTGCCGCCTGCGATGTGGAGATGGCATCGAGTGCCGCGGCCAAATCTATGACGGGCGGGGCATCCTGGCGCTCCAGCGAGCGGGTGCGACGCTTTAGGAGGCTCGGGGAGTCCTGGTCGTGGGAGGAGCCCAAGGAGCGCCGCTTGGAGGGTGAATCCGTTTTCAGTATGGGATGAATGGGCGAATCGGTGCCTCCATCGTGATCCAATCCGCTCAGATCGAACTCCTCGCGACTGCTCTTGCGGGAGGACTTTAGTATCGGTCGAATCGCCTCGTGCTCATCCGCCTCTCCAAACGACTTCTTCTTCAGTATAGGCTTCGGGGGACGAACTGCCTCCTCGCTGGAGGTGCTCTCCTGCTTCAGAATGGGTCTGATGTCATGCCACTCTCCCTCCCCTGCTGCATCCTCCAGCCCGAAGCTGCCATCGTGATGGGCCGCCAGTTCAGCGGCTGCCAATGTCACGGCCTGAGAGATGGACACATGCTTGTGGCATCCCCCATCCGAGGGCGTCGACAGCGAGTCCTTCTTCTTCAGGATGCTATGCGGCTGATTCTCCGTCGCCGAGGGGCAGCCATCGCTCTTGCTGCTGTCGTAGCTGCTCTGCTTCAGGATCCCATGGCTCTGGGCGGGACTCAGTCCCGTGCCTGCTTCCTCGAGGGAGTTCCGCCTCGCGGATTTGATCAGTATGCTCCTCTCATCCGGGGAGTGGGACCGGGAGTAGTACCGCGACTCGTCTAGGCTGGAGCGCTTCTTCAGGATCCCCTGACGCTTGCTGCGGGCGGTCCCCGCCAGCGGTGGATCCATCACGCTCGAGGAGAACGTCACTGGGGAGGCGTTGCTCGAGGCACTCGAATTGCAGTCCCCAAAGGCCTGTTCCTTTTTCTTTAGAATGGAAACAATCTGGTTTGGTGCCGGGGGAGAGCTCTGTGCACCGGTGGCCGCTGCTCCTCCTGTGGCTGCTGCTCCTCCTGTGACTCCTGCCTCATCCGAGCTCTTGCGTCGTAGAATTGCTGCAGCAGACATTTTATGGCTTGCCATCTCCTCTGGCTGCTGCTGTGGATGCTGTGGCTGCGGCTGTTGCACCTCCTCCGATTGATCCACAATCTTCTTAATCTCCGCCAGATCCGCACGGGTTCGCTCATTGAATTTCTGCGAAACAGTCTTCGCGGCCGGCTGCAGGGCATGCAGTGGACGTGGCGTTGGCAGCACAGCCGTCATCGTGCGCACAGCCACCTCGGGGTGACGCAGTCCAGGGTAGGAGCATGCCGGTGGACGCAAGGTTTCCGACTTCGAGGCCCCAGTCGATTCGCTGCAGGAGCTCTTCACCGGCGACTGGGAGAGCAGATCCCTGAGGGCCTCATCATCTCCAGGGACCAAAGGACGTGCCATTCCCAGTTCACGACGACGTCGGCGGCGATTCGTGGCGTCTGCCTCATCTGCAAGAGAAGATCAGCGGATTAGCGGCAGGTTCGAAAGGCATCGAAGGGGTTCAAATTTCACAGGACACTTGGGCGGACACGTGCATAACAGTGAGCGGTGGTGGGGCAACAACAGCATTTGTGGACGGTGGTGGGGCAACAGCATTTGGTGGCGGACTTTAACATATTTTACACAGGTTTTTCGTATGGAAATGGTGGAGGTGGAGGCGGACACGGACGCGGAGGCGGAGGCTAAGGAAAAGCTCTCCTCGCGGAGTACAAAATGATGGAAATGGAATTGTTGCAAGGAGTAACCGCAGCGTGGTTGATGCCCCATGACGTTCGAAGACTGACTGACGGCTGAGAAGAGGTCGTGTCTATCGCTTGGAAACTGGCAACCTTTTTGCAGTTCCATTCGATGCATTCAAGCTTGAAGGCAAAACAAAACCAAATTTGGATGCCCTGCTCAATGATGCTGCCTCCCATCCGCTGCTGCTGCTGCTGCTACTGCTGCTGCCTCATCTGTGGCTGCATCCATCCATCCGTATGTGTGTGCCACTCCACTTACCGCCATCCTTGGTGGCTTCCTCTGTCAATGAACGATTCAAATTTGATTTACGTTTCGCCGACTTATCGCGATCTCCCAGACGACGAGGGGAACTCTCCGGCTAAAGGAGGGGTAAACGAAAGATTAGTTTTTGGGGCATGCCACATAGATCTCTTCGCTTCGCTCTTAAGCACTCACCGTTCGCTTGTGCTTTTGCACGGGACTCAGTTGCAAGTTGGCCAGATTCAGATGATCGCGTGCCCCGTTTTGCGTGTCCGTTTGCTCGGTGCTCAATGTACTGCTGCGTGGCCGCATCTTGAGGGTGCAATCGGACGAGGCCGTAAAGTGGAGTTCGCTGAGGTTCTGCTTCATGGAGAGGCCACTGCCGACGGCCACCAGGTTCTGTTTTCGCTGTGTGGGTGGCGTGTCCGCCGGTTGGGATGAGGATCGCTGCTTGGACTGTCCTGCTGCTCCAGCTGCTCCAGCCGCCGCTGCTGCTGGCTCCGAGTTGAAGCCACAGATGACGGTCGATTTTGGTGAAACCTCGGAGCTGCTGAGGCGACGACTTGGCGAGCGACCACCTGCTGCTGCACCGCCCGTGTTCCTTGGGGAACAGGGGGAACTATAGCGCTGACGCTGATGCTCCTCCTCCTTCTTTTTGTCTGCGGGAGGCCAGGGAGAGATTTGTGTGTGGGAGGGGAGACAATTGGAAATGTGATGAAAAGGAGCTTTGGCTTACATTCGTTGTACACACACACACACAGAACACAGAACGAAGGATAGCAGAAGGATGTTAGATACATTTTTGAAGAAAGAAAAGATCTTGAACCCATCTGATATCAGGTGTGTGGCATAGAGAGAACCAAAGAGAGAGAGGGAGAGATGGGGAGGACACTCACCGAGCGCTGCGGCACGCAGGCGACTGGCTTTGGTTTGACGCACCGCTGGCGAGGATTGGGGCGATGTGGATGTGGACGAAGAGCAGCAGCTGCCGCCACCGCCACCGCCTCCTGCCGCCTCCAAGCCCAAGCCCAAGCTCAAAGGGGAAATTGTGGGGGGATTCTTGCGACGTTTAATGGGAGAACTCGTGGCAGAGGTGGAGGCAGAGGCGGAGGCGGAGGCAACAGCTGTGGCACCTCCTCCTGTCGATGTTGTCGCTGTCGCTGCTGCTGCTGCTTTCAGCACAATTAACGGCGCTTTGTTGGCATTAGCTAGGGGCGGCATGGGCGTGGTGTTGTTGCCTCGTTTCTGTGGCAGTTGCAGATTAGTGTTGTTGTTGCTGTTGCTGTTGCTGTGGCACTGGCCTTTGCTGCAGTGGCAGTTGCAGTTGCAGTTACAGTTGTTGTTGTGTATGTAAGCGCAATTAAGGCTGCATTTGGTGGGAGCTTTTCCCCTGCTGTTGCGGCTGCTGCTTGTTGTTGCTACTGCTGCTGTTGCATGTTGCATGTGTTTTTTTGAGGGGGTAAATGCGTGGAGACATTAAAGCATGTGGGATTTCTGTTGTGATCTGCAGATATTGTTGTTGTTGTTGTTGCTGTTGTTGTTGCTGTTGTATTTTCGATTGCATAATGCTTGATATCCAAAAAGATTGATCGATGACAAGAAATTACAAGGGAAAAACCGAAAGAAAAGCTATCTTTCAAGAGCCAAAAAGTTCGGACAAGCCTGAAGATCGATTCTATGGAAGCTGCACAGATTTTTCATCATATGTATAACCCTTTGAAAGGGTATAAATATTACCTATCGTATCTCCGAGTTTCAAGCATGAAAAACTTTGATTTCAACGAAGAAAAAGCAGGAAAAACAATGGAAAAGCTAGGCTTATTAGGGGATCTTAAAAGCGGAAAAAAACTTCAAAATCGATATTTTCTCTTATGGCTATTCAATTTAAATCGAACTTGTGTTTAGCTGTGGAAAAACACATCGTAAAGCCCCCATCAAAGGTCTGTGTTCGAGTTTCGGAAATTAATCGATGACTGACGAGAGAAAAAGGGGAAAAGTGGAAAAAGTGATGGGAAATACTTGCGAAAGTTTTGTGTGACAAAAGAAAAGCATTAAAACCAAAAGAAATCTATCATTTCTGGTCGATAGATGGGGGCTTGAGGGCCTCGTGAGACGGAGAGGTGATCAAAGGTTCATTAGCAAACCATTTAATGATGATATATGAGTGGAAGTCTGACAATGATTACGAATAATTTCTCAAGCATAAGCCTATACAAATGATCGTCAAATGCTGGAGAAAAACCCATTAGATTTAATGCCAAAAATATTGCTCAAAGATTGAATTTCATTCAGAAAAAATAAACAAGAATCACACGGGAATGTCCCCGCCGTCCCCAGAGGGCAATGGAAATATTTTCTATGGAATTTCGCACATCTCGAACCCAAGAATCGCTAGAATCTACACTCATGTGAAAGCAACCTCATTTGAACCTCCCATCTACATCCCCATCCCCATCATCGTTTCGTTGTGTTTTTTGTGGCTTATGTAATCCAACGAACGAAAACGCTTTCGTAATCTCCAAAGACCGAAAGACAGAAGAGAGGGCGCCGCGAAATTTAAGCGAATCATCTTTTACCAGCAGCAGCAGGCCAGCAAATAATGATCATCCCGTCCTCCGTTCATTGCCTTCTGACTGTCAGTCAGTCGCCATCTGTCTGTCATCCATTCCGTCTGTCTGTCTGTCTGTCTGCCTGTCAAAGATCACTGAACGCTCTCTAAACTTTCCAGGGCACTCCACGAGAGCATTCGCCTTTTAGATCCGCCATCCGGGAGGGCTGCCCCTCCACGAACAAAAATCAAATTAATTCCATGAACAGAAATTGCCAAATTGGTAAATATTGAAATCAATACCGCAAGCCACAAACAAAAGAAACAATGAACACAAAAGGCCTGGAAAACAACAATTGATAGGGAAATGAAAGATCTCAAGAAGAGATCGATCATCGAACATCGATCGGAGAGAAGCCGTGTTTATTTATGGGACAGATTGCTCGTTCTGTGTGTGGCATTTCAATTGGAAAGAGATTAAACCCTTACGCCCTACTCTACCCTCCAGTCGATCCTCCATCGATCTCTGCAACTCCTTAACCCTTTCAGAGGCACGATCCAGGCAGTCATAGAAGAACGAATGCATTTAGAAGGGAATATGCGATAATTATAATGCTAATTCTTTTCATTTGAATACGATCGTTACGAAATTTCAAAGAAAAGGAATGGGGATGAGTATCTTGGGAGAACTCATTCGATCTTCAGATTCCTACGTTCTTTTTTGCGCAGCTTTTCGGTGGATCCATTGACCAATGATCATCGGCATGCCCATAACCACATCATCCGTGTATCCAGAATATCTACAGATACGCATATTCAAACGATCTTTCTGCAGCTCATGGGGTGAATCTATGTCACTGATCTTCGACAGCTTCTTGGTAGATCTATTCCCACAATCTTTTGGGCAGCTCTTTTTCGGATGGAAAGACTTTCTCAACCAATCCAACACCCGTTACGAGGGAGGGAGAAAGAGAGATAGAGAGAGAGGCTCCGGGTCTGGGGTCTGTCAAAAATATCTATGAAAACCTTTTTCTTGATAATAAACCTGATTTCAAACGAATCCAACGATCGATGAATGAATGAAATCCCGAATTGATAAGCAATAAAAAATAAAAAAAATAACAAAAAATTGGGCACACACCGCTCGTTGGATCCGATGGAGTTCGTTGTTTGGGTTTTGGGTTTTGCTTTTTTTTTTTTTTAGATATTCGTGTAGTCTTCGTCTATTAGCAATTTTATGGCATCTTTCATTTGCCTAAAAGTTGCGTGAAGTCTCTGCTTGGGTTTGGCGTTTGGGGTTTGGGGGTCTCAATCTTATTTAATGACAAACAATTTTATTCATTTATACACACTCACACACACACACACAGAAAAAGGAGCAAAAACTCTTGAGAAATTCGAAGTCATAATATCATTAAAAATTGTGCAAAATTTATATAATTTGTTGTGTTTTGAGTTTTTAGACATTTTTCTGACAGTCCAAAAGCGATTTGGAAATTGATTCGAGTCTGAAATTGATTTGAGTCTCAATTGCAATTGGATTTACGAGTAAATGTTCGAAGGTCTCTTCGAGCGATAGACACAGAGCATAGATACAGATACAAATTAACATTTTGTGTCTAGAAAACGTTTTCGACTCGACTCGACGCTTGATTGGCAAGCCGACAAAAATCTAATTTCGTTTAAATTGCTTTTAAGTGTAGCGCTAAATAAGAAGCAACAACAACAACAGCAACAGCCACAAAAATAAAAGTAAAAACGAGACAAAGTCTGGGGTCTCTCGGGCCTCTTCTGATGATGGAAGTTTTTCGGTATTTTCGTTAAACTAATTTTCTGTGCAGAAATGAGTGATGTTCAGGGCTGCTGCGCTGTGGCATGGGGCGGGCTAATTACCAAACACATTTTAGTGGGAAAGTTTTAGCGGCCACAGCAAGAATTCATTAATGATATTGTAATTGGCTTCACCATCGTAGAAGGGTAGAAGGGGAAAGTGCGAGACCGGGAAGTGATCAAGGGAATAGGCAACAGGATGTGGATCCTTGAGAGGATCCCACTCCTGATGGGAAGATCAGCAGAAAGACAGCAATAAAAGATCAACTGAAAGGGGTAATTGCAAGAGGACACCATTCGGATCCTTGGGAAGATCTTACACGAGTCTGGGGATCGAAAGAATGAAGGGTTAAGACCTATCTTGAAGGGAATACTCCTACGCTGCAGATCACTTAATGATCTAATGAAAAACAATGGAAAGAGGTAATTGCACAAGAAGAGGCATGGAATACCCTTCTCAAGTACAGAAGAAATGAAACACAATGAAGATCAGTGATCTGCCATGAGAATCATCATTAAATGATCTGCTAAAAGGGTTCAGGAGTTGCACAGATCGATGGAGGATCTACTCGGGTAACAATTGAAGCAGGAATCCTCAAAATAATGATCTATTAGAAGAAAATAAATACAAGATCTTCAAATGAGCAACAAGAAGGAAGAGCAGATGAAGGGCGATCTTCGAAAGATCTCTGTATGATCTCCTTAGGAGATCACTAAGCGAGCAATAGAAGGAGAATCGTCTCGATAGAGATCTAAATGAAGCAGTAAAAGAGGGTTCCTCCACTGATACAAATATCCACAAAACGATCCTCAAAGCTCTCAAAGATTTCAAAAGATGAATGGCAACGCATAAACGCCTAAAGGAGAGGTAGATCTTCAAGAGTATCTATTGAATGAACCTAAAAGATGAATGGATAAAGCACTAGAAGCAGCAAGAGAGCAGCGGAATCTACGGGTAGCATATGAGTATAGGCCAAATATTGTTTGGGAAGGCGCGAGTGTTAGTCAGAAGCGAAAAAGAGTTGTATCTCAATATAGAGTGTTAGGCAGAAGCATCATTCGCATCTCAGGAGGAAGCGCAGATCAGTGAGCAGCAAGGACGAACGCTCACAATGAACGAAAGGACATCAAGGACACAACACAAGGACAATGGAAACTTGAAACGTGAAACAGGCAACACGACACACAAACAACACAAACAGAGAGATAGAGAGAGAGCGAGACAGACAGGGACATGTCGTTGCATGCCACTGAAGGAGTTGTCGACTCACCTGAGTTGCCGACAGATGCGACTGCGACTGCTGTGGCTGTGGCTGTGGCGGCGATGATGGACGTCTCGGTTGGAGGTTGAGGCTTGGACTCCGCCTTAGGAACTTCAACGGGGGCAAGCGGCGGCGGCTGCTGCTGCTGATCACGATGCTGAGGAGGAGGCGCCTTCACTGCTGGTCCGTGTGTCATCACAGTGGTGGCTGCCGTTTCATAAGCAGAACTATTGCCATTCGCCGAGGACTGGGGATCCGTAGATAGGGCTCCGAACGAGGGTTTATTCCGTCTCCTGGTGGGGGAGGGCGAACTATAGGAGGAGTCACTGTGGTAGCCAGCGGCGGCGGGGGATCCGATGGCGCCCGCGGAGGCGGAGGATAGCAGCGGCAACGGTGGTGGTGGCGATGAGTGATGGCCACCAGTGGATCCCTGGCGACTGTGGGAGCGTGTGGTGCGCGTTATGAATCTGCAGAAGGGCGGAGGAGGGCGAGAGGGAGGCACATTAGTTCGTTCAGTGGCAAGAAACAAGAAGCGTTTGTGTTTGTATCCATTTCAGTTAATCAGAAAAAAAAAATTAGTTACACGGAAGAGAGCGGCACACACGCGGCAGGCGGTAAATATAAATATTCTGTATCTTTTCGTTCGCGCGAGATACTTTCGGTGGATCCGCTAGATGCGGCACACAGCAGACACGCTCAACAACTGCCGAGGGGCACTCCAGCAAACACAGTGGAAACCCAACAGACACAGACAGATACAGATGCAGAGATACACGACTCTGAGCGTTGCTTGGTTCGTTGTTGTTTTTTGTTTTGGGTATCTTTGAGATACAAAGAGACCAAACGGAAAGGTAAGCGTAAGCGTTAAGGCAAAGGTAAAGGTAAATTCCAGCAACAAAGTCACTCGCAAGCGAAACACACAGAAATCACTCAAAAACCGAAAACGAAAACCGAAAACGAAACGAAGCGAAAAAAAGTATCTCGAAATTCGCACATCTGTTGGGTTGGTGGCACCGTGGCACCGTGGCGGCACCAGGTAGTCGCCGCCGTCGCATCTGTGAGAGTACTGTGGAGTATCTCTGTATCTGACAGATACTTTGCTTGTTGTATCTTTCTCAAAGAACAAAGCGTAACAAGTTTTTTATTGTTATAGATTGCACGCATGCGCAAAAGGCAGGAGATTCTACACCGCACACAAAATATGTGCGTTTTTTTTTTTTGAGGTAAAAAAGAAAAGTATCTGCAGAAAATATGTATCGTTTGTATTAAGAAAATATATTTAAGTCCTTTGGACTAAAGAATATATCTTTTTCTGCTTGTGTTTTCTAGTTAAAAGATACATTTTGAAGCCATGTAGTTCAAAGATACTTTATGGATAGTAAATGAGAAAAGAGAAGATACATTCTTCTAATATTCTCTTCTACATTCTATATTTTCTCCCAGTGTAGGCCAAATGTATCTCAAAGACACATTTGCCATGTAAAAGATATCCATTCAGCAGAGCAGACTCTGGGCCGCCGCTCTGTCCGCTTCCTCATCTGGCACCGCATCTGACATTGCACTCTGCTTAGCGAGAGAGTGAAATATTTTGCAGCTTGTCTGTCGCTGGCGCGGCGACATTCAATCAGGCGCGCAATACACGACAGACTCCTCCGTCTGTCCATCCATCCATCCATCCATCCATCCATCTTTCCGTACGTTTATCTGTCCGCTGTGTCTATCTATCTGTCCGTACGTATGTACATTCATCTGTCCATTCGTTCTGCTGTCCGTTTGTCAGGTAGACAGCAGCAGCAGCGGCAACATTTAAATGTCGCGACGCATCAATGTCACTTTTTGCTTTGTGTACTTTATGATGGCACGAGACGTAGACACAGGCGACAGTCACAGTCACAGCCACAGTGCGACAGACACAAAGATACAATATCTTGTTGGCATGCATATGCCCTTGTAGAGGTAGGGCATGATTATGGCCGAAGTAAATATAAGGAAATGCCTCCCGAAGGAGTGACAGATCCGATCCCGAAGGAAGTGGGTCAAGGGATTAACCCAAACAAAACCAAAAGGAGGCTGTCTGGAATTTCTGACATCATCTCTAGGCCAACAAAATCCTGGCCAATTAAAGATGTAGCCGTCTGGGAACTTGTCTCGATAATTGGACTAAATGTTAGCCAGATCTAGGAGATCTTTTGCAATTAACTTTCAGGGTAGAGCATTTCTTGGTAGTTATTCTCAAGACGGTATGCCCCTGGTCTTTAGTTCTGTGTGTTAATCATTTTGCATGAGCGAAGCTTCCGAGATTCTCTTTCTTCTGCCACATGGAAATTTCCATAAATTTATATAAATTGAGAGGAACTACGCTGCAGCCGCTGGATGATGATGATGATGTTGATCACCGAGAACTTTCCAACCCGTTGTCGCAAGGAAAAACTTGCACACAGAAAAAGGAAAAGTGATGATGCGACATGAGAGTCGCGGTCGCCGTGTAACCAGTTTTGTAGATACTTTTTTTATGGTTTTTTCCTTTTTTTTTTTTTTGGGTTTTGGGAGTCTGCGGGGCACACAGCTGCTGCTGCTGAAAGAAAGCGAAATCAGGACTAGAAACTAGAAAGAGAGAGAGAACAATCTGGGCCAGGAGGCAACAGACAGACGGGGCCCACCGACTGGCTGGCTGGCTGGCTGGCTGCCTCGTAAAATAAATGGCCATCGAGGAGGCAGCACTCTGCACAGCAGGTGATCATCGGATGACGGTGTTGACACCACACCACCATCGTCGAGCCATCGTTGCACCGTTCCATCGTTTGATAAATTCCAAGACTTAATTTGTGGCATATTCAAATTTGTCTCTTCGTTCGGTGAACAGAATTCTACATTGAATGCAGTTTTCTTTTTACTGCTGCTGCTGCTGCTCTGCTGCTGCTGCTGCTCTCTGCTCTGGAGTTTCTTCTACTTTTCATTTCTTTTATGTATTTTTGTCGCTTTTATGAAGCATTTTTGTAGCGAAAGCCTGAAAGTATCCATTGGGCTGGGGGTGGGGGGAAAAACTTGTCGCTTCTCTGTCTCTGGTCGGTGGATCGATGGTCTCCCGTTTCGGTTTTCGGTTTTCATTTTCGGCTGTAAAACAGGTGCTTTCTACGACTTGCAGCTGGAGTTGGAGTCGAAGTTGGAGCTGGAGCTGGAGTTGGAGTTGGGGGGTCGCTTGGGTTCGTCTTTGGGGTCTGGGGGTCACAGCAGAGACACAACTTTTGATATATCACATTATAATTGATGGAACAGTCGACTGGCTGGCCGTCTGCCGCTGCGAATTGCACTTCCACGCATTGATGCGATTGTTTTGTCGCAGAGAGAGGGAAGATGTCACCCCGGGGTCGAGTCTCTGTCCGATACGATCCCCAGCAATCCCATCCCCGAAAACAATGGACCAACGACGACGTAACACACAAGCATTAAAGCCAGAGACAGAGCCATAGCCAGAGCCAGAGCCAAAGGCAAAGCCAAAGAGTGAAAAAAGGTGGAACAATACATGGATTTTGTTTGTTAACAAGCTCTCCCCATTCGACCCATTCGCCCCACTCGCTCCATTCCCGGTTTCGATTTGTTTAGGGGCCTGGCTTAAAGAGAGACGCCGCCGAAGAAGCGATTCGCTGCTGTCGATTGTATAACCCCTGAAGCCACTGAAGATATCATATGAAAACTCCTCTTACAAGAAAAAGGTGGCCAACAAATGAATGCAATTTGTTTTTGATTGTAAGCCAAGGATTATGTAGGGCCGAAACAGCGTCAACAGAGATTATTAACCAGATTATTTTTCGGGCAAGATAGTGAGTAGTGGGAGAAGTTCCTGAATGAATACCATATAGTATATGACTCCAATCATTGGTACGGTAGACAATTAGCAATGATTTTGATGAATGCCACACAATAAAACCTGGTCGAACGTTTTTGTCGAGGCACACGTGCCGTGGGTAGAGAGACAGAGAGAAAGAGATTGTGCGCTCTTTTTAGGTACATGCAGGACGCAAGAACTCACCCCAATCTGCTAAGACACACTGGAAGAAGGAGCAGAGAGAGAGAGAGCGCGCACGGAGATCGTAAGTCACGAGTCCGGAGGGGACACATATTTTCCCCATTCTGGCTATAATAATTATCCAATTTTAGTGATTTTTGGAGAACTCGAAGATGGAATCATTAGTTAAGATTTCGATTCCCTTGACTACCGCTTACAAAAACACAATACTAGATACATTTGGGGACAAGTATAGGATACTCTATGGATATAGATACTCTGCAGATAGAGAGGGGGATGTTGGGCTGGCTGCTTACCTTCGTGCATTGGTGGCCTGGTGCTGATGTTGAGGAGACGACTGATGCTGATGCTTGGGGTTCACTGGCGGTTCTACTGATGGCAATGATTGATGATGGATGTTCGACTGATGATCGTGATCTAGATGGAGTGGGTGATGGAGCTCGTGGTGATGGCCATTGGCTGTGGCTGTGGCTGTGACTGTGGCTGCAGCACCATTCACCAGCTGAATCTTGTCGCTGGCAGACGTCAGCTCCTTCTGCCAGCGTGCGAGGGTATCAAAGACCTCGCCCTGATCGAATTGCTGCCCCTCGGACGTGTCGCCGTCCTCATGTCCATCCCCCTGATTGATCAAGCGACGCTTGAAGTCCTTCACTGCCTGCACGGGGACTTTTGGTGGCGCCACAAACAGTCGGTCAGTGCTGAAGGGTCTGCCCGCATCGTAGTTCCTGACATCCGCCGATGGGGGTGGTGCTGTCGTCTTGGCCGAGGGCTCCAGGCTCTTGGCCGAACGATGGTGGTGATGTGGTGGTGCCACGCATCGAGCTGCATGTGGCTGTGGCGGCGCCTCCATCCCCTGAGGCGGCAGCGATGCGGCCTTGGCGGCGGCGGCAGCGTCGGCTGTCAGATTCGTGAACTTGTGACTAGAGTGCAGGGCATGGAACGAGTCCACGCTGCTGCTGCTCTCCGGCTGCATGCCGCCGCCGCGCCTTGGCATGAGACTAGTGCCAGTGGCAGTGGCGGCGCCACCCGGAGGCAGCTCCTTCTGCATTGGTGCTGGGGGAGTATGGACGCGATGATGCAAAGGCCAAAAGGTCGCCAGCTTGTCGGTTGTTGATTGCCGCTCCTTTGGGTCCTGGTCCTTCTGTTGCTCCTCCTTCTCCTTCTCTCTCTCTTGCTCCTTCTCCTTCTCGTTGCTGCTGCTGTGGCCGCTGCTGCTGCTGCTGCTGCTGGTGGTGCTGTCGCCTTCGTCCTGATTCTTCTCCTTGCATATTATATCGTATAGGGCGCTGATGGGACGGGATTCGCTGCGCACGCGCACCGCCCGCTTTGAACGCTGATGGAACCGCTGCTTGTGGCGACTGTTGCGGCCTCCACTTGTGGCATTCACTACGGTTGGAGCAGGAGCAGGAGCAGGGCTACCAGGACTACCAGGACTAGCCGTCTCTACGGGAGGATTGCTATTGGCGGCGGTACTACAACTATTTCTATTGGTGGTGCGTGTGGGGCTGATGATGGATGGGGACTGACTCGAGGTCAAGGGTGGATGGCTGCTCGTTTCTTCACCTTTTGTAGGGCTCACAGATCCTGCAGAGAATTTGAAGTAACGACTGCCCTCGCTGCCCGGCCGCTGACGGCGTCTTGTGGCGTCTTGTGTCGATGCAGCGTCGCCACGAAAAAACGTGGCACGTGTTGCCGTTGCTGTTGCACTCTTGGGAAAGGATCTACGCTGCTCCACCAGCTGGGTGTTGCAGCTGGGCGTGGCATAAACACTCTGATAATTCTCATTCAAGGCACCCACATCCGTGGCCTGTGGCGTGTGGATCTTTAGCTGCAGATCCGTATAGTATGCGGGCGTTGTATGGTGATGAAAGTGCGGGTGCTGTCCCCGATATCCACCCGACTTGGAGGCGCCACTGGAATCCTCAGAGGTTCTTCCTTTGGTCGCAGCAGAAGGCGAAGTCTGCGACTCTTCTTGTGGCTTGTGGCAGCTAGTTTTGGCAGTGGCTGAGGCTGTGGATAAGTCACTTGAGGCCGCAATGGTTTCTGCAAATGAAAAATAAAAACTATGAACAAACTGTAAGTAAATGAAAATTAATGCCAGCTTTCCCCTGCCCCTCCCCCTCCCCCTGTTCCTCCCACACACATGAAAAGATGGGAACGTTTTTCTTTGCTTTTCTAATTCACTTTTTTTTTTCTTGTAGTTGCATGAAAAAGAAAAAATCTTGGCAGCAATTAAATCTTGCACCTGTGCACCCGTTTCGTACACCTATTCGTTCTATCCCCCCCCTGCCCCATATATATACCACGCCCCCGACAACCCACCCACTCAATGATGTCAAGGTGAGGTGAGGGTTGCCCGCTTTTTATAGCCCTCCTACGAGTACTCGTACAAGCGACGACGAAGCGAAGCATCTGCTGTGGCAATGAGTGCTTGACTTTTCTCTTAGTTTTTCCCATTTTTCCTTTTTTTTTTTGGTAGCCATACGCTTTTGGCGCTGACTGTAATGCAAATGCAAATCCCATTTGACAGTGCCACCAAGGCACCAAGGCACCACGGCACCATCGCAGCGATTAGTTATTCTCTCTAGGGAGAGAAACCCCCACCCCCGAGAAACCCAATTAATCATACGAGTATGAGTCCCAAAAGCAGATTTTCACAGCATTTTCCACTGCATTTTCTTGCATTTTTCCGTTCTCCCTCAGAGAGATACCCTGTCCAATCATTTATGATATATTATTGATTTCGAATATAAATTTCTACTACTCTGATATTGGTTCCTGATCTCTGATATTTTGATATTGATTCTGATTGAGAATATATCATTAAACGCATATAGATCCTTGATCAGAATCAATATCAGATCGATATTGGCTTTTTAAGCATTTTTTCAGATATTTATGCCACAAGGCACGATACTCTCATAAAGAACTCCCTTAACTTTGGTATTTCTAAGGATAATCCAACAAAAAATCATACATTTCATTATAATACGCTTCCACACAAGTCAGTAAAAGTTGATCCAAATCGGAACAGTTTACCATATACCCATAGCTTCTATGAGAGCCATACGATCGTTAGATCTCCCATATATGTTATGTATGTATCTCCAAGTGCCTCAAAGATCTTTTAATGCGGAAAGCTCTACCCTTTCTGGTTACAAAAATGCCCAAAGTAATTCCGAAATGTAATCATAAACAATTTTTGTTTTTGACAGGCTGCTGCGCAACAATTTCATATGCCAAAAGACGAAATGGAATTTTATGAAAATACGTGAATTTCTATCTCTTTTTTCTATATTTATTTGTTGTTGGCCAAATTTTAAGCAAATGTGCAAAATCGAAATGAATTTATTGTATCTAGTTTATGATGACAGACGGCGGTAAAGAAAAAATAAATCTGCTAATGCAATTAACAGATAAATAAGAGAAGAGAGAGAGAGAGAGAACAAGATCTCAAGAGTTCTTTACGTACTCTCTATCTCTCTTTCTCAATCTCTGGGATACACATCCAATATTTGTCCAGCAATTACGAATGACCAGTGAAATATCAAATATTTAGACAGTTAGCACATCATCGAGAACGGCAAATAGAAGTCCCAGTTTCCAAGTTCCATATCTTATCATATAATATACGAGTAGTATGTGTATCTGATGGATTGAAGAGCAAACACAAACAAAGCAAAAGTCAATTTGCGGATCAGCAAAAAGTTATAGAAATGTAATGCAACCAACGAGGGGTGCTGGAAACGTTAATGGGATTTTCAGAGAAAAAAAACATTGAAGGCTTAGTGCTAAAAACTCCCCACATCAGAGACTGAAGCTTGCAACATCTTCAAAAAAGTGCAGACAAAAGCATTTTTTATTCAATTAGAGAAGCAAAAAGCGAACCCAGGGGAGAACTAGTCGAGTACTCAAACCACAGTCTGTGGGGGCTGTGGGGGCGAGCGAGTATTTGTCATTGTTTTAATTTTATAAACAGCCAACACGCACACTCTACTCCTCTCTATACAGAATACAGAATATCTCCCCCACTAATTCCAATCATCAGTTAAAGGGCTTGTCTCTGTGTCTGCGTCTGCCTTCGGGGTCATACCATCATCAACCCACGCGCTCCCGAAAGAACAGACTGACTGACAGACAGACTTTAAAGCAATTAAAATTAAACAAAAAAAGAGCAAGCGCCAGAGGAGCCCCTTAACATATTTTTTCTTTGGGGTTCTTTTCGGGGGGTTCTCTTAATTGCTTCAATGGGTTGTTGTTTTCGGTTCTCTAATGGTTCGGTTCTCTAATGATTCGAAATTGGAAATTGCTGTTCAATGAAATGGCATGAGATTCACCGAAAATGTCCATCAGTGCGAGTGCGAGTGCGAGAATCGAAGATACGACAACATAATTGGCCAAAATTCGATAGAAATTCGGCAGAAAACAGAACAGAATCAACCGGAGACAACCTGCTCTGCCCTGAGGCATACATTTTATAAATAATTCATTCAATCAGAGACGCAAAATGTCTCACAAAGATGCAAATACATTCTAAACAGAATCTAGACAAAATAGTTAGTGAATTGATTTGGGAAATTGTTACCGGGAAAATGGCATGAATTGTTGGGGGAGGGGCGAAATTCCTGTTTCGTTGAACTCAAAACAAAATGAGTTTTCGTAAAAACAAAAACACTTTTCAGCCGGAAAAAACACGCGTGAAAATAATTGAAAACAAATAAAGGTTCTTTTGTTTTCCGTTTGGAGGTGGGGGGTGGGGGGGTGGGGCACCTGGAAAAGTGCATTACATGATGAAAACTCTTGACTAAAAAAATGAACCAAAAAACAGAAAATGCGGAAAATTCACGCAAAAAAAACAGGCAGGCGGAAAATGCATTTCGTGTAATATTTTTCAATGGCTATATTTTGTTCATAAACTGAAATGGAAAATAATCTGGCCGGGCAGCAGCGTGGGAGCTGTATCTGCATCTGCATCTGTGCTTATAGTATCTACATATGTACGAGTATCTACGTATCTATCTACGTATTAGATGGCACAAATCCAAACTAAATAAACCGCCGAAACTGCTGGCAATTTGCCTTACGACAAAATAAAAACCGATTTGTAAAAAGATTTTTTGCCAAAAGATTTCCTTTTCTTAGCAGGGAAATGGGGAAATGGTATGTGGGGGTGGGGGCAGGAGCTCTAACTACATAATTATTGGTTGGAGGGGGGGGGGGCAGGAGTTGTAACTAAAGTGCAGCAATAACAATTGCAACTGCAACACAGAAACTACGGCATTTCTGAGGCTTCGCTTCGCTTGCCGCTGTTGAAGCCGCTTCTGTTGGTCTGTTTCTCTGTGCCACAACAGCCCCAGCCCCAGACCCAGACCAGACCAGACCAGACCAGAGGCGGCTGATTGATCGATTGGTCTCTGGCTCTGGCTCTGGCTGTGGCCGCAGTCCCCACAGGTTGCATAATTAATAAGACACACAAGAGAGAGAGACGCCTCGGCTCGCCTTACCACCCCTCCTCCAGGGCAAGGCTTAAACTTGCTGCCTGAAATATCATATTGTTAAGGCGAAAACACGAGACGCGAGACGAGACGCGGAAAAGCCAGTGAGCAGAAAAACAAGGAAGGCAACCAAACACAGGCTTTTCTTCAAGGCTTAAGCTCTGAGGGTACCCTTTCATTATAGGATATATGATTCTGGTATAGTTCATCGATTTGAGGTGCATTTGAGGGGCTAGATTGTGTTCGATTATCTTCCAGAGTCATTTTTCATAGGAGTTTTTCCACAGAAAGACTTCTCTTACAGATATACCTACAGATTTTGATACTATTTTGTGGGTCTTTCTCGTATAAGTTGTCCCTTCCGATGGCAGGGCTTTTTCCCACCATTATGGAGAAAAATCTGCCCAAAAGAGTTTCTATACAAATTCGGAAATATGTATTAGTCCTGAATGTAAAGTAATCGATTCACAGAAGAAAAAGCATCTAAGAGCATCCCATGGTACTAAGGTCCCAAGAAAAGCAAACTATTGTTAAACTGTAGTAAAATTCCGTCCAAACTAAAGGAATTTGCGCACAGAAAAGGAGATCCGATGGTCTCTTCTTCATTCAGTACAACCCACACTTTCGAAGATGAGAAAAACACGCTCTTCTCCGCCTTCCAATCGTCTGGCATTATAGCCCCTTCAACCTGTATCAACCTCTTCAAGGGTATACTCGTACTCGCATAAAAAACTGGCAGAAGTTAAATCAATATTGAGGGAAAAACACACTGCATTTTACAAAAGTGCCTGCCGTTTCGTTGTTTACAGCTTGCAACAGCCACAGAAGTGGCAGGGAGGGAGCAGCAGCAGCGGCAGCAGCAGCAGCAGCAGCAGCAGAAGGGGAGGAGTAGGTGGACGAGGTAGGTGATTGTGCGGCAGGCAGCAATGTGGCAACGTTGTTCTGTAAGTATTATTTTTAAATGCAAGGGCACGCTGCCTACGCCGAAACTGTGTGGCACACAGTCTGATCTTTTGCTTTTTTTCGTTATTTGGGGAGCAACATTTACTTGATTTTCGTTAAGTTCACTTTTTCTTCGTTTCACATGCAATAAACACGCACTTAATTATCATCTGGCAGCAGAAAAACCTCTTATCGACGACATTCATCCATAAAATGGCAAACTCTACGCCGAGAGAGAGAGGGAGAGAGAGAGGGAAAATTCTTGTGCAATTTCCACAAACAGAAGCATCAAAAATTGTGTAATTTCGGAAAACCAAGTCTGGGCTGGCTGTTGATGATGGCTGGATGGCTGGACGGTTGATGGTTGATGGATGTGTATGTGTGTGTGTGTGTGTGTGTGTGGGGGGATGTGTGTGGTGTGATTGCTGCAGCAGCAGAGAAGCTGAGGAAATTGGGTCAAGTGGAGTTCATCCGATGCCTGATGCCTGATGCCTGATGCCGCTGCCGGTTCTCTTGAGCGTTGTGTGGGCTCTGTGGGCTGCTGCTAAGCGAAGGAAATGCGGAAAATGCGCTCGAAACTCAAGAAGGAGGATAACGAACTAAGAGGATAATAATCGCTCTTCTGATACAATACGATACGTACGACTGGTTGAACTTTGGGCAGCTTTCCTTTAAGCATTTCGTTGGCTTCAAGATTTCGTGTGTGTGTTTATCAGCCAAAAATTGCACTAAAATGTTGATTTTTTCCAAATGGAATTTAACGATGGAACCTCAGGGAAACCCTATCCTATCCTATGTCCATTTGGCACTTTTTGAAACACGTGAGAGATCTGAGAATCATTCCATTTCGAACAAATTCTGATTCCCCCCAAAAAATGCCCCAAAAAACGAGTCTGCTTCAAGTAACATATCTTTGAGGCAGTGTCAAAGGTCATTTCCATCGTCCAAGCTGGAGTTTAATGACCAATTTCTTAGTAATTTCCCAACTAGATTTAGTGGCCCGCCCTACCATAAATCATTTAGGGCACAAATCAGCCGTAAGTCTTAATTTAATTCCCTACCAAAAAAAAGAGAGTAAATTATTTTATTGATTGTCATCAGCATTAAGCCCCTGCCCTTCGCCTCTTCTTTGCATACACAAATGTGAGCTCCGATTTGAGGGAACAACTTTATGGGCAGATTGTCCATTCGATTCGTGGGTCATTTGTCCGTCCCGTGCCTCTATTTAGCACTTAAGCCCTTCACAATGGGAACGAAATGCGGGGACAATAGATCAAAAAATACCTTAGAGGCAGGGAGAGAAGGAGATTCGTTTTGGGGCCAAAGAAGAAACACATTTGTATCTTCTTGTATCTGAAAACAATCAAATGGAAATAAAAGAACCTACACCAGAAAGACAAAAGAAGAGAGGCATGCCGCATGCCCCACTACTGCGACTAGAGATGGAGATGCAGCCACAAAGGCATAGATACAGATACGCAGAGGTACGAAGCTTTAGAATGATTCTTAAGGAGCCAAAAACAAAAACAAAAACAAAAGCCAGCAATTGGTTCGTTAAACAAAAGACCAATACAAAACAGTCATCAAAAGTTATTAAACAATAATCCAGTAACAGCAACAGCAACAAATAAAGAAATACCAAAGATAGCGACGCCACCGTCTAAAAATAAACACAATTTTTAAATGGGGAAATTGTATCTTTTGCGACCCAAATCATATTACAGATTACAGATAGGAGCCATAGATTAAAGTGGCTCCTAGCGCTGATACTACATGAACCAGTGAACCAGTGTACCAGTGTACCAGTGTACCAGTGTACCAGTGTACCTTGTTTGGGGTCTAGGGTATCATTCTCTTTGTAAAAATAGCTATCTCTATGGCACACAAGATATAGCTACAGCTGGCGCTATCTATGGCTTGTACACTCATGTTGCTGTTGGCTTTTATGATACATGGATACGATTGGAGATACTAACTGCGATATCGGGGCATATCCATATTGCTGCTGCTTTTGCTGCCATGCAGCTGGTACTGCATCTGTTGCGGCTGATGGTATCGCTGGTGGTATCCGCCACCGACGGGGCTATGGCTATGGCTATGGCTATCTAGATTCAAGACACCTTCCCGTATCAGGCACTCCTTGATGGCCAGCATTTCGTATCTGCCCTGAAATATATCTACTTTCGTTTTTTTGTGATCGTTTTCTGTTTGATTTCGGTGCGAATTTTCGTATTTTCTTGTCAATTTTCTTATTTCTTCGTGAAAGTAAGACAAAGTCCATCACACGCGTCAAGTGTTTGTTGTTTCTTGTCGTAGGATTTTTAGCTGCAACCAAAAACCCCAGAGAGACGGCTCTGGGGAGGCAGGCAGTCAGGCAGTCAGGCACTTCTTGGGGGCCTGCACTTGAGGCTTGAAATAGAAAAGCGCTTTTCACGCGACACACAGACACCACACCGCACACTTGACGACGTGTCGTCTGCTGCTGCTTCAGTTTTTCACTCGTACAAAAAAAAGAAATAATATATCTTTTATTTTATTTTATTTTTTGTGTAATTTTGCGTCGTTCTGGTCTGTTCTGCTCTGTTCTGTTGTTGCTTTTGTCGCCACTGCCGCCTGGTTTGCCGTTGCTGTTGTCGTTCCGTCTCGGCGTTAAACGTTTTTGCGACTGAGCGAGCGGCCCAAGCGCCTAGACGAGATACGAAATGTATCTAGAACTCAGGCCATGCCCGCGGACGCGGACGGGGACTGCTGCTGTCTGCTGTTTGTACGTTTGTATCTGTATCTTCAGCTGTGTGTATCTGTGTGTGTGTGTGCGACGGAGGGGCTACTCATTCTTTTATCTTGCTGGTGGCGAAGCAAAAGAATTAAAACAAAAACCGAGACAGAGCAGGGTACATTACAAGGGAAGGTGGGGCTGCAGAGACAAGACATATAACATGTAATTTGCTTTGGAAAAGCTCTCTCTCTCTCTATCTCTCCTAGAGATCTTCAAACGGTTCAAAACATTCGAATGAGGGCAGTAGGGCATATGAATATGTGAATATTTGTGAATCTATGTGAATATTTGTGAATACATGTGATTATTTGAGAATATTGTAAAATATGTATGTGAATACATGTGAATATTTGAGAATATATGTGAATATTTGTGAATACTTGTGATTATTTGAGAATATTGTGAAATATGTATGTGAATACATGTGAATATTTGTGAATATATGTGAATATATGTGAATATTTGTGAATATATTGTGAATACTTGTGATTATTTGAGAATATTGTGAAATATGTATGTGAATACATGTGAATATATGTGAATATTTGTGAATATATGTGAATATTTGTCAATATATTGTGAGTACATGTGATTATTTGAGAATATGGTGAAATATGTATGTGAATATATGTGAATAAGAGTGAATATAGAGTGTTTTCTAACATTTGGCCATAGAATCCGCTTCTTCCAACCAAAATATACACTTTTGTAGGTATCTGTGTATCTCCCTGCCTTACCCTTCCATTCAACATACCCTGCCCTAGCGGTTGTTATTTCTTCGAGTGTCTGTGTGCGTATCTGTGTGCGCTCTCTCGCCGAGTCTACGTATCTGTGTGAGCATGTATCTGCATCTGTGTGTGTGTGTAGAAGAAGCTAAAAACCAAAACAAAATAGCCAAAACAAAGCGGGAAAACGTGCTGATGCTGCTGCTGCTGCTGCTGCTGCTGCTGCAACGGTACCGCATGCCACAAGGCGTGAAAAACTAAGACGAAGAAAACCTAAGAAGACTCCAAAGCGAAGGAAGAGAGAGGAGAGGAGAGGTGGATGGAGTGGAAAATGGGGAGAGGGGCTAAAGGAAGACACTTCTCTCTCAGCTGTTGGTGGCAAAAGCATGTGCTGAGTGGCAGGCAGCCGAGGCAGCAATCAGCAACTACACGAGATCGATAGATGTGTCTGTTGCAGTTGCTGTTGCAGTTGCAGTATTGTGTATTGTGTGTGGCACAGTGAAGACGATTTAGGGGGTCATTAAGGAACTCGAAGGAAACGTATCTGAAGGATAGATAAATAGGATTAAAAGATGCCTGGAAAAACGTATCCTATTAGGAATTTGCATTGAAATTGAGATATTTGGTAGTTATCTTTTGACCAAAGTGAAAGAATCTTTCCATCTATTCCACTGTTCACGGTAGCGTACTCCTCTGCAGCAGCATTGCACCGTGATGCAACGACAACGCCTGCAGATGGTAGAGCATGTCACCAAACCAGCAGCAGCAGCAGCAGCAGCAGCAGCAAATCCAATCCCATTCAATCCGAGTCCCAATCCAATTGGATCATGCAGCAGCAGGCAGGGGCAGCAGGGGCATCATGGGGGTAAAAATAGGCAGCAACAACGATACGAAACACAAAGCTCATTAAACGGCAGGCAGGCAGGCAGGCAGAAGGCAGGAAAAGCAGAAGCAGAAGCAGAAGCAGAGGTGCATCCCCAGAACCAGAGAGACAGCAACGAGAACAGAATTGCGGCAGCAGTGGCTGCAGTGGCATTATCTGGTTTATGAGGTTGGGCAACGGTAAATGATACCGCCAGGTGGGGCAGGGGGTTGGGGCATAGAGCGAGACACACACTAATGAGTGCGTGCCATAATTGGCGGACAGCTACTCTTCTGCTGTTTTGGAGGATGTGCTCGGGATGGGGGATGGGGATGGGCGATGGGGGATGGGGACGCGGCAACCTGTTTGCCATCCATCGAATGGCACCAATACAAAGATACATTCCGCCAAATCCATCCCAAAAGATACATCTCTATTGCGAGCCCCACAGAAAAGGGGAAAATGGCGTGGCTAAAAGCCCGAAACATGAAAACAAAACATAAAAGCATCGAATTTCCACAGCCTACGAGCCACTGTTCACCTGACGTGTGGAATGCGAGGGGGGGCAGGGGGAATGCTCGTTGCTTTAGTGGCATACATACGAGTATGTCAAATGTCAAGCGTTTGTGGGGCTTGAACTTTGACCTGCCTTTTGACTGGCATTTGCATGCACAGCAGCGAGGTGTTTCTCATGGGCGATTATCTCCCCAGCCCGCCCATTTTGTTCCATCAATTTTGTTGGCAATGTCAAGGGAAAAACTACTGAACGCCGGCCATCGAGGCGTATGCGCAATCTTGTAGCAAAGCAGAAGGCACGTGCCCCTTTGGGCATCCGCTCTTGCCCGGACCAGACGTCTTCCCTTCCCTTCATTTCTATTCAATATGCCATTTCTCAGATACATCTGCCATCCATTGGAAAGTATCTTGTAATCTAATTGAGTTCTCATTTCTTGCAGCTCGCAGTTCCAAAAGGAAGGAAAACACTTCCGCTCCGCCTTGTAGATGGAATGGAACAAAAGAGATAGAGAGAGAGAGAGAGAGAGAGAGAGAGAGAGAGAGGGAGAAAAACTTCCTGCCACTTGAGAGAGCGGGCCGGCCGGGCGACAAATTGAAAGCAGAATCAACGACAAGCAACGACAGACATCGTCTAGGCGTCTCTGTCCCAGTCCCAGTCTCTGTCCCTGCCTCTGTCTCCGTGTTGCATCTTGATTTATTAGCTAAAATTATTATGTTTTTTGTATCGCACTTTGTGCCTCGTGCCACAACAGCTCGTTAGATCGTTCTTTCGCCCTCACTCTCACTCTCGCCCTCTCTCTCTCTCTCTCTCTCTGTATCGCTGATTGCGATTCAGGTTCTTGGACGCCCGCTCATTTCCGTAATGAGTGTTGTTGCACTCTCCTCCTGCTCTGCTCTGACGTTCCCATTATTACACCCCCTACAAATTGTATACGTACACAAAATACACATTTATTGAACTCGCGCGAAGGCACACCCCCACTCCACTCGAACAGAGGGGTAGGGTGGCGGTGGCGGTGGCAGAGTCATGGCCAAATGCGGCAACTTGTTTCGTTTTGTTGTCTCTCGTTATCTGTCGCTTGCTGTTGGTTGAACATTTATGATGCAAAAACCACAACAGAATAGCACACAGCGGGAGAGAGAGAGAGAGAAAGAGAGTGAGGTAGAGATAGAGTTGTAGAAGGTGGAAGCCAATAGTTGATGGTATGAGATTACGACTAAAAGATACCCTTTACAGGGGGAACATATATGAAGAATTATCTCTTGAAAATGTAGACGGTACTCCTTGAAGAGAGGGAATATATTTTTGCGGCTTTTACTCAACAGATTTCAATGATTTTCGGGGTCTATGCAGATAATATTATCAGATATAAGCACATAAAAGCAGCGTAGCGATGTTTGTGGCTAAATGGAGCATACCCCAAGCTACCCTGTAGAGCATGAAAAGTGGATTATTCTACACGGAAAATCTTGTTATTTAAGAGCCTGTCCAGCCAGCACTGTCCAGCATTTGCCAGCCATTTAATTAATTAATAATTCTACAGAATATATTCCACTGTGTGGAGCTTCCTCTCTTTTGTTTCTGCCTCGGGCATCTGTCATTCTCTGGTGATGCGTTGCGACAGCTGATGTTTCATTGCTGCCTGATTTAATGCCAATAATTGTGTTTATTAATATGCAGGATACGTGCCATACGGGGCGTATGATTGATGTCCATGGGAAACCTTTTGGCGGGGGAAGAAGGCCACTGAATAATGCATCAGACAGTCCGTTGCTCTATAATTCAGTTATGGCCTGGCCCGAAAGACAGAGGATGGAAGAAACTTCGTTCTCTTGTTGGAATATCTCAAAATCAAGTCACATTTTGTGGCTCTAGCTATCCGCCACTCAGTTGGTTCTTAGTTCTTAGTTCTGCCAGCCCCCCAGTGAATTCTCGAACCAAAATAAACCATAAAAGTGTTTGCCTTTTCCTCTATCCATGCAAAAAGAGCCAAAAGCCATGCCACAAGACTCAAAAGTTTGACAGTCACATCGAACGAGGAGGAGGAGAAGGAATTGGAGGATGGTGCACGGCGGATGGTGGATGGTGCATGGTGCATGGTGGTACCACACCACAGAATGCCATGCCACGCCACGCATTATTTAGCAATGAAAGTGGATTAAATGCAACCTACTTTTACCACCAGAACCAGCCACCAACGAAAGCCACCAATAGAAGCGGGAGGAGGAGGAGGAGGCCGGCCAGCGGGTGGCACCACACCATCGAAAACCGATAAAAGAGAGGTGGAAGAACCTGTAGTATAACCATGTCAATCTATTAGTTACGCCCCATTTTAACCAGTTTACGAAAGAGAGCCAAGTGCCAAGAGCCAAGAGGGATATAGCAGGATGCACCACCGAAAGGCGAGTGGGAGGAGAAAGTGGTAGTCGGAAAAGTGGATGGAACCATCTGCAAGGTCGCGGTGGCATTACAATCTTTGTACATTGTGCCTGAGGCTGCAATAGCAGAAGCAACAGAAAGACAGATGGGATGGCCAGAGGCAGCACTTGGCCATGGCTTCCATCCATCAAATGACGGCAGTTGTCGGGGAATCATTGGATGCTCCTCCATCATCCTCTTGAAGCTGTCATGCTCTATGCATTGTTCGCACTTTGGCATCGCTGCAATTAGCGTGTTGACAATTACCGAGAAATGAAATGAGAAATGGGATTACAAGAACGAAATGCAAAGAGATTAGAGAAGGGGGTAAGATTATAGAGAGGCAGGGGAAAGAGATTCTAGAGGAAAGAGAGCAGGAGGAGCCACTAAGAAAAAACACTAGAAAACTCGAGAAGGTGCAATGAAAAGCAGACAGCAGCAGAAACACACAACAGAGACACAAACGCATGCCATGACAGACAATTGGAAAAGTAAATTAGAGGCAGAGACACAGGCAGCGACACAGACAGCAAAGCCACTGGGGAGTCAGACAGCAAAAAGCCACAGAGCCACAGAGTCACTTGAGTAAAGAAATAACTTGATCAACAATAATGTTAAAGCATAATTTAATTGCCCAGAGAGCGCCATTTAATCACAATTAAATTATATTTAATTTGTGGCGCATGGCAAGGCATGGCACACAGGGAGAATCAGAGAGCGAGAGAGAGAGAGAGAGAGACTGAGACAGAGAAAAGCAGACAGCGAAAAAGTAGAAGACAGCAGGCTGGGCGGTACGGTGCGGGCAACAGGATAACGAGGGGAAAACTCTGCCACAAGAAATTGTTGAATAATTGCAGGAACTTCACAAGTGCTGGGGAATTTCCTATACTCTGTTTAAGCTATGGAAAGGCTTTCAATCAGGGTACTACGAGCCTGCAACCCAAAGAAATGCTTCTGAAGTACTTCTAATAGTCCTCTCACTAAGACTCTTGACCCATAACTGAATTTCGGGCACACAAAAACACTTAGCACCAACGGAGGAATCATGGATTCACTTAGAGAATTAGCTGGAAATTCCCCAGAATTTAATTTGGCATCCAATAGAAATAGCTGCCAAATTATCTGTTAAACTATAGTCGCATTCTAGCTACAGACCAACCTTTACCTTGAAATCATCTTCAAGTTTCCCCAGAAATTTGCTTCACATTTCTTTCCTTGAAATTCACACACAAAAAGGCTCTACTGTACTCGCACTCGTACTGGGAATCGTTCTACAGATAACAGAAACAAATAAAAAATCACTTTTACTGATAACTTCATTGTCGTCGTCGTCGTCCACTGCTCCATTGCTCCACTGATGAGATGCGATGCGATGGAATGAGATGCGATGCGATGCGATAATGCGGATGATGCGGATGCTGTTCTGCGAGTGACGTTGATGAGGCCATCGGTTGACGCCAGCAGCAGTAGCAGTAGCTGACATTTAACCGTAAAAACAACCAACACACGAAACAGAAACAGAAACAAAAACAACAAATGAAGAAAAGCCAAAGTTTTCAACGTTTTGTTCAATGAATAAACAATTTTGTATATATTTTCTGTGTAATTTCTGTGGTGGGCGCCGCCGGAAATCAATTGTCGGATTTTAATTTTTAATTTTTTTTTGCCCAGTCGAGGGATTAAGCCATTTTGTAGGCGTTGGTAAATGTATTTTTACGTATCGTATTTTGCATAAGCCCCAAAGTGTGGAATAAGCAATAAATCATTGGCATACGTATCATATATAGGAAATGATCGGGGATTTCCCTCGAACGAGGATGACCAAAAAAGGCACATGGCAGATTTTAAAAGCAAAAGTAACAATTATAGATTGAAAGATCTAGAGAACCATAATCCAAGGAGAGGCTGAAGGTTGAGGTTGAATTTAGAGGTTCTTCTGCAGCAAGATCTACCCGTAAGAGTATCTCATCTGTATTGCGTTTCTATCGATCTCAGAGCATAACTATAATGATTCTTCTAAGATTCTTCTCATTTGGAGATGAAAGCACAGCTCACCAGATCTGAATCTTTTCCAATAAAAGGATTGCAGGCAGTCCTCTTAGAAAATGTGATTCAGGCCCAAATACCTAATGATGTCATTTTTCGATCGGTTTTGCGGGTCGGGGCGGAGGGGGTGGTTTCGGGTTCGACGGGGGTCTTTGTTTATCCAAGAAATTGCCGTCAGGTGGAAAAACACTTCAAGTGCTTATCTAACGAAGGTTTTTCAAGCGTTGTTTTTTTGTTGCCGCCTCACTTTTCTTTTGTTCCCTTTTTTTATTTTTTTATTTATTTTTTTTTTGCAACGTAAGTATTAGGGTCAAGTTTGCCTTCACACATTGCCATATTCCACGATTATTATACCATACACCATATACACCATATATGTATGCCAATAGTCTGACATTTGTTTGTGATTTTTCTTTCTTATTTTTCTGCTTTTCTTGCGTCTTGTTGCTGCTTTTCAATTGAAATTTCAGGCGTCAATGCACGTTGCACAAATTACGTGGCCGGGGCCCTTGAGTGCAGGTGAAGCCCAGCGGCAGGGGAGGGGGGGTGATGACTCGAAACTGAAGCCATGGGAGGCTTCACTAGGGATCCAAAAGGGGCAAAGAGCGGAGGGAATAAACTGCTGAAACAAACAAATGCAAAATCTGTTGGCAATTTCAACTGAAACGCAAAGGGATGGAGAATGGCTCTCTCCCTCTCTCTCTGTCTCGCTGACACTGTGATTCATGAATGATGCCATTTTCAGGCACTCCGCCTATGGGGAAAAATGAATGAAAATTCAAATTTAATTGAAAATCAAATTTAATTGTTTGAGAATTGCATTTAAATGGCAGTTAAATCGCATGACATCAGTTCATTCGCTCTCGCTCCTCTATAGGGAAAAGCTTTCTTCATTCAAACAGTTTTCCCACGCGATGCGTAACCCAATCCATAATTTCCTCAATTAGGAAAACACTCTTCTGTCGCATGCCACACCACGCTGCCCGGCCCGAAGCCCCCCGGTGCATAATTGATTGATCAATAATCAAAAATTTATATGCAAATTGTTCCAATTACGAGAAGCGTTAAAAAAAAAACGCACAAACACAAACGAATCTCGGAAATCAAATCGGCTATGCAACAGACCGCAGACCCCTCCTCCTACCGCCCTACCGCCCCACACCCTCCACCTAACCGCCAGACAAAGACAGACGACAAACAAAGACAGAAACAGAGACAGGAGACAAGAGCCACTGGGAAAACAAAAGAGCGAGAGATGGAGGGATGGAGGGATGGAGAGACGTGGCAAAAAATGAGGCGACGAAGTGAACCGCAAATCAATTTTAACAATCTCCCAACGAGAGTTTAATAATACATTAGCATAGTGACAAAAGCCCCACACTAACTTTCGATCCAACTAACTTTCTGGAAAAATATTTAATTCATCACAAAAATCACTAAAAGTAAAGTAATCATTTTAGTCTAATCAAATCATTTTATATTAACGAATAGTTTTATTTTTATGGATTCTGTGCTGTGACTAGTGCATTAATTTATGAGATATTTTTTGTCCCGCTAGGATATAAGAACAAATCAATTGAAATGAAAGATTTTCATATAAAAACTATCCCAAAACTATTGAAATATGGCTGAGAAACAAAAACCTAGTATATCGGTCCAAAAATCAACAGAAATGGAAAACTACCGCCCACAGAAATGTAATATAGAAAAATAGAAATAAAAAAAAATATATACATTAAAAAAAAAAAAACAATCAAACAAAGAAACGTATCCGTAAGGTACACAGAAAAAATAATAAGGAAAATATCGTTTACAGAAGCCTGAGAGAATACAAATGCGAATATATCAATGACAAAAATGATCCGAAACATATCAAATAACAGACACATAAATGGATACGAAATTAAACATTGAAATGGTAGAATATCAGGCACAAAAAGTAATTAGAAACCTAAACCAGAAATGGAACAAAAACAATGGGTAAAAATAATGAAATTTCGGTTCGATGGAGATAGATTTTATGCGACTACAATCTGTGCAATAGATTTACATATATGTAAGTTCGACACCAAAGAAAGGGGGGTCTGGGGCCTGGTTGGTGGGTGCTGCTTTCATCACTAGCTTGATGCCGGGGAGCTGCTGTCTGCCAAGCTGTCTGTCTGCCCGTCCACAGTGATATGCAAATATTCGAATGAAACGCTCATTTCATTACGAATATGCTTGAATAATTGTGAGTGGAAATACGAGTGGAATGGAAAATGCATAATGATATTCGTTGCTAGGCAAAAGAGCGATGTAAGATGATGGAAGATATGAAGATGTCTGTGGATATGGATATGGTATGCAAAGAAACACAGAAAGAGGTTGTTCATAAATTAATTAACAAGCCCTGTGACATAATAATCAGACTGAAGGCAAGAGTTACGGATACGCTAAACGAATCTACAGATACTCTTCGAAATGGTTGGTTTTCCTTTTCGAAATATCGGTAGCTATTTGCACGATAAAGCAAAAGAACAAATCACCAAGTGAGAGAAAGCTAATGAGTGCTAATCAGAAAAATAGAGAGCTTAACTGTGGCCATAATTTTCCCCCTCTTTACCAGCATTTATGCTGGAAAAAACTAGCTTCAATCGGAGGAAAATTTAGGCAAATAGGTGTGCCACTTCCACCCCAAAGAAAAAGAGAGAAAGGGGGAGAGAGAGAGCAAACGGAAATGGCGGCGCCTCCATTTGTGCACGGTTTTCCTACATTTTGTGGTTATTGATGTTAGATAGGTTTTCCTCGGCTTTTCTTTGTTATTTGTGGCGACAGTTTGGACCCTGAAAATGGGAGTAGAGCTCCCTCCTGCTGGTAGAGAGGATATCATCATCATCATCATTGCACCTTCTGTGTACATCGGGTGGGGGGCGTTCTATTTTTGATGTGTCCAATGTCGCGTCTATTAAGTTGAAAGTTTGCCAACTGTGCCACAAAAAAACAAAACAGAAGGGTGGCAAAAGAGTGGGGCCCCTCTCCCCAGGAGGACAGAGAATGCAATATGAAAGTTATGCTTGCAATGCACTTAAGAGGGTGGTAGGAAAAACCCGATGGTGGTGGTGGTGGTGGTGCTTGTGGATGTGTAGCGACGGAAGTCACTGTGCCAAATAGTTTTGGTGCTACGATGAAGCGCAGTAGCTATGGAATTCAATTACTGCTAAGTGCCTGGAGAGCCCAAGAGCCCGAGCTCTCGCTTTAGGCCAAAAGAAAGGATAAAATATCGAGGGATTCTTTGGGGCGGTCTGTGGGTGGCGGTCTTTGGGTGGATAATCCCATCCTACAGATTACAGAATCCCAGAGACCCATTAAATGCTGATTCGTACTTCATTTTTAACCCATTTTTGGTGGCCTTTCGTTCGATCCATCATCATGAAAGTTCATCGGGCAATCATCATTCCATCAATTTTTAATCCCATTGCCATTCATTCAGTCATTCAGCTGTCAAGCCCCAAAGCTCATTAACAACCCTTGGACGGATGTCCCTTCAGCCATTCAGCCATCCAGCCATTCATCCATCCCTTCTCTGTGGCTCGTTTCTCTGGCAATCACTGTCAAAAATATTGTATCTATGGAGGCCACTACCCAAAGAGTCGCCCAAAGCAAGCCAAGCGGGAAAGTATCTATGTTTTGTATCTATCGAATGACAACAAAAGCCATGGATGAGTGCACCCACCAGTGGCAACCCCCTGTCCCTGCCCTCCCCCCTCCCTCTCCACCGTGGAAAAACTGTCAACGAAATGTGTTTTGTGTTGGTTTTTGGGTTTGGAGTTCCATCACCTGACAGTGGGATGGATCCCTTCTGCTTCTCTGCTCCATCAATCCTCAATAGGCCTTAAGTGCTTATGGCACATTTATATATGTGGCATGCCCCTCCTTCATGCAACATTCAAACAAGAGGAGACACAAAGGCGACTGAGGCGGGAGAGAGAGAGACAGAGGGAGATCCCTACCATTGACGCAGGCCGCCCCTGCCTGACATTTGTTACAATCAACAGCGAGCGACAGCCCAGCCCCTTCTCGACGGGAAATAAAGGAAGGAAGGAAGGAAGGATGGAAGCCAGAGCGGAAGGAAGAGACACTCCACTCACAAGAAGCGACAGTAGAGGCCTTCCTGTCCTGCCTCCTGCCTCCTGCCCCTGCATGCCCCTTCTCCATTTTCCCCAATGACGTTAAAAAGTCGCGCGTTTTGTTGGAAAATGCTATTTACGGATATATCGATCGAATTTAAAGGGGATAGGGCCCCTCTTTAAACATTAACGCCAGTTCGCAAATTAATCAATGAAAGTGAAATTACAAGCAGCGGTCCCTCGTTAACTGCCTGTCAATCTGTGTGCCCCTCCACACTGCTCCTCCTGTTAGATCCTTTGGGGGGCATTACTCATACGTAACGTTGTCATACACAAATTTCCATGCTATGATTCATTCTCTGCAAACTTTTAGACACGAGGAAAATGCTCAACTTTTACTTGAGGAAAATGCCACAATTAAGTGGGGCGAGAGAGAGAGAAAGAGAGAAAGAGAGAAACAGAGATTTATTAAGCGTAAGCACAAAGAAAGTAATAAAAATGAATAAATTTTTGTTTGTCATAAAACCAAAAGCAGTAGAGGGATGGGAGGGGAGGGGAGGGGAGGCAGTGGGTGGTGGCAAGGCTACAACGTCGTCATGGCAATGGGATACAGATTATGCCGCTGTGGGGGAAGGGAGTGCCAGTGGGAGTGGGAGTGGAAGTTGCCTTCAAGGTTTTTCTTGTGGTTCTTGTTCTTGTGGGAGATGGAGATTATATGCAGAAGAACTCTACTCTACTCTCCTCTACTCTCCTCTACTCTGGAAAGTCAAGAGCGACAGTTGACCTTTTGTGTCTGCATTTGCTCCATGAAACTTTCAGTTGTGGCCATGGCTAAAAAGGTCACATATAAATATGTACTATATACTCGTACAATTGGATGATGGCTATACTTTCTAGGGGAAAGCTTTTACAGGAAGATTTTCTAATTACAGGCATTAAATAAAAAGGGAAATTAAATGTATTTCGGTTAATTATGGGATTGGTTGTGGGGAATAATTAAGCAGAGCAGCACTGCGTTTCATCAAAGCTGGCACAGATACAGATACAGACACAGATACAGACACAGTTTATAGAAAAATATACCAACAGATGCAATTACACACAGATACAGATACAGAAACAGAAACAGATAGAGATACAGATACAGATACGATAGACAAATAGTTAGTACAATTTAATGGCATTTTGCTGATGGCTGCACAAAACTCTGCGGCGTCTGCCTCTCTGCCTGTGCCCCTGTCTCTGCCTCTGCGAGTGGCAGATGTTGAACAATTAACGCGCTTGGGGGCCACACAAAAGTCACCCAGCAACAACATCACTCAACCACAAAAAAGCAACAACAAAATAGCAATTGTTGTAATGGAGCGCATAAATTCTAATGAACCCCCACATAATGAGCTGAAGGCGCATTTTTGGGGCCAAAATTGCTGTGGAAAATTTGATTTGCAATTCAGGAAAATGGAAATTAATGTAGCCATGAAAATTGCATGCAAAGGTTTTTTGCTATCTGCTGGAAAATGTGAATCAATGCAAATTGAAAAGATAAATATATATATTTTGGTAAATTAATTTAAGGGGCATTTTTTTTGTGGATTTTCCATGCTGTGAGAAATGTGAGAAAAAAACGTTTGTTTTTCAATCAAAAGAACCCCGTCAAATGGAACACATTGTTGAGAAAAACTAGTTCAAGCACAAAGATTTTCCAATCAAGAGGCGAAACCCCCGTGTAAAAGTGGTTTAGAAACGAAAACATTTTCTAATCAGAAGAAGCCGTGGAAATCGATGGGAAACTTTCGAAAATGAAATTGCAATCGACTACGACTAAATGCAGTTGAAAGTTCGAAAGTTGGCATTGCCATGACGACCCCAACAAAAACAACAACAACAGCGGCAGCAACAGCAAGAGCAACAATAGAAACAACACAAAAACAGCAGAAACAGCAACAAAAGCCACGTCTAAATAACAATAAAACTAACCAACAAAAGGGCGGAGCCTAACAAAACGCACGGCTCAATGCTTCAACAACAACACCAACAAAGTACCACACAAGAACGAAAGAACAACAAAATGAACCAGAAAGGAAGTCTCTGTATGAGCCCCTTGATACCCCTTGACTGCAGGATTGATCGACTGTACAGCGCCTTTTCTGCATTGCAAAGCTCTACTCCAAATCATAATACCCTCCACTTAAAAGGGTATTACAACAACACCGTCTACAGAAAGAATCCACCGAACAACAACAACCAACAAAAATAGAAGCTTTGAAAGCAAAGCACCTGCTGCTTTCATCTCCCTTACTCGCATACACTCGCTCTATCTCTTCACTATCTCTTTTCCTCTCTTTCGTACCGTGTGCTGTGCGTGGAATGCCTGAAACGCTAGACTTTTGTCGGAGCATTGAATTCAATTAAATTAAAAGAAATTTGTGCAATAAAACTGCAAATAAAGCGCACATGAAGAATGTGTCCATTTATATTTAAAGCAGCTTCTGGCGACTAAAAATAGCAGCAACTTGTGATAAGCCGACAGACCAGACGGTCTATAAATATAGCTGCGAAACACAAAGCAGACAGACCCAAAGAGAGTCGTACAGATAAACAGAATGAGAGAGTGGGAGAGGAGAGTAAGATCGAGTGTGAGATGTGTGACAAACAGAGCAGGTCAGAGGCTTAGTTCTCTTGCTTTTGATCTCTCTCTCTCTCTCTTGTCGGTCAAGTGTTCCCGAATTAGAGCTTTCAATTTACCGTTCCTATAGCTGCAGCTTACCATAGACAGCTCATGGGCATGAGTGGGAGGGAGGGAGAAGTCTTTAAAGTTGGACTTCGCCTGAGCTTCTCTCTATTAGCTTTTCACACAGAAATTAACACTTGCACATACAAAGACCGTCTTGTGTCTGATTAACAGTTTGATAATTGTCACTAACTTTATGCGACTCGTCCGAATACTCACAAAGTGCTGGCAGCAACTCCACTCCAATGGTTTTCTCCGTTTTGATATCCAATTCTTTGTTGAATTCTGCGGCTAAATCGAGCATGACAATAAACGAAATAATCGCAGTCGGAGATTGGAAACGCATTGCTAAACTTGTTTTCAAAAAAAAACATTACAAAAAAAAACCAACAATAAAGAGAAACATACTGGCACTGCAGACGAAACACACAATCGCAGGGGGCGGATCGGATCGGAAACTATAGTCGGAACGGAACGGAACGGAACGGAACCGAACAGAACAAACTCCACTCTCCAAAGGGAAACACAACAAGAACACTCTCCAATAAAAAAGCTCGAACCGACGCGGGCAGCCCCAAACAAAAGACTGACTCGAGCCAGAGTTGGAGGAAGTTGGCAAGCGCCAAAAGTGGCGGCCCGGCGGCCCGACGAGCGCCACAGAGACACGACGACAACGATCGGAGCTGATCGTGCGCACCGATAGCTCCAGCGTGTCTGTGTGTGTGAGTGTGTGTGTGTGTGGGTGTTGGCAGCAATGCAGCAAACAGAACAGCAAGCCAGCAACAACAGTTACGACAATTGCTGAAAAGGGAAAGGGCGCAAAAGTTTGTCAATGCTGCAGACGAGTACGAGAGAGGGATAGTGAACAAGAGTGCAAGAGTGCAAGAGTACAAGAGAGAGAGCGAGAGATGTGGAGTGGAGATAAGGGAACAACTCAATGCCAAATGTTGCTGATACCTACGGACTCGTGGAGTTCAAGGGTATATGTGTTTCATTCAGATGTATGTAACAGAACCTTTATGTGATACGTACTCGTATATGATTTCCAAGGCTAGAAGTGCTCAAAAATTAAATTAAGCCATGGAGTTTATTTTTTTCCAGGTAATTCAAGGCTTATGGCATTCACACACTAAAAGGGGTTAGAAAACTACGTACTGGGTATCCTTCTAGTCGCAATGTCTTCCATACCATTTGTTCTTGTTTCTTTTCCTCGGGCTCCTTTGTTCATTTGCACTAATTAACCCATTAATGGTGCATGTTCAAGATATCTTTCGAGTGATCAAAAAGATTGCAAAAAACAGCACAACAGAGCAAGTTGTAAAGGTGCAACGAGTATTCGTACACACCTATCCATCAAATATGTAGGTAGCGCCCCTCCCCCCTTAACACTAATTTCCTATAATTTCGCATATCGGCGCACAGACCTTAATGACTGAATACTGACTGAATGCGAATCGAAACGAATCAAATCGAATCGAATCGAAGAAATCAAGAATCTGGAGTCGGAATGATGATCAATTCCAATAAGGAAAGTCTAGCAATGCAATGCCACAATGCAGGTGCCGTTAGAAACCAATGCGAATGCACAAGAATTGCGCTCATGATCAACTTCCATCTCAATCATCATCATGATGATGATGAAAAGCTTGCGCGGAAATGCCATAGAAAATTGCTTAATGAACCGTTTCGCATCTGCTCCAAATGGCAATGGCAATGGCAATGGCAATGTGGCCACTACTTCTCTTCTCTTCTCCCAACCAACGGACGAACAACAACCAGTCCAATAGATCAGTCCAAGCCCAGTTTCGAGTGCAGGTTCAATGCCATTAGCCATTGAATAGCCACTGCTACTGGAAAACTGAATCTCTCTGGCGATTTTCCATAAAAGTGGTTAAATATGTATGAACACAAACACTACACATTTCGAGAAATATTTATTGCGTAGGAACACGCCAGAAGATACAAAAAAAAAAAAAAAACCAACAGGAGAATAAAAAACTGCACACAGAATTCTCTCTTATTTCCTTTTGTACTATTTTTATGTTATTTTATTTATTTTTGCGCAGGCGGCTCTGCTGTTGCACTTGGGAATAGAGGATGGCGAATGGGAGTCGTCGTCGTCCTCGTCCTCGTCTCAATGACTGTCGATGGATGGAGAAGAAAAGTTTAAGATGAGATTGCATTCAAATTGGATGCCGATGACCAGGTAAACCAAATGCAAAGCAAAAAGCAGTGGAAATAGAGGGAAAAATAGAGAAAAGGAATCTCATTTGGAATACGAGTAGTACTCCAATCAAGTATTTCTCAGAGATAATGATGGATCCCAAAGGAAAAAGAGTGGGAAATGTGAGAGAAAAGAAGGAAGGGAATAATAAATAATACAAAAATGTATGGATCCTAGTGAATTGGCATGTAGGAGACTTTGTCTATGCTTCAGGATCCACAAATGGCAGTTTAAATTTAAAATAAATGATCTCTTAGGGCACGTGATTCCACGTTGCGAAAGTTCTAAATGAAAAGTATTTTTACAAGCTTCTAAGCCACTTAACCTCTAAGAATCTTCAAATGTTCTATGAAAATTCTATAACATTAAATATTCCACCTTTTTACGACCGTATATTCCTAGTGAAACTCTTCAATCAAGAACCTCTTCCATCAAGAACCCGTTTCCAAAACCCAACCCACCATAGATTTTAACATCACCTTTCGCCTCTATTTAAAATGCAACTCAATTTTATGGCTCGCCTCCACCCCCCTGGACCCCTGGACAATCGCCGGATAGCCCCATGATTGTCTGGCAAATATTTTCCTTTAAATTCTTTTTATTTTATATTTTTCAGCGCGCCATAAACATTTATACGACTTGGCAATGCCAATGGATTTTCAATGAACGTATCTGTTGTCCGCTCATAAAAAACGGAAATCGTACCCGTACTCGTGGCTTAAAACTCACCCAAAAATAAAACGCAGACAAGTTGGAAAATTGGCAGACAATTGGCCGGGAGTTTTCAATACTCGTGACTCACCTGTAAAGAAAATGAAAATTTAAGTTATTTTTCCATGCCACAAATCATAAATCATTGCATGTTAATAGGCGACTCCACGAAACAAATGAATACAGATACATTTTCGTGTTGCAACAAATGATGAAGTCACGTAGAGGCGCTTGTGTGGCACGTGCCTCAAAAAACAATCGAGAGACAAAGCATAATTAACTAATTAATTTGCCAGACAGCCAGCGGTAGCAGCAGCTGTGGCGGGGGCAGGGGCAGCGACAGGGGCAGCAACAAGCTTTAGCTACAAAAACTTTTGCAAAAATTTTCTCAAAGCGGAGAGCGCGAGGAGGAGCATTCAAGGGGAAGCTAGTTAGTGGAGGGGCAGGGGGGCTCTAGTTAGTGGGAGAGCTAAAAACTGTGACTATATATGTGGCTGGTTGGGCGGGTGGGCGTGTGGGCGTGTGCCTTTGAGTGGAACTCAAGCTTCTTTCACGGTTTCCGTTGTAACGCTAGTTTTGCTATACACTTTTACAGGGTATCAGAGCTTAGATCAGAACTTTGCACAGCAGAGTGTTAAACATATAAATATAAAGTATATAGATCCTTAATACATATAATTTTTAGGACTCATAGAGCTTCTTGTGGCTCGACAAAAACGTTCCGTTTAGAGTAGATTTTTTCGTTAATTTATTCTGCGTTTTTTTAAACCTTTTCTCTACCGCATTCTCGCAATAAATCGATGTCCTACCAGTACTTTATCTTTTTAAACTTAGATATAAAACTTATATAAAAAATATAGGAAAAATCGGTCGCTAGACATGTCTTTTAGTGAAAAAAGTAATTTTTTTCTAATTCTAAACCATACAAATCGAAACGAATTTTAGTTTAAAGAAAATTTTCAATAAATCATTTCAACATCTTCCATAACAAAAAATCGATCTTTAAGTGTATCTAAGGCTTCGTTCCATTCAAATCAAACCTTTTCTTGAACAGTTTTTTTCTTGATTTTCTTTGCTTTTCTTTGGCCAAAGTTTATTTATTTTTTATTTGCCAACATTTCAATCGCTATTTGCCAGCGTTTTAGCTCTTTGTTTGTTCCTTATTGTTTATGACTCTTTGCGCTTGCTGACTTTTTATGACTTCCCTTTAACCCACAGCACACCCCACTCCACCCCACTCCACTCCCCTCTAGCGACGGAGCTGGCTGCCCCTCGCTTTTCAGAGCTTTGGGGCTTTTAATTAAGGAACGTTTTTTATTGCCCCAAAAAGTCACGTGACATCGTCGGGGACGCTCCCCATAAAATCAGGGCCCCGAGGATGGTTGGAATGGATGGAGCGAGGACTTGGATTACTGTTGGCGCCTCTGATGAATGTGCGTCGTCCGTCTGGATGCTAAACGGAAGGCCATATCATATTTCACTCTTCGGATGAGTGATCGAAGGGAGCCACATAATGATGGCAGAGGGCAGAAATCTTTGAAATGCTGTGATTATTTTTACGAAAATATTTATACGAAAAAGGAAAACGAAAACGAGGTCACGCCAATCAATCTTTTCTGTACTTTAAAATTAAATATTTGATCAAGGAATACCTTAAATCATTTTATAGACCTCGAAGAAAACGTTTCTCAAGAGTAGAGATATGTTTTGTAGAAAGCCTTTTCGATGGAAGTGTGCCAAAATATGATTCCAAAGCCAAAATCATTCTTAAAGCCGTTTTCTGTCCCCGACTAACTTTTTGGTTTGGTTCCTCCCCCGCAAAAAGTCAAAAGTTATAACTTAATTTTAAGCAAATGACTATGCCACTTAACCCTGTCGCGGGGGCAGGTATCCACTTCTCACAGCAGTCACCCGCAAGCCACTTCCCAAACAGTCCCCTCTCCGTCCGGGCATTATATGATCACATCAATCGTTCTTAAGTGAAACACACTTCGTCTTCGTCTTCCGCTCAGGGAAGAATGCAAATTAGTCGAGAGTTTTGGGGCAACTTTTTAGTGTCGAAAGCGGAAAAGTTTTCTAAGCGCCTGCACCAACAAATAAGCTAGCAGCATTATGCAGATTTTGATACCCTTTTTGGGGGGTGGTGTTGGAGGACTCTCCTCCTACAACCACATGAGGAGTCACCACTCGATACAAAGGACACATTTGTGCGTAGGCTTACCTCCAGTGAGAGACTTGATTCCCTTTTGGTCACTTGCTTTAATAAAACTTCTCTTGAATCCCAGATTTAATACTTAAGAAATATATTGTACGACTTTTGTGGGCCACTGGAGTGTATTACGAAATGTTTTGCTTTTGCATAAAATCTAAAAAATTATGGTATTATTTTTGTTTCTGAAAGATAAATAAGAAGCCTGCTAGGCGGATCCAAAATGAATCGGAATACTATGTCGAAATATGTACATATTTCAGAGAACTGTCTGAAGTTGTCTCTCTCACTCTCTCCCTCTCTCACTCTGTGTTTTTTCCACCAATTTCTGGGCCTAATGATCGGATCGATCCACAGCGAATTGCTGGAAACCGCTGAAACAATCCGTGGATGCAATTTACTTGCCGCATGAAATGTTGAAATGCTTTAACTGTTATTTCGTGGATACGTGCACAAATAACCGTTATAATGTGGGTTAAAAGGAGAACAAGCAGAGAAGGCAGGGGGCGGCGGGGGCAGGAAGGGATTGTGGGGCCAGCCCCCTCCTTCCAGGCTTGGTTGATGCCTCATCTTCTGCTCTGCTTCGATGATGAAACATAATTATGTTGAATCACTCACGTATCTGAAGGATACACAAGAGAGGAGTATCTGTAAATGTTAAAGGTACGAGAGCAGACAGGGGCCTATCCGTATCTGTATCTGTATAGGTGTGTTATTGTGTATCTTTGTGGAGGGCTTTGTAGGTGTCGCAAAAACAAAGGAAGAAAAGAGACAACAGGGGGAACAGGAGGAAGAAGAAGTCCAAGAGAGGAGGAAAGGGGGAGCAAAGAAGGACAAAGAAGTAGAGGCACCGAAATGCGATTCAAAAAGAGGTTGAATGAAAGCGAACGGAAATGCCATGCCACACATATTATCGTATATGGGTCTTAGCCTTTAACGGATTACTTTTCTCTTTGCGGCACATGAAAAATCCGCTTAAAGTTCTTCAAAACTTGCCCATAGAAACCTCTAGAATGCCAGTCCTCTCATGCAGTTTCCCTTCAAAATTTGCTCGAAGGAAAACATTTCCTTTGTCATGGGGAAAACCCCTTAGCCTTCTTTGGCTCCTTCAGCAGAGCTCATCCAAGCGAGAGAGTTGGAAAAACTTCGAGGCAAATGTACATGGGAAAAGCAGAGAAAAGTCCTTAGCCATACAATGACTCGGCGGAAAACTAGTGAAAATTCCTGCGCTCCATGTAAATGTTGCATCAAGATGCCGATGGCATCCAAGTCTGGAAGAGCTGCTGCACTCCAAAAAAAGAGGAAAAAAAAACAAACAAAAAGGCAGTTGCGGCAGCCATAAGAATGAACTTGAGCCACCAAAATGCGTGGCAGCAGCTGCTGCCGCGGGGCAGGGGAAAGAGGGGGAAAAGTCAAGCGGGTTCAACGCACTAACAAAGGCAGGAGAGGCAGGGGAGGCAGGGCAGGGGCAGCAGCAACAATAAAAATTGGCAAACAAATGTCAGACAGACAGAAAAGAACAGGACAAAGGCGGTGCCCAAAGAGAGGCAATGGCAAAGGAGGGTAAGACGGGGGCTGTCCGGAGGGTACAGACGGGCTAGGAGTGGGGTGTTAAGGCGGTTTTGGAAGAGGCGTGGTCATGGTCATATAAGCGACATGAATTACGCATTAAGTGAAATGAATTGCACAAAATAATCCTCAATTGCGTATGAAATTATGGCTTCAGGGAAACGAGGCTTTTGATACCCCTTAAAAGTCGAAATATATGATATGGAGAACCGATGGATCGGATCGTTTTTTAGGGGGGAAAAATCGTTTCAAAAACTATTGAAGGAATTATCATGAGAAGCCAAACAAAGTGCTCAAATGATGGCTTTGATATCCTTTAAAACTCGATCATTTCTGAGGCAAAAACACGCATAATGATATATAGAGTCGATAGAGGGAAAATTCCAATTATTTGGTTGAATTTTATAGGGAAAAGTGCAAATTAAATTGAGATTTCCAACGAAGGATGGAATCACGTTTCCATGGCAGCTACTTTATGATCTTGGTGGCTCCAATTTATATATAATAGATATACCAGATGTCTACACCTATAAATAAGCGAACAAATTCTCTAGAAATTGCCAGAAATATAGAATGAAAGATGAAAAAAGATGAACATGGAAATCGAATCAGCTGTGGATGCTAATCAGGACATAACTCTCTATTATATGCAAAAGTTTTGAGACTTATATGGGGGCGAGCAAGCTAAGCGAGTGAGCCGGGGGTTGGCGCACGAATGAGGCGAGGCGAGGGTGCAGGGGGCCCGCCTACCATTTCTGTACTGCCTAAGATACCCTCTCTGCAAAACGGTATAACAAAGGGACCAATGAAAGCAACACTGTGGCAGCAATGGGGATAATCCAAGGCGAGGGAGATGCTGCCCAAGTGAGACAAGGAGGAACTAAGCAGAACGCTAAAGATGGGTTGGTAGTGAAGGGGGACTCAGACTGGGAGGAGGCCCTCTAACAAGAGCCTGTCAACACACAGAACACAAACCAGATATTGGGGCATATATACCCATCCCCATTCCCATGCCCTGTCGAAAACCCATAAGAACTTCAAAAGTTTTCCGCTTAACTGTTGCTGACCAAAAAAAAGTAAGTATATTTTCCAGAGGCCCCTGAAGCGTGGACACGTGCATTAAACAATCCCCGCACCACCACCAGCACCATGCCCCCGTCTCAGGGAAAAGCCCTCTGGAAAAAAAAAAACTAAAAGAAACACTAAAACGCACCTTGTTTTGCACATTGGATTCTTCCGTTTCGTTTTTCATATATTCGTATTCGTATGCGTATATATTCGTTAAGGTTTTCCTTTGTTTTTCCGTGCTGTGCTGTTTGTTTTAATATCTTTTTATTCACTAATAACTTTTTGTTTTTGTTGAGGTTTTTCTTTGCTGGGGCTTTTCCCTTATGCGTACGCGTACGCGTACATTTTACGTAAATTCCAGAGTTGAAGGATACGACACGGACACGTACTGCCGCCACACGACTTCCGATTCGTTGGAGAACTCAGCGCACACTGAGATGTGTGATGGAGCCTTGGGGTTCGGGCCAGCACAGTCAGACAGAGTCAGAGCCAGAGACCAGTAGACCGGGCCAGAACAGGCTTGGGCCATGGCAGAGCCAGAGGCAGAGGCAGAGACAGGTTTCGTGTGTGTGTTTTCGCCACCATTTGGCAGTAACAAAAGCGGCTACAACGGCACCAAAAAGTCCTGAGCATTGAAGAAACAGCTGATGTTTTAGCCGGTTTTTACAAACGGCGAATTGACCGAGCGGCCAAGAGAGTAAAAGAGCGTAAAAGAAGATGAAAGAGAGCCAGCGAGAAGACAGCAATGCCATGCACTGAGAGAAGCACTGACAGAAACAGTTGAATATCAGTTTTTAGCTTTATGTTTCAGGATCCTTATTAGAATATTTGTTGGTATTATTTTCAAAAGTATTTTCAGAATACTTTCCATATATTTCAGGATATTTTTTAGGGCTATTTTTTGGATGCTTCAAGAAAATACATTTCATACCTTTCTTTGATAAACTCTTTTTTTTTGGGATATTTTGAATAAAGTTTTAAGGACTCTTTTCCACAGTTTAATTTTTTCCGGATTTTGGGATTGTTTTTTGTATGTTTTGAGGATATCTTTAAGATTACTTTTTAAGCTTTAATTCAGGTAAAATCTGTTACACATTTCTAGATAATGTATAAAACCCTTTTCAAATCTCTCTCTCCTTCTCTTCGACTTTTTAGCACTCTTCTTGAATGCATTTTTAGAGTTTAAGGTTTTCAGTAATTTATACCGTTTTTTAGAATTTTACCAACGCGTTGCAGCGCCAAAACTCTTTTGGAATTTCCAAAGTTGTTATTCCTGCCTGGCAATGCCGTGCATTCGTCTCTCTCTCCAGCTTACTCTCTCTCTCTCTGAAAAGTCGCTGTAATTCGCCTTTTCGGCTCTCCACATAAAAAGAATCCTCTCCCATGAACATTAATTTGTTTGTATCTGCGCACTAGAAAGGACCTTCTCTCGCCTCTCTCACTCCCTTCCACCTCTCCCTCCCGGCTCTTCCTCTTCACACAGTCAATAAAACAACTACTACGGAACGGCCCCCAGCAAAATTGAACAAGTTGCCGCCTGAAACCCCCCAAAAACAGCAGCCACCACCCACCATCCAACGCCCCTCTGCCCCTCTGTCCCTTTGTCCCGCTGTTTGCTTTAAAATTATGTTTGTCAAAGTTCTCGACTGTAAAATTTGTGGGGCCTGGCCGGCCCTGCCCCCATTTGATTAGTGCAACTCCATAGATGAGTGGGGTACATTGTACAATGTACATGCCATGCATGCAGGGAGGTCTCCGGAAAGTGCAACCACAACAAGCTGCGCGACAAAACAAACGCAAGCCCAGCCGACACTTGACCGACCGACCGCCCCTCAATCGGGAGACCACAGAATGTTCGCACACATCTGCTGTGCGTAACTGCTGCTCCAAAAAAAAGGGGCGGCGGGTGGCACCACCCTTTTGTGATAGTAATTATCCATCGAATGAACGCGTAACGAAGTCAGCGGGTGGGTGCAGGATATTAGAAGATTGTCAATGGAGCAGCAGCCGCTGGAACATAACACGCCTAGGAGCATCCTCTAGGTGCATGAAGTGAAGTCAAGTGCTAGGGGGAGGTACCGTTCCTTCTGGCAAAAGCAGAAGGGTTCCCTGGGTTGGAGCCTCTCCTCTTCACGGGGTTCCTGCCTTGCCTGGGAGGTTCCCTCTTTTTGTGCTGCCACATTTAAGGGGGGGTTCCTTCCACATTTAATGGGGTTAAGTGAGTTATGATTATTTCAGGAGATATAGGGGAGGAACAGGCGGACTAGTACATGCAGCAAAAAGTTGCTGCCACACATGTGGTTTCGTTTGGTTTATTTATGGCACAGACGCCTCTCTCAGTCTCTGACTCGACTGACTGTTCCCCACACATTTTGAGGTCCTTGGTGTGCCTTCGTGCCTTCGCAGACAGAAAACAAATTAAAGCCGGGTGACATTTTTATTGCTAGTTAGCCTCCAAGAGAGTGGAGAGTGGAGAGTGGAGTGTGGAGTGTGGAGTGTGTGTGAGGTCCCTCCGAGAGCAATGCTCTCCGACTTCCGGAGGTAAATGAACTCTTCTTTGTGTGTGGCAAGAAATTTGCTTAGCCTTAAACGGATTTCCCGTTAAAGAGTCACTTCCGTTAGGGCCAATTTTCAATTAGATTGTGGTATTCCACAGAGATTGACGGGCATAAATCTCTTGGCAAAAGTCCCAACGAAGCATCGAAGATTTTACAAGAAAAACTCATTGGGAAAAACATTCAAAAGAAAAGAAAACTTGGAGGAAAATTAAATTTGAAAGGGAGAGGGAAAATGGGAGTTCAATCCTGAAAGAAAGATACAAAAGGAGGACAATCCAAAAAAGGGAAAGAAAACAGAATTCTAGCTTGGATTTCTCCCAAGAGTTTCCCCTTGAAACATCTTACAAATTTCCCCGTCGGAAACCGTACGCCTCATTAGGCAAGAAAGGCGCAACATAATTATAGAAAAAACGTGTAAAAAAAGGAGCAAGAAGTCTATAACAATAAGCCTCTCTCTTCTTCTCCAAGAGGCTCCTTAATAAGGGCAAGCGACCTGCAGTTGAATGTCCTTTTTATGCCACAACACGAGCACAGGACAGACTCCAAGAGCCAGTGCCACAGCACGAAGTAAACTTTCAGGAGGTTCCATTATGAGGCCAAGACTTTCCCTTTTTTTTTTTTGTTGTTGTTGTTGCCGTAAGACGATTTTTGGCTTTAAGCTCTTTTCTTTTTGCACCTTTTTTCAGGTTTTTTCGCAAGAAATGAATGAATGAACGAATGTTCTTTGTCTGTCGTTTTGGTAGGGTTTCGTCCTCGGGCGGGCAGACAAACTGTAAACAGAATCCCATTCGAGGGTAAATACATGGCACATCCATCCATCCTTCAATCCATCAATTGGTTCTGTATTTGTTTTGATGGAGCTCTCAATAAGTTAAACTTTTCCATTTGGCTGTGGTTTTTTCGAGCAAGTTTTTCCTACAACAAATAAGTAAACATTTCTCCATGTCTAGACGAAGTTTTTGTTGGGGGAATGTGATAATTTGATAGGTAAAAGTTTGTATAAATATCATAGATTATTGATGTATTTGGTTTTATTTATGGTATCTGCAAGATATGTACAAGAAGAGGATAGTCTTTCCAATTATTAAATACTTAAAGATCCTCAAATTAGGTATGGAAACCTTATACTCGTAGATAACTACAGAAGAAAAATGTTTGATCAGGATCGAGAAAAAAGGGACCCTCGCGTTGAAAACTAATCAATACTTTTAAACCATCTATTTGCATTTTTCAAGAGTTCACAGATATCATTACTGGAGAATAAGTTTGAAAAATATAATTAAATCATAGAAAAAATACATAGAACTCTGGGTTCTCTGGGGACTCTGGGTGTCCCTCAATTTAAGCATCAAACATCACTTGTTTTACAAGTTTTACAAGTTTTAAAATATAATCGTTTAAAATGTTTTTTTAGAGGTAGTGCACCTTTTTTCACATAAGATACTAAATCTGGTTGTATTGAAATTTGCAATTCTGATAAATGCAGCTATAAATTGGATCCAAAGGCTTTGTAGCTTGCTGTCTTTTAAGTATTAAGCTTTCAATTTCAAAATTGATCATTTTCTTGCGGTATTATTATCAAAACTTTGACTCAGGAAAAGTCGAAAAAACTTGATTTCTTGTGTTTTTATATTTTTTTTGTATAGGTAAATTAAGTAGGCGTCGTTTAAGGTATTAAGGTTTATCCCGTTTGACAAAACCAACCGGCACCATCATATGCAAACCCAGTTTTTCCACCTCCAAAATTCTTCGTCAAAGCTTTGCTGCTCCCATGCACAGATGGTGTCTAGACAATGCAACCACCTTTTGAAGCTATAGCCAAGACACAAACCCCAAGCACCCGCAGCTTGCATATCAATTTTACACTGGCTCCCCCAGCCGGAGATCAGCGAAAGTTAAAGCAGTTAAATTATATTTAAAATGCAATAAAAGCTATACGAACATAAAATAAATATTTCAATAAATTGTAATATATAAATAGCACATAAATAATAGCATTTAATATTTTTGTATGGCTGGCGGCACAAAACTTTAGCAAACAACAACAATAAAACGTTTTTTGAGCTTTCTTTTGTATTTTTATTACCAGAAAAATGTTAGTCAATGAAAAAGTTTGTTAGCCTGAAAAAGGGGTTAGGCTACGAAAAAAAAAACATAAAATAAAAAAAAAAAAACAGAAAAATCACGAATAAAAAGTTTGGAGTAAATATTTGTTTTTGGTTTTTGTAACATTTTTATTAATAATAATATATATTTGCTTCATGGCTTCTGCGCATCCGTTTGTTTCTCTGGTTAAATCATATATATTTATAAACATTAAAAATTATAGCGAAAAATGAATTCTACGTAAATGTTTCGTTGACAAAAAAAAAAACTTAAACTATTAAATTTTGAGCTGAAAATATACAAAGAGATTTATAGAGAAATAGATTTCATGATTAGTATTTATATCGCATTTCTTTTTGCGTTTCAGATGCTTAAACGTTTAAGAATGGAGAGTGTACATAATGTGGTTAAATTAATTAATTAATTAAGAGCATAATTAATGGTAAACATATAAAAAAAAATCATTGGCACAAGTTGCAGTCAAAATTAACAATTAATTAAGTAAGAAAACAAAGGAAATTGCTGTTAAAAAATATAAACATTATTTTTTTTGCCACTGTTAAGGAGGAGCTGTTTGATGAATGGAAAAGATACATTTTGCACAGTGGTTCGAAACGAAATAAATTGTACAACTTATCTTAGAAATTGAGAATACTTTTGGTTCAACTAAAATTAAACATAATTCTTTAGATATTTATAGTAAATGGAAATTTTTAAGTGCACTTTGTGGCATATATGTATATATATAGCATATAAAAATTAATACAAAAAATTCAAAGATTATTTCCATAATTTCTCCATAATTGCAACAACAACAAACAACAGTAACGTGTGGCATCCACACAGCCAGTCGGTGTGTGTGTGTGACTGTGTGTGTGTGTAGAAATGATCACATCTTTCAGGCAGCGAGAGCAATTGCAATAATGATAATCACACCAATTACAATGAGGCACAAAGTGAGCAAATCGTTGGGTGTAATCAGGCCCACGGTGCAGGCGACAAATACGTGCTCGAGTGTTGTCAAACCGCCTCGTGCCGCGGCGCCACCAACTGCTGCCTCTGCTGCTGGTGCCACAGTGCGTACTTCGCCAAAGACAGAGAGCGCCTTGGAGCTGGTGGTTGGCTGCTCCTCCTCCTCCTCCTCCTCCACCACCGCCGCCGGAAGTCCTTTGCGCGTCTCACTTACATCGCCACTGCTCTTGCCCTGCTTGCCGTGCTTCTCCTGCGGTTCCTCCTCATTACGTGCTGAAGTATCGTTAATTGGTATATCATCATCGTTGCCGTTGTCGTTGTCGATCGATTGGTTGGCTTCATCGGTTACTGGTGTTGTCGGTTCTGCTTCCATTTCTGCTTCTATTTCTGCTCCCACTTTGGTTTCATAATTGAGTTTCACTTCGGAAATGCTTAGGTTGAGTGCAGGGGTCTCGTAAACGATGCTCTTGCGGCGTGGGACCTGCATTACAGAGTCGCATTCGTCCAGAGTTTCGTTAAATTCGGTTTCGTTAGGTTTTAGTTCACTTTCTTCAGTTTGTTTCAAGCTAAATTGCACCTCTTCTAACTCAAATCTACATTCATTTTGTAAAGTTTCGTCAAGTTTGTTTTCGTTAAGTTTTCGTTCGTCAAGTTTTTCTTCGTTATGTTTTATTTGATCAAGTTTACCTTCGTTCAGATTTCTTTCGTCCATGGGTTCTTCGTCAAGTGGATTTTCTTGTATCTTTAAAGTCTCACTCGCCAGTTTATAAACCTCTTCGCTAAGACTAACAGTTTCGTCAAGTTTGGCATCACTATCCAGACTACATTCCGATTCTTCATTATCCGTTACTTCGCTTGAGCTAATTTCTACCTCAATTTCAATATCTTCCTCAAGACTATCGTCTAAAAGAGCATCTTCCTCAATTCTTAGCTCTGTTTCCCCACTAAATTCTTCAGAAAGTTCTACATTTTCCGCTCCTCTCTCGTTATGTTCTAGTTCCTCTCTGAGGCTCTCTAGAAGCTCTTCTTCTGTGGGCAAAGGTGGAAAACCATCCTCCCTACCATCCAGAGCCCTACATTTCTCCGTTCTCTCGGTATCCGTTTGCTCCTCTTCATCGGTGGAGGACTCTTCTGAGGCACTGATGGACACCTCTGAAACGTAGTGTTCGCGCACCTCAAAGCGACTGTTGTAGGTCGTCTGCAGTTCCAGTGAGGCATTGGCATGGTGGTTGTGGTTCCCCCCCAATGGATAGTCGGTGAGACTTACATTTCCCGAGTCAGGATTGGAAGAGACCTCTTCTTCTAGGGAACTCAATGAATCAAAGTGGGTTTCCACTCCAACAGCTGCCTCTGAAAGCGGTAGAATCTTGGCCTCCTCTTCCATCACTTGTTGCTGTTGAATATTGGCCTCCTCGTCCAAGACCAGGGGCTCCTCTTCCTCCATCACAATGCGGATTTTGCTTGCGTAGATGCGATTGAAGTTGGGCGATAGCTTCAAGGCGGTGTCCTCCTCCTGGTCCTGGTCGTGGTCGTGGTCCTGTTCTGGTATCGTTTCTAGCTTATAATTACAAATACTACTACAATTGCTAGCACTATCATTAGAGGATGTGTTTGAGGATGTGGGGCTAGTAGTAACATCACTTGCAACATTCAAAACTCGATTAGTAGCGGAGGAGGTAGTAGCTGTTGCTGGGGGCATAGCGGGAGCATTAGTAGTGGCGGAGGCGGAGGCGGATGCTGTGGAGGCTCTGGCGGCGGGCGATCCTTGGGCATCTCCTTTACCTGTGTGCTGCTGCTGCTGCTGCTGCTGCTGTCGATGCTTCCTTTGTTTGGGCTGCTCTTCGATGCCAAAAATGGCAGCCAGCTCTTCGCTGGAGTTGTACTGCGATGGCGATGAGGAGGTGCCACGCACGGGCGTCAGCTGCAGCGGCTGTGGCGACACAGAACACGAGGCGGTCGTCTCTGGATTTGTCTCCCGTGGATTTGTGGTGCGACTGCTGATCGTATTCGTGTTACTGGTAGTGCTCATAGTGCTATTGGTGGTGTTATTCGCTGTGGTGGACTGCACATCGTACGATGTGGTGCTGAATGTCTTGATGGGATCGGTGCTGGGTGCATGATAGTCGCTGCTCTGCGACTTGATGTAGTCGCTCGAGGAGTACGGATTGAAGGAGGTAATGCTCGAGGACAGCAGGCGACTGGCATTCGAGGGACTCGATGATTTGGCCAAGCAATCGCTGCTGCTGCTGAAGGAGCTCGCTGTGGTGCTCACATTTGGTGGACAGCTGCTGCCTCCTCCACTGTGGCTGTTGCTGTTGCTGCCACTCGTGATGCTGGGGGCAGTGGTGCGTTGGTCATCGGTGGTTGATCCTGATCCTGTGGCTGTGGCTGTGCTCCCCTTCGCCTGACGCTCACACTCCTGCATTATTTTGTCAATCTCCTCGAGCGTCTCTGGAACGGTAGAAATGAGAGTGGCATCAGCCGCAGCAGCGTCGGTAGCCGGTGCAGCGTTTATATTACAGGCAGCCGGCAGATTATCGTAGTCCGGTTGGGCCTCGGCCAACTCGCTCAGTTGTCGCATGCAACGGCGGGCGATATGCTCCATCTTCTCCGATTGAATGGGATCCAGTTTCTTGATGAGAGTGGGCATCACCAGATGCTCCCCCTGGGGTCCTCCTGTAGCTCCACCCGTGGGCTGCTTCACCTGCCGTGCCTCGTGGACTATCACGGGCGGTTCTGTCGTGACAATATCCTTCAAGATCTTCTCGCAGACGGCATTGGCCGCCTCGGAGACCTCATCGATGGCGCGTATGAGTTTTCCCTCTTTGTGGAGTTTCCTTTGGGGCTGCATTTGATATTCCTCTTCTTGTCCTGCATCGGGCAGGTTGTCCAGCAGCATTTGGCCGCATCTCTTGGCCGCCTTGGACACGGCATCGATCTCTTGGAGCTCATCTTCGAGTTTCTGTTGCTCGGCATTCAGTTTGGGTCTTGCGGCTGTAATCAATGCCTCTCGGCGCAGTTCATGGAGTTCTTGGCTCAATTTAATGCTGCTCGCTTGGGCATCCTGCGCGATCTTGTTCAGGGCATCCTCTAGGAGGGGTTCGGGCGTCAGGCTCTTCCTGGGCGCTGCCACAGGCGGTGCCTTGGGGGGCTCTTCCTTGGTATTCAAACGCTCTGGCAGATGGGCAATGGCTCCGCCCTGACTGGGATGGCGAAAGGGTATGGCGTGGGCTTTCTTCTGAACCGCTTCCATCTCCTCGTCCTGGGCCTTGAGTTTCCGCAGGAGATCCAGTGTGGCTGGTATGTCATTGGTGGCCTCTGCCTGAAGATTCGACATGCTGCCCGCCCGTTCAATGCTCTTTGTGAGTTCCATGTAGCTCCTAAGATCCCCGCCCGACGGTTTCGCTGCATCTCGATGGATCAGATTGTAGATATTTGCAGACTGTGTCCTTGTGGCCCGCTGTTTCTTTTGCATGGGATAGTGGAAGCTCGATTTGGGTCCTGGGGGATCCTTGCGCAGGGCACGCACTGCCAGATCGTCCTTCACGATGTCCGGGGAGGTGCTCTTCTTCTTTTTGATCACTCGTATGGGCTCCACATGCAGATAGTCCGACTGGGGGGCAGGCACAATGGGACCCACGGGTATGCCAAATGGCGGCTGCCTCTCGGACGAACGATGCTGAAGGTTCGCCAGCTGCAGATTCCTGTACGCCACATCATCCCTCACAAGATCTGGCTCTCCCGTCGGCGAATCCTCATCGTCGTACTCATCCGCATGGGCCAGGGCGAACTTCTCAAAGTCACTGGGCGTCGGTACCCGCATCTTTGGCGTGGCAGGAGTCTCCGGCATCATCTCTGGCATCTTTGGGGTCATCTCTGCCTTGGGTTCCTGTGGCTCCGTGAGTCCCAGACTCTTGTAAATGGCCTCCAGTTCATTGATGGCCTCCTCCAGATTGGCAGGCTTCTTCCGTGGGAAATACAGAGGCGCCACCGCTGGCAGGCTCTGCTTTCGTTCGGGGTAGACGGGCGGTGGCGCCTGCTGATGTTGCTCCCGCTTTTCGGCCACATATTCCTCGTATTTGTTGGGCAAATCCTCGCCAGATCTACGCTGATAATGATGCGGCATGGAGTTGGTCTTTTGGACATCTCGATGCCGGATTTCCACATAATTCGGTTTGATCTGAAGACTGCCACACACCACATTATCCTGATCGTTCAGGGCATTGCTTGTGGGTGCCGTAGGAGGCGTTCGCTTGGGTTTCAGCACCTCCGAATACATGGGCATGGGATATCCTCCACGCAGTTCACTCAATCGGGAGCTGGAAATGGAGCGGGGCTTCATGGTGGGCTGCGGTGCAGCCGCTGCTGTGGGGAGACCACTCTTTGAGGTCCTTAGTATCCCACTGGAGGGTGGTGTCTCTTGCTTTTCTGCCTCCATCATGTGTATGGGCTTGCGAGAGCGCGGTGTGGCGTCTGCCACATAGTGAAAATCAATGCCATTTGGCAGGGACTGCTTGCCAGGATGCGCATTCCTCTCCGAACGAGTGATGAACCGCCGATGATGCTGCGGCTGCTGCTGCGGCTGCTGCTGCTGTTGGCTCGGCGGAGCACTGGCTATCGAGGAGCTGGGCTGAGAGTTCAATGAATGCACGGATTGATAGTGCGGCGCCGGCTGCCATATCCTATCGTCGGAGACACACCGGCCGCTGTGATCGAAGGCATAGGAAACGGGACGCAGATCCCCCGAGCTGGAGCCCACGGCATGCACACGCCTCAGTGGATCTCTGGGTGGCGGAGGCGGCGGCAGTGGCTTGCTCTGCATCCTGCCATTCACATTCTGCAAATGGATGTGACTGTCGTAGCTGATGCTTCGCTTGCCATCGTTCTGGATCGTATTCTGCAGTGGCTTCTGCTGTGGCTGCCACTGGACATACGCGGCATTCGGTTGGTAGATGGACAGCGGCAGGGGCTGCGTCTTGTAGCGTTGGGGATTGGGCAGCGGCGGCACACCGCCATGGCTCTGCTCTCCATCGCGTGAGAGCCGTTTGTAGTAGCGTTCGTTGCGCGCCGCACGACTGCGGCGACTGTTCTGCGCCTGCGCCTGCGACTGGGACTGGGACTGCAGCGAGGAGCCCTGCATCAAGGCCTGACCCCCACTGTGGATGCTCTCGTCGCTGCGGTACTTGGAGAAGGTCGAAGAGTTCAATGAGATCAGCTCCTCCTCCGCACTGGAGTGATGGGCACCCGGGGGTTTCCTTTGAGCAGAGCGGGATTTACCCCCCATTTGGGCGTGGGGGTGTGGGTGGGGGTGGGGGTGCTGCTGTTGCATGAGCCCTCGTCTGTCCAAGGAATTACTCATCGATCGATGGTAATATCCGGGCCCTGGTTGATTTTGGTAGTACGGTTCCGGCTGTTGCTGTATCGTTTCCACTGGCAGGAAGAACTCATGATCTATGGACTGGGGCCGATGTGGGGGTGGTGGCGGCGGCGCCTGCTCCTCGTATCTGCTGCTGCCCCTCGAGGAAGAGGATTTCCCTGGCTTTCCCTTGGGCTTTCCACTGCCTGTCGACTGTCGTTGCGAGGGTACAAATCCGGCCTTGCGATCCTCCTCACTGGACGATGGACTACACTCCGCGGCATCCTTTTTCTTGCCTCGAAACAGACGGCCGAAGGACCATTTCTGTTTGTGGGACAACTGCTGGGAGGAGCCTCCTATGCTCCCCATGAGGGCCCCTCAATCGATCCATCTGCTCCTGCTCCAGCTGCTGCTCCTCCTCTTCTGCTGCTGCTGCTGCTGCTACTGCCTGATGATAGTTCTCGTCGTAATTCTGGGGATAGTGGATGTCCGCTTTGGTGGATATCACTTTCGTGTCGCTATGCCGTTCATCCGTTAGCTGCAGCTCCTTGGGCAGCGGCAATTGTGGCCGCCAAGTGGTCTGAACAGTCTGCAAAAAAAGATACGAAAAAAAGCAATCCAAAGATTAGTTTTTGTTGTTTTTTTTTGTTGCAAACTTTAAACGGAATCGTAGATAATTTATGTGTCAACATTATGTTTTATTTGCACTTAAAAGCAGGCAGGCAGTGAGGCAGTGAGGGAGGGAGGTAGGGGAGTTTCATTGGAAACTTAAGATAAGATTGTGTCTCAGAGGCCTTTTGGGAGATAAGGCCCCGGCAAATAGTCCGCGAGACTTTAACGATCTTTTGTGCCTGAATGTATCTGAAAGATAGTTGTGTGTTCTCGTGTGTGTGTGCTTTTAACGACCTCACGTCGCCCCTTGCACACATTTACATGACAACTAGAAATATCAGAATAATGTGTTCTTAACTGGAGCTTAAGCCACAGGGTCGTTGGTCTCTTATGAAGAGGCCTTAAAGTCTTTAAGAAGATGATCTCGGAGTGACATCTAAATGGAGATCTTTCTCAGTATTCAAGAGTATTCCTCTTGGGGATCTTTCTCAACGTCAATTATCATCTAAAAGCGGATCTAAACATCTGCAAATCGAAGATTTTTCAGCATTTTTGCAAAGACTTCTAATGTGTGATATTTCAAAGTTAGCTGGTGAGTCTTTAAACGTTTTTCATCTGGGATCTTACTGGTCTCCAAGAGGAAAGACCCTTGGGGTTCTTTATCTTAAAGGGCATCTTTGCTTGGTTTCCAAGGACCTTCTAACTAGGGACCGAAGGGCACTGCCGCAAGACGCACAATTCTCTGAATCTTCTACTGGGAATCCATAGCCAGTCTCTCGGATCTTTGCCAAATATCTCTGTAACAAGTCTGAGATATATTTTTCACTCTCCAACAATCTTCTACCTGTGTGGATCCGCTTGTTGGGTACCGTATTTTTAAGGTTTTTTTATCGGCTTCTTTTGCCCGTACATTTTATGTCATGAAATTTGCATACAGCTCCCACGCTGATTTGAATTCAGAGCGGAAGAGGCTCATTATGATGATAATTATCAACAGAATTTAGATATTTAGCAAAGCACTTGGAAATATGACTAAAGAAGGGTCTTATCTACGAGTAATTGTTGGATGTTTAGGGTATTCTTGGAACCCATTTGCTGGCTCTATTTTATAATCTATTAGAGCTTTTTCCAACATTCGATTGTGGCCGTTTCCATCAATCTATTGTGGCGCGTTCAGTGGAAAGCAAAAGCCTCTTTAATCTTATCTGCAAGTCAGTTTCTTTTTGCTAATTAATTTAATTAATTTTACAGCCCTCTCGCAGAGCAACCCACAATTTAATTTCAATTTCCATTTCATGCCAAAAAATGTTGTAGTTTTTGGCTTTATTTTTTTGCCGGATATTAAACAGAAATAAACCAAACTGCGTGTGAAATGTCGAATTTAGGTCTGTTTCTGTTTAAAGGGAGGGGTTGTGGGGGGGGAAATATCATTATGATATTTGTTTATACAGAAAAGCTCTCTCTACAATTCGGGGATGCGTGGGGGATGGGATGGGCGATCTGTGGATCTGTGGATCTGTGGATGCATCATTTCCGTTGCTGACGCCATTGAAAATATCATCAGAAGAGAAGAAGATCGGGCGACCGGGCGCTGAAGAAATCGAAAATCGAACAACGTTAAGGGCAACGGCAACACTTGTCTGCGGCCTGGAGTGGAATATAAACAAAATACAAAAGAGGAGAGGAGTGGGAAGCATAAGCATAGGCATAAGAAGAGCTTATTGTTTGTTGTTGAATGACATTCGATATGGTTTTCATCTGGTGTGTGGCCGGACATTCGATATGGTTTGCATCGGCAAAGGGAAAGATCTCCAAGCGAACGATCCACACTTCAATTTGTCATCGAAATAATGGATGATTATAATCCACTCCATGTGGAAGTTATGGATGATTGAAATACCACTGACAGATGGAAGTTATATCTAATTGAGAGATCATTCCAACTGCCAGTTGTGGCACATTGAATGCTCTTTTCTTTTCTGTTGCAAAATTCAAAGATCACTCTTTCGAAAGATCTATCAAGAACATCACTTGAATATCTATTGATGAACAAATCCGATGCCAAAGATCTGGATGGTTCCATTTCGATTGTATGGATTGCAGTTTCCCCAATGAAGATCTCCCCCTCTGGAGGCTTTTCAAACTCTCATAAAAAAGACCACATTCTAAGAACTTGTTCGCTTTCGTCGTGCGAGTGTCTCAACGAATACTTCCCATCGAACACATGTCATGTCTTGCGGTCTTGTCAGCCCCTGATTTACGTACGGAAATGTACCCCTAAATACATTTTGAAACGTGATTCAGAATCTGCTTAAAGTCAAATTATAGCTTACGTTTATAGACTATATTTATGTAAATTACATGAGAAATATTTCGCTAGGGCAATGGGAATTTATGGGTCTCCTAAACAGCTGCGTAATGTCGGGCATTTTGCCAGTAAAAAAGTTTGAGGGAAACGAAAAATAAACCTATATAGAGGCTGAAAATCACTCATACGCACGGACCGCAACCACGTCCAAAAATCTATGGCGTAAGCCGACAAAAAAACACAATAGAAGCATATATCAAACGTATGCCGGGGGAAACTATCTATAAATAATCACACGCAACTCCAGGCTGCGCGAAAAAAAGATCCACACAAAAGGCATTTGGATTCCCCAAACTCAAATGGCGAATCCCCAAAAAACACAAAAAAACACAAAAAAAAAAAAGGAGCGACAACTTATAAATAAAACGGGTCTGCGAAACAGTACGGGAATTATGTGTGCGATCCTATAGCTATAACTCAGATACAATCCGTTCTGCGATCCGTTCCGATTCCGCTTTCGAACCGATTCAATCCGACACGAGCACGGGCTTTTTCTTGACTGAAAGTAAAGGAAAAACTGTGTGCGCACAGCACAGATCGATCCGATGCGAGGCGATCCCCCGAAAGCTCCACACAAGAAGCTCCCTCCCTCTGGGGCGCAAGAGAGCGGCCGCCAGAACTTAAGAGAGCGACAGGCGAATGGTGGGGTGGGTCTAAGAGAGAGAGAGGGAGGGAAGAACTTTACACGGTTTACAGATAGAGGAAGCAAGGCGTGATATGATGTAGGGCGGAGTGTAGGATTCCCTGAGGCCCAAATCTCAATTAAGTAAACAGAAAATTGAATTTAAATTGATTTTTTCCCTTTAGTTTTTGTTGGGATTTAACGTCATTAAAACTGTATTACGAATGGGTGGCCGGGGATAAAGTCGATGAACTTTTAGGCACTTTAATTAAGACTGAAAAATACTATGGCAATTAAATGGGTAAAACTGTTTGGGTGAAGGCGGTTCCATAGGGAAACGATTTGCAGGTGAACGGGAAGAGAAACGGTTCAGACTAGAAAATACTACTTTGTAAAGTACTATGTTAAAAATGGGAGAAAATACTAAAAACTTATACAAGAAAAAGCCAAAATAAAAATACAAGAAACTACTGGAAAACATACTAGAAAATAGAGCTCAACAACTAAAAAAAAAAGCTACAAGAGAATACTTGAAAAGAATACAAGAAAATACTAAGACAAATACCAGAAAATACTAGACTAAATACCGAAAATATACCAGAAAATACTAAGCAACATACGAGAAAAAAATATAAAAAAAAACAGGAAAAACTAAAAATACCACAAATGCTAGAAAAATACCAATAATGACACAAAAACTAGATAAAATCCAGAAATTATTGGAAAAAAGTAATGGAAAAAGCATTCGTCTCCTCCCTTGCAGGAGAAATGTGTCACCTTTTTGTGGGACGAGTACGAGTACGAGTATGTGGGTCTGTGTCTGTCCGCTGCTCGATTAACAACATCATTAATGTCAAGATTCATTTTGGTTGTGCCTCGAAAAGCAACTTCTGGGGTTATGAATGTTATACCCAAAAATAGCCGCCGCAGTGCTCTCTATAATGCTGATCGAAGATTGCTCTACTTTTGTCAAATAAATATGCCAGAATGAATCATTTCACCGACATTTACTAATGCAATTAACTTGAGGTGGAAAAGAAGAAAATAAAAAGAAAATATTTAGACAGCTTGGAAAACAAAAACCGAAGGAAAAGCATCAGAGCCATTCGAGTGCTATGCGGAAGATGCTTGTGCCCCGAAGGCAAAAAACTAAAGTGCAGGCCACCTCGTAAGTGGGTGAATTCTAAATTTAGATAGACATTTTGTAGATACTATATATTTAGAGCTGATTCCGAATGAAGCAGGCAGATATGGGTCAGAGTTTCTCAGGAGTTTTGATGAGATGAGGCTTTTCCTCACCTGAAAGCCAGCCGCAACCTTGGCTGACAAAATGCTCGAGAAAAACCTGTTTTCTCTCTGTATTTCGAATAAAAATTAATTTTAATTGGGTTTTGGCTTATTCACGGTTTTTTTTTTTTAATTTTTTTTTGGCAGCTGCACGAGCAATTGAAAAAGTTAATGAACTGTAGCTCGATTTTGCAAAATATATATCAGGAAATTTAATTGCAAGTTTAATGACTCTTAATTCTGTTTAATTTTCAAGCAAACTTCAAAGCGAAACAAATATCTCAAAGATCTCTGGTTGGTCTGCTAATTTATTTATAAACTTATAAATTGTGGCAAAGTTTTTGCTGCGCGCCACATCCGCTTGCGAAAGTCCATCTCCAGCTCCACAGACAACACTCCACACTCCAAAAGAAGCTGAAATTCCAGCGAAATATCTGTGTCAGAGGCACAGATTATCGCACATATTATGCAAAAGAGGCAGAAATGAAGAAACATTTCTGACAGCAGCGGCAACAAGTGGTTTCGCTTGGTTCGGGGGCTCTGTGGGCACTGTGGGTTCTTTCACTTCTAATCTCCCGACAGCAACAAACGAATGTCTCTGTCTTCTGGTGGAACTTCTTCACCATCAACTCCACCGAAGCATGCATAATCTTTACTAATTTCTCTTGTCAGTAGGAAGGGTCAATGACAGAACGCCTCCCCCCCGTTTCCCCCATTCCCTGGAAAACTTTGGGGAAAAACCCAACCGCCTCCTCCTCCACCACAAAGAGTTCTTTTCGTATCGTTTTTCATTATTATTTATGCACAGCACGTGTTGCATTGCTGTCTGAACGGTGGAGGGTGTCTACTGTTGTGGCAGCTCTTTAAACTGCAGCTGAAACTTGTGGCAGCTCCCTTCTAACTGCTGCTGCCACTTGCAACGGCCCAATGACGAGTGCGTGATATTGTTGCTGCTTGTCTGCGTCTGCGTCTACGTCTGCTGTGCTGTGCTGTGCTGTGCTGTGCTGTTCCTATTGTTGTGGCTGTTGTGCTGTAATGCAATGCCTTGCGTGAGTGAACAGCACAAAACACCAGAGGGGAAGGAGTCACATATTCGAACCAGGAAGTAAATTCAGTTTTTCTCGCATAATTATGCATATTTTTTCGGGTTGTTCGTTTTTCTTGACTTTTCTACATTAAAGGCAACCGAAAATATTTATGTGAAAATTTGTTATGTTAATACGACTTTCAGGAAAGGGTTGGAAAATAGTCGTTGAGAGGGGGGGAACGGAAAGATTCCCCCCTCAATTTTCACTTTAATTAAAGCCAAAAGTGATACCAACATTTCGTTACTCCATAATTTTGGCAAACATTTTATGATTTTGTGAGTTTTCTGCCACTCTCCACAAAAATAAAACATTAACAGACCATGAAAACAGAAAACACCTTTTTTTTTTTTTTTGCCCCCACCAGCGGCTTAAAAAGCACTTATGAATTTTGTTCACTCTTTCGTGTAATTTCTTTATATAAAATATAGAAATTCTGCGTGCCTGCCATATTTTGCATATCCCGCACGCATAAGCCCAACCGAAAAACCAACAAAAAAGAAGCCCCATTGCTTTCATTTTCAAATGCTGCCGGCGGCCAATGACCTTTTCTCGAGAAACACACTTTTTGACCAAAAAGATCTTGGGCTCTGCCTCAGTCTGGTACGCGCGATGCGGTGCGATGCGGTGCGGTGTTTGTTATACAAAAACAACTTTCACTGGAAGTCATTAATTTTCACCCAAAATCGGGCGATGCTGAGACGCTAAGAAATCAGCATTTGATACCCTCGCATGTAAATCGATTTTTAATTGCTCCGAAATGTGCGTTTCATAAGCCGGCCGCTCCATTCCGCGATCCCTAACAAGCAGGTGGTAAATATATCCATTTAAATTTATGAAAATTATTTGTCATATTATAAGACCTTTTGTGTTCGGGGATTGACATGGAAAAGCAACTAATTTGTAGTATTTAGTTGGGGTTTGATAAAGGAGAGATAATGGGGAGAGACAGATTTGCATAATTACGCGAAACTGTTGAAGGGATTTGCGTAAGCATTATGTTATTCGATATGGTGTCGTGGGATTTTTGGATTTCTTTTTTTGTTTGAATGAAAAAAGGGTAAACGGAAACAGGTTCATTCAATGAATGATGGCTCAATCGATTGGGGCTTAAGCGATAAAAAACGATTGAATGATAGCTGAATCTCAGAGGGGGGAATGCCACGAGCACTTTGAAAAACTCAGTTTTCAAAATCCAGCATTCGGAAACAATTACAAGAAAATATACTGCAAAATAATAGAAAATATACCCGAAAATAATAGAAAATATACCCGAAAATACTAGAAAATTTACCCGAAAATACTAGAAAATATACCCGACAAAAACTAGAAATTATAAAAATAAAATACCAGAAAAATACCACACATATTAGAAAGCATACAATCAAAAATACTTTTAAAAATACCAAAATATGCTAGAAACTACATAAAAATACTAGATAAATACATTAAAACCAAAAAATAAATAATGTACAAGAATTCGAAAAAAAAATTTAAAATAAAAACACTAACATACTATTCATCCAAATCTGAAGCATTCTATTTGCTCGAAAAAAAACTTAAATGAATTCTCTTTCTTGTTGGATTTTGTAGGGGATCGGATCGGTGATTTCCTCCTCCAATTAACACTTTTACGCCCAAGATTGAACTGAAAGTTCAGTTACAGTGAAATGAATTGATTTTCTGCCTCAATTTTGTTCTTCAATTAACACCCTGACATATTTGTGTGTGTGTGTGTGTGTGTGCGTGTGTCTGTGTTTGTGTAAATTCCTCTGAGGCATCTGTCTCATCTCGCTGTAGAAATTTCCTTATAGTCAATGTCTTTGAGAAATCTTGAAGCAAAGTTTATTTTACTTTGACGTCAAGTCGTATAATTTTTATGATCCGTGAGGCCCTACAGAGACGAAGAAAACTCCATTAAAGATAAACACTCGCACGGATCGTACGGATCCCCCATACAAAGCGATTTTTGTTACAGTTCCAACAGAGCGGAACATTTTTACTGTAAGAGAATGCATTTTATTTTTTTTTTTTTGCACGCTTTGAAGTCGCTTTAACTTGTTTGTGCCCTGTTTGCTGTTTGTTTTGCCTTGTTGTTGAAGTCAGATTAACAAGCCATTAACACGTCGCAGTCTCCAGTCGAAAGAAAGACCTGAATACTCCCAGACCCGAGACCTTGACCCACGCCCCCCCCGCCACACCGCCCAGAGGTATCCAACAATTCGGGGGTGTGGGTAAGAGACACAAAAGAGTTATAAAGCGCCGCTGTCCAATGTCATTTGGGGCGGAATTAATTATGGATTTGTTCAGGGCAATTGTTTGAAAATTATACTACAATTCGTGAATTCTGTTGGAACGCCTGAAAACGTGTGCATCTTCGTGCTCTGTACCTCTGCTATTTCCGTAATATCTTCTCTACACGAAATGGATTTTGCCATGGCCCAAAAAAACCAGAAACAGCAACAGAAACGAGAAAAAAGATTCACATCATCAGATTGTTTATAATGAAGACGAGTCTATGTATGTACCAAAAAGAGTACACAAATTGAGCAGCAGACAAATTTTGGATGTGGAGATGTTGGAGGTGCGCTTTCAGCGGAGATTTTTGGTTGGAAAATAGTGAAAATAGTATTTACGAATTATAAGTGATTTCTCAGTGAGAATTCTATAAAAGATACTCAGATTGAGCCTCGACAAAAACGTTCATATGTATGAGAATAAATAGAATAATGGTTTGGCCTAATCAAAGCCTCTTCCTGATTTTACTTTTACTCTTTCGATTTATCAACGATCATTTATCAACGACTTTTACTATATCTCTGATTCAATCACTGTTTTAGCACGTTATTCTTCAGATCTTCAGATCTCTCAACATCTATCTATTTCCACCGTTCGTATCTTTCCTCATTCTCTATGTACAAGTTCTTCCTATATTTTCGGGTTTTCTGAATGTTTATTTTAAAAATTCTTTCTTTGCAGCATATTTCCTATTCAGTTTTCTTCACTCTTATGCACAGACAGGCAATCTTCTTTACTTTTTCAGACAGACAGAACATTTTCTTTACTGCAAAACTAAAGAACCAAATGAGTATGTGGCCAAATGCTAGAGAGAATCAACTTTTGGCAGGCCACAGGCAAATGTGCCAAAAATTATAGAAAATATATAGCAATTATATATAAGATAATGCCGGCACAATCTCTGGCTGTATATGTAGACCTGTATGATTTGCATGTCTAATGAATGAATCACTTGTTGAGGTTTTGTGTTTGTGGGAACCTGATTTCTGTGCGATCTGAGGGCAAGGCCAAGTTTAAAGCAGACAGACGAGAGGAAGCCAAAGATTGGCATGCTCTCTCGCATCACCATAAAACCATAAACTCATAAAAATTACAAGTAATTTCATGTAACACAGAGAGAGAGGGAGAGAGAGAGAGAGAGAGAGAGGGAGAGGGAGAGCGGTCTTTTTGTGGTCAACATCCTTGCGGAAGCAGGCATTTTACATATCCGCTGGACAACAAAAAGCCACCGCTTCAAACCATAATTGAATGGAAAGAGATGATTACTGGGTTGTACACTGTGTGCACTGGGTACTGCTCTACCAATCTTCACAGTCAATGGATGCCAAACAAACTGTGAACAGATCCACAAACCAGCAACAGCAACAGATACAGATACAGATACAAATTGGATCGGACGACAGACAGGCTCTGACAGGTGGTCTAGATTTTATGGCCCAAGGTTCTCAGTTCAAGCCTTCATTCTGGATTAGTTGCAATTATTGTGGCCTCTTGACATTCTTCTTTATGAAAGCAGCAGCAACAGCAACAGCAGCAGAAAGCCAACAGTCCAAACAGCTATCCAACAACACCCTGCACGCACTTATTGATTTTGTGGGTTTTGTGGGTTTCCCCCTTTCTGACATCGATTTGTCATCGAGAGGCACAAAGATACATCATCGAACTTGCCCTTAAAGGGCTTCCAATTACAGCCGATACACGAGTAGGCGAGATATGCGAGTAAAGAGCAATAAACTAGGGGTTAAAACGAGCGAAGAACAAAGCCAAAATAAACTTCAGCTAATTAAAAGACAGAGACAGAGACAGGCAGATAGATGTTTGATTTTGTTTGGGGTTTGGGTTTTGTGTGTGTTTTTGTAACCTTTTTTTCACTTAATTGTTATTGAACTTAATTGGATTTTGGAATTACTTGAAAGAACAAACGTATCGGAGGTCCAGAGGTCTATAAACGAGCAACAGCAGTCGGTTCGGGGAGGGGTTTAACAGGGAGGGGCGAACAGCAGTCATATGAAGGGGGTTACGAGGGACACGATCAATCCCCATCGTATGGGGAGGTCTAAGGGAACGAAAACAGTACCAAGAAAACGAAAATAAAAACTCAAAGAAAACCCCAAGAAAATAAAGAAATCAAAATACATAAATTGTTTTCTTTATGTAATTGTAATGCATCGACTATTGCTTCATTGGAGGTGTTTTTTGTTTTGTTTTGTAGCTCATTTTTCTATTGAAAGATTCGAAATGGTATCATAACAGAAAATGTTTACGAACAATTCGCGGTGAGGCGGCGAAAAATGCAATAAAAGTAGTAGCAGCAACACGGGTCCGGTGTGGTCTGGTGTGGTCTAGTCTGTGCGTTTCGGTGGAGAAACAATCCCTAAGAAAAGCCAGGCATTGAAGCAAGCCATAAGTACAGTGAAGACATGCTACAAAGGCATATACAAAATGCTATAAATTCAGAGAAACAGAAGAAGGAAGACGGCGAGCCATATTTGCGGTGGAGAAAAGGCTTAAGTGTCCCTACAATTCAAAGAAAAAGAAGGAAGACGGTGTATTATATTTTTAGTGTGTAGAACATCGGAACCACAAAGATATATAGACAGTGAAAACGGACTATAAAGTACAAAAAGAGAGCTCTCAATCTAAAGGAAATTTAAAGAAAAAAGCAGAGAAAAAAGTCTTGAAATTCTCTGGCAGTGCACTTCTTCTAGAGATCTAGATCTAGATCATGTCCCATCTTTAGATATCAATCTGTTTGTTGGCTTCCCAATTCTCTCATCACACGCTAGACCACACACAACATTTTCATTCTCATTTTCCTTTTCATTTTCCAGTATTTTTCCACTTAAACGCAAAAGATTTACTCGTTTTTGGCTATACGGATCACGTAATAAATTTCAGTACGACCACAGGAAAAGTCGAGTAAATAAAAACTTTAGAAAAACAAAAAAAAACACTTGGGCAAAATGGCTGAAAGATTGGCCATACATTCATCAGAAAACAGAACTATAGAGCTTATCGTTTTGTAATTATTAGCAGCTTTTCCTGATAATTGCCTCGATTATTCATTGCATTAAGGCATTGCATATGAAAACATATTTTCCCTTTTTATCTATGGGAACAAAGAAAATAAATCAAAAATGCCATTCCATTCGAAATGCCATTCAAAATGGGAGACAGCGACAGACCCCCACCTCCCCCGTCGCCGTACACAAAATATACAACAATTACACAATGCTTTATGGTACGAAAACATGGGGCCCATAAAAAAAACGACCATTTCATCAATGTCAGAGAGGCAGAGAGATATTCCCTGTAGATAGAGGCGGCCCCTGCCCTCCTCTCTCTCTCTCTCTCTCTCTGTCTAGAGATCTCCTGCCCTCTACTCTCTGCCGATCTCCGCCTCTACCCTCCACTCTCTACCAGTCTCCTACCTCCACCGATCTCTCCTACCTACCACTGACATGTGTCATGGCTCCATGGACATGGGGCATCAAAAAATCAGCATATGAAATGGTAGGTATTTTGTTTTTTGCTTTTTGTGTCCAAACCTCAAACACGTGCGGCACAAGCCACAGTACTCGGAGTGCTTTAATCGAACTTAATTATGGCCATTAACTTAACGTTTTTTCTTCTCCTGACGTATGTGTTTCTTTCGTAGCCAACACTCGAAGGTCACTCCATTGGGGAGTAGGAGACTGGGGGACTGGCAATGGGGAGGCCTTGTTCATGACTCTCTCGCGGGGCGAGCATTTGCATCGATTAAATTAAATGTAGATAAAATAGAAATAGAAATAGAAACACACTCCACTCCGTCATGTATTGCTCGCCTCGCTCGCTCGATTCATGGCCCGGCCTCAGAAACAGAGAAGAAAAAAAATACAAGTTTTCCTCGAACGTTTCCATTTCCATTTAAACTTGGAAATATTATACGCCTTAACCGGCTGATTGGTTCCGATTGGAAACCAAAACTCTTGGGGTTCCTCAACCCTCGAAAAGCGGGGCAACTGTGTTTATGGGAATAACGCCTCCGATAAAACACCTAAATAGATCCGACACGACTCCTCGTTATGGCTGAGGGAGCCACGCCTTTTGGCGGCATTGAACTTCAGCCCCTTAAAATATTCAAATTGTAGATAAAACAAAACCCAAAGGTTTTGCCGCTCCAAACAATTGATAGGCCATGAAATGGGGCCTCCGTCAAAAGATAAATCATCTATGAAATGCATTTAACCAAGGGAAAGGCATTTACCAGAAGATTCTCTCAAAAGAAGGGGCAGTCCCCAGAAGTTATCCCAAAGAAAAGGCCTCTGGGATTGGCCTGCCCCAAGGAAAATGCAATCCCCAAGGAAAATTTGATTTGAGAGTAGTTTTCCTACAAAGAAAATGCCCATACCTGAAGTTTCCCCAAAGAATAATGCTTATAGGAGTAGTTTCTCTTAAAAAAAAGATAGAAATAAAGGAAAAACAGTAGGGAAAACAGGTAGGAATCAGGAACAGAGGGACATCAAGTGGAGGAGTGCCATCAAAAAGTAGACACTTTTTATTCTTTCTTTTCAAGGAATTACTACAGATTGCTCTTCCCTTTTCTCCGCCAGGGATCTCTTCAGGTAGTTCCTTTCCATTCGAAGGTGTGTCCCATGTCCCGCTCTGCCTTTTGTTTCGGTCCAACCTCATAAACCCCATACAAATGTGATCTGTTTCAAAGGGTTTTCGTGCCGTTTAATTGCGTGTTTCGTTTCGGGACTTAAAGGTAATTAAATTGATACATATTTCATGTCCAAGGAATGTCGAAAAGGAATGCGGAATAATAAGGAATTATATGGTCAACGCCTCAATAAACAATACACAAAAAAAACTACACCCTAAATGAAGAGAGAGAGAGAGAGAGAGATCCTATAACATAAATAAAAAGGAGCGGAATCGTACACCGCAAAAAAGAGGCAGAGGAATCGTACACTGGGAAAAAAAGGGGAGTGTAGGCATCACTGTAAATAAAGGCAAGCGGAATCCTAAACCGTAAATAAAAGTGGAGACAGAGCCGAGCCGTGCCTCGAAAATAATCAAGCAAATTCCTTAAGGCTTAGGCGCTGGTCAGAAGGAAAAGATCGAATGGCAGCGAACCCAAATTCCAAAATGATACACAGACGACATTCGAGCATCGCTCTAATCACATTTCTTGATGGAAAATCTAGAGCAAATCCATATCAATATCAACATACTCGTAGGTCTCGTTTCAGTCTCGTTTACGGAACAAACATCAACGGTTTAGCGATAGTACAGCATAATCTTTCGAATAATTCTGGAAAATATGTCGCATTTTTTGGGAAAGAGAATCATCCGCTGTCGTCTGCCGTTGATGTATGACTCTCTACATTTTGCGGCAACGGGAGGGGAGCCTTATCGAAAGTGGAGGTGCCTGCCTGCCCGCCTGCCTGCCTGCCTGCATGCCTGCCCCACAGATCATTTGTCAATGTGTCAACTGTTGCTATTGTTTCTGGTGTCTGCTGTCCTCTCCTGCCCCTCGTGTGGCATCTTCCGCATCGTCTCGTCGCATATTTGAAATCTGAGCAATGAAAATTGAGTAATACCCTCACGACCGAGGGGTAGGGGCAGGGGTAGATTGGTTAGCCGAGATTAGCGGGCCGAGTGATGCGGCGTTTTATAATGGAAAGAATAAGAATGATGGGGCATGTTAAGGGGATTGGCTTTTTGCCTTTGAAAACGAGAGAGGCACGGGGAAGCGGCAGGGCCAGGGGCAGGTTCATGCGATGGAGAGATACGTACATACATACTGTGGAATGTATCTTTTGACGAGGCCGGTAGCTAAGAGGGAATGCAGATCAAGATTTGCTGTTAGAATGGATGGAAAGGTCAAAGAAAACCCAGATTTTAGATTTTAGAAGCTTTAATTAAGGCTTCGAGCTTTGAAATCTGCCGAAAAAAAGCTATGTTTATTGGAAATCTTCAGAAGTTTCAAGATGATCAATAGACATCGATTTTAATCAGCCTTTTTCTTCCTCGAAAGTCGTAACAATTTACTTTAAATATTGTTTTCCTCAAGCCAATTGATATTTATGCCCATAGCAGATGTATTTGCACAGATATTCATGCATTAAATGGTTTTAAGATCGTTTCCAAGCAGAAAGATAGATATTTCTTCTTCAAATGTGATTAAAATTTATAATTTCACTACTTTAAACATTATTCTCTTCAAATTTAATAGATCTTACAGCTATTTCTACATCTTTTGTTATTTAAGTTGAACATTAAAGTGTCATTGAATGAATAGCAACAGTAATTGAGTAATGTCTCATTAATGTAATGAAATTAAACCATTTTTGGTTAACGAATTTCTGTGCACTTGACACCTGAAGAGTGTCGTCACCTGTCGCACCGACGAAACCTTTCACAATGGTGCCCCATACCCCTCCTCCCCACCATACCAATTGGTTATACAATTCATCATTTAATAGTAAATGGCTGTACCGAAAAGGAGACTTAACATTGAACCATGGATAATTTCACACGATCCGCAGAAGAGAGACAGCAAAAGCCGCACAGAAAGAGAGGAAAGACAGCCCAAAGAGCTGAAGAAAGAGAGGAGGAAAGGTGGGAGGTGGGAGGTGGGAGATGGGACACCCACCGTTTTTTTTCAAAATACTAATTGCAGGTGGGCCTCTGGAAACGAGTGTCGGCCATGGCGTTGGCGTTGGCGTTGGCCAAAAGCAAAATTTCATACAATTTTCTGCTCTCATTGTGGTTTTGATTTATGTTCAAGTATTATTTTGACAACAGGCCCAAAAAAGAGACTGCCGTTTTGTGCAAATCATTTACCAAATGCGAAAATTGGGTTAATTGTAATGCTCGTAGACTTGAGCAGCACCCTTTTGGTGGCCAAAGAATATTTGTGGCAGGGAAGTGTTCAAAGCGAGAGAGAGAGAGAGGCGTAAACCGATATGCGAAGCCTTGAAAGTGCATTTGGGTTTGCGGTTTTTAGGCCCGCGAGACTGAATGAAAGTCATCCATTGGCTGAATGGTTGAGTAGATCCGCAGAGAGATGCTATAGAATGCCGATTAGAATACAGAAGAGAGCTAACAGATACGCTCAGGTGGGTAAATGGGAAAATGGATCAGGTTTTAAGAGTTAGAAATTGATTAGAAGATCAGAAAAGTAAAAAAGCAACAAAAATTATACAAAATAGAGATTTTTAGAAAGAAAAAAAAATAGTATTAAAATAATAGAAATAATAATAATACAGAAAAACGTTAAAATGCTAGATTTCAGCTTTCTTTGTAATAGAGAACATGAATCCATCAGAAATCCATCCAAGAATCATCTCTAATCAAAGAATAACTTTTCTATCCCCAGCTTTCATCGAAGATTAAAAGGTTCTCCAACTAAAAAATTCACTTCTTTAAGCCACGAAAAAAAGAAGAACCAAACCCACTACGATTTTCACTTCATTAGTTTAACTTTTGTGTAGAGAATGGACCACCGTTAAATAGTTTCTTCTGTGCTGTGCTGCGGCTGTGCTGTTCTGCGGCTGTGCATTCTTTTCATTTTGGTATTTTCTGTAATTTACTTTGATTAAATGCATTGATCATTAAGCGTTCTTTTCGTTCGTTCGTTTCGTTCGTTCTACCCAAACGAAAACTAGTTTCTAGAACGGACCCACAGACCCCGAAAGATAGCGGCAGCTTCCTGCCGTCAAAGCCAAAACCAAACAAAAATCGTTCGTTGAAGGTAAGCCACATTTTCGAACAAAACACACAATGAACTAGAGGAGACACCTGCTGCTGGTCCAAGTCCAAGCCGTTAGCTGCCGCAAAACACAATGGACCCCAGAGTCCAAGTCTTAGACTCTGCCTCTGCCTCAGCCTCAGCCTGAGCCTCTGGGTTGAATAAATGTCTGCATGGCTGTGTGGTATGCAACCTGTAGATATGCCGCTTTATAATTGCATGAACCGCTCGGCTGCAGCAGGCGCCTGACCCACTTTATTCACCAAAAACCAAGCTCTTTGTATGTGGAAAAGCAAAGAGTTCTGCTGCACCCGCAGCACAAAACAATCATTGACTTTGTTTGTTTAAATTAGTGGCGAACCCGCATCGAATAACAACTTAAACTCTGCTGAACTTTAAAACATATTTTCCACAAAGTAAACCCTACTTTTCCATCAAAAATATACACCATTTGAATTTTTCAGTCACAGAAAATTTTGTAAACCCCCATCTTTTTATCCGTCCCCCAAATGGACATTTTTTTGTAATAATTTTTTTTTTTTTTTAATTTTTTATTTTTCTGCAAAATTATGGAGGCATTGCGCAAAAGGATCTCGGGCTTTTTCTTCAAGGCACAGCCATCGAATCTTGAGGAGCCAAGTTCGAAGGAAATACTAGATTTCGTGGAGAAGCAGCAGCGAGGGGAACACGAGAAATCCTTGGACCAGATCCGGTCTGTGCCTAATCGTGAGGCCGCAACAGATTCCCCGGATAAAACAGCTTCCGAGGAGAAGTCTTCGGAGGAGGGTTTTCATTTGCGGAGCTTCTTGGGGCAGCGAGAGCCCAAGGCATCCAACTCGAATGCCATCGACTATCAGCTGGAGTTTGTCAATTTTGTGGAGCGTAATTCCCCCAGGGGTTTCCCCCAGAAACTCAACGATATGCTGCCATATTTGGGCACTGGCTTCGTTGCCTGGCCATCCTTTTGGATGTGGCGAGGCTACCAGTGGAAGCAAAAAAGGAATACGGAACGGCTCGTATTCTATATACAGAGGGTGAGTGTGATCCATAAAAAAGTGTCTTAAGAGGAAGTTCCCTTGGTAGGAAATCTAAAAAAATTCAACGAAAGGGGAAAATAACAGAAAATGATGGAAAATACTATGAAGTAATTAAAAAATACCAGAAAATATCATAGAATACCAAATGCTAGTATTTTCTGGGTTTTTAGTCTTTCTATTCAATGAGTATTTTCGGTTACTTTCTAGAAGTTATGGATATTTTCGTGGTATTGTATTTCTCTAGTAATTTCTGTTATTTTTCAAGTATTTTTTCTGGTATTTTTCTAGTTTAGCACGCCATCGAAGTCTGGAATGACTAAATACTCTTATTTGCTCAAATCTTAGCTTTTGCTAATAGAATATCCTTTCTATTCTTTCTTTTTAAAGACCTATCAACAGGCCAAACTCCTCCAGGTGGCCATCCTGGCCACAGGTCTCATGATGTCCTTCACTGGGCATCATTCCGGGAACATACTAAAGGTCCACGATGTCGACTTTAAGAACAAACAAAACCAGGATACCGCAAAATCGGACTAGAGCCGCAAAGTAAGCCTGGCATTAGCACTCCCTTCTGACTGTTCCATCAGATATTTATTTTGCTTCCAAAAATTGTACAACCCATAGCTAAAAATCATGGGGCTTTGGAGCTATCTTGGGAGTTTGAAAAACTGGAGAGTGAACCAAATCTGGCGGCCAGTTGCGCCCCCAGCACCTGAAGCCCCAGAGGCTATAACCAATTTGGGCGAGAAAATACGGCAGGTGGTGAATGACACGGCCTTCGAGAATGCCTACGAATCGGCTGCCCCCTTTGTGATGGTCAGTTTGGGCTCCTGGCCGGGCTATTGGCTGTACAGGGGACTCGACTATCACACGCACAGGGCGCACATTCCATTACGCATCTACATAAACCAGGTAAGACTATGAGATAATTGCGATTGAAATATTCTTGTAAGCTCAATGTTTGTTTCCTCACTTTTTAGACCTTTTATCAGGCCAAAATGCTGCAATTCGTCATCATTCTGGCTGGCACCTTTACTGTGATCACCAACCAGCGTACAACTCGTTAGAAGACAAATTTCAGCTCCCAAAAGATACAACAGAAGCCCCAGAACGGTTACGCAAAGATCTATCTTAACTACAGCAGAAGAGGCTATCGTTTTGGTATAGCACTTCCATAAAAACGCAATCCAATAAGAAATCAGACAGAAAATAAATAAATTTTTAGTGGATTTAATCAGACAATTCATAGATAATCCTTTCAATCGCACTTTTTAATATTGGGTTTTTAATTCTCTTTAGGATTCTTTCGTTCTCTGAGCTTGTGGTTGAGTCTGTATTCGATTCTTTGTTGAGTATTGAATCTGGGTTAATTTCTGGATTGATGATTGAGCTTTTTGCAGATTCTTCGTTGGTGATCGAGTCCTCAGTCAATTTTGGATTCAATTCTGTGACGCTTAATGAGTTTTCGGCTAATCCTTTGCTAGGAACTGCGTCTATCTCCAATCCAGTGTTGGAGCTCGAGTCTACGTTCAAGTCTTGATTGGCAATTGAGTCAGAGCTCAATTCGTTGTTGGCCATTGTGAAAGACTCACTCTTCGTTTCCATATCTTCCAGTGTCACAATCCCCGCTTCGATTTTCATCACCGGCACTTCCTGCTTTAGTGTCCTGATGATTTCCGCCAATTGCTTGGGCTGGACCCCATGGCCCATCAACTCAATGCAAATGCGGACCGTTTCGGGAGCCAGTCCAGAGTTCACACAATCGAGCATGCCACTCAGTACATCCCGAATTTGACGGTCTTTTTCAGTATCCTTCGCGCAGATATCCATTATGTTTCTGGGGCAAATTTGTTCGACAAATTTCAAACATTTTCAGTTGAATCAATTTGGTGGAGTAACCTGTAGGAAAAGGCAGGGCCTACTTTTCCTTTTTCCTTAAAAAACTCAAAAATATGGATCCTGCACAGATAGATCTTCTTCACCCTGTTAGCAGCTTTATCAATAGCTCCAAAGAGAGAGGTGGAAACTATATAAAATGTTTCGAAATATTCTGTAAATTTCTCAGATCTTCTAGATCTTTTCGGTTCATAGTAAAAAGAAACCTAAAACTTTCTTCGAATCCCTCAAAAATCTTTAATTTATGATGGAAAGATCGTAAGCGATCGTAAAACGAAATAATTTATGTTAATCCAAGAAACTAAACATAGTTTTATAGTCGTACAATATATGTAGTCCTATAAAACAATGAAAATAACTAAAGAAGAACTAAAAGAACTAAACTATAGAGCTACACCGCAAGGATCTTCTAGATATCTAAGTAGCAGAGCTGGAATATTTTAATACTTTGTTTTAATGCCAAAAAAATCGAAAAAGAAAACCGAAATCTATAAGAAAACCTACTATAATGATGGAATATCATTGTCTCGTACAAGATTAAGTGTAAGACGTCTCTAGGCCTTTTTTTATCATCCAAAATATCCACAGAAGCATCCACTTTAATCTCTTCTTCCATTCGCTTCTCCAACCATCGTTCTACTCAACTTTTGTGCCACTTTTCATGCCCCTTTTGTTGTAACCCCCCAATCAAAAACCCTGCCACATAATCCCATTACCAGCTTTAATCTTCTCGGTAGCAGCGCGGCTCCGTTTTCAAGTTCAAAGTTCAGTAATGAGCTGCCACCTGATGCTGCTCTGCTCCAGTAAACCCCCCATTCTGCAAGTATCTGTGTATCTTTGTATCGTTGTATCTGTGATGATTGTGAGGCCTGGGGCCAGCAAGTGGAAAGATAAATTAGCTACAAATTAAACACAATTATATACGCCACAGAGAGGCGGCACGCTCCAATCTTTTCAGAGAAAGAAAGACATGCTTCGCACTCTCTTCCGAAAGAAGGAAAGATACTCTCCCCAGAAAGAAAGATAGAAAGAAAGAAAAATCTCCGCTGGCAAAACAATTAAAAAACGCTTATAAATGAAGATCTTTCATTGTTTTTCCACTCGGGGTGCAGTCTCATGCAGCCTCAAGCCTCAAGCATGTGATAAGTGCGGGCAAACACTTCTTTCTTCCCTACTCTAGAGGGTAGCAGCGTTGATTGTTGTGTGATCTATGGGCTAGCGCTTCCCATTCCCATTCCCGTTCCCCTTCTCCGTGTCGTGTATTCTCTCACCTGTATGAGATACATTTTGCAGCGGCTGTATCTTGTATCTTGTGTCTTGCACTGTGTATCTGTGTAGCGCTTGTTCCGTTTCGAATGCTAATTATGCAGCAAACTCCTGTGGCAGCTGCAGCAGCGGCAACTGCATCTGAATGATGCTGTTTTTATCGTTTTGCTCTACTTAGAATGCAGTTCACTTTTGATTGCTCGAATTCCTATCGAGTTTATCGTGCAATACCAAACAAACAAATAAAAACGTAAGAAAAATCAATGTTGTTTTTGCTATGAAAATCTGAAAACTTCACTTGAAAGCGAAGCAATTTCCAGCACTTTGAAATGAAGATTGTTCTTGTCGTTGGCTAAGGGGTTGCTCTTCGGTTTCGGCCTTGTCTTATTGTACAGTCTTTATATAGTCGGGCTATATAAACGCAATTAGTCATCGGCACGTAAAAAAACGTAACAAAAGTTGGTTAAAAAACGAAGGAAGTGCTATTCGGTTTTCCTTGGGGTTGGCTTCCAGAGAGAGGGTTGGTTGGTAACACACTTTTTTGCTGTTGTTGTTGTTGTTTTGTTTTCGTTGCTGACCCTCGCACTATGGGAACTATACTCGTATTTGTTCACTTATATTTCACATGAAAAAATTCCTTCACAAGGTGCCTTCTTCGCACACACAAAATCGATCAAACAAATGGATTTTCAAAGCAACAGCGGCGCGGCACAACAATCCATTGGAACGTAAGGCGCAATCTATGGATAATTGAGGCCCATTCTATGGTATGGTATGGTATGGTAAATCGGAGGCACAATCCACTGGTAACTTGGAGGCACACAGGCGCCTTCTTTATTATTTATTTTTGTATTATTTGTTGCATTTGTTACATTTATTTATACAATTATTTACAGTTCGTCGGTTTGTTAACGGTTGTCGGGTGCTTCAGTGCATTTTAGTTTGAGATTTTATTTTTGGATTATTTTTCAACTATTCGACCATTTCGTTGGAGTGGAGGGCGCGAAATGAATTTTCAAAATATCAGTTGAGGAATCTGTTTGCGTTTAACATAGTGTTTCCAGCAGCATGTTACACAACATGGCATGCTGCTGGAAATCCATGCACATGGTATATTTATATTAGGTAGGGACCGTTCAGCGCAGAGGCTATTATGGAGGGGTGTGATTTTGAGGGATGGGATTTTTCTTTATTCCGCATTTGCAATCTATCCTTTACGATATAGAGCCAAAAAGAAATTGCTAAAATTAAACATAATTCTTATTTATTATTTATTTATTTGGATCATTCGATTCTCTTTTCAATCAATCAGTAGCTGCTGAAATATTTAATTAAATATTGGCCTGAATGGTGACGAAATTATGAGAGCAGAAGACCTGAAAGAAATGCAAGAATATATAAATGTCAGCCACCTAAAATAGTGTTGACATTGCTTCCTGTTAGCTAACAGTTACCTAATTCTGTTAGGATGGAACATGTTAAGTGGTTTCCAGAAATGTTACGTCGCTCTCTCTTTCTCTTTCATGTGGATTGGATTGGCGTGTGCTGTGGACTGCAACCAGATCATACTCGAACATGTTGCATCGCATGGAAATATTTCTGATAGCCGTGCAACATGCTTGAGAGATTTGCGCGAAAGATTCTTTTGGGGCCTGAAATTGGCTTTGACATTCGGAATTTGGACTATTTACGTGGCATAGAGGGGTGCCAGGGGGTAGTGGAGAATGCCAGAGGCATGGGGGAGTACCAGGGGCTATGGGGGTGCGAGAGCTACTGTGGGAAGCCGGCGCCCACTTGGAATTTACTTAATTTGTTGATTATTCCGGAATACGAAAGGAAAGTGGAACAGAAATTGGTCTTAATGGAAGCTAAATGAATTAAATAGGTGATGGGACCCCAAGGGAGAGGCCTCTGACATCGTTTGGGGTTCTACTTTAAGAGATAGTTTTTTGGGATTAGAAGCCGGAATTTATGGGATTGCTGGTGAGGGTTAACCCGGAAGATAGAAGCTACTTACATATGAATAATCCCACTTTCTGATGTAATTCTTTAATTTGAGAGAGCTTAAGGTCTAAAATATAGAAGATAAAGTGAGCAAAAGCTTCCAATCGAATGCCTGAGGATCAAATTACTTTTTGTGCCAAAAAGTAGAGCAAAGAAACCATCTAAAAATTACACTTTCTTCTGCAATGCCAAAAGCGGATTCCCCTGAACAATCGCCAAACTTTTACCTCCATCGGTGGCACAAGCAGCCACCGCCCCAATCCAAGGCCCAACCTAATCCGAACTTCAAAGCCCCAAACCCCACACTCATCCGCATATCTCTTTCTATCTCTCTCTCTGTGGGCTTGTGGAACGCATTGCAACAGGTTCGCGGCGGCATAAAAAAAAAATCCGCAAAAGGGAAAAAACAAGAGGCCCCCATAATAATTAATACCGATCCGCCGATCGGCCGACAGACCCACCGAAACCCATGCGAAATGCGAAAAAGAAGGAGGAGTAGGAGTGGGGGAGAAGTGCGTAAATAAAATAAAGAAAAACAGGAAATTTTGTTGTGCGGCAAAAGTCTGTTGCATGTAAGATGCAAGATATTTCATAACCTGTCAACGAGAGTGCGAGTGCGAGAGAGAGAGCGAGAGAAATGACAAAACTGCGGATGGATCAAAGTGGCGGAAAAGAGGGGAGGATCTCAACCAGATATGAGGGAAAATAGGGGAAAATATCATCAAAAAATGTCAAGAACTGAGATAAAAATTTCAACCAAAAATTAGAAGAAGAGGGAATACAATTTCAAGCAAAAATTATGGAAAAATTGAGGAAATTTCGTCTAAAAAATATTTAAAAATAAATATTAAATATGATTGGGAAAAAGGGCACAAATTTTCTCCAAAATATGATTGGGGAAATCTTCCAAAATACGAGGGAAAAGGAGTTAATTTCAACACAAAAATATCCCACCTGAAAACCTAGTCAAAGAAAAGCCTGAAACCCAAATCACATCTCCTGCTCTCTCTCTCTCTCTTTCTCTTTCTGTAAATGAAAATGAAATTGAAACTCTGGCGCTTCGATTTGGCCAATTTGTTGTGGCGCGGCTGGCTTTTGGCCATGCCTGCCTGATCTTCTGGCATCTTGTGGCATAAATGTGTGGCACCCCGTGATAAATGCATCGAATCAGAAAATGAAACAACAACAACAACAAAGAAGAAAAAAACAGAAAAAAAACAACCTGCAATCAAGCAAACGAAAGTGAAACAAAAGCGCCGCACAAACCAGAGATTGCGAGAGAGGAACGAAAGAGCGCAGAAAAAAAAACTTGCAATTTCCATTTTAAATACGCAACAACTTTCGGCTAGAGACAGGCCTTCCTCCATATCCTACACTGAAGCAGGCTCAATGGAGAGGGGCAGGGGGAGGAGGTAGGACCAGGCCCAAGCCAGAGACCCAGAGCCAGAGCCAGAGACCCAGAGATAGAGCCAGACATAAACAACCCAAAAGACTTGGCTTACAGACTCTCCTCAACGCGACTGCCAGTCGACTCGACTGTTTGTTGTCTGTGGATCGTCTGGCTCTTGATTGGAGGCTGCCCCAAAGCATAAAGAGCTGCCCCAAAAGCAGAGGGAAAGGGAGGAGATCCCTGAAAGCAGGAGGAGACACCAGAGGGAAGAGAAAAGAGCCCTGAAAGCAGGAGGAGACCATCCATGAAGTAGAAATCTGTACTCTGTACTCTGAAGTCTGTGGAGTCTTTTGGAGTCTTTGGAGTCTGTCTGCTGTGGCGCATGGGGGTATGTCATCAACATAAATTTCATTTCGCATTCATCATAATTTTCATGCATTTAATTTGTATCATAAATTGTCTGCTTTCTGGCTTTTAGAATCTAGTAAACGACGACTCAACGGAACGGACTGGAACTGCAGATTGCAGATACCAGATAGCAGATTGGAGATGCGTTTCGAAGGCCATAAAAGCCAGAGATCCAGAGATATGAAATCTTCAATTAGTTTCGAGTGGGTGGCATCATTGTAGGAGAAGGAAAATGGGAAAAGAAGAAATACTTCTCTGGGAGAAGTTATCTTTAGGTTATTTACAATATTCCTGAATTGGTTTTTTGTGTGTGAAAAACTTGAGAATATGAAACATTTGGATAGGAAAAGGATACTCCATTTGCTAACTAGAAATAGGTATTTTCAAGGACTGGTCTTTTGTTCCTTTATATCTCTTTTAGAACTCTCCCAAAAGAGTTCTAGAATTTATGACAATCTGCTGGGGGTTCCTTTTATTAGTTCTCTAAAACAGTTTTAAAATGCTCTTTTTATTTCTCCTCAAAAAAGCTGCAACTTCTCTCTAAAGTACTTCGAAAAATCTCTAAAATTCCATCATCATTTATCCTCAAAAAGGGCCTACTTCTCTCTATAGTTCTACCAAAAAAAAACTCCATATATTCTTTATTTGAAAGCCCTCAAAGAATTCTCTGTAGTTCGGAGCCTTTTTTCTGCGATTTCGTGTAATATTTTCACTTTCACTTTGCCAGAGGAAAACGTTCAGCTGGAAAACAGGGAGGTTCATTGATCATCACGCACTTCTGTTTAAGCATCAGGCAGGTCTTCAGTCAGGCATTCAGTCAGGCCGTCAGCTAATTGACATCCCTCTGGAGAGAGGAGACATTAACCCACCAGATAGTAGATTTGCAAATGAGCAAAAGGCACCACACACCGCACACAGACATGTTTAAGATACTGACATCCCAGAGATACAATGAATATGAGCAGCAGCAGCAGCAGCAGCAACAAAGATACTCGACGCACACACGTCTCTGAATGTTGTACAACTATCAATAACAACGAAACAACACAAGATAGAGATACAACAGACAAGTGGCATGAGGTATGAGGTATGAGGCATGAGGCATGAGGCAAGAGCCAGCAGACGACTGTCTGGAGACTGGGGTTTTTGAATGGTTTGTTGTTTTCAGTTTGGGTTAAAGATCGTTAGGCGCGACAAGAGGTCATCAGGTAAAGGAGAGATGCCCACGTTAATGAGAAGGAGACAAGAGCCAAGACCCAAGAGATGTGCAGGCACAGAGGCAGGGAATGTGGCAGAAAATGAGGCTCAAACTGTGGCTGAAGCATCGTACCTCTTCAGCGGAATATCTCACGGGTTCACAAGTGTTTTGTGGTCTCTCCTCTCTCGCTCTCTCTCTCTTTCGCCCTATCTCAAATGAGCCAATAATTTCCATGGTCTCGCCATTTCGTAATCATTCGAAAATTGATTGGGAAAATCCATTATATGAATCATTTGTCATTTGGGATGCGTATGCACATGCTAATGGGTGCATCCTGCAGGAACTTCCTCATAAAAACCGTAACGCACTGCCCCAGGGGAAGTCCTAAGTAAACAATTTTCCACAGTTTTATTGACTTACGCAATGATTTCCTTTTTATTGAGGGGAAGGAAAACTTACCTGCAGAGGAGAAGAAAAGACAGAGAGTTTTGTGGATTAGTCATTTAGCAAAAAGGAAAAACATTTCACAAGGCGATAGATTACACAGAGAGAAAAAGACAGATACCAGAGGAGTGGAATCAAGAGACAGAGAGAGAGACAGAGACAGACAGAGACAGAAGAGTGGCGTAAAAAGTCGAGAGATATGCGTGGAAAATGATTAAGCAATTTCCGTTGACATGCAATTTTCCCCAAATAGAGCAATCGACAGAGAAGAAAAGCCAGGTAAAACGATAGGGGGAAAAACTATCTGCAATTCCAAGTCATAAATCAAGTTTTCTCAATTGAGGTTTTGCGACAGATTTGTGGCTAACCGAAAGACAATTAATGCTCATGGAATGTGCGGGTAAAAGATACTGCACAGATAGAGATAGAGATACAGATGCATTGCGTTTGTCTTTGTAGATACTTTAACTGTGGTTTTCTTTGAGTTTGAAGATCATTTGTGGTAGAAACCTATATTCATCGGGACTATGCTTGCAGATACTCTAAATATGGGGATATCTTCGAGGTATTCTTAGGATATTTCTTAAGGTCTTGCAGATGATCTACTCTTCTACCTATTCCTTTTTATAGGGAGTTTGTGATTAAGGATAGGATAGGATTGTGATAGGATAAGATCACTACTCTAGTATATATGTACATATCCCTCCATTATTCATCAGGATTCATCTTAAATGACATTTGGATACGAGTTCTTAAACATTGAAACATCGTTTATTGCCAAATTCATAATTCATATGGGCTCCTTAGAGCTATAAACATCAATTTTAATTGGTTTAGAAGATCATCAAATGCTTTTTTAATCCCTTTTCTCATTTCTAGAAGTTACTGCCGACTTTAAGGACCCTCTATGATCCCTTTCCTGTTCCCATAGATTCCCAGAGATTTCCCTTTTTGTTCATTCACCAACCAACAATACCAATCATGCCCTAATCCCGATCCCAATTATACCCCGAACTACGATATAGCCGTGCAACTTCCTTGTTTTCCCAGGCTGCGCTGCCACTTCTCTGTTAACCTCTAGTGGATGTCTTCCACTTCCACTGATTCCCTGGGAAAATACCATCCATCACCTATGCGATCCACCCCCGAAAAGAAAGACATCTTCGACACCTGCCTGACGGACGACCTGTTGCTGGCGGCTGTGGTGGCGCAGCATCTTTCTCCTCTCTCCGCTCCATTGATGGATGGACAATCCAAGTGATACTTGTGCCAGCCAACACATTGGTGTGAAATTCATTTGGTCAAAAATATCTCTTTGAGTCGCACTTTCGGAGCCCACAGTTCAATGGACCACGACATCTGTGCAGAGAGACAAAAAGGGTCTCCTTTTTACTACATTTCTTCATTTTTTATGGACAGTTAAACAATTATATTTGGTATTTACGACTGGCCGGGGAAATATGAGAGATGTGAAAGATGATGCAATGCGACAATCGATGGAGAAAAGACGGGAGGCCCATTGCCAGGAGCAGATACAAGAAAACAAGCTCTGACGCTGGCTCCGGCTCTGGCTCTTGGACTGGCTCTGGCTCTGGGCTCTGGGGCTTGGGCCTGGTCTTTGGCACTTTCGTTTTTCGCTTTCGCAACGCAATACGCGAGTAGTACTTTGTTGCTTGCTTTTTTTCCAGTTGGTCACGTAATGCGCTTTGGTTTTGACCATTAAGAAATTCTTGGAGCCACGCCCAGCAAGTGTGTCGGTCGGCATAAATCACACGAGTAGTGGAAAAGTGCCAGCCCTCATTCGATGGGCGATGGTGTGTGCATAAATTTAATCAGGCATCGGTCTCGTACTCGGACTCGGTCTCTCTCTCCCTCTCTGAAACTAGAAGACAATCAATGTGCAATCCACCTACTAAATATAGCTCCCAGCCACAGCCACAGACAGAGCCAGAGCCAGATCCAGATCCAGATCCAAAGCTGTGGTTTCGTCATGGATAGTAGATTCCATCTAAACAAAAACAAAAAGCCCCCTGTTCCGACTCCCAACTGTGGGAGCACACGTTCAGATCTCAAGTTTTGATGGTTTATGGGTAGGAAACCCTTGAGATACTCTTGGTTATTGGTGGAAATACCCTTATTTAATGAAGATTTGAAGACGAAGATTTTACGAGATTTTCTTTGTATTTTCTGTTGTATTTTGTAGTATTTGCTTATATTTTGTTCAGTATTTTTTGGTATTTTTTCGTATTCTCATTTCTGATATTTTCTTTTAGCTGTATAGGATATTCTGGTATTTTGTCTGGTATTTTCTATTATTTCTGGTAACTGATATGTTTTTGGAAATTCTGTTGCTTTATAGTATTTTCTATATATTTTTTCTAGCATTTCTGTATAGTATTTTCTAGTAATTTCTTTCCAAGTATTTGTTAATCGTTTAATAGTAGTTTCTGGTAATTTGTTTATTATTTGTCTGATATTTTCTGGTTTTTTTGTAATTTTTCGGAAATCATTTTTTTTTTTTTTTTCCTAGTTTTTAATTTGTAGTATTGTAATTATTATTATTATTCCTATTATTTTGTGATTTTTTTACAAAACGTATTTTGTAGAGCAGCCGCTAGTCATCTACTCCCTTGAAAAGGGGTGCCCATACCCCACATATAATTCGCAGACCCAAACGCGCGCATCGGATACAAAAGTACGTTTTGATATTTAAGAAAAGAAACTTAAAAACAACGTGAAAATTCCAACAGTTGAAGTTTTTTCTGTCGTTTTTTTTTTTTTTTTTTTTAATTTTTCTGATGTGTTTTTTTATGAAATCTTTCTGCGGCTCTTTTTCTAGGTGCATTTTTTTTTTATTGTTTTTTGTAGATGTAGATGTGTAGTTTGTTGGTTCATTTGTAAAATGCTCACGTGCCATCATCGGTTGGGTCCGATGGGTTTTCTTGTTTGCCACCAAAAGGCACGTTTCAGGTTAAAGAAATCTCAAATCCGTCTGACTATTTGTTTGTTTTGTTTTATGTTAATTTTCTATGACGGACGGACCCTCAGGAGGAGTAGCAGAGAAGGAATGCCTGGCCAATCCTTAAGCCAAAGGTGTGCCATTCGCTACAAATTAATTGCAAAGCTTGTATGCAAATATCATAATAACCATTCCTTCATTCCTTCAATCAAATTACATGAGACACAGACTCATACTCCAGAGCTCAGAGCTCTTGAAGCGGTATGCAAATTCGATTTGTGACCAAAAAACAAGGCGCGAAACAATTTTCCAACCCACGCGACCAGCAAGCACCAGCAGCAGCAGCACCAGCAAACGGAGAAACGTGTTTTTGCATGTGAACTTGAATGAAATGCCAGGGAATTGCTCAAGAATTGGGTTACAGACAATCGGTTGGACAATCCCGTAATTATACCAAAAACAAAGAAAAAGAAACCGCACTGAAATCACAGAAAACCCGCAGACCGAACTTGTCTCCACATATACGTATCATTGAACGACAGACGACAGATTGATTGCTCGCTCCACGCAGTGCAGGAGGAGGCACATATGTATGCCTATAAGATGGCAAATTGTAGGAGAAATCGATGGGAATTATGGTTCCTAAAAAAACCAGAAGAGAGGAATAATAAGGGCAGGGAGAAATCTATGGGAATTATGCTATAATGGAAGAGATGTGGGTTCCTTGAAGATATGTGAAAATATGAGAGTTTCGAGGGAGAAATCTATAGAATTATAGGAACTATAGATAGTTGTAGGATAAATCTATAGGAATTATGAAACCTTAAAGAGAAGAAACACAGTTCCTTAAAGAGAAGACCAAATAAGGAAGAAATCTCATAGAACTTAGAAGAAATTATGCAAGAAACATCTAAAAAGTAATCGAATTTTTAAGTTTCAAAGAAATATGTTAGTTCTTTGAAGATCGCAGAAAAGAGATTGAAGTTTGTACAAATTAAAGAAATTATAGCGGAAGAAACGAAATTCCATAAATAGAAGAGGTACGAGATCATAATTTAAGGGGGAAATTGGTGGAAATTATAGAATTCATAGCGGAAGAGGAATAGTTCCGTGAAAAGCAAATGTAGGAAATTGGAAAATATAGTAAGAGCATAAATATGGCAATTACAGAACTTAAAACAGAAAATAAACAGTTCTCTGACACGTTCAACAATCTAGATTTCAGCTCTTTAGAGATAGGTATCCCAAAATAGATCCCAAAACATGTAACTAAACCAGATCGCAGACGAAAACTCTCAAAACTCATCCATTGAGCAAACTATCTACCGAAAATCAATCAGCAAAAGCCAACAAACCATCAACCAAAGATCATTTATCATAATCATCGTAAAAACCAACAAAAATGCACAAAGAACTTCAGCCACCAGCCGCGGAAAGGAAAGATCATTAAGTTTTCTCCAAAAGATACAGATCATCAAAATGGAAGCATAGCAAAAGTGATTTGTATTCCCAAAGACATTTTCGTGTTTCCAGCGACTAAAATTAACATTTTTTTTAATCAAATTTGATACGTGAAACGATAATTATCGTAATTTCAATTTGTGGCAACCGCAGAAACACATTTCTGTTGGCCAGGCAGGCAAATCGAATCAATCAACGATTGATCGCTGATCGCTGGACATGCAAGCAAAAGACAATCAAAACATTATCGCAAAGAAATGCGAAAAAAAGGCAAAGAAAGAAAAAGATTAATGAACACAGAAAATGTAGGAAAATTGTACATTAAATTGGACGCACACACATGGACTTTCACTTTCACGCAGCAAAGCCGCAGCGCAAGAAAAGCGTTTCTCTAAGGGAAAACTCTGGGATATACGCGTGCGTACGCAATGGAAAACGCATTGACACGCGGCCGCCTGTTTATCGTTGTCCCTGGCAATTGTTTTTTTAATTGAATTGTGTATCAGAAATGAAGGAGGTTTCCCCCTCGTCAAGTTCGTTGCCATGACAGCGGCGGCCTGGCGGGTGGGTTAGATTGGATTGGATGTTGACCTCATTGTCGGCAAGAAAAAGAAACAGAAACCGAAACAGAGTCAACGCACATGCCCCCTTTTCGTATTGACCCAGTTCCAAACATTTTTTCACGCTCAAATTCGCTTCGAACCGAACCCCACACGCATTTCAGGGTCATCCCCAAAAAAGTATTTTCATTTGATTTTTTGCAATATTTTGTCCCTCTTCTGATGTCGTCAGATATATGAACTAATGCTGGGTTTCTATCGTTTAAAATAATGTTTTCCTTCTAAATCTTTTTTGTATCTTTTTTGTATATGCATCCGCACATATGTCTGCTTAATGTTAATTAATGTCTAGATGGAACTCTACGTTACGTTCCACGCAAAAATTTATTTAGAGACTCACATTTTTTGAGATATATATAATCATTATTTTGAGTTAAAGAAAATAGAGAACTCTTTGGAAAAATAGCTTAAGAAATTGTTGAAAATTTTTAGAGAAGAACTTGGGGATTTGGGGAATCTGAAGAGATTAAAGATTAAAAACGATGAATTATTGGGAACTTTTGAAAGGGTTTGGCGAGAAGGTTTGAAGTGGTTTTTAAAGGCTGAAAAAGAGACAATTTCATCTTAAGAATAGGAGGAAAACTATTTAAAAGAAACAACTTTATTTATTGATAACTTTAAAGCCTAAAAAAAAGAGAACATATCTTAAAAAAATATGTGGGAAAGAAACGGTTTTATGAATTGTTATGATTCATAACCAAAATCAAAGAAATTTCTCATTAAAACTTTGGAAAAATAACTATTAATCATTTTAAAGCCTAAAGAAGTGAAATATCCTTTAAAAAAAAGGATTAAAAGTATTAGTTCAAAGAACATTATGATTTAGGAATCATTTGTAAGCCTAGAATAGTGAAATTTACATGGAAATATCATCTTTTCTTTGTTTTAAAAGAAAAACCTGTTTAAACCTTCCCCAAAAATGTTTCCCAAAGATCATTAACCCTCTCAACGTTGATATATCCCAAATGTTTATAAGAATTTTTACAGAAATAATATAATGGGCCATTAATCTCTGTGAAAGTCTCGTTAAAGCAGTCTGAATTGTTTCCCCGTCTTGACCAAACAATTTTTCATATTTTAATGAGACAAAAATTACGAGACATATCGTAAAAAGACCCTGATATTATATATGCATGTATATAGTAGCTATCGAGTGTACTCGTACGTGTTTTCCACCCGAACAATCTGTCACTTTTTAACACTTGCTCTCCCATGTCGCCAAAAGAACAAATTGTATTCTTTCGATTCTTATTTTTGGGGATTTTCGCTGAGAAAAAATACATACATATATTATTTTCGGGTTGACGGAAGTGCGCGTGTCGGCGCGACGCCATTTAAGCTAAAAAATATATGGAATATGGCTTTATAATGTGTATGGCAGAGAGAAACAAAAAACGTACGAATGCATTAATATTTCAATGGCGTTTGGAACGCGCAAATCTGTGACGCCCTCGAGTCGCGGTATTTGGCAAAGTTCGATGTTGAAACCTGACTTGAATACCGAATGATTTCGGCGGCACTTGATTTCCCTATATAGAAATTACAATATCTTTCGAACAGTAGCAACAGATACATGGCCTGTGTATCTGTGTATCTGTGCGTCTATAGGGAATATATAAACCAGTCGGCCATCAACTAAATGTCGGCCCTGTGGCCTGCATAAACAATTTGACGTCAATTCGAATGGAAATAAAGATCTGCCTCTAGAATCGGCCAAAAATCGAAAAAAAGCTAATTTTTTTTATTTGTTTTTCTCTTGGGAATAAATCAAAAAGCCATTAGAAATTGTCTGGAAAAGATACAGAAAAGAAAAATGCGTTTTTCTGAATGGATTTCTATATTTAAAGTGTGGGTTAGGGCTCTGCCTTCCTTGCAGATTGAGTCTACACTCAATGGATGGTGCAGCCCCTAGGGGGTCGGGGGGAAATGCAGGAAAAACACTCAAAAGAAATGCAGTGCCAAAGGGCGGCTTTTGGCAAACAAAAGCAAAAAGCTTTTGGCCAAGTTTTTATGTGGCATGCAACATTGAAAAATAAATAGGCAGAGAGCCCAAGAATATTTAGCCGGTGACCCTTAAAAAGCAATATTTGACATTTGTGCTCAAAAGATACATTTTATGAGTGCTGCAAAAAGAGAGACAAAAAACTACAAAGAAAAGGTTTGAGAAATGGTCTATAGGTCAGCATATAAGGCAGGAATTGGTTAGAGATTTGTGTGTGGTAGATCTGGTGGCGGTTCGAATATTATTTTGAACGAGCTCTGGTGGATATTGAGTGGGAAAAGATCTGGTAGAAGTTAGAGGATTATCTCGAACGAGTTCTGGTGGATATTTTAGAGAGAAAAGTAAAAGAACAAATCAGATATTAAACAGTATAAATACTTCTCCTCAATCAATAAAAATCATGAAATGTCTTGTCTCTCCTAGTTACATCTTCAAAAAGACATTTATGACAGAATTCCATCAAAAAGAACACTTTTTTGACACTTTCAGAGTTCTCAAAATGATATACCACCCCCTCCGTTTTCCCGTTTTCATCAGTAGCATAAAAACTTTCAACCGAAATGATTTAAGGCATTCCTTCAGTCATATTTGAAGCCAACAAATGATTTTAGTTGGACTTATTTTTGGTGGGAGGCCTTAATTGCCGACAAGATGATCCAATTTTAGAGATAGAGAAGAAAACTATTGGAAAAGCACACACACACACACACACACATGCATGGATAGATAGATCCGGCTGCCAAATAGATACAAAAATACGTACAAGATTCTAAGCAAATGGAATAGATACAGATACAAATTGGAATACGAAAACTGATTCATTCAGCCACACCTCTCTTTGGTGGATCTCTCCGATACTGATGTAACAGAAACGGATGTTTACATAGACAGCTGTTGTACGGTACTTACACTTATGGCGCGTACTGTTGGGCATTTATATGTAGGTGTAGATGTGGATGTGGAGCTGCTTTTATCATTCCAGAACTGAAAGTTAGTCGCTCTTCTGTTGCGATTTCTACCTTTCTTTGTGGCTTTTGTTTAGGCCGCTCACGTTGTCACAGAAACACGACGACGCGCAAAGAGGGGGTTACAGGGGGACAGCGGGGGCTGACAGGGGGGAGGTTAAGGTGTGGACGGTTGACAGGGGGAGGGTTAAGTTACAGGGTTGGGAAAGGGCCCAAAGTATGTTAGAAAGTAAAACGCGCGAAACAACAGCAACTATTGATTACTGCGGCACAAAACACAACACAACACTCCGTCCCACGACGGACAACGGGGGCACTCGCGGCGTGCAGGGGGGGCACCGTGACCCCTCCTCTCAAAAGCCGTCGCCGGCTGAAGTTATCGCAGAGTTGGGAGTCGATTTTTGTTGTGTTGTGACAGGTCCCGCCCGCTGTTTGCGCGTTTCCGTAGACAAATCCAATTAGCGATACGAAATGCGCACACCAGACAGACCGACGGTTTCCTCGAGATAAAACCTTTTGAATCCGTTTCAAAATCGCCTTCTTTAAATGCAATTTTCCCAACAAAAAAAATAAAACGGCACAAAATATTTGAAAAATCCACCAAAAAAAGACCACGGGCGCGGAGGAAGCGGGAATGCCGAGAATGCCCCGGACGACGACGGGAGACGGTAGACGGTAGATTGCGAGGCGCACGGGAAGACAACTAAAGCAAAACTGAACAGAAGACCAATCCGTAACGGAATCACAACCAAATAGCCAAAGAATAAGAGAGCTTTTCCACTCAGAACAGAGACAAAAACACTCAGGGGGAAAAGCGTGAAGGAAAATGCTATTTTTGCCAACAGAAAAAACCGACTCAAAGCAGATGAACATGTTTATAGAATTGAAAGAGTGAGGAGGAAGACACTAGTGGCAGTAGTGGCGGCATGGCGCGCCGGCGTCCCTCAGAATGAAAGTGAATATTGTGTGTGTTAGGGCGGGGAAAAACCATTGAAAATTAACTTATAACGATGCGGCGCACACTCCACTCACCTTGACATTCGACAGCTGGGAAATCTGTGTCGGGCATCAACAGCTGTTTTGATAGAATACTTTCCACTCAAATATCCTTCCATTTCCTTATCCAAAGTTATCCAACTCCAAAATTTCCTTCCATTTCCAAAATTTCCTTCCATTTGTAAAAATTTCACCACACAAATGCACTTCTTACATACGCACTTTACACACACAAACACTGACGCAGCGATAAACAGTTGCATTTACCGGTTGACGGAAGGCAGGGGCCCTAAAACCACGTTTTGTTGTTGCCGCAAAAATCGTACATTTGTGCCGCCAGCAAATCTTAAAGCAAAAAACTTACCTATAAATGGCTGATTGATTGAACCCTATACCTGAGCACCCATTAAACGCTATACTAAGCACTTAATTACATCATTTTAATTATTAATAACTATCATACACACACACACTTATGGCACGCGGGTTAATAAATTTTCGCGCCGCAAATTGTTCCAATGGGAATTTCGTTTGGTTTCGGGCTAAATTTTGCCGCACACCGCGTAAAATCTGCAACGGTGGCTCTGCATAGGCACAACAGTACTCAGAATAGTATATTAAATCGATTTCGGATCAGTGTTTATTTAATTAAACCAATAAAACTTAAGAAAATCTGATATTTATTTTGGAATATTTTGTTTGGACAGCGTTAGTGTTGTGTAATTTGCTAGTCAAACATATCAGCTGATTGTTTGGCTGCAAAATATACCGCATGGCAGAAATATACCGAAATACAAGATGTTTTCTTTTGTCGGCCTGCAGAGTTGCAAAATATCAAATGTTAGTACTGGAATTTTACATGGCACTCGATCAGGGTGACCGCTTACGGTATTTTACGCAGCATGTCGCTGATCTGCATACCCTAGGAAAAAGGATATTATAGAATTGCGCAAATGTTTGTCATCCCACGCTCTAGTTCATGGAGAAACTGGTCAGTCCCTGTTTAAAAGCTATTTCAACGATGCTTTGCAGCTTGCAGAGACCAAGAATAGGTATCGGGATCGAGATATATGTACAAGACACCATTCATATGCATGAATATGTCTTAAACATATCAATTTGAGAAAAGGTCTTTATTAATCATGTTTTAAAATAGTTTGGAAAACAGTATTTTTATATAATATTAACGAAATAGAGTATACAAATGCCCATACTCTGGTTGACAAGCAAAGAGTCTTCAAATACCAGCAACATTGACGTGACCAAACTGCGACTGTTTTTGTTGTTGAACTTTTTTATTTAAACCGTGTTTTAGTCAAAATACAATAAATGGGAGCACTAGTAGTAACCAATCTTGTAGAAAATTTATTCATCAATAGGATACAATTATGTGGGCAGAGCTAAACGTTTTAGTTAGCCAGTATTATTCAACGGAATATCAAAATTGAGCAATTGGAACGATACTCTCTTACGTTTGTCCATTTTCGCTAAAACCTTTGTTTACGCAAAATCCAAAAAAAAGCATATGTTAAAAATAAACCAGTCAAGTAGAAAATTGATTCATTAATCGGATAAAACTATGTGGGCAGGGCTTAAGGTTTTATCTAGCTAGTAATATTCCACGGAATATCAAAATCGAGGAATATGTATAATAGAACTTGAATTCGTCAGTATATTTGGGGTTTTTGTTTTAAATGAGACGGTATATTTTGGTATATTTCTGAGGGTCGGACGGTATACTTTAACGATAAATCCGCTGTCACACTACTCGATGGTTTTGCATTTTGGTTAAAACGTGAGAATTGATTTGAATTTCTCAGCCAAGAACGCATCAAATACAACCCAAAAATGGCCCGTTCTGAGGTGGAGACCAAACCGAAGCCCAAGGGTAAAAAGCGCAAGCACGAGAAAGCAGCAGCTGCCTCAAATAACAGCAGCGACGACGAGGTGGCCAACAAAAGTTTGATTGTGGAGCCTGAAATGGAGGAACAAGCGCCAAGAGCAGGTAAGTGGAAGCATTGCTGCCCTAGAGAATATCCATTTATTTTCCAAATCTATTCAGGCAAGCGTAAGCAAACGGAAAATGCCGCCTTGACCAAGCAAAAGCGCATTAAACAGTCCCCAGTAGCCGTAGCCCCCGAAGAGGTGGAGGATAACCCAGAGATTAGTCCCCGAAAGGCAGCCAAACGCAAGCAGCGTGAGGAGGCGGCTGCCCTCAAACAGAAACGCAGCAAGGACGATGGGGACGATGATGAGGAAAACGAGGAGAGCCTCCCCACAGATGCACAACTCCAGGAGGCCTCCAAGCCGGAGAACACCAAAGCCATTGTCACCGTGCGCCAGAAGAAGAAACAGAAGCATCAACAGCGTCTTGAGGCCCAAAAGGATCAGAACTCCAACAAGGAGGCCAAACGCAATGAGGAGTACCTTCTGCAGTGGAAGAACTCCCGGGCGGAGTGGAAATTCGTGAAACTACGCCAGATATCCATACAGCAGACGGCCTTCGATGAGGAGAAGCTTGCTGCAGAGATTTGGGACATAGCCCTGGAGTATCTGGCCAGCTCCCAGGGTGCAGCGCGCGCAAAAATCAGCAAACTAGCTGATGAGGTCATCGAAAAGCTGGACAAAGAGGGAGAGAAGCTTGAGGATGAGACGGAACGCCAGAAACTGATAGAATCGACACGCTATCAGCGAGCCCGTGACCTACTCCAGAGCTTCGATTGAGTGTTACAACTATTGTTAATGTTTTTTCTCTAGAATTTAATAAAAAAAAAGTCTTTCTATTTTGTATATTACAAGTCCACGTAGGCCAAGAGCTTGTCCATTTGATCCACGCGCTGCTGCAGCAGCTCCTGTTGCTCCTCCTTCAGCTTGAGCTTCGACAGCTGCTCCTCTTGCAGCAGAAAGTGCTGCATGAACAGACGAATGCTTTGCTTGAACTGCTGCAGCTTGGAGTTCTTGGCAATGCGCTCGAACGACTGCTGCAGCTCTCGCTCATCGCTGGCGAGCAGCAGCTTCACCATGATCTCGCGCATGAAGAAGAAACTAAGTTTCTCCAGCTGCATAAAGTCAACCACTTTGAGGACAGACAACTGCAGCCCCGCGGAGAGTATCAATTGCTGCAGAAAGCTGGCAAGATTGCGGATCTGAGCCTTCGACAGCGATTCAATGTCGTTGATGCGATCCCAGGCGGCAAATTGAAACGCCAGCTGGTACTTTCGATTGTACTGACAGAATTTGAGGGCCAAATGCGCATAGTAGGGATTCGCCTGGCGCTCGTTGAGGGCACAATGTATGATCACATAGGCCACCGCGCGCTGATCCTTTAGCGACAAGTGGAGGATCTTCTCGAAGGCATCCACATAGTCGGCGGCACTCATGATGATGCAAAAGATATTCCTTCGCTCGGCTGTGTTCATTTGCTGCTTTTTGGCCAGCTCCAGCAGTTGATCGGCAAATCCCGCAGAGGATCCAGACTGGTTTGGCTTCTGCTTGGATGCCGTGCCCATTTCGTTGAGGTTCCCCGTCCAGGCAGAGCCCACAATCCACCATTTGCCCACCTTGTCGGCGCGCAGCAGATCCGCCAGTGTGATGTTGAGGGTCACAACATAGCGATCGTTCTTTAGCATGGCTTTGAGGCGCTTGCGCAGATTCTCCGCCAGCTCGGGATCGTATTGGGGCAGCTTGTTCATGTTGTTGTTCTTCACAGCATTCAGTATGTCTACCATGAAGCGCAGGCGGGGATTCTCCTTGAGTTCGAGCGGTGCGGTGGCAATCTTTGACTGAACATTCTGCATCATGCTCTTGAAGGCCAACGGATCGTCCTTGCGCAGGCGGAACCCTATCGACTGGAAGATCAACAGCAGACATTCGACTGTCTTCTCGCACAGATTGTCGGCCAGGCGGCCGATCAACTCCATCAGGAGACTCAATTCGTAGATCTTGAAGATGTACATGTAACAGAGGAGCAGCACAACGTTGTTCAGCTGCTTGTCCTCCACTGCTAGGCTGGCTAGACGCCCATCCTTCAGATGCCCGTCAAAGAGCTCCACAAAGGTCTGCAGAAAGTGTGCGCCAATCTCGCTGCCGATTTGCGCGTGCAGATACGCCAGCAACACCATATGCTCTTGGACCATGCGCTCCTGGGTGCGTGTCGTTCCCAGCAACGCCTCCTGCAGGAGCTTTGTGAGCGTCTCGTTCATGTTGTAGCGGGAGTTCTTCATGTAGAGGGCCTCAATGCCGGCGGCAATCTTGTGGAGATTGGCCTCGGACAAGCGATTCAGCAGACCCTTGCATTGTTTGAGGAGACGTGCCAGGATTTCGGCCTGCTTTTCGTTTGTGCCGGCACTGGCTGCGGCCATTAATGCACGCTGATGCGGTGGTATGTACTTCTGGCCGGCGGCTGTGGCCTCCTGTTCGATGGGATCGGGCAGTATGTTGCCCTCGGCATCGCGTTTTCGGCCATAGATGTCTTCCTTGACTGTAGGGAGGGATATGTGAGATTAATGGAGGTGGGATCCACTTGGAGATACTTACATTTGGACGGCTGCTCATCCTCCTGCTGGTCTTCATCCTCTTCTTCGCTGTACTCCTCTTCGGAATCCTCCATTTCGCTCTCCTCTGCCTCCTCCGATTCACTGTCGCCGTCGCCTTCTGGCATCTTCATTTCCTCATCTTCATCTTCATCCTCGTCACTCCACATGCCCGCCTCTTCCTTCTCCTGCTGCTCTTTCATCTGGCGCTTCCTCTCCTGCTTTTCTTCCCACTTTTGCTTCTCCTCATCATCGTCCAGGCAAAAGTCCAGCAGATAATCCAACCCATCGTTGAACATCTTGCGGACCAAACGATTCTTGTCCTTGCTTTTGTTGAGCTTCAGCTTCTTCTCCAGCTTGGCGATCTCCCTGTCCTCCTCCTCGTTGTCGACCTTTAGCTGCTTCACCCGCTGCTTACGGGCCTTGCCCTGCAGCTCCTTCTGCTGTCGCAGCTCACGTCTGCGCACCTCCATCTCATCCTGGCGCTGGATGGCGCCGCGCTGCGTCTTCGGCTGCTTTCCCAGCGGCTCATAGGTCTCCACCTTCCTGCTGGCGGGCAGGAGAGCATCCACTTCGGCATCGCTGAAGTCCGAGGCAATGGATTCGTCATCATCCGCGTCCACTTCCCCAGACAGCAGCTGTTCTACGGGAATCTCGTCGGGATTCACTTTTGCGCTTCTCTTCTTCTTCTTCTTTCGGCCGCCCTTTGACGACTGCGCTGCCGCGGCAGCCGCTTCCGCAGCGACCACGCGCTGTGTACCGTTTGTTTTGCCCGCATGGTAGAGCCTCTTGTGGGTTTTCTTCACCTCCTGCTTCTGTTTGCGCTGCTCCTTGCGGGTGAGGCGCTTCTTCATGGGCTCCTTTTTCTTGATTTTAACCATTTTTCAGTAGGATAGGATTTCCTCAGAATCACATTTAAAAATTCCGTGGTCCAATCAGCTGTTTGGACGGCCCAGTGTTGTGTAGCACGTGTGAGCACCTGCACGCTTTTTGGCATTATTTAGTGCATTTATGGGGAATTCAATTTTATTTTAATTTGCATTTTATTGAATAAAAACAAACATCAACATTCAAGCCATGTCATCGCGCTGGTACCCCATCTATCAACGCGGCAATCCCCAGCTGCGGGTATTCCTGCCCAACTTCTGGATGAAACTGGTGCGGCCGGAGGAGGCGCAGCCGCCCAATGTGGTCACGTTTTCGGTGTCCATGCAAATGACGATCCACGATGTGAGGAGCTACCTGGAGAAGATCTACAAGCTGCCAGTGATAGATGTGCGCACACGCATTGCCCTGGGCGAGACGAGGCGGGACCAGACCTATGGCTATGTCACGAAAAAAGACGATGTGAAATACGCTTATGTAACGCTGGTAGGTGCAACATGCGGCATCGCATCTCAATGGGGGGTGGTGCTAGCTAATGTTTTCCCTTCTTGCAGCCCAAAACGGAGGAATTCACCTTTCCGGAGCTGTTCGAAAAGAAGGCCGAGATTAAAGAGAAGGAGGAGAAGTCCATGGATGAGTCCAAGGATGGCTTCCGCAAGTTCCTGGATCGCAATAAGAAGCGTCCCGGCACGCCCGGCTGGTACTCCATTTAGAACATAACATACGTTTAAGGCATACGATTTAAGATATTTGTTGTTGCAACGGTGTATTAAACATTTATTTCGAAAGTCCAAAGAAGCTTTGAAGTAACTTAAAGCTTAGCTTCATTATGTTGACATCTTCTATGCTTCTACTAGTTCTTGGATTCCTTGACAGCGGCAGCGACCCATGCGCGGATCTTGTCCTCGTCTTGGAGTCCAACCATGCGCTTGATCTCCTTGCCATTCTGCATGACCACAAGAACGGGCACGGCCCCAACGTCGTAGTCGAGGGCCAGTTCGCTATGCTCATCGATGTCAACTTTGGCCAATTTAATAGAGCCTGCATTTTCGCCCACAATATTCTCAATGCGCGGCGTCAGCAGCTTGCAGGGATTGCACCAACTGGGGAGGGAGGGGAGGTATAGAGATTTAGTTCGAGTTTTCCTTTCACGGAAATGGTAATGGAATACCACACTCACGTTGCGAAAAAGTCCACAATCACGGGTGTCTGGCTGTTCTTCACCTTTTTGTCGAAATCCTCGGCGCTCTGCACTTTGAAGATCTCCCGCCGCTGCGCCGACACTGACAGTGGACGCATCTGCTGTCCATGGATGAGTTGGCGCGTGCTGCGTCCCAGGGTGTTTAGCAATTGGCGCTGCATTTTATATTTGAGAGAAGAAATGTTATGTTACGAGAATTGATTGCAAAATTGTGGCCTGACGAATGACAAAAACAAATGTCGAGGGTGCTGCCAGCTGATTTGTGTGGCGTTGCCACAGGGTCGCGTTCGTTTTCGGTGGGTGTGTGCACACTGCAGCAATAGAGGTGAGCTAAGTTGTTACTTCAAGGTCACGGTGTAATCATGTTATATGAACAAATTTGAATATTAATTTCACTAAATTTGAACTGCAGGAGTATTGAATTTTTGTTTACTATTTCCATATATGCCAAAGTTTCTCAGCCTGTTTTGACCTGTTTCTGCAACTAAAATATTTCTCAACTCTTGAGTTATTTTAGGGTCAGCGTTGCCTGTTTTCGTGACACCGTTTGACGTGACATTTCGAACATCTCTAATTTTGTGATTTTCATTAAATTCGAAAGTGTGCACACACCCTCTCAGTGGCAGCTACATTTTTTGTGAAATATTTTTGTTTTTCGTAATATCAGACAACCATTGCGTTTTCAACTGAATTCAGATATTAGTTCAGCTCTCAAAACCCTCGGTGGTCAGGTGACCACGGCCATTGCCAGGTGAAACTATAGCTACAAAAATTAGCTGCGACATCACACACATCATCCATCGCATCGCAACGTCGTCGTCGTCGCCGTTGCAGTCGTCGTCGAGTGGAAGCCCCAATTAGCGAGCGACCCCCTCGTTAAACTGCGCTGCGCAAATGGCCGTTGGCACTTGTCGGCGGGAATACTAGACTAGTGACCTAGGATTAACGATGGACGATCTGTCGCAGGGCGACATATGTCGCGTGTGCCGCTGCGAGGCGCAGCACGATCGCCCGCTCTTCTATCCATGCATCTGCACGGGCAGCATCAAGTACATCCACCAGGACTGTCTGATGCAGTGGATGCGCTACTCGCACAAGGAGTACTGCGAGCTGTGCGGCCACCGCTTCAGCTTTCAGCCCATCTACGCCCCGGATATGCCGCGCGTGCTGCCCGTGAAGGATGTGCTCGTGGGTCTCATGTCCGCGGTGCTGGAGGGCACCCGCTGCTGGCTCCACTACTCTCTGGTGGGCCTCGCCTGGTTCGGACTGGTCCCACTCTCTGCCTACCGCACCTATCGCTATCTCTTTCGGGCCAACTCCTTTGACATGATCCTCTCGCTGCCGTTCGACATCTTCTCCATGGATAATCTGGCATCGGATGCCTTTCGCGGATGCTTTGTCGTCACCTGTACGCTGCTCTCCTTCATTGGCCTCGTCTGGTTGAGGGAGCAGATCCTTCACGGCGGCGGACCCGATTGGCTGGAGCGCGACGATGCCCCTGCGGCCGCACAGCCCGCTGCTGCTGCTGCCGCTCCAGCGCCTGCGGCCGCCCCTCCGGCCGATGAGGCAGATGCTGCCGCTGCCGCTGCGGCTGCCGCTGCGGCTGCCGCCCAAGATGACAACAACAATGGAGAGGCCCCACAGGATGTGCCCCCCATGGACAATGCAGCACCGGCCCCGGCCGACAACGAAGGCGATGTCCAGGGAGCACCCGGAGATCCGAGAAATCCAGCTCCAGCTGCCGCTGGGAACCCAGGAGAAGCAGAGGCCGATGAACAGAACTGGAACCCCATGGAGTGGGATCGTGCCGCCGACGAGCTGACCTGGGAGCGGCTCTTGGGACTGGACGGATCGCTGGTCTTTCTGGAGCATGTCTTCTGGATCATTTCCCTCAACACGATGTTCATCTTTACGTTTGCCTTCTGCCCGTATTGCGTGGGCAACTTCATACTGAGCTCCATGGACCTGCTGCAGCCGGAGAAGCCACTGTTGCACTTCCACGGCCTGATCACGACTCTCTTTGGCTACTGCTGCATCGGACTGACGCTCGTGGTGCTGCAGTTTCTGGCCCGCGTCTTCCGCATGCGTCGCGTCTGCTGGTTCATCGGCCTCTGCTACATTGTGGTAAAGGTCTCCCTCCTTTCTGTGGTGGAGATTGGCGTGCTGCCGCTCGTCTGCGGCTGGTGGCTGGACATCTGCTCGCTGCCACTGCTCGATGCCAGTCTAAAGGATCGCAAGGCGAGCTTCAAGGCGGCCCCGGGCACCTCCCTCTTCATTCATTGGATGTTTGGCATGGTCTATGTCTACTACTTTGCTGCGTTCATCTCTCTGCTGCGAGAGGTGCTGCGTCCGGGCGTGCTTTGGATCTTTCGTAATGTCAACGATCCCGACTTCAGTCCCATTCAGGAGATGATCCATGTGCCCATTGTGCGGCACATCCGGCGACTGGTGGCCTCGGCCATGATCTTTGGCTTTGCGGTGCTCCTGATGCTGTGGCTGCCCATACGGATTCTACAGGTGGCCTGGCCCAATTTCTTGCCCTATGCCCTGAGTGGAGATGCTGAGGTGAATGATTTGAGTCTACAGCTGTTGCTCCTGCAGGTGAGTCTCTGCTCTTCCTTCTTGGAATGCCCTTTAATCCTCTGTAATCATTTTCATAGATTGTCTTGCCTGGGTTCTTTGAGCAAACACAAACACGCATCTGGCTGAAGGGTGTGCTCCGCATCTGGTGCACGGCCGTGTCCTGGCTTTTGGGAATACGCAGCTACCTGTTGCCCGCTCCAGAGCCCGAGGCGCCAGCCGCTGCCGCTGCCGAAGGAGAGGGCGTGGACGGAGCAGCCGTTGAAAATGCCAATCCAGATGTGGCGCCGCAGGCACCACCGCCACCACCGCCGCCGCCCCCTGTGGATCCGTTTCCCATACATCTACCGCGAAATCTGGCCGCCGCCCATCAGGCGATCATGCAACGGGATGCGCCCGTGGGCTTTCAGCCGTACGAGAAGCCCACTCTCTTCGCCTTCCGCCTGTGCGCACTTATGACTCTGATGTGCCTGTCGATTGTGTGCGCCGCCATACTGACGCTGACGGTGCCCGTGTACATTGGTCGCCGCCTGATGGTGCTCTGGACGGGACAGCAGGGCGAGAAAGGAGCTGCTGCTGCTCCCGCGGGAGAAGGAGGACCACTGCCCGCTGTAGATCCCGAGGCGGCAAGAAAGAATGAGCGACTGCTGCGCGCCCACGAGCTGTACACCGCCGAGATTGGGGGCTATCTTTGCTGGATTGTGCTTCGCGGAGTGGCTGTAGTCGCGACCCTCCTGCCCCAAGGTCGCACGGCGATTGTTAACAAACTGAAGCATTGGGCCACCGTCACCCTGCAGTATGCCCTACCCGTGATCACGCTGGTGGGCATCTTTGTGCTTGTGCCGCTCCTTTTCGGACTGCTCCTGGAGCTGGTGGTGGTGATACCGCTGCGTGTGCCCCTGCGCAAGACACCCATACACTTCTTGTGGCAGGACTGGGCGCTGGGCATGCTCTACACAAAGATAGCCATTGCTCTGACCCTCATGGGGCCCGAGTGGCATCTGCGGCGTGCCCTGGAGCGTGCCTACACGGATGGACTGCGAGATTTCGACCTGAAGTTCGTGATGCGGGACTTGGTCGGGCCGGTGGTGACAACCTTTGGCCTGGCACTGGCCATACCCTATGTGATGGCCACGATGGTGTTGCCCATCTTCTTTGTGGATCGCTACACGCGGCAGTGCATCTATCGGCTGGTGTATCCCGTCAGCTTTGCCGCGGTGGGCACCATCTGTTTCGTTCTCTTCCAGATCAAGCAGCTGAAGAAGCTCTATCTCTCGATCAAGGTGGACAAGTACTTGGTGGGGCAGCGTCTGGTCAACTATGAGAATCGCAAGAAGCAGCAACAGCAGCAGCAGGAGGAGGAGCAGAAGGCACGCGAGCTGAAGGAGCGCAGGGACAAGGAGAAGGAGCTGGGTGTGGATATGGCAATGGTGCCCGAGGAGTATGCCGATCTTTACGGGGCCATTGACGAGGAGGTGCATCCGGCGAGTCTCTTGGCGCGTATGAGGAGAGCCGAAGAACACCTGGCGGCACGGCGCGCACTGCGGCCAGATGCCAACGAAGAGCTCCTCTAATGCTGCTCCTCTGCCTATGCCTATTGTCGTGTATATCTGTGTCGAAGAAGGGAGCTGACAAACAAATCTTCAAGTGAAATATAGACATTTTTTTTTCTTCCTGCTTTGCGCTCCTTGCTCTCCCCACACACACACACACACACACACACACGCATACGTTCTTGGTTAAGTTAAGCTTCTGTTGTGGTTAGTTTTTATGTTTTAGCTACAATTGTTAAACTCGAGATGACCCCCCCTCCCCCCATTGACCGTGTGTCTAGATGCTAGATTTTAAGTTGTGTCTAGAGATACAAGAAAGAAAAAAACGAAGAAAAACAACACCTATGCATCTACTGCACTTCAAATAAGTAGATAACCCCCGATACATAGTGTAGAGTAAACTGGCATCTTATATGGCCCATATATTAGATGGAAAGCCCCCAAACACCACACCCCCTACACCCCCGGCCCTCTTGAGAATTGTCTAGAGAACATGCGAAATTTCCCTTTCGAGAATCGAAACCAAAACCAAATTCGAACTAGATGAAAATTAGGAAACGATTAACGAAACATACAATACATTTAAAAACCTTTTCGAGCTAGCTTTACGAACTTGTAAAAATTATATATGTATACATAATAAATATAAATGATTTAAAATTAATTAATAAATTTAACTTTAAACTTCACAAAAAACGTCTGAAATTTGGTTGGCGATGCTTAGAGGAGCCCCCAAAAAGGGTTTAACAATTAAAGAAAATTAGGAGAAAAAACCAAAAAGGGATCCCCACTTGAAAAGACCAAAGGAGAAAGTGAAAAAGTCTTAAGAACCACACGAAAAGAGAAAACAGTAATGGGAAAAGGGAAAAGGAAAACAAAAGAAGAACCAAAGCAATGGGTGAAACAGGACCCACATAATCTTTATAAGCTGCCCTGCCTCAACAAAGAAAAAAACGAGTATAATTAATTTGATTTCCATTTTGGCTTTTTAATGATCTTTTTCTTTTATTGCCACAAGGCGTTTCCAAACGCCACTGAAATTGTATGATAAAATTCACTCTTTCAAGAAAAGGATTCCAATTAGTACCAAACAAAAAAACAACTAAATGGTAATTGGAGTTGTTTTCTAATACCCTCCGCTACTCTTTTCTGCTAGGAAATATTTAATTATATATTAGCTATTAATTTATATTTATTATCTTATTTTTATTCCCCTGGTTGGCCTTTGAGGACTTGGGGTTCCAGTTTGTGCTCCAATTCGCGGGCCATGGCCACATCTTTGTAAAGGGTCCACCAATAAGAACTTTGTCATGATCTTTATGAGAATTCCTTATAGTGGAAGGAAGTACAGTGCTGCCAGTATTGATACTTCAAAGGGTCCACGAATAAGACTCTCGGAAGGTGGTGCTCCGATTTCGCGGCCACGTTTCGCTTACATGCATTGTGGATTCATAGACTACTATAATTGGATGTAAGATTATCATAAGTACTCCAAACTATGTGATTAGTTTTCTCATAGCTGAAAAATTACCATTAAATTCGAGCTCTAAATGCAAGCTCTGTTATGGATATGTATTGCAGGACTTGCGGGCCCCTTTAGGTAATTCAATTATAGTTACTTACAATATCTGATCTATAAATATTACTTATTGCTGTTCCTAGTGCGCAACACATACCATATGACTCAAGTTTGAATATGAGGGCACCAATTAGCACTTGCAATATCTCTTTCTCGAAAGAACGAAGTGGATGTACTTGTTAGTGTTGTCCATAATTTTCTCTGTGAGTGTCAATTACAAGCCTGTCTCCGTTCCAGTTGTCTTTGTTGATTTCGTTCATCTCGTGCCTCGCCATTGGGACATGCTCACACCCACATTTTCGTTATCTTGTTGGAATCGTTCGTCTGTTCTTTCTGTCTTACAATTTCAAAGGTTTGTTTGACGGTGCAACGGGGCTGGCATTGTTCTCATAACTTGGATGCTTAATCTATTTCTCATTCGTAGCACCGAAACATTGATTGTTTGATTGGATATTTGCCATAAAATAATTCGATTCTGATGTTTTACAACGTGGCAATGAAATCAATGGCTCAGCTCAGGTGGCGGAGTCAGTAATGGCAATTTCCCTTTGCCATTAAGGCAACATAATCCAGGCAATCCGCAATGCTCACAAACAACGTCCATTTGCGATTAATGCGAACGGAAGGAGGCGAAGCGTATTGGATTGAGCCATTTTATTGAAACGCTGCTCGAAACAAATCATCCCTTGATGCCTTTCTTGAACTCTACGTTGAGCTCCAAGATTTCTTCTGGTCGGCGCGATTCTCGTTCTTCCTTAGTGGATTGATTCCCAATGTTCCGATAACTAATGGGCCTCGCTGACTATTGGTTGATTGGTGCTATATGGTGGATATATGTCCACATGCATGTAAGTGAGTAAACCGAGTGACTCTACAACCTGGAACTTGAACCTACAACTCTAAATAGAGACATATTTGATTTTTCATGTTTAAAAATGAAACCAGCTCCCTTCTTTGCCCTGCCCATTACTTTATACGCCTTCTGCCTGTAAAGGGTCTACTACTGAGACATGGTGGGTCTGCGTAGAGTATTGACGCGCTGGCAGGCGTATACGATGAGAAGCTAGTCGCGGCACATGGCAGTTTCCATACCAACCACTGCATTAAATGCAAAAAGCAGTAAAAAATGGCCTGGATGAACAGGGAGATCTTTGCCAATTGGCTGCACAGACTGCCGGAAAATTGTGAAGCCAGACATTGCCTGCTTTGGCGAGGACCAATTTAAATGAAGATTTCAAAGAATGCGACCTTCTGACTATCATGGGCTCTGCACTTCGTTGGCAAAGCGACCAGGCCCGCTTTTGATAAATTGCGATGCTGTGTGTCGGGCTGGATAGCGGATCTCTGCCCTGTCTTTCTTGGTCCCTGTGACGTTGACGTTGGGGAGGAAGATCGCTAGGAGATCAGCTCCACAGAGCGGAAGCTCAGAATACATATATAAATTCATAAGATATAGGAAGAATTTTGCCCATATGTTTAAAATATAAGTATAAAATAAAATAAAATAAAATATGTTTTCTATACAAAATAAAGACACTATAGCTTTAATACGACGACGAGTGACGATTCGATTGCCTGCTGCCCTCCTGCTCTATTTATATTTTGAGGCTGCTCGCTGCCGCCATCGTTCCAATCGTCGTCTCTGTTGCTATCTCTTTCCGTCTACTGGTGCTGGCTGTCTCTGCTGCTGCGCTGCCTTCGCATCGTTCTCTCGGGCTGGCCGTTCTGCTGCGCTGCTGTTGTCGCTGCTGCGGTTTTCGTGGGCTTCTGTGTGTGTGTGTGTGTGTGTGTCTGTTTTGGTGAGGCTAGTGCAGTCCGTCCCCCTCTACTAATACAAAATTCTCTATCCCTTTTTTTTGAAGCCCACGCCCGGACAAACGCATGCTTTTGGTTTATAATTGGATTTTGATTCGTTTTGCATAAAAAGTGTGCTTATATTCCAGACGCCAGCCCGACTATTCGATGTGTGTGTGTGTTGTGTGGCTTCCAGAGGCGCCACTAGGTCCCTGACTCTCCAGTCGCCAGCCGAAAAAAGAAAAAATTGCCACAGCAACACCAATGACACTTATTTGCCGCCGCAATTGTGTTGCGGTGCTGCTTCTCGTCGAATTTGAATATAATTTGACTGCATTTTACATTCATTATGCCCTCTCGAAAGGGTATTACTATTTGTTCAAGAGGTGTGTGAGGTTTCTCCATAAATCGGTGGGAAAAGTCTCTGCGCAACTAACTCTCAGAAGAAGACCGACTAAGTCTTATATTGAAACGACCTATTCGAAAGGGTATCTCAGCCGCGACTCCCAAAATCAAAATCATTGTGTTGGTAGTGCATTAGTGGAGTGGCGGTGGCTGTGGCTGGGCTGGGTATATGGATTTGGTGTTATTGCATTGCCGTTACCGTTACCGCCACACAAAACAAACCACGCTTTTGCAAACCAATTTACATATTGCACATACGCATATGCCGCTTCTTTTGATTGGGAAACAGCCTTGGGTGCGGGCGGACCGGCAGCAATTATATTTTGTTAGTCTATAAAACAAATGCATACTCTACAGGAGACGCAAAAACTAATTTGGCTCGCTCGGGACGTCGTCACCACATCTGCTCTCTTTCGATGACCATCCCATCCGTCTGTCAATCGTGAATAACGTCAAACGTTTGCTATCTCTTTCTAGCGCTTGTCTCTCTGAGAGCCGAGAGAGAGAGTGGATGGTCCTCACCACAGCGGAAGACGTCACCTGATTAGTAAAGTTATCTTGGGCTCCTCAAACTATGAATGAAAGAATGAAAGAGAGAGAATGAGAATGAGATAATTGTCCAGATGGTCCATCTGCCGCTCGTTTCACTCTTTGTGACAACAAATCACAAGGAAATTCTATAGAAATTGGCTTTTAACCACTTTCCTTCAGGTCAATAAACCAATTTCTCTGTTCTTAAGGAACCAACTGATCTCCTCCTCCTCCTCTCCGGACACCGATTATGGGGAGCATGTTAAAAAAGTGATTTCCCAAGAACCCGGAACAAGTGGCTCGTAAGTTGAGGTTAATCTCTACCATCTTGTTGGTCCTTTTTCCAGCCAGCCACCAGCCTGAAACTAATAAATTTATACCACCCACTGTGCAGCAGACCAGCCACCCACTGTGTCCCACTGTGACCATCCCAACCGGACATTGTCCGGTGAACACACCTCTGAAAAGGATATTAAGCCGTAGTGGAGAGCCCGAGAGCTCGGCCGAGGCGTATTTAATTTTTTAAGCAGAGTCGCTCCTGCCGGAGCTCTGGCGCCGACATGCGTGCTTTATTGGCCATAATCGTGGGAGGACAGGACCCAGACGGAGGACCAGGACCGAGGGCACTTAGCACTCCTTAAGTTTAACAACTTTACGCTCAATCAGGCGCCCTGTCAGCGGCACAGTAGGCCATAAAAAAAGTAACAGCTCCTCGAACTTCCAACTTTAACCCCACACAGCGGTGGCGAGGAGCGGGGAGGAAGCCGCTGAAAGAACTCGAATGCGTGTCGGTCTTTAAAGTGTGTGAACACTGTCCATTGTTGTTGTTATTGTTCTTGTGGTTGACAGGAAAAACAAAACCCCAACACAGGAAACTCGCCCAAGAGGTTAAAAAAGCCCAAAAGAGAAATAAATACAATGGGGATCCTCTTTTGGGCTGCGGAAGTTTTTTTGTTTTTGCGCTGAGGTTTGTAGAAGGAATTCCCTACACAAATTGGGGGTATATTAGTGCAGGTAAAAGGGTTGTAATAGCGTGGAAAGCCCTTGCAAATTTCCCTTAGCTCAAATATGCGAAGTTGCAGCCAGCTCTTGAGTCCCAGCCTGATTTTCCTCAAAAAATCATCAAATATTTCCATTTCCAAAGAGCATTCACAGATCATCCTGGGGCCAGACCACAGATCCGTTTTTCACCTATTTATACCCGATACTCAAAATGAGTATTGGGGTATATTAAGATTTATGGGTGAAAATGGATGTGTGTAACGTCAGAAGGAAGCGTTTCCGACCCCATAAAGTATATATATTCTTGATCAGCATCAATAGCCGAGTCGATTGAGCCATGTCTGTCTGTCCGTCCGTCCGTCTGTCCGTCTGTCCGTCTGTCCGTCCCTATTAGCGCCTAGTGCTCAAAGACTATAAGAGCTAGAGCAACGACATTTTGTATCCAGACTTCTGTGATATGTCACTGTTACAAGCGTATTTCAAAACTTCGCCCCGCCCACTTCCGCCCCCACAAAGGACGAAAATCTGTGGCATCCACAATTTTAAAGATACGAGAAAACCGAAAACGCAGAATCGTAGAAAATGAATTTATCTTCCAGACTGCAGAATCTGAATTGGATCGTAGCATTATTATAGCCAGTATGAAGAAAACAATTTCATTTTTTTTCTCGCCCTGTCTCTCTAACACACACACGTAGCATAGCCGGCTTTGCATAGCGCAAAACATTAGCGCCTAGATCTCAGAGACTATAAGGCTAGAGCAACCAAATTTGGTATTCACACTCCTGAAATATCGGACCTTGACGAGTTTGTTTCAAAATTTCGCCACACCCCCTTCCGGCCCCGCAAAGGGCGAAAATCTGGAGCATCCACAGATCTCAGAGACTATTAGACCTGACTGTCGAGCTCTCACTGCTACAAAACTATTTGTAATTTTTCACTGCAGAACTCACTGTTACAAGTGTATTTCTTTTTGCTCAGAGAGCTCACTGCTACAAGTGTGTTTCAAAATTTCGGCCCACCCCCTTCCGCAGCCTTAAACAACGAAAATCTGTGGCAACCACAATTTTGAAGATAGGAGAAAATTAAAAACGCACAATTATAGAGAATGGCCATATCTACCAGATTGCCGAATCTTGCCGAATCCGAATAAGATCGGATTATTATTATAGCCAAAAGTAACAAATCAATTTGCAGTGGTTACGCAGCGCCCGTCGACACGTTCTGACTGATTTTCTGTCTCTCTCGCACGCACTTTTGTCGTTTAATGTAGCAATACTGACTATGTATCGGGTATAAATGTAGAGTTGCGGTCGGAGCAGCAACTCACAACGTTCCCCCTCGTTTTTTTTGTTTTTTTTCCCTTATTTTTTTTGAGGTTTTTTGCTATTTGGGTTTTTGTTTTTAGGACTCGCCCAGTTTCGGTTTCCTTTCTTCCCATCTACCATTTGCCGCCTCCCATCCCCCATCCCCCATCTCCCTGGGCAATGGCTTTTATACAAATTATTTTATTTTGCGTTGGGATAATAATAAATTATGGCAACGGAAATCAAAAGGCCACTCCATTCCACTCCACAGAAACAACAACAAACATATTTTCTCTGTTGCTGTTGCTTTTGCCCCACCCCTCAACCCAGTCCCCCCCACCGAAGCCTGGAGGATGCGGATGATGATGTTGGATGTTGATGATGATGATGATGATGATGGCGGTTGCCATGGAGGGGGTGGGGGGGGGTCGGTGTATCACTATAATAGAGCATAACGAGCTTAAGAGAGGGTGTCAAGGGCTGCTGGCAGGTTGCTACACTCTTGAGAGATTGTTGCAACAAAGCTGTTTTCCAGTTTGCTTTTGTTTATGGCTAATTTTAGACAATTTATGGAGTGTTGGTTGCCGCTTGATAAGAGCTTCAGCACCAGCTAAGGCAATTCATGCAAATGAGCTTCGCTTAAAGCCGTGTCCCAGTCCCCAGTCCCCAGTCCCTACCCCATGCTCGTGTGTGGCACGAATGATAAAGCTGCGACAACGGGGATACACTTTTTATGCGAGGTGTGTGTGTGTGTCTGTGTGTGTGTGTGGAATGGGGCATGAAGATATCACTGCTGACATATGAAGTTGTTAATTTTCACAACAACAAAGTGAGGGAAAATGTTTAAAATGAGGCGCATAAAGAATGCTTTTGGATGTTGACAAGAGTTTGGCGACATCCTGGAGGAAGGACAGGACCCTCCCCGGCTCTGTTTATCCTTTGCTTAATGCGCAAAAACAACTTTCGTCTCCAGGATTGTTTAATGCTCCCCAGGGTCCTGCCTTTCCACGGAAAAAGGATGGGCCCCAAGGATTTGTTAACATTTATTATAATGCGAATACTAATTAAAGACGGTCGCCACGTCTTTGTCGAGGCACATGTGTCGCTAAGAGAATTTCTAATTGAAATTTAAAATATTTCTTAAATTGAATTAAATATTGTAGGAAAACAGAGTGGAATTTCAAATGAATTTTCAAAAGAAATCGATGCCCGGAAAAAGACTTTATTCTGTCAGGGGTGGCATTTTGGCATTTTGTGGCAAAAGAAAACTTAATGGGAAAACAAGTTTCAGCTGAAAATCCGCTTAGGTTTCTCAAGAAAAAGTCATCAATTTTTGTTTGTAATATATGGTGTTTTTATAGATGTCTAATGGAGCAATCAAATTGCATTCTGTGGTGTCTTGTCGTGTTCTGAGAAACACGACAGGCCAGGAGCCAGCAGCACTCAAGGAGAGGCAGTTATGACCGACTGCCTGGAAAATGCATATTCACATAGTTGGAAATCCACTTAAAACTATTTTCCCCAGGCAGCTTAATGAAGTCTGTTTTCCGCCTGGCACATGGCCTCGGAATTTTCCATTCTACATCATCAGGCATTCCCTTTGCTCTGGGCATTCGATCTTCCGTTTCGAATGATTTTCATTTAACATTTTCGTTCAATGAACTTTCAACAAAGTTATAAATGGTTGAAATTTCTGCACTATCCCCGTACCACCGTACCACCGAACCACGGGGCCGGTCACTCCAACACGCGCCCAAAAGTTTTCCATTTCTTGGTACTACTTGAGCACGCGCTCTGCTTTTTGGGAAGGCAGGGAGTCGAAATGTTTTAGGCCACTTTCAGCTTTGACATAATGCAAATTATATGATTTTCATTTCATTATTTGTACAGCACTTCCCCTAAGTGTTTAATTTGGCTAACATTTCCATAGTCTTGTGTGTGGGGGTGTGTGGGGGTGTGTGGGTGTAAGTCTTAGCCTTGTCAATAAACCACAAAACAATTTAAGTTACCAAACATTCGGGGAAACTTTTCTATTTGTCGCCAGCGACAATTGCAGCGACAACAGACAACAGACAGGCTTTGACTTTGAAAGGAAAATCTCTGTGTGTGTCTGTGTGTGTGTGTGGGTGGGTGGTGGGTGGCTAACTTTTGAGTTCTTTCTTTGTGATTAGGCTTTTCCAGCAACAAACTGACTTTCTCTTTAGAAGAACGAGAGATAGAGAGAGAGAGCGCGGGAGTGCGAGGGAGAGAGAGAAAGTAAGGCCTTCTGACAGGCCCTGTGGCTGATGTGGCACACATGGCGTATGATTGACATTCCCTTCACATCCTTCAACATCCTCCTGTCATTAGATCTCCACATTAGATTGCCACTAAGAGGACTCTCGTGGAAGGAATACTACTCCATTTAATATGTTTGGACATTGATTAATTGTCAGTCGAGTCGTTCGCTGAGATTTCGCTGCTGGCTCAACAGTGGTTCTTTCTCGCTGGAACTGATTTTCGTGTAGGGTATTCCCCGCTTCGTCGTGCTCGGGTGTTCCAGTTTCCCGTTGATTTGCTTTCGTTTACATTTCATTAGATTCAAATTTGATCATAATCATCATCATCATCATTATAGCAGAGGCTGGAACTGGGGCTGGGGCTGGTGTTGGGGCTGGTGCTGGGGCTGAGGCTGGGGTTAATGTGAACAGCTGGGTGCCCATGAAATCAAAAGGATAATAGGATTAGATTAATTACAAATGGCACGGTGACTAAGAGTGTATACATACATACATACTCGTAGGTACATATATCTATCACATGAACAGCCTTAGAAAATTAAGTAACGCCCAAAACAGATTAGGAAGGATACATATACAGAAGCGATTGCCGATGAGAATGGTTTAGCAGGGCAAAACGAAAATCTCTCACCGTCAAATAATACAAATTTTCAATGCGGATCCTCTCCCACACACTTCCTAACTCCCCTCACCAACCCTGACAGAGCAGGGAGGGCAGGCTACCACAACAGCAACAAAAAGCAAGCCGCTCTTACATACATAGATGCTCTTAGCGAAGGTGCTGCGCTCTTAGATGTTCGCCTCCGCTTTAGGTCATTGCCCTTGCAATGACACCACATGCAGTAGGAAGAGAGGATCAAAGATAAGAACTCTTCAAAGTAATCTACCTCTTCTATGCTGATGATGTCATCTATGCGCTCACTCCCTCTACGCTCCTAGAGCATAAGCCAAAGCAACAGCACACACACCACACCACACACATTGCAAAAGCAAAGCCGCTCTCAGATGTTCTCAGAGAGTGCGTTCACCTTCAATTGACCGAATGCTGTGGGAAGAGAGGGCAAAGTTAAATTGATTTTCGTAACGTGAAGTTAAAATTGCGGAAAAATAGTGGAAAAAGTTCCGAAAACTATGTAAAAATCCGTGTGATAAGTGTAGAAAAGGTTTAAAAAGAAAAGCGGCCGGAAAAGTGGTGAAAAAAGTTGTGAAAAGCCGGAAAAGTGATGAAATGTAGCGGAAAAGCCCTCTAAATGCTAGTCCATGTGTGTGGAGAGCCAAGGAATTAGGAACAATTAGAAAAGATCACTGCAAGTGTGAAAGCAATCAATTTCAATGTTTTTTTCCACTTGAAAAAAGGTGAGAAAAAATGCATTTGCGTCGCAGTTTTAGCGCTGATTCCAGCGCTCGTTTCCAGCTATGCGAATTTGAGTGGAAAGAAGTCGATGCAAAATAACGGCACCATGGCAAGTCTTTCGCTTGAGTATATTTTTGTTGAGTTTTTTTGCTTTTTTTTCTGTGAAAGTGAGTGCAAGTGTAGGATGGCAAGCAGTGCAAAAAGTGAGTGAAAGTGTTAAAGTGAGATCACAATCAAATCTACCGCTAGAACTGTATAAAGAGCGTAAATACGAGTACGTCTGACACTTGTGTGTCATTTCCCATAAGAAAAATGCTCTAGAAGAGAACAGCAAAAGAGAGAATATCAGCAGCGGCGTCCTCTCTTGATTTGTCGAGTAAAATGTAAGGTAAGAATTGTAAGCATTCAGCATTGACTCCTTGATAAACTTCGAAACTACTGTCTATTTTCAACATTTATTCCGTTATAACCATATTAATTTTCTTTTGTTTTATTTGGAATGTTCTGCTAATTGAGTTCTGCTTTAACAGAAGGAAAATTGCTTTCCAGTTAAGGAAAACTTTTCATTTAGTACGAAAAGCTCTTTGGTTTGGTTGGTGAATGTCATTTATGGGGAAACACTTAGGCCACAACTAGGCCACAATAAGGAGGTGGGTGGTGGGAGACGGCCAAGGGAAAGTCAGAGCCATGGCAACATTTTGCAACTAATGACGGAACCACAAACTGAAGTTTCGACAAGTCGCAACACTTTGAATTGACGAACTGCTTGCCACGTGACACATCCATACAGACTACGTTGTCTCCTTCTTACATTTTGTGCTTCATGCGAGAGGTTTTGGCCGTTTAATCATTTGCATACAATTTAGTAAATCAGTTAGACTGGAACTTGTGGATGATTTATGTGTGTACTGGGTTGTAATGAAATTGAAACGCGCTAAGGGTATGTACACATGTACATTATTTCTTTATCTGTCCATCTGGGGCTCAGAACTTTTGGCAACATCTGTTGACCCTTCCCCCCTCCCCACCCCATGCATATGATATGTGGAACAAAAGCAATTCCTTACGGGACTCTCTAAGGATAAACTTTCCCCAAAATGCAAAGAGTACTCTCTCCCTCTCCCTCTCTTTCTCCATCTGTCTATCTCATCCATTTCTAGCAGAAGTCCAGCGTGTGTAAGTAGGCCAAAAGTAAGGGAAAAGCCATCAAAAATGTAGCCATGATATGTGGCATGTAGCATAGGGGAAGCAAAGAAATGCGTTGCATTGTAAACTTTTTAATAAAGCCACAAAATAGCCAGAGAAAAGCCAGAGAAAAGAGGTGTGTGTGTGTGTGGGGGACGACGCGTGCCATATGGGAAATGGGAAATGGAAAATGGACAAAACAATATTTGATGCATGACAAATCTACTCGTAGCAAAATTGTTGGTACAGACAGATAATACAGTGATTTCTCCATACAATGGAGGGGCTGCCAGCCTGCCAGCCACATTCAGGCGGGGCTTTTCTCATGCATATAAAATGCTGTGGAAATATGCAGATTATAAGAATGTCTAAAGGATACAGAGGATATACAGATGTAGACATGCATGAGACCCTAAGATTAACAGGCAGAAGAAGGAGAGGATCCCTCCTTTTGTTGGTCTCTCATTAATTTGTATTCATTCACCTTTCAATCTGAATTACTCATTCTCATGAGCATGCCCCCTCCGCTATCGCTTAGGGAAACGAGGGAGCACTCTGTCTCTCACCACACACTCAACATTCAACATAAATCTAAATCAGCTTTCGGTCTAGCCACTTGCCACGTGCCACGTGCCACAAATGTGTGAAATGTGTCTGCCTCTGCAAACAATTCCCACACATTTCATTCATTTTGTTGTTGTTGTTCTGTTTCTTTTTAATTCGCACAAGTGTCGTCCCTACCACGACACAGGACACCGAACACCCACCTCTGACAACAGCAGCAAGTGGCAACAAGTACTCGCAAGTGGCAGCGCGGTTAATTGGAAATGAAGTGCAACAGACATTTCGCACAGGGCCCTTGCTCCACCTGAAATGGCAAATGTCCTCTGCCCCCACGCGTGGCAGAATTCCAGCCTAATAAAAATGGTCACCGACCCTTCCCCACCCCCCCGCCAAGCACCACTCTTTATGTTGCAGGTGTCTGTCGGTCCCCATGGCAATTAAACACCTCACACGATCTCTGTGCTTTTTACCACTCATTCAATTTGATGACTCAATTGCCTCCTGGAAAAGGTTCTTTTTACACTTTTCATTAAACTCAATTTCGATGCGGGAAAAAAGGAATTACGCTTTCCACGTAATTAATGCATTTTCGAACAGGACTCTGACCAAAAAACATGTTAAATTTTTCACAATTTGTTACAATTTTTGGTTTTGGAAGTAAATTTATTTGCCATGAATTTGTACCGATTTTTGGCAAAATATAGCGCAGAAAAGCGTAAAAGGCGAAAGCCTGGTGTGATACCTATGTAGAGTGCATGTATATGTATATACATATGCATTTTACATGTAGATAAGAATCCTCTGGTCTGAGGCTGCATGTAGTGTCTATGTATTCAGGCAGGCTCCGGTTTTCACTTTCGCAAAAACTTTCCGAAACGCAAAACCGGCAGCCTTTCCACTGGAGTCGATAAAATGTGTAGAGATGTATGCAGATCTACATATCTACCTAATACTCTACACTGCATTCTACATATCGCTCTATAATCTTGGTTTATGGGTTATCAAATTCTCTCTAGGGTTTCACTTATTCACGTTGGATGAGAACTTGTTGCCTTGACCCTTGTTTGTCATAGCTCCTCGTTGTTACCCAATGCTGTGGCTTCATTAGCAAAAACACGTCCAGAGAGTGGACCAAAAGGGGCTGAAGAGGCAGAGCTAAGAGAGGGTCTAAGGGAGAGCCTAAGATACAGAGGAAATGGGAAAGAGGTGCCTCCAAAGAGGCGTTAAGGGAGAGGGCAAAAGGACACACAAGGGGTTTCAAATCACTCTGACCCCAAAAACACAGGGACCATCGCATCACAAATGCTGTAACCCGAAACGCAGTCAAATGTCAACAGCTGCGGAAAAGCTGGGGAAAGCCAAGAAAACAAGAGACGAGGCGAGACGAGCTTCGGGGCCAATACTTTTCGACAGTATGACGCCCTTGTGTATCCACGCCCACATTATGTCTGTCTTTCGCCAGTGTACATAATATATGTACTTAAGCATCGTAGCATGGAGCGGGAGGGAGCATATTTATGCGATTGTGTAGGATGCTAGACCTCTTCTCGAATGCTTCGGAGAATGCTTCAGAATGGCTGGCTTAGGACTCGCTCCGGAGGAGCTCGGAGGATGAGGAGGAGGAGGAGGAGCTCCTGGAACTCCTCATTATGAAATGCCAGCGCAGAGGCGCCATAAAGGAGCTTCAGGAGTAGGGAGCACAGCTGCTGTCGAACGCCTTTGAAGTCCTTGCCAGGGAATGTCGACTATCGCGACCCGAAGGTGTGGCAGCTGCTGGGGAAATAAGCCTCGCAGATGCCTCCACCGTCGATGAATCTGAATCTCCAGCTAAATGGTTTAGTGGGGGCTTATTTTGAATTTATTTGCGGGGAATCGCAGACGCGGGTTCGTGGGTTCAAAAACAATAATTTACTTGATTTTACGCGCCTCCAAGGCGGCCCCATCCTTCCGTCCTTCCATCCTTCCATCCTTCTATCCTTCGGAGTGTAAATGGAAACCGAATGGAACGCAAATTGTGTGGAATTATTATTATTGTTGGGACTGTTAGTTCTCGGAGGTGGGTGCTGGTGGCGAATCACTCGCTTAATTGCTTTTTCCTCTGACATTAGCTAATGAAAAGTGTCCCTGCCATATCCAGGAAAAGCGCCACGAAGGAGTTGCCCAGAAAAGTTCTGGAAAATTGGCTTTACCTTCGATGCGAGATTCGAGAAAAGCTGAAAATTGCCAAAAACGTTTCCATTTGATATATTACCTAGCAATAAATTGCATACAAATCAATAGAAATAGAAAATCATGCAATATGCTAACAGATGAGTTTTCATTTATTTTCCCCATACGATGCAAGCAAGATTCCCTTTTCTTTCTAATTGATTTATGAGATGTAAAAGGCAATTTTCTATGTAGAGAAAAAGTTTAGCGAGCCAGGGAAACTTTTGTGGGCTGTAAAATTATAAAAATTATAAATTATATCCGCAGGGAGCGCCCCTCCCCCTATATGTCTGCCCGTTGACGTCATGCCATACATATACTCCCTTTTGGCCAGAGAACAATGAAAACTCTGCTTCAACAAGTGTTTACAAATGCAAATTGTTGTCCCATGTAGCTTGTGGCCATATCTACATATTTAACTACAAATGCATGCATGTATCTACATAATACTCTTTATTTTCATGTACATATACATATACATATGGATGTGTATGTATATTTTTCGTATCTTTATTATGGATTATGAAAATGGGAGAATAAGGGAAATGTGCGCTATTTGCATAATTGATATTTAAAATACAAATTGAAAAGAATACGAAGATGGCCATCCCCTTGAGAGAGTAATGTCTCCTGGTCATATATATTAATTGAAAAATAATATACATATCTGTATGAAAGATATGGCCAAGAGGGTTTTCCACTGACCGACAGATGGGAGTGGACTCCGCCCCTTCCTGAGAGTGTGGCAGGAGGAGTCCTGAAACGTTGAGTGGCGCTTGAGCTCCTTTTGTGGGGCCGCCACCCTCCACCACATGTGTGGATCTGTGGCATTTTGACGCTTTTGCCGCCGGGAAAATGCAGTCGAGTCCATGGCACTTGAGAGAGCAAAAGAGACAGCAATTTAAGGGAAAGAGAAAGGACTATTGTGGGCCAAAGAAAAGGAAAGATAGAGAAAGAGAGAGAGGACAATTGTGTGCCAAAGTAAAGCCGACAGAGAGAGGCAGCAGATAGCCAAGGGAAAGAGCCATTTACTCAGTGGAAAAGTTAATGATGCTGCCACACAGTCAGCACAGCACAGCACAGCACAGCACAGCACATCTTTCAAACATTTACTTTTGTAATTAAATTTGCAACAACTGTGTGAGTCATCATCCTGCCTGCATCCAGCCATCTGCCACGGGAGTAATTGCAGCACACAAAAGGCGGCAGAGGAAGTGCGCCGTGCCTCTATTTGGGGCGTCATTTAATATGTAATTAAACGTTTATCATCTCCGTACGAGTCGCTGCTTCGAGACACAAAATTACCCTGTAATTCGATACAAGCCGCCCTCCAAAGGGAGCTCGAAGGAGAAGAATGCGACGAGACTTTGCCCCGATATAATACGGCATATATGCATGTATATACTGTTAATGGATCGCCGCTTCCGTGCGGATATTCTGTAGTCTAATTAATTGAAATATGTTTGCATAAAATATTAAATATTAAAAGCCGCCTGTAAGCCAAACAAAGGGCTCGTTAAATGCCATGTGTTGCCTGATTAAATGCTGATTTATAATTTATTAAATGGGAAAAAGGTCTTTTGTTGCAGAAGTTCTCTGGAACTGCATAAAATGGGAATTAAAATCATAATTAGATCAGAGTATTTGCAATCGCATTGATCAGCATTTTTTTCAAACAAAATACATGAACTATGCAACAATTACCCCACAAATTAAATTAAGGAGAATTTTGAGTGCATTTTTAAATGCATTTTCAGTTCTAATTAAACGAATAATGAATAAAAATTATATGGAAATACTAAGAAAATTCAGTGCAATTGATATGAATATTAATTAAGGAATCAATGAATTAAATACAAAAAATACTATTAAATCAAAAGGTATCCTGGAACAGGATAAACCTTTATTATACATTTTTTTTTTAAATTAATTTTTTTAAGAAACTTTTTTTCTTATGTATTTATAATTTTTTTTTAAAATTTCATTTGCATTTAAATAATATTTTTTTTTTCAAAAATTAAAGAATGCATTTTTCTTAAAAATGCAGTAAGAACTCCCAGAAATTAAGTCGAAATGCAGTTGAATTGAAGTGTTTTTGTTGTCATTGTTGTTGTAAGGATCCCTTAATGTACTCTGTACCCCAATTGATGGTCATAATTTGGTCTTAAAGTACGAGACGGGACCTGCGACCCTTTTTTCAGTTGCCTTTCTTTTTCTTTCTTGGCAAAATAAATATTTGGCGACACTTTTTTGTGTCGCGGCATTTGTTTTGGCTTAGTTCTCTGCTCTGCCCTGTTCTGTTGTGTTGTTTTTCAAAGGGCAGAGGAGAGACGGACGGGCCATCATCATCATTAGAGACAACCCACGTTTCTTGTCGCTTGTCTAGCCGCTTGTCTCATTTGTTATTTCGACAGTACAGTTTTTGTGTGTTTTTTTTGCCCGAAGGCAAAGGGATTCCGGCAAAACTTTTGCCTAATTAATGGCAAATGTTGGCCAAAAACCCCACTTAAAATGATCGATGACAGCAGCGAAAACAACAGCCAAAACAAAAGCCAAAACTGTTGCCAACTCAAACGTTAAATGAAAGTGCAAACAAACATGCTAATAAAATGTTTGCAATAGGGGGAAAAACCGAAGAAAATTACGAATTGGTAGCCCTAGAATATGTTTATCTATGATTATGATGGAATACTGAAAGTCTATAAATAAATTGCGAAAAAGACTTGGGAAAACATTGGATATTGAGACTGATAAAAAATATATAAATTTGTAGAGCTAGCGGATTTTCCATAGGAAGGAAATTACGATATAAATTGTCGAAGTATTTCTTAAAGGAAATATTTCCCATTTTATCTCTGTCTTCTGTGTAGTTTTCTTCTGTCTAATCGTTTGCCTACATTTCCCTCTGGTTTTCCAAAACATCAAAAACTTGCCTTGCTCTCCATTTGCCCAGCATTTAATCAGCTTTTGGGACATGCAGAGGGGTCTCCGCTTATCAGATTATTGGCAACATTTTGCCGCACAACGAATGGGGCTTGACACATGCAGCCCCACAACATGCCGCATGATTTTCTTCATCATCAGAGACCACCAACAGGCGGCCATAATTTTGTTAGTATCGTGGCTGGTGGATGCAGTGCGGTTCTAGGAATCTAATTGATTCGTTTTGGGTGCTCAATGATTGCTGTTTTTGGAAAGGGGAGGGGTGCTGGCAAGGAATGTCCATCGATCGCTGGCTGTTCATTAAATGTGTCATAAAATGCTGCCCCACCTCCCACCCCCAGCGTAAACGTGGCCAGCAAATAATCTAATTAAGAGAAACCCCCCAGAAATCAGAATCAGATATAGAGACTGAGATTCATAGACGGGGGATTGGGGGATTGGGAGCCGAGCCTCGCCTCATAAATAACGTAAATCTGAGGCCAGAAGGCAAGTCATTAAATTTATGGCCACTGACCGATGAAAATCAAAGCATTTAATTTAGATTTTAATGGCCAGCAAATCCCTGCTTGGCCCTTGGTCCTTCGTCCTGTGCAAATAGCAAGAAAATGATAAGCCATGAAAATGAATGAAAAACAGCGCCTAGAGAGCGAATGCCAATGCGAATCTGTTGGACTTTTATTTGCAATTAGCATATTCTACAATTAATTGGTAAACAACGAAAGGAGTCGAGTAATTATCGCTCATCGTTGGATTGGTTGTACATTTCCCAGTGGCTTTTCAGCTGGCAAGATCCCCAGGGATATCCAATAGATGGCACATCGCAAGCAGATCGATTTAAGGCCCATTCTACACATTAAAGTTTTCCATAAAATGCATTTCTTTGCCTAAATTAATTGGGGGAAAAACGTTGAGGCTTTTACACTTTTGATTCGCATTTGATTGCCACACGAGAAAATAAGAGACGACAAATCTCTCTCTCTCTCTGTCTCTGTCTGTCTGTCTGAACAAATATTCGGTTTTTCCTGTGCATAGTTTTCCCATTTTCATGCTGTCCATTTAGGGGACAAATGCAAATGGAATTTTTTGGCCTAATTTTGAATACTTAATGAATGATTCAATGAAGAGTCTCTAAATGTCTCCGAATGTTAATCCTCTCTCTCTCTGCCTGTCGGAGAGTCTTTGAAAATGCACTTTATGTGAATTTTATGTAAATTAATGGCACTTTAAAGACAACGAAGCAGTAGCCGAGGACACGAGAGCCCTGGGCGGGGTTAAGGGGCTTGGATCAGGGGATGAAAGTGTAATACAATCTGACAGATGCTCGTAATTAATTTGTAAGCGTGCCAGTAAGCCAGATGACACTTAAGATTGTACTCGTGATTGAATGATTGAAATATCTTAATTTTCGTTTGTTTTTTTGCATTAAAGCATTTTCCTTTTCCTTTTCATCTCCAGCTTTGATTTTCCAACATAATTGATGGAAAATATGCCGCCAGGCTTCACAATTTTCTTTTTCTTTTTTTCCATTGATGGATAATTAATTTTCCATTGATTTTAAGGATCATTTTCGCAGCAGCAACTTTAAGTCAAGTTTTTGCCGCCAAAGTTTTCCGCTGCATTTTCCAGAGTTTTAGCCAGCATTTTCCGCATCTTAGAAGCCAGACTTTTCCGCAACTTAGAAGTTCTCTTGAATTTCGCCGTGCAGTTTGTGAACGCAATGTTTTGGCCAAGTTATTCGGTTGCCCAATTAGCGGAAAACTGTAATTATAATCACGCCGGAGAGAGAGAGCGATGTCCTGCCGTTGCCACCGCCAGTAAAAGTTAATTGATATTGAGTCAACTTCTGTCTGAAGATAGTTTTTCGTCTGCCACACCTCCCCATGCCCGCTCCGACCCAAAACGAGAGGAAAAAAAGAAAAGGTGAACGCCACGCGACAGATTTAATTAAGGCCCAGCGCGACGACACCCCCCTGACATCTTGACAATTGAGTTGGCCCGAAGAGCCGGACGACTGCTCCGTCACTGCCTCCCGGGCCTCCTCGGGCCGTGGAAGAGAGGAAAACGACACCCAACCAAAGGGCAAGTACTAGCCGGCGCGTTGCAATCCGAGGGCGAAGCGTTGCAACGATTTTAATTTACTTTTTCTTGTGCTCTCAACTTTCGGTGGAAAGTGCTGCCGTTTGCTCTCCGCCTTTGGCGAGAGAAAGTGCGAAAGTGGGAAAACGACATGCGAGGAGCAAATTGCAAGGCGGGCAACAAATCGTTGAAAGGCAAGGAGCTTGGGCTTTTGCATGTCCAGTCGTTAATCTCGTGACCAACTGCCGGCTGTAAGCCTTGCTGCTACATCCTCCACTTCCTTGTTCGTGTGGCACCTGCCAGCTGGGAACAGCAGCAGCAGCAGCAGTGGGAACAGCAGCATTTATTTATTTTCTTCTTCGATGTTTCCCTATTTGTTTTGCCCGGATTCCTCGTCCATGTCCTGCGATTATCTGCCGAGTGGCGGAGCTGGCGGAGGGCGGAGTGGCGGAGGGGCGGAGTGGCGGAGTGGCGGAGTGGTTTATGTTAATAAGTTGGCGCCCTGCTCCGCAGATTGTTTAAATCCGAAAATGCAATCATTGTTTATGGCGCCCCACAGTCCAATTTCGGACACAAGTACAAATCGCACGGAATCGATGCGAATTTATGCAGAATTATGCCCCAAAACCAATTGCTGCTTCTGTTTTCCATGAGTTTTCCACCCCCCCCTCTCCCCCGTCGGGGAGCTGGATAACGGAATCTTCAGTGAATCTGCTTTTGGGGTAATTTGAAGTGTTTAGAGCGTATTCAAGAGGGCAAAACGAGGCTAAGATGTAAATGTTATGGTTGTTATTAGGGAAGGTAAATAGAGTGGGGATTTGTGTGTGTTTCCCAGTTGTTTTCCTCGGTTTTTAAGTTGTTTTCTTAGTTGGGATTGCAGGACATGTCTCTGGCAAAGTAAGTCCTGTGGTGTCTTGTGATGATTTTGGGGAGATTCCTATATAATTTGTATAATTTTTTAAGCAACCAACAGTTTATTCTTTCTTTCTTTATTATTATAGATTTATTCTATATTTATTTAAAACCCTAAAAACTCATTAAATTCCCTTCGTGCCACCAACCAATACGCCCAGCCCGGCCCTGCTGCAAATGGTAGAGTGAATTCGAATTTAAAGCCAACAGCAAATATTGCCTGGCATTTTCCCCACTGGAAATGGAAATTGGAGAGTACTACCAAAAAATGTGCAAATAAATTAAGCGACTTAGCGCCAAAGCTAACAAATTAAGTGCAGAAATGTACACCCACCCACCTCGCCTCCCCCCTCCCCCACCTATTGGGTGTGTGTGTGTTTCTATCGCTGTGTATACCGCATTGCTACGAGGGGTGCTACTTATATTCCTGGCCCTATTCGGACCCCAAATTAAAAGTTCCTGTGAGAGGGAAATGTTTGAAAAAGATCACGAAATTGAGGCATCCCTGGGTGGATTTTCCATGATCAAGTCGTGGCAAAAAGTGTGTCGCTCGTGTCGTGTCGATTGGTGTAAGAGAACGATACAAAAATACGATACGAATCACGGATATGTATAGGATTTTGAGCCCCAAAATTAAATGGGTGTTTTTTTCAAGCGAGACCTTGTTTTAAAGCAGCCGACGGCCTGCTGCTTTTTTTGTCCATTTTGTCATCCATATTGTCTGCGCACTGCAAGATATGTCAGTGTGTGCGTGCCGACGGCTGTTTTAAAGATATGCAGGCCAAAAGTGCGCCAAAAAACGTTTCAAAATGGGTATTCCCACTCGTGGAGAATATTTTAAAGAAACAATAGAACAAAAAACCCATTTTCAATCACCAGAAATATAAATAGCAACCGGTGTACGTTTTACAAATTTGATGATGTTTTTCGGAGCGAACACAAACCCCTCCCCCCTCGCCAATCCCCTCCCCTCATCTCACCCGCCGCTCATCATTGATTCAGTTTTCTAGTGAAAATTACATTTGGAATGTGTGTGCATCCGCAGACAGCAGCGGAAACAGGGAACGTTGCAGGGGGGAAGGGGGTGGGGGCGGTGGTGGAGGCTCTAACAGGTAACGGTAAAGAAAACAGGAAGAATAATGGGAAGCGAGAGAGCAGAGAGGGAACGGGCGAATCCAAGGGGAACAATGGTAGAATGGCAGAAAAAAAAGGTGGAAAAACAGGAAAGCGGAAGTTGTTATGCAAATGTTCCATTAAATGTTCTCCTTTGTTGTTGTTTTTTGTACGAGGCGGACACTGGGAGGGAGGGAGTTCCACTCCCCCCCTTCGCCTATGGAGGCGTTCCATTAGGCGGCTGCTGCCGCGGCATCTAGATATTTGCCATTCGCATTGGACATCACATGAAAGGACTCTGTTGTTGTTTTTTATTTGTTTTTACAAATTTCCCTCGAAGAAACTTCTATGCGAATAAAACAAAAATACATTGAACGGGGGAGTCCCCTGCTTTTTTGTTGTCCTGAAAAAGGTGTCGGTGAGAAGCGCCTCCAAGGGTCTGTATAGCCTTGGGCTGAGCCTTGCTTTCGATGTAATTCCCCATCTGCTGTATTTGCCAGAATCGCTTACAGTCCATTAGCTTTTTTCTGATACTGCCCCCAAGCCAAAAGCCGCCCAACTGTTTCTCTCCTTTCGCCTAACCCTTGACCCTCCAACCAGCATTGCAGCAGGCACTTAGCAGATAAACGAGCGATTGGAAAAGGAAAGGAGAGGGAGAGCTATAAGAGTACGAGAATATGTTGAGACTGTTGGGCTGTCCATCCATGAGAGACTTCTCTCGAGACATGGCAGATCCCCGAAAATGGGCCCCATACAGAGCCTCCTAGTCCTGCAACCTGGATCGGATCTCCGGCCATATCCCCCCCCCCTATCACAGTGTGCCGAGCATTTTGTTTGTGCAAAAGATACAAATTTGTGTATCTCTAGTACCGATTATTCAGTCACATACTTGATAGCGTGACGAGCGGTTCTATTTTACTGTAGCTCTCTGAAATTTATATATATATATTTTTTAAAAATTTATTTCAATATTTAACTTAAGAACAAAACAAAATACAAAATTAAATAAAAGAATAATGGATCAAATAATCGAGGCCAACTCTTCGCTACTGTTGGGATCGGGATCGGGATCGGGATCAGGGCGCTCAACGCCTTCTTTTGATGGATTCCAAATGGATCAAGATACAAAGGACTCGGAGCCGCCAGTGGCCTTTAAAAGCCAACACCCAGTCATGTCCCTGTACGACGTGAACATGGATAAATATGTAAGCGAGGCAGTCACAGAGCCAGACCCCAAGGTAACCTTTTCCCCATGCCCCTCTCCCCTCTCCCCCCTGCAGCCATTTTGCCAGCCCTGCCCCTTCGCCACTGATGCGAAGGCCTTGGAGGAGCTGAGGGCCTGCGATTACACACAACGCATCACACACGAGATGGCCCGTTCGGGGCTATCGAAGCGTCGCGTGCGCGTCTATGCGGATGGGATCTATGATCTGTTCCATCAGGGCCATGCCCGGCAGCTGCTGCAGGCGAAGAACCTCTTTCCGAACGTCTATCTGATTGTGGGCGTCTGCAACAACGAACTGACGCTCAAAATGAAGGGTCGCACCGTGATGAACGGCTGTGAGCGCTACGAGGCAGTGCGCCACTGCCGCTACGTGGACGAGGTGAGTGGCCCCAGAAAGGATTCATCCTGATCATACACCATCTCTCCATAGATTGTGGCAAATGCTCCCTGGACCCTGACCGATGAGTTTTTGAATGAGCACAAGATCGATTTTGTCGCCCACGATGATATACCCTATGGCGTTGCTGGGGGCGTCGACGACATCTATGCCCATCTGAAGGCACGTGGCATGTTTGTGGCCACCGAACGTACGCCGGGTGTCTCCACCTCGGACATTGTGGCACGCATCGTCAAGGACTACGATCTGTTTGTGCGCCGCAATCTGGCACGCGGCTACACCGCCAAGGAGCTGAACGTGTCCTATCTCTCCGAGAAGAAGTTCCGCTTCCAGAACAAAATGGACGAGCTGAAGGATCGCGGCAAGATGGTGAAGTGCGGCCTCCTGGCCCGATGGGAGGCCAAGTCTCGCGATCTGATCGATGCCTTTCTGCAGGCCTTCGGCCGCGAGCGCCTTTGCTCGATCTGGCGCGAGTCAAAGGGCAAGATAATGAGTATCTGGGGCTCGACTGCCTCGCTGGAGGCAGGGGACATCGACAGTTCCGATGACGAGTACGAGGACGCACAATCAGCGGTGTCCCACGCTGTGGCAGAGAGCGACAGTGGCCTGGAGACGGGGCACTGGCATGACACCGTTGCCCCCCATTTGAACCGTTCCAGCAGCTCCCCCGAGGTGGGGGCTGGAATTTGTTGACGATCTCAAGCCGTGAAAGTATTTTCTTGTTTTTTGTTGTGTTAATTGTAGAATTTTCCTTTGGATGCCACACACAAACAGACGACATAGAGAAATATTAAAGGGTTATCCAAGGACCGCATCAATCGGAGGGCTTATTCGGGTGTCCCAACAAAAAACCCCCAAATCCTATGACATCTTAAGGCGATAGATGTGCTGGACGAAGGGGGAGGACACTTGTGCCAGCTCCAAATCGGTTACAATCGGCAGAGATTTTCTTGTACTTGTTTCTCCTTTTTTGTTGGCTTCTGTGTAATCCCAAGGTTATCGTTGACGTTGACGCTGCCGCAAATGCGAAATATAAAAGAAATTGCCTGAAAATTGGCCCAAAGGAAAGTCGAATGAGGAATGCCCTATGCAAATTATGAGACAACAAATTTCGAGAAACTACAGAGTGATATTCCCTTGAAATGCACCCGAAAATCATTTCCAATGTTACGCCAGAGCCCATCAAATATCTAAGGAACTGCAAACCTCGATGTTTGATCCTGAGGGAAAAAAACTTACCTTCATTTCATATGAAAATACTGGCAAAATTCACACGAAAATATAATTAAACCATTACAAAAGTTGCAAGACTTAAAGGACTCTTTTTTGTATGTAAAAGGCTGAGATTTGGCCATCAATTGGGCCATCTATTCTCCAGGACTGCGACCAGGATATCGCAATGAGAGGAAAGATCTTTCACTTATCAATCCTTTCGACTGCTCTTCCCTTTTCTGTGATGCCCAAAAGGGCAACCACTTCGCCGAAAAAAAGAGTGCGACAGACCCCAACAAATTGTCATTTTGCCAGCAGCCCCGAAATTTGCATGTTGCCCCTTTGCCCCTCAAAAATGTTCCTTCGTTTTGTTCCTCTCTTTTTTTTGTTCCTTCGTTTCTTCTTCTCTTTTGTTTTATGAAAATTTCATTCATATTTTGGCAAATTGCCCGCTTCCTCACGCGGCAACGCATGCGGCATGGGGCATGCGGCACGCGGCACGCGATACGCGGCGTAATATGCAATACCACCAGGATGTTGCCACCGAAAAGAGTCCTTCTGGGTGCTAGAAAATCTACTCTAATGGCACTTTAGAGTTAAGTGAAAATTCGAAAGCTTTGGCTTTGGTTTTTCCTTCTGGTTTCTGGTTTCGGGTTTTTTCTAGAGCAAAAGAAACGCATGGAAACGATGGGCTAAGGGATGGACGACCAGCGATGTGTTGTCATGACAGTGTCCGTTAATTAATTGCTACACATACGCCGTGTGGCAAGCACCCATTGGACTCTTGAGGGGAAAAGGGCATGCTCCTTTGAAGCGCCCTACGGAATGCTACCGTAGGAACGAAGTACCCCAGAGGCAGCTCCCCAGTACTTTGTCGATCAAAAATCTGCCGCTTTGCCACAAAAACAGCTTTCATTGTGCCACAAAATATAAGAATCAACGAAAAGAAAACTATTTATATTCTTTAACCATAGACCATCTTCAATGGCCAAGAGAATGGCCATAACAATAATGAAATCAACTTGAAAATCCACTTGAAAATTGTCTCCTTTTGTGGCGGCGTCTCCTTCGTTGGCCAGTGGCTTTTCTTTCAATTTTCCTTGTACTTTTGACATTTTCTTTCGGGGTTTTTTCTCTTGTTTTTCTGCCACTTAATCAATCTTTCGTATGATTCCCTCGTTTTACTCATTTTACTCCTTTTTGTGGCCTATCAATACAGATAAATTGTGTATATATCTGGTGTATATGCTTGCAGCAATTATTTCCGGATTCAGCCAAAGTGCCAGCATTGCGATGGCATTGAAAAAGTGAATTTAGTTGAATTTAGTTGAATTTTTATCCGAAATGAATACGAAATGCGAATTCAGAAAATGTCCTGCCGATGCGATGCCGATGTTCGTCCCCCCCCTCCCCTTCCAGTCTTCGAATCAAATATTAAACACACAAAATTCATGGCATCTGCTAATTGTTGGAAAATTGCATTAATTTATTATTTAAAACCCAGACTCTTCTGCCGCTGCTGCCAACAAATTTCAAGCTCGAAAATGTATTATTCAAAAGGCTGCTGCTGCTTCATCAGAAAAGTCAGGCAAAGGTTTCACTTGGGTGAAACTCAGGGGACGTGGGGCCAAAGTGTTTCCATAGTTTTTCCTTCCTCGATGAAATTCCTTGAGAAATGCCGCTTGCAGCGCAGTTTTTGACTAATTTATGTGTTTTGTTGCAGGGGCACAAGGAAAAGCCGGGGAATAACGTTAACCTTCAGTCAATTACCAAAAGTTAATGGCCATTTTTTGTTGTTTTTGTGCCATTTCTACTGCCAAAAGGCCGGAAACAATTTTGGCTTTTGGTTTGGGGATTGAGGCTACCTCCTCACTCCTCCATTCCCCTTCCCCTGGCTTCCCATACCCTGACTTACGGCTTGTTAATTATTTACATCAAACACAAGGGCCGGGGAGGGCCGTTTTCCCCCCCTGGTCAAAGGCATTTCATTCGCACCCCCCAAAATGAGGCTAACGAAATGGCATTTGCGTCTGGGGAGAATTAGTGGGGTATATCCGTGCCTTAAAGGTGTACAAAATAATAAAGAATATATGAAATACCCTTCCCGGAAAAAGGCAATCCCCAAATACCCTCTGGTGGCCCACACTTGACATCACCTTCAAGTTATTTTCTACTCCAAAAAATCCCAATCTCAATGCCAAATCCCAAATCACAAAAAAAAAAAAACATTCAAAAAAGGCAGAAAAAAACCAAAAGATGAACTTCAAAGCGGCAGAGCACATTTCGTGGCCAAAACTAATGCATCGGGGAACAGGGACAGCGACAGAGACAGGACTCACTCCGTTTAAGCCATTGGAGCGCGACATTAAAGCTAGAGGCAGAGACAGAGAGCCAGAGAGAAAGATAGAGAGGGGGGGCACAAATCTGTTGACCGAAAGGAAATCTCAGTTGCCCGACAATTGACAGTAACATGAAAAGCGCAGCAGCAGCAGGAGCAGGAGCAGCAGGAGCAGGAGCAGGAGCAGGAGCAGGAGCAGGAGCAGGAGCAGGAGCAACATTTACAGTGAAAAATCGTTGTGCAGCTGCTGCTGATGGTGCTGATGGTGGTAAAAACCAATTATATGTAAGCCTGGCTTTTAGGACAGATGTTGCCACTGCCACAGACTGTTGCCACTGCCACTATGGCCGTAATTTGACAAAGATTGAATATCCCAATGTATGTAATTTTCAATTTGGAACAGAAGTTCGAGGCGAACGAACGACTGACCAGAACGGCAGACCGAAACATTAAGCTGGTTTATTCCTGAATTATTTAGACAGGACATTAGGCCTGGTCCTCAGGTTTCAGTCACTGGTCGAATGTCCTGCCATTAACTTTAATTGCAACTGAATCGGAGCCCCATCCACTTGTGTCTGTGGCAGCAGCAGAAGCAGAAAGCAGTCTGTGCGCCAGTTAAATGCGAGTATGCTTGAGTGCCGATTAATCTGGCTCTTAAACATACACACAATCTATGAAGATGATTAGTTAGTTAGTTACTGTTTACTGGCCATGATTACATGCAATTTTGCTACATTTATAATTCCAAAATGTCAAAACGAGCTTGTTTTAATGCACTATAAAATGGGGCTGGCCAATTTGATTGGTTAATAGTTTATGTTGCCTTAATGCCACTGAAAGTAGGGAATAAACTGTTGAAAAACATTTAAAATTGTATAAAACTTTAACTTTCGGTGGCTAAATCTTCTGGTATATCCACTCTATCGGTACGAATCGAAATCCAAGCGAAAGGTCGTACCATTTTCTATCTAAATCTTACATTTTTGTGGATATCGTGAAAATAGTGAAATGTGAAAGTTATAAAGTTCGCAAAGTCGCGGTTTTGAATTTTTAAAAAAGATTTTGGGGGTAAATTGCAAAATCAAAGTATGAGGAAGTGAAGTACTCGTCCAGGCCTATAAGGTAATTTTTGTCTCGTTCAAAGTACATTCCGAAAGTGCCAGTTTGTCGTACAGTGTTTGTATAGTCGTTTTCTGATACTTGACCAGTCATTGATTTTTTCTAGTATTTTCTGTTATTTTTGTTTTTACCATTTCTTGTTTTATAATTATTTGTACATTATATTTCCATCATAATTTTTGAAGAGCTTTGTTCTAGTAATTTTAGGTATTATTCGAATATTTTCTTGTATTATTCTGGCATTTTCTGGCATTTATAGATTTTACAGACTTTTCCCGCAAATGTTCTGGTATTTTATAATATTTGCTGATGTTTTCGGAAATTTGTTTAAAATTTGTTTGTTGTATTTTCTGGTATTTTTCTAGTATTTTCTGGTATTTTCCAGTATTTTTTGTAGTATTTTCTAGTATTTTTGTAGTATTTTAAGCCAAGCTTCCGGTTACATGTTTTTCCGTTCGCTTATCGTTAGCTTTTACAGCGAATCAACAACATTCTCCCTTGAAAAACGGAAAATGTATGAACCATTTTCCAAAACTTGACAGTCCCAGGAATCCCAGAATGATTAATCCTCGAAAATAAGAAGAAATATAGGTAGAATCTGGCTACAAACCTCCTAAACATTTCCAGAAATCTGTGAACGTGTGGAAAATCCTTATTCTAAGGGTATCTTCAACCATTTGACGTCTCAAAATTCAACAAGTATCTTGAACCGGAGATGTATCTTCATGTAAAGGTGTATCTTCGTGTCCTTGTGTATCTTTTCCACCAGAAATTCAACTTTTGAAGTGATGTGGATACAAGTTTGAGTATTTGAACATTTGGAGTATTAGTGTCCCACTCAACAAACAGACAAACGAAGCAAACAATCTGCTTAGCGCTTCTCGCACACACAGAGAGATTATCCTTTTGATGTGGCAATGAGGCAAGTGAAGCAAATGAAGCGTGTGGCACGGCACACACACGCACACACGCACAGAGCCACTGGCAGAGAGGATGGATTCTTGCCACAGTTATTGCCACTGCCAGAGCCAACAAAATCACGTAATTACGTTAATGAGAGGCTCATTAGATGGCTAGACTCTGATGCTGCTACCAGGACTCTACGATGAGGAATGGGATTTGTTCGCCAGTTAAGTGGTTGACTTTTGTAGCGAACAGCATTTTAAAGCCCTCACCTGCCATCCCCTGCAATTAGTTTGCATGGGAAAAGTCAGCAGCAGCAGCAGCAGGTATTAGTGCTGAAGGGCTTTTCCCTGGACGCACATGAGATATGTGGCACGAAATGAAATACGGCTGCTGCCGCTGCTGCTGCTGCTGCAGGCATCCTCCAGGGTCTGGTTACAGAGCTCTGGACACCGAGCTGTGGAAGTCATGTCAGTGTGGCAGTGGCACAGCTGCCGTGGCTAATTGTAGACAAATCCATTATGCAAATGGCAGGACTAGAGCTCTTTTACAATCCCCGACATTTAAGCGCCTCTACTTGCACCACGTTCTGGCAAAAAAAAGTAAAAGAGGGGAAAAGCGAGGGGGTCCCGCACGCATTGCCATGGCATTCGGTTGCCAACGCACGAGCCCCTGGTCCTGCCAGGCACAGGCTTCGAGCTCGTAGGAAGATTAATCTCGTTTCACAGGGAGGCAGAGGCGCCTCCTGTCCTGCATGTCCCGCATCAGTGCAGAGTTTTTCCAACGCGTTGAAGGTCTCCCCACCATCATCAACCCTTTGAAGAGCAGAGCAGAGCAGCAGTTTTTCTCCCTCTCTCCCCCCTCCCCCTCTCCCTCTCTCTCTCTCTATCTGTGTGTGTAAAGTTTTTCAATCAATTTCAAATAAAAAGTTTTGAAGCGGCCACCGGGAAGCAGAAGCCAAGAAGAGGGCCCTCGCCCACATCCAAAGAAGGCGTAGAGTGAAAAACGAATCATAATTACGAGTCGAGTATATTGCCTTTAATGAATGATTTATAGTGTGTTTTGGGGCTAATTTAGATGCAGATATCGGGGGATTGTCTGTTGGAAAAGGGAATCACATCTGGAATATTGTGATTTTCTCTGTGGAAAATAGAAAATACTCTATGAAAAAAGGCAATATAGGCCTAACGGAAAGGAATAGTGGAAACATCATAGAAACCTCTGTTGATCTGTGAAGAAAGTGAAATAAAAGACATTTTGTGAGAGACAGCAGCTGGTACTTTCGTTTTCTCTATGAATCGTAGCATATTGGCTAGTTTTGATACCCTGTAAGTGCCATGGATCACGTAATGACAAAGATCTATCCAAAAACTTTCAGACTTTGCAAAAATTATAGTTTTCTGGGCAAAATTTTGTAAAAGTTATGGCATCCACAATTTGAAAGCCATAGACTTCTAGACTTCTAGAATGAACCAGAAAATAAAGTTGTTTTTTGAGCCAGTTCCAGAGTAAAGGACATCTCATAGTCTAAAGACCTTCTGCCATATGCCTTCTACTTTTGGGTCTCCGAATCTCGCCGGAATCCTTCGTTCCGTTCCGTAGTCGCAGCACGTTCCAATAATTGCCAAAGTTTCAGCCATTTTTTTTTGTGTGCCTTAACTGCTTTCGATAAAATGTGTTTATGAGAGCGAGCCTTCTGTCTACAGCCTACAGTCCTCCGCCTCTCATTTCATTCTCCATCTTTAGCCTCCCGCCTCCGTCTCCGCCTCCGTCTCCGCCTCCGTCTGTGCTCCGGCTGGTGGCTCCCCACTGCTGCGTTTTATGGCCATTCGAAAGAGAAAGAGCCAGAGATTTTGGTTATTCAAAGGCCAAAAGTTTGTGGGGGAACTCATATTTAATTGAGCAACGGATAAAATTAACAGTCGAATGGAAGTGGCAGGGGCAGGGGCAGTGGCAGTGGCAGTGGGAGAATGCAATTGTAGCTGTCAAAACGCGAGAGCATTAATTACAAATATCAGTGGCTGTGGAGGGGGGAAACAATTCAAGGAAAATGGGAAGGCAGGACCATGGCCCTCGAACTTCGCTTAAAGCTAAACCCAAAGGCAGGCGTCAATTGAGTTAATTAGGAGATTAAAAGGGGCCAAAACAGCTACCTTTGAATGGGTTAATAATTCAATAAGAGCCGAGAAAATCGTGAGAAGAGAAAGCCAATGAGCGAGGGAGTGAGAGGTACGTTTAAAGATGATTATTATGCGGGAAAAGCGGGAAAAGAGGGAAAAGAAATGATTATTATTTGGTGGAATGGCTAAAATGGGATTAAAATTCGATGGAGAAGAGATTGCTTAGAATGATGATTGCTCGCTGGAGACTCTAAAAGATGATTCCGTCCCCATGAAGGAAAAAGTGTTGTTCCCAACTGCCAAATGGAGTGTTCCACGTCCCCTTCCATGAATTTTGACCGCAGGTCCTCCCCCTTGTTTTTCAGACAACCATTTCGTCCATGGCTTATCGGGGATAGAGTCCCCGAGTGCTGCCCACAGCGTCGTCGAGAGAACGGAGTAATATTCTAGTTTCTATTTGCTTCGAAACTACGATACTTGAAGAAGAGCTGCAGGAAAAGTTGCGGCACACACACACAGGGAACTTTCTCTCTGTGGGGAGGCCGACGGCTCCTTCTCTCCCAACTGCTGCTCGTCCTGCTGCTGCTCGTCCTGCTGCCTACTGCCCACTGACTTTTGCGTATGCTCTTCCTCCCTGGTCGAGACGCCTCCTTCAATTTTCGAGACTGTTGTTTGGGCCATAACTTTGTTTGTGGCCCATTTCTCATGCTTATTGTTTTGAATTCCATTACATACCACTCTCTTTCTCTCCCTCTCCCTCTCTCTCTCCCTCTCCCCTTTGCACTGTCTGAACTTTTCCCTGCTGCGGTTTTCCCTTCCATATTTTCCATATTTTTTGTTGTTTTTTTAAGGGCTAATGCAAATTAAACTTTTTGTTCTGCTGCTTAAATGAAAAATAATTGGAAAAACTTTCCCGAAATTATTTGCAGCCTTAGAGCAGCCCTTGCCTGGGTTTTCCTAGAAATGAAACACATTTTCCCGCTGCTGTTTAATTTTATTATATTTAATATTTAGTTTTTTCGTTTGTCTAAACACTAAAACCTTTCCAAATTTCCACATTTCCACATTTCCACATTATGACTGGTAGCTTTTTCTGCTGCTGCTATTTTTCTTATATGTAAAAAAAAACCTTAATTTATTTGGGTTTTCGTGTGTGTGTGTTTTTTAGTAGGTTAAATCACACTTAAATATACATTTAACAAACAACAAATGAATATCAATATTTATTCAATATGTATGCTTACTTTTAGCAAACACTGTGGCAACATTATAAATGTAATTAAATTTCTATATTTATGCGCTCTCTCTCTCTCTCTCTCTCTCTTCTGTCTCTCTCCTTCCCATCATTAAATGTCTATATTTTATTTATTTTTTTATTTCATATTTATTTATTTTTATTTTGTTTCGTTCTTTATTTTTCGTAATGTAATTCTCTTTTGTGGTTCTTTGATTTATTTATGTATTCAATGATTCGAAGTATTTGTCAGGGGCTCAGTTTGCTGCACAAATACTTCAATCATCAATCATCAATCATCATATTATGCGTGTCATTTGATGGGCGATGGGATTCCCCTTTAATGCCATTAATTTGGGGCGAAAAATGCTGCAGCGGCGGGGACCTCAAGCGAAAGTATTTCGCACAAAAAAAATTAAATCTACAAAATCCTACAAAAATGTGAAAAAAAGTCCTCATGTCATCCTCCAAAAGTTTTCGCATAATTTACCCATTAAAGGAAACCCTGTACTTCCTCCAGGATAAAAGGAAACCTATTTTTGTTAAACGTTTCACAGCCTCTGCTTCCAAAATAAAGGATTCTTTCATTTAAAGAACTCTTAAAATTAGTGCCTCTCCGTTTCCGTCTCCGTCTCCGTCCGTCTGCTAGCCATGATTTTCCAATAAAAATTCCCTCAAACTAAAGCTAAAGCAACGCACACCAACACACCAGCACACACACACACTTACACACACACACATGCACATGCACATGCACATCTATTCCCTATATCCGTATGCGTATCTATGAAATATATCAGACATTTATTCCGTTTTCCGCTCTTCATTCGGCATCCCAATGAAATGAAATCGTTGCCAAACAAATTCGTAAAATTCGTAGTTCTGTAGAGCACACACTTATTGCATTTTGCATACTTTTTTTTGTTGTGTGGGAAAACCATGAAAAACCATGATGAAAACGCAGCAAAGCAATGTGATTCCTAATGTGATTTATGGGCCAAAACACTTGACTTTCTGATGTTCCTGGAGCAAGCGATGCGTGTGCGTATGAGTGATTTGTTCTGCATTTTATTCTAGATCTGTCAAGGGTCTCGAGGGATTCAAGGGATTCAAGGGATTCAAGGGTTCCTCCTGCAAAAAAAGTATGCAAATGCCTTGTGTTTTCTCTTACTTATTGCCTAACAAATGGGGGTTTTTTTTAGAGGGAAACTAGAGAGAAATCTTATATATTTTACAGAAATATAGCTGGGAAAAACCATCCTCTAGATTCGATCTAGTTGTACCTCACAGCGCTCCACTACGTCATTGTTGGCCCCTCGTCAGTGGCGCATAAATGATGATCCGTGGCACCGCTGGCCTTGTCCACCACCACGACAATTGCGTGGAACTGCAGGGCCATGGCCTCTGCCTCCGAGCCGCCTGGGGATCCTCTACCGGCTGCCGCTTCCCTTTCTGCGCGCGAACCTCCTTCTGCCGCGTCTCTCCTTCGCTTCAGAAGACTCAAGAGACGACCCAGCATTCTGCTTGGATTTCTATGCTACAGATTCGTCACTTGAGTGGTGCTCGTCGTAGTGGTAGTGGCACCGGCAGCAGTCACAATCTGCCGCTGCTGCAGCGCCGGAGCCACAGCCGAACGTTCCGCTCGTGTGGCGGCCACCTCATCCTGGGCCACTGGCAGCCAATTGTCGAGGAATTTCGGGCGGAAAAGCAGGGTAAATGTCGTACGAAATTGCTTGCTCATCGAACAGTACAGAATGAAGTTGATGCTGGAGTTTATTAGGGCCAAAATGTCCATCAAGTCACCTGGAAAAAAGTGGGCAAATCCAAAGGAAATATAATTAGAGGAGGAAGGAGGAAAGAGGCCCCACAGCCGAGGCGAAAAACTCACTTAATCTCAGGTAGCACTGCAGAAAGAAGGCATCCCCCAGGAGGGCATTCAGCAGACCCATGATACCCTGTGGAAATTCGGTAATCAAAAAGAGCAACAGCACCGCCAGCAGCATGCGGGTGGTGCGATCCGTTTGCTTCTCCTTCTCGAGGAGCTTGCTGTTCTTTCGCGGTCGTTCCGAGGGCTTTCCATTCACCAGAGGCTTGCCAGTGCCATTTCCATTGCTGGCCGCAGCCACTGCGGGCGTTGGGGGCTTGCTGGTGAGCTTCTTCCTGCGCTGCTTGGCCTCCAAGAGGGCCAGGATCAAACGCACTGAGAGAATCGTTAGAGCAATGCAGGGTATCAATTTGATGACCACGCTGTAGATCAAAAAGGTGGCATTCTGCAGGGAGGCATTGTGCAGGGCCAGATCGCTGTGGTAGAGCCGGTAGACGGTGACGTTTCGCACCACTACAGGGGCAGGAGCAGAAGTTGAAGCAGGAGTAGAAGCTGCCACAGGAGGAGCAGGAGGTGCCACAGTAGGAGCAGTAGTAGCAGTAGTAGGTGTCCCTGTGGTGGCCGTGCCATTCAACCACAAAGTTTCATTGAGATTCAGGCTCTGGGGAGTGGCATTCAATGCTGCCACTTTGACGCTCATTCCAATCTCATTCCGATAGTCGATTACGTACTGCGTCATGGGTATCGAATTGATGACCTTTCCCATCGCATCCAATTGATCCATCCACTCGGTTATGGCCGTAATGAGGTACAGCGACGGGGAGACGACCAGAACACACACCACATACGCCGTGAAGATCGTGATGATGGTCGTCCGCATGCCACACCACACGCGATTCTTTTGGGGATAGCCCACCGCTATATAGCGCCACACCGCCAGCGTGACCGTCAGCCAAATGGAGATGGTGTGCAGGACCTGGGCAAAGATCGAATGGAAATTGATGAAGCAGGCCCAGCCGTAGCTCAGCTTCTGCTCCCGCGGCAGGCTGTCGGTCAGGATATAGTCATGGATCGTATAGGGTATGTACTCGAGCATCACCGCGAGATCTGCCACCGCCAGACCCGTGAGTATGGCATTCGTCGGAGAGCGCATCTCCTTGCGGGTGAGCACAATGATGTTGAGAGTATTCGCTATCGTTCCCAGGATGCAGACCACCAGGGACACATAGCCATGCATGTTCTTGTAGCTGCAAAGAGAGAGAGAAAGAGAGAGAAAAGGGGGAACATGTAATCCAAATTATATTCGAGTTATTATGCTCCAGTTAGCCCTAACTTTTGGCCTCAGATCCCAGCAATAAAACCATCCAAAAAATCCCTCATTTCCGTAGCAGGGAGCAATAGGAGAGCGTCAGGAGGAGGCCCAGCAGTCGACAGGCAATAAAGTGGCTGAAGCCCAAGGCTCTGGCTTATTCGTACTCCCACAATGGAGACGGCTGTAGGCGGCTGTCCGCCTACGTTGGGGATAAACATTTTACTGCCTTTGCTGCCTGCCTGCCTGCTGCCTGCTGCCTTTGTTTCTGTGCCTCTCTTTCTCTCTTTCCACAAAAGCCCCGGAGAGAAAACAGAAAGGAAGAAAGTGGCATAGCGGCAGAGGAGGACAAACACCAGGCAGCTCCAAGCTACAGCTCAAAAGTTTTTCGGGCGAGCCAAAAAATGTGTCACGGAAATTGCCCTAATAGACAAAAATACTGAAACTCCCATTTAAATATAAATACTACAAAAAAAACTGAAAATTAAAATTTTAAAAATTGGAAAACAATTTTAAAAAAATATTAAAAAATACTTTTAAGTACTACTGCAAATTCTAGGCAAAATATAAGAAAATACCATACCAAGAGCTAAATAAAATACTAAGAATATTGGAAACAAATTTTGAAAATACCCAAAAAATACCAAATAATAATATTAAAAATGTTTTAATTAAAAAACAAATTAAAAATATACTACTGCTGAAAAAAATACTGAAATCTAATTCCAATTATCCTAAAATATTGATAATTACTACTAAAAATATTTTTTAAGACTGGATACTTAAATGCAGGGCACTCGGAGCTTTCGACGCCTTAATTTTGGGCCTTTGCCCTTTGGCCCTGCAGAGCCACAGCCAAATCCAAGCTCATACGTTTTCCTTTGTTTGTTGTTTGCTTTCCTGCTGCTGTTGCCCCAAGCCAGCCCCCCCGTTGCCGTGTGGCTGGCTGTGTTGCATCTTCCAGCACGACTTCTGCTGCTGCATCTCTGCTCTGATGCCACCGCTTCTGTTGCAAGCACAAATTAGACTTAGCATAAAATTTATTATGAAAATCCAAGGCCAAAGCCCTGCCAGCAGGCAGCAGCAGACTCCTGCGATTCTGCATTTAACTTTGGGGCACGAGCCGCAAAAATGTTTAATAAACTTGCCACCCCCCCCTCCCCAATGTGGCAGTCACACTCTCCGGGACTGAGTGAGTGAGTGACAGGTGTGTCCTGTCTCTGCTGGCTGCTGGAGGCTGCCTGCTGGCTGCTGCAGGTGTCTCCTGCTTGTGTCTTCTGTCAGGACATTGGTAAAATTGTTTATTGCTCCCCTCCTTTCACTCTCAATTCCAGAGAAAACCAGAAAAACTAAACGAAAAGCCCAAGTCCCCAAAACGAATGACAGGTTTATGGAGAAATTCAAACCAGAAAAACCACATTCTATTGTTAAACCGAAAAACTACACAAACTGCAGGTCCTATGGCCAGGTGCCTCACAAAAATTTCCCAAGGCAAATGTGTGCCGGTTTATTTTAATTTGTTCTAGAGGACTCAATAAATTCAAGAGCAGAGAATAGAAGAGGCTTTTTCCATTGTTTGTGCAGCGGCAGGGAAAACTGGGCCCCAATCTATGAGAATCTATATTTATGTTTGCCTCTTGTTGGGGATTTCCATTTCATTCATGGCTTCATAACATAGCCCTCTGCTGCTTGAACTATTACACTATTCGAGTATAGTACATATGCCCTCCAGAGCGAGGGTCCATCTGCTTTCTGTTGCCACTGTTTCTCTTCTGCAGATCTATTTCTGCTCTAAAAAGTGTATCGCGAGCTTCGACCAGCCCTCTAAGGCCTTTCCCTGACTTTGCTTGATTCGTAGGCCAATAACTTTTAGTCCTGTCCCTCCGCTGAAGCTTTCCATTGGCAGAGTTTTGCCAACAGGATTCCAGGACTTCATTTGCTGTTGTCGCCGTTGTCGTTGCCATCGCCCGCCATTCATCAACATGGATTATCAAAGGCAATAAATTAGACGAAGCCAAGACACATTCTTAGAGGTACACACACAGAGAGAGAGAGAGAGAGGGAGAGTCCTCTCTTGTGGCAGCAGCAGCAGGAGGAGGAGGAGGAGGAGCAGAAGCTATTGGCAAAAACACGGGAATGTTTTTGCTTCTTGCAGCGTCAGAAGTTTTCTCGTGAATTTGATGAATGGAGTTGTAAATTCCCAAAGAGTTGTGTGCCCCCCCCCCCAAAAAAAAACACGACACGAACAAAAACGAAACGAGACGAGGGTCTGTGCCACACGTGCCCCGTACCCCGTACCATTTTGGTGGCTGTCAAAAGTTGTTTCAATGTCGCCATGACTCACGTAGGCCTTTTGTGCCACCTTGCAACCTTCGAGCCTGCTCCTCTGCTCCTCTGACACTTGCAACAGCCTCCCTCTGGTGGCTGATGCCACATACGTCAGACGACGGCGACGGCGACGGTGGAAAATGTATTTTATTGTTTTATTGCTCTGGGAATACTCCCCCTCGTACGCATAGAGGAGTGAAAGGAGTGAAAGCGAGAGGCCCATTTGGAAAATTAAACATTTTCCCAATCTGCCGAGTCGTGGGCTCTTTTTTTTCGGTCGTCTGCCGCCATCGACTGTTCTCTGTAATTATTAATGTAAGAAATTATGTATACGAAACGCTTCTGTGAGCAAAACACTTGAATGTGCAAAAAAATCCCAAGTGCCTTCGTAATTTCCACCAGTTGGCAGTCCGTCCGGCCCTCAAGATGGCCAAGGGCCTGCCCCCCCCCAGAACTATGCACAATATAATCTACTGAATACATATGTATTATGGCACATGAACACAAATATTGGATTCATTTGTTGTAACGCATCCAGTCGACGGCTCTGTTCAGGAAGTGCCACACTTTTACGTGATTGTGGGTGTTTTTACCCAATGCGTGTGGATCCAGGCAATTGATCAACACCTCCTCGGCCCCCAGTTGATGGGCAATGTTGCCAGGGCGGTATGGCGGAGGCCCGGGCAGCCTATCGAGCATGGTGCCCACGACTAGAATGGGCACATCATGACGGCTCAGTAGGCGTTTGCGCTTGCGCTGCCGGCTTATCTCCGCCAGTGGGCCGTACATCCAGTCGTGCAAGTTGTCCTCCGATTCCATGTCCTGCACATTGTAAACCAATATGATGCCGTCCATTTTCCTATACATGGTTTTTTTCTCCCCACGAAACTCGCTCGCCGAGCGGTTCATATCGTAGAACTCGACGAAATGCATCGTTTCAGAAGCTGGCGGTTCTTTGGTTCCTTTGGGAACTCCAATTGGTCCCATGAGGAGCTCGACGTCCAGTCGAGTGTCGGTGGGAGTGGGAGGGGATCCCAGATGGGGGGGTGCTCGTGCAGACGCACTTGAACGGTCCATTCGCTGTCGGCCACGGTTCGGGAGGCACGTGTTGGCGTGATCGGGCTGTTGGCCAGCAAGTTGGTCAAACTTGTCTTTCCCACACCTGCAGAGATGTTTTGTTCCAAGTATAGTAAACAGCCAGTAGCCTGGTCATTGATTCTCACCTGGATCGCCCAGTATCAGAATGCGAAATGTGCGCACGTTGTGAAGACACGGCAATTCCTCCTCAAAATGGTTCATTTTGGTCCAGTTTTAGCACCGAACTGTCGTGAATTGGGGCTCTGCACTGCCAATCTCAGGCACCAATTAAATATTTTTCCGGCCAATTTTCTCGCTTTGACACTTTCACAAATTTAATTCTTATTTGATAGAAAAAGAGCCTTGTGGCAATTACGACTATTACTATTCGCAAATACTGTATTCATTCGATATATTTGAGTATTATTAATTAAAGTATTCCTTGGCATGGTCACACTGGCACAAAAAGACTGAACGGCATACTCAGACGATCACATCGCCACAAAACCCAGGCTCATAATGGAAAAGGAGTACAAAAAATAGAATCTAATAGAAGCACACTAAATAATACTAAGTCGTAGCCCAAAAAAATGATTACCAAAGCCTGAAAGAATGGCCACCTCACCAACACGCGAAAGTTCCGAGTAGTGCAGGTGTTTGATATTTGATAGTAAGAATAATCAACCTAATATTTGTAATAAAACATAGTTAAATAAACGTGATTGATATGATGTGGTATGCATCACGCTCCATATGATACATTGCTTCTGACTTGTATCGATAGCCGACCTATCGAAGCAGAAGAAAAAGAGCCTGACCGCAGCCAACTTAATAGGAAAATTTTGCAAAATTTAATTCAAGCAATGTTCCAATTTGATGTGACTACGAGTGCAGTTGGCGATTCTGTACTTTCTGTGCAGTTTATCGACATCTAACCCGTCCACTCCCCCTTTTATTCCCAGCCAAAATGGTGGTTCTCCATACGAGATTTTTCTTCTGCCTCGAATCCGATCCCGGAGTTTTTCTTTATTGTGGTTTTGTGGGCCGCTGAGCCGAATCCAAGCAAACAGCTGTTTAGGCCAATATCGATAGGTTCTGAACCGATTATATTTGGAGCGTCACGATAGCAGGCTATGCATCGTACGCGTTCACCAGCACAGCATTCCTATGGGTTTATGCATCAAAAGAACTTGAACGCGGGCTCTGGTTTTAAACTCGATCGAAACTTGGTTGGTAATAAGATCCATGGATTAGGTATTAGGTATTCGGATTAAATATACCTGCGAAAAATATAGCTGTAACTGCACGTATGCACTTCCCGAAGGTTTTGCTCGCTCTCTGACCCGATGCCTTTGACTCCCAGACTTGAGAGCCCAATATATGTGAATATACACCGACTCCAAGATAGGGAATGGTTGCTGAGATACGATAAGATATAGATAAGTATCTGTGGTTGGGAATAGCTCTCTAGTGAAAGTAAAGGCCACTCTTAATAGTTTTCAAACATTTGTTTGTTTGCTTGTAAATAATTCTGGTTCCATTCAATTTCAGTTGTTGACTGGGCAACTCCTATTTTATTGATGTCGCCTGAGTGCATATTTCTATATATTTCCATCTAATATCGACTTGTTGCTGAGCTTTGATGGCATGTTTGTGTTTTCAGGGCCATCTTTCCAGCTTTCTAGCCATAACCGACCGCTGAGCCATGGTTGTTGCAGTGGAGAGCCCTGCATCCAGTGCGAATATTTGTGTGTGTGTGGAGCCCAGCATACCCGTTATGCCACTGCTGCCACTGCTGCCTCCCACCTCCTACCCAGAGCCCTTTCAGAGCCCAGTTCTCGCTTCCAAGGCTTCTTAATGTTTGCTCATTTTAATTGGTTTTCACATCAAAGTTAATGCAGTTCTATGTCGTTTGATGGAATTACCTAGCTTTCAATCAATTTCGAAAATATTATCTGGACAAAAGTACATGGAAACGTGTGTTTTATAGGCCGTGATCTGGGATCTTGGCACGAGGCAACGTCTGGAACCGTGTGTGATGTACAGCACATGTGTACGTACGAGTATGTAGGTGTGTGTACCTATGGGAGTGCGTCTTGGGGCGTGTTGGCATGTGTTCAACTCAGTGAAAACGAGTGAAGGCGAGGAAAGCCTTTGGAAAATGAAACAAATTTCACATATTTTACATTTTTCACATTTTTCGGTTCTTGTGGTTTTGTTTTTGGGTTTCTTTTTTGCAACAAAGGGTCGTCTGCCGCCATCGACTGTTCTTTATTATTTATGTTAATTGCTTGTTTTGTGCGTGTTTTCTTGCGGTTTTTGCCCGTTTGTTGTGTGGCAGAGAGGCCTCCTTTTGATGGCTCCTTTTTGTAAATTGCGTATACGCAAGCCATCACATCACGTCAGCCATCAATTGGATGGAGAACGGGTTGCACCTGACCTCTGACGCGCTCGGCCCCAAGGCTTTCGATTTGTGTGTGTGACTCCTTTGACTTCGACTTTTACTTCGACTTGTTGTGGTATTTTCGTGCCGTTTGTGCCGTTTGAGTGGCGCTTGGAGACCAACAATTGTTGAGGAGGACTCGTAGGAGGCTGTGTGGCAGGTCTGTCTGGGGCGTGACAGCGTCAAGTGACACCCCCTCCACCGGGGGATCTGTCGCTAGCAATTTGTCACGTCTTTGACACGAACAAAGTAAATCCCACGTTCCTGTTCTCGTTCTCGACCAAGTGTTGGATACACATCTAATTGTTGCTACCAGAACCACAGAGAGAAATACGACGTCCCACCCACCGTTCTCTGGCATCACAGGCGTCCCTTAATTATATAGAAACCGCATCAAATGGGGGCCTGGGAGGGGGATGCTGTGGCAAGCCACTTTGTGGCCATTAACATTGCGGGGCGCAGACATTGGATCTCTAATTAAAACTAAAAGCATTGCAGGAGGCAGAAAAGGTGCAACATTCCCTGTAACCGAAGTATGAATCAAGTGAAAGCTGAAGGGAAAGTTCATGCCACTAGCCCCCTCCCCCCCGCCCCCGCCTCCGAAAAGGTAAATGAATAAATGACCAGGGGGATTTATTAGCCTCAAGGATTCACGGGATTCATGGATTTGTAGAATTTTCAAGGCAAGCTTTTCCACCCGCTGAATCCTTAATGAATCCCCTCCCCTCTCCCCTCCCCTCCCCCACTCCCCTCCCTCCACTCCTCTCCTCTTTACGACCTTCTGCCATGCGGGCGGCAGTGCCATAAATCCCGAATTTTCCTTTTGTTGTTTTTTTTATGGGTGCAGCAGACATTCGAGTGGACATTTCGGACATTTCGAAATTACTTGAAGGAAATTGCTTATCAATTAAATTGATTTCTCGTTCATTAAATTCCTGTTGTTGTTGTTGCCCATGACCTTGCCTCTTGACAAATCTGCTTTTTGAGTGTTTTTTTTTTTTTTTTTGTGTAATCGTTCAACAACAACAACAACAAAATTATATGTCGAAATCAAAATTGAAGCCCCAGTATCCCCACCCGAATCGGGGGAAGTGCTAATCGATTTCTGAACGATTTGTTCCACACAGTTGTCATCGTTCCGCAAAAGTGGGAGGCGGTGGTGGGCATTGCCTGTACCCTTGACAGAAGATGATTGATTGTCGGGTATGATGATTCTGGAACGAGGGCCTCGGAGCCCCAGAGCAAAGAGATTGCCGAAGAGCGACAGAGAGACACTTTCTTGTGTTCGCGTTTCTTTGAGATGAGATTGTTTTCCTCATTCTTCTCGGAGCACCTTCTTCGTTCGACTCTTCTGCATCCGAATCTACCGCATCAGACCCGGCTTCTTCCTCTTCGGACTCTCTTTCATTTGAGTCTCCCTCTCATTCCTCTAGGATCTGCTTCTTCTAGGATCTCCTTCTTTTGACTCTACCTTCACCTCAGTCTCAATATCCTTCTTCTAGGATCTCCTTCTTCTAAGATCTCTTTCTTCTAGGATTTCCTTCTTCTAGGATCTCCTCTTCTCTTTCTTCTAGGGTCTCCTTCTTCTAGGATCTCCTTCTTCTAGGATCTCCTTCTTCTAGGATTTCCTTCTTCTAGGATCTCCTTCCTCTAGGATCTCCTTCTTCTCTTTCTTCTAGGATCTCCATCTTCTAGGAGCTCCTTCTTCTCTTTCTTCTAGGATCTCCTTCCTCTAGGATCTCCTTCTTCTCCTTCTTCTAGGATCTCCTTCATCTCAGTCTCCCTATCCCTCTTCTAGGATCTCCTTCTACTAGGATCTCCTTCCCTTCTAGGACCTCCTTCTTCTGGGTCTTCTGGATTATCTTTCTTCTTCCTTTGCCATGCTCTGGCTTTTCTTTGAAGCTCTTTGAGCTTCTATGAATTCTATGAATACTATGAATCCCATGAACTTCTATGAGTCCTTAGCCTTCGGCCAAAACTTTAACATTCCCATTCTATTCATTCAAAATTCTCAACGTAAATTTCTGAGCACATTCCGAGGACCTTGAAGCCGAAACCGAATTAAAATTGCATATGCGAGTGTGTATAACTTTGACAGGAAATGGTTACGAAAGGGTATTCCACAGCCTTTCCATTGGTGTCCTGTACTGCTGCACTTGCCCCCTGCCCCCTTAGTGTGTGTGCTGGTGGGGTGCATGCCCCTTCTGGTAGTGACTTTGACATTGCCCCCAGGGGCAACAGGGGCAACAGTGGCTGCCATCCAGGACCTCGTTGTCCTCGTTGTCGTCGCTTTTGCTGCTGGCTTGCTTACCTTGTGTGAAAATTATCCATGCCGCTGCCGCAGTAGAGCGGCGCTGTTTCATTGTTGCCACCCGACATGGTTCCAGTTGCTGTTGTTGTTGCTGCAGTTGTTGTTGCAGTTGTTGTTGTCTCAGATTTGGCTGCAATTGCTGTTGTTGCTGCTGTTGTTGCTGTTTTTGTTGTAAGTCTATTGTGATGATTTCTGGCTGTCACTCAATGCATACGTTGCTGTTGCACGTGGCATGCTGGGGCAGGGGTTGGCTGCCAAGGACAGCAGCAGCAGGAGCAGCAGACGTGGACGATGCATAGAAAATGTTGCATTAATCATTAATTAATGGCGGAAACTAGCCACAGCAGCGAGTGTCCTGCAAAGAGAGAGCGGGAGAGCGAGAGAGAGAGAGGGGGTGAGTGAATGAGTGAGACAATTATACAATTATATATTCCGTGCAACACGTCGTATAATTAATGCGAGTTGTAATTTGTTGCACATGCACCGCCCGCCTGGGGGCACGGCCCGGCCCCGCATTCAACTTAAAAATGATTAAATGTGATGTGCCCCAGCGATGCAACAAGATGGGGCGGGGCGTGCCTCTTGTTGTAAACTTGTGCTGCCGTTGCCGCTGCCGCTGCTCCTGCAGCTGGATGCCCCTAAGCCGATTAGCGGAGCTGCTGCTGCCTTTCGCTCATTCACTCCACATCCGCATCCTGCCGCAGGGAATCACTTTTTCAGCGCCTGCTGCTGCTGCGTCTGCAGTTGCAACTTAATTAGCTGCAACAGGGGCGTCCCAGGGCAGCACTGTTTATGCCCCTTTAAATGAGCTTAAACACTCTTATTAATGGGGATCTTTGGGCTGCTTTGGTACCCTGTAAATGCCCACGACCCAAAGAAAATTTAAAGAAAACTGCCTTGGAAATCCCACAACAGATTAAGATTCATTTGGATGCTTTCAGCTCCAGGAATTCTTCCAAAAACAACAATGGAATTATGGTACAATCCCTCCCTCCCGGGAAACCCGTCGCATGCGAAGAAAATCGCTCCAAATTGGAGATTTTCCTTAATAATTCACCGAAAAACAAACACTATCATTGGAGTACACGACACAGAGCCGCATGCCTCATCCTTCCACACGCCACACGAACATAATGCCCCGAAACATGACGCTGATGAATAAACTGAATTATCCCCACAGACAAGGGGGTGGGGCAAGGGGAGGATGCCCTGGCCACAGACGGACATTGCTCGCAAGAGTCGCAGGACTCGCAGCCCTGAATGGATGCAGAATGGATTCTAAAATGTATCTGCGGGCTATTTTTAGTGCCTTTGTGGCCTTCGCTGCAAATTAGATTCGTTTTTGTGGCTCTGAAGCTGTGATGCTGGGCTGCTGGGCTGCTGTGATGCCGGGAAGCCGGGAAGCGTGACCCAAGCACAGAACGTAGATAAATGCTCTCCGCTTTTCTTCCTCCTTCTTTGTTTTTTTTTTGTTTGAGTGGAAATCTGTGGGTTTTGTTGTCCATCCCATATTTCTCTTGCTCCTGTGGTCGCAGGAGCTCTGGTCGGCCGCGTGTTGCAATATGTTATCTGTCATGTGTTGCTGCTGCCTTTTCCCCGACCATCTATCGCCTTTCTCTTTCTCTAATTCCCTAACTGGTATTCCACACCACACCCGTATCTCGCTGGCCTCTCCGTCTTTCTTTGCTCAAAGATTTTAATTGCATTTGTTGGACAGGCTGCAAGTGGCAGATGGCAAGGGGCAACAGGCAGGAGGAGGTGGCCAGCGGGAGTCGAGAGCAGCAGCAGCCGCTGGAGGCACAGAATGTGGCTGCAATTAACACGTTCCGTGAGGCGCAAAGACCGCAAAGCCAACACACTGCTTAAATATGCATACGATGTGGCAAGACAACGATAGACAGAGACAGACAGAGAGAGAGAGAGGCGGAGAGAGAGAGAGAGAGAGGGAATAGCCTTTAGCTAATGTGTGTGTCTGTCGAAGGAAGTGTCGCGGATACCCTTGTACGTAATTTGATTTGCAAATTTGCCTTCGTTTCTGTCTGTGCCTTCGTTTTGCTTTCGTTTTTTGCTCCGTTTTTTGCTCCGCTTTTTGGGATGTAAATGAGGCAAACGTTTAAAATTAGTATCTTCTGGTGGTGCGCCCTCGGGGGCCGTTTTGGCAAATTAAATGAAATTTCGGGGGGAGGCTAAACGAGTGGAAATTTGAGGGAAGGGGTGGGAGATTCAATTTGCATTTAATATGGAAATTAGTGGAGAAATTGGAGGATATGCTCCTATGAAGGTTAGGGAATCGAAAGCAGGAATCAATTAGGGGAATTTATTATTATTTGAAATGCATTTTATTTCTAAGAAAACACAAAAACTAATTGATTGATGGAACAGCTGATCGAATGACCTCTCTCTCTCTCTCTCTCTCTCTCTCTCTGAAATACTAGAAGCAATGGCAAAATATTAATTAAAATCATGCTGCTGGCGGGCCCGTTCAACCATAATTCGATTATATCAATTAATTGCCGCCATACATCTCTCTCTCGCTGTCATATTTCATAAAAGAACAATTCACACGCACACACACGCACAAAAAGATAAAGATACACAGAATGCGGATGCGGATGCGGATGCGGATGCGATTGCCACTCGTTTGGGGAAATCAACGGGAAAGCGGAAATCATTTTCGTTTTAATTGTTTAATATCTATCTCTCCCTCTCCCTTCTATCGCCCTTTGGCCCGGCCTTCTCTCTCTCTCCAGAGAGCAGATGACAAATGAAATGATTAATGAACGAATGAATGAATGAATGAATGAAATGAAATGAGTGACAGCTTGACGTTTCGCCCGCAAATGTATGCTATACAATTTGTTCACAACAATACGACCAAAGGAAATATTATCCCAACGCCGCAGTTTGTGGCTTCAATCTCTGATGACAGCTTAAACAGATTGCCACAAAGAAGAGACAGAGGGAGAGCAGAGAGAGAGGGAGAGAGGCCCTTAGTAACAGCTATCAAACAGCCTGTTTCTGCGACCCAAGAACTTAATTTTGCGCATGAAAAGCCTTCTAATCGAAAGGCAGAGACTTGAATAACATTTTCCGGCCTACATTTTCACGGCCTACACTCCAGTGACCACAGAGAAAAGCAGGGGCCGCATCAAGCGATGCAAAACACAGGTGGAAAGCAGCCAAAGAGAGAGAGGGACCGAATCAAAACTGATTTCCGCATAAAGCAAGAGGCTGCTGTGCTGCTGTGCTGCTGTGCTGCTGGGGGTGCTGTGGTCTCTGTGGTGGCAATGGGGGGGATGGAGGGGGATGATAAGAACCCACAGCCTTCGCTCTGATGATGAGAACCCGCTGATGTCACGGCCATATTGTGCACCGTTTGAATGTATGCCCAGGGCAGGGGCAGGAACGAGGCGGCAGCAGAGGCGCCACCGATGAACAGGGAACGAGGTAGCGCGATGGCAGATGCGACAAAGAAATATCCCGCCACAGAATGAAGGGAACCATCGGCTATCCATCGTTCAACCGTCGTCCAGCCATCGGCCATCCATCGTCCATCCATCGGCGGTTACTACGTGGAACGTACGTGCCCCCCCCCTGTGTGGCAAAGACAGGGACCTGGGACACTGGGACACTGGGAAGAGCTAGGGGGACAACAAATGAAAAACGAGGCACCGCCTCTGATTCCTGAAAGTGATTTATATGTGTGTCCCCTCCAGGCACGAAGGTCGCTTCTTCCCTTTTCCCGTTTCTTCCTTCTATTTGCAGGTTTTTCAAAACAATATTTATTTACTTTATTGACTATTGATTGAATGGTCTTCTGTTTGTTACCCTTCCACAATGTTACCGCTGCTGCTGCCCTGCTGCTGCCCTGCTGCTACCCTGCCTGCTGCTGCCCTGCTGCTGCTGCCCTGCTGCTGCTGCCCTGCTGCTGCTGCCCTGCTGCTACCCTGCTGCTACCCTGCTGCTGCCCTGCTGCTGCCCTGCTGCTGCCCTGCTGCTGCCCTGCTGCTGCCCTGCTGCTGCCCTGCTGCTACCCTGCTGCTGCCCTGCTGCTGCCCTGCTGCTGCTGCCCTGCTGCTGCCCTGCTGCTGCTGCCCTGCTGCTGCCCTGCTGCTGCCCTGCTGCTGCCCTGCTGCTGCCCTGCTGCTGCCCTGCTGCTGCCCTGCTGCTGCCCTGCTGCTGCCCTGCTGCTGCCCTGCTGCTGCCCTGCTGCTGCCCTGCTGCTGCCCTGCTGCTGCCCTGCTGCTGCCCTGCTGCTGCCCTGCTGCTGCCCCTGCTGCTGCCCTGCTGCTGCCCCTGCTGCTGCCCCTGCTGCTGCCCTGCTGCTGCCCTGCTGCTGCCCTGCTGCTGCCCTGCTGCTGCCCTGCTGCTGCCCTGCTGCCCCTGCTGCTGCCCTGCTGCTGCCCTGCTGCTGCCCTGCTGCTGCCCTGCTGCTGCCCTGCTGCTGCCCTGCTGCTGCCCTGCTGCTGCCCTGCTGCTGCCCTGCTGCTGCCCTGCTGCTGCCCTGCTGCTGCCCCTGCTGCTGCCCTGCTGCTGCCCTGCTGCTGCCCTGCTGCTGCCCTGCTGCTACCCTGTTTATTTATTTACGATTTGTGTTTGTTTTGCGCCCTGTTGGTCCCTTCTTTTGCTTTTGCATTTGCATTGCTCCGGTCAACACTCGAAGAATATCCGTATCCGTACACTTGGAGAACCCTTCTAGATGCTGCCCTTTGCCGCCGTTTCTCTCAGTGCATGGCATTGCCCCTGCTTGTACTGTTGTGTGTTTCAGCATTATTTTAAATTGATTTCTAAATGGTGAACCGAAACGGGGAAGGAACAGGGGGAACCTCTCTCGAGCCCCACTGCCGTGAAAGTGAAAGTAAAACTGTGTGAAAATCCCTCCCTCTCTCTGGGAAAGCCGCAGCTCTTCCGCTCTCCCGCTCTGCCGCTCTCCTGCCCTGAGAAGATGGACAGCTGGGAAGATGGTGTCGTGGTCCATGGAGTCGTTGCGGTTGGGGCTGGGGTTGGGGCATGATCAAATTGTTGCAAAATAAAGTGTTTTCGTTAGCCAAGTGGAAAGCGTTTGCTTTTCCCCTGCTATCAATCTGCGAGAGTAGCTTAAAGCAGTGGAATTTAATGGTTGGAAACCCTTCGTCCGAGGAGATTCCCCAGGAAAAACAAAGAGATTACATTTTGTGGAGCAGGCAGCCTCATTATCAGTGCTTGCAACGTGTGGTGTGTGGTGTGTGGTGTGTGGCATCATCAGCCAGGGGCCAAGGCCAAGAAAATGCATTAGGCCAGACCCTCCACCGAATCTTTGAATGGGTCACATTTTGTCACGACGATGACTTGATGCTGATGCCACTTAAACATACAACGAGCACACACACGCACACGCTTTTCTACGAGAGAGTGAAAACCTGCCAGTCATGACCGTAATAGAGGGCAAACGCGCGCGGGGGCGGGCCCACAGAGGGCTAGCCAGGGGGCCAGCCAGCCCCATGCAAACAAACATATGTACCTACGTGAATACATGTTCGTACAAGAATCTTGCACAAATATTTGTGCCAGGATGTCAGTAGAGAGTGGAAGTCCTCCTTTGACTTGCCAACAAATTTCCTGTCGAAAGTTTGCTTTTTCTCTTGTTGTTTTTTTCCTTCTTCTTCCGCTCGGGTAACAGAAGTTTTTCTTTCTTTTTTTTTTGGGGGAAAATCAGTATTGTTCGATGTAATTAGACGGCAAAATTGAGACAAGAGAGACAGGAGGGGGAGAGAGAGAGAGAGAGAGCGAGAGGCTAGGACTGGGACCTGCCTTGTCACAGAGAATATCGCTCATTCTATAAAATGTCTCCCTACCTGTTGTATGACAATACATTACTCATACGCACCGGTGGCCTTTCCGCCCACTGCGACCTTGGAATACGCATTCGCGACTCGTACGCGTACGCGTACGCCCATCCGATGTGTAAGCATAATTCAAATGTCAGCCAGTTGTCATTGTTGCTTTTGGCAAATTGCTTTCGCCTGTTCCGCCCCCCCCTGTCCCCTGACGCCTCTTTTATCTCGCAACAAACAAAAAAAAACCCATTTCGTAGAACAAAATACATTTTTGTTTGAAATTCGCACGAAAATCTGCTGAAATATCTCTTTTTTAAGAGGTATTTATGGGGAAGAGGGGTATACCGGCCGCATTAATACCTTCGATCTCTCGATTAAGAAAACTTGTCTTCTCTTTGAATTTGATGTACAAAAAGGCAGAAGAAAGCATCTTGTAGATGCCCAAGATCTCCATCCAGATGCGGAATGGATTCTGATGCCACCCAAAGTCCAAAACTGGATTAAAATTGAGTAAAAATCCGATAAATTAAACCTTCTTGCAGGTCCTTTCGGGAGCCACAATCGGATCAGTGTTACACTCCCGTAATGGCTTTCGCTCTCCATTGATTCTGGGGGGTGTCTAGGCGGTACCTCTTAGTCGACTCTGGCATTGCCCTCTCTTTGATTTCACTCCTAGTCTGTCGCCTAATGTCTGGGCTGTCTGTCTGTCTGTCGGTCTGTCTTTCTGGCTTTCTGTCTGCTTGAAATTTAAATATATCATGTTGTATTCCTACAAGTATTTCCCAGGAAAAACGAAGCTAATGGAAATGGAAACACACAAAGGGAGACACGAGAGATACGAGAGAGATACGAGAGATTCGTAGGTAAAACAGAGTCTAATTTAAGACACAAAAGAGTCGAGTTTCAGGCACGCCAGGCAGCAGGCCAGACAAATCAATTTTCCCACACACATAAAGATGGTTGTGCGGTACATCGAGTGGCATGTGGCATGTCTGAAATTTGTGGCTGGGAGCAGTCAAGGGAATGTGTGAAAATTCCAAATCGAATTAAACGTATCCCTAAAACATCCTTCGTTCCTCTTGCAATTAATTCCATTGTTCGTTGAACGTTGTTCAGTCCAGACCACAGACACACACAAAAGCTGTCACTTATCGATGCAATTACACATGAGTTCATGCCCAAGGACGCAGGATATGCACACAAAAACGAACCTCAAAGATACATGCGACCAGATAGCCCATGCAGCCCATGCAGAATGTGATGCATATTTTGGGGCCTCTCTCTCTCTATCTCTCTCCGCCCAAAACTTTGTGGCAGTCCCAGCCACTCCTACTCCTCTTACGTTGTAGCAAGTGCTGTTGCAAGTTGTTGTGGCACACAAAACAATGCTCCTGTTAATTGAGTGGCAAAAAGCCAGAAAACCGAACGAACCAGCCGGCTCGGCTCCATTCGAATGGACATTTTGATTGTCCCAGCAATTTGTGCGGCTATTGGTTTTTGGGTAATTGATGATATCCACTGCTCCATTTCTGATTTGGGGGCGAGATGTATATCCTTTCGATATATTTATGCCCAAAAAAAAGCCACTTTTCGTCGTACCATGAAAATTAAGGCCCCCAAAATGAATTTACTTTTGCTCAAAGTCGCTGACACTGACATTGGAGACGCGGCTTTTGGTCGGGCACTTTTCCACTTTCCCCGACATGTAATCAGCGGCTGCTATAGCCCCCGTCCTCGTCCCCATCGACGGCTGCCATTGGCCGTGGCATCTTCTTCTGCTAAAAGAAGCAACTGTTGGCCTGGCAGGCAGTCAGCCGTCTTCTTGGCCAGTCGAAGGGCAATAACAATTGAGGTGCTGCTTGCCTTCAGGAGGAGTCTACTACAGATAAGGTGCGGCTTTTCCGGCTCTCCAGAGCAGTGCCCTGTCTTTTATTTTCTCTGTACAGATACAGCTTCTGCCCAGGGGGCTTACCTTACCTTCTATCAACAATATGCCCTGTTTTTGGGCCTTCTATTCAAAATATCTTGTTTCCGCCCTCAATTAAGTGCCAGAGAGCGAATGCCGGGGGACTTTGAGTGGAGCAAAACGAGTAGAGGTGATTATTGAATGGATTAATAGCCTGTAGAAGGTGGAACCCGAAGAGCAGGAGGGCAAGAGGGCCAGAAGAGAGTGAGGAGACCGAAGAAAGGGGAGGGAGAGCCCCAGAAGCCTTGAAGAGTCTCGTCATCGTCTGTCATTAAGCATAATCACTGGGGCAAAAGCAACAGCCCCCAATGGAGGCGTAAAGGGGTTCAGGGTCACGTTGGAAACTGTGAAAAAACAGTTGGGAAAAAATCCAATGAAAATTCGTGTAAATAGCACGGAAAATATGAAGACGAAGACGAAGAGGAAGAGGAAGAGGAAGAGTAATTATAAAATCTCGAAAGTTAAGTAAATTTTTCGCTTGCAGGGGGGAGCATGAAAATGGGGAAATGGAAATCCTAAGGCAAACAGCAAAATGTCTCTCGTTTTTTTTTTGCGCATACCATTAGCACATGATTTTCCAAGGAAAATGGCGAAAATGGTTATTATAACGGGCGAAAATTCAAGCAACGTTTAGCAAATGTTTGCCATTTTTCGTGAAAAACCCTTTTCTAGAGATAATTTTCGTGCTTGCCTTTTTTCCCCACGGCGAAAATTAGAGGGGGGAAAGCTTGAGGAAATGCGTTTTTCTTGCAGTGGCAGCGAGAGAGAGAGAGAGAGAGAGAGCGGGAAAACAATGGAAAATTGTTAGAATATAACGAAAATAATGGCAGGACATGACAGGAAATGTCATAAAACCAAAACGAAAATGACACTTTACACAGGGGATGGGGTATGGGGGATGGGGAATTCTCCTCCTCCTTCACTGGGGGGGATGCACACAGCCGGACTGCACACGACAGATAGATAGAGACAGAAAGCCACAGATACAGACAGGCACGACAGAGGTCCTTGGAGGCGTGCTTTGCGGATGCGGCTGGCCATCGATATATCCAGGATAATAACTCAAATGAATTGCCTTTGGGGCCGTGTGCCTCTGCTTGGGGGCCGGGCGCTTCTCGCTCAATAAAAATGCCAGGCAGGACATTGTGTGCGTTCAGGATTTGCAACAACAAATGACAGGAGGAGCGATTGAAAGTAGGAGAGAGGGAGGGGGAGAGGGAGGGGGAGGGGAGAGGGAGAAAGACTAATACAAAACATAAACATGAGACACAACGACTCGCCGCCGCCAAGCAGCCAGGAGAGCTGCACAAACAGATGATATCTTGATGATTCGCTTCCATTATCATTCGCTTCATTCGTTCCTTCATACTTCCCTTTAGCCCCCTTCCTTCCTGCCTTCATTCGTCTCTTGATTCCTTCATTTATTCAGTGATTCCTTCATTCAGCGTTAAAGTAAACGACATTAATGGAAACATCAAAGTAATTTGATTGCATTTTCCTGACACACCATCCTCCCTCCGAGGCAGCGACAGGCGAAGCGAATGAAGGAATTGCCACACACAAATACGAGGATATACATATGTATGTATGTACTGTGTAAGAGTATATCTCAATATTTGCAGGGAGATCACTGTGGCATAAGCAGAGCCATAGGCAGAAGCGGAGGCAGACAGTAGCTGTCCCGCTGTTCATGTTTTTGCCATGGATATGCCCATGGATAACCGCCCGCTGTGGTTGCCTTCTCGCTGCCGCCTCTGTGGTCATGGATACACCCATTCCCATGTCCCATGTGTGTGTGCGTGTCTCGTCTCTTTCTCTAGGGCTCTCTAGGGCTCTCTGGGGCGGAGGCTGGGCTGGGCTTCTAAGTTAGATGCTGTGTTAATTTCATTCGGCAAAGAGCACGCAAAAACAGACAAACATGAAATGGAAAACATGTCCAATGACATGTCCGACTGTTCTAGCCAGTAATTGGCCCCTGACCAAAAGGCAAATAGGATTATCGTCGAAGGAGAACAGGCCAGGCAATACTCTCGTGAAGGCCAATGTTAAAGTAGCATTAGGCATAAGGCATAAGGCATTCGAATGGCCATGTCCCAAGGCTAACTGCAATCATAATTGAGCCTTTCCCTCGTAGAAGGGAAGGGCTCATGCATCAGACGATAGAACTATAAAATAGAATAAAAGAAACTGCGACAATCGGAAGAAATCAGAACTGTCGCACCTAAAACGAAGAATACAGCCCGTCTCGGACCCAGAAGATAGGGGACCCAGACTCTGCACTCCAGAAGAAAGCACTTGAGCCCTTGAGCACTTGAGCACAGCCAGAAAGACCCCCAATCAGAAAAGAACCCCCACTTTCCTCCTCCACTCCACTTTCCTCAAAGAAAAGAAAGAAGACACGAACTTAATGCCGCGCGCTCGACACTTAATTTATGTGCAACATTTGCAACACGTGGCAACCCTTTTGAAAATTAACCAGAAAATGTGGCCATTAAATAAACATTTTAAACGGACTGTCGCCCCCCCTCACCCCCCCTGCTGAGGGAGAGAGAAACCCCAGAAGTGAGAAGGACGAGCGTAGGGGCCCAAATGGAGACGTTGAGAAACAGTAGAGTCACCTGAGAACACCTCAGAGATGTGTCCTACAGGTGTGCCAGGAGCAGGAGGAGAGAGGTGTTTTGGGGGAGGCTGTAGGCCATCTATCAGGTGTAGGCCTCAGAGGAAGAGGCAGGCCTACGGTTTGCATATTTATTTATGGGAACACCCTTTTGTTTATTTATATTCAAATTTATGACACTTTCTGCATAAATCAATGTTTAGTCGTAGACTCCGTGTTCATTTCATTGTGGCACTGTGCAAAACGATGTTGATGTTGATGTGGCATGCCCCCTGAATTATGCAACGGCACAACCGAACGATGCGACTACTGTTACGATGGCAAGACTTGTGTGGGCCCTGTGCGTGTGTGTGTGTGTGTGTGGGCGTGGCCTTATCGAATTTCAGGCACAAACACATGTCCCCCATTTTTGAGATGCAAATTTGTGTCTTCTGTAACTTTTGCACAGATGTTTCTTGCGGGTCGTTTTCTGTTTGTGTTTTTCGCCACCAACGACACTCTTCTGGAGGGGCCTAAACTTTTGCAGGGTTAAACAGGTTGCAGGGACCCACTGTTTGCCACAAGGGTTGCGCCTACTCTCGTCCCAGGGGACTGGGACAGGGTGCGACTGTACAACAACAGACAGACGCCAGAGGTTGCGCCAGAGGTGGCAGAGTGTTCAAGCCGAAAAAGGGTCAACAGAAACAGAAACAGAAACAGAAACAGAAAACATAAACACAAATCTCAAATAAAAGTTTCTCGATTGAATTCTGAATTGAATTTTTGTATGGAAATCGTTTCTGCCACTCAACTCTGTCACCTCTTGATGACTCCTCCGATATGATGATGTTTTGGCATGAAATTCCAACGAGAAATTCATTTTCGGCTTTAAAAAGTTGCTTTTAAATATGATTTCCAATTTCAAACCAAAGAATCATTTTCTGTGACTTTAAAATGTTAAAAAAAAATCTAGTCAAATTTAATAATCGAATAGTTTTGCCCTCGGGTGGAAATTGTAAAAAGAAAGTGGTTTTCTTTTACTATATACGAAAATATTTGAATCGAAATATAATTCAATATTAAATTAAAATATACATTTTTCGATTTACATTAAATATTTTTCTTGCAAATTTAATATATTTTATTTGCTTTTAAAAATTTAATTTAATTTATTAATTTAATTTAATTTTTTAATTTAAAAATAAGTCAATTTTATGTTTTAATCAACGTAAATTCTATTTAATAAAATTTGTTTTTATGTATTTCATGCTTAAAGTATACCTACATTTTTAGATTTTAATTAAATATATTTGCCGCAAATTTAATATATTTCATTTACTTTTAATTGTTTTCTGTTTCGATTAAAAATATTTTTAAGTAAATTTTATGTTTTAATCAAAGTAAATTCTATTTAATTTAATTTTTTTTTTTTACCTAAAACCGTATATTTAATTTAAATATGAGTGCGTTTCTCCTCACTTTGCAATTTTTTTCTTAAAACAGCAACAAAAATAAATTAAACATTTTCTTTGATATTTTCAGTGAATTTAGACGATTTTCCGCAGCCTACGGAAAAGGTTTGTCATTGAAAAATCTGATATCTCTGTTTTATTCATGAAATGTTTCCATTTTGCACCCTATGCGTCCTACGGCATTATTATCGCTCAGGGATTATGATAAACGACGGCCTTTCTCACTCCATCTTTTAATTGTGGCAGTATTTGCGTTGCCCCAAGAGGAAGGAATAGAACGGCTCCGTCTCCAGGCAGCTAGAGTCAACAGAGGGCCCCTGCTCTGAGGCGTACTCCGCTGCCAACTCCACTGCCTGCTCCAGGGCCAACTCTTTCCAGGCAAACAGAAAAAGATCAAGCAAACAACTCAAACAAACAAACAGAACAGAACTCGGAACAGAACCGAACAGCCTGCCAAGAGTATTTTCACGCGCATTAGCTGCTCGTTTTCCAAACGGAGCGCAAACATTTTTCGGGGGCCCGGACTCCCGGGCTCCCGGGCTCCCGAGCTCCCACGTAAAATATGCAGGAAAGTTCATCATGAAAGCAAATAAAACGCATACGCCGCCGCGTGGGCCCCCCCTTCCGGACTGTCAAAATATGAATAATGGCAAGAGCCCAGACAGTGCCCCTCCGCCCCCCACCCCCTTTATAACCATTTTATAGGCACTTTTTTGCTCCTCGTTTTTAGGCAGCTGTAAAAAAATTAAAAGCCTGCGGCTACTTGCTGGGAAAAAACGAAAGAAGAGCGAAGGAAGGGTGGAGGTCGGGTGGTGGGGGGTGGGGGGTTTGTGGGGGCAAGGCATACTGCCAAGTCAGCTGTAAATAGCTCAAGCAGAAGGCGGGCTCAAGCCTCGGTTTCGGTTTCGGATTCAGTTTCAGTCAGTCGAATGAATGCCAGAAACGAAGGTCAAGCGAGTGTATGAGGCCGGGCCCCCACTTCGATGCTATTTCCCTGGGGTGGGGGGAAGGAAGTGGGGGGAATGCTGTTTTAGAATGTTAATTTTGTATGAGCACTCACTCGGTTGGGTTTCTTGTCGTTGTCGTTGTCGTTGTCGTTGCCGTTGTTTCGGGAAGGACACTTTCTGCTGACCACTTGACAAAATTTTCATCGCACAAAGTGCGGGGAGGACCACCGGCACCGGACCCGGACCCGGACCCGGACCCGGACCCCTGTGCAGACGTGAAAAGCAGTTGGAAGTTTATGTCCCTACGTGTCGGCCATAGTTAATTTATTATCTTAATCCCAGAGATGGCAACAGAGAGGGGCCCGAAAAGGGAGCGTGGGGGGAGCGTGGGGGAGCATCAGCATCGGTATCGCTAAGCGCTTTAAAACACTACCGACTGCTGGCGTTCGTCAGCTTTAATCAATTGAGGGGAAAGCTGATTATCTTTTTGTGACTTTTCATGCGGCAAAAGAGAGCCACAAATTGTGACAAAATGTATAAAATATACGAGTATATCCCCATCAAATGGATAGCACAAAAGAGTCCGTAGAATGAAGCTGCAGTGATGATACCCTGGAAATGTACAGGTATTTCCTACTACGTCTACTTTTTGTTGCATAGAATAAAGTCTTCATAGTTTTATTTATTTTGTGGCACCACACACCTTCCATTAAGTGAAGCATGTGGGCCGAGACCAAATAAATAAAAGCTATTGTAATGCAAACAGATTTCCATATACTTTTGTCCCCATATTATTTTCCAAACTGATGGAAATTTAACTTATTTAACAAATTTACATATAATTGCATTTATCTTTGATGTTAAAGGCCATTAAAATCGGAAATAGTTAACTTGTTAACGGTATTTTTTGGTATTTTTTTGGTATTTTTGGTATTTTTTTTTTTTTGGTATTTTTTAGTCATTTATTATTCATTATAAAAGTTCTCCCAAAAAGCCCCTCCTACATATTCAGCTACCTAAAAGAATCCCAGAAATATTGCTCCATATCGGTTCATCCACTAATCACATTTGCCTTAGATTATAACCATTTAAAAGATACATCAAGGCACAACATTTATCTAAAATTCTCATCAATATATTGCCTGAACTTTCGCTGAAATCTGATTTTGAATTGATCGCCGCGAAAACCACTTTGATTTTTGTGCCGTGCGACTGTCTTGGTTTTTTGCAAAAATCTCGAAAACAAATAGTGGCCCAAAATCGTTCTTAGCATCAATTATAGGACTTCTCAAGGGCTACTTTATAATGAAAAAATAATTTTGAAAATTCGTTTTATTTTCACCGTTTTGCCACTTGCAATGGGTACGGTTCTGCCGTACATCATGGAATTTCCCAAATGCATTTTCGCAGCAATCAAGGCAATGAATACCTCCCATCAAGCATTATATATGTCTGCAGCGAATACTTCCCATCAAGTACTATATTTTTTGGACTAAATGCCGACTTTTGTCACACATATTTCTCTGCACCGACATGCGCCACCCTGTATTGTATTCTTCGAGCCCCTGTCATCAAGTCCTGTATTCACATGTTACCTGAATATGCTTTATTTTTTCTATACCCACCATTTGTACCCTCTAATGGGTTTTCTATTCCCTCCGCAGTGCACTGCTTCCCCCCTTCCATCAAGTATCATATGTATTGTGCTCTTCTCAAACAGGGTGGCGTAATGTTCGTCATTATGACAGTGTCACTAACAGAATCTACTGTCATTAATCTACCATCCCCATCCCATCGCCCCAACATTAAAGATTGGCCCCAGCCACTCTCATGGCATCTTATGGCACCTTCTCCTCCGTCATACCTCTGCGCCTCTCCCTTACGGTTGCAGGTCTTTGTTTTTTCCTCACACCGATGGTCGCTTCTCTCTCTGATTGATGGGACCTCTTTTGGGGGAGTTCTGTTCTGTTCTGTTCTGTTTGTTTATGTATGTATATTCGTAGATAGTAGAACTGCCCCGCATAAATCACATAGTCTGGCGCCCTCGTGCATGCAATTTGCATTTAATTTTTAGTTAGGCAGGAGATGGAATCCCAGTTGTAGGTCCTTGATGATGATGAGATGATGACTGAGGGAATCGGATCGAATGTCGCCGGTCGTTGGGGCGATAAAGTGTTGACAAATTGAATGGTATTTCCCAGCCAGAATCCCTAGTCCGGCGACAGCAGAGGGCCAGGGAAAGGGACAGGGGACAGCGGACAGGGAACAGGGGACAGGGACCCTCTGGTTAATTAAGTTCTTTGGCTAATTTTCCTAGACGGACAGACGGCTGGATGGATGGACAGACGAAGGCATTAGCACGTCACATATCATCATCAGGGAGAAGGGGCAGGGGCAGAGGGATGCGGGATGCGGGCTGGACGGATAGAACATGGGGGCTCTCGTGGGCTCGAACTCGGACGAGTCAACAGCTCTGTGCCTCTCTCGACAAATGTCATCAACACTAATGGAATAATTTGAAATCTACTTAGACCGCCGCCCCCCAGCCCCCCCACACCGAAAGACAAGGACAATGGGTGGTCAATTTTGGCATCACCCTCTACCCGCCCTAAATCTCGTTCGTCTTCTCTTTCTCTATCCCATTGTGTGTGTGTGTGTGTGTGTGTGTGTAATGACATTATTTATGTTGTTTTAATTATTTTACGCATTTTAGCTACAGCCACAGAAAATAGCAATGAACTGCAATGTTGGGGCGTGTGACCACAGTCGCCTCAACTCCCACTTCCACTTCCACTCCCACTTCCACCCCCTAGTGCTTCCCCCCTGCCTGTTTTTCTCGTTGTAATTAAGAACGAAGAAGAGGGCTAATTGAATTATGTGAGTGAGTGAGGGAATGCCTCCCTCTCTCCACGCACAGGGTGTCCATTAGCTTGTACAAATTGTTCTGCAGCAAAAGGCTTAAAGTTGTGCTGTTGGCCACGCCGGAGACAGATGGAAACATGTTTTCGCACTTACGGGAGGAAGGGAGATTTCTCTGACAGAAGCAGAGAAGTGTTAGGGATTTTGTTGTTAAGGAAGTTCCCAGAATTCGAATCGGAATTTTCTCAGAAATTGTCACAGAGCTCAAGGCGGAAATTGTGCAGGCACTCGGTTCAGGAAAAACTTATGCGAACTGTGGAAAACCAGATGAAGGAAAGCGGCTCTTACCCACTTTTTCTGCTCGAGAATGTCACCAATACTCTTCGGTATTTGTTGGTATTCACACGGCACTCACCGATCATTAAATACTTTATTTTATCACAAAAAAAATTTACTAAAAATATACCAACAGAAAATAGTTAAAATACTAAAAGAAAAACTAAAATTACCAAAATATACCACAGGATAATAGAAAAATACTAAAATAAAATACTTAAAATAACAGAATATACCGAAAAATACAGAAAAAAAATAAATTTTTAAAAAATTACGAATAGAAAAGACCATTACAAGGAAATACTACAAAAATACCAATAAAAAAATACCACAAACAGCTTTTTTTATCTTTTAATTTTTTGGCACCTGAGACTAGGTTTTTTAACAATCGACAGAACAGAGACCGTTTTTGGAGAGTGAAAACTGTTTAGAGGAAAACCATCTCGTGATTAGACGCGGCCTCTGCCTTGCCATAAGCCACCAGACACCCTGTACCGTTTCGTTATCTATGCAAGGACATACATAATTTCTCTAATAGTATTTACGGCCCATTCGCCCGATAAACGTGACAAACTTTAATAATTCTTTGCCGCCCGAAAGACAAACAAACAACAGCAACAACAACAGCAACAGCAACAGAATAACATGAAACAAGAAAATTGTTTGCCGAAGTGAAACTGAAACTGAAAGTATGAGTGCGCATAAATTGGATAATTTTGCTTGCTAATTATATATCCGACGATATCGCAACGATGTGCCCATTAAAACGCGATTAGTCGAAGGGCGGAAAGGGGGATGTCGAAGTCGAAGGAGGGAGAGGGAGAGGGGCCTCCAATTACCTTTAGTGGACGAGTGGTTTGGGTCTCCCAATTAGAGCCAAAGTTTGTTTCTTCTGGCAGTAAAAGTAATGGCAAAGCAATCGTTAAAGTGGTTTATTGTTATTTGGGGAATCGTAATGAAAAGAAGGTCAAAGTCATGCCTGAGAAAACTCGAGAGGAGTTCAGGACAGGCGGAGAAAGCTTAATGAAAGTATTACGGAATTTATGGGCAACATGATATGAAAACTATCTCAATTTCGGTGCAGCAAAAGAGAGAGACCTCTAAAGGGATGGATCCTTGATGAAGAGACCCTGGTCTAGTGGATATTCTTCGAATATCCCCAGACTCCTTCGAGACACTTGAGAAAACTATCTTTATTTTATCGACATATTTGTTGACGAAAGACCATTGAGTATCCGCCGTTTTTATACGGCCATAACTCTAGAGATATCTTTTTTGCCTGCAAAGATATCTTAAACTATGCGCCAAGCAATTCTGAATGCACTTTACCGGAACGGAGGAGGGGGGAAAAGGTCATCAGCCATCGTCGGATCGATCCTTGAACTAGTTTCTATGAGTTTATGACCCAATTATGCCAAAGTGTCTGGCAGTTGCTCTGATACGAACGCGTTATTCGTGCTATTAAAAAATGTCTGCCCTGCCATGCCCTGCCAGGCCCTGCCAGGCCCTGCCTTCGGCTGCCACTTGAAAGCCCATTCAATGAACCATGGATGTCTGTGGGCCCCCAATGATTTGCTTGCCTCAACTTCTTGGCCCCCAAAGACACGCACCCGCATACATATGTGTGTGCCGGAAAAGCGTAGAGAACTTTTCCTTTGCAGTTGCTTTCGATTTTGATTGCTGCAATTGGCGGAGGCAATAAATAAATGACAGAGGCCGGCGGGCTGACGGGCAAAAGGGCAGGCGGGCCGGATCCGTTGTGTGCAGTCTGAATGTTGTCTATTACATGCCTCCGGAATGGCCTCCTCTCGTTTCTGAGGAGCCGAAGGATAACACATTGAAATGTAATTTTAAATGGATTCCGTTTTCATGTCTTTTCCTTGGGATGTACATATATCCAACCCCCACTCTCCCCGCAATCTCTCTCTTTGAAGACGTGCCCGGTCGCCAGGTTGTGGTCACCAGCACCGGCGCTGGAGTGACATTTATGGTTATCCAAAAGCAGTTTAAGCCTCGTTTAGGAAGTGGTTGCCATGCGACAGATGTTGGCAGTTGTTGCGAAACTTAAGGGCGGAGGGAACAACCCTTTAACCCTGTCAGAGTTTCACTATTACAGCGACACTTGACACCATTCCCATCCACCATCGGAGGAGTAGAATACCATGGTACTCTAGGATGCTTCCAAGAACTGGAGAAACAGAAACACAGAGAGAGAGAGAGAGAGAGAGAGAGAGAGGTTTAAAAATAAACGGAATGCCCCATGTGGTTGAACGGAATGCCCTTCAAGGTGGAGCCAGAATTATCCCTAGAATGCCTCTGGGGATGCCTCTGGTATGAGCTGGGCGTTTTATCCATGTAAAGAAGCACCTGGTGATGCCGTTCCCCGAGAGAGAGAAGGACTCATAAAACTGTGATGAGGCTGACAAAAATACTTGGGGATCTACTGTTAAATTCATTGGACACATTCCAAAGGGCATTTAATGGCCATTTGCTGTTGCCAAATGTTGCGGCAGCCGCAGCCGCAGAGATGCCCCCACTGCTGGTGCTGCTCCTCGACTGGCGATGCCTTCATTAAGGTGCCATGGTCATGTCCTTGCCATCTTTCATCTTTTCCATCAACGCTTTTTTGGCTCTACTTTTTACAGCATTTAACAATTAGTGGCAGCCGAAAGAACGTGGCAAACGGCATCGCCGCGGCAGTGGGGCGTTGAACGTGGAACGTGGCATCCCAACAGCGTCGCAGCGTCGCAGCGTCGCAGTAGCAGTGGCAGCCAGCCAAATGTTGCAAATCATAATCACGGTTTTGCCATCGTTTATTTGCATTTCTCTTTTGGGGACTTTTGAGTTCTTCCCCTCATAAATTATGCAAGAGTCGTCTCCTCTGATTCTGATTCTGATTCTTCTGCTGCTTCTTTTCTCTCCGAATTTATTATCGCGCATATACCGTTCTGTCCGCTTTTCGTGTTCTTTCAGTTTTTGATGCCCCTGTAAAGCGCCTCAAGTGTTGGCATTTTTGTGTGACAATTTTTTTGTGCTTCGCGTTTTGTTTGCGTTTTGCGCAAACTTTTCCCTCGTTCTCGGTGTTTTTTTCCGGTGGAAAAGTCTGCAACAGGAGTCAACTTTTCTATGCTTTTTTTCCAGTGGTCGTTGGTCCATCGCTTGAGGCAATTGTGCGGGCGATAGAGCAGTGGGAAAGTGGGAAAGTGGCAGTGGCGGTGCCAGATGCAGTTGCAGAGTTTTTTCCGTTGGCCAAAAACAGAAACGCTGAATGCGAAAGTGAGAAGCGCAATTTTTTTGTGGCTTAGATGTTTTCACAATATTAAATATTAAATATATTTTTTGAAGGGTCAGCTCTGACAAAGCGTCGGGGTTTTCAGCGAAGGAATCGTTTTAATGCCCTTCTCTGATGAATAGGTACTATAAAATAATTAAAGCACGACCTTTGCTTCTTTCCACCAGGAAACTAATTATAATATGATGTTATTATATTCTTTCCATATTATAGTATTTTATTAGTATTTGTAGGTGGTTAAAAAAGATTCAAATTATTTGTTCTAGTATATTTCGTATTTAAAAAATATTTTCATTCATTTATTAGGTATTTTTTTTTTAGGTATTTAGCTAATTTGTGATGGTATTTTTGTTGTTGTAATTTTTATCTTTATTTTATTATATTCATACTTTATCAGTATTATTTTGGTAATTTCCTTTGGTATTTTGATATTGTTTTTCTTTCTATACAAAAAAATTCCACCAAAAAATCGGTGGAAAACCCATGGTGTAACAGAAGCTCGAACCTTAAATTAAAGCTGCTCGAATTTGAATCTTGAATTCGATTCATGTGCTACCCGTTTAATGCCTCAATTGCTCCCCCATTCATAAATGCTTTCGGCCCCACCCCCTCTGCATCGAAAGCAAAAGCAAACGAAAAAAAGGAAAAGCATAAAGTAATTTTTACATAATTGGCATTACGTGCAGGGGGAATATTGTTGGGATATCATTTTCATACAAATCAGAGGCACAAGCACCCGACGCCGACGCCGACGCCGACGCCGACTACGACCCTTGCCGCAATCTCGACGAGAACGAGCATAAAAAATGAAAGCCATTGCCTAGAACTAGACGCCTGAAGGGCACACACACCCATAAGCAGGGGACAGGCTGGGATGCGATGGGGATCGGGGAAGAAAACAATCGAATGGAGCAGCAGCCCACACGCTTATCACAAATCAACTCGAATTACGAAACTCAAACACGAGAAACCACAAAAAAAGAGGAAATATTTTGTGCGTGCATAAAACAAAAGCAAAACAGTATTTCCCACACACGCAGCCGTCCCCCCAATTGGCAGGAAATTGAATGAAAATGGAAGGAAAATCGAAGTCGGGAAATTTGCCTGTGCCGAACAAAATAAATAAAGTAATATCCAAGTCAATAAGGCAAATCGTTGAGAGTTGATTTTCGATCATTATTACGCATACGCATAGGCATCCGCATAGGCATTCGCATAGGCATTCGCATAGGCCTTCGCATAGGCCTTCGCATAGGCCTTCGCACACACGTTATGCAAATCAGTTTTCATCGCCCATTTTCCATTCCTGTCTTCCCATTGCCCACTGACAGGGAAAACCCATCGTAATTTATAATTTATAGATGGCAAAATTACTTGCAGACGACAGCAAGTTTTCCGCTGCCCAAGAAACAGTTTCCACATCGAAGTTTTCGGGCAAAAGTTTTAACTGATTTTTGATTAAAATCTTTGTGCCATTAAGGGAACCGACGGCTCCAGGAAGCCAACAGCGAAAGGCGAAAGTCAAAAGTCAAGCCAAAAATTGAAAAATGAAACTTTGATGTTCCTCCAAAACTTTGTACCGAAATCCACAATCTCGCGGAGTAGATGAGCCCCCAAAAACATATTGAAAGGGTGACGGGATAAGGGATTTCCTACTCTTTTTAATTAAGTTTTTCACGTTTTGTGTTTGTGTTTGTGTTTGTTCTTGTTGTTGTTGTGTGGTTTTTCTGTCACTAATAAATTGATAGATGACTCAGTTGTTGGCGTGCTGGTATGGGGGGCCAATAGGGCAAGGGGGCAAGGGCTACATGGATCCGTTCTCTGACATCCCGCGTTTTAAAACCAGGAAAATACTATTTTTCTCTCTCCTACATTCAAAAGCGGTGTTTTTCCACGTTCTCGTGTTACATTCAGCATCGAGATTGATTGGAAATGTATCTCTCCTACTCATATTTTGGAATCATTTTCATTTGGGGTATCCTTTGGCAAAAGGCGCTTATGTGCTGCCATAGCTACAAAGAGCATGAGGCTACATCCTTTTTTTAATGTACTTAAATTATATTCTCATGAAAAATCCCTGCAAATAATAGCCCCACATCTATGAAAATGTATCTTTCGACCTCTTAAACTTGTTGGCTTTTCCTTTTTTGTTTTCTTTTAATTTTGTCTCTTCTCACGTGCCAAGTGCCCATTGCCCATTGCCCATTGCCCATAGCCCATTGCCCATAGCCCATAAGCCCATAGCCTATAGCCCTCTCCTGTAGTCTTGTAGTAGTATTTTCCTAGTGCCATTTTTGTGCGATTGTTTGCATTGTTTCTCAACTTTTTTGTGGGTGGCTTTCTTTATCTTTCGATAGAGAAATCACTTGCTTTTCGAGGGACAATGGGGACAGCCAAAAGGATGGCCAAAAGAGCACTTGAAGGGCTGCCTGCCTGTTCGTGACAGAGAGCGTGGGTGGAGGGACGCGTGGACGCGTGGGCATGAAATCCTTAAAAATAGATGACCCTTTACAAGTGGTCTTTGTTCGGAGACGGAGACTTTTCTTCCATTTTCATGCACCTAAAGTGGAACATTTTCAAACACTTCCAACACTCCATTAATTTGTGCCCAAGAAAAAGGTAAAGTGAAAGAGCCAGAAAATACCGAAAATACAGAAAAGCAATCTGTTGGTGCAGGCATTTATCTAGATAAATTTCCTGGAAAAGCGGCGACAATTTTTGTCTGATTTGGCGCTCAAAATCTGATGAGATTTGGAAACGAATAGGAAAAGGAAAAGCGGATTTACTTGAGCTCCAAATTCGCTCAGAGATCTATGACATTTTATTCACTTTATGGTTGATGGCAGATGATTGGCTGTAAGCCCTTTTTCAAACGAATGCCCCCTGGCCCTGGCTGTGGCACTGCAGTGGAGATACAGATATGCGGTCAAAGGTTAAGAGTGTAATTTATTGCCCCCCCCAAAAATAATTCAAAGGCTTTAGACACTTACTGCAACGGCCACACACAGAATTCGGCAGAATGCGGCGCTTCTATTTATCGTTGGAATTATTCAAAATTTATTGCAAACATCGGTTCCCGTTCAATCGGTTCAAAGTATTTAATTTTCAATTGATTTATGGTTTTATTTTGGTGTTCAATTTGTGGTTTCAAAAACCATTTTGTTTGTTGGGCTTCACTGCACTTTTGATTCGGATGCTGGGAAAAAAATTCCGACACCGATCGGATCGACAGCCGCAGCGTTTGGAATGCAAAACACAACTGACTGACGGATAGAAAAAAAAATACCACCACACACTCGTCGGTCGCAGTCCCTTTCGGATCGGTTTCAGATTGGTCCAAGAGCGAAGCGAGCGACACCGATGCGAACGCCACCGAGGGGCATAGAAGACTGTGAATGCGAATGGCAGCGGGCGCCAATAGTCGTCGCGACGACGCTGTCGGTTGTTTTTAGGCGCGTAACTTTTGGAGCCGTTACTGCCGCTGCCGCTGTTTCTGCCGCTGCCGCTGCCGCAGCCACTGACTGGACTGTCTGTGGAACGCATTTGCCAACACATTCCACAAGCAAACGCAAATAAAGACAAACAAGGACTGTGAATGCGAATGGCAGCAAGCGCCAATGGTCTTCGCGATATGGGTGTCGCTTGTTTGGGCCCCTAACTGTTGGAGCCGTTACTGCCGCCGCTGCTGCTGCTGCGTTGCCTACTACTGACTATCTGTGGAACGTATTTACCAACGCAGTCCACAAGCAAACGCAAAGAAAGACAAACAAACACAAAAGGAGTCTGCAAAGGAGTTCTCTTAAAATGGTATTCGGGCTCTCTTAAGGCGTCCTCTGCTATGCGCAGGCGTCGGGCGGTGGAACAGCTGTTTGTACAGCCAATCAGCTGCTTGTGCAGCCCATCAGCTGTTTGTACAGCCCATCCAGCTGTTGCTCCGTTTTTTTGTATTTGATGTTTTGCTACGGTACTTCTTTCGCTTTCATTGGCGCTTACGTTTTAGCTTGCTTTCGCTTCTTTTTCTGTTCTCTTTCCCCGAGGTTAAGGTCACTGCGAATGGCAACAACAGATGGCGCTTTTAGGCAGTCAGTCGCATGTGAATGCATGAATGAATGGTAATGAACGAGTCGATGAGAGGAGGAGTCATAGAAAAACACACGCTTGGCAAAGAGGTCCCTGGTCTCTGGTCTCTGGTCTCTGGTCCCTGAAGCTGAAACCCGAAATGGTGGCAAGGGTAATGGCTTAAGCTAATTTATGCACCAAAGAACACGTGGCAGCTTATGTGGAACTGTTACTGTACTGTCGTCGAAGGTTAGACAACAAATAAATCATTTCTTTAAGAGCGTAATTCAGGGATTAAAGCACGATTAAGCTAATGAATAGTGGAAGGGTTTCGAGGTGGGGGAAACCTTGAAACAAGCTACAAATCAGTGGAATATCAATGCCTTATTACAAGGGAAAGCTGCACTTCGCGGATTAGACATACAATACTTTACGCTCAAAAAAGTGAGTCTTAAGGGTTAAAAGCTAAAGAAAAGTGAGTGAGCGAAGAACCTGTTTTCAATCTTATTCTACTCTTGGATGTGGGGATGATAGTATTATTCCTGCACGTCTAGCATACGTAGTATTTTTAGGATGTTTTTCTAGTACTTTTCTGGTCTTTGTTTGGTATTTTCTACAATTTTCTGGTATTTTCAAGTTTATTCTGGTTATATTCTTTTCTGATCTTTTTATAGTATTTTCTGGAATTTGTTTCTGTTATTTTTAGTATTTTTTGGTAATTTTATTAGTGTTATTGGTAGTATTCTGGTACTTGTCTGGTATTTTCTAAAATTTTCTGGTAGTTTTCTGGTATTTCAAGTTTATTCTGGTATTATTCTTTTCTGATCTTTTTATAGTATGTTTTGGTATTTTTTTGGTATTTTTCTTCTATTCTAGTATTTTCTGGTATTGTTTTAGTGTTTTGTTGGTAGTATTCTAGTATTTGGGTAGTATTTTCCACAATTTGCTGGTATTTTTGGTATTATTATTTTCTGATATAGTATTTTCTGAAGTTTTTCTGGTATTTTTCCTTTATCATTCTAGTATTTTCTGGTATTTTGTCTAGTGTGTTGCTGGTAGTATTCTAGTATTTTTCTGGTATTTTTCCAAGTATTGGTCTGGTATTTTGTCGAAGTATCATCTTCTAATTAGTAGCTTAAAATGTGCAAAAACTAAAGCTTAAAAAATATTCCAACCTTCCATGCCTCAAATCGTCACAGTAGACAGAATTATAGCCTTTAATCTATAGTGAATCTGCAGCCAGAACATCTCTGGAGACCAATTTCTAACCTTTAATGCCACTTACTCGTACACCTAGCCCTCAAATCGCTGGCCATTTGTCAGGCCCAAGCGAAACACCGAACTAAGATGTTTTTAAGGCGCCAAAGAAGAAGCGGCGGCGTCGTCTCAGACGCGTCCGAACGAACCGTCTGCGGCATGAATTTATGGCCTGTGTTCCCTTTATGCAAATGAGGCGAACAAAAAATGTCAGAGAGTGCCACAGTGCCACAGTGCGTGTGCCGTTGCCGGTGCGGTGCGGGTGCTGGGGAGACCGGCGGCGAAAGTGTCGCCTGCCATGTTCCATTGGGCGAATAGAAATCACTTTTGCTTCGCTTCTCTTGGCCCCTTTTCCACTTGCGTTTAATCCTTTAAGACGTTGTCTGTCGGCCCCCACAGGCGGTCCTCCCTACTAGTAGCGCTCAAGGTCAGCCTTCTTCTCGTAAATTGAATTTAGAATGTTCGTACAGTGTCTACCAAAAGGTTGCGCCTCCAGCAATTAGGCAACGCCTGCCATACTGGAAGGCCACAAAAATTACGATTAATCAGCCTTAAATGATTCTGATGATGATGCTGATGTGCAGTCGTAGATCCAAGGACCCGACGGACCCGGCACGGCCCAAGGATGTGCCCGGAAGCAGGCAAGTGTTGGCATAGCTGCCAAAAATTCAACCACCAGACTTTTCTCGTTAGTGTTTCCGCCTTGCGGAAAACCAGAAACGAGACGAAGCAATGGCCACTGGAAATATGCAGAAAATATTTCATAATGTGGCTACGTCTTTCCGGCTATTCAAAAACGAGGCAAGAGAGACTGAGAGAGGGCGAGAGGGACTGCAGAAAACTGCATAATTAGAGGAACACTGGGTGGACGGTGGTGGGGTGGGAGATGGAAATGGAGGCAAATCGGATGGAAATTTTGTTATCAAAAATGAAGTCAAATGGGAGGGAGGCAAATTAAGTTGGGAAAGTAATATATTAGTGTGAAATATGCATTTTCCGATTGGATATGCTGTCCATGCTTTATGCTAAAATCTTGAAAAATTTAAAATACGAAATCAAAAACAAATTGCAACGAAACTTTAAAATTCAAGTGAAAGTCCCCCTGCCACGATATAACAAATTCTAACTAATTAAAAATCAGCTGAAAGCTCCCACAAATTCGCGAGTATTTCCATAAAAAGTTGTTAAACAACGAAATCCATTGGCATTGACATTTTTATACCCGATACTCCAAAAAATACTCTTATTTGGTGGTATAATAGATTTGTGGTGACAGTGGATGTGTGCAACGCCCAGAAAAAAGCGTTTACGACTCCATGAGGTATATGTATATTATGTTATTGATCCGCATCAATAGCCGAGTCAATAGAGCCATGTCTCAGAGACTATGTGAGCTATCCTGTGATATCGTACCGTCACAAGTGTTTTTCAAAATTTCGGCCCGCCCCCACAAAGAACGAAAATCTGTGGCATCAAAAACTAAAATCCCTATCTAGATAGCCGAATCTGGATCAGATCTGAGTATTCTAAAAGCCAGAAAGAACAAAGGAAATTTCATTGGTTACATTCTCTCTGTCTCTCTCTCTCTCTTTCTCACACACACACACTGTTCGTCGTGCAATGTGTGCGCCCTCTGGCGGAGGGGAGCCATACTGACTCAGTATCGCGTATTAATGTAGAGTCGCGGCCCTAGCAGCGACTCACAACGCTGCCCCTCGTTTTTCAATTAAATGAAACAATTTATCGGCGCATATTTTTCGGGGAAATATCTGCAGCAATAAATAATAAAAACAAATAAAAAGAGAACAAAGAAAACAAAGAAAAAAGAGAAAAACCAGAATTTTGTTGGCAAAGCGAAAACCAAACCAAAGCGTATGCGAAAATATTGAAAGTCAGCGAAGTGGAGCGAGGGAGAGCGAGAGAGAGAGAGAAATGCATTGAGGGCTACGGTATCAAAATTCTGTATGATTGGTGGGTGGGGGGCTAGGGAATTTGCAATACTCTATGGGTCGTCTAGAATTTAGGAGCAAAATGCACGAATCGAAAATAAATGCCAAATACCATACGAGCATTTGGAGACTGCGGAGGTCTGGATACATTATTGAGGCGTTTAGGATTTCTTTACCTATATATAATGCATAAGGGCAATACTTATGTGTGTGTATGTACAAGGCACATGGAAATCTCAATACTTGATTTGGCCATATTCAGCGAAGGTGGAGAACAAATGGCTATTGTCGGATTATATGTGAATGCATTGAGGGGGACACCTTGTGGGAGATCTACATATATACTTTAGGTGGTCACAGCATCAATGGGGGCTTATTGGGGGGGAATCTAGGGGAATTAAGGAATCGTTGCTTTTGATTGAGATTATAGATTAAAGTTTCTCTTTATTATCGTATATAAAAATGTTTTGGATCGACCTAAATTCTTAATAAATTGCGGTCCATCGAGTGTGTTTGGAAATTATAGAACAAGTTGTATTCTCAAGAATTATAACCTTCTTTTGGCTTTTGCGATCTTACATATATATGTATAATCGTTGTATTCGTAAAGATTTACCTATGTATCTACATCGTTTATTTCGGTGATAAACAAAGGCAGTTTCCTGCTTTCTTTCATTGATTTCCCATCTTCAAGAACTCTTTTCAAGTACAGGGTATGTTTGAAGTTTGGCTCATGCCCATTGAAATTTTTCGAATAAATATTTATTAGGCTGTTTCATTTCATTGGCTACCACCCTACCCCCACCCCCTAGCCCCCTACCCCGCCGAATGTGTGGGCATTGTGCTGACAGCCTCACCGCATACTCGTATGTGTGGCTGCCATGCCATACACACCCCCAAAATGCCAATCAATACTCGAATAAACGGGCAAAAACAGGAGCATCGAATGACCCGATTCTTAAGGAAGTTTTCTTCTATATACTGCTCCATATACATCATCCAAAAAGGGAACAGTGTCTGTCTAATGATGCCGTGGCATGCACTTTCTCTCTCTCTCCCTCGAGAACCGTGGCAAGTGCACATTAAAAGAAACGATTGAGAAATGAAAAATGAGAGAGCCACCCTGCCATAATAGTCCTTTCCCTCCTTCGTTTCTGTAGTCCATTTGTACAAATGTGTGTTTTACAAGCTGTCATTAGGCCCACGATTTGCGAGAAAAGATACAGATTTGCAGAGCGGCTGAGCGGCGATGGGGATGGAAAAGAAGTGCATTATTTTGTATACAAACAGAACGTCAATTGAATGCCTAAACATTTCCGCTTTTTCCGCTTGGGAGCAAAAATTTGTGTGAAAAGAAATCGAGAGAAAATGTGTCAGCATTCGTTCTCGTTCCACAAAATGAAATCTAACGAACGGCGGGAGGGGCCGGGCTCCCGGGCTCCCAGGGTCCCCGAGTCCCAGGGTCCCAGGGTCCCAGGAGCGTACTCGAGAGGGTTTTTGACAGTGGTTTGAGTAGGGCAAAAAGGTGTGTACTTCCCGTACAACTTTGATTTGCTTTTATTCCTCGATTCTCCCCCCACCCCCACCCCCACCTTTTGTCCCCATTTCGTTTGATTTATTCATAAGTAAATGCAAAAAATGTAAGTATTTTTTCGGATATTCCATGACCTTAACACCTCTTCTGCTGCTCAACCGCTCCTGGGGGGGTGATTGGGGGGGGGGAGGGGGGCCCTACAGTGGACGCGCCTCCAGTCAGCGTTTCCTGTAAACAAATGCCATATAAATCGTATGAAATGGAATTGTCGGGCCTGGGCATGGGCCTGGGCATGTCCCCTCCCCTCGATCGGATCTGGGGTGTGGCAACATCCGACAGGCGACAGCCACAAATAATTTACAAACAACAGTAAGACAGTGGCAGCAATAAGTCCATTAGCCATTGGGCATTGGCCATTTCGTTCCATTTCGATTTGCATTTGTATGCGAAAGCGCAAGCGTTGGCGTTTTTCCCGGGAAAACTCTTGTGTGTTCAGGCAGGGCCATAAAATTATGGAAAATCTTCCAAAGTAAAACAAACAGAAAAGCCAGGAGGCAGGAGGCAGGACCCAGTGTCACAGTCGGGTGTCGGGAGTAGGGTGTGCCTCACACACTCATTTTACGAAAATTAAAAATGATAAAAAAGAATAACGTAAAAACAGGAAGGTACATATATATATATATTTGTACAGTTGATGGCCGCAACGTGCTGCTGACCCGCCATTTGCCGTTTTCAGCTTTTCCCGCTTTTCCCGCTTTTCCGCTTTGGTAAATTTACTTTATCGCGCGATGCGGAGGAGGATTTTAAGGATTTAAATGTATTAGATGAGCAGCAGTCGCAGTAGCAGTCGTAGCAGGCGCTGCCACGCGGAAGCAGAGGCCACTAATTTATGCACGAGTGCCGCAAGATGGACAGCAGCAGCAGCAGCAGCAAACAGGAAACGGAAGTGGGGCCTACCACAAAGGAGTGGGAGGGGGAGAGGGAGCGCCAGTGCCATGCCAGTTGTGGCCAGTTTTTGCCAGTTTTGGCCAGTTGTGTGAAAACTAAGACCCTCCGCCATGGCAACAAGTTTGGTGGAGCCGCCACCAAAAAGCCACCAAAAAGAAGACGGGGCTTCGAGTGCGTGAAGTAAGAGAGAAAGTGGAGGCGGATACGACTTTTTTGGTACCCTAAAACATGTCTTTATTCGTTGGAGCTTGCATAGATTCTATATTAGACATATCTGTGGGAATATCTCTTGGAAAAAGTGTTAAGGGAATGTTTACACGATTTATTGGCTACAGAGCAGTCCCATATTTATCAGAGATCGAGAGTTCTCTCATGCATCCTGTAAAAGGAGTACCACTGCACTAGTATTAATGAGCGGGTATCCCAAAGTGTCTCTGTGTAAGTTCTTCCTTAGGAACGTTCTACAGAGACTTTGCCGAATATGGCCCCTTATTGCAGGCCCACAAAATGTATCTCCATCTTTCATGCGGTTGGACTTTCTTTATAGCCAAGCAATCTACACAGAAAATCCAGTTAAATATCATTAAAAAAAAACCTTCAAGTAGGATCTTTTACCCCTAGGAAAAGTGTAAAGAAAAGATAACCCGTACAGGAGAGAAAATTCTACAAAAAGGAGGAAATTTGGATCGCAATAGACAAGCCTTAAAATGGTATTTCCATCTTTATGTTGATTGGACATTCCTTGGCTTTCGTTCACATTCTTTTCTGAGGAAAGCTTAACCGACTATCCCTAAGAACACACTTGCCATCTCTAGGTCTCTGGGCTGTTGTTGCTCTCAAAAAAAATCAACATACTTCTCCTCAAAGAGGAGAGTTCTCCACCAGCCCAAACTCGAGTGTCTTTTCCCCTGCCAAAGGCAGCCCTCCCTTCTCGTCTTCCTACCGAGTGGACCCTCAACCAAAAGCTCATTAACTAGACCTCATTTTACGCCTCCTCCCCCTCCCTCTACCCGCCCCTAACAGCTGCTGCTTTGTGTGTCATGTTGGCTGGCTTGCCCAGAGTTTTTCCTGCGTTTTGCCTGCGCTTTCCCCTCTACTAAGTGAAATTTTGTGTCATTTGCAAGTTTTCTTCTTGTGTTTTGAAGAGCGGATGTGTAAATCGGGTCACGGAACATAGTAACAATAAAACGGAATTGTTCAGTTGATTAATATCAATGGAGAAACGTAGATGCGACTCTACTTTTGCGGCCTGTCCACAGATGAGGCTGCCCCAAAGAAAGAGGATGAAGTCCTTTACGTGTCGATGACCCCAAAGGGTCGTTTGTCTAGCGAAATCAATCTGTGGCCGAAAGGGGCTTGGTGGATAGTGGCAGTAGAGCAAATAGATGTGTGGCAAGGAGATCGACAGGAGACGGAGACACAAATGTGTCACGTGGTAATCGAATCAATAAGGAGGTTGACTTGAAGGACTTTCAAGGGGCTAAAAGGTGAATAAGCTTCTAGTTTTATTCGAGCTTTGAACATGAATCGAATTCCCTCCTTTTAAAAAAGCAATCTTCTGGTGCTTCAGGCAGAGTGACTTTCACCCGATGATTGTCGCTCCTCTCACGCGTTGACCCACATCCGCACTCGCACTGCCATTCGCACTGGCATTCGCATCCGCATCCGCAGCAATTTGGTTGCGGGGTCAGTTCTTTTTTCTTTTTCCTTGGAGAAATCTGCGTAATGGTTGGCAAAGCCACGCTGTCCCATTTTTCAAGAGCTAAAAAAGCCATAGAGCCATGGCCTTAGACCCCGAGTGTTTTTCTTCAATTTTCCACCTTTATCCAGCTGCTTTTCCACCTGCTGTGTGGCTCGGGTGCAGTGCTGCCGTGTGTTTGGGCCAGTACTTTGTCTTTTAGTCGCCTTGGACGACGTCTAGGCGTTGCGCGTATTAATTAAAAACACCACCAGCAGCAGCAGCAGCTGATGAATAATTTAAATGGCTCGTAATTTAATCATGGGGCGGCCACTGGGCGTATGAGTAATTCCGTGGGACATTTGCCAAATCCAACGGAGGGAACCTGCCTTCGCCCCCAAAACTACAAGCAAATGAAATATTTTGGAACAGAATTCCTTCAGGCAGCGAAAAGGAGGGGAGGAGGCTTTTAATATTCGAAAAATGATTTAGAAGGTTTCATTGGGTAGCTATAAGTATCTGGGAAGAGTCCTCTGGGAGTGCAGAAGTCTATCTGTAAAGCAAACATGAATCCTCAGAGAATCATTCGTTTTCTGCCCGAAGAAACATTTATCATAATGCCATAATCAAAATGAATGCAATGGCTGTCACTTCAAGGCCACAAGTCCTTGAATTATATTCGTATGCATTTCAAATCAGCTCCCCACGCACCGATATTTAAGCTACCGAAAATGTCAGCACACAATACGCATACGACGTGTGAGATGTGCCACAAGCAGCAGGAGGAAGAGCAGCAGTGGCAAACAGATTCTGTGCTCCATTCTCTGCCACTGAATTATAAATAAATCGCATAAATAAGCCTTAAATAAACTCTGATTGCAAGAATCCATCCACAGATGCTTTGGAACAGGGAAATGTCATACATTTTCATTTGAAAGCAAACGAAGATCTAATATGATTTGCACTGGCATTTAAATGGAATTTTTTTAATGAAAGAACCTTTCATTTCCTGTTAAAAGAATGCTCCATCACATTTCAGTAGTTCGGGGCACTTTTTCGTTCCCGGAAAAGGACAGCCAACCGAAAGTTAGTTACGAGAACGTTTCCCCGAAGTCACGCGCCCCAAGCCCGTCTTTTAAGAGCCTTTAGTTTCTCCCGTTTTCCTAGAAGAGTTCCCCACCCAACTGGCGCTTAATTTAGTTACAGTTTTTCAGCTTTTCAGCTTTTCAGGGGTTTTCCCGTGGGTCAAACAATCGAAATTAAATTTCTATTTCTTACAAACATTTGCTCTCTCTCTCTCTCTCTCTCTCTCTGCGTGTGCTGTAAACAATAAGCTAGCAATATCTTTGTATCTCTTTGATGAAAGCAACGCCTGGGGCACACTCGGAAGTGCGCTTGACGCGCGCGAAGAGAGAGAGGGCGACATCCGGCAATGGGAAAATGTGCCATAAATGGAAATTAATTTCGAATTCATTTTCGATCGATTGGCAGGCACTAGATTTCTGCTTAAACTTCACTTTAAAGTCGTATCGTATCGTTTCGAGGGACGGACTCCTTTGTTTTGGATCTACAGGTGGCGCCATATCGCGTATCTTTTTGCGTGAAGATACTTCCGGCGTGAAATGTGACACCTGCTGCTGTTGGCCGGGAAACTCCGGGAAACTGTGGCTTGCGGTTGAAGCAAAAAGTTAATTATACGATGTGCAAAAGGGTTAATTTTCCCGGCTCTGCTAATGTGCCAGGGGTGCTTTCCTCTCCTTTCATTTCCTTGGCGTGTCCTGGAGCGTGACATGTGTATCTCCTTTGTACCCCCAGGAATTATTAATCATACGCATCAGCGTCTACTTCAAGGGTGGGCGGGGGGTAGGGGGTGGGTAATACTTTCCTCCAAGGCATACTTTCTGCCGCAATTTGTATAATACTCAACTTTTCGATTGCATACTTTTTCCCACGAAAGAAACTTTTCAGCTGAAAGAAAATTCTTTCCCTCCCTCTTAATTTGCATATATTTCTGCCTTGGGGCCTTCGCGGGATTGTGGGGGGGGGGGGGTCTCTCTCTTTATCTGTTACCCATTTTTCTCTGTTGCAATCAAATCTTATGCCACACGCAAATAATGACGAGCTTAAGGCACAAACAAAAAGTGGGAGTGGATACGCCAGGAAAACTAAGAAAATTGCCAGGAAAATGTACTTCCTGGCAGCCGCAGAAGAATGGGCGGGGGGAAATGTAGCGGAAAAGTTGCTTCCAGGCGGTAGTATTTTCATGGAATCGCAAGGAATATAATTGAGGAAACTGATACGGCAGGAAAAGGGCTCAGGAAAAGTGTGCTATTAAAGGGGATTTTCCAGAGTTTCCAGATGCCCAGATGGCCACAAATAAACTGCAATTATTTGCAGCCCTAATTCCATTTCAAGTGCGGGAAAACCTTCACCTTTAGCCAAGAAAAGTAGTCACAGGAAAATTGTTGAAGCTGTAGCTATTTCTAGTTCTGGACTTTCCCTATTTAATGTGGAAATTCCTTCTCCCGTGCAAGTACTTTCCATACACAGGAAAAGTGAAAGAAAATCCAAGAGTTTTTCTTCTCTAATTTTGGTATTACATTCTATCCAATGCGGGAATTTTCACACCCATTCCGTATTTTGAACTTTAAATTTTCTTGCCACAAATTGAAGCACTCGCCTCGACAGCTGCGACACGGGTCAACGAAAAGGGAGAGGGCCTAGAGCCTTGGCTGTAGGCTCGAGTGAACCGCTCCTCGACCGCTCTAATGGTTAGCATAAATCATAAGCCAATTGACTGGCTCTAGACCCAAAAGCTGCCTGACTCCTTGAGTGGCTGATGATGATCCCTTTTTATGGCATTTCAAGGCTCATTCGGGATGCGGATGCGGATGCGGATGCGACACTTCCTAAAGCAGCAATATATGGAATTTCTGCGGCGTTCTTTTTGCTTTAAATATTTTATAAGAAATAAGAAAAATCTACGGATGAATGCGAATGAAGGGAAAGGCTTGCGGTTTGACAGGATTTGTGGCTATAAATTAATGAGCTTTTCTCATTGAGTTTTCCCTCTTGGAAACCTCCTTGCCTTGCCTTGCCTTTCCTCTAATGTTTATTAATGAGTGAAGCCTCTGGGCTTTGATTTCTGGGCGTGTACACGCCCTCAAGGAAACGATTGAATGGCAGCGATTGTTTGATGTATCCATAAGTGGGGGAGGGGGGGGAAAGCACGACATGTATTTTCAGTGCCATTCCTTGAAAGTCTACCTTTTCTTTCTGTTGTTTCTGTGGTTTCTGTTGCTCTGTCAATGGCAGCCCTGGCACACATGGCGTATGATTAATATTTGAGAAACGGCACCCACGTGCGGCTGCCTTGTGGTTTGCCCCTCTCTCCCCCTCCTGCCTGTGATTTTAATCGAAAGATTAGGCCACAAATGCCTAATCGAACAGGCAAATTCTGTGGAAATTAATGGAAATTTATGATGGTATTTGCGCCGAATCAAGGGTTTTGGCATTGCAGTTGGCCTTGAGTATTTTCGAGTGCATTAACTCGAATAAGCAGCACCAGATGTTCTTGTGCCTTGCTGCTAATGAACTTTGCTCCCACATCCAGAAGTGTCTTAGTTGGCCCCAGTTGATGCCCCAATTTAGTCATCTTTTATTGGAACTCATCCATAATCCTGTCTTGGATTCGTGGAGTCGTGGCAGGGCATGGACGGCAGTTCCAGCGAAGTAATTAACCCAGAAAGTCGGCAACAAGTCAAGGACTCAGTCGACTGGTAAATCCCCCAACGAAAATAACAGACAGACACAGTCTGTATGAAATTGGCGCTTATAGTCGACTATTAGATACCCCCTAATCGTGGAACTTCAATGGCGGAAACGCATTTCTATATCCCGACAATATTTATTCTCCTCCACTCTCTGTCCTTTCTGAGTACAGGGTATCTGAAGCGTACAGATGGATACTACCCGTGGAATACTATGGAAACCTTCTCTTCAAAGGCCAATTGTTTGTGGGAGTTGGGATGGAGCATGGAGCAGACATCTCTTTGGCCAATTTTTGTGGATATTGGGGTGGAGCAGACACCTCCTCTTCGCTCTTCGCTTCAAGGAATTCCGTTGCGGGGTGTGGTCTGGTGTGGAATGAAACACCAATTTCTGTGGAAGGGTGCTGGGCGGTTGGGCGGTTGGAGGCTGGACTATGTTGCAGAGAGAGACCCAACCAGATTGTTGCCTACAGTTGCAAAAATGAGGCAAATATGTAATGAAGTCACGTAAACATTTTAATTTGGCATTAAGTCCGCTCCTTGTTCCCTATCATAGATACATACGTACTCCTATATGTCTTCCGTAAGTATATATATTTACTGTTTCCCTGGAAGGGAGTGTCTCCCCCGTCATTCGTCATTCGTCAGGGCGTTAACTTATTAATGTGTAGAAGGTATCGTCCTCGTACTCGTAATTGAGAGGCTCATAACATTTGTCATTCCATTCAGTCGCTCGTTGAATTTCTCTTCTGGTTCTGCTTCTGCTTCTGCGTCTGGTGTCCTTCTGCTGGCTCCTGATTTGATTGTGATTGTTAGAGCCATATGGCAGCTGTACGATTTCCTTGCTTTCCGCAGCAGTTTCCCCGCAGTTTCCCCGCAGTTTCCCCGCACTTTCCCTGAGCCGTTGTAAATATTTAATATGCACATCAATACATTCCGACGAGGAGGATAGCTCATATTTATGGCCGCATCTTGAGTGCGTGCTAACATGTCTGCCTCCTGTTGCCTGTTGCCTGTTGCCTGCTTCCTTCCCTTCGTTGGAGGAGAATCCATACATAGTTTCGAGACTTCGAGGATTTGATGGGTTAACCAGCTTTTAATATCACGCATCCCCGAGGGAGGACCTTTCCGACTCCTTTTGAAGTGAATGCGGAAGGAAAACCCTTGTGTTTTCTTTGGCTGGAAAAACTTCAACGAATTATATGGGTTTTTTTTTTGTTTTCTTTAGGAAGAAGCTTTAACTTCTTTGGGATGAGATTTACAATGATTGATGCTAGTTTTCCCTGGTTTTCCCATTGGAAAAACTCCTATTTCTTGGCTTCTGCTTTAAATTTCCAAAGTTTTCCATAACTAAAAGCGATCATTTGCAGTGTTCTCCACGCCTTGGCCTCTTCTTGAAGCCCCCCGTCATGTGTCATGTTTTTGGACATTTCCGGGGCTGTTGTTCAGTCCATTTTCCCATTTTCCTAGACTAGATGGGCAGTCTCCTATGTGAACAGAATGTGCTCTGCTCCGTTTCCATCGACTGACAGAACGTGAACAAAGAGCCTCCGCAGCGATGGACAGATTCAATGGAAAAGTGGAAGAGGAGAACGGTCTTCAATCTTCCATCAATCGTTGAAAACCCCATAACTCAACTCTCAACTAATTACAGAACCCAAAAAATGCAACAAAAGTGGACGAAAGTTTTCCACCGCAATAAAATCAACAGCCAAGTACGCTCCTGGTGGGCGGCAGTCTTGTGGGTGGGTTTTGTGGAAAGTTTTTCCAAGGCCATTAAGTGATTTAAAAGTTTACCGCCGCCACACAACAGTTTTCCACAGCTCTTCAGAGCCCAGAAGGGGGTTTGAGAGGGAAACCTTAAACACATGTCTGGGCTGGGGCAGGAAAATTGATAAATCTGTACCTGTAGATGGAAAATGGAAGATGGAATATGGAAGATGGAAGATAGATTGTCAGGCAGTACATCATTCAATAAAAGCAGCAGAAAGCACTCTTCAAACTGAATCAGAAGGCAACGAAGCATCAAAGTTCGAGGCGAGAGTGGCACTTCTTTAGAGATTCTTTATGGGATTTCTTTCAGCCTTTTTTTCCTGCCTCAAGGAATGAACTCAACCGCAGAGAGCTTCACTCAATCATAGAACAGGAAATGGAGATTTAATTTTTGGAAAAAAATTCTTCAGTCAAGTCAAAGTCCCTGTCTTTCTTTCTTTCTTTCTATCTGTCTCTGGTTTTGAAATTTAAATTGAAATGCAATCCGAATCGAAGCTAAAAGGAGGGCCTAACACACTCCACTCTCCACAGTGCAGTTCAAGGACTTCAGAGGACACAAAGAGAAAGTAAATATATATGCAAATGCTGCCTGTAAATCCTCTGTAATGCAGGGGAGATTGCTGCAAAAAAAAAAAGGATAAACATCATGCAAGCCATTGAACAAAAATGACAAATGACGAATGTTTCTGTGGGTAAAGCTTTCTTTTTCCCTTCACAGAATCGCTTTACGCTTTCATAAATCCCCAAAATGATGCCTGAAAAGGCCGAAAAAGGCATGACAAAGCATGAAAGAGGCCATGAAAAGCCAGGAAAAATCCTTCACTGGAATGTTTGGACCAAATATTTGCATTAAAATGTCATTTTTTCACCGAATGATTGTAATATTTGACAAAAGCCGGGCCAGCTTTGTGAAGTGTACGCTCATTAAAACCCCCCGAAAGGTAATCACTTTATAAGACCCCCACAAAAATAAAAATAAATATAAAAAAAAGCCACAAAATTAATGGCCAACTGCCAAATTTATGGAATGACCATCCATCCATCCATCCATCCGTCCGTCCATCCGTCCGTCCGTCTCTGGTCTGTTTGTCTGTCTGTCTCGTCCGAGGGAATACTCGTACATTCCTTTGTGAGTATTATATTTTTTTATCTTTGGGAAAACAGGCAGGAAAAATAACAAAAATCATCAAAGCATTCAACGAATGAACCTTTTTTTTTTGGTCTCTAAATTAAGATAAATGTATTTTTTGGGGGCTCATTTAAAGGAAAGGAAACCCTTGCCTTTCCTATAGTTTTGTGGTAAATAAAGGGGAAACCCTGGCCGTAGTTTCCGGAAAACTGACCTTTCATTCAGAGGGTGGGCGGTCGAGGCAGCCTTTCCTTTTCTTGCCCTTCCATAAATCATTTTTCACATTTTCCACTATCGCAAGCATGAAATATTTTCACTTAAATCATAGACGCAGAGAAATATGACTAATTATACTAGTTTTCAGGGAACAAAATATTCTCTTATACTACACCCCAGCAGCCCCAGCAGCCCCACCAGCTGTGCTAATTATAATTATTTCTAGAGAATCACTTTACGGAGAAACTGAAACAACATTCCACATACAATTTGCTATCTCTAATCAGAGTACGAACCAGCTTAACGGAGGGCACTCGTATTTGTTGCATTCATTCGCCTGCAATTTGCATAATGAGGGAACGGACCCCGCCTCCACTGACATAATTCTCCGACATTTTACCCAGCTTCGGGCGAACGAATGTGGACATTATTCTGGCCAATTAGTGCCTGCTGCCTGTTGCCTGTTGCCTGTTGCCTGTTCTGGCTCCTCCACATATCACGTATACATACGATACGTCGTAATGCAGAATAATTTACGCCTAAATGGCCGATAATTTGACCACTCCAAGGGGTCCTCACAGATGGTAGTTGCCTTAAATTCCATCCGAAAAGCTAATGAACAGTGTTAGTCATTTATTAATTGTGGGGAGACTCTCGTCAATTAAGGTCAATGAAAACTGTGGAGCCCCAGGATACAGACATTCCCAAAACGAGAAACCCCCCGCACCATCAAATGAAGCATGTCAAAAGGTCACAATCATTCCTTAAAACCTGCTTCAGAGGGCACAAAACAATGAACCGAATTCTGATGTTTTCTGACATTTAAAAATACAATACTAAGAAACGTGAAGCAAAACTCTGCAAAAGTGTACGAAAACCTATTGCAAACAATCAACCAAATTGATGGAAAAACTTTAATTAACCGTCGGAAAGTTGTACGTATTGTTTACCCAAATTTCAAGAGTTCTCATCGTGAAAGTTATGATTAATAAAGTGAGATGAGAGTGCCACATGTGGAAGTGGAGATGGAACCAGAGCCGAACGGTAAACAAAGGGCTATCATAAGGCGGCAATGGAACGGGCATTTCGAAGATTGGGATACCCTTATTTGTATAATTAATATTATTATTATATAGTTATACGACTGCGATTCTTGATTGGGAAAGCATTGGCGAAATATGTATCTCCTGTTGCAGACTTTTAATTTTCTTGGAAATATCTTAAGAACCGAAGTTTTTCTCTCAACTAATGCTTATACTTCAACTTATACATATACCAATCGACTTATATTTCAACTTTTAATCTCAAGTATACTCCTACCTATAATCTGTCACACTTATACTCACACTTATACCCTTAGATATACTCTTACCCATACTCCGACATGTACTCCGACCGCATTTTCTACATCTTAGACTTTGTCTTATATTCCGTCATATACTTTTTCTTATAAAAATATGCTTTCACGTATACTACTGCCTATACATACTTACACTTTTACGCCGACTTATAATACTGCGACGTATGTATACTTAGTATTAGTACCCGTCTTATACTGCCAATTATAGCCTGACTTATACTCCGACAAGTGCATCCCTAACTTGTATCTCGATTCTTAGACTCCCACTCTTATACTCCAGCTCTTATACTTTGACTCTTCTCCTGCTACTCGTATACTCCTACTCTTGTACGCCTAATCTTATACTCCTGCTCGTATATCCCTACTCTTATACTCCTACTCCTATACTCATACTTGTTTACTCCAATCTTGTACTGCTAGTCGTATATTTATACCCTTATACTCCTCGTATACTCATACTTTTATACTCCGACTCGTATACTCTGACTCTTATAATCCGACTCGTATACTCTGACTCTTATAATCCGACTCGTATACTCTGACTCTTATAATCCGACTCTTATACTCTGACTCTTATACTCTGACTCTTATACTCTGACTCTTATACTCTGACACTTATACTCCCACTCTTATACTTCGACTTTTCTACTCTTTGCTGTAAAAACTCAACTATGCAAAGTTGCACTAAGAATAAAGATAGAAAACAAAAGTTCCTCCGTTTAGATCGACTCGGCAATAAATACTTTAAGGGATCACAGATCCTTCCTTCTCTGCAGTCCAAATCATAAGCTTCCCCTAAAATTATGCTACCCTCTGCAAAGGGTATACACACATACTGACACAATAAACCATAAATCTAAGCTTTTTGCATGGCAGTTGATTGCTCCGTATATTGTCCTGGCCTTGGTGCTGCTCCCACGAGAGAGAGAGAGAGAGAGAGAGAGAAAATAGTTATAGTTTTTGTGGGAAAAAGCAGGAAATCCATTAAACCAAAAGCTCGGCTAAATACTTGCCACTCAACAGAAACCGTTTTTGCCGGACTGGATCCTTTTCGGGGGGTCCACTGACTTTTATTTTGTTGATTGAAAAAAGTTCTGGATGATGCTCGTGTAAATATTTTGCCAGCCTGCTGCTTGGCCCTTCGTGATGGTTGATTGGATGCTGAATTGCTTGGAGTTTTCATCCGGCTTGTGCCTCTGTTCTCCTCCAGTTCTCATTAAATTTTCATTTGTTGCGCGAGAAGAGATCTCGTGGTATTGAATTTTATATTTTAAGGCGTATGCTCCTCCTTAAAGCCTGGAGTCGTTGCTTTTTATAATCGTTTTGTTTACACGCAAGTTTATGGCGCTAGCGAAGGCGTTTACGGCCCCGTTTCGCGATGTGATGTTAACGTAATCCCAACGTCCCCACGTCCCAACGTCCCAATGTTGTGGCAGTACAAGTACCGGGTACTTGTTCCGGAAAAACCCATTAAAAAAGATTGCTCCAAACAACGTGAAGAACGTAAATGGTACGCAATCTTGTCGGAAAATGCTATAACATTATGTCCTTGGGGTTCTGCTGTCATCATATTTCATAAACTACCCCATTCCTGGTTGCCATAATCTCTGGTTAGGGCTTAACCAAATCTAAACCAAGGATAAAGGCTTTAACTCAAGCCCTGGCTCTAGGCCCAAGGCCTCAAAGGCACTCATCTGCTCCATCTGTTCCATCTGCTCCATCTCTATTCGTATTCAGATTTGATTCTGGTCCTGGGCTTCCGATTGGCGTCACCCCAAGAAAAGTTTTTGGGTCCCACAACGACCTTTGTCCTGGTACCTGACCGCAGCAGCGAAAAACTTTCATTTCCGCTTGCGGGTGGATTGGGGAGCGCGGTAGAGGTAGCGGGAGAAGACCAGACCCCAATGGATGGCAGGTGTCCGCCCGCCTCTGGGTAATCTATGGTGATGGTGTGCGAATGCTGCAACTATTTCCACATCTGCAATCTGTGCCACGATGCGTGCGCGTGTGGCTGTGGCATTATTTTAGAATGGGTGGCGTGGCCAGGCCGCAGGGCGTTGCGGAGCGCCGTAAGCGACGCGTGCAACAACTTTTTGCAACCGTAGATCTGTTTTTCAGCGAATGCCGTGACCATGCCACATGTGCACGAATACCATGCTCTACGAGACCCAAGGGGTATGCTCGATCTGCTGTGGAGTACATTCTGGGGGACCCCATAGATATTCACCCAATACAGGTCATCTTTTATTCGAAAATCCTCTCTATTTGCGGGTTTGTTTTCATACAAAGAAAAAGTATAAACTGGAACTTGTATTCGCGCGGAAAATGGAAAAAAATATGCTGAAAATCCGGGGATAAAGGTGGCTAGTGTGCAACCAACTTTTAAATCAATTTGTTGCGGCGGTTGCAACATTAATTACGGGCCACGCACCCGACCGATGGCTCAGTGGTTGCAACATTTGCATAACCCTTGCAGTTTCCACGGATTATGACCGACCGACTGCCGCGGTTGTGGGTAAATATGGTATATATTCATATGCCTGCGAGTGTACTCGCAATTAATTTGAATTAAATTTCAAGTGCGGCGAAGAAGAGAAAACTGCTGGAACACTGATGAGTGTGGAGATGCCAGGAATACCAGGAGTGGAGTGGAGTGGAATGGTAATGGTAGTGGCTGTGGCTGTGGGGGATTCCAGGAGTATGTGGCACTAGACCCAGGAAATATTCACTGAACCTAGAAGATGCACACGAGTATCCCAGGCCTTTCCTCGACTTTCCACTGACCACCACTGACCGCTCTCTTTTTAGTGGAAAAAACAATGAAGAATCGCTTTGCTGCAGATGAAAATTGTAATTTTCCGCATCAATGCGGCCGATTTCGTATGTCCATGAGTGTGTGCGTGTGCGTGCATTCATATACTCGTGAATCGTGCGGCATGTGTGTGCGTATGAATATTAATGCCTGCTTATGAATAAAAGTTGCCTTTTGTGCTGATGTTCTCTCGCATTCATTTCGCACACATTTCTGAAGCAATTTTCGTTCGTTTTTCTCGGTTTTCTCGCTTTTCTTCTACGCATTCGCATTGTTTGCATTAATTGTTGTTCTTTTGTTGTTTGTTCTTCGGATTTAATATGCCAGAGGGAGAGAGAGCGCCATTAACACTGATTAATCTGCACTTAAGCGAACAAAGGGGAACGGGTCCCACCCAGGGGCTAAATATTAGCCAAGGCCCAGAAGCAGGTTGTTACACGACACCTTTTCTGGCCCAAAAGACCTTTGCTGGAATTATATTTCTTCCATTCACACCGCGATTTTTACACCACGATTCAAACGTATCTTCAGGCGATGGCTGGTTAGAGTTTTCTCTTTACGATACCTTTTCTACCGATGGGGGTATGGAGGTATGTACGTATACTGCCTGCTATTCACAAGATTTTTCATCGGACTTCCGTTGGAACAATGTTTAAACGCTTTTATACGTTTAAATTAGACTTTCTCTAGCCGAAAAACCAAAAAATTATTGAATTTGATCGTTTGATAAGAAATTTCGATATCTTCCAAAAAGCATCAGAGAAAACGTATAGTCCCCGAGTTAATTTACGAGCGAAGGGATATTAAGATTGGTAACAGGTTTAGGGCCAGTCCGAGGCACTTAAGCAGCGCAAAGCATTCACATTTGTCACCTCAAGAGCCCCCATGAATACCTTTCAAAGATGCCACGAATATGTATTCAAACACACATGTGATTAATGCTCGAAACGAGCGTGTGAATACATTCAAACACTTGATTTATGCCCAAAGGCGGAGTCGCTTTTATTTTCGGCTAATTTGGTAATACATTTCGGAAATTCGGTAGTCGAATCGAAAACACTTTTCACTTAAAGTTCATCAACACCCAGAGAGAGAAAGAGTGAGAGAGAGAGACAAACAGGGGAAAACACTTCTAGAAGTTCAATGTGTTTTTCATTTCGGGGGATAATTAGAAGCAGTCCCCAGTCCCCAGTCTCCAATCCCCAATCCCCCCGATGGCGGGAGCGCATAGCAACTAATAACCTGACAACTGATCCCACGAATCGCAAACCCCAGACAGATTGAGTTTTTAATTTAATTAAATCCCAAAGTCAAATGAGAGAAGGGCTTTCGGCCACTGCCACTCCTTGGGTGGGAGCAAAATGACAGAGAGAGAGAGAGGAGAATCCCAAAAACCTTTTGCGACATTTGTCACAAAGGCAACGGAGCATTCAAACTGCGGTACAGATCAACAAAAACACACAAAAACTGAGCAGAAAAAGTGCAGAAAAAAGGAGAGAAAAATGTATAAAGAAAAACTAATTCGCATCAATTTCAGGGTCATTAAGTGCACGATTGTCCACAACCGAAAGAAAATGGATGAAAAGTACGGGTCATATATTCCGGTGGCGTGGCACGAGGGACGGGCAGGAGGACGATTGTTGGAACTCTTTTTTGGGTGGGAGAAAACGTTCTTGGTTTATGCAAAGGAGAGATCTTTCGAGAAGAAAGAAGGTGTCTTTTCTGGGATTCATGGCCATATCTTTAGGGAGAATTGCCTTCCCCTGAAGACCGTCCCCTGAAGACCGTCCCCTGAAGACCGTCCCCGGAAGACCGTCCCCTAAAGACCGTGCCCTGAAGACCGTCCCCTAAAGACCGTGCCCTGAAGACCGTGCCCTGAAGACCGTCCCCTGAAAACCGTCCCATGAATACCGTCCCCTGAAGCCCGTCCCCTAAAGACCGTGCCCTGAAGCCCCCTAAAGACCGTGCCCTGAAGACCGTCCCCTGACATCTTTCATCCGAGTACGAATGAACTTTACAGATGAGTGTTTTGCCGAAATTCGGGATTTATTGATGTAGAAAGATGATGATACGAATAAATGTAGGTGGAGTGCAGAACGAGTCATGGGTGGACTTTATGGCCTGTACAATTGAGAGTCAGTGTTAACCCAATTTTCAACTATACCTTTCGGAATACTTTTCGAATCATTTCCGCCTCAAAATCAGTTTTGAAATCGTCTCAAGTTTGACCAAAAACGTGTTTCTAATACCATTTAAACCCTTTTCAATCGATTTATGCCAATTTATCATTCAATTTTCCTTTTATCCTGTAGGGTTTCCTCTTCTTCCTGTCGGTTTTACCTTTCTTCCTGTCTGTTTTGCCCTCTTCCTGTCTGTTTTACCTTTCTTCCTGTAGGTTATCCCCCCCGCCTTTTCTCTCACTTTAGAAAAAACAAAGCCTGGAACCCTGGCAGCCTGGCAGCCTGGCACCCTGGCATCCTCCTCGTTGCTCCCTTGTTTCTGTTATCAACATTTACTCCCTATTACGTTATTGCTCATTCAATTGCTATCAATTTAAAATAATATTTACACACTCCCCACACATCCAGCCCCTCCACCCCCTCCAGCCCCTCCTCTTCTTGCCCTTTTTCGCCCCACCCATTTGCTGGGGGTTTTAAGGCGATTTTCCGTGGCAATACAAAAACACAGACAGGAAAAGCGGCGTAGCGGTGGCAACCAAAACACGAGCCGCATATAAACATTCGCATTTTGTGTGCCTCACATGTCGCGAATGAATGGAATGGATGGTACTTTTGGGCGGGGGCTGGGGGGGCTGGGGGGGCGATATCTTGTGGTTACAGAACCCTCTCATCCTCCTCCCCCGCTGCCGTTTGTGGTTCTATACGTGTGTGTGTGTGTGTTTGTGTGTGTGTGTTGTATGTAGATTTCCCAAGTGTTTTTTGGTGTTGCCCCAACACTGCTGGCACTGCGGCTATAAGCTGTTTATGCAACATTGCGCCGATTTCCAAGCGCTAATCTCAGAATTGGATTTAGGAAGGAAGGAGGCAGGGGAATGTCGTATGTGTGTGTTCTCCCCGAAACATAATTGAAGATTATTGGTTTATTCGTTATTTATTGATTAAAACTAAGTGAAATTTTGGATATAAAGCTTCCCGAGAAGGAGAATGTCTATCAAATTAAGGAATCTCTGAAATTAAATGCAAAACAATTGATTAAAGCAATGAAATTTCTATAAATTTAATTAAATTCCTTAGGTTCCCCTAAGAGCATATTTTGCAGAGCATATTCCCTTAGAGCATCTCCAAGTCGTTGCCTGTGGCCCCAAGATTCTTTTATTTTCCATCAGAATCAATGCATGTTATTCAAATATTTATTGGAGGCATATATATACACAATATATATATCATTTCTCGTTTTTGAATGTCTTCTGTCGGCATCTGTGGCACAAATTTACGAGCAACGGACTGCGGCTGCAAAATATTTACATAAAACATACACGAATTTTATTACTCGATTTCGAACATTTTTGCAAGCGAAAAATTGCCAAAAGAAATATAAATTATTTGTTATAAATGATAAATAAATGAGGCAGAGGCAGAGCAATGCCCCCGCTTGCTGGGGCTATGCTGCAGCTGCCACTGGCGCCTGTCGCCTGTCGCCTGACGCCTGACGACATTCCATTACGCAGTCAATGTCAGCCTGCAGCTCTAATGCTGTTTTGTGCTGTCATGAAAAACTATCCTTTTTTCGCTTCGCCTGTCAACATGTGGCCCTTGTTGGGGCTTCAAAGAGCTCGCACAGGCTCCACGGGGGGTAAGCGCTGGCACCTGCCTGGACACGCACTGCATTTCACACAAAATAAAATTAAATATTTCCATTTTATATACACAGAATCCCAGTTGAGTGATTTTCAATTATGAAACACTTTTTGCAGCTATACCTGGACATCCTTTAGGCCTTAAAAGCTCCACAGGAGTTGTAGCCATCAAATCGAATGACACACACCCATCTAAACCAATAAGGAAAGCTGTTGTCCCGAGGCCAGGACTCACTTCGTTTGTGGAGCAGTTAATTCTATTAAAATGTCAGTCGACGACAGGCAACAGCAACAGCAACAGCAACAGAATGCCTGCCTGCTGCCGCCTGCCTGCTGCCTGCTGCCTGCTGCCACAGATGCTGCTCCTTTCACTCGAACTGTCGCTGTCGTTCTGTTGTCTTAATTTGCATGCAAAATACATCGGGGGAATGAAAGTCAATATGGGACTGGGCTATGGGAAGGACTGTACCCATTTCTGGGAAGGTTTCTGCCGTTCCGTTTTTGGTTATTTGAAATTCGGCCACAGTTTTGTGTGTGTTGTGTGTTGTGTTCGAAACAACTTGAAAATTATACACAAAATTGTAGTTAAAACATGTAAATTTATTTGGGCCTGTCATTTCGCTCGCCAGAAACAGAGTGACACCGAGAGGGGGAGTGAAAGGGGCACGTGGACGGAGACCAGAGCCCCTGCCTCCCATAGACCGGCGAAGAGAGAACTGGGGGCTACTCAATCGAGTTAACAGGGATTTCTGTTCCAAGAGAGAGTGGGAGAGGGAGAGGGCGACTCCCTCTTCTGCGCTACTCAATTTTCGGAGTGCGAGTGCGGGAATGTGTGTGTGTGGGGGGCGGGTTAGTGGAGCATTGGAGCCTCACAAACTGTTTGACACAATGGGGTCGATGGGCCGTTGGGTCTGTGGACCTGCGTTTCAATGCGGCTCGTTGGTGGCTTTGGTGGGTGGCATACAGCCTTTCCGCCTGCCGCCTGCCGCCTGCTGCCTGCCACCTGCTGCCTGTTGTTGTTTGTTGTTTGTTGTTGGCAAAAAGAATTGGTTCAAGGAGACAAACAATTGCAACGAACGGCACCGCGACCGACAACGCCACCGCATAAATGTCGTACAAAATAACAGAGCCACAACTCTGTTAACATCATACCTTCACACACACACGCACACACACACAAACAGTTACTCGGAAAAGTACATGCACAGTTCATAGTTTCATGGGTGCATGGGGTACGGGGCTACGGGGGTACGGGGCGTATGAGTGACAACAATTCCAGTGGAAGCGATTTTTTAATGAGATTCGGAAATTGCTAAAACAAAACATGGAACAAAAGGAGAACAAGGAAAGGGGTGCTTTCTGTAGGTGAAACCGAAGCATTAGATACCCTCGATTGAGAGATTGATAGATAGATAGATGGATAGATAGATAGTTAAATAGGTAGACTCCTCTGTCTCCTCTCTTTGCCTCTCTCTCATGCCAAAAAAAACACTCTTTCTTAACAATAAATACTCTTCATTTCCTTGATTTTATAGGGCACAAAGCTACCCCCACCTTTCGCTCTCCTGGGTATACAAACTCCCCGCAAAAAGTAGCTCTTGTTCCTGGTTCTGGTTAGAAGTTTTCCTTTGCTTTTCTTACCTGTAGACACCTTTGAGCCAATTGCTGCAGCAACAACACAAACACACAATTTATTCAACCATAAGGCGGGGAAAAGTTGGGGCGAAGAGTGGGATGAAAAGTTGTAAGCATTTTCGCAATATTTGTAGTCGGAGTCGTAGTCGTAGTCGAACGGTCGCTTACTCCTTCACAATTGTTGAACGACGGCTGGTGGTCACGCCCCGCCCCACATCCGAAATGACAACTCAACACGCAACAGCCGCGGCCGCAGCCGAAAAGAGGGGGACCAAGAGTTGTTGCAACACGGCAGCATAGACCTTTAATGAGGTTTTGGGGCACATTGCGTGCTGGCAAAGGATATACCATGCCTCAGGCCCCATCCATCGGTGGAACACATTCTTTCCTACTGTTTTTTTTTGTTTGCTATTGAAAAGCAATTAAGCGGCGGCTGAAACTTTCGGGAAAACTCGAAAGTTTTTGGGGTCACCGGACAGAAAGAAGGCTTTAAGCCACATTGGGCTTTCATTCAGGGCTTAAGTACGGATTTTTGGCTTCAAGAACAGCAGGCCAACGAACTGGAAACAAACGAAAGATTTTCCAATGTTGTAATGTTGTAAGAAATGTCTGCCGTTTGGCACTCGTATTTGCTGTTTGCTCTTCTTGTCAGCTGTTGCCTTCCGTTTGCTTGCCAATCAATCAATCAATCAATCAATCAATCAATTACGAATGATGGCACGTGCATCTCGGGCGCTCTGCCTTTTGACCCTGATTCTATTGGCTCTGCCAAGGCTTTTTTGGCCCTAATCTTTGCACAAATAAATATTTCACAATTTCCATAGGCGCCCCAAAAAAACCAAAATGCCAAAAAAAACAACAAAAATGCAGAAAGCATCAGAGCATAAATCAGCATGGGCGTCGATGGATCTGTCTTTGCTGAATAATTTAAGGCTCTGCGCGTTGCGTATACGCCACGTGTTGCCAAAGGGAACCATAAGTTGCAGATCTTTGACTCAAGAGAAACCACTTCAAAAAAAGCGATTTTAGTTGCAAATTATCCCTAGATTTTGATGGCCACGTAGAAAGCTTGAGCTCTTTGGACCTTCAGACCTTTGGGCAACCTTTGGAGGGGGCCAGCACCTTGACAACGAAAAATGTCGCGCAATTTAATATTTTTGGTTGGCATGGGGCAAGGCGGCCCATAATTAAAACATTTATCACTTTTCTGTTCTGTTGACAAATGACTTGACCTTGTTTTTGTTTTTGTTTTTCTTTTTCATTGTGTGGCACGAACGGGGGCCAGGCGACAATCTATTGCGATTTGGGCTTTGTATATTTGTTGCGCATTTGATAAATTGGGAAATTGGTGGTGGCTTTGAGAGGAGGAGGAGGAGGAGGAGGAGTAGGGACGGCATTTCCTTCAGGTGGATTCAGGTTTCATTGTGTCTAACACTCGCATTACTGCCATGAATATGCGCCCTGTCTATGGACAAGTCTTGAGGGAATGTTCGTGCGAATCAAGATGAAAGCGGATGAAGTTTTCCCCCTCAAGTGTTGTGTCTGTTTTCACAGGTAAAGATTTCCCTGAACTTAAGCTCTGTTCAGGTACCTACAAACTTATCCAAAGTCGAGCACAAATATCCACCTAGAGTAAGCCAGTTTTCCGTGGAAAATGTCCACCTAGAGTAAGCCAGTTTTCAGTGGCAAATTTCCATCGAAACTAGGGGACTTTTTCGGTTCAGATTTCATTGTGAAATTTCTTGTGAGAATTTTCCCCCCAATTAGAGACCTTTGCAAACACTTTGAATGTCCCTACATTCCTGGAATCTGCTTTAAAAATGCCTGGACTCTCCATCAAAGGGCATTCCATCCATCAATCATAGTCGCGGCCTGGATTTCTGTTAGAATATGCGCCATTTGATATCCCCAAACTCCTTTTGAAATATGTAACATATATTTCCCCAAGGAAAGATATTGGCCTATAAACAATGAGAGCATGTTGCGTGTGAGGTCGTCAAGAGCCACAGCTGTCAATGGATTTTGGCTAACGATAGCACATAAATATACTCGGGGAAAATGTTCGGATCGTAAAGGAAATTTCCTAGATGACAAGCGCAATGGAAAATGCCTACATGACAGCAGGAATAGATGGTGGAAATGCGGGGAAAACGACCTGTCATGATATTTCTGTTTTAAAGAGAAGAAAACAAACTTTCATTCCTTCGAATGAATTTTCGTAATCAAATTCAAGTTTTTTCCTGTATTAATGAACCATCAATGAGACAATAGGAAATTCCAGGCGAGAGTCAGTGGAAAATTCTTTGATTGACAGGCTCTTCTCCGCCTGATTGGAGGATGTGTAGAGGGGGGGAGGAGTGCCAGAGCGTAGCGTAAATCAATCAAAAGTTTTGACATGAAATTGCTTGGCAAAAAATGTTCACACATCGAGCAACGCGAAGGGGCAGGCATAAATTACAGGGTAATTAGAGGGGGGAGAGGGTTGCCAGTGCCAGTACGTGGCGTGGTGCCTCCCCTTCATTTGAATTTTCTCCTCCCGTTCGGAGGAGACCCAACAATTATGCTAATTCCTATTCTGGCCTTTGCTGCCTGCCCGGCCAGCTGTGGCGCCACTCGTTAAACAGTCGAAAATTTTCACAGCCAAGGTCCAGCTACTTTTCCGTGGCCCCCATTTCCCGCCACCAGGTTCTAGGTTAGGTCCTGCTCGGCTGCGGCCTTGATGTGGCGCTTAACTCGATGAAATTTGTAACAATTGCATTTGGGAAAGTTCTCTGCCCTCCAGCGTTGGTGGATTTTATAATTAACGCGTGGGGCTACTCCACTGATGATGATTTAGCGGAAACAAGTGCGGTAATATTTTCACATTTTAGCAGAGAAAAGGAAGTAGAAGTAGAAGGAGGGAGGGAAAGCTAGGAAAAATATGCTGTGGAGTGAAGGTAATATTTTCCATATTTTAACTGCAAAAAAGGGCAAACGAATCAGCGACTGAGGGAGCTTTTCATTTGAGTTGTTTTCCCCCTCTTGAATAATTAGTTGAGGTTTTAGGGAAGTTAGGGAATGTTTATTTCTAGGGGAATGTGAAATGGAAAACCATGCAACCAGGGAAAAATGGACATTTATTGCCATAGTTTCATGGGCAATTGATTCATCATTGATTGGGTTTAGTCCGCGAAATAGAACTGCCATTTCCTGTGGGTCTTTCTCTCTGTTTTTGGAAGGTTTTCCCAAAAACTGTTCGCTGATGGGTTTTTTTTATGCCATTTTCCATGTGTGTCCTTTGGTCCCTGACCTTTGGGCTTCCCTCCTTTTGGTGCACTTTTTTCGGACTGTTCTTACTGCTCTTACTAAACCATTTTAATTAGTTTTTCGCTTATATTGCTGCTCATGGGACATCAGTGACATTTCCACCGCTTCAGTAGGATGCCTGCTTTAAGCCTTTTTAAAGCGGTTTTCAACTTTAAAGAGCTGAAAGTTGATGAATTTTTTTTTAACGAATTTTCAAATGGAAATGTATATGCTGGAATTTGCCTCAAATGGAGTATAAAATGGGCTTGAACCATGCACTCGTTCATAGATTCTAGCGATAATCGTGTGTTCAATAGAAAGTAGGATGTTTTCTATAGGTTCCTTCAGTGCTTTCCTTCATTAAAATCCATTTAAAACTTCCAAAAAGAATACACATTAAATATATTAGCTCCATTAAAGCCCCATACTTTCCATTGGGCTAACATAATTGGCATTGGCGTTGAAGCATTATATTCTGAATTCGTAATTGGCAAATACTTCAATCCCCTGGGAATTATGATAGAGTTTTCCAATTGCATTAAATTTCATTTGATTTATTTTTTTGTGCTTGTTTTTTTTCCTATAACTCCACGCTGTTAAATCCATAACTTTCAGCTGATTTAGTCTTTATTTTCATCCTTTCAACACTCTATTAATTTTCGCATTTTCCCCCACACGTTTTTTTTACACATTTTCTTCTTTGGCTTTTCCGGGTTTTCCGTCATTTGCATAATTATTGTCTAATTTTTATACCCGATACTCAAAATGAGTATTGGGGTATATTAGATTTGTGGTGAAAATGGATGTGTGTAACGTCCAGAAGGAACCGTTTCCGACCCCATAAAGTATATATATTCTTGATCAGCATCAATAGCCGAGTCGATTGAGCCCTGTCTGTCTGTCCGTCTGTCCGTCCGTCCGTCTGTCCGTCTGTCCGTCCGTCCGTCTGTCCGTCTGTCCGTCCCTATTAGCGCCTAGTGCTCAAAGACTATAAAAGCTAGAGCAACGACATTTTGTATCCAGCCTTCTGTGATATGTCACTGTTACAAGTATATTTCAAAACATCGCCCCGCCCACTTCCGCCCCCACAAAGAACGAAAATCTGTGGCATCCACAATTTTAAAGATACGAGAAAACCAAAAACGCAGAATCGTAGAGAATCAATTTATCTTTTAGACTGCAGAATCTGAACTGGATCGTATCATTATTATAGCCAGAATGAAGAAAACAATTTCATTTTTTTCTCGCCCTGTCTCTCTCTAACACACACGTATCATAGCCGGCTTTGCATAGCGCAAAACATTAGCGCCTAGATCTCAGAGACTATAAGAGCTAGAGCAACCAAATTTTGTATCCAGATTCCTATAATATCGGACCTTGACGAGTTTGTTTCAAAATTTCGCCCCACCCCCTTCCGCCCCCGCAAAGTGCGAAAATCTGTGGCATCCACAGATCTCAGAGACTATTAGACCTGACTGTCGAGCTCTCACTGCTACAAAACTATTTGTAATTTTTCACTGCAGAACTCACTGTTGATAGCTCACTGCTACAAGTGTGTTTCAAAATTTCGCCCCACCCCCTTCCGCAGCCATAAACAACGAAAATCTGTGGCAACCACAATTTTGAAGATAGGAGAAAATTAAAAACGCACAATCATAGAGAATGGCCATATCTACCAGATTGCCGAATCTTGCCGAATCCGAATAAGATCGGATTGTTATTATAGTCAAAAGTAACAAATCAATTTGCAGTGGCTACGCAGCGCCCGTCGACACGTTCTGACTGATTTTCTGTCTCTCTCGCACGCACTCTTTGTCGTTTAATGAAGCCATACTGACTATGTATCGGGTATAAATGTAGAGTTGCGGTCGCAGCAGCAACTCACAACGTTCCCCCTCGTTTTTTTTAGCAAATTATACGAATAAATGAACTATGAAAATCTATTAATTTCGCATTAAATTAATCGGAAAATGTGCATTTATGGAAAATCTATAAATTAATGCAGGCCTCAAAATTGTAATTTCCGCTAAAAAGAAAGTGATAATTATGCAAGACAATGTCTTGGAGGGGAAATTTAATGCCCATCTGCGCCCACGCGCACGCCATGGCCTGGTGGAGGTCCTTTATCAAAAATTTATGACAGTCCCCGCCTTTGGGGACAGTGACACTCCCCCCTCCCTCCGCAGTGAGTGATGAAACACTTTGCATTTTCTAATTTCCGAAGAGCAGACGGCACCTCCTTCTCCCTCTCCCTCTCCGTCTCCGTCCCTCCTTCTTTGTTAATCGATTGAGGCATCTTTTTTGGGGTAAGTATCTTTTGTTTTTGCATTAAAAGCCATGAAGATACATCATATTTTAAGTATCTGTCGCCCATTGAGCGAATGCTGAAGTGCTGGCCATTAGCAGGCTATGAATTGGGTCATCTGTTTGTGCTTTTCGTATGCCCTATGAGAGTCTCTGTATTCGCAGAAGAAAGATGGCATACAGAAAGAAGGATGGAAGTGGAATAAGCATGGAAAACTCAGGGGAGAACTTTGACACCACTTTGACTCGATATAATCTACCCTTTTGTCTAATATGTTGTCTAATAGACACAGAACGGGGGGATACCATGGTACTATTAGAAATTCTGGATTCCTGGCATACTACCCGTGTAATAGGTATCGGATTCCTGTACCTGTACTATCCCTCAGCTTAACCCTGAACCCTGACAGATCTTCCTATTGGATATATGCACGGAAAAAGTAATCGTTTCGATAAAGAAAAAGCTTCTAGGGTTAAAGACATAGAACTACGCTTTGAATCGAGTACGAAAAGGAAGATTCGTTACCTTTTTATTCCCAGCAATATATCTGAAAGGATTTTGGCAAAAGATCCCCTATAATGGTTATATAATGGTTTAGGGACCATATAGCCTGTCAATGTTCTTTTATCTGTCATTTTGGGCAGCATTTTCTCTGCCTTTTCCGTGGGAAATATGAAATAAAACGAGGAAATTGGGTGCCCCGAAGGATTCATTCCCAATGACTTTTAGGGATGGTATCTTTTATACGGTATCTATTAGTCGATCTCTTCTTTTGGGTGGATTTCTTCTGCTGCCTCTGCTGGGTATCTTTTATTCGAATATCGATCATGCCACATCACTTTGACAAATACGCATGGCCCTGTCCTGTCCGCCCCCACCATTTGATTAAACTTACAATTAATCAACGGTCTCCAAACACTGATGCCATTTGTTTTTCATTCGCTTTTTACTGTCATTTGTCGTTTGTTGCTCGTTTATTTCATTTTGGCCTTAATGCCAGCAGAATGGCAACAGAATGGCAACAGAATGGCAGCGGAATGCGGGCCAAAAGATGCGCGAACGGCAAGCGTATGGCAAGCGAATGGCGAACGAGTGTCTGCCTGATGTTTGAGTGTCAATCACAGGAGAGGAGCAGCAGCAGCAGCAGCAGCAGCAGCTTAAAGGGGAAATGAAATTCAATTGAGAGCAGAATTTAGCAGCAGGAATTCAATGCCAAAATAAACAGAACTTGGAGGGAGTTTTCCTTTTCTTTTACTTTATTTTCCACAAGAAAAGATATATATTTGTTGAATTTGTTAGATCTTAGATGCCTAGAAATCATTGCAATCATTCCAATCATTCCATAGCTAAACTATAACTAAATGATGCGCTTTGCACTTAGACAACTGTATGTAGGGGGGGGAGGGTGTCAAAGGTCACTCTTAATCGTAAGTATCACCTCATCAAGTGGCGCCACAAAATGCGTTTTGTATGCTGCTTGGCCCCCCCGAAAGGGCAAGGCAGCTGCAGAAAGGGGCTCTCGATCCGCAACTGCGATGCCGGGGAGGGCATGGAAGCAGCAATAGAAAACCATTTTTTTTAGTTGGTCTTTATCTAAATATTAGTTATTAATTAAGTATTACTTAATCTAAGGGGGCGTGGGGGGATTTTGGTTGGTGGCTTACAGCCACAGAGCATCGATGGCATCCTCCACTTCGTCCTGCGGATGGATTTGTGGTCGGTCCTCGCGCTGCTGCTCCTCGTTGACGAGCACCGCCTTGGCCTTCATTTCGTCGGTGGATGAACTGTGCAGCAGGACCATCAACAGGACACTGCTGCGTCGCTGCGGATGATGATCCTGCTGCTGCTGCAGCTGCTCCTCGCTCGTCCCCGCAGCCGCAGAGAGCGTTCGGTTGGCTCTCAGTTTTCGCAGCCACTCGGTTGAGGGCCAAATGCACTTGCCACTGCCACGGCGTTGTCTCCGGCGTGAGCTGGCGGCAGTCCCCTTGGGCGTAGGAGGGGGCTGGCTCTGCGGCTGTTCCCTGTTCAACATCTCCACCATACTGATGTCATTGGCTGCATCCACACCACATCCATCGTCAACCACTGATGATGCCGCTCCCACTCTCACTCCCACTCCCATTCCCCCACCCCCTGGTGCTATGGCCGATGCTGTGTTTGCGCGGCCGCTGCTCTCGTGCTACACATTTGTCACCTGCGTCGTGAGACCCACCAGATCGATGGCCATGCTCTTGCTCACGGCGTCCGTGTGGAGCAGTCGCTGCCGGCCGCCCCCCTCACGCTGCCCGCCATGGCGGCCATCAATGTCGTGCTGCGACAGCGGCAGCCATTTCTCCAGCCAACGGGGCCGGAAGAGCAGGGTAAAGGTGGTGCGGAACTGTCGGCTCATCGAGCAATAGAGAATGAAGTTGATGCTGGAGTTGATCAGGGCCAAGATGTCCATCAAGTCGCCTGGAAAAGCATGGAGAAAAACAAGGAAAAATACTCGCATTAGAATCTATGGGGGTCTATGGTTTGGGGAACCCCCAAACGATGGATGAAACACTCACTCAACTTCAGGTAGCACTGCAGGAAGAAGGCATCGCCCAGGAGGGCATTCAGCAGACCCATGATACCCTGTGGAAATTCGGTAATCAAAAAGAGCAGCAGCACCGCCAGCAGCATGCGAGTGGTGCGATCCGTTTGCTTCTCCTTCTCGAGGAGCTTGCAGCTCTTGGGCGTGGGCGTGGGCGTGACGACCTTTCCGTTGACAATCGGTTGCATGTCGCTGGCCGCATGGCAGGCCAGGACCTTGCGCCGCCGCTTGGCCTCCAGCAGGGCGCCAATGAGCCGCACGGAGAGCACCGTCAGAGCGAAGCAGGGTATCAGCTTAATGAGCACACTGTAGATGAGGAATGTGGCATTCCTCAGCTGGCGATCGTGCAACGCGAGGGCACTGTGATAGAGCTTGAAAACGGTGACATTTCGCACCCCAGGAAGCTCCCCTGCCATTGTGGTCGTTGTCAGAGGCACCACTGTGGTGAGAGATGCGTTGCTGTATCCCCTGTGCTGCATCCACGAGATCTCTGGCGTCGTGCTGGACATCACCTGCATCGTGACGGTATCCTCCTCTCGATTGTAGTCCAAAATGTACTGACTCAATGGCACCGAATGGACCGTCTTGCCGCTCGCATCCAGGGTCTCCAGGAATTTCGCAATGGCCGTGACGAGATACAGCCACGGGGACACCACCAGGACACACACCACATAGGCCGTGGCAATGGTAATGAGCGTGGTCCGCATGCCGCACCAGATCCGATTCCTTTGGGGATAGCTGACGGCAATGTAGCGCCACACCGCCAGCGTGACCGTCAGCCAAATGGAGATGGTGTGCAGCACTTGGGGGAACACCGAATGGAACTTGATGAAGCAGGCCCACTCATAGCTCAGCTGCTCCTCCCGCGGCAGGCGGGCGCTCAAGATGTAATCATGGATCGTATAGGGTATGTACTCGAGCATCACCGCGAGATCTGCCACCGCCAGACCCGTGAGTATCGCATTCGTTGGGGAGCGCATCTCGCGGCGGGTCAGAACAATGATGTTCAGAGTGTTGGCTATGGTTCCCAGCAGGCAGACAATCAGCGAGAAGTAGCCATGGAAATATTTGTAGCTGAAAAGAGCAGAGGGGGAAGAGAGGGCAAATTCGGATTAGAGAATCGATTTGGAAGCGATTCCCGCACCTTTTTCCAGGGGCCATTACACACATGATTATATTATAGGCGATTCCAGTGGCCACAGAGGCTGCCCGTCAAATCATTATGCAAATTGCATTTGCGATTGAAAAAGCCTATATTTCGACTAGAGGATACCCTCTAATTGGAGACTACCTAAAGAAAGTGCTTCCATAGATACAAGATCGGTATTACCCTACATTTTTTATGTATATTTTTTTGGATATTCACTCGGATTCTACGGGATTTTTCCATCTAATTTCATGTGTTGCCACACGAACATTTCCAATAACAATATATACTTTTTAATCGAGTAAGGGCTGAGTTTTTCTTGATTAAAATAGAAGATTTCCTAAGGAAAAACAGACAAACCGACGGCTGTATCCGTGCGGCAATTGAAGAAGCTTCCACAACCCCCTAGTGCTGCCCAGAGTACAGGGTAGCAAAAAGTAATTAATATGCAGACATCCCCAGAGCCAGACATCAGCGGGCAGCTGCAGCATCGCCCCAATATCACTTGTGTCCTTGGCCCCATCCCTGGTGCTCTCGCTTGCCTTTTTGCCCCTGGAAAAGCAACACCAAAAGCAAAAGCAAAAGCGCACTGACTTCTCACTTACTTTGTGTGAAAATCATCGATGGCAGTGCCGCAATAATGCGGCTGCGACATGTTCGTGACCATGATGATGATGATGATGATGATGGTGATGGTGGCGATGCTGTTGTCCAGTGAATGATGAGACCAGGAGCTGGTGGCTGGTGGCTGGTGGAGGATGGCTGGTGGCTGCTGGAGTGGTCCTCTGTTGATTGACTCGTCTGCGTGCTGCGTGCTCCTCTTTTTGGCTGGAGAGGCGCCTCCTACCCTCCTGCTGTTCTCTCCCTCTCCTTTCAGCTGTTGACAGGCGGCAGCCAGCGGCTTTGTCGTCTCATTAAAATTACTGTTTATTTTTCGGAAACTCCCAATATCCCCGATATTTAATATTCAAGCAGCGTGTCGATTGGCGATTGGCGATTGCGGATTGGGTGTATTCTGTAATGAAACAAACAGGAGGCACACATTTTAGTGGCAGTGGCAGAACACCTACTTTTAATACGTGATAATGAGGAATGTTGCATGCCACATGCGAGCGGAAATGTAAACAAAAATTCAAGTTGGACTTGAAGTACCTAAAATTTCAATGGAATGAATGGGTGAACCTTTTGGGCAGGGAAAAGCAGGTGGGAATCCCCTGGGAATCCTTTGTTTCTCTTCTAAGGAGATTATTGCTTATTAAAAGTGGCTTATGGAGAGCCTGATTTGTGGAGAACCAGGGACAGAAATATGTAAGAAGGGCTGGATTCATTTCCTTGCCATCAGAGCCCTTGGACAATCCCCATCCATCCCTCACTGCAGCTTCAGGAGAGGCCCATCCTCGGCTCTCCTTGAATGTGAGACTTTTCTGCTCTCCCCGAAATTTGTAAGAGGACCTTTAGACCTGTGTTCTCGTAATTCCATTAGACAAATGGGAAAATGCAGCAAACCGAAGGAAGGCCAAGGGAAAGGACACGGCATTGCAGAGACTTTTGCCCTGAACCGGAAACCAAACTTTGAGTCATGCAAAAATATGTCTAACATTTAATTAAAAGAGTTGTTGTCTTTCGGACCTGTTTTTACGGCTTGTTCAGCATTTTTCAAACACTAAGAGAATTTTCCTGACTATCTGACACTTTTTCCATGCTGTTTCACTCACTCACTCTCTAGGTTTTGTTTTCCTGTCTGACTGATTTTTCCTAGTGTGGTTTTCCTTTCTCTGATAATTTGATAATTTGATATTTCTCGTTTTTCGCCAACAATTTTCAATGCTGTTTTCCCACTCTGTCACATATTTTCACTAGGTTTTTTCCCCATAAGTCCCCGTAGGCATCGAAAATTCCATTGTATTCCATTGTTTGCAACCAAACAAAACCCGAAAACCGAAAACGGAAAACGGAAAACCGAAACCAAACAAGGTATTTTGTCAGCCATAAAGTGAGAGATTATTGAGAAAATATAATGAAATAAATTCAGTTTTCAGCATTTTTCCATGCATTTTCATCTTGTTAGACGATTTAGTGAGGCGCAAAATCTCTGATTTTTCGGACACCAGACACCAGGCACCAGGCACCAGATGCTACCTTCAGACCTTCAGAGAGAGGGGAGAGAGAGGGAGTTCCTTTACAGTGATTAAATCGTTACAGAGAAACGATTTTCGTTGAGAGATTTTCCCAAAATGTGAGGCTTAGTTCTGACTTGTGGAAAGTTTTCCTTGGGGGATAAACTTTTGGGGAAAAACCCCGAAAGCAGGCCAAATGGGGATATATAAGTTTTATTCAAGGGAATAATTAATCCATTGAATGGAAATATCGAAGAGGGAGCGAGGTAGAATAGGAGAATGGGTCTCCCTTTAAGGCAAGGAAAGCCTCAAGTATGTGGAAGTATTTGCCTAATTTTCCAGCACACATTTTCTGGACAAAAATCATAATTGAATTGGATTTCATTTCGTGGAAGGCACACACAGACCAAAAAAATAAGTAGCAGAGGGTTCTCTGGTTTGTTCCATGGCTTTTCGCCACTAATGTAACTAATACGCAACGTATGCCGCACATTACCAGAAGTTTCGGAACGAAACTAGTGGCATGAATGTCCCTTAAAGTTGTGCCCCAAGTCACGTAACGTGACTCTTCCTTCTTCCCGCCCAGACGACTTGTTGACGATGACAGAAACAGCAGAACCGAACAGAACAGGACAGAATCTTTTGCTACACAGGTCGCCGGCTGTTCGCTTGCTCGTGGGGCAGGCAGGGCCGCCCTCCGTCTGACAGCTGCCACTGCCACGCACTTAAGAGGTTGCAGCAGTGGGGGCAGTGGCGCTCGTGGCACTCGTGGTCGCTTAATAGACAACACAACAGGCATTTAAATGATGTAATGAAGCCATTGGCGACGTCTGTCACTTGCTCCGCTTCTCTCTCCACCTCTCTAGATTATTAATGCCTTACAGCCTCCCCTCCTAATGGCTAGCCACTGCCTAAGGCGTCTCATTTTAATTGCAATTTGTGGCCACGCCCTATTTGACACTTGCCACATGGTTTGAATGGTCTGAATGTTTGTCTCAAATGGTGATTAATACCCGTAATTGCCCTTCGATTCGGTGTTTGAATCGCATTAACAGCATTTCGACTGTTTCCCGTTTACAAATGATCTGTTCGGAGCCTGGGAGCTATCAACGATGAAAACTACTGTTCCAAAAGGACACAGAGCACCATCAAGGGGGAGTTTTAAAATGAAAAAGGATCATCAACCATGGGCCTTAACGCGGAAGGGCTTGATTGGGGGCCTTGAGTGATTAACAGATTGTCCACCTTGGTGTTTCCAGGGATGAGACAATTGAAAGCAGCATCCCATGGGTTGTCTAGACCTGAAAGGAAGCATAAACCATAGGCTTTAAAGTGGAAAAAGTATCAGAAACATCATCAATAGAGACTCAAGAGTGCTAAGCGATCATCCTCCATGGGGCTTATCGAGTGCAAATGATTGCAAACATCATGGGGGCTTGGGGGCCTTAAAGTGTGAAAGAATAACAGCTTCGTCTATTGGGGATTCCAAGTGCTAAAAGGATAAGCAGGACTAAGAGGTAGATTTGTTGGATCCAACAGATGTAACACAGAAAAGTTTTAATTTTCAGTCACAGTTTTGGCCACAAGCCAATGGTTTGGCAATGGCAATGGCAATGGGAATGGGAATTGCCTTTTTCCATTCCCTGAACTCAAATTGCAGGCCAAATCTCTGTGGCATGTCCTCGGGGCAGGCAGACGGCACTGCAAAAATGCTGCAGACTCTGCTTTCTGTTTTCCTCTGACTTTTTGTGGGGGGTCCATCTAATGAGCATACATCTGTACATCGGGGCTTTCCGTGTGTGCTCTCCTCGGGTAAGCAGCTGGCTTTTGTTGCTGGCTGCCCTTCGCTGCCCATGAGGACGATAGAGAGGCCTCCTGATGTGTGGTTTGGGCCAGAGGAGGGCCACAGGAAAATGTACCAAAATGAAAAGCGTTGGCATACATTTTCAGCATTTTCCGGGTAGGGAGAATCATTAGGGAATGCGATAGGAGAAAGATGGCTTACAGTAAGAGGAGGAGGGAAATTATGCCAGAAGGTAAACGTGCCACGTGCCACGTGCTGCCTGCTGCCGGCTGCCCGGCTGCCTGTCGGTGCCTGTTGGGGTCTCCATTTCAGTTTCAGTTTCAGTTCTTCGTGTGAGTTTTTCTGGGTCGGAAATCCGCTCCGAGAGGCAGGGCGGCACGGGCAGCGGCAGCAGCAGTGGCATGTGGCACACAGAACAATATTTGTGGTTCTACTTAGCGAAAAGTGTGCTTTCCCTCTCTCTAAAAAGAGGGAGCGGGACGGGAAAGGCAGGAAAGGGAGAAACAGATGAGAGCTGACGACGGATCAGGAGAGTTTGGTAAGGAGCCGAGCCAAGCGAAACATTTAAGCGAAATAATTAAACTCTTGACACGCGGATACATGGGGGGGACACACGCTGCGTATCGTATCGCTGCCCATGAGACTGGCAATCAAAATCGCATGCATAGCCATGATACCCTGGAACGAGCATTACTAGAGGGTTTCCCCCTTCTTTTAAGACTAGGAATCGGCTGTTCAGATCATTGTATAGTATATCCTCTAGAAAACTCAACCAACTTTAGTTTCAGAATTACACGCAGTACTTTTTATGAATCGTATCCATTCAGTACCCAGAAAACGCTCTATCTACAGGGTATCCTTCCAGTGTGCTGCTTTTCCTATCGGTTTCATCCATTGGTCCTCATTGATACTTTCATTCTCTTGCCATTGCCCCACGGATCTACAGGGTATCTTTTACTTTGATTTCCTGCTTTCTTGATCGCTTAAGACCCCCCCTCTCTCCCTTCCTCCCTTCACCAATCAAAAACAAAATCGAATATGACTTGCGGTTTGAGGGGCAAAAAAAAAACAAGAAGAAAAAATACAATTTTTCCGCTTTGTTGCAGGAATTATTCCTACTCCTGTGGCATGTGGCAGGGGGAACTTTGTTTAGGATGTGCCCTGGTGATGCCCGCCTTTGGGGGATTCTCTAATTTACCCCCACCCCCACCCCCACATTTTCCACTTTTCCCCACCCATTTTCCTCGTGTGTAACTTGAAATTTCTTAACTTTTTCTCATTTCTTTTGGCTTTTCTTTTGTCGGTTGCTTCGGTTTCTTCGGTTGCCGCTGCCTCTAATTGTTGTGGTCTTTGCCCCGGCCCCCTCCACTCCCCAAAAAATTGTTGTTTTATTTTTGCTACAATTTTTTCCGAATTTTTTCGCCCCATTTTTGTGTTCACTCGTGGAATTTTCAACATCAAATCCTTGTTTTTGGCACTTTTTATCACTTTTTTGACATTTTGTTGTTTTTGCGTTTGTTTTTTGTTTTTTTTTCTGTTTTTTTGTTAAAGTTCTCTGTGGCTTTTATTTTTCTTTGTTTTTGTTTTTGTATTTTTTGTTCGTGTTTCGTGTGCGTTTAATTTTTGCAGTTTCCCAAAAGACGCTTCAAGAGCTCAAGGAGAGCTTAAGGCATTTCTGGTGAAAATACTGGGTCCATTATTGGAGTCTCTCTTAATTCAATCGTTCATTGAATTCTTGATGGACAGCTGTCGAAATGAGAGAGACAGGGAGAGAGAGATATGATTGAAGGGCCTCAGAATGTGAGAGACTTCATTCATGAGACAGGAGGTCAGGACTCAGAAAGTACTCGCATCTTCATGCATGAGACAAGAGCCTCAGGGAAGTGTATTTTCTTTCTTTTGACACAAATGAGGATGCTTTTCCTTGTTCTCCTTTGACACAAATGAGGATAATTTCTCTTGAACTCTCGACACATACTCGCACACACTCGTATGAGGGAGGGGCTTTCTGTGAGGGGTTCTTCTGTTAGTTCCTGGAGGCTTTTTCTTCAGAACACTGCCAAAAAGTATCTTTGTTTCTGTCACATTTGTGGCCATTTCCTGGATTTCCTCTTCTGCTGTTTGCTGACTTTTTGATGGTCTTTTCCTGGCTAATTTTTATTCGAAGAAAACTCAATTTTGGTCGTAACTTTTGTTGGTTCTTCGCGCCTTGGCGCGTTCTGCTCTCTTTATATTTGTTCATTGATTTAATGCCGTTTGCTTGCCGCTTGCCGCTTCGCTTCTTGCTTTTGGCCCTGATCTGTGGCATGTGGCATGTGGCATGTACGTGGAAGCGTGTGTCAACAGACCACAGAACGAAATGTCAATGGTTATGGCGCCCTGGCGCTTTTCTACAAATATTTGTTTGACGGTTAAAGCGGCGCGAAAGTCTGGAACCCCAACATGAGAGCCATTTTGTAATTAAGCATTCACAAAACGCTACTCCCGAAGCCCATGCAAACATGCCCTGTGCCACGAGCGGGCGAGGGAGGGAGGGGGGACATGAGCAAACATGGGTCCCGGCCGCCGAAAGACTGAAGGCCGCAAAGCCCGCGCCTGTGAACGGCATATCCTTCAATCCTTCACGCGGAAGAGGGATCCATTCGCGGCGCGGAAATCCCTTTTCATGCCATTGTTTCGGGTCAAGGTTCATGGTAATTGCTACAGTGTTTGGGCCACAAGCTCAAGCGGCATTTTAGCCATATTTTTGCCAGCGAAAAATTTGGGTTTTGGGCTTTCCCATTGTATTGTTCCGTATTAGTTTTCCCCCACTGGAAAAACCTCCTTTAGTCGTATTTTTTTGGCTAATTAAAAGCCTTGACAATACATAATGGCCCTGTGGTTAGGATTTCAATTATTTATTTGTAATTTTTGGGCATTTCCCGTCTCCCATTCCTGTGGCTTTTCTAATGAAAAGTGGATTTTCGCATTAAATAATTATTGCCTGCAATAAAAAGCACTTATCATGGGAAAAGTGGGCTAATGAAACACACTAAATGGAAGAGCCTCTTATGATTGATGGACCATGGGAGTACCCTAGAGAATGGCATCCCTCGAATCTGATTTTTCGAATGAAATTTCCATCATTAAGCACAAACAAATATTCGTATGTGTAGGTACATATTCCCTGGATGTCGTGCCATTATCTTCGATTATATCATCATTTGGCGCCGACACTTGTTACCGCCCCCACGTCAACGCCTACACTGCCAGTCATAGGCATATGGCCGGCCGCCTACTGCTGTGACTGCCGCTGCCACTGCCACTGGCACTGCCACTGCCACTGGCACTGCTGCTTCAGCAATTCATTTCAATTTAGCAGCTCTCATGTGAGTCGACAGTTTTCCCTGTTTGCTTTTCATATTATACCCTGGACAGAGCGAGACAGGGGCATGCATGCCGGCCTTGACGGGAAGTTTATGGGATACAGATACTCAATTATCGTGGCTTTGAATGGAACCTTGGATTCTAGACATCTTTCATGATATTTTCTATAAATATATTTCCACAAAAACCTTCTTTTCGCTCCTTTTGTAGATGTAAGATCGGTTCAGTATATCATTATACTTTTAATAGAAACAAAAAATTAAATTAAATTAATTAAAACACACATTTTTGTGACAGAAACTCTCGTACTTTCTACAGAAAAGCCAACAAATTCTTGCAAAACTTTAATTTCATACGATTCTGGTCAAATTGAATCTATATCGGATCACTATATAGTCAGTTTCATATGGACAATCGCTTGAAAACTAAGTAAAGTGGTCTTTAATCTGTGGTGTCCCCTAATGAAATGTAGATTCAAGGGGTATCTAATGTCTCGCCCCCGGAAGGTCCGAGCCACTGGCTTTTCTTCTGGTTTTAATTTGTTTGGATTCTATATAGCCATGAGGCTCGAACGGCTCACGCTGATGCCTGGCATGATATTATTAATCTGTGGAGCTTATCGCTGCTTGTTTATTGTATTGTGTCTGGGAGGAGGCCCATCGATGGTTTATTGCCAATGGACATGTTTATTACAGAATGGGATTCGTGGGAGTACTCGTACGAGAGCACCCCGCCCCCCCCAGTCCCAGTCCCAGTGGCCCAGTCGCTTGGCGGTTGATTAGCGGCATAAAACCCTGGCTATGGCATGATTTTTCCTTTGTTTTCCCACTTGTTTGCATCACTATAGTGTATCAATAAATTATTATATATATGTATGTATTTATATGAGGCCGAACGCCCAGAGAGATAGCGGCTATAAATCGAATTTTTCCCACCTCAAATGATCCTATTTATTTTTTTTTTTTTTGTGTAACAAAATATGTATCTAATGAAGCATTTCCATTTAGGGAAAGCTCAATCATAAATACAACTTTTCACCACATAAGCGGATTATACAAATTTCAATTCAAATATCGAACCTTTTTTTATGAGGGATTTTTCCTTTAATGATTAATTTGGCTAAAATCACTTCCCAATTGGCTTTCAGTTTTATTAGACTCGGCTAATTGGCTGCTAATATGATGGGGGAGATATTCCACTGGCAAAAGGTACTTGGAACCCCATAAGAATCACTAGAAATACTCCATAATAATGTCGTTTCCGCTTTTCCCCCATAAATTGAATCTAGAAGGAGGACAAAACCATGTTAGCAACTCGTACATTTACCCGTTCTTATTTTTCTGTTACCAAATAAACTTTGGAGAAGATTATCGCAGCATCGGAATCGATGGGGAGAAGCCACAACGGAAACACTGCTGCTCCCCCGTCAAGGGGCGGCTGTCAAGCAAAAGGAAAATAATATCCGTTGCTGCCCCTCCAAAGAAAAAAAGTAAAACAAATTTTCTAGCAGAAGAAACCAAGGAAAAAAGGCTTGGAGGAAGAGAAAGAGTTCGGTCGCTTCTTCCTGCATCAATGATACTACCAGTGGATACAAATCTGTGGCACATGTTGGAAGCACGTCCTCGTCCTGCATGCGACATCCTGGGGAATCCCCCTCTCCCCCCCCCCTCTCGCAACGAGAATCGTGAGCAAAATACTTTGGCCAAAGTCTGCTCAATATTATTTTTCAATTTATTATCAAGTACCTGCTACTGCGGCTACTGGTTGCCCGTCTGCCCCTCTGCCCCTCTGCCTGTCTTCGCGTTTCGCGGTTCATCGGTTTTTATTTCTCGCAAAATTTTCATTCTATTAAAGCGCCATCAATTGATGGGGGATGGGGGAGAAAGCCAGGCCAGACCGAGGGAAAAGCCATCAAAAATTTAGTTTGAGGAAAAAAGAAAAAATAAATAATGGCTTTAAGTGAATTTTCCAGACATTGAGTAAAATGGGATACTTATTGAATGATTTCTGGGCTGCCTTAGCAGTTGAGGAAAAGCTGTGGGCAAATGCTGGAGAGATTAATTTTTCCGTTGTTTTTTTTTGGGTTACCAAAAATGTTAAAACTTTATTCATTTTCATGCATTGTTGGAAAATCCATTTACCCAATATTTTTCGCCTGCTGGACGAGACGACAACCTTGGAAAATCATGAAAATCAGATAGAAAACACTTGGTAAATCGTGCTGATAGTGAAAGTGGAGAAAGTGAAGTGTGAAATGCCATCAATATTTCATAGTCAAGCCAACATTTTAAATTTTAAAACACCAGATGGCACCCAAGCTGTTTTTGCTGTTACACGAAATTAATGAATAAATTTAGAATCCATTCCAGATATTCGTAGTATTCTCCGTACAAGCGATGTTCCCAGAGATGGGTTGTTCCCTTAAAATTAGATGTACCCGTATGATTGATCGGAGAAGAGCACACACACTCGCCGGAACGGACTGTAGCCCTCTTGAAGCTGCTCCTCTTCGCCCTGCCTAGTCCTAGACCCAGTCCTTTCTTGTCCCAGCCCTGGAAAACACTCTCTTTTTGTTAGCCATCTTTCGAATGAATGTTTGTTGGCAAAAAAGTTTGTTCTGCTCAAAATATCATGAAATTTTCGAGTCTGTAATTAAAAATAATTTTGTGGAAAACAATGCGCCACGAGAATTCTTCATCGGGAATACCTTTCAAAGCGAATTCCGGCGCATAGGGGCTCTATGGGAGGATGAAGAGCTGCTTCGAAGTGCAGTGGAAAGAAGAGTTTTTTTCGCAGCAGTAGAAGGGGCAAGGGGCAAGGGGAAGGGGAGGGGAGATGGAGGCACTTTTCAAATGAAGAGATTTTCATTTTCCATTGCAATGGAGGCGGCACAAAAAACCAGAAAATTATTCCAAATGACTGCAGGTTTTACATAAAAAAAAAAAAAGGAAAAAGGAAAGCGGAATTTTCCCAATGAGGGTTGCGGTGTGTGTGTGTGTGTGTGTGTGTGTGTGGGCGGATAACTTTTCATTTGGCATCAACATCCTTGGGTTTGGTCATAATGCTTCAGTGCTGCTTCACCTGCGTCTGTTGATCCCCGGAGTTTCCCTTTCCTACCATCAATCGCATCTCCATGGCATGCCACCAATTGGGGCATTAAAACTCATGCCACGCTCCATTTAACGCCGGAGCCAGGGCCGTGCCATCCATACTAATACATATACTAATACTAATCAGATGTGTGTGTGTGTGGGTGGGTGAGTGGGTGAGTGGGTGTGCTATAATGTTAATTATACCCTGTAGTAACCATAGAGATGAAAGGGGTATATTCGCGGATCCGCCGCTGCCAGGTTTGCACCTATTCCATCCCTCCTACAGGGTATCCGTCAGTCGTAGTAGCAGCACGACTACCTTGCGTACTTCTTTTTATGCGGCATACTTTGAGGCGAGTCCCCCCAACACTTGGGAGGCTGCTTTTCCGTTCGTTTTGGGTGTTCCTTCCGCCGCGGGTGTGTGCGAATAATATTCATTAGAAAATTACAAAAATGGTTAACGTTAACGCCATTTATATTTGTGGCTGCCACACCCGTACGCCCACACCCCACACGACCTTGAGCATTATTTATGTTTATTTACATTTTTGCTTCAGTCCCATTTTGGGTATGAAATTTCCGAGGCTTTCCCAGGCTTTTGACTATTTTGAAATGGGCTCTAGATCGCATTTTCTCATGAAACGCGATGGCGGTGGCAACACCATTCTCTGCTGCCACTTTGAAATACATTCTTTTGGGCTGAAAAAGCGAGTGACGAACGGCGGAGGGGGGCGGGTGGTCGTGTCCGTGTCACGAACAGAAGGCGCTCCATAAATTGCATTTTTTGTTAGTTTTTCCCCAGTGCAAAAAAGAATAAGGATCTCCTTTATGGCCGTCAGTGGCACACACAAGAGCAGCGTTACTTCTTCCGGTGACAGCATTATTGGAATTAACGGGAAAGAAAAATGGGGAATGCTCCCCCCCCCCACCCACCACAGAAAAAGCCACTCAACGGAGCTCTGTTTTCTTGTGTGCCTCTCGCTGTCTCGCCTTTAACTTGTTGACTTTTTATACGAGTATTGCTCATACGAACTGTTACCCAGGCACACAGATCACACACACACACACACACACACACACACATGCATACAATGGAATGGAAAAGCGTACTACATGCTGCAATTAAGTTTTCTCCCAGGGGATGCTGCTGCTGCTGGTGCTGCTGTACTGTTTCCCGAGAGGTGTTTGTGTGGCTCTTGAGGTTTTCCCGTATTTCGCATTTTATGGCGCTGTACTTCTGTACGGAAATAATTTCTATGGCTGCCTTTTATGTGCGCAAAAGTGGGGCCTTTAAATGTTTTCCACCACCAACTGACTGAAGTTGCAGTCTCCCAGTTGATTAAAGAAAGATCTCTGCCTTCTGCCTTCTGCCTCTTCTCCACTGAAAAGTATGCAAATGAAACAAAGGATTCGATAGAAGGGCTCTTCTCTTCCTTTGTTTTTTGGCGGCAAATGCATATTCAACCGAAAGGGAATACAATAGAGAGAGTTCTCAAAATTTGCACAGTTCTTCGCCAAAGGGCCGGCCGGAAAGGTGGGCGAAATCCAGAAGGACAAGGACAGAAGGCGGACAAAGGCTGTCGACAAAATGCTCGGCTATCTCGGAACTGTGACAATCGAAAGGAGCTGAGAACTCGACTAAAACTGAAACTCAACTGAATGGGGCCACTGGTACGTATTTGTCCTCTCTCCATTCTCCATTCTCCTTTCTGCTTTCTCTAAAAGTATTCGCGGGGCTGCTCCACATCCTTAGGCGCTCCTTTGCCAGCAGCACCACTTGAATTCTTAAGCGGTTTTCTTTCATCGCACCTGCCACCAGATAAGCCACATTTCAAAAGGGAAAATGTTTTAATTAAATTAAAGTCCTTCCCTCAAAGACTCGACACAAAATCTTCTCTTCAAACAAAAACCAGAAACCAGAAACAAAATAAAAACACAATTTGGGTCAAGTATTTGGGCAACGGAAGAAGGAACTTGAGAAAATTACACAGGACTTTGAGTAGTTGCTCTCTGTGAATGTTAATGTGAATGTGAATGTGAATCACAATGTGCCTCCGAATAGTATTCGCTGCATTGTGGGGCACTGCTACTGCTGTAAGTGCACCGGAGAGCCGTAAGAGGTGACAACGTGCACTGTTCATAGGTGGCACTAAGACAAGGCCAAGTGGCCCGGCAACTGTAACGCACTTTAGGACGCTTGAGACATGTAACACACACACACACACACAGAGCAGACAGCATAGCTGAGAGGCTGAGAGGTGGAGACCGGCAGGAGCATTAAGGAGAAGGACCCTGAGATAATACGAGACAGAGAGGGAGCGGCTGAGTGGCTTCTCTGCTCGGAGAAGTCGATTTTCAGACCAGGCAAAGTGTTTTCTTTTCGGACAAGAAACGTAAAAGAATACAAGCAAAGGAACTCTGCGGACAACTCGTTGCAACTATGGGATACCCCTTACCCTCCTCGTAAGGAGAATTACGCTCTCAGTAATTTTTGGTATTTTTCTGGTATATTTCTATATAGTTTGTTTTTCTCTATATTTGTTATTTGGTATTTATTTTGGTATTTTTCAGTATTTTTTTTGTATTTTCGGTATTTTTATTGGTATTTATTTTATTTTGTTGTATTATAAAAGATCCTGCTTCGCCTTTCGATTCACCTAATACATATACCCTTGGAGAGTAGACTCCACACAATTACAGGGTATTTGGGAAACTTTTAGCATCATCTGAAAGCCGAAAGCAAATGTTTAAGCACTAAGTAAGTGCCCGTGACTGTCAGTCAGAATTGCCACGCCCTCACCACCGGCCCACGCCCCAAAAACAGGGCCATTGACATGCATTTTCCTGCGGCTGCATGGCATCGCGAGATTAGGAGGAGGACACTCTCTCTCTCTCTCTCTCTCTCTCTCTCGCTGGCCTTTGAGAGCGGGAAATGGCTGTGTTTTTCACCTGCCTGAAATTGGAATTGCGTGGATTGGGATTCAACAAATTGCCAGCCTCTGACTGGAAGCTGGAAGGAGTTTTTACAGGCAAAAAGCATATGGAGGAGTCGGTATAGGAGTCCTGGCCCATTTGGAGCATGACTCACCAGAAAAACAGAATGATTTGTGGGCCTAAAAAGGGAAGAGCAGGAGGAAGCTACAGAAGGAGCAGCAGCAGTGCTAGTCGCAGGACTACTGTTGATTGGATCGGTGCTATGAGGCCACTAATGCCATTACCTGAATGCAATTGAAACGTTTGAGAGGGCTGCTGCTACGGCAATCGATTACAAAGCGAAAGCCAAAGGCAAAGGTGCGGGCACACACCGCACCACACAGCACCACACAGCACCACACAACACCACATCACACGATGAATGAATAAATGAATGAATTAAGCGTGTCGGTTGGCCAGAACAAGGTCCAGAACAGAAAATTGATGACTGGCATGACATGCGGGTCTTTTGGCCATCAAACGGAAGAGGTGGAAAGTGCCAGTCAGGGCGCTCGTTAGGAGAACAGAGCACACTGGAACGCAGCGACTCAGATACTAGCATCGGCAATTCAGGTAACTTCTAAATTAAATTTTCAACATTTTAAGTCCACAAATGTCTGCTCGACTCGCACATCCCTGCTATGTTTTACCAGCTGTGTGTGTTTTCCAAGGGAAAAGGGAAGCAGGCTTCCCTTAGATCTTTTTTAAACCCAAGAGCTCACGTCTCTCGATGTCTCGAAGCTAATGTCAACAGCAGGTAATGTGTCCTTAGTGTTTCCTGTTTATCGTCGTCGTCGGAGGGGAAACAGGGAGCGGCAGGAGAACTTTCATCCTTCTGTCTGGCATCCTTCTGCCATACATCTTCTATTCATATCGTTGCCCTGCCATCTGTCTATCTGTCGTTCCGCTTCAGTCTCGCTGTCTCCACGTTGCAATTGCCATTTCTTTTGTTGCATGCAAAATGGGAAGACAAATTGTAGATACTCGTATGTATGTGGCCTGTAGCTGCTGTGGCAGCGCTCTGCCTTTCCTGATAAGCACTCACGTATGCAAATTATAGACTGAATGCTGGAACTCCCCCCAATAGCAGGACAAATAAAACAGGAGCAGCATTTCCCTTAAGGAAAACGTGATAACAATCGCATCAAACTTTTGCCCTGCCTGTGTGTGTGTGTTTTATGTGTGTGTGTGTGTGTGTTGCAGGAGCAAGAAACTCATAACTCAGACAAGTGCCAGGAATGGCCTGTCAATACGAGGAACGCACTACAGTCTGGACAGGACATAAACTTGTGAAATATAAAGCTGAATGTTGTTAAATGTTGAATCGTAACTTTCTCGTTTCTGAGACAGCAACAGCGGCAGCAACAGTGGCAACAACAGCGGCAGTGGCAGTGGCAGCATGGAATTGACAGAAATCTTCCCGAATAATGAGGGCCATGTCCTCACCGATATGACATTCCACTTACGCGATGTCTATATCTATATCTATATCCACGAGATTGTTCGAGCTTCATGGACCATGGTGGAGCAACAGTTTTTGTGTCTGGTCTATGACTGCCACAAGCGCTCCTCCCACGCGCTGCCACGCTGCCTGCCACGCTGCCTGCCACGCTCTGAGGAGCGTTGTTCGTTTCTTTATAATCTTTTAAGGGCCCGCTGTCTGTCGTCGCGTCTTTTGTCTATTGTCGTTTGCCTTTGCCTTTGGCTTTGGCTTTTGTTCTGTTTTGTAGTTCTCTGTTCTGTGGCCATGGTCCTGTCTCTTCTCGGCTTGGGCTTGTTCACTGTTCTGGCCCATAGTCGGCGTCTGTCTCTGGTTTGTTCATCTTTCGCTGCTCGATTGCTGGCCAAACAAAGCACTTGAGCTTAAAGACCTCCCCCAACCAGCGCACGCTCAGGTTCTCGGACTCTCAAGCTCTCGAGTCCTGGCTTCGATTCTGTTTCGTTTCCAGAGCCATGGCAATACTGGTATCAATCCTTCATCAATGTAATTGCATTCGATTTGTCTCGAATATTTCTAATCGAATTTCCCCCCAAACAACATTCTGGCTCTGGCGATTGCTGTTCTCCGATTGAGTCCCTGTTGATGTGGAAGATTGTCGAGCTGATGCAGTAACCCTGCCTCATGATTGGGGCAGCACTTAATTCCATTAAAGGCGATGTGCCTCAAGGACAGGCACGGACTGTTTTGGTTAGAACGAATGCATCTTCATAAATTATATTTAAATGCAATCATCATTTATGGCTGAAATGAGATTTTCCTGCCAACAACTGCACCCACCCACCCCCTGCAGGCAGACACACTCCTGACAGATTGCAACATGCAACCAGAGATGGCTTTTCCTCGCTGGCGTATGCGTAATATTTGACTGGATTTATGAAAATGCTACTTTTCCGACAGAGAGGAGGAGGAAGGGGAGGAGCAACAGCAACAGCAGCCATCTGCTGCGTAAAGGGAGGGAAAGCGGAGCGGAAGTGATATAAATACAGCATCATGGATGCGGAAAACCAGTGCAAAGCAATGTCTGTGTGGAAAACTTTTGCGATTTTGATGAGGCTTGTCGGGTTCTTCGGTTCTCGGTCTCGGTCTCGGTCTCGTTCTCAATTCTGCCTCTGACCTTGGATCTCTGTCGGAGGAGCGTTGCATGCAACATACATTACGCAGAGAATCCTCTTCTCGTCGATGCACTCGAAGAGGCACATACGCTGGAAGCCGCAACCCTTTGGCCACCGATGCCTCCCATGCCACTGATTTATTTCAACTGTTCGCCCGCTTGGCCTCGTACATGAAATATTGATCCGTTTATGGGTGCTGCCTGCCCCCTGCCCCCTGCCCCTTGCGCCTGCCCTTTGCTCACAGCCTGTGCCCGGGGCTCTCCACATTTGTCCTCAGGGCTCGGGGCAGGCATTCGCATATACTTAAGCTCTGTGTTTGGGGGCAACACCTTCCTCATTCTTCTGCTCTGTGTTTGGGGGCACCACGTGCCGCCTTGGGCTTTCTGCTCTGCTCTGTTCCGCTCTGCCTCTCAGTGGATGCCTGATGAATGGAGGTCTTTGGTAGCCTCCACTTTTTTATCAAACCTTGGGGCAGACACAGGCCTTTCGCTGTCCCTTTCCCTTTCCCATGCGCTTTCGCTCTTCCTTTCGCTTTCCCTTTCGCTTTGGTGGAGCGTCCCAAGGAAATGAGCATAAATCTTTGCCAAAAGGAACCCAGGGAATGCCTAAATGTTTGACCTGCTCTTCGGGCCGAAAATCATTTGAATATAAACTTAATGTCGGAGTAAACTCTTTTCATTATTTACTGGGGGAAATGCACAACTTTTTGCGAGGCACAAACTTTTCAAACAGGCTGTAAAATGTCCTCACTTCCTTAACAAATTTGTGTGTGTTTTTTTCGGGGGGCACATGTGCGTGTGTGTGTGTGTGTGGCATTCAACTGCTCAACTTTTGCCCCAGCAGCAGTTTCGCATTTAAAGTTAAACAAAAGTGACATTATTTTAACGAATTATGATGCTTTTCTTTGTGCCGCGTGGGGGGGGGTGGTGCCACATGTGTGCCGTATGCGTAACGCGTTAAAGATGAGGGAAAACCCAGGGAAAGCATAGTCTAACTTCATTCGCCAGCCAATTAATTGAAGGCTCATCAAATTAAATGTTTTCCAAGTATTTCCTTCGGGGGCGTTTCTTTCTTTTTGTGTTCCTGCCAACTCCTTTGGCAATTAATTTAAATGATACTCAAAACCGAAACCGAAACCGAAGCCGAACCCAAGACCCAAGACCCAAAAACATGTAACCGAAAGTTTGTCTTGGCCAAAACGCCAAAGCCACAATGGCAGTCGGCACGTGGAGAGGAAAAACCACTCTTCCATTCAGTGGCAGCCACAATGGACAATTACTGTCTCATCTGGTGGCACTAGCAGTCGTCGGCGGCGGGACTCTCCAAGCGAGAGACTCTGCAACAGAGAGTCCTGACTCTGGCAGCTGGCAGGCAGCACGAAAAATTAATTAGCTGCCTGCCCAACTTATTTCGGGGTCTTCTGGCGACCCAGAAGTTCAACGGAGGCCGCCGCTGCCTCAAGGCGGGGCTCGAAAGTGGTACTGAATGTGGCTTAGGAGGAATTGTGGATTCTGGATTCGGGATTGCGGATTGCGGATGACGGGTTGCTACGGCTATTGACTTTTGACACTGACATGCAGTGATGGGTACGACAGCGCCCCAAAAGTGCCAGCAAATACAACCGAACAGGCACCCGCCATTAGGCGGCACAATTTATGTTCTGGCCTGGCGAAATCTGCGAGTAAATGTGTCAACAATTCGACTGGCAATTAAAGCCAGCGGCCATGCACATAAATTCACTCACATTATGGCCGCTGTGCCATCATCGCTGATCTCGGGCACATGCTTTTAATTGTTGCAAGCTGTTAACCCTGCCCCCTGGCTACGCTTCCTGGCCCTGCCACTGCCACTGCCACTGCCACTGGCACTGGCATCTCCTACTCGCTGTGGCAGTGGCATTCATAAATTGCAAGCTTTATGCATTGTCTTGCCTCTGTTATTGACGCGACGTCTTTTGTTTGCCTCGTGCTTTGTCGCTGAAAGGCTTCCGAACGCAATTTCCTTAAAGGGAAATACTATGGGCGAATGGTATTTCGACTAAAAGATACCTATTGCTCGGGGTAATATCTGAACATTCCTTAAAGGAGGAAATAATAGAAAAAATACCAGTAAAATACTCGAAAAAATCAGAAAATACTAGAAAATATACCAGAAAATAACTAATTAACGATCAGAAAAACTACTACATAAAATACATATTAGACAAAACACCAAAAAAATACTAGAAAATACAAAATACAAAAAATACAAAATAACAACATACTAGAATAAATACCAGAAATCTTGAATAAAATACTAGAGTCAGTACTAGAAAATACTGAACAATTCTAATAAGGAACAGAACAAAAGGAGAAAAAATACTCGAAAACACAATGTGTGGTAAATACAACGGGAAAATACTAAAAAAAATACCAAAAAATACTATAACATATTTTTTTGAAATAAACAAGAAAAAGATTCCTGCTGCCTGCTGCAATGCACTGGCTCGTTGGGGATCTTTAGATCTTCCTCCTGCTGTTGCATACATCTAAGCGACTGAAATATACCCTAGAATTCTCGATAGTGCCAGGGTATAATTAGAAAAGTTTCCCCCAGACGAAACCACAATACTGGTGACTATTGTGGCGCTGCCTTTTGGCCTGTGCAAATATTTCTGCAACCTAAACCTTTTCGTCCATTGTGGCCCTGCCACCCCCAGCCAACCCTTTGCACTGCCCCGCCTCCCTATGCCTCTATCGTTCCATAGTTGCTGCACTCTCTTGAATGTAGTTCTTTAGTTGACTTTTATTGTTTTATTTATGGTTGCCCCGTAAAAGCAAGAACACTTCGAAATGAACCCAAAAGAGTAGTCTAGAGCACAAAATGCAAAAATACCGCCAGTTTTTCTGTTTCGTTTCGCATTTGTTTGAGCACTTTGTGTGGATGTACTTTTCTGCTTGTTTCCTCCTCTTCATGGCTGTTGGTTTTCCTTGCTTTCCTCGCATTATCACTGGAAAATTCAAATTTTATTAGTGGTCCCCACAGTGTAGCACTCTTTTTACGACTCCGAATGATATAATTCCTGTTGGCTGTTGTGGCATTTCCATTTCCATCTGCATCTACATTTCCATTTCCATTCTCTTTTTATTGACAGGCACATATAGATTTAAACAAGATGTGCTCTTTGTGGCTGTATCTCTCAGGTTATACTCAGTGTGTGGGAAAGTGCTCCCCAGTCGCTAGTTGTCGGCCACACATAGATCATAAAAATGCTACAGCAAATTTATGGCCAAGAGCTGGCCAAGGCAAGTGAGAGCCAAAGCCATCCCCAAAAGTATGACAAGGCAAAGATCTGTAAAGTTTTGTTAAGACACTTAACGGCGGGTGGCTTACGCTCTTTGACTGGAATTAATTGCAAAAGTTTTTCCCAAATCAGAGATGAGAGAGGAGCAGGGCAGAGCAGGGGAAAGGCTGAAGGGCTGAAGGGCTGAATGGCTGACAGGGTGGGATTTTCTGGATATCAATTTAGAAAATAGTTTCAATTATTCATGAACTTTGGCCAGCGAATGCTCTCTCAATCTCAAGTCTGTTGTTCCCTCATAAATATTTGTCTTAAAAATTAAAAACCAAGTTATTTACATTGGATGGCAGGGTTCTTAAACTCATTTTAAATTTATTAGACCCCTGTTTGCCGTACCCGCACCCGTTCCTTAATCTTTTGTTAACTTTCTGCTGTGTTCTTACGGTTCTGTGGCACAATTATTTGTTGGCAGAGGTAGGACCTACATCAATCTTGAAGATTACGCACAGATACAATTTGCAGAACATTAAGCAGCAGCAGTGTTCTCCCAATGGAGAGCCAGAACCAGAACCAGCACCAGAACCATTATGGACATTATGCTAATCGGATAAACCTTTTTTTCTGCCTGATTCTCTGGGACATAAATGAAATATAACTTTGGGTCCCCACAGGCAGCAGCCAAGCAGCAGCACCACCAGCAGCAGATGTTAGATTGCAAGAAGAATGGCCAGAAAATCTCTTTTGCTGGCCGGCCATTCCCCAAGTTCATTGACCAAAAGAAAATTATTTTCCACTTACCAAAAGATGTCCAAAGATGTCCAGTTAGAAGGTTAGAAAGCAACAAAATTCACTTTTAAGCCATTGAATGCTTAAGACTTTAAATCGAATCTAGGATTTATTTCAAACATTTCGGAACATAGTTTCGGCCAGGAACTAACTGCATCTGCCATCCATTTGTGGCCCGTGGCAGTCAGTCAGTGGCGCATCTTTACTTTCACACATACAAAAAACAAATGAATTTCCAAGTAACCAAAAAATTTCGAGAAAATTCCGAGAAAAGCGTGCGTGCGGCGCAGCTATGGAAAACCAACTGAAAAACAGCGAATAACGTATGCCGCTGCGGCGGCATTAGACGATTGTCGCTGTTGCCTTTCGGGGCACCATGAGGGGGCACGGGGCACGGGCTGGCACTTTCGTTGCTCGGTATTTCCTGCGCGCCTGTCGAAAGTGTTGCCAGCTTTGTGGCGTCGGCAGTGGAGTCGATCAGCTGTTTTGCTTCGCGCCGGGCTCCACAACAGATTGAAGCAACTGGTGCAGAACAGCATCCACACGGAATGGGATCCACAGCATGTGGACAGCAGCAACAGCTGGTCGCTGGACTTGTTGAGGATTTTGCAGATTTTGCTAAAGAGAGAGCCCAAACCGAAGAGCGACCTCTAAGAGAGGGCAAAGAGAGACCTTCCAGTTCTATGCAGATTTGTCTTTTGCCTTTGCAAAGACACTTGCTGTGGATCGCATTCGAAACGGATTCTTATGAATGAAAAACCCCTAACGGAAATCCCTCTGGTTTGGGGCCCTCTCCGGTCCTAAGCGCGCCAAAAAGTTGTCTGTCTGCCACTTGCCTCATATTCGGGGTCTATCTGTGCCACAACAACTTTTTTGCTGGTCAAATTTATGGTAGAACCCCCCACCATATGGCAGTTTAACCTTTTTTTCTTGTTGTTGGTTGGGGCGGGGCGTATGGGCAATAAATCATCCAATGATAAACCTACTTTCCTCACTTTCCCTCTTTTTTTTGTTGTGCTTTATTTAAGCCAACTACAACGGAATTTTAATAGACCCTCCCATTTCTGCTCCTGAAGGGGGGGGGTATGGGGTGTAAATGTATCTAAAAGTACCCGTTCGAGTGGTCGTAAAACTCGTATCTTCTGTTGAGGGATTTGAATTTATTTATTTTCTCTTTATTTTTGTGCATTTTTCAAGTGCTTTATTGTTGGAGATTTATGTGTGTGAGAAAGAGAGGGGGAAAGAGGGGAGACAGCCCCAAATGAGGATTTATTCGTGCAAATTTATGCTTGCATTTCAATTTACTTTCTCTCCCATCCCTATGGCTGTAGCATATGTTGATTAACTTACGCTACTATTTATGGCAGGATTTTCCTCACTTTTCTCAGAGATTTTCACACGAAAACGCAGGCAAGAGCGTTAAGATTGATAGAGTTGGAAATCGTGGAGGAAAACTGCCAAAGAAAATTAACTTAAAGTGAATTCATGCATGAAAATCCAAAAAGAACACTAAATGGAGGATGTAATGGGCGGAAAAATCGTATGTAAATGAGAGTTTGAGTAAATTTGAATGGGAAAAGTCTTCAACAAATCAAAGATTATGCCTTTAAGTTTTTGTCCACCTGTTTTCGTACCTTTCTAATATTTAGGAAGAAAATATAATGAAAATAGAGGGAAATGAATGGGAAATATATAAAAGCGAATAAAAAATCAAAGTCTAAGATAATTTAAGCAGAAAATAAAATTGTTCTAAATTTCCTGCACATTTTTTTTTTAAATATAATTTGATATTTTTGATGGGTTTTCCAAGCTTTTTGTCATATTTCCCCTCAAACAGCATGGAAAAATGATGAAAAATTATTTAAAATTTAAAATAACAGCAAATTTAAGCCACATTTAAGCTACTGCTTTCATACTTCTTCTTGATTGACGTGCCTCCAGGAGGTGGCACTACCAAAAATTCCACCAACCGCAAAAGAAACACATAATCTCTCTTTTCGCCCCGCCCAAAAAAAAAATCATCCTTCAATTTATGTCACATTTCGTACAAGAATCTGACATTTCAATCTCACACCTCCCATCCCCTCCTTTCGAGAGGGCAGAGGGCAGTGCGGGAGGAGCCCTCAATTATGTGCCTCTAAGTGCCGTTAAAACCAAATCAATAATATTTCCCCTTTTCCCAGGAACCACCGACAGCACCGACAGCACCGGCAACAACGTGCAGAGAATGAGGAATGAGGGGAATGGGGAATGTTGACAATGTGGAAATTCCTGTGGAAGGAGGAGGAAAACCCTCCCACTAGAGATGCAGGGTAAACGCCTCCTTCTCCCCCCTCCGAAACAGCCTCCTACCCCTCCCCGAATGACTGAATTTTGAAATGGTATTCAATAAGCATTCAAACATTCAAACATTCAAACATTCGTACATTCGAGAGATGTTCAATTATTTTTCAATTGCATCGATTTGCGGAACGAATACGAGTATTTTCCAGGCTAACAAAAGGAAAATGTAGTTATCCTCGTGGCCCGGGGAAAATGCAAAATTTTGGGGATTGGAAGATTTGCCTTTGTTTGCACGTGACCCATTGAAAATGAGCCAGAAAGACGGAAGTCGGAAGTCGTTTGGCAGTCACTTTTGTGGCAGACAGAGCTGTCTCTGTTTTCCACACCCAGATGCCACATGCCCCACATACTGTGTGGCTGTGGGTGTGTATCTATCTGTCAGATGGTTAGCTACTTTGCATTAAAGCTGCCCCAGAGAGAAGCAGCATAAGCGTTAAGAACTACAATATCCAATCCGATGGCTGTCCAGCCATGAGGCTCGGCCCTGACTCTCGATGGAAATGCGTGTTAGCGCGGGTAATGGCCCCAAGTGGAGAGATGGAGATGGAGAAGGAGAAGGAGAGGCTGGGAATGGCCAAACGGATGTGTGTGTTTGGGGTTTGGGAAATGCTGACTTGACAGCGGACACAGCCCCAAAAAGCGTAGCACAGACAGGCTGAGGAGCGTAAGCCCCAGGAGCGCTATAATCTCTAACCAATTCACATGGAAATGGAAGGGAAATGGAATGGTGGATGGAGGGACGACAGCCAGGAGTGTCTCTGGAGCCATTACCTTCGAAGACTTTGAAGAGCATCAAAGTTAAATCAGAGTGCAATCTCTGGGAAATCCCAACTATTTTCATCTTTAATGTGGTGCTCTCTCCCTCATTCTCTGCCGTGTTGATATTTTGTTAACAAATTTATTTGCACAGCATTTTCATGGTGTCGTTTTCGGCATTTTCCACAGCTCTCCTATTCCTATTCCTATTTCTATTCCTAGTCCTTTACAGCCTTTCGATTAACCAGAAAAGTGCTTCGAATGTTTTGTTCAGCTTTCGAACACAAAAGAAATCAAAGCATTCTCTGAAATGTTGCCATTCCTCCCATCCTTCCCCTCCCTCCTGTCAAAACCCATTTCAAGTGGGCGCCAAAGCGTAGTGTCGTCTACTACCAACCTACTGCCACCAAACCGCTGGATAAACATTCCCTACACCTAACCTATGGATAAACTTCCCCGCATTCCCAACAGTAGTCCCAGTCCCTCCTGAGGGGAAGTCCTGCGGCTGACAGCCTACGTTTTTTGACAGTCCCAAGTCCCAGTCACTTTTCTGTGAGGAGATTGGAAAAGAATGTGTGGCCAAGAAGAGCGTACTCTCTCTTGCTGCTTTTGCTGCTGCTACTGCTGCTGCTGCTGTCAATCTCTCGAATGGATTGAAGTTGATTTAGCCACGGGGATAAGGGCTTAAAAGTGTACCCAACTGTCAGATAGAGTAGCATTTAGACATCATTCGAATGTCGGGGGGAAATGTGCCACAAGATGGGGCGAAATATTCTCCCTTAAATTGAGTTTTCTGTCGCTGTTTAGGCCGTGTATCTTTTCATGATGGTCATGGGAATGATGCCTCAAGAGCCTTGAGGCTCTCTCCAGTGGGGAAAGGAGTTAAGTCCCCAAATGGACTTCGCTTTCGTCCCACCTTTGTGCCATGCGCCTCCTCAAAGTGCAGGAAAATGCCTTCTGCTCCTCCTTCTCCTTGTCGTCCTCCTCAAAGTCCAGGAAAAATTTAAAATTGCACTTCTTTCCACGGCTTCTGGCCGTGGCTTTCAGCATTAATATAATTACAGTATGCGTTTATTTTTTTTTGGTCGAGCTGCTGCTGGAAAACCCTCTGCAGCGGAAAATCATTTGTCAGTCTTTCTCCTGTGCTGCTGCTGCTGTCATCTGCTGTCAGATGCTCCTTTGAGGTCCTTGATGCTACGTTTGCTTGCAACTTTTGCTCAGACAGAGAGACAGAGACAGAGACAGAGAGAGAGAGAGACAGTCTGTCGTGTCTGCGGCTTTTGCAAACGAAACGCTTTTCCTTTTTAACAAATTTATTTGTAATTTTATTTTATTTATCCGCTTTCGTCACATCAAAGGGCAGCCAGAGCCAGCCTTTGGGGAAAACACTTTCCTTCACGAGTATTTGCTTAAAGAAGTTTTTCTTTTCCTTGCTTTCTGTGCATTTTTGGTCGCTTTTTGTGATCATTGAACTGTGGGGAAAAGCTATTTAAAGGTGATTTTGATTTGACAAAAAATAAATTTGAATTATTTGCAGTCATTGAACTCTCAAGAACAAAAAGAAAACAAACGTATAAGTGAAAGATACTTTTCCAGTTATGGATATTTTCTTTTTCTCTTTAATTAAAACCAGTCTCTAGATTTAATTACGGCTATTTTTATATCGCATGTTCATGTTTATTGAACTCTGAAATCAACAAAAATAAAAAAGGTTGTCGTCTCTTCATTTATTTCGCATTTTAGTTCAATCAAAAAGTTATAAAGCTCTTCGCGAAACTCGAATTAATAATTCCCCGCACCCCCCCTCTGGAGACCTAATTAAGCAAAATATTTTTATACATTTTTTGTATTTATTTAGTTATTTATTTACCTTTTTTTCTGTACTCTTTTGCAGCTTTTGACCGGACACGTTTTTTTCTACTTTTTTGATGGCAACTTTTTTTGTGCCACGCCCACGCAGTTGTGCGTTTGTAAATCAAGCGAGAGACAAGTTTATCGTCGCTTTTGTTGCTGGTGTGACAGCAGCAGCAGCAGCAGCAACAGCTGCTTCCAGTCCCAGATAGACAGGGAGAGAGGGAGGGAGCGACAGGCCACAATTTGGGGCATCGGCAGGGGTTCTATCTATCTATGTATCTCCCCTGGTACTGTCGGGGACTAAAGGGTGTATTGTTTATGTCAGAAAGAAGACCTTTCCGATGAGTATTAAAGCACTAGGAATAATGGATCTGTATAGGGACACAGGGTTCTCCGATGAAATAACTAACGGTACTGTCGGGTATCCTATAGTCGATAAATATATATGTATCTGCCAAATATCTACTTTTAGCATGTGATATGTATTTTTGGAGCAGGAAATTCAGTGTAGGCAGAAGTGTGCAGTATTCCCAGCTGTGATTGCTCAGTTGGGTGACCTTTGGACTCCCCCTCCCCAAACCACTCCTCAATGAGTGCGAAAATGGCGAAAAATGCGTTGCAACATTGTGTCCCGCCTGCGAGAGTGGGCGTAATTAGCACGCCACGAAGCCATAAAGAAAATCCAAAGGACAAAGGTCGCAGAAAGAGGGCGACCGAGTGAGAGGGAGAGAGACAGACAAGAGCTGCTGATTAATTGATTTTTTTATTGAGGAAACAACTCTTTCGACGCCTTGCGGCTGTTTCCCCAAAGTGAATCGGAAGCCACTGCAACGCTGAGAAGCGAAGAAATGGAGGACTCGGTGGGAGAATGAATGGAGGAGGGGAGCTCCCTCCAGACAGACGCCGTGCCCGTGCCCGTGTCCGTGTCCGTGTCGTGCAATTTATCAGCCAACTTCCCAATTAGTGGTAGCGTTAAAGGTGAACAGAGAGTCGACAGAGGAGTCGAGTCGAGTCGCGCGACTCGCATCTCCGGGGCAATTACGTTGCCAACTTCATTGCGGAGCTACCGAAGGATTGGTTGGGGCAAGTGGCAGAGGAGTAAGTTTCCGTTGCGGGAAAACGATATGGAAATGGAGCAATGCAATCAGGGAATCCCCATCCCCCTGTGAGTGCGGAGTTCTCGCTGCGGAGGTGGAGATTGGCTTGGCAATTTGTTTGGCATTGAACCTGGTGACAGATCAGACAGATGACAGCTGCAATGATAGGGCATTCAATTTGCTTTATGCTTTATGAAAATATGCAGAATTCAAGGGAATTTCATTAGATTGAAAGAAAGGTTGAGATGCGTTAGTCATCGATTTCTTAAAGCCCAATCTCAGAGTCGAGTGTAGGCAGTTATGGTCAAGGTAGGACTCTTTCCAGAGGAACGATACACTATAATAGATCATTTCTGAATTTATGATGAGGAAACAATCTATAAAGATCTATAAGAAATGTCTAAGAAGCTATTTTCTACTAAATTCGGTATTACTTTGATACAGAGATATTCACACATGTGTATGGTTCTTTCTATCGAACTTCTCTTCCATTTTCACTCCAAACTTTGGGCACTTAAGGGGGTTTTCCTTTAAGCAAATACTGCCATCAAGCTAATTGCATTTGCACGAGTATTGACCTCCACAAATGTGAGTATCGTATTCCTATGGTCAATCGAATCGAATCGAATCCAAACTGTAACTGAAACTGAAGATAATGGTCGCGTCGCAGAAAAGTTGAATGAACTGCAGGCCCCGAAAAAAACGCACAAATACGAGTATCCCTTGGATATTTATTTACTCTACTCCTCCCTCTCACCCGCTCTCTCTCTCTCTCTCTCGGTCTGTCTCTCTTTCTCTCTCTGTGTGTTTGAAGAGCAATCAAATGTTTATTTGCTTAACTTAGATAACAACAGCGAAAAACAGTGAACAAAAGTCGTTTAGTTTATGTACAAAAAGCATTCAAGACCGCCCCAAAAACAGGGATTCGAAACAGCATTTTCCAGTGGCTTTCTACACCAAAGCCTTGGGGGAGATGTTTTGTGTGTGTGTGTGTGTGTGTGTGTGTGTGTGTGTGTGTACTGGTATGTCTGTGTCGGTGTAAGTGATATCTATGTGAGCTCTACCAACATCCCTGCATGAGACCCAATTGCTGTATGGCACCACAGCCCACACGATTCTGCATATAGTCGGGGAAATTGCTCTGCAACACACGCATCGTATTCCGTTTGTAGTCGGGCACCGCATGGGTCACCAGCTGACACGTTTGACTCCTGTACACGGGCTTAAAGTTGGCCTCCGCAAAGGTGGAATTTGTGTCCCAGCGATAGACCTCGGCATCGCCTTCATTGCGGAAGAATATCGCCGAACCATTGTCGGTGCCGATGATGACCATGCGAGTGGGTTTCTTGCCAAGATCTAAGCACAGGGGGGATACACAGGAATGGGGGAATGTAAGAGAGAGAAGGGGGAATATATAGGAGATTTAGGACTTACCCAAGATACGTCCATCGGCAACGCCACTGCGAAGGTACTCAGATTTGAGGGAGAAAAGCTTGCTGGTGCTCAAATAGGTAAAGTACAGCTCGGTGGTGCCACAGTCCCTTCGGATGAGAGCAATGTAGAGGACATCCCTCGAACGACAGCCGGCAGAGACAGCCTTTGGGAGAACCACACGGAAGCCGCGATCCGCTTGCAGATTATAGACGATAATGGCACGATTGGCGGCATCACTGACGTACACAAAGCAGCCCCCATCCGGGGCATAGTCCACCACCAGATACTGCAGTCGCGAACTGCTCGATGTGAGGCCCTCCAGGGAAACTGTCTTGAGGACCTTGCCCGTCTTCACGGACATGGCCACCACCTTGGGAGCGCACTTTCTCACGGGGGTCTCGAGGGTGTTGACAATGCCCGTGTCCAGGACCCACAGCACCTCGTTTTGATCCACCACTAGATCCACAACGGACTGGAGAGCCTTGCAGTTGCCCTCCTCCTGGAGATCCCAGCAGGGATACGGCTTAAAGGTCGTAGAGCAGGTGCCTGGCTTCACGCTCGTCTTGACCAGGGTGGCGGGCACACCCTTCCTGTAGCGTGGCAGCGCCAGATAGATGGTGTCTCCAATGAGCTGTGCCCGTGTCGCAATCACATTCTTGGAGACGTACTTCCCCGAGCTCTTGAACAGCGACTTGGTGCTGGCGCAGGGGAACTCGAACTGTCCGCCCGTCCACTGGATGGGCTGGGCGTCGGAATGGGCACGATCTGGGGTCCACAGACCATACTTTGTCCCCTGCGAGTGGCACACATCTGCCGCCCAGAGGAGCACGACTGCGGACAGCCAAGGCAGCCTCGTCTTGAATGCCATCTTGTGATGCTGGGGCTATTGCTGGGGCTATTGCTGGGTGCAGACTGCTGCAGACGACGTGCGCGACTATGCTCTCAGACTCCATTAAGTGTCGTGCTTTTATAACCATAGTCGAGCTACCAGAAACGGGGCAAGGCATCGTGCAACGTGCTCTGCCGCCGATTCTCAATTTCAAAACTAACAAAAACAACAGCAAAAAACCAGTAGAGAACCTTGGCCAAAAGTTTACTCAACGCGAAAGTGAAAAAATGATTGCTGGCTTCTGTGGTTAGTGCTGGAAATAAATAAAGTAGTTTAAGCCCAGAAACCGCAGAAATTGGCGCCCTACCCCATTCAAGGAGCAGCAGCAGCAGTGGGAGCATGTGCTCCAAGGAGGATGTCCTCCAGCTGCGATGGGCAGCCAATGAAGTGATTGCAATTACTGTTTGATGGCCCCGAGAAAGCCCCACAAGTGTAGTCGTCGGTCGCCGGTCGCCGGTCGTCTGTCTCCTGATTGCCGGCGGTATTTTTAGCTAATTGATTATGTGCACATGCACAATCTTTGGAAAATTGACCCTCTCGGATACTGTGATTTAACGAGCTGTAATTTCCAAAGCCGCAAGATGACTGCAGGCTTTGATTGGAGTGGAGTGGTGTGTGGCGTGGAGTGGAGTGGTGTGTGGAGTGGAGTGGAGTGATGTGTGGTCTCCTTGCTTGCTAGACATTCCCGTAATTACCTTCTGAATAGGGCTTAAGCTCTCTATCTCTCTCTCTCTCTCTCTCTCTGTCCCATTCAACCATTCAACCCGGAATCATGGCATGCCATGCCACACAGACATGGCCCATGGCTCCAACGTGTTTGGCATGTCAAATTGTCAGCCAAAGACCCGCATTCCTCCTCAATAGCTCAATGATTTATATGCCACCAGCAGCAGCAGCAGCAAGCAGTCAGCTCCCCACATGGCTCCACAAATTTACCCGCAAGAAAAAAAAGAAGAAAAAAATAGAATTGATGACAAGCATTTCCGGGATAGCCGCTCATCTGACACATAATTTATGTAAACCCCCCACCCAGTGGGGGGTATTAGGGCGATAAGAGGTAGCCTCTACCACTGACCCCCATTAGCCACCACCTACCACCCTCCCAGTTGGCACCTTTGGGCCACACACACACACACACACTCACACACACACACACACATTAGTTGACAGGTCTTTTTATTGCCGGTTTAACGGGGCGTATGCGTCATGAGTGCGGGAGAACAAGGGAGCCACGTGAGAGCGGGATTTATGCAAACGCCAACAAAATGCTTCTTTAAAACTCTCTTTCCCCACTCTCAGTCGATGGATGAACTTTTATATGTGCCAATGCTCGTAAAATTCCAATTGAAAACGCAAATAAGCCAATAATTTGTCCGGCCATTGTTTTGTTGCCTCTGGCGGTGGCAAAACAAAAAAAAGAAGAACAAAAATACAAAGAAAACAATGTAAAGAAGATTTCTATATAGACAATGGGATACCTCTCCTCTTATGCGGAGAAGGAAACGTGAGTAAAAGACGGCAAAACCAAAGAAAACCAAAGAAAAATACTTTACTGGGAACTTGTAATAAATCACATTTGGTACATTCCTATAGCGAATTATTGAGGGACTTACATATGCCTGTATTCTTTAGACTTTTCTACATCTTACATTTCAAAAAACGCCAGGTTTTCCTATCCGGATACAAAGAGTTTCATACGATACAGACAGATATATTCCGATCAGGAATACGAGCATATACTGCCCGTCACATACCTACCCACAAATACAATATACCCTTCGGGAGTACGAGGCCCAACTACAAAAAGAACAATAAATATTGTCTGTGGTCACGTTTGAATTTCTTTGGTAAATGGGCCGCGACTTGTATTTAATTTTACGAGTCTTTATGCAAAGTCAAGCGATTTAAGCGACGAAAATCACATAAATTACGGCCGCACGAAAGTTTATAAGATATTTTGTGGAATTAGAAGAACTTAAGTAAACTTTCTCATGAACCTCAAGCCGAAGTTCTAGGAAAATCGTTGAGCTTTTCAGCGGTTGACCCTCGTTAATCACAGAATATGTAAATGATGGAGCGGTCTTAAAGTTTCAGCATACAGGGTATGAAAAGGCACCAAATTGAGAAGGGTATTAATCCGTTGACTGAATGCTTCTCCGGCTTTCTTTCGATTTTTGCTGACTTCAGCTTAAAGTACATATCTTTTAGTCGCCATTCAATTGCTTCCATAAATGACCATCGATTCAGCCCTCTATCCAGTGCCACAGCTTTGGCTAATTGAAATTCTTTTTGTCTGTGCTTTCTGAGTGCATTTATGGCGGGGAAGGGCTGCTTATCCACCGAACTGAATTGAATTGTTCGTGTGTTTTCGTATTTATGATCTCAGCAAATGCTCTCCAATGATGGCAACATTTTGAAACATTCTCTTATTTATATTTACGCATCTGGCAAATACATCAAGTAGAATAACATTTTGGCTGTCGACTTGTGGGACTTCGGATTCGGGAATACACTTTCCTCGGGGGGTAATGATTTGTCAGCTGAAATCGAATCGAATTTTCTTCATTTTCCAATTAGTTGCTTGAAATTTATTCCGCTTTCATATTCCATTCTTTGCCATTCTCCGTAGAGTGTTTATCGATTTGCCTGGCTTTTTGTATAATTTTAAAATTTTTTGATATTTTTGCTTTTGTTATTTATATTGAAACGCATAAATATTTATCTACAGCTCAGGCTTCAGCTTCAGCGTGCGGCTGATGGCTGATGGCATCGTTAGACAGAGAGAGAGAGCATGAAGGCATCAGAAAGAGAGAGACAGACTCTGTCCGACAGATTGGCAGACAATCCACCCACATAGCCGCACACCAACACACACACACACACCATCCACACACACTTTAACACACCCACACCCGAACACACACACACACTGGCACACACTCACATGTGTTTGCTGTAGGAGTGTGCTTCGGTGCCACGAATTTGGAAATGACCATCTGAGGGAGCGGAGAAGGGCAGAGGTTGAGACGGAGACGGAGACGGAGGCAACTTATGGCAGATTATTAAAACGAATTTCACACAAATTCAATCTGCATGTAATTTGGAATTATGGACAGAGCAGCCGAGACAGCTCCCCCTCTCTCTATCCCTCTCTCTCTCTATTTCTCTGTCTCGCTCTATCTCGATATGCAGTGATACGGAAGCTAAATCTTTGACCCCTCCGAAAAAGGGTTCAACATTTTTGTTATTCTTTCGTTTATGAAAATATTGACCAGCCGGCGGACGACACTCTGGTTTTTTGTCGAAGATTAAATTTTTGTGTGCGAGATTTAATGGAGGGGCAGGTCGTAATTCAATGCACGTGCTGGCGGCGGACACTGCCACTCCACGAGGCACAGACAAAGGCGAAGAATGAACAATGGTTGGCCCGGGAAGGAGGCCCAGGGTCAGGCTACCTCCCCGCCCTGCCCCCCGAATATATTTGCCATTATTTGATGCGTGGGCGTTTGGGGGTTCGCTGAATGGCATGACCACGTACATATATTCTTCTTTGCGAGAGGATAGGTCATTGTCCCAGGAGGAATGGACACCTTTAATGGGTGCCATAATGCCAGGGCAGTCCCATGCAAAGCAGCGTAAAAAAATGACATCAAAAAAGTTGTGTTCCAGGGGGCACCCGGATTTGAACCGGGGACCTCTCGATCTGCAGTCGAATGCTCTACCCCTGAGCTATACCCCCAACTTGAAAACAGGCGCCACTGAGATGTATTTCAAAACCGAATCCGAGACTGAATTCGAGATAAAAAGCAACCTAAAATAGGTAGCGGAACGGCATCAATATCTGGCAGATTGTTTATCAATTTACACGGGCGGACTGAAGTTGAATGGAACGCAAAAAGTGTAGTGTCCGTCCCACATGGAGGCTAAGGAGTGCAGAAGGATCTGGTGTATGGAGGGGGGGGGATGTGTAGGAGAATTCATTTTTGTATCTTTGCTACGTACCTCAATGGGAATGTCAATCATTTGCAGCTTCGTTCTCTGCGCGTGCATGTGCGTGTGATTCATACTTTTCCATTGAGTCTCTCATATTGCCTCTTCATTGATTCTTTTGCCTTCTTTGATTCCGATTCTTGGGAAATCTTATCACAGAACAAGTCTCAACTGTCGCTGTCTTTCCCTCCCCCTGTGGGAGGGTGGCAATCTCTTGCTCAACTGATAGCTGCAGAGCCCCGAACAGATGTTTTTGTCAGAAATCGAAACTTTCTCGCTCCAAAGATGCAGGTCACACAGAAGCAGCATTTTGGTATTGAGCTTCTTTGGGGCAACACTTTGGCAATAGTTGCGACATGAGCCCTGAACTTTAAAGAGCCGAAAAAGAGAGCGTCCAGAGCATAAATCGATCGATCGAGGGCCAGACAAAAAGCCAGCCATAGCCACCGCCACCGCCACAGCCACAGACACAATTTGCAACAATTTTGAATTTGAAACCAATGCCAGCTTCCGCATTGCATAGAAACAGAGCCAACGGAAAGAGAGAGAGCGATAGAGCAGAGAGAGGGTGTCCAGTGGGGGGAGAGGGTGCTGGGTGCTGGGTGATGGGTGCTGGGTGCATGTGTGGTCTATTCAATTTCCGGGCGTATGGTGCGGCCAGACGTGCAGACACATGTTTCCCCCCATGTTTACCAAGCAGCCAACGGCCTTGCCACAGAACACGCACCGACACGAACGATGCATGCAAATCTGCAGCATTTATATTTAAAAGCAGAATGCAGAAGCCCCTCTTCAGACAGACAGTTTTCATCTTCATTGTGGCAAAAACGTGTGGCTTGTGGCTTGACGTGTTAACCGATAAAGAAACATGGCCTCCCAGCTGCTGCACCTCCTACTGCTGGTGGTCTCCACTCTCCTGCTCCTCTCCTCGACAGTGCATGCCGGCTATAGTTCCTCTGGCGGCGATGAGTCCTCCAGCAGCAGTGCCTCCAACTCGATTGGGACCAGCAAATGCGACAAGAATCCGCTGGCAGAGCTCAGCTTTCAGCTGAGTGGCAGCAACCTCCACTGGCCCTGCGACTCCACCAAGAACATCTACGTGCAGTCCGGTCGCTATGTGCCCCGCAATGTGATTGTCACGCGGGCCCAGCTCCAAAGGGATTCGGCATTTGTGGCACTGCCGCGCTACAAGCAGGGTGTACCCTTCACGCTGGGCAAGGTGAATCTGAAGAAGGGCGAGTGCCTCGCCAAAATCGCACCGTATCCGTGCTGGGCCATACAGGAGGAGGGCAACTGCCAGGCGCTGCAGTCCGTCGTGGATCTGGCTGTCGATCAGAATGTGAGTGCAATTAGCTTTAACATTGCTCCAGTGGAGAAAGTGCAAAGTGAAAAGTGGAAAGTGGAAAGTGGTGGGGGACAGCGTGGTGAAGAGCGTCTCTCATCGCATCTCATCTCATCTCATGCAAAACTGCAATTTGTTTCATTAATTCTGCATTGCCACGTTGACACTTTGCGCATCTCTTTGATGGCTTTAAAAATGCGTGTTTCCATGCATTTGTTGTGGGGTAAAGGACTGGGTAGCAAAGGGTACATAGGCTTGCAGAAGAAGATATTACTTTGGGACAGATCTCTCCCTCTATCTCTCTTGGGGAATATGCAACAGTGAGCCTGCTGCTGCTCCACCGCCGACCCATTATGTCTGTCACATACAGGGTACCTTTTGAGTCTCGGACTCCCCTTAAATTCCATTTTTTTATCGTTTCTCGTTTCTCGGCGAAAATGGCTTTTTTAATCAAATAAACGACAACACGAAAAGCTTCAAATAAAGTTCATGTCTGGCAATCGGTGCCGAAAAAGTCAACGAAAAGAAATAAACGCAAGGAATGACAAAACCCCGCGATAAAAAATGGAACTGCAGTGTGAATGGAATATTATAAAAAGGGCAAAAGGTCGTCCTCCCTATCCTCCCAGTCCTTAAACTGCGAACTGCGAACTGCGAACTTCAAACTGCAGCTGAAGCACCATGTAAATGCGATGCAAAAAAAGTTCTGGGAATTAATTTTTGAAGCGTTATGCCAGAGCCAGAGCCAGGGCCAGAGCCAGGGTCAGTGCCAGGGCCTGCCTGCCATTTTGATGAGCCATTGGCCAAAGCTCTTTTTGCGATTTCAATTAACAAACAATCTGCTATGGCTATGGCTATTGCTGCTGCTGAAATGGTTGACAGCTTTAAATTTTTAGTGTTTTCTTAAATTTTAAATACTTAAATTATGGCAAAGAGCGAAAGAGATGTGATCGATTGATGTATACCCTTTGCACTGCCAGGGTTCAAGTTCTAAAATCACCTATGCTTCCTTGTCTCAGAGGACAGAAGATTGGAACTGCACCAAGCCGAAGTTTCTTAGCAGAGTGGCACTGCTGCATGACGCGTGACACGTGTGACAAACAGGCGCGGATGGATATGTATCGGCAGTACTTAAAGAGGTTGTTCCACACATTCCAGTAGATTCTATAGCAGGGGAATGATCAATCTTCGTTCCTGGAGCACCCCTCATTTGCCCTTATCCAGGGTATTCGCACAGTGGATCCGTCTCTCCCAATGTAATCCCTCTCCTCTGCTCTACCATGCAATTCCTGGCTCATTTAAATGCCATCCACAGAATTGCAATTCTCGCTTTAGCAAGCATTTCATTATTTTATTTACACAAAAGTCACAACAAAAACAACAAGAGCAACAAGAGCATTCAACAAATATTGAAATGCACACATATTTGCTGTGTTGCAATCAGCAATAAAAACAATTGAAATGTGAGAAGAGGAGAGGCGAGGAGATGTAAAACAACAATGTGAATAGCAATAACTGTCAAACAATAGCAACAATTGGGTGGCATGGCATGCGAATTTATTCATTTATTTGTGGACACAACTTTTGGAATACACAAGAGATATTAATTTGATTGTCATTCAGCGGGCGATGAGTGCATTTCGATGCAATGTCCATGGGCATTTCAATGGACATGCAAACATGATTTGAGGAGACATTTTGATGGCTTTTGCTTGATGGATTGATTGGATAATTTGCAGGGTCTGCTCTGGGCACTGGATGTGGGCATTGTCAATACGCTGGAGCAGCCGATCCGTCGCTGTGGCCCCAAAATAGTGGCCATCAATACGGCCAACCATAAGGTGGTGAAGAGCATCGATCTGAGCGATCTGGTGACCGCCGAGAGTCGATTGCAGTTCATAGTCGTGGACTATTCAAAGGACAACAAGCCGTTTGTGTAAGTCTGGGGAATATACCCTGTAATCAGAACCATTTAATCCATGTAATCCATGTAATCCCTGCAGCTATGTGGCCGATGCTGGTGCCCGCAGCATTCTCGTTTATGACATCACTGGGAACAAGTCCTATCGCATTGTCCTGCCAAAGGCAACGGCCCCCACCAGCGATGTGCTGTATGTGGCACTCACCTCCAAGGCGGATGGCACCTCCACGCTGTTCTTCAGCTACCTGAGCTCCTCGCGACTGTACTCGATCAAGGGCGAGTACTTGCGTGTGGGCCAGGGGGCAGGATCCATCATCGACGTGGGACCCAAACCGTACGGCAAGCAGGCAGTGCTCCTGGGAGCCGATGGCGGCACATCGCTCTTCTTCCGCTACAAGGGGGAGAATGACATTTATCTGTGGGACTCGGAGACGTGCTTCAAGGCCTCCAATCTGCAGGAGGTGCAACGCGGCGGCGACTGCCGCCTGTCCACCCAAGTGCTGCCCGGACACAAGCGCTTCATGTGGGCGCTGGAAAGTAATTTCCATGACTTTATCTCGGATCGGACTGGATGCAATGGTGCCTCCATTGTCCTGCATCCAGTGGTGAAGGAATGCGATGATTGACCATCGAAATTCATTGCATGATTGCTGCAGCAGACTGCAGTTTATTTATGGCTAAGAATCTGCTCGAACTGTTTTTTGTTATTTGGGAGAGTAAATCGTTTTTTTTTTCAACAAGTTCCTGCCTCGCAAACTAATTTCGAGAGGCTGAAAATCGTTCCGGTGGGGCACGTTCCGGTGGGGGAGCGCTTCATCGTTGCACCAACGCCGTCGCAATGATAGAATGTCGAGCAGTCGGTCAAATCGCCAACCATTCCCACGCGCTGACAGATGCCAGATCCAGTGGTGGCCCCCGTATCAGGGGGTACTTCTGCACCCGCATCTGCGGTGCCTGCGCGGCACACCAATTTCTGGGCATCAAAGTACGAGTCATCGGGGCAATGCTGTGTCTCCAGTGCTCCATTGATGCACAGGCAGTACTCATCTCTGGCCGTGGATCCAGGACACTTGGAGATGGCATAATTCGAGCAGGATCTAGCCATCCTCGCGGACGTCAAATTCCTGGTGGGAGTCACACAGCTGTAGCCGTTGAAGACATATCCCTCGGAGCAACGCATCAATAGGGGGAAGAAGGTACCCTCCGTGGCGGTGTCCCTTTGGCAGATGTAGTAGAATCGACTGTCCGCCGGCCAGGCGCCCGTCTCCCCAGTACGACTGCAGGCGTACTGGACGTTCGAGCACTGGTCGCTGTCCTTCGGCAGGGTGCAGCTGTCGGTGAGGGTGGAGTACGCGGCTCCATTCGCACACTGGTGCGGGGTGTCCTCGCTCTGGGCGCTGCACTCGTGGTAGTTGCGGCAGTCGTACGGATCTGGGAACATTCCCGGCTGCTGGCAGTAGAACTTTCCGCGCTTTGGGACGTGGCACTTGGCCTGCCAGGTGCAGCCAAAGGTGCCCTCGTCCGTGCAGTAGAAACTGTGATCCGACTGGCACGTCATCATCGTTTGCGTCTGCCACTGGCCGTTGCCATCGTGCAGGCAGTAGCCCAGTGTGGAGCAATCCACGCAAATGAAGCCAGCCACACGCACATCCTGACAGGGATTGGACGCTTCTCTAGCTCCCACATCGAAAGGATGCACTGCCACTCTGCTGGCCAGGCACTGCCCTACGAGCAGCAAGAGTAATTGAAAGGATGGCCCCATCTTGAAGACTGTGATGCGGGACTCGTTTGGCCAGGTCTTATATAGCGCCTGATAATCGCAGGGGAGAATGTTTTTCACTTAATTGAAAAAAGATAAACCTGGAGAACTTCCGGAGAATAATGAACATTTCTTCAGTTCCAGAGACCTACGGCCGACCTTGGCTTCGTCGAAATTCGAAATTTGATTTAGAGGCTAATTGTGAGACAAACTCGTACCTGAGGTAAGGTACTCTTCGATTTATTATTTATTGATAATTATTACAATCGTCACAAGCAAATACAAGACACAAAGTACCCAACCACCTTCAGGGCTCAACAGGTGCCCAAAACACAGGAGGATTGCTCGGGTCGGTAGTAGGTGCCATCGGGACACTGCATGTGCCGGAGGCTGCCATTCAAGGCCGAGCAGTAGTAGTACTTCCTGCAGTCATCCATGTCCGCCATGAGACCCACATGCTGGCAGCTGCTGGGCATCACCGAGAAGTCATTGTCATTGGGGTCTACGATCTCCCCTGGCTGTGATGGAATTTGGGGCAACGTATTGGTGGTCGAGCGGCAGACAAAGTCCACAAAAGTCTCTCCGTCATTGCAGCGATGGAGCGAGGGATAGATGACGATCGTGTCGTTCAGATTCTGATTCACCGTCGACTTGCAAACGTAGAAGACATTGGAATTGGTGGGCCATGGAGCCACGTAACCGGCATAGGGACAGTGGTACTGGCTCTGCAGGCAGACGGGATCTTGGAGCGTGAGGGTGCACTGTCCGGTGCTGGCATCGAAGGCCTTGTCGTTGCCACAGTCGACGGCGGCGGCCACCAAGGTGGCGCCCACAAAGTAGCACATGTGATACTTCTGACAGTCGTACGGATCCGGGAAGATGCCCTGCGAGGTGCACTGGAAGTTCCCCTCGATGCCAAACGGATGGCAGGGTCCCGTGTCGTTGGTGCAGCTCCCCTGTCGGGCATTGCAGTAGTAGCCATTGGCCACATCACACGATTCCACGGGAATGTTCACCCAGCCATTCGAATGGCGGACGCAGGTGGCCAGCAGCTCGCAAGACTCGCAGATGGGTCCAGGCGTCTGACGGCCTTCGCAGGAATTGGCCTCCCGGGGCTGAATGCGTCGTGTGGTTACCACGGTGGCTGCCATCATCAGAGCTAGAACATTAAGCAGGAGCTGGAATACAAAATCTGATTAGGAAAGCTCTAGGTTGAAGATTGAAGGGATCTTACCAAGCTCAAAAGGAATTTTCTGTGGAACATGATGACGTTTTCTCCTTGTTCTTTCACGTGTGCGCGTCTAGCTTCAATGAGTCTCTCGGTTTGTCTGTGCAGATAGGGCCCCAAGTGGCAGCAATAAACGAGGAACACAGAAATATCAGGTCTTAAGATAGCAAGCAGAGAGACTTCTTTATATCTGCGATTCGATGCGTGTTTGTTTGCCTATCAACTTTCGAAAGTTAACAGAAGTTGGGCAAAGTACCAAACCAATCAGAGCAGCAACAACTACCGAAAACTGGAACTGGAACTGGAATGCCGCAATGATGAGTAAATGATCCATATTTACCCCAAAAAAACAAATGTGACAACTTCTGACCCTATCTTCTATCTTCGTTCGCGAGAAGCGTTTGTTTAATGGGTAAATAATACTATAATTGGCTTAGAAACAGAGAAAGGCAGAGAAACGCAATGTAGGGCACTTAGAAAATGTTTGCATGCTAATATTTGCTTTAATTTTTACGAAAACACATTCTCTAGCAAAAAACAAAACAATTTCAAATTCAAATATTACCGCCAAACGGTCATATAAAACGATAGAAAGCTATCGATATATCGAAGTTTACGTAAATCCCGAAATATCTCAAGATCTATGTTTTTTCAAGACAACGAGAAACATCGGGTACGCAAACATCGATGTTTGGCATCTAGCAATATCCGCCAGGATGACCGTTTTCGGTCAATTCGGGACATTTTGGCCTCGAAATTGAGTTTGAGGGGTAACGGTATATAATGGAATATTTCATCAATCTACCACATTTAATTTTTAAAGAGTATAGAAACTTCCATACGCAGGACTTTTGAATTTTCGCTCTTTCAAATCGTGCCTCCCTGCATTTATTCCACTGGATTGCATTCATATCTTTGCCACTCATTCGCTGTTAAACAATTTCCCTTTGGCGCGCAGCTCTAGATATTATCCAGTCGATAGTATCGAAAGCCGATTGTTGGGACTTGCTCTCTTTTTCGCAATGGGATTTGCTCTCTTCGTACAAACGTACGCCTGGACCGTTTTTTAAACCTAATTTTATAAACAATCCACTAAAAGGAAGCCCTTAAAATTAAACAAACTTGTAGAAAATTGACTCATCAATCGGATAAAATCATATGTTCAGGGCTGAGAGTCCCAACCAGCTAGTAATATTAAGCCGCATATCAAAATCCGGAAATATGATTTCCGATCATGGACAGAGAACGATTAACCCATTGTCGACCAGTGGATATTTAAATGCCACACGAACATTAAAGAATTCAAGCGCAGTTCAGGTGTATCTTTAACCTATTTATTTCCTTCTTTCCTGGTTTCTTTTGCATGTAAAAAGGAAGGATAGAATGGATCAGCCAGAAGAGTTTATAAAAAGTATTAAATTTTGCGGTTTAACTCAAGTTGTTCACGTGTTTAAATAAGGGGTGCTTAAGTGGGTTAAGTTCGTTTTTTCAACAACTTTTCCTTTTTCGAATAAATAAAGAAATTTGGCTTGAAGCACAGGGAATTTGGAAAATAATTGGCAACAATTATTAAATTATTCATTCGGTAATCGTCGCGTCAGCATTTGCTTTGGGGTACAGCGGACAGCGCCCCATCAGTCGCCAAGGATACACACATCCATTGGCCCACGCGTCGCCTACGATCTGAGTCACAACACAAAGGAGCAGCAGGCACATTGGGTGCAGCAGCAGCAACAACACACGAGACGAGACGAGACAATGACTTCAAAGAAGACAAAGCCAATCCCCAAGTACAGGAAGCCGGGCAATTTGGAATTTGTGCGAGAGGATGACTATGTGGAGTACTATATATTCCCGAAGTTGCCCGAGAATCTCACGGATGAGTTCCAAGTGAAGGAGAAATTGTTGCGCATCAAAACGGAGATCATGGAGATTGTCAGAGAGCTGGTCGTTCAGCGGAGCTACATTTGGCACAAGGATGAGTTTCAGCTGCAAGTGCGAACTGGCAGTACCTTGGAACGCCTTCTAAATGATGAAACCAATGTGGCGGAAGACGACGAAGATGGTATGACGGGCCCTCCCCATTGAATTCTATAAATAGCCACAAATATCAATCAGAATGTTCTTTCTCTTCAGGGGATCTGCCACCTCATTTGCACGGGGTAACCCACTACGGCGACAACATTGGCGACGAATGGTTTATTGTGTACCTTCTGTTGGAAATATCGCAGGCACGCGGTGAATACATTGCCCGGGTCTCCGATTCCGATGGGGAATTCGTGCTTATCGAGGCGGCCGATGTCCTGCCCGACTGGGCCTCTCCCGACACCTGCGAGCAGCGTGCCTACATAGTCAACGGTGCCCTCCAGCTGCTGCAGAACTCGGCATCCACCAACCCTGACAAGCCCATGCCCGTGCCCATCGCCTTGCAGCGTATTCGTCTCAATCCCAACCTGTATCGCTGCTCCACCGATGTCCAGAACGTACTTAAGACCCGGCTCAAGGAGTTCCTGATTGCCATGCCCCACTACTCCATCCATCGCCAGATCGTGGAGGTTCCGCACAGTGCAGCGCAGCTGCTCAAAACACGTCCCCAGCTGGTGGCATCAGCTGTGAGGGCGTTCTGCGATCGCGACAACGAGGACATCAAGGCATTGAGAACCATGAAGTTTTTCCCACCGGAGGCATCTCGTGTCCGCACAAATGTCCGATTCACCCGCTGTCTGTACGCCATGGTGATGCACAACCAGTACACGCCGGAAAGGCGACTCGGCTGGAAGATCGCCGACGAAGTGAGCCAGCCAGAGCTCCACAAGGAACAGATTCTGGGCGTTAAGTTGTCGTGCGGCCTGGAAATCCTAGCTACCCAAGCCCAGCGGGCAGGAGATTGTGCTCTGGAGGATCTGCCTGCCTGGCGGGCGTATCTGAGGAGTCTCGAGGGCAAAGGTTACTTCCGGGACAACATCGAGGGCAGTGCGGAGCACACGCGCCTGCTTAGCAAGGCCCAGGAGTACTTCAAGGGAAATCAGGATCGTTTCCGCACCGCCAAGCGCGTGGGAGCCGAGGTTCTGGCGCTGATGCTGCACCCGTCCGATACGGCATCAGTGGCCTTGCGCGATGAGCAGAACAATCTGCTGCCAAGCGATAAGGATGATTGGCTCAGTATTACCGCCCACGATCTGGATGCTCTGCTCCAGGATCGCTACGGACCGAACAAACTCTACAAGCCAAATGGCGATATGGACGCCGAAGAATTCACGAAGCAGCTGAGCGACTTCCTGGATCAGCAGTCGAACTTTGAGGGCATTGAACACGCAGGAAGCGAAGCCCCCGACTTGGACTCCGATGATGACGAACCGGCGCTACGGCAACCAAAAGCATCCACGTCGCAAGGATCGCAGCTCAGAAAGAATCAATCCATGCGCAAGGCCTGTAACCGCAACTCTCTGATTCAATCGGAGGAGGCGGATAGCACGCACGTGAGGAACTTCCTGGACTTTGTTATCCCAGAGGACAACTGGGACTCCAACTCCGAAATGAGTGACTATGCGGATGACGACGATATCGAGCGCAACTTCGATGCATTGTCCAGCTCAAGCACCGGCTTCCCGCTGGATCGCAGCATCCAGGCGTATATGAAGAAAATGGATCGGGAATTGTCTCAGACCACCATTGGCAAGTCCTTCCAGGGCAAGAAAACCGCCACCCAGGCAGATGAGGATGATTTCGATGACATTGAGGACTTTGAGCCCATCAATATAAATGTTAATACGCTGAAGAACATGATGGACAGCTACAAATCGCAGGCGGGTGGCGCAGGCCCGGTCTCCAATCTGCTCAGTGCGATGGGTGTGGGCATGTCGGCGGCAGCGGCAGCAGCACCTGAAGACGATGCCAATGATCTATCAGAGTCAGCCGTGTAAAAGGGTAGTAGGATGGAAGCATACAGGTATCTTTTATCATTATGTCGTTAAGCGAAATGAATTAAATATATGTATATTATATGTATGTGTATAATTGATCAAACATCAAACATCAAACATTGAGAGAACTTATACTAATTTCGATTGCTAATCCTTGGATGCAGGCACAAAGTTACCGTAGTCCCGTCTGACCTTAATCGGTGGCTGATCTCTGCCCTGCGAGTCGTTGCGCGAGGATCGTTGATCGAAGAAACGTTTGTGGCCACCCCCACCACCACCATGGTGGTGGTCATCCCCACCGCCACCACTGCGCTCATATCCCCCGCCGCCATCTCTACTACCGCCTCCATGATGATGGCCACGATCTCTGCGCTGATATGGATCGTATCTGTTCCGATTGCGATTGTGATTGTCTAAAAGGAAAGGATACACCAATATATACATATGTATACACCTATATGCAAAAGAAACAACTTTTGGACTGGACGTACCTCTGTATCCCCCCCTATCATGGTTATTGTGATGGTATCCGCCGCCTCCGCCTCCTTCACGCCTGTTCCAGCCACGATCTCCGCCTCCTCTGCGATTGCCATTGTATCGATTGTTACCAGAGTATCCTCCGCCACCGCCGCCGCCGCCGCCTCCTCCCCCACCGCTCATCCAGTTCTCGACTATTGGCGGCCCGGCCACTGGCTTGCTGCAGTGTGCCATAAACTCGTCATCGTCTTCTGTGTAGCGCGAGCCAAACTCCGCTTCGCACTCCTCCAGGAAGTTCAGATCCTTTTCGGGCAGACGATTGATTTTCCGATTCGGATCGACCATATTACCTTCTAATTATAGTTTTCGAGCATCAATTCAATCAAAGTTAATTTTTGTCTGTGACCGCGGATATATCGTTAAAATATACCGTCCGACCCTCAGAAATATACCAAAATATACAGTCTCATTTTAAAAATATACCGTAAATATACTGACGAATTCAAGTTCTACTATACATATTCCTCGATTTTGATCTTCCGTGGAATATTAATAGCTATATAAAACATTTAGCCATGCCCACATAATTTTATCCAATTAATGAACCTATTTTCTAATTGACTGGTTTATTTTAAACACTTGCTTTTATTGCATTTTGCGTAAAAAGAGGATTTAGCGAAAATGGTCAAACAAAAAACGAATGAGGATAGTCGTTCCTATTGTTAAATTTTGATATTCCGAGGGGTGGACGGTATATTTTAACGATATATCCGCGGTCACACTGAGTGGAAGGAAAAACACGATAAATTGCAAGGCTGCGGGTTGCGGGGGCGTTTTTATTAAAGAAAAATGCCATTAATTAGTCAAATGTACATATCCAAATGCACCGACATCCAGCAATAAGCAGTGTATCATGCCGCCGCATCGTGGCCACAGTCAAACGCAAAGAAATAGCAACGCACACAACCTGTACGACACCACGCGAAGGAGCAGCAACAGCAGCCGCAGGAGGCGACTTCAGTAGTCATGGAGCAATCGGTGTCCGCACGCTGGCTGCGACGATATCGGCCGGTTTTGATCATCCTACTCCTCATCTTTGGCATCCAACTGTTCCTGGCCTACAAGTCCGTGGACATTGGCGGTGGCAGCGGCTCCGGACTGGACGTGGACGCCGCCCAGCGCTCGCAGCGTGATCTGGCCTCGAATCCGGTGATAGCAGAGCCGCCAGAGAGCCTCCCCCGTCCTGCCAGGCTAACCGCCAATCAACTGGGCTTTCAGCCCGAATGTGATATCCAAGCCAAGGAAGCAATATCGGCGCTGCAGCGCGCCAAAACGAAAGACTGCCGCCAACATATCGCACAGATCGCCTGCTCCATACAGGCGGGTCGCTTCTATGCCATCCAGCTGAAGAGCAGCTGCCCCTCGGGCAACCACACAGCCAACGTGTCCCTCGGCTGCTATCGCGACGAGAAGGATCGCCGCCTGCTCGGCGGCTACTACACCAGCTTCAAGAGCTCCAATTCCCCCAATCTCTGCCTGGAGCTTTGCCTGCAGAGCGGCTATCCCTATGCCGGTGTGCAGTATGGTCGCGAGTGCTTCTGCGGCTTCGATACTCCGCCCAAGGCCGCCAAGCTGCCAGACTCCAGTTGCAACATCAAATGTCTGGGCAATTCCAGAGAGATCTGCGGAGGCTTTTATGCGATGAACATCTACGAAACGGGCATTGCCAGTGAGTACAGTGCTATTGATGCTAGTCTTTTACTGGATTCGACACTAAACGAACGTAATCTCTTGCAGAATTCACTGCCCAACTGGCGGCCAGCACCCCACCGACGGGGGCCAAGCGCGTGCGGATTGCATTTCTGCTGACTATCAATGGCAGGGCGCTGCGTCAGGTGCATCGACTGCTGAAAGCTCTGTATGCACCCGAGCATGTCTACTACATACATGTGGACGAGGTAAGTCCGAATTTAAAGTCAATGACCGGATTCCAGCAATTAAAACGTGCGCTCGCTCGACGATTCTGCCAATTTGCACAATTTAATGCTGGACATTTGTTGTTGTAGCTGAAGGCTGGGCAGATTAGTTATGAAATATTCATTTGACCGGGGCTGGGGGGGTTTTATTTTAGCGACAAGATTATCTGTACCGCAAGCTGCTAGAGCTGGAACAGAAGTTCCCCAACATCCGTCTGGCCCGCAAACGCTTCTCCACCATCTGGGGCGGGGCCTCGCTGTTGACCATGCTGCTCCAGTGCATGCAGGATCTGCTCAAGTCCAAGTGGCAATGGGATTTCGTTATAAACCTAAGCGAGAGCGATTTCCCCGTAAAGACGCTGGACAAACTGGTCGATTTCTTGAGTGCCAATCGGGGCAGGAACTTTGTGAAGGGCCATGGCCGGGAGACGCAAAAGTTCATCCAGAAGCAGGGACTGGACAGGACCTTTGTGGAGTGTGACACGCACATGTGGAGGATCGGAGACCGCAAGCTGCCCGCCGGCATTCAGGTGGATGGAGGAAGCGATTGGGTGGCTCTCTCCCGGCCGTTTGTGGCCTATGTGACGCATCCCAAGAAGGAGGATGAGCTGCTGCAAGCGCTACTTAAGCTATTCAGACACACGCTGCTCCCAGCGGAATCGTTCTTCCACACGGTCCTGCGGAACACCCACCACTGCCACACGTATGTGGACAACAACCTCCATGTGACCAACTGGAAGCGGAAGCAAGGATGCAAGTGCCAGTACAAGCACGTGGTTGACTGGTGCGGCTGCAGCCCCAACGACTTCATACCCGACGACTGGCCCCGGCTGCTGGCCACGGAACAGAAATCGCTGTTCTTTGCCCGCAAATTCGAGCCGATTATCAACCAGGCAGTGCTCCTGCAGCTGGAGGAGTGGCTGTATGGGCCCTATACCAGCGAATATCTGAACCTCCATGGGTACTGGCAGTCGCTCTACCATCACGAGGATGTGCATGGATCTGCGGATGACCTCGCCAGATCTGTGGGCGACAGCCTAATGCGCCTGGCTGGCAGTCAGGCCAGGGTCGATCCTCTGGAGTTACTGGAGCTCACGCACTACCTCCACCGAGATCAGTACAAGGGATTCCTAGTGCGCTTTAATGCCAGGAGGGCCACCGGGCAGGATGTGCAATTGGAGACGCGAGTACGACCCGTCCAGCACGGAAAGCTTGCGCGGAATGCTCGCTTCAGCAAGAGATTACGCAACTTCGAGGTCTCCACGGACTTTGACCAGAAGGAGCAGGTGGCCCGCAACTTTGGGAAGCTATTGGGGCCACAGAGTGACTTGGTTCTCAGCTACACGTATCAGGGATCGACGGACTCCGGGGCTGCCTCGCACTCGTACAATCTCACGCTGCTGTGGATCGATCCCCTGGGTCGCCTGCAGGACTTCAACGAGCTGCATGTGGAGGACTCGTCCACCGATCTAATCAATCACTCAAAAACCCTGCTCAGTCATCCCATCACACCTGGTGTATGGACAGCGAAGCTGATTGGACGCAGCTCCATCTACGCACAGCTCAAGTTCCTGATTTCCCCCATGGCCTATGGGAATGGTGAGCCCCTGGAGACGACCCCAGAGGCGGAGAAGCGGAACGGTGGCCTGGGCATAGCCCTGCCAGACGACTTTGAGCTACCAGTGGAGTGGCAGCAGCATCTTCACACCGACGACGAGCAGTTCTCCCTGCGCGAGGAGGCATTGGCCAACGGAAAACTCACCGGACAGCCGCTGCACAGGTGGATTGACGATTTGGTGGGTAAATTCTTTCAGCTCAGGGAAAGCTGTGTGGTGGATGCTGGCACAGAACTATCGCTGCCACTGTGCAGTGACGCCCCCTGGAGCTCGCTGGCCGCCGATCCCAAGAGCGATGTGGATGCCCTACTCAAATGAGGGAAAAGCTCTACTCTTATTAGGTCCATTGTATTGCCATTAATCCATTTTGTTGTTATTAATTTTCTAGTGTAAATACCTTTTTATGTCTCTGTGTGTGTATATCTCAAAGTGCAAGAATCTACAGATTAAGATTCAAAACTCAAAGAATTACTCAATTTTTATGCTCAATGCACCACCAATAGGGTTTTTTTGTTGTAGTTTGTGATAAATGTGTAAACTTGAAACTAATCGCCATCTTGACTCGGACACTCGGCTTGGGGCAACAGCAACAGCCACCCATTCCAAGTGCAGATCCACCTCTTTGTTTTTGCTTTTTAGAGCATTTTGCAATATTAAATAGCCATTAGATTAAGTTAATGACGAAACAAGGTCGACGTCCGTCGTCTGCTTTGTGAATATGCCGCAGCGCGCTGGACAGAGCAGGATAGAGACACTCTTCCCCATCCACTCGTAGAGTGGGGAGCTTGCAACCAAAAATTCGAGATATAAATAAGGTTTAGCTAGATCAAATTCCGCAACTAAGTCATAAGATAGGGTCGTCACTATTAACTCTCGCTATTAAACTCTGTAAGCTCTGTGTATTCATATAAAGTTTCTTCAATTTTTTGATTCACATATCAATATGCAACGCCAACAAGTTATCCAAAATAAATGAGCAATTCTACATGTACTAAAGTGATCGGTCGGTGAATCGGTATTTCGGCAACAATTTGTGTAACCAGCACCAGAACAGTGGTTCATCATAATCATAATCTATCTTCATCTGTTGTTTTGGGGGGCGGATTTCTGGACCGGACCTTGCTTTGCTCCTTCCTTGCAGGTATTCTATGAGTTAAGTAGGTTTAGACTTAAATAGACTTAAAGCCAAGGCTATTTGTACTGCCGTTTGCTGCTGGAGCGCACATTAGATGCACAGATCCTCATCGGGATCCTCGTCATCGAAGTCATCATCGGCATCGGGTGTGTAAATTATATTGCCCTCAGCAGGCTCGCTGGTGCTGCAATGGAAATATGTTTAGTTAAGAGACAGATAGGAATTCGATGATGGCTCACCGTTCGTATGGCAATGTGAGAGCGTTACGCGCCACTACATCATCCTCGTCCAGTTCTATTTTAAAGGTGCTGCTGGCCGGCTCTGCTGTCTGATCAGCCTCCGGCGATGGCTGCTTGGGCGAACCAACTGCTGCTGGACCGTCCAGAGGCGTCACTTGAAACTCTGTTTTGGTGATTCGGCACGCGTAGCGTTTGTTAGACACACCGCCGCCGGGCTTGCGCGATATCAGCGATACCAGAGTCTCCGTCTCCAGGCGAAGAATCAGCTCGGCTAGATACTCGCAGCCGGCGAGGATGTACTGCGCATGGTGATGCTGCAAGTGCTGGGGCGATGCCCAAAGGAACACACGTCGCACGTGCTCCGAGCGACGCAGCCTATTGAGGAAGCTGAAGATGTACGCGGGCGTCTGGTAGCATAGCAGGTCCGCTAATGTGGGCAGTACGACATTGTATTCGGCCTTTGTACTGTTGGTCCCCGTAACCGTGGTAGGACCGGATTTGAAATCCGCGGCTTCTCCGGACTGGTTGTTGTTGTTGTTGTTGCCGCACTCATTCAGCAGCGCCTCGTAGCTGGACACGTGCCTCAGATTGCCAATTGGCAGCGTTTTGATTGTGCCCGCCTCCTGCCCCTGCTCGTGCAGCAGGCTGTCAATGAACCTAAGGGCAATGCGCTCCCGATTTAGTTCATCTGCAACGAGGAAAACGAAAAGGGAATGTGGCGGCACTGCTTATGCACTTGGCACACTTAATTTGTTGGTTGGGGCTCACCTATTATGAAGACCACCTTTTGTTTGGTCACCAGCAGGTTGGAGAGCATTATATATGCATTTATTTATAACTATTTATGTGAGAAATCGTACAAAAATTGTACACTTTTGCTTTGTTGTTGTTGAGACGATGCAATTTCTGTTAGCCAAGAGGCGTTAGTGTGTTTTGTTCGCAGCGATATTTTATTACACATGCTGCCAGAATTTCAGAGTCAATACAAGCTAGGTTCGAAAAAAAAAAATGCCAGAAATGGCTAAAACCGGAACAATAGGGTGGAATTGGAAATGGAGGATGGTCCCAGTGGGAATCGGAGTGGAAGCATTTTGAAAATTTTTTAAGTAGTCCAGTTATAAATGAAGCTATTTCTGATATAGCCTTAAATATGCTAAAATGGCAGCACTGATGCTGCACAAAATACCAAAAACCAAGGGTCACATTGATTCTGGCTCGTATAATCAGGGCTGGAAAATAGATATTACTAAAAGTCCGATTGGGAAATGCTTATTTAATCTTGCTAAACTTTTGAATGTTAGTTAAATGAGAACTCAAAAACTTATCATATAACTTTTTTCGGCGAAATGTTATTTCTTTGTCTGACCCCCGCATTTTGCTGTCGTTCCAGCCCTAGTATGTCTGTGTCCCGCTTTTTTCCAAATGAGTGAGCAAAGCAAACTTGTGCGAGCATTTAGACCATGAGTGGATCGATTTGTAACTCGAAACCCTTAGAGAGTGAAAGACACCTGACCTTGCACTTGATTTGATAAGCTAAATAGCCGGTCAATGAATTCATGACGTTGTCGTAGCCACTGCTGACGTCGCGAAATCTTGTTCTTTTGAGTGTGTTTTTTTTTGGCAGCATCTAGTGTTGTTTTGATTATTTGTTTGTCGCGTGTGGTCCAGCAAAACTTTTACAAAATTAGTCGAAGTATAGGACATATTGGACGCTGACTAAGTTTGAACTGTAAGTACTACTCTACATATACATATTTCTTAACCACATATTAAAATGTACGAAAGTAGAACGTTGTCTTTCGCTATCTTCCATATCCAACAAGTGGTTCCCAACTGTAGCTGTGTGTGTGTGTGTGTTGTATTACTGTTAGAAAGCGTTTGCGTGTGCGCCTGCATCAGTGTTGAATGTTTGAGCTTTCAAACAAAAGCTCTATTATTGTGGCTTGCAGCCAGCAGGCACAGCAGGCACCCAGCATGGAAGGGCGGGCTCAACAGAGGGTGTAGGGTGCCGCCGCCCACGCAGCAGCCTTTGCAGACATTTTCACTGTTTTTCCTCCCATATGGCAGCGACAGTCATTCGAACGCAATTCGTTCAACAAGTAAAGAGTGTCGCAGCAGAAAAAATTGTGCATTTTTCCATTGTTCTCCGACAACTTACAATTTTATAGAGTGCTAAAAAGATAAGAAGAGTTTAAACATTTACACCAAAAGTATTATCTGAAACGAAACGAAAGTAATAAGCATACGCCATGTTGTTCTCTCTGGGTAAGTGCCCCATCATCAGAAATCAGTCAGTGCCCCGCGGAGAGGGTGTGGGTACTCGTGTTAAAGAAGGAACTTCAGATGTATATCACATTATTATGCATAGAACAATATAGTCAAAGTCGCAATTGAAATGCAGCTCACTGACGGACGGGGCATCAATAGAGTAAGAGGAATGCAAAAGGTGCCCACCACCCACCTTCACCCCCTTTCGAACAGCCATATCTGGTCTGGTGTGGCATACTAACCAGAGTTTTTCCCCTCACACTCATTTACCCTCGCCCGCACTCTCCCACCCTTTCATATCCATTTAAATCCGCACTAGTACAAACTAAACAATTAGCTACGCTTTAATAGCACCAACACATTTTGCCGTGCCAGGCAGTAAAAGCTCTTTTCGTGTATACCCTTGTCGAGGGTACATAGTATACAACACGGAATGAAGCATCTCCGAGACCATTAAGTATATCCAGGAGGAAGTCGGTCGATATAGCGATGTCCGTCTGTGCTTTTTCTCAACGAAATAAAACCTTAAGAGTATACGGTAAGATTCGATTGAAATCGGACCACAATATCATAAAGTTGTCGTTGGAAACAAAAACAACATGAATGGTTAGGACTGCTTGCAGTCTAACAAGAAGCCATTTTGAAGAGTCGTCGACTTTCAAGAGTATACAGCCTTCGGCGCGCTGAAGTTGGCTTTGCTGCCGTTTTTAAGCTCCGGCGGGCGGCGGCTGGAAAACTTTAAATTCACTTGCGCATTGCACGTTGAGGCGTTCGGTTGTACAGACTCGTCGTATCGTATCGTATCGTATCGTAGGTCGTGTCGCTGATCCCAGTATCGTAGTACCATAGTGCTGTATTTTTTTAGTAGTGTTGTTGTAGAGTTGCTGTAGTGTTGTGTCTTGTGGCAATTAACCGTTAGCGTTGCATGCCATTTGGCGAACTATTGATTAATCAGTGCCCCCCGAACCACAAGCCACCAACCCAACCACCGACCACACCAGAGTCCAGCAACTATGTCAAAGGATTCGGACATAGAGCAGGCGGCGGTGCCCGCGAATGAAATCAAAGTGGAGCCAGTAGCCGCCACGCCGGAGGAGCAGCTAACATCCTCCGGGACGACTACTGCAACGACAGCCACTACAGTGATCTCCGTGACGAATGGGGGAGGAGAGAAGGCGGCGGCTGTGGCGGAGAAGCCGCCCCAGCAGATGACTGCTGTGGAAGTGGCCGCTGTGGCAGCGTCGGCCGCTGTAGCAGCAGAACAAGTGCACCCAGCAACAACCATTGGAGGCATTGAATTGGCAGCTGGCAAAGGTACAACAACCACACACAGCAACAACCAGCAGCAGGCCAGACCAGACCAGAGTCAGGGGCAGACAGGTGCAGACAGTGAATGGCTTTGCAATTCGGCTGCAAGTTTGATTAGCGCAAAGTAAAATCAACAACCTGCCAGTGCTACTGCCACTGCCACTGCCAGCAACAACCACAAGAGCTTAGTTTAGTAAAAGTTATAACAAAACGCACAGACAAACACATAAAGAGAGAGAGACCGTTGAAAACTGCATTGCCATTGCCACACCTCCCAACGATGATGATCATCATCATCATCATGACGATGAGCACGACTCGACTTCAAGTTGAATTTCACTTTAGTTTTTCAACATACATACTCGTACTCGCACAACCAATACGATATACATATACCTACATGTACATATATAAATCTCTTTGCTTTTCTTTAACTCGCTTTATTTATTTTACTTTTGCTGTCTTCAACATTTTTTGTACGCTTTTCCAAAGTCGTCATCGGCGGGGAGGTTTTACTTTTCATCTTTTACGAGTATGTAGATTGTTTCTTTCAAATTTTGCGCACGATCTGTTGCAACGCTTTGGTGATCAGCCCAGACAGACGCCCTGGCACGCCCACTTAACCGTCATAATTAACAATCATAATCATTAATTAATATGCCAATTAATTTCACTTCTGACCGAAAGGATAAATACACAAGCCCAAATCTGGAGCATCGTATTCAAATTTATTGGATAACTGGGGGACACGCGTGCATTTGAAGCAACGTAATGTCTCTGCCCCATACAGCATACAGCAGCAAGGGGCAATTTACGGCAGTTTACATCTAACAATTTTCCTCACTTTTGATTGAGTTGTCATGTGCATACGAGTATGACAGGCCTTTATCGAGGGTGACTGCACCAAAGATTGGAACCTAGTACTACCAAGGTTAATTTGAAGTCTGGGGATACAATTCTTTTAGGGATAGATAGATAGGTAGATAGCTAGATGTTTTCTCTAAACACACTTCCAGTCGCCGAATTTCCAGGGGAATTTTTAATTTATTTGCCAGTTTTATGAAGATACAAGATACAAAATACTCGAACCACGATGCTATTTAGAGCGTTTTGATATCATTTCGTTGGAGGAAGCCTGCTGCATGCTATCTACCAAAAACATACGAATACTTAGAGAGAACATTCGTTTGTTCGTTCGTTCGCGATAACAGAAAGTTTACTTTCTTTACGGCTTCTTGGTAGACACAAATTTTGACTTCAATAGCATAAATAATTGTTGAATAAACAATCGTAAATGTTTGCGTGAGTCTTTTAGGAGAATTCAACCAGATAGGGGATTGTAAGTGTAAGAACCGAGTGGTTCCAATAAATCTTTGTTTTTCTAATGTCTAGATCTCATTCAGGGTATTTATTTATCAGAATCTCAGATTGCTGGCGACAAAGCAGGGGCTTTGTTTCTGGCAAGAATGCGGCTACTGATGATGCTCCAGATCGAATGTCTGTCTGGCTGTCGGGGAAAGTGGCAGCTTACAGGAACTATTTCGCCAATTCCAAGCAACCTGTGGGCTGTAATCATTGCTTATGGATTATGTAGGAACTACAGCAGCTTTCTAATCAACCAATGTGGTTATCAGCACTGGACTTTATGGTTGTTTTAATCACTTCCAGAAGTAAAGGCCAGAAGGCAGTTGTAAAGTAAAACCGAATAATTTAAAGATGCAAAGGGCCACTAAACAAATGTTGTTCAATGCGAATATGGAAAAGCTTGAAGAATCATTGAGGCGATGGAATGCGTGCGTGTGCGTGTGCTTGTGTGTTCAATGATTAGATCGCTTAAAAGTGTGGCAAAAGAATGCTCGGAATGCTCGGGGGCATATGGTTAATAGGGTTTTTGAATTCCATTTTTAAGAAATACTCTTTCTGCCCCTCCCTCTAGGTGGCACCAAATCCAACATGGATCCAGCGCTGATCAACTTTAAGGTGCTGTACGTACTGACGCAGCTGTGCGGCCTGACGATGATCGTGCTGGTGGGCACCTGGATAGGGCAGCACTTTGGCGGACTGGGTGGAAGCTCCAATCCCAAGCTGGAGTTCAACTGGCATCCGCTGTTCATGACCATTGGCTTCATCTATCTGTATGGCAACTGTGAGTAGAGCTGCAAGCGGAAGAGGTGCAGACCGCAGACTGCAGACTGCCAACTAAACTCCACTCCACTCCCATTTCAGCCATTCTGGTGTACCGCGGCTTCCGCACCACGCGCAAGAAGACCCTGAAGCTCACCCACGCCGGCATCCATATGGCCGCCTTCGTTCTAACAGTCATTGCCCTGAAGACGGTCTTCGATTCGCACAACCTGAACAGCCCGCCCATACCCAACCTGTACTCGCTGCACTCATGGCTGGGCCTCTCCGCTGTGATCATCTTCTCGCTGCAGTACGTGGCCGGGTTCGTGGCATTCCTCGCTCCGGGCATAAGGGAGAACTACAAGATTGCCATGATGCCGCTGCACATCTACTTTGGTCTGTTTGGCTTCGTCCTGGCCATTGCAAGCGCCGTCATGGGCCTCACCGAGAAGGCAATCTTTGCAATGTGAGTGGATCTTTAATTTGTGATTGTCTGACAATGTCTAAGATGTCCTCTATCTGCAGTACTTCTCCACCGTACTCCACCTTGCCACCTGCTGGTATCCTCGCCAATGTAATTGGAGTCCTGTATGTGGTATTTGGTGCTCTTGTGGTTTACCTGGCCACGGAGCCGTCGTACAGGCGCAAGCCCATACCCGAGGACACGGCTCTGCTGAGCTCCGGCTCTGCCAATGAGTAAGGCACCACTACTCGTCCTACACACACCCCAAACCAGCTGCTATGCTTATATTTATGCTCAAAACTGTGCACAAAACCCAAACGAAATGGAAACCTGATACGATGTGGTGCTCTGTTGACGAATCATGCTGTTTATTTTCGTTGAGATGCATGTTTTACCCCTTAGTATCAACATATATTTAATGTGACTATGTGTAATGGAAAGCTATCCACATACTTATACACAGATTACCAGTTGTGAAAAGACGTCTGCGAGTGCTCAAATCTAACGTATTTAACCTCATATAGAACATTTGCTTATATGAATATCTATGTGTGTTATATATTCTTAATAAATCTATATTAATACTAAATGAGAAGTGCAGGATCGGTTGGCTCCTCCTCCTCTTCTGGGACATCGTCGACATTTTACAGATAATCGATTGTAACTGCCTCTTCAATGCTATCTGAGGACGTCTCGGTCTCTTCTTTATTGTGCTGAAACTTCAGGGAGTCATCCAGGTCAACCAGATATGTGGGATAGTTGCCCAAGCCCTTGAGCCAACGTTGCCCCCGATAGGCGCACCTGATGTTGAAGTGACGCAGCACCTGGGCAGTGGCCTCGGCCACCTGGATAGCGCCCGGTAGTCCGGTGCTTGTCAGGCGGGATGCCATGTTAACGGTGTTGCCCCAAATGTCATAGTGCGGCTTCGAGAGGCCCACAACTCCAGCCATTACAGGCCCATGAGCGATGCCTACGGCGATGTGAGACTGCGGTAAGAAATACGGGTATTTCCAAAAGGGGGGGAGGGGGACAGATCTTACCGATTTTCAGGAACCCCCGCGAGCTTTTCGGCAGATCGAGCTCGTAGAAGATATCCGCCACCTGGATTTGGTTCATGATGCGCAACAGATTAACGGCAAATTCGGTCATGACCACAACGACGTCGTCCAACAATACGTTACTTTCAACGCCCTCTGACGATGCTGCCGTTTCGAAGCGTACACTATCTGTGAATATTAACTATTCTAGAGCTTGTTGTGGTAAGAATATGGATATGCTCACTTGATCTATTCATTGCCTCCGATGCATTCTCTTTTTTGACAGGAATATTGATCGAGAAGTCGGTATAATGCTCCACTTCCAGACCACAGGCAGCCAAGTACGTCCAGCCCATCACTTTGATCTTCTCGATCTTGTATTTGTGGCCAAAGTTCACCAGCAGCTCGTCAAAGTAACAGATGAACTCGTGCAGCACTCGGATGCCAGCTCGGTCAGCCTCGTAGTTCTCGATGGAGGCGAACATCACGGCCACATTCTTAAAGTTCTCGTAGAAAAGCTGGTCGTTGCGTCGTCGCTCAAGGAAGGTGTCGGCCACATGCGAGGGCAACATGTTGGCCATAATGATCTTGATGGACTTTGTTGTGTCCTCTGTCTGCTTTCGCTTCTCCTCGTAGCGCTCGCGGATGCTGCAAAGAAGGTAGTCAATTGTATTTTGGATACAGTGGATGTGGATGCTTACAAGAAGGTCGCCTTGTAGATATAGGTGGAGTGACGCTGCTTGATCGAGAGGGCTATAAAGTAGGCAATCAGATACCAGGTGTGGGCCCATTCCGCCTTCAGGTTCATATTTGTGGTCTCCGATCGCTCGAAAGCGAATCCGTAGTGTGCGTGGATGGTGAACAGGTGGCAGGTGAGGATGAGCAGACCCAGGCCCATCTTGATGGCCAGCGCCATGGCACCGAAGTAGAACAGCAGGCTGAGCACAATGATCACCGAATGAGTAACTACCCAAGGATGGAAGCAAATCATCTGAGGATCCTCGTCGGCCAAATCCGACTCGATTAATTCAAACTCAAATTCGGCCCTGTTGCACGATAGCTGTGAAAGGGAGTGAGATTAGCTTTGACCACCAGTTAAATCAATGCGAGTGGAGGAGAATGCCGATGCGTACCACCCTGTTCGAGGAGATTATGTAAACAAGAAGAATGACAAATGCGGAGAGTGGTATGCCGACAAATATCGACTGCTGTTCGATATGCTCTGACACCCGGATGAGCCAACGGTTCAGGAAGAAGGTGGGTTGCCTCATGGGCGTCAGCAGATGGTACTGGACCCACAACTTCTTATAGCCGGCGGTCAGGCAGATGAGCACAAGCACAAGCAGAATCACAAGCAGCTCTTTGAAGTCCATGGACCTGCAAATGTGGATGATCATATGGGATCGAATCAGGTCTCTAAGTTAATTCTGCATACAAAGGCACTGTAGCATTCATGACGGTGATCACCACTGCAGCAAAAAGCACAACGAGTAGATTGTACTTCATCAGCAGGTCTGGCATTTTCATGAAGGCGCATTCCCTGCTCGAGCTGTGAAAGTGCAGCAAACAAAAGGAGATCTGGGAATTGAACAGTTGATCCTCGCTGAGGTCCTCTCCGTTTCTTTTCGGGGCTCGCCAGATGTGGATGCGTCTAAGGGAGGTATCTTTAATGCAAAACGAAGGGGATGAGGTGTGAAGGAAGGGTGTGCTCACCGTCCGACCGGCATGTGTTCCACCTCGCTTACTATCGTTCTCTGGGTCATCATCTCAACATCCTCGTAGATATTGCTAAAGCTCATGCGGAACGAAGTAAGCGAGACATCACTTAAATCCTGCTCCCGATCGTCGGGCTCTATAAAGTCGGAATGTCGACTACTGACCAAATACGTGGTGACCCCCGCCTTCTGCAATATGCGGTCGTTCTTGGCGTTGTCCGTGCCATCCTCGTAGACGTATTCGTCGTTCAGCAGGCTGAGAGTGCGATTGGAGATGTGCACCTTGCCCGGCTCACCCCACATTTCCAGGCGGTTGGTGATATCCACGTCCTTCGACCAGATATCGTAATGCCACTTGATGTGGCCGATGACCCCAGCGAACACCTCGCCCGAGTGCACTCCGATGCGCATGTCAATGTCCAGCTTTCGTTGCTCGCGGACCTCCTGAGTAATGCTGATCATGTCGAGGGCCTGGTCCACGCAGCACCTGGCGTGGTCGGGGTTGTATCCGGGAATGCCGGAGACACAAATGTAAGCGTCCCCGAGGAACTTGATCCGTAGCGCGTTATTCCGTGTGGCGGCCAGATCGTATTTGACAAACAGCTCGTGCAGGATCTCGACCAGACTCTGCACATCCAAGGTGTTGGTCAGGTTCGTGTAGTGCACCATGTCGGCTACCAGTATGGACACATCCGGATGGGGTTCCACGAAGAGTTTGCTGCAGGCGGATCATCAGGGAAGGATCATCAGTAAGGGAAGGTAAGGGAAGGGAGTGCTTAACGTACCGTAATTTCGGGATCTTTTTACCCAGCCGTTCATCCTCGATCCGCATGCAGATGTCCTCCTGCAGTGTATGCGCCACTGTGGCTGGGATAATGGACTCCAGCAGGGCTTTCTCGTTCTTCATAACCACCTTGAGCACAATGCCTTCGTAGACCAACTGATGGCGACTGAGAATGATGCGACGCACTTGGAATACCCGCATCGTGAAAAATAGCGACATGATGAGATTCTGGTAAAGGAGATAAATCGCATAGCACAGAAGGTTAACATTGAACTCGCCCAACCTCCTGTACGAGCAAAAAAAGTACACCAGGGAAGCGGTCAGCCCTAGGATATAGGGCCTGCCTTTCTCTAAGAACGCAACCGGCAGATAAAAGTAAACAGCAACCAGGACAACATGATCGTAGCAGGCCAGCAGCGGATTGTAGCCGCCATGAGAAATTGGCACAAAGGTGTCTGAGTGGAGCACAGATCATGAATCTAACCAAGAACTGAATCAGTTTCCTACCCGTAATTATTAGCAGAAAAACCATCACCCAGCTGGCTATCACGTTGAAGACGTAGTAGTTGCGTTCGAGGTTATCCTTCAGGCAAACCATCATGACCAGTGGCGTCAGAACAATTACCAACAGGTAAGGAATCAATGCGTAAAAGCATACATTCTGAAATCATAGAATCTCGTCTTTTCAGATCCAGTGCAGAGCGCCAATGCAGCCTTACCTTGACCAGGGTCAGCAGCAGTATAATGTGAACCACCATCAGAAGTTCTATGACGATAATAAACTGAGCCGCATTGTTGGCGGCCAAGCGCCTCATGTAATGCCACACGCAGCCTTCCATTTGGAGCTCCCGGCACTTTGTCTGCAATGTACGAGCAGATAGCTTGAAATACTCCCACCTATTTGCACAGTGCATTTACCTCCAAGTGCCTCCATTCTAGGGTCCGAATGTTGCCCAGCGAGCGGCCGTCTCCCACATCCTCATTAAAACTCGGCCGTGGAGAACCCATTTTGATTGTGCTAATAAATTTAATATATTGTCTCTGATTTAATCACAAGCTACAAATAGCTTGATATCCTATAGATATCCGATAACTGAAAGGGCATGACACGCCCAGATCGCCACGAAAAAGAAAACCAAGCAAAAACATGTTCTTTTATATTTATGGTATACTTTTGGGCTGGGATGAAAATGTTTGAACTTATCAGGCATACTTTTAGGCTGACCTAAACCGAATGGCTTAGAATTGCCGCGTGAAGGTCCTCACTCAGGACAAAAAGGACATCGAAGGATTGTACGTCTGGTCGCAAAGGATCAGGGAAAACTAAAATTGTTCAAATCGGACGAGAATTGGTGGACTTATAGCGATTAAGCTAAGAATTAACAACTGAAATGAAAATATTTTGGTTGTCCTTGAAGCCAAAGTGCTTGCAAACGATCAAGGGCATTCTTCCGATTACGATGAGTTTTGGCACTCCCAGATCGGACAAGGTATGGTGGAGGTATAGCGGTTTAAATAAAAACCTCTTACAAAACAGCGTTAAAAAGACATTATCCCTATTGTCCTTGATATAAGTCAGGGTTGAAATGATCGGGAACATTCTCCCGATCACAAGGGTGCGGGGAATGCACTGATCGTATAAGAAATAGCGGAGGAATGTAAGTATTTATGAATGGGGAAAAATTCCTTGCTCAGGACTCCATCGAGGATGTTAGCCCGATCACGAAAAGACATGCCACGCCCAGATCGGCCGCTGTTCATCCGAAAAATAGCAAAAGGAAAATACCAGTATTTTAATGATACGCAAATCCAAATATTTGGAAGGCTATATCTCGGGCAAAAAGGCCAGATCAGCGAAGGACATACTTTCCCAGGATCGTGAGGATCCAGACTGTCGAACGGCTTCAAAATCTCGACTACGAAAATGAGTCCGATTTTTGGCAAATTTAATGATGTAACCATCATGATTTTTTGCGAAAATCGTGAAAAAATGGATGTCCCTTTTTCCGATTGCAGTCGATTGGCAGGACTCGCCCGATCACGAAAAGACATGCCGCGCCCAGATCGGCTGCCGTATAGCAGAGATATAGCGTGCAGAAGAAACCAGTATTTTAATGATATGCAAGTCCAAATCTTCGGAAGGCTATATCTCGGGCAAATAGGGCCAGATCGCTGAAGGACCAACTCTCCCAGGATCGTGAGGATCCAGACTGTCGAGCGGCATCAAAATCTCGACTACGAAAATGAGGCCGATTTTTGGCAAATTTAATGATGTAACCATCATGATTTTTTGCGAAAATCGTGAAAAAATGGATGTCCCTTTTTCCGATTGCAGTCGATTGGCAGGACTCGCCCGATCACGAAAAGACATGCCACGCCCAGATCAGTCCATTAAAAGTCAAGATATAGCGTGCAGAAGAAACCAGTATTTTAATGATATGCAAGTCCAAAAAATCTTCGGATATTCGGAAAATAGTCGAGGCCAGATCTCAGGCAAATAGGGCCAGATCGCTGAAGGACAACTCTCCCAATCGTGATCCAGACTGAACGGCTCTCCCAGGATCGTGAGGATCCAGACTGTCGAGCGGCATCAAAATCTCGACTACGAAAATGAGGCCGATTTTTGGCAAATTTAATGATGTAACCATCATGATTTTTTGCGAAAATCTTGAGGAAACGGATGTCCTTTTTTCTGGTGCCAATCGGTTGGCAGGACTCTCCCGATTACGAAAAGACATGCCACGCCCCGATCGGCCTATAAATAGCCGAGATATAGCGTGCAGAAGAAACCAGTATTTTAATGATATGCAAGTCCAAATCTTCGGAAGGCTATATCTCAGGCAAATAGGGCCAGATCGCTGAAGGACCAACTCTCCCAGGATCGTGAGGATCCAGACTGTCGAGCGGCATCAAAATCTCGACTACGAAAATGAGGCCGATTTTTGGCAAATTTAATGATGTAACCATCATGATTTTTTGCGAAAATCTTGAGGAAACGGATGTCCTTTTTTCTGGTGCCAATCGGTTGGCAGGACTCTCCCGATTACGAAAAGACATGCCACGCCCAGATCGGTCCATAAATAGTCGAGATATAGCGTACAGGAGATACCAGTATTTTAATGATATGCAAGTCCAAATCTTCGGAAGGCTATATCTCAGGCAAATAGGGCCAGATCGCTGAAGGACCAACTCTCCCAGGATCGTGAGGATCCAGACTGTCGAGCGGCATCAAAATCTCGACTACGAAAATGAGGCCGATTTTTGGCAAATTTAATGATGTAACCATCATGATATTTTGCGAAAATCGTGAAAAAATGGATGTCCCTTTTTCCGATTGCAGTCGATTGGCAGGACTCGCCCGATCACGAAAAGACATGCCGCGCCCCGATCGGCCTATAAATAGCCGAGATATAGCGTGCAGAAAAACTGGAAATTAAGAAGAAATAAACAAATTTCAAATCTGGGTACCAGGCGAACAGAAATCAGCAGAAAGTAACTTTAGCGTATGCAAAAAATTTGTTGCATACTTTTGGGGTTGCAACATCGGGGGGGGAAAAACCGGCTACCTTCTGCTGATTTCTGTTCGCCTGGTATCCCAAATCCGAAATTTCTCGTTTTCTGCCATTTGATCATTCGCAGGCTGAGGGTTGTTGTTGTACAACAACAAAAGCTACAACAACTAAAATTGCTGTTGTACAACAATAGCCCGCAACTCCGTTATTTGTGGGCCGATCCAGGCGCGCCATTGTTCCTGTGACCAGAAGAAAATCCTTGATTTGATGGAGTCCTTATAAGGATCAAGGATCGGATATTTCCTCCAGTCATATATGTATATCTTGTTTTCTCCGTTATTTCTGGGCCAATCAGGGCATGCAATGGCTTCCTGTAATCAGAAAAATATCCTTGATCCTTGGATAAGGACTTAGACAGCTCTAGCCATGCAGTTTTGATTTTCTCGGCTGTTTGGGTGTCAATCTAGCCGTGCGAGAGATTCCTGTGTTCGAAAAAATGTCCCTGATTCGAAGGAGTCCTTATCAAGGATCAAGGATTCTTCCCCGTTAATAAATATTATGTTTTCTCCGCTATATGTGGGTAAATATGGGCGTGCCATGGCCTCCTGTGACCCAGGATGAAGAATGTTTCCCATTTTTTCGCTATTTAATAACCGATCTGGGCCTATTATGGGTTCCTATGATCAGAAAAAGTCCTTGATTTGAATGGAGTCCTTGTCAAGTTTATTTAGTTTGTTTTGGGTATTATAATGTAAGTATTTATATACATGGAAGCTTAAAATCGAATATCTATTAAATTCAGCTAGTCTTCTTTGTGTTGGGGCTTGGGTCGATGGGGCAGGAACTCGTATTCGCTGTCGGTGCCTATTATGTAGGTGGGAATGTTGCCACGCCCCTTGACGAAGGTCATGCCCCGATAGTTGCACTGAATGTTGAACTCCCGCAGCTTGATGGCCGTGTTCTCGGTGACCTGGATCTGGCCAGGCACCCCCGTGGAGTCCATGCGCGAAGCCATGTTGACCGGGTTGCCCCAGATGTCGTAGTGTGGCTTCGATATTCCCACCACCCCGGCCATGGCCCGGCCGTGTGAGATGCCGATCCTCAGCATGCCGTAGTCGGTGCTGCCCTCGTACTCTGACTGCATGTTTTCGGCATTGAAGCGGCGCATGGCCCGCATCAGATCCAGGGCGAACCGTGCCATTACCAGGACCACCTCATTGCTACTGTTTCCTGCTTGCTGTCCAACGTTGCTAGTGCGCGGGGCACTAGTTATCACATTGCCCTCGTACTGCCCCCGCTCCAGGTCCAGGTCCAGGGCAATATTGCTGCCATTGCCGTAGGGGACGCGGTGGATTCCGTCGGAGTCGGAGTTGCGCCCCCCGTCGTAGCGACTGCGACGACCGTTGGGCATCAGCGAGGCGTTGCGGAACTTCATCTGGGGGGCGTTAACCTGCTCGGAGCGGGACACGTCCAGGCCGCAGGCAGCCATGTATGTCCAGTTGGCAACCTTGATCTTCTCCACGCGCAGGCACTGCGCATATTTGTTCAGCTAATGGAAGAATCGGGGAGCTAGTTAAAAAGGAATAATGAATCACGGTGTCATGGGCGAGGTACCTACCACATCATCAAAGTCGCAGATAATCTCGTTCAGTACCCGTAGTCCTATCTTGTCCGTGTCAAAGTTCTTGATGGACGCAAACATCACGGCCACGTTATCGTACTCCTCGTAGTAGAGCTGGTTTTGCAGCTGCGTCGACAGATAGAAGTCAGCTGGAATGGAAGCCCTAAAGATCAGTGCAAGTTTCTAAGGTTTACTCCTCCGTGAAGGACTCACCCACGTGCGACGGCAATATGTTGGTTAGCAGCACTTTGATGGTGTCGTTGGTGATCAGGGCATCCTCCTGCTTCTTCATCAGTTGTCGCTTCCAGCTGAAGGGCACAGGAAGAATTGTTGGTAGGTCAAAGTACTGAGACGAAACTTATCCATCCTCAAACTCACTTGTAGTCCACCTTCGCTATGAACTCCGTTTGTCGCTCCATCAAGTGGAAGATGCCCAGCGTGATGATCATTAGCAGAATGTGCGAGTACTTGGCGTTGAAATTGACATTGGTGGACGGGCTGTTCGCGTAGATGTGGTTGAACACAAATATCACCAGCGCTGCATAAACTATCGTGATGATGGTGGAGAGGCAGACCTTGATGATGAATGGAATCCGTGTGAACAGAAAGGACATGCCAATGACCAGAGTCATGCAGTTGGTGAGGATCTGGGACAAAAAGGGACAACAATTTCACAAAAGAGTTGCTAAGCGAATGGCTCATGACTCACCCAGGGATGAAAGCAGAAAAGCCGATCCTCTATGGTGGGATTACTATCCTCGTAGTCCTCGTCTTTGCTGCAGCCCAGCACTTGCATGGTGGCCACAGCGCAGTAGGATAAAATGATGAGGAAGTAGATAAGGATGCGGAGGAATAAGTTGCGCTGCATCACATCCGACATGTTGAAGAGGCGGCTACTGAGGCGACTCGAGGGGACGGACACCTCCGCGTCGGACATGTACATTATCCAGAGCTTCTTGTACCAGGAGACGATCAGCAGCATGGTGAGCAGGATAATGGTAGTGCCATCGATGTACCAGTAATGGTATCTCGCACTGAAATAAGACTATTGATTACACTGGGAATACTGCGAAGAGTATATAAGAGTATGGCTCACTCCTTGCTCAATAGTTGGATGGTCAGGAGTCCCATGTAAATCACCCAGGCGAGGGCAATGCTGTACTTGAGCATCACATCCGGCTCCCGCATGTACTGCATCTCCCAGTTGCGGGTGCGAAAGAACAGACAGAACGAGCTGATGTTGCGGCGGAAGGTCTCCTCCTCGATTTCGTCCTGGGTGAGACGAGTGCTGCGCCGAAACACTTTGGTGAGCCTAGACGAGAGACCAAAGACACTGGATGAGGGGCTAGCTGATGTGCTGGAGTGAGGGTAAGAGTATACTTTATCCGACCGATGGGCATCTTGTCCAGCTCGCGACACATCTCCAGCTTGGCCTGGTTGCGCACCTGGTTGTACTGGTGCAGGGTGGAGTTGTGCATGAAGTTTGACTTGTTGGCCTCGCTCAGCTTCTTGGCCTGTCGCTCGCGCTGCACGCGTCTCGGATCGTGCATGGGGGCCTACAACTTTCGGATCGATGTAAGTGTGCGTGTGGTATCGCAGTGCCCCCAAAACCCTAAACTCGCCCTTGGGGGGATATGCTCGTACTCACGCGCAGTGACTTGATCAGGAAGGAGCGAATGCCATGCTTCTGCAGCACGGGATCCTCGCGAGCCTTCTCCGTTCCGTCCTCGAAGAAATACTCGCCGTCCAGCAGAGACAGCGTCTTCTGACTGACATGCACGCGACCCGTGGCCCCAGTAGCCTCCAATCTGTTGGCAATGTCCACATCCTTGGACCAAATGTCGAACTGCCATTTTGCGGCTCCAATCACACCCGAAAGAACGTCGCCAGAGTGCACGCCGATGCGCATGTCGATGTTGAGGTGCCGCTTCTCTCTGGAAATAGAGGAGAATCAGTAGCAAATCATTGCGAGAAAACAGTACAGGGATAGACGAACCTGACATCGCGTATATCCTTGATCATGCGCAGGCCCAGGTCCACACAGCACTTGGCATGATCCGCATTGGGACTGACCAGCCCTGCCACGCAGTAGTAACAGTCCCCCAGGAACTTGATCCTCAGTACATTGTACTCCTCGCTGGCAATGTCGAAGCGCACGAAGAGGTCGTGCAGCGCCTCCACCAGCTTCTTCACATCTAGAGTGGTGGTCAGGTGGGTGTAGTTGACCACATCGGCATACAGAACAGTGACGTCTTCATGGGGCTCAATGAAGAGGGTTCTGTGGAGGGAATTATATGAGAAGAAGAATATGAGAAGAAGGAAAGGACGGCGTTGACTGACCCGTAATTCGGCTGTCGCCATCGCTTGAGGTTCTGACTGTCAGTAGTCCGCTGCGTATCTACGTGAGATCGCTGCTGGTGCTGCTGCTTGGAGCGTTCGATGCGGTTCTTGACATCCTCCTGCAGACGATCTGCGATCTGGTTAGGCAGGATGCTGAGCAGTAGGCTCCGTTCTTGGTCGCGAGCGTAGCGCAAGAGGAGATTCTCCTCCACGTACTGCCGCCGATCGAGGAAGGTGGTGCGCAACGCGATGTCCCGCATGAGGCGGAAGAAGATGCCCAGCAGGTTGACGCAACTCAGGTAAATGGCTTCGTTGAGGATGCTATGCATCTGGTTGTCCTCTTTGGAGGTGATCACGAATATGTAGTTGAAGATGTAGCACAGGGTGACGGCGGCTCCGAGCACGAACGGCTGCAGCAGATACGGCACCGGCATGAACATGTAGATGGCGTACAGGGTGTAGGCGTCGTAGATGGGATTCAGGATGAAGTTGTGGCTGGTAGCATGGTACACATTCAGGCCGATGTCCATCAGCACCATCACGGAAACGGCCAGCCAGGAGGAGACGTACACCACCCAGCCGTGCTTGCTGACCAGCTCGCTGCGGAAGTTAACCGAGAGGATTAGCCAGATGACCACGCCGGAGGCTATGTAGGCGGCCATGTCCACGTACACGAAGGTTATGTCCGGCGTCGTCAGCAGCAGCAAGGTGTGCGTGATGGTCACCTGCAGCTGGATGAAGATGAACAGCGAGAGGTAGCCCACCCGCAGGCGACGCATGTACAGGTCGTACGACTCCTCCAGCTCCAGGTTGCGGCATTTGCGCTAAAAAGAGAAGGAATAGGTTGTATGAATATAGATTATAGTGCAGGAATTATAGTGATTGAGCAATTGCCTTACCACCAGATACGACCATTCCCAGTTCTTTTCATTGGAGAAAGTCTGCGATTGATCGTTGGAGTGCGCCAGGTTAATGGTGTTCGTTCGATTGTATTCGATGGCCGAATCAAAGTAGGAATTCATGATTGCATTCGTAGTCGTCAGGGGCTGAGCATTTTCGTCTATCCCCGGCAGCTATCCACAATCCACAATCCTTAATCAGATTCCAGTCGGATCTATGGGTATTATCAGATCAAACCATTGAAAAAACCCGCCAGAGGTAAGAAAAGCAGTAACAACAAAGCCGCCCCAATAACAATTGAATCACTCAATGGCTGGGGACTTATCTGGGGTCTACAGGTGAGAGAGCAGAGTAGCTAAAGTTACGAGTACCGTACCACCTCTCTCGCTCGCTTGCTCTTGCTGTTGCTCTCTTTCCCCCTATCTAAGTCTCACCACAGGATTTGGGTCTCCCTCCCGAATAAAACAAAGTTTTGTTGCCTTTTTTTTGTCTGCTACAAAAACAGCAGCTAATTTAGCAATTTGTCTAATGTGTTGTTGATTGTGTGCTAATGATTTGTAAATCACACTCGCAGCACACGTACACACACATACATGAACACACACGTAGACTTCCCATGTCCATTATCAGCTGCAGTTGGCCGAGAAGACCGCAACCCGACCGCGCTGATCAGACAACTTTATGGCTCTGTAATTCATTTATTGCCTTTCGCACGGACGGACACACGGCACTGGACGGAGCGGTGCGAGCGGAGGGGTCGTTCGCACTTCACTTTCGTTCGGCAATATATACGATAATAATTACTGAAAAATTAACACCACTTAAGCGCGTTGCGCCCAAACAAGCCAATACACAAGGCGGACAGGTATCACAAATTACTCTTTGGCAAGAGCTGATAAGCGGTCGATTGCTGCTCGTTGAGGCTTACGCCAGTGGCTACGCTACGGGTGATATGTACTAGTACGCGTTACCCGTACCCGTATTCTCCTTATAAGAACCGCACGACCAATACGCCTGAACTGCTGCGACCAAGTGAGCTGCACACCCCGCCTGAGCACACACATGGCGATGGTTGAGTGCTGAGTAAAGAGTAAAGAGAGCCACTGGCTTATCAGTGTAAAAAGTTTTTGGGTTGTTGATTGATGGGTTGTGATGGATGATGCATCCATACATTCACCTATTGAATTAAGCAGATAAGCAGTTGACTTTACGTCAGATAAACAAGTTTTAATTGCCTGCCAATTTACCTGTAACGCAGGTACCACAGGTAAAACCAATCAGTATACATTTCAATTTGAGCTGCGCGCGCAATTTAAGCGCGCCAACGCAAGTATGAGAAAATACAACCCTGTGCCAGAAACGTGCTCCTTTTTACCATTGAACTTCTGCGCGTATTCAACACTATAGCTGAAAGAAATTGTTTTCATTGAAATTAAATGTTTGTCATCCAGGCTGCAATGAATGCAATGACCAATTTTATGAATTTTTTTATATTTTTGGTAGGTATGCAAAAATAGTCTCTAAATTGTAAGTCTCCATGAAATTTTGAATAGGTAATAAACATGTCAATCTGAGAAAAAAACATTAATTAGGTTTCAAAGCAGCTTGAATCATAAACAGAATTTTAACATTAATTTAAGGAAATAGGGTATACAAATGTCCATTCTCCACAAATGTGTGGATAAGTAGCAAATGTGTAGTTACCGTGTAATTACAATGTAAAAACAAGGGCATTTTGGTTTTTCCCTTTTTTGTTTAAACCTTATTTTACAAACAATATAATAAAAAGGAGTCCTTAAAACTAGCCAATCTTGTAGAAAATCGATTCATCAATCGGATAAAATGATGTGGTCAGGCTGAGGGTCCTAGCTAGCTAGCAATATTAAACCGAATATCAAAATCGAGGAATATGATTTCTGATCATGGACAGAGGACTATTAACCCATTGTTGACCAGTGGGTACACAATCCAGGAAAATTATGAAACTTGAAGAATTTTAGCGCAGTGCAGGAGAAAGATATCGTGGTCAATTTTTTTTAAAAAAAAATGGATGGATCTGCAGGAAGAATAAACAAGCAGTATTAGTTTCCGTGGTTTAACTCAAGCTGTTCACCTGTTTAAATTGAGGTTGCTTAAGTGGGTTAAGTTCGTTCAATCATCATTTTGCCCGCCATTTTTACTTCTACCGGAATGGCGGATCTAGCTTCTCCTTTTTTCTGTGCTTTTTTTCTGCGTTTCCTGTGTATAACAAACAATTTTTAACGGCGGCTTTTCGCCCTCGGCTTGCAACAATTCTCCTAATTGTTTGGCGTTGCAAACAGTTAACAATTAATAAATGTTAAATCAAAGCCACCATAGCCCACAACTGGTCCAAATGAAAGACCATTGACAGGAATAAAAGGTGAACGCGCAAAAGGCAGAAAAGAACATACACATGTAAGTAATAATTAGTTTATTATACCCGATACTCAAAATGAGTATAGGGGTATATTAGATTTGTGGTGAAAATGGATGTGTGTAACGTCCAGTAGGAAGCGTTTCCGACCCCATAAAGTATATATAAAGTATATATATTCTTGATCAGCGTCAATAGCCGAGTCGATTGAGCCATGTCTGACCGTTCGTGTCGTTCAATGTTAGCGCCGTCTGGCGGAGGAGACCCATACTGGCTATGTATCGGGTATACATATATGAAGAATTGCGGTCGCAACAGCGACTCACAACGTTCCCCCTCGTATAAACATATATATAGATATGTGTACATTACAAATATAAAGAAGAAAAATAGAAGTTTCTTTCACACAGAATAACCGCAATCTAAATCGCGTTTTTCTTGCAGATCTGTAGAACATAGTGGAGGCACAAACCCTCCGGTTATCTATGGGAAAGGAAAAGACCGACGCTTGTGAGACAAATGCCGCAACATCTCTGAGAGCAAAAAAACGACCAGAAGTGGAAATGGAATCCACGGACGACACTGACGCCTTCTCCGAAGCAGAGCCGAAGGAAAAGAAAACGTATAAAATCCGCGTTGTGCCTCTAGAGAAACTAATGCCACAGAAAGTGACGCAAACGAAAGAGCAACCAAAAGTCTTGCCGCAGCGCAAGGCTCGCGACAACACTTCGATCATTGAATTGAGCGACAGCGATGAGACCGAAAACGAGCAAGAACAAGAACACAAAGCGTCCATTGTGGTGAATCCTTTGCGCAGGAAAGCAAAGGCCATCGCCAAGGCCCACGGCAACGCCAGTGGTGCCACCATCACCATCTTGTCATCCTCCTCGGAAGAGAACAGGTCCTTCAAGCCATCGAAGACTGTCGAGGCCAATAAGCGGCCAAAGAATATTGCCAGTCTGTTCCACTCATCCGCCGAGGATAGCCGCGACAGTAAGCCCTTGCAGGTCCGCTCGAAGGACATCAACGGCAAAGAGAAGATTGCCAAGAAGATCCCACGCATCGCTTCATCCATTGAAGGGAGTGACCGGGCTGCAGACCTAGGCACCAAGAAGTCTCAAAATAAGAGAAGTCGATTTTCTTCCGAAGAAGCTGGCAGCCTAGCACGGCTCTCAAAGGCGGCCATCAACGGTACGGAAGAGCCAAGGTCTCCCACGAAGATCGCTTGTGAGCCCTCCTCTTCGTCCGAGGAAAGGCAGTCCTTGCAGACCCGCAGAAAGGCCATCAACGGCAGCGCCAAGAAGATCAGGCCACACAGGGACACGACGCTTTCCAAGGAGCAGCAGCCACCGAAGCCTGTTGCCACTTCTGGGACTGCCCAACAGCAGCAGCAGCATCGACTGAAAAAATGTTTGGTGCGTGTGAAACGGATTACAGTGTCAGAGCCGGAGCCAAGGCCAAGCATCAAGGAGGCAGAGCCAAAGCCACAGGCAGAACAAAAGTCAAAACCTAAGGCAGAGCCAGAGCCAGAACCGCAGCCAGAATCAGAGCCAGAGCCAAGCACTTCAAAGAAACGCCAACGCATCATGAGCACAGATTCAGAGAAGGCTTCCACAACCTCGGGCACGGCAGCAGCCAAACGCCAGCGCCGCTCCGCCAAAAAGAGACAGCCGAGGAGGCGCCCGGGATCTCCCAGGAAGATCGCTAGTGAGTCCTCCTCTTCGTCCGAGGAATGGCAGCCCTTGCAGACCCGCAGAAAGGCCATCAACGGCAGCGCCAAGAAGATCAGGCCACGCAGGGACACGACGCTTTCCAAGGAAAAGCAGCTACCGAAGCCTGCTGCCACTTCTGTGACTGCCCAACAGCAGCAGCAGCATCGACTGAAAAAATGTTTGGTGCGTGTGAAACGGACTAAAGTGTCAGAGCCGAAGCCAAGGCCAAACATCAAGGAGGCAGAGCCAAAGCCACAGGCAGAACAAAAGTCAAAACCTAAGGCAGAGCCAGAGCCAGAAACGGAGCCAGAACCGGAGCAGGAGGAGGAAGAGGAGTTCCATGTAAAATCCGAAGAAAATGAAGAGGCGGAGGAGGATGCAGCCCAGACAAGCGGCAGCGAGGTGATACCAAAGCGCAAGCGTCAAAAAGCGCGACACCTACTCCGACAAGGGTTCCTTCGACTTTGAGCCCCAGGAAAAGTCCAAAAAGAAACGCAAACGCATCAAAAACAACTCGAGGGATGATGAGAGGCAGAAGAACAAGCGGAAGACGATTCGAAAGATTATCAAAAGCAAGGATCTCGATATGACCACCAAGGAGGCGGCCAAAGAGGAGGATGATTGTCGCCGTCGCAACCCGGGCCGGATCTGGTGGTCTGCGATGAGGTTTGCTGAAGAATGAGAAGACATCGATCAACAAGATTGTCCTCACGGGAACTCCGCTGCAAAATAATCTCAGAGAATGTAAGTAAAGGATCTCCCTTCTGAGATGCAGTCTAATCCCCTTTTCCGCCCATAGATTACTGTATAATTCAGTTTGTGAAACCAAGTTCCGATCTGGAGATGCTGCCCTCAGGACCCCTCGCCATATTTTATAAACAATCCAATAAAAAGGAGTACCTTAAGGAGTACGTTAATCGGATAAAATTATGTATTCAGGGATGAGGGTCTTAGCTGGCTAGTAATATTAAACCAAATATCTAAATCAAGGAATATGATTTCTGTTCATGGACAGAGAACGATTACCCCATTGTCGACCAGTGGGAATTAAAATACTCTCCACGAAAAAGATGAATCTTGAAGAATATTGGCATAGTTTAGGTGGAAGGATAAGATGGATCTACAAGAAGAACTTACAAACAGTATTACACCTAATTCTGTTTTTACACGGTAGATTGGTTCCTGAAAAAACCGTGTAAAAAAAAACCGTGTAAAAAAAATACATTGATCGTATACGCAAAAAAACGAAAGAGCAACAAATATGTACGTATTCCCTTTATGCTCTTTCTTGTTTCCGTTTGTTTTCTAGCTGTTTGTGAGCTGTGTGTGTTTTTATATATTTCTGTTGTTATTTTGAACCGTGTTAAATGGAATAAAACCGTGTAAAAAAAATAAATTGTTTGATTTTCAAACCGTGTAAAAAAGACCGTGTAAAAACAGAATTAGGTGTATTTTGCGCGGTTTAACTCCAGTTGTTTCCCTGTTTAAATAGAGGGGCGTTTTGTTTTCACCGGTATATTTTGAAAATCAGACGGTATATTTCGGTATATTTCTGAGGGTCAGACCGTATATTTTATCGATAAGTCGATTGCTAGAATGTCAATTTTGTGAGAATTATTTTTGTTTTTTTCCGTGCGTCGTGTGTTTTCGTGCGTGTTTTTCTCTTCCCATTTGGAAAAATCCCTTTTATAGATATTTAAGAGTTTGCAGATTGGACAGAAGTTGCAGCTGCAATGTCGGCCTTTACAGAGACCGCGCTTATCAAGAAATTGGCGGAGCTCAACAGCAGCCAGCAGAGGTGCAATATTGAAAATAATCATCGCAGTAAATGTGTATAGCAAATTCTGATACCCTCTTCTGTTTCAGCATCCAGACCCTGTCCTTGTGGCTGATTCACCACCGCAAGCATAGTGCAACTATAGTGAAGACCTGGCAGCGGGAGCTGGAGAGTGGTGGGTAGAACCCCACTCCCTCATATGCGGAACCTTCTTATATCATTCTTACACCATTCCAGTGTCGGAACCGAAGAAGCTGACCTTCATGTACCTGGCCAACGATGTCATCCAGAACAGCAAGAAGAAGGGGCCCGAGTACGGCAGGGAGTACAGCAATGTCTTGGGAAAGGTTTTCGCCCACATCGGAGAGAATTGCAGCTCTGACAAGCTCCTGGGAAGTCTGGGACGCATCCTCAACATTTGGCTGGAGCGCGGCGTCTACGATGCCAAGGCAATAAACGAGTATCGTGCCCGCCTGCACCGAGAGTCTGGAAGCAGCAAAAATGGCAGCAAATCGCACGACGCCGAAGCAGGAGAGCGAGATAAAGATCACAGCAGCAGCGCCGGCGGCGGCGGCAGCGGTAGCAGGTCAGAAAAGTCAGAGCGGAGGGAGAAGCGCAAACATGAGGAACGCCATTCGAAGTCGAAAAAACCGCGACACCATCACCAGAGCAGCAGTGCTCCAGCCCCAGCAGAAGAACCGGCTGTAGAGCCGGAAAACGGGCACACTCCTCCCTACCTACCACTGGGTGAGCCGCCCGAGCCGGAGGAGCTGATCAAGGCTCTCACGAGCATAGAGAACTCGGCCTCCAGTGATGCCGTGGTCAGGGAACGCATTGCCAAGCTTCCGCAGGAGATATCGGAGATCAGTTGCATCAGCAAGCTGGAGGATAAGGACAAGGCGAAGGCCTTGGCCATTCAAGTGCGTCTCTTGGAATACAATATGCGAGTACTTGCAGGAAACCTAAACGTGTCTTTTTATTTGTAGGTCAATGAGGCTGTGGATTTGCTCAACGAGTACAATGCCCAGCTGGCAGCCGAGATGGAGGAGCGCACCAAATTGGCCGCGATGCTGCGGGACTTTCAGGCGGAACAGAAGGAGCTGCTGGCCCAGGCCGAGACACGACTCGATGTACGTTTCCTCAATCAGTAGTTATATAAAAGGGTGGAATTCAGTGGCAATATGAGTGGTGCTCACAGCAAAGAAACGCTTAAAATATGTTAACAAATTTAGGTTCGACCTTTTACTGATTTATCGAATAGGATAATGTGAACCACTCATATTGCTCATACCCCTCATTACCTCCTAACTATCCTGCCAGCATGCTCGAGGCCTTTTCTTTTGGGTTATCGTTTCGATTTTGTACAAATTATATATCTTTTGCTTTGAATTAAACAAAATTCCAATTAAATCACATCACCGATACGCAGATTTATGCAGCTTGCAAACAAAAAATATCAAGCATCGTCGCCTAATGCTCTGTGTCTCTATTTGCAGGAACACAAGAAGAAGCTGGCCAAGATGTTGGGCCTGCAGAAGGAGATACACGATCACCTCTCAAATTTGCCGGATCTGACGCAGCTGCCAGATGTCACGGGTGGACTGGCCCCCCTGCCCTCCGCCGGCGATCTCTTTAATGCCCTGCATTGATCGAATGAACGATCGATCCGAGTGCCGTAGAGTCCGAGTCACTTAACCAGCAACTACTTAAAGAAACAAACACACACACACAAACACACACACACAAACACACACACACAAACACACACACACAAACCACACACACACACACACACACATAAACACATACACAGCTTCATATATTTGCATATAATCGTCGTAGCTGTCCACGAACCGAATCCCACTCCAGCACGCCCCCAAGATTATTGCCCAGATTATTATAGTCCACATATTATATTGACGGTTGAATACAGAATTTAATTACGAGCAACTTACCGCCACTTTTACCAGTCTTTGCAGTGCGTGCATTAGTGCATTATGTAGTTGGCGGCTCCCTGCCACTTTTCGGTGAAGCTAATGATGTCGGCTATGCCACTGCCCGGGGACATCTTCACGGCCACCGAGAACTTGCTCCAGACGTCGCGATTTACCTGATTGCTCGACGACTGAAAGGTCACAGGCTGACGGCCACGCACCGGGAATCCACTCAGCAGGCAGGGCACATCGTTCGGGCCCAGGCTGGACTCGTACAAGCCACGATCGTCTGTGGGCAGCTGCTGATCCACCTGCTGGTCCATGCTGACGGCCAGGACCCATTCGCGCACCTCCTCATGGAGGCTGGGCTCGTTCTTCAGGTGAATGTCCTCGGGCAGGGGCACGGAGCTGGGGAAATCGGTGCTGGCCAAATCGGAGTGATCCACCAAGTTGCCAGAGCCCTCCTCAATGGCCTCGCACACGTCCAGATAGTGGTTGAGCATGACGAAAGCCTCCGCCTCTCGTCCAGCCTGCCGCAGATCCATGCCAGCTTCGTAGAAACCCTTATCCACCGGCAGGATATCCGTGTGCCGCAGCAGTGCCAAAGAGAGCCGCAGTGCCACTGGTTGGAGCGCCTGCACCTCCTTGCAGGCTGCTCTAGTGGCATAGTAGTGTGCAATCAGGAGAAACTGCTCAATGCCGGCCGTAAACTGGGTCTGGGCCTGCTCCTGAGAGGCCCTCAGCGATTGCAGCAGACGCTGGAGAAAGTCTCGCAACTGGCGCCACAGCGAACCACCTTCGGACTGCTCCTCCCTCAAGGCCAGACAGTCAAGGGCAATCCGCGTGTAGATATTGAAGTGCGCCTCGATGGGAGGCGCCCCATAGCTCAGATACAGACCTAGGGCGTTGCTGCAGTTGCCCTCGCGGATGAGCTGGGCCGCGTACACGGCCACGTACTTCTGCAGCACCGAGGGATTCAGCTGCTTGGCCTTCTCTAGGCAGCGCTGCCACTGGCCCTGCTCCGCCAGGAGATCCAGGGCCGAGATAATGTCAATGTCCGCCAGCTGCTCGACATTCCCCTCGTGCTTGAGGCACGACTTCTGCTGCTGCTCCACGTAGGCGAGCAGCTGGAGATCCGCATCGATTTCCTTGGCCAGTCGCCGGGCCTTGCTCCACTGCTCCGTTTTGATGAAGACATCCACCGCCTGCTTAGGCATGTCCGCGGCCAGATAGAGCTGTGCTGCAGGGCCAATCTGCTTGATGGCAAGCAGCCGTGGCCCCAAGGCCGTAGCCAATTCCTGGGCGTCCTGACCCTCCAGAAACTGGTTGCAGATCTCGGCGGCTCGCAGGAGGGCCCGCTCCAGGGTGGCCGCATCCTCGGCATTGGAGGCATCTATCTGCATTAGGCACTCGGCGGCCTTGCGGAACTGTTCCCGCTTGGCGAATTCCGCCGCTCGCTGCAGATAGGCACGGGAATCGGTGACGGACTCCTCTCCCGTCTGGGCCAGTCCCCTTTGCAGCTGCGCCTGCAGACGCCTCAAGTCATTGAGGGCCGAGGGATAGTGCTCCTCGGCTATCCGCAGGGCATCATCGTACAAGGACTCCTGCTTGTAGTGCTCCACGATGAGATCCGGCCGCTGGGCACGCAGCAACAGAGCCTCGTACTCCTTGTAGTTGCGGGTCTCCAGAGCGGCCGCCGCCTGGCCGATGAGCACCTCGCCCACGACATCCGGCTGATGCTGTTCGGCCACGTTGAGAGCGGCCCGCCAGTCGCCGGCGTGCTGATACATGAGGATCGCCTCCTTGGGCTTGTGGGCCTTGAGGAACTCCACTTCCGCCTCTTCGAACTTGCCCTCATCCTCGAGGGACATGGCGATCTTCAGGTGCACCTCGTCCGTGGGCTTGCCCGCAAAGCGGCACAGCTCCATGGCGAACTCGAACTGGCCCGAGTCGCAGGCGAATCCCACGGCGGTGTCCAGCAGTCCCAGTTTGCTCAGCAGTCGCACGGCGCTCTCCAGGGGCATGGACTTGGCCCACATGTAGGCCACCTGCTGGCTGGCCCCGTCCGTCCCCTTCTGCTTGGCCACGCGGTAGCCATCCTCCCACCTGCCCGAGGAGCAGTACATGTGCACGGCCGACTTCCAGTCCCCAGAGGCGATGAAGTGCACCTCGGCGTTCTTCAGTTTGCCGCGCGACTCCAGCTGCCTCGCCAGATGCAAGTGGGTGCTGTCCAGCAGATCCTTGTGGTAGCGTTCGACCAGGCGGATCATCGAGTCGTACAGCTCCCGCCGCTTGTACATGGCTATGGCCAGGTCGGGCTCATTGACGGCGATCAGAACCTTCTCCGCATCCCGGTATTTGCCCTGCTCCTCCAAAGTGCCTGCCATCTGGACGAACAGCTCGCGCAGATGCTCCGGTTTCAGGTACTTCTCCCCGATCACGTACGCCCGCTCCCACTTCCCGTGGCGGTTCAGCAGCTCGATGGCATCCTTGTGGAGGTTGGCTCTCACCAGCATATCCTCGGCTCCGTCCAAGTCCCCGGCAAAGGCCAGGTGCTTCGACAGATCCAGGGCATAGCGTTGTATCAGCTCCGGCTCGTCCAGGACCTTGGCTATCTGCACAGCCTTCCGCCATTGCTTGGCGCCCACCGCCGCCTCCAGGGCCTTCTGCGTGGCGCCCGCCTCGATGTAGTGGTTGATGGAGGCGTCCAGCTGCTTGCGACCCACCAGCCAGTCGCCCCACTCCTCCTCCAAAGCCGTCACCTCCTGCGGCTCCACGACGCGTGCGAGTTCCAGGGCCCTGGCATACGCCCCTCCCTTCCGGTAGAGAGCCAAAGCAGCCTCTGGCCGGGACAGGCGATGGGCAATGTCGCCCGCCAGCTCGAAGAGCTCGCAGTGCACCAGACCCTCGGTCACCTGCAGCATCAGATGCTCGTCCTGCAGCAGCTGTGGTGTCTTCAGCGCAAGTCGAGCAGCTCTGGCCGGTTTATTCGCCTTCAGGAACAGCCCCATGGCCTGCTGCAGTTCGCCCTGTTCCTCGAGCACTTGGCCGGCCTTCTCCGGCTGCTCGCTGCTCAGCAGAAAGTCCATGTGCTGCTGCTTCAGCTCCGCCAATCGCGCATATCCCCGCCTCTCGGCCAGGGCTACAGCCTCGTCCCACATCCGTAGCTGCTGGTACATCCTCAGGGCCGCCTCGATGTCGCCCTGTTCCAGATATATGCGCTCTGCGGTGCGCAGATCGGATGCCAAGAGAGCCAACTTGGCCCGCACCTCGGGACAGAGGATTCCCGGCGAATCGGTGGCCGACTCGAACGCGTCCGCCTGCTGGATCATCTCGGCTAGGTAGAATGCCTTGGACACGTTTCCCAGAGCGGCATAGCAGCGCTGGGCCACTCGCAGATTGCCGTCTTCCAGAGAGATTATCGCCAGGTTGTGCCACATGGCCTTGGCCGCCGGCTTGTCCCCAAGAGACTCCAGAAAGTGAACGGCCCGTCCAAAGTCGCTGTCATTGACGGCGGTGCCGAACTCCACGAGTCCCTCGTCCAACTGGTAGCTGTGCTCGCTGGGTCCATCCTGGGAGCGCACCACAGTGCGACCCTTTGGGGGATACATAAGATACATAAGATGCAGATACATTAGAAAGTGGGGACCGGATTAAGAAGATACTTACATTCTCCCGCACCACTTCGATGGCCTCGCCGCGGATGGTCTGCATGGTCACGTGCTCCGGCAGATCGATGTTGTACCAGATGGCCAGATTGGTGTGGCTCTGGGCCACCACCACGTCGCTCTGGGGGACCCACTGGACAAAGGAGATGTTGCTGAGGAGGGTCTGCTTCTTGCCCGTGTAGTTGTCCACCAGCACGAGACGCAGTTTCTTGTCGCGAAACAGAAGCTTGTGGGCCGTCTCGCTGAGCTCCAGCCAATCGATTTTGGTCTCGTGGTTGATCTGGCCGCTGGTGAGGCGACTCTCCAGGTCCACCACGCAAATGGTCTTGGCGTCCAGGAGGAAGGCCAGCTTCTTGTTCTCACGGGCATTGCCGCGCTCATTGAGGCGCACGGAGATCACATGGGGATTGACGAACTCCGTGCGCACGGAGCCCAGGATGCAGTTGTCGCCGTACTCCACGAGACTCAGCTCCCCCACATTGAACACGAGACAGACATTGGGGTTCTCGAAGTAGAAGCGCTCGTGGTGGCCGGAGGCTGTCCAGGGCACTTCGCTGGCCAGGTTGCGCGTCAGATCGCAGAGGATCAGGGACTCCTCGGTGCGGGCCACCAGGTAATTGTCCTTGCCCATGATCCGCACATCGTCGATCTCCAAGCCCAGCTGCGACTCGATGGTCAGTTGCTGCGTGGGCTCGGCCAGCGATCGCACCAGCAGCTGGCTGGGCGCCACAAAGATCAGCTCGAACTTGTCCTGCCAGATGGTGCGCTTCAGCACGGACTCGAACAGCAGGACAGCTCCGCTGACGGAGCCGAGAGCGAGACGGGCACCGTCCCGACGCCAGAGCAGGGCGCTCAGCGTGTACAGGCAAGAGACCTCCTTGCTGGCACTCTCGCTCCAGGCTCCCTGGCGTGGACTCCAGGCGTAGATGCGTATGCGATCGTAGCTGCCGAAGGCCACCGCCTGCCCGTTGGGGCTGCAGGCGGCCACCGTGAACTCGCGCTCTCCCTCGGTTCGGGAGTAGTCGAATGTTCGGAGCTGGCGACCCTGAAAGTGGAGCATATAGTAGGTATGCAATGTATGTATGTATGTATGGAATGTACAGATGACTATTGAATCTCTTACCATCGTGTCGTAGAAAACAATCCGCTGATCGCAGCCACCGACACAGAAGCCGCCCTGTGGCCAGGCCAGAGCGAACGGCGGCACCGGATGCTGGACCACTCTTCCCAGGGGCTCGTTGGCCTCGTCCGTCAGAAAGTAGCGGATGATGGTGCCATCGTTGTGGCCGCTGAGGAAGCCGCTGCCCTTGGTGTTGGCCGCCAACGAGATGCAGATGCTATCGCCACCGTACAGACTCTGCGATTTGTTGCTCTTACTGTGCAGGGCACGAATCTTTCCATCTTCGAGGCCTTATCGTGCGATAGATACTTGATTGAAGATGGGTTCCATACAGATCGAATGCAAAGTGGATGGGGATTACCTGCTATGATGGCGCCAGAGGAGAGCCAAATGAGAGCCGTGACGGCACTGGCCTGCGGGAACTTATTGCAGATGACCTTCTTGTCGTTCCAGGACTCTCCCAGCTTGTACACGTAGACGATGCAGTCGCTCTGTCCCACGGCCAGGCGGGTGGAATCGGGACTGAAGGCCAGGCCACGGATCACATAGGAGTTCTTGCCATTTGCCGAATTGGCGGGCTTCGTGCTGAACTTGTCGCGTCGCTCTCCGGCATCGTCGTACAGCAGGATGTGTCGATCGGCGGTGGCTATGGCCAGCTTCTGCTGGTTGGGCGACCAGGCCAGGCCAGCAATGCGTTGGATTTGCTCCTATGGAACAAGAAGTGTAGGAATATATTCAGTTTTTCCCATAAACGAGGCTTACCTGACCCTCCAGCAACGTTCGCAGGTATTTCAATTGCATTTTGGAGTTGGATCTTAAATTATTTGCTTATCGGATTGGGGTTTGCTTGTGAAATGTTGTGAATGTGAATTTTCCAGCAAATGTTTCCTCTTGTTGTGGCTCATGTCAGTTGTTGTGGCAACCAGGAGCCCAGGAACCAAGCAACCCAGGAACCCGTCAACACAGCAACCCAGCAACCCAGCAGCCCAGCAACCAATTCACCCCTTTCGTGGACGGTCGCATCGTGTTGTAGTCTATTTTCTTGGCGCTTCCGTTTTGCGCTTAGCATTCTAAATAAATGGGCTTTGTTCGGGAATGCAGCAGGTGCCGGGCCTGCCACAGGACAGGATGTACGACAGGCGCCCCGAATGGGGGTGGGTGGGCTCTTTGTTTCTGCTCCTCCTCCTCCTCCTGCTGCTGCTTCTGTTGTCGTCGAGGCAAACGGACAAAGCTGTTGCTGCCTCTGCAGACATCGCTGCTGCTGCTGCTGCTGCTGCGTTGTCCTAGTCCTGGCAGCAGAGCGAGCTCCTCTCCACCGTGTGCGCAGGCCCCTCGAACAGAGGAGAGCAGCCAGAGAGAGAGCCAAATTCATACAGGTGTGCTAGAAACTGAACAGCAGCTGAACAGCGCATGACCTTGGGGGTGGGAGTGAGCCTGAAAATGGTATAAAATTTATGGACATTACAAGAGTGGCCTGAAAACTGGTATAAATCAGCCCTCTAGCGACAAATTTTCATGTTTTTATAGATATGGTTCCGAGTAGAGTATAGCAACTAGTAGCTAGATACTTATACTAGTATAACAGATCTGTTTCGTTACTTTGAGAGCGAAAGTTACGCTAGAAAACGAAGAAACATTTTAGATTAATGCAATGAAAAAGTAGAGATATTGTAGTAAAGATAATTAAAAAACGGAAAGGACACGGAAAGGAGAATACTGAAATGCAATTTTGAAACAAACAGAAATACGCATCTCCAGTGAGCCTTCGCACTGCTTGAGATGGCACACACGCTATTTGTGAACTGCTTTTGCCATAGGCCACTACTGCTTTAACTGCTTTCACTGATTTCGCCTTAGGCCACTACTGCTTTCACTGCTTATAAATTATGTACTGCTTTCCAGAGCTTTCGACTGCATTCGACTGCTTGCGACTGCTTACTCCTACCTTCTCCTACAAGCGCTTTTCGGAATTCTGTCCGAACAACTTTACCACACCATTTCCCCAGCGTATCCTCTCAGCAAAGCTCTCAGGCTACGCTCTCGCTCGCCCACGCTATTTCTGAGGACTCTCTCGTGCATCCCATTCGGCAGTTCGTGAAGTTCGCGGCTCGTGGGCGCTCTTGGGCTCGTCGCTTCATCGCCTTCTGTCGTCGTGGGGCAACATCGTTTGCCTTGGCCAAAGTCAGAGGCAGGATAATGCCGCCGTCGCTGGCGTTTCTGCTGCTGATTATTTTATTCTGTGGCATAGTCTTTCCACTCAGGGGCCAGGAGCAGAGGCCAAAGCCAAGCCAAGCCAAGCCAAGGCAAGCCAGCAAGCGCCATCCTGGCTAATGTATGGCAACGCATTGTGGCAGGTCGCAGCAAGCGCTTCTGTCTGGCTGGCTTTTTGGATCCGCACCGAGCCGGGTTCTTGGTTCTTTTGGGCTTGGGCCTGGGCCTGGGCTTGGTCTCTCGGACGCCTGCCGCCTGCCGCCTGCCGTCTCTGCTGCTGCTCTTTGTGCTGGCATCCCTTTAATGAGTTTCATTAATTAAAGCTACTTTGTTGCCACTGCTTGTTCTTTACGCTCCTCTGCTGTATGTGCGTGTGTGCGAGTGTGCGCGTGTGTGTGTGTGTGAGTGTGTGTGGGAGTGTGCATGAGTAAACATGCAACATGAATTTTGTCCTTGACTTTTAATGGGTTTATGACAAAAGCGTTACCCAACCCCCGCCCCCGTCCGTAATATAACATGGCTAATGTGCAGGGCGTTCTCATCTGTTTCTATGTGTGTGTGTCCTCCTCCTTTCTGCCTGCCTGCCTGTGTGTGTGTGCGTGTGTGTTCGTGAGTGTGGGTAAAAGAGTTGTTAAAGCGGACGTCTGCCGGAAGCTCTTGTGGGTGCCATTTTGGTTCATGTTCCATGCGACGCATGCCATTTTTTTTATCTCTGTTCCTTTTGCCTTAAACCATTGCCAGACTTTTGTCTCTAAAACTTGGCTACTGCTGCTTTCGCCCCTTAAGGTTTCCTATCCTAGTGTCCACCCACCACCCCCACCACCAGACCCTTTCTGGTCTGGTCTGGGCTGGGCTGGGCTGTCATTGTTTCCACGGTTTTCCTTCCTCTGAGATGGCGGTCGTGTGGCGGTTGCCAGCAGCGTTTGCCTTTGCCTTTGCCGTTGCCGCTTTGTCGCTTTGTCGCTTCTCTTTGGCTGCCGCTGGCGCTGCATTTTTCGCCACTTCCGTATCCGTTTGATGCTCGGTCCTGCTTTTGGCCAGCTTAATTTGTCGACTTATAATTTATAGCATCTCCTCGAGCAGTCGAGCAGTTGAGCAGTTGAGCAGTTGAGCAGCCGAGCCGCCACTCAAGATGCTCTCAATTAGGGCGTTTATCAGGTGCCAGGCAAAAAGGAAATGAAATGCCTTTCGCCACTCCAGCATTACCCATTTTTCTCTCTCTCTCTCACCCCCCACCCTCACCCTCTCCCTCCTCGTCTCTCTCCTTCTCTGGTGAAACTATTTAAGCCAACTTTTAGCCAGAGCCACAGGAACTGTTGGCGAGTCATAGAGCTGTTGGCGAGCTAATTCGGCTTTAAGGCAGCAATCTGGTTAAAACTCTCTCATAGCCGCAACTCAACTCAACTCAAATCTGGGCATTAGTCCTTGGCGCACTTTCCTGCCATCGCATGGCATGCAATGCAAGGCGAAAAACCAAAACTTTTTCCTTCAACTTTGGGTCACACACACACAACCACACTCTCGTTCAGTCACTCACACAGGCACACAGTCACTCAGGGGATGCCCCAGACCGTGCGTAGAAAACTGCAACAAACTCGCGAACACCGAACACCGAACCTCTAACCGAACCGAACGGAACAGAACAGCGAAAGTGCGCGAAAAATAACAGCAGCAGCGGCAGCGGCAGCAGCGCCAGTCGAGTGGAGTCCGTCCGTGGGGGGGCATAAGAGAGTAGCAGAGGGAGAGAGGGCAGGGATACCATACCGAGCAGTACAGTTGCGGGGAAACGGGGGAACGGGGGAACGAGTACGAGTACGAGTGCTATGCATAATGAATAACATTTTCAAATTAGTTTCCGGTCAGTGGAGATTTTAACGCAGTTTGTCAAGCGCATAAAAGAAAGCCAGCCAGCCAGCCCCGCAGGGTGATTTGACTAAAAAACAAGATGAAAGGGAACGGAACGGAACGAAACACGACAGAAAGGTCGAATTCGAAATGCCATTTGGAGATATGTATGTACTCGCACTCGAGAGTCTCCTCCCTGGCAAGTAGATATTCAATTTGTAATCTGATCGGATCGGCTCCGAACCTGGAAACCTATGGCATTTAAGCTGCTCGAAATTATAGGCCGCGGCGCCCCCTACTGCTCGCCCCGTGAGCATATAATTAAATGCTCCTAACGTGCAATCAAAGCGATTTCCATAACAATAATTCCCGGCAATGGCGATGGGCATGGTGTTGGCGATGGCGATGGCGACAGCAGGAACGGGGAGCGTGGGTCAATCATTTAACAAGTCCCCAGGAACGGAAGGGAGAGGGGAACGGTAGGGTCTCTCCCCGCTCTGTGTAAGCAAGCATAAAGTGAAAATAGGAAAAAATATGGAAAGTAAAAGCGGAATAATAATGTACATAAATGGCTCTACATCTGCCCATTAGGATGGGGGGATAGCAACGGAATCATGAACTGGAAATATTCCGCCTGCTGGCGTAATGAAATCAAAATACGAGAATGCCTCACCGTCTCCGGACTCCTTCCTCCGGACTTCTGCCGACTCCCGAATCTCCCACGCTTATGTCCGTATTCCCATTCACGTCCAAGTTTTTGTGTGTGTGTGTGTGTGGGTGTGGGTCTGGCAACAATTTGCGTTAAAAATTGGCACAACAATTGCAAAATAATCACCTTGGAGAGCTGGAGAATTGAGTGCCAGAGAGATGGACTAGTTTGCCTAGTTCCGCTTTACTGCCTCCAAGTTTTGGCCCGGGAGCAGGAGCAGGAGCAGGAGCAGGAGCAGGAGTGAAGGCAGAAGCAGAAGCCAACCGAGTGCAACCAGCCAGCAGGCAGCAGGCAGCAGTGGAAGCAGCTACAGAATTCCCTTTTGGCTTAGCAGCTTAAAAGCATTAAAACTGCACTCATGGCCAGTCGGGGATGGAATAGGGATTGTACGTAATATGATGGGTATAGCACTGGTACTGGGTATCCCCCAACGCATCTATTCAATCGAAAAAATGAAGCAATCGCTTTGATGGCTCACGGGCATCATTTGCAGGAGCCAGAGCAGAAGCCAGAGCTGCAGAGCAGCAGAGCAGCCGACCATGCCACAGGCACTTTTAGCCAAATGAAATGTGGCACAATGAACTTTACTGGCCAAGTCCTTTGGCCCTTTTTGGCTCCCGGCTCAAGTCATAATTTCCTAACGGCGCGTCGGAAGATAGATGGTTTGTCCGCGATACGGGCCAAGCGTTTGTTTCGTTTCGTTTCGTTCCGTTATCTCCTTATCTCCTGGCTGCCGGATGAGCTGCAACATTTTCACGATTCCCTGGACAAAGTTTAAGCCAATGCCAAACTTTGGCCAATTACGTGATTAACAAATGCTTTGGGGGCCCAGTCCCAGTCCCAGTCCCAGCCCCAGTTACCGTCACCCTCATCCTCCACACTGCCCTGCCCTGCCCTGCCCTGCCCTGCCCTGCCCGATGCCGTTCTGCCAATTAAAGATGTAATTAAAAGGGCCCCAAAATGTTTATCCGAGTGCCCGTTTTCAGTTCATCTGATCGAGATGGCCATAACTTATTCATAACCACATTGCGGCCTGCCCGGAAATGAACGATGCTGGCCAGAAGCACAACCAAACAACCAAACAACCAAACCCGAACATATCGCACATAAAAACATAAAAACATAAAAACTAAACCAAAGCCAATGTCTGGACACAATTGGATAACCTTTTTGTGCCCCCGCCCCCCCTTTCAAGAGGGTATTATGATTTTGAGCAGATGTTTGGAGTGCGAAGAGGGAAATATTGGAAATACTCGTATTTTATATATAATTTCGAGCAGCATTGGGAGACGAGTAGACATGGCTTTCATTTGGGACATTTATGGCTGAAAAACAACAGCAGGAGGTATCCTTACGCGTTATCCTTAGCAATTCTTCGATATATAATAAAGTCGGAGCACAATATCCCAAGGATATTGCTGATCCAAAATCGTACAGATCGTTGGGCAAGGGTATGTAAGCCCTCGGCCCTTTCGCAGCAATCCGTTCTTTCCTGTTTTGGATTGTCACTGCGAAACGTATCCTTTCGAGAGGAGGAAGGAGAGTCTTGCCCCCACAAACACACACAAACACACACACACCCTCTCGCCCGCAGTCCCATGCATGAATGGCGTTTGTGCGCTTTATTGTTGGCCTGGCCTGCCGTTTCTGCCCTGCTGCTTCGGCCAGCCAACAGAAGCGAGAGCGGGCGAGAGGGTGTGCTATTAGCCAAAAGGCCTGCCAAATAAAAGGCAAACAGTTGTACGAACAGACACACACACACACACACATGTACAGATGTACAGTTGTACAGTTGTACAGATGTATATATTCATATATACTTTATGTCGCGATGTCAGCATGAACACTTTACGTTTCATATTTGCCAGGCCACTGAGCACACTCCCCACACACACACACACACACACGACAGAGAGAGAGAGAGAGGGGTTGGGGTGGGGTGTGGGGTTAAAAATGCGAGCGAGATAGAGCGTTACATTCGAGTTTCGTTTGTCGTTTTCCTTATGCAAATTAGCCTTCAGTCAGTTGACTTTTTCAACCTCCCATCCTCCCCTCCCCCACCCCCACGACTGACTGCCGCCGCCGCCTGCTTCTGTTGCTTTTTGCATAAATTTTAAATTTCTTCCTTTATGCCTGCTTTCTTCTTGTTTTTTGCAGCAGCATCAGCATCAGCCGTATTTATTCCGAAACATACTTTTATGGGCGCTGGCTGTGACAAGTCCTGATATGTCTGTCGCTGTACTGTACCCCCCTCCCCCACGACTCTGTTTCAGTCTTATTTATGCACTAACATTAAGAATTATTAACTTTGATAAGTTATTGCACTACGACCTCTGTCTCTCTCTCTCTCTCTCTGTCTGCCCGTCCCTCTCAGTCTTTCTGTCTTCCAGCCGATTTCTTTTCATTTTCATTTTGATTCTGTACATGTGCGGAAATTTTATGTGACACTTGAGAGATTTATGTTCGGGGCTGCCGTCGAACAGTAGGCGAGTTCGGCTTTGGCCTGGGGGCGTGGCACATTGTTGAATTTTCAAAAGTGCCAGCAGAAAAATGCCAAACACGTGCGCGACCTGCCACTGCCGCCACTGCCGCTGCCCCGCCTTTTGATGCCGAAGGCGGAGGCGCTGGCTCTCTGGCTCTGGCATAGTCTCCAAATGAAATCCTGGCCATATTAATCATACGCACCGCTGGCCAACAAACAGTGCTCTCAGTGCCTCAGTGACGAAAATGTTAATTAATTTTCCAACCTATCGCCGGCAATTTCGCAATATTTGACATTTAATTTGAGTGTCAACTGAGCAAAAGTTCGCGCCCCAACCCCCAACCCCTAACCCCCAGCACCCCATCAAACAAATGCCCAATGAAATGAAATTAATTTCTAGATTTGTTTGTCTCATCATCGCCTGTTCATGTCGGTCTGGCTGTTCTGTTTCTGCTTCTGTCCTTTGACATTTATTTGGCGGAGGGCTGACAAAAAACACCTTGGCGACAGGCAAATGAATGTCGCCGAGCGTTGGAAAATACGTTTACAGGGTCTCGGGTCGGGGCCGGGGCAGGGGCTGGGGCTGGGGCAGGGGTGGGGGCAGCTAGCGAATTCTGAAATGAGTTCCAGTTCGTAGCCGCAGTCTGCGTGCTGTTTATTAATTAATCTCGCAACTGGCAACCCTCAGAGCCGCCCCCCTTTGATGCCCCCGCATGCAGTGGACAGTGGATAGTGGATAGTGGATGGAGCAATCAATCTAAATCGCTTGTCAGCGGCCCGCCATAAATTAAATGTCCGACTATTTTGTGCATTTGCTGGTTGAAAGCACTCCATATCCTGCCGTGGTCCTGCCGTGGTCCTCCCACGCTCGCTCTCCCTATCATTTCTGTCGCTCAAAGGGATGTCCGCGCTCCAATTAAATACCAATTGACTTTGACGGACGCGGGCCTAAAATTGTCAGGGTTTTAGTTAATTAATAAATAATTGTGTTTATGAAAATGAACAGCACGTTCTGTTCTGCCAGGTGATAATTACAGCGATGGCAGTGTAGAGCATCCCATCCCATCCCATCCCATCCTGGCCTGGTTGGATCCGCATCACGCATACGCCGCATGGCCACGCCTGGACAAAACAATTTCGGTTCGGAGGCTGCTGTCGTGGAGAGAGGACAATTTTCTGGTACGCCCCTTTGTCAGTGGACGACGACTCCCCGTTTTGATTGATGGTTGGTTATGTCGGTTTGTTCCGTCAGATCCACCCCCAGAACCAGCCCCAGCCCCAGCCCCCCCAGCCCCTGCCCCGGGCCCAGCCCCAATCTCCCCAAAGCCATGTCCCAGCGGGCGCTGCATATTGTTTTTTTGTTTTTTTTGGTTTTGTTGGTTTGGTTTTGCTGGTTATTTGGCCAAAGGGTCATGAATTCGTGATGTGGTCGCCGGGGCAACAAATTGAAGTGGCTTTGGCACAATGTGTGCTCAATGTGTGCTCAATGATGGCATTGTGAGTGGCACAAAAAAGCAGAGGGGCGGGCGGGCAGGCAGGAACAATGCAGTTGCGGTTTCCCGGGCAGGCCGTTCCACCCTCCACTCCTCCACTTGGAGGAGACAGAGAAGGACATGCCAGCCAGATTTGAGGTATTCTATTAGGGGCTTTGAGCATGATTACAACGCCTTTCTTTTGTGCGGGTCGACATCTGATTGATAAAGCCAGCAGCAGCAGCAGCAGCACCAGCAGCACCAGCAGCAGCAGACACAAAAAGTGCTTGTCTGGATCCACAATAACACGAATCTCATTAATCATACGTATGCATAATGGCTCTTGTCGTACAAGGGACAAGGAGCACCAGCAGCAGCAGCAGCAGCAGCAGGAGATGGAGCTGAAGAAGGAGTGGTGGTCCGGGTCATGCCACATGGCCATTGGCGAAAGGCGAACACGGGCCAGGGCCAAGACTAATGTAATGGCCCGCAATATGTTGCAGGTGGGTGGTGAGGGGCTGGCGCCCCAACTAGGTTTCGGTCAGGTCAAAGGTGGCAGCAGCTCTATGCGCCCCCACTAGCTGGCTAAACATAATCATGTGTCATTGTCGCCTGTCCGGCTCCTCTGTGATGCTCACCTTGGTTCGGTTTTTGTAGCATCTCTCGCTCTGCTTACGTTCAATTTGTCCCCCAACCCCCCCCATGACTAACAACCATATCGTGTTCCCCCATTCCCACATGTGCGTGTGTGTGTGTGTGTGTGTGTGTGTGTGTGTCTGTGTGCGGGGGATAATTAAAGGGCCTTGCCTGTATACTTCATCAGGATCATCCACATCCACCACCAATTACTTTTGGGTTAGCAAATTTAATTATATGCAGAGCACACCTTTCTGGGGCATCGGCTTTGAAAAATTCATTGGGCCATGAATTATGCGTTTTTAATTGCTGACCTTCCCCCACCCCCCTGTCTTCTGCCTCCTGCCTCCTACCTCCTGCCCCATGGACTGGAGACGGCACAATCGAATGGGAGGAGGAAAAGTGATCATCGTTTGATTCATTCGAGGCCAGCCAGCACCCAGTCTGACCCAACGATTCATCTTCCAAGGGTCGCTCCAGGGACAGGTACTGGGCACTGGGGACTGGGGACTGGAGACTGGGGGCTACTGGCACTGGGGACTGGCAGCCAGGACTTCATTAAAAACAGCTCAAGTGGCGCTCTGGCCAGCAATGTGGAGCGCACTTTAAATACCTCGCAAATCGCCCACTGAAATGGCCGTCGGGCCGCTCAACATTTTAGTTTTGTGCATTTTTCTGTTTAGCCCGGCCACAGAATGCCGAGCATCCATCATTCAGACACTTCCGCCTGACCGGAAATACTCGAAGGATGGATGGTGGAGAAGGCTAGAGAAGGAGTGGGAGTGGGAGAAGTGGGGTGGGCGTATGCTACAAACATTGACATTTGCCTTGCATGTTGCAACATTTCGTGCTCGCCGTCGATTTCTGTTTGCCTTCTCGCAATGTCAATTTATTTGGACTGCAAAACGCCAAGCGGCGATGGAAATTTAAATGCTCGAAATACCAGCAGAGAGCAGAGACCAGTGAGCAGAGCGCAGTGAGCAGTGAGTATTTTTTTTCGTCGTTTGTTTTCTGTGTGGTCTTTTGGGGATTTGCAGTAGGTATTTGTGTCGAATCTATTGGGGGACCCGGCCCTGTGGCATGTGGCATGTGGAATCAATGCAAAACAGAACAGAGCAGAACAGAATAGAATATAATATAGAATAGAATGGAGCAGGTTAATCGTGTGGGTAAAGCAGAGCGGAGTGAGGGAATCGAATTGAATTATGTGGATTAGATTTCTCCAATTTAAATTCCAAATTGATCAGATTTATCGTGTGTCCATAACTATTGCCGGAGCATCGACAGCGATTCAAAATAGATTAGAGCTTAAGTGATTCTTATTTTGTGCTCAATATTCTGTATTGTGGCTTTCAGCCCGCTTCCCGTTTGAGTTTATCAATTTTCAGGCGCATTTATTTTGAACATTACTCATACGAAGTGTGTGCCGGGCAGAAACTATTACTAAAAGACTTACGGCTTGGGCCATAACTAATAAAGCCGAATATTATCTGCTGCTCCTGTGCTCTGCTGCTCCACTCTTTTACGGCAAGATATGCTATGCTGCAAGGAGACATAAATAACTAAAATGCCATGCGGCTTTCGGGTTGAGCACTCTCTCTCGCTCTCTTGCTCTCCCCCCCTCTCCTTGTGGCCACTCCAGTTGGTCTTAATAACTCTGGCCCGTCGGTAAGTAGGTGTTTAGTGGCTATTATCATCTCCGTGTGTGCACGTGTACTCGCACCCGTACTCCGCACCGGTGTATATATATTTTTGAACTCTTTAGCATCAATATTTTATGTATTATGCCAACAGATTATGATTAATGGCCGAGGCGCTGAAATGGCCTCGTGCTCCTTTAGCACACTCCTCCTCCTCCGCTGAATGGGGGCACTGGGGGAATGGGAATGGGGATTCCCATTGTCTTGGGAGATTCATATTTCATGGCTGAGCTTCAATTCCTTTTCCCTGCCATTGCTTCCCAGAGGGGTGCCGGTGTCTGAAATTACGTTTAAAAGTGTTTAAGTGGCGCTCGCGCTAAGTAACAAGTTGAAAAATTGCAAAGCACGCTCGTAAATTTGCTCGCCAAAAGTGAAAAGTAATAATATACAGGCATTATAAATGGCTATGCGTCCTTGAGGCGGGGTCTCTGCTGCTCCTGCTGCTGCTTCTATGGGTGGTTGGTGGTGGGTGGTGCTGTGACGGCGGCATGGGTGGACAGTCAGGTGAGTAAACGGAGCGGGTAGAGTCAATGGCCATGGCCACCGCCGCAATTCCTTGCCATCTTCCCGCCAGAACATCAAAGAGACGACAGAGAGGAGAGACAGAAACAGCAACAGCAACAGCAACAGAGGGGCAGAGAGGCAGAGCCAGTGAAGCAAACGAAACACACACACACACACACACACACATATGCATATGTCCTGGCTGTACAAGTATCTGTGTGTGTGTGTGTGTGTTGTGTGTGAGCCAAGCATTTCAAAAGTAATTCAAGCAAGAAAAAAGTTGGGTAATTGAAAGTTTGCCCATAAAAATTTGTCGCTCTGCGAATGAGAAGGGGGTGCCGTGCCTGTCTCTCTCTGTCTCCCCCTCCATCTGGTGCTCGCTCTCGCTCTCCTTTGGTAACTTTTCATTATGCATCCCCTGCCATAACCCCCAGTCTCGGGCCATTATCTGGAGCACTATCGAGGCGCCCGAAACTAGTTGAAGTGCTTGAATTGTTTACGTTGATAACTTTCCTTTTTTTGTGTTCGTTGTGGCTATCGAACATACCCTCTGGGGGCAGGGGAAGGGTGTAAAGCGTTGGATAATGCAGAGGGGGATAATGTTAGGGATTATTGGGGTTCATTTGCAGATATAGAAGCTTTATAAGCATAGGATTGATTGACTGAATGGAGGGAGATCCAACCACATGCACATGTAAATCCTTAAAGAACCTGCCCTCACTCCAGGGTATACCTCCAGTCGAGTGTGTATGTATAGGCCCACGCCATCAGAAACACAAAACAAAGTTTGCCGCGGCATCAGGCGCTTCGCTTCTTTCACTTGCTTGTTTGGGGATGGATCGTATCGTCCCATCGTTTTTATGGCTTGGCATAATGAAAACGCGAACGCGAACCCGATTGCAGTTTAAGTGCACTTTCAATGACAACAACACAACAGGCTCGTCTGCCCCATCCGTGCTCTGGGGGAGCCACTTGAAGCGGCCACAACGAATTGCCAACATTGATAAATGGCTAGCGGGTGCACATCTGAGCCGGGGATACAACTACGAACACGAATGCGAATACCAGTACGAGTACCAGTACCAGTACGAGTACGAGTACGAGTGTGTCTGGAGCTCAAAGCCAGGGGACAGACCACAAAATAAGCGTAAATGATATGAAGACATATCGTAAAAGCAGCAGCAAATTGGAAACTGAAACAGAAAACCCGAAACACACACACAAAGACAGACACACACACACACACAACACAGAGGATGGGAACAGTCACATGAGATCTGCTCGACACAATCTGTGGTATTCTGTGGCATTCTGTGGTATTTTGTGGTATTCTGTGGTGGGGCTTAACACCAAAACCAACTCGCACAAAACGAGGGAGAGATTGTGGGCGAAGGATGGGCGATACCCCAGTATGGGGAATGGGTAATGGGGAATGGGGGATGGGGGATGGGGGATACCATTTGTTGACTCTTTTGTTGGCTTTAAAACTGGACCGCACAATGTAATAAATTAGATTTACAAAACTTGATGCGAGAAATGCCGCCGCCAAATATTTAACACCAATCAACATGAGAGCGCAAGGAACTTTTTGGCCGTACGGGCGGCAACAAGCAGGCAACAAGCAACAAGGTCCAAAACTGGCTGCTGAGGAAGTCCAAAAGGCAGGCAAAACAAAAGTCAAGAAAAAAGGAAAAACTTTGCCCTTTTCACGTCGACTCGCGGTGCTCATTGTCTCGAGTTGTTCAAGTCGTTGTCGTTGTCCTTGCCGTTGTCGTTGTCGTTGTCGTCCTTGTTGTCGCGAGACTTTCGCTGGGCGAAGACGAAAGGTGTCAGCAATGACAAACACTTTTAACTAACCAACTTTTGCTGGCTTGTTTCATTTCGTTTCGCTCTGGTCCTAGCCAGATGGCTGACTTACTGGCTCTGGCTTGCTGATTGTGTTGCCCCGATACCAGACGACAGTTTAACCCGTGCAAACAACAAACTTCTGCGGGGCCATAGCCCCCAACCCAAGCCAAATACACTGTGGAAGATGCCCGGCACGGATAGCAGAGGAGCGGCGGAGTGGAGGAGTGGCGGAGTCGGTGGCATATTTTGTGGCATGTGCCTGTGCCTCCTCCCTGCTAATCATCGCAAAAGCAATGGTCTCTCCAATCTCGTTTCTCGTTTCTCGTTTCCCGCTGCCCAAATGGGGCCCATCAATTTTACAACTGCTCTGCAGCTGGGGTCGCGAGAGGTGGAAACAGGTAAATCAATCACACGCATTATGCGATGGCTTTGCTTTTTGTGTGAAATACATTCCACCAGGCTCCACCAGCGAGAGAGTGGGAGTCGTCTTAGATGGGGTTTGATGGGGGAGGGGGTTTATTTGGATTTTGGCTTACCATATACTTTTTATGGCCCATATGGTGTGGGTGGTGGGTGGTGGATGGTGGGTGTTGCCTCTGATTTTTATGCCCCTCTCTGGGGCCAGTGTTATTACTTGTAAGTGGGCGAATGGAACGATGCCACACTTGCAGGCAGCCTTCGTCCTCGCCATTTTATGACCTGCTCTTCCTCCTCTTTATGTATATTTCACGTCATTTGCTTGGGCTTTGTCATTCCGAAAAGAGTCTGAAAAGAGGCTACAGAGGCATGGGCAGGGATGGGCATGGGCGATGGGCAGATGGGCAGAGGTGAGAAGAGCGAGTGCTTAGGCACACATTTATTAGGAGGTCTTCTGGAGAGCTCTTCTTGTTTAGCCCCGGATGAGATGGTGGTAATTGATAGTTGCTTTGTCTCTCGGATCTGAGCTCTGCGGGGATCTGTGCCGCAGGAGTAAATGGCTCGGATTCCATATAAATTATTTGTGTAATCCTTTTCGCAAACGTTGATTTACTTTTAAGGGCTTAACACGCGTGGAAAACTGGACAAAAAGCTTCTCTAAATCAAATTTTTATGTAATTGCTGTCTCCGCAAAAGAAAGCCCTCAACGATTATTATTATTTTTGTTATTTTTTGTTATACTTTGTTATTTTTATTGCTGCTGAAAACATTTAAATTCCATTGTTACGAGTATTGTGACAAATTGAGGCGGCAAACAAAGGAAGAAATTAAAACGAGTTAGGAACCGAAGTGCCAGCGAAAGTAATGCATCGACTAGGGGACATCCTGTACCCAGCTTTAAGCCGAAATCTGCCTGTAGTCCATGCATGTATAGAGCCCCTGCTTGAACGAGTGCAGGATATCCTCTGGGATGACAGCGTCGCCTGTTTTCTCCCGTGTATGCCCACTCAACTGAAGACCGGACTGGGGAATACCCTGCCTTCTTTCGGTATTAATTAGTTCTATCCCTAACCCCTAGAAGGCACTCGTAGAGGGTATCCATTTCGCCCCGACTGCTTCCGGCTGCTATCTCCTGTGTAAATGTATGCTCTCTCTTCCAGCTCTTGCCCTCCCCCTCCCCCTCCCCTCCCTGCACCTCTGCTCCGGTGTTGTCGCTCTCGACTGCAGTCATGGCTCGTGGATTTGAATAATTGTGCAGCAGCGTGTAACGGTACATGGCATGGGAGAGTGGCAGAGGGGTAGAGCGGTAGAGGGGTAGAGCGGCAGAGAGTGTGCGGGAGTGCGAGTGCATGTGTATGTGTGCTCTCAATGTTGTTGTTGTTGTTTCCCACTCCTCTCCGCGCCCTTCTCTCTCGCTGCACAAACATTCTTTTTCTCACTTCCCATTCAGGCTCCCAGCCTCTCCCTCTCCCTCTCTCTCTCTCTCTCTCCTCAGCCTTCCTCCTCTACATGCACCCCCTATGTCGCTCTTTCCATCTCCATAAAAATATGTTTTGCTGGTAATGATACCCTTTTTGCGGAGGAGGGTCTGATGATTGTTAGCAGATGTTTGTGGCACATCGAGGGATGTAGAAGGAAGGGCCCAGAGCATCCTTATTAATTGCTGGAAATCTTTCATATATGAAAATTATAACTGCCATGAAACGAGGGGGAACGTTGTGAGCAGCGGCAAGGACCTCAGCTCTACTTCTATACTTGGTACTCAGTATATTCCTAAAAAATCGGGCGAACCGTTTGGGAGATTTTTATACATTAGATTCTAGCTGTTTCCATTTTTCTTTACATTTTGTATTTACATTTGTCGCTATTTTTCGATTCTAACTCTAAAGCCAGCCGTTTTATCTCGCCAGAGGGCGCACACTGCACGAGGAAGAGTGTGTGTGAGAGAGACAGAGTAGGCGTAGCCATTGCAATTTCATTTGTTTCTTCTAGCTATAATAATAATCCGATCTAATCGGCAATCTGGTAGATCTTTCTCTATAATTCTGCGTTTTTGGTTTTCTCCTGAATTCAAAAATATGGATGCCACGGATTTACGTCCTTTGAGGAGGCGGAAGGATGCAGTGTGATATTACAGGAGTCTTGATACGAAATTTTGTTGCTTTGGCTCTCGTAGTCTCTGAGATCTAGGCGCTCATCGGGAGGGACAGGTAGACATTGCTCGATCGACATAGCTATAGATGCTGGTCAGGAGTATATTGTATATATACTTTATGGGGTCGGAAACGCTTCCTTCTGTCCATCTAATATACCCCTATACTCTTTGAGTGTCGGGTGTAAAAAGACCCATCTGCGAGGGTATCAGATTCTGCGGCTTTCAAAACTAACAATCCTTTCATGTTTTACTTTTTTCTTGTTTTTGTTTTTGGTGAGTGTGTTGCTGCTGTTGCAACATTCGTGGGGCAAACAAAACGTTTGTATTTTGTTGCCGGGGATTCGTTGGGCATGCCGCTGCCGCTGCCGCTGCTGCTGATGCTGTTTGTTGTTTTTGTTCAAATTAAAAATGATTTAGATGCCAGCAAATTGAGTTCACTTTGGATATAGTTTTGTGTGCGTTGTACTCGTACTCGTACTCTGGTTGTGCCCCTGCCCCTGCCTGCCTCTGCCTCTGCCTCTGCTCGGCGTGTAATTTAATTGTTTGATATTTGCCAACACATACACACTCACACACACACACTGATGCACACACCACACTCTTTGCATGACATGCAAAAACCGAATGTCCTGTCCGTCTGTCCGTCTGTCCCCTGTATCGTTTCATTTCAATCAGGCTTTGGCCATTGTTTGTTGTCAGTGGATGTGAACCCAAAAGTAAAATGCAATTTCATGGCTCTGCATCTGCATCTGCATTTTTATTCCTTTTCGGAATAGTAAGTTTTTCCATATAATAAATGTACAGAAACTCGTACATATGCATACAATATATGAACAATATCGCATATTGTTTGCCTTCCAAATGCCAATTCTTGCTGGCATTGCAATTAGACAAAAGGGAGACAAGGGAGCAGGCAGCAGCCAGCCAGCAGCCAGCAGCCAGCATCTAAATTAAGCCCTGAAAAATGCAACAAAATGGCTGAGGGACACACAGAATATGTGCAACATTTCACTCGGCTCGGGCGAGTCTCTGGGCGAAGGAAAAGAAAGGCTGGCTTTAAATGATCTCATAAAAAGAGAGAGAGAGAGGCGTAAAAAGGAATTTACGGAATGTGTGTCTGCTCCTGCTCCTGCTCCTGCTCCTCTGTCCATCAGAAGAACAGACACAAGACACAAAAAAACTACAACTTAAGCACCCACCCGGAAGTGCCGTTTTGGAATCTGTGCCGCAGGAGATGTGTATGTTACAGAGAGAAAAAGGGTCAGGACACTTCACTCACACACACACTCAGGCACACACACACACAAAGTGTTCCCAAAATCACTTTCGTCTAGATTTTTGGGTCGGCCCAGGTGCGAAGGGCTCAACAAATAGTGGATTATTTTCAAAAGGGTTTCAAGTGCGGACTATCCTGTGGCATCCTGTGGAAATATTTATCACCAGCGAACGAAATCGATTGCCAGAACAAATAGATACACATATCTCTTGTCGATTCGCTGCGGTTCGAGATGGGACGGGGACGGGCACGGGGACGGGGACAGGGACACACTCACTTGACTGGACACTTTCATTTAAAGCCAACTTTTGGGCCATAAAAAGCTTTCTTCTACATCCACTCCACCCACTCCACCCATCCCCACTCCCCTCCTGGATTGTTCTCATCTTTTTTTATGATTCTGTCTGTCCCTTCCATAAAGATTGCTGCCAAGCAATTGAATCCATTGGCCACGAGCCTGTCCTGTCCTGCCCTGTCCTGTCTGTCCGCCAGTTTCATAATCAAATACATAACTTTATTTATGCTACAGTCCCTACCCCCCTCGTGCCCCTGCATGGGGCAAGAGGCGCAACAAAAAAAGTTTCCACCAAATTTGCTTACATTGGCGAAACAATAAAATTCCATTGTCTAGGAGCCAAAGGATCCAAAGGAGAAAAGGATGCTCCGGGGCTGGCCGGATGCTATTTTGTTAAGTGCGCGAATGTTGGCGCATAAATAAAAATATAATTGAGCCGAAAGCACCCCCACCCGCAGTCCCCACAGCCAACATCCCCGGCATTCCAGCAGCCCCATGGCCCGTGGCCCGTGGCCCGTAGCCCCTCCGCCAAAGATCAGATTCCTGGCCACATGGCTTGAGACATGCCGCTGCTGCTGCTGCTGATGATGAGGAATGTACAGTCCTGCCTTCTCCTTCCGCCAATATTGATATTGATTTTTGGTCCAGTTCAAATAAATTAGCTGCCATTAATTGGAAATGCGGGCAGCGGCGGAGACACGACCCACTCAAGCAGCAGTGCACCAATTGGGCAGCCAAGAAGATTCGTTGCCAAGGCTTAATTGATTGGCCTCAGCCTTCTTGCAGGCCTCAGCAGAAGCACCCCTCCGCCAATCGTTAGTTGTCATTGCATTTAATTGCATTGGCAAAAGAGTTCCACTGCCACTTCCACTTCCACAGGGAAGCAACTATTAAATAGGTAGACACTCCTGGCCTCCACCGGGCACCTTGCACCTTGCACCGTGCGCCTTGCACCTGGTACAACTTTTATTCCATTGAGGCAATTGAATGCTCAACTTGTTGTAGTTGTTGTTGCTTTTGTTTTTGTTGCCTCAACTGCTGCCGTTGATGCCTCGGATAATTGAATTAAATTAAAATTGCCTGGAAGCCATCCCCCACCGACTGCCGCCGACTACCGCCGACTACCGGCGACTACCAGCGACCCCCAGGCAGCCATCCTGCTTCCCTGCTCCCCTGCTGAGTTGGCATTAATTTTATTTTATAGAAAGTTCTGTTTGCGCGCTGGGCCATTTAAAATTTTAATTGAATTTATTGCACAAACTGTTTTGTAGTTTTTGATTTTGTAATTAGTGCACTGTCATGTGATGCTGGAGGTTTTTTGGGGCATAAGTACTGCAAAATGATGCCATGCCGCCCGCTTAAGTATGCTTAACAAATAATTGGATTACAGCATCACAGCATCACATCATCACGCACTCGTACGTACATACATGTGTACATGTATGTGGTACACGTGTATAGAGGAAACCCAATACACGTGCTATATCCGACACTTGTGGCGCATCGGGCAGAAGTGGTAAGCATATCCTAGATGTGGCTCATAGAGGGTCCTCCATTTCGCAGGGATAATCTTTGAAATGTTGCATAAAAAGGGACCTTGGCTCGAAGTTAAATTTGAGAGCATTCCGAAACCCGAGAACTGAGAACCGAGACCCGAAACCTTTTCAAAAGCCCAATCAATGCCTTGGACAAAGTGGAGCCTCATTAGAGTGGACATTTTTCCAGGAACAACAAAGGTAACGAGTGCAAACACCTAGCCCCGCACCGGGCAGTGGCATCAATCACTTTGCCACACACAAAAATGTCATTGCATACAAATCGCAATTAATTTGGACCCAGAGCCAGCCCCAGCCCCAGAGCCAGCCCCAGACCGAGGCGGCACCCAACTCTGGTGCACCACCAACCGATTGTCGTGTTTGTCTTTCTCCTGTTGCAGCTGCCACTGCCACTGCAGCAGAAGCAGAAGCAGAAGCAGTCTCCTGCTGTCTCTCTCTCTCTCTCCTGCTGCCACTCCGTATCCATGGCATGGGCATGGGCATGGGCATGGCTTTCCCATCGGCAAAGTTGTCTGCCGTGTTTGCTTGCATGTCAAATTCTCATTTCATTGAAATCGACAAATATTGACTAAGAACTTCGATGCAATCAACGCTGCTGCTGCTTCTGCTGCTGCTTCTGCCAGCGACTTTTCCCAACGACAACTACGACAAATGGGCGTGGTCCTCGACATATCTGACGGACGGACGGACGGATGGACGGCCGGAGTAGAAAGTAGCAGATGAAAGCCGTCTATCTGTCTGTCTGTCTGTCCATCCGTCAGTCATTCAGTCATTCAGATATTTGCATGGCAATGAAAGTGAAACTCAATCGAGAGAAAGAGAAAGAGTTCCAGTTCGACTTCCAGGAATCAAGAGAAGTCTGGTCTGGGAAAGTGAAAGTGAAAGCCAGGAGCATTTAAGCGAAAAAGCGAGACTCAAAGCTGGATCTTATCTGCCAGGACAACGAAGGACGTCAGGCAGGCAGCCATGGCAGGGCAGGGCAGGGCAGGGCAGGGAAGGCACTTAGTTATTAAAACATTGGCCCACAAATTGCTACGCAACTTTTTGCTCAATAAACTAAACTGCAAAACGGTCCATGGCACTTAGCTCGATGCGGATGCGAGGAGGGGAGGGGGTGGCATAAGACAGCTAAAACACAGGACACACAGAAGACAGGACTCTGAGGACCTGCTGCTTAGACACATCCTTTGAAGCCATGCCTCAGCACCCCTCCCCGCCCCAAAACACCTGGGGAACGGAGTCAAAAAACAATTTTCGCTCATTATCATTTCAACATATTGTATGCCCAAGTGTTTCAAATTGTTCCAAGAGCAGAACAGAGTCAAGAGCGAAAGGGAGCAAGGACGAGGACGAGCACGAGGACGAGGTCGCATCCTGATGAAGAAGTTTTCCCTTTACATTGTTCTTGTTGTCTGTCGGAAAGGTGGTGGCAGGTTGGCAAACGGCAAAACGGCAAAACGGCAAAACGGAAAACGGAAGGTTGTTGTAGGTGCTGCCTGAAATCACTATGCTCATAAATGTGCCATGAATAAATTAACTCGCTGAAGAGCGGCAGAAGCCCAAAGCCGAAGTCGAAGCCGAAGCCGAAGCCAGAAACAAAGCCCCAGCCACCGCCACCGCCACAGAGTGAGGCAACGATACAGGGCTTAGAGGGATAGAGAGAGAGAGAGAGAGAGATGTGTAGGGGTTGAGGGGGGGAAGAGAATGCCTTAGATTTCAAGCGAATGATAATAATAATTGAGGCGCTCTGCGGCCCAAGTACATTGCTTAGATAATAGCAGTGTACGAGTGTGTGTGTGTGTGCACTGAGAGAAAACTATTATATTCCGGGATCTACTGCTCATCCCCCTCGCACTCGTAAACCATATCTGTCCATCTCCAGCCATCAAATGTGTTATTCCGACTCCTCCAAGATGTCCTTCAGGATAAGCCTTGACTTAAAATGTTTGTCACATGCTCTCTGACAATAAAGGACACTACTCAAAGATGAAATCCCCACGATTATCCAGCTATCTGGAAAAACTTCAATCGTATCTGATATTTCGGATACGATTTTGTAATCCCCCAGCGGGCATTGAGTTTTCCATTGATTTCCCTTTCATAACAACCGTTTTGTTGCTCATAACAACATCATAATTTCGAGAAACAAACAACAACCCAACCAAGCCAACCAGTCGGATCGATTGCCTCTGTCGCTTCAGTCCTTTGACAGTCCGGAATGTCCTCATCACCGATGCGGGCCACCATTAGGCAGGCCTCGATGGCCGCCCGACAGCGCCAGAGCCGCAGCCACCGCTTGACGCGCCACACATGCTTCACCATGAAGCGGACTGCCGTCTTCCAGGTGCGCAAGTCGCTGGTGGAGTACGTGGACGTGGAGCTGGCCGACATGGAGACGTCGGTGTTCTACCAGCGCATCTTCATCCTGGCCAAAAACGGGTGCCTGGAGCCCGAGGTAGAGGAGCCGCCCGAGGTGGAGGAGCCACCCACCAGTGCTGCGGAGGTGGAGAAGAAGGAGCCCGAGGTGATGGCAGTGGAGGAGGAGGCGGCCGTGCCACCTGACGAGACCACGCAGGGCTCCACCACGGAGGTGTCGCTGGCCAAGGCGGAGGGCACCGAAGAAGCAACCGCAGACGCTCCAGGCGAGGGGACTGCCACAGCGTTGCCCGTGAATACGGAGCCCGAAAGTCAACCGGAGATAGTGAGCCAAACCTTTCGCTTCAGCGAAGAGTTCGTCCCGCCTACCGACGGGGAGGATGAAGACGAGATGGAGGAGGAGGAGGTAGAGCCCGAGGCGGAGTCGGAGCCCCCCAAGGCCAGGGACTACTTCGAGACGTTCTGCGAGAAGTTGCTGGAGCTGCACAACAACTGCCAGATGGAGGCCTTCACCCCGGATCCCGTGTGCGGGCTGTTCATCTACATGGGCGACTACTCGCTGCTGATGCTGGAGGCCAGCGAGGACATGATGGGCTGCTTCTGCCGCCAGCTGGTGGCCTGCAGCGACGAGTTCTGGCTGAGCAACCGCGTCTTCCAGATCGAGGATCACATCTCGCACCTCTACACCAAGGAGCTGATCTTCCGCCGCATTCCCGGGGTCTTTCTCAACGAAAAGTTCCCCACTTCGACGCCCACGGATGAGTATCTGATGGGCAAGCAGCACATGATCATCAAGGAGAAGCTCTTCATCATCTGCCGCCTCATAGCGGAGAGTCTGGCCCCCTCCGAACCCAATCCGGATCCCGACAAGGAGCAGGAGCAGAACCAGACCATCAGTAATGTCCCCTCCCGTCAACGCTTTCAGGAGAATGAGGAGGAGCGAGAACCAGAGAGGGTCGTCAGTATGGCCCCCAGTAGAAACCTGAGTAAGGTCCCTAGTATGGCCCAGAGTATGGTCCCCAGTATGGTCCCCAGTATGGCCCCCAGTTTGGCCCCCAGTATGGCCCCTAGTGTGGCCCCCAGTATCGTTGCCAGTACGGCCGCCAGCGTGGTGAGTTCCTTAAAGGCCAAGTCCATGGAGCAAGTCGAGTTCCTCTCGGTGGACATCTACCGCAAGTATCTGCCGGAGATCCAGCGCATCGAACTGGTGCTGGCCTCCACTCGCTTCTACTTCACCCTGGCCGAGTTCCATAAACTCTATGGCACTGCACCGCAAACTCCCGACGAGGATGGCCTCTTCTGGCCCATCCAGAACAACTACACGCCGCCCAACATCTTCCGGCGCACTCCGTTCGACATCAACCTGACTTTTGCCGATTACGTGGCGGCCAAGATGAGGACGGATGACGATCATCATAGGGAGTCCCAGCTGGACTTCGACGACATCGAGCGAATATCCGAATCGCAGCAGCGACCACCAGATGAGGACAGGGAGGATCGGCCACCAGCTGATGAATGAATGAATGAATGGGCTCTCTCTCTAACAGTTTTCTTTTCTTTTCTTTTGTTGTTGTTGTTGTGTGTTCCAAGTGTTTCCAAAATTGATCAAAAACTAAGATCCAAAATCCAAAAGTTCGGAAATTAGCAAGTCACCTCTCTATCTCTCTGCATCTCTCTCTCTCTCCCTGACTATCTTTAAAAGATTTGTAAAATTAGGAAAATTGGCATTTTCTATGCTCTTCTGTTGTATATATGTAGTATTTGCCCGGCGAATGATAGTCTATTGAAAACTAAAATTATTGTAAACCAACAAACAAGAATTAAATTCAGATTTTCCATGTAAATTACTACCCCGGCTCACTCGCATCGCATTGCCTACCCAAAGCTTGTTTGTAGATATACCATTTCATTTCGAGGAAAGATCTGCAGATGAGCAGGTTTCTTTTTGTTGGATTTCCCCGGAGGATGCTTCCAGACTTCAGAGGAGGATCTGAGTGATGGGCTGCCATTCCTTGATCTGTTACTCTGATTTTTCGCCAAGTGTAGCAGCCATCAGCACCGTCATCGTCATCGTCATCGTCAGCGTGTGGAGCGGCAGTTGTGGGCTGTTATCTCTGGGACTCGCGTGCTCGGTTACAATGTTTTCGGCTTTGTGCACATGACTGCATCGCACTCTGTGGTGGGGGACGGGGATGGGGATGGGAATGTGGTTGGGGATTGGAGTCTGTATGGGGACAGGTTGTCTTGTTTTGGCTTGCCACTTGAATGGCTCCGACTTTGTTAACATAAACATAAATTTGTGTGTGTGCTCAGCCGCGGAATACTCGTATGAGTACGAGTACGAGTACTTGCACTCCATCCGCCCCTCTCCTCTCCTCTCCTTCATGTGTGTGCTTGTGTGCGGGATCCATCCTGTAAATGGGGAATGGCTTTTTGGGGGGTGTGGGTTTGGGGGTTTGGGGGTTTGGCTTTTAACATAAACCGCATCAGACGCCAGCTGTCAGTTGTAATACCGTTGGAGCCTCCAGCTGTCAAAAGACGTGGCTGCCATTTAAAGTCATTCGAAAAGAAAAACATGAAAAACACACAAAAAACACAAAAGCCAAGGAAGAGAAAAGCAGAGGCTTAGTTTCGCAGAGGGTTCAAGGGTTGCCAAAAGGGTGCCAGAAATCTCTGCTGTAAACTTTTGCGGCTGCCCTCGCTGCCCTGCTCTTGGGCCTGAACAATTAAATTAAATTACTGCAAAAGAGAACACAGCACAGCACAACACAACGAGAGGATAAACCGAAAACATGTTTAGAAATTGAGCTGGAAAAAGTTAATTAAACTTTGTGGCCTGTCCTCGGGCTTCAGGCCTCGGGCCTCAGGCCTCATGCCTCGGTCTATGGCGATGGCTTTGCCTTTGACTTTGCCTCGGAGGCTGCTTCTGATGTTTTTGGGGCGGACATGCACTGACAAGGACACAATTCAATCAAGCGCCGTGCCCGGAGACGGGATAGTGTCAGCGCATAAACAAGGACATTGCACTCCTGGGTGCCACTGCCAGTTCCACTTCCACTTCCACTAGCACTGGCAGTGCCTGCCTGCAGGTCCTCGGCTCTATGGTCCTATGGTTGATGCCCCTAAAAACGAGAGGCAAAAACCCAAAAACATTTTCCGCTGCAGTTTTCATAAACTGCCAGACAACGGCGGGCAAGGCCAGCCAGGGACAGGCGAGACAATGACGATAAGCCGCTGCTGCAGTGCAGCTTCCCTCCCTTCGGCCCTCTCCACTCTCCTCCACTCTCCTTCACTTTCTCTGGTGTGGACACGAATGCGGCGGCCCTGGACTCGTGGTACAAGAATGTTGTTTCGGTTACCGTGTGGTGGCCCCACAACTTGAGGCGCAAACTCATAAATTACACGACAGTGACCCCATCCCCCCCCCCACCCCCAAAAAAGAGTCTAAAAAGTGTCTAAAATGACTTTTGGCTGCTGGTATACTCGCATGTAGTCGTACTTCTGGTGCTTCCACTGCCACTCTGTTGCGGCTTCCTCCATCAAAAGTGAAACTGTTTGCTGCAGTCGCTTTAGGGGCGTTCGGGCGCTTGGGTGCTTGGGCGTTTGGGCGTGGCCGCAGCCTCAAAGTCTTGGGTCTGGGGCGTCAAAGACCAAGGATAATTTGAGCCAAACTCAATTTGCCCAAATACCCTTAGAAAAAAAGAGCGAAGAAAATTGTGGAATCCACACCTTTTACACCTGTTCTTTAAAGGTCGCTCGAAAGCATCAACAGATCCTTCTTTTGGGGGATGCCCTTGAGGGAAATCTATCCCTGAGGCATATATTCGTTCCTTAAAGGTTTCCTGGAGGTGCGCAAGTTTCAGAGCAACTACTTATAGAAAACAATACTCGGAGCTCTTTACAGTCCTTCCTTATACGAGTATGCACATCATCAGATCATAATCGATTCAATGAACCCTTCACGAAAGGGATTCCGGGGATTAAAGCTTGAGCAAAATCTACAAAATGTTAATCTAAAATACTTTCTAATGAAGTTTGCCTTGTCCATAGACGATAGGGCATTGAAAACTTCGACCATCCGCTCCCGCCTGTTTGTTTGCAATGTTTTCAAACAGATAAAGAGAGAGAGCGAGAGAGAGAGCGAGAGCGAGAGAGAGAGAAGTGAGAAAAGAGTGAGCAAGCAAGAGCAACTAGCAACTAAAATATATATTATGTGCAATGTAGACAAAAACGAAAACAATTTTGCGGCGCGATAAACGAATTTCCAGACTTTTGTTTCGGCCCTGCCCCCGAAAAGTGCAGCAGCAGTGCAGGAGCTTAGTGGAATGGATTTTTTGTTGGCAGCAAGAAGGCAAGTCAAGGATAACATGGCTACATTCTCCAGATTTGCAGGCAAACAGCAGAGAGGCTGTCCCGGCCCCAGATCCGGGTCTGGCGTGGCGTGGCATGGCGTGGCGTGGCATGGCATGGCATGGCATCGCATGGCCTAAAGCGGAATTGTAGCCAAGACAGGGAACCGGAGGGGGACGGGGAGTGCTTCTGACACGAGTTTAGATTGCATTGCCCCCCCCTCCCAGCCCTCTCGACAGCGTTTGCGAACATTTCAAAAGCCTCCTCCGATGGAGCAGCAGGCAGCACCCGAATCCAACCGAAACGAGTTGAGAATTGCAGAGAACTCTCTCTCTCTCTCGAGAGAGAGAGGATAAGATCTGCCAGGAGTGGAGCAGCAATTAGTCAAATGAGCAGTGGATGGACCTCATATTTCACAGGGGATAAGACACACACACACACACACACACAACTTGTGGCATATACGAATACACGAGTACGTATATCCCACGTATAGAGAGATGTAGGACCCCCAAGGCGCCACCAGCAGCAGCGAAAACTTTGCCAAAAATTATATTGACTGGCCCAGAGAAAATCGCGTGGGCCTCTCCTTTGCCTCGTTCATGCGGCCCACATTCATCATACGCCTAGTGCGCCGAAAGAGCTCTTTAAATCAAATTAAATGCTCCCAAGTTTATTTCCCAAAACAATTTCCCTTTGCCATGTGGCCATGTGGGCATGTGGGCATGTGGCCATGTGCCCATGCGGCTTTGCCTTTGCCTTTGCCACTGCCATTGCTAGTGCCTTTTGCCAATCTGTGTGACATGGCACCAACGGAAAAAACTTTGGCCATAAAAATGCTCGAAATGTCCTTAAGCCGCAGGGCGCGTCTATAAATCCAGTGGAAAAATATGAAAGAAATTAAAAATAATATGGCACATAAAACCGCAAGCAGCGCACAAGCGCGGTGGGTGGGCGGCCTAGTGGTGCGGCGGGCGGTAGTGGGAAATTAAGCGTGAAAAAAATCAGTGAAAATGCCTGGAAAATAGAGCGAAACATATCCTCAACGACGAACGACTAACGACTGACGACTGAGGACTGAGGACTGACGACTGAAGGACCTACTGGCTGGCAGGCTCTGTCTGGCCTTGGCTGTGCAGACCGGATTCCGCTCCACCCACCCGCATCCTGGACAGAGAGGATTTTCCATTTCCATTCTGAGGCCAGGCGGGGGTTTTAATTCGGCCATTAAGGGTATCTCCGCTGCCTATCCCCTGCGATTGTGTGTGCGCGTGTGTGTGGGTGTGTGTTACATATGCATAATTCGTGTCTATGTGTGTGTGTGTCCTTCCATTCCCTTTTCCCCTCCCCCTCTCTCTCTCTCTCTCTCTCTCTCTGTCTCTGTTTGTGTGATTCCCTCTTTTGTTTATCTTGAATTTGTCTGTCGCCATTTTATTTTTTACACTTTTTTCTGTCCCCCCCCCCCCATATTTATTATCATGTCGGTTTCGGTTCTCGTTTCCGTTTCCGCTTCCGCTGTCGCTTTCCTGCTCTAATGAAATCCTCTCCTCCGAGTGTCCCTTTCTTTTTTTTGCCTTTTCGGAATGGAAAATGTTTATTATGTGATTATGCTCGAGTTTAGCGCCCGTAGCGCCTGACTCTGTCTCTGACTCTGACTCTGGTTCTATAACAGAAATTCCTTCCATTTCCACCACATTTCCACATCCATTTCCCGCTCTGACTGCTCCTCCACTCGTGACTGTTGACCGGCGGCAGGGCATACTGGATTTTGGCCTTTTGCCTGAATTTGTTTGTTTGTTGTTTTTTTCCCGGGCTTTTCCTTCTCTTCTCTTTTCTTTTTGTTGTTGCTGTTGTTGTTGTTGTCTCTCGTTCTTTAAAGCTTCGTCATCCCTTATGGCGGGCTATGGGGGTATTCTCCCCCATCCCCCCATCTGTATGTCTGTCTCTGACTGGGAGGAAACAGTGCGTGGGCCAAGGGGATGTTGTCGTTTCAAATTACATTGTTACAAGTGTTTTGCTGTCCCCGGTCCCCAGTCCCTGAATTCTCAATCCAGAATCCTGTCATCTTTTTTAAAGCACTTCTCCACTGCAGCGAGGATGATTTATAAGTGGGCGAGCGAACAGCTTAAGCCGCCCGCTGTCTTGTTAATCCCAATGCTAAAGTTCATTGAGGCAGACATCAGGTTCGAGGCTCCGAGGTTCGAGGTTCGAGGTCCCTGGTACTGTAATTGGATGGACTTTCCGAGAACACTCTCATCTCATACCATCTCTCGGCCCCGGGGGGGCAGCTACTCATTAGGTCTCGGAGTGGGAGGAAGGGCTTGCCTCGTCCTGATGCGATTCCAGTTTACAGTTATGTAAACTCCGACGAGTGCAAAGTTCATTGGCTCTCAAGAACTTTCATAAATATTTTTAGCGCTGGAAATATGCTGTCAAAAACACTTCAAGTGCGGGATTTAATTACGACTCCTAGGACAGGGGCGTCTTCGGTGTGGGGTGTGTGGAAAAGTGCTCAGAGAAAGTAGAGAGAAACTACAGGGCGTAGGCTGGAAGAAGCTTCTTCCAGGCAAACACATCATAGTGGCACATTTGGCAAAGTAAACATCAAAAGGAAAATCATTAAAAAGCATTTCCAAGTCAAGCACACAGCAGGGGGATGCCTGGCTGCTTGGCAGCTTGGCAGCTGGAGGGGTAAGTGATGTGTGGGGTGGGGTCTGCTCCATGCGACTCCCTCTTTGTGTGCCAAATGCTCGGTAATTAACTGATCTGTCACATAAGTCGCATTAACACAATGTTATAAATGTTCCTGCAGCTGGTTCCTTGTGTCTGCCACACCCCTGCGAAGTACACACGCCCGTGCTGCTCACTGCTCACCCTTTTGTCTGCGAGTCGTTCCCCATTTCGGTGGCAAGCATTGCATGTCAGCCACATTAAGTATACGCCACATGCGACACATTTACATAGATTTGCAATGTTCGTGGCATACAAAATTGTGGCAAGCTTATTAATTCCACCACGTGACTTGCCCCGCTCTGCTCTGCTGCCCCCGTTCCCCCTGTTCCCCTTGTTCGCCCCCTTTCTATTCACTCCTTCGACTCTCTTTCTGGCTTATTGCTAAAGTTCTTTGGTGGCATCCAAAGTTTGTCCCGAACTTGGCTCAAATCTAGATTAATTAAAGCCTGATTCGGATTCGGTTTCGGTTTCGGTTTCGGATTCTGTTAAAGCCTTTCAGCCAGGGCTTCAGCTTCACTCCTCTTCGCCTGTTAATTAAATTGCGCTGGCCGTGTGCAACCGTAAATTGAGTTAATTTCCACACAAATCCAATGCTGCATCAAAGCCGCAAATTATCTTCAATATTTTCCCTGTGCAACATTCTTTTTTCTCTTCATTTTTTTGTTGCCTGCCTTTTTTTGTGCCGTGTGTAATGCCACTTTTGCTTGCTCGCGAAATTGAGTCGGTGGAAAATGTCGGCAAAAAACAGGAAAAATCTGGTTGGCTTTTGATTTAATGCTACGGCGACCATGACAAACGATATGGAAACCGGAATGCAGTCGGATCAGAGAAAAACAAAAACAAAAAACAACGGACGAAAAGCCATGGTCGGTATCCGAAAGGTGTACATACCCTTTTAGATGCAGGTGCTTCCCATATTGATCTGAAATGAGAAGATACACATATTAGAAAGGGGTAATTGGATAATGTTTGATAAATTAAACAATCGAAAGGGCCTGGGCCTGGCTTAGGGACTGCCCTCCATAGATGTCCACAGAGGGAGTCCTGTTTTCCAGGCTCTCGAATGCAGTGCAAGGCTCTCATAAATATCATGCTACCCTCGCAAAAAAGGCGACTTCATTTAATTTGAAATTAATGATTGCACTTGTAGCAGTAGTTGATGGGGAAACCAAATGGGATGGGGAAAGAGCATAATGTTACATTTGACGGTGGCGCGTTAATAAGTGAAATGGCATCCGATGGCGGCTTCAACAATGGCTATCCCCCTGCCGCGGGACCTTAACCTTCAGCCCCCGGCGACTGGCAAATGGCAAATGGTAAATGGGGGATTGGTCTCTGATTGTTCGAATAGAAAATAAAACCAGAACACGCACACAATTATCACCTCAAAATATTGATTATTAAGCGCATTTCAAATGCCATTTAAGCGACGCCCCAGCCACGCCCCAGCCCACGTCCTCCGCCCACATCTGCAGAGACAGAGAGAGAGCTGCCACGTTGTAGTTTTCGTATTGAGTGGCGGATCCGGATCCGGCTCCGGCTCTGGATCCCTCTTCCTCGGCGTTCATTCGTGTTTAGCAAATTTTTTTGGTCTGCTGCTTTTGCTGGTGGCTGCTGCTTTGCATAAAAAAGTGACAATCCATGGCTGTGTCTCTCTATAGCTATCTCTCTCTCTCTCTCTCTCCGTCTCTCTGTGCGTCTCTTTCTGCAGTTGTTTAGAATGCAGAGCGCCATTTGCGGCTGCTAATGAAGTAATTTCCAGGCATATCACGCATAATCCAAAGCACGTGAGCTACTTACAATGTAATTCGTTGTCTATTTGTCTGATATTGAAAAACGTTCCCCCGTTGGAACAGGCACAGGATGATTACGGTGTATGGTGTATGTACGTTGGGGGTGGGGGGTTTAACCCCGCCCTAACCCCCTACCCCCCACCTCTGCCATCCGTCAGCACTTTGGATGCCATGCCACGGAATGCTGCATACTCTCAGGAACGAAACCGAAACCGAAGCCAAGTCAGGGTCGGGTTGGATCGGAGCAGGGTCTGACTGTTCAAGTGCAATTCATTGTGATTATTACGTGCCATGGCATTGAAAATGCTTACTTCCACACATTGATTCGCCATCGATGATGCCTGCCCCCCAACGAAGCCACAGAATGTGTGTGGATGCCGTTCTGCCGTTCTGCCATTCTGCCATTCTTGTGCTATTAATTGCTAACAGCATATTTCAATATGTGATTCCACAAGCCCCCCCCGTGGCACACAGCTTGACCATCAGGCAGGGCAGCCAAACAGCTTAATAACTTAATGCCCGGAAAACTTTCACACCCGCAGAGAGAGCGAGAAAGTACAAGAGATAGCTGTGGGGGGGATATCGCTTACCCCCTCCCACAACAAGTAACGATTACAATCTCAATTACTTCGACCTTCTGCGGCAGCCATGCCCATATACACTCATACACTCATACACTCCCACACCCATAAACGCCAGGCCACATTGGGGGGCAAATTAACTTCAATGGATCCCTGCCACACGCCCCATCCTCACGCCCATCCTCATTGGCATTTGGACTGCTAATCTCTGGGGCCGAACCTACTCTAATTATACGCCAAATAAAACTCACTTTCGCAGAGAAACTTGTTTCCGCTTGGGGTTCAATATTTATTGACTCGAAATGGGGGAAAGCCCTGACTTGAGCTCGAGCTTGTGCTTGAGCTTTGTTTTTGCTTAGTTCTGGGACATGCCCATGGAATTATCTGAAAGGTGGGGAACGGAAGGGCTCCATGCTTTGGGGTGTCCTCTAATTCGAGCTGGTTTTAGTTGCATTCGAAACTTTGGCTTTCTTTCCTTCGAAACTTTGGGGAATCCTGTGTCTAAAGTCAGGATTTTTATATTCTCCAGTTGCCTATATCCCTCCCCATACAAGTATATCTTTATAAGCCAGCCAGACACTTTATTGTTTCATTATTTGGACACTCGTTTAACCTTTAGTCCTTCTTGGACGCGGCAAAATATATTTCTGCGGAAACAAAATGAAACAAGACAGAAATATTGACAGAAATATATTTGAAATTAGTTTCCTAAACGAAAACATCTTGAAGTGAAGCCAGAGATTGATGTGCGAAGAAGCCTTTGAAGCACGTTTCTAAATGAATTCCGCACAGAAATTAGTCACAGACTATGGTAGTTATAGCGACTAAAATGAATGATGGGAGACCATACGATTAGCAAACTATTCTGGGAATGAGTGTGTGGAAATATTCCACCCAAGCTGCCACAGAAATATCTTCAGTTCCATCTTTAGAAGGAATTCCCTTTCAAATTTTGACATTCTGCCCCAAAGAGAGTGCCACTTAGGGGAATCCTTTCTATCCTGATAAGCGTATCAACTGTGTGACAAAATGAACATAAATCAATGGCTGCTTACGCCAGACTCAGACCCAGACCAAGACCCAGACCCAAGGCAAGCTTATTACGTATACGCCGCGAGTGACGCTCTTACCATTATATTGCTCTTAAGCTCTTCTCTTTTTTTTCTATCTTTTTGCTCTCTTTTAGCTGCATTCTTTAGTGTTATTTTTTGCAAGCTACAGAGGCGGCAGCAGCAGGACCAGCAGCAGCAAGAACAACGAAAAATATGAGCATAAAAAATGCTTCAGGGTTAAGTTATCTGCGTTGTCTGCTGAAGCATGCCACATGGCGTATGCGCAATTTACGAGAAGCGCCCGGACGGAGCACAGCACAGAACTATGTGTTTATTGGTGCCACGTCCGTCCAGAGGGTTTTGTGGGCAGAGAGAGACAGGGAGAGGGGAGGGGAGAGGGCAGCATAAAAGTTGTGTGATAATAACGAGAGAGCTAATGCCGCACTCAAAACACTTTCCCCCAACAGTTTTACAGCCTTATGCTTGCCTCATAAACTGGACCTGCTGCATAAGCTGTGTGGCAGGCATGCTGCAACACAGCAGCCATGAGATTGGTATGAGATTTCTACATGCAACTTAATTTCTGGCAGGAATTACTCGTACAGCTGGCAGCCTGCAGTGTGGCTGAAAAATGCTCACTGCATAAAGCACTGAAGTGTATGTGGCCCAGTCCTTAAATTTCCCACTCTGGGGGCAGCCAGGCGGCCAGGCAGCCACATGACCTTCGGAGCCGACTTGTCAACATTGTGTGGGTGTGTGCGGGTGTGTGGGTGTGCGGGTGTGTGTGGGGAGGGGCGGAGTGGGTATATTAACTATGTTGAAGGGTCTGCTGTGACATTTTAGAAATCCTTCTGTCTTTCAGACCTACTCTCAGGGGAATACGAGTATGTATATGCATGGCCTCTGGTTAGGCACTTCCATTGGGATTCGCATTCCCATTCCCATAAGTGCACTCAATCTTCGTCTGGCATTGTGGTTCTCCTTCCTGGTATTTGATATTGAAATATCCCACAGACGACTGACTGTTCACTCCCAACTTGTCGTAGTGGCAGTCTGTCCGGAAAATCTGTGCAATGTGTGCCCAGCATTTGTCTTTCATTTTCATAGTGCATTGTGCACTGTGCATTGTGCATTCTGTGTCGTCCTGTTCTCATGTGTGTGTTGTTATCCTTTGTTTTGAATTTTTATTTGACATTTAATGGCATTTGTGGCATATTTCAAGCTCTGCTGTGGCTGTTGCTCATGCAATTTATTGCATACTCCAGCCTCCAGCCTCCATCCTCTCTTCGAGCTGTCCAGAGTAGTCGCTGCCCCTTTTGGAGGCGCGACTGTTGACGCTCAATGTTTCGCCCCAGAGATGCATGCAACAGTTGCGGCTTGCAGTAATTTAAGTGCACTCTGCCTTGAACTTGTCCGTTGAAGGGGAACAACGAGGGGCGGATGGAGACGGAGGTCAAGGAAAAGCGCATTAAAAGCGCATTTTTAATTAAAATGAAAGCAATGTTAAGGGCTTTAGGGAAATGCGAGAGAAAGAGAGGGTGAGAGAGAGGGTGAGAGAGAGCTGCCGCGCGGCTGCCATATCTGCTGTCTGCTGTCTGCGGTTCTTGGTTTTCCTTCACGGTTACCCGAGACGCGAGACGGAATAAAGATTTAAGCTGCTGACCGCAGAAAATTAATTAAAATTATTTTAAAATTCCCCCCAGAGAGCAGCAGGAAATGGATCAGGACGAAACATGACCAACTGTTCGGATGATGCGGATGATGCGGATGGTGCTGATGATGCTGATGATGCTGATGACTGTGGGGCATTTACATACGTATGTATGGGGCAAATATGTAATGCATTTTCCCCACCAAAATTTGTGCTATTTGAATTGTGCAAATCGGATTTGTACGTGCCTCCAGAAAACGGGGTAACCGGGAATCGTGGCATTGGACAAATGTTTAGCCAAGCGGTTTTCCATCCATCCATCCATCCATCCAAACATCCTTTTCCCCCCTTCAGCAGCCACCAATGTGTGCTCTGTGTGTGAGTGTGTGTGTGTGTGTGCGTTTGTGGTTCTTTGAGCCAACATTTTGGGATCCCGGCCAGGCATCCAGGCATACAGGCATCCAGGCATCCTTCTGTTTGCCTTTGGCTCCACGCAGTCGCATACATTTCGCTTACATTTCGCTTTATTTACTTGCATTTTTTTGTGTTTGATTTCGAATTTAGCGCGCACAATTTGGGTTTTTTTTCTTCTGCGTTGCATACTTTAAGGCATTCACTTGAGAGTGTGTGTGTGTGTGTGTGTGTGTGTGTGAGTGTTTTCTGCTGGCAAACGGTTTGCCCCGCCTGGCTGACTGCCACTTTGACCCATTTGGCAGGGGCCAAGCAGTAGTCGAGTCGAGTCCCAACGCGAGTCCACACGGCATTTGACTTCCATTCGACTCGACATCATCCATTTGCATGGACCGAAACGAGTGGCAAAACGAATTGAAAGTTGCACACACACACACACACACAGTATCCCGCAGCAGTTTTCAGCCTAGGCTGAATGTCTGAATGGAAGGCAGATACCGTTTGCATACTGCCGACAGCCAGTGTGTCCAGTGTCTGTGCGTGTGTGTGTCCTCATATGTGATTATATTGTTTGGGCAACCAATCCCCTCCCTTAAAATTTATAGGCTTTCGATAGTTTATTGAGTGGCTTGTAATAAACATTTGCTGGTTTGGCCTCTGGAACAGACTCCAGCAGACAGACTACACGGCGTATGCGCATTATCTAGAGGCAAATGGAATGTGAGGCATGTGGCGCCTGGCTGTCCTGTCCGGAATGGACCCAAGTTGCGAGCTGCGGCCAAGGCCCAAACAAGTCCAAACATGACAAAATCCTGCACGAATTTCCAAAGAAAATTTGCTCAACTTAATTGATTTTAATTTTTAATTGGAATGATACGTATATGTATTTCTAATGGTTTTTTATTGACGTACTTTGCGGCCTGTTTTTATTTAATCGAATTCGTTTATAGCCCAAAAGCCCAAATTGGAGCCAGAGCGAGTATCTTTTTTGTGGCCACACATTTGCCGACTTGGAAATCCGCTTAAAAATATATGTTTCAATATACATCAATATATATGAATGAATATATTTGTGGATACGGTTTTGTGTACCGCACAATGGGAATACATTTATATATTATATTGATATTTTTATTGTATTTACTGGAATTGATAATTTCATTTTCGTATTCATATTCATATTCATATTCGCATTCGCATTCGGATTCGTTTTCCTTTTCGTTTTCGTTACGGTTTTATTTTGCTTCATTTTCGGTTGATTTAAACTCGAATATTTATTTATTATTATTTATTATGCGAGATCTGCTCCGCTCCGCTCCGCTCCGCTCGGCTCTGCTCTCCGCCTCGTTTGGCAATTTGATTAAAATTTATTCTGTATTTTGCCTCTGGATTTGTTGCTTTTTTTTGTTTTGCGCCATTTGTTGGGGTTTTCTGTGTTTTTGTGCATTTTAAATGCAGTTTAAATGCATCAAACTGTAGAATGCAGATGCCGTTTTCCGGGTGGTGGGGGTGGGGGTGGCGGTGGCGGTGGAGGCTTGGAAAATTCGTTTTGGTGGCAGTCAGTCGCTTCATTAGCGCTGCTTAATTGCCTCGCATTCAGTGCTGAACGGTTTTCAAATGGTTTCCTTTGTTTTTTGGCTGCTGCTGCCTCAAGCAATTGTCGAGCACAAATGATGATATGGGAGGAAAATGAGAGGGAAAACAGCATACAGGCAGGCAGGCAGGCAGGCAGGCATTCAGGAAGGAAGGAAGCAAGGAAGGAAGGATGGCAATTTGCTGTCATTTTGTAAATCATTTACATGCCATTTTTCCCTACCAAAACAGGGATGCTTTCGTTTGCTAATTATCATCGCTGCTGTGGGAGTACGAGGCGAAGGGGTGTGCAATGGAATTCGGTGGAAATGCCACAGCAATTGTTACTATTGTTTCCTGCAGTCCCCCAGCTGCGATGCCATCATGGCAGGCATCAATTAAAGACTCAATAAAATTCAATTGAATGCTCTGCTCTGTCGCTCTCTCCCTCTCTCTCTCTCTCTCTCTCTCTCTCTCTCCCTCCCACCGATTGAGCCACTAATTGAACGTCCATAAAAGTCGTTTCGATGCGGTTTAACTAGCATTGAGCCAGTGACTGTCAAACTGTTTGGCAAACTGCAAAATTGTCAATTTGTTTGCGGATGCATTCGCAGATTGGAGGATGGTTGCAAAAAAAAGAAGCACAAAAAAAAAAACGCTGATGGCATTGGGAATGTGGAAAATGGGAAATTGAACAAGAATATGCCATATAAACTGATGTTGGGGGATGAGGATGACAATTAAACGAGTATTTGAGTTGGAAATTGCAAAGAGGAAATCTTCTGAAAAGGACATGTCCATTGTACTCGTAATATGAGGAGAATTCCATCATCGATTGGAGCCAAGAGGGGAATAAAAAAGGTAAAAGGACGAGAGCCATTCCAAGAGAAGCGGAGTCTAGCCTTGGAATCTAAGCCTTGGACTTCAGAAAAGAATTGATCTGTTGCAGAATCTGATTCTTCTTTGAGATGCCCTCATCATTCTTCAAATAAGAGACGTTTTACCCCCCCCGCTGATTCATATCCAAGATATAGCATCAATATCTTATTATTTTCTCAAAGAAAACACTGAAAATTCGGCTTTTCTTTAAGCAATTGTCGACTGTTTTGTGCGCTCATTTCCGGGAAGCATCACAGCACACAAAATACACTTGTGCGGCAACCACAATGGAGTCGCCTCTTATTTTCGGTATCATTGCGCAGAGCAAAATGCTTGGGCAATTAATACAAATGACGTTGATGAGCAGCGGGAGGATGATGACAGCGATGAGGATGATGCTGCAGCAAAAGAAGCTGCCACGGGAAGTGGCAGAAGAAAGAGCTGGGGCGAGGCAACTGCAACTGCAACTGAAAGCCGGGCCAAAATGAAAATGGGGGAGAGGAGAAACGAGGGGAGCAGCAAGGGAGCAGCTGCAATCTCAACTTCACATGCATGAAAAATGCAGCTCATCTTCTTAATGCGCGCGACGTGCCACAGTAGGAGCAGCAGGGGCAGCAGAGGCAGCCGGGGCAGGGCGCATGGCAGTTAGTGGGGGAACAGGGGAACAGGGGGAGTAGGAGTAGGAGGAGCAATGAAAGCAGCTTACAACCGAATGGATGCTGCTTACTCACACTCAACCCCCCCTACCCGCCGAAGCCTTGCACCCTGCTGTATGGTCCCTTTCCTCTGTTGGCCCTCTGTTGCCCCTCCGTTGCCCCTCTGTTGCCCCTCTGTTGCCACTCTGTTGACTTGTTTGTTTGGCTTGGATTTTCCCTATAGCTGTTGCTGAACATGCTCTTTTGGCTGCCTTGGCAAATTACCGCCAATGGGTGGAGGGATGGGAGGGATCGAGGAGTGGGGCGTGGGAAGTGAGGAGCCAAGTTTCTGTGTGTGTGTCTGTGTGTGGATTAACGCTTTATAAATTGTTAATTATAATGAGTCCAGCAAGAGAGATAGAGAGAGAGAGAGAGAGCTCCACTAACAATAGCGACATGATTTACATGAGAGCTTAACGTTTTATGCGGGCAAAACTAGTTCAGAAATGGCAGAAGACGGAGGAGGGAGGAGGGGAGGGGAGGGTCCAGCTATCCCCGAGTATATGTATGTATATCCCCTATAGACATGAGAAGCCATGGCCATCGCCACTCGCTCTGTACCTCATTATGGCCAGGATGCCATGTGTCGAGGAGGAGGATGCCAGGATGTTGCCTTTGGGCGCTTATCCGACTGACATTTCATTTTTACACATCAACAGCTGCCGAGGCAGCAGCAGCAGCACCAGCAGCACCAAGGAGTGGAGGAGGAGGAGGAGGAGGAGAGGCACGTACCACACATGCCCAGACCCCCTGCGGCCATCATACGAGTTTATAGAGATATGGAATTAGAATTACAGCCATAACAATCACGATTATAATGACAACGAACTCGTTAGGAATAGCAGCACAGCAGCAGCAGCAGGGGGTCCCTGGATGGGGGCGGTAGGATTTGGTTGGGATAATTTATATGCAGCTCAAGTGATGATGCAAGCTTACAACTAAAAATTTCCCCTCATTTATAATGCAATGCAGAAAATGCTGCACACAGCCCCACAGACATTGTCTCCTTCAGGGTGAGACAGAGAGAGAGAGTGAGTGAGTGTGAGTGAGAGAGAGAAGCCAGCACACGCATTACAGACACGTGCTTAAGAAGATGATGATGATAGATTTGCGAACAATTGCTGCGCTCAAGCTGAGCCAGTTCTGTCTTCCTTATCGCGGCCGAATGCCGAACAATGGAAGTGCTGCTGCTGCTGCTGATGCCACAACGGGGGACTCCACAACGAACAGGAGATGCTCTTCCCATAGAGAAGAAGCTTTGGATAGAAGTAGAAGAGGGTAAACAGGGGAAGGACATAAGATATATACAGCAAAGGTTTTAAGAGGATTATTTATACCCCGAAAAGCCCTTAAAAAAATGAAGGCACACGTTCATCAATGGGAGTAAAAGTCGATTCGATATATCTCCTTCGATTAAAACAACATTTGAAACATATCCTCATATCCATATCCCTCATCCATCCATCCATATCCATACCCATATATAGGTTACAAAACACCTCTTAGAATCCACCCTTTGATACGAGCACCAACCCCCGGCTCACTCGCTTCGCTTGGGCTGATATTTTCTTGAATTTCATTTGCCACAGAAGTTCCCTCAAAAGGGATATGCCCCCACACAAGTTGCTCCTTTTGTGTGAAGAGTATTTGCAAATTACTCGAGCATATTGCCTGACATTGTTGCTGCTGCTGCTGCTGCTCGGCTCTGTCTGTCTTGCCACTGCCACTCCCTTCCCTTCCGCGTCGTTGTTGTTGTTGTTGGAGCTGCTACTTTGTGATAAATTCGATGCCATTTAATGTTGCAGCAACACCCACGCGATCAGAGAGGCAGGCAGCAGAGAGCCTCCAACGCTGGAGATAATTTTTCAAGCAGCAGCAGGCGCCGCCAGCGACATGACAAACCCAAGGACTCGGGACTCGGGACTCAGGACTCAGACCTCGACTCTTGGACCCTTGGACCCAGTCTCCAAGTGGAAATCCCAGCAAGCAGAGTTGCAAAGTTGCAGATCATACATATAACTAGGCTGAGAACCGGCAGCATCAATCACACAGTGCTGCTGCAGAGCCGGCACAGATTTTTCCACAATTCTGGTATATTTTTTATGAATTTTATTAATGGCCAAAAGTGCGCTTTGTTTGGTTATAAAAATAGGAATATCTGCTGCATATATTAATGATTAATCAAAGACTGTGTGGTGGAAGAAGAACAAATGTGGATGTGTGTGTGGATGTATGTCTGGAGGTGGATTTGATTATGTGGTGTTGTTGGATGATGGCTGTTATGGTGTGGCTGCTGTCTGGCTGGCAATTGGCTCATTGTCCTGACTTCATCCTGTGGCCAGAGGCTCCAGAAGATGTCAGTGTCCCTCTCTCTTGGGGGGGACATTGGGGGGCATCGTCCTCTAATTGGGATTCAGCTTCACTTCAGCTGTGGCCGCATTCAGGCGCGAATGGGTGGGCAGATTGCGCTCCTTCTTCTCCACGAAGATCTGGTAGTGGCCCTCGCCATAGCCAAAGCCGTGCATGCTCTTGTGCATGGCATCGGGTATGATCTTGAAACCGCCGCGTCTCTCCATCAACGGGGAGTCCTCCTCCTTCTCATTCTCCTTCTCGTCGCAGTCACAGTCGGGCTTCTGGCAAGCGGTGCGGTTCTCGAGAATGCAGAAGAGCTGCAGGCACTTGCGCATCACGTAGATCATCAGCAGGATGATCAGATTGGTGGCAAACAGATGTTTGCGCGGCGCAAGGAACAACATCCTAAGCACTTGGGCACACTGGGTCTATAGCTATCACAGACACAACAACTCACACACAGACACTACGACTTGTACGACTACGAATGCTGCGATGGCTGGCGCTGGCTGACAGTCACTGCTGGCAGACGACGACTGAATGAAGGATCGTCGTTCTGCCAGAGACTATATATGCGGCAGCATGGGAGGATACCTCTACCTAACCTTAGGTAGCCCACCCACCCCCGGCCGTGGTCGTGGTCGTGGGTTTTCTTTTGGGTCTTTTGGACTGTACCTTCCAGGATATACAGTATGTACCTACTATTCGGCTAGTCCTTCAGATTAGGTAATCATCTCGAAGAAGGCGACAGACGGCCAAATGTGTTTATGATTTTGCGGAAAATGTCCAAGTCGTCAGGCAGCGACACATCAACACATCAACACACATCAGTGGCTAGCTGTACTCGTAAATACTCGTAAACACGAGTACGGCAGTAACTTTCCTTCCACAGAAGAAGAAGTTGTTAAGAAACGGGAGACACACTCGCACACCCGCACACTCGAACAAACATTCGAGTGAAAATGTAAGATCTCCATATACACACATATGTCCGTACACAGAGGTAAGTAAATTATAGGATCGATTCTGGGGAAAAAACATATGGATTCTAGTTAATGCTCTTAAGCATTAGTCACGTACTTTGGACTGCATTCAACGAAATCGTCTTTACTAGAGTCTGGAGACCATCTTCCTATGGGAATCCCACTGGATACACACCACACTTACTCTTCCATTTGCCATGCCTTTGATACCTATTGATTCGAGTAGATGGATGAAGGATCCCTATACTCATTCAGAACTCTCCTTCACTGTTAGAGTATACTTTTTCAATCTACTGTCAGCCCGACTGCTCCAACTTCCATCTTCATATGGAAAGGACATACTAATTCTCTCTGTTTTCTCTTACTTTTTGCATACATCTCTATAGCATAATATAACGATACTAGGGGGGACAAGCTCACTGCACACTCGCTTAGCTCGTGCGCCAACCCCGGGCTCACTCGCCTTACTCGCTCACGCTCGCGCCGATATGAGTAATCTATATGACAACGACGACCAAGAACTTCCTTTTAGTCCCTTCTTTAGCTTCACTTTAGTCACAATTCTTTTAAGAGCCACTCCTCCAAAAGCCTCTCAATTTTCCTTGCCGTTGCTGAAAATTTTCCCAGTGCACTTTTCGCACAGCCGCCTGCTGGATCCTTTTTCACGTTTATGCAACTGCAGCAAAGTGAATTTCCCCCGTCCTGGCATTGTCGCCGCTGCCTCCATCTGCTTCCATTGCTGGCAAAAAGTGGCATAAATTCACAAATTGAATATAAATAAATTTCCTGCCAGGCAATCGCACCGAAAAAAAGCGGAGAAGAGTGGAATAAATATCCTAGAAGGAGGATCCATACATCCACTACTCATATTCGTATTGGTGTGCGGCTCTGTGTGTGTGTGTGTGTGTGTGGCACGTTCCACGCCCCGTCCATAGATGCTACAGTCAATTGAATTTGAATGTGGACCAGACTTCAGGCCAGGAACCAGGAGAAGAGGAGAAAAACGTTGCCATAAAAATGGCGAAAATATGTTGGCCAACAGGAAAAGATGGTCGGGTCGATAGACCGGCGAGAAAAAGCTGACTACCAGCACCAGACCAAGCCCCCAACTAATCAATGAAGCTGCCACCGCACTCATTAGGGAGGGAGAAGGAAACTTTCCTTTTTCCCGTGCTATGCTGTGCTGCTTTTCACCTGCTTAAAATTCTCTGGTGGGGGACGGAAAAAAACGTGGGAAAAAGAAGAGCAGAGACCCCCCGAGGAGAAGTTGGCCCAAAAGTTTACGAAGAAGGAAAGACCTCCAAGGGAACATCCTCATTGGACGCGGGTGACTTTTTGCCTTCTGGTTTCGATTTACGCGTGGCCACAACGGACCACACCACACACACACAGTGCATCCCAAATGTCCACGGGCACAGAAAAGGAGCAGGGGTGGGGGCAGTGGCAGGGGCAGCAGTCGGCCCCAGCAATTTGCCTTCATTTGTTGACTTAATCATTTGATTGCGTTTTTCTGCACGCGCTGATTGAATTTTTCAGCCAAGGCGAAAGTTTTGGGCGTGTCCCAGTTTCGTCGGTTTTCTGTTCTCGATTTCGGGTCGCTTTTCCCCCATCTGGGGAAATCAAGCTAATTAGTTTAATTGATAGTTGTGGGCACGGTTCTGGCCATGCGGCGATTTGGTTGGAGCAAAACACGCAAATCAAGCGAAGGCGAAACTTTTTTTTTGGCAGTGGAAGAAAAACCACAAAATGTTTGGACAGTTGGAAATGGCAACCCAATGATGAGAGTGTAATGATGGGATATCTGAAAAGGAAGGATCAAGGAGGACACTGTTCCATTCAGGCATCCATATAATCATATCTGTAGAGACTATAAATCGAAGACCAGAAGAGCAGCAGAAGGTGCTTATGGACATATGGCTTTTGCACGGATCGAAACGAAGAGATCTCGTTGGAGACTTAACTGGTTTCTCCATATACTGTAACACTCTCCCCCGATCAGCTGGTCATAGAAGTACTCTTCCATGATCTAATGAATTTTCGTAGAGGTTTTCCGTACATATTTTCTGGCCAAAAGTCTACGATAATTGTCTTTTCCATCATCTCTGGAAACAATCACAATTCCTTCCGCAGGAATCTTTTCCCATTAAATTTTCATATATATCGATAGCTTCCTTGCGTAGCAAGTTCCCCCCAACTCTTGGGGCGCCGCAAATCAATTGAAAATAAATATTTCTCCTCGATATTTATGTGCCGCATGTGTGCTGGTATTTAAGATGAGTTTTTGATGGAACCAAATAAATTTCATAAATGGCAGCCCCCCACAGAGGGGGCATTGAGGTGTGCCACCGCGTACGGGTACGTGCTTGGCCAGACTTCGTGTTTCGAGAGTGTGGCGGGGCACGGGGCATGGGGCATGCTTCATAAATATTTATGATATGCTGCTTGCCACAGGAAGATCTGCTCTGCATCTCTCCTTCTCTTTCTCTTTCTATTTGTCTCTCGCTTTCTCTTTCATTCTTCTAACTGATTTTTTGGTTCGCGTTGCCCATAAAAAATAACGCGTAAAATCAACAACAAAATACAAAAAAATGTTGCTTTAACCCACTAGTGACTCTCCGATTAACCCCCGGCAGCAGCAGCACCGTGCCCCATAATAAATTATGCATTAAAAAGTTCAACGTTCAACGTTCAACTTGATTTTGATTGTGTTCTCTAGGGCGGCAATTGCTTCTTCAACCTTATAGAGGAGGGGGTGCTCCAGGACCTCCACTCCCCACTCTCCACGCTCCATGCTCCATTCTCCATTCTTCATCGTGGCTATATCTGGACTACCTGTCGGCAAAGTTTTCTGCTGCTGAGGATTTCGTCTGGCTGGCCATTTTAGGGACATTATCCTGCAGTCACAGTTTCAGTCTTGGGCTAGGACGCAAGCCGAAAACCGAACACCGAAAACCAGGACAGGAGCCAGGACGAGCAGGACGAGCAGGACGCTTGACAGTAAAATTTATTCTAATGCGATTTGCATTTATTTCGCTTGGCATAATCTCTGCTGCCTCCGCCAAGAACATCCTCCACAATGAAAATGAAGCAGAATTAACTTTAAATTCTACTGAAATTGGCATTCTAAGGACAGGTCCTGTGCTGCTGCCAGGACGAGGCCAGTTTATGGCCTTTTACTGACCATAATGCTAAAAACTGTCCGTTTACTTAGCTGAAGGATTGGCACAGCCAAGGGGGAGAGGACACCATTAGGCAAAGGTACAAGAAAAACAACAGGAGGCAGGAGGCAGGAGCATCGGCAGGATGCTGAAACAGTGGCAACAGCAACCTGCAGCATCTCTGTCGCTGCTCCCTTTCCCTCTCCCTACCCCCCGCTCTACTGCTGGATCTCAATCTGCATCTGCAGCATCCATCAGACCAAACAATTTCCGTCAAATTTCCATGCGCCGACAAAAGCTTTTCACTTGAGTGCCAGACAAAAGTCCCCCCCAGACCATAGCAAAAGCAGCCATCCATCCAGTCATGGCAGATAAAAACCGATGTAAACGAAGTTTATATACTCTGCATATTGGCAGCCAATTAGGAGGATTGCATCTGGCTCTAATTGAGTGAAAGCTGCACAGGATTAGGGAAACAGAAGCGGAAGATTAATTTATAATTTCAGGGGGTAATTTGTACCCCCCTTGATACCACAACAAAGTAATCCAACTACAGGGTATCAGTCGATGCCACCTCATTGTCTGTCTGCCCGTCTGCCTGCCTGCCTGCGCTGCCGGGCTGGTGGGCTGCCTGGGCTGCCTTCTGGCATCTCCTTAGCAGGCATATTCAAAGCCATTACTTTGCGTTTTACACCTTGGAACAACATTAGGGCCACTGCAGAGGATTGAGACGGTGCACGGTGTACGGTGTACGGTGTACAGTCAGCAGGCCAGGACACGTCGCTGGGCGTGGCTGGTGCTGTCTTCGCTTTGGCATAAATCCAGCAAATGCTGAGTATACGAGTGCACGAGTATTTGTATTGGTAGAGGAGCACGGGAAAACCACGCGAATAAATCTGTAAGAGACGCGGAAGGTCTATATTACAACCGTAACCGATTTGGCTCGGAAATGCTGGGTTTTTCGACAAGTAAATTCTGAAATATTCAGTTAGGAGTTCACCGGAACCTGAGTCGATAGGTATATGAAATGATGGGAGAATGTTTAAGGAATGCATATTCCACCATCCCCCCCGTGATAGTTTGGGGTCGAAAAGAGACCCAAGAGACCCAAGAGACCAATTTTAAGATAGAACACGTTCCACAGTTTGTCCCAAAGTAAAGTTCCGAAAAGGCATAAATCGCTTATCTATCTGCCACTGGAGGCGCCTCCATCGCCATCGCGTCATCAACCAGAAAGGCAGACAGAGAGCGAGAGAGTGAGAGAGAGAGGAGGAAGCCAGCTCCAGTTTGGGTTCGGGTCATTAGCCACCTTTGGTTGACTGACTGGGCGATGCTCCATAGCCACAGCAGCAGCTGTCTGGAGGGCAGAGGAGTGTAGTGGCGAGGGGGGAGTGTCATTCAAATGTCATTAGTGACACTGATGCAGCGGCAGGAGGTTCCACAGCAGGGCATCAGGGCAAAGCAGGTGGCATAACAGAGCTGCAGAGGTGCATGCATCGTAATTTGATTTCGAGGCGCCACACCAAATTGAGGGCCAAGGAAGGCGCTAACAGGATCCCGCCACTTGGCGAGGCGTCAGCTGCATTTGATTAAACGTTGAACATCCTGGGGGCACTTTTAGAGGCCAGAAGATGCCCCTCTCCCACTCTCTCCACTCTCTCTCTCTCTCTCTCTCTATTCCATGTATCGCTTGCTGTTTTAATTGCAGTGGAAATTAAAAAGGCTTTGCATACTTTTCAGCGATTGCCAGATTTATGATTCCAATTTGTTATTTATTGCTCGAAACAGAAAAACAACAGAGCAGAACGGAACAGGACGTGGCCGAGAGAGAGCAGCGAGGCAATATTCAATTTTGCACTCCATGAAGATTTATGTGTTGGACGCACCACAGCCCGAGGCGCCTCTCATTCGCTGTCCACTTTCAAACGGTTTCCATTTAGCCAAAAACTAAACAAATTCATTTTGTGTAAACTGTTGTCGGCGGCTTTATTCGATTCGAATGGATTTTTGAATACATTTTGTGTGCTATACCCCCGATCAAATCTCTCAGCAAAGCATATTTTTTTATTGAGGTTGACCTCCCACAAAAAGAGGTAAATAAATTCTTATTGATTTGCTTTTGTGTATTAATTTTTTGAACCGATTGAAGCTGAACGGCAACGAGAACCGCTCCAAAGCACACACAAAACGTATTCATTTGGATTTTATTGGCAATGTGATTGTTTTTATTTTAATATTTTATACTTGCGGCTCGTTTTCGTTTTGCCATTTCAAAAAATCTCATAAAAATTAAATATAAAATGGGAAAATTGTACTTTTTCCCCTCTCTCTCTATCTTTCTCTACCTTCTCTCTCTCGCCCTGTCTGTCTGCCCTGTCATCGAAAAGTACTCTTATTTTGATGAAGAGTACATTTTTTATTTTCTGGTTTTGTAATTCGAGATCTAGTAACACGATTGCATCAATTATTTGATGGCTGCTTTTGACCACAAATTGAAAAATGTTTGGAAATGTAATCTGTAAAAGAAATTTAAAATTGCCAATTGGCTTAAGTGCCGACGTTTTTTTATATGAAACGTCCATTGCAATTATGGGGAGTCATTCCTTAGATCTTCTGAATGTCTCGTAGGCATAAATGGTGAAATATATGTATTAGAAAATATTATAGAGATCTACAACTTAATTCCCAGATAAACTCGTATTTTGTATACTTTGACCCCTTGTCGTTTTGCCCTTGCCAAAGTTCTTTTTGTTTATTCATGCTATCGGAACATGTTAGAGCTTTCGCTCTCCCGTATATTGCGCTCCGATATTTATCTCTCGGCATATATCTCTCTCTCCCTATGCCACACTCACTCTAAAAATATCCATCTCCCTCTCTCCACATAGTAGTACCGCACGCTCTCTTCATGTACCACTCTCCCGCTCAAAGCCAAAGCTCCTGAGCGATCTGTTATATTTCGTTCTCTCCCTCTCTCACTGTCCCATTTTCTATCAATCGCTTCCACTCTCCATTCCTCCCTCCCTTCGTTTGGCTTTCGCGAGGTGTCTGCTCTCACCTTAGCGGCTGTGTCCCAATTGATGTTGCTGTTGTTGTTCTTGCCGGCTGAATGGCTGATTAAAGTTCAGTCCCGTGTCTGCGCCTCGACATCGTCCGAGTCGAGTGGGATTTAATCGGCCTCTGGGGCCAAACACGCTTTAGTTTTGTTTACGCGCTAGTGGCGTGCACTAGCCACTTCCCACTTCCCAGTTCCCAGTTCCCAGTGCCCAATTCCCACTCTCTCTCTGTGTTGTTCTCTTACTAATTTAGTTGTTGCATAAAAATAGAAAAGTTTTCCCTCTGCTTAATGACACGCGTGTGTCGGATTTAGTTGAGAGATTGTGTCATTTATTACGGACGACATCCCCAATACACAATGACATCCACGGCGGGTGGTGACGCGGCAGGAGGCGGTGGCGGTGGCGGTGATGGAAAACAGATTGAGCAACATGAACAGGTAATTATAGTATACGATTGGAGGGCGTGTGGGGTCTGCGAGTGTGGGGGGGGAGAGTGTGCTGTCGTGTCATAAAAAGTTATTGAATGTTATACGACCTTATCGCAGGGGCTAAGTAGATTTCCCATGAAAATCCACACACATAGCCCGCCCCTCTACCTTTGGACGCAATTGCATTCTTATCGGCTTGGACTCACCTGATAAGATTCCTTCCCACCGCCCTCGAAGCGGAATCAAAGTCAATGGCTACCGATGGAATGTGCAAGGTGGAGTGATTTTTTGTTTGTTTCCTTGGGCACAAAGCCCTAGACACACACGACCACACGCCTAAGTGGTGGGAGGGCGGGCCTTTTGTGTGTTATGGAGCTCATTAGAGGAGTTCATCAAAGTGTCGGCGTAGGAAACTTTGCTTGCCGTAAAAGTTTTACAGACAAAGCTTTGCGCTCTCCGTTCTTCTCGCACTCTCTCTCTCTCTCTCTCTGGTTCATCATACTTGAGAGAGCATTTTGGCGCTAATTTTCAAGCTGAGCGACCGAACAAAATTGCAAAACTACACAAAAACCATTTGTTGTCGAAAATTGGTAAAGTTTTGCATGTGCAACATCAGTCAATCGCTGGGACAGTGAAATCTGCTACTAACGAATAGGTGCCCAAAGCGGAGAAGCCTTTCCAATGTGTTCCCATCGGTTTCAGTGTTATCTAGGCTGCAGCTCCATTAAGCGAGCACACATTTCCCATGTTTCAATGCTCTTTGGGTACTCTGGGTACACCTGTTGTTCTCTCAGTATAGCCCCCACTGTACCCCTATCGATTGATACGCCTGGGGAACATGCACACATATCCCTCAAAAAAAAAAAAAACTAGATGATAAATTGTTGCAAGGGAAAATGCTCTGTGGGGCCTGTCCGCCTGTCCATCAATTGACACCTGGGCCCCAACTCAGTTGTCAACCGATTCAACTTTTTCACACAAAGCGATTGATCAAACCGAGCCCCAGCAGATGAGGCGGTGGAAATGGTTTCGAGTGGGAATCGAAAGGAAATGCCAGAGGCACATTTTCCACCTATAACCAGGCTGGTTTTCCTGCCGCCGGCTGACGGGACAGGACAGGACAGGATAGGACAGGACAGACACGGACACGGTCACGGACAGGAGAGAACAGCAGGCCGACAGGCACTGACTGGTCGACCGGCTACCAGCTACCAGCTACCAGCTACCCCACTGGCAATTAACAGCTAACAAGGAGAACGAACCCCTCTCTAACCCTTCAGCCATCTCTCTCTCTCTCTCTCTCTCGCTCACACACAGTATGTTCTGTTCGTTGCAGGAACCCATGGATGTGCGCATCGATATGCCGTGGGGTTATGTGGTCGGCCGCTGGTACGGCAATCGCCAGGTACGTCCCATCCTGGCCCTCCACGGCTGGCTGGACAATTTAGGGACGTGGAACGAGCTGCTGCCGCTGCTGCCCACGCACCTGGGCGTGCTCTGCATTGACCTGCCCGGCCACGGCTTCTCCTCGAAGCTGCCCGAGGGGATTGCCTACCACTTTGTGGACTACCTGTGCGTGATCCTGCGCATCATGGAGGAGTACGGCTGGCAGAAGGTGTCGCTAATGGCCCACTCCATGAGCGCCATGCTGTGCTTTGTCTTTGCCTCGCTCTATCCACACCGCATGGACCTGCTCATCAGCGTGGATATCGTGAAGACGCGCTACCGCAAGCCTGCCTCGCAGATTGATTACCTGCGCACCAACATCGAGGGCTACATGGTGGAGGACGAGCGCTTCGCCAATGCCAAGCGGCAGGAGCCCCCGTCCTACACCTACGCGGAGCTGGAGCAGGTCCTGCACAAGGGCTCCGATCGGTCGGTGCTCCTGGAGAACTGCCACCACATACTCGAGCGGAACGTGGCCAAGTCCACCAAGTACCCGGACAAGTACTTCTTCTCCCGCGACGGACGCTGCAAGTACTACAACGAGTTCCATACGAGTCCCCCATTTGCCGCGGAGCTGGCGCGCACCATTCGCAATGTTCCGTACTGCGTGATCAAGGGCTCCGAGTCGAACTTCATCGATGAGCAGAGCGACGAGGTCATCGCCATTCTGCGCGAGAACAATCCCCACTTCGAGTTCCACGAAGTGCAGGGCACCCATCACGTGCACCTCAACAATGCCGCCGGTGTGGCGGCCATCATCAATCCGTTCATCATGCGCCACCGTCCGCCGCAACTGGAGACGTGGACGGTCGACGGCGACCAGAGCGAGGAGCTGCCTGACGCCATCAAGGAGTTCAAGCTCGCGGTGGAGGACTCAGAGAACGTGAAGCGGAGAAAGAGAAAAAGCAACCTATAGCTGCTGTCGGCATCTCTGAATAGCAGCGCGAAAAGAGAACTTTTGTTTCGATTTAAAAAGAGATCTGTACTACCCGTAAATGGTACGAGTATAAAATGATATTTGATTTTGATTATGACTATGACTATGATTGTGATTGTGTGATGCTTCAAGCGATAATTTTGCGTGAAAATATAGTTTTAATTAAACCATAATTGTATTCCATATTCAAGGGTCTGTTGTGTTTTCAACTGTCAGAATGGTTAGCCATAGGCAAGTGCAGGGGGAGTGTGCACTTGGAGAAAAGTATTAGCACATTTTTACCATTTTAGAGTCCTAATCGGACCTGCCATATAAAGATAACCGAATCAAGCATCATCGGTACCTGGGATAATGTCTACGTTAAGTTTGTATCAAATTTCTTGAAATCTATAAGCAAGAATCCATCTTCAATCTTACCGAAAGGCTGCCTACTCAAGGCTAATCTTCTCTCTTCCTAATTCCAACTTCATTTCAGGCAAAATTCGAATTTTGTTCAAGTGCACGCCATGCGTATCCCTGCCCGCATACCCTTATGTGTGAACCACACACCTTTTTCCTCTCCTCCCATAAGAGTATCTCTATCTGTGGTTTCGGCCTGACCGCACAACATATTGAGCTGCCGCCCAAAACCGCAACCTAAATTGGTTTAAATAATTTTCCCCATTTATTTTTCTTTGCGCTCTTTGGTTCGTTGGGGTTTGCTCTGGGTTTGCTCTGGGTTTTGGTGGTGATGGCATTGGCATTGGCAGTGGATGTGTTAGGGGCAGTGATGGGTAGTGCACCTTTTTTCGATCAATCAATTTTCGTTTAGGTTTTGGCCATTTAATTTCGCTTTAATCTTTCGGGACGCAGTTCATTGGCCACTTCATTAGTGATAAGGGGATCGGAAATGCTGCTGGATCCACGCTCCTGGCTCCTGGCTGCTGGCTGCTGCCTGCTGGCTGCTGGCTTCCTACTCCTCCTGGATGGCTGGGAATGAACCCCAACAAAGGATGTCCCGGCATCCACTTAAAAACAATGGCGAGGCAAAAACAAAAGAACCTTGTTCGGGAAAAAGCTCTTCCTCTGCGCCCCCGCCCACCCCTCTTTCTGTGTGTTTGTGGGTGGATTTCCCTGTGGGTGCCGGAAGGTATGCTATACCCTAAGCACCCAGACGTGAAAGAGAGAGAGAGAGAGGGGGAGAAAGAGAGAGAGAAATCGAACCCGAAACCGAATCGCATCCGTATGGATGGGAAGGATGGCAGCGGCGTACGTACGGAGAATGAAACCCCTGCGGACTCACGAGGCTTGAAAAAATAAACAAATTTAACGCTTTTATTGCCTTTGCACGTTGCGGATCCGACTACGGGCCCCGCTCCGCTCCGCTCCCTACCCCGGAGCGCCGTGCTCAGTTTTCTACGTAAATTAAATTAGGTAGAACCGGAAAAATGTTCCCAAGCAGCCAAAGATGCGATTACGCTTTTTCCCGTCGTTACGAAATTGATAGCGGATATAAATGTTTAATGTTTTGGCAATAAAAACGTAAGGGTGCACACGGGAGGAGCCGAGGGAGGAGTATCCTCTCCACTGATAAAGCGACTTTATGATAAATTCAGTTTGCGGTTTTGCGCACAATTTAATTTGCTTAAAAATCAATAAAAATCATTAACATTGTTTCCTTGAGAGAAGGTTTTTAGTGGAGACGGTGGAAAGTTATAATGCTGCTCATAAATAATTAATAATCTTTTGTTGGGGAAAGGCTTGCAACAGATTTGTGTTCCTGTATCTCTGTAGCCCAGTATCCCAGCTGCAGATAATGCTCGTAAATATTTTATGGTAAAAATTATCATTAACCGAAACCCCTGGCTTGTGGTCAAAGGAATTTCCTTTTAGTTTTACAAGGAATTAGCAAAAGTAATGGTTCATTTTCCATCGAAAACAATGGGCAAACGGGTAACAAAAGGGAAAGCCATCGATGAGTAATGGTGGAAGTAAATGAGGGATTAAAAAGTAAAGCACTTTATTATCAAAACTTCTGCTTGGGACTGTCGGTAGTGTCGGTGATGCCACTAATCGGATACTGCTGGAAGATGCGACTCTTGGACAGTCGCACGGACTGCAGCTCGTGGGGCGGTTTGTTGTGGGCCAGAAAGTGGTTCGTCTGCCAGAACTGCGTCTGTTCCCCGGCGGAGGAGTGTCGTCGTATGCCCAGCAGTCGATTGCGGACATCCACGAGGCTGGCGGAGTAGGGCTGCAGCCACTGCACCACTGGGATGGCCAGAGACGTGAGCACCAGCGAGACCACACTCCCCGCAAGCAGAGCCGTCCAAGTGTCATCCACATTCGCCTCGTACTTGTAGCCCTCGAGGATGCCCAACTGCAGCACGAAGCCGGTGGCCAGGGCGAGCTCCGTGTAGAGGAAGGGCGAGCACTCGAGCAGCCAGTGGAGGGCCTGGCTGGAGAGGACGCCCATGGTGGCATAGATGAGGCAGAGGAAGAGGAAGCAGTGCTCCGACTGCTCCTCGCTGTAGATGCACAGCAGGGCCACGATCAGCGTGATTTGGATGACCCCAAAGAGGAGGTACACCAGCTTCGGGGTGTAGCGCATCAGCAGCAGAGCCCCGAGACCACATCCTCCTGCGTACAGGACGAACGGCGTGAAGAGCTGGGTCCGCTGCACGTATCCCGTGGTGGCACTCCACATCAGCTGCAGGTAGGTGGGGGAGAAGAGCAGGCAGCTCCTTTGAAGCACCACCAGGAGTCCCCCGAGGACCAGGACCAGCCACTGCCTGTTGGCCACCAGCTGGTAGTCGGTGCGTCCCACAAACTGTGCGAGCACCGCCTGACGGGGCAGGAACACCATCCGTTCTTCGTTCAGCAGATTGAAGACCAGGTCCCGCGACTCCTTGTAGTTGTGGCAGCCCAAGTGCTGCAGCAGTTCGTTGAGGCACACCGCAGAAATCAGCAGCAGGTTGATCCCCAGAGTAATCAGCCCACATCGCTGCGGTTCCATCTCGTTGAAGACCACAAATCCACTGGCCAGGCCGCAGGCATGCAGGGCATTCGCCAAAGCGATCCTAGCGGGTCGCAGTCCCGAGGCATCGCATCGCAGGCTCACGTAGCTAAACCCCGACAGATACACGACACTCAGACCCACGAAGTGGAAGTAGTAGCTAACGGCTGGGAGATTGAATTAGAGGGGGTTCCCATCGCAGAGACACTCGTATCTGCATGACTCACCCAACTGTTTGGTGAGCATGAAGCAGCTCCCCATCAGCGAACACAACAGACCATAGAAGATGACGTAGTAATGATCGTAACTGTACTTCTGCCTCTTGTGCTTCCTCAGGGTCCAGCCCAGGGCCAGGGCGAAGGTGACTGCGCCGCCCACCAGAGCGTACCAGTGTGGCCAGAGATTGTCGTACACATAAGCGGACTTTGAATAGTAGCCCAAGGAGAAACCACTCGCCCACAGGCAGGCCAATACTTGAGAAGAGAAGCCACACATGAGACAGTGAGTGACAGAGACAGACACAGACACAGAGACAGAGGCAGAGACACGTGCAAGTGATGTATCGAAAACATACCCAGCAAATCGGGCAGCGAAAACATCGCCACGAAACGTGTCCGCACGTTATGCACCTTCGAAGGCAGGTTCATCGTCTCGCTCGCTGTCACATCTACTCCGATGGGGAATTGAAATTGAATTGGAAATCGAAATGGAAATGCATCTCCCGCTTTGGGGCCTTGTGGTGGTTTATTGGTTATCAATGGCACAGCACAGCGCCGATAGCGCATCTTGTCGCGAATGTCTCCAATCGGTTCAGATAAGATAAATGTCGTACCCAGAACAAGCGACACCCTAATTAAACAGCAGTAACGATGATGACGATGCTTGGGATATTTGGTCCACTGAAAGACAGAGAAAGAGAGAGGACACCTGTTGTGCAATCGAATAGAATGGGTGGGGCAGGGCATGGCACGACTGATAGCAGAAAAACAGTGAAATTGCAAAAGACAGAAGCAGTGGATGAAGAAATTATTTATAGCAAAGATTTCTTTAAAAGTCAATGGATGATTACAGAGTAGAACAGAGTTAAATATAACTTTATTTTGAGAATAAACCTAAATATAGATGAACGTTGTTCGTTCTCATTAAAGAAGCGAGTGAATAAAGCAATGATTCATACTAGAGCCCTGCATGAATCCACAGTATTCATAATCACAACTATCTTCATGCCTCTCTTGTGTTTTCGATCATTACGAATCCTTCCTTCAGTCCGATTCGGATCAAAGGTAGAGTGAGCGAGAGAAAAAAACCGAAATTTTCGGATTTGTCACAGTAAAAATTACGATGCCTGGACGAGCGACCGTCCGGTTGCCTGTTCATGCAGGGCAAATGAAGTTCTAAGTGAAGTTCTACTTCTTGTGTTGAGATAATTCCCTTCAAAATGAATGATTCCACCAATATGACACCCTGACACACAACTATATTACTGAATTCAAATTCATTCAAATGCGAAATGAAAGATTCAACCGAAATGGTGTTCATTTCTACTCGTGCATCCACATCTATGTAAATACGCTGTGAGTGTCTCTATCTCTATCGCTGCACCTGCACCTGCACCTGCACTCCAAAACTAACCCAAATTAACCCACGAGGAGCATGACACAGTTTTCATCTCGTAAAAGTCTGTGGTGCTGCTTCACTCCACTACTCTTCAGCTCTCCCCTCTCCGTCTCTTCTGAGGCACACACAGTGCCCGTCTCCCCCTCCGCCTCCCCATCTCCATCCCCCTCTCTCTCGACGCCCCTCTTCGTCGTGGTGAATCCTCATCTAAAAACCCGCGTTAAGTGCATTCTTATTTACCGCAAGCCCAAAAGCATGCTACACGTTTTTGTGTGCGTTCTGCTTTTGGGTCCCGTCCCGCAGAGGGAGCAGGTATGCCGTTGCACCTTTCCCCCTTTACCCCCGCGTTGAATAGAGAGAAACGAGCAGAAAGCAGCAGGCAGCAAGCAGCAGCAGCGGTACGCTAATTAGTTGAAGTTGTGCTGCAAGTGTTGCAGTTAATTGACTTTTGACGACCCGTTGTCGCTGCCCCTCTCTCTCCCTCTCCCTCTCCCTCTCCCTCTGCCTCTCCGTCTCGCTACGTTCTCTTCTGTCTTTGGAGGCGAGAAGGAGCTGCGCCTGGGGCTGGGGTCGAGGTAAATCCTTGGTTTACCCGTTATATCCGCCAAGTCATAGCTTTTTATGTGAGAGATTCTCTTTGGCTGCACTTTTTTTCTTTCATTTTTTCTGCTTCTTTTTGCGGTCTCGACTTTGGCCAAAGTTCATTCGGATTTACTTTTCGAGACGCTTATGAATTCAATGAAGCAAACACTAAGCTGCCTCTCAGCGTTGCTCATTCCTCTACCCCCCACTTGTTCCCCCCCTCTCTATCTCACGCGCTCGCTCTGTATCTGTGGGGAAAGCTTAAAGTGTTGCCAGCTGGAGGACTATCTATCTTTTCTTTTCCTTTCCTTTCCTTTTGGCTCATCTTATCCCGTTTCTCCTTTGACTTCTTAACAAGATTTGCTCTGTAATTACGCATTAAATAACTCTCTGCATCGGATGCTGCTGCTGCTGCTGCTGCTTCTCGGACAGAATGCAGTCTCCTTCTGGTGCTGGTGCTGGTGCTGCCTGCTGTTGCATAAACATTTCACGTCTCTTTGGCCATAAAACTAAACACATTGGCCTGGCCATAATAATAAATTCAGCTTAGAGGCAGCTGCAAGAAGATGCGCAGCCTGTGCAAATAATAGCAAAATGGAATTACATTCTAATGGCCGCGAATCGACCATTTGATGGCCACTAATGTCATTTGAACAGTGCGACAACGGGGGGGACGCCACTGTGCTTGAGAGCAACGAAATGTATGCCATTCTTTTGATGCTCTTCGCCCAGGATCGCTCTCTCCAGCGCATGGTACATACATACGAGTATATCAATACAGTCCCGTAATGCACATTGATCCCACCCTATAGCTCTCTCCTGCTCTCGCCTCAGCCGAAGACAGCGCTCGCGATTGCCAGCCGAAGACAACGCTCGCGATTGCCAGCCGAAGGCAACGCTCGCGATTGCCAGCCGAAGGCTCTCGCGTGTTTCGCTCTCATCTTCTTTTTTTGCCAAAGAGAGCCTTGCGAACGTGACGCTCGATCCATTGCTTACCCTAGGAGCAGCTTGATCTTCATTGGTTTTCCTCCCTCTGTCAGCATTGTAGTAGCCCTGTCCTGCATACCCTGTCATACCCTTGCAACAACTGTGATGACGACACAACAACTCCGTCTCTCTGGAGGCGGGGAGAGTGCATTTAATTTTGCTGAAGCGGCCACTTAGTGGCCCTCGACAAGGCGGCGGTGGGGCGCACTCCTTCCTTCCTTCCTTCCGTTCGTATAGCTAGTGTTGTTCCTGTTGCTGGTTACCCAGCAGTTGTTGCAGTTGTTGTTGTTGTTGTTACTTTGTTGGCTGTTCCTGTTGTGGTGCTGCATAAATTAAATTAAAGCTAGTGCGCCACTGAGCCACGGCCACACCGCCACTCCGCCACACCCGCCACACGGCCTTACTGCTGCCGCAACGCCACACAACAATTACTCAGCGAACAAACGCCTAAATCATGTTGCACGTGGCTGCCGCACAGCGCCTCTCTCTGACCTTCAGACATTTGCAAATGTGTAAACATTTTTCAGAGGCCCGCCGCCTGGTCACACTTACTGGGAGCGGAGGGGAGGGGAGTGGAGTGGAGTGCAGGGAGGCGCGAAGCGGAGCAGGAGCTGGAGCTGGAGCTGGAGTGCGTGCTCTCTCCATGTGTCACAGATACTTTGCACTGATTTATGCAAATTGCCTGACCAGCGTGAACGAGGAGGAGAAAAATCATGAAAAATCGTTAATTGTGCAAAGTGCTCGACGTTTTTCATTAAAGTTTTCCTTTGCTTTTCCTCTGCACATTTCTCACACACACACACATGCATGAGAGGGGTTGGGTGGGTGAGGGGTTTGGCAGCTCTGGCGGCGCCTTTCTCTCTCTCTCTCTGTCTCTCTCGCCTGACTCTCAGCAATTATGTAAATTTTTAAGAGCGCAGCAAAAGTTAATGCTGCTTGCTGCTTGCTGCATATTTGCATTAAAATTGATGCACTTTAAAGCATTCGGGCGAAAGGCATTGCCGAATACCCTGTAATGGGGCCAGGGAGAGTGGTCTAGGCACTAAATGTATGCCACAGAAAAGTCAAAGAGATGCATAAATGCCAGTCTGGAAAGGAGTTATCCTCGAAGGCACAATCGTTGATTTGAGGTCCTATGAGGTATCCCTGTGTCGTTGCTTTCTTCATATTTGTGTAATTTTCTCTTAGTTTTTTACTGTTGCTTTCTTATCGCAGACCATTTTTGTTTCTGCAATAATTTTATGCAATGCAGCTGCAACAAAGTGCATTTTAAATGTCTGCCCCATGCGATTTGTGTGTTAATTTTTCATGAGTCAGCATTCAGGCAGGCAGGCAGCGAGCAGGAGCTACCTCCTGCTCCTGGGCGGAAAATAAGAGAAGACCCATTAAAAGAGAGTAATAGGAAGAGGCCATAGAAAGAGAGCGAAGCGGGGGAGACCAAAGCCCAGAGCCATTAAATTAACCCTTTGACGATCTTCTTTCATCCTCTGCTGACGGCTAACTGGCGATTGAGAAAATTGCACAAATTGTCATCTGCTGCTGCTGGTGCTGCTGCCGCTGCTGATGATTGGGAAAATTGCATTTTCTTTCCTTTTTTGATGTTAGCTTTCAATTAAAATTTGTGCTTTCACTAGAGAGAAAGAGAGAGACAGAGACAGAGAAAGATTAGTAGCAAAGAGAGACCTCATCTATTATTAGTCCAGAAACACACATACTCGTCTATATTTTTATCCTCCCACGGAACTTCTCCTGTTTTCCTACGCTTCGTATTCCTCGCTTTATGATTGTCAAGGCTATTTGCTGTGTCCTTTAATCAAATAGCGGGCTATGAATAATTTTATGAACACGATTTATTTTTATCTAAACAATGTCAGTGGCAGCAGCAGCAGCAGCAGGCAGCCACGCCATGCCCCGAGGTGCAATTACTCAAGTTCAACGAGTTCCAAGAAAATTATTAGCCAATCCGTGAGAGATGGCCAGGAACAACGCAGAAAAAAGCTAGAGGAAAGCAGGAGGAGATGAACTGAAAGAGGGGCTACAGTAGGAGCCAAGGAGAGAGTACCAGGGTGCAGGCACAGGGTGTATGCATAGAAGGTGAGGCAGTGCTCCTAGCCTTTGTGGAAGAGCCCTTTTGCCCCACCCCCAGGTCAAACAACACACACACACACACACCTTGGGCCAGAGAGGAGACAGACACGACACCAATAAGACAGCAAGCAAGCGCCGACCAGAGGGAGAGAGAGAGACTGCGATGGGACGACAGGCTGCAGGTTTTATTTGCCAAAAGATAAGATTTATGCACCCATCACACCATCACACAATGTACGCTGAGCATGTGTCTGTGTCTGTATCTCCATAGGTGATACGAGTATCTGTCTCTGATATGGTACTGTGTGTGTGACAGACGAAACTTAATAAGCGAAACAGCTGTAAAAGTGCGAAAGGAGAGCCGCGTCGCAGGAGAAACTACACGGCCATCCACGTGGGCATAAAAGGAGGTTGCTCCGAAAGAAACCCCACCCGAAAAAACGTACCAAAAACCTATGCCACCTCCTTCTGCACCTTCTTGTGTACTTTTTTTTTTTTTTAGGTTTTTGTCTTTTTATGCAGCGCTATAAATAAAGCAATAACATCATTTTGAAGTATCTCATTACGTGTTACGGCGGCTATGAGTGCTCTTCTGCTGCCATTTTTTACGACGCACTCTCACTCTCACCCACCCACACACACACACACACACCGACACACACAGACACAGACACCCTCTTGAGTAGTTTGAGGTTTCGACAGCCATTTATGCAAAAGTTTCTCCTTCCTTCAGTCTTTTTCATGGCATTGGCTCGCTCTTTGGCAATTAGTATTTTTTCCATGTGCTCTCTCCTCCTCCATCTCTCTGCCTGTCTCTTTCCATCTTTTGCGGCTTCTGAACACATTAAAGATATCCTGGATACCCCGCCCCATCCTCATCCGCATGGCCCCTGCCCCACAGCCGAGCATTTGAGCCATCAAAATGATGGTCAACTATCAAATGGCCGGGCCAGGCACACATTTGCACAGCTGCCGCAATTAGCACGTTTCGCACATTGATTTGAGCTGCCATCCACTTGCCTCCCGCTCCCACTCCCAGTCCCAGTCCCAGTCCCACTCCCAGTCCTGTGGCATGTGGCAGGCATTGGAAACTTGAGTGGGGCATGTGATGTGATGGGTTATTAAAATACTTTGCCAGGCCTCTCCTCTGGCACCAGCGTTCTCTGGATCTGCTCTAATTATTAATTATGTAATAAGTCGAATGGATGGACATTTGCTGAGCCAGGATTCTATTTGGCTTTGGGATTCATTTGCCACTCAAGTTGCGGCAGGGGCAGATCTATCTCTATGTGTGTGTGTGTGTGTGTGTGTGCGCCACAGCGGAAGCTCATTTGGCATTTAAACTTAAGACAGAAGATGAGAAAGGAGAGCCAATGGTAGCCGGAATACGAGCATTCTCGTTGGCCGGAAATGAACATTCAAGTTGAAAGTGGAAACATATGAATCTTGGGGGAGATAAAATTCTACTTATGAACGCATTACGAGTACAGTGCGTTTCGAAAGTGTCAGAAAGGGAGGTTCCCAATACGAGGATATGACGAAAAGGTGACCCCGTTGTTGATTCTCTGCGATAACTGTACCTGTATATTGTATCGATAGGAGGCTATAATCGATATTATTATCTCATAAGTGAATCGATTCCCTTCAATATTCGATAGATCTATGTAAAGTCCATTCGATAAACCAAGAATATTCGAACGATTAAAGAACTCCTTTCTTGTTAGATCCTTTGACTTTTCGTTACCGAGCCCCCGCAAAAAGAGTTTTACAATTTCTAAAAGACAGAAAGAAAAACGCCATAAAACTTTTGCGGCAAAAACAAAAATCTGTTCAACAAATTGAAATGGCTTCCCAGGCAGGACTCGTTCCTCGCTACTCGCTCCTCGTGTCTGCTTTCGACAGAGAGTCCACCCCAAGGATCCATTCCCAATGCGATTCCCTAAATTAACTTCTTGTCTCATTTCGAACATATTCCTTTCGGTTTCCACTCTCTCCTTCCTTCCGTTTCTCCAGCATTATCGTTGTCATTCGGCTTTGCCGCTTCACATGCCACCACACCACCACACCACCAACAACGCCACAACACAACAACACAACAACACAACAACACAACAACATTTTAACATTTCAGTGATTTGCATAAAATTTCAATTTTATTTATTTTATAGCCCCCGGAACAATAATGCCAAAAGAGATGGCGATAGGAACAATGCTCATTTAAGTTTTTGTCAGCACAAAAACGAAAAAAAATGTGTGGAAATTTACTCGTGCTGGTGCTCGTATTCTCTTTTATCACAGTGTCTGTCACTTTAAATTTAAAGTTTAATGAATTGAAAGTCTACTACCACTACTCTTACCGCCATATATGTGAGTTCTTGGCGACAAATGAAACTTTCTGGGGGGAAGAACCTGCTTCTCAGTATGGTGTCTCCGTCTAGACTTGGGGCCACACACAACCCTTGGACAGGACCTCAACTACAGTCCCTACACACGTGCCTGACAGCAGCAGCAGCAGCAGACATCAGTGTGACGGCGGGGCGACCTTCTGTGCCTGTCATCGTCACTTTTGGAAACTGTCGCCAGGCAGAGAGAACTCACACGAGTACAGGCCCCGCCGCCTAAGTAGAAATTACGCACACAAATTGAAAAAATCGTTGCCTGTCGGGGGACATGTAAGGAAAACTGACAGGCAACAAGGCGGACGGGACGGACGGTACGGACTGCTTGTGGCATGCGTGCAAATGTCTTGCCACTTACTTAGTTCCGATCAAGTTGCGAGAACCGGAACTTTACATTCTCGTTTCTCCACTTAAATGTTCTACCCGACAATAAAAAGTGACTAACTTTTTCCCCCTTCGCCGTCGCCGTCGCCTTCGCCTTCGTGTTTTTTGGTTTTTGCTTCTTTTTTTCGTACAACTTCAGGAATTTGTTGAATGTGGCACAGACAGGCAGCAGGAAGATAGAGGTGGTTGCGTTTTGGTTACGGCTGTTCTTAGGAAACTTTTTCCGGTGGAACATCAGAAGCGAAAATTGAATATCAAACTGGAAAATATGCTGCAGGGGAAAGTGCAACAAAAAGGTAGATATTAACCCGAAACAGGCGTTGTTTTAGAGGTTTATTCCTCCCCGTTTATATACCCTTCCATGTCCTGTACATGTCCTGTCATACTCCAGTTTTCCAGCACATCTTTTCCAGCCAAATTAGCGAACCAAATACTCGTATCTCTGCTCGTTCCCGGCCCGTTCCGTGCCACTCGTGTAAGAAAATATTTGCCAAACAAATTAAAATTTACATTGATACCGAAATAAACCAACGAATAAACGAATAAACGAACCAACGAAACGACTGAACGAGCACTTGAAACAAAAAAAAAAAAAAATAAAAAAAAAGCGGAGAAACAACCCAAAGTTCTTTACTTCTTGATGTTGATGTTTTTGAGAGAAATTACACGGCCATCGCCATTGGCAAACACAGCAGCGGAATGGAGGAATGGAGGGATGGAGGAATGGCAGGAATGACTGGCGGAGAAAGCCAAAAAGTGAAGGAAAAGTAAATGCAAATGCAAACACAAATAAACGAGGAGGAGGCGGAGGCGGAGCGGAGGCGGGGCGGAGCAGCTGCTGAAGAGGATGCAACTGCAGTACGTGCAACTTTTTTTGCACGCTACTGTGGCACGTTCGATGCTCAAATACATGCGGCTCTGTGCATTCATCCATTCACTTAGTCAGTCATTCATTCATTCATTTATTCAGTGCACTCTTATAGGATGGAGGGTATTTTATCCTTTCTGGTTCTGGTCTCAAGCTCTTTGGCTCTGGAAATTCCAATCAAATGTCCTGTTTGTCAGGCTTAGATTTCATCTTGATTGCACCACAGTGCGTATGATTAATTTGCCCAGCATCCTGTGAGAGACAGAGCAGCAGCAGCAGCAGCAGAAGCCCCAGAGATGCCCAGAGATAAAAACTTTAATTGAATTTCATGCAAATTGCATTCATGAATTTGTTTTTAATTAAAAAACTTGCCTACAAGACAGCTAAGAGCCGAAAACTGAAACTATGAATATGAAAAGAGGGTGGAAAATATTTGCACATCTAAGTGCCTTTCTTTCCTGTGCCACAAAATGTTTCGCCACCGCAGGCCATCAATAGATTTATGGCTTCCTTACAGTTTGTCTAGCCTCAAATTTCATTCCAGCAGCCCAGCATCACAGCCTCCCAGCATCCAGACAATGGACAAATGACAGATTGTACGAGTAATTAGAAGCCCACTTGTCTGTGTGTCTGTGTGTGTGTGTGTGTGTGTGTGGCTGTGTATTTTTATGACATTTTGCGGAGTTCAATTACTGGTCAAAAATGTTAAAACTTTTGAGAGGGTAAATTCAGACAAACATTTGCACAGATACGAGTACGAGTACGAGTACGAGTACGAGTAGATATAGATACAGAGATACAGAGATGAAAACTGAATCAAATAGTAAACTTTTTGAATGGCAAACTTTTTTTTTGCAAACTGCAATCTCCAATTACGAAAAATGCAGGGGAAAGGAATCCAATTCTCTCTCAATCTGTGGCCAGGGAGCACAGCACCCCCTGGAGGGATTTGCCATTGGGAGGGGGGAGGAGGGGGTAAAAACGAAACACTACCATAGTTGGATTTTTGGGCCAGAAAACAGGAGCAGCAGTTAACCAGAAAAAGGGATATTTATGACCAGACAAGATCCGATATACGGTAACAGCAATGCACTTGGCTGTGGGGGAAATGGTGGAAATGGTTGGGGGTTACGAGTAGTGCTCCTCCTCCTAGTGGTGCCCTAGCGAATCCTTGCAGTTTGTGCACACAATTGTCTTGGTATTACGCACAAGTGAAGTGCGTTTTTGGGGCCTGGCCGAAAATCGTAAATTACGAGCAAGCCAAGAGCAAGCATTGCATGGGGGGTGGGGGTGGGGGCTGGCTCAATCTGAAGTGCAAACCAAAGGAGGAGGAGGAGGAGAAAGGGGCGGAGAAGAAGAAGATAAACCCCCTGGGGAATTTCGCCAGTTTTGGCTCATAAATCGAAGAATTTGAATTATGAAATCGTACTCTACCTTCCATGTCCCCCGCCCCATTCTATCTGCAAATTGAGTGCCAGGCAATTGAGTGTTCGATTTGTGGGAGGGCGGGGGGGTGCGGAGGAGAGTGGAGGATAAACAATCGGTTTATATGGCCTGACAAATGCCACGCCTTCCTGCCATTACGCAATATATGACAGTGCATAAATTATACGAATTATTTATGAACTGCCAAAACAAAAACAAAGGCCAAAAATCAAAAAAGGAAACAAAAGTCCGAAAAGAAAAAGCGGAAATCATTTGGGGCAATAATCATAAATTTGGTGGCTAATTAATTTATTGAAACGGCCTGGGGGGGCGGCTCTTGTGGCACGTGTCCGACTCGATTCCTGATTGCCTGCCTGCCTGCCTGCCTGCCCGCTGGAGGAGCACCCTCCTTCAGAGGTGGACACTTGATTAACCAAATATCAACCCAAACAATTGCAGAGCCAAGTATATCAAAGTGCTTTCGACATGAGAGTGGGCCTGAAGGAGAGAGAGGGAGAGCAGCGGGTGGTTGTGGGTGATAGTGAGAGTGGAGATTCATAAATCATTGCCTGTTGGGGTGGGGCGGGGGCCCTTGTGAGGCGTGAGACTGGAAATCAAGTGGATTAATGAACTCCTGAAGTGGAACCAAGTGGAAATACCATCAACCATTTGTATTCCTGTAGCGGCTATGGCTATGTGGCTATAATTTAAGTTTCATTCGAAAATGACAAATGCAGATCAACCCATCTTGGAGAATACGAGTATATATAGTGGGCTACTTAAAGCAGCCCTCATTTAGAACGGATTTTTGAATGGAAAGGGAAGGGCTTTTTGGGCTCAAGGAAACATTGAGAACATTTCATGATCTAAAAAGAAGTAAATGAGTTTGTGGTCTATGGCGGTGAGCACGCCCTTTCTCGGTGATAAGAATGGCAAAACAAAATGCATGCCGTGTGCGTGACCGAGACTGAATGCTGCTCGGTCCCCCACAGACGGTTTCTCCCAGAAGAGGTATTCCCTCATTCTTTCTCTCTGGAAAAATATATAATTTTACTTGGTTTACAGTAGCATTTTTCCACACACATTCCATTCCTTAAAATTTCCCATTCAGATTCTTTCACGTTTTTGCCACCTTTTCACTCATTTCTCTAATCCAATTTCCAAAAGTTTACATGCGGATGTGGATGAGGTGTAACCCGGGAAACCCTCACCTTCAATTAGAAAAAGCCAAGGCTGCGGAAAAAGGAGGCTCGCTGGCTGGCTGGCTGGCTGGCTGCAGCACCAAATTTTCATGGCAACAACTCTCTGGGTTTACATTCGTAATTTTCTGGAATTTCTAATTGTAATATGCAAAAGAGTACGGGGAATCGTCTACATGTGTACGAGTATTGTTACATACTCGTGTGTGTGTGTGTGTGTGTGTGAGTGTGTGTGTGTGGGCTTTGGCCACGTTAGCAGAGCTCCTCGTATGCAAATGTATTCAAATGGAAATGTGGCTTACGCTGCTGCTTCTGCTTTATAATTAGAAGAAATACAATTAAATGCACACAGCTAGGGGAGGGGAGGGGGTAGGGGGAGGGTGAGGGGACACTCACATGAGAATGATTTCTTAATGCAATTCCATCCACATTCTCCTTCACATTCGGTGTTTTTCCTGCGTGCGGTTTTCTGATGGAAGGCAAGCCCCCTTGCCACCTTGCCCTCTGCCCTCTGCCTGCAGCCATTGTTCGAGCTTAAATCTCTCTCGCACTTTGGTCCCCGACGTAGAATCCGGCCAAAAAATAGCAACACATAAAGAATAATAGCCAGGAGAGTGTTGGGGGGAGGGGGGTCTACGAGTAGTTGCAAAGTTTTTCCAACCATTTTCCTGGGTTTTCCCTGGTTTTTTTCTGCTGTTGTTGTTGAAGGTTTGGAGGTGCATGGCGTATCAGCTCGAGACTTCCGGCGGTATCTTTTGTTGGCCTGAGCCCCGGCTCAGGCTCCAAGCTCCTTTAGGGCGTCACGGCACACACTTAGCCCAGGCCCCCCGCTCTCCCCGCCCGCCCCCGGCTCCGTCCGATCCGTCCTGACAGGTTGAGAGCTTCATCGGAGTCCATGCGTCGAGTTCCGTTGCGTTGAGTGCCACTCCCACTCCCACACCCACACCCACTCCCACTTCCACTGTATTGTTTATTGTTCTTTTCTTTTGCCGCTTTTCCTTGGCTTTGGCTGCGAATGGAATTCAGTGGGGTGTGGTGGGGTGGGGTGGGGTTGGGTGGTGGGAAAAATAAAGGTTTTACCTAGGAGAATGGAACCCCATTTCCTTTGTTCAACCTATCATTGGCAATCATAAATATTTATCAAACTAAAGGTGAGACGACCATCCCATCCTGCCATTTAAGGAGAACAGGTTAAAGGAAAGAAAAAGAATTAAATTTCATTTGCATATGTTAAGTGGCAGAAGCAATTAAAGGAACATCGCAAGCGACAGGCATCAGGAGCAGGAGCAGCAGCAGGACCCCGATGGGAGGACCACAACCTGAAACTGGAGCTGGAGCTGAAGCTGGAGCTTCAAGACGGTCCATAACCAGTAGCTGGATCTTAAAGAGGGCCAACGATGGAGGAGAAACGGCCAAGGACACCCACCCACTTGATTGAGATGTGAAAAGAGCAAAAGCAAAAGCAAAAGGACAAAAGGACAAAAGGAAGGGGGCCAAAAGGGAGGACACATCAAGCAAGTGCCTGCAAACGGGGGAGGACACATCAAGCAAGAGGCACGAAAGGCCCTCAAAGGAGGGACAAGAGAGGCGCGCGGAAGGGCCCGCCCCAAAAAGGAGGACAAAAAGCGCGTGGAAATGAGAGGCGAAAATTGGGTGAAAATGTGGAAATCATAATTGGCTTCCAAATGCTTGAACTCAATTATGTGCGCACAATTTTTGGTGGGGCATACAGCAGTAGCAGCAGCAGCATCCAGCACCAAACGCGCCACCAGAGGCTGCCGTTGACAAGCAAATTATGGATTCAAGGCCAATACACACGCACACATCAGGGAAGGGGCGGGGGGGAGGGGGACAAGGAGACGGAGACGGAGAAAGTAGGATGACTCTCTCTCAGTCTCTCTCTCTGTGTGTACGCCTGGGAAATGGCACTTTCACTTTGGGGAATGCTCAAGACAATTTGCATAGCATTTGCCCAGGCAGGAAAAGGAAAGCAGCTCTGTCTCTGTCTCTGACTCTGACTGCACAGCCAAGGAGGAGGTTCTTGAGGGGCGTGCGACTGTGTGACCCCAAAAACACAGACATGATAAATTACTCAAACATAAATTAAAGATAAATCATGGCTGCAGCTCACACACACACACACACACACGAGATGGAAATGCACAAGGAAATGCACAGCCCCTTCAGCAAATTAGAGGTTCCAGAAGGTTGGAAGATGAGATGGAATCTGGAGCTATAGTTAGTCAAGGATAAAGACAGCGGAAGGTAATCCGCACTCTGGGTAGCTGGACAGCTGGACAGTTGGACAGCTGGAAGGGACTTCGAGGGAGTTGCACTTGGAAGAGTCCACTGATGAGGAAACAGCTTAAGAATTACCCGAAAAGGGCTTGAGTAATCGATCTGGCAGCAGCAGCAGCAGCACACCCTTAACCCCGATTTAAGTTGCATGCAACCACTACTCCTTCTTCCTTCGCTGGCGGAAAATAAAAAGAGAGGAGAGTGGCACGTGCTCAGTGCAGTTTGACAGGACACCACGGCGAGTCATGGTCATCCCAGCGTATCGGTGTGCAACGGTGCGACCAGAAGGCCAACTCGTTTTGAGAGTCACGTAGTAATCGACACATTCCCCAAATCTCTCGGCAGTTTATTGACTCTGCCACCGGAGATGCGGTGATTGTTGTTGTCCGAGGCACGGTCAGCCTTCGAAAAGGCAAATTGGAAGATTGAGCCCAGGGGGAAAGCCATCAGAAATTATCAGAAAGTGATGATCAAAGTATTAAAAGTAGAGAGTAGTCATAGAAATACTTCACACAGAGCTGATTCCAGACTCTTTCTAGAAAGAAGTTCAGGGCGCTATCGAAGGGAGCGACCCCTCCGCTCAGTAATCTCCAAACAAAAAACAAGAGTCTGGAGAAAGCTTTGAGCAAGCACTACTTGCTCTCACTCTGGCTTTCCCCTCTCTCGCGCTTTTAGAAAACAGTTTATTTGGCAATATCTCTGCTGGAACTTTTGATTCCGATTCATTCCACGAACAGCTGTTTGGGCTGTCAGACCTCAAAAAGAATTGTGCAAAGTCACGCCATGTTTGCATTGTCAAGATACCACAGATAATACTGTGGCTACAGCCGCTGCAATTACTGGATCAAGTCTACAAATTACCGCGCCGTTCAAGGTTCAACAGGCCGACGTGATGGGAACGTTGTTGGAAAATGTGAGTCGGCGGAATACCGGTAACCGGCAATCGGCAGCGATCGATTGTTTACACGGATTACACTATTCTACACACAATTGAGACCCTATTTGATTATCTGTTTCTCTCTTGCAGTACAAGGAGGTAAGAATCTCGGTGCCCTGGGGTCACATATCGGGTCGCTGGTATGGCAATCGAACGGAGCGACCCATTCTGGCGATTCACGGATGGCTGGACAATCTGGGGACCTTTGACCGGCTGATACCCCTGCTGCCCGACTATTTGGGTGTGCTGTGCATCGATCTGCCTGGCCATGGTAGATCCTCCCACCTGCCCCCAGGAATGCGCTATAGCGTAATGGATTTCATGCTCGTGATACCACTGATAATGCGGGAATACGGATGGACAAAGGTCTCCTTGATCCTTCATTCTTTGGCGGCGTTTCTGGGCCACCTCTACACCTGTCTGGCGCCAGACACCGTGGATATGATTATCTGTCTGGACCTGCTGTTGCTGAAGATGGACAGCCCTCGTGAAGCCATCGAGTGGATAAGCCGCAGCCTGGAGAGCCACGACTGGCAGGAGAAGATGCGTAACGAAGGGGAGCCACCACTCCGTACTCGAGAGGAGTTTTTGAATTTGGTTTCCAAGGACACACGCAACTCTGTGCACCCATCCCTGGCCCATCACCTGACCCACAGAACGGGGATCAGATCGAAGACATTTCCGGACAAGCTATTCTCCAGCAGGGATGATCGGGTCAAGTGTCTCCACCAGTTGCACATCATGGACTCTGGTCTCGCTGCGGAACTGGCACGTCGGATCCAGCCGATGCCCTACATGATCATCAAAGCAACCGACTCGAAGTTCCTAGGCTCCCATTGCGACGAAGTCATTTCCCTGTTGGCCAGCAACAATCCCCACTTTGAGTTCCATGTGATTGAGGGCACCCATCATGTCCATCTCCACTCTGCAGAGGAATGCGCCAAGTATATTGTGCCCTTCATCAGGCGGCATAGGCCTCCTCCAGGAAATGAACCACTCGGGGATCGTAGCCATCTCTAGGCATAAGATTGATATGGAATAGATAGGGTATTAGTTAATTATTTTGTAGTTCAAATTACAATATTAAAGCGATTGAAATTGTCAAATAAATGAAAGCTTTTAAAACTTCGAAGCAAGAAATGTACGTATGAAAGCTTCTTGCGCGCTCTCTCTCTCTCTCTCGCACGATCTGTTTGGCTGATGTAAAGCTCGATCTGCTCGCGCAGTATTCTCTAAAACTTCCGACCGACAGCAACTAAAAGTGTTTCGAGCTTGAGAATCATTTGCTAAGCGACGAATTAATGGAAAATAAAGCAATACAAACGGGTACTATTGCTTAGAATCGAAGATCGATTCAAATAACAAAACTGATCGCAGAGCAAACTTGAAAAATTAATAAATCTTAAACAAAATGTGAACCAAATGTGAGAAGCAAGCGCATGGAGAAAGCTTTGATAATGCTTGCTCTCACACGCTGGCTGCTGTACTCTTCGTGCCCAAAGCTTAATGATTGCTCTCTTGAAAGCTTGCTACGAGTAGCGTTCTCTTTGCACAAGCAATCTCTTTGGCAATACGAGTATATCGGCGGCAACTTTTGATTCCGATTCATTCCACGAACAGCTGTTCGGGTTGTTGGGTTGTAAGGCCTCTAAGGGAAATGTATAGAGCCGGAAAACACTAATCACTCCACGCCTGACTAGTCAAGATACCATAGATAATATTGTGGGTACAGCCGCCGCAATTACTGGATCAAGTCTAAAAGTTACCGGGCTGTTCAAAGGTCAACAGGCCGACGGTCGTGATGGGAACGTTGTCCCTGGCAAATGTGAGTCAGCGAAATGAGAACAGTAAATAGATGCCGGCATCGATCGATTGTTTATATGGTTTACACTATTCAACATACAATTGAGACCCTATTTGATTATTTGTGTTTCTCTTGCAGTACGAAGAGGTGAGAATATCGGCGCCCTGGGGTCACATATCGGGTCGCTGGTATGGCAATCGAACGGAAAGACCCATTCTGGCGATTCACGGATGGCTGGACAATCTGGGGACCTTTGACCGACTGATACCCCTGCTGCCCGACAACGTGGGAGTGCTGTGCATCGATCTGCCGGGCCATGGAAGGTCGTCCCGCCTGCCGCCGGGAATGCATTACTCCGTCTACGATTACGTGTTCATCATTCCGCGGGTAATGAAGGAGTACGGATGGCACAAGGTCTCGCTGATGGGCCACTCCTTGGGCGGCATTATGGCCTTCGTCTACGCGACCCTCGCACCGCACACTGTGGACATGGTCATCTCGCTGGACATACTGCTGCCCATTCCAAATGATGCCAGGGGAAAGGATGTGGATACTTTTGGCATAAACATGGAGAAGCATCTAGTGGAGGATGAGCGCCAGGAGGAAGGCAACCTGCGCGAGCCGCCCGCCTACACGCTGCCCGAACTGCGCAAAGTCCTCTCGAAGGGCAGCTACAACTCGGTGCCCCCGAAGGATGCACAGCATCTGCTCTACCGCCAGGTGGCCAAGTCGCAGCTCTACCCGGACAGGTTCTTCTTCTCCCGGGATGCACGGGTCAAGTTCTACTACCAAATCGTCTTCGAAGATGGACTCGCCGCGGAGATGGCGAGACGTATCAAGCGAAAGCCCTATCTAATCATCAAGGGTTCCCTGTCGCCCTTTGTGGGGCCCCACTGTGACCAGGCCATCTCCATTCTGGGCAAAAACAATCCACACTTTGAGCTGCACGAAGTGGAGGGCGGCACTCATCATGTCCATCTCCATGCCGCCGAAGAGTGCGCCAAGTACATTGTGCCCTTCATCAGACACCATCGTCCTCCCAATTTGACTACCTGGTCTCTGGCGGGCAGAGAGGAGCAGCTCAGCTCCAAGGAGCGACGCCAAGCCCAGGAGCAATTCTTCGCCAGAGGCAAGCGTAGCAAACAGAGAAGCAAACTGTGAAAAGAGTCGCTTTCAAGGTGCCAGAAATAAATTTGTATAATGATAATTTTAGCAATAGATTCGTACTGAACTTAGAGTTTATTCCGTGCATAGATCTTTGAGCGGACAGTCGCGAAAATAAAAATAAAATAAACAATCTAAAAATAGTCTAGAGGGGATACTGCAGATAAGACTCTGGCTTTCACGCTGCCTCTGGTCGAGAGACCGACGTTCCACTAGAATATGCCTTAGAATATAATATAATATGCCCTTGTGCTATAAGTCTATACTTCCCTCTAATCCTTGTCTTTCAATCCATCGATCATATACACCTATATCCATCGTATGTTTACCTATCGCTCCTATCCGATCCGACCCAAAGAGAAATTGTGGTGCCAGGAGATAAGAAATGGTAGAAAGCACCTAGCGGACTCTGTCTCTCTCTCTCTTTCTGTCTTTCTCGTTTGCTTACGCTTTTGCAAATACGTGATCACACCTATATACGTTTCTTAACGTAACGTTTCCAATGGAATCCAGATTTCACTTGCTTTCTGGTGTTCCAGAATCATTCCGTGCATAGATCTTCGAGCGGACAGTCGCCAAAAAAAGTGAATTCGCAAATTTGCGAATCGTTGAACGTCTGTTCTTATAGAGAAGATATACTGCAGATAAGACACTGGCATTGACTTGGACGCTGCCCCTCGGGGTGCATAGTCTATGAGGATGGGAACTTTGTCGCTTGACGATGTGAGTGGTCTCATAATGGAAAAGTGCATGAATATTGCAGCATTTCTCATGGTTTTTGCAGTTCAAAGAAGTGAGAATACCGGCGCCCTGGGGTCACATATCGGGTCGCTGGTACGGCAATCGAACGGAACGACCTATTCTGGCGATTCACGGATGGCTGGACAATCTGGGGACCTTTGACCGGCTGATACCCCTGCTGCCCGACTATTTGGGTGTGCTGTGCATCGATCTGCCTGGACACGGAAGGTCCTCCCACCTGCAGCCCGGCATGCATTACAGCGTCGACGATTACGTGTACATTATTCCGCTAGTAATGAAGGAATATGGCTGGAAAACGGTCTCCCTTTTGGGGCACTCCATGGGGGCCATCCTCATGTTTGTCTATGCAGCTCTCGCGCCGCATACTGTGGACATGGTCATATCGCTGGATATTCTAACATCCGCTTGCAGGCTGCCCGACGGCAACAATCTGCGGCTGTCGGCGCAAAATGTGGAGAAGCATTTGAGGGAGGACGAGCGACTGGTGGAGGGCAGCGACTGCGAGCCGCCTGCCTACACGCTGGAGAGGATGTGCAGTGCCCTGGTCAAGGGCAGCTTCCAATCGGTTCGCTACGAAGTGGCCCATCACATACTCCATCGGCAGGTGACCAAGTCGCAGGTCTATCCGGAAAAGCATTACTTTTCCCGGGATGCGCGGATCAAGTTCATAAATCACGCCTACCTCGACGACGGATTGTTTGCGGAGATGGCGCGGCGCATCGAAAGGAATCCCTATCTCATCATCAAGGCCTCCGATTCGCCGTATCTGGGGCCCAGCGAGGCCTTCTCTATTCTAAGCAAATGCAATCCAAACTTTGAGTTCTACGAAGTGAAGGGCACCCATCATGTCCATCTCAACGAACCCGAGAAGTGTGCCCAGTACATTGTGCCCTTTCTCCTTCGCCATCGACCTCCGACGCTGAGAGGATGGTGCCTGGAGTCCAAGGAGTCCAAGGAGTCGTCTTTGAATGAGAAAAAAACACGCTTTTATCCAAACAGCAAACTGTAAAGTAGCTTTAACATTTCCACTCATACGATCACTATTACTATACGAAAACGTTTATGATATTTTTGATATTGGTTTTTGGTGCGATTATTATTGGTATCGATAGGTTTACAGATTAAAAAAAGATTAATTATACGAAGGAAAGTGCACGTTCTTTTGGGGGAACGCTAGATTCCAGCTCCACCTAAAGAAAACCATAACCTTTGTACAGAAGCAAGAAAAATCTCATAATTATCGCCAAAAATATTGCTAGCGAATATAAAGATTATAGATTATAGATCTTTATTGTCTGTGATGTTTATTTGGATTGGATGCTGTGATACTAGGTATTTTTCTCTCTTTCTTTTTTTGGTGGATATTTTTCGATATCCCAATTCGTTTAGACTTTAGATTTCAGTCTTCTTCTTAGTTTTCGCAAGTTATGGACATTTATGGTTTATTTTTAGTTGTGTTCTTGATAACCTTAAGGTTACTAATAGTATGGTACATATATAAAGCCCTGCAGGCAACCGAATCGTTTCGGTGGTATTCGATATTCGCTTCTCATTCAATCAAAACGCTTGCCCAAAACGGACTAAATGAAGCAGGTATCGTAATTTGTACTTTGTCAGATCCGAAATTTCGGCTTTTTTTCTCGCTCACTCTCAATTTGATTGTCTTTACTTGAATTCCGAACTCCGTATTATGTTTTGAGTCATTTCAGAGACGGCGAACGGAATAAGCTGATTTGATCCGAACCTGACTGAAGGAAGGATTCGTAATGATCGAACGCATTCAAGAGGCATGAGTATAGTTGTGATTTTATAATAAGTTATGGTGACCCTTTGATCATTATGTATCTTCGTATCTCAGTATCCATCTTTTCCTAGATTCCAAAGCTTGTGAATTACTCATATATCTATCCTGTACCTATCTATCAATCCTTAGGTCCTATGGCTAACAGATTACTCAGCTATAGCCTCCTTAGTTCCTCGTAGGTTAGGTATTCCTTGAATATCTTGAATCTTTTTACCAACTCCCAAATGTTTCCTTACTTTAAAATCTCCCCCCCTCTCTTATTGGCTTTTGCAGCGGCAATTTTGTGAGGCATCTATCAACCTTTCCCACGGTGGTGTCAAAGCCAAAGTCCCTGTTAATACCTAAGCAGAGACAGGCATCCATCCTTGTCCTAGTTACACACCCTGCCTGCGTGTGTGCGTGTGTTTTTTCCTCCTTCCTTCCACAAAAGCCGTTGTCGTTGTCGTTGCCATTGCCATTGCCATTGCCGTTTCCTGCAATTTCTGAGCAATTTTAAGCAGCTTACTGCTTGAGCGCATTAGAACAATTAGCGCTATCATCAGTGCCATAGATTCCCGGCGATCCAGCGGAGCACGAAACGTTAAGCGGCCCTTCAGCAGCAGAAAGTCAATTGGAAGTGTCCTTCGAAAGTCCTTCTGCCATCGAATATTAATTAATATGAATACTAGAAATAGTTTTCAAGTGAATCACTGAATTGTTATTCCTAAAATTACTATAATAAATGCAAATCAAATCCCCGAAAATCTAAACAATTGTCAGGGAAAAGTTACGACGAGTATAGTGCCAGGAAGAGCTTTTCCTTCCCCTTCTCGAAGAGCTGGCTCTGGCTCTGGCTGCTTCAATGAAAATTAATTTGCCACAGCCGCATACAATTTTCACAGCCTGCTTTTAGGCCGACGCCTAGTAACGGAAGCAGAAGGAAAAGTGTGTGGGAGAGGGTTTTGCAAATGGCAAGTCCTTCCGTCATACTTATTAATTTAAACACTTGTCGCTGTCCTTGTTGTTCGTAACGGGCCGCCTTCCTGCTGCGGCCTTGAATGGCTTTTCTTCTGGGGAGGGGGGTCTCTTGTTTGAATTTTAAACATTTGTTTGTGCCACGCATAATTTTGCTGTCATATTAATATTTATGCCCCCCCAAAAAGTTTTGCCTTTGTCTTCTCACTTCGTTGCGCCTCGGAAATTCAATCAATTAATGTTTCAAATGGCAGGCATTTTCAGAGCCCGACTTTCTGTTTTTCGGCTGGTTTTTCTTTTTCATTTCTTGTTTTTTTTTGTTTTGTTGCTGGCAACACTATCGATTTTGCCGTTTTAGAGAGGTGCTGCTGCTGCTGCTGCTGTTGCTGCCACATACGTACACGTGGCATATATTTTCTGTGTGTGTGTGTGTGCAATGTGTGTGTGTGTAATCAGAGACGCCGCAGGGTTTCCTTTCATTCCGTTCATTTTTCGGCATTTTGAAGGTGAAACCATAAAGCCTTGACGGCATATGCCTAGATTTTTGCCAAATTAAAGTGGGGTTTGGGGTTTGGAGATGGGGATGGGGATGGGCATGGAACGAGCACTTAACTGCCCCTTTTCTGAACCGCGGGAGGGGGGCGGGGGGCCCTAAGGGTTAACTCCACGCATTTTCGGTTCCAATTTCAGCAACATTTTGGCCGTTTTGGCTTTTCGGTGTGATATTTCGGTTCAGCTACTCGTATCTTAAAGCGTTCAAGGAAATGCAGAGTTTTCAAAAGGAAATTTGATGAATCTTTTTTGGTGTGTTTTGGCTATTCAACTTTTGGAGCAGTTTGAAGGGTGTATACATTTTTTAAGAACTTTGATATGTCTGAAAAATGAAGTAATTTTCATGCTTTTCAAGTGAAAAACCACCCTTTAAGGAAAGTTTATTTAAACGTTATAGAATACTCAGGAAACATTCAAAATTAAAACCAAAACTTGAACTTTTGGACCGTCTTTCTTGAGCCTACATTCCCTGAAATTATTTACCGAAATGTTCTTCTAAATTTCATAAAATTTTCTGGCTTTGATGGGATTGAAGGAACAGATCCAAAGAATTCAATTAGGAACAACATTTCTTGCCAAAACCAATGAACGAAAAATAATTCAATCTAAACTTTCGCCACCGTAGTCGTAAAACTGCATCTTCAACTCTCGTTTTTCCCCCATAAATTACCAAAATTACCCACAAAAACGAGGATATTTTTGAAGTAAGCTCCAATCCAAGCACTACCACTGTCCACTTATCCATCCAATAAACATCAACGGCCACACCTATTGCTCTGCCCATAAAATGGCCAAAAACTACCGCCAGCCAGCCAGCCAGCCAAATGATTTAAAACGAGCCACAAGGATCGGAGGATTCTCTCTGTCAGTGTGTGTGTGTGTGTGTGTGTGTGTGTGTGTGTATTCCCGAGGAAAATGAAATGGTGGAAAACCCTTAAACCAGATGAATTATGCAGAGGGGCCTCCTGGCTGCCGCCTGCTGCCTGCTGCCTGCCGCCTGCTGCCTGCCGCCTGGCCCAAGGCTTAATAAACCAAACTTAACGAAAAACTGTTTAAAATTCGAACGGGACTCCGAGTCTGCAATAAATCTGAGGCCACAAACTGCACTCGATTGCCCGGGGGCATGCAACGTCGTCGTCTCTGGACGTCTCTCTCTGTCGTCTGTGTGTCTGTATGTGTGTCTGTGTGTGTGTGTGTGTGTGGCGTGTGCGAAAACGTGTGCGCAATTTTCGCAATTTTCTAATAGCCGCTAAAGCTGTCTCGGGGGGAGGAGGGCAGTGGATTCTGGGGGGTACGTTTTTCTCGGACGGCTGTTATTAAAAAAACAAGTCAGGCTACATTTCACGTACGATGATGATGCTGCTCCTGCTGCTGCTCCTGCTCCTGGCTGGCTCGTTCTTCCTGGTGCTTCTTGCATGACTTTTTGTTTTTAACTCGAGCGGAAGTGCTTTCGACGCCATTTTGCGGTCGGCCATGCTGCAATTGAGTGCAGGCTTTAGTCCTTCACTCCACTACTTCCTGCCCGGCTCTCTGCGCTCTGCGCTCTGCCCCTCGCTGTGGTACGTGCCTCACTGGACGGGCACGCACTTAAAGTTTCATTAAACAATCCATCGCGCGCCTAGGCCTCCGAAGAGCCCGGGCCCCATAAATTCCTGCTAAGCAGTGAAATGGAAAGGCGGCAAATCTATGACAACCGCCATTTGCATTTCACAGCCCGAAGAGGAGACCCCCCACTCGGCATTCCACATTCCGTTGGACCGGCCGATGGGCCCATTAAATCTGCTACAATTTACTTGTGATTGACATGTTTATAAGGGTCGCAGCCCCCCCAGCGACTGCCACCCCTTTCGGCGGCCAGAGTGGACCCTTTTTCTGGGTGGCATAATATTTGCTCTGGTCGCCCCCAATTTTCATAAGAATGTGAAGTGAAGCCTGAAACGGTTCTGTTCTTTTTTCGCTTCACACACAAATAAATCTTTGATATTTGCACTGTCGGAGGAGCATACTAAATATCCTTTTTGCATTTTCAAGTACTTTTCCTTACCTCCTTCTTTGCTGTTGCTGCTGCTGCTGTCGCTGTCGCTGCTGCTGCTGGGGGAAAAAAACCAACAGAGAGAAAAGAAAAGTGGACAGCAATTCCTGGTATTGGTACGAGTATCTTCTGAAATCCCATGCACACAACACAATTAAAAGTTCCCACGTTGTGCGATACATGAATAAAACAACACAGAGATGGGGGATCATGCGGCTGAATAATCGAATGGGGGATACCCTGGAAAGAGCTCAAGTTGAGGGGGGAAATGCGAGTCTCCAGCGGAATGCCCCATTCCACACAAGGTCCAGCATATCCATAAACACAAGAAGAAGAAAGAGTAGCACAGAGAAAGGGACAGGCAGACAGGGCGACAGGGCGACAGAGGGGAAGCCTCCACAGAATCCCCAATATCTCCATCAGCGGACAAAACGCATGTTTTGTTTTAATTTTGCGCACTTGGCGGAAAAGAAACTCCATCTGCCCCCAACCCCAACCCCGACTCGGACTCCGACTCCGACTACGGCTGCAACACATGCGAACAGGTTTTATGCGGCCCATAAAAAGGGCAAAACGTGCAAGTAATCAGCCAGAGCAGCGCGAGGGGGAGGGGGGAGGGGGGGCAGGCAGCAAAAACAAACGGCTTCAATTGATATGCAGAGAAACAACAAAAAACAGCTGACACGCGACCAACTCGAACCGCAACCAGCCGATCCATGGGAAGAACGACCACCAGCTCGAACAGAACTGGAGATCAGACCCAACTCAAGATCGAACCTGTGCGCGAGCTCCCAACTCGAACCAAGTTCCATTGGGGCTTTCCACGCAGGCGCGAGACTTCAAGCCGAGCGCCTGAATTGTGCGGACGGTCGAGCGGAGGATTGCGTGCGGTTCTGCGGTTGCGGTTGCGGTGCGGTGCGGAGATACTCGTAATAAAAATTAATCCGTTTAGGAATTCGAAAGTAAGACAACAACAACGAATGTTCGGCAATCGAGAATCAAGAATCAAGAATCAAGAATCGATAAAGAAGAGGAGTTCTTGAGAAGTCATTTACGCGAAACTTTGAACATAATTCAAGTCAAATTACAGAATACCCCAAGAATACGGCGGAATGAACTGCAAAACTCATTTGGAAACCAAAAAAACATTTGTCAGCTGTTAAAACAAATTTTGTGGAGAAATGTTAATGACTTTTTGTTGTGTTGCTGTTGCCTGCCAGTTGAACTTTTCAATTAATTTAACAGCCCGTTGCCGTTGTTCATTTTCGCCTGCCCCGCATAGATCTTATCGTCATATCATAAAACAAAATAAAAGCTGCCCCGAGAGCCAACGTCAACGTCGACGTCGCCGTCGCCGTCGCAGTCGATGTCTGGGGAGAGAGGAGAGAGGAGAAAGGGCAGAAAAAAGTTCTCAAGAAAGTTTACCAAATTGAAAGAAAACAAAACAGAAACTCAGAAACGGTTGATTGTTGTGGCGGGCTGTCTATTTTAGTGGCATTTTTACGTGCCACAAGCAGCAGCCACAGACGTAGAAGCAGACGCAGTTGGAGCCTAAAAGGTGTGCCCCGTTACCGCTTCAAAGTTAGCGGAAAGCGGAGCATTACCTGCCCTGCGGGGGTCGCGATTTTCAGCTACCCTTTTTCGAATACCCGGCACTTGGAGCGTGCTCGGGGTATATTTGTTCTACAGAGAAGAAGCAGCTCCTTAATATTCCATGGAGAGGAAGCGCTTTCCTCTGATTTGGTATCCACAAATTTCAAGTTTTTGAACACAAAGCGTCTATCCACCATTACGATCTGTTCAGTAGGAATTAGCTGAGTGTATTCTTCTTCCCATCAACTCAAATGAACTTTCAATTAGTGAAGTTTCCAAGAAACAAATGTGAATAATGGGTATCCCATGGCATGAATACCCGCCATGAGCGTTCTTACATGTTTTCTGCTGCTGCTTTTGTGATTATTTTTCTGCTGAATCCTCATATAGACATAACTCTGCCATTCCATATTTATTTGCAAGTAATTTTTAGACTGACATTTGAAACCAGAAAATATGTTCATGCTCAAGCCAGAAAGTGGCTTCTGCAAGGTTTTTTTTTTGCCATTAATTGAAATTCAATGCGGAAGAGGCGGCGGGTACGGGGCAGTGGAAGAGGCTGCAGCAGCGGTAGGGAAGTGGCATGTCGATGGGGGGTAGGGGGGGAGAGAGGAAAAACCGCTACCTATCTACAGCTATGACAATTATTACAGCTTCCTCTCCTAAAAGCTACCCGAAGGAACAGGTTGCTGCATAGCCACTCCATCAAACCCAACCCAAGCCCAGCCCCAGCCCCAGCCCCAGTCCCAGCCCCAGCCCCAACTCCCATCGAACCAAAGCAGTGCAAATTGCTCGACCAGGCATAGAACATACAAAAAAGCGGAGCAAGTTTGTAAGAGGGAGAGGAGGAGATAGAGACTCAGGACTGTGGAAGAGAGGGAGAGGGGGAGAGGGGGAGAGAGACCACTTACGCATAACTGTAAGATAGACGGACTTTCAAGCAAACAGGATTTTTGTTGCTGCAGTACACGTACATTCAAGTGAAAGAATTACTGCACTCTCATACTCTTCTGCTCTCTCTCCCTCTCCCTCTCTCTCTCGAGTGTGTGTGTGTGTTGCGTTTGAGTGTATGCCGCGCCCCTTATCAGCCGGGAAATTAAGTTCAAACTGCCGCTGCCGCTGCCGCTGCCTGGGTCTCTCTGGCATAGAAAAAAATTTAACTTCAATTTGTGTCAAAATACTCATGCGCTAAAATGGAATTTTTCCATTAGTCTCGAAGAGCCAGAAGGAGATAGAGAGAGAGGAGACCAGACCAGGAAAAAAGAAGCAATTGGGGCAACGAAGCTTGGGATACTCTTCTAATAAAATTAGTTAGGACTTGGTAGAATCATAGAATCATTAAAATATTATGGGATTTTAGTAAAATTTAAAAAAGACCAAATCATCTGAAGTTTCAGATGTGATTCTGAAGAAAGAAGCGACTCGTTTAACCACCGATAGTATAATATTTCGATTCTAAGCAAATTTGCATTCGTACCCGTACATTTGGTTGGTTTTCAGATTGGATGCCTTTTAAGAACAATATAAATATCCAATTTGAATGAAAAAATAAAAAGTTAACGACTGTCCACGCCAACCTGTCGCTTCAGGCTTATATATTAGACCCAAAGACATCTTCAAAGATGAGAGATATGCGAGAATGCTTTGCTCCCTGTTTACGGCGATCAAAATACCTCTTTCTCCTCTTCATAACAAAAGTACCCTCTCTGTTAGGGTATGTAAACAACAAACTACAACAAAAACTCCTAAACTAACATGAAAATAGTGAAAATCATGTGGAGAGACTGGCTCTGGCTCTGGCTTTGGCTTTGGCTCTGGCTAAAGGCAGCAAACTTCAGGCAGCTGCAACTTGTCAAACGTGTTCCCCAACAAAGTCGCGCGGCATTTGGAAATGTGCAGCATTGTGCAGCAGCAGCAGCAGCAGCCCATCAGAGGCACCAACAAACAGAAACAGCCTCACATAACTGTGACTTGTATTAATTTTCCAGCAAACAAAAAGAAAATCTTAAACAGCATTTTCCTATACACATATCGTAGAAATGACTGCTGCCTGCCGGAGACACAAAAGCTTCAATTAACAATTAAAGAGAAGCCGCATCATCCGAACGATCCCGACGAGATCCCATCATCTCACCATCCGCATCATCATCGTACCCCCGATCGTAATCCCTTGAAGACATGGAGGAGGACGTGTTGAATGCCCTGCAGACGCGCAGCGCCTATCTGTCCGGCGGCTTCGATCGCCAGAAGCGCATCATTTTCGTTGTGAATGCCTTCAACGATCTACAACTGTGGAATCGTCGCTATCTCCAGCTGACTCTCGACTATCTCAAGCGTTCGCTCAGGTGAGAATATCGGGAATTACAGAACTACAGAACTACAGTAAAGAAAGATGTGTGGAGATGCCGACCAACTAATTAGCATATGGCCGAAATATGCAAATAACCCGCAGATGATATAGGTTTCTTTTCTTTTATACTCTCTAGGGTTGGGTCGAGAGACTCTAGAGCCTCTGGTGGGCATAGGCCTGACAAATTCTGGTTATTTATATGCAAAGTGTCACAGTTCTTCGGCTAAGTAAATGTTTCTAAAAGCCGATCTGATGATGCTCAAGCAGAACTGTCTTCAAGGCTGCGATATGCTGCGAAAGGTCGACTGTGGAATGCTCTTTTGTAAGAGGTTTTGGGGAGTGGCCTGTTCAAATGTCATACTCGTAGGGGGAATGTGTTTGTTTGATGATTGATGGACTTGAAAGTTGAGAAAATTTAATGCTGTAGAGGGTCTAAGTCTCGCTGGAGCCAAGTAAATTTTAAAGAGATATTTTCTTAGAAAATTAAAGGATACAATCCTAAAGATCCACTGCATATATCATTCGAAGTTATAATATTTCTTTACTTACATTATTTCTGCATTTCTTTCGAGTTGCGGGCAATCTGAAAAAAGGGAAAGCAACATTTAGTTAGCAGCAATCCATCAAAAACTCAACAGATATTATCTGCCTCCTTAGCCAACGAATATGCCCCCTGCTACCCCATTTAAAGGCCGTTTTGTTTTCCCCGAAACAAGCAAATTGTTAAAGTTTACGAGGCAGCAATCAAACAGACAGAGCTGGAGGGGGCCCTATGAATTATGGATATATTGATCGTGATCAATCAACCCAGGCTTTGGGTCACCAGAGATCCCAAAAGAGAGTCTCTAATTAAGAGGAAATTTGAGTGGCAGACTAATGAAGCATTTAACCGCGGATCTTCTCTCCATTGTAACCCCAATCTTCCGTCGATCTTTTTGCAGCGCTTCAGTGTTGCAGAATGGAGTCAGCGTGATCGTGAATGCCCAGGAGAGCAGCAGTCGGATCAGCCGCCAGCAGGTGCGCCAGATCTATAACCTCTTTGGGGGCGACATCAGTGTGGATCTGTATCTAGTCAGGGCGGAGGGATTCTGGGAGAAGCATGTGGAGCCGTGCGCCAAATCGCAGACAAAAGGAGAGGTACCTGACCATCTTACCCCAAAGATCCTAATCCCAGTCCGAGAAATATTATAATTCGATCGTCTATCAATAGCCTTTGGTGCTGTCCAAGTCGCGTCTGGCGAAATTCATTGATCTGCACAATCTGCCCGAGGAACTGGGCGGCACACTGCAATTCAACTACGATCTGTGGCTGCAACAGCGCAAGGTAAGTGCCACAAATTGCATTGGTTCGAGTCCATTCGAGTAGCATTCCATTCGATTTCCACCAGTCCATTGATGAATTCACCAAGTCGCACGTCCAGACCCTGGGTGCCATGGAACAGCTGCTGACTCTGCTGCGGGCCAACAAGGCGATGCGACCAACGGAAGCGGATGTGGAGCTCAAGAAGTGCGCCCAATTGCATGCCCGGGTCCAAAGTAGCATCGAGGCAGCCATAGACATGGGTGAGTCGTTCTCCGATTTGGAGTTTGGAGTTCAACTCCGAATCAAATTTCGAATTGCGGTGCTGTTACGAATCGAGTTTGTGGCTCAAGTCATTTGTTTTTTTTTTTTCGTCGAGCAATTAACATAATTCAAAGTGCCCTCGAAACGTGTTGGTTAATGGAGAGGCGGAGACGGAGACGGAGGGAAAGAGAGCCAGAGAGAGGCAGAAAGAGAGGCTGAGACACATGTGACAAGTAAATCATTGAATTTTTGAATGTGTTTTCAATTAGAAATGTGCTCCACGTTTGGCAAACTCGTTTTTCGCGTTTGTTTTCTTGTTTTGTTTTTTTTGCTTGTGGGTTGGCTTTAACGGCACTGAATAACATTGAAATACTGCCGATGGAGAGCTTATAGATTGAGGCCTACAGAAGGTCTCAGTAGAGATAAAGATAGTAAAGATTGATTCAGAAATGATCAATAATATTCAAATGTGACAAGGCAATGGCAAACCTTTAAAGTCTTTGGTTTCATAGAGTTCTCTTTTTTGTGGGAACATTTAAGGATTAAGCCCAAAATTTTTTCGGGGAATGGCGCTGCTTGAAATCGAATTTACTTTTTGTGGAAACATAAAGAAGATTTATATAAGGTATTCCAGGAAACCCTGCCTCATGTTTATCTCATAATAAATGCTCATTTATGGAGATTTTTTGTCTTTAATTTGAAACCCAGGAAATTCGTAGACCTATTATTGCGATTACTGAATATTCAGGCATATAAAAAGGAGTTTCAAGGAGTTGTTGCCCTTGAAAATACATGCAAAACTGATACTTTATGCCACAAAGAATTCCAAAGAAGGGAATTCCTTGCGTTTCTTTTTTTTTGGCTTCTTTGAGGTATTTTTGATTCGTTTCTTGTTTGCGGTTTGCGATCATCTTCAAGTGTATTCGACAATACAGTGTTTCGACTTTAATTTCAACAACTTTAACCGAGTTCTGGGATCGAGAATAGGGGATTCGTGCGAGTGCGTGGGTCTGTCTGGCACAGAGAGAACGGAAAAACGTGACCTTTCACTTAAAGCCACAAAAGTCGTTGATGCGCAACGAAATGGTGGCACATGCCACAATCCAATCTACGGAACGAGAGGTTTCACTTTTGTGTGTGAATAGCGTTAGGGATTCCCGTCAATGGGAGCCCCAGAGTGCCACAAGATACATTTCTTTCTCTCTTTCTTCGCCCCATTGTTTAGGTAACGCGATCTTGGCGCGCTTCAACGAGGTCTACGAGCCTCAGTCGACAGTGCCACAAGCGGCCGCACCTGTTGCACTCGATACCCCAGCCCCAGCCCCAGCCACTGCCACTGCCACGATAGCCCCTCCTCCACCGCAGAGAGGGCCCCCGCTGCCGCCGGATCTGTGCTGCGAGCGGACCCGCATCGAGCTGCGGCTGAACGAAATCGAGAAGAAGCAGACGGCGATACGCACCGCCTGGCTGGAGCTGCTGCGCTCTCTGCGGGAGGCACGCGAAAGGGGGACACTGGAGGAGGGCGTGGCCTTCGTCACGAATTGGATCCTGCAGCAGGCGGAGCAGCTGCTGGGCCGTCAGCGGAGCGTGGGAGGTGATGTTCGGGGATGCGAGACCCTCCGCTCCGCCCACGATCAGCTGGAGCTCGAGTGCCGCGACACCTACGGCTGCTATGCTGAGCTGCTGTACAAGATCGAGACGTTTTCCAAGGATCGGCAGGCCGAGCAGGTGCAGGACCTCCTCTCGCAACGCGATTTCATGCAGTTTGTGTGCCGCTCCTTTGCCAAGCGTCTGGAGCGAAGGAGGAACATCCTAATGACGGCTTTGAGGTACCACCGCCTGCTGGAACACTTCGAGGAGCTGCTGACCACCGGAAATCATGTGGTGGAGGTGGAGAGTCGCTCCCTGGAGTGGCACGAAGCGGAGCAGCTCCTCCTGCAGCTGAAGACGAACCAAAACATGTTGGGTGAGTGCGATCCAACCGGCAGCTCCAACATCGAACATTTCATATCAAACACCGATCGAACTCCCCCACACACCACACACCACACACAGGCAACATCGAACGCGAACTTGTGCGCGAGGGCGAGAAGCTCAGCGACATGTTGGCCATGCCGGTGAAAGACGCCCTGGGCCGTGACCTCCAGCTGGACTACAGCCCCGATATCGCCCGACTGCGACGCCAACTCGACGCCAGCCGCACCAGACGTCAGGTGTGCGGCCAGCGGCTGGCGCTGCAGCGGCTCACCTTGGAGCAGGTGACCCACATCCATGCGTACGAGGAGGACGCGCGGCGGGCCAGAGACTGGCTGGGCGAGCTCTATGCGGTCTTGTTGCAGTGTCACTCCCATGTCGGCTGCAACATACACGAGATCCAGCTGCAGAAGGACGAGCTGCAGGGGTTCGAGGAAACCGGTCGAGTGAGTATTTTTTTTCTTCTGTTTTTCTTTTTGAGAATGTATTTTTTGGGTGAAAAACTTTCAGGAGAATGAGAGCGAAAGAGGGAGCGAAAGATAGAAGGGGGGTACAGGGCAGGGCATGCTTTGGCTAACGGTAGTGTGGCCGGTTGCGGTATTTTATACGTGAGTTGTAGTATTTATTGGTATTTTATACCCGGTACTCGAAGGTTATAGGTGTATATTCGATTTGTGGTGACAGTGAATGTGTGTAACACCCAGAAGAAAGCGTTTTCGACCCTATAAAGTATATATATTCTTGATCGGCATCATAGCCGAGTCGATATAGCCATGTCTCATCCATACTGACTGAGTTCCGGATATAAAGTGACAACATTCCCGTTCGCTCTAAAGTATTTTTAATATATTTATTATTTAATTGATATTTAAGATTTTCAAAGAAATTGATGGGTAATAGAGTTTTTTTGTGGTATTTCATCTAGTATTTTTTTTGCTATTTTTCCAGTATTTTGCGCTATATTTGATGCTTAATCTTTTTTAATAAAACTTGCGGTAATTAGGTGGTTTATTTTTAGTATTTTTTGGTATTTTTTATATTTTTTGGTATTTTTTAGTATTTGTAGTATATTTCTTGTATTTCCATCTTTTGTAGTAGCCTTTCAATCTTTCAATCCCCTCACCCCCCTCAATTCAGAGCATCTACAACTATGGCTGCCAATTGGTGGAGGCCTCCCAGACTTTGCGTCTCTGCTGCAAACTGGAACGAAATGCGACTGGAACCGGAAACGAGTCTGAGCCCAAGCACATCTCCCACCAGCTGCAGCACACCTGGCACAGCCTTCAGTCGATTGCCCAGGAGCAGATGACCCGCCTGCGCGTCTCGGCGGTCTTCCACCGCAGCGTCGAGGCCTACTACCGCCAGCTGAGGGAACTCCGCCCGCTGCTGACCAAGGAGCTCTCAGCCCAGCTGCAGCAGCAGCAGCGACAGCAGCACAATCGCAGCAGCAGTGGGATCAGCAGCGATGCCGAGGCCGAGACGGAGGCGGAACTGTCGCCGGGCGGACCCTCGTTGGGGGAGCTGCCGCCCCGGCTGCAGCGTCACCTGCTGGCCAGGGAGCAGCTCCTAGTGGAGGTGGGGCGCATGGTGCGGCTGGGTAGGCTGCTGAAGAAGCGACTGAAGGAGCCGTTTGTCTTGGATGCCCTCACGGGCAAAAGGTGAGTGTTCCCAGAGCTCCCTTCCCTTGCAGTTCTTTTCCCACTTTGCAGCAGTTGCGTGAGTGCCTGGACATCGGACTGGACTTTAGGCATGCCATCGGCTCATTCATTATGCTCAACGCATAAAACTTGGAGGGAAAAGCGTTCTGCATATAAACTATGGAAAGGTTAAAGATTTCCACTTTCAAGTCCCACGATTTCATGCCACAAGAGCCACAAGAGAGAAGCCACTAAAGTCAGGAAAAAAAAAACTAAAAACTAATAAGCTGTGAGACATAATACTAAAAGAAATGACAAATTGGAACATATTAATACGAATGAGAACGAAATGTGAATGCTCTAACAAATGTATGGAAGGGATTTCCATGAATCGGTAGATGGGTGAAAATTGAAGATAGTCTACGAAACCAAAGGCATCTTCGGATATACCAAACCCCACAACAGTTCCCAAATAGCCCGCAAATCCCAAAGAAAAATCAAAAATACATTTTTGACAGAATAAAACAAATGTCAAGCGACAGAGAGACGCGACGCGACGCGACGAACCACTCAAAAAAGTTCCGCCAGCAGCGAAGAATAAGTAAAACTACAACAACCACTAAAATATATAGACTAAAAGATGTATCAGAACTAAGTAGGAACCAAAAGAGTCCATCAGTCTATTTGAGTGCGTGGTCCAGTGCGGTTCTACGTTCGTTTTTCGGGATCTGTACGGAGCGGGAAAAAGTTTTTTGGGCGCGCGAGCAACTGTCAGGTTGTCAAATTAATGAAACACTCAGCCACACAGAATACTATATACGCGTAGTATATACGAGAATACATATATTAACGGGAAGAATATCTAGAGAATTTGGCCGGCTGGAGAAGACACGCAACGAAGTGGGTCAAAAGTGAGGAAAGTGATAATTATAGAAGTGTCTTCAGGGGTAGCTCTCCCCCGTCGGTCGTCGGTGCTGATGATGCTCTCATGCTAATCCTGGCAAAGTGAATAATTAGAGACTACAATTATCAGATACAGAGAGAGAGAGACGAAAGAGAGACACATCTCCCCTGTGGTACCCTGTGATTCCCCTGTGCCACCCTGGCCCCGAGCCAAACGCGTGTTCCCGAGCATTACGTCAAACTAATTGTCCCTCATCCCAGTCAGAGGCGCCACAGCCTCCCAGACAACGAGCCCCAATCCGAAAGCGAAATATGTTTGCCCGATTTCGTAATTTGTTTGCCAAATCAAAGGGCGATGGGGAGGAGGCAGAGGAGGAGCAGACGGCAGCCCCCACTCGACCGGAAGTTCCCAGCATTGTGGTAGATGAAGCGCCCGATGTGGAGAGTGAGACACCAACGGAAACTGAAACTGAAACCGAATCTGAAACAATAACCGCCGCCGCCGCTCCTTTGGCCAGCGAAGAGGAGGATCTTGCCAATGGGGATCCAATCAGTGGCTCCAGCCAGGAGTTGAGCAAGCTCCTGGAGGCCATCAATGAGGCCAGTAGGCTCTCGGAGATGAGCAGCGAAGATGCCGAGGAAGATGAGGATGCGGATGCGGATGCGGATGCGGATGATTGTGAAGACGATGACGATGAGACGGCCAGCACTTCCAGTGTAAAGACGAAGATAGCCAAGGCCTCCATTGAACGTGATATTATCTTTGAGGAATCCGAAGAGGAAGATTGTCAAGGGCAGCAGCCTCTCAAGAGTCTGGACAAGATCAAAGCCCTCATTCGAAACGACAGTGAAACGTATCCCCAGAGCGACTACACCGACGACAACGACAACGACAACGAAACGGAGGAGCCCACGCCCTCGCACTCACGCACTGCCTCATTGGACTCGGGAGCAGCCCCCTGATAATGCCCGTCTCTCTGGTGATTTCAGTGTCGTGGCCGATGAACTGCCGCTGGACAGCAGCCCCAGTCCCCTGCACGTGGACAGTGGACGGACCAGCAGTGCCAGTGGCAGCGAAGTCCCTGGGGAATCCCCGCCAGCAGCCACTTTGAGGATTGTGCCCACAGGGAACAATGAGCTGGCCTGCGCTGCCATCTCCCACAAGCTGGGAGCCATTGCCGAGGTGGCCGAGTCCCTGGATGCCGTCATCCGGGATGTCCAACAGCAGGAGCAGGGAGGTGGCGGTGGCCCCACTGGGATGTCCATCACGAATGGAGGCACTGGCGGACATGGCCACAAGAAATTGGGCAGCATTGAAGTAAGAGGAAAGACTTTCTCGTACGAGAAATCATACTAATGAATCCCCTTTTCCTTTTAGGACTGGCAGTCGCGTTCTACGGAGGATGAATCCTTTGCCACTGCCTCCGAGGGCAACTTTACACCCAACTCGCATTCATCCTCCTTCCAAACGGCCTCCTACATAGGCTCCGCCAAGAACTCCTTCGACGAGGCTGATGACTCCACCCTGAGCACCTTCGAGATCCCCGAACTGCCGCCATCGCCAGTGAACATGTCCTTTGACAGCTCAGAATTGAGCTACTTCTCAGCCCGGCAACAGCAGACCCTCAAGAGCGAGGATCAGGATAGTGTGGTGGGTGTGGCCGAGCTGCATAGCCAGAGTGTCACCCCCACACCGGATGAGGATCAGCAACAGCAGGAGTTTCTGCTGCCGCTGCCCCTGCCCCAGGCCATCGAATCGGACAGTGAAATGGAGGGCTTCAGCCTGGCCACCGGCATCACCACAGAGCTGGGTCCACGATCATCCACTGCCCACACACCGGAGGTGAGTGCCACGAGGTGTGCGTCCTCCTCCGCTGCCGCTGCCGCTGCTGCTGCTGCCACTGCTTTCGATCCAGATTCCACTAACCCCAACGAACCGAAGCCGCCAGCTTCCTGGCGGCGCAGTAAATACTACGAGAACATAACGAAACAAACGATCAAGGGATTCCTCTGATCCTCCCCAGTCCCCCCACCCCCCCAGAGGTCTGTCTGTGCCACCAATTAATACGCGTCATTTGCTGCCCAGAAAATGCTTGCCATTAATTACTAGAAAAATTAGTTGGCGTCTCTTCTTTTTGATGAATTTTCTCTCTCTCTCTCTAAATTTATTTTTGCTCATGAGCTAAAATGCGTTTTCCCTTTCGCTGTGTTTGTTTTTCACGTTTCCTCTGCATGAGTTTTCCTTTTGTTCCATGTGTGTGTTTTTTTTTAAATATTTTAGTTCAAATTTAGTTTAAGGCTTTTGCAAAATTAGAGAATTCCAAAATCCTTCAGCGATGATTGAATTTACGTATAAATGAAATTAAATGAAAATTAGTTCGAAATTAATGTTGGATGAAAAATCCTCTCCAGGAAGTCCAAATTTTGCCATTAATTACATAAATTATCGATATACAATATATTTATTTATAATTATTATTTTTTTGTATTTTTATTTATAATTTTTTTTTCTAATTTAGTCACAACAAATATAGTGCAATTAATATGAATATTTGACGAATGTTTTACCCAAAAACAAAAAGAAAAAACAAAAATAAAACTAATCATTTGGAATGTTTGTGATTAATATATTTCTCTAACATTTCAGCTAATTTTCAAGGTTTTTAAGTAATTTTTAACTTGTTTTTCAAGTAAGTAATGTGGAAATGTTTATTTTGCAGAATATTATATTTACAGCCTAAAAGTATGCTACCTTTTTGGGGAACAAATTCTTCAACGATTTTTGGTTGGGAAACTGTTCTATGGAAAAGTATTGCATACTTGTAGGCTGCCCTCAAAAACAAAGTGATCTCCATTAACCCCTTCGCGCTCTCTGGTACTATTTTTAACCCCCATCATTAGAGAACTTTGTCTCAGTGGGTGGCCCTTCCCTATCGCTCTCTAAGTCTGTGGTCTGTCCCCCAAGTGATTTCAATTATGTGAAATGTGAGCTGTCAAGAGGGGTTCAGAGCAGCAGTCAGCTGTCAGAAGGGGTTACGAATCGAAACAGTCTGGAAGGGGGGGGGTTTCGTTTCTATTCTGGATGGGGGGACTGGCGCTGTGGCACTGTGACTGCCTCAAGTGCCTCATTAATTTCAATTAAAAAGAAATAAATAAAATTATCAAGTATGTTGTGTGTTGTTTGGGAGTGAAAGAAATCTACTTAAGCAAAAGATCGACAAGAAATCGTCTACAAGCGAAACCATCAACAAAAAGTGAAAGATACTCGTATCTTTGAGATAATTTTCACACAATTTGTCCAGATTTCGTGAGAGGAAGAAAAACGGATTTCATAATAGGGCAGCTGGCGAAAGAATCAATGATTGCTGCAGCTGTGCAGCATGCAACGTGTGGCACGAAGCTGAAAGTCGAAACTAAAGTCCGGCTTAAGGGCTCCCCTTGCCGCCACACGCATTTTGAGATGCTCTCGAGTAGCGGAAAATACTTCAACAAAGTGGTGGAGAGTGGGGGAAATCATAGGGAAAGAGTGGCAGTCCAGAAAGGGCGGGGGCCATGGGAGTATAGAAGGGCTGTATTTCTCAGAATGCGGGCGGTCGAATGGTCGAATGGTCGAACGGTCGGTAATTTCAGGGCCGTTGCCTGCCTCCCATTCTATCGTATATTATGACGTGTTGCAGTCCGGTTGTTGCGTTCCTTTTTCTCTCGTCTCGTCTGGTCTCGCCTCATCTTTTCTCTTCTTTTCTGTTTTGCTATATTATTAAAGTACCCAAAGCGGCACTTGAGCACATTGCAGTTGCCTGGTATCCTCTACTTTGAAGGGTATACACGAATCGGGAGGAAAGACCCTCCCATCTGCGACTCTTTTTATCCTTGGTGGCGACTCCACCACCAGCAAGCATCGCTACAAACAGACCTACAGGGTACCAAAAGTGAGACTCTCTCTCCATGCTTCGTTCTCCCTCTCCCCACCTTTTATGTTGGTATTGTAATTGCTGAAAAGCCGGGCGCAGGGCATTAAAAATTGAAATCATGAATTAACGACGCACCGAATGCCAAGAGCACTTGTTTATTTATGTCGCCTGGCCCCCGATCTCTTACGCCCTCTCTCCCAGCACTGCCTCTCGCTCGCTCTCTCGCTTTCTCACACCACCCAGCACCCAAGGCCCGAGCCGGCTTTTTTCCATAAACTGAGCTTAGCGAGCGCCAAGAGAGCGAGCGCCAAGAGAGCAGGCGATAGCGAGAGAGAGAGCGCTTCAAAGAAGATTGCAAATGAGCGAATCGGTTGTATTTCCATCTGTTCCTGTAGCTGTAGCTGCTGCTGCTGCTGCTGTGGCGCTGCGCTCTCCATCTGCTTCTGGCGCTCTGCTTTGGCGCTCTCTCCACTGCCGCTGGGGGCTGCAGACGGTGTCTTCGCGATCCAACGGTCAGACTTGGTCCGAAGTTCGCGTCGTTCGGTTGTTCGGCAGGCGGCACGCGCGCGTTTTACTCTTCTCACGCCACTCCCGGTGTGATCACATCCTCCCATCACTTTGCGAATCTAACAACATATCTATGTAAATTCAATTAAAGGAAATATCCGACAAAAGCCAACCAACAGCAACAACGTCTTCTAAGAGATTCGCGTGAACAAAAACAAAAAACAAAACCTTTAATAAGCCATAATTTACGCGAGAATATGTGCGCGTTTATTGCCATTCAAAATTCTTGGCGCTAGTTTTTTTGTCATTTTTTTTTTTTTTTTTGTTGTCGCTCGAAAGCCACAAATTTTGTTCTAAATTTATTGTTGTTTCTGTCAGAAATCTAGTTGGTGGACGACCCTCAAGGCGCCCAAACAAATAATATACGCAAAATAGAAAACTGACATAGAAAACGGCAAAGAGGCGAAGAGGCGAAAAGGCGAAATATATTTTGAAACATTTTTAAAGAAAACACATTTGCAAATTGTTGAAAAGCCAAACAAATTTATGCTTGGCCTAAAAATCGGATATCACTACGTGATTTTGAGTCATTAGCTGTTTTCGAAGATGGCAAGATTTGCTCTCAGATTCCCTTCAAAGCTTCGGGGGAATTCATGCGAAACATTGAGTCATGGGCCACATTTCTCTGGGCACTGAAAGATCTGAAAGATCTGTTCTCCGGTGCCCAAAAGTTACAGCCGTGTCAGCACGCTCCATAAAATGTTTCTTTTTGGACAACAAAATAAGCATATTCCCAACAAATTGTTAGTGTAAACGTTTCAAAAAAAAAAGAAGAAAATTCTGTTGGATCTTGTTTTATTTATAGATTGAGGAAAAGTACAATTAAAATAGTTTACATTACGCCCAGCGGCCAGAGCCATAGCCAGAGCCAGGCGGCTATTAAAAATTGAGAGAAAACCAAAAATTACCTAATCGAGGCGTCAGCGTCAGCGGCAGCTGGCTGCAGCCACAGGCACAGGCACAGGCACAGCCGCAGGCACAGGCCTCCTCCATGGCGTATACGTAATGTAGTCAGAAATATACCCAAAAATCATATCTATCTAGAAGATGGAAAGGAACAATCGTGACGACTATGAGGTCTGTGATGGGCATGCAATTGGCACATCCATCAATCGGATTGGATCGGATCGGGGATGTATCTTTTTTGACGCACATCCGTGTGCGAATATCCCTCGCGGAATCGTATCTAGGCTAGAACAACAGTTTTGGGATTCGCCACACAGAAAATTACTCAATAGTTTTCGTGTTTAAAAATAAGCACAAATCGAGCATTGTCATCAATGGGAGAGGAGAGGGAGAGACAGTTAAAGAGAGAGAGAGAGAGAGCGAGAGAGAGAGGGAGATGCTACTTTGTGCACACGCATCAAAGGCAATATGCAAATATCTCTCGCTATATAGTGGATCGTATCCACATATATAGCAATTGTTGTGCTGCCTGTACAATAATAAACAGACAAGACCGAGAGATCTCAAAAGAAAGAGAGTGTAGAGCAGAGCATGAAGTCATTTCGCATTTCGTATGCTTATTTTGTTCAAATTTTATGCGAGTACCGAGATCTGTAGAACTGTAGAACCGTATAACCCGTAGAACCCGTAGAACAGAACCCGTAGTCGCCCGTCGTCAGACGATCGCCGGCGTTGATAGCGCTCGCAACGAAAGAGGAACACAAATCGAGGAAAAGAAGAAAGAACAGCCACAGCTATAACGATCGAACGACAAACCCCCCCCCTCGAACGAAACCCCATAACTAACCCACAAAAACAAAAGCAAAACCCCCAACAAAACGCGTCTCCTCTATATCTCTCTCTGTCTCTGTCTCTGTCACTCGTGTCTTTCGTGTTCCGTGTAGAGTTCAAAATGTACAACAAGCTAAAACAATAAAAAATAAACTAGAGAAAGAGAGAGAAACCGAATCGACACAAAAACAAAAAAAAAAAAAAAATAAAAGAAAGAAGCAACCTAAACGAGAAAGATTATAAACGCCCACACACAAAAAAAAAAAAGAACTACACGTAGCCGCTAAGCCGACAACAAGAGGAGTCCCGGTCCCCAGCCCCAGACCAAGACCAAGACGAAGACGAAGACCCCATCACCTACCACCACCCGCCACTCGCTCGCTTCCACCACTAAAAACAGTTAGCCGCCATGGAACGCCGCCAAACCCTAGACTCATCGATGTCTTCGCTCTATTCGGCTGCCTCCTCGAGTCGCCAGATCCAGTCGCAGTCACATCCACAGCCACATCCACAGCCGCATCCACATCCACAGCTACAGCTCCAGTCACAGCTATCACAGCAGTCACAGCAGTCCCATCCGTCCCCGTCGCAGCTAGACGCCTTCAATTATTCAGCAACAATGTCATCATCATCGCCAACTCCAAGCCAGGCCCTGTCCACAGGCACCACCACCGCCGCCGCCACCGCCACCGCCAACACCGCTGCCGCCCCCTCGCTGCGTGCCACAACCATCGGCACCGTTGTCGTCCGCTGCGGACCCATCCAGCTGGTGATAGCGCTCTTACAAGTGAGTTGTACTTACAGAAACACACACACACAGACAAACACACACACACACACAAAAAGGAGACCAAGAAATGGGGAATATAGAGATACATATATCTAGATATGGAAGAGGTGTTTGCAGCAGAGGCTTCAGTGTTCAGGAAAGAGATTGAGATAGAGAGAAAGCTCAGCTCTTCAAGTGTTTTTGAGAAATGCTGAATGCGAAAAGCGATCTGAGAGGACATCTACATAGATTTAGGCTCGAGGGGTTCGTTTCCCCTGCCCTCTTCCCCATCCCTCTTCCCTTGCGAAAATTCAAAAGATGGAGCATAAATTTCAAGTCTAGATGAACTATTGACTGCCAGAGATACTCGTACGATTTGGTTGCCAGATAGTCAAAGGCTCAGAATGTGAGGGAGTTCATATTTCGAAGTGTATTTTCTATATCTGCATACAATTTTCTTTTCCGAATAACAATAAGATCCTGTTCATAAAGGATTCACTGTGTAAAGGCATAGAAACTAAGAGCCCTTTGAATACTGAGAATCTTTGAGATATTTTCATCCATTAAAATCACTTTATTTCACATAAACAACGCATTATTTTATGCTTAAACATTTCTCCACAAAAGTGTAACAATATTTCATTGAAATCTATGAAAAACAAATAGAAAATTCAACCTAAAAACATCAATTTGCTGCCTATCAGCATCCACGTATCAATCAATTATCTTATCATCCAAACAAAAACATAATTTCTCAATGAAAACTAAAACCGAATGGATGTCAAATCAAAAGTTCTCAAATCATTCAATCATTTAATTGAAAAATATATATAATTACGCCTGGGCTATTGTTGGCGCTAGCCCGTGGAATGCTCCACATTATTCCACCCATTAGCCCCCCCTATGCTGCGGCCCCAAGACAAACATTTGACTTTAACACTGAAAAATTCATGGGTGTCTAATGCCCAAAACTGGTTTACAGTTCGATGATTGTTTAAACCGGCTTCCCAGCAGCACAGCACAATTTCCGCGCCAATTAGCGGCCCCAAACGGACACAGACAACGGCGACGGCGACGACGACGAGAACAACGAAAGCAAAAGTTGTGGATTGTGGATGCCAGTTATAAATATTTGAAAAACAACATTAAAAAGGTTCAAGGTTGTCTGACATCACACAGAACCGGAGAACCAGAGAACCAGAGAACCGGAGCACCGGAGAACGGGGCAAAAAAGAGAGGCCGACTAAAACATAGTAAACGTGACAAAAAGAAATGTATCTGCACAAGGGGAGAGATACTTTCAACAATTAGGCGCAGCTGCTACCTGTCTGGAGGGATCCAACGACAAAAAAATAAACCGCAGCCCACAGATGGAACTTCTGTTTTTGTTTTTGTTTTTTTTTTTCGGGAGCGCGACCTGAACTTGAGATTGAGAAACATATTGTGCATTTCTGGGGATGGAGAGGCGAAGCGCTACAAGTTTCATGTCCTGCGGGTAACCGAAAACAACATCCAACACTCCACCATTCAATAATTATTGGCAGCACGGGCTTTTTTTGGGTTTTTTTTGGGTTTTTTTAGATCCCCAACTCCCTCCAGCTCCCGCTCTCTCCTACTGGTCTTTCGGTTCTGCTCTGTTCATTCAAGCAGCGATAGCCATTGAAATCTGTGTGTGCTCTGCACACTTTGTGCCACTTTTTCCCCATACAGAATTTACTATATGTACGAGTCTGTACATAATTCTTGCCTCGTCTGCCCCACTCTCGAGTGGTGCCCGTGAGTGCGCTCCATGTGTTAAACATTTCGATTTGATTTACAATTTATTTCTGCTACTTTTTGTAGTGCTGGGTATTCGGAATGTGGCAGGGTATGATGGGTGCCAGGAGGTTTCGGTATCCCAAAAGGCAAAGAGCGATGGGCTATGAAAGCGTCTATGTGGCAGCCACAATTTTCAAGATATAGCGCCCATATTTAATAGAGCTACAAATAATGCTATTATCTACCTGTATTTCAACTTTCATCTGGATCGGTTAACAATTACCATATATTTTACTGAAATCCAATTACAGGGTATCCTCTAGTCGCAACATCTATTTTGAAAGATCTCGATTGCTTTGCTGTTTTCTAACGCGTCTGCAAATTATGCAGAAACATTTTGTTTCCATTCTTTCAACACGTTTTTCGGCAATTTCCATGAAAATTTCAATTCTGCGACCCCAAAAAAATTCAAACTAAAAAAAAAAGTAAATTTAGATCAAAATCTAAATTTCCGCTCGTTCCAAGCAACATTTGTTCATTGATTTGTCGGCGCACAAAAAAACAAATAAACATTATGCGTTACCTGTTGGATGTTTTATTCGGGGTCCCAAAAAATCAACAACAACACGAGTCCCAGAGCTAGTGAGAGCCCCACACAGATCTATAGATGACTCTCTTGCTCTCTCTCTCTCTCTCTCAGGTAAACAAATTAGCAGTGGAGCAGAGCCAAAAAAAAAAAAAAAAAAAAAAAAAAAATCGAAAATTGAAAAAAATTGAAACTGAAAAAAGAAATAACAAAAGCAGGGAAAAATAAATACACACACACAATATTCCACACAAACAAAAGCAAAGCAAACCAAACCAAACCAAACAGATGTATGTACGCGTACGTGCAACAACAAAAAGTTAACACAAGAGAAATACAAAGAAACATATGAGAAAAGAATATATATTTCGATGAGCTCAGTTTCTGTTATTGTTATAAATTCCATGTGGGCGGTGGTTCCAGAGGTTCCTCCAGTGGCGGGGCATGTGGCATGTGGGGGAGGTGCCACCGCCACCGGATGCTCCCGTTCGTTGAAAATTTATGTTGCTGCTGCATAAGATTAAAGGAACACTACTCACTCCCTACTCAAGCCCCCTGAAAGTTCTCAGTGTGTGTGTGCTTAAAACTATGCAAATATGTCAAAAGTTTGCTTCCTTTTTGGGCGTAGGGGGGCAGGGGCAGGGGCAGGGGTCTATTATACAGAGAATAATATCAAACTTTTGGTTTGGTTTTCTTTGACCAACTCCCAAACTAAAGTTGAGATATTACTGGCAACATTTTGAATGTTAAGTGGTGTAGAAAATATGAAAGAATCTTTCAAAGTTTTGATCCTGGTGCAGAAGATAGATCTTGGGCCTGCAAATTATGAAAATTCATTGATGGAAATGCAGTAGAAAGCTCAGGAGAACAGAAGTCTCCTTTAGTTACATTCTACACCTGAAAATGCGCTAATAATTGAGATATCGAATACCCATTCTTCGATCCATGGCGAAATAGTGAAAGCTCTCATCGGCGGACACACACGATTTCCAATTGTGAGCCAATGAGTGATGGATGGTTGAGGGAGTGTACTCGTTCCGCCAAAGTAGCTTTCACTGTAGCTAGAGGAAGATGTATGTATGGGGCATACCCCACAAGTTCTACAAAATGTTGCAAGATAATTGAGATGTTTTAAGATAATTGGAGATGTGTGGAAAGATCCCATTGAAGCAGACAAAGAATGAGAAATACTACGCCACATTCCATCCATTGGTTCCATTCGGTCCGTTCTTCAATGAATTTTCTTGTCAGCAAATCGTTTGACTGGAAACTTTATTGCCTTGACCAACATGGAAATGACTTTTAGCCAGAATCCACATAAAATCCCCTACCCCCATTTGTACATGATTTACGTAATCCCCCTCCACACCCCCACGCCCACCCCCCTTCTTTCGATTAACGAATGACCAAACCCCAGATAGACCATTTAGGAACATCAATCTCTGACGCCAAAAATTCACTCGATTACAATGTTTGTTGATGCAACACCGAAAACATTTACAAGTGTTTCTTTCAGGGGGAGAATGGACTGGAATGGAATGGAATGGGTCTCCTTCTTCTTGGCCTGGTTACAAACTGTTTCGTTTATGGTTCCGCCTTGATGCTGGCCAAAATCAACTCGAAAGCCAATTAAAAGGAGAAAACCCCCAAGAAAAAAACATCAAAGGCCTGGAGAAGATTTACATATTTGTTTAGTGATGCTCTCTAAATAAATAGATTTTCCCTGCGTGTGCCACGGAATGAGCATTCCACCCATCCCTCCCCATCCCCATCCCGCCCACCAGACATTAATTGAATGAAATGCGCGAAACTAATTTGACTTGTTGGTGCCGCATCCATGGGGAGGAGGCGGAGAAGGCGGAGAAGGCGGAGAAGGAGGAGGAGGCAGGAGTGCCTGCCTGCCTGCTGCTATAATGAAGGAATTGGGGCGCAACAGGCGACCTGCTTTTCGGGGGACGATCTGCTCTGATTTGCAATCGAGGAAAAGGCCAGAAAAAGCGATGTGCAAGCGATGGAAAAACTCTAATTGAATTTATGGCATTTTCATTTGTAAAAGTCGCACACAGCTTTTCACTCATAAATTGCTTAGACATATGAGCGTGTACTTATGCACGGCACTGTATGCACTGTATGCAGTGTCTGTCCGTCTGTCTGTCTGTCTGTCTCTTTTTGTAAGAGTTATGTGCCATGGCTTTGGGCCTGGCGTGGGTGAAACGGCTGCAGCTGCGCAGTGCCAAAAGAAAGAGTTCTCTCTCTCTCGCAGAGACAGGGAGAAAGATAGAGAGAGAGAGAAAGAGAGAGCTGAGAAAGCCGTGCGGCGGCTAAAAGAAATGTTTACGACGCCTGGCAGGCACATAAATTTACGCATGGAAAAGCTTGCGCATTCCTCTCACAAACACAAACACAAACAGAGACACACAGTGCCGCCAAGACGTGTTCGCATGGGCAGACGGGGCAGGACCCCACGTCACAGGGTTGCAATCAAGTCACTGCTTTTGTGATTTGTCACTGTGATTTATGGCCTTTTTGGCTGAGAGACGTATGATGCGGGGGCGTGGTTTGCAATTTTCCCTTGGAACAGATATGCGCCCACAGCAAATCACTGGAGCACAGCTAGGGGATGTGCAAAACCGTGATTTTTTTGAGGGACACTTTCTCTAAATTGGTGTCATAATTCCTTTATGATAATATCATTGGAATTGGCATAGGAAAATGATCCCATTATATCATATAAACACTACTTACAGGGGAATATCTATGCCTACCACTTTACATTCAGGTTTATTTCTTATTCAAATGAAAAATCACTATGATTCTTTGTTTTTTTTTAACTTAAAAACTTAAAAAATTATTCGTTTTTTCCAATCTTAAACTAAAAATCTTCAAAAATTATTGACTTTGTTTAACAAATCGCAAAATTTTTCCTGAGGATTATTTCCACTCAAATCCCAAAAAAATTCCCTTCCCAGACGCTTTGAATAAATCCTTTGAGCAAAGAGCGGACGCGGCGCAGTCACCTCTCAGTCACTGTTTTTCCAATGTAAATCACATCCAACATCCACTCTTGATGTCGTGTCACCCGTGAATGGGGCTGTAAATCTTATCAGTAATTGAAAAATTCCAGCCCTAACAGGCCGACAGGCCAAGAGCTGGAGCTGGAGCTGGAGTTGGAGTTGGAGCTGGAGCTGGCGATGGTGCCAGTGGGGAATGTCAACATTTCCAAGCGCTAAAAAATAATGTATTCTATGCGCAGACGCAGTCGGAGGCTCCTCTACGTCTTGGATGGGGATCTCTGATCGGATTGGAGTCGACTGGAGTCCAACCAAAGCCATGCCTTGGGGGATATGTGTGCTGGGCCGTGCTGTGCTGGGCTGTATCTATCTATCTAGTGGCTTTAATGCACAGCTGCTACTTAGCGAAAACTGACAAAACAGTTTGGCACGCACTGATTGATAAGCAAACGGGAAACGAGTCGAGTCGAGTCGGGTCGGGTCGGTCGAAGAGGAGGTGGATCTGCCTCCAGTGGGGCATAAATTTCGCCACAGCCAGCTGCTGTAATTACCGCGCACAGGAGAAGGCGAAGGAGACAGCGAAGGCGAAGGCGAAGGCGCAGGCGCAGGCGCAGCGGCAGCCACAGAGTCGCAGAGTCGCCGAGTCGCAGATCCGCCGATGGAGGCACGTTTTGTAGAGTTAGAGACGCGAAATATATTGCATGTTTACATGAAAACTGATATTCGCCGATAAACGTTCAATGAAAGTCGCTCTGTGCAGCCGCGGAGTCGACTCCTCCTTCTGTTGCTGCTGCTGCTGCTGCTGCTGCAAGAGTCGTGGCCAACAATTTGTAGAAACAATTATAGAAATTATCTCTCTTTTTTTTTTTTTGCGAATTAAATTGAAATTTAAATTGCATTCGATGGCGGCCGGCCTCCCATAATCGTATCTCGTACGAGAGAGTATCTCTTTTTTTGTGGCCTGGGAAAGTGCGACCTACAAAAACCCCAAAACCCGAACCTGAACACAAATTTGTTGCTGTTTTATGTTTATAACGATATATTGTATATTTATAGAACTCAAAAGTCTGACATCACTCGCTGAAGCACACACGACTGCCATGCCATGCCATGCCATGCCATGTCATGCATGCGAGTGCGACTGCGATGCGAATGTGATGGATGATGACGCTGATTTGATGATCTGAGAATGAAGCGAAAAAGCCAGCACTAACCTTTTGTTAATAGAACAACAACAACACAGCACTACATTTGTTTGTTGCTTTTTGTGCTTTGTTTTATGACAAAAATCAAGTTGGGTTTTAATGGAAGGCGCGTCAGAGCGCGAGGAGGAGAGGTAGAGAGTGCCCCCAAAGTAAATACTCGAATACATTTGCATATTCTCGTATTCTCGTATTTGTACAATACATTAATGCTGCCACGATGAGTATATTTGCTGTCTGTATCGGAGGCACACACACGACACACACGACACACACAGCCACATGCAAATGTTAATGTTAATACGGACTTTTATTAGTTTTTGGCCTGATATTTGTATAAACTTTTTATGGTACACATTTCCCTATAAACCGACAGACAGACATTTGATTTATGTCACTTTAATGAGCCATGTATTCAATCATGTATTCAATTAGCTTTTACCTTTAATCGAGAGCACAAGCTACCAATAAAAATGGTACTCTTTCCACCCAAAGCAGACAGACAGACAGACAGACAGACACGACATTTGAGTGTGTTCAGTTGTTCATTTGTTCATTTGTGCTGTGATGATGAAAACGTATTTAATTTTCACACCAAATGTATGCAAATATTAGGTCAAGGTTCGGTCGATGAACTCGAAACTCTGAATATTGCACATTAATTGCGAAATTAATTCGATTTTTCTTCTTAACAGAGAATTTATTAATGATTAAATGAGATTTTTGGAAAGGACAACAAACTAAAAGTACTTCTTAGCTGCAATTAGGGGAAAACCCTATATTCCAGGGGGGTCACACTGTCTAAATAGTGCAATAAAACTACACATAGAGTGTGACCCTCTAGACAATCAACCTTTTGTGCTTCTCCCCCAATCAATGCCATGAATCGAAAAGTCCCATTGCTCCACCAGAGCAGACGGCTGAAACAAAGGTCTTTGCGACCGACGCCGAGAATGCAAAAACAAAATACACGCAGAGGATGGACTTGAGTCTCGATGATTATGGATTTTCTGCCTTTTTTTTGACCTACGAACAAATACAAATACAAACTTAGATTTAAAAAAATAGCTAAGAAAACCCTTAAAAAGGCTTGGAGGGAATTTCCGTATGTGCTGAATGGCTTTGACCACACATAGGGGGTATTCGGGTTAACTTTAAATCTCAAAATGCCAAAAATCCAACTAAATTTTGGGCCATTCCTTCAATGAAAACCACAAAGAAAGAAGGCAGAAATATCTCATTGAAACTGGCTTTAAACATGCATAGAGGGTATTTGTGTACATGTTGAATCGCTGAATCGAGAATCTGATCTTGTTTCCATCCATAATTAAATAGTTTCCCATACAAATAAAAGGATCATCTGCCTCTCGATCGGGGCAAATAAATCCTGCAAAATCAAGCCAACGCCTCCACAAAAATGGCTATTCCCCAATTAAATCAACGATCGGATCGGGCAGGCGGCAGGCGGCAGGCGGGGCCGGGCACTCGGGGATTACGTGGCCAATGGTCTGGGGGTCGAACGGGCAGGTTCGTAATGAAAGAGCGGCGGCGGCATTTCGGCATTGGGGCATTGCGGCGCTCCATAAAAATGCGCAATGATTTCATACAAAACGATAAGAACGAACCAGAGAGGGAGAGGGAGGGACGGAGAGAGGGAGAGGGACAGAGGCAGAACCAAGGTAATTTCATATCGAAATCGTGTTCTATCCGCTGCCACAAAGTATTAATTTAAAAGCCAAAAACGTGTTTGGAGTTAAGCGCCTCTGAAAGTGGACGATGGACGGACCTCCGCTTGATCTTGTTCCCTAGCGATCGACTGATGTTTTGTTAGAGCCCCATTGCTGCTGCTGCTGGGGGGCTTTTGGGGCATTATATCATCGACTCTTCCATCCCCCCACCGCATATAGCAAGACGAAAGTCTCTTCTACTTCCGCCTCGGCCGTACTTTGGGGATTGCACAAGTGCCGCACATGCGCGTCGTCTTCTCAAAATGTCTTCAAAATGCAGTCTTAACGGCTCGGTGCGTGCAAAAACAAAAAAACAAAAAAAACACTTGAAATACGATTCAGATGCAGATGCAGGAGTCGGGGGCACGGGCACGGGCGCCTGGCCATATGCATAATGGTTTACGAGTGATGCATAAAAGTACGTCGTCTCGTTATGGCCTGGCGCGGAGGGAGGGAGGGGAGGGGGCTATACTATTTACTATATAGTGATGTCATACCATTTATGGTTCATATTTCAGTTAGACGGTGCCCGTCCCGCTAGGCCGGCCCCGCTTTTGGCTTTAATTTATTCAAAGTTTATGAGAATTATCATTTTGCATATTGAAAACTCACTCACGTAGCATTGAGTCAGTGACTCCATCGAATGATCTCCGATCGGATCGAAACGGGGCACAACATTTATTTTAATCGTATGGTTATTAAATTGTTTTGTAAATTGATTGATTGTCGGTCATTAGATCATTAAATCGAATGGCAAGCCCTTGGGAAAGAGTCACAAATAAATTGTTAATCAATTTTTGTGCGCCCACGCAAGCGGCTTTCACTGGAAAGAAGGCCCCAAAGCCAGAAACAAACCTCAACAGAAAAGTTCTCTTCTTGTGCTGTGTATCTTCTGCTGCTGTGGCATGTGGCACTTTCCACATACACAGCAGCGCTCTATTCTGTTCGGTTCGGTTCGGTTCTGTTCTGTTCTGTTCCATGTATCGACACATGCTCATCCCAACAGGAAAACCTAACGGATGCCATTACCATAAACAGCCAATGTTGACCTTCATTGCAATCAAACAGAACAGAGAAGAGACTGCTGCTGCTGCTGCTGCTGCTGGCACGAGTGGAGCTGCCGCTGCTGCTGCCACAAGTGGTGCTCCTGCTGCTGCTGCTTCTGGCGGCGGTGGCGGCGGTGGTTGCTGGTTGCTGGTGGTGCCTATCCAAAATTAGAAGCTGCTCTGTGCAGCATTGTCGTTTTGCTCTTAAGCAGGTTTTTGGCGACAAGTTTTCATGAATGAGAAATGCAGACACACGAGTGCTGCTGCTGCTGCTGCTGCCGCTGGCTGGGAGCACAGGAACGTGACTCAAAAACAGGGCGAACAGAAGAATTCCTTGAGCAAACTTGTGGGAGAAAACTTTCTTCATCATTTCATCTTCTATAATCTTTGCAGAGTCCCGAGAAGATCTACATCAAAGTCGTCGAGCTAGAGCCAAAGATCACGTCGCTGGGCGAGAATCTCGAAGAGTCCGTGCGCATGCAACGGGAGCATGATGATACCCTACGAAATCTACAGGTAAGCCACAGATCAGCCTTCGAGAAAGCCCCCGTCTAAAACCCCTCTGAAACCCCGCCCTTTAGAGCCTCCCTGGACCGATGGATGAGTTCGTGCAGAAGGCCGACAAATTGCTGGCCAGCAAAAGGATCAGCTCGGAGCTGGTCAATGCCATGGCCGACACTTTGAACATCATCTGGCAGGACATCTTGAACCTGCTGCAGGACCGGCAACACATTCTGCTGCTCTGCACACAGTTCCACGACAAGATGACGCAGTGCTTCAGGCGCATGGACCAGCTGGAGATGGCCTGCAGCGAGACCCAGCAGCCGATGGATGTGCCGCATGTGCAGGAGTTCCTCAACAGGTTCAAGCAGCTAAGGATCGACATGCTCACGGGTGTGATGGCTGCCTTGAAGGACGGCAACGAGCTGCTCTCGCAGCTGGAGGAGCTGGAAAAGCTGGAGACCCTGGACACACGACCCGAGCACATCAAGCGGGATGCCACGCGGGCCGTCCACCAAGTGCAGCAGTGGCTGGAGGCCCTGCACGATCGTAGGAACGACCTGGAGGTCGCCTGGCAGACGCGCAAGACACAGATGGAGCAGTGCCTGGCCTTGGGGCTGCTCGGACGAGAGCTGATCGACCTGGAGGCGGCTCTGCAGAAGGCCAGGATGGACCTCAATACCATGTACAGCCTCGGGGAGTGCGAGCACACGGCCAATGAGATGCTGGCCAGATACAGAGAGTGGAAACAGCAGGCGCTGCTCCTTCGCGATCGTGCGCTGAAGATCACTCGAGCCAAAGAGAAGGTCCAGTCCGCGGGTCTCTTTTCGGGGGATGAGGCGTGTGCCAGGGCCTATGCTGTCCTCAGTGGCTGCACCGAGCACCTGGATCTCGTGGATCAGCGAGAGCATTGGCTGCACCAGTCGCGGGAGTTCTTCGCCAAGGCCGAGCACACGCTCAGTGTCCTGGAGAAGCTGGAACTGGAGCTGGCGAGCGTTAAGCTGCCGCCGAATTCCCCCGAGAGCTATGCCATGTTCTCCAAAGTAGAGCGCGATGTGCGAAGCTTCACCGAGGAGCCGCTGCGACTCGGCTATGGCATCTTGGATGAGGTGGGCCGCACTCAACCAGAGACGCAGGGCGTCAAGCGGGTCCTGGATGAGCTGGAGAACCGCAAGGCCTACATCGAGGGCATCTGTGCGCACAGCAGCGAGGATCAGCAGAAGGTGCAGCGAGCCCTGACTGAGTTCCTCGTGCAGCACAACGAGCTCCTGGCCTGGCTACGGGCTTCCGGACAACTGCATCTCCAGCAGAGCGTGGACATGGGTCGGAATCTGCAGCAGTCGAAGCAGTTCCTCCTGCAGCATCACGAACTAATGCAGGATTTGGAGGTGAGTCCTGAGACACGACTTTGAATCCCATTGAATCTGTACTCAAACGAACCCCTTTCCGTTTCCGTTTCCGTTTCCCTTTCCCAGATCAAGGGAGAACTCATCAACCTACTCCTCGAGAGCATCAAAGTCCACTTGGAGTCGTTGAGTCCACAGCAGCGCTACGATGTTGACTCGAAGGCCGAGTCCCTGCACAAGCACTGGATCGAACTGAAGGATCTGGTGCTGAAGCGCGTCGACTATGTCTCCCTGTTGATCGAATTCTTTGAGCAGGCCAACGAGCTCTCTAGTCAGCTGGATCATCTGCAGCGCCAGCTCCAGCAAACGCCCGACGAGCACAAGCTGCAGTTCCTCCAGGCCACATGGTCCAACATTATCCTGACCTTCAGCGAACTCAAGTCCCGCGGACAGCGATTCATCAACTTGAAAGTCGGTATCCCAGTGGGGCAGAAAGAGGGAGAATCTTTTCGTTTTTAAGACTGTATCTTTGGCCAAGTCGTTTTTTGGAATTCTCTGAGAGCTTTGCGCCACTTTTGCATGTTCCGCTTGCCGCCAGAATCTTTGCTATGCTTCGCATTTGAACCGTTGGATTTTGCAGCTGCTGACAGCTGCCACATTTGCACGCTGCAACCGCTGTCTATTGCTGCTCTGAAAAGCATAAACTATCTGCATATAGACCATAGGAGTACAATAGCTGTGTCGGCACAAAAGTATCTGCAAAGAATAGGGGTACGCTGGCTATGGGAAAGGCTTGGAGTGGAACTGCACAAGAACGCAAAAGATTTTAGATCTGAACTGGAGAAAGAGTGAATGATAGCTTATATTTCTATGTATAACATATCTTCCATATATTTCTATATATTTCAAGTGTATTCACCCTTAAATTCGATTGGAAATATCTGTAGATCCACTATAAAGATCACTTATAGAATAGAGAAGGATAGAGCTAGTGGTAAAGAGTGAGAGTGAGAGAGAGGCATGCAGACGCAAAACCCTGCAAAGCTGCTCTGTAAAAGAGCGAGGTAGAGAGGCAGAGGGAGAGAGAGAGCGCGAGGTAGTGGAGTCAGCTGCTATAATAATGATCCCATCGCAACCAGATTCGAAAATCTGGTAGATAAGATTATTCTTTATGATTCTGGGCTTACGGAGTTCTCATATCTTCAAATTTGTGGCTTCGTAACACCTAAAAATATATTTTTGAAGCCAGGGGATTTTCGTAGTGCCCTGGTGTATTCTCCACTTGAAGTCCTTCCAAAAGAAGCTGCAAATCGCTTGCAGATATCATTTTAGAGTCTCGCAATCTTAGCTCCAATGAAAAGAATATCTTCTATAGAGTATTCCTCTCCTAACTCCAACTTTTACTGAATAAAGCTGTCAATTCAGTGCAGAGATCCACAGATTCCAGCTTCAGGATATTTCCATAATATTTCTCTTCTCCAATGATCCACAACATATCCAAAAGGAGTATTCCAGTTTCAACTTCTTTGATAGAAAGATGGAAATCGATTGCAGAGATCTCCATGATCTAGAATAGAAATCCCAATCCCCCAAAGAGGCATCAATACCTTGTATTAATTGAGTTTTTAAATTGAAGAAGGCTTTCTGAAAGCTTTCCCGACTCCAAAGAGTCTTCTTCTCTTGAAGAAAACGTACAAATTCAGTGCTGAGATCCACAGAAATCAAGCTTCAGCGTATACCCACATCAATTATAATGAAAACTAGCTGTAGATACACTGCAGAAAAGCCCATTAGGTATTCCAGTATGGAGATTCCAGCTTCAGATGTTTCCTCTATCAATTCCCGTAAGAGTTATCATCTGCAAAGATGCATTAGATTTCTGAAAGAGTATTCGAACTTCAATTTCCATGCCACAGATTGCATCCTTTGGCTCTTCGTGGCCCATAAATTATCAACAATATGATTTGGTTGGCCATAAACATCTATTCGAAACGACAACGTCGTCATTTCGCCCCATCCATATACCCATATGTGCGTTCGAGTAGTACATAAAACCGGGAAGAAAACGAAAGAGAATCAACAGCCGCAAAAGAAAATTTTGAAATTAGAAAATTTCGCTGCTGCTGCTGATGCTGCTGATGATGCTTCTGGTGTTGGTGGCTGTATTTCGAGTTTTCCTTCTCTGTTTCTGTTTCTGGTTCGAGTTTTCCTCTCGAGTTGAGTCCATAAATAAAAGCAAAGCAATTTGCGCGCTGCGAGGGCTATAGATAGGTCTGTCTCTGGTCTCTAGACTCTGGTCTCTGGTATCTGGTCTCTGGCATGGCCTGGACTCTCCTCGGATTTGGATGTGGTGTTGTGGCCAGAACGCACCAGACCCTGGCCAAAGGCAGATGCGTTGTGCCACGCGCCGTTGTACTTTTTCTTAGAAAAACTCAAAAAGAGAGACAACAACAAAAAAAAAACACTCTGCGACACTTGACGAAGCAGAAGCTGAAGAACCAAAATAAAATAAGGAAAAACTAATTTTTTCCATTTATTTTTTGTCTATGCTATTTTTGGTGCTGCACACACACGCACACGCACGCACACGCACACGCACATTGATTGGATCCATATCTCGAGACGAAATCCTCGACGCAGGCAGTGGAAGAGACGCTGAACGGTTTCAGTAAGCGGCAGTGCGACGTGACGAGCAGTTTGGAGAATTGGACAACGACCATACAAGAGAAGCGAGAAGTTGAATATCTCCTAGAGAAAGTCATGAGTGATAATGAAGAGGTATGTATAGGAGGTATATGTGTAGGCGGTGGTAGTCCCTGCCCCAAAGTCAAACTCTATTTTCCAGACGGTTGCCAAGAGCACCCAAGTGGACACCCAATTGTATCCAGTCTTCGGTTCCCCTCAGTGGACACGAAGCAGCTGCTTTCGGGCATACGGGAGAAGCTCAATTTCGTGATCCAGGACATTGAGCGGGCCCAGGACGAGATCCAGCACCGCATTCAAACCACCCTGAGCATCCAGACCAAGGACCAGCAATCACTGGCCAAAATCGAGCAGGTGATCAACAATCTGCGCATGCTGAAGGCCCGTCTCGATGGCATCAAGTACGACTATCGCACTCTCATCGAGAGCGTGCTGCTCTTCCTGGAGAACATTGCGCAGCTGCGAAACGAGATCGATGAGTACTTCGCGAGGCAGCAGCAGCACCCGTACCCGTCCCCGTCCCCATCGTCGGGCGGTGTGGAGCGCAGCATTGCAGAGCATGAGAGATTCCGCGATCATTGCATGGATAAATTTAGATCGTTAATCACACAATCCGAACTGCTGATCGATCGGGTGCGCGTGCTGGAGCCGCCCGGGGCACGCGAAATCGACACCGATCGCATTTTGAAGTTGTTGGAGATTCTGCGCATTCACTTCGAGACGCAGTGCAGTGCCAGAATGTCGTCGCTCGAGCGGCTCGAGAAGATCGAGCAGTTCCGCAACGATCTGGAGGATATTGATCGGAGTCTGGACAGCGTCAGCAAGCAGCTGCACGACATCAATGGCCAGAGTGTCGATAGCCTGGCGGCGGCGAAGACCACGTCGCTGGCATTTGAGTATTTTGAACGTACCATTGAGGTGAGTGAACCCCTGAGTGGAAGATCTGTGCTGTTGAGGTGGGTTATGTTTATAGACGAGAAAAACAAAAACAACAAACAAAACAAAACAAAACAGAGAGAAGATCTCTTTGGTTATTTTATGATTTAATGATCCATTTTCTATAGTGTTCAATGCCCAAGCAATTGAAATCGACTCGCCATCAGCAACGCTGGGGCCAAACAGCCCACACTCTCGAGGTAGATAGAAAGATAGATAGATAGATACTTGTAGAATAGATATAGATATATGTATATATCTACACCCCCCCCCGGCCCCGCTGCATGAGCAAAACAGAGTTCTGAACACCCAAAAAAAACATTCATCAAATTTCCAAATGACATTTTTTTTTTTTTTTTTTTTTTTTTGAAAAAATCTCTCGGGCGCATCGCAACTTTGAAAATGTTGTAGCTGTCAGCGGAAGATGCGGATGGGGAAGGGGATAGGGGATGGGGGATGGGACGAGTGGTGGACGGTGGACTTGTGCCTTAGAGATAGACAGCGGCAGCTGTCGTTAGTTTGTAATTAAAAACTTTTGAAATACATCTTTGCATAACGAGAGATACAGATACAGATACAGATACAGCTACAGCTACAGATACAGATACAGATACACACAACATTTAGAATGCTGCCACGTTTCCATTGCACTTTCTTCATGCCCCGTATTTTTCTGCTTTTTGGCATTTGAGGGAAAGATACTTTTAGATGGAGAGATGGAGATCCGCTGCTTGGCTGCACTTTTTCACGTTTTTTTTGCCCCAGACGCTGCCTAATGGGTGGATTTTCCTTCATTTCATTTTCCTTCGTATTTTAAGCATACTTTTCCATACTTTTCCCTCCATTTAGTTGCTCGAGAAACGCATTGAAAAGTTCACAGATTCGACGAGTCAGCAGCTGCTGATCACAAATCCCGAAAGCGAACAGTACGTAAAGGAGGAGCTCCGTAAACTCAACGACAAATGGCAGGGCTTCAAGGATCAGGTGAAGCAGAAACGAAAGAGCCTCAATCAGGCCACAGAGTTCTTTGAGGTTGTCGAAAAGGTAACGCCTGCGCAAAGAAACTCTTCCCAAAACCCATTCTAATCCAAGAATTCCTTCAGATCGATGCCGAATATCGGGAGATCAGCTATTTCTATAGCAGCGTCTCCAATAAGGTTCCATATCTGCGCGACTCTGTGGAGGCGGCCAATCTCGTCAATGACATCGAAAACTATGTCACAAGTCGGGAGCCAGGACTCCGCTCGAAGCTGGACAGCGCCTCGCAGTGCGCCCACGACATGAGCAAAGTATCGGCGCTCTACAACGATGTGATGAACATCTTCCAGTCCTTCATCAAGCTCAAGATGGACATCAACGTTGTCCAGGAGCGTCTGAACCAGGAGCAGCGACAGCGGGAGCAGAGGGAGCGCGATTCCCGCGATCAGGCGGAACGGGAGAAGGCCATGCGCGAGGCAGAGGCCAGGGAGCGGCTGGCCAGGGAGGAGCAGGCCCGCCTGGAGAGTCAGCGACAGCAGGCGGCCATCGAGCAGGCCCAAAGGGAGTTGGTGGCCCGGGAGCTGGCACTGCGCGAGCAGGCCGTTCGCGAGGAGGAGTCCCGGCTGAAGGCCGTGCGGGAGCAGGCCGCCCGGGAGCAATTGGCCCGGGCACAGGCGGCCCGCGAGGAGGAGATGCGCATTCAAACGCTGCGGGAGATTGCCAAGCGAGAGGAGGAGGCCCGTCTCCATAGCAAACGCGAGGAGGAGGTACGGATCAAGCGCGAGGACGAGTCCCGCGCCAAGCGGGAGGAGGAGGCTCGCATTCAGCGCGAGGAGATCACGCGCCTGCAAACACTGCGCGATCAGGTGGACCAGCAGCGCATCGTCACCGAGAACATCCGCAAGGACATCCAGGTGAACTCCATCTTCACGGAGCTGCGCTATGCCTCGCCGTTGTTCGTGCGTCCCCTCAAGGATGCCGTGACCCGCGAGGGCGATCGATTCGTGTTCGAGTGCGAGGTCACCGGCACACCAGAGCCCACTGTCGAGTGGTTCAAGGATGGCATCAGCATCCTGAGCCACGCCGACTACAAGACCAGCTTCGACAAGGGCATCTGTCGCCTGGTGATCGAAGAGACCTTTGCCGCCGACTCGGCGCGCTTCAGCTGCCGTGCCTCCAATCTGGTGGGCACCTGCGACACCAATGCCACGCTGGCAGTGCGCGAGAATGCCGCAGAGGTGCAGTTGGTGCCGCCACGCATACTGCGGTTCCTCGAGAGCGGCAAGGCCACCGAGGGCAGCTCCTTCCAGTTCGGGTGCATCGTCTCGGGCGTGCCCCTGCCCACGGTGCAGTGGTTCAAGAACGACAAGTGCATCGACGACTCGCCGGACTATGTCATCAGCTACAACAATGGCGAGGCCACGCTCCGCTTCGAGGAGGTCTTCCTCGAGGACGATGCGGTGTACACCTGCAGTGCCTCCAATCCAGCGGGTATCGAACATTGTTCCGCCAGCCTGATTGTAGAACGTAAGTGTAAAACTATAAACCATCGCTATATAGATCGATCTCTTAAATGTATGCTCTATTTCCTTACAGCTTTGGAGCCCACAGAACTCCCCAGCTTCAAGGTTCCGCTGTCCAATGCCATGGCCCGTGTGGGCCAAAAGATCAAGCTGGAGGCCATCGTGAGTGGCATACCCCGACCGGACATCTGCTGGGTGCACAATGGCAAACCGTTCCAGCCTCGCGATGCAAAGGTGAGTTTTCATTTCTACCACATTTCTTGGGGTCAAAAATCCCATTAAAAATACTCAATTTTGTTCAAATATTCATCTCTAGATAGAAAATCTTTTGAAAATACTCATATGTTGGAATTTATTGGAATTTTCCTTTGTATTTTTGAACGGTACTTTCTTTGGAATGCCATCTTTTGTTCTTAAAAAATTGAAACATTTTGTTTGGATGGAAGAAAGTTCTTTTTTTTTGGTTTTTTTTTGGCACACAGAAGACGGAGATACTCTAGAGAGAAGAAGATTAGGATTGATGGGGGAAAAGAAATGGTAGATTGCAAATCTATGATATTTTTAGATCCAGACTAAAACCAAACGAAAATTTTGAAGATTTTTTAATTCCTTTAATAGGAGATCAACGATCCAATTTTCCAGAAAAATACATCAACAAAAAATCTAGAAAGTATAACCATACTAAAAATACAAAACCAGAATAATTTATCATAAAAAACCAAAAAAATTATCAAAAAACAAAAAAATACAAGACTAAATGAACAAGAAAAATAATAGAAATAATACCCAAAAAAAATACTCGATATATATTAGAAAATACCAGAAAAATACTATCAAAACTAAATACTGAAACACTATGACACCTACTGGTATGATACTAGAATGATAGCAGAATCGTAATCCCCTAAAAATACTAGTTTTAAGAAGACTTCCAGTTGAATTTCCGAAAAATGTTGACCTATTCTTGGGCCTGGAATACTTTCTTTCCGATCCATTTCCCCGCCCCAGAACTTCCGATCAACAATATTAGATCCCCAGCCAAGCAAAGGGTAAACAAAAATTCCAAGTAAAATAAAATGCCACCAAGTACAATCCCCCAAACCCCATGCCTCCCCCCTCGACATCTGTCTGGCGATTGGCGATTTCCATATAGACAGTGCCATAGAATATCGTAGATACGTATGTATATAGTATATTCGCGGTATATACTGTACACAAATTTTGGCTGGAAAGAAACGAGACCAGAGAATATCAGAATAATTCTATATTTTGTGGTTCTGTGGGCGTTTTCCAAAATTTGGAAAAGAAAATATCATCATGTTTTAGTTTCTCAGATCGAGATCGGACTGACGTCAGTGGTGGATGAATGCGTAGACGCATCAGACGGCGCGCTCCCTTGATGATGATGATCTAGTACACATCTACAACATCCTCGGGCTCTGTCTCTGTCACTTGCCACTGGTCACTGCCAAATGATCATCATTTTGGGCAAATCATTTTGTGTTGCAAACACACACACACACACACACACACACACACACACACAGAGAGAATTCAAGGCAAACATTTCTGAAAATACGCCAACGCACTTTATCTTTCGATGCAATTTACAGAACATATAGCGGCCATATAATATCTAATGTCTAATAGCTGCAACTTTTTGGCAGCTACCACTCGTCGCATACTCTGCTGCTGTGTCTGCAACGAGCCGTGCAACGTGGCAAATTCAATTCACCACAGTGTGGCAGTCACAGTCAGTCCATCCCCCATTCCGCCGTCCACCCCCCAGAATCTCATCTCCAAACCGATCCCCGATCACCGATCCCGGGATATCGCGCGTCAGGCAATTTGTTTATTGTGGGCGCCAACATTGTATATACAAATATGCAAAAGATATAGATACATATGCATATACGAGTATTCAGCGAAAAAGTAGCCAAAAAATTGCCAAAAAATTGCCAAAAATTAAGAAATGACTTCATTGGCCGCACTTTTAATTGCCATTCTGTCATTCGCTTTTATGCTCTTCATATTCCACAACATGATCTCACTTTGGTTTCAATCACTAGATCAAAACCATTTAAGTAATTGAAAAGCGATCTTTGTTCTCTCTACCAAATTGAATCCCCCATTGAACACCTGTGCTCAGGCGCTTCCTGCAATTTGGGGCCAGCAAAACAAAGAGCAGCAAATAAACAAAACAGAAGCCTCTTCTTGGGCCTCCGCCGGATGCGCCACAGAGATCGGCGATCGCAATTGCTGTGCCACATCCGCACACACAACAACAACAACAAAAACTCATATAAATAAGATTGAAAATTTGTGTAAAAAAGAAAGGAACATTCAATTGCAAAAAAAAAGAAGGAAATAAAAGAAAGAAAAACCAAAAAACAAATGAAACAAAAACTAGAACAAAAATGAAAGCATTAGCCTCGGTTCGGCATCGGTTCGGTTCGGTTTGGTTCGGCTCGGCTCGGATCGGATCGGGTCGGATCGGGTGTGGTGTGGTGAATACTGAATAAATGCCATGCCTTGCCATCATTTTCTGATGATTTTTCCAATGACTTTTCCTCTGTACTTTCAGTATGAATACGGCCGCGTAACGCTGATAATCCCCCAAGCTTATCCCAACGACGCCGGATCGTACGTTCTGAGCGCCAAGAATCTAGCCGGAGAGGCATACACTAGCTGCAACGTCATTGTCAAGGGTCGCCTCCCCAACGAAACGTCCGATTCCGAGATGGCCAGCGACATAGAACCCATCAAGCCGGCAGTCCATCTACCCCTGAAGGATGTCTCCATTTTTGAGGGCAAGCCCGTGCGTCTGGACTGCGTGATTGTGGGTCAACCAGAGCCAGAGGTCATTTGGTATCACAACGAGCGACCCGTCAAGGAGTCCGCCGATGTCCAGCTGCTGTTCCAGGGCGATCGCTGTTCGCTGATCGTCCAGGAGGTGTACCAGGAGGATGCCGGCCACTACAAGGTGGTGGCCATCAATTCGGCAGGGGAGACATCGAGCAGCTGCGAGCTGAAGGTCACGCCGTTGAACCTGCAGGCAGAGCCTGCCACAAGGGCCCAAGTGGAGAGGCAGAGCCTGCCCAAGGATGCACAGCCAAAGTTCGAGCGTCTGCTGTCCGATGTTCTGGCCGATGAGGGCGAACAGGTGGTCCTGGAGGTGCAGGCCAGCGGGGATCAGCCGCTGAGCGCCCAGTGGTATCTGACCAACAAGGAGCTGCAGCTGGACGATCGAGTCACTGCCACGGGGGACCCTGAATCCGGCATCTTCAAGCTGATCCTGAACAATGCCAGCGTCGACGACAAAGGTGTCTACACGGTGAAGGTCTCCAATCAGGCGGGGGATGCCAAATGCTTCTCGCATCTGATTGTAAAGTCCGTGAATGCCCCCGAGAACCGTCGCAGCAGTCAGTCCTCCGTGGAGATCGTGGAGCGACATGCCTGTCCCGAGTTCAAGGAGCTCTTCAGCGACAAGCAGGGCAGCATCGATGACGTGGTCAAGTTCGAGTGCATTGTCAAGGGCAGGCCCACGCCCAAGGTCCATTGGTTCTTCAACGATCAGCCCGTCCATGGACACAATTTCCTCGTCTCCACGAGCGGCGATCGCCAGGTGCTGACCATCCAGAAGCTCACCCACGATGCCGTTGGCAAGATCAGCTGTGTGGCCGAGAACGAGGCGGGAAAGGCCACCTGTGTGGCCTTTCTGAACATCATTGGCAGTGGCTTGCCCGCCTCCAGTGATCTGCAGACCATGACCCAGGAGCACAATACCGAATCGTCGCGTGTGACCATCAAAAGCAGACATTTACCACCACCTCCACATCGCAGGTGAACTCTTACGAGGGCAACGTGCCCCAGACGGAGGTGCATCATTCTTCGGCACACATCGACCAGTCGCTGAAACAGTTGGGCCAGCAACGGCCCGAGATCATGGAGAGCCATCACTACCAGGAGCTGCACAAGAGCAAGGAGATGAGCACACCCAGTCTGCAGCAGAAGTCCTTCACAGTCGTTCAGTCTGCCGCCAATGGAGGAGGTCCTTCTCCTCTGCCTGCCATCACCATCCCCGACTCCCCCACTCGTCTGCGCAAGGAGATTGCCCCTCGTTTCACCACGCCCCTCACAGGCAAGATCGTCGATCAGGGCGCCGATGTCAGCATGGAGGCCATCTACGATGGCTACCCCTCTCCCGAGATCAAGGTGGAGAAGAACGGCGGCCAGCTGTTCGATGATCCGCATACGAAAATCTCCAATAAATTCAATCGCGTCACCATCGAGCTCAAGCAGGTGGGCGTGGCCGATGCGGGACGATATGCGGTGACAGCCTCCAATGCCGTGGGGCAATCGACAAGCACCGCCGATTTGGTGGTCAAAAGTGAGTATTTCCTACAGTTTTTTTCTTCTTCTGGGGTTCCATGGACTACGGGCTTATGGGTTGGGTTCTACTTGTATTGTTGATTGCATTTGGCCATCCATTTTCATGAATTTCCTTGAGCGAGCCACTTCTAGAAAGCCAGAAGGAAATGGCAAATTTTTCCCAACAATGATCCATCATTTTGGCGGCCATCGATACTATGGGAATTCCTGAGATTTCTGCGAATTCTAGTGCCTAACCAAGCGGGAAGCTGAAGAGAACTTCGTCTAAAATGTATACTCTTTGGAAGGACTTTGGAACTTCTAGGGATTTTGGTAGATAATTGTATTTGGGTTTAGTTTTGTCTTTATTTTATAAAGATTTCTATGGAATATTTTTGTCCAAATTTCCCAAAATTGCTGTTGCAAAAAAAAGGTACCAAAAAGTATTTACAAATCAATTGAAAAAACATAGATATAATTTCGGCTAATATACTGCTGTATTTTGAGAGCTAATGTTTTATATATTTTTTGTAAAAATAATGCCAAAAACTATACACGGATCCCAGAGTTAAGACCCTATAAAATATGTTACTATTTTTCCTTTGGGATTTTCTTAGATTCAACTTTTTAAGATTTTTTCCATCTTTTACTCGAAAATCTCCATTTTGGGAGTCATGGGAAACACATACATACATATTTATGTATGTACATGTGTATGTACTATAAAAACCAATTCGCAGAATTAATGAACTGGCGAAAAGTGTTCTAAATATCTCAAACATAGAACATACCATATAGAATATACAATATACAATATAGAATACAGAATACAGAATACACATGTTCGAACAGCCCAGATAGACCCTATATCATATGTTCCCCGTCTGCTTGTCCGCCCGGTGCTCGTTCGTGCCACACATCAATCAGCGTAGAGCATTAAAGTGTCATTGTATGGATCTTCAAACGTCAATGCCTCGAGAACAACACCAAAAAAAACGCCAGGCAGCTCCCTCGCGGAATATTGATGAGTTTTTAGTGGGGTCGATTGTTGTTGTTATTGTTGAAATTTCAATAGTTTTTCATCCCCGGGAAAAAAGGCCAAATGCAAAAAAGATTTTCTTACACGAAATTTATAAATATTCCTCGTTGTGGGTGGGGCCTGTGGTTGGGGGTTCTATAGGATGTGGACGTGGATGTGGATGTGGATGTGGGGCTGTCTGATGTCTGCAATTATTATTATGTAAATGGGGATCCGTTTATTTACTCGAGATTTTAGCAGATTTTTGTCGTCTTGTGTGGTTTGGTTTTCTGGTGGTTCTCTGGGGCTGTGTTTGGGATTATACATTATACTAGATATGTTTTTACTGCCTGCCTGATGTCCGATGTCTAAGCGAATTATTCATTATGGCCGCTGATTGGGTGGGACGGACGGCTGTTTCAAGTAAATTTTAACCGCAAAAACAACAGACCGATCCGTAGATCCACAGATATCTAAGATTTTGCAATGACACCAAAAAAAAGAAAGAGAGTAGGCTAATGTTTATGTTCCACTGAGTGGTTCCATTCGCCTTGCGGTTGCACCCCATATTAAAAATCTTTCATGTGGTTCCCATCTTTGGAACATCTCTCATGTGGTGCTTCCATCGTTTCTTCCTTGATGCAGAGACCATCTTTCCACCAGTCTTTGGCAGACGCTTGCAGGCACAGGTCGCCAAAAAGGGCGAGAAATTGATCATGGAAGTGGAGGTCACAGGACTGCCAGATCCCACTGTACTCTGGCTAAAGGACGATAAGCCCATACAAGATGCTGGCATATCCCCGCATCGACTGCTTGCCCAGGGCAACTCCTATCGTCTGATCATTGAGAAAGGTACTGCCCACTATAATCCCTAGATTAGTCCTTATCCTTATTTGGTATATCCTTTGGCCCAATTTATTGCAGCACAAACCTCAGACTCGGGCAAGTATATGGTAAGAGCCACAAATGCCGGCGGGGAGGCCAAAAGCATTGCCGATTGTGCCATTCTGGAGCCATCGCCAGAGCGCCTCCAAGAGGTCGTCAAGACCATTGTGTATGAGACCACGCCCACGCCCACGGCCACGCCCACGACAGCCTTGAGCGATTATAAAACTGAAGTAAGTGTGCATGTGCTCAATATCTAACCAACAAAAAAAACCACCAACCACCGATCCAAAGATCAATGCATTATCCTTCAAAAAGATCACCTATAAATACATATATATTTCTTCTTTGATTCGATTCGATTAGATTCGATTGGACTTTGATTCGATCTATACTTCGATTCTAAAACTATTCTAAACTCTATTCTAATCTAAATCTATTCTTCTTTCGACGCTGTTAAGTTTACATACGACATTTTTTGATCAAAAAAAGAAAGCAAAAAAATTAATTAATAAACAAAAACCTTTTCTTTGTGAATCTTTCTTCTCTCAATCTCTCAATCAACGTCGCTCGTGTCCTTCCTCCGCTCGTTGGTTTTCGCTTTGATCATTCCACACGCACACGCACACACACACCCGCACACACTCGGGTTTTCCATATGCCACCACCACAACCACTCATCGTGCCACATATTCTATGACAGAAGCAGCCACAGCAGGAGCCACAGTCGTATCAGAGCACTCAAAGCGATGTGACCCATGCGAACGATCTGCACGGCCTGTCCGAATCGAAAGTGATCACTGAGCATCGTTGCACCACCGAGGCAACCATGCGTCTAGAGCACAAATCGGCCTTCAATCTGGAACTGCCCGAGCTGACACCGCGACCCAAGACACCGCCAACAACCGACACCACCGATAAAACCACCGATACAACCACCATCCACACCACAAACACTGCCGCCCCAACACAACAGATACAGATACCGATCCAGACCCCCTTCACAGTCAGCTTCAAGACTGGAGTGACACAAACCCCACCGCCAGTGCCGCCCAAACCCTGTACGCCAGTGGTGGCCACACTCTATGGCCAACAGCAGCAGCCACAGCCACAGCAGCAGCATGCAAACGCAGACCAACACCAGATACGAGCAGAGCGAACACAAGTCTTCTTCGTCCTTCGATTACTTCAAGAAGATCGATGAGGAGACCATCACACAGCGACCCAAGGCACTGGCCTTCAAGCCCCTGGAGACGGTGGTGCGTCAGCCGCATGCCCAGAGCCTAGCGGAGGAGCTGCGAAGCCTCAATCTCATACCAGGCGATGCACCCGAGTTCCTCTACGAGCCGAAGGCAGAGCGAAAGGAGCCCAAGGTGCCGCTGATCAACGAGAAGATCAAGATCCTGTCGGAAGTGCAGCCCAAGGAGCCGCCACCACAGGGCGGAGTGCCAGTGTTTCCACCACCTCTCGGAGCCCTGCAGAGCGTGCAGCACGAGACAACACTCACGAAGGAGGTCAAAGTGGAGTATGGCCAGCCCATTGTGCGTCCTGCAGCGGTCCTTGCCACGCCCGCACAGCAGAATCCACGTTCGCCCTCGCCCAAGCCCTCGGCCGAGGGTGTGGCCATGTCCAAGCTGTGGACACCAGCTGGGGTCTCGGCACCAGCAGCAGCTCCAGCAGTAGCCCCAGCAGCCACGCCCACAAAGGAGCTGAATGCCCCCTTCCTGGTGCAACAGATAGCCAAGAGCATACCCCCCCAGTCGGTCACCCACTTGGTGAATGTGGATCTGGAGCCGGGCACACCCCCGGAGATCTGTTTTGCCCCGAAATCGGAGGAGGTGGTCCGCCGTCGTTCACTGGTGGAGAGCATGGAGCAGAAATTGGAACAGAATCTGCTGCAGGGCCCGCGCAAGGTGTTGCCGCACTCGGTGCCGACTCTAACGCCGCCCGCTCCCAGCGTCTACCGCCCACCACCGCCAGTGATGCCCACACGTTTGGGCCTCTACGAGAGCGACTATGAGAGCGATCGGTACAAGTACAGTGGCAGCGAGAGCGATGCGGAGCCCAGGGCCCAGCAGAAGCCCATCACCACGGAGACCTCGTCCTTCAAGTCGAGCGGCTATGCAGCGGACACCGAGGAGCATTCGAATTATAGAAAATCCGAGAGCAGTTACTACGAAACAAAGTCTTCTTCGTCGACAACCATGGGTGCGGGTCCGGGTCCGGGTCCGGGTCCACAGAAGCTCCAGCCAGAGCCACCGGCAACGATTTACTATACCCCGCAGGCGCCACTGCCACAACAGGCGCCACAGCCACAACAAAAGCCATCCCAAGAGGCGAAGGTTCGCATTTAGATACCAAAAATATTTCTCTGTACTTGTGTCTGTCACTATATCTGTGTGTTGTTGTTGTTGTTGTTGTTCTTGTTTGTTGTTGTTGTTGCTAGCACTTGGGGGGGATGTATCTCCCTTAAAACGAAAAAAAACCTGCAAAGTCTGCCACTAAACATTGCCCTTTAACCTTCATATTGAGATTTCATTTTCGTTGTTTTTGTATCCCTAAAACATGTTCTGCATTTGCCTGATCTAACATGCCATTTCCTATGTGTATTCCTCCCATGGATATCCTGCCATCGTTGCTAATATTTTATTCCGTTTGATCTCGTCCTCTAGGACTTCTTTAGCAGCTCGAAGGTGACCAGCAACTACTCGCACAACATGCAGCAGAGCAGCAGCAGCTCCTCGCACCATCAGGAGACCAAGTACTCGTCGACAGTGCCTGTCACGGTCCTGCCGCAGCCGAGTCCTGTGCCTGCCCAACGAAAGACCCCGGCGGCAGAGTTCAGTGATTACAGCAGCGAGGTGGATGAACGCTTCCGTTCTGTGTCCCGAACCAACGAATCTGATGCGGACATCAAGGGGTACCGTGTGGTCTTCCCCCCCACACCCACGCCACGCACGAATGTGGCCACGAATGGGCACAAGTCCCCCGTGGTGGTGATCACACCCTCGCCCATGGAATTCGAGCCCATGCCCCATGAGAGTCGCCCCAAATTCGAGCCGATTGGCAAGGAGATTCGTCACGAGATCAAAACGGAGAGCAGCAGCAGCAGCTCAAGGCAATCAAAGTTCTTGCAACAGCAGCAGCAACATCAGCAGCAGCAGCCAGCAGCAGCCCGTATTCAAGCCCAAGCCTGTGGCAGCAAAGTTTATAGCAGCCACACAGCAGCAGCAGCAGCCACAGCAGCACTCGCCTTCTCGTCCGACCATGTACTACAATGCTGTTGCTGGTGCCCCCATGCATCTGGCAAAGGTGGCCACCGAGACCAAGAACTCGATGCAGATGCACGAGTCCACCGAGAGCTCTCAGCGGGTGGTCAACATGCAGCAGACAAAGCGAATCATCCACTTTGACAGCCAACAGCAGCAGCAGCAGCAGCAGCATCTGCAGCAGCAGCAACCGTTGGAGCCCTTCCCCTACAGCCCAGCCCCGAGTCGCACGCCTTCGCGGCAATCGCATCTGCCGCCACCGGCCACGCCCACAAAATTCATACCCGGCGAGTTCCGGGAGAGCGACTACGAGAGCGAGGTGGAGGGAGGTTCGCGTATCCAACCGCTTTGGTCGCCGTACGGCGATGGCATGACCCGAGGATACCGTCGTGTGGCTCCGCCCCAGGGCTCGGCACGCTCCTGCAGCCTGCCACGCGCCTACGAGAGGGTTCTCTCCCCAATGGAGTTTGATCGGGGCCCCGAAATGCCCACCAAGATCCATGTGGATGTGAATACTCTGAGGAAAGAGCAACGGGGCGGCAGCACAGTGACCACACAGCACAGCACCCAGTCCTTGAATAGAAACACCACGATGAGGGGACAGCATCAGCAACAGCAGCAGCAGCAGCAACAGCAACAGCAGCAGCAGTCCATGGATCAGATAGATAGGGCTGGCACCCTGCCGCGTTGTGGATACAGCAGCAGCAGCACCCTGCAACAGCAGGCCGAGGGTCAGGGCAAGCGCATGGGCTCCACGTTCCTACAGAAATCCCATCAATTCATCGAGGACGTCAGCAGGGATGTGCAGCAGCAGCAGAGGAACGGCCATGGCCATGGCCATGTCCTGCGACCAGGATTCAAGCGTGCCCCCAGCGAAGGCAGCAATCAGCCGCAGGCCTATCGCGATGAATCGCGGGTCTCCCAGTACGGTGAGTGCGCCTCAGTTCCCTAACAATCGCGAGACTAATCCAGCAGTAGATACAAGATTATTTTCTCCATTTTGAATTGGAATTTGAACTTGAATTGGATTTTTTTAAGTTGAGATAAATTTGAGTTGAAAAATTGGTTTGAGAAATTTATTTATCGTTTCGCCTGAAAGACCATTTTAGAAAATACCACACTAATCCCCCGAAAACCATTTCGTTTCATCGTTCAAGTATTCTATGTGTATGTTCTGTATCAATAAGTTGTTTTTTTTTGTTGTTTTTGTACAAAACTTCCCTTTCTAATATCGTGGTTAATCAGGCACCAAATGCATCGATCCCAACACCGGTTTGATCTATTTCAAATACGATTTTGGCTACGAATTCGGTATACTCTTTCCCGGCGAGGGCCACAAGTTTGTCCAGAGCCAGTGGAATAGCAAGGGGAACAGCGGCCAAGTACCCATCCAGAATGGTGGTCGCCACTCGCCGTATCCTCTGAAGCTGGCCCCTGGAAATGAGCTGGTTATACCCGTGCAACATGAGCATACGGGCAGGTCTACACCCACAACAGGCTATGGCGCTACACCCGTCTATGGCTGCACTCCTGGCTATAACTCCGCTCCTGGCTATAGTTCCGATAATGAAACACAACGTCGCCATGTAGGACACTCTGGCGTGCCGCGTATGGCCGCGCGCTACAATCCCCAGAAGCGTTACAGTCTCCCGAGCAGCCACAGCCACGGCCTTGACATACATCTCGATCGGTTGCACGCCCAGGCGCCGCGTCTCCCAACCGAACAGCAACTCGTTCCGCACAGGTACAGGATGAAAGGATGCACTCCATCAATCAATCAATCAATCAAACGTTGATCTAATGCCAAAAATCACACCACTCGCTATCGATGTTGTCAATTTTGTTGTATAGTCATAGGACACGTTGTTTCTGCTGTTGTTCTTCTGTCTCAATTTTTGTGATTAACCCCTGATCAGCCATCGCGACAGTACTCTGTGTATATATACCATATAGCATATAGCATATAGCATATAGGCACCTAGGCATATCCTTAACACCGACAAAAAGCATGATATCTTAACCCTCAAAAGAGAGGTATGGAAAATCCTCTCTTTTTTATTTTGCTCGCTCTGCCTCGTTTCGTTTGTTTGTTGCATGAAAATTCTTGTGTTTGTGTGTTTAAAATCTGTATAAAAAGTGAAAGAAAATATATAAGTTTATATGTGCCACCGCTCGCGTTTGATGCTGCTAATCCCACTAATGGATGCCCCGCTTTGAAAAAATGCCTAGAAACCGAGAGATTTTCTAATGGTTTTTCATCCGCCACCCCCTCCGCCTCTCTCTATGGAAAACCCAGTGCCGGAACTGCCCAATACGGAACCCGTCAATGCCCATTTGAGCCGGGATGAGCAGGCACAAAGGCAGCCATTATTCATAACGGTAAGCGCGAGTCATTTACCTTTGACCCCTCACCCGCTGCTCCCACTCTGTAATCTCTCTCTCTCCTCTCTCTGTCCATCTGAAGCCCCTGAAAGACATTGCAGTGGGCGTTGGGGGCACAGCCCGTTTCGAATGCATTGTCCAGGCCCATCCGCAGCCGCAGGTCAACTGGAGCCACAACGGCGGGCATTTGGGGCACGGCAGTCGGCATTTCATTGAGTACCGGAACGGCGTGTGCCGTCTAACACTGCCACAGGCCTATCCGGGTGAGTGTATGCCTGACCCCCTCCCCCTGCCCTGCCCCCACCACCCACTATAATCGGGGACACAAGCTCATTATCCCCTCTGTATACCCGTCTCAAAATTTTGATTCATTTGCAGACGACAATGGGAGCTACGTTTGCACCGCCATGAATCCGCTGGGAGCCGCTAGCACAAGCGGAAATTTGAATGTTTCGAGCACAAATCGTGGATTTAGATACTAAGAGGCATACTAATCGTACCATTATTTATTTATTTATATGATTTACTTTTATCTGTTCAATGCCAAAGTTTCGCCTTATTGTATTGTAATTGTATTCGTTCGAGGTTCAATGTGGCACACATGCCGGTCTCCTAAACACTACATCTACAGATATACGGTTCCCGATCAGATCGGATCAGATCGGATCGGATCTGCCCATGAAGGACCACTATTGAGGATGCATGCATATAAACAAAAGGAATTATAGTATTACTTGTGTTTTTTTTTTTGTCGAAATATCAAAATAAATCAATATATTAAAACGAAGCCTGGAACAATGATTTTCATTTGAATTGCCATTTAAGAAAGGTTAAGTCTTTTTTCTGGATTTTCCATCGACTTTCCCGTTATGTAAAATTTAAATTTTCAGGAATTTCTACTTTTAATTAATTTTCCTTTTTAAATATTAAATTTTCTGTTGTTTCGATCGTTTATAGATTTACATTTTTAATTTTTTTAAGGATTTCCTAATGTTTTCATTATAATTTCCTTTTTTTTAGTTTTTATAATCTGTTTCCTTTAATTTTCAATATTTTCCGATATTCCAATCGTTTTTCCATATAATTTGCAAGCTTTTCTTTAGTTTCCATCGTTTTTTTTCTCTAAAGATCGTCAAAAAGCTTTTCCCTGGCGCTCTCTACAGCGAAAATCTAACATTTTTGTTCGAAAAAGCTTTCTGCTCCGTTTTCGAAAAAGCTTTTAGAAAAACGCAGGCGTTAGATGGCGCCAAGTGATCGCTGATTTTATCCAAATTTTAGACTTTTGTGATATTTATTTATGGATTTTCAAAAGAAAATATTGAAAAATTCCTAAGAAATATTTTGAAAATATTTTCCAATCAAAAATTCTTGGGAAATATTAAATTTTTTAAAACTATATTTTCCTTATAAGCAAAAAGTTTATTGAACATTTCAGAAATGTTTACATTCCGATATACTATAGCCGTTCGTTAGATCTTTTGTGAGATATATATTCTGGCAGATTGATTCGGACATTAATAATATTTTTCTTTGATAAACTTTGATGTGGATGTTCGTGATTAATTATTGCTTTAGCGTACAATTTGTGGAGCTGCCATCGGGGGAAAAGATGATCTTCCGAATGAAATTCTGAATGAATTACAAAACCTAAAAAATACATTTATCTTAAGCAGAATTTCAATCATTACTCATTGCCACTAAAATACCGAGTATTTCCCCTCCGATTCCAAGTCCTATAAAAAACCAGGTCAGAGATACGGCATAGGAATTGGCTAAACAAATGTTTGGATTTGTGTGGAATGGAGATGTTCAGGAGGCTTTCGCTTTGTTCGGCTCATAAATGATTTATTTGGGTTTTTCGGCAACGTTTATTTATCTCATTTTGTTGGCATCTCGCGTTGCTCTTCCTTTTGCTCTTTTGTCGCGATCGCTTGCCAAGAATCGAAGGCGCAAAATGCGAGAAATTCGCTACGAGACGGCTACGGACGGCCCCCAGACATAAACACTCTTCGAGGGGCCTGTGGGCTGGCTGTCAAGTCAAGGTAATGGGTCCACGTCCACACAGAGAAGGCCCATCAGAATTTGGGCCTCCTCCCACTCCCACTCCTCCTTCTCTCTCTCTCTCCCTCTGCGGCTGGCAAGTCCTTGACACTGACACGGAAATCTATGGCAATACCTGAACGCCGCCGCCTGTGCCCTCGTTTTACCGGTGGGCCCCACCGTCACCCACTGGTCCACTAATTTTGGGATGGATGACACACTTCTGTCGATGATTAGTTGTGGGATGTTGGATGCTGGTGGGTGGATGGTGGATGGTAGATGGTAGTGGGTGTTAAGCATGTACCGCCTGCCAATCTGCCAATTTCGTATTGTGGGCCAAAGTGCTCTCGGTGTTCGGGCCATTAGGCAGTGGTCCAAGTGTCCCAATTGCATGTTGTGTTACTCAGCAGCCAAGACCCCCGAAGACCCGCAAAAGACCTCTGAATCATTTGCAGTGCATCGTCTACGATTCAACACGAATTATTTTCATTGAAATCAAACATATGGTCCGGCTCTTGATTATCCATATATATTAATGACTCATTAAATTGCTTATAAAATTCGAAAATCTATGTATTCCCAAAACTTTGTCAAAATACATTTTCGAAATAATAAAAAAATTAAATAAAATAAAACGATGGAAAGAAAACAAGAGAAACATGAAAAACATTTCGCATATGCGGCCCGTGTCCGTGTCCGGCCTTGTACTGGCTGCTCTTTTTTGTGTATTTTTTTGGCCATTCCTTATTCTTTTTTTTCGGTTTTTTTTTGGCACATTTGCAAAATTTCTTTCGCTCTAGCATCAGTTTTTTCCCCGCCTCGTACACCACCCGCTTGGACAAACACAATCTGTGTATATCGTGTGGCAAATGTTGTGCCAGTGCCGATATTTGGTACATTTTACCATCCCATATCCCCATGGATGCACATGGACAACAAATATTCTACTGTTTGTATGATATGATATTTTTGAATCAGAATCTATGGTAAACTTTGCGGGGGAAAATGGGAAAAGTCTCCTCTTTTGCTGGTAATGAAAAAACATTTCCCTGCTCAATGGGAAAAACTCTTTCCTCTTCTCCCAGTGTCATTTTCTGCAGGGCTTTTATATCGATGGGAAACCATTTGATAGTTTAATGAAAATGATTTTTGAACCAGAACCGTGGCTAAGCTTGTGGGGAAAATGTGGGAAAACTGTGTGGCCACAAAAGAGTCCTCTCTTTCAGGAGTATTACTCCTCAATTCTCTTCAAAAAAACATTTAAATGAATACTATTTTGGCATTGAAAACTGGGTGCTTTTCAGCAGGATTTGTATGGGAAATCTGGTGAATCCTTTTACCATTTGCTGGCTGCCTATCCCAATACTCATTGGGACTTTGGACTTTAGAGGCATGGATAATTCAGACCACAATAGTGTCTTTTATTTCCCTTTTTCACTATATTTTTTTACACAAACATTCAAGACTTTCTTTCCTCCGTTTTGGACCACGAAAATTGTCGCTTCCTCCACAGATACGATACAGATATATGGTACATTTTTTCGTGATGAATAGCTCTATGCAAACATTCGCATCTTGTGGTGCGCTGGCTCGCGAGAGTTTTTCTAAATTAATTAGGCAATTTTCTAAAAATACCAAAATGAACTCAGCGCCAAGACAAGAAGAGTCACACACAGAAAAACACACAGAAGTGAAATTTTTTCCTACTTTGCTACTTTAAATATTTCTTTCATATTTTCCTTAGATTTTCATTTGGGTTTTCCTTCTTTCTTTTCTTTTCTGTGTCTGTGGTTCCATTAGATGGGGCATTAGATCTCTCATGAGTGGTTTATTGGTGGTTTATTGATGGTTCAATTGCTCAACAGAGGAAAGGCGTGGTCACACTTTTCTTTGGGTATATATATGTACATATGTATGTATATGTGTGAGAATTTATGGGAGAGAAATCTGTAAATTAGGATCTAGAAATGATCGTTAAGCAACTACGTTGTTTCCCCTCGAAAAATCTATATATTTATTGCAAATAGTTTTCATATTAATTTTTGTGTGGCACAATTTTTGGGGCCCCGGGACGGCACTTGTCGCATATAAATAATAATAAAAATATTTCCGCTTTTCGATGCAACAACGAAATACAGTATAAGTGTAGTATATACTACGAGTATCTCTATCTCTATAAACATATCTATCCTCCGATAGATATACATGGATAAGAGCCAACACCACATCATTCGAGAATTCGATATTATAAACTAGTTCCCCGAGAATCGTAAAATTGTTTTCCACCGACAACCCACGGACTCTATAGCTGCTATATCTATCCGTTCTATCCGTTCTATCAGTTCTGGGCCCATTCAAAAGTGTAATAAAGCAGCAGCAGATCTACAGAGAACTACGCAAATGCCGGCTAGAATCCGGGAATGTACAACCATTTAGCACTTCGAAATCTATTCGAAATTTGTTGCTACTTTTTAAGTATTATAATATTTTAATGTCTATATATATATATATATATACATATCTATAGATTTAATTTAATTGGGCGCAACATTGAAAGCCCCGCCGTGGCACCACACCACACACAATACACCATACACAAATTCAGTTGCATAAGCCCCGATGACAGGCAGCCAGTACGTACGCTTTCTTTCTCTCTCGTTGAACATGCGGCAAGCAGCCGCCCTGCTGCCCTGACTGCCTGCCACGCGTTGACCCTGCCACCAAGTGGCAGGCGGGCAGTCAGTCAGTCAGTCGCTCGTTCTTTCTGGTTCTGGTTTGTTCTGGCCCGCAAAAAGAATCTTCTTGGCAGCAAATTTATTTATACGCACGCTGTAAATTAGCAAAGAAAACAACAGAAAAATGCTGCTGCAAATATAATCAAGAAATACTCGGTATAGAGAGAGAAACGAAGTACCTGATACCCTAGGGACAGGCTTTTTCTTCGTAGAGATCATCTGATTAAGCAAAACTACTACGAATCCCTCGAATACCTGGATCAAAGAAAACAAGTTTTTTTTTTCTATGCCAGAATTTGATCTAATTTTCTTCGAATTTGATTTATTTATGTAAAAAAATATTAAATATCAAATGCGCCAACCCCCGGCTCACTCGCTTCATTCGCTTGCGCCGATATTCCCGCCAAAAACACTTCTCTCATCCTATGGCAGATATACATGATATATCAGATATTATGATCAGATTTTTCAGCATTTCGTTTATTTTTACAAACACTTTTAGTACGATGGACTTTTCTCATGAATGTTATATTATATGGAGATCCCATTCTGTCAATTCCGATATCTAATAGTTCCTGAAGGGCAAATAGGACTCAATCAAAGATTAAGAGAGAGTTTTGCCTGGAAAAGGGACCTTAGGATATGATATTATTGCTTCTGGTTCCTCCAGCTGGTAATACCCTGGCAAACAATAGGAAATTCACTGAGCTGCAAATTTGCAGCAATTCAAAAGTCAGAAGATGATGATGATGATGGTGTTTGCTGATGATGAAAATGGGGCCAAGTTTTTAGCATAAACACGAATTCCGTTAATGGCCAAAGGAGCAGCAGCAGCAGCAGCAGGCAGCAGCCGAATGGCGCAACAATTTAATTGTTTTCAGCTAATTGAACAGGAATATAAAACCACAGAAGCAGCCGCAGCCGCAGACGCAGACGCAGCCGCAGTGCAGCAATAAAAACCAAAAAGATTCCAATCATTTCCGCGTTACTAATTTTGCCACAACTTTCTCCGTTCTGCACTCTCCTCCACTCCACAGATCAGGGCACTCAAACGGATAGTCTACTCATAACCGAAGAGGAGGATCGTCGAATGGAGGGACCCCTGGATAACGGTGCTGGTAAAACGCCTCTACGCAAATCAGCCTCGTTCTCCTCGTCCTCAACATCGACATCCCAATCGCAATCGCAATCGCCGGCGAGTTCTTCCTTGGGTTCGGCCACATCGACCATGTCGCTGCGCTCCTCCACGCCGCTGCGAAGCAACCAACATTCCGCTTCGACGCGAGCCCTGAGGAGCGACACCATCAACACGTTCCAAAAGTGGGAGACCACCATCGAGTCCATCAGTTATGTGAGCACCAAAACGGTGTCCATCTCGGACTTTAGCGAGGAGCCGCAGCTGCGCGAACAAACAGGTGAACAAATTTAGAAATTTTTTTTTTTGGTGTTTGGTTTACGTTTAGTTTAAACATTTTTAAATCATTTTGAAAATCATTTGTGTATTTAAAACATTTTCTAAATCATAAGCAGGCGATCTGGAAAATTGCTTACTTCAAAATGGGGCAGCAAGCATCTCCTATACATGCCCCATGCCATGAAATACCATCGCATATAGACAAACATATTTCAAATATCTTTGAGGTACCGCATGTAAAATCACTAAATATAGATTACAACCACACGCACCGCACCGCACCACCACCACCACCGCTCTACGCTCTACGCTGTACGCTCTGCATCTCTGCATCTCTGCATCTCTCAGTATCTCTGTGTATCTCTCGGATCTGCACCACATTGCAACTTTCATTTACCAGAAAGGGAGACACACAAAAGGGGAATGGGACGAGGTCTCTGGCACTGCGGCTCGTGTGTCTAATTGTATAAACAATTGATAGGAAAACGCCAGCGAGTAGGGGAGAGAAGGTCGATGAAGGGAATACCCTTTCAAATTAGATATAGCCAAATACTAGATAAATATCAGGGTCTAGATGAAAGAGAGATCAGAGAGAGAAAAAGCCAGATTTTCTAGATAATTACTCGTGTGCAGTATCATTCAAAGTTCAATGCATTTGAAAGACTTTTACAAGGTTTTAGTTGCAGTTTAAGTATAAGTATCTTTCAGTAAATTCAAGATAAACCCTAATTCAACATTTCTGATTGAAATGATTAGAAAGAATACAGGTATTCTTATATATATTTCTATGATATTTCACTTTAGATATTTTTATTTCTATGGCATTCAAAAATATTTTTTAGAAATTAAAGTATCTTTAGAATGTATCTAAAAGTATAGGGAATATGTTAAATGCTTTAAATTTATAGGAAAGGGATATAAGATAAACAATCTTTTCCGAGAATGCAATTTTTTCTGCAACGTTTTCTACCATTCTACCATATTTTGAATATCAGGCACAATTCTCGATTAGATTTCGATTTAGAAGGAATTTGAATACATTCTTTGGCATTCACTTTGAGGATAAACCATTCGAAATGAGTAAAATGAGTTATGCCACCCGTTTTGCAGGGTCTTGTGAGTCTTTTGAGTCTTTTGAGTCTTTTCTGTGAGTTAAAGTCAACCACATTTGGACATTTTATACCTAAATTGCCGCTTGGCATGCAGCTCTCGGTCTCTCAGCATCGTCGACGTTTCGTTTCGTTTCGGTTTTATGGTTTTGCTGAATGGATTGGCATGGGATTGGGGGCGGGGGCAGGGCCGCTTGGGCCAGAGACTGGGGGCAAGCTGCAGTGGTCGCGAAATTTGATGCCAAAACAAGACGACTGCCTCATTGTGGGGCAGCTCTTGGCTGCATCGCTGCTTTGCTCTGCTTATGCGACTCATTACATCTCTGGGATGCCTGCCACACAATGTGTGCGTGTGTGTGTGTGTGTGTGTGTGTATTTATAACTTTAAGATGGGATTGGGTCTTTGCTTGGGGTCCCCCGTCTGCTGCATGTTGCATGATTCCTCTCATACATACGCGACTCTCAACTCCAGTGTCAACTCATCTTTGCATCTGTATCTGTATCTGCATCTGCATCTGTATCTGCATCTGCATCAGCATCTGTTGTGATCATCATCCTTTGATGTTCTGTTCCCTGACGTTAATTGAACTTGAATTCTTTCTCTTGTTTGCAGTAAATTGAATGCCAGAGCAGAACTCCCCCCACCCCCCAACACCCCAACACACGAGAGAGAACGCGTGAATCCCTACTAATTTTTGAACTAATATATGTACTAGACTTAAGCATCCAATCCACAGTCCCAGCAGCTGTCTAATTATGTTTACCAAACAATTAATAATACTAATTAAAAGCAAAGTGAAATGTTTTTTCCTTGAAATTCTTTCTTGAAGCAGAAAATGACATAATGGGATGGGTATTTTTTCGCCAGCATCTCTCTCCTCTCTCTCTCTGAGATACTATACAGATAAGATACAGATTCTATGCCACTTGTAGATACAGCTTTCGTTCTGGTGTGGAAAGATAAGTGCTGTTAATCTTAGAGACAGCTGCCAGTGCGTCGGATCGTGGCGCATCGCTGGCTTGCAGAACCGGCCTAACTGTCTAAAACCCGAAGACGTGGAGAAGTGCTGGCCAAGAGATGCGTGTGGCTGGCTGGCTGGCTGGCTGGCTGCAGCTTATCTCTTAGTAGCACTTTAATGGGGTAGATACATTTGTATCTTCTGTCGGTGACAGTCGAAACTTTGCCGTCTGCTGCGCCTGGCTGCGCCTCTAGTCTGCCTTTCGACCACTTCTAAGATACCCGTAGTTCTCGTCGTAGAATCTCACACACAACTTTGTTGTTGTTTTTTTTGTAATTTAATGAGTGCTGCCACTGTAGCATGCCACCGACAGTACAAGTACGAGTACGAGTTGCAGTAGCGCTGTGTCCATGTTAACAATTAATTTGAGTGCAACAATAAAAAAAAATAGAAATAAAAATAAAAATAAAACAATATTGCATGACCATTGAAAACCGGGTTGCCGTAAAAAGCATAGCCAAAGGCTATGTCTGTCCGTCTGTTGGCCAAATATGGACAAAAAGCCAAAGCCAAGCCGAGCCAAGCCAAGCATTTTAGGTGCAATTTGTATCTAAAGCGAGTGTTATTTCTGAATTGGCTAAAATGAAATAGAAAGTAGCAACATTCGCGATCAATTGGTCACTCGAAGCACCTCTATGCTGATGATTAAGACACACGAGAATGAATAATCAAGAAGTGGGCTGTATATATCGGGACACTGGGGGCGAATGAGCCAACATTTTATATATATCCATCTATCTATCTATCTTTAGACAAATAAAATAAATTATGTGGAAAATATGTGAGGGAAGAAACCACACGAATCAAATCCTAAATTATAATATAATTTCCACATGTGAATGCAACGAATATTTATTTATCCAATCTGATGGATACATCCTCTGGCATCCAGAACATAAGGATTGCATCTATCTTTGCACCGACATATATGTACATACGTACGTGTATCTGGAATCAATAGATATATAGATACATTTAAATCTGTGCCGTGTGTATGCATTTGTATCTAGAATTTCTCTGGGATGGCTCTTCTTTGTTTCTTCTTTTTGTGCAGACAATGTTGAAAAATACGTGTCAAAAATAAATCGCCATATATTTTTAGCCAACTTACTCAAAACCCGAACACTTTCCGAAGAAATCCCACCAGGAGAACACACCAAAGAGAAATATAGATATAGAGAGAGAGACAGAGAGAGACACTATGGAGAGGGATCTCTCTATAGAGAGCAAATATCTCTTTTGGGGAAACGAAAAGCCAAGTGCCTGTGTGGCATATGGTTTTTGGATGGATCTGTTTTGAAAGATGCTGTTCTGGAAGAGAGCACAGTCCAAAATTCACTCGGAGATTGGGACTTGGAACTTTAATTCGAAACTATCTTTAGATTCTTCTCCTCCTCCAAAAGTTCAGAGGCATGATGGAAAAACGATCCGAAATCTGCAAGGACCTGCAATAGATATACCCCCTAGGATCTCTTTGCATCTCTCCATTTCCCTCTCTCTCAAAATGATATGCCCCGCAGTGACATGTGTAGTGCACCAGCACCACCAGCATCGCAGAGCGCATCATCCAAGAGAGCGTTTTCCCGACAACAACAACAACAACAGCAGCAGCAACAGCAAGCGCATGGAAAGTGCAAAAATATATCATATGGAGCGGTGGCACCCGAACCCCACCGAACCTTGTTCGGATATGGCATATGGCGCTCTCCTCGCTTCGGTTAGGAGATCGTGTGCACGAGATCGTGTCGTGTGTGCAGCGCAGAGCTATTTGATCGCATTCTCAACAAGATTTTGTCATTCTTCGCTCGCACCTCACAAACGATCGACGTGTCTTGGTTTCAGTCTCGGGGATTATGACTTGAAACAGTTTGAAAATAGATATTTTTTTTTGGTAAAAGAATATACATATATCTATATATATATCGTATATATACGCGCACACATACGGTACGGATATATCGATAAAGAGTTTTTTTTGTATTGTACACCCGCCAACACACACCCACGCAGACACACACACACACACACACACGAACATCGAAAGGATAACAAGATCATAAAGTAAGGATCAAAGTCAAGTGAATGGAAAAAAGTAATGATGAACATTTTCTCTGGTTACGAAACCACTTTTCGAACAAGAAACAAAATACAAAAAAAAAATAGAAAAAAAAAAATCAGAAATTCCGAAAGAATTTTTCAGTGCGCTAAATATCTAAAAATATCACACGAGCGGTGGTGCCTTCGGTCGTCGTGTGTGCTACGTGGTGATTCGTATTCCGATTCGTATCGCATCGTATCGTATCGGATCGTAACGTTTCGTTTCGGTTTTCGGTGGTGGTCCGCACCCAATCCAATGAATGTACTGTGAAATCGTGTGCAAGCGCAGATATCATGAGATATATATATATATATATGCTATAAATATATGAACAAAACATATACATATATCAGGGAGTGTACATATGCATACAGACATTATCCTGGCTGATCCTGGCAAGGATTACAGGCTGATCGAGCTGGGATAATGCCCTTCTCTGTCTCTCTCTCTCTCTGTGAAAAAACGGAGTTCGAACCAATTTTTATTGTTTTTTGTTTTTTTTTTAAGAAAAAACGTTTATTAATAGCACCAGTGAAAAATAAGAAGCTACCACCGAACCACCGATCCGATCCACCCATCGTTCGAGAGTAGACTCTGCGTGTGTGTGTGTGTGTGTGTGCGTGTATGTGTGTGTGTTTTTTTTTGTTTGTGTGCCTGTGCATGTGCTTTTTGGGGAGAGTGTATGTGTCGCAGTGGTGCTAAAAATAGTTGGGGAAAATGCCTCACAGCCCAAGGAATATGAATATGAAGAAGAAAGATCTTTAGATCTGATTTATATCGAAAGAAAACTCAAGAAAATCAAAGTGTGCGTGTGTGTGTGAGAAACAGAGACAGAGAGAGGTCTATTAAACAAAAACCGTGTGACAGGTCCATGCATAAAAGTAAATCAAGTAAAAGATACAAACCCCGAACGACAGACATAATAAATGTTTGCCAAAAAGTGGCAGTGACAAATGTGTATCTGTATCTCTCGAAACTCGAATAAAAAGTGAAAATGCATAGACATTTTTTGAAATTTAATTTTTTTTTTTTTTTTTTTCGTTTAATTTAATGTGATTTTTCTTCTCCATCTCTTGCCCCTGCTCTTGCTGCTGCTCCTGCCTGACGCTGCGTATTCAATTTCAGCATCATAAAGAAGCGAGATCAAAGATAGATAAATATATATAAAAATAGAAAAAGTATATCAAGTGAAGAAGCAAATCAAAAAAGAGAAAAGTGATCGAGAGGTGTTCCATTCTTCAAGTGCAGTTTCATCTGCATTCCTGATTTGGTTGTCATTTGTCAAATGATAGTATATCAGTGATATATAACGAAGCAACAAAATGCAACGACAAAATCCGAACCCCTACCAGCAGCAGCAGCAGCAGCAGCAGCAGCAACAAGTGCAGCAGCACCAGCAGCAGTACTCCACTCAGGAGTACTCGCACTCCAGCCAGGAGCAGCATCAGCAGCAAAGGATTAGCCGCACCGAACAGCATGTTCAAAGGAGTCAAATCACCAGCACCCAGCAACGAGGTCAGTCCAGTTCATCAGGATGGTTCATTCATTTCGGGGGAAGGTTCAACCCTTAAGGTTTCAGTGGGGATTCACACCGTGGATTTAGAATCCCCACTGTTTCACAATGAGGCGACTCTTCCCGTTGAAACACACCTCCCGTTGCGCCCCCGCCACCAGCTGCTGCAGACGCAAAAAGCTTTTCATCATCGTGCTTGTTATTTCACCAAAAGTGACCTTGAAAATGTCCTTTACTGCATGTGCCCCAACGAATCGGTCGCGCGTCATGCGACAGCACCCCTCGTTCGCTTTGGTTTCATTTCTGCCTGGGATCTATTCAGGGGCTTGTTTTATACATATTTTTACATCTATCTAATTTCAATTAGGGGATATATTTTGGAATAGGTTTTAGGAACAAAATAGTCTATTGGCTGAATCGACTCATATCATTGGATCAATCACAATCGTTTCTTTCCATAGAAAATGGATAAAATGTTTAGCGCTGACTTTTTAACCCTTAAAAAAGATTGAATTTCTAAGATTTTATCGGCCTTGGCACTACTTCTTGATGGAGCTCTAGGTTTCAGCCATTTTGGGATCGTTGATTTTGAAACATAATCGTTCCTATTCCATATCCTATTCCATATCGCTATTGTACATCCCTTTTGTAGGAATCTTTACTAAGAATTAATGAGAGAAGGGCCATAGAATTCAGGGGAAAATCTAAAACGTAAAAATCTAATATTCAGGAATTTCTGCATTTATTTATACTGTAATTTCGATGTAAACAGATAGAAAAGGCTTACCAGAAACGTATCCATTGCCATAAACAAATCCATAAACAAACTCCAGACAAAGGAAATCTGTGAAAAATGAGAAAATACAGAACATCAGTACTGTTTATTGGATAATAAGTTCAAGATAAATCCTATTTCCTACAACTAAAACCAATAAATATATGAAAATCATAAGAAAAGATTCATAAATCTTTCTCTACACTTCAAACATTTATATTCTCAATATATACACATTTGCACACCATCTTATATAAATATATATAAGTATGGATCCACAGACATCAGACATGTCATCATTAAAATGTACCGAAAGAAACCCAAGAATAAAAATGGAACCGCGACAAACACTCGGGGAGGGAAAAGGGGAAAAAGGGAAAAAATCTTTTCCAACACGTACATAATATATTCATGTGTCAACTGGTGTTTCATCATTTAAATCTTAATTGATGATCAGGCAGGCGAAGTTCGGAACGAAATTCGGCAGACTATTTATAGGTTCATCTATTCATCTGCCAAAATCCCATAAGACTGCACTGACATACATATACGGATACTACATATATGTAGATACTTTATCTACTTATATCTATGGGCGTATAAGAGTCGTGCGATGCCAAGAAATTTGTTTACATTTCAGCTGTTAGCTAGAGTGAGTAGGATACACTCGTATGCTCAGCTCTCTCATCTCTTATACGATCGGTCGGAGCATGCGGGAGAGCAGACCTGAAAGAGAAAGCAGAGAAGGCGGAAGATAGAGAGACAGCTGTTTCTCAAAATTTGTTTATCTTTCGAATGGTGCGTGCTCTTCCAATCAGCTGTTTGGGAAGTCGTCAACCTGTAGATACAACATACATACATATGTATCTACAAGTACCTTACGTTAATGACACACTTCTAAGAGATACAATTGATAAACAAATTCTTCTAGATAGAATATAAACAATGTACAGATACACAGGCATACTATTAGATGGTTCGTACCCATAGATAGTGTTTTACCTATCTATAGGTACCTTTTCAGAGATACTAATCTTCGAGTAAATGAACTTGAAGTTCACTTAAATTGATTAAAGACACTAATGGCTAAGCGTTGAGTAACAGTTCTTTTCAAATAAGGTTTAAGCACCTTTTGGTGGAAGTTATCCATTAGTTTTACTCGATAAAACATGGACAAAGACTTGGAAACTATAATTCTTGGATTTATTTTAAAAATAAATCAAATTTTTTCATATTTTATACGTTTTACAGATGGCATTCAATAGATAAATTGTAGATAATCCTAGCAAACAAAAGTGAATACCATTTTGATTGTTTTTTATACAAATTGTAACGCTGGACACTCTTTCTTTGTGGAATCTTTTACACCCAAAAAAGAAAGACTTTTCAGATTTAAATCTCCTTCTTGTGTATTTTTTGTTCCCCATTTAATGCCTTGAATCTACATCATTTTGTGTTGCTCTCATTTCCGGCTATCAAAAATCACCAATTTTCTAATCGGAATTATTCTTACAGTCCAACAACATTCTGGCGGTGGCGTCATCACTGGCGGCGGCAGTGGCATCAACTACGTGCCCCCCGCATTGACACACGTCTATGCCCAGGGCGACATCTCGCCGCCGGTGTTCGAGCAGATCTTCAAGAATGCTCGCTTCGCTCAGGGCGGCAATGCCCTGTTCGAGGGACGGCTGCGTGGCAATCCGAAGCCATTCGTGACATGGACCCGAAAAGGCGCACCACTTCTCGAGTCCCAGAAGTTTCGAATGAGCTACAACGAGGCCACCGGCGATGTCTCGCTGCTGATCAATCAGATCGGACCCGGGGATGAGGGCGAGTACACCTGCACCGCTCGCAATCAGTATGGGGAGGCCATCTGCAGTGTCTACATCCAGCCGGAGGGGGCACCGATGCCAGCGATGCAGCTGCCCATCCAGAATCTAGAGAAGAACATCTACTCGAACGGGTACTCGTACACGTCCATCGAGGAGGAGTTCCGCGTGGACACCTTTGAGTATAGACTGCTGCGCGAGGTCTCCTTCCGGGAGGCCATCACCCGTCGCTCTGGCTACGAGCTGGACTCCCAGCTCTCCCAAGAGCTCGACCGCTCCCTGGGCCCTGCGCACGCCCCACAAATCTCGCAGAAGCCGCGCAGCTCGAAGCTCATTGAGGGCTCCGATGCGGTGTTCACCGCCCGCGTGGGCTCCAATCCGAAGCCCCGTCTCACGTGGTTCCACAATGGCCAGCGTCTGGTGGCGTCGCAGAAGTATGAGATCTCCTATTCGAGCGGCGTGGCCACGCTGCGCGTGAAGAATGCCACCGCCAAGGATGGCGGCCATTACACCCTTTTGGCCGAGAATTTCCAGGGTTGTGTCGTCTCCTCTGCCGTCCTGGCCGTGGAGCCTGCGGCGGAGTCTGCCTACGAGCCGAAACCCGTGGACGTGATGGCCGAGCAGCTGGAGGCGGGCAAGGCCCTGCCCCCGGCGTTTGTCAAGGCCTTTGCCGATCGCGAGGTAACCGAAGGACGCATGACGCGATTCGATTGTAGGGTGACTGGAAATCCCTATCCGGAGGTCTTCTGGTTCATCAATGGCCGTCAAGTGCGCGACGATGCCTCGCACAAGATTCTCGTGAACGAATCGGGCAGCCATTCGCTGATGATCACGAACGTGACCCGTCTGGATGGCGGCGCTGTCCAGTGTCTGGCCCGGAACAAGGCCGGTGAGGTGGCCATCGAGGCGCAGTTGAATGTGCTGGAAAAGGAACAGGTTGTTGCACCGCAATTTGTTCAGCGCTTCAGCACGATGACTGTCCGCGAGGGCGAACCCATTACGATGAGTGCCAATGCCATTGGCACGCCCCTGCCGCGCATCACCTGGCAGAAGGATGGCGTTCAGATCTCCTCAACGGCCGAGCGATTTGTGGGCATTGATGGGGGGGCCACCTGTCTGGAGATACCGCGTGTCCAGGCCACGGACGCCGGCTGGTACCAGTGCACGGCTCAAAATATTGCCGGATCTACGGCCAATCGTGCCAGACTCTATGTGGAAGTGCCCAGAGAGCAGCCATCGCAAGAACAGAGGCGTTTGAATCTCCCAAGACCCACCAAAGTGATCGAGCCAGAGTGAGTGTTAAAGATACATCTTGTGTATCCCATAGATACTCATTGAAATCCTTCTTTTTGTAGGCCCATTCCTGGCCCCGAAATCATTTACTTGCGCCATGTGGAGCGCGCCAAGCCCCATCTGCGTCCTGGCGAGGAGGATCGCGTGTATCCGCCGCCACAGTTTATTATCCCGCTGCAGAATGTGCAGCAGACCGAAGGCGGTCGCGTCCATATGGAGGCGCGCATCGAGCCCGTCGGCGATCCCACAATGGTCGTGGAGTGGTACCTCAATGGACGTCCCCTGGCAGCCAGTAAGTACACGAATCCTCCAGGCAAACTTCCATATTGATCTTCTGTTTTTTTCTTAGGTGCCCGTGCCACATCTGTCTTCAAGTTTGGCTTCATCGCTCTCGATCTGCTGAGCATCATGGGCCACGATTCTGGGGAATACATGTGCCGCGTGAGCAATGCCAGTGGCGTGGCCGAGTCCCGGGCCATTCTCTCGGTGGTTCAGCGTCCGTCCATCGATCAGTCGTCGCAGAATCCGAACAGCGTGCAGTACATCTCGCAGCTGGAGGATTATTCGCGCTACCAGCGCCAGGAGAGCACCGAGGAGCAACTCAATCAGGCTCCGCAATTCATACGCCCACTGCGCGATCTGGGCGAGTTCGAGGAGGGCAAGAATGTGCACTTTGAGGCACAGGTGACGCCCGTCAATGATCCCTCGATGCGCGTAGAGTGGTACAAGGATGGTCTGCCCATTACGGCCAGTTCTAGGATCACGGCCATCTTCAACTTTGGCTATGTCTCCCTGAATATCCTGCACCTGAGAGCCGAAGACTCTGGCCCTTACACTGTGCGCGCCGTCAATCGCATTGGCGAGGCCATCAGTCAGTCCATCATCCGCGTCCATGTGCGCTCTCAGGTCACCGCCGATCTGGGCATACCCGAACAGCAGCGCTATATCGAAAAGACCGAGCAACTGGAGGACTATCGCAGCAAATCCCAGCAGCGTCGTCATGTCCAGGAGGCCCCCGAGGCCATTGCCCCGCCGCAGTTCAAGACGCCCATCCAGAACCAGCTCGATCTGCGGGAGCACGCGCATGCGCACTTTGAGGCGCGCCTCGAGCCCGTTGGCGACTCTACCATGCGCGTGGAGTGGCTGAAGGATGGCCAGCCCCTGGAGGCGAGCAGCCGCATCACCACCTACCACAACTTCGGCTACGTGGCGCTGACCATCAAACAGCTGACCATCTACGATGCAGGAACCTACACCTGTCGCGCCTACAATGCCATGGGCCAGGACACCACCGTGGCCCAGCTGACGGTCATCTCAAAGAATGAAATTGTCTCCGAATCGCAGCATCCCGGGGGTCTGCAGAAGATCCAACATCTGGAGGACTCTTCACGCTACGGGCGTCGCGAGGAGGAGGAGATCTGCATCAATCAGGCTCCCCGTTTCCTGGGGCCCATGAAGGGCACCACCAAGATCTTGGAGGGCCAGCGCGCCCACTTTGAGGCACGCGTGGAGCCCCAGAGCGATCTGGGCATGCAGATCGAATGGTATCACAATGGACGCTCGATCACGGCCGCCAATCGCATCCAAACGTACTACGATTTTGGCTACGTGGCTCTTGACATATCCCAAGTGAGGGCCGAGGATGCGGGCGTCTATCTGGTGGTGGCCAGGAACAAGCTAGGTGAAGCTCAGTTGCAGGCAACGATGGTAGTGGAAAGTACGTACAAAAACACCCCAATTCACTAGAGAATCATCCCCTAATCATCTAATCGTCTATTTTCTTCCCTTTCCCAGCTCGTTCCAATATCGACACATCTAGCATGCATCGTGGCCTCTACGAGAAGACCCAGAATCTGGAGAACAAACCATTTGTGGAGCCCCAATACGACATTGAGGAGATCTCCAAGTCGAAGCCCGTGTTTGTCCAGCCCCTGGCCGATCCCAAGCCCATTCATGATGGCAAGAACATCCATCTGGAGTGCCGTCTGGAGCCCATGGGTGATCCGACCATGCGCGTCGAGTGGTTCCACAATGGCCGCCCCGTGACAGTGGGCTCTCGCTTCAGGACCTACTACGATTTCGGTTTTGTGGCTCTGGACATCATCAAGGCCACGGCCGCGGACTCTGGAGAGTATACGGTCCGTGCCACCAATCATCTGGGCACTGCCCACACCTCTGCCTGTGTGCGGGTCATCGATCGCACAGATGTCGTCACGGAGACGCAGAACGAACAGTCCTTGGAGCAGATCCAACTGCTGGAGGACTCGCGTCGTCGGCAGCACCGCGAGGAGGACATCACCGTGATGCAGGCGCCACAGTTCACGCGGGCGCTGCACAACATCGAGACCGTGGAGGGCACCAATGTCCATCTGGAGTGCCGCCTGCAGCCCGTAGGGGATCCCTCGATGCGCATCGAATGGTTCGTGAATGGCAAACCCGTCAAGACGGGCCATCGCTTCCGTCCCGCCTACGAATTCGATTACGTGGCCCTCGATCTCTTGGGCTGCTATGCCATCGATTCGGGGGTGTACACGTGCCAGGCGAGGAATCAACTCGGCGAGGCCGTCACCTCCTGCTCCGTGAGGATCACCTCGAAGAACGATCTGATTCTGGAAACCCAGAACGAGTCGGGCCTGCAAAAGATTGCCTATCTGGAGGATACATCCCGGTATCGTCGCAACGTGGAGGTGGATGAGGTCGTCAACATCCGTCCGAGGTTCCTCACGCAACCGAAGAGCCTCACCAACACCCGCGAGGGCGGACACGCCCATTTCGAGTGCAAGATTGAACCCGTCACGGATCCCAATCTGAAGGTCGAGTGGTTCAAGAACGGACGTCCCATCACCGTGGGTCATCGCTTCCGTCCCATCCATGATTTTGGCTATGTCGCTTTGGATATTGTCCATCTGATTGCCGAGGATTCGGGCATCTACACCTGCCGGGCCGTCAATCTGATTGGCTCCGATGAGACCCAAGTGGAGCTGCAGTGCCGCAGCAGCGAGCAGATCGTCACGGTGACCCAGAACGAGGCGGGTCTCGAGCAGATCCACTATCTGGAGGATCGTTCGAGGTACAGCCGTCGCGAGGAGATCGATGAGAGCACCAAGCAGGCACCCGTCTTCACCACATCCCTGAAGAACATTGAGATCAAGGAGAACCAGCGGGCGCACTTTGAGTGCCGCCTGATACCCGTTTCGGATCCATCGATGCGCGTGGAATGGTACCACAATAACCTGCCCCTCAAGTCGGGTTCTCGCTTCACGGAAACCTCCAACTTTGGCTTTGTGGCTCTCGATATCATGTCCACACTGCCAGAGGATGCCGGCACCTACACCTGTCGCGCCTTCAATGCCGTTGGCGAGGCCATCACCTCCGCGGTGGCTGTGGTGCACACGAAGAAATCGATTTACTTGGAATCGCAGCACGAGACTGCTTTGCCGCGTCTGCAGCACCTGGAGGATGGCTCCAAGCGTCAGCGGATCAGTGTCCAGGATGAGTTTGTCTCCCAGGCTCCAGTCTTCACGATGCCCGTGCGGGATGTTCGTGTCGCCGAGAACCAGGCCGTGCACTTTGAGGCGCGCTTGATCCCGGTGGGTGATCCCAACCTGAAGGTCGAGTGGCTGCGCAATGGGCAGCCCATCGAGGCCTCCAATCGCACCACCACCATGCATGACTTTGGCTATGTGGCGTTGAATATGAAGTACGTGAATCCCGAGGACTCCGGCAGCTACAGCTGCCGTGCCATCAACGAGCTCGGTCAGGCGGTGACCTCCGCCTCGCTGATTGTCCAATCAAAGACGGCAATTCAGCTGGAGACCCAACACGAGGCAGCCATGCACAAGATCCATCAACTGGAGGATCACAGCCGCTACCAGCGACGCGAGGAGGAGGAGTACACGGTCACGACGGCCCCGGTGTTTGTCACAAAGCTCATTGGCCCCACGAACCTGAAGGAGGGACAATCGGCCCACTACGAGTGCCGCATTGAACCGTATCCGGATCCCAATCTCAAGGTCGAGTGGTTCCACAACGGGAAACCCCTGAGCACGGGCCATCGCTTCCGCACCACCTACGATTTCGGTTTTGCCGCCTTGGACATCCTAACGGTCTATGCGGAAGACTCCGGGGAGTACACCTGCCGTGTGACCAATAATCTGGGCGAGGCCATCAATTCGATTGTCCTGAATGTCACATCTCGCTCCTCGATCATCCATGAGACGCAGCACGAGGATGCTCTGTCGAAGATTGCCCATCTGGAGGACGCCTCACGCTTCCAGCGAAAGGCGGACGAAGAGCAGTTCCATGCGGAGCGACCGCAGTTCGGGCGCTCTCTGCGCAATGCCAAGGTCAACGAGGGCACGCCAGTACATCTGGAGGCCACACTGATACCCGTCAACGATCCCACAATGAAGGTCGAGTGGTACTGCAATGGCACACCCATCCAGACAGGACATCGCTTCAAGACCACCTACGATTTTGGTTTCGTGGCACTGGATATCCTGTATGCGCATGCCGAGGACACTGGCACGTACATGTGCAAGGCCAAGAATGCCATTGGAGAGGCAGTAACGACATGTGCTGTAAACGTAACAGGTACAGATATCCCAACCCCAATCCCAATCCCAATCCTCCCTGGAAGCCCCCGCCCATTTTAATCTCTGGTCTTTTTCTTACAGCAAACAAAACCCTCGATCTGGACACTATGGATGCTGAAAGACTGGAAAAGATTCGCCAACTGGAGAGCTATGCCCCACCCACAAAGCCCGTGGTTGAGGAGAAGGGCTCCAAGCCCATTTTCCTAACGCCCTTGAGCAATCTGGAGCACCTGAAGGAGGGCGAACACGCCCATCTCGAGTGCCGCGTGGAGCCCATCAATGATCCGAATCTGAAGATCGAATGGTTCTGCAACGGAAAGCAACTGCCGATGGGCCATCGGTTCCGCACCACCCACGATTTTGGCTATGTGGCACTGGACATCCTGTATGTTTATGGCGAGGACACCGGCACGTACATGTGCAAGGCCACCAATCTGTTGGGCGAGGCGGTGAACACCTGCAATGTGCGGGTGTTGAATCGCCGCAGCATGATCTTGGATACCCAACATCCTGATGCCCTGGAGAAGATCCAGAAGCTGGAATCGAAGGTCGTGAATGCCCGCACTGAGGTCGGGGATCATCCCATCAGTCCGCCACACTTTACGGCGGAGTTGCGCGGCTCCACGGAGATCTACGAGGGACAGACGGCGCACTTTGAGGCCCAGGTGGCACCGGTGCACGATCCCAATCTTCGCATCGAGTTCTACCACAACGGAAAGCCCCTGCCATCGGCCGCCCGCTTCCACATCACCTTCGACTTTGGCTACGTGTCCCTGGACATCACCCATGCCGTCGCCGAGGATGCCGGAGAGTATTCCGTGCGTGCCGTCAATGCCATGGGACAGGCGGTGTCGGCAACCAGTTTGCGGGTGATTGCCCGCGGCACCATCATCTCGGACACGCAGCACCCGGAGGGTCTGGAGAAGATCCGTAAGCTCGAGTCCGCGGCCCCGCATCAGCGCCAGGAGGTGGAGACCCCCGGCACTCGCCAGCGTCCGGTGTTCACGCAGCCGCTGCAGAATATCGATCGGATCAATGAGCACCAGACGGCGCACTTTGAGGCGCGCCTGATCCCCGTGGGGGATCCCAATCTGAAGGTCGAATGGTACCGCAACGAGAAGATCATCGAGGACAGCTCTCGCATCACCAAGCAAGCCGACTTTGGCTTCGTTTCTCTGGACATTTCGCACATTCGGAAGGAGGACGAGGGCGTGTACATGTGCCGTGCCGTCAATCCTCTCGGGGAGGCGGTTACCACCGCCTCCATGAGGGTTGTGTCCGAGGCCAGCATCCTGATGGACACCCAACATCCGGACAGCATTAGTCGCATCCATCAGTTGGAGAAACCGTTGGCGCCACGTCCCACAGAGCCCGAGCGTCTCTTCGAGAAGCCCATCTTCACGCAGCTGCTCACGGGACCATCGGAGGTGTGGGAGGGCGCCCATGCGCACTTCGAGGCGAGGGTTGTTCCCGTGGGAGATCCTTCTCTCCGGTTCGAGTGGTTCATCAATGGCGTGGAGCTGCAAATGGGCTCCCGCCTGCGCACCACCCACGACTTTGGTTTCGTGACCCTCGACATTGCCGCAGTGGTGCCGGAGGATGCCGGTGTTTACATGTGCCGCGCCTACAATGCCGCCGGGGAGGCTGTCTCCTCTACGGCCATGAAGGTCAAGACCAAAGCGAACATCGATGGACAGCCCTTGGTCCCTGAATCCTGGGAGGCCATTCGTCTAAAGGAGGCCGCCATGAACCGTGTCCCGGAAATGTTTGTGGACTCCACGCCTCAGCAGGCGCCAGTTTTCACGACACATCTGCAATCGTACGACAAGTTGCACGAGGGACAGCATGTCCTGCTGGAGGCTCAAGTGGAGCCCCGAGCGGATCCCAATCTGCGCATCGAGTGGTTCAAGAACGGCATCTCCTTGACCACTGGCTCGAGGCTACGCAGCACCTTCGATTTTGGCCTGGTGACGCTCTCCATCAACGGACTGAGAGAGGATGACAGTGCCATCTATACTTGCAAGGCCACCAATCAAATCGGGGAGGCCGTATCCACTTCCTCTCTGAAGATCGAGGACCGTCACTGGCTGCAGGCGGATTCCCTACATCCCGATGCCCTGCCACGCATTGGGGCATTGGAGGCGCCCAAAGCGGATCGTCCTGCGGCCCCAGAGCCCACGTACGAGACTCCGGTGTTCATCACGCACCTGAACAACATCGAGTGCAAGGAGTCGGACAATGTGCGCTTCGAATGCAACGTGGAGCCCGCCCGGGATCCCACCATGCAGATCGAATGGTTCTACAATGGACAGCCGCTGCAGGCGGCAGCCAAATTCAAGTCCATCTACGATTTTGGCTACTGCGCTTTGGATCTGACTAATTCGTATGCGGAGAACAGTGGCATCTACACGTGCAAGGCCACCAATAGCCGGGGATCGGCCACCACATCGGGCACGCTCAAGTGCACCGGTGGCAAGACCATGTTCCTGGACACTCAGCATCCCCAGGGAGAGAGCGGTCTGGAGGCCGTCCAGGAGACAGAAGAGGCTTTGGCCAATCGTTATGCCCAGAAATCGACCAAGCCCGAGACCCAATATCCACCGCCCGTGTGGACAAAGCCTCTGCAGGCAGAGTTCCATCTGTCGGAGGCGCAGCCCATCCATCTGGAGGCCAATGTGGAGCCCAAGGAGGATCCCAATCTATTCATCGAGTGGTACTTCAATGGCAAGATGCTGCAGCATGGCTCTCGGTTCAAGATGACCACGGAGTTTGGGTTCGTGACGATGGACATGATCGAGGTGTATGCCCGAGATCAGGGCATCTACACGTGCAAGGCGTACAACAAGGCCGGCGAGGCCTTCACCTCCACGACCATCTTCTGTTCCACGAAGGAGAGCATCATTGAGTCCACGCAGCACCCGAAGGGCGCGGAGGGTCTCGGTCAGATCCAGGATCTGGAGGATTCACTGCGCAAGGACGGCTCGAAGCCGGAGCAACCCGATCTGGGCATTGCGCCGCGCTTTACCACGGAGTTCGTGAACATTGCGGACATTGGGGAAGGAGAGCTGGCCCATTTCGAGGCAAATCTGATTCCTGTCGGGGATCAGAGCATGATCATCGAGTGGTTCTACAATGGCAAGGTCCTGGAGGCCAGCCATCGCGTGCGCACCATCTATGCGTTCGGAACGGTGGCCCTGGAGGTCCTCGGCACCAAGATCGAGGACACTGGCACTTACACGTGCCGTGCCACCAATAAACATGGCACTGCCGAAATCAGTTGCACGCTGGAGTGCGTGGACAAGCCACGTGGCCAGAAGCCGCATTTCACGTCTCACATCCAGCCACTGGAGGGCCTGAAGGACGGTCAAGCGGCGCACTTCGAGTGCACGCTGATTCCGGTCAACGATCCGGACCTGAAGGTCGAATGGTACCACAACGGCACCCTGTTGCGCCACTCGAATCGCATCAAGACCGTCTCCGATTTTGGCTACGTTGTCCTGGACATTGCCTACCTGCAGGATCACGATTCCGGGGAGTATGTGTGCCGTGCCTGGAACAAATACGGCGAGGACTTTACCCGCACGACTCTCAACTGTGGCGGACGCGGCGGCGTCTTCTACGACAGCCTGCAGCCTGATTCCTTGCAGCGTATCCGCGAGTTGGAGTGCCCCCAGGGACCGCAGGGCGACACCAGTGCCCCCGTGGTGGCAGAGCCACCGAAATTCATCACCCAAATCGCGGATGTCACCAAATTGGTCGAGGGACAGAGCGCCCACTTTGAGGCACGTCTCACGCCCATCACCGATCCCGATCTGGTGGTGGAATGGTATTTCAATGGCAAGAAACTGCCACATGGACATCGGTTCCGCACTTTCCATGACTTTGGCATCGTTATCCTGGACATCCTGTACTGCTACGAGGAGAACTCTGGCGTGTACGAGTGTCGCGCGGTCAACAAATATGGAGAGGACTCCACGCGAGCCTCCCTCAAGTGCACCTCAAAGGCTAGCCTCATTTTGGACTCCCAGCTGCCGCGCGGCATGGAGGGTGGCCTTGAGAAGATCGCCAATCTGGAGTACAGCATGGTCCGTACACGCGACGACACCACCACCGAAGAGACCAAGGGCAAGGCTCCCGTCTTCACGGTGCCCCTCGAGAACATCGACAACATGCGGGAGGGCGAGAATGCGCACTTTGAGGCCAGGATAACGCCCGCAGATGACCCCAAGCTAAAGGTCGAATGGTTCTGGAATGGACGCCCCCTCAAGGCGGGCTCTCGCTTCCGCACTTTCTGCGACTTTGGTTTTGTTATCCTCGAGATTTCTCCCGTGTATCCCGAGGACTCTGGGGAATACTCGTGCCGTGCCATCAACGAGTATGGCGAGGCCGTGACCACCTCCACCATGAAAATCCAGGGCAAGCGATCCATCATCATGGAATCGCAGCTGCCGAAGGGCATGGAGGGCACGATCGATCGCATTGCAGAGCTCGAGGGCTTGGGCTCGCGCAGCACAGAGTTTGTGCCCGATGATGACACTGGCAAGCCGCCAGAGTTCATCACGACACCCTTCGACATGGTCATCACGGAGAACTCTCTGGCGCACTTTGAGTGCCGCCTGCAGCCGATCAACGATCCGTCGATGCGCGTGGATTGGTTCCACAATGGCAAGGCCTTGTGGGCCGGCTCTCGCATCAAGACGATCAATGATTTTGGTTTTGTGATCCTCGAGATTGCGGGCTGCTATCAGCGGGACACTGGGCTGTACACGTGCAAGGCCACCAATAAGCATGGCGAGGCCACAGTCTCCTGTAAGCTGCAGGTCAAGGGTCGTCAGGGCATCGTTATGGAGCCGCAGCTGCCCTCGAACTTCCGCACTGGCACCGAGAGCCTCCAGAAGCTGGAGGAGAGCATGCACAAGCGGGAGGAGATCATCATCGATGAGGAGCAGCCCAATCCCCCGAAATTCACCGAGGACATCAAGGACAATCTGGATGTCCCCGAGGGCGGACCCATTCACTTTGACTGCCGCGTGGAGCCGGTCGGCGATCCCTCGATGCGCATCGAATGGTTCTACAATGGCCGTGTGATGGCCACAGGCTCGAGGGTCCATCAGTTGAATGATTTCGGCTTTATTGCTCTGGATGTGGACTACATCTATGCCCGCGACTCCGGAGAGTACACGTGTCGTGCCACCAACAAGTGGGGCACTGCCACCACCACTGCCAAGGTCACGTGCAAGGGCAAGCACAACATTGTCTACGAATCGCAGCTGCCCGAGGGCATGACCTCCGATAAACTCAAAGAACTCGAGCGCGGACGCATACCCGAGGCACCCAAGGTCGTCGAACAGGTGTACGGACCACCACAGTTTGTGACGCAAATCACCAACGTCACCGTGGAGGAGGCCGAGGCCGTGCGTTTCGAGTGCCAGGTGGAACCCAAAACGGATCCCAGCCTGCGCGTCGAATGGTATCGCAACGGCAAGCCCCTGCCTTCGGGTCATCGCTATAGGAACATCTTTGACATGGGCTTCGTCTCTCTGGACATCCTGTATGTCTATGGCGAGGATTCTGGGGAGTACGTGTGCCGTGCCATCAACAATCATGGCGAGGATCGCACTAGAGCCACCGTCTCCTGCAAAAGTGAGTTTCCCCTACATTTTTTCATTTTTTTTTCTTTTTCTTTTCTTTTCTTCAATTTAATTTTTTTTTTTCTTTTCTTTAGAACTGCCTACCATTTTGTTGCAAAACCAAGTGCCCCGCGGCATGAAACGCTCTGATGCCCTCACCCAAATGGAGGCCACCATCAAAAAGTACACTTCGGAAGTGCATCTAACAGAAGATGATCTGTTCGATCCGGATCGCAAGCAGCCCCCGAGATTTGTGACCCAAATCAAGGAACAGCTGACGCTCACGGAGATGGCTGTCACGAAATTCGAATGCCAATTGGCGCCAGTGGGTGATCCCAACATGAAGGTTGAATGGTTCTTCAACGGCAAGCCTTTGCTGTACAGTAAGTACTCAAAGATCCAACCCATCAAACGTATGCTAAAGGATATCCTCTCTCTCTATAGAGAACCGCTTCCAACCCATCTACGATTTCGGTTATGTGGCCATGAACTTTGGCTGGGTCTATCCCGAGGATTCGGGAGAGTACGTCTGCCGTGCCACCAATTTGTATGGCAAGGACGAAACCCGAGCCTTCATCAAGGTCTCTGGAAAGCCAGGCATTGTCTATGATTCGCAGCTGCCTGCTCATATGCAGAGCATTGATCGCATACGTGAAATGGAGGCCTCATGGCAGGTGTAAGTGTTACCCAGGGATATCCTCTGTACATAAATGAATTCTAAAGATATATATCCTTCGTTTAGTGTCCCTGAGGAGGCCGATCCCGATGCCAAGCCCCGATCTAAGCCTGTTTTTGTCAGCAAAATCGAACCCCAGACCGTGGAGGAGGGCGAACCCGCCAGATTCTGTGTCCGTGTCACTGGACATCCACGTCCCAGGGTCATGTGGTTGGTCAATGGCCACACCGTGGTGCATGTACGTATGAGAATTATCCCTGATAGATCTGTATGCTCAATGGAATCCTCTTTTTTCCGGGCAGGGCTCTCGCTATAAGCTCACCAACGATGGCATGTTCCATTTGGATATCCCGAAGACCCGCCAATACGACACTGGCAAAGTGGAGGTCATTGCCCGCAATTCTGTGGGTGAATCCATCACCCAAACCGAACTGAAGGTCGTCTCACGCTCCGATGATTATCGCAATGTCCTAAAGAACTCCCCACGCCGTAAGTCCGAGACTCAAACACACTTTAATCCATTACAATTTATGGTAAAAGCTATCTAGAACTTAACAAATTTTACAAAAGAAAATGCAGTAGAAAAAACACACACATAAGCGTAAAAAACTCTCACATGAAAAACTCATTTGTAAATATTATACATTACAACATGCCACAAAAGATACATAGATACCCGTAGCTGCACCCACGTTTGAAAGTAGAAAACAATTTAGAAATTTAGAAAATTAGAAAAACAATCCGCAAAAAGATACCCGAAAAAATCCCTCAAGAATCCCGCCACCCCTATAATTCCCTCCACTCCCAAGAGATCGATCGGATCCTATTGTAGGAGAGCGCTTTTCGAAGGAAGAAGCCCGCCCCAGAGGACCCACAATGGACTCTCAATCTATATCTCTCTCTGTATCTCTCGAACTAAGTATTGCCATTTGGACCAATGGGTAATATGGTGTGGTTATGATAGTTTTTCTTCTTCGTGTGTGTGCAATTTATCCGTCTGTTCTTAAATCTGTGGTCATCATCCGCTTGTCATTCAATCTCTGTATCTATTCCTCTCTCTCTCTCTCTCTCTCTCTATCTCTCTATCCTTCTGTCTGTCCTTATTCATCATTGTTGAGATCGAAAAAAAGGATCTAGTAGACCTCCAAAAAAAAAACAAAAACTAATCCAATAATCATATATTCTTTGTACTAAATCGATTTCCAAGTGACTAAAATCTTTAGATTTAAGGCATGAAATGTTTTATCAAAGATTATAGAACCACATAGATGATGCAAACGAATTTTGCTCGTGTGCTCGTCGTGTGCACAAATATATCCATGACTGGAAAGCATAGAAGGGGCTTAAATGAGTAAATAACGAAATTCAACAAGGAGAATGAGCCTTAATCTAAGAGATACTAAGCGGCACAACTCTAGGCTTGCAAGAGCAAGAGATTTGCTTCGTTCCTCCAATCAAAGAAACCGCTTCTTTGCATAAAATGACCCATCTATGATCTATGAATGTGTTCTATAATATTTGCTACTATAAATACTAACTTGAATCATCCCTGTACAAGCATGATGTTGTGTCTAAACAACCTTTTGCTTTGCCCGTTCTTCCTTTATGTGTGAGCCCCCAAATTGATCCCCGAAATTTGCTCCCATTTAGCCTGGTATGACTACGAGCTAGCCGCTTATCAGAAGGAACGCCAGGACAACGAACTGGAAAAGGTATTCGATGAACGTAAGCAATATTTGTCCGAGCAGAGTGCCCACACGCTCAAGGGCGTGGAGCACCTGAAGCCCAAGCAGTACAAGCCCCAGACACCCGACTGGCAGCAGAATGTCAAGGCCAAGAAGAGCGAGGAGTACTACAACAAGCTGCAGAGCCTCGAGGTGGAACAGCTCCTCAAGGAAACCAATCTGAGGAGGGACAATCATCAGTATGCCATTCCCGGCGAAAAGGTTGTCAGCAGCTCAGCAGCCAAGGGCATGGCCCACTCGTACGAAGAGAATCTGTAAGTATCCGTAAGCAAATCCTTCAAGAAAACCCCATAGTAGACTGTTGCTTTCCCAAAATTTCAGTCAAGAGCAAACGAGCACCACTCAAGTCAAGCCTGCCCCGCCAAAGGGCACCGCTGAACCCTCGGAATCGTCGGTGCACGGCCGTGAGGTGCACATGAACAAGCAACAGCAAGTGCAGAAGGAGATTCAAGGTGATCTGGAGATCACCCGCAAGATCACTGCCACCGAAACCACCGAAGTGGAGCACAAGGGCACCATCCAGGAGCGTGTCGTCAAGGGACCCGTGAAGCCCGCCAAGGCCCCTGTTTTCACCAAGAAGATCCAACCCTGCCGCGTATTTGAGAACGAACAGGCCAAATTCGAGGTGGAGTTCGATGGGGAGCCCAATCCGACGGTGAAATGGTACCGCGAGAGCTTCCCCATCCAGAACTCGCCCGATCTGCAGATCCACACGTTCAGCGGCAAATCGATTCTGATTATCCGCCAGGTGTTTGTCGAGGATTCGGCCGTCTTTTCGTGCGTGGCCGAGAATCGCGGAGGCACCGCCAAATGCAGTGCCAATCTCGTGGTGGAGGAGCGTCGTCGTGCAGGCAAGGGAGGCATCCAGCCCCCGAGCTTTGTCAACACCATTCAGAGCACCACCGTGGCCACCGGACAGCTGGCACGCTTCGATGCGAAGGTCACCGGCACCAAGCCCATGGATGTCTACTGGCTGAAGAACGGCATGAAGATCCATCCGAGCATCAAATTCAAGATGCTCGAGGAGGACAGCATCCACACCCTGCTGATCATCGAACCCTTAGCTGAGGACTCTGGTCGCTACGAGTGTGTGGCTGTCAATTCCGCTGGCGAGGCGCGTTGCGACGGCGATTGCGTTGTCCAGTCGCCCACAAAGCCGGAGAAACCCACAACACCCGGCAGCGAGAAGGCCCCGCACATTGTGGAGCAGCTGAAGAGCCAGTCCGTCGAGGAGGGCAGCAAGGTGATCTTCCGCTGCCGCGTGGATGGCAAGCCCACGCCCACAGCCCGCTGGATGCGAGGCGAGAACTTTGTCAAGCCCTCGCGCTACTTCCAAATGTCGCGCCAGGGCGAGTACTACCAGTTGATCATCTCGGAGGCCTTCCCCGAGGACGAGGGCACCTACAAGTGTGTGGCCGAGAACAAGTTGGGCAGCATCCAGACCAGCGCCCAGCTGAAGGTGCGTCCCATCGAGAATTTGGATGCCCCACCCACCATCACGGCCCTGAAGGATGTCTCCGTCACGGAGGGCATGCCCGCACAATTCAAGACGACGGTGACGGGCAAGGTGAAGGCCACCAGTGTTCAGTGGTTCCGCGAGGGACAGCTGATCCCTGAGACCCCAGATTTCCAGGTGGGTTTTACACTCAGAGATGGAAGATATTTCATGTTTCTAGCGCTCGGAATGTTTTAATCTTGAAACATATATCCATCCAATATATACATGTATATATATATATTCGCGTTAATTTCAGATGATCTTTGATGGCAACAGCGCTGTGCTTTTGATTGGAACCACCTACGAGGAGGATTCGGGCATCTTTACAGTACGTGTGACTTCGTCCACCGGCCAGGTCGAGTCCTCAGCCAAACTGACTGTTAAAAGTAAGGATTAAACATAAAAACTAAGCCAAAACCGAAACCAGAGTTCGACAAAAATACCAAGCAAACACAAAACCAAACGTAAGCGAACCGTGTTCAACAAAAAAAAACAAAAAAAAAACCATCAACAAAAAATCAAACAACCAACAGAAAAAAATCAACTCCAAAGAATGCTCAAACAATACTGAAAAATACTAGAAAATACTGAAAAATAGTTTCAGAGCTGAGAATACTTAAAATACAGAAAATACTGACAGTACCGAAAATATACTAGAAAATACTGAAAATAATAACTGACGCAACGAATCCCCAAAAAGCTACGAACGTACATACATACAATATAACCAACAATTACTACTCGTACGATCCTACTACCTAAAACCTATCGATTTATCGAAACTTATCGATATTGATCAACTACTAGTCGTAAAAGTTTGAGAGTGAAGAATATTTGAAAGCGAAGAACCTCTGGAAGATTTCCCTAACTCTTCTGAAACTTTTTTCTAAACTTTTTCCGAACGAACGAGTTTTTTTTTTTAACAATTTTTGCAAAATGTGAAAACCACAAAAACAACAAATATATATAATGTTTAACAGGAAAAACAATTAACCAAAGAACAAAAAGAAAAAATCGCAAAAAAAAATTCAAGAAAAGAAAAAAGAAAAATTTTAATTGAAAAAATAATAAAAATAATTACAAGTATTTTGCAAAACCCATAAATATTTATAGAACATTTATTCAAGAAGCATAGCATCGTTCTGGCAGCAGCAGAAAAACAACCCACAAATTTCAAATTGAATATTTCAAATTGAAAATTGAAAATTCTCTAGCCAGCGACAATGAGTGAAATTGAAAATGACTCAAAGAATATTCAGGTATTCAGATATTCAGATAGATAGACCTCTAGGCCCCCCGATGAGTCGTTTTATAAATAAAGCAGCCAGCAGCCAGCTTATGTACAGCCACAATACCAGACCATACATACGACCCACCCGTACATACGAGTATACGAGTATATGCAGAAGGCAGGCAGGCCACTTTAAGAATACTCGGTCGTGTATATAATATTTTGTACAGTATCCCAAAGATACTATACTATATATAGTCGCAACAATCATCAGTCGTGTGTAGAGTGTAGTGTGTAGTTTTTTGGGGCCGTGTGCAAACAAAACGCACATTTCAACCGCCTCCGCTCGAGCGTGAAAGTTGTTATATTTTCATGTGAATATTAGCATAAAATATTATGGATGACACATCTAGCGCACAGACTGCTGTTGCTGGTTCTGTTCTGCTCTGTTCTGCTCGTTTTGTGTTCTGTTTCTGGTATCTTGTATCTGCCAGATACACACACACACGCGCACGCGCGCACACACACAGAGAGCGATCTCTAGGCAAAAAACTAGAACACAAAAATATCGAAAGCCATTCAGCCATGGGCTTTTCATCTGCCATTCGAATGAATCTCTATTTCTCCCTCTGAATTTTTCCCTATAGATATTCTTCTATATGTACTGTTTTCTCCTCAATTTGTTCTATTTTGAATTTTCTTTTTGGAGAATGTTTTGCTTTGGGCTTTCAAGAAAACTAATTTCCAATAGATTAGCGTTAAAAAAATCCGTGCTGTTCGGCGGAGGTCTATTTTTGGGTCCAACCGCTGTCTGGATATCTGGTGTTCTTTCGTTCAGGCAAAACAAATGAAAAACATTTTATGTATTTTCCGCTTTTCGCTTCAAGTAAATCTTGAAATTTATTTTCAATAAAAAAACGCAAAGAAAAAACGAAAGAAAATTTCTATAGTTCTGCGGGGTGGGAGAAAATACAGAAAATAATTAAATAAATTACCCAAAATTGATCCCCGGGGGGTTATATGTAGCGAAGAACTCTTATAGCCAAGAAAGATGTTGGCCAACAACAGCAGCAGCAGTTGGCCATTTACTCATTAGACAAGAACATGAATTGATGATTCTGTTTATGGTGCAGAAATGAATTTAATTAGATTAATCAGTTACGGCTGTTCACTCATCGAGCTGCGGCGGGACCTTTAGCTTTAGCTCTAGATGAATCATGTTTTGCCCCCATGTAGTTTTCTTCAGATATATTTAGCTGCCAGGCCCAAAGATGTTTTCTTGCTTCCAAGGAATGATGCTCCTCCCCTGTTCGATGCTGCAAAAGAAATCCCATGTTAGACAGGTTCAAGATGCGCTTTCAGATAACTCTTCATGATCAAGACTCTTACCAAAATAAAACCCAAACGTACGATCCTCCAGTGTATCCTCCGACAGTCCTTTCAAATATGTTTATATCTGTGTGTATCCTCACATCGAATGTTGATGATGATGATGATGATAATGATTTATGTATTGTTTATATTTTAATTTAAAATTTATTTATTTTTGTAGTGATGTTGCATGAGATTTTATAATTCATTTTTTATTACCGCTTCTTCTGTTTTCTTTACTAATTTTGTTTTCCATTTTGTTTTGTCAATCACACACTCTCAATCATCAATCATTTGTTGCAAATGAATTCCAAAATTCCAAGTCCAAAAAAGAGAAAATCGATGATTGTTCGCCGCTTGTGAGCTTTACTAAAAAATTAATCATAAAAACTCATGCGACTCTTTTTGTTTTTAAGTACCGATACGATTTCCGATTTGTAATTGTATGTTTATGCTTATCATTTATCGATTACTCTCGATTTACCGATACCGATAAACACACAACACTATCTATCCACTATCCACATTTTTTTTGTTTTTTAATTGTATTTTTTATCATGTATTTAATACTTAAAAACCAAATCCGATCGCGTCTATAAATAAATTCAAGCAAAATGCATTAATTTGAAAGAAAAACTTTGTTTTTGATAACTCCTGCTCCCTGCCACCACTGTCACACACACTGCCACAATGCCACACTGCTACTGTTGCTACTGTTGCTACTGTTGCCACTGTTGCTGTTGCCACCGCTGTTGCATGCATGCCATCAATCAGCCAATCATCCGAACGAAAACACAGGTAAAAATCACACAGGTAATTGGTTTTTTGCAGAGGAGACTCTGCTCCATTTTTCGGTCAGAACATTGCCCGTTTGTTGTCTACAACGGAATGAGAATCGAGATCTCGTATGGATCTGTGCAGTACGCTGCTGCTGCTGCTGCTGCCACTGCTGCTGCGCTCGCTCTGAAAATACGGCGCAGGCAGCAACAGGCAGACACACCCCGCCCATAAATCTGTCTGTAGCCGCTCTATAGAGCCAGAGCCCCACCTGGTGACGTAGCCGCCACTAATCAGATATCTATTTTTGGAGGCAACAACACATTTCGAATTGTTTGCTCTCAATTGTACTTGCCACACAGAGGCCACATCCATATGGCAGCCATTTAATGATCGTCGTAATGATGATGACTCGTAGAGGCAATTCGTTTTGTCATGACAATGTGCCGCACAGACAGATATAGGATTTAGGTGCAGGTTAATGCAATTTTAATCATCGTATGTCCAAGTGTAGGACTGCTGCTGCTGCTGCTGCTGCTACTGCTCCGTCATGCCCGATTAATGAATCATAGGACCCATAGATAAACCATAATGTCACCTCTCAAATGAAGAGACTTGTGACTATGTGACTATGTGACTGACTGTTTAATACTATTTTTATCAATGCCAATTAGCTAAAATATGTGTTCCGAAGAGTCTTAGACATGACCTAGAGGTCCCTCTGGGCCCACAATCCTATGCACTCAGAGAAAAAGCAATACACCCATATTTAAACGAAATTTTCGGTTTTTTTCAGAGTGAAATTATATACAATTCACTTTGATTTAAACATAAATGTATTCCAAATTTTTAATAAATATAAAACACTTTAAAATAAATAAATTTGTAGGAAATATTTTGTATCTTAATACAAAAAAATATTTTTATTTTAAATATGAAATATATTTAGATCAAATACTTTCATATTAATCGTAAAATTTAATGGAAAATACTTCCATTTTTCGGTGAAAATCTTTTTGCAGGGCTTTTTTCTCTGAGTGTATTATGGACTTATATTCAGGGTCATCGAATCAGAGGCTGCGGAGGAGTGGGTAGTGCGAGTAGGCAGTGGGTGGGTTTTCGGTTTCATCTGCTCTGCCCTGCTCCTCTGTCTTTAAATCCACTAAAAATATATATACTATTTATGTATGTTTCAAGTTCATTGTTTTGCATATGCGCCAGCAAAGATTTATGGTTTTGATTTATTTATATGTACATATGTATATTTTATTATTTGTGCAGTCAAAGGTAAGTGGAAGAAAGTGGCCCCGCCGCTCCTTTTGGTCTCGAACTCTGGTTGTCCTTTCGCTGTCTTTGTGGAGAGATTCCTTTTATTAAAGATCCCGTTTCCACACTTCGTTTAGAACGACGTATCTCGGCCTTTCAATTGCGCACAATTGATTCCGCCGAAGATGAGTCCTCATCCTCCGGCCGGGAGGACAGTGCACCCGACTCACCCCTGCAGCCAGGACAACAGCAGCAGCCGGGAGGCCAGCAACAACAGCAGTTTGGCCAGTATCTAGGGGTCAATGGTCATGAGGGAAGATCCCGCACAAAGAAACCGAAGGTGAGGAGCAAGTCCCTGCAGCCTGCCACAAAAGTGATACCCTGGCGCAAGTCCTCACGTCCGAACCGTGGACGTTCTCTGGACAAAGGCGTTTTCCTGCCCGGCTTCAAGCCGGAGCCTGTGAAGTCCTGGACTGAGGAGACCATCAGCCTGAAGGCCACACCCATTGAAAAGAAGAAGCCCACTCCGAAGCTAGAGGCAGCCACAGTGGTCCTCAAGTCGATCAAAACAGAGCGGGATCAGGGCATCATGAGTCTGGGCGCCACTCTGGAGCAGATCATTGCCGGAAAGACAGCAAAGGAGGCAGTGCCATGGATCACCATGCGCGAGAAGCTCAAGCAAGTGGAGAGCGTATCGGAGCAGCTGAATAAATTCGACATCGATGAGGTCTATCTGCGTCCCCTCGAAGGAGCCATCGAAACGGAGGAGCCACTGCCGCAGCAGGCGCAGGTGGCACAGGAGCAGCGCACCAAGGAGATCCAGCGGCTGAAGAGCATGGAGAGCGTGGAGATTATGGAGATGACGGATCAGATCGATAAACTGATCACCCAGCAGCAGAACAACAAGGATCTCATACCCTGGAAGGAGATGCGGCAGCAGCTGAAGAGCGTGCAGCGTGTGACCAAGCAGATTGACAAGTTCAAGATCGAAGAAGTGGAACTGAAGCACTTGCAGGCACAGCAGGCCATCGCTGAGGAGGTTCTCCTCACCATCGATGAGAGCTCCAAGGGTTCCATCTCGAAGATAGTCCAGCGCGAGGATCTTCAGCGGTACGAGGAGGATCAGTCGGGCATCTACAAGCAGCAGTTCATCACCACCGAAGATGTCAACATCATGCACGTCTCCGAGCGGGAGAAACTGGAGGCCCAGCGTCTGATCCGCGAGCAGCAGGCCGTCAACTGGCGGCAGCAGCAACAGCAGCGGCCCCAGCTGCAGCCCCTCACCTCCGTGGAGGACACCATTTCGCAGGCAAGCGATCGCCAAAGATTGGTCCAACAGCAGAGCCTCGTCGAGGAGGCCCAGCGACAGCAGTTCGTGCAGATCGAGGACTCGCAGATGATGAGCCTCGAGCAGTACGAGCACCAGAAGATCATCAATCAGCGAACACAGCAGGAGGCCTTCGACTGGCGACAGCCACGGGAGCCCCAGAAGTTCATTCAAGTGGAAGACTCCTCGCTCATGCACTTGCAGGAGCGTCAGGATACACAGGAGCAGCAGTTGCTGCAACAGCAGCCCGTCCTGTGGGATCGTGGCAAGAAGAAGCCGGAACAGCCCCAGGCCCAGCCCCAGGCACCCATCCAAGAACAGCAGCAGCAGCTGGTGGAGAAACCAAAGACCTACGAGGAAATGCACGACGTGTTGCAGGAACCTCTGCCAGTGGCACAGCCACAACAGCAGCCTGTTCTGTGGGAGCGTGGCAAGAAGCAAAAGCCTGCCGCCCAGACCTACGAGGAGCTGCATGACGTGCTGCAGGAGCCCCTGCCCGTGCAACAACAACAGCCCGAACCGGTGCCAGTCCTATGGGAACGTGGCAAGAAGAAGGTCCCACAGGAACAGGTGACCACTCAAGAGGTGTTGCAACAGACCTCTCAAGTGATCGAACAGCAGACCTCTCAAGAGGTGCTGCAGCATACCTCCCAGGTCCTGCAGCAGCAACAGATTGTGGAGGAGACCAAAAAGACAGCCGTCCGCCGTGTGATTCCCCCACGGGAACCCGAGCAAAAGGTGGAGCAGGTACAGCTGAAGCCAACGCCCAGACCACGCCCCAAACAAGCGGAAAAGGCGGAGGACTTCCAGTTGAAGCCCCTGAAAACCATCAGACCCGTGCAGCAGTTGGTGGAGCAGCAGCCAGCCCAAAAGGGCTACGAAGAGGCCACGGATGAGTTGCCCGAAGAAGAGCCTGTGCCCCAAGTGGAGTCACAGCCACAGCCTGTGCTGTGGGAACGTGGCAAGAAGCAGAAGCCTCAACAGACAGTGGAACAAGAGGTACCCAAAACTCTGGAGGTGGCAGTCGACACTTTAGAGGAGGAAAAGGTCGTCCCCGTAGAGCCGCAACCGGAGCCTGTACTGTGGGAGCGTGGCAAGAAAAAGCCAGCAGCAAAGGCGGAAGTTGTCGAGGAAGCAGCTCCCAAAACGCTCGAAGTGGCAGTGGATACCCTGGAGGAGGAGGAGCAAAAGGTTCAGCCTCAACCCCAGCCCCAACTGTGGGAACGCGGCAAGAAAAAGAAGCCCCAGCCCAAGCCCCAAGAAGTTGTCGAGGAAAAGCTGGAAGAAACACCAGTCCAGACCTACGAAGAGGCTGTCGATGTCCTGCCCGAAGAACCCATCGTGGAGGAGACGCCACAGCCTGTTTTGTGGCAGCGTGGCAAGAAGAAGCCCAAGGCAGCACCAAAGCCAGAACCAGAAGAGCCCGTGGAAGAAGTCCAGCACCCCGATGAGGTTGATGCACAAATTGAGAAGGTCCTTGTGGAAGAGGAGGTGGAAGTAGTCCAGGAAAAGCGCAAGATCAGGAAGATCAAGAAGCCCAAGGCCACAGAAGAGGTTCAGGAAGAGATTGTGGAGGAAATTCCAGAGGAAGAAATCCCAGAAGAGGTTGTCGAGATCCTGGAAGAACAGGAGGACATCGTAGAAGAAAAGAAAAAGGTCAAAAAGGTCAAGAAACCAAAGAAAATTGTTGAAAAGACTGAAGAGGAGGTTCCTGAAGAGGAGGTTCCTGAAGAAGAGGCTGTCGCAGAACTCGAAGAGATCGTGGAAGAGCCTGAAGAGATCGTGGAAGAACAGGAAGAGATCTTAGAAGTCCAAGAAGAAGTTGTCGAAGAAAAACGTAAGGTGAAAAAGGTCAAGAAACCGAAAAAGACTGTAGAAACGATCGAAATCGCAGAAGAACAGCCCGAAGAAGAGGCGCCACAAGAAGAAGTCATAGAAGAACCAGAAGAGATCGTAGAAGAAAAGAAAAAGGTGAAAAAGGTCAAGAAACCCAAGAGTAAGGTAACCGTAGAGCAAGAAACCGAAGAAGAACAACCCGCCGAAGAGGTTGAAGAGCCAGAAGTGGAAGAACCCATCGCTGAAGAACCCATTCCCGAAGAAGAACCTAAAAAAGTGAAACCCAAGCCCCAACAGGTGGTAGAACAGGTAGAAAAGGTGGAGCTCAAGCGGACTCCCCGGAAGCAACAGCCTCTTCCCGAAAAGGAACAAGTGGAGGAGGTGTCCTTGAAGCCACTGAAAAAGACTGCTGTTGTCTCGCAAGAGACACCACAACCCGAAGAGATCGAAACGGAGGAGATCATCACCACCGAGGAGCAAATTGTGGATGTAACCAAGAAGCGGGTGAAGAAAAAGAAGCCCAAGCCAAAGACAGCCACAGAAGAGGTCACAGAAGAGCCAGAGGATGAGCCTGTGGAAGAACTCGAGGAAGAGGAATTGCAGCCCCAGGAAGAGGAGCAACAGCCAGAGGAAGAGGTGCAGCAGCCCATCCAAGAAGAGGAGCAACCTGTACAACCAAAGGCAGCACCAAAACCGAAACCACAAAAGCAAGAAATCATCGAAAAGGTGGAAGAAGTGGCTCTCAAGCGTGTCTCACGACCAAAGAAACCGCTGCCGGAGGAGGCCACCATCGAGGAAGTGCGTCTCAAGCCCACCACCAGGAAGTCCATCAAACCCGAAGAAGTGAAACTCGAAGAAGTGGACCTGCAACACGTGGAAAAGGTCGAAGAAGAGCTCATCCAAGAGGAGAAGCGCAAGACCAAAAAGGTCAAGAAACCCAAGCACGAGGATCTGCCGGATATTCCCGATGCAGAGCCCACCCAGTTGGAGGAAGCGGAGCACTTGGAGCTCGAGAAGGAGCCCAAGATCGAGGAGGAGCAACCCCAAGTGCCATGGAAGCGAGGGGAGAAGAAAAAGCCCGTCGAGGAGGTTCTCGAGGAGAAGCAATGGCCCAAGGGCAAGCGGCATCTGCTTCCTGCCGAGCAACCCGAGGAAGTGCAGCTCAAGCCCATCCCCGCGAAGCCAGCGGAGGCGCCACAGCAGCCAGAAAAGGCCATTCCCGGGCCCCAACTGGTGCCCCAAGAGAAGCCCGAAAGCGAAGAGGAGGAACTGGATTTGGAACCCCTCAAAGTGCCCGAGGATTCTGTCCCAAAGGTCAAGAAGGAAAAGAAGAAGAAGCCCAAGCTAAAGAAGGCCACGCCCTCGGTGGATGAGGTCTCTGAGGAGATGGCCGAGCCATTTGCCGAGCCCATTGCCGAGGAAGATGAGGTCGAAGAGGTCCTCCCCGTGGACGATGACAAAGTGGTGGCCGTCTCCGAGGATGTCCTGCCCGAAGAGGAGGTCATTCCCTCAGAGGAGACCCCCGCCGAGGCGAAGCAAAAGGCTCAAAAGAAGCGCACAAAGCGCCTGAAACAGGCCTCCATCGAGGGACAGCCGCAACTCCTTGAAGCAGCCATTGCGGAAATCGAAAAGGTGGATGAAGTGTTCCAAGAGATCTCACAAAAAACCATCACCTTACTGAAAAAGACTGAAGATACGCGACCGCAGTTCATCACCACGGAACAGCTGATCGAACTGGATGTGGAGGATGTCCGTCGCGATCTCGAGATGAAGGTCACCTCGAATATCATCAAGAAGGAGAAGCGTAGGGTCGTTTTGGACGACAGTCAACCGTTGCCGGAGCTGGAGCTCATCACACAGAAGCGCATCCAGGAGGGCATCGATCGTGTGGCCGATGAAGAGCTCATCGAGGATCAGCAGCTCACACAGAATCAGCAGGAGACCACCACTTCGGAGGTGATTGGACAGGAGAGGAAGCTCGTGAAGAAAAAGAAGAAGGAAATCAAGCCGCCGCGCATCACAGAGAAGCTGCGACCCCGTCAATGCGTCCCCGAAGAGCCCACAGTGTTGGAGTGCAAGGTGGAGGGAGTTCCCTTTCCCGAAATCAATTGGTACTTCAATGACATACTGCTCTTTGCCTCGGAGAAATACGAGATTACGGTGGTGGAGCAGGTGGCACAGCTGAAGATCGCCAAGGTCACTCCGAGCGATGTGGGCGTCTACACGTGTGAGGCCAAGAACGAGGCAGGAGTGGCCACAAGTCGTACAAACATTATTCTGGGTGAGTTTTGTATTAGTTTAAGCATAAACTTTAGTTACATTCCAGCCCCAATCCATGGTCCTATCCACAACCCCCTTTTGTATATAATCCTCCCCCACGATATCCTCTACAAACACACACAAAATATTTATTATTTGGAAAACCCACTTCCTATTTAGAAAAAGAACAAGGCGTCGCGCCACAGTTTACGAAACCCCTAAAGATCGAGTTCACCGAAGAGAAACAGCCCGAAAGGCTAAAGGTCACGGTGACCTGTCAGGTGGCCGGAAAGCCCCATCCACAGGTCAAATGGTATCGCGGCATCGAAGAGGTTCTGCCCAGCGAAACCGTCCAAATGTTCCACGATGAGCAGACGGGCGATGTGGCTCTGGAGGTGTTTAATCCGCCGCCGAATGAGGCCATCACGTATTCGGTGCAGGCACAAAATCAATTTGGACGTGCCATTGGCAATGCCAACATCATGAGTCGCTTGGATGAGGCGCAGCAGGAGCCCAAGGAGATCCTAAAACCCCCTACAGTCACTCCGTTGAACGCCGTTGTGGTACCCACGGGAGGCACCCTTCTCTTCGAGGTCCAATACGATGGCCTGCCCCGACCGGAGATCAAATGGATGCGCAATGGCCGGGAGATCGTGGAGAACGAGGAAGTCATTGTGGAGACCACAGAGACGACAACCATCATCAGGGTGATCAATATGACGCGCAAGCGAACGGGCAAATACGAAGTTTGGGCCAAGAATAAGGTCGGGGAGGCCAAGTCGTCGGGTTCGGTGGTTGTATCCGACTCGAAGCCCGATCAGCAGATCCAACCGCCACGTTTCGTGCAACCCCTGGAGCCCAAGTACTTTGGGGAGCATGAGGTGGCCATTCTGGAGGCTGTCGTGGAGTCGGAGCCCCTGTCCTCCTTCCAATGGTTCGTCCACAATGAGCCCATCAAGAGCTCCAACGAGTGCCGCATCTTTAGCCAGGCCAACAAGTCCACTCTGTTGATTGAGGACTTCCAGCGAAAGTTCATTGGACCCTTTACCTGTCGGGCGGAGAATGTGGGTGGTTCGGTGACGTCCACGGCGACTGTCAATCTTTTGGAGGCCCTGCCCCAGGAGGAAGCAGTGGAATTTGAATCGCCACGCTTCACCGAGGAACTCGTAGAACCCGTCGAGGTGATGGATGGTGAGGCATTGCTGCTGCAGTGCCAGGTGCGGGGTAAGCCCACACCCAAGGTGGAATGGTATCACAATGAGGAGAAGATTGCGGAGACAAAGGAAACTACGATATCGCAGGACTTGCAAGGCAATTGCCAGCTGCAGATTACCGAAGTATTCCCCGAGAATGAGGGCCAATACAAGGCCGTGGCCAGCAATAAGATTGGCAAGACAGTGACCAAGACAAACGTTAAAATTCAAGGTACTTTTGAGCATCATCATCATCCAAACGTTCGTTCTATAACCAGATGAAAGTACTAGTACTAGAATGTAGTGAAAGTAGTGAAAGTAGCTGCTGCACTGTCTCTACAGATACACACACACACACTACAATGCATCCCCCAAAAACCCCCAAAAAGATACTTAGATACTTATAGGTGTTTTCCTCTCCCAATAATCACTCTCCTCTCCCCCTGCATGTGATGTTTTTCTCTCTCTTTTTTTTCTCTACTGGGAAACCGCCTCCCATTTTCTTTTGTAAATAATTCTTCCACGTTTCTTCGTTTCCTCGTTTTCCTCGTTTTCCTCGTTTCTGTTTTGCATTCGGAAAATTCCTTGTGGATAATGCTCTTTCGACTGTATGTATCTTTTAGCATTTGAATATATCCCCGATTCTGAAATCACTGGACTCACAGGATCTGAGGAGGATCTACTTGATAGAGTAAGAACCCACGACAGACTGAGAGAGTGTTCTCCGTTTCAGACCCCAAAATTTTCTGTATATCTGTATCTGTATCTGTATCTGTATCTGTAGACCCTCTCAATCGACGAACAAGCACCGAAAATCATTAAAAAACTACCAGAGAAAATCGAACCCAAAGAGGGCGAACAGCCAAAGCTGGAGGTGAAGGTCATTGGACGACCCAAGCCCAAGGTCAAATGGCTGCGCGACGATGAGCAGATCTTTGCCTCCGAGGAATATCAAATTGAGAATTTCGACGATGGCACATCGGTGCTGGTGATCAATCATGTGTATCCCGATGATTGGGGCACCATTAGTTTTGAGGCATACAATCCATTGGGCGTGGCAGTGACAACGGCTCTGTTTTCCGTGGAAGGTACTATCTATAGAGGTTCTATCTATAGGATATACACAATATATGTATATGCTCTATATTTTTATGGAATTTTGTTAGTTAAAATTCTTTTACAGGTTGTGGCAGCAGCAAAAATCCTTACCCCCAATCCTGCCCGTTTTTTTTCCCAAAAATATCCCCAAAAGATACACATTTATTGAGGCACACACAACACTCTATTTTAGTCTAAGATAAAATGTATCTTTTACAGGCGAAAAGTTTCTACTTGTGTGTGTGTTTTTCTGTATATATTTAATAATTTTACCATCTATATCTATATCTCATATATGTATATGTCAAATCAAAGGCATCGTTGGATCCAAGGATTATCGTAAACCGGAATGGGTCACACAGATGGAGGAAATGCAGGTGGCACTCAAAGGTATGTATCCTTCTCTTTTCAGCCGCTCTCTATCTCTCTCTCTCTCTTTTGTTCCACTGTTATGTGTATATGTGTTTTCTTAATCTTTCGTGTTTATTCAAACAAAAACACACCAAACAACAATAAATTCCTGTCCTTTGTCTGTAATTTTGTCTTAAAACCACAAAAAACAACAACAACAACAACAACAAATTCAACAACAAATATTCTTGTCCAATGTCTTCTATCTCGTCTGTCTTCTATATCTGTCTCTATCTATTGTATTTGTCCCAATGTAAAGTGTTGCCACACACACACACACACACAGAGATGTCTGTGGCTCCTACAGCTCTAAGGCTTGTCCCCCTAAAAACCCCCACCTGAAACCCACCTGAACCCCATCTGAACTTTTAAAATTAGTAAACGCCTATTTTTTTTTTGTATTTAGTATAATCTATCTTTTCGTATATACAAAAATGTATCTCTTACAGTATCACAGTACTATCTGTATCTGTGTGTCTCTCATCTGCAAGTAATACATTATGCATCGTATAATTGGTTCCATGTTCCTGTTCCGATTTCTCACATTTTATTCAAAATTTATACCAAAAAAAACAACTAACCCCCAAAAAATATATCCAAAAAGTGTTCTATCTGAAACCAAAGAAATTCGTATAACATTCCCCTTCAGAACGCTGCTTGCACTCTTCACTTTTTCTGTAGATCTATAACCCCAAAACTTGTTGCATGCCACTCACGTGTTTTGTGTTCTTTGTATTGTTGAAGTCATTGCAACATAAAACTCTTAAAAAGAACAGACAACAGAAAAACAATCAGTAAATGTAAGTACACTAGCACTGAAAGATACAATCAGCCATTCCATTCCACTGCATAGATCGCACTGCTTTTTAGATACTATCTGTAGTTGTCTAATCCATAGATATATGCCATCTCTTATATCTCGCTTTTTAGCTGCTAAATGCTCGCCATCGCTACTAAACGACATGCGCGACAGCCGCTGTGCCTTGGGGGAAACGGCAAAGTTTCGCATACAATATGCGGGCAATCCACAGCCAGGTATAGTATGAGACGATCAGAGAGCGAGAGAGAGATCCACAGGGGCGCTGACAGTCACTCTCTCTCAATAGATATTCAATGGTATTTCAACAATGTACAGCTTAGGGCCTCCGAAAAGTATCGCATGGTAGTGGAGGAGCACGAGGCTACGTTAGAAATCATGAAAGTCACTCAAGAGGATAGCGGCTACTACAGTTGCAAGCTAATCAATGAGATTGGCATGACAATGACGCGGGCACAGTTCGAAGTATCGTCGACATCCAACGTTGAAGAAGAGGTCATTGAGACCAAAAAGGTCATCAAAAAGAAGGCTGGTGGCAAAAAGACCTCCTCAATGGTCAAGAGAACGGGTGCTTCTTCTGCAATGCAAAAGACCGAGATACGTATAGTTCCGGCGGCCACAACGACAATGAATGTCTACAAAGTGAAACAGCCTGTCTCTATACTCGTAGAGAAGAGTGAGATTTCCGAGGTGATGCAGGTCAAAGATCGAAAGATTGCAGATGCAGAGATACGCAGAAGTCAGGTCATAGAAGAATCAGAAGAAGAAATCGAAGAAGTGGAAGAAGTCAAAGAGGAAATCAAAGAAGAAATCAAAGAAGAAAAGTCTGCCAAAGAAGAAATCAAATACACATCCAGTAAAACGATTGAACTGACAAAAACCGTCGAGCTGATACGTACAAAAATCACCCAAAAGACCATCAGCATCGAGGATATACATGTGATATCGCAGCACGAAGAGGTCCAGTGGCTGCTCGAGTCCGTTGAGGCCGTATCCTTTGGTGCCTCGGGCGAGGCAGCCCTCCGAGATCTGGCCACAATTGGCCTCCTCCTGCGCTACGGCTGCACTCACTACGAGATCACGTACATGTACGAGCAGAATATCTTTATTTCCCTGAAGAAACCCGAATCTCAGGCAGCTCTAGTGCAGCTGGTCGAGCGCGAAGGACACGAGGAGTTGATCACCCAAATCCTTAGTGAATCTTCCAACGAGGATGAGACCATTCTAGCCGCCACAGTCGGCTTCAAGGCCTTTATACGTATGATACAGACATACGAGATCACGATTGAGATTGTCATACGAAAGTTTGTTAGGGAGGATTTCATATCGCAGGACTGGAAGATATGCGGAAAGGAGGTTTGAAATTCTGTTAATCGTTTGTCGTTTCTCGTTTTTGTTGGAAAGAAAATATCTATTTAAAATTTCATGTCTGTGTTTGAATTGGGCTTAAAGAAGAGATTCTAGTTAGGAGCAGAGCTTGCACACAACCCTCGACACTTTTAGGGTATTCGAAAGAAAAAAAAACATTATTTTACCGGACACCAAGACACATTCCATTTTGTTTATGGTCAAGAAATACGCCGTTTTTCGTCTCTTTTTAATTTATAATTAAATCTATTATAATTTTTGTGTTTTTTTTCGATAAGACTCTGCATAGGGATCGGCTCCTTGTCCTTCTCTCTCTCACAACAGACTTACGAGGCCATTGATGGCATTTTGTTTACTTGCAGTCACTTGAGTTTTTTTTGGTTTTCCCTCTAAGAAGCTCATGCTAGAGATACAAGATCGGATGTACTAGGTTTTCGTTTGCATTGCGAAAATGTGTTTGAGGGTTTTTTGCGAGCTCTGATTCGGTCAGATAAATGATTGACGTATTCACGTTTTTTTTTTTTTTCATCAACTTTTTTTGTATACTTTTGGTTGTGTGAAATCGAAAATCTAGAGAATAGTAGAGACATCGCAAATAATTGAAAGTCACGAGGCTATAACGCATGTCAAAATCGGTGAGTATTTGCCGCAAAAAGCTTTTGGTAGTTTATACGCGATAAGAAAATGTAAATTTATTTATCTTTCTTTTTTTACTTTTTAACATGTCAAATCTGCTTTGTAAAAAAAAAAAAATACTTACCTTTGCGTGCACCACATGAATCCCATGAATCCCACAAAAAATAACCCTCGTGCAGAGGAAACATTTATTGAGGAACGAACGATAATTGTTGAAGAAGGTTTGAACATAAACACAGATGATCTGTAAAACAAACAAACAAAAAAAACCACAAAATATATATAACGAAATCCTACCACCAGTAACGATGTATACCACCAACCAACCACGATCCCACCATATGAACTACAGTCTCAAAAATATTAATATTTATGACATTGAAAAACAAAATAATTTACAAAAATATAACAATTAAAAAAGAAAACAAACAAAAAAATCATGTGTATATTCTAAAGAGTATTCCAAAGAGTCTAAAAAAAAAACAGTAGTATCCCCCATTAACAGCTAATCAACCATCACTAAACAACAAAAAGGCTATATATATCGTATATGTATATCTTGCTGCAGCTATAAATACCATATAAGCGATATAACTATTGATTTTCATCCCCACTATAATGCTTTTGCTTCTTCAAAATGCTCATTTGATGACAAGAGTACACGTAGAAGAGCTGCTTCAATCAAATGCACGAAATGCCCCAAGATGATGCCCACACCCCTGCCACATGAGGTAAGATATTCCCGAAAAAAACAAAGATTTCAATGTTTTCTGTGCAACTCATTTTACGGCTTTACGGCACTGGCTATATTTGATATATATACTCCGTATACTACAGATACTAATCGAGAAATAGAACGCTTTTTGCTTGGCTTTCTGCATATTTTGAAATCTCATTTATTGTTCTTGCAACACAACCAACCAACCAACCACACAAATACTAGTAGAGAGGTCGAGACATTGTCATTGTTTAATAAACATTACATTCACAGAAACAGCAACCACAAAAGTGGATAAACAATTCATACAGCAACAAGAAAAGATACAAGTACTACAACAACAAGAACAGATACTCGTACAACAAGAACAAGTGCACATACAGGCAGAAGCAGAGGCAGAAGCATCATCAGAAGAGGTTGTTGTCCAACAGCAAATTGTGAAAAGGAAAACGCAGAAAAAGCATAAGAAACATACAGAACAAATACAGATACAGGAAGAGGTACAGGAAGAGGCACAGCAACAGATACAGATACAAGAAGAGGTACAGCAGCAGATACAGATACAGATACAGAAACATGAAGAAACCACACCCATCGAAGAGGAGGAAACTCTCGAGGAAGTGAAAGAGCTTTCATTGCCATACGAAACACTATCCATGCAAAATCTACCCAAAGACACGGTCGAAACAATTGCCAGTGCAGAAACCACAGAACTTTCGACACCGAAACCGCAACCAGCTAAAGTACAGGACGATATACTGCCCCAGAAGGTGTTGGCCATCAGTGAGGAGTGTGTGGCACTCGAAAAGTTGGAGCCCAGGACTTCAAAAAGCCACAAGAAACTCGTTTGGGTGAACAAATTGAAGTGCGGCATCAACATGCTGTGGATGTCACCGAAACAGAGGCACGAGAGGCCTCACCCAAAGAGTTGAAGCCCTCAAAGATCCCCAAGAGCGTAAAGGCCCAGCGCAAGGTCAAGGAATCGCGTCCTTTGTTGGTGGAATCGCCAAGCATAGAGGAGCCCATAGATGATCTGCAGCCATTGAGAAACTGTAGGACAGCAGGCGCATGGCGACATTCTGTTGTCCCATGAGCTCACAGAGGAGCATCCTCAAATATTGGAGGGCATTGAGCAGCTCAAGGAGAGTAAGTCCATGAAGGAGGAGACTATAGAATCGCATTTCCTGGATCAGGAAAGTCTTCTAATCACCGAGGAAACGATAAGTGAAACTTTGGGAAATGATATAGTTCAGATAAAGCCAACAACTGAGAAGATTTATCCAGAATTATCTTCAAATTTAAGTCTTGCCATAAGCGAATGCCAACCAGAGGATTCTCTGGGAGAACTGAAACCTTCATCGGAGATTCGCAAGGAGACATCATCGAGGAGTATTCTAGAGCACAAATCCGTGAGTACCAGTGCCTCTCAGGTCCTAGAAAGTGTAGACACCATACCCCTGGAAACCCAACCCACAAAAGGTATTGCCGATGTCAGTCTTAAGCCAGAAGAAGTTCCACTCGTCACTCAAGAAACAGAAACCTTTGAGTCCGTTAAAGAAAGCGAAACCAAGCCACGAGTGGCAGACACAAAGGCCGTGCAACACTTGGTATTAACCGAAGGATTGCTCAACATCACAGCAGATGCCCATAGTCCATTGGAAGAGCAAATCCCAGACTTCAAGACAGATGAAAAGAGAGCCATCATGGAATTGGAAACCCAGCGCCATGTTGTTACCCAAGAAACCGTCCCGAATGAGGAGGCAGCAAGTGATTTGGGTTTGCAGGAGACCCCAATGATCGTTGAGGGTACCCTAGGACAATCGAGCGCCTTGACAATTGGCGAAACTGTAGAGACAAATCTCGTGGAGATGGCCCAAGATCTGATAGAAACCCCTGTGAAGTCCACAAAACCCGCAAAGGAAACGCTAACCAAGGCATATGGCACTGCGGAAAGCAATCAGGAGGCTCTATACGACACCTTGGGTTCTGTTCCAGATGTTGAACACCCCAAGGGACAGGGAAAGATCAACATCTCTGATGGCGAGCTAGTGGCAGAGGTACAGGCGGCTCCCACTGTGATTCAAAGCGAAGAGGAACTCTTTTCCGTAGTGCCAGAGTTTGTGGATGCCACAATGAATATAGTAGAGCAAACAGCGCTCGAGATCAAGCAGGATACGGTGGCTGAAAAGGAGAAATCATTCCCCCAGGATGCGCCTCAAGCAGAACAGTCCGCTGTAGAAAAGATAATCCCTGTGGATCTCAGAGTAACAACAGTCTTTGAGGTTAATGTTGGACAAACTTCTGGGGATATTGCACCGGCAGATACACGTTCCGTGTCGGCAATTCAAGTTCTAGATACAATGCCCATTGGGGTGGCACTTAAGCCCGATCTTATGGAAGGGACTATCTATCTGGAGGCGATGCCACAGCCAGAACTCAAGAGTGGAACCGTCTTAATGGATGAAACCCAACACCCGTTGGAGGTAACGAACGTACAGATCAGTGAAACGAGCACTGAACTTGCAGATACCCTGCCAAAAGACCAGCAAACGAGGGCCCATCCCACCACAGAGGACTTCAGGCATGCAGAGGGAATGGAGATAGTACCCATGGAGTCCACGGGGCAGCAACCACATGAAGAAAAACCCACGGCAGCCCGGGCAGATATCAGCATGCAGCAGCAATATGGTACCAATATTATGGAACATTCGTCTTTGGAAAGCCTACAGCCACGACCAAAGGATGTCCAGCCACAAGAACAGCAAACCGAGTCCCACTTTGATTTGTTGCCACAATTGGAGACCAGCTCGTGCGTGACTTTAGAGCAGGAAACCGAAATCCCCCTAGAAGAGCCACATCCAATCCAATCTGCAGCCATTGGTGCAGCCGGGGCGCTGCAGGTGGCAAATACTGAGAGATCGCAG